>OX365953.1:10005000-14805000 GCA_947247005.1 Spisula solida | reverse complement strand
CAAGCACAGCTGACGGTTCACCCACACACCATCATTAAATATGCACAAATATGATAATAAATACAAACAGAAACCAACAAAACAATTGGTATAGTTACATGTCCAAGACAGCACATTCGTAAACGAAGTAAGCACTTTCGTATTTTTCTTAACAAAGAAAGACGAGGTTTATCTAATAATAACTACTTTCCCACGGTGAACGAATAAGACAAATTTTCATTCATAAATTTTCGACCGATCCCTGTTAAATTATGAGGTCATACTGCACGAGCTATCGTTTGTTTTACATCAACATAGTATGAAAAAGATTACCTGTGCATCAAATCTATTGATCAAAGACTGAACCCACTCCCCGGGTTTCTGCGTGGCCATCATAAAGCTATAAAATCTCTACCACATTTAATCTTCACCGTCAGCCGCCATTTTGCTTATTTAGATAATTTGCGCGCATGCGCAGTACGTTTAAATTAGTTGTTTCCATAAATGGATTTTTTCAAAACAAACAAATAGGCCTAAGTTGCTTCTATAGGCCTACCACATGTAATGTAATAGTTATAAAATGAGTTATCCGTAAATAATAAATAAATAGTCAAGATATCCACCATGTACATGCAGTGTTATTAAGCACTTTTGGTTTTGCAAATCTAACCAAGTTCAGTTGCATCATCATAAATTTTGATCGATCTACATACTGCAAAAATCAATAATATAATTTCAATGGAAAGCAAGTTCACGAATATATGCGACAGACTTATGTTCAGTCTCTGTTTTTATGCCAGGTTTCTCCCAAATTCTGCTAGAGAAAGTAACGGTACAGTCTATTAATTAGCACCTCAGCTTGATATCAGCTTGGTGTCCAATTTTCCCAGGTCTTGATCCCTTGTTTCTTCATGGTTTGTTATGTATAATGTCTGTCCAGAGTTTGCTTGTGTAGTATTCTGTGATGATTCAGGGAGAATGAGGATTTGGATAAGAAATACTTGTTTTGTGATTTCAATGACCTGACCAGTCACCTGACTCCACCAGTACTTATACATGTATAAAGGCCACTATGTATGACATACACTTACTCAGTTGGAAATAACTCGACAACAACACGTGTTCCGTATTTTTATATAATAATTTACGTTTCGGCTTGCGCCTTCATCAGCATCATTTGACTTAATTCAAAAACATTGTTTAATGTATAATCAGTGAATTTATGTTCAATACTATACGCTTTTTTCTATCAATGTTTTTTATACACTTACTTACACTCCCAACACAACACCTACATTTTTCACCATTTCTCAACTATTTTTCAATGGATATAATGATCTTTAATCTAGATCTAGTTCAAATTTTGAATGTTAATGAACACATAGGCGGATCCAAGGGGGGGCGGACCCGGCGTACGCCCCCCCTAAAATCGCCGGAGCCTAGGTAATTTAATCATAGATTGGATGTAAGAACAATATTGATAAGCAATATTTTCCCTCGCTTCGCTCGCGTCAAAAACACAATAATAAATTAATGGATTTTTAAGTGAACTATGCAAAAAACAAAATATGGGACTGATTGGTAGCATAATGCCAAACATCGCCTACAGAATTGCCCAGATTCTTGCACATTAAAAATGTCCGACAAGTCAGTAATACAGTTGGCTTGATTTTCTTATAAACCTGTCATTTTCATTAAAAAATAAGATATCTCAAAATGCAGCTGACGAATTCCGTGGTTATATTTAAAAAGTCACGAGGCAGAAAGCCACTGGTCTCCCTAGTCGCTGGATCCCAAGTATTTCACATTTCCTCTTAAACAAAACTGAAGCCCTGGAGTTCGCAGAGTATGCTGCTCAGATATACATTGCATTTTTTCTTCGTGACGAATTTACAGAAGCTATATATATATATCAGTGAATATTATCCAGTCGATAATCGTTAGTCCTGGCTATGCTGCTCATATAAACAACGAATTTTCTTGCTCGCTTCGCTCGCTGTTCAATGAAAGCCGCCAAGTTTTGATTTACCAATGAGTTGGTTGGGTATGCTGAGCACTCAGATAAACACTGATTTTTTTCTAATTCTTACAATTACTACATCAGTGAATATAAATAAGTAATAAGGATGAGGTGTTTGCTGCTGAAATAGATAACTGCATTTTTTCTTGCTCGCTGCGCTCGCACAACCACTATCAGTTAATTTTGTCAAGTAGGGAATGAGTATAAGGGATATGCTGCTCAAATAATTAATTCATATATTCTTGCTCGCCTTGCTCTCACATTAACTTTATCAATGAATATTTTAAGATAAAGAACGAAATTGTGTGGAATGCTTCTCAGAGATACAGTTTTTTCTTGCTCGCTTCGCTCGCGCATTTTCTTGGGGGGTATCAATACATGAATGTACGCCCCCCCCCCTAACGCCAAATCCTGGATCCGCCCCTGGAACACATATTCTTTGCATGTCTCCTAGAATTTATATGCAAATCATTCCATTGAAAGATAAAAATTAAACCAAATAATGAGCATCACTGCAAAACTAAAAGTCACAAAAATGACACCATGTACAGGCGCGTAGCTACCTGTACGCAGAATAGGCAACTGCGTACACATGCTTCTTAAAAAGTGAAACATTAAATGATCGAAAAATGAAATAAAAACTAATGCCTAAGCCCTAAAGGGGGTAATCCTTTAGTATTTTCAGCATTTCTTAGAAACACTTTTAAAAAGCTCTATACTAAAAATACCCTGGTTTTATCAGTAAAAAAAATTATTAAAATAATGTTAAAGATGATGCAAAAAACACCCCAAGACGCACCAGAGACGTTCTAGCGAACAAAATTTTTCAGGGGGAGCATGCCCCCCCCCGAAAAAAAACCTTGCCTTCTTGCGTACACATTCAAATATCTCTAGCTACGCCCCTGATGTAAAAATGCTACACGACGTACGTAGCCCTAATTCACATAGCACATGCACAGCGAGCATTTCTGCATAATCACAACATGTAACAGTTGCCACTATCACCAAAGTCTTTGGATTTTAAGATAACTTAGAATTTGTGAGACGAGCTGTGCAGGCGACAAACGAGACGACCGCCAACCCCCAAAAAACGTCAAAAACATACCGTTTTTCGGGAAATGGGGACCATTACCCTGATATTCATACGATTTATAACTGCTCTTGATTGGACAGAAGAAACAATATACCATAAATTACATGGAAGAACCTACTAGATACTAATTAACAAGGAACATAATGTGTTTTATTTTTGTAGACTGTTTAGTGAAGTTCACACCACCTTTGTAATAGTTTTTATGGTGTATTTTTGTGACTTTTCGATTTACAGTGATGGTCATTATTTGAAATTATTATTTTCGTCTTACAATTAATCGATTTCGATAAAGCAATCATAGACAAATCAGTTAAATATGTCTCTATTAATATGCCAAATCCTAATCAAATCGCATTATAAATAGTTGAGAAATGATGAAAAATGTAGGTGTTGCGTTGGGAGTGTGAGTAAGCGGGGGGGGGGGGGCACAGGGGGTCCGCCAGTTGGCCTCGGAGTGACCATTTTATACATCCCAAAAACGTTTAAATCCTTAAAATATTACCAATCGATCTTGCTAGGGATCTAAAATATTACCAATTGATCTTGCTAGGGATCGATATTTTGTGATAACAGACTCTGTATATAACATATAACGGAAGCGAGTGCAATAAAGTGTGCCCCCTGTAGTTTATCGAGGCCCTAATTACTCCCGATCCGTATCAGTCAGACGCTTTAACAAATGATTTTTAAGCGCCTAATATGATCATGATTTAGGGGATTCACTGATCAATGTCACTATAATGTGTGAACTGATCGATTTAATAATATTAACACGATAGAACTTAAATAACATTTCGAAATTTTCTTGTTGATAGATTCAAAACTGATTATGTATCATTGCAATTTAATAATTTCATGTGTTTTTAGAACATAAAAGCTGCAAAAAAGGTTCAAAATTGACAAAAATCTTCGCAACGGGCTGACGGGGGGCACATTTTTTTCATGTTCTAGCGTTGAATTTTAATATTTTTTAAAAGTTAAAGTGCAGGAAATTTCATTAATTTTATTAAAATGTTACAAAAATTCGATCTGAACCTGTGGAAACTTTCAGTTATAGATATAATATTGTTTATTTCATGGGTCATGTATTTTGATTTGTAGCAGTAGACCTACACTTTTAATAATTTAACGTCTAACCTGGGACGAAAATCGCCCGGGTCTAACTAAAAAATTTAAAGTTCTTATTTGAAAAAAAATGGTGTAGATTCTAAACATTTGTTTAAATAATTGCATAAAAATTACATTGCCTGATTATGTAGGGTTAACGCATGCTTTTTCGGGCTATAACATCTGCAGAGTCCCGAGGGAAGGTTGGTGCCCAAGCCCGCCAGGGCGAGGGCACCAACGCTCCCGAGGGACTCTGCATATGTTATAACGAGAACAAGCATGCGTAAACGCTATTATAGCATACAAAACATCAATTAATGCGTTTGTATATCAAAATAATGATATTTTGGCGGGAATTTTTGTGGCGACGTCGCGAAAACAAACGTAACGTCATACCAGTTTTTGTTATGAGCGTCGACTTCCGGGATCGTCAAAAACCACGAAAACATTGATACTGCGGGTTTGCTTCAATTTATAATTTAAATACTATAGAAAACTAATTATTTAGAAATAATTACTAAGAAATAAAATGAGAATTACTGTAAGTATGACGCAGTATATAACGTTTATAGTTGCCGGCGCGGCCCTGAATTGAGCATACATAAAACTGGACGTTAACAGCGCGTGAATCTTTATGTTTACGCATGGTTTTCGTCCCGTTAACGTATGGGCAAAATCACCGTTTTTATGCTATAATGAAGCGAACAGTGAATTTTAATAATTTGACGCCCGATTTGTAAATTTTAGGGAATTGAGAGAAGATATTTTTTTAAATAATTGTTAAACTCGTCGTATTTTCTGTTGGTGTAGCAGTACAATTTTAGTACCTTGACTTCTGGTTTTAAAAGCTTAAAGTGCAGGAAATTGCATGATTTAAATTCAAAAAGTTAAAAAATCTTCGCCTCCCTACCCGCACCCACCCCACCTTAACATCCCAATAGTAAGCTGTGCCCCCACTCGAAAATTTCTGGATCCGAGCCTGAGTAAGTGTATATACATGTACTCCTCGGCCAAAGATCTGTATTTTTAGATCTTTGCCTCGGCTTATAAAAAATATATACGGAATATCACTGCAGTGTGTTGATCCGTTGGGCCGTATTACCTCGAGTTGCTTGTGTAATGCCGTATCTCGCGAGACCGCTAGCGCTAGGTCGAGCAAGATGCGGTATGGCGCAAGCAACGAGAGGTAATACGGCACACTGCAGTAATATTCAATTTATCATATACATAAAAAGGTGAAAAGGGCACTTTTACGCGCGAAAATGCGTAATGTGTACATTGACGTCATGTACGTCGGGATATTTTCGGCATATAGTCCAGCAATAATGTCCAAAAATCATTATTTTTTTAAGGAAAGTACCAAACTTTGTACAACCATTCCTTGAACCATTTAAAAGAAATTTTTCACGAGACCCACTCAAATCGAGTTGTATGGTTGCCATAGCAACCATTTCAAAATGGCCGCCATGCACCAAAATTAAGACACCATGAAATAACAGGTAACAGTTTTTTCACCACACAATTCTGAATAAACATTGATGTAGACATGTTCAAGCAATGTTGTTTGATATCTTATAAATGAACTTACACCAACAAAATATAAAAAACATTATATTTCCAAGTTTTAGGGTTAAAACCTTAAAAAATATAAAAGAAAAGTGTGAATTTTAGTAATCGGTACATTACAATATCATTTATCATTTAAACACATATAAGTAATTTTTTTTTAGAAAATGACAAGCTTACAGAAAATAGTTAAAAATGTCATTTTTCCACTCGTTTTTCGTTTCCATGGCAACACATTTTATTTAATTAATACTTTTTTTACAAAAATAATTGTAACTAATACTTTATAATAGTGTGTATGCAATGATGTTTTTATAAATTAGTTTTGTTATCTACATACAAAAATAAAGTCATTTATGGAAGGCCATGTTGTAGTTTTATAAAAAGGGGACCATCTTTTTAAATGGCCGATACGAGATGGGTCTCATGAAAAAAATGTTCAGATATGTTTCACCATTGTATATAACAAGTTTGGAGGTTTCCTAAATAATTAATGATTATCCGGTTTTAGAATATAACCTACATTACGAGCCAATGAAAACGCAGAATTTTGGCGGTTAAATGAAAATTTAATCATTAAAATTTTCTCTTAACAGGCTTGACGTCATGCGTTGGCGCTAATTTCTATCGGCCAATCAGAATGCAGAATGTTATAATCTAAGTTTTTAATGACTAAAAAGGACTCGCTTCGCTTCGCTCGGTCCGCCCTTTTTAATCATTAAAATTTACTTAATATGTTCTAACTATAACTTGGAGGACAGTATTGCTAGACTAATATAACGCGACGTCGATTCATAAAGAGGTAAAGGTTTACGTCGTGATGTAAGAGATAAATTAAACAGCCGAAGTTCTACCGTGATATACGTTATAGTTAGAACATATTAAGTAAATTTTAATGATTAAAAAGGGCGGAGCGAGCGAAGCGAAGCGAGTCCTTTTTAGCCATTAAAATTTACTTAATAATTTATTATGTTCTAACTGGCTTAGAATATAACATTCTACATTCTGATTGGCCGATAGAAATTAGCGCCAACGCATGACGTCAAGTCTGTGAAGAGAAAAATTTAATGATAAAATTTTCATTTAGCCGCCAAAATTCGGCGTTTTCATTTGCTCATATTGTAGGTTATATTCTAACATTTATTAGATAACGCTACAGCTCTATACTTTTACATAGAGCAAAATACAGAAAGTGTTAGAATAACAGTTCGGCTGTTTAATTCATCTCCCGCGTATAATTTGCGATTTTTATCAATGGAATTTACGTCTTGTTTATTTCATGACGTCATGAATTGTGACGTCGTCGTAGAGCGCGACGTTTTGCGTAATTTTCATTTCGTAGCGTTTCTGTTTATTTATTCAATTACATTTGAGCCGTTCTCCAGGAAAACCGGGCTTAGTGACATTGAATTAGTATTCATGTAATAAGGTTAAGAAAACCCTCTTAAATGAGAAAAAAGTCATGCTTTTTTATTTAAGTTTAAGTTCTTGGATAATATAGAACTAGATCTATGTCTTAGAATTATTTTTGCTCATGAATCATGTCAAAATATCTTCTGTTGTTGCTATGATGACCCATATCTGAAGAGTATCAATATTGAGAAAACGAGGGGTTAGTGGTTAAAAACAGTAGCTACATTTCTCTTAAAGCTTAAAATCTCGATTTAGATATGTTTTATTAAAACAGGAATATAATTCTAAAGCATGATACAAATTTGAAAAGTTTACATCAAGAACTCATCATCTTTGAACTTTTTGTCAACGTAACGTCAAATAACGTTTGAATGACGTTTGCGGTGTCACTAACAAAGTAGGCGGGAGTGGATAGTTTTAAAAGTCTATAACTGTGTAATTTGATGTTATATTTTGCTCAAATATTCAGAGTCTTGTTTTTGTGATGCTATATTATCATGATTTCCATAATTTTGTCACTAAATCCGGTTTTTCTGGAGAACGGCTCATTTATATTCTAGTAATATGTTATTGTATGTATCAATTCATATGCGTAAGCGTGAAATACGTACTAGTAATTGAAATTTGGCGTTAAATAAGCATCAGTTTGGCGACAAATAAAGATAACAGTAAAGCTTAAAAATCCAGGGGCAGACGTTACGATACTTTGAACAGCGAAAGTTGTCTACATAGCAACATGAAAAATAACCCAACAACTCCGCAAATGAACTAGTCCGTATCAAATTGCACAAATTACACGTGTTAGAATGCAAATAGATCGCAGTTTTGTGTGATATACCGGATAATAGATTTGTCGTTCATATGCATAGTTATTAATCACGCAGGCTTACGGCCTTCGTGATTAATTCCTACGCATATGAACTCTAAACCGTAAAATCTATTCACCGGTATATCACGCAAAACTGCGATCTATTTCCTAAATAAATTGTACATTGTGTAGCTGAATTAAATCATCAAAAAGACAAAATAACAAATTAACGTGAAAACATCATTGACATTCGCCATGAAATATCAATAAACCAAGCTTTCAAATACTGTCCTATGGATTGATGTATGTTTGCATTAGGCCTACATTTCCGCCCAACTATTTTCATACCACACAAATACAAGTTATTTATTTGCTTCGTTAGAGAATATTATTATCACATTCATCCTGCAATTGCTATGGTGATGTGTTCCTCCGTTTCTATTCCTTTAGTTGTCTGGGACAGTACTCCTTCATTCATCTGAGCTTTCTCCAAACGTCTTTGTGGTAAATCTGTATAAGAGTAATGGAAACACAATTAGACAACTGAAAACTAGGTCAATTAAACTGTATTCTAAACCAAGGAAATGCGGACGAAATTGTTTCGTTCTATATTGTACAGGCTTAAAACTGATCCGGGATAAGTGTCACAACAGTGTTGTTCCGTGTAAAGTACCAATTCAATAATTTCCTTTTTTGGAAAATCGCTTGAAATTACCAGTATGTTATAAGTCACAACAAAGCATAAACAGCCGAACATGGTTAAGTATATTGCCCTTAAACACAGTTTTTGTATGGTTTATTTAGGAATATATTAAAATATTATTCTGGTTCGACTTAAAACCTCGAAGGTATCTCAGAATTCAAAAATAGCACAGAACAATAACACATGCACCATGAGAACGAGCGTGAAATTGCGCATAGTCTGCACTATATAACTAGTGAATAAAATTAAGGAGTACTTACCAAGAATAGAATTTAAGCACTGAGAGTACTAGTGGGAGGCGATCTGGTTGCTGCTACTAAAGCTTAAACCGACTTTACACGTTTAATGTTCGTTTTCTTACTGCCGATCTTGTCTTGAATGTCAAAATAGACATATGTGACTATATGGGCATGTTGTGTATCTAAATAGTTGTTAAAAGTAATACGTGTATTGAATGCGTATATCAAAAGTGGCTTTAAATTAATACTACGCGCCTATTTATCAGAGTCTACAGTACCGTCTTGTAATCACTTCCCTCACAGCGTGAGACAGTCTATAGAAAGCGGCAAGCTAGTACAGCGACACCATATGATTGCATACCAGTACTTTGCAGACCGTGTACGATTCATTGATAAAACCATCACTTGACCGTAGTCTGAAGTTTCTAAAAATAGCTTTACAGCCGGGACATTTGATGAACACGTCATTTTCGTATTATAAAACAAGTTCGGTATCGGCCGGTGTAGTGATTTTTTTTGCAAAAATATCGACAATAACAAACACGTGTAAAAGAAAAACATGTGCAATAGCTTCAAAGTATAAGTAGTGCATGTAAAGTTCATCCAAGTCGAGACCAAGTCTTTATGTCGGCACCAATCTGCTCTCGTTCTTCCTCGCAGCTTCCGAGCACCCACTTTGCAATAGCATTTCAACTTATCTTCATTTTAGCCTCAATTGCCATTGGCTTCACTATCAGTCGACCTGGGTCATCAAAATCGTGGTCTATAAAATTGAAACAAGTTCAGTTGAATGGAAAAAATAATATTAATTAAACTGACATCAATAGCTAAACAGAGTCATAATTCCTGGATCAGGAACAGCATGACATGTTAATTTATTATATAATAATTGTGTAAAGGGGTTAACCGTTAGACAGTAGGTTGTTTTATTTTCCTTATTTCATCTTATGAAAACACGAAGAGTAAATATGTCCGGCAATTATGATACATCCGCTTTCAATTGTCAATTTAATATACTGTCCGGAATATATCTTAAAACAACATTTTTTTCGGATTACGGAATTCATTTTATTCATAGAATAGTTTGGGACTGAAGGAGTTGTTCGGATTGTTGAGGATTTTTTTGCCGTCATGAAACCTTGAGAGTATAGTAACATGTTTGATGACGTTATTGATATTACTATGACGTCATGTATCTGACGTAATTCGTTTTATTCAATAAAAACTGCATTCGATATTCTTTCTGTCAATACAAAAACAATAGATATACCACCAAAACTTATTCAGCAATGTTTGTGGGACATGTATTTTGGATCACCCTGTATATATTTATCCAAAACGTTAATTCCAGTAGATCTCAAGAAACTACATTGTATTAAAGATCTGGTATCATATTTATACCACAATTAAAGCTTTAAAATACAAAACAAAAACACCATCATTATTGAACAACATATGTTTATGTACTAGATTCAATTTATATTTCATCATGTAAGAATGATTCCATGTATGTATGTTTCTCTATATTACTGCCTGGTTAAACTGCATATTTATGTATATATTTCAATGTACGTATGTAGGATATTGTGACAGTGACGTTGCATTTAATGTGTACGCCAAAAATCACAACCATTGTCTAAACAGGTATAGCGAAATTTAGTATGTTAGTTTAGCATTGAACTTATAGTTGTTTGTACAGTATAAGCCTTTATAATTGGTTTTACACCGTTATAGTGGACTCGACCGCTGCGTCACTAGATTTTTATTCTAACTGGACTATATATACTAGTACCGCTATGTCGTAAGTACAAATCGATATTTTGAGAAAACAAGAAATCAAAGCACTGAGAGTGTTGATGGATGACTTTCTAGTTACGAGCTTATTCGATGACTAGAATTTATTCATCGTATTCTACACGAAAGTTTCAAATTTGCATTTCACTTAAAATATTTATCAAATTGATATTGTTTTTAAACTCGTCCGTGATTCTTAATTATTGTCATTGAACCGTACTTAATAGTTTATTTGAATGTTTAAAATAACAAATTGTGACCATGGGTCATCTCGGACTTATTCATAATGTGTATGTGTTATGTATATTGATATTCTATATTTAAGTTCAAACCGACTTTGTACGTTTTATGTTCGTTTTCTTACTGCCGATCTTGTCAAATGTCAAAATAAAGGGCTAATGTGTCTTTATAGGCATGTGGCGTATCTAAATAGTTGTAAAAGAGGCATATTATTAGGCATGCATATATCAAACGTGGCACTTAATTAATTATAAGCGTCTATTTATCTGATTCTACAGTACGGTTATAAACACTGTCAGGTCCCACAGCTGGATTCCGATTAAGCGTGCCGCGTCTACATATCTGGGTCAGTGCCACACCATATGATTACATAACAGTTATTGCAGACTAGATTACCATTCATTCATAAAAGCAAATTGATCACATGGCCCTGGTCGGGAGGGTAGTAATTTTCTAGACTTTTATTTTGTTAAAACAGTTACGTCTACTCTGTATGACGTTTTGTAAAAATTTACACGTTGTTTATTTATACATGCATAATTATATTTTAGTGTCTTCAAGGAGTTAGTTGGTGCAATAAATATGTATTACACGTAAATACTTCAGAACTACTTCGCTTGGTTATCATTCCTAGATTCTAAAAATAGCTTCATCTGGTACCTCCAATATAAATTCTAAAAATAGCTATAGAGGCAGGATATTTGACGAACACGTCATTTTTATAATATGAAACAAGTTCGATATAGCCCCAGCGGAGTAATTATCTGCAAAAATATCGATTTAACGAACAGTTTGACAATAATAGTTTATCTTAAAATAAACAAATGTTGCTGATTTAAGTAAGTCAGTTAAAATATTTGGAGAACCATGTGTAGCAGTATTGAAAAGGTTGATAGTTTCTGGAACTACTTGAATGCGGATTCACATTGTTTAGCCTAAATGCGTTCAGGTTGCATTAAGAAATGGGCAATGATAGTATTGAGAGTACTGCATTCAATGCATGTACATGTATTCCATATCAATTAATATGCCCCTTTTTACTATTCTTCTTCTTCCTGATTAGTACAGATCCCACTCTGGGGCAATATCGTACTATATACTGCTTTCTCATGGAGTCGATCCCCTAAGAGATAAAAACTTAGCATGCACACTTCAAATTGTTTGGTCTGCAACTAAATTTCATTTTCTGACAGAGAAATAACTGAACTACAGTAAAATGAACCATTTTTGCAATATAAAAGCTTTTATCTTTAAATATTTACTGTGAAGCAAGTACCAGTCAAGAGGCTCCGTCATTCAGAAACTTTCTCTTCGACCCGATCCCTCTGATTGGTCAGTCTATGATTAACCCAAAGACTGAATTATTTTATGAAACACAGTGGTAACATAAAGTTCGTTCATCATAGACACTATTCATAGAATTTAATTAATGTGGACAAGTATGTTGACAAAAATATGGACAAAAACAAAAACCCATGGTTACAAGCTTAGGTATTACTTCTCACCAAAATGGATTTTTCAGGGTTGGTTTTAAATCAGTCCACAAAAATGTTTACATGCGCTTTTATGCACATTTTTTTGCTGTGATGACAGGAAAAGGTCCACTTTCAAACTTGTGTATGTTTTGGAAAGGAACCATCGCTGCGCGTGTTTATATTCTGCCAAAAATATATTATTTAGATACCCAACATTCCTTTATAGTCACATATGCCTATTTTGACATCCAAGACAAGATCAGCAGTAAGAAAACGAACATTAAACGTGTAAAGTCGGATTGAGCTTTAATATTGTGTGTAGCAACCAGATCACTCTCAGTGCTTTGATTACCTATAGCCAAGCGTCCATTGACTATGACAACGCGTCCAAGTAACTAAGAATCGAAAACGCATTTACTTCCGGGTTAAATGGTAGTGCTCTCTTGTGATAGTGAGGTCACTTCTGAAAATGAAAACAATGTAAATAAAAGAAATTAGGAGTACGTATTTAAATTTGTTTGTCGCTAGACAATGACAACATACGATACAAATTTAGAAGCCCCTTTTGACGACTCTGTTCAGCTGTCAGAAATGCAAGTTGATCTTTCAGATGAACGACCCATCGCGGTTTCTGGTGACACCGGCGACTCTGACTATACAGACTCACCAACAGATCTACCAGCTGTAACAATGAACTCTCCTGGAAACCAGATAAGCAGATCTCGAGGATACGCTATTGTTGGCATTCTATTTTTCATCAATTTACTAAACTATATGGACAGATTTACCATAGCAGGTAAGGAAATTTGACCCAGGCATCGCGAAACGACAGGTAGTCAGCACGTACCCTATTTGGAAAAACAGCCAAATCAGATTTACCACTGTTTACATATTTATATAAAGGGTTACGCAATGGAATTGCCGATTATTCAAGTGCCTGTCTCATTTGTAGTGGTGTATGTTTATTATACATTCGAATGCAATGTTACTAGCAACCCCAGCTGATTTTCAAAGATGCCAATAGCTGTGTTATTTTAATACCAATTTAAAGATCACTCATAGAGATTTCTGGAACAGTTTTCCTTTTTCGGATATCTCAACAAACAAAAAAGTTATGTCACTTTAAAGTCGGAATAAATCGTCCAAAATCTGGAAAAAAGTCTCTATGTAATTACGCGTTAAACGCGTCGAGTCGACGGAACCGAAACAAAATTCTTTAACGACTCATTGGTGGTAAAATTGACATAACTTTTTTGTTTGTTGAGATATCTTCATCAAATTTGGAATAGTTGCAGAGCAGAATATGCTCCATATAGTAGTGGTAATTAACTGGTATAAACTAAACTACAAGTGAAACTACACAGTACAAGAGCAAGTCAGGTTGATGATATTTATTTTTGAAATTTTCAAATATTTTCTGTGATCAACATATGCATATACAATACATTATTTATTCAAAATTATATTCACATTTTATCTCAAAACAAATCAAATAACATTATAACAAATAAAACAAGGTCATTATTAATAAATATTAGTTATATTCATGTTTAAACAACTTGATAATTCCTCACAATATTTGTCTGGAATGCTATGCACCTAAGCTTATACGTATCACTTATTTCAGGCAGTGCAAAGCACTGATTGAGCAGTAAAGCATATTTAAAAAATACCTGCCAAGCGCATTTGAAAATACTTTTCTCATAGCAGTTGCTGAACTACACATATCATCAATCAATAAATGTTCACTACATCTCAAAATATGAAGCATTGAATTCGGAAAACTGTTTGTGTAGTTGGGAATAATTCTTAATTCCTTGGTACTTGAAGTTGGTAGGACATGTATACTTCTGGGATTTTACTAGCATATTGTTTTTTGGGACACACCTCTGGGATTACACTGTCAAATTGCTTTTTGGTACATACTTTCGGGATTTCTGGCTGAGTTTGTTAAGTCGGACATGCTTCAGTAATCACAAGGTTTTTGAAACAGGAATTGCTAAGTTTTTTTTCGATATCAAAAGATTACCAACACTTTTTAATCAAGGACCTTTCCTTCTACTTTGCAACTTCTTTTTCTGCACCCTAATTCTTTGTATCTTACTAGTCACTGCAGTATGGGCTATCACACCATTCTGGTTTGACAATAAATTCTCCTATATATATCAACTCTGTTCAGCTTTTCTTGGTTGCACAATGATTGAATTTGAAGAACAGCGGCATTTGTGAGATGATCAAATTTAGCTTCATTTTTCTTCAAATCACTGTGATGCCTAATTCTTCACAAAATGGTCCAGGAAACGGCATCTTACTCAATTGATACAATATATAGGATATCTGAAAAGAATACAAAAATAAAAAGTAAATAAAAAAAAAATTTAAAAAAAAATATTTTTTTCGTACGTCGGGGTCGAAATGGATTGGGGACGAATAAAACATGTGAAACTGCGTTAAATGGTTTAAATATAGTCTTCATTGGTGTTAATCATTTATTTAATAATAAATTTACATGATGGGATAAAAAAATCTACGAAATAACGGCAGAACTACCAAATATGTTCGCTGAAAGTCGCTGTCTCGCTCACGGCAATATTCGTCAAATTTCCAAAGGTAAAATCATGGGTTTTATTAAAATAAACTATTGTTCAACACCTCAAGGTAAATAATTCAATAAATATGTGTAGTTGATAAACTTACCACTGTTTATTAATTGTATTTGGCGATTCTTGGTTTAACATCATTTTAAGCGTAGCGGCAGATATAGATCTACAGTACCGTACAGGCATGTCGGCGCTGCATCAAATTTCGAGTTGTTAAAATTATGTTGAAACTGAATTTTGGTTTCAAATGCAACAGGGTTACAATTATAGCAGAAATATAATTCTGGTATCAAAATAATTTTGGGAATGTATATTTTATGAAACTGTTCGAGCAGACGATTTTCGGCGGTAATTTTTTTGCACACGCCCCTTGGACTTTGAGGCGTGACTACGCTGCATAGAAACATCCTACAGCATTTGCTCGACCAGGAAAAGAAAGTTTAACCAATCAGCTTTCAGATGATACCAACTTCATTAATATTCATGAGGGTTTAGCATGTTGCAAATTAATTCTAAACCAGTCACCGTCAGATTAACTAAGCCCGAAACTGACAACTAACAGATTATGCAATATTATGTAATTGGTCTGTAATCAACTTAGGATAGCCTAGGGCAATGTTTACACAAGCTATTGTAATTAACACCATTGTTTAGACAATTTTATTGCCTTTTAAATCATATGACCCCCAAATAGATACAATAAAAAATAAAGAAGTTATGGACAATTTTCTACACTGAGGGCATGATTTCATCAAAATTCTAGATAAACACTGCTTATCAGTAGCATCTACTGGGGTTGCTAATGTTACGGGTACCATCCACTAAATTCTAATATATTTTACTTTCAGGATATATTAACACTTCAGAGCTTAAATACACACTTTGCACATTGAACGCCTGAATCATGAAAAGTCAATTCCTGGCCCAGATAGAAAATTAAGTAAAAATTGGTGTTCAGTACAATCACTATTTCCATGCTTGTAAACATGAATTTTGCCGACAAACAGTATTTATACTTCACAAACGCACATTGCAGCGCATCCTTTCAGTTATTGTATCTAAATAATTTACCTATCATGCCAAATTAATACCACAAACTTTCTCTAGATAGATAGTTAAAAACTATTTGTACGAAATCACCTTTGTCAATTTTCCATTCTATTTAGTATTCCGATAACCTTTCGACCTCAACAAATTTCGAAGCGATCGTTTGATTGGCTAGACCATCGGCTATTTCCGTTTGTCTCAGGTGCATATACTGAACGTCAATTTTATTAGCCTGACCAAATTTGCGATTCTGGCTTATGTTGTGTAAAGGGTGTGTATTTTAGGACTGAATTGTTGATATACCCTAAAAGTAAAATATATTGGCTAAACCCTGATACCCGTAACGTAGCATAAGAGTGAATAATAAAAATATACCGCAAGTGATGGGACAGGCACTCCCATTGTCTATGTAAGCCTTTTCTTAATTAGGTAAACAATGATAAGGTTGAATTGACCCAGGGAGTTGTAGGGTATGTGATGACTGTCAATAGCGGAAACCACCGGTCCTGACCAACAAAAATTGTTTGACTGAATGTCGGACCGTTGGACCGACAGTGATTTTGAGTGTGGACGATGATAATCCCACATTGTTGAAGATTATTGCAAAGAATGTAACACAAATATATATGTTCGTAATTCCTCACTGAGATGCAATAAGAAATCCCTCCGAAATCATCAAAAAATATTCAGCGGGATGAAGGTCGTGAAAACTTATTATATATTTGGATGCCGATAAAACCTGTACACTGTACGATTCTGGAATCTTTGCTACGTGCATCCCGTCTGAATACTTTTTATGTTTGATATTTAATGGTAAAATGGTTAATTGAAATGCAAATAGCCTTCCTTTTGCCAGAAAGTCCTGTCTGATTTGCTCATTGAATGGGCTGAACAAAGATCTAAGAATACAGATCTTTGGACTGAATGAGCCCAATGTAAAAAGGTAAACTAAGGCTTATTTGAAATCACTTGTTAACTGTGTTTAGAGCTAACAATGCATTTCTTAATTATTAACCTTTGAATTAAGCAAAAGTTTTAGAATGCAGGGGGTATAGCTAATAGTAGGCCAAATGGCGGCAGCTCTTGTTTAATGTGATTCTACTTAGAAATTCTGATTGCAGGCTATTTGTCAATTTTCATTAGAATTGAAGGTAGGATCACAGTGTCCATGATGTTTATTGTTTGTATTTAATCAAACTGTTATAATATTTATATATGTATATATTTCAGGTGTTTTGAAGCAAATCCAGAAGTATTATGGTATCAATAACTCAGAGGATGGATTGTTACAGACATCATTTATATCATTTTACATGATATTTTCTCCATTATTTGGATATTTAGGGGATAGGTACAATCGGAAAGTTATTATGGCCAGTGGAATCACTTTCTGGGCAGCTGTTACATTTAGTGGAAGCTTTATTCCTGCAGATGTAAGTAATATCAACTATATTTCAGACCATAAGTCACTCTCCCAGAACACCAACTATAGTACTGACCATAAGTCACTCTCCTACATCAACTATATTACTGACCATAAGTCACTCTCCTACATCAACTTTAGTACTGACCATAAGTCACTCTCCCACAACACCAACTATAGTACTGACCATAAGTCACTCTCCTACATCAACTAGTACAGACCATAAGTCACTATCCTACATCAACTATATTACTGACCATAAGTCACTCTCCTACATCAATTATAGTACTGACCATAAGTCACTCTCCTGAATCAACTATAGTACTGACCATAAGTCACTCTCCCACAACATCAACTATAGTACTGACCATAGTACTGACCATAAGTCACTCTCCCACATCATCAACTATAGTACTGACCATAAGTCACTCTCCTACATCAACTATAGTACAGACCATAAGTCACTCTCCTACATCAACTATAGTACAGACCATAAGTCACTCTCCTACATCAACTATATTACTGACCATAAGTCACTCTCCTACATCAACTATATTACTGACCATAAGTCACTCTCCTACATCAACTATAATTCTGACCATAAGTCACTCTCCTGAATCAACTATAGTACTGACCGTAAGTCACTCTCCCACAACATCAACTATAGTACTGACCATAAGTCACTCTCCTACATCAACTATATTTCTGACCATTAGTCACTCTCCCACAATGTCAACTATAGTACTGACCATTAGTCACTCTCCCACAACATCAACTATAGTACTGACCATAAGTCACTCTCCTACATCAACTATAGTACAGACCATAAGTCACTCTCCTACATCAACTATATTTCTGACCATTAGTCACTCTCCCACAATGTCAACTATAGTACTGACCATTAGTCACTCTCCCACATCATCAACTATAGTACTGACCATAAGTCACTCTCCTACATCAACTATAGTACAGACCATAAGTCACTCTCCTACATCAACTATATTTCTGACCATTAGTCACTCTCCCACAACATCAACTATAGTTCTGACCATAAGTCACTCTCCCACAATGTCAACTATAGTACTGACCATAAGTCACTCTCGAACAAGTGTGCATGCTTGTATCCCTACCAAATATAAAATACAGCATGTAATCTTCCCCACAGTTTGTTCACAGATGTCAGCGTAATTTCTTTCATTGAAATGATATAGCAGCTGTATTGCACTGGTTAGGACCTGTCTGTTGAGAATTTCTATCATTTATAAACCAATGTATACAGGATATAGTTCTCTCATTGTTCAACTTGTGAAGCTTACACTGGTGAGTGAACAAAGGGACATCTAAATCTTGGCCGTCTTGTAACAATATCATGTATAATATTAATTGTTAATGAATGTGTTATTACTTTTCATTTCTTTCAGCTGTATTTACTTGCATATATTAATATTACTTTGTCTTTCATATAACTTTTGTAAATGTGCATGTGTTACGTCAATGTTATATGTACGGTATATCCAACTGTGTTGCTTCTTTAAATGAAGTCTTTATTATTATTGTTATTATTAATGTACAACTTTCACCATTTTGGAGATCAATCCTAGATTTAATTGATATAATTTCAGTCATTCTGGGGTTTCATCTTGTTGCGAGGACTTGTGGGTGTGGGTGAAGCCAGTTATTCTACCATAGCACCAACTATTATAGCAGATCTGTTCAGTAAAGATACAAGAACCACAATGTTGATGATTTTCTATTTCGCTATTCCTGTAGGAAGGTATGTTTCACTATTTCACTATTCCTGTAGGAAGGTATGTTCCACTATTTCACTATTCTTGTAGGAAGGTATATTTCACTATTTCATTATTCCTGTAGGAAGGTATATTTCACTATTCCTGTTGGAAGGTATGTTTCACAATTTCACTATTCCTGTTGGAATGCATGTTTCACTATTTCACTATTCCGGTAGGAAGGTATGTTTCACTATTTCTGTTGGAAGGTATGTTTCACTATTTCTGTTGGAAGGTATGTTTCACTATTTCTGTTGGAAGGTGTTTCACTATTTCTGTAGGAAGGTATGTTTCACTATTTCTGTAGGAAGGTATGTTTCACTATTTCTGTTGGAAGGTATGTTTTTTGTTCGCTATTTAGTTCATTGCCTGTTTGAAAGAACAAACTGCTAATTCCACAGCATTTATGCACAGTGGTGTTTCACCAGGGTAAAAACAATTAACATTCATGTAGGGTCTTGAACTTCTAAATATCAAAAGTCAAATTCTTCGCTTGTTCTAATTAATTCTCATTATGCTTTAGTAGCTTATATTAGTACATTTATGCAGACACACCAACAGATGTATAACTTTAACTATTTTGTCAGTAACAACACAGGTAACTGTTTCATTGATTAAGAGTAAAAAACAATATTTATTTTTTTTGTAAGGCCATCCTTAAAAAAGTGTTTGTTTGCCCTTACGCGACCGACCCGAAAAAAACGGCCCGACCCAAAAAATTTTATTGACAAAACTGAAATTATATTTTTTTTATTTTGTACGAAAAAATCGGGGACGAAAATGTCATGTTCGAATTCGTTTGAGTCGATATACAGCCGCGATTGTCAAAGGGAGATCACTGCGTAGTTAGTCTGTGTAATTAGAAGCTTGTCAGATCCTGAAACAAAATGCAGGCATCGCGAAAACCATCGGTCCTTACCGACATAAATTGCTTTCGAAGTTTGGTCCGGTGAAAATTGATTGAATGTCGGCGATTTTGAGTGACAACGGTGATAATCCCACATCGTACATGTAGTTGAATATTATAATTTATTGTAAAGAAAGTATTTTCTTAATTCCTCGCCGAGATAAGAAACCTTCCGAAATCGTCAACAAATGTAGCGGGATAAGGTCGCGAAAACTGATTGCATATTTGGATGCCGATAAAACCCGTAAACGGTACGATTCCGGAATTTCCGCGCTGTGCATCCCGTCTAAATATTTTTTTGTTTTGACGATTTGTGACGGGGCTTTTTTTACATGAAAACGTGATTAATATTAAAGATGTTTGATATTTAATGGTAAAATAATTAAATGAAATGACAATAACCTTTCTCTTGCCAGAAAGTCCTGTCTGATATAGCCAGTATTTTGGCTGCCATGGAGGCATACATGTTTTACAAACATCTCTTGTAAAGTTATGATATAATAGTATCCTTGCACTTCCATAGTGAGCCATGTTAAAGCACTTAGGGAGCCTGGCTAATGGCTAAAATGAATTAGTGCAAACCAGTGCAGGTATGTTACAAAGCAGGTTAGAATTTTACAGAGGGGTGCTAATAGCCAATAGGTGTATACAACAGATAAAGCTATACAGGGTTAGTATGTGTACAATTTAATACAATAAATCTCAGATACAGCATACATACAACATATATAAGAAAAAACAGACACACACCAACCTAAAAAAACCAACAAAAAAACCCCTACCTACCTACCCACTGAAAAAAATCTGGGTCGCGTAAGGGCAAACAAACATTTTTTTAAGGATGGCCTAAAATTAGCAAAATAACATTGATTTTTTAACAACATCTCCTCAAACTAGGCCAATGGTGATAAAAAATTCACAGGTATAGTTCTAGCATTGATCTCTATTTAGTTTGTTCAAAGAATTCAATCCATGCAGACCAAAAAGAAAATCTTGAACAATCGTCTTCTCCATAACTCTTCATAACCAGTTGATCTAGAACTTAGATATTTGTATGAAGCATTGCCTAATGGATCTCTACCAAGTTTGGTTATATAGGAAAATCTTCTCAAAAACCAAAATACCTGGAGTTTAGATATTAGACATGGATACTTGATATTATTTTTGTTGAGTATAATATTATATTCAACTAAACATGTTACTGTGTGATATACAAAATAAGTGCCCTTACATAGTGAAAACACTGGTCGCATTAGTGGTCCCTGGTGAGTGGTCGTATAAGACAAAGGTCACTTAATGTAATATACATGTACAATGAGAACTATTACAATCAGGAGAAATAAAACCGGGTCGAGTTCGTTGAAGGTTGGTAATACTACTAGTAAATAATACAATCATGTGCTCATTAGTACTGTGCATATTTTAATTGCCATGTGTAAATGAATGATCTCATACATGTATATTTTTACAGCGGTATGGGTTATATAGTTGGTGCATATGTGGCGGAACTATTTGGCGCCTGGCAGTATGCACTAAGGGTATGTATTAACTGTATCTTCAGGGGTGTAGAAATGAGGGAGTAGGCAAAAAATCCACTGGCTATTTTAACATGCCGGCAGCTACTTTTTTTCATTTTCTTCTTTGTTATTTAAGAGAGATTTCAAACCAACCGCATACTTTTGAAGATTAACTGACTACATGAAAACATTTCTACACCCCTGCATCTTACCTCATCTACTCATACCATCCAATATAAGGACAGCAACACATGGCTATGACTCATACTATCCAATATAAGGACAGTACAACATGGCTATGGCTCATACTATCCAATATAAGGACAGTAAAACATGGCTATGACTCATACTATCCAATATAAGGACAGTAAAACATGGCTATGACTCATACCACCCAATATAAGGACAGTACAACATGGCTATGACTCATACCATCCAATATAAGGACATTAAACATGGCTATGACTCATACCATTTGATATCTCGTGTGCAGGTGATGGACCTTTTCACTAATTATACCCGTGTAAATAAAGTTAAGGGAGTATACTTGAGTCACCATGTCTGCCAGTCTGTCCGCCTGTCCCAAGTTGTTTTATTTGTTTGGGCATAACTTTGTGACTGGAGGATTTTGTAGATAAGCCCGGTTCTCACTGTCGCGGTTTAGGTCCCGGTACGTCATGGTGGGAGGAAGCTGATATACCGTGATGATCCGGCACATTTTATAACAAAAAGCAATTGCATTCTCACATCACCAATGTTACTACAGTGTATCCCAGGTCCTGTAAAATGACATGTCAGTTTAACTTCGGAGTAGCTAGGGTTATTCCTGGTAAACTACAGTGTGTTTATGGTGCAGGGCAGTATTGTCCAGGTAGATCAAGGTGTTGTCCAGGATGTTGCTGGTGGTATTTCCGTGCTTGCCGGTATCATTCCTCCATACCACGGTTGTGCCTGGTGTTATCTGGTGGTCACTGTATTGGATACAAAGCGTGTGCCCTACCTCGAAGCCATGGCTCTCCACTATTAGTCTCTTATACAATAGATCTGGCACTCCTTACATGTTACTCATTTGTTGGGGAGTATATTGAATACATGTTTGTTTATAAGGAGGTGAATATTTCAGGTAACTCCATTCCTTGGTATTATTTGTGTTGTACTGATATTGACTGTGGTAAAGGAACCAGTTCGTGGCGGGGCTGATGGTGGTGAGCATCTTCACAATACCGGATTCTTCACAGATCTCAAGGCACTTGTTAAAAAGTAAATATTTCTTAACGCTTGTTAGAATTTTTTTGATATCATTTATTAACTCGCCGAGCACAGCATTAAAACATCCAACAATTTAACCTAAGCACACACATACAGGGGAGGAAATTGCCAGATCGGGCAATTCAGTGATTCCCCTAACTACTTGCCCGATTGGGCAATTTTGCTGCGAAAATTATCTGATTGGGCAATTGAAATACCGGCTTCTGATAAACTAACCTGTGCATAAGGATATTTGAAGACGTGATCATCTAAAAACATGTTTCTTATCACACAGCCCAGCTGCTTATGTAGGTCATGTGGTCAAAATATAAGTTTTAAGAATGAAAACCCTTTAATTAAATGACACTCATTGACAAGGAGGGATGTTGACCAAGGTGTACTGGAAGGATCCTTAGGTAGTCCTTTTAGGTAGTATCAACAGTTAAAGTGAGATGCTGAAACATCTAGGTCTTTAGAGAGTGTATATTCTTTAAATGGCGTCTTCCAAACCATTAAACTAATTATAATCAAACTTGAGGAATTCCTTATTTTACATCAGCTTAATCAGGTGCTTGTGTATTGAATATAATAGTAAATGACTGATAGCGATATGTTGACACATGATGTCTACTTGCTGAGACATAGTTGATCTGTTCTTGTATTTCAGTAAAAGTTTTATGCTGTCATCATTTGGTTTCACGTGTGTAGCGTTTACAACAGGTGCACTGGCATTATGGGCTCCTACATTTATGGTAGATTCAATAATAATCCAAGAGGGTGAAGCTTCAGAGTCAACGTAAGATTGATACTTTATTGCCTCCCTTGTTTTAATGTAGACAGATTAATATGCTTACTGTATAGCTTGGATACATTTATGATTTAATAATATTGCTTAATTTGCGGTCATTGTTCGTGCTAAGTCTTTACAAATCAATTTATATTATCATGGTAATTAGGGCCCCACAAAAAATATTTTGCGGTGCCCTATAGTACTTACCTTGTCTGTCTGTCTGTCCGTCCACATTTTACATGTTTTTATGTCCACGTATCGATAGAATTATGGCCCTTTGTTAAACTCCAGTTTTCCTCATTTTTCTTCTTCGTAACTTCAAATCCATAATAGATATTCAAATGAAACTTAAAAAATGCACTTGAAGTCGGCGAAATATCGAACAGCTTTCGAAGAGTATTCTTCCTACGTTCTGATTATATTTTAAATATTCTTACGGCATTATTACTACATTCGAAACATTACTTAAAACCAGTATATGTTCTGTTATTAAACACACAAGGCATGCTAAATCCTGTGCAAATTGATCCAATGGTTGTGTGTACTGCATTGTGAAAACATTATGTGTGCATGTTCTCCGCTATCATTCCAGACGGATTCCAAGTGTATTCCAGTTATAGTTCAAAGTATATTCTAATTTAATTTGAATTGTATTTGCATTGTGTTCGAAATATTTCAACTTCATTGTGACAAGGCTGCAATAATTTTGGTCAATTCAAATAATTATTATCATTTTTATTCTGTCTTCATTCGGACTCATTCGGCTTTTATTAATTTTCCAGTATAGCTCTCATATTTGGAGGTATAACAGTGACGGCAGGCTTCCTGGGTGTAGCTGTTGGCGCGCAATCTTCAAGATTGTACAAACGTAGAAATCCGAGGGCTGACCCATTGATTTGTGCATTAGGTTTATTAGTTTGTACACCATTCCTGTATTTTGCCTTGGTGTTATCACGATATAATACTTCAGCAACATGGGTAAGTATTATTGTTCAATTCTGGTCTAATTGATTGTTGACCAGTGTTGAATTCTGGTCTAATTGATTGTTGACCAGTGTTAAATTCTGGTCTAATTGATTGTTGACCAGTGTTAAATTCTGGTCTAATTGATTGTTGACCAGTGTTAAAAATTCTGGTCTAATTGATTGTTGACCAGTGTTAAATTCTGGTCTACTTGATTGTTGACCAGTGTTAAATTCTGGTCTAATTGATTGTTGACCAGTGTTAAATTCTGGTCTACTTGATTGTTGACCAGTGTTAAATTCTGGTCTACTTGATTGTTGACCAGTGTTAAATTCTGGTCTACTTGATTGTTGACCAGTGTTAATTTCTGGTCTACTTGATTGTTGACCATTGTTAATTTCTGGTCTACTTGATTGTTGAATTCTGGTCTACTTGATTGTTGAATTCTTGTCTACTTGATTGTTGAATTCTGGTTTAATTGATTGTTAAATTCTTGTTTAATTGATTGTTGATCAGTGTTAAATTCTGGTCTAATTGATTGTTGACCAGTGTTAAATTCTGGTCTACTTGGTTGTTGACCAGTGTTAAATTCTGGTCTACTTGATTGTTGACCAGTGTTAAATTCTGGTCTACTTGATTGTTGACCAGTGTTAAA
This sequence comes from Spisula solida, assembly GCA_947247005.1. Classification (NCBI taxonomy): domain Eukaryota; kingdom Metazoa; phylum Mollusca; class Bivalvia; order Venerida; family Mactridae; genus Spisula; species Spisula solida. The sequence goes on along the minus strand of OX365953.1, from coordinate 14,779,626 downwards.
TTCTGGTCTAATTGATTGTTGAATTCTGGTCTACTTGATTGTTGAATTCTGGTCTACTTGATTGTTCAATTCTGGTCTAATTGTTTGTTGAATTCTGGTCTACTTGATTGTTGAATTCTGGTCTAATTGATTGTTGAATTCTGGTCTACTTGATTTTTGAATTCTGGTCTAATTGATTGTTGAAATCTGGTCTACTTGATTGTTGAATTTTGGTCTAATTGATTGTTGAATTCTGGTCTACTTGATTGTTGAATTCTGGTCTAATTGTTGTTGAAATCTGGTCTACTTGATTGTTGAACTCTGGTCTAATTGATTGTTGAATTCTGGTCTACTTGATTGTTGAATTCTGGTCTAATTGTTGTTGAAATCTGGTCTACTTGATTGTTGAACTCTTGTCTAATTGATTGTTGAATTCTGGTCTACTTGATTGTTGAATTCTGGTCTAATTGATTGTTGAAATCTGGTCTACTTGATTGTTGAATTCTGGTCTACTTGATTGTTGAATTCTGGTCTAATTGATTGTTGAATTCTGGTCTACTTGATTGTTGAATTCTGGTCTAATTGATTGTTGAAATCTGGTCTACTTGATTGTTGAATTCTGGTCAAACTGATTGTTGAATTCTGGTCTACTTGATTGTTGAATTCTGGTCTAATCGATTGTTGAATTATTGTCTAATTGATTGTTGAAATCTGGTCTACTTGATTGTTGAATTCTGGTCTAATTGATTGTTGAATTCTGGTCAAACTGATTGTTGAATTCTGGTCTAACTGATTGTTGAATTCTGGTCTAATTGATTGTTGAATTCTGGTCTAACTGATTGTTGAATTCTGGTCTGGTCTAACTGATTGTTGAATTCTGTTCTAACTGATTGTTGAATTCTGGTCTAATCGATTGTTGAATTATTGTCTAATTGGCATTTGAACAGCTTTCTCAATCTGCAGTACTTACTCTTTGTCATTTATTATCCCCCGCCGATGAAATCGGTAGGGGGGTATTGAAATGGCGTTGTCCGTCCGTCAGTCCGTACGTCTGTCAGTCCGTCCGTCCGTCCTTCCGCAGCCATTTCTCTGTAACTAGCTGGTAGAATTTCATGAAACTTAAACTAAATGTGAACTAGCATACTGGGATGGTGGCCGTCAAGTTTTTTTTCTGATCAATAAATAACTCTGGTTGCCATGGCAACCGATTGGAAAAACTTAAAAAAATCATAAAAAATCAACCACTGGCCAGATTTTAAAATAATTTTACCGAAATAGTTGTTGGGTGACCTTCTTACAAAATTGACATTTTTATCATGATTTGTCAAAAAACATGGCCGCCAGTGGGTGGGGCTCATTTCCCCCTATATATAAATAGTAAAGTCTTTAAAAATCTTCTTCTAAAAGTACTGGTTGAATTTCATTATGAATTATTAACAATGTTCATTTGCTAATCCTCTATAAAAATAGCTAAAAGAATTGAAATCTATAGATAACTCTGGTTGCCATGGCAACCGATTGGAAAAACTTTTAAAAACCCATATAAAATCAACCACTGGCCAGATTTCAAAATAATTTTACAGAAATACCTGTTTGGTGACCCTCTTACAAAATTGACATTTTTGTTATGATTCGTCTAAAAACATGGCCGCCAGTGGGTGGGGCTCGTTTATCGTCTAAAAACATGGCCGCCAGTGGGTGGGGCTCGTTTACCCCTATATATAAATAGTGAAGACTTTTATCTGCAGACTAGATTTCATCACAACTTGGTAACAATATTTCTTGAGTGCTCCATTCTATGAATAGCTAAATAATTGAAATTCATGCAGAACCATGGCAACACAATCAAGGTCCTGTTTGAATATGGTTCTTCTAGTTCAATGTGCACAGGTGAGGGATACAGGGCCATCTTAGCACACTTGTTTTATTCAATTTGGTCAATTTTCCTTAGAGTTACTGCCCTTGTACTGCCCTTGGTTTATTGACTAATTTCATCTAATAACTAGCGGGTAGAATTTCATGAAACTTAAAATAAATATGAACAACTATACTGTGATGATGCCGGTGAAGTTATTTTTATCGGTCAATTTTCTGTTGACTTATTGCCCTTGATTTATTGACAATTGTTGTCTGATGGAAGCTTACATTCCAAACTGTGCAATGAAATACTGATAACCTGTAGGCGGGGGATATTAATTCAACGAATTTGCTTGTTGAAATATTATTTCATGGTTACCATGGTTGTTCTGTAATATGTGACCTAACTGGCCCCAATTCCTTGAATTTAAGTTATTGCTTAGCTAAGACTGTCATTTTGAATTTATTATATGACTACAATTATTGCCTTGTGATGTAGATTGATACTAGAAACTGTGTATTTTTTGCTAAATAATAATATAGAGGTGATTTTTATTGTCGTGATGGGACCGTGTGCGTCTTTGGTGCGTCTGCGTTTTATTGTCAGAGTCATTTTCTCAAAGACTATCAAAGGTATCCACTTGAAACTCAACATAGTTATTCACCATCACAAGGGGAGTCCATACTGACAAGTTTGGTTACCATGTGACCTATATTTATGAGTTATCTACCCTTGTTACGCTTAGAGTTTTATTCACAGATGAGCAAGGGTACTATCAAGTATGAGAAAGTCGAGCGTTCAGCACTCGTAGGCAGTGCTCTTGATGTATGAAATGCTCATGGAAATCCAACAATAATGAACACTATAAGCTTCGTACTTAAGCTTGTTATAGCAGACTTAAGTTTTTACTTTAGATGTTTATAACTTTAAAACACTATTTTCTGTAAAAATAGGCCTTATTATGTATTGCTCTATCAAATTGGCATCTTACTGAGATGAAACAATATAATACAAGTATACATTTGAGTCATGTAACCCACAAAATATGTTAGCAGTCTTACCTAAGCAATAACTTAAAGTTTTTTTGTGGAATTGTGGCCTGATTTATTACAAAGTTAACATACTGCTGATATCACTACAACTAGTGGATGAATATTTCATACATATGTAAATAGAGAAAGTATATATATTGAAACATGTATATAAATTGTCTTATTTATTTCTCCATTAGTTAGTCATTTTATAATCCTTGTTTTAAAACTTTTTGATCATCTGCCAAGCAAACAACCATAAAACTCCTTGATATGTTATTTTATGTAATTTTTACTTTTTGATTTTCAGCTGTTGATATTTTTAGGAGAGACAGCATTGTGTCTAAACTGGGCAATTATAGCAGACATATTACTGGTAAGTGTAGGATCAGATGGTTGGTGGGTCAGATAGGTGGCCAGTCAGATGGGTGGTGGGTCGGATGGGTGGTGGGTCGGATGGATGGCAGATCAGACGGTTGGCGTGTCAGATGGGTGGTTGATCAGATGGGTGGCGGGTCAGATGGATGGCGGGTCAGATGGGTGGTTGATCAGTGGCGGGTCAGATGGGAGGCGGGTCAGGTGGATGGCGGGCCAGGTGGGTGATTGATCAGTGGCGGGTCAGATGGGAGGCGGGTCAGATGGATGGCAGGCCAGATGGGTGTTTGATCAGTGGCGGGTCAGATGGGAGGCGGGTCAGATGGATGGCGGGTCAGATGGGTGGTTGATCAGTGGCGGGTCAGATGGGTGGTTGATCAGATGGGTGGTGGGTCAGATGGATGGCGGGTCAGATGGGTGGTTGATTAGTGGCGGGTCAGATGGGAGGCGGGTCAGATGGATGGCGGGCCAGATGGGTGGTTGATCAGTGGCGGGTCAGACAGGTGGTTGATCAGATGGGTGGCGGGTCAGATGGGTGATGGATCAGGTGGGTGGGTGGCGGTTCAGATAGATGGCGGGTCAGATGGGTGGCTGGTCAGACGGGTGGCAAGTCAGATGGATGGCAACCCAATTGTTGTCTATCTCTAACTTGAGCTATTTTCTACCGTTCCTCACCATATTGTATGTATTTGTCAATGAGCATAATATCTTGGATGAGTATAATAACCAGCAAGATTAGTACATGCCTTGATGTAATATGTCCCTCTGAGTAATTCATAATATGCATTGTCCACTGGGCTGTTCTTGTTAAATTGATAGACATATTAATGAGCATACTATATTGAAGGAGTTTATCAATTAAATCTGTATGTGTTTGAATGGATTATCTCCCTTGAACTATTTTAAATTAACCAAATTTGCATTGTCCACTCTCCAACTTGAGCATTTTTCTTGTGATCCAAACCATAGAATAGTGTGTGTGTGTATGTATTACAGTATGTGGTGATACCAACACGTAGATCAGCAGCAGAAGCTGTACAAATATTGATGTCACATTTACTGGGTGATGCTGGAAGTCCCTATCTCATTGGTGTGGTAAGTTCACTGTATATCATAGTCTAACATCTAACATTGGTCAGCAACTTGATCCTGCAAACACTGCTCACTGCCATCTCCAACATTGTTTGTTGTGTTTCCATCTTTTATTGTGTTAACATCAGGCATATTACAGACTTGATTGTGTTAAAACCAGACATATTTCCGACTTGACTGTGTTAACATGGCGCATATTACAGACTTGATTGTGTTAACACCAGGCATATTACAGACTTTATTGTGTTAACACCAGGCGTATTACAGACTTGATTGTGTTAACACCAGACATATTTCCGACTTGATGTGTTAAAACCAGACATATTTCCGACTTGACTGTGTTAACATGAAGCATATTACAGACTTGATTGTGTTAACACCAGGCATAATTTAGACTTGATTGTGTTAACACCAGGCATATCTCAGACTTGATTGTGTTAACACCAGGCATATCTCAGACTTGATTGTGTTAACACCAGGCATATTACAGACTTTATTGTGTTAACACCAGGCATATTACAGACTTTATTGTGTTAACACCAGGCATATTACAGGCTTTATTGTGTTAACACCAGGCATATTTCAGACTTTATTGTGTTCACACCAGGCATATTTTAGACTTTAATGTGTTTTGTATGATGTTTTATAGATTGCTGATAAGTTCTCGACACAGTATGAGGGTAACCCTAGCAGTCCAGCTATACAGTATGCTGCCTTACAACAATCCTTGTATATAACAACATTTATTTGTGTTCTTGGTGGCGGATTCTTTCTTGCTACTGCCTTATTTATTGAGAAGGATAAAAAAGCTGCTGAACGCCAGATAAAAGGTTGGTCACTTATACTTATTCTACTCAGTGTCAAACTTTAACCACTGCTATAATTGTAGATAATTATGTCTCCCACATATACTGGTAGTGGTGGGGCAGAGTCATATTGTTCTTGTGCTGGACGTCTGTATGGATGTATGTAACACTTGTTCTTGTGCTGGACGTCTGTATGGATGAATGTAACACTTCTCGTGCTGGACGTCTGTATGGATGAATGTAACACTTCTCGTGCTGGACGTCTGTATGGATGAATATCCTTGTGTCTCAATAACCTTGACCAGTTTATATCATGTAAGGCCCTGTTATCCTTGTGTCTCAATAACCTTGACCAGTTTATATCATGTAAGGCCCTGTTATCCTTGTGTCTCAATAACCTTGACCAGTTTATATCATGTAAGGCCCTGTTATCCTTGTGTCTCAATAACCTTGACCAGTTTATATCATGTAAGGCCATGTTATCCTTGTGTCTCAATAACCTTGACCAGTTTATATCATGTAAGGCCCTGTTATCCTTGTGTCTCAATAACCTTGACAAGTTTATATCATGTAAGGCCATGTTATCCTTATGTCTTAATAACCTTGACCAGTTTATATCAAATGTTGTCAAATCAGGTAAAACCTCACTAAAAGCCTATGTTCGTAATATGATCTACTTAAAGTAATGAAAACGTTGATCAAGTCAAATTAAACTGTTAGTCATCCACAGTATTAAGAGAAGTTGAATAAGAAGACAAGTTGACTGGGATCCTTAGGGCAGTGTTATTATTGAGGTTTTACTTCTATATGTGATGAGACAAGGTGTTGGAGCCCACTTTTAGCCTTGTTATCTGTTGTTAAACTGTTACTCTCTGTACATTTTGTTGACATTTTATACCATACAGGATTACCTGCGGATGATTTTGGCGACTCCGACGATGAACCTTTAATTATTGAAGTATCGGACAATGACCTTCACCCTATTGTCTGATGTGATATGAAAAGTATCTCAAATTTGTTGATGGTGCATAATTTGTAGTTCTTTCAACCTAACAAAATCTGCTTTGATAAGTGTATGCTCGTATTTCATTCTTTTTTAGCTCACCTGTCACAAAGTGACAAGGTGAGCTTTTGTGATCGCTCTTCGTCCGTCGTCCGTCCGTCCGTCCGTTCACAATTGCTTGTGAACACACTATAGGTCACAAATTTAGCCTGATCAATATGAAACTTGATCACAATGATCATCTTCATACAATCTAGGTCAAGTTCGATATTGGGTCATCTGGGGTCAAAAACTAGGTCACTAGGCCAAATAAAAGGAAAACCTTGTGAACACATTAGAGGTCACAATTTGAGCCTAATCTTTATGAAACTTAATCACAATGATCATCTCTATAAAATCTAGGTCAAGTTCGATATTGGGTCATCTGGGGTTAAAAACTAGGTCACGAGGCCAAATCATTGAAAAAGCTTGTGAACACACTAGAGGTCGCAATTTGAGCCTAATCTTTATGAAACTTAATCATAATGATCATCTCTATAAAATCTAGATCAAGTTCGATATTGGATCATCTGGGGTCAAAAACTAGGTCACAAGGTCAAATCATAGAAAAACCTGGTGTAGTCACTAGAGGTCACAATTTTGACTTAATCTTTATGAAACTTGGTCACAATGATCATCTGTACAAAATCTAGGTCAAGTTTGATATTGGGTCATCCGGGGTCAAAAACTAGGTCACAAGGTCAAATCATAGAAAAACCTTGTGTAGTCACTAGAGGTCACGTTTTTGACTAAATCTTTATGAAACTCAATCACAATGATCATCTCGATAAAATCTAGGTCAAGTTGGATATTGGGTCATCCGGGGTCAAAATCTAGGTCACAAGGTAAAATCATAGAAAAATCTTGTGTAGTCACTAGAGGTCACAATTTTGGTCTAATCTTTATGAAACTCAGTCACAATGATCATCTCAACAAAATGTAGGTCAAGATCGATATTGGGTCATCCGGGGTCAAAAACTAGGTCACAAGGTCAAATAATAGAAAAACCTTGTGAAGTCACTAGAGGTCATGATTTTGACTAAATCTTTATGAAACATGGTCACAATGATCATCTCGATAAAATCTAGGTCTAGTTGGATATTGGGTCATCTGGGGTCAAAATCTAGGTCACAAGGTAAAATCATAGAAAAACCTTGTGTAGTCACTAGAGGTCACAATATTGGCCTAATCTGTATGAAACTTGGTCACAATGATCATCTCAACAAAATCTAGGTCAAGTTCGATATTGAGTCATCCGGGGTCAAGAACTAGGTCACATGGTCAAATCATAGAAAAACGTTTTGTAGTCACTAGAGGTCACAATTTCAACCTTATCTTTATGAAACTTGGTCACAATGATCATCTCAACAAAATCTAGGTCAAGTTTGATATTGGTTTATTTGGGGTCAAAAACTAGGTCATTAGGTCAAATCATATAAAAACCTTATAGTGTAGTCACTAGAGGTCACGATATTGGCCTAATCTGTATGAAACTTGGTCACAATGATCATCTGAACAAAATCTAGGTCAATTTCGACAGGTGAGCGACCTAGGGCCCTTTGGGCCCTCTTGTTTCAAATTCTTGCCCAGTCTATTTCATTTTATAAGCCATTTTAAGCTTAAGAAATTAAGTAAACACTATTGAATTAAATAAGTAATTGATTTGACTGAAAGTGGACATTTTGATAGTAGTTTGGTGTTCTATTTCAAATTGACTCACAGAATAATTTGGCCATGTAGTGCCTTTGTGGCTTCATTCTCAGTTTATTGAAGCAGATTTATTTTTGTATTATATATTTTATTGCACTATGGTGGTTGTGTTAACATCAGTGTTCTGTTTCTTATTTGTTCTGCTTTGTTTTAACATTCTGTGATTAACTGTCTTAGATGATATCAACCATATCTAACTATCAATAAGCAGATATAATATAACAAAAAGATTAAAATAAATCAGACTGGGAAAGCAACACCCAAGAGAGAACATTGAAGCACATCACAAAAACAACACCCAAGAGAGAACATTGAAGCACATCACAAAAACAACACTCGAGAGAGAACATTGAAGCACATCACAAAAACAACACTCGAGAGAGAACATTGAAGCACATCACAAAAACAACACTCGAGAGAGAACATTGAAGCACATCACAAAAACAACACTCGAGAGAGAACATTGAAGCATATCGGAAAGACAACAACAAAAGAAAGGGCACCGTACACACAAAACAGAACAAACACTGAATACAAGGACGATCAAAGTGTGACAGAGAAATCCATTCTTGTTACTGGAGCAGGATTAGCATAGAAACACTAGTGTACATGTCATTTAGAAATAAACAGCCTCACACAGCAAGGACTCAACCACATAGACAGCCACACACAGCAAGGACACAACCACATAGACAGTCACACACAGCAAGGACTCAACCACAAAGACAGTCACACACAGCAAGGACACAACCACATAGACAGTCACACACAGCAAGGACACAACCACAAAGACAGTCACACACATCAATGACACAACCACTAAGACGGTCACACACAGCAATGACACAACCACAAAGACAGTCACAAACATCAATGGCACAACCACAAAGACAGTCACACACAGCAATGACACAACCACTTAGACAGTCACACACAGCAAGGACTCAACCACAAAGACAGTCACACACAGCAATGACACAACCACATAGACAGTCACACACAGCAATGACACAACCACAAAGACAGTCACACACAGCAATTACACAACCACAAAGACAGTCACACACAGCAAGGACACAACCACATAGACAGTCACACACAGCAAGGACACAACCACAAAGACAGTCGAACACATCAATGACACAACCACTAAGACGGTCACACACAGCAATGACACAACCACAAAGACAGTCACAAACATCAATGGCACAACCACAAAGACAGTCACACACAGCAATGACACAACCACTTAGACAGTCACACACAGCAAGGACACAACCACAAAGACAGTCACACAGAGCAATGACACAACCACATAGACAGTCACACACAGCAAGGACTCAACCACAAAGACAGTCACACACAGCAAGGACTCAACCACAAAGACAGTCACACACAGCAATGACACAACCACATAGACAGTCACACACAGCAATGACACAACCACAAAGACAGTCACACACAGCAATTACACAACCACAAAGACAGTCACACACAGCAAGGACACAACCACATAGACAGTCACACACAGCAAGGACACAACCACAAAGACAGTCACACACATCAATGACACAACCACTAAGACGGTCACACACAGCAATGACACAACCACAAAGACAGTCACAAACATCAATGGCACAACCACAAAGACAGTCACACACAGCAATGACACAACCACATAGACAGTCACACACAGCAAGGACTCAACCACAAAGACAGTCACACAGAGCAATGACACAACCACATAGACAGTCACACACAGCAATGACACAACCACATAGACAGTCACACAGAGCAAGGACACAACCACATAGACAGCCACACACAGCAAGGACACAACCACATAGACAGCCACACACAGCAAGGACTCAACCACATAGACAGTCACACACAGCAATGACACAACCACATAGACAGTCACACACAGCAAGGACTCAACCACAAAGACAGTCACACACAGCAAGGACTCAACCACAAAGACAGTCACACACAGCAAGGACACAACCACATAGACAGCCACACACAGCAAGGACACAACCACATAGACAGCCACACACAGCAAGGACACAACCACAAAGACAGTCACACACAGCAAGGACACAACCACATAGACAGCCACACACAACAAGGACTCAATCACAATGACAGCCACACACAGCACGGACTATAAACAGGAACAATAAACAGAAGGGAACAGCGGTTAGACATGAGTCATGATCTGACAGATAGGGAACAGTGGCAAAACATGACTCCACAATCTGACAGCAAGGGAATAGTGGTAAAACATGACTCCATGATCCCACAGCATGGGAACAGTGACAAAACATGACTCCATGACCCCACAGTAAGGGAACAGTGGCAACTCATGACTCCAGGATCCGACAGCCTGTCGCCTCAGTCAGTAAAAATATTCAGAGCGCAAACAACATCTAAATACATCCCAAGGGCACTTCTTATTTAAGTTGGACATTACACACATAAAAGAATGTTAACTGTATGGCTTTGGCCTTGTTATGGATAGTAACAATTTTCACTGCAGGTGCTTATACTTGTTTAAGATGCACGCTTCTTCATGTGACACCATACTACAGTCAAGCTTTAGTTCATGGAATCTCCCCTGTGCATGAACATATAAACTCTCCTTTCTGTGATATGACTAACCAGCTCACTTATAGTTTGTTTAATAATGCATGACTTCAAATTTCGTTGAACACTTCTAGTTCACTATATCTATTTGTTTTATTTGTATATTGTGTTATCTCAGTAATAGCTAACTTCTAACAAAGTGCCTTGGTCCGCTTTTCTGATCTATATGTGTCTGTTGTCGTCCCTCATTGTCAAAAATATCTTAAACCAATATCTTATTAACCACTACAGCCTCCTTGATGGCCTAGTGGTAGAGCATTCACTTTGACTGTAGAAGGTCCTGGTGTAAGACTTATCTAGAATAGTGTTTATTAGGGGGAAATGGACCAGAGGGGGGAAAAAAGGACTGGGCCCGATCTTTCCCCGGGGAAGCAGGGAAAAATTCCCCAGGGAAAAACTGTCCGGGAGAAAAAAAGGACCGCTACACCGGGTTTGATTGCAGGCCGCGTCATGCCAAAGATGACTTAAAAATGGTACCAGTAATTCCCTTGCAAGACGCTCAGCATGAAATGGAAACTGGCTTCCCTTCTTTTATATCCTTGTGACGATGGATAACATCACAAATGAGGTGTTGAGAGTGATTAATATAAGTTGGAAAAAATTGTTTCACAATCAGCCTAAAATGAGTTAGTATTAACATTAAACCCCTGGACAATGGCCACCAAACTTTTGTGTTAGTTTATTATATCATTGTGGTTAGAGCAAAACTTTGAATATGTTTTCTAAAACTATTGGTCATATGTATTGTCAAATTAGTCAGGTCAGCTCTATAGGGTTGCTGTGTTTAGTTTATGTTACATATCTGCTTGTTTTTCTTTGACACTGTATTATATGACAATGTAGCATACATATAACATCCATATGGTATTCTTGATCATATACTACCTGTATACAGGAGTTTGTTCTTTCTAGTTACATTACAAAAGTTCTTTTTTTTGTTATTTCTACTTTGTTGAAGTTAATTGGGTACTATGGATAGTTGTGACAGTTGCTTCTCTTGTTCCTGATCTAAACATGTTGGTTATTCACTTGTTTAATGAAGTATGTTATGAATTAACAGCAAACTGTACAATACATTATTATGCTGTGTAAAGGATATGCTGAATATTATGTAAGAGTTAAAGTTGGTTAAACATTAGTAATTCAATATTTATATACATGATCAATGTTGAGTAAATATCTCACTACGGAAAAATCTTTTATTACAACATACATTCCTCCTGAAGATTATAAATGAAACCGGTTGAGGAAATAAAGATGAAATAACACAAAAAACTTGGTGTCAATTCTTTTATTGTTATTTATATACATGTATAGCGTTTTAACATGTAAGTGATTTGAGATTGTTGTATCAATTGTTAATGTTGTTTCACAATAGACTAAATGTTTTTGTAAAGTTCAAAGTGTTGATGTAACAAATGATTTACAACACTATGTATCTATGTTGTGTTTCAGAAGTGTCGATGGTCAGTGGTACTGTGAATGAAGGATTTGATCAGTTTGTGAATAATAGCGTGGAGATCCCTGGAGACACCCCCAAAGCCTGAGACACGCCCAAAACCTGAGACACACCCAAAGCCTAGTCTACATCAACACTCTGGAAATCATCCCAGCAACAACAGAATCTTCAACTCTCTATTATCTGACATACTCAATCGTGTAATAGACATTTTATATAAGTTAAAATGGCTTATATATATTTATACATTACAGTTAATGACTTGGTTTGATTATTTAAGAAAGTCAGCCTATTATAACGAACATATGTATGTGTATGTTTACAATCCAAGATTTGGTTGTTTTTAATTACAAATATATGCAAGCTTTTATCTATATCAAACAATATTTTTATACATAGTGTACCCAACAATTTAGCATTTACTGCTCAAAGACTGGTTTCTATTTGTTTATTGTAAAATTCTCAATCTGACGAGATGATGACTATACCTAACTAGTGGACATACATAATGATATATAGAGGATCATGCATGAGTGCTCATTACATACGAGTTTTATTAAACGAGTGGACAAAATAATATGACACGAGGCTTTCATCCTGGCTGACATATCACAGTTATAGTGTGATATCACTTCATCCATCTCTCGTCCATCTACAATTGCTTGTCAACTCGGAGGAGACCTCTTTAAAAACTTCACAAACTCATTAATACTAAGCCTAGTTGTACATACTATGGCATTCTCTGATCAATGTTCACTGTGACTGTCATCTGATGGTAATGGTGTTCATCACAGTATTAATCTTGCATTATGTAATTATAGTCATATTATGCTTACATGTATATAAACAACGAGTCAGTGAATTATTTAGTTTAAGGTGGACTAGTTTTACGAGCTACTGACTGCTTATCTGACGGTTATGTGTATCATCCTTCCTCCATCCTGATAAAAATAGAAATGCTATTCAGTGTTTGCCACCCAACATAACTAACTTCACTAACAGTCTTTCAGATTAAAAATCTCTGAGGCCCGGTGTATAATGCTTTACATCAGGCATTTAGAATAACAATGGTTGCTTCTGGAACTGGGGCATCTTCTGTATCTTGCATTATACCCCAACCACTAAAATAACTACTCTTTTTCTGGGGCCAGTGTCCATGTAGGTCATCCGGTGGTGAGGTTGAATAAAAGTTAATAAATCAAATTATTTAATGCTAACTGGTGAGATATGGAGTTCTATCAGTGAAATAAAACCTATATCAGTCACTGGTTATCACCTACAATGTGACTGCTATAAGCTCCGCCCCCTCACAGGGACTACTTTAATTTTACCAAAAACTCAAAACTAAACTGTCCGTAACTCTTTTTATTACTGAACGGAAACATATTATGTGGGTTTTTTATTCTTAGTTAGACCTACAAGTTGGTGTATGATATGATGTAAAATTCTCAAAAAAGACGTTTTCACCTATTCATCATAATCCAAGATGGCGGATTTTGAATTGAAAAATATGAATGGAATAACATATTCATACGCATCCTAACCACAGTGGTAATTTGGCATAAATAGTACCAGATTTGACACCAGATAAGCCTTAAATAAATAGAATATTTGTTTGTTTTGATTGAATATGGTTTTAAATATCTCATCTTGTAGTGATAAAATACTGAATTTTATCACTACACGATGAGATATAAACCATATTAAATCAAAACAAACAAATATCCTCTATTTATTAAGTATCAATATCAGTTTGGTTAAGTTTAATATGACAACCATATTTTTGAGAGATAAAATGTTTCGTTGTATCAGGGACCATTTCAGAGTAAAAGTATAAAATCATGTACAAATTCATCATTGAGTTTTTGTGTGTTCTGTTTTGTTGTACAAATGTACACCCCCGAAACCAATGTTGGAAGGGGTGAATGTAGAAGTCATCTTATGGTAGATCTGTCAGCTCGTTGGTTGGTTGTTCCATTGTCTGATTGAGTTCATAATTATTTGCACAGTTTTAATAATAATAATTTCAACACATAATCAAAATAATTATACATTTCCTCCACTGTAGACATGTTGACAGTTCCTTATACACGGGTAAGTTAGTACTGGTTAAAAAAATAATATTAAGTCAGACCTGAACCAGCCGAGCACAGAAAACATAGAAACATACAAGGCACAATGCCCCACTAAATAAGCTATGATCCTCCCATGTCCTAGCTGTTGAAATTCTAAATGAACCAGTTTCAGCAATCAAAAAGCTAAATGCCCAAGCTGAATGACCTAGTTCCAACAGTTAAATGGCAAAAAAACCTAGTTTGAGCTGTCAGAAGTCCTAAAAAGTAGAAAAAAGTAAGACACAGTGAAGGAAAACTAGTTAGGTGGATTATCTCCCATAGATAGGTAAGTTAGTACTGGTTAAGACACAGTCCAGGAAAACTAGTTAGGTGGATTATCTCCATAGATAACTGAAGTTAAACCTGAATGAATAAATAAATAAATAAAAACACAAACCAAAGCAAGCAGTGCAGTACAGTACAGTGGGGGTATTAATCACATCCAGTGATAGGTCGTGTTTGAACTATTAGTGCTCACTGTTTAGTGTTATAGTCACAGCTATTTATATTTCATGCATGAAATGCGATTCAAATTATTTGCTTCGTACAGTGAAACTTTGCGTCAAATAATTTCATTATAATAATTCCTTCTTTATTTATATAGTTGAACACTTGAACTGTGCTATATTCTGTCATATTGTATTATAACAAAGTTGAACATGTTTGATGTACCGTTTGACACCTTTTGTTTATTGATGGGATGTTTCATGTTATAAGATTGAGTTGTTTACATAATTATACAAATGTATTTAGTGGAAAACTCACATATTAAGTGCATGTACATAATGATGGCCTAACAGCAAATTTTCATTGTCCATTATCATTAAAACTACTGTGAATAACAACGAAAGTTTGTATCGTTAATTATGTGACTATGCCAATCATGGTATAAATTTGGAACAAATGGAAATAACCCTAGTGGTCGAAAACAACATTCATAGAAATTATTATTCAAATACGTTTTTGTTTTCTTCTTTCATTATTATGGATAGTAACTATGTTTCGACAATATATGTGTATTCTGTATTAAAATATGCATTGCACAAAACAACATGTTTTAAAACTATCATACATTCAGACTGATTAGTATGGTCAATTAGTTGATGGTTCAAACTCATTGCCATGATGGCAGTGCAGGGTGTCAAATTTTTACTGGAAATGAAGGCATGTTGAGTGTAGCATTTTGTAAATATATTATCACTGTTAAAGAAATACAAATTTAAATGAAATTGTCTCAGTTTTCTTCATTTTTGCCTTAAGCTCTCCTGAACCCAACCAGTTCAATGGCAATTAAACATCGCGGTATGCAATCAGTTATTGTCAATGAGTCCATGAAACTATCCGTGTCAAACATGGCGGTATGTAATCAGTTATTGTCAATGAGTCCATGAAACTATCCGTGTCAAACATGGCGGTATGTAATCAGTTATTGTCAATGAGTCCATGAAACTATCCGTGTCAAACATGGCGGTATGTAATCAGTTATTGTCAATGAGTCTATGAAACTATCTGTGTAAAACAGCGCGGTATGTAATCAGTTATTGTCAATGATGCTCATTATCCAATCATGATACCGTGCCACCTTTGTATAGATTCCTGGATACTTTCCAGAGCCACACCCTTTTCCGGCAGAGACCACTCCCACTATCTCTAAATTACCGTCAGGTCCCGTTGGGCATACTAACGGCGATCCAGAATCCCCCTGGAACAAACATAAAATGATAAGAATAGAAGGTCACTTTGAAATATAAAATCGAGATGGGCTCATTTGGATAAGTAGCTAGCTAATACAGGGTACATGTTGTACCTATGTCCACCTTTGTCCCCTGAACCCTGATTCTCACAGGCAGATACTTTATGTGTAACAAGAGGGTAACTTACAGTTGAGCTAGAGGGAGCCAAGGATGGGTGCTTGCCATGAGATTGTTCGGATTTTATGGTGGACAACACAGAGGGTGTATGCAGTTCATATTTTACTAAAGTAATAATGTTTCTAAGATTGCTTTATCAAAATCGATTGATTGTAAGATGAAAATAATTTCAAGTAATGACCATCACTGCAAACTGAAAAGTAACAAAAATACACCATGCAAAATATTTCCAAGGTAGTTGTTAACTTCAATAAACAGTCTAAAACAATAAAAAAATAAAAGAACAACGTTGTGTTCCTTGTTATTTAGTATCTTGTAACTCCTTCCATGTATTTTATTATATATTTTTCCTCTACACCATCGAGAGCACATAGTACGTATCAATACATGGGGAATGGTTCCCCTCTCCTGAAAAACGGCCTACATGTGTGTGTGTTCATACACACCTCATCAAACTCTAGTGAGAAGGCCTACATCAATATTGCAGGAAATAAAGGTAAATACGGTATAAAAACAAAAAATAAATAAAACGGACACTCAATATAGAGAAACTATGTCTTTGTGACATTCACAGAGAGGCTATGCCTTTGAAACAACCGAGGGAGTGTTAGATTAAAACTGCATTTATATACGGTATATACAACTGTATAGAAAAATGAGGATTCCCTGTTGAATTCTTATATAAGTCGTTTCGGTATATTAAATATATAAGCTGCCTTATCACACCTGTTATTAACAATACTACAAAGTAATCCTATTCATTATGCTGGTAGCACTTCATAATTAAACTTATAGCCTAACCAGGCTTTACTTTGACTGATTATGGGATACAAATGAGGCAAATCATAGAGGTGGATATTTCATCCATGGTATCACGTTGCAAATAATAAACATGTATTATGCAATAATCCGATACTGTCCGTGTGGAAGAGCTTTGCTAAGTAATTAACGAGTATTACCTGTATAAGACATGATTTACACGGGTTACCATAACAACAAGGATGTGTGGAACATTTCAATGTTTACATGGTTACCATAACAACTGTACCAGATAGGATATATGAAACATTTCATACATTGTAGAAAGCCCCTGACATACTGTGACAAGCATATTATATGTCATAGCGTTTATCTCATTATCATGTAGCTGCTGAGTGATTTCCAAAGCTTAAGACATTTTACAAAAATAGTGTCATTTAACGATTGATAAAGATGTCCAATTACCTTTTACATTTAATAATATTTCTAGTATCGAAGGCGGGGCCTCCGTACTGGAAGCAGACGCTATACCACTAGACTATCGAAGTGATCGAAGGCGGGGCCTCCGTACTGGAAGCAGACGCTATACCACTAGACTATCGAAGTGATCGAAGGCGGGGCCTCCGTACTGGAAGCAGACGCTATACCACTAGACTATCGAAGTGATCGAAGGCGGGGCCTCCGTACTGGAAGCAGACGATATACCACTAGACTATCGAAGTGATCGAAGGCGGGGCTACCGTACTGGAAGCAGACGCTATACCACTAGACTATCGAAGTGATCGAAGGCGGGGCCTCCGTCCTGGAAGCAGACGATATAGATAATACCACTAGACTATCGAAGTGATCGAAGGCGGGGTTACCGTACTGGAAGCAGACGCTATACCACTAGATTATCGAAGTGATCAAAGGCGGGGCCTCCGTACTGGAAGCAGACGCTATACCACTAGACTATCGAAGTGATCGAAGGCGGGGCCTCCGTACTGGAAGCAGACGCTATACCACTAGACTATCGAAGTGATCGAAGGCGGGGTTACTGTACTGTAAGCAGACGCTATACCACTAGACTATCGAAGTGATCGAAGGCGGGGCTACCGTACTGGAAGCAGACGCTATACCACTAGACTATCGAAGTGATCGAAGGCGGGGCCTCCGTACTGGAAGCAGACGCTATACCACTAGACTATCGAAGTGATCAATGTAGTATACTTACATAACAAGCGTCTGGATTGAGACGATTAGTAACGAGATAATCAGTTTGATATTGTTTGGGCATTCCAGCACAGACCGTGGTGTTGTCCACCACCATACGGTACTCGTTCTCTGCGTACTCTAGTTGTGAGTAGGTTTGCTCACATGATGCGTTATTTATTGTGAAAACTGTTGACTTTAGTGGGATGAACATTCCCCATCCGTAAGGTTCTAAAAACAGAAACATAGTCACCATTAAATATTCGTACAAGTATGGGCTAATTATTGAAGCATTTGTGAGGCTGTATGTTTATTTTTCAGCAAGGGACTGCACAAAGCCTATTTACTTTACTAGGGGACAAACTGAGTATGGTAAGCATTCCCAATATCAGCTGGAACACGGATTGGATGAGGAAGTTATAAAATCATATCGTAGATAACAAGTTATACCAGTAACTCAACTAGCACCTATTTATATATACATATATAGCGGGATTCTAACCCATATTGTAAGTTGCGCCATCTACTAACTACTATGTAGGAAAGGCACACGCAACAATATTGTTCATCGTTTACCCAATAAAGAAGAAAACTCGTAATACATACTTATTTTGAGTTTGTATTCTGTTTTACCATATTGTTACAAAAATATTCAAATTAAAGAACTTAATAAAAATGAAATATCGAATACTACGCGACATGGACTCAACATTAACGAAACACCCATTAATGACGTGATCAATGCTAGAATATGATTTTAGCTTTTACAACTGGAAGTACGGATACTTACTACTCGACACTTGTCCCCAGCCGCCGGTGAAACATTTTGTTTGGTCAGTTATATTTGTTTCATTACTAAAAGGAACTGTACCGACAAAAGTATTGATTGCCACCTCCTCTTTTAGTTTGATCAGTGCTATATCATTCCGCAACGTCTCTGTATAATGTAAACACAAATCTACACAGTGATCGTCTCGGCAATAGAAGTGACCGGTTCCTTCTTAGATCGAAGCATACATAAATCGTTAAAATCTTTAAATACAAATGATCTCTAGTTTATTCTTATCAGCTGCAAGAATAAATTAAAATAAGAGTTACTGCCAGTTAGGTTTCGATAAAAGCGCAAACATCAAGTCGGACAGTAGACGTCGCTGATGTAAGAAGCTCGCAGAAACCCACTGATGTATACAGTAATTCATCGGATGAATACTAGTACATCGATAATGAAAAGCATACTAATCAAATAATAGCATGCTGGTTAAAACACATACTTGTTTAATGAATTCTAATAATAATTTTAAACACATGTCGTTAAATGGATAGACCAAGTGAATGGTTACTTACTGGTTTTCTGTGGTGTAAAGTCTGGATGTACAAAGAATTGTTGCGGTTTGATAACCTGTTCTCCCAAATCTTTCAGATACTGGTTGTATTCCCCCAGTACAACATTCCAGGCATCCACGTCATCCATACCAGCAATAAACCTACATACATACACATATGCCTTTGGTAAGAGGGGTTTCTTTCAAAGAGTAGATCATTGAAATCTCTGCATGGTGAATGATCTTCAGTTTTAATTGTTCCAATGATAAATCCCTTATAGGGCTTTCACGCTGGGGCCTTGCTTCTACTACGATCTAAAATTGGTCCAAATCGTGACCAATCGCGGGACAGTCGTGGTCAATCGGGAGAGGATCTTCTAAAAGTGGTAGAGTGATGGAAACGCGTAGGTCGGGAAACTCACCGACCATACTACGCTTATTTGAACATGTTCAAAACAAGTATAGCGGGATCGTGGCTAAAACGAATCGGTGTAAGAACGTAGTAAGGTTGTATTAAGATCGGCGTAATCGTAGAAACGTCGGGGAGCATCATGGCGGGATCTGCATGATCGTAATAACATCGTGGTACAATCGGCATCAAACTTAATACCGGTATATAGGATAATCATTGTCCTTGACACCAGTTTGGCATAGATCAAAGCAAATTATTTTGTCGAAGACATAAGTTTTTAGCCCAAAAGTGGTCGAGATAGTAGGACAGTAAATGAATATTTAGATTCTCTTTCAGGAACGCATATAATGGTAAGTTGTTCATTGTTAACAAAACATCACCCAATGGATTCAATGCCTCATTCAGGAATTGTGTAATATGTATGAAGACAATGTTCCACCCATTGATTAGTGTACGCAGCATTTATATTACAAATGCAATGTTCACACTTCCAACTTCATAAATTGATAATATGCATGAGTACTATAGTTGGTGTTCATTTTAATACTGAGTGCTTAAATAGAAAAACCTTCAACACAAAACTAATGTTCCTTAAGATTCTGCCAATTCCTAGACAATCATAAATCAGTGATGTACATAGTGGTTTGACCGTGACATACACTGGCTAAATTAACTGTTACCAAATAATTTTCGGTAATTAGACCTACTAATTTGAGAAGTCAAATTCAGCTAACAGACGAAACTGGGTTTTTCAACAATATTTCACTAATATATGGAGACTGGTTCACCTAACTAGTTTACCTGAACTGTATTCTAATCTCTACTAACTTACCCTTCCCCAAATAACCTACAACTTCTCCACATGTGTGGAAAAATTGACATCGATATCAAATTTTTATGAAAGGGTGTGACTGTGGCGACCGAGAATCGAACCCCGATCGCCGGGATATAAATCAATTGCAAGTTAACCAGAGTAGGATAGTGGTTAAATGCAAAAGCAAGGCTGGGGAAATAGACATGTGAAACGTCTGCACATAGAACTTGTACGTGTTGATGATACTGGTCTGAAACGTCTAAACACAAGATGGGGACAATCTTTACATCAACATAATTCCTCAATTTGAAAAGGAATCTAGATATTTGAGCTTGATTCTGGTCTTGAAATCTAATCATTCTTTATCACAAAATGGAGACAGGGTGAGGATATGGTCGGGTGAAACGTCACTACACAAAATGAGCATGGTCATAAATTCTGAAACGAGATATTTGAGCTTGATTCTGATCTTGAAATCTAATAATTCTTTATCACAGAACGGGGAAAGGTTGATAATATGATCCCATACAAACTTTTATATACAGTGTAATCTGAGAAAACCGACACGTGGGAAAACCGGAATGTTGTCCAAACCGACCAAATATTTTGGTCCCGAAATTTCTCTTCTTTAACTCAATGTAAAAGCTGTTTGAAAAACCGGAACCTTGCGAAATCTGAATACCGACGGCTACTTTGTCCCCAAACTAGTAATAATACGCACAAATCAAAGCTTAAATACCGAACAAACAAATTACCAAACAATCAATTTGTTAAATAACCCCAGGGAATGCGTGAAAAACTGTATAGAGAACCGTCGTAGGCCTCTGCTACGAAGGTGTTAATTGCCCATTTAAATCTTGTCGATAGAAGTGTAACGTAATAATTACGAAGGCGTGATATTTACTCTTACTCTTTACGATGAGCTCTCTTTCATGTAACAATGTGTGCTTTCAGCAGAGCGTATTGAATAAAATAGTTTAACTCGCTTTTATCTTAAGTCATGCTATGAATTGTTTGTTCTTTAGGTCTGTCGTGTTTTAATATGTCCACTTAAATTTTAGTAATTTTCACGATGACACTTTATTTTG
Organism: Spisula solida; assembly: GCA_947247005.1. Taxonomy (NCBI): domain Eukaryota; kingdom Metazoa; phylum Mollusca; class Bivalvia; order Venerida; family Mactridae; genus Spisula; species Spisula solida. The sequence goes on along the minus strand of OX365953.1, from coordinate 14,758,057 downwards.
TGATACTTCGGATATCATCGTTGACGTTATAACGATTGGTATAAATAAAAGGTGTTTTTGTATTTATATTTGTTATTAGAAGCCCCTCATTAAACATCCGACACATGTTATGCACATATTGGCGCCTGATAATAAACAACACCAATCAAGGCCAACTACGACGCATTTAAGATAACAAAACAGTTGTAGTTTCACAATACCGAACTCTTGTGAAATCCGAACAAATCAGGTGGTCCGAAGGGTGTTCGGTTTTCTCAGATTACACTGTATTGCTTAATTACTCATGTAAACATATCGATGTAAATAATAACAAGTGTACAATTTGATAATAAAATAAACTGCTTACCCCATACAATGTCCAGCTGTGATGACCCAGCGTGGATGAATGAGGGCACCGCCACACAAATGTCGCATATGTGTCCTCCTTGTAAAGGCGATAGACTTTAAGTAATGAAGGGATACAAGGAAAGGCCATTCTCCCCTTGTCATAGTCTTCCCACCTACAACACGTTTATCCCGATCTATGGATTGTGTAAGCACTGTCATGGTACCCAGCTGAACCACGATAAACAATGCTGAAAGTGAATGAATATATTTCAAATTACTTTTGAATTCAGGACCCGAAAAAAGTAAATGCCCTGTATGACCGCCGGGTACCATGTCCAATTAGGTGTAAATAAAAGTGTCCGTTTTTTTTTAATTTCAGAGACTCGTCTTGGCCGACTTGCATACGCCGACCGATACCGTAAACCTGACACACCGGTCAGGCGGCCAAGCACCGAGTTAAAATTCACATAGCCATAACTTGACGATTTTAGATATAATAATATTGTTTGGAAATGACACTTTGTATATTCCTTCTATCAGCACAAAGTTCAGTGTTCGTTCAAAGCTTATTATAGTTTATTACTGTTATTATACATTTTCTCCACCTTTCCTGTCATACGAGTAGTGTACGTTTAATACGGAATGGTAGATTGCAAAAATAGAAAACAATATCAAAGTGATTGGACAAAATCTTTATATTTGATGACAAACTAAATCTAGTGTAACATATAATATGCAATCCAAGTTATTCAACACTGTTCCATGTCCTCCATGCCCCCGAAATCTCCAAACATCAATCAATTGTAAATAACACTAAGAATATACATATACTATATTTGAAACAAACGGGGATAAGCTCTAGGTATCCGTGTACGCGTGTTTAAGATTAAGCATATACGTATATAGCTTAAATATTAAACATGTTCATAAAATACATATTAAAGAATTGCGTATACAAGCCATAAACTATTATGGAACGTTTTAAGATATCTAAAAAGATAATACAACACCGGACAGGGAATGTAGCGCTCAACTGAAACAAGCAAGCACAGAATACAGAACTAACACATACCACAATTATACAGCACAACACCCAAACACACATCTGAACGAGAAAATGAAACTTAACCGCTGGAAGTTTAAGTTTCTGCTTAAAAAAAGTAGAAAGTCCAAGTTTCGGTATGTAGCACTGCCTTTTTACTGATTCATTTTTTTTATAAAATTGAAATGACTCACCGAGTAAGATATTCATACTTGCTATTCAAGCCAAATCTAGTCCTTGTGGTTGTGGTTTGTGTCACACAAACTTAGTTTCAGATCTGGAGTTACCGATTGTGAAAATAATATTCGGAGAAACTATTCAAGCAACAAGACCAGCGTTCATGCTGTATTTCCCTGATTTGTACATAATAAGCTATGTGGACGTTCCATTTGTATGTATCAAATTATATCTTGCATACATCTGTAATAAAATCACTGTAATTAATTCCTAATGCGGTAAGTCACGTGAGTCAGTACGTCGATGAGGACTTGTTTTCTGATTGGTCCAAACAATTATAAACCCACATTAATTCTACCCTAGTATTTAGCCGTTAGTAAAGCTGTTATTAACATCGGCATAGAAACTATATTACTTTAAATAGTTGACTTGGCTCAACGGTATCACGTGGAGTGGAATGCAATGTCGGTTTCTACGCTGTGGCTGCCAGAACATAAAGACTTAGAGCCTCTATGTATGTCCAGTACCGGCAGTAGGGTCGCCAACGTTGCACGTCAGTTCCATTGAACCACGGACCTAAAATGCATAGTTAATTATCCCTGACTGAACCCATGCCAATATCATTCGTGTTCTTCAAATGTTACACCACCATGTTTGGAATAACTTGCCGAACAATTTCTTCGCCGTCTTCTGCATCCCATCATCTATGTTCGTTTATATCTTCAGTGATGAACTGCAGATCGTCCTCTGTATGTTGCGGGCTTACCCGCACCGCTTGGTCTCGAAGGGTGTGTGTAGCAACGTCAAATAAAGCAAGACTGACGCTAAATGTCGCGAAACCACCTCAATGCAGGCCCTGGTAAAAGAAATCCTCCAAATCGAAAAGATCCGTGCCGTTTTCCGAACAAAAGTAGTTACGTTCTCACAGTAGCGAGGTTCCTCTGGTCTAATGTAACACATGGGGCATGATCAGACTAGGTACACGTTACACGTTGTTAGGACATACATTATGTAATGCAATCATTGCAGTCGGTTATTGTTATGATAAATATGGCATTTTGAATACTACTTTTCATAAACAAAAACGCATTGATTTCAACATAGTTTCACCTATAACTTATACAAATACCGGGACATACCACGTTAGTACGTAACTGCAACTTCACAGACCTTGGCCGTGACAAAACCAGTATAATTAAGTATCATCCGTAACGAAACGGGGTTCTACCGGGCTTTTCCGTATATATTATAACCATTCTTCGAGTATATGCTGGGTTCTACTTTATCGGGACTCAACCGGTACAGAGCCAGGGTTCAGCGCAGTCCAAGTAATGCCGATGTGCCACTATTTATCGAGGCAGAGGGAAGATAGAAACAAAGACCTGCTCCGGATACACCGGTAGTGCCGCGGAAATCCCTCGATTTAGTCAGTTCTTAATTAACATATTTTTTGGTCACTCCCAGTTGTAATAAACATCTAAAAAATACCGGAATTTGTTTGCACCTATAGTGGACTTCGAACCCATACTGTGCGACGTCATACGGTCGGATCAACACGGTTTACGGTCTAAGACGTTCACGGTGTTTGAAAGGTTGTTAGCCCGGTTAGACATGACACCTACCGGTTCATACACCGGGACAAACCGGGGATGTCAAACCGGCACAGTGATACTAGGGCTCTGTCAGCTCAGAGCCGGGACACACCGTGGATATACACCGGGATACTCGGTACTGATACCGGGATGCAATATCACAGTAGAGCTAAGGTGTAGCCCCGGTTGTAACCCAAGGTCGTGCACAGGTTTTTGGGCCCGTTGCGGTACGAATCCCTGTGGAATTGCATTAACATTTAGGGCCAAAAAGTTTTTATTTTTCTATAGAAGGAATATAAGGCTGGACAAAGGGTTTGGGATCAATGCCCTAAAGGGGCCAAAAAGTAGGCCTACCAAGCTAAAAAAAGTTATTCACGCAAGAGTCACTGGCATCGTCATTTCCGGTGACATTTAGTCGAAATGTTGACAATTTTACCTACTTTCACTTTCGGGCAAGTGTGTAGCATCCGGGTGAATCGAGTTTTTATCAGTGCTGCAAGTCAATAATGTCTCAGGGACGGTGTATAGGGTCCATATGAATTTCTCCTAGCCCCCCCCCCCCCAAACAAAATTGTGGTATCGGAAAGGATGGACGTATGTCTGCTCTAATACCCAGCACACATCCAGCTGTCTCCACAGTCCACAATACCCAGTGTCCTCGGCTGGTATTTATAAAGCATCTTAAGGGAAAACTTAAATATTTTGACTTAAGTTAAAAATGAATTTATGAGCTGCACATATTTCCCAAGAAACGAAGAAATACCCACGTTTTCTTTGTGATTATTGTAGCTCTTTACATTATGCTTCTAAACTACATTTTTTGTATGTAAAAATGATAATCTTGATTTTCCTGTTAAGCTGATACACTTGAGGACATTTTAAGATTTTAAGAAAATTCTAAGTTTTCCATTAAGATGCTTTGTGAATAATGGGCGTACTGGTCAGATCAATATCACTTCTGTAAAACGATTATCTTATTACATTTATATATACATTGTTCAGGGTGATCAAGTCTATAGTTTCTTTATGAAGTAACATTTTATAGATGTAAGGTTTGATATCAAAATGAAATATGACAATTACCTATATGACACTCTGTCAACATTCAGTATTCATTCTATTGTACACTATGTCGACATTCAGTATTCATTCTATGGTATGCACTGTCGAAATTCAGTATTCATTCTATGGTATGCACTGTCTGATATTTGGAAGGGAAATTTACAAACAAAAGGTATGGGAACGATCCCCTTTTAGGGGAAATAATGGCCTTGCATAACATATTCTGTCATACATTTGCAATGAATGATTTCTGACATCAAAATTCATTATTTAAATTTATTCCAACCATAAGCAATGTTTTAAGATGATATCTCATATTTTGATAGTCGTGGATTTGTAGGGGTAGATCAGAACAAACAAGGCCTTACACCTGGTACTGTCGGTTCAAAAGGTAATACTAATGAGGGAACTATCCCATTCAAAAGAATAGGGGGGGGGGTATGTTTTATATAATACAATAGATACCTTCAATCAATAGTATAATAATATTTTCTAATATCGCCACTGGTTCGACACCCATCCAAGTTACATAAATTTTAAAGTTTTTATCTTTGGATCGAACAGACAACTCAGAATAAAATTGAAACTTTTTGGAAGTTTGCGTATCCACTACCCTACAGCGTCTTTGGTGTATGGAATGCACATATGACAGTAACAAAAAGGCGTTCGTTTTAACTACATCAAAATGAACAATGACATTCTTCGGTCCAGTGTTTGTGGCAGGGAGGATTTCAATGCCCGAGTTTTTCCATCAAATTTCTGATTTCTTGTTGAGGATACATTTTAACCGATTTATTTTTCTCTCTGAACCTATAAGTGTTCTCTCTCTCTGTCTCATATTTAGAATTATTTTTCTGTCAATATCAGCCTTTTTGTTAGCTCTTTGGTTTCTTAAGCTCTTAACACTTCTTAAAGGCTGTTTTACGGTTAAAAGGTACATTGTTGTTTTTGTCAGTCTTACAGTTAACATTTCAGTTTCGACTTTCCTTGGATGACTTTATTTGGCATTTATAATTCTTAAAATACTTCTTCAATCGTGGTTCTTCAGAATCATAAGCATAAAACGTTAAGAAAACGTCCGGTAAACGCGCAGGGTGGACATATTTTCAGCATTGATATAATGAGTGTTATTTTTTAATTTAATCGCTATCAATGGAACGTTCACTTTTTTACGAACAATAGTCCAGATGTATGTCGGAAATAAATATCTCAGATATTGTCAAGGTGTTTCGTATCTTTCGTTTTTAGATTTTAGCACTGTTGTCTCACGCGACGTTAAATGCAAAATGGACATTTTTTCAGTATTGAAAATCGCATTTAAAAATCGGTTTAATAACGTCAGATCAGTTTCATAACAGACAAAAATTAATAATTGCCTAGATTTTTATTTAAAATTTAAAATTTCATAACATTGTGAGAAGCGTAAATATTTATTTTACACATACCAAACATATAAGTACCATAAATAGCGCCGAATTTTAGTAAAATTATGATGGTCGCTTTTATTATTTGTTATCCTTGGCAGTTTAACTTGCCCCATTTCCTGTCTGACATCCGAGACGCCTTGCTACAAAATTTACCGCGATTTGCGCAAGAATGGTTGATAATACAAGAAATGCCTTACTTTAACTGACGGAGTTTTGTTACAAATTACATAGCAATATTTGAGTAATTTTCCGCAAACATCAGCTTAAAATTTAAATTTTCTCTTCTTAACATAATGGCCACTGTAATGTACGTAGAGTTCCTTTATGGTAGGGTGACAATCTCAAGAAAAAAAAGTTGGGGTAGGACCTCTCTGTTAACAAGACATGTCATATATCAAAATGTTCGGGTAAGTCCATAGTATCTGAGACTGCCGGCATAAATTGCCAAAAGTGGTGGCGTTCCGAGAAATCCAAGATGGCGCCCAAGATGGCCGCCTTTTTGACAGTATTAGCTTAATATTAATGTTATGAAAATATCAGGAATATGATGCAACTTTTTGAAATAATTTTGCTTAATTGTTATAGACACAGCATGACTCTTTTTAACTAAAATATTTTTAGAATCTTCAAAGGTCAATGTCAAGGTCATTTACAGGTAAAACCAATGTACAAATGGCTTAAAACGCTTTTTCACCTGGTATCTTCTTTGTTTGTATAGCATTTATTTACAAAAACTATCCAAATTGATCATTTAAATGAAGGTTTACGTTCAACAGTATAAATTAAACTACTTTGGAACACATTGGCATTCAAGTAATGGAGATAAACAGTATATCTTGTACTATGTGCTTTTCTTACCCCACCCACCATTTTTATACAAGAAATATGTACTCATGTATTCTGAAAGTTTTACAAAAGATGTCTGTGATGAAAAATATGTATTATTATGATATATCTATAGTGGCATTCATAAAGTATCATTTGTGACTAAAATTCACCAGCAAAATCCAAGATGGCGTCCAAGATGGCCGCCACAATATATAATGTCCCTTGTATAGCATTAAGCAGGATTTAAACAGTTGTTTTTCAGGTGAGGTGGCCACAAAAGTAGATCAAGAACTGATTCATACCAAAATGTCCTTATGTGACGATAAATTTGTGTATAGACCTGCTGTCATACATTGTAAAAGGGTGGTGAGGACCAGGAAATCTAAGATGGCCGCCATTAATGGTCAATCCATATAAAGTATGTTCAAATTACTATGAGACAGTATCATACATGGGTGTAAAGATACATGTTAGTATGCAAATTACTCATTTGCTACTGTGCATCAAATAAGCATACTACATTGACCACTTTGAAGCAAAGTTCAAGGTCATTATAAGGTCAAAGTATGAACAATAAATGAAAAATACTATTCCTGGTGGTGATTAGTACCACATACCAGTAGGTCATTGATAAGGTGTACACGTATAAATTGGTGGTGTTGAATACCTCTTTTGGTCTTGTATAGATGTACTTAGAGGTTATTTAGAACACCATAATGGCATTGAACAAGTGTAATTGTTGGATGTGGGTACCCCACTACTCCTGAAATGGGTGTTTGAGATGGAGGTGAGTATGGCAATGTCATAGGGCAGTGGGTTTATTGGGTGATGATGAATACCCCATAGGACATTGAATTTGTGTATTGTTTGGTGCTTGGTGCCCTATACAGCCTGAAATGAGTGTATTATGTGGATGAGTATATTCCATAGGAATTTGAATGAGTGCATTTGGTGGTGGTGAGGAGTACCAAATACTTCTTTAAAGGGTATAACTTATTATGTGGTGGTGATCAGTACTTAATGTGGCATAATGTACGTGTATGGGTAACTTAGTGATTGGATGCATTTGTTGCAGGTTGTTATCCCATAGAGCATTGAATTGGTGTATTATATGGTGGTTAGCACTCTATATTGTCTTAAATGGGTAAATATTTGGGTTGTGAGTATCATGTCATATGGCCTTAAACCAGTGTAATCGGAGAAGAGGTAGATCTCTAGGGGATCTGAATGGGTGTATTTGGTGGTACTGAGATACCCATCCATGCCAAATACATTGTACACTCATTCAATGCCCTGTAGGATAGGCACCACCACCTAAAACGCCCATTTCAGGCCTTTTGGGGCACCAACCACTAAGAAATACACCTATTCAGTGACATATGGGATATTCACCGTGATTAAATTAACCAAATCAAGACCTTTCGCATAACCACTACCACCAAATCAACACATTTAATACCTACAATGGGATACTAGTACTCAAAACAACCAAATTTACACATTCAATATCATATTGGGTTTTCTTTACCAATTAATACACCCAATCAATTGTATTTGTGGAATTCAGTTCGGGCCATTTGGGTATGTATCATCCCCAAATACACCCATATGACATTCTCATAACCCATTAAGTCACACACGTCCCTATAGTGAACTAACCACTAAATAATACACCCATTTCAGGCCATTTGGTGTACCCACCAACACCAAATACACCAATCCGATGCCCTAACGGATTCTCACCCCCACAAAATAAACCCAATCAATGCCCTATTGGGTACTCATAAGCACCTGATACTCCCATTCAATGTTCTATTGGGTACCTACGTCCACCTTATACACCCATTCAATGCCCTATGGGATACTCGCCACCACCTAATACACTCATTCAATGCCCTATGGGGTGCTCGCCACCACCTAATACACTCATTCAATTCCCTAGGGGGTACTCGCCACCACCTAATACACTCATTCAATGCCTTATGGGGTACTCGCCGCCACCTAATACACTCATTCAATGTACTATGGGGTACTTGCCACCACCTAATACACTCATTCAATGTCCTATTGGGTACTCGCCACCACCTTATACACCCATTTAATGTCTTATGGGGAACTTGCCATGGTAATAATTTAAACCAATGTACCCAATCAAGGTACTACAGTGAAATTTCCACCACCTAATACACCCATTTCAGGCCATTTTGGCAACCCACCAACAACAAATACAACAATATACACCCATTCAGTTTCCTTTGGGATACTCACCACCACCAAAAAATACACCTACTTAATGTCTTGTGTTGTACTCTAAACCACCAAGTACACTCCACGTAACGCAGTGTGAAGACATATAGGGTACTTACCACCACCAAATACACCCGTTCAAAGTCTTTTGGGGTACGAACGACCATATAATACACCCATTTCACGCCACATAGGGCTCTAACCTCCACGAACCCCCCCCCCATTTCAGTGCCATAAAGGGCATTTATTACCACCCAATATACCAATTCAATGCCCTATGTGGTACTCGCCACCATCTAGTACACCAATGTCAGACAATGTAGGGTTACAACAAACACCAAACAAATGCCCTATGGAGCACTCACCACAACCAAATACACCCTTCAATGCCCTATGGGGTATTCACCTCCACCTAATACACCAATTCAATGCTCTATGGGAAAATAACCTGCACCATAATTTGAAATACACTCATTCAAGGCCCTATACTATAGTGATACTCACCACCACCTAATACACAATTTAAGGCCATTTGGGGTACCCACCAACACCAAAATACACACATCCAATGTCCCATGGGGTAATCATCATCACTAAGTAAAGTTGATAAACCCACTCAATGTCCTTATAGAAACTCTCTCATTCAATGTCATATAGGTTACTCCAAACCACAAAGTACACCCACACAAGTCCCATCGGGTACTCACCACCACCAGATACACCCATTCAAAGTCCTAGGGGGTATGCACCACCACCTTACACGGCCTCACAGGCCACATGGAGCACTATCTACCAAAAAATATACTAATTCAGTGAAGTATGGTGTATTCATCACGTGACCCAATACACCGTTTAAATGCCTTATGTCATACTCACCACCATCGAATACGGGTACCCACCACCACCACCAAAAATACATATAAAGTGTACTATGTGGTATGCACCACCACCTGAAACATTCCATTTTAGGCTATAGTGGACACAACCACCAAACAATACACAGATTCAGTGTCATAATATTATGAGGTATTCTTTACCATCTAATAATCCCAGTGACCAATATGGTACACACCACCATCTAATATGCCAAGTTCAAGCCTTAATTGGTACCCACCACTACCAAATACACCAATTCAATGTCATATAGGGAACTGCACCAAATCCACATATTCAATGCCCAATGCATATATTCACCACCACCAAATACGCGTACACCCATTCAATGATCTACTGGTATGTGGTACAAATTACCACCAGGAATCGTATTTTTCATTTATTTTTCATACTTTGACCTTGACATGACCTTGAACTTTTTTCAAAGTGGTCAATGTAGTATGCTTATTTAATGCACAGTAGCAAATGAGTTTTTTGCATGCTAACATGTATCTTTACAGCCATGTATGATACTGTGTCATAGTAATTTAAACATACTTTATATGGATTGACCATTAATGGCGGCCATCTTGGTTTCCTGGTCCTCACCACCCTTTTACAATGTCCGACAGCAGGTCTATACACAAATTTATCGTCACATAAGGACATTTTGGTATGAATCAGTTCTTGGTCTACTTTTGTGACCACCTCACCTGAAAAACAACTGTTTAAATCCTGCTTACTGCTATACAAGGGACATTATATATTACGGCGGCCATCTTGGACGCCATCTTGGATTTATCTGGTGAATTTAGACATGAATAATAATTTTTGAATGCCAATATAGATGTTTCATAATAATAAACATTTTTATCATAGACACCTGTTGTGAACATTTCAGAATACATGAGTGCATATTTCTTGTATAAAAATGGTGGGTGGGGTAAGAAAACACATAGTACAAGATATACTGTATATCTCCATTATTTGAATGCCAATGTGTTCTAAAGTAGTTTAATTTAAACTGTTGAATGTAAACCTTCATTTAAATGGTCAATTTGGATAGTTTTTGTAAATAAATGCTATACAAACAAAGAAGATACCAGGTGAAAACGCGTTTTAAGTCATTTTTACATTGGTTTTACCTGTAAATGACCTTGACATTGACCTTTGAAGATTCTAAAAATATTTTAGTTAAAAAGAGGTACGCTTCGTCTATAACAATTAAGCAAAGTTATTTCAAAAAGTTGCATCATATTCCTGATATTTTCATAACATTAATATTAAGCTAATACTGTCAAAAAGGCGGCCATCTTGGACGCCATCTTGGATTTCTCGAAACGCCACCACTTTTGGCAATTTATGCCGGCAGTCTCAGATACTATGGACTTACCCGAACATTTTGGTATATGACATGTCTTGTTAACAGAGAGGTCCTACCTACTCCTAAAATAGAGGACTTTTTTGGCAATAGTCACCCTACCATTAATTAGCTTTATTTTCATACCAAAATCAATTATCTAAATTCATACCGCTGGAAATAGGCAAAAAACAAAATCGATCTGTTGGTTAAATTCCAGTGACCCCCAACTTTTGACGTCACGTCTTTAAACACAATTTGACATCGAACTCAATGAAAGTTTAAAACCTGTCAGCCGAGTTTATGTTATAACGTTTGTCTTTGAACGCACTATAGATTGCATCATTGACAAGACTGTACTTTAACATACAAGTATTTACACTACAGAGTTATGTAAAGCGGACAAGTTTCTAGTATTATATTCAAGGACACACAAATCTGTAAACCAGACGAATATTAAAGTTCTGTGATTTGTGTATTAATTGTATATCGCTTTAAAATTCCATCTGATCAATGACGCACGTGTTGACGTCATTAGAGAAAAGATAAAGGAGAATAGTTTTGTTTCCAAAACTTTAAAACTCTTAAATTTTAAAGCTGTGTGAAGTTGGCTCAACATACGACATACGACATACGACATTCAAAAAATCGAATGTCGTCCAGCTCGACATACGACATTGGACGACATTCAAAAAATCGAATGTCGTCCAGCTCGACATACGACATTGGACGACATTCAAAAAATCATCAAAAATCGAATGTCGTCCAGCTCGACATTGGACGACATTGGACGACATTCAAAAAATCATCAAAAATCGAATGTCGTCCAGCTCGACATTGGACGACATTGGACGACATTCAAAAAATCGTCTAAAATCGAATGTCGTCCAGCTCGACATTGGACGACATTCAAAAAATCATCAAAAATCGAATGTCGTCCAGCTCGACATTGGACGACATTGGACGACATTCAAAAAATCCTCTAAAATCGAATGTCGTCCAGCTCGACATTGGACGACATTGGACGACATTCAAAAAATCCTCTAAAATCGAATGTCGTCAAGCTCGACATTGGACGACATTGGACGACATTCAAAACGTTGTCAGTAATTGAATGCCTTGCAGCTCGAAGACGTTAAAACATAGTTGAGATGATGTTAGTAGTCAGTAATTTGGAAAATATCGTCTCTGGTGTACACTAGAATGTCGCGAAAATTAATTACATTACTCACCTTTACTAGCAATATCCTGTGTACAGTAAACCGCAGTGATGATTACATTTTAAATATTGTTACGGCATTTTGACCCCATTCAAAACAATAATTAAAACCAGTGTATGTAGTTATTTATACCCGCGCGAAATCCCGTTCACAATGGTCCCATGATTGTGTGTACCGTATTATGGAAACATATGCGAGCACATTCTCCGCTGTCGGCGGATTCGAAATGCATAATTGTTATATTCGAATTTTATTTGAATTGTATTCGAATTATCTTAGAAGTATTTCTAACGACATTTAGACAAGCTGTAATAATTTTGGTTATTTCGAATCATCATTCGGAATTTGTTTCAAATTTTTATTTTTTATTAATTCCGACTCATTCGGACCCATTCCGGCTGATTCGAGATTCGTATGATTGGGTATCAATTACGTCTATCGCAAGCCCGATACCTGTAAAAACTACATACACATGGGTAACGAACTAGTATGTGTTTATCTACGTCCCTATTGTTTCGCTTACCAATCATGATGTAATAGTGTATGTTGAACGCATAGCTAGACTGATTCTGACCCTGTGGTTCGGCTGTGCACTTTCCACTAACGGAAGTGTACGCAGCATTACTCAAGTTTTGCGGTCAAACCTCGTAAGTTTTTTCGATTTGTTTTATGTCATTTCATGCGCATTATGAAATGAATAATAACCAAACCAGCATTGGAGACTACATATGTACATAAATATCAAATTGCATCACATATAGTTTCAGGTGTATTCGTAAGTAATATGGCGTCCATCTTTGACGTCATTTTGGATTCCCGGGTTCGTACAATATGTTGATAATTCATGCCGACAGTTATATATTCCATATATAAACCAAATCACTGTACAACTTATTGTGATACTATACAATTTAACTTTTATGACTTATTGTGATTGAAATATCCGTTTATTTCCCATCACTGTACGACTTATTGCAATACTATACAAGTCAACGTGTACTCCTTTTTGTGATAACCGGAAGTTGACTCGTTTATACACTGTTCTATTAGTATTTAACATTGCTTGTTGCATTTTAGTTGTCACCTACCCATGAATAGGCTACTTTTGTGCCGAGTGTCACTCGACTCTTAGGCACCGTGGACAGCAACTGTAGATACTAGTATACAACAGACGGACGAACAAGAGCATTCAAAATATTATCTTAAATCCTTGTCAGGCTGCCTGAACATAACTAGTAATTACTGAACAAACACAAGTTTAGATTAAATGTCCGTGACTTTATTAACAGAACTATTATTATAACAAATATTCCAGTTGACACAAGAAAAGTATAAAGTAAAACCAAAATATCCGGTAATATCGCAAAGCAACTCGCAAATATTCCAAACTATTCACGATTTACTGAAAGTACACAAGTCTTAGAGAATCTATAAACTCCCCCAACCAAATTGATTAAGTAAATAAAACTATATTTTGTTATGTTTTCGAAATTTTGTGCATTGTGTACCGTTGAAATTCACGAAAAGAAACGCCCCACTTAAACTTCTGTGAATAGCCATGCAACCAAAATAACCTCAAATTGCGTTTCCTGATGCTAAGATTAAAGATTGTAGAAACCAAATAAGTTGTTCCGCACATTGATTAATTTAAACTCCTACGGTTGCTAAGCGACTCATCACAAAGAAAAACAATATAGCGGACAATAAAGTATCAACAAATACAAACTTTACATGACTGACTCCTTACATCAGCAAGTGACAATATTCGTTCATTCTACAATGATTGAACAAAAAGTGCAACATTTTAAATCCAAACATGCACACATAAACAAGGTAAAGTCGCGGAAATTGATTACGTTTAGATAGGCCGTTCTGATATGGGTAAATATGCTAGATCTAAATGTAAGTAAGATTATTAGCATAATATAACAGAGAAATGTGCTTTGTCAGTTGAGACGTTCAAAGTTAACATAGAATAACAGAAATAATGATCGTATATTAAATGCACGCCTTAATGTTATTATACATTCGATTTTAGACGATTTTTTGAATGTCGTCCAATGTCGTCCAATGTCGAGCTGGACGACATTCGATTTTTGATTATTTTTTGAATGTCGTCCAATGTCGTCCAATGTCGAGCTGGACGACATTCGATTTTAGAGGATTTTTTGAATGTCGTCCAATGTCGTCCAATGTCGATCTGGACGACATTCGATTTTAGACGATTTTTTGAATGTCGTCCAATGTCGTCCAATGTCGATCTGGACGACATTCGATTTTAGACGATTTTTTGAATGTCGTCCAATGTCGAGCTGGACGACATTGGATTTTTGATGATTTTTTGAATGTCGTCCAATGTCGTCCAATGTCGAGCTGGACGACATTCGATTTTTGATGATTTTTTGAATGTCGTCCAATGTCGTATGTCGAGCTGGACGACATTCGATTTTTTGAATGTCGTCCAATGTCGTATGTCGAGCTGGACGACATTCGATTTTTTGAATGTCGTCCAATGTCGTATGTCGAGCTGCACGACATTCGATTTTTTGAATGTCGTATGTCGTATGTCGTATGTTGAGCCAACTTCACACAGCTAAATTTTAATAGGTGATTTATAAATATCAATTCAATATACGTGTACATGTATTAGGTCATATGTCCAATTTGCTGATCAATGTGTTAAACATAATCTATCTGATTGATTGATGATTTCATACCTTGTTAGGGCCCCGCAAATGTTTTTTGTGGTGCCCTATAGTAATCACCTTGTCCGTCTGTATGTCCGTCCGTCAGTCCACATTTTTCTTTTTTTTCTAAATAAACATTAAACATAAGCCCACAACAGCAACTACGCTATTTCATTGCACGTTATATTACTGTCGCTTCTATATTTGAAGAGTTATGACCCTTTGTAAAATTCGATTTTTTTCCTCATTTTTTATGTTTTTTTTTCATAATAACTGTAAAACCATTGAATATATCAACTTCAAATTTAAAACATAAGCTCACAACAACAGATCGCTAGTTCATGGCAATTGCAGTACTCTAGCTATAATTTTGGAAGATTTATGGCCCTTTGTTAAATTCAAATTTTCCTCATTTTTCATCTTCAAAACCATAATAGATATTTAAATGAAACTTGCTATACGTATTGGTAGTGGTAATACGCATATCTGTAGCAAAGGGCAACAACCCTAGCGTTGATAAATTTTGACTTATGCTCCATTTTCAGATTCTAAAACTTAAACGTTGGCCATAGTTAAAAACGGTTCAAGATACGAGGGATGTTCAGAAATAACGTAGACTTTTACTGTGGAGTTCGCATTTGTTGTAGTACGAAAATTATAACTACCCCATCACAATTCGGAATCTTTCTGCGATCAGTACACCAAATAAGGTATATCTGTAACAAGTCTGTCAAAAATTATGGTTTCTCAAAACCAGTCAGTACCACGCACCCGGGGCAACACAAATGACGTCGGTGACGCTACAACGTCGGTGTCGATGAAATAACCTCAACGATCACTTCACTAAGTCGCGAATATAAAAATTGACACCCAATGCACTTCTCAAAAATGCCTTTATACTTATTGCGATCGTAATGTGCGATAATGTTCATGGTAGTGTGCTGAATATTGTGTAGATTTCTTCTATTTCTTTCTAGACTGGGCATTACGTGTTTGTGTCTAAAACACGCAACGTTAACGTCAACGCTGCGACTATAGTGTTCTAATGCCACCTTCATCTCTTTCATACCATTTTAATAGTACCATTAGCAAAAGTCTACGTTATTTCTGAACTTCCCTCGTATTAAAATGAAACAAACTTGATATATACGTGCTGGTATTGACTACAACTATAAGTGCATGTATGTGGAGCAAAAAACAATACACACATTTGTAGCAAAGGACGACAACTCTAGCTTTAAATGTTTTGACTGATTGCAATACTATACTTCATTACTTTTCTCTCACCTCCTCTTCTGCCATGCTGCCACGGGGGCCCTGATCACGACAGTGATGATTCTAGTTTTACGTTTGTAGCCTCAGTATTCTAATACATGTATCGCAATCATTATCCTGACAAGGAGCAGCGGTAGTGTTAGGGGTAGGAACTACTCTCCTATACTGAACACAGAGTCTGGGAATGTTAGGGGTAGGAACTACTCTCCTATACTGAACACTGAGTCCGGGAGTGTTAGGGGTAGGAACTACTCTCCTATACTGAACACAGAGTCTGGGAATGTTAGGGGTAGAAACTTCTCTCCTATACTGAACACAGAGTCCGGGAGTGTTAGGGGTAGGAACTACTCTCCTATACTGAACGCAGAGTCCGGGAGTGTTAGGGGTAGGAACTACTCTCCTATACTGAACACTTAGTCCGGGAGTGTTAGGGGTAGGAACTACTCTCCTATACTGAACACTGAGTCCGGGAATGTTAGGGTAGGAACTACTCTCCTATACTGAACACAGAGTCCGGGAGTGTTAGGGTAGGAACTACTCTCCTATACTGAACACAGAGTCCGGGAGTGTTAGGGTAGGAACTACTCTCCTATACTGAACACAGAGTCCGGGAGTGTTAGGGTAGGAACTACTCTCCTATACTGAACACAGAGTCCGGGAATGTTAGGGTAGGAACTACTCTCCTATACTGAACACTGAGTCCAGGAATGTTAGGGTAGGAACTACTCTCCTATACTGAACACAGAGTCCGGGAGTGTTAGGGTAGGAACTACTCTCCTATACTGAACACAGAGTCCGGGAGTGTTAGGGTAGGAACTACTCTCCTATACTGAACACAGAGTCCGGGAATGTTAGGGTAGGAACTACTCTCCTATACTGAACACAGAGTCCGGGAATGTTAGGGTAGGAACTACTCTCCTATACTGAACACAGAGTCCGGGAGTGTTAGGGTAGGAACTACTCTCCTATACTGAACACAGAGTCCGGGAATGTTAGGGGTAGGAACTACTCTCCTATACTGAACACTGAGTCCGGGAATGTTAGGGTAGGAACTACTCTCCTATACTGAACACTGAGTCCAGGAATGTTAGGGTAGGAACTACTCTCCTATACTGAACACTGAGTCCAGGAATGTTAGGGTAGGAACTGGGTCCGGGAGCTAGACTTCACATGATGACGTCTTGAATAATGTACGCATGTATATTCGTATAAGTTCGTGTCGTAGAATTTGTCAGAGTGACTTTTAATTCATTTATTATTATGGTATGAGTACTGGTATCACTTGAAAACTAAGTTAAGTCGTGATGTAGTATCAACAAATAGTAAAGTGACTGGGTGTTACTTTGTCATATTTGTTGACATTCAGATTAGAAATAAATCTGAAGTAAATCCACACATAAGTGGTACAGTTAAATGTAACAAATTAAATATATCCTGATTTCTACCGGTTGTACATGATTCTTTTCTTCATTCATATTTATAATTTCATGAATAAGAACAGCGGTAATTAGTTTCTAGATTGTATTATTGCGAATAGAGTTCATATACATGTATACGCACACTTTAACATTTAAACTCAATATTGATATGTCCCAATGACCAACACTAAAGTGAACAAGAAAGTCTAACCGTGGTGACACAGTGTTAGCGAGTGTAACTGTAACTTGGTGACACAGTGTTAGCGAGTGCTACTGTAACTTGATCGCACAGTGTTAGCGAGTGTTACTGTAACTTGATCGCACAGTGTTAGCGAGTGTTACTGTAACTTGATCGCACAGTGTTAACGAGTGCTACTGTAACTTGGTGACACAGTGTTAGCGAGTGTTACTGTAACTTGGTGACACAGTGTTAGCGAGTGCTACTGTAACTTGGTGACACAGTGTTAGCGAATGTTACTGTAACTTGGTGACACAGTGTTAGCGAATGTTACTGCAATTTGATCGCACAGTGTTAGCGAGTGCTACTGTAACTTGGTGACACAGTGTTAGCGAATGTTACTGTAACTTGGTGACACAGTGTTAGCGAGTGTTACTGTATCCTTGCAGCTTCGGTACAAATCGGACAGGGGAGGAGTGAGCACAAAACGCATAATAGGGGAATATTATACGGAGAAGTTGCTAAGGGGAATATTATACGGAGAAGTTGTTAAGCTAAACATCAGATCTGGCAGTATTGTCTTGTAATCTTGTAACTACTAAACTAGGGACATTTACTCAAGTTGGTCAACAGTATGGTGCATGTCAATTAAAGCCCAGAATGTGCGACAGCCCACATAACTTATTCGGATTCACTGATCAATCAAATTATATTAAATACTTATATATCGGATTTACATCAAATACACCTTTAAATGTATAACGTTATAGTTTATGCACCAGGTAGATCAGCATTAATCGTGACATCCGTGTTATATCTCAGGAAATAAATTATTATTGCAATCAATATATGGGCGTCATTATGGGTATAATAATGTATTCTACTGGCCTTGGTAACTACGTGTTACTTAAATGGCGTCATGCTATGACGTAGTTGGCCGATTTAAAACAAATCGAGAAAGAAATAAGTTAAAAAGCTATTGCATTTTGAACCTAAACCATACGTATGTTAAATTGTAATTTCTTTTAATTGTATTGTTAAGTCACGTGTGTTATCCTTTGAACGAGTCCTGTTGTTATCTATATCATCGGCAATTCCGTATACTTCTTCATATATGTGACAAGTGTAATTGCCAGGGTCCCTGTTTATAAAGCTTTAAAATGGCATATTTATTATTCAAGTCACATGGTCAGTATAGGACCTGCTCGAGGAGTCACGTGGTCAGTATATGACCTGCTCGAGGAGTCACGTGGTCAGTATAGGACCTGCTCGGGGAGTCACGTGGTCAGTATAGGACCTGCTCGGGGAGTCACGTGGTCAGTATAGGACCTGCTCGGGGAGTCACGTGGTCAGTATAGGACCTGCTTGGGGAGTCACGTGATCAGTATAGGACCTGCTCGAGGAGTCACGTGGTCAGTATAGGACCTGCTCGGGGAGTCATGTGATCAGTATAGGACCTGCTCGGGGAGTCACGTGGTCAGTATAGGACCTGCTCGGGGAGTCACGTGGTCAGTATATATGACCTGACAAGAATCATCCCGCGATGATCCGAGACCGGGTAAATTTAACGTCGGAAACAGGAAAGTGTCGTCGGTTTTAAACGTTTGTTTGACGGTAAAAACTACTTGAAGAATAACTAATATAGTAATCACGGAATCATGCGAATTATCGTGGGTACAGCATTTAACATCATTACCAAACAACTTAAAATTGTAAATGTGTGTTCTCGAGTGACTTTATGGCTCCAAAACGATGATCAAATAGAGAAAGAGTATCACGCTTTAGGAGCGAACATGGCGTAACATCACAATATTTTGAAGTCGACTTGAAGTCGATAACACTAATATTATTGTGAACCCTTCATCATAACAGGTTGAAATTTCGTTTGTGAATAAAGGAATAGTGTGAATGTATTCTTGTCTTCATCAATATCAGTCCATTAGTTTTCCAGCAATATCGATTGTCTGGGTATTAACGAGATCACAAATGAAATCCAAAACCTTTTCATTACCAATTCTGTAGAAACGTGGCATGAAGCCAATCAAGTCATGTCATAAAAAACAGCCATTTAAAAAAACATGGTATAATATCAACTGCCAAAACACGAGAGATAAATATCATAAGATCAGAAAAGCGTATAATAAGTATAAAACTAATGATCTGAAAGTTTTACTCAAACAAGCTAGTAAAGAATATAGAAGTGTCCTAAAACGAACAAGTACTGAATTCAGTGAAGAGAAAATAAAACAACTCAAATCAATAAAAGGAACTAATCCGAAAAAATTCGGGCAAACTATAAATCCCACGAATAAATCAGAAGGTAAAACAGCCACATTAAACGATTGTTATGACTTTTTTAAATCATTAACCGAACCAAACGACCCGGTAAATGAAAATGCGGATGAAAGCACCCCTGAACACAATAACGAAGAATCTCTAAATGAAGAAATTAATAGATCAATCACAGAGGAAGAAATCCGAAAAGCTGTTAAACAATTAAAAAACAATAAATCACCCGGGATCGATGATATACTAAATGAATACATCAAATCGACCATAGATATTATGATCTCAATATACACAAAACTGTTTAATCTAATTTTTAAATGTGGAAATATTCCAGAAGGCTGGACCATTGGTATAATAAAACCCAGTCATAAAAATAAAGGTGACCCCTCATCACCAGAAAACTATCGACCGATCTCACTGTTAAGCTGTCTCGGTAAACTGTTCACATCCATTTTAAACACTCGACTGAATAACTATGCCGATAAATATATAACATAATACATGAAACACAAGCAGGTTTCCGTTACAATTTTTCAACTGTTGACAATATTTTTATACTAAAAGGACTGATCGACCTAGTACAATCTAACCACAAAAAATTATATTGTTGTTTTATTGATTTTAAACAAGCGTTTGATTCTGTATGGAGAATTGGATTGTGGAATAAACTTAGGAAGTCAAATGTTAATGGGAAATGTTTTAATGTTATATATAATATGTATGCAAACATAAAATCAACAATAAGCACATCCGAAGGTACGTCTGCATATTTTGACTGCTTAGTAGGAGTCAGACAAGGTGAACATTTTTCACCTTTCCTTTTTAGTACAGCCCTATTGACATACGAGATGTATGAAATGTATATTGCGTCTTGTGTAGTTTGTGAGAAATATAGAAGTGTCATTCAACATGCATAATTCCACCGATAATAACGTTACAAGATACATGTGATGACGGTATGACGACGTTCGACCGGTGTAGAGACGCTATGTACAGTTTCCATGATTTTCAGCTCAAATATTTGATCACATCTTTGTAAATTTGCATTGCTGGCTGTCGCAACGAACGTGTGTCGATGTAAGAACTGCGACTTAGGTCAAGTACACTCTTCCGTATTTTTAGGAGTTCGACGCTAACACACCTTATTATCGGGTCAATGTTATCACTCTACTCACTCATGAAGAATACAAAAAAAGAATAACCACAACACAAATGACATTATTGAGCATTTATTATGCTATATTTTCATAGCTACCAAAACGATGTTACAAAGTACATATCACACGAACTCATCCAACAATGCTGTCTCCGTCTATAACTCTACCTGGAAAACAAACACAAAATGTGTTAGTTATCGTATATAGTATAATACCGGTATAGCCAAAGAAAATACGTTTTTATTTAGATATTCATAATACAAAATACTGGTAACGCGTAAGTGTATATTCTGTAAATTGCTCTACTATTTGGGTCATATTGGAATGATATACATGTATGTAAAAGAGGCAATATTTTGATAAAACGTATTTATGTTACAATCATTACATCGAGATAATGAGAGTTATTACTAAGGGACTCGTTAGCTCTACTTGCAAACTGATTGTTTACTGAATTTTCACTGTTTTAATATGAAGTCAGATTGGACGTTCAGATTGTAATCACGAACAAATAGGATCTGTATTCAGAAGTTCTAACATGCACACCAAACTCTCAAACATTTAAACGTATACATTGTATTAGATAGTTACTTTACCACGAATAATCTCCGTGATGGCTACTTCCACAAAACACTCCCATTATACCACCAACACAGTCATCATCACCATCGTCATCAATATCCTCTCCACTACCTGCCAGTTCATCTCCAATTTCATCTGGAAATGATATTATATATATATAGATTCTATTTGAAAAATGATAGAAATGATAGATAATTCTAACACAACATGCAGCGTTACCTACTATATACACATAGAGGAAGTACTCGTTATTTAATTACTACGCAACCGAACTCGTGACCGTTTCTACGATAAAACACATGTTACCATATAATGTTAATGTTTAACTCTTTGATTCATGTGTGTGGTCTGTTATTGCATATAGTTCCTCCATATGGGGCAACAAATCATACTCCTGTATCAATGCAGTCCAAAACAGGGACATGCGATATTATTTGAGCGTTGGTAAGTACACACCCAACACAGTCCTATATGGAGAGATGGCCTGGCAGCCACCACATATTAAACAAATGAAACCTGTGTGCCAGCAGTGGTATAGGATAAATAAAATGGAACAGTCAAGAATTAATTATCGCATATTTGCATAATTATTGTTTGTCTAAACGTGGAAATAATTGTAAAAACTGGCAGCACTATGAATAACCTTGGAGTAGAAGAGCAATCAAGATTATGTTTTACTATATGACGTCGAAATGTTTTTTGTGACTTTGTTGATCTGTTCATGCATTGTTTTTGTAAATGACTGGAGAGCTCAGCTTAATAATAATACCGGAATAAGTGGTAGAGGTGGTTATAAGTTAAGAACATTAAGAATGTTTAAGCAAGATTTTGAAAGAGAGAGCTATTTGTCTATGTTAGTGCCGGTAACACATAGGACAGCATTAACCAAAGTTAGATGTGGGGTTGCACCCTTAAGAATTGAAACTTGACGGTAAGAGAATACTACTGTTAATAATAGACTCTGTCAAATTTGCAATACAGATAACATTGAAAATGAATAACATGTACTTTTATATTGTTCAGCATACAGCTATATTAGAAATTAATTGTTTAATGTATGTGCTGATATCAATACATGATACAACTTTTTGCCGAACTGGTAGATGAAGATATATTTTATCCAACAATGATATTGTTAAAGCTAGCGCCAAAGCCCGTTTTATGGTTTTAAAATCCCGGGAAAATGTTTTATAAAGATAATTTAATATATGTGCTTGACAAACTTTCTTAATAGTTGCTTCTTTTATCTCATCCTAAGAGGCTGTTGTTATTCTGTTCATCTACGGTCTGACCGGAGTGATAATTGGTATTTTAAGATGTTTTTTAATTTGCGCATTAGAACTATATTTACAAAATTCAATGTCTTATTTAAAAGAATTCCTAACAACCCTTTAAAACAATGCATTAACAACAGTCTCTTAGTTTTATCTGTGTAAATAATTTTTAAAATCAGTAATGCAATAATGTTGTTATCATGCTGCTTTTATGAGCTTTATGTCTTTTATAATTCAATGTTGAATGGTTATGTACATTTGAACGGTTTTATAATGTGTAAAGTTTGATACGTTAACTACACATACAATGTACACGATTGAATACGAATGTCACTCGATTTCATTGTGAAAATCACCAACATTATTTATTATTATTTGATTTTTATTTCTATCCAATCGTAAGTTCAAACATCTCGCGTATTTATAATTCAATACTAACCGTTTACTTTTGTCTTTTCAAAGTGCTCTTGTTGATATTTAGCTAACTTCAAGTTAACCTTCTTTTCTGCAGTTCTGTATTGTTCGTCAGTGATCGGAGCGTAAGCTAGTAAACGTTTCACTATCCTGAAATCTCTGTCTGGTGTAGTTGGAAAGTTCTCATCTGAAAAATGCAAGTTTATGCTCAATATATCCGTAATTAAATTAGTGTTGCATTTTCACCAATTCTATATTAACACACACACACATATTTAGTTTTACGCTTGTTTTCTGGTTTCAAAGTAATCACAAGCAATGTCCTATCAGTTTTCTTGATATGTATTCATTGAAAATGAATCAAATGACATTATATACTATAACGCTGATATTATAACAATTCATTTACTTTCAAAAACTGCTGTCCTCAACAGGCATACGTTATATTAGACTATATTGTTTGGCATATACGTCGAAGTTCTAACCTATCTAACTCAGTCATACAATGGATGTGGTCGTTTCACACAGGCGATTGTTAAACACATAATACAAGTATTATAGACATACATGTATCTTACCTAGTGGACGTTTCACTTCCAATTTATAGAATATATCATAAGCGACATTTATATCTATACATGCCAGGATTGTGTAGAGGACTCCTCGGTGTGTATATTCTCTAACTCGCTTTGTAATCATGTTGTGTCTCTCTATGGGATTTTCTGGACCTGGAAGTTAAACATTAAAAATTGTTAGACTAATTCGGGTTTATTTATGACTGCCAATTTCCCTTACCAGTTTTCCTAGACTGTATCCTAACCATTTGTAGCTTCTTTAAACCTTCCACAATCTCCACAATGTGCAGGAAATTGGACATCGTGGTCAAACCGATGGATGAAATCCAGCGCACTAACCACTGTCCAGAACGCGGCTGTGTAAAATGCAACCAAATAAAAAATATGCAATCCAGTAATAACAGATGGAGCAACAAACAAGATCAAATGACAATAACCTGTCATAGTTCACGGGTTTTGGGAGAAACTTACAATAGGAATGGAAAAAACAAAACAAAAAATACCCCGTAAATTCCAACACGTTACATCTGGTGAGTGCACAAATGTATCCATTCTTTTAAAGTGGTTCTACTAAAATTATGTTCTCTTGTATCAAATGCGTGCTCAACTCGTAATACTTCCGCCAGTAACTATGGATGTGACGTCGGATGTACTGTGACGTAATTGACGTCGTGTGACGTCACTATTGAATAATTTTTCTTCCGTTAAATGGGTAGAAACCCTTCTGGAATGTCTAGTACCCAGCGATAAACTAAACTAAACTAATGTCTCTATGCGGGTACTGTCTGTGACTATTGCCGGGAGCTTGTTCCATTCCGATATTGTTCTTGGGAAGAATGAGGTCCTGTATGCGGCCTCTGGGCTGTTAACTGCTTGAAGCGGTTAACTCCCCGTGTGCACGAGTCTGCCCGATTGAGTGGGTGTTCTGGTACCTCGGCTAGTCCGTTGTTTATCTTGAAAATCATAGTGATTCTAGCCAAGTATATTCGATGTTAGCAGTATACAAGGTACAAGTATATTCGATGTTAGCAGTATACAAGGTACAAGTATATTCGATGTTAGCAGTATACAAGGTACTAATCCCGATACACAGCTTCTCAGTTTCAGAATGGTACTGGCTTCATATGGCTTCAACGGTGGTACATTTGTCTGGTGGTACTATGGTCTAGTGAGGAACATCCGTCACGTGTGTGACGAAACTATTAATGACTTAGCCGTATAGTACATGGTACTAAGTCCGATAAACAGCTTCTCGATTGCGGAAGTGTACTGTGTTCATATGGCTAAAATGGCTGCACATTAGTCTGGTGGTACCATGGTCTAGTGAGGTACATTAGTCTGGTGGTACCATGGTCTAGTGAGGTAAATCAGTCTGGTGTTACCATGGTCTAGTGAAGTAAATCAGTCTGGTGTTACCATGGTCTAGTGAGGTAAATCAGTCTGGTGTTACCATGGTCTAGTGAGGTACATCAGTCTGGTGGTACTATGGTATAGTGAGGTACATCAGTCTGGTGATATCATGGTCTAGTGAGGTACATCAGTCTGGAGGTACCATGATCAAGTGAGGTACATCAGACTATTGGTACCATGGTCTAGTGAGGTAAATCAGACTGGTGGTACCATGGTCTAGTGAGGTACATCAGTCTGGTGGTACCATGGTCTAGTGAGGTACATCAGTCTGGTGATATCATGGTCTAGTGAGGTACATCAGTCTGGTGGTACCATGGTCTAGTGAGGTACATCAGTCTGGTAGTACCATGGTCTAGTGAGGTACATCAGTCTGGTGGTACCATTGTATAGTGAGGTACATCAGTCTGGTGGTACCATGGTCTAGTGAGGTACATCAGTCTGGTGGTACCATGGTATAGTGAGGTACATCAGTCTGGTGGTACCATGGTATAGTGAGGTACATCAGACTGGTGGTACCATGGTATAGTGAGGTACATCAGACTGGTGATATCATGGTATAGTGAGGTACATCAGTCTGGTAGTACCATGGTCTAGTGAAGTACATCAGACTGGTGGTACCATGGTATAGTGAGGTACATCAGACTGGTGATATCATGGTATAGTGAGGTACATCAGTCTGGTAGTACCATGGTCTAGTGAAGTACATCAGACTGGTGGTACCATGGTATAGTGAGGTACATCAGACTGGTGGTACCATGGTATAGTGAGGTACATCAGTCTGGTGGTACCATGGTATAGTGAGGTACATCAGACTGGTGGTACCATGGTCTAGTGAGGTACATTAGTCTGGTGGTACCATGGTCTAGTGAAGTACATCAGACTGGTGGTACCATGGTATAGTGAGGTACATCAGTCTGGTGGTACCATGGTCTAGTGAGGTACATTAGTCTGGTGGTACCATGGTCTAGTGAAGTACATCAGACTGGTGGTACCATGGTATAGTGAGGTACATCAGACTGGTGGTACCATGGTCTAGTGAGGTACATCAGTCTGGTGGTACCATTGTATAGTGAGGTACATCAGTCTGGTGGTACCACGGTATAGTGAGGTACATCAGTCTGGTGGTACCATGGTATAGTGAGGTACATCAGTCTGGTGGTACCATGGTCTAGTGAGGTACATCAGTCTTGTGGTACCATGGTATAGTGAGGTACATCAGACTGGTGGTACCATGGTCTAGTGAAGTACATCAGACTGGTGGTACCATGGTATAGTGAGGTACATCAGACTGGTGGTACCATGGTCTAGTGAGGTACATCAGTCTGGTGGTACCATGGTATAGTGAGGTACATCAGTCTGGTGGTACCATGGTATAGTGAGGTACATCAGTCTGGTGATATCATGGTATAGTAAGGCACAGCAGTCTGGTGGTACCATGGTATAGTGAGGTACATCAGTCTGGTGGTACCATGGTCTAGTGAAGTACATCAGACTGGTGGTACCATGGTATAGTGAGGTACATCAGACTGGTGGAACCATGGTCTAGTGAAGTACATCAGACTGGTGGTACCATGGTATAGTGAGGTACATCAGTCTGGTGGTACCATGGTATAGTGAGGTATATCAGTCTGGTGATATCATGGTCTAGTGAGGTACATCAGTCTGGTGGTACCATGCTAAAGTGAGGTACATCAGACTGGTGGTACCATGGTATAATGAGGTATATCAGTCTGGTGATATCATGGTCTAGTGAGGTACATTAGTCTGGTGGTACCATGGTCTAGTGAGGTACATCAGTCTGGTGGTACCATGGTATAGTGAGGTACATCAGTCTGGTGGTACCATGGTCTAGTGAAGTACATCAGTCTGGTGGTACCATGGTATAGTGAGGTACATCAATCTGGTGGTACCATGGTATAGTGAGGTACATCAGTCTGGTGGTACCATGGTATAGTGAGGTACATCAGTCTGGTGGTACCATGGTCTAGTGAGGTACATCAGACTGGTGGTACCATGGTCTAGTGAGGTCGAGCAGTCTGGTGGTACCATGGTATAGTGAGGTACATCAGTCTGGTGGTACCATGGTCTAGTGAGGTACATCAGTCTGGTGGTACCATGGTCTAGTGAGGTCGAGCAGTCTGGTGGTACCATGGTATAGTGAGGTACATCAGTCTGGTGGTACCATGGTCTAGTGAGGTCGAGCAGTCTGGTGGTACCATGGTCTAGTGAGGTCGAGCAGTCTGGTGGTACCATTGTCTAGTGAGGTACATCAGTCTGGTGGTACCATGGTCTAGTGAGGTACATCAGTCTGGTGGTACCATGGTCTAGTGAGGTACATCAGTCTGGTGGTACCATGGTATAGTGAGGTACATCAGTCTGGTGGTACCATGGTATAGTGAGGTACATCAGTCTGGTGGTACCATGGTATAGTGAGGTACATCAGTCTGGTGGTACCATGGTATAGTGAGGTATATCAGTCTGGTGGTACCATGGTCTAGTGAGGTACATCATTCTGGTGGTACCATGGTATAGTGAGGTACATCAGTCTGGTGGTATCATGGTCTAGTGAGGTACATCAGTCTGGTGGTACCATGGTCTAGTGAGGTACATCAGACTAGTGGTACCATGGTCTAGTGAGGTACATCAGTCTGGTGATACCATGGTCTAGTGAGGTACATCAGACTGGTGGTACCATGGTATAGTGAGGTACATCAGTCTGGTGGTACCATGGTCTAGTGAGGTACATCAGACTGGTGGTACCATGGTATAGTGAGGTATATCAGTCTGGTGGTACCATGGTCTAGTGAGGTACATCAGTCTGGTGGTACCATGGTCTAGTGAGGTACATCAGACTGGTGGTACCATGGTATAGTGAGGTACATCAGTCTGGTGGTACCATGGTCTAGTGAGGCCGAGCAGTCTGGTGATACCATGGTCTAGTGAGGTACATCAGTCTTGTGGTACCATGGTATAGTGAGGTACATCAGTCTGGTGGTACCATGGTATAGTGAGGTACATCAGTCTGGTGGTACCATTGTCTAGTGAGGTCAAGCAGTCTGGTGGTACCATGGTCTAGTGAGGTCGAGCAGTCTGGTGATACCATGGTCTAGTGAGGTACATCAGTCTGGTGATATCATGGTCTAGTGAGGTACATCAGTCTGGTGGTACCATGGTCTAGTGAGGTACATCAGTCTGGTGGTACCATGGTCTAGTGAGGTACATTAGACTGGTGGTACCATGATCTAGTGTGGTACATCAGTCTGGTGATACCATGGTCTAGTGAGGTACATCAGTCTGGTGGTACCATGGTCTAGTGAGGTACATCAGTCTGGTGATACCATGGTCTAGTGAGGTACATCAGTCTGGTGGTACCATGGTCTAGTGAGGTACATCAGTCTGGTGGTACCATGGTCTAGTGAGGTACATCAGACTGGTGGTACCATGGTATAGTGAGGTAAATCAGTCTGGTGGTACCATGGTCTAGTGAGGTCGAGCAGTCTGGTGATACCATGGTCTGGTGAGGTTCATCAGTCTGGTGGTATCATGGTCTAGTGAGGTAAATCAGACTGGTGGTACCATGGTCTAGTGAGATGCGGCAGTATGGGTGTCATGGTCTAGTTAGTTACAGTAATCTGGTGTCATAATCACAATGGTCTAACGAATATGCAAAGTCAAACTGCAGATAGTTTTTGTAAAGACGGATGGCTATCGAGGCGATTAACCACATGTAATTAAATTATATCAATCGATTAGAATGCTAGACTACTAAATCATTTCTAATTTACATTTTACATCAATAAGCAAACAAACAAACAAGTAAGTATCAGAATAAGAACAAAACAAGGGATAAATGAATTATAATTGAATTCAGTATAAAGGATCATTGCACACTGACTGGCTCCGCGAAAATATTTTGAACTTGTCAGGTCGAATTGGTAAAATGAGTGTCTTAGACCTGCCGTCCACTAGGACCCCGAAGGTTCCCCGAGGCTAAATTTGCCTAATCGGGATGGTTCGGCATGTCTTCGCGACGTTCTGGGAACCTTCCGTGTCGTTCCTGTACGCTTCTGGACACTTCGGGACCAAACAATCTTCGGCATCCAAATTTTAAAAGTTTTAAAATTTGGACACCGAATGTCTTGTTCGGTAGTGCTTCGGGAGTGCTTCGGGGTAATTGGACACCCATCGGCAACAGTTCGGGGATGTTCGGGAATCCATCGTCATTCACTCGGCACCTTCGGGAAGCCATCTTCGAAGCTTCTTTATCATTTTAACCATCCCGAGCGGTTTCCGAAGGAAGCTGAAGCAATGCCGAAAGCTCCCCGAATATGATGAACGGATGACTTATACACACGAAAGATATGCCGATCATGTTAAGAAACATGCCGAATAGTTGCCGAAGGCGCCGATTGTGAACGGAAGGGATGCCGAGTCGAAGCAGTAACTATACAAGAGCGACTGCGGGAGCGATGAGGTCAGTTTACCGATAGTTTTTATCTTGAATATATCGTTTTCATCATGGTCCTACAAACCAAGGCAGAAAACGATGACACAACCAGTGTCCCATGGTATTCAGCTATTAAAGGAAATATAAGTTTTTTTCATGAGCTTAATATGTCAGTGTTTTTTTTATACCTGAAACTAAGGCAGTCAATATTTGTGTTGATGAAAATATGTCTTATAAGTTTTATATCTGAAACAACTGATAAGAAGATAGTAGTTCGGCATCTTTTTTATACATCGGCAACCTTTCAGCATTCTATCGGCATCGATTCGTAAACACTTCCGCATATTCTGCAATGTAACCGCAACATTTCCGCACGATCGGGAAACATTCGGGACCAAATCCTGAACTCGCGTTGCGTTCGGCTACTTCGGATAGGTTTCGGCGTTTATACTGCAACATTTCGTATAACGATCCCCGAATACATCCCGAACGATCCCGATGGCAAAGATCCGCCCATTTTTATTGATAAGACAGTGATCCCGAAAGGTTCCCGAAACAAGCAAACTGTAATCGGCTACCCTTCCGCGTATCATCATGGCCTATTGGATTTTCTGTCAGTCCGAATCAAATTATGTCACCAGGACTGGAGGACGGACAGTGCTCGCGGAGCCTGCAATGTTAAACTCATTATATCCTGTCAGTGTAAGACTTTTTCGCCAATAAATGCAAAAAGCAACAACACGTACCTCGTAAATTCCAGTAACTCGCATCAGGTGAGTACAATAATGTATCCATGATTTGCAGCGCTTATATTTATAAATTATCCTCTCTTGTATTCAATGCTCGTTTAACTTATTATACTTCCGCCCGTAACTAATGATGTGACGTCAGACGTACTGTGACGTATTGACGCCGTGTGACGTCACTATTTAATAATAATAGAGGGACGACGTTGTGTTCGTATTGTTTGCTGTGTATTCATTTAGACATTGTTTCATTCTTAAAAAACAAATCAGGAGATAATCGATATAAATAATAATTGATAAACACGATTCTTTTGCCGGTAGAACGACAGAAATCGTGCTTGTAAATTAGAGTTATTAAAAACTAAGTCTGACTAACGTTATAATGAACTTCAACGTAGTCGCAAGCATCGTTATCATAATATTATTATGTTCTTCCTACAAATCACACATCATGACAATATATGAAGGAAACCAAAAACGTATGGCAAATCTTGTTTCTGTTGTCATGGTAATCACACTTGTTTTTAGAAAAACAATATAAAATTAGATATATGTGAATAATGTTAATAAATACATGTATGTCATTTATATAGCACAAAACATATTTTAACATATTCTATTGCGCTTCATACTTACATGACGCACAATGATTCTAGAGATTGAATTAAGTCATAAAACATTGAATTGACTATTAGCAAGAACACGTACACTCATTGTTCATGAAACCGACTATACAAATGTGTTTTCAATTTTGATTGTCTTTCAGGTAGCTGGGTAGATCGTTCCACCATTTTGGGCTAGTGACGGCCACAGATCTGTCTGCTAATTTTGTTCGCCATCTAGGAAGGTGAGTTATAACCTTATTGGTCCCTAGACACATACCAAGCTTCCCAAACGTAGCGTGGAAACGTTTGTAGTTATGGAAGGATCTAGATTTCTATATTGCAGTTATTTTCTCAGATATTTAAAACATGGAGCATGTTGTTGCTTGGTTACTGGGACTGAGGTAATTCTCTCCACATGCATTTACAGGTAAATTGACCAATCAAAAGATGAGGAAGCAAGTGATTTGACCAATGGAAATGAATTGTGCTGTAGTGTGAATGTTTGTTTTGAAGTGGAGCCGTATGCACCGAATGAACAAGTTCACAGTTTGATATATCAAGACTAACAATAATCGGACGAGGAAGGCAGCACTCATCAGAAATAGCAGAGTACGAACAATTGAATAGCTATAAAAACGCCATCTAATTGCGACACCATGTGACTCAGTCCGGAGCAAGAGCCAGAAGACAAGAATAGACCACAAGCACGACCACACGGCACAAGCACGACCACACGGCACAAGCACGACCACACGGCACAAGCACGACCACACGGCACAAGCGCGACCACACGACACAAGCGCGACCACAAGACACAAGCACGACCACACGGCACAAGCACGACCACACGGTACAAGCACGACCACAAGGTACAAGCACGACCATATGGCACAAGCACGACCACACGACCACACGGCACAAGCACGACCACACGGTACAAGCACGACCACACGGTACAAGCACGACCACACGGCACAAGCGCGACCACACGACACAAGCGCGACCACAAGACACAAGCACGACCACACGGTACAAGCACGACCACACGGTACAAGCACGACCACAAGGTACAAGCACGACCACATGGCACAAGCACGACCACACGACCACACGGTACAAGCACGACCACACGGTACAAGCACGACCACACGGTACAAGCACGACCATATGGCACAAGCACGACCACACGACCACACGGCACAAGCACGACCACACGGTACAAGCACGACCACACGGTACAAGCACGACCACACGGCACAAGCGCGACCACACGACACAAGCGCGACCACAAGACACAAGCACGACCACACGGTACAAGCACGACCACACGGTACAAGCACGACCACAAGGTACAAGCACGACCACATGGCACAAGCACGACCACACGACCACACGGTACAAGCACGACCACACGGTACAAGCACGACCACACGGTACAAGCACGACCATATGGCACAAGCACGACCACACGACCACACGGCACAAGCACGACCACACGGTACAAGCACGACCACACGGTACAAGCGCGACCACACGACCACACGGCACAAGCACGACCACATGGCACAAGCACGACCACACGGTACAAGCACGACCACACGGTACAAGCACGACCACACGGTACAAGCGCGACCATATGGCACAAGCACGACCACACGACCGCACGGCACAAGCACGACCACATGGCACAAGCACGACCACACGGCACAAGCACGACCACACGGCACAAGCACGACCACACGGCACAAGCGCGACCACATGGCACAAGCATGACCACATGGCACAAGCACGCCCACACGGCACAAGCACGACCACACGGTACAAGCACGACCACACGGTACAAGCACGACCACACGGCACAAGCACGACCACACGGCACAAGCGCGACCACATGGCACAAGCATGACCACATGGCACAAGCACGCCCACACGGCACAAGCACGACCACACGGTACAAGCACGACCACACGACCACACGGCCACACGACCACACGACACAAGCACGACCACACGGTACAAGCACGACCACACGACCACACGACACAAGCGCTACCACACGGTACAAGCACGACCACACGACACAAGCGCGACCACACGGCACAAGCACGACCACATGGCACAAGCACGACCACACGGTACAAGCACGACCACACGGTACAAGCACGACCACACGGCACAAGCACGACCACATGGCACAAGCACGACCACATGGTACAAGCACGACCACAAGGTACAAGCACGACCACACGGTACAAGCACGACCACACGGCACAAGCACGACCACAAGGTACAAGCACGACCACAAGGTACAAGCACGACCACACGGTACAAGCACGACCACATGGCACAAGCACGACCACACGGCACAAGCACGACCACACGACCACACGGCACAAGCACGACCACAAGGTACAAGCACGACCACATGGTACAAGCACGACCACAAGGTACAAGCACGACCACAAGGTACAAGCACGACCACACGGTACAAGCACGACCACATGGTACAAGCACGACCACAAGGTACAAGCACGACCACACGGCACAAGCACGACCACACGACCACACGGCACAAGCACGACCACAAGGTACAAGCACGACCACATGGTACAAGCACGACCACAAGGTACAAGCACGACCACAAGGTACAAGCACGACCACAAGGTACAAGCACGACCACATGGCACAAGCACGACCACACGGCACAAGCACGACCACACGACCACACGGCACAAGCACGACCACAAGGTACAAGCACGACCACAAGGTACAAGCACGACCACACGGTACAAGCACGACCCCACGGCACAAGGACGACCATATGGCACAAGCACGACCACACGACCACACGACACAAGCGCTACCACACGACACAAGCACGACAACACGACACAAGCGCGACCACACGGCACAAGGACGACCACAAGACACAAACACGACCACAAGACACAAACACGCCAACACGACACAAGCACGACCACACGACACAAGCACGACCACAAGACACAAACACGCCAACACGACACAAGCACGACCACACGACACAAGCACGACCACACGACACAAGCGCGACCACACGACACAAGCACGACCACACGACACAAGCGCGACCTCACGACACAAGCGCGACCACACGGCACAAGCACGACCTCACGACACAAGCGCGACCACAAGGCACAAGCGCGACCACACGGCACAAGCGCGACCACACGGCACAAGCGCGACCACACGGCACAAGCGCGACCACACGACACAAGCACGATCACATGGCACAAGGATGACCACACGGCACAAGCACGACCACATGGCACAAGCACGACCACACGGCACAAGCACGACCACACGGTACAAGCACGACCACACGGTACAAGCGCGACCACACGACACAAGCACGATCACATGGCACAAGGATGACCACACGGCACAAGCACGACCACATGGCACAAGCACGACCACACGGCACAAGCACGACCACACGGCACAAGCGCGACCACACGACACAAGCACGATCACATGGCACAAGGATGACCACACGGCACAAGCACGACCACATGGCACAAGCACGACCACACGGCACAAGCACGACCTCACGACACAAGCGCGACCACACGACACAAGCGCGACCACACGACACAAGCACGACCACACGGCACAAGCACGACCACACGGCTCAAGGACAACACACAAACAATACTCAACAGATACAGTGTATGCGAGGTGTCCTACATATTGTATATTTGAACAGTGTTGAACATCCAATATGTTCATGCAAACACAATGATTATAAATATTTGTCTCGCACTGTCTAGAGTTATGTGTCAGTTTACATATACATTCAATGTCTGGATTGTATGCGATTGGTAAGAATATAAAAACAATACTTTCGTAAAACTTGTGGAGTTTGACTTTTTGGAGGTCACCCTTAGAGCACCCAGAATACGTTGGTTGAACATTTATATTCCATTTCTGTGAATAAAATACGTATGTTTCGTCACAAGATGGGTGTTTTACGTTCTGTTGCTCTTATTAGCGAAAATACGCACGAAATTAAAAAACCGCCAAAACGGCGATGGTGCTTTCAATAATCGTACCCATTGGTAATTTGATATCTAGGACAAATCCAAAAACCAAAATAGAAACTTCAACGAAGGAAGGAGTACCCATCGGAACTGTCGATCAGTTCATTTCGAAAAGCATCACCAGCTTAATACCACAAACAACAACATAGGGAGACACCAGGCTTGAACGCTGAATGTGCTACAACAGAACTGAACTGTATCTTTAAGACATTTACCATGAACAAACTGTTATGTGAGAAAATTAACGAGGCTACCCATAACTTAAGCATTATATGTGCGCGACCGGTTGCATAGCCTTTGCTATATCGTTAAATGGACTTCATATTTATTCCGAAAGGATAAAAAATGAGTGCATATTGCTATGTTCATTAGATTCAATGCTCATATTTGAACAAACTGTTCGCCACATGTCTTTCGTGGAAATAATATGCACCCATAGTCTTTCAAATCTTGAAGATGTTGCAACGCTGATTACAGACGAGAAATGCAACCAGCATCGATCGGATTATTCGGTCTTTAAAAAACCCAAAACAATGCCCATCCAAAATTGTTGATTTTGGTGCAAACTAAATTGCAAATATAATAAACACGGATTATACATATTGCTTGACATATTATTTTACACGGCTGAATAGAGATATTTCGATTATATCTTGTCAGTGTGAAAATATCGGATGTTAAAGACCGTTCAAATATTGTTTATTTCCAAAACTTTAGACAATATAGCCATGAGTTCACATACAATACATAGTGTATTATATAAGTGGGGCACATCTCGTCCCTCTGCAACAAAATGGAAGAAGGACACATACCAAATGAACACAGTTTCACCAAAATCACATTGGCTATTTTTAAATAATTTACTTAAAGGCCTCCGCTTTGATCATACGGAATAAGTCAGTCTTCAAGCCGGTCTTTTCATGCACGACGAAAAGAAATTGGTTTATGAAAACACCTTAAATACCGTACCTTATATTTTGGTGTGGTAATATTTTCGCCATTTTCATCTAAAAACGTATTGGGTTTTATTTTGGTGCGTTTAATTTTCGACACCTAGCAGGGTTAAGTATTGACACCCTCTTGCATGATTAAATATTAGAAACTAAATAGGGACTATTTATAGCATTGCATCAAAAGCTTCGTCAATAACTTTACAATCCTCTTTAAAAATAATTGGCGCCAAATTTAAACCGTTAAAACGCGTTTCGAAAGGGACTTGCGGCTACGCTATGCAGAATAGTATTATAACCATTTTGATGAAACTACTTTCAATGTATTCTTTATAAATCTTGAGACTAGCGGTCCCAAATACTCCTGTATGATACTCCTATATAAACGTTGCGATCCCTCCCCGCTTGCTGTACGCTGTTTGGGACAGTGGGTAGCAATGACTGTAAGATTCCATTTCTTATACTCATACAAGTACAATGCTTCCACTGTCCGTATTTTATAGTTTGCCCTACATGCAAAACGCTCAGTTTACAAAATCGTCAGAAGTTGTTATACATAGTCAATTTTTATTGGTATACAAGTACGTGTAGTTACCACATAACATGTCTTCAACAAGCTCACATATATTTCTAAGTTATTTTACATTAATGATCATTTTCTTGTACGCATCAAGTTTCATATATTTAGGTCATATGTGTATGCAGACACAGTCCTATATTTCCGGATGTTTCCTATCTTCAACGTGACTGTTAAATGAATGAAATTATCGTCTGTGTTTATCTAGTTGTAAATTATTACTACATTCAAGCTTGATTCCGCCTATTGAGAGACCTTGTCCTTGTCATAGTTTGCTTTGAAATATTTCATTTTAATCCCACTTGGCAGTTTAGATATGAATTATATACTATGAATTTATACAAATAATAAGTCCTTAGTATATTTATCCATCCTATGACGTCATCAGTAAAAATTCGAATATTTGCATTCCACAATCGCCTAGCTCTAGCTGTCGAGTAGAGCTATCAACATTTTGCAAAATGTTATATTATATGGTATCTAAACAACCGCGAAATCTTGCTATTATATAGGAAATATGTCTTCGGTCGATTGGGGATTAAAGTAATATGATACCTGATGCCAAACATGACAGTATTAAGTGCCAAAGTTATTTGTAAGACAAACAATTAATTTCGTGACGTTTATCAATGGTTCAAGAAACGTCTCGCAAGATTCTGAACCTAAAAAATTCCATTGGCATCAATGCGTATTGAGCGCTGTGTCACAGAGCTATTAAAGCGTTGGGAATTTACCCGGGAAAACGCTGGGTTTTACCTGAAGTTTATTTCAGAAATTTGTTAATTTGAAAAAGGATTGCTTTATTAAACATAAAGGTGTGAACAGGATAGGGATGCTTGATTGCATAAGGTCATTGCTTCTGTCTGTCTTTAACAAGTATATAATAACGTGAATTATGTATTACCGCATAAATCGTTGGTACAATCTCCAGTCATGTTATGTAAAGTCGTTCTCAAGGTATGTGATTTAAAAAAAAATATATTAATATTTTATTCTGTACTCGTACTTATATGTGTTTCCTAAGTTTTGTTACAATTACTATGTTCTGTGTTAATCATACTGTTTATGTGTGTCAATTGTGCTGTTAAGTCTGTTCAAAACAAGCATAACAAGTGAATTTTAATTTCATTGTAGAAAAAGTGATGAACTGTAAAGTGTCATATATTAAACATATATTCTAAGACAATACCTAACGAAGACTGAGTTAAACATATCTAAGTGTGTACGTATAGTATTAATACATTAATTGCAACTTTATATAAGTTCATAGATGTGTCGACCTTATTTGTCTAGAGTAAACTTCTGATGTAAACGTAAAAGAAGTTCGTAAGTATTCAAGGGCTATGTCATTCATAGTTTTATACATTTGTACAGCTTTAACGTAGATTATCCTTTCATGCCATACACGTTAAGTCCACAAACATTGAGACTGAAGATGACCTTGTCTAGTATCGTTCTTGTTGATCGTTTTTTTGAAATTTTACTAACTTATCTTCTAATGAAGTAGATCATGGTCCCCAGATTATACACCAATACTAGTAGTCAAAGTGTGATAATATGTTAGCATTATAAAAACGTTTTCTAACACCGATAGACAACTAACATTTGATTTGGGACAGAGGTATAAGTAAGAGTTACGATGCAACGTGATCGTCCAACGATAATGTACGTGCAATAATCACACCAAGTAATATATATAAGCAACTAATACATGTATATACATTTTTAACATAATATTGTTTTTCCTTCTGCTAGTCAATGAGAGTAACCGGTGCTTACAGATTTTAAACTATCGCCAGCGATAATAAATAAACGAAATAAAGTTAACGCCCTTACTTCAACATCATTATATGTCCACGCATATCATGAAATATTAGGTTGACAAATATATACTCTCCGTTTTAACAATTGATGTACTGTTTTTACCAGGTAACGTCTTCAGAAGCAAGTAGTGATTTTACATATAAATTAGTGGTTAGTCTATAATGTCTCGTACCATATAAACTTCATAGTATTATGCAGATATTGAAACTGTTCAATAACCCTAACTTCATTCCATAGGGAATTGTGAATAAACATCACTTATAGTTTATACTGAATACACATTGCCTACAGTAATGTCCTCTACATATACATCAATTCTCCGTCACATTGATTACAGTAATGTCCTCTACATATACATCAATTCTCCGTCACATTGCCTACAGTAATGTCCTCTACATATACATCAATTCTCCGTCACATTGCCTACAGTAATGTCCTCTACATATACATCAATTCTCCGTCACATTGCCTACAGTAATGTCCTCTACATATACATCAATTCTCCGTCACATTGATTACAGTAATGTCCTCTACATATACATCAATTCTCCGTCACATTGATTACAGTAATGTCCTCTACATATACATCAATTCTCCGTCACATTGCCTACAGTAATGTCCTCTACATATACATCAATTCTCCGTCACATTGCCTACAGTAATGTCCTCTTCATGTATATGTGAAGAGAGAAGTTCTCATTTGGCCAAAGTGCGAACTATTACTGGCTGATATTCAATTAAAACACTTTTTTTTATAAAACTAAATGCTTCTACGTACATGTATTTGCATGTGTACATAAGAATATTAACAATAAAACTATTACACAAGTAAGGTTATTTGATAAATGGAACAAGCAGCAATGTGATAGCACAATTCCAATATTGCTTGTACTTCTTAAAAGTAATACATGTATTGACATTAAGTTATATTGCAAAATAAAACAATACGCGAAAAAAGCGATCTACAGTATGTAATGTGCTGTGTTCCTATTCAAATATAATTTCACCACGCACTTATCATATTTACATTACAATATACTATATTATATAGTACAATTAATGTAATTATATCGTGCAATCATTTGATTGTCTGGCTAGGTCCGATGATCGGACGGCGATTGGAGTGGGTATGTTACCCAGGTATAACACATGTTGGTAGCGAGAACAACAACACTTATGTTGTCTGGTTGGTTAGGTTATATTATCAGGCGATTTAATAATAATAATAATAATGATAATAAATACTTTATTTATGGAGGGAGCTTACTTGACACAATGTCAATCGGCGGTAAGACCCTCAACATATATAATGATATAGCGGTGCAGTGGACAGATTACACAAGCTATCTTGGTTTGAATATTGAATATTGTGTATGGTTTCTATGCCATACAATGCTAGCCATGTTAGCCACTGTCTCTGATTGTATTGTCACGTAGTTGTCAATGGACTAAGGGACCAACAAACACTTGCTCTTTCCATGAAAACTATAATAATATTGTAGCATGTTAAATTCACTACAAAAACGAAACCCCTTACTTATGCTAGGCACCGTGCTGACGCAAGTCTATGAGTAGCAATGCAAGCCAAAAGAGACACAAATAACACCGGCCGCCGCCCGAATAACTGACGAGCCAGTTGTATTTGCGATTCAGCAAACATAAATAAGTTAACAGTTGATCTCTTTAACATGTTATTTATAATGAAACCCTACGTAGGTGGTGTTTTATTTAGATATATCTATAATGTTGAGTTGGTACCAGAAATATGCGTTGCATTATTGGACACTTTAAATGCTAACGATTTTAATATGCAGTCGTTTATATACCTACCGCAACCAGAGTGACGTAATAGTAACGTCATGTGTTTTTAATTTTCACCAGATTTGTGTTCTGTGCTATTGTTGTCTTAAGCTTTCATGCTCGTTATAAAACATGGTTTACATTGTAGCTATCATGGGAAGCCAAGCTACAATCCTTACCTTTGTCCAGGTCATTGTTCAACACCAACTACATAACATTTAAATATATCATTTTCACTAGGTATCTAAATACGAACGTCAGTTGATAATAATCCAAAGTATTTTGAGGGGTTTCGATCTAGAAATATCCACTTGTTTACATAAACAATACAATAAAGTAATCACGTTTAATAATGAAGAGTGTTTGCATAGATAAACTCGATGAACACAATGGGGCTGGTCTCCAGAAATGACGTACGCGTATCTATATAAAGCATTTGTCGCTCATCAAGTAGTTTTTAATTTTGTAAATTATGATTGAAGTTACTTGCCTAATCATTGTACATAGCTGTAAGATAACCGTTCACATATAGCTGGTTTGTTTACTTCTGTGCGCACACTGAGTGCGCATCCATCTATACTATATCGACAATATGGAGTAATAATGCGACATGTGATTGTTGCCGTCAATAATAAAGTAATGCTATCACTTTGTCTCAAGGTATATATATAATGCGGATACATAATTTATATGAAACACTTGTGAACTTAATCTTTACTACAGTTCGTTTAAAAAAAATACTATAAGGAATAAATTAGAAGCAGTTAAAGATCGATTGGAGACATGCGTATTGTCGCGATGTGAACGTTTGAGTAAGATCTGGGATTAATCTGTCTATCCATTGTGACAAAACAATTTCTGCATCATAACAAATCACATAGTTTCAATATAAAAAAACTTTATTATTTTACGTCAATCTATTGTTGACATCTTTTTATACGAATTTAAAGTCGAGTTAAAGACAAATATTGTTGATTTTTGCTGATATGTAGAGAGTTTTAATTGACTGTTGATACGTAGTACAACATAGAGTGGTAATCCCGAGAGGAGGAACTTTGTTTTACATATTAATGATGATATGTAGCATAGCAGTGCACTATAATGCTGAAATCACCAGCATCAAATTTCGTTCGCTTGTGTGGTGTTAAACACCAAAGTCTGCTCGACACCAAAGTCTGTTCGACACTAAAGTCTGCTCGACACTAAATTCTGCTCGACACCAAAGTCTGCTCGACACTAAAGTCTGCTCGACACCAAAGTCTGTTCGACACCAAAGTCTTTTTTCGCCAACATAAATATGAACGATTGGAATACTAGTATATAATCAATTAAAACAATCTTGTTACATGAGATAAATAACTGACTTGCACTTGTTTGGTAAAATACATTACATGTATTAGAATAATTTGTTTTCAGGTTTGCCGAAATACAGAAGAATTACAGTCTTTGATAATTCGTGTTTAATGATGTTTTAACTTCTGGTAAATGACGTATTATTGTGATATTATGTTAACAAACAAACGTATTACCTGTATTACCGTTTTTACTTACAATACACTTGTTATTTACAGGTCATGTTGACCATGCTGCTAAACATTGATAAAGTCAGTGGACAAGACACGAACAACTGGAAAACCATTTGGCATATAATGACGTCATCAGATAACCAAGGACAGTTGTTAAATTTAAGGTCAAACTGCCCATGGATTTACACTTACGATCAATACACTGGCGAAAGTAAACCACAGTTACTTCCCTTTGTTCAACGAAATTGTTTAGACTTTTCTCGCAGTAATGAGAATGAAATTAGAACAGATGCTCGCGGACAATGTGCTGCTGTATACGGAAATTGTCAGCACAATGGGGAGGATCATCAAATCATTGTAGGCTTCACTTGTCGTTATGCGAATGTCAGACCTGCAAATAGTTCCACAAGTAAAAGAAACGTTCACGTAGAGCACGGAGTCCGAGACGATGTAAGTTATAACATAGATAGAAACTCTGAGCAAATCAAACCTATTGTTTCATACTCCGAGCAATCACGTGATGATGCTAATTCTGCATCGGAAGAAGAAAAAGACCATTTAGATAAAGTGAAAAAAGATACACATAAA
Organism: Spisula solida; assembly: GCA_947247005.1. Lineage (NCBI taxonomy): Eukaryota > Metazoa > Mollusca > Bivalvia > Venerida > Mactridae > Spisula > Spisula solida. The sequence continues at coordinate 14,715,501 of OX365953.1, read as the reverse complement.
CAGAACAGAGAAAGTATTACCGAGGAGGAAAAATATCTCAATAATGAACTCGGGCATGAATACGCACCTCAATTTTTGAAAAATGCAGAATTTTTAAAACTGTTGACGAAAAGATTAGTAAAACGATGGATGAGGCCATAGGAGGCATTGGTCCTAAAAAGTTGTGTGAGGTTCGCTTACTCATTCTCGGACACCGGTGATTCATCAACCTTCTGTTTGGACACATAGTACACTCTAACGATTTAAAAACGCACCATTTATAAAACATCAATTTCATTGTTGAAAACATTGTCCTATGGTTCTTTGACTTCAGGTAAATAATCTACAGTTAATACGCAATGTGTTATGTAAAGTTCATGTCACTATATCGAGTTTGAAATGAGTTATGATTTACAGGGTGACCCATGTAGATGAAAGTCACAATTTCTAAACGGGAGGAAAACCTTCAAAATTGTACTAAAATATTTACCTCTTCGTTGACAATGATGAAAGTAATAATGTAATAGTATGTTTTCGACTTGTCCGTTGACACCCGTCATTCGACTTACATTGTGTGGCATTTGGAACCGATTCAAGTAATACAACATGTCTTCATGTTGCCCGTTGGCTCAGTGTCAAAACCTTGGACAGGTCTGATCGTGGTTTGTCTTTGTCTGTGTCATTAATTTTGCGTAAAATCGCTGTTCCAAGCACACAATCATCGTGTGGTAGCAGCTGAACCCCCATGCTACGAACCTATGGCTAATCTAAGCTTATAGCGAAACCGAAAGCATCCGAACAAATATTTCGAGCTTATCTCAGCATAACAAGGCCATAAAAAAATGTTGTTTATGTAGTTTTTTCAGTGTATACACATACAGTGTACACTTTAAGGCGAATATCGATTCATTAGGGTTGACGCGATCGCGGTGCACGTGCAAAACTTGCGAAAACAGAAAAGTTGTGCTGGTAGGGTATTCCGAATTATACATTTTCTATTTTCGGTGCCTTAGTTAAAGACTATAAACTGCCCTGCGTTCAAGGAAAAAATAACGTGACGCACGTTTCGTACCTAGTGCGTACCAGGTACGAAACGTTTCGTTTTTCCTTGAATGCAAGGCTGGAGAGATACTGTAAACATTTTGACAAAATTAGTTTTTTTTTAAACTGGTGCGTTTTTAAATCGTTTAAGAATATCAAACAAAATCAATGTCCGACGAAATGAATTATATCTACGTTCATTGCCTACAAACACTGTGTACACAAAGTATCTCCGAATATAAAGTTGTATCATTCGTCCTTAGTATTTGTCATCCTGTATCAGTATTTATTGTTTTATAAATGGTTGTATGTAAACATGTTGTATGAATGTTGATATTTATGAATGTTGATATTATGTGAGCAGTTTGTATGAAGGTTGATATTTTGTGAGCAGTTTGTATGAATGTTGATACTATGTCAGCAGTTTGTATGAATGTTGATATTATGTGAGCAGTTTGTATGAATATTGATACTATGTGAGCAGTTTGTATGAATGTTGATATTATGTCAGCAGTTTGTATGAATGTTGATATTATGTGAGCAGTTTGTATGAATGTTGATATTATGTGAGCAGTTTGTATGAATGTTGATATTATGTGAGCAGTTTGTTTTGTTTTTAATAGTGTTGCAACGCATCACTGTAATAGCTATTATTTATTAAGTTTGCGTTTTCTTTGGTATATTATGTTACAGTAATAAATCGTACAATGTTGAAATCTCACGCCTGTTTTTGCTTGTGTTGTATTTTGAAATAATAACAAAAAAAGTGTTTTATTGTATTAAAATATGAGCTCGGAATCGTAATTTATCAGCAGTAGTTCAGCACGATGGTTGGTACATGAAGAGACAATATCAGTACTGACTTCCGTACGCATAGCCACTTCACTATTTTAATTTGTGCACTTTTTGATGCGTGTGACATCGTGGCTTGAAAAAAGTATGCATACATCAAAGCCAAACCCAAAGTCAAACCCAAAGTCAATGTCGTACAAAAGATACCCAATTCAAAAGAAGGATGTATGTACTTTTTCTTTCAAAATAAAGATGATAGAAAGTCGACTGTAGTTAAAGAAATTACTGACCTTTTAACGAATCTTGTCGCGGAGAGAAATAAAATCTTACGTTTTCAGATAGATATGTCTTTCTCTTCCAGTTAGTGACAGGAAGTTATGAACGGCAAACAAAGGTAAAAACACGTGCACACAATTTGTTAAGTGTATACTAATGCAAATTCTAACACGACCCGTGGATTAATCCATATACACATAGAGCAAACCAGGGCATGTATTATAACCGCAATAAAACATGGTATCAAATTGGCTGTTACTATTTACGCCCCGTATCACGTGACATATTTATGAATGAATGAACTCGTTCGGATGCTGAAAATTAAATCACTCGTGCTACGCACTCGTGATTTAATTTTTCCGCATCCGAACTCCTGCCCATGTTTTATTCACCGACAAAATACGCGAACAGATTTTTATTTCTTAATTAAAAGCATGATTGAGTATCACCAAAATTGCTACTGCTGTTATAGTTCGTCAGAAATAGCGACCCGGCACAATGCTTCACTGACCATAAGTAATTATCATGTTCTGAATAAAATAATAAATAAATAATATACCAGATTTATATAGCACCATTTTCATGCGAAATAGACGTCCAAAGGCGCTTATCAGGTGCATTCTCTACCAGCGCAGATACAGCATGATCTGACCAGAGGGACAGATTGAGAAAAAGCTCCTAAAGGGAGAGAGACATTAGATACAGGCATGTCCGGCGCTGCAGAAGTACGCCTAGCTCTTTTTTTTAATAGACAGCCTGGTTCTTTAATGTGCCCGGGTACTGTTTTATCAAAGCACTTACAGAAATCGTAAAGTTACGTACAAATTTAAATTCTTCTTAATTCTTGAACAAACACACGTTAGGAAGATATTTTGTTTGAAGGAACTTAATAACTGAAACATCCTTAATATTACAGAGTACATCCCCTATTACCACAGTTTTCAACTGTGAATGAATTACAAAGGGTTTTAATTTGAGCGTAACTTTAAGATTATCGTAAGTGCTTTGATAAAAAAAACAGTACCCCAGTGTATAGCAGCGATACACAGTTTCCTGGCACCTTTAATGAGACACTTAACAGTCCACACGGTCAATTACACGAAGTGTCCAGTTCTCATGGCGGGGATTGAACCCAAGACCTCTGGATTGACAACCCAATGCGTTACCACTGAGCTATCGCCGCTGTAAATCATGAAATGTCTTGCTGTCATTCAAAGGATACCTTTCACCTGAAACACAAAACAATGTTAACTCAGTTTCAAATTATCGTTCTCTACATGATATTTTAAATGCGTTGTAAGAGTTTTCATCAATGCTCGTGGAAACATTTGACGCATTTTCTGATGTTTGTGTCAGAACAGACCGGCCCATCCTGCAAGTATCTGTGGCACTATGACAGCAAGTCACCTAGCATTATACCATTCATATATCCTACTCTACGACAATCGATCTTCTCTTTACGTAACGGTCACCGAGCATTTATACCATTCATATATCCTTCTCTACGACAATCGATCTTCTCTTTACGTAATGGTCACCGAGCATTTATACCATTCATATATCCTACTCTACGACAATCGATCTTCTCTTTACGTAACGGTCACCAAGCATTATACCATTCATATATCCTTCTCTACGACAATCGATCTTCTCTTTACGTAATGATCACGGAGCATTTATACCATTCATATATCCTTCTCTACGACAATCGATCTTCTCTTAACGTAATGGTCACCAAGCATTTATACCATTCATATATCCTTCTCTACGACAATCGATCTTCTCTTAACGTAATGGTCACCAAGCATTTATACCATTCATATATCCTACTCTACGACAATCGATCTTCTCTTAACGTAACGGTCACCAAGCATTTATACCATTCATATATCCTACTCTACGACAATCGATCTTCTCTTAACGTAACGGTCACCAAGCATTTATACCATTCATATATCCTACTCTACGACAATCGATCTTCTCTTAACGTAACGGTCACCAAGCATTTATACCATTCATATATCCTACTCTACGACAATCGATCTTCTCTTAACGTAATGGTCACCAAGCATTTATACCATTCATATATCCTTCTCTACGACAATCGATCTTCTCTTAACGTAATGGTCACCAAGCATTTATACCATTCATATATCCTACTCTACGACAATCGATCTTCTCTTAACGTAACGGTCACCAAGCATTTATACCATTCATATATCCTTCTCTACGACAATCGATCTTCTCTTAACGTAATGGTCACCAAGCATTTATACCATTCATATATCCTTCTCTACGACAATCGATCTTCTCTTAACGTAATGGTCACCAAGCATTTATACCATTCATATATCCTACTCTACGACAATCGATCTTCTCTTAACGTAATGGTCACCAAGCATTTATACCATTCATATATCCTACTCTACGACAATCGATCTTCTCTTAACGTAACGGTCACCAAGCATTTATACCATTCATATATCCTTCTCTACGACAATCGATCTTCTCTTAACGTAACGGTCACCAAGCATTTATACCATTCATATATCCTACTCTACGACAATCGATCTTCTCTTAACGTAACGGTCACCAAGCATTTATACCATTCATATATCCTTCTCTACGACAATCAATCTTCTCTTAACGTAACGGTCACCAAGCATTTATACCATTCATATATCCTTCTCTACGACAATCAATCTTCTCTTAACGTAATGGTCACCAAGCATTTATACCATTCATATATCCTACTCTACGACAATCGATCTTCTCTTAACGTAACGGTCACGGAGCATTTATACCATTCATATATTCTTCTCTACGACAATCGATCTTCTCTTAACGTAATGGTCACCAAGCATTTATACCATTCATATATCCTTCTCTACGACAATCGATCTTCTCTTAACGTAATGGTCACCAAGCATTTATACCATTCATATATCCTACTCTACGACAATCGATCTTCTCTTAACGTAGTGGTCACCAAGCATTTATACCATTCATATATCCTACTCTACGACAATCGATCTTCTCTTAACGTAACGGTCACCAAGCATTTATACCATTCATATATCCTTCTCTACGACAATCGATCTTCTCTTAACGTAACGGTCACCAAGCATTTATACCATTCATATATCCTACGCTACGACAATCGATCTTCTCTTAACGTAACGGTCACCAAGCATTTATACCATTCATATATCCTTCTCTACGACAATCGATCTTCTCTTAACGTAACGGTCACCAAGCATTTATACCATTCATATATCCTACTCTACGACAATCGATCTTCTCTTAACGTAACGGTCACCAAGCATTTATACCATTCATATATCCTTCTCTACGACAATCGATCTTCTCTTAACGTAACGGTCACCAAGCATTTATACCATTCATATATCCTACTCTTCGACAATCGATCTTCTCTTAACGTAACGGTCACCAAGCATTTATACCATTCATATATCCTTCTCTACGACAATCGATCTTCTCTTAACGTAATGGTTACCAAGCATTTATACCATTCATATATCCTACTCTACGACAATCGATCTTCTCTTAACGTAACGGTCACCAAGCATTTATACCATTCATATATCCTTCTCTACGACAATCGATCTTCTCTTAACGTAACGGTCACCAAGCATTTATACCATTCATATATCCTTCTCTACGACAATCGATCTTCTCTTAACGTAACGGTCACGGAGCATTTATACCATTCATATATCCTACTCTACGACAATCGATCTTCTCTTAACGTAACGGTCACCAAGCATTTATACCATTCGTATCCTACTCTACGACAATCGATCTTCTCTTAACGTAACGGTCACCAAGCATTTATACCATTCGTATCCTACTCTATCAGCTATCTTCTTACACGAGAAGCGATGGGCGGAGTTTAGTTAACGACAATGGGTTTGGATATGGGCGGCAATTAATTAAAGACAGTTATAATTGATAGCGGTGGACTGACTTTAATTAAAAACGGCGGGGCATACGTCTGCTATCAGTTATTGTCATGTAAATCGTCCTCAGTGATGGCAAAATGGACTTCCTGTGTCAGGAAATAACACCATGCTGCTCGATAAGGAAGTTTACAAGCATTGAGTGTAATAGTTAGGTAACTGTTAGGGGTTTATTAGGGATAAGATGCTGCTTATTTTTATGCGCGACGTCGAACTTGCGCCGGTTAGCTCTTCCTGACGTTACCATAGATCAAAGATCTAAAATGTGTTTAGATGTATGCCATAGATACAATACCAACAACGTCTTGCCATGAAATCTTAAAGAATGTCAGGAATCTATTGAGAATCTATGCGTTTGACTGTCTGCAAAAGATTATTTTAGTTTAAGCGTAAACTGGCTAGTCTCTGAAACTTTTCCGGTTTTTCCCCATCAAATTTCCATCGTACGATTAATTGTCAGCAGGGACAGTTCCCTGTTGTAAGTAACGTAGGAAATCTCGCTTTGCTAAAATGGTTGCATAATTTTCGATAAAAATGTCTTTCAGCACAATTTCCCCGACAATTGTGACGCACTGGACTATATCATGGTTCTGTTATAACCAATAGCATTCTAGCAGTTTGATTAAAGGTACCGCGGGATATCTGAATACTGATCACACAGTGGATAACTAGTATTAATCATTACACAGTAATGAAGTCGCTAATTTCAATAATACTTTAAATCAATCAGGCTTAACCTTAATAGGTTGACCGCAACAATACGAGTTATTACTGTCGATTGTGAAATACTTGCCACTGATAACCGAGGCACCCAGCAGTGCCACTTCTCGCTATTTGTCTGAGCTAATCAATACATCCGTCTACTACATGTACGCCACTTCTCATTTGTCCGAACTCGACGTCCATGTCGCATTATCTCAAATTTGAAGAGGTGTCGTCGTTATAATGATGATTATAATATTTTTAGTACATATTCCCCTTTTCTACCATCTCTATTTATATCTTACCATTTTGTACGTTTCCGTCCTAAGAAACATATATATTGTTCGTTATTTTAAGATGGCTATCATTGCGAATAACGACCTCATCAGAAAACGTCTACAAGACCGATCAAAAAGGAAATATTCTACAACAGATATTTATTAAAATAAATTGTAAATATTTTCGTATTTTATCTTCTTCTATTTATAGTTCGGGTTTCTGTAATTTGTTTCAAATGTGTAAACTAGAATGACTAACGGATATTTGAAATATTGATTTAGAATAGATTTATATCTTGTTTTTCTCATTGGTGACAAAATTTAACAAAATGATCACATCTCAATTATTCGAAATGTAAGTTAAGTTGTGTTTTTATTTGTACATGTGCATAACTATGCTATTTTGTAAGGATAACTTAATGAGAAACGTTTTATAACTAAATATTTATGATTTATTACTTTCACCAGGCACAGCCACAATGAACGGGACTGCGATTCTACGTAAAATGACGAAAATATCATTTGTATATGTAGTGATGTGTGCACGAATCAACTTTGCAGTTAGAGTAACTGACGATTTCAAACATCAACTAAATAGTGAAATAGAAACAATGATAGGTAAAGTCGACATCCATAAAGACAGCGACAGTAAACCAAATAACAAGACGAATTCACTTATTCAACATATTGACAATTCAAATAAAACACACACAATCACACCAACTGATATATTTGTCGACATTCAACCATATGAAACTACTATATTCGAAAATGATATCAATGGAGAAAATACGAAACTACATGCACTGTCACTTATTTTACATGGAAAACAACTTTCACATGTTGAAGATATTCTAGCTATTGAAGATGGCGTAACGAAGACGCCGAGCATATCGTCAGAAAGTAAAGAATTGGTAAAACAGCAGCGTTCAAAACGGACGAGCAATGATTGTTTTCTAAACGACTTATCAACATGTCCATGGAAATACGATAATGATCAAAATGCAGTCTGTATACAAGATAAACCTATCACATGTGAACATGATTTCTGTCCGTTGAAGTGTGAACTTCTAACGGATTATAACAAGAAGCCAATTGCATGCATCGCAGTGCGTAAATGTTTGATTCAAGCTGCCGGTGATGTGATACATACATCCCAGTAATTGACGACATGTCTAACAACAAGAATTTAGTTGTATAATGAAAGGACTGGTTGTTAAACATTGAACATAAACATGACTCAGTGGAGTCACGTGAGAATCACAGACAATCAGGAAGGCTTTGTTAAAATGTCAATTATTTTTATCGGTATGAGATTAAAGATTTAACTTCTTGAATAGGTAAGTACATTTGTACTAACAGTAATATTTTTGATCATTTGTATATACATGTAGTTACGTTCCCACTTGTAGTTGAATTGCTAGTTATTTCATTTTTGTTTATAAAGTCGTGATTTTTTACACCATGACTCTAATTATCTGTTATTGACACAATGTTGTCAGTGTGATCGTTCCATAGAATGCACAGTGTTCTCATTTCCAAGTAGTCAACATGATTGTCTTTATATTATAACTATATTGTATATACATTTTCTACATTTTTATTGATATCGTTGGGGTTATGCCAATGACTTTGTTCACATATTGTTGACAACATCTAAATCATAGACTGACATTTCTACCATCAGTGCTACGTGAATTCCTGGATCATAAATGTTTATGTATATATCAGCGATTCTATCATACAGACAGTGTATCACCATTACAGACTGCAATGTATTTCAAACTATCATATTTCAACTATTTAAACTATGCTTAGTCAGGACTTGGAACAAGCAATTTTAGTGAGAAAAGATCTTTCAGTATAAGTGTAGCCAATCACAACATATACAGCAATACAAAGTCAAGGCTGTTTAAATACTGTCCACCTGTTAAATCAAGTGTTTATTTAAAATATAACACCACTCTTATGTGTTGATGGGCCTAGTATGCATTATAAATCATTTATTCTAATCTATGTAAATCGTTTTCAAGAGTTGCGTGGGTAGGCTCTCAGACGAGATGTTAGTTGTACTTTTATTCCTGTGTTTATTCATTCATTTATTTCTTACCTCCACCACACCCTCTTAAAGGGACTGCCTCACGTATTGGTGTATTGCAAAAATAAAATAAAATTGTCAAATAGTCGCGTAATTTTGGTAAAGTTGCCTGTATATCCCATAAACAACCACACTGATGTCCAAAATAACTTAAGAAACTTAGGCATTTTGAAGTTATTTAGTATTTTAACATCAAAATTCTATAGGGTATTAATAAATTTCATAAATTTTGATGTTAAAATACTATTATTACTTAATAACACTATTATTACTTAAATTGCCTCAAATTTGTTCGCATTTGATGAAAACAAATCGAAAAACGAATCAAATACCTCACTGATGTTGACGCTGTAGTGTGTTGATGTAACAGTTTGATCACGTGTGAATTACATAATTCACAAAGCATGTTGGGAGGAAACTTAGCGCTTTTTTTCAAGAAAAAAATACTCAGTGGGCAATATTGAGAGTGGTTAAAATTGCTTATTTGCACCAAATCTTTCATAAAGCAACAGTCAGTGGCTTTCTATAACATCAATACTTGGTTAGGTTGGAAAATCTCGATATACAAAAATTTTAGCCCAATCTGTGAGGCAGCACCTTTAACAACTGATATATTGTTTTGTATTTCTTCGCCTTTTGAGTATTATTTTTACGTACACATTATTTTATACCTGTTTTAATATTTTATATTAAATAAATACTTGTAGCATCACATTGTCTTTGTGACTAGTTTATAAAGCTTGTATAAGAAATAAACTGTGAAAAAGTATTCAATATGTACATGGCGGGTTATATTGCAGTTTATTTGATAAAAGTGAAACGAATTGTTTGTATTTTATCAGATAGACATCATTTATTCAACACTATCGGTCCTACATACAGCCAACCGAACTAGTTTCACTTGAATTAAACGATACTATTAAACTTCCTGAAAACTTCTCGACATATCAAGTGAAATGACCACAACCAATTATGCGGAAAGCATATTCTACGCTACCGGAAATATAACCGGGCTGTGGTTCAGCGTTCTACCAACTGGATCAAGTTTGTCTTCCACACACAGATGTACATGTATAATTATGTTTAATATCCCCACAAAAACATCAACACCACATTGACAACAGTTTTATTTACATAACACAGTCTATAGAGAACAATAATATCAAAATGCACAGCTAGTATAACCTTCATTATATTATGTTGCAAATATTGCACTGACATTTTATCACGTGATTATATTCCACAGTTCACACCAAGAAGAAATTTTCTGATCGATTTCCGTTTCTCCATGATCACTCGTCGATGGTCAAATTTGTTGTACCTTAAACATGATGATATATAAATGAAAACCAAAATAATCGAAGTATTACATTGATTAATAGAGTAGTGTACTATTGTTATAAATGATCCGTACATTTTATGGGAAAGATAACAGAAAGTCCGACAGGGAAGGCAGCACTCAACTTAACACAGAAAAACATAAAAACGTCTCATACAACAAATACACGGCACAATGCCCAACACATAACTGAATGGGAAAGTTTCTGCTGTCATGAAGCTGAATAACCTAGTTCAGCTGTAAAACACTGCTGAAATACTTAGTTTTAGCTGTAAAACACGGCTGAAATACTTAGTTTAAGCTGTCAAAAGTCCTAAAAAGTTTAAGAATAACTGAGTAAATGGTCAATCCCTGCTGTCGCACAAATAATTTATTGATAGTAGTAAATAACAAGAATATAAATAATTTGATAATGGATAAAAGGGCACACGGAAATGAAAAAAAGCAACAACAAACTAGATACATAACTCTACAGCCGCATAGTTTTAATTATATTAAGGATTTTCGCATGCTATTTCGTAAGAACATAAACTAGTTGCTTACTACTTTCTATTTTTGTAAAAATACTGAAACACCCACTGTAACATACTACCGATTACTACTTTTGGAACTTCCCCTATATAACCCATTTACCGTTTTCCTTTGAAGACATATATACTTCCATCACGTGTTTGAACTAGTGCGTCTGGCTTATTAGGAACATGGTTCCAGTAAACCTTCGTCTTCAGGGCTTCATTTACGATATCTTCATTATCGAGGTTGATTTGCCAGAAATGCTTCCCCTGTATAAATATGTACAATATATTTTACAAATACGTTACGGTATGAAACAGTAGTGATATGAAAAACACAAAAAATAATACAGGCACAAGAATAAGGATAATAAATGTCGAATGTTCAAAACCCCGGGGGTCAATTCGATTAGGCTAGTGTTGATTAGGCTAGTGTTGATTAGGCTAGTGTTGATTAGGCTTGTGTTGATTAGGCTAGTGTCGATTAGGCTAGTGTCGATTAGGCTAGTGTCGATTAGGCTAGTGTCGATTAGGCTAGTGTTGATTAGGCTAGTGTTGATTAGGCTAGTGTCGATTAGGCTAGTGTTGATTAGGCTAGTGTTGATTAGGCTAGTGTTGATTAGGCTAGTGTCGATTTGGTTAGTGTTGATTAGGCTAGTGTTGATTAGGCTAGTGTTGATGAGCTAGTGTTGATTAGGCTAGTGTTGATTAGGCTAGTGTTGATTAGGCTAGTGTTGATTAGGCTAGTGTTGATTAGGCTAGTGTTGATTAGGCTAGTGTCGATTAGGCTAGTGTCGATTAGGCTAGTGTCGATTAGGCTAGTGTTGATTAGGCTAGTGTTGATTAGGCTAGTGTTGATTAGGCTAGTGTTGATTAGGCTTGTGTTGATTAGGCTAGTGTCGATTAGGCTAGTGTCGATTAGGCTAGTGTTGATTAGGCTAGTGTTGGCTAGTTAAAATCGTAACTCTGTTTACTTTCTTTTGTGTTTAGCTTTATAAGGTAGAAATCACGGTACACGATATAATCAAATATACTTGTGGACTTTTAACAAGGGTATGTACTCTTTACTTTGCTTTTGTAATTTCGCCAAATCATATACCTAAATACTTACACCAAAAATATACATCTGGCAATCGGAGTACTTACGCCAAATAAATGCATCTGGCAATCAGAGTACTTACACCAAATATATACATCTGACAATCGCAGTACTTACCAAATATATAACATCTGACAATCGCAGTACACACACCAAATATATACATCTGACAATCGCAGTACTTACACCAAATATATACATCTGACAATCGTAGTACTTACACTAAATATATACATCTGACAATCGCAGTACTTACCAAATATATACATCTGACAATCGCAGTACACACACCAAATATATACATCTGACAATCGCAGTACTTACCAAATATATACATCTGACAATCGCAGTACTTACCAAATATATAACATCTGACAATCTCAGCACTTACACTAAATATATACACCTGACAATCTCAGCACTTACACTAAATATATACATCTGACAATCGTAGTACTTACACTAAATATATACATCTGGTAATCAGAGAATTGGTTTTTCTGTATGTATGCAGCGGACGGCTTGTATGGCAATATAGACTTGTTGAGTTTTTTCGGATATCCTTTGTCCAGTGTGTAGCCTTTGTACCTCCACACCTTTCTACCTGTAAACATTGGAAGAAAATGGCACAGTAATATATGATTAAACAGTTTTAAGATAATGTAGTTTTAATGACATTTTGCTTTGGGGGTTTACGCCGTTTCTCAACAATTTCAGTTGCACTAAATTAGTAGTGTATCGTTCTGCTGGAAACATCGCCTATATGGGATTACACGGTGATGAGGAGGGATAAAACAACTACATACAGAACATTGAGATAAGTCCCATTTGCAACACAATCGAAATAGCCTCACAGATCGGGCTAAAATTTTTGTATGACGTATTTTTTCTACCTAACCAAGTATTTATGTAATAGAAAGCCACTGGTGGTTGCTTTCCGAAAGATTTATGCCATATAAGCAATTTTAATCATTCTTGATGTTCGGCACTCAGTATTTTTCCTTTTGAAAATATCGCAGAGTTTCCTTCCAAAATGCTTTGTGAATTATGTAATTCACACATGATCAAACTGTAACTTCAACAAACTAAAGACAAAACATATGTGAGGTATTCGGTTCGTTTCGCATTTCGTTTACATATAATGGAAACAAATTCCAGGCAATTTAAGTGATAGTAGTGCTAATTCTATAGGGTATTAACTAGTAAGTTTATTTTCAAAGTATCTATAGGCCAAAGGCCTGTCAGATATACACACATTACTACCCTAATAGAATTTTGGGTGTAAAAATGCTAAATGCTAAAAGTTATATTTTATGTCAATGTGGTTTTTATGGCATATTCAGACAACTACACCAAAATTACATGAATATTTGACAATTTAATTTTATTTTTGCAATACATCAATACGTGAGGCAGTCCCTTTAATATAGTAACTAAAGTGCAGATGTGCTGAAGTTATTTTGTTTTCCTACAGTCTCCACGGTATGAATCCCGATACACCGCTTTTCAGTTCCGTGAGAGAATTGTTCTGTTTTCATATGACTCTGAAGCGGTGTATCGGGATTCATACCGTGGTCTTGTTGATATTTAAATTTGCTTTCCAACCATATACGACATATCAACTTTTACTTAACTTGCTGGTATCAAAATGACCAGTCAACGAACTTTTAGAACTCGTCTCGTATATATGTTTTTTGCAAGTTTGTTGTTCCGATGAATGTCCGTGTAGCTATAGTATGTAATCTGCTCTTTACGGTTCTTGTACGAATTCTGCAATTGTCGTACTCAAGTGTAATTTGTATGTAGTTTGAAAATTGATGTACCTTGTTTTTATGTGTGTATTTATAGATGTATATTATAATGTGGTGTTTTCACTTGTCCAGTCCACATGTTTATTCGTATTATGTGTATGTTCATGTACTATAGTCATGCTGTTCATACATGTTGTATATTGTATACTCATGTTCATTATGTTGTTATATGCTCTTCAGTAAAGGAGGAAATAAAATATAATAATAGTATCATGATTGTTGATATAAATGGCTGTACTTGATGATAAATATGTTCTCATTTAATTACTGATGTATGAAAGAACAGCAAATCTTTTAAATATATATGTAAGGTTTCTTTCCACCATAACAATTCGATAGATACCTTTGAAAAGATAAGTTCTTTGTCGATGATCGGGTAAAAACACAGCAGCATGAACACGTCTTGGGCCCCTTTTATAAACTTTAGATATAGTTTTTGGAAAACCTGGAACGATACACGCGTTTGCCTCACCATTGCAATGAAGATACATCTGGTAAACTAGTTTGCCAACAAAAACATGTAGCTTACTGTCTGGACCTGAAAATGAAGGACATTTATAACAGATCAAAATCTTATACCCCAATCACACGAATATCAAATCAGCCGGAATGGGCCCGAATGAGTCGGAATAAAAAAAGAATAAACACTCGAAACACATTCCAAATGATAATTCGATATGACTAAAATTATTACAGCCTTGTCAAAATGCCGTTGGAATACTTTCGAATGTTCGAATAATTCAAATAAAAATCGTATAAATTTCAAACTTTACTCGAATACACTTCGAATCCGCCTGGAATGATAGCGGAGAACGTGCACGCATATGTTTTCTCAATACTGTACACACATGCATTAGACAGTTTTGCACGGGATTTAGCACGGGCTTGTGCACGGGTAGTGTGTTTAATAACAGAACATATGGAATGTTTTAAGTAATGTTTCGAATGCAGTCAGAATGTCGTAAGAATATTTAAAATGTAATCAGTATGTTGGAAGAATACGCTCCAGAAGCCGTTCGATATTTCATTCGACTTCGTATGCATCTCGAAAGTTTGGAACATGCGCAAAACATTCGAAGTGGTCGCAAGAATGGGCCGGAATATACGGAATGTACTACGAATGCAAACAGAATTAGGCGGAAACAACATTTTGGCGACATTTCGTCTAATTTCGACGTCGTGCGATCTGGAGTATTTGGGTTAATACTTATTTTAGGTTTTAAACAATCACCTGTCATATAGCTGAACTTTTATGTGTCATTTATTCCAAGCGTTGAAACACCAACACTTGCGAATACTAGCTACAACGTATGTGAAACGTATTATAATGCGCCCACACAAAATGTTATCCAAGTTTTAATATTTGTTTAGTAAGCATCCCGAACACTTTAGAGGAATGTTCTTTTGGATTTATTTTGTAAGAATATAGACAAGCTAATGCAAAAGAGCATATAGCTAAAACTGGGCTTATCTTTAAATATACACATTTTTCAAAAACAAATTATCGCAAAAACTGGATACAACGCATTCAAAACGCTGATGTTTTTTTGTAAACTCTCCTGGTTTTCGACATTTCCGAAATCACAAGTGTCAATTAAAAAAATCTAGCCGAGCAACTGCCATTAAATTTGGGATAAAACTTCTATAATAGTTACTCTACTAGTTGCATGTACGAAAACAGTATGTTGTTCAACTATTTTTTTCGTATAACTTAAAAATGAAAAATCCCATATTTAAAATATCATTTAAAATACATATAGCATGCATATTCTAAAACATTCTTTACCGTGTGATTCCGTATATACGAAATTGCGCGCATGCCAAGTCTCGTTCAATTAAATGCCAAACTTTTTCGGTAAAATGCAAATATAAGTTTTTAGGGGGTTTCCCCAAACTCTAAAACTATCTTAAAAACTAGCCGAGCAAAACTGTTATGGGTTGCACAATCACTGTTATGAGTGTGTTCTTCATAAAAATCAGGTGTTTGATACCTCTTGTACAGAACAATTTAAGAGTTGGTAATCACCTTTAACAATCACATGTCATCTACAGTCGAACCTGTGTTAGTGATTATCTGAATTAAACATGCATGTTTCTTTAAGCAGAATTCACTTTAAGAATAATAACACATGTATCGCACAGTCAAATATCGGATGTGTCCCTTACTGGTGGCTTTAGAGGGAATAAGCTTATTTACTCTAGCGGATGTAAATTATAGACACTTTGGAGGGGTAAACGGAAGTAATATTATATGACAATTACCTGAAGTAACTGCATTGATTTTTGAGTTACATGGTCGTTGATTGGTCTGTGTATCTGGTACAGCCGTTACAGTCTCAGGACCGGGTAACTTGGTAGGTGGTATTCTAGGTGCTCCTATACGATTATATAGTCGAAACATAGTATTATGATTGTGACGTAACGTCAAAAGTTGCGACCCACGTAAAAAATCGTTGGTGCGATAAGTAAAAATGTCAAGCCTTTAATTACTATTCATCCTATTTTCTTCAAAGAAATATAAAAAAACAGAGCCATTGTTAGGATCTAATATATTACGTAATTTGGTTTGATGACAGTAATATGTAAAAAAGTACCAATTGCTTGTAAAAATTGACGAAAAAGTGTGTGTAATTTGTAACATTTATTTTAAAGGAGCAGTACCTTTAGAGAAATTATTTTAGTTTGGGTGACTAAAATTGCAGGAAATATTGCATGCTTTGTCATTGAGCTTGAGTCTGTTAGTGATGTAATTTTCTTTGTTTCTAGTATCAGGAATACGAGTTCTTAAAATAATGGTCACATTTTCTAGACTTGAACGTAAACAAATAACCCGAGTACTTTAATATGCAATAATAAACACTTTTGCATATTTCATTTTTGTATTTTTTAATTATGTTTGATCAATGTGTTATGTTCAAGCGAAATAAGAAACGCATCAGACTTGAATAAGAATATTTAATAGAACTGAAATTTTGGATTGGTCTTTTTAAGAATGTTGGTTTTCAAAAATGTTCTACCTATTGTCGTTTGTATCGCGGTATTCAGGAAATAACGTGTCACCGAAGTTCCTTGAATCATAATATGGCTTTCCATAGTTCAATTTGAAATATTTATTCAGTAAAAGGTACCCTTAGTACATGTACAATATCTTAGCAATAATGTGTTGATATCGCATAAGTCTTGCTTTTTATAAATATACTAACATTAGTATTGTAATTGATATCACAAAACAAACATAACTGAGTACCGTAAATATTCTGGATTGCTGTAACATCATCTTTATGAAGTAAGAAATTGTCTCTGTATGATTGATAAAATGGTACCATCAATGATCCTCTGACCACCGAGTGTCCGAGACCTAGAGCATGACCGAGTTCATGTGTAGTTATCATCTCTAGTTCAGTACCATTCGTCTTGTGAAATACCCAACTCTCATCATTGTCAAAATGTGTTCGTCCATCAGGTGGTAGAAAAGCATGTGCAAGTATCTTACCTGCAGATAGAAGTAGTGATATGTTAAAGTGAACCATTTGGAAACTTTATAAAATTACAATTATTGTAATATACCTATAGATATGTTTGTACAGAATAATACAGGGACGACATGCCGATGTCTATATGAACGATAGTATGTAACAAGACCACTATAACTATGTAATGCCTTGTTCAGCTTGGTTATTTTATCATTGCCTTTTAACCATTCAATCACCTTTGACTAAGATTGGTAATTATAACACATATTCTTACACGTGTTAGAGAGAAAGCTGACTGGTAGAATGTCACTTACCTGGTCCATCAAATGCATTATCTAGACCGTCACCATGGTCCCCTGTAACAAACTCTATATTGATGTCTGATGCTTTATCCCCACTTTCAACAAAATGAATATCGCTAGCATTCTCCCACCGCTCTAAACTGTTTATTATTGCGGTTCTAGAAATAAACAAATCTACATACAGCACACCGACAAATGTAAGGTCTGATAAATACATAGTCACAGAGGCCCGAGTGTTGGTGCCCTAACGGCCTATCCGCATAGCTGTCTAATTGTTTGACTGATCTAATCTTCTTAAACATGTTCAATTAAAATATGAGAAGATAGAAACACCGATAACTTAAATATGTCATTATTGCCAGGCTATAAATGATTTCATAAAATGGTAATGATCCTGTATGTGTCAGAACAGTGAATACTGTCCATAGTTACCCCAACATTTATGTGGTATAGTTGTTAAATAGACATGAACTTATATCAAACATCAAATGTTGTTTATTTTGATCTCCCGAACAGAATTGTAGTCATCATGAGACATAAACACTAAGTGTAGATGTAATTGTTTAGTGTTAATAGAAATGAAGAGTCTAGGCATAGACGTACAGTACGGCAATAACGACTCAGATAGGCATAGACGTACAGTACGACAATTACCACTCATATGTCGTAAAAACACATGTGTCATAGGCATAGACGTACTGTACGACAATAACGACTCAGCTGTCGTAAGAACACATGTATTATAGAAATAGACGTACAGTACGACAATGACGACTCAGATAGGCGTAGACGTACAGAACTAAATAACCTCTTAGATCGGAATAGACGTACAGTACGACAATGAAGACTCAGATAGGCATAGACGTACAGAACGAAATAACCTCGCAGATAGGAATAGACGTACAGTACGACAATAACGACTCAGATAGGAATAGACGTTCAGAACGAAATAACCTCTCAGATAGGAATAGACGTACAGTACGACAATAACGACTCAGATAGGAATAGACGTACAGAACGAAATAACCTCTCAGATAGGAATAGACGTACAGTACGACAATAACGACTCAGATAGGAATAGACGTACATAACGAAATAACCTCTCAGATAGGAATAGACGTACAGTACGACAATGACGACTCAGATAGGAATAGACGTACAGTACGACAATAACGACTCAGATAGGAATAGACGTACAGTACGACAATAACGACTCAGATAGGAATAGACATACAGAACGAAATAACCTCGCAGATAGGAATAGACGTACAGTACGACAATAACGACTCAGATAGGAATAGACGTACAGAACGAAATAACCTCTCGGATAGGCATATACGTACAGTACGACAATAACGACTCAGATAGGAATAGACGTACAGAACGAAATAACCTCTCAGATTTGCATAGACGTACTGTACGACACTAACTACTCAGATGTCGTAAGAACACATGTATTACTGTATAGACGTACAGTACGACACTAACCACTCAGATGTCGTAAGAACACATGTATTATAGGCATAGAAGTACTGTACGACAATAACGAATAACAAACCTTTGTTCATCTCTGGTCAGTTTGTCTGTATATGTTTGTATTCTCCATGTAATTATTTTATTCATCCATTGTGGCTGTGCTACAGGTAAGATATATAATCATGTATTATTTTATTCATCCATTGTGGCTGTGCTACAGACAAGACATATAATCATGTATTATTTTATTCATCCATTGTGGCTGTGCTACAGACAAGACATATAATCATGTATTATTTTATTCATCCATTGTGGCTGTGCTACAGACAAGACATATAATCATGTATTATTTTATTCATCCATTGTTGCTGTGCTACAGACAAGACATATAATCATGTATTATTTTATTCATCCATTGTGGCTATGCTACAAACAAGACATATAATCATGCAATATGAACAATGCACTGCATCAAGTAGGAAATTTCCCATCAGGTCTTTGACACTACAGTCTTTGGCTCCCAGACAGAACACGTAGAAGCCATAGCGAAAAAATGCTTAGTCATTTATCATTCTTGCTTTAAAGTTCAGATGCGAAAACTTTTGGCAGAAATAAAAATGTGGTCCGAATGAACATTTGTCAGCCCGATCAAAATAAAAATATATCTGTCTGTGGATAACGCACGTTTTTCAATTTGTTTAATTCTAGGTATACTTAATTCAGGGGTTACTAGTTTACATATAATTAGATATAAACACATATATAACAACTGATTTCAAATAGGCCTAATTTGATATTTTACCTTTTTATAATGGGTTGCATGAGCATATCAGACAGTACTTTTGTTCCAGAGAAAAGGCTATTTTCATTTCAATTAATCACAATACGATTAATTATCAAACATCTTTAATCTTAATCACCTTTTCTTGTTAAATAAACTCTGTTGCAAATTATCAAAACATAAAAGATATTCAGACGGAAAATTCCGGGTTTTATTGTATCCAATCACAACAACAACAACATTTAATTAGTTTTCGCGACCTTTATCCCGCGAATATTTTTACATTTTTGACGATGTTGGAGGGATTTCTTATTACATCTCGGCGAGGAATTACGAAATGCATTCGTGTTACTTTCTTTACAATAACCTACAACTACGATGTGGAATTATCACCGTCCGGTCCGGATACGTAAAGACCCGAAACGGACTTTATATTAATTGTATTGCAAAGGGAAGTAACCGCTTTCGCACATTTGAACGATTCCCGCTCGACTTACTTCGTAATCTCAGAGTAATCATGTGTCTCATTACAGTTTGAAGCATCGTTTATGCACTGAAAATGTTAAAATTGCCTTCCGAAGCGGGCAAAAAAAATGGCTGCCATTTTTGTTTTTTTAAAACTATGGAAAAGAGAGAGAGACGGGTTGCACAGCAACCATGGAAGACTGATTTTTTTTATTTAAAGGTTTTTTGGCATAATAAATTTATTCTATAAATATTTTATTATACATGTAGTTTTATTCTGGTCTTTTACTATGATTGTTATTTATGTTCCACATTTAAAAAATAAAAATAGAATCAAGAACGGTAATCGATTTCTCGGTATCAAATTCCTGCTACCGGAAGTCGGAAGCAAGAGTCCGTCTACCTAGGGACCATAGAGATCCGGTCTTTCAAAAAAATAACGGCGTTAGCGAATGCAAACCTACAACAACAACACCAATCGAGCGTTTTCGCATGTAATCGTTACTGGGGATTCCTCGGTCGCGGGGAATTCCCCTATTATTTTATTCATCCATTGTGGCTGTGCTACAGACAAGACATATAATCATGTTATTCTATATGATTTGTATACATACACGTACGTATGACATTAGGTGTTTATATCTATTTTTATTCGGTTTAACGCCTATCAGTAACTGTTATATACGGCTACCGATTTACCTAACTAGTGTTACTGGATTTTATCCTAACCAGTACTAACTGACCCATCAACAAGGAGCCAGCAACTGCTCCAAATGTGGTAAAAAATCGACATTGTAGTCAAATTTTGAAGGAAGAAAATGACCTGTCGCGAATGGGAATCGATTCCGGATTCCTGGGTTACAAAACCAGGGTATTAACCTGTTGACTAAGAGCCAATATACTTTTTTGGGAGGCGTTAGCATTGCCTATTTCCTAATATAAACTTAACGCCTTTAGGCTAAACAATGTGAATCCGCATCCAAGTAGTTCCAGAAACTGTCAACATTTTCAATATTGCTACATATATTTATTCAAATATTTAAACTGGTTTACTTAAATTACATTTGTTTTTTTAAGATCAACAATTATTTTCAAACTGTTCGTTAAATCGATATTTTTGCAGACGATCATTCCGCTGGAGCTATATTGTACTTGTTTCGTATTATTAATAGGACGTTCTTCGAATGTCCCGATGTAGCTATTTTTAGGATATTTTAGTAGTTTAACACGAAACGAAGAAGTTCTAAAGTATTTACATGTGATGTAATCTTATTACACCAACTCCCATCTTGAAGACACTGAAATGCATATTAAAACAGTGTGTTTATTTTGACTGTACGTACTTTTCACTGATTAATTTCTTGTGATAAAATAACAGTTAATAACGATTACTAAACTCGAGTCCATGTTTTTCAGAGTCACGTGATCAATTTGCTTTTATGAATGAATGGTAATATCGCCTGCAAGGACTGTTACGTAATTATATAGTGTGGCATTGACCCAGTTATATACTAGCTTTTTATAGACGTGTCTCGCTTAATCGGAATCCAGCTGTGAGGTCAGTGTTTACAAGCATACCGTAGAATCTGGTAGATACGAATAGGCGCTAATAATTATTTTAGAGTCACTTTTGATATACGCATTTAATACATGTATGCCAAATAATATGCCCCTTTTTACAATTATTTAGATACGCCACATGCTTATAAAATCACATAGGCCTATTTTGACATTTGGCATGATCGGCAGTAAGAAAACGAACATAAAACGTGTAAAGTCGGTATGAGCATTAATAGTAGCCACCAGATCGCCCCGCAAAAATACTCGCAGTGCTTTGATTTAAATTAGGAATACTATGGAAGGAAGATTACTATTTAACTTGAGTGGTTTTGTGAGATCTTGGCGTTGATTCAGCATTATATCACGGAACCCACAGCGAGGCTGCTGCATTTTGTTAGCAGTGTCAGTGTCCATTTCACCAGTCGGTGGAAGGTGGGCGAACTTTTGGAATAACCTGTAGAGACAAAAAAATAGGTGAAACACTCGGACTAGGACGAGTGTCGTACAGCTTGTAAACAGCTTGTAGGCTATTCATGAACATGATTCTAGTAATATACAAACATGAATTGATTAAGATCCGAGATTCTTAAAATAAGGATATAAATATTAAGATTTATTGCTATGTTTTACTGTTTTATATCAGGTATGTATTCAGGGCATGTTGTATCGGCATGAATTACATATTATCGCAATAAACAGTAATACCTGATTGCATATCTTCTAGAATGCTCTGAATATGTTCTGTGTGACGCGTGATTGCTGGCAGGCAAATATCCATATTTCTCTAGGTAACTCTGTAATATAAATATCATGATTCATTAGTATGAGGAATATATTCAGTATACAGCACTAGGCTATCAGCTGTGCGGTCTGGATTCATTACAAGGTTGAGAAAGGGACGATTATATTATTCAATAAACGCATTTGTCCTTGCCATGGGTTGCTAGGCCGGAGAGCAATATAATACTGGTATCAAAATACTGCTCTGTATCCGGGTTGATAATAATCCAAGACTTTAGACGATGATCATTCCATAACATCGTCAACTTGAGTCGATTCTTCTTTGAAACTCAACAGAGTGACGACGGGTGTTTTATGACCATATTCTATCAGCGTACACAAGAAAAAACTAAAATGTTTTGCAAGAATTTTTACCATCAATTCCGTCGATTGTTTCAAACCACAACATTTGGCTGTTTTTCTACGATCGCCTATCTGAAGTGTTCTCAAACAAACCACGTGATTAATTTTATGTTTTCCCGAATTATCGTCTGCGTTAATAGCAACATTTATTTATGCAAATAGAATTTAAATGGTTTATAGCAAAAATAACGTGTTTATTTCTTTTGCAAATTTTTAATGTCTATCTAAAGGTTTAGATTTATTTTGATTCAAAAAGTCAAGACACTTTATTCGTCAGATTGTTATGAGTAGGTGTCATCTTAATTTTTATGACAAAACATTTGAATAATATTACCTTTGTACGTATATGGTACGTTTTGGGCTATGTTCGAATTGTGAACTTGCATTTTATGCGTTGATCTTAAACAGCTGAAATTCATAGAAGCCAATTCCATAACTAAACGGTCAACATCAGTATAAATCGGAGACCATTTAGTTTTGTATTTTTGTATCCAGAACTAGGTAAATAATATATGCAGTAAGTCTGCTATCCACTGTGAAAAGTATTTATAAAATTTATAACATTTCGTGAAATAAAATCTGAAACACTCATAGCGGTTGCGGTGAAGTTAATGCCAGATTTTGATTAAATTTTGATTGATGTAACGTAACTAGATATAAAGATATTTACATAGAGATGTATGATCGGCCTAAGGCACATACACATCTGCTGGATATTACCTGAGAAAATATATGTACATGTATTCATAAGTAATCATAACTTGTTTGCGACGAAGAATTTGTATGTTCTTGATGCAAGATCCAAAACAGTAGATAACAACATTCTGGTGCAGTTCTAAGTGACAGTAACATACAGACTAACAGTAACAAACACACTATACATTGACACAGTAACATACATACTATACATTGGCACAGTAACATACATACTATACATTGGCACAGTAACATACACACTATACATTGATACATAGAGAATAATAGGTTAGTGTCGTGGATGAAAAAGTTTATCTGGCAAGGCGGAGGAATTTATCGGATGAGCCGTAGGCTCATCCGATAATTTCCGCAGCGGAGCCGGATAAACTTTTACTTCATTCACGGCACTAACCTATTATTCTATTTATCCAGTCGCTTAATCTGCTCAGTAGGGGGATCAAACTCGGGACTATATTGTTACTTTTTCATTAACTTGCGCGCAATGTCACGCTCGTTCCGTGACGTCACGATAAACAACGACGTCGGACATCTTGATAGACGTCGTGTAGACGCAGGTAAGACGAAGAAAATAACCGATCAATTACCAGCTCATTTAGGTTAGGAAAACCTCTACCTCGGGCACGGAATTGCAACCGGAGACTCTCATATGAGAAGAAGTCCGTCAGATCACGTGGTAAGGTGGCGGATTATCACTAGTCACATGACCAGGTGACCGATTATCGCTAAGTTTATCAGGCACCCTGTTAACAGGCAGATTTTGCCGGAAGTGACTGGATAAAGTAACATACATACTATACATTGATACAGTAACATACACACTATACATTTGGACAGTAAAATACATACTATACACTGACACAGTAACATACACACTATACATTGACACAGTAAAATACATACTATACACTGACACAGTAACATACACACTATAAATTGACACAGTAACATACATACTATACATTGACACAGTAACATACATACTATACATTGACACAGTAACATGCATACCATACATTGACACAGTAACATACACACTATACATTGACACAGTAACATACACACTATACATTGACACAGTAACATACACACTATACATTGACACAGTAACATACACACTATACATTGACACAGTAACATACACACTATACATTGACACAGTAACATACATACTATACATTGCCACAGTAACATACACACTATACATTAACACAGTAACATACACACTATACATTGACACAGTAACATACACACTATACATTGACACAGTAACATACATACTATACATTGCCACAGTAACATACACACTATACATTAACACAGTAACATACACACTATACATTAACACAGTAACATACACACTATACATTGACACAGTAACATACACACTATACATTGACACAGTAACATACACACTATACATTGACACAGTAACATACACACTATATATTGATACAGTAACATACATACTATACATTGACACAGTAACATACACACTATATATTGATACAGTAACATACATACTATACATTGCCACAGTAACATACACACTATACATTGACACAGTGACATACACACTATACATTGACACAATAACATACACACTATATATTGATACAGTAACATACATACTATACATTGCCACAGTAACATACACACTATACATTAACACAGTAACATACACACTATACATTGACACAGTAACATACATACTATACATTGACACAGTAACATACACACTATACATTGACACAGTGACATACACACTATACATGTGAACGTGGGAGAGTCGTGATGGAATCGCGTAGGTCGGGAAGCTCCCCCACCTTACTACGCTTGTTTTGAACAAGTTCAATACAAGCGTAGCGGGATCGTGGCTAAAAAGAATCGTAGTAAAAACGTAGTTCGGTCGTATTAAGATCGGCATAATCGTAGAAACATCGGGGAAGCATAATGGCGAGATCTGCATGATCGTAATAACATCGTGATACAATAGGCATCAAATCTAACTGTGTGTTCTATAGAAACACGTAAAATTCGCGTTATAATACAGGTATAGATAGCTTTTATTCAGAAAAAGGCTATTAGCTTGTCATTCCACAAAGGAATAGGGTGGTCATTTTCCTTGAAAGCAGTTGGACATACCGGTCGATCAAGGCAAATTATTATATGGAACACATTAGTTTTTTTCCAAAACATATCGAGACATGAGGAAAGTCCACGAAAATTTGGAACATCCCTCGTACATGCATATAATGTTGCAAGGGTTGTTCATTGTTAACATAAAATAGCATCTAATGTATTCAATGCCTCTTTCAGGCAATGAGTTAAGTTAAGAAAATGCACCAAACTCATTGATTAGTGCCCGCATCAAACCAAAGCGTATTATGATCGTGTCAAGATCTTAGTATTGTCGGCATGAGCGGCGCAACATCGTCTACAGTCTTTCAGGGTCTTGCAGATCGTTGCGACATGATAGTATAAACGTTTCATGATCGGAATTAATCGCGGGGGAAACGTGGTGTAAGCGTAACAGTATCGTATCGGAAACGCTGTGGTCGTAGAGTAATCGTAGCACAAGCGTCAACCAGACGTTCCGGTGAAGATTTTTTATAAATTTTCTTGGTTTTGACGCCGATCTCGTTCCGATTTATACTTTTAGGCAGGTCGGGACAGATCGGCATGATCGTAGTAAGAGCGTAGCCCAGTGTGAACAGGGTGTTAAGTAAGTGCTGCTTGTGAAATCAATGTGTTTCCAACGCACGGTTCACAAATCGGTACATTACCTTGTATTATACATGTATATAGTATCAGACAAACAACACACGGGATAAACAAACAATTTGGATAAGTTTTTAGTCTTTAAAAGTTATTTTGATATGATTGAAATACACATTTAAACAGAGGGGTCAAAGGACACAAGTTTAGCCCAACATAGCATGCTTTCTACCATAAATTGTTCGGCAGAAATGTAGAAATGTCATTTAATTCTTAACATAGGATTTATCTCAGTATCATACTAATAATGTAACACTTACATCGACGTCTATACGTTTTGTTTTCAATTCCGCAGAAATGTCATTGGTATCCAAAATGTGTCCCCCCGTACACAGTCTTACATATAACACAAGCCAAATGTTTATTGATTTCAACATAGTTCTTCCCAACAGTATGTACCGACTGTTTGTTTATTCAATATCAATGAATGTTGCATATAAAATTATGCTAGACCTAATGCGTACAAGTCATAATATCACTTAAATACCCTCTTAAGTTCCGTGATTCAGAGATATAAGGGCTGATCATGAAGTGTTGACTCGTATAACACCAATATGTACAACAGCATTGTCTCCTAATTATCATACTCCCTAAAATACCACCATAATCATTTAAATACATGTTTAACAATTTACAGAATGTAGACCAAATAATAAGTTTCTACTCTTTAAATGTAATACCAATTGTTTCTGATGTTAACGATGAACAATTAAATAATGTTTGAACACCCCTCATACGTTGATCCTACGATATGGTTTAGTACGAGTTTTGTTTTCACAACTCCATGCTGATTCATATCCGATATTTTCAACGAAGTCTATCCTTGAAATATCTATCAATGAGAATGAAAACAACAACAAGCAGGCAATAATTATTGTTGGAAATTAACTGGATTAAAAACTGCACTGAGTGTCAGGATGTTTTTGTAGAACGCATGAATGAATCATCAAATGCTCTCCTTATTTTCTGACGCCACTCAACTGTACTATTATTATATACAATAAAATACGGGTTAGCCACGCAACCAGGGTTCATGGGATGGCAGTGTTGCTGAGTGCACTATCAATCGATGTATGTCTATGTGATTTTATCGCGGTAAATGTTATTTTTCAACGTCTTGAAAGGAGTGCCAGTTGACCTTACAAGTTTTCCGGGATTTGATTATGGCTGGGGTTTAGTGCTGCGCATGGTAACTATAGTTCAATTACACTGTGGCCATACCACGTGGCCAATTGCTATGTTGGTGAGCCGAATACCAAGAGAAAAATCCCTAAACCCAAGTAACAATTTTCCTGTAGATTTTTTATTACTGTAGGAATTTTCATGAAACAAAGACGAGTGCTGTCTCCTTAGCAAGAGATACACAATGCACATAATTATATGCATGCACATATTGACAAAACAGTTTCCTCTCCATTCTTATAAGTACAAGATACAATGCATCGCAAGATAATTTGTTCACAGAATCCCTTGAAATGACAAAGAACTGCATGTTTTGACATGTTTTTGTGTTTGGCTCTCCAACAAAGCATTGCGTTTTCAACTTTCGAAATGCGCGGTTGAACTTTTTGACTAAATTAACATATTTTGTATAATTATATTTGATACTACACGTTGTGTATCTCGCTAAGCAGACGGCAATCGTCTTGGTTTAATTCAAACAATATTTATTTGTTTATAAACACATAATAAACATTCATTTACACATATCAAGGATTGAGTAGAAAGCTAAGCTTATTTGTAAACTCGTTCCCTTATATACTCGTTCCTCATTCGTCTTTGTTTTATGCTTATTTATCCAGTAATAAGAAAATAAACAGGACAAATGTTAGCTGAGTCGAGGGATTTTCTCTTGGTATTCGGTTCAACAACATAGCATTTGGGCACGTGGTATGGTCACAGTGAGCTAGAGACCGCCAAAACTTACAGTGGGTAAACTATGGTCGAATTAGCGCCGGTCGCCTTTGTTCTTGTTAAGTCTATGTTATCATAAAACTGCTCTTAAAGGTCGCAAATGTGGGTTTTGGGGACTGTAGAAACAAGATATCCGCAGACAACTGAATCACATTGGCTTGTAATAAGCACCAAACCCCAGTTTGTACCAACTTGCCTTTCCGCGTATAACTTGCCCACTCATGTATGGTAAGAACATACCCGATATCCATAACCACAACTTTCGTCTGTCGTATAGAAATGAGCCAAACGATCAGAGCTTTACTAGGTTACTTGTGTAACACCGTCGGACATAGGAGACATACATTGATCATAACACTGATTTTTCAGAAATCCCTGGATACAGGTAATCTTCCTAAAATATGGACGTCTGCAAATGTGGTCCCACTTTTCAAAAAGGGAGATAAGGAAGACCCAGCAAATTATAGGCCCATCTCTTTAACATGTATTCTATGTAAAGTACTAGAACATATTGTAGCCTCAAACCTTACTGCCCATTTTAATAGAAACAACATCCTCTATGATTTACAACATGGTTTTAGGGCATTTCGATCCTGTGAGACACAGCTTCTGCAACTTGTTGACAACTTAGCTAAAAATATGACCAATAGCCAACAGACAGATATGATTTTATTAGATTTTAGTAAAGCGTTTGATTAAGTTAGTCACCTTAAACGTCTATATAAATTACAAGAACATGGAGTAAACAATACAGTAATCTTATGGATTAAATCATTTTTAATTGGTAGAGCACAAACTGTAGTTCTGGAAGATGATTCATCTTCAGAGGTCCCTGTTACATCTGGGGTGCCCCAAGGATCCGTACTAGGCCCATTACTTTTTCTTTTATATATTAATGATTTACCTGAACACATAACTTCACAGGTCCGTTTATTTGCTGATGACACTGCCGTATATTTAGCTGTAAATAACACTCAAGATTGCCAAATTCTCCAAAGTGACTTGAATAAATTGATGAAATGGGAAGAAATATGGGAAATGGAGTTCAATCCTAGTAAATGTGTTGTCTTAAATATTACCAAAAAAAGAAATCCTATTACTATAATTATATATTACATGGCCATATCTTAGAATCGGTTGACAGTGCCAAATACCTTGGAGTAAACATATCAAATGACCTCTCATGGAATAAACACATAAATCAAATAACTAATAACGCTACTAAAACCCTTGGCTTCCTTCGCAGAAATATACTAACCAAAAACCAAAAAAATAAAGAAGTTGCATATAAAACACTGGTGAGACCCCAGGTGGAATATGCCTCATCTGTGTGGAGCCCCCATACTCAAACTAATATTAACAAAATAGAAAAAGTCCAACGCAGAGCCATAAGATGGGTGAAAAATAACTACTCCCCGTATGCCAGTGTCACCAGCATGCAAAACGAACTTGATTCGCAGACCCTACGTGACAGACGAAACCTCACGAGACTGACCATGTTTTATAAAATTGTGTATGGTTTGGTGGCCGTGCCAGTTCCATCATATCTTGTGGCACCTGTGAGAATGACACGCCACATGCACTCACTTTCATACAGACAAATTCATACCACTGCTAGCTACTATAAATATTCATTCTTTCCTTACACAGTCGTTCTTTGGAATAGCTTACCAAGCCACATAGTCCTCCAGCCAGACCTAGAGGCGTTTAAGAACCATCTTAGCCCCTCTCTCACCTCAAACCGCCCCTGAGTACCGGAATAGTGTTTTTATCAGCTTTTAAACTATAAATACTTCACCTTTTACTTAACACTATCACACTTTATTTCTTCTTACTTTCTCACTTTGAAGTATTCTTTCATTACTGTTAAATTGCTTTTATCTTGCACCTGACGCGCACCTGCTAGTTTCCTCGAAAGGGGCTTAATCAGTTTTTATAGATAGATAGATAGATCTCATTTACCTTCTTATCGGAAGGTGAACGGCTTAACTACACAAATATTCTATCCCCGTTTGGAAGGTGAATTCCTTAACTACTCAAACCTTCTATCTCCGTATGGAAGGTGAATGCATTGCCTATACAAACCTTCTATATCCGTATGGAATGTGAATGCATTAACTACAAAAACATTCTACACCCGATTAGAAGGTTAACGCCTTAATGACAAAAACCTTCTATCCCCGTATGGAAGGTGAATGCATTGCCTATACAAACCTTCTATATCCGTATGGAATGTGAATGCATTAACTACAAAAACATTCTACACCCGATTGGAAGATTAACGCCTTAATGACACAAACCTTCTATCCCTGTTTGGAAGATGAATTCCTTAACTACTCAAACCTTCTATATCCGTATGGACGGTGAATGCATTGCCTATACAAACCTTCTATCCCCGTATGGAAGGTAAACGCCTTAATTACACAAACATTCTTTCCGCGTTTTTGGAAGGTGAACGCCTTAACTACAAAAAGCTTCTATCCGCGTTTTGAAGGTGAATGCATTAACTATACAAACCTTATATCCCTGTTGCCTTAACTACACAAACCTTCTAACTCCGTATGGAATATGAATACCTTAACTACACATACCTTCTATAACCGTTGCCTTAACTACACAAACCTTCTATCTCCGTATGGAATGAAAATGCCTTAACTACACAAACCTTCTATCTCCGTATGGAACTACACAAACCTTCTATCTCCGTATGGAATGTGCATGCATTTACTACAAAAACTTGCTATTTCCGTACACTTTAGTAACCTTCAATCCCCGCACATAATGTGAATGCCTTCTATTCAAACCCACTTACATTCCCTGACTACTCTAGCATTCTATTCCTGTACGTGAATTCACTAACGACTTCCAGGGACTGTATCCCTTATTAATGCATTCCGTATAAATGTTTGGGTTACTTCCCCTCTTATTTAAAAAGGAGAATCTTTGATTAACAATTCTTCATTTTTGTTCTTTTTTATTTGGTGTAAACATGAATATTAGTAGAAAAACATAATTTTATTACTTGAAATAATCTTTACAATTTGTGCTACTAGTTTGACTGTTTTATGTATTATCGTTATTTTATTAGAACAATACGGAAAACTTATACGGAAATCTGGTAAGGGTCGAATATAGTTTCGATGTAGAAATGACTTAACTAATAGGTAATAAATTATTGTAGTTTTAATAGAATCTTTACAATATAATATAGTATGATCATCCTCAAAATATTGACTTGTTTATTTATGTTATTGCGTAGTGATAAATCATGTTAGGTGTTGTGTGTATGTACGTATATGTTTGTAAATATGTTATATCGAGTTACATGTTGTACACGTTAATAAAGAATATGTTCTGTTCTGTTTTAGTGTAATACTATATCCACTGTAGCTTCGGTATACTATATATTCACGTTTTTGTGTATTGCACAGATTATTTTAGGCCGATTGTGAAACAAGTTCTACAAATTATTTTAATTACTCTCGACACATGTATTATTAACTGTTTTATGTAGATTCGATGTAATACTAAACATGTATTATACACTGTTTTATGTAGATTCGATGTAATACTTTTAACATATATTATTAACTGTTTCATATAGCTTCGATGTAAACTGTACATGCATTATTAACTGTTTCATGTAGCTTCGATGTAATACTTTAAACATGTATTATTAACTGTTTCATGTAGCTTCGATGTAATACTGTACATGTATTATTAACTGTTTTATGTAGCTTCGATGTAATACTTTAAACATGTATTATTAACTGTTTTATATAGCTTCGATGTAATACTGTACATGTATTATTAACTGTTTCATGTAGCTTCGATGTAATACTTTAAACATGTATTATTAACTGTTTCATGTAGCTTCGATGTAATACTAAACATGTATTATTAACTGTTTCATGTAACTTCGATGTAATACTTTAAACATGCATTATTAACTGTTTTATGTAGCTTTGATGTACAATGCAATACTTTAAACATGTATTATTAACTGTTTCATATAGCTTGGATGTAATACTAAACATGTATTATTAACTGTTTCATGTAGCTTCGATGTAATACTGTACATGCATTATTAACTGTTTCATGTAGCTTTGATGTAATACTTTAAACATGTATTATTAACTGTTTCATGTAGCTTCGATGTAATACTTTAAACATGTATTATTAACTGTTTCATGTAGCTTTGATATAATACTGTACATGTATTCGGTGTTTTATGTAGTTTGAATGTACTAATGTACATATACTCCTAGTAATGCAATGCTTCGATATAATACTGAACATGTATTCATTGTTTTATGTAGCTTCAATGATGTAATATTACTATACCGGTACATGTATTCATTTTTTGATGTATCTTCAATGTAATATGACTATACATGTACATGTATTCATTGTTTGATGTAGCTTCGATATAATATGACTATACATGTACATGTATTCATTGTTTGATGTAGCTTCGATGAAATATGACTACAAAGGTACATGTATTCATTGTTTGATGTAGCTTCGATGTAATATTACTATACAGGTACATGTATTCATTGTTTGATGTAGCTTCGATGTAATATTACTATACAGGTACGTGTATTCATTGTTTGATGTAGCTTCGATGTAATATTACTATACAGGTACATGTATTCATTGTTTGATGTAGCTTCGATGTAATATTACTATACAGGTACATGTATTCATTGTTTGATGTAGCTTCGATGTAATATTACTATACAGGTACATGTATTCATTGTTTGATGTAGCTTCAATGTAATATTACTATACAGGTACTTGTATTCATTGTTTGGTGTAGCTTCGATGTAATATTACTATACAGGTACATGTATTCATTGTTTGATGTATCTTCAATGTAATATGACTATACAGGTACATGTATTCATTGTTTTATGTAGCTTCGATGTAATATTACTATACAGGTACATGTTTTCATTGTTTCATGTAGCTTCGATGTAATATGACTATACATGTACATGTTTTCACGGTTTCATGTGGCTTCGATGTAATATTAGGGATGGCAACAAGTACCCGAGTACTAGAGTACTCGTTCAAAGGTCCGATTATCGAATATCAAAATCAGTATTCAGTATAAAAAAAATGTTAATTATGTCTTGTACAGAACGTGTCCAAGTGTTATTTTACTATACATGTACATGTATTCACGGTTTCATGTTGCTTCGATGTAATACTGTAATATTATGGTGTAATACTGCGTTTACTCTTGCACCGGTTGTTCACTGGTACAGAAATAGCCTCATGCGAAGTAAAACTAGAACAAGCATATGTTTGCGTCTATGTAAATTAGAGAGCAGATTGTATGTTATAAGCTTGCTGTATGTTTACGTAACAAGCAGTATTTTCTCGAGGCCAAAATGTAAGTGTGGTTTTAGTGACATAATGTGGTTCTTTAATATAGGTGTATTTACTCTATATTTGACATGTGGGATTAATGATGTTGACTGATTTTATGAGACAGGTTGCTGCTTTATTCAGGTGTTCTCTAACGGACAAATGACTGTATAAGACAGGTGGTTGCTTAATTCAGATGCCATATAACGGATAAATGACTGTATAAGACAGGTGGTTGCTTAATTCAGGTTACGTCTAACACAAATGACTGTATAAGACAGGTGGATGCTTAATTCAGATGCCTTCTAACGCATAAATGACTGTATAAGACAGGTGGTTGCTTAATTTAGGTTACATCTAAAACAAATGACTGTATAAGACAGGTGGTTGCTTAATTCAGATGCCCTCTAACAGATAAATGACTGTATAAGACAGGTTGTTGCTTAATTAAGATGCCCTCAAACGGATAAATGACTGTATAAGACAGGTTCTTGCTAAAATTGGATGCCCTCTAACGCATAAATGACTGTATAAGACAGGTTCTTGCTAAAATTGGATGCCCTCTAACGCATAAATGACTGTATAAGACAGGTTCTTGCTTAATTTAGATGCCCTCTCACGAATAAATGACTGTATAAGACAAGTAGTTGCTTAATTCAGATGCCCCAAAGGATAAATAACTGTATAAGACAGGTTGTTGCTTAATTCAGATGCCCTCTAACAGATAAATGACTGTATAAGACAGGTGGATGCTTAATTCAGATGCCTTCTAACGCATAAATGACTGTATAAGACAGGTGGTTGCTTAATTTAGGTTACATCTAAAACAAATGACTGTATAAGACAGGTGGTTGCTTAATTCAGATGCCCTCAAACGGATAAATGACTGTATAAGACAGGTTCTTGCTAAAATTGGATGCCCTCTAACGCATAAATGACTGT
Organism: Spisula solida; assembly: GCA_947247005.1. Classification (NCBI taxonomy): domain Eukaryota; kingdom Metazoa; phylum Mollusca; class Bivalvia; order Venerida; family Mactridae; genus Spisula; species Spisula solida. The sequence continues at coordinate 14,680,670 of OX365953.1, read as the reverse complement.
ATAAGACAGGTTCTTGCTAAAATTGGATGCCCTCTAACGCATAAATGACTGTATAAGACAGGTTCTTGCTTAATTTAGATGCCCTCTCACGAATAAATGACTGTATAAGACAAGTAGTTGCTTAATTCAGATGCCCCAAAGGATAAATAACTGTATAAGACAGGTTGTTGCTTAATTTAGATGCCCTCTCACGAATAAATGACTGTATAAGACAGTTTGTTGCTTAATTCAGATGCCCTCTAACGGATAATGACTGTATAAGACAGATGGTTGCTTAATTCAGATGCCCTCTCACGAATGAATGACTGTATAAGACAGGTGGTTGCTGAATACAGATGCCCTCTCACGAATGAATGACTGTATAAGACAGATGGTTGCTTAATTCAGATGCCCTATAACGGATAAATGACTGTATAAGACAGATGGTTGCTTAATTCAGATGCCCTATAACGGATAAATGACTGTATAAGACAGATGGTTGCTTAATTCAGATGCCCTATAACGGATAAATGACTTTACAAGATATGTGGTTGTTAATTCAGATGCCCTCTCACGAATGAATGACTGTATAAGACAGGTAGTTGCTTAATTCAAATGCCCTCTCACGAATGAATGGCTGTATAAGACAGATGGTTGCTTAATTCAGATGCCCTATAACGGATAAATGACTTTACAAGATATGTGGTTGCTTAATTCAGATGCCATCAAACGGATAAATGACTGTATAAGACAGATGGTTGCTTAATTCAGATGCCCTATAACGGATAAATGACTTTACAAGATATGTGGTTGCTTAATTCAGATGCCATCAAACGGATAAATGACTGTATAAGACAGGGGGTTGCTTTATTCAGATGCCCTCTAACTGACGAATGACTGGATAAGACAGGTGGTGACAAAGTAGTATTTGCACGATGTCAAAATATGCCCAATCAGTTATGACTGTATACTCGTATATTATGATGAATTTGATTATACTTGGCGTCAGGTACTAGTATAACTTGATCTGTCAAACTATCGCTCTTAAAACCACGCGGACTTACAAGTAGATACACGATCACGTGGTGGTAGCTGGTGTGTTACACGGTTCATAACTGTCAATACTACGTAAGTGTAACATGAACCTCGTGTAATGATGATGCTACGATAGCTTATTATCCCAGGAACAATGCAACTATGCGCCGTGCTAGTTCAGAAGTCTATTGTTTTATAATCACATGGATAATCTCGACACAGTTGTGTCGATGTCTTTTTGTCGTAAATATATGAACCGTTCTCCAGGAAAGCGGTCGCAGTTATATCGTGTGAACACGTCACACGTCGAACAGATGTCGCACGCAAGTTTACCAAACACGCAACAAACTCGTGGTATGTCGTAGATCTATTTTATTGGCGAATTGATGTGACAAAGGAAGACATACTTGTCTGCGACTTGTGTTATAATCCATGCGCGAAATTACATCGACACGTCCTCGACACGCGTTCGTCGGGCCTTGGAGAGATACGGCGGAATAAGAAGACATCACTGCGACATAACTTACGACCTATATACAAGATTTACAGGAAACCAGCCGAGTTCTGACGAGTAACAAATCGCCGCAACTCCTAGCTCCTTCTCGCCACTCTGAGACAAGAACTAGACACAACACTAGAGAGTAAAACATTACGTAATACAAGCACAACAATAAGATGCAGCACTAGAGAGTAACACATTACACAATACTACACAACAATAAGTTACAGCACTAGAGAGTAACACATTACACAATACTACACAACTATAAGTTACAGCACTAGAGAGTAACATATTACACAATACTACACAACTATAAGTTACAGCACTAGAGAGTAAAACATTACGTAATACAAGCACAACAATAAGTTGCAGCACTAGAGAGTAACACATTACACAATACTACACAACTATAAGTTACAGCACTAGAGAGTAACATATTACACAATACTACACAACAATAAGTTGCAGCACTAGAGAGTAACATATTACACAATACTACACAACTATAAGTTACAGCACTAGAGAGTAACATATTACACAATACTACACAACAATAAGTTACAGCACTAGAGAGTAACATATTACACAATACTACACAACAATAAGTTGCAGCACTAGAGAGTAACATATTACACAATACTACACAACAATAAGTTACAGCACTAGAGAGTAACACATTACACAATACTACACAACAATAAGTTACAGCACTAGAGAGTAACACATTACACAATACTACACAACAATAAGTTACAGCACTAGAGAGTAACACATTACACAATACTACACAACAATAAGTTGCAGCACTAGAATGTAACACATTACACAATACTACACAACAATTAGTTACAGCACTAGAGAGTAACACATTACACAATACTACACAACAATAAGTTACAGCACTAGAGAGTAACATATTACACAATACTACACAACAATAGGTTGCAGCACTAGAATGTAACATATTACATAATACTACACAACAATAAGTTGCAGCACTAGAGAGTAACACGTTACACAATACTACACAACAATAAGTTGCAGCACTAGAGAGTAACACGTTACACAATACTACACAGCAATAGGTTGCAGCACTAGAATGTAACACATTACACAATACTACACAACAATAGGTTGCAGCACTAGAATGTAACACATTACACAATACTACACAACAATAAGTTACAGCACTAGAGAGTAACATATTACACAATACTACACAACAATAAGTTGCAGCACTAGAGAGTAACACATTACACGATACTACACAACAATAAGTTGCAGCACTAGAGAGTAACACATTACACAATACTACACAACACCAAGTTGCAGCACTAGAGAGTAACACATTACACAATACTACACAACACCAAGTTGCAGCACTAGAGAGTAACACATTACACAATACTACACAACACCAAGTTGCAGCACTAGAGAGTAACACATTACACAATACTACACAACACCAAGTTGCAGCACTAGAGAGTAACACATTACACAATACTACACAACACCAAGTTGCAGCACTAGAGAGTAACACATTACACAATACTACACAACAACAAGTTGCAGCACTAGAGAGTAACACATTCACAATACAACACAACAACAAGTTGCAGCACAAGAGAGTAACACGTTACACAATACTACACAACAATAAGTTGCAGTACTAGAGAGAAACACATTCACAATACTTCACAACAACAAGTTGCAGCACTAGAGAGTAACACGTTACACAATACTACACAACAATAAGTTGCAGTACTAGAGAGAAACACATTCACAATACTTCACAACAACAAGTTGCAGCACAAGAGAGTAACACGTTACACAATACTACACAAAACAAAGTACACCACATAAGTAATGTTAGGTTCGTAAGGAGAACAGGTAACAATACTTAAGTATAACACATTACAAAATACAAACTTACCTGCTGCATATTGCGGAGTACAAACGTGAGACATGTCAAGACTAGATAACAACATAACAACATACCAATGTACATACACACCTGTAATGTTAACAACACAATGTATAAAGTAAACTACACATGTAGATTATTTCAACGCAAAGTAGGAGCCATTCAACGCATAACACAAACGCAAATTACGACACATAGAAACACCTAATGAAAGCATGCAAATATCGAAACAATTGAACACAAAATCACATAATACATACCGTAAAGTACAAACGACACATTTTACAACGTATACACGTACACACAAATTCGAATTAAAACACAGAACAGAAGCATGATGTATTATGCACAAGACATGAAAACAACGAACTGCAAGAATACCAGAGAACAATAAATAGCACATTGCAAGTATAAATACAATCAATAACTCACTCTACATGTATAACAAATCTGAGCATGTAGTAATGAGCACATGTGTACGGACACTTCAAAATAACATACTGTAGTTACATCCACATTAAATCATCAACATGCTGTAGTTACATCCACATTAAATCATCAACATGCTGTAGTTACATCCACATTAAATCATCAACATGATGTAGTTACATCCACATTAAATCATCAACATGCTGTAGTTACATCTACATTAAATCATCAAATTTCAATATTAACTTATCTGCTTTCACTTCACTTGTTAGTTATACTCAGAGTGACTGTTTGGTTTGAGTTTATATTTAGTAACACATGCTATATCGATATCATATTTGAAAATCCCACACTTTTGACTAGGTTGAGTGCGCTTGCGGGATTCCCAGAAAATAACGAGACAACATTTTATTACAAACTAAACTGATTTACACGTAGGAAAGATTAATTTATACACATGTAAAATTATATTGCAATAGCATAAATACTTTAAGCGATATTGGGCTTTGAATCCAGTGAGGCGTTTTTAAAGTCCTTGATCGTATGTGAGGATGTTTTTGGTCCGCGTACGTACATTCCACTCCGCGTACATTCCATGATAGAATATTGCATAATTGCGTATTATGTGAGTATGACTTTGCTCCGCGTACATTCCATGATAGAATATTGCATTGCGTATTATATGAGGATAACTTTGCTCCGCGTACATTCCATGATAGAATATTGCATAATTGCGTATTATGTGAGGATGACTTTGCTCCGCGTACATTCCATGATAGAATATTGCATAATTCCGTATTATGTGAAGATGACATTGCCCCGTGCACATTCTATGATAGAATATTGCATAATTGCGTATTATGTGAGGATGACTTTGCTCCGCGTACATCCCATGATAGAATATTGCATTGCGTATTATGTGAGGATGACTTTGCTCCGCGTACATCCCATGATAGAATATTGCATTGTGTATTATGTGAGGATGACTTTGCTCCGCGTACATTCTATGATAGAATATTGCATTGTGTATTATATGAGGATGACTGTGCTCCGCGTACATTCCATGATAGAATATTGCATTGTGAATTATATGAGGATGACTGTGCTCCGCGTACATTCCATGATAGAATATTGCATTGCGTAATATGTGAGGATGACTGTGCTCCGCGTACATTCCATGATAGAATATTGCATTGTGTATTACGTGAAGATGACATTGCTCCGCGTAGATTCAATGATAGAATATTACATTGCGTATTATGTGAAGATGACATTACTCCGCGTTTATTCCATGATAAAATGTTGCATTGCGTATTGAGTGAGGATGACATTGATCCGCGTACATTCTTTGATAGAATATTGCAAATTGCGTATTATGTGAGGATGACTTTGCTCCGCGTACATTCCATGATAGAATATCGCATTGCGTATTATGTGAGTTTTCAGTGGTTTTGTTTCTTAACTTGTCTATATATCGCTTGATTAGAATTAGAATGTCGTAAGTACAAAACCGATACATATATACATTCGATTTCTGATGATTTTTTGAATGTCGTCCAATGTTGTATATCGAGCTGCACGACATTCAATTTTCGTATGTCGTATGTTGAGCCAACTTCACACAGCTATTCACTTTGCTTGTCGATTAAATAACACATCTTATGTTCTGCAATATCAAATCGAATTGAAGTGTTTGTTTATCGACGTTTCGTAACCTCTTATTCTGATAGGTTTTCCGGTCTGTAAACGTATACTTCTCCGCCTTTCGGACGGAAAGGAACTGTTCTGTTGCACGAATGGTAAATGAACAGATGATCGACATCGGCAATGGTTAAAGGAGAATGCCGATTTCTTGATACGGGTTCCTCTTTTTCAGAGAGATCAACTTCCATATTACTTCTATTTTTTTTACATCTTTCGCCATTGTAACGTTGCTATGTTGTGCCTAACGACGACGATATATCACAACGTTCGAGTTAAACATGCGCACCGTTACCAAGCGTTACGACGTATATAGAATGACGTTATGATACTGTCCGTGATAATAACGGACAACTTCGTAATTAATTGAACATTTCCGTAAATGTTCCGTGATTTCGAGGATATTCCGTGAATATATCCGTGAATGATCCGTGATTTCGAGGATATTCCGTGAATATATCCGTGAAAGTTCCGTGATTTAGCATGATTTTCCGAGAAAGTTCCGTGTTTTGATATTAATTTCCGTGAAAGTTCCGTGGTTTGTTAGATATTTAATACGGATATCCGTGATTTTGATTAAATTTCCGTGAAAGTTCCGTGGTTTGTTATTAATTTTAATAGATTTCCGTAATCCGTGAGTTCCGAGATTTCCGTGTTTTGTTAATAACCTCCTCTTCTAGGATTGTGTCAGTAAGAAGGGTTTCAACCTCACTTATAAAAAAAATTGTGTTCTGTGCATGCTGGCGTTCTTGTTTCAGTATTAAAACATCTTGTTACATTTGAGCTAGTTTTTGTTGCAGCGATTTATTCATGTTGCTGGTAATTATCTCAAGCATGGTGTCATCTTTTGGCACTGACTTGACGGTTGAGCGTCTTGTAACGAGAATTTCGTTAAGACATTTTAGATCTCCGTTATTAATGAAGCTTTGCTGATTATAACAGTCAGAAGTTTATCACGTGTAGCATTCCTCTGATTTTGTCGATTGCCTTTGTATGAGAGATCCAAGTGGACGGTTAGTGTTGTTTCTAGCACGTTTGAGCAATATGCTTCTGTACATGTATGTGAGTTAGCGCACCCAATTAGTCTGGATAAGTTATATGTAGCACTTCGTCTAGGACTAAGAAAAAAACCTGGTTGCTGATTTGTTGAGATGTTTTCAACAGTCGGTCTCATTATATATCAGTTATTTGTGTTTCAGCACATTGTGAATTATTTAGAGACGTTTCATCGTGAATGATTTGACTATCACCCCATTCGCTTGGAAAATGTAGCGACAAAACTGTTAATGTTTCAGAGTCCTTATTACTACTAATGTCACTGAATAGAGATGTCTGGGTTTGCCTTATATACATAGCCCTAGACATTGACACAGTGTATAAACGAGCCAACTTCCGGTTATCGCAACAATGAGTACACGTTGAATTGTATAGTCTTGCAATACTTAGTACAGTGGTGGGGAATCACCGGATGTTTCAATCACAATAAGTCGTACAAGTTGAATTGTATAATATCCCAACAATGAGTACAGTGATTTGGTTTATACGCGGTGATTGAGGGCATTGAGATATCCGGAGTAGAATAATTACAGGCCATTGTACACTCTGTCAACGAATCCGATGGAACCATTATGCCAATCGCTATATATGTTGCAGCATTTAGCGTCACCCCTCTTATAGAAGTTGGGTTACAAAATTTCAAAGACCTAATAAATTAGGTCTTTGTAAAAACCATTGATCATATATTGACCAGCAAACACCATGTGTATTTGTTGTTTAATTTAACTTGCTTATGTGATAACTTTAATGGCGCTTAATCGGTATTCACAAAACCCTACTTGAGTAGCTAGAGTCATTTCGTTCCCTCGAAACATCCCCACTCAGTCGAGTCAACTCCAGCTGCCTTACCGTTTAGTCCTAGTTAGTACGAGTACACACGCAAACGCACGGACGAAAAGATAATTAAAATTGGATTAACTCAGTGTGTGAGAGTGAGTAGAGGATGTGAATATGTGCCGATGTATGTACAAGTGTTTGGAAACCGTCAGTTGCACGTCTTCATTCTATCAGTGCCGGGTTTTATACCATACTGTAAAATCATCGATATTTGTGTGCGTTAGTTCTTTGATTTCATAAATGAACGCTTTCACGGAATCCATTATCTGCGGTTCTGAAAATTATAATTATATATAGATACAAATGTAGTTTATTTTAAATTTCAGTAAACCGTAGGCCCATGTGATCATACAAAAAACACAATACAATTATCATATTACAGTAACAAGTGGCAAAATAGACTTCAGTTATTACATTGTTAATAAAGGTAGATACGCAGTCGGTTGTATTATAAACGTGAGATGAAAACAAGAAAACAAAAGAGTTAAAATAGGAAAAGGACATGTCTGTGACTGAGTTTCTGGCGTAGAAGGTGTGTATAGAAGGAACTATATTTGGTAGGTAAATTAATATGAAAGCAACCCTAATCACTATATGTATCATTTCTAAGCTAAATAATTTAAACGAACAAAAATCAGCAAAAACAATACATATATTAACACTGATCAAGTTATAAACTACGTGTACAATACGTATATAATAAATATGGGTGTTACTTTCTGTAATCTAAAATTAAATGACGTGTACATGTATTATGCTAGTCTAATGGGTCTGAGGAATAGACTGTAAATGGTTTCATTTATCCTCAAAGAATCACACAACTACTGCTCTGAACGCAATAGCCCACTTTATTGTTGCTTTCTAGACGCCAGGGCAGCCTTTTGGATATCTGTACTAATATATAAACTATATCAATTCGGAATACATAGTAAACTATTTAGAATAATACACGATTATTTCACAGACCTGTCCAGTAGAGTATAGAGTAAGAACGGCTATCTATCAGAACCATTTGCAATAATACAGTGTCCCTTCATACATTTTTCAACTTACCCAATACCAATATAAAATAAAATCCACGATTTTTAATAACCACAAACATCATTTTTCATTAATAAATACTACTACGCTTGACAACCTCCAACACACTTAAGTATGTCACGTTTAGGATATGGTTTAGTGAGCAAGTTTTTCATGTATGTTTTCAGTCACCTATTTTTTTACACAAAATTACGATGGCCATTGAAAATTGTAATGTTATTGAATTCTTTCGGTGGTATTTAATACGTCTGAATGAAGGGTACTGACACACTGAAGATCTCATGTTTCCTACATGTTTGTGTAAATGGTTTAATCTTCGAATGTATTTAGTTTTCTAGACTTTTAGCACAATGAAATAACCATGAAGTAGTTTTACACCTGTCGTTATTCAGGTGTCTGTTTCAAAAAGGGGAACATTTTCTCACTGAAATAATCCTATAATTTAACCGGGCATTATCCAAATTATCGTCTACCCCGTGTCACCGTGGCAATTACATTGCCATTTGACATGTATAGAGTGTATTAAGTGCTCACCTGTCGTAAGCAACAAAAACCATTAATTAATCTTATTATTTTGTATAAAGATCCACTGCCTAGATTATAGATATATACAGCAACAATTATTGACGTACAAGTATTTTCACTAGCGCCAGGTTAGACTGACTTCATACTGTTCGGTGATATAACAGGCGGTAAAACAGATCTAATTTAAATCCATTTTGTTTACCTACCTGTTTTCGTTCGTGCACTGACTTTAAATTAACTTGGCCTACTTTCGAACTTGTCATAAACGGAACATGAAGTTTTGTTAAATGTACAGAAACGAGTCGATATAATATGTTGTTTAACACAGTGTAGCTGCAACGTGGCGTACATATTGTAACATCACATGAATGTAGAACAGGCAGCTTTACGGATCAGATATAGGTCGCGTACTCTGAAGTCAGCTGACTAGCGAGATTTCTCTCACGGACTAAATACGCAGTTACGTGTATTCTACGGAGTCGTGTCTTCGTTCGTACTTCTATCCGTATTGGAGATATAAGATCATAACATGTCAGGCCGAGGAGGTAAAAAGCGTTATGCCTTGTTGTTTTTCGTTTTACCAAAGAAACCAAAGAAACATGTGAAGGATTTAGAGGATATTCAGAAACCAAAACAACATACAAGGTTTGTTTCTATCTTTTCTAAGAAATGGATGTTTGCTTTGAAGGACGTTGGGTGTTATGTTTTTGATATCGTTTTATTGCTATTATAGGTCTAACTACTGCCAAAATAGTTATCAAATTATACTATTATAGCATCTGTGTAGCGAACTCACAATGTAACACTGTATTTACGTCGTATATCATATTTATAGGTTGTGTTGACATTTTTGTTATAGATCGGGAACCTGTATTGAGCCGTGACTGCACTTTTAATTATAAACTCTATACTGTAAAGCGAAATGTAACTGCTCAGATGTCATCACTATCTATAGTATATACATGTAAATATTGTTACAGTCAGATAGATTCTATCTCGGTTTGAATTTAATACTGTTAAACCTGTGTGTAAAGTACACACAATGAAGCAACAAAACGTGGTCTTAGTTGACAGGTGGTCCCCCCTCGCTCCCTCAGCAGATTAAATATCATTGCCAACTGTATGATGGGAGAACAATAGTATGATGGGAGAACAATAGTATGAGAACAATAGTATGATGGGAGATACTATTGTTGATCTTTGCAGACAGGTTTTGTTATAGTGGTCTTTGTTCACGGGTGATTGTTAACACAGGTTTGACGCGGGTGATTGTTAACACAGGTTTGACAGTTCGCGGGTGATTGTTAACACAGGTTTGACGCAAGTGATTGTTAACACAGGTTTGACAGTTCGCGGGTGATTGTTAACACAGGTTTGACAGTTCGCGGGTGATTGTTAACACAGGTTTGACAGTTCGCGGGTGATTGTTAACACAGGTTTGACAGTTCGCGGGTGATTGTTAACACAGGTTTGACGGGTTCGCGGGTGATTGTTAACACATGTTTGACGCGAGTGATTGTTAACACAGGTTTGACGCGGGTGATTGTTAACACAGGTTTGACGCGGGTGATTGTTAACACAGGTTTGACGGGTTCGCGGGTGATTGTTAACACAGGTTTGACGCGGGTGATTGTAAACACAGGTTTGACGGGTTCACGGGTGATTGTTAACACAGGTTTGACGCGGGTGATTGTTAACACAGGTTCGACGGGTTCAGGGGCGATTGTGAACACAGGTTTGACAGTTCGCGGGTGATTGTTAACACAGGTTTGACAGTTCGCGGGTGATTGTTAACACAGGTTTGACGGGTTCGCGGGTGATTGTTAACACATGTTTGACGCGAGTGATTGTTAACACAGGTTTGACGCGGGTGATTGTTAACACAGGTTTGACGCGGGTGATTGTTAACACAGGTTTGACGGGTTCGCGGGTGATTGTTAACACAGGTTTGACGCGGGTGATTGTAAACACAGGTTTGACGGGTTCACGGGTGATTGTTAACACAGGTTTGACGCGGGTGATTGTTAACACAGGTTTGACGGGTTCAGGGGCGATTGTGAACACAGGTTTGACAGTTCGCGGGTGATTGTTAACACAGGTTTGACGGGTTCGCGGGTGATTGTTAACACAAGGTTTGACGGCATGAAACGTGTTATAGAGGTGTTTGTTCGCGGGTGATTGCTAACACAGTTTTGACTGCATGAAACGTGTTAAAGTGATCTTGTTCACGGGTGATTGTAAACACATGTTTGACGGGTTCACATATGATTTTAACACAGATTCGACGGCATGAAATTGCATAAAATTGAACCTCCACTATTCACATTAATCAATCATACAGACGAGTGGTTTGATGACGTTAATGAGGACACCATCTTGTACGGTTTGTCCTGTTCTGATATGTAACTTCTTGTTCTCTATATGTTCGTGTACATAGTTCACACACGCTCAAAGTCTTTTATCCGACTTAAGACAACAACTTCTGTATAAAATCAATACGTACTTCATTGTTGCTGCCAGCTGATTGGTGGAAAATCGGTTACCAAATGCAGTATCCACAACTAGCGCGATTTCCAGAGAAAATAGGTCGATAAAAAGTGATTGCTAGCAGAGAAAAAAGACTTGAATTGTGATTTATTGACTAGGTTCAGATTATTAATGGCGGTATTAACATCTGGCGTACTGGAGACATTTATAAAACAATCAACAGTATGTCCACACTATAGAGTACTGGAGACATTTATAAAACATCATCAGTACGTTCACACTATGGCGCACTCGAGACATTGATAAAACATCATCAGTACGTTCACACTATGGCGTACTGGAGACATTTATAAAACAATCATCAGTACGTTCACACTATGGCGTACTGGAGACATATATAAAACAATCAACAGTACGTTCACACTATGGCGTACTGGAGACATTTATAAAACAATCAACAGTTCGTTCACACTATGGCGTACTGGAGACATTTATAAAACAATCAACAGTATGTCTACACTTTGGCGTACTGGAGACATTTATAAAACAATCAACAGTATGTCTACACTATGGCGTACTGGAGACATTTATAAAACAATCAACAGTACGTTCACACTATGGCGTACTGGAGACATTTATAAAACAATCATCAGTATGTCTACACTTTGGCGTACTGAAGACATTTATAAAACAATCAACAGTACGTTCACACTATGGCGTACTGGAGACATTTATAAAACAATCATCAGTATGTCTACACTTTGGCGTACTGAAGACATTTATAAAACAATCAACAGTACGTTCACACTATGGCGTACTGGAGACATTTATAAAACAATCATCAGTATGTCTACACTTTGGCGTACTGGAGACATTTATAAAACAATCATCAGTATGTCTACACTATGGCGTACTGGAGACATTTATAAAACAATCATCAGTACGTTCACACTATAGCGTACTGGAGACATTTATAAAACAATCATCAGTATGTCCACACTATAGCGTACTGGAGACATTTATAAAACAATCATCAGTATGTCCACACTATAGCGTACTGGAGACATTTATAAAACAATCATCAGTATGTCCACACTATAGCGTACTGGAGACATTTATAAAACAATCATCAGTATGTCTACACTATGGCGTACTGGAGACATTTATAAAACAATCATCAGTATGTTCACACTATAGCGTACTGGAGACATTTATAAAACAATCATCAGTATGTCCACACTATAGCGTACTGGAGACATTTATAAAACAATCATCAGTATGTCTACACTATGGCGTACTGGAGACATTTATAAAACAATCATCAGTATGTCCACACTATAGCGTACTGGAGACATTTATAAAACAATCATCAGTATGTCCACACTATGGCGCACTGGAGACATTTATAAAACAATCATCAGTATGTCTACACTTTGGCGTACTGGAGACATTTATAAAACAATCATCAGTATGTCCACACTATGACGCACTGGAGACATTTATAAAACAAGCATCAGTATGTCTACACTTTGGCGTACTGGAGACATTTATAAAACAAGCATCAGTATGTCCACACTATAGCGTACTGGAGACATATCGATATGGAAGCCTGTAGTCATGGGTATGGAGGCCTGTAGTCATGTATATGGAAGCCTGTCGTCATGGATATGGAAACCTGTATTCATGGGTTAGGAAGCCTGTATTCAGGGGTATGGAAGCGTGTATTCATGGATTATGGAGGCCTGTATTCATGGATATTGAAGCCTGTATTCATGGATATGGAAGCCTGTTTTCATGGATATGGAAGCCTGTTTTCACGGATATGGAAACCTGTATTCATGGGTATGGAAGCGTGTATTCATGGATTATGGAGGCCTGTATTCATGGATATTGAAGCCTGTATTCATGGATATGGAAGCCTGTTTTCATGGATATGGAAGCCTGTTTTCATGGATATGGAAACCTGTATTCATGGATATGGAAGCGTGTATTCATGGATTATGGAGGCCTGTATTCATGGATATTGAAGCCTGTGTTCATGGATATGGAAGTCTGTATTCATTGATACTGAAGCCTGTAGTCATGGATATGGAGGCCTGTATTCATGGATATTTGATAATTGGTTCCAAGATATTGAGGCCTGTATTTTTATACATAATTAATAAATTGCAAGTTATTTAGTGGTTACTTGTGTCTGAATTGCATTTTATCGATACATTAGCAGTAAAAGTTGCAGAAAAGCGAAAACTGATTTTTCCTCACGAAAGAGTGATATTGACTAGACTCATGTTTCCTTGCTTTTCAAAATGGTCTTATTATTGAGATGATCCTGTCACACAGGTTTTGCGATCACTCTTCGACCGTCGTCCGTCCGTCCACAATTTGCTTGCGTAGACACTAGAGGCCACAATTTTGGCCTAATTATTATGAAACTTGTTCACATTTATCATCTGAACAAAATCTAGGTCACAAGGTCAATCATAGAAAAACCTTGCATAGTCACTATATGTCACTATTTTGACCTAATCATTATGAAACTTGGTCTTAATGATCATCTAAAGAAAATCTAGGTCAAGTTCGATATTGGGTCACCTGGGTCAAAAACTTGGTCACTAGGTCAAATCATAGAAAACCCTTGTGTAGTCACTAGAGGTCACATTTTTTAACTAATCGTTATAAAACTTGGTCACAATGATCATCTCATCTCAATAAAATCTAGGCCTAGTTCAATATTGTGTCATCCAGGTAAAAAACTAGGTCACAATGTCAAATCATAGACATAACTTTGCTATAACCTCAATATGGGTTTATGTGATGTAAATTACAGCTTGTTAAGTCAATATGAAAACCTTGTACATGCAGTAAAGCCTGCATTTACTTGGTTACCATTAAGGGACATGCATGAACTACTACGACAGGTGAGCGACCTAGGGCCCCTTTGGCCCTCTTGTTAGATTTTAATATAATATGTAAAAGAAACTACCGTAGTCGCAATATTTGTTGAATCACTTGTTGAACCATCTGAAAGTTCCGCAATAAAGTGTATAATTATGTAGTATTTTTGAAAGAAAGAAACACTTACATAGCTACGTACATGCAATATCAACACTTGCATTCTTTTGTTCTTGATATTGTGTCTCCATTTTTCTAAGTAGTGTATACTACTATTAATTAAGTACTTACTAAAGGGGAAATCATACTTGTTTTTTTCAAGGGCCTTAAACATTTAAAATGATGATTGGTTTCCTTTATGGAACGCGCTGTTAATTAGTTATAGTCCTCTTCAGTAGAAATTGGCGCGTTTGCCAACGTCTGTATGTATGTATATCATGAACTTGAAATCTGCTCATGGAACTCATGGAACTAAGGCGTAACCATTCCTACTCGTACACTTGTTGGAGTTATATAGAATCGATCAGTCTAGTTAACATGATTGTGTTTTTTTCTGGCCAAAGTATTAAAATTACATATGGCACTATGTTACAACTTTCTGATTATATACTAAAATGTGCAGAACTTAGAGTTATGTTTCCATTGATGCAAATCTTACCATCCGTTTTATCTAAACCACGGTGTTTTTGGTTCACGTGAACATACAGTGCTTAGTGTGTTTTGTGAACGAGCAAGATATGCAAGATCTCAAAGTGCTGTCATGCTTAGACAAATCCGCGTTTGTAATACCTATTTCTTGATTAACTCTAATGGGG
The DNA here is from genome assembly GCA_947247005.1 of Spisula solida. Classification (NCBI taxonomy): domain Eukaryota; kingdom Metazoa; phylum Mollusca; class Bivalvia; order Venerida; family Mactridae; genus Spisula; species Spisula solida. The sequence goes on along the minus strand of OX365953.1, from coordinate 14,665,447 downwards.
TATATTGTACATCATAATGCTCTGCTTACTGTGTCTAACAATTATCAAAGAAAAAACTCGTTTGAAAAAAACACGCACTCTCCAAATATAAGTTAGACTTCTTGTATTTAACCTTGACATTTAGGTCACTGAAAGTTAGCTTATCAGTAACTTTGAATATGAAGAGCTACTGTCAATACATGCATTAAATAATACCAATAAAACACTGCATACGTATATCATATGGTTACACCGTCAATCATGTATGCACGATGTAATGTTTCTATGGTTACACCGTCAATCATGTATGCACGACGTAATGTATCTATGGTCACACCGTCAATCATGTATGCACGATGTAATGTTTCTATGGTTACACCGTCAATCATGTATGCACGATGTAATGTTTCTATGGTTACACCGTCAATCATGTATGCGCGATGTAATGTATCTATGGTCACACCGTCAATCATGTATGCACGATGTAATGTTTCTATGGTTACACCGTCAATCATGTATGCACGATGTAATGTATCTATGGTCACACCGTCAATCATGTATGCACGATGTAATGTATCTATGGTCACACCGTCAATCATGTATGCGCGTTGTAATGTTTCTATGGTCACACCGTCAATCATGTATGCGCGTTGTAATGTTTCTATGGTCACACAGTCAATCATGTATGCACGATGTAATGTTTCTATGGTTATACCGTCAATCATGTATGCACGATGTAATGTTTCTATGGTCACACCGTCAATCATGTATGCACGATGTTATGTTTCTATGGTTACACCGTCAATCATGTATGCACGATGTAATTTTTCTATGGTCACTCCGTCAATCATGTATGCGCGTTGTAATGTTACTATGGTCACACCATCAATCATGTTTACGCGTTGTAATGTTACTATGGTTACACAGTCAATCATGTATGCGCGTGGTAATGTTACTATGGTCACACCGTCAATCATGTATGCGCGTTGTAATGTTACTATGGTCACACCGTCAATCATGTATACGCGTTGTAATGTTACTATAGCTACACAGTCAATCATGTATGCGCGTTGTAATGTTACTATGGTCACACCATCAATCATGTATACGCTTTGTAATGTTACTGTGGTCACACCATCAATCATGTATACGCGTTGTAATGCTACTATGGTCACACCATCAATCATGTATACGCGTTGTAATGTTACTATGGTCACACCGTCAATCATGTATACGCGTTGTAATGTTACTATGGTTACACCGTCAATCATGTATACGCGTTGTAATGTTACTGTGGTCACACCATCAATCATGTATACGCGTTGTAATGTTACTATGGTTACACCGTCAATCATGTATACGCGTTGTAATGTTACAATAGTTACACAGTCAATCATGTACACGCGTTGTAATGTTACTATAGTTACACAGTCAATCATGTATGCGCGTTGTAATGTTACTATAGTTACACAGTCAATCATGTACACGCGTTGTAATGTTTCTATGGTTACACCGTCAATCATGTATGTGTAACTTATATAAGTTTATGATGTCCTTGAAGGGAGACTCCGTTGTCCTATTTACACCGCTGTATGAACATATAAATCATCCGTATTCGAGTATTCAAAACAAATATTAATATTCTATTCCACTACAAATAAAAACACAGCAAAGAATATTAAATTAGCAAAATGCACCATAATTTATGTATACTTGTACAAGGAAAATGCACGGAATCCGATGATGATACTATGACTGTTCTTTCATTTCAACACTCCAGATATTTCCGTAGATAACCGTAGTAATATCGCGACCTGCGATGTCTGCCACGTGTCTAAATTTAAATACCGATGTATTTATTCATTCTGCTGCTAGATAATATATCATCAAAATGCATAACTTACTTGACATGTTCTTAACTGTGCGATTTTTTGCGTAAGTGGCGTTCTGCATAATAACTTTATATAATGTTTTGTACGTCATACATACAGTACACAACTGAAATCTTAACTGCAAACATGCCCAGTGTTATATTTCCTTTTGTGAAAAGACACTTAATTGTATTTCTTTTCATTCTATATATGTATATTTAAATGTATTCCCCTGTCATTGATACCAAGAATGTGACGTACATGTACATTGTAAGGGAACAGATATGTCTGCGAAGAATGTGACGTACATGTACATTGTAAGGGAACAGATATGTCTGCGAAGAATGTGACGTACATGTACATTGTATGTGAACTGCAGATATGTCTGCGAAGAATTTATCTTACATGTACATTGTATGTGAACTGCAGATATGTCTGCGAAGAATTTATCTTACATGTACATTGTATGAGAACTGCAGATATGTCTGCGAAGAATTTATCTTACATGTACATTGTATGTGAACTGCAGATATGTCTGCGAAGAATTTATCTTACATGTACATTGTATGTGAACTGCAGATATGTCTGCGAAGAATTTATCTTACATGTACATTGTATGTGAACTGCAGATATGTCTGCGAAGAATTTATCTTACATGTACATTGTATGTGAACTGCAGATATGTCTGCGAAGAATTTATCTTACATGTACATTGTATGTGAACAGATATGTCTGCGATTCGGAACCAATTTATTACTTTATTTTATTACAGTATATCTTCACACAAATACTTAGTGTACATGACAATAAATGAAAAAGTTACGCATGCGTTAAGAAAGATTACATGTGAGTTTTTAAAGTGATCAGTCGTAAATGTATGCTTGGTTTCTTTAAAAATGTCTGACGAAAGAACACATTCTGTACATTGTATTTCGATGACATTGGTGGTTTTGTTTGAGAGTAATTATATACTATGTTTTTGTCGGTGGTATAGTCTGGATGTATTCACGTGATCCTGTCCCGTATGTATGTATAGTCTAGATGTATTCACGTGATCCTGTCCCGTATATATGTATAGTCTGGATGTATTCACGTGATCCTGTCCCGTATATATGTATAGTCTGGATGTATTCACGTGATCCTGTCCCGTATATATGTATAGTATGGACGTATTCACGTGATCCTGTCCCGTATATATGTATAGTATGGACGTATTCACGTAATCCTGTCCCGTATATATGTATAGTCTGGACCTATTCACGTGATCCTGTCCCGTATATATGTATAGTCTGGATGTATTCACGTGATTCTGTCCCGTATATATGTATAGTCTGGATGTATTCACGTGATCCTGTCCCGTATATATGTATAGTATGGATGTATTCACGTGATCCTGTCCCGTATATATGTATAGTCTGGACGTATTCACGTGATCCTGTCCCGTATATATGTATAGTCTGGATGTATTCACGTGATCCTGTCCCGTATATATGTATAGTATGGATGTATTCACGTGATTCTGTCCCGTATATATGTATAGTCTGGACGTATTCACGTGATCCTGTCCCGTATATATGTATAGTATGGATGTATTCACGTGATCCTGTCCCGTATATATGTATAGTCTGGACGTATTCACGTGATCCTGTCCCGTATATATGTATAGTCTGGATGTATTCACGTGATTCTGTCCCGTATATATGTATAGTCTGGATGTATTCACGTGATTCTGTCCCGTATATATGTATAGTCTGGACGTATTCACGTGATCCTGTCCCGTATATATGTATAATCTGGATGTATTCACGTGATCCTGTCTCATATAATGCATGAATGCAGGTCAAGGTTGATCAATTCCCGCGAGTATAATTGGTCTTGTTTGTGCTAATAGAAAGTAGGAGGGTCAGATCAATATCCCGGCACACTAGTTGTAGATGAATTCCCTACATACGAGGGTTGTTTATTTAATACCCGGACGATCGACATAGCGCTTGATTGAAACTTCCAATTGTAACATTTTTTTGTTTAATTAGACTTACCAAACAACTTGATGATTTCACGAAACTTTGTGTTATTTTATCCAACCGAACACAAACTGTGGTTACTATAGTAACCCAACAAAGGACTACCCGGCCCAGCCCAGGTCTTTAGTGAACTGTAGAATTTTGATGTGGCAGGGTTCGTGGCATAGTTGCCTATTTTCAACGGAAAACATCAGATAACGTTACGTCTACACAAGATTCACCACTAGTTAAACACGTATACGTTGCATGAAATCTGCAAATATCAAATCAATCGGATTAAAATTATAGAAATTATTACCATTAATATCAACCTTTACTGCTACTAAGATGCCTACTGGATAAATGTCATATGGGTGACTGGATATTTCGCCGATTGCAATATTGTTTTATTGGTTAGCTAGGCAAAGGTTGTATCTTTCATAAAATGTCCACTTTAATACACATTAATTGAATATTAAACGTGTTATTGGTCACTGATAAATACTTTTTAAGTGGCCCTCGTATATAACCACTGTCGTGTAACTGCGCCGGACGGGATTTTCCGTGCACCGGTCGAGACACACCAAGATGGCGGACTGTTTGACAGCGAAAAGGTAGGCGCTTGTTTCTTCACTTCTTATAGTCTTTTGTAATGCTTTTATGTTTAGTTTTTTGTTGGATACGATGCAGCTAAAATTGCCGCGTTCATCGATATAGGTGCCATGCCTGGTATTGTAATAGTATTCAATAAAACCGTGATTGAACCTGGAAATTTCACGAAGTTGAAAAATGAATCGAGAACTGCATTTTTATCCGGTCATATTGTCGCACATACCGTCTTCTATAAATGGTCACTTTGTCAAATGCCCTAGAATCAGATCCCTTTGGCCATATACATACAATTTCGTTGTTTACTAACGTGCAAGCCTCAAAAATAGCATTCTTTAGATTTGCAAACGCACCGGTAGGGATACCACGCACCGGTGGAAATTCTCCGGAGAATATCAGCTAAAAAGTAGCAACGGTTGAGACACACAGGCCTATTTGGCACCGGTTGAGACACACTTTTATATCGTTAGCAGTTCAATGGCGACATACATGTATTTGATTTTAATTATTTACCGTGTCTTTGTAGATCCATATACATGTTGTATAGTTACCAGAATTGTATCATTGGTACTTGTGACATCGTTTGCACGTTCGTTAGAATCTTTCGTCGGGAATATTATTAATAATTCCGTTTCAGATGATTTTGATTTACACTTGTTCGTTCAAATTAACACTGTTATAGTAAGGGATGAAAATAACACAAGTGTGGTCTCGTGAGTATCAGTGCCAAACATGACAATGATCGGGCGCGGTTGGGGTGCGTGTTCTTTACGTCGTGTTCAATTGTTAAGATTATGCTTTGAAATTTATGTAAGTCGCGCCTGACAGTAAAATGTTACGACACAGACGGAAGGAGACGGTTTCTATAATCCCATCCTACATTGAGGCTGGGATTCAAACGGGAGTTATGTATACCAGATGTACATTTACAGAAACGACACTAATTTCACTAGATATTGTTTCAAGAAACAACTGTCCAACCGGTATATTATTCTTAGTTGCAATTGATAATGAATCGAAACCATCATTTTAGGGGATTCCACATGACGACGACCACAACAAAGGTATATCCCACGAAAGTTTAAGGAAAAACACCTGGTGAAGAAGATGACGGTTAAACAGAAATAAACATCAAGGACCTGTCCATAATTAAGGTGAGTTATTTAACCTCCAGTTGACCATCCAAATACATATACATGTATATATATATATATATCTTTTCTAGTCTACCTGCAGTATCTAAATAATTTGCCGAGGTAATCCTATAGCACAAATAATGTTCTTAACTTGTAATGTTGTCTTTATCAGTATGTTTTTACTGCAATATTGCTGTCCAGCTTTCAAGAGCAGGTAATGCATCAAGTAAAATATTTTCAGTGCTTTGATTACAGCACATTTATGCATTGTAAAGTATATTATTTTCTGAAAATCGCTGTTCATGGTAGAAACCGCGATAAAACGGAAGAATTATGCAGTCAAGAAAAACTAGACCTATCGCTATTAGTATATCATCGTCTGCAAAATGGCCATTGCCACTCTAGCCAAACAAGTTTAGTTGTGAGTTTTTGAACGGAATCCTGTAGAAAACTCAAGCAGAAGCTCGGCGCATATTAATGCGTCTATGAGTAGACTAACAGCAAAGCTGATGTCAGTTACACGCTCATGCAAACTCGTAAAGCGATTGTATAATGAGTTTAGTTAATTTTCTTTTTACAGGAACCACTATTTCGACACCGAGGAGAGGGCGCGGGGAAAACGTAAGCGCAAACTTGGAAACGTCGCAAAACCAGAGGATCCTGTATGGCATCCAACCGCAGTAAGAGAACATCATAAAGCTCATGAAGCTAAAATGTTACCACATGTTCGCGAGGACTAAACTTGTAATTGCTCAGACATTGTAAATAATCGAGTGATTGGATGACCCTGCCAATGCCTCTTAAATGTGTAACCAATACATGATACATACTTTACCAACACTATTTTGCGATGAAACTCTCAGTTAATTTATACCTGTAGTAGTATTTTATTTTATTTCATTTTCATAGCGTTCTTCAACATGATATCAAAGGCATATATTACGTGTACATTGGACGCAAAGCATTGTTTATAGCATGCATGCATCACGAACATTATCATGTCAACATATTTTGTTGAGAGTGAAACATGGAATGGTGGATTGTCCTGTATAAAGCAAAAAATGAGTGTTAATGTCAAATTTCAAACAAATAATGTCTTAATTTGCATGTTTCATTTATTGTTTGTGTTATTGCATTGTTTGGTGTATTAGTACAGTCAAGCACGTTCGTAAAGATCACCCAATCAAATAGCTCAAAATGGCCTTCAATGACCGGTAGTCATGCTTGCAGATTAAATGTTATTGACACTGGTCTGAAGGAAGATACTTTTTTAAAGTATTTGAAAACAGGTGCACTAAGGGTGGACTTTGTTTGTAGCTGGTCGTTAAGTCCGGTTTGATAGTACTTGAAAAAACTCATGTATATACAGTGCCTTTAGAGGATGAATGCATCATCTCTATGTAATGTCTCCGATATTATTAAGTGTAATATGCATACATAGATTATCTGCTTGTGATGATATCAAATCACATAAATAATGTACATGATATAGTGCGCCCAGGATAACGTGATGTTTACAAACATGAATCGGTTTTGTCAACTATCGTAAAGTAGGTTTTGCGCATTACTAAAGAAAACAGATAAGGTCAGTTTTGTTCTAAAAACATAACGGATAAATCATTCACACCTGATTAATCCACCTAAATGGATTATACCAAAATTTCCCGCCTTTCTTGTTATCATGGGCGCACTATAAGTTATCCAGGGTTCATGTGCCTAAGTGCTATGAGAAAACTAATATTTTGGAATCTGACTTTCTCGGAAAAACACCAACCCTAGACAAGCTACTATAACTTAATTAGCCAATAATGCATGGTCGTAGGAGCGTCTGCAACATTGGGGGGGGGGGGGGGGGGGGGGCAAATATTTGGGAGGGGGCAAATATTGTTTTCAGTTGGATGGAATTCATCGACATTTAAAGATATCTAATACCATACAATAAATGTTGTGTGTGTAAAAAGTGCAGAAGGTATATCTGCTGTGTTGTCGTTTTATAGTAAAACTATCTATTAATTATAATCGTATTACTAAGTATATTACTAGGGGGTCCGGGGCATGCTCCCCAGAAAAATGCTCATTTTATACTTTGTCACCATGCACAAAAAACTAATAACCTATCACAAGACTATTTCAGGCTGAACATTATGGATGTGGGCTGAATTATTGGGGCAAACAATATGTTGACCCTGTACTGACATTTGGTGCATGGCCCACAGCTCATACGCCCATGTAATGATGTTTAGTAGTAACATGGTATTTAGGCATGTGTTGTACATGGTAAGGGAATGGCCATATAGGCAAATATAGCTATATGTACTGGTAGAACTTATTCCAGATACAAGCTATTAGTATTTCAGTATATTGGCTGAAATCTTTGATGTATCACAAATAAATCTCATACATTTTCATAACAATTGTTTACTACATGGGTGAAAGATAACACATTAGATGATAACATGTTAATGACATAGATATAGACTTTATCTAAAAATAATGTACTCAGTATTAATAGTGAAAACTTTCACCCATGTAATATCATGCCTATTTACAATGTATGTATTGCATCAATAAAAACAGGTACACAATAAATTTGTTAAACATTGTATTGGTTGTTTATCACTTTTGATTTAAGAACATGCAGATATTAAGGTAATCAGAGAATAATTTCAATAATCACAGATTAAACAAGAAATATCACTGAATGTGATGAATACACCCATATACTGCTTGACATAGTCACTTCAATGTGCTCTGACAATATGCGCAACTAGACTTCATAATGATAAGTAATGCTAAGTTTCATTTGCATCCAACAAATGGTTGTAGAGGACAAGCAAATACATGTACCAACGTGTGCTGACAATATGCACAACTAGACTTGGTACTGATAAGTCATACAAAATTGCATTAAAATCCGACAAATTGCTTAGAGAAATATAATACAGATAAATTTTGCACGGACCGACCTACGAACAGACCAACCAGCCAACCAACAGCATGGCTCTAGTATAGCCCCGATATATACTTTGTATATCTTGGGGTATTCAAATAAATCCGTAAAGCAACAGAAAAACATCAAACATTAAGACGACATAGGAATCTAAAGGTAAACCAGTTACCAGTACCTTTGTAACACTTTGACTAATGTTAACATGAATTTAAAGTACAATGTAAGTGAAAACAAGGTGACCGATCAATAATGCCAAAATGTCAAACAATGTGAAATCAGGAAAAAAGGCTATAGTTACAGAATGAACATTGAAAAAAAAAGATTAATTTTTAATTACCCAATAGACATAATCCATGCAAGGACTGATTACGCTGATTACAGAATGTGTCCAAAAAATATTATGCTCGTAGACATTTTCATCAAGTTTGGTGTGGATTGAATCAGAAAAGTGTTACAGAGCAGACAATGTCCATTTTCAACAGTTCCAATAATTCATGGGGAATAACCCATTTAATCTTCATTATTTAGTAAGTAATACTATCATAAACAACTATTTCCATATTACAATTGTAATCTTTGAGTCGAAATCACATAAAACAGTATGGTATGTACAACAAACACAGTAAAACTTATAACCAGATTTCGTAAATGGATAAAGCTGTATTCTGCGTTCTATGCCAATAAGAAGTCCCTCATTGAGGACAATTGGGATGACTCAAATGAAAGAGGCTGGTGGTGGGAAACCCAATGTTAATTGATTAAGGAGCCATTTTCTGAAATTGAGACGATACACCATCCTCTGAATGGCTGGTATCCCAGGCTCGTCTTCTGCTAAATATCATACACGTAACAAACGACAGAAACGGGCTTCATTCTGTGCTCCGATATCTTCCAGTGCCTTTTGTCTTCCAAGTACATTCAGCAATCACACGCCTGCGAACTTTTAGTACTTTGCTTGGATGGTTTAAAACCAAATGGTCGACCGTCTCCTGTATGGCGGCTTGAAACGTGCAGTAGTATTGGTCCAGTTCTCTGCAATATGAAAAATAGGAATCACTATTTTTGCAATAGTAACGCAAGCGATTTTTGAACGTGTTGAAACTCTCCAATAACCCATATATAGCCTGACACAGTAATGTCAAGTTCATACGTGTTGGTCTTGACACATAGTTACAGAGAAATAACGCGGGAAATGTTTGTGACGGACGAGCACGACCCAAATAAAGCCTGAATAACTGTTCTTAATCATCGGCCGATAATTTTCATCCCTTACTAAACCAAAATCATCTGAAACGGAATAATTAATAATATTCCCGACGAAAGATTCTAACGAATGTGCAAACGATGTCACAAGTACCAAATGATACAATTTTGGTAACTATATACAACATGTATAATTATAGATGTACAAAGACACGGTAAATAAATAAAATCTAATATGTCGGCATTGAACTGCTGACGATATAAAAGTGTGTCTCAACCGGTGCCAAATAGGCCTGTGTGTCTCAACCGTTGCTACTTTTTAGCTGATATTCTCCGGAGAATTTCCACCGGTGCGTGGTATCCCTACCGGTGCGTTTGCAAATCTAAAGAATGCTATTTTTGAGGCTTGCACGTTAGTAAACAACGAAATTATATGTATATGGCCAAAGGGATCTGATTCTAGGGCATTTGACAAAGTGACCATTTATAGAAGACGGTATGTGCGACAATATGACCGGATAAAAATGCAGTTCTCGATTCATTTTTCAACTTCGTGAAATTTCCAGGTTTAATCACGGTTTTATTGAATAATATTACAATACCAGGCATGTCACCTATATCGATGAACGCGGCAATTCTAGCTGCATCGTATCCAACAAAAAACTAACCATAAAAGCATTACAAAAGACTATAAGAAGTGAAGAAACAAGCGCCTACCTTTTCGCTGTCAAACAGTCCGCCATCTTGGTGTGTCTCGACCGGTGCACGGAAAATCCCGTCCGGCGCAGTTACACGACAGTGATAACGTTTGATGTAAATTCTGTACTGCAACTGTTCTTGAAGCGTTGTTTAGTGACAACGAGTGTGTTTCCATAAAATCGTTATGAAATAAAATTAGTTAGGAAAAACGGATGATGACACAATTTCGTAAAAATATTAGTACTAAACCTGTAAAACTAAAGAATCCACTTTAGAGAAGCCTTTTGGACAAGAATCACCACGCGATGATCCGAGGCCGATCTAATCTAACTTCAGAAACAGGAAAGTGTCGTCGGTTAACACCTGTTGGACAGTAAACACTACTTGAAGAATGATTATTACTCTAGTTATAACGGAATCATGCGAAATGATCGTGGATACAGCATTTAACATTAACATCGAGCATCTTAAAACGGTACGTGTAATGTATGCGCTCGCGTAATTTTATAACTCCGAAACGATGATCAAATAGAGGGAAAGTGTCATGTTTTAGGAGCGAAAATGGCGTAACGTCATAATCGTTTTCGCGTTACATATACTTTTTAAGGTGGAACCACACTATAAAAAAAGTTCCTAACCCATATACAAGTTTGGTATCATAGTAAACTTTGATTTATTCCCAATTCAATGTCGCGTCTTGTATCTCCGTGCGCGTTCCCATGACGTTACTATGACGTCGTGAAGTTACCATGGAAAACGCGTTTTGACGTCGTTCCTTGGAAGGCACAGGAGACAAGAAATAGCACACACAGGGCTTCATAATTACACGACAGGTAATTAGTTGGTATCATTCGACGCATTAGGTTATTACAAATCTAGTCATTTTAATATAATAACACTTAATCTAATAACGTGCTAACAAAGTGGGAAAAACGTCGTGTCTGGCATTTTGGTGTTTTAAAAAAAATCTGACGTTTCGACTAATTGCAAAAATTCCGCCCGTCAAAAAATGTTTAAATTTTATTATGTTTAATTTCTGCATACCTGTAACAACATATCAAAATTTAAAAAAACTGACCTCGTGAAACTCGATCAATGCGTTTTTGAAGTTCGCTGGTATGTTCTTTAGGAATGACGTCATTATTATATTGCCTACGTTACTAGGAATGATAAGTTAATGCTCGGACAATCAGTGTTGATGAAAAACTAATTAACAGAAACAAAAACGGGTAGCAACAAATTGCCACCATCCCTTGGTTCGTATAAAGCATATGAACGTGCTGCGACGAAGGGTACACATAATATTGACATTTTAAAACGTACATGTAACGTGGGCTGGTCCTAGTCGACATCCAAATACTATGACGTTTCGTCATTTTTACATCTAAAATGTATCTTCTGAACAAACATATGCATTCTGCCACTTGCCATTGCAAATATTGTTGAACGAGAAACTAAGTTTTTTTTATCTAATAATATTACTACAAATAAATATTGAATTGTATGTTACTAGGTTTCGTGTTTGAGCCATATCAACGTAGCGCCCGATTGCAGCTATTACGATATTCAGGGGATGATATCGTATGATCTCCGTGAGGTTATCGCAGACACGTCGTGCAGAACTAGTAGGGCCTTGCACGACTTCGTAGACGATGAAACCTGGCTGTTATAGCAGGTACTTTCAATATAACCAGAAGCAGGGTATAATGATGATCACGTACCGGTATTTCGGGTATCGCGGTATCGTACCGCGGGAAAATGATACCACGGTAACTGCTAAACCGGTTATACCACAAAACTTTAATCTCGCGGGACTAGCATTTAAAACATTCGAACTTGCAGTTAAATTGTCTCGGACTTTTAATCCTATGATAAGTTTTCCGACTAGGACAGTTATTTACGTATAGGATAACTTTGCAAATGTTGATCATGGTACAGCATTAGTGACGCAATTTATCATTAAAACGTTTTTTACTACTTTACAAACAGGCTTTGCGCTTTTAAATACATGCACGTAGATCTAGTTTAACATTTTTTACGTTTGTATAAGTACATGTATATGATTTACACATGGAAGAGTATTACTGCATACGCGATAATAACACAACACTGTTTCGACCATAATATGAGATATAACATTGCACAAACTTTGACCAAAATATTTATTTCCCACTGAAAATGAACGTTGAACCAACAGAATCTAAACTAGTTATACTTTAGTGAAGAACACTTAGAGTATGCATCGGGTGTGCTTTCTGAGCTCTCGCACCCCGGGGTCTGTACTAGCAGTATTCGCATGATTATTGCTCCTTGCTATTGGAAGCTGTATTCGAATAAAGAGTCAATTCGAATACAATTCATTTTTCAAAACATGCTATACCCTTTCCGCTACCATAGCGTACTAATGCAGACTGGCCGGGATTGCCATTTCGGCCTTCCGTAGTTTACGACCTAAATGCCAAATTCGGGAATTTGCTGTCATGGGTACACATGGGTACACATGTACCCCAGACTAAAGGATATTACGGGCCCAATGTCGTGCACAGGTTTTTGGGCCCACTTGTCCCCTTTAAAGAGGGCTTTGAACGCAGATTTCACAAAACTGAATTTACTGGTTCTACCCGCCATTGCGGTACGATTCCCTGTGGAATTGCATTAACATTTAGCGCCAAATAGTTTTTATTTTTCTACAGAAAGAATATAAGGCTATACAAAGTGGTCGGGATCAGTGCCCTAACGGGGCCCAAAAGTATGTGACAACTGTCGAATTCGTCTTTATCTTTTACAAAGCGATCGCGCCGTATATTATTATGTTCGAATCTCACTCTAGGTTCATATTGTTTATTTTACAGTTGTACTATTTGTGCCGTGAGGCGGTAATAAAAGTCACCCCGTTCATATTATAGTTGCTCCGAAATAGCGTGAAAAAAAAACAATGAGTGAAAATATTCAAGTGCAATAACTTAAAGAAAATAGATAAAACCGGACCATAATAGAATGTGCAAAAATTCAATGTTAGGTAGTTACGAATACAGTGTCGTTGAAACTCAGCCACTAGTTACTTACAGAGAACTAGCATGGACGGGCAGTCGGGTGGACGAAACGGCGACTCTATTATTCACATTATGTAACTACTGAAAACTACGTTTCCATTAAATTGGGACGTTCTATATTTAGCGGTCATTGAACTTGCACATCTTGTCCTGTTTCAGAGTTTAATTTGCATTTCATACATACAAATCCGTGCATAAATGATGGTCAGAGCTGCAGATATATACACCGGTGAGTTGTATTGGAATCATAGTATACGTCTATCTCCTTTTCGACAAGACAGTGATTACCGTTCGAACTCATAGTTCAAAATACCGTCCCTAATGCGGGTGCCCCTTGGCAATGTCTCTATTAAACCATGAACAATAGAATGTTATTTATCAAAGATTAACGAATATCGTCAGAAAGAATGGCGAAAAAACATTTGATATTTATATTGAGTAACACGCGCGATACAATGGGTTCCTTTTTGGATCATACTTTAGGGTAACGAATCAGTGTCGAATAATCAATTCACTATATATTTTCTCGATAGCCGTGACTAATTTCTCTTACAGTGGACGGCAGCACAGAAAAAATAATTGACGCTATGTAACGTTATCAAAGTGAAAAATGACGTAATTTCTGTTCACACTATACAACTTTAAAACTATATTGATCGAGTTTCGCGAGGTCAATTTTTCTATAAATTTGATATTTTGTTACAGGTATGCAACATATTAACATAATAAAATTTAAACATTTTTTGACGGGTGGAATTTTTGCAATTTGTCGAAACGTCATAATTTTTTAAAATCTCAAAAATTCCAGACTCGACGATTTGTTCGCTTTGTTAGCACGCTATTGGATTAATTATATATATTGTTACCTGACCGGATTCGAAATTTCATAATGCGTCGAATGGTACCCACTACTTACCTGACGTGTAATAATAAAGCCCTGCATGAGCTATTTCTTGACACCGTTGCGTTCCGCGGAACGACGTCAAAACGCGTTTTCCATGGTTACTACATGACGTCATAGTAACGTCATGGTATCGCGCACGGATATATAAGACGCGACATTGAATTGGGAATAAATCAAAGTTTACTATGATACCAAATTTGTATATGGGTTAGGAACTTTTTTTATAGTGTGGTTCCACCTTAAGACACTAATATTTTGCAAACCCTTCGTCGCAACAAGTTGAAATTTTGAATGTGCATTTAGGAATGGCGTGAATGTATTCCTGTAAGTTTTACCAATATCAGTCCATTAGTTTTCCAGCAATAATGATCGTCGGGTATTAAATGGACGGCACTCGTACAGTACATGTACAGTCATATGAGAGAAGACAAATACAGTGTGGTGTTTAAAAATAGTATGGCATGTTACCGAGTGACGACGCGATTCACAACACTTAAAATGCATGTAATACTTCATACCAGTTTGAGAGTCGACGTTTATCTATTTACATAATTATATTAAAACTAATATAACTATCACTTGAGAATCACGTATGTTAAACCCCGAGGGTTTGCTACGATATTTCTACTTTAATGATTTATATATTGATTGAGCAGTTTGTCAACATTGAATATGAACTATATATTATAGTGGCAGTCATGTTAGTACATACACGACCAGTCTTTTGAATACACTATTGGAGATATATATCTATAAACGTTTAAAACAATATTTACGACATGGAGGTATCCTAGTGATCAGTTTAGTTAACACTGACTTATATGGAATATTTTATATGTCATGTTAATGGAACAGAACAGGTACATTTAGTTGTTTTATATAGTTATACGTATATACAGTCCGCTCTCATGATCTCATTCACAAAGTTCAAAATTTATTCCGGAATGAAACTAACTGTTAAAATCCAGTTATAAATCATGTGAATGTGTATTTAATACTAATTGAACATTTTCAACGTGATTCTTGCTCTTCACATAGTGTCACACAATGCTCCTGAAGAAAGTGATGGTTCATAATTGTGGCACTGTCAGATAAACCATGTTCATTTCGATACTGTGTATAGTACATTTAGATACATAGGCTACACCGTGACAACACTACACCGTGGCAACACTATTTCTGTTACCTTGTCCCCATCATTACTCACACAAACATGATACATGTATTATATACGAGGGAGTTTAAAATACGGTTTGATGTTACGTTCTCATTGAATGAAAACAAAATCAATATGATATATTCATAACGTATAGGTCGCTGACACAGCAAAGGAAGTTTAATAAATTCATGTTTTAATGTACGTGCATTGATGAGACAAATTGTGTCGTGCTGAGTTTATATATATATAACTTTTATTCCTCCATTTTCTGAAGAGTGACATATCAATCTTAACAAAAATGACGATATATACATATACATAGAAACATGAGAACAACGAAAAAAAAGAACAGCAAACAAAAATGCTATTATTCACACAACATTAATGCACACGCACACGCTCACACATACATGTACGTACACACGCATCCCAAGCGCATACACACAAACATAAATAGAGATACTAAGTATTCATACAATTACACATCTATATAGTTACATGATAAGTACAAGAACAAACAAACATACACATTACATATACAAACACAATGTCTGAGATATGTGCGAATTATATAGTTAAGGTCTGTCTAATAATAGAAACACAATGTCTGAGATATGTGCGAATTATATAGTTAAGGTCTGTGTAATAATACAATCACAATGTCTGAGATATGTGCGAATTATATAGTTAAGGTCTGTGTAATAATACAAACACAATGTCTGAGATATGTGGCAATTATATAGTTAAGGTCTGTGTGATAATACAAACACAATGTCTGAGATATGTGTCAATTATATAGTTAAGGTCTGAGTAATAATACAAACACAATGTCTGAGATATGTGGCAATTATATAGTTAAGGTCTGTTTAATAATACAAACACAATGTCTGAGATATGTGTCAATTATATGTTAGGTGGAATAACCTTTGTATTAGGTATATCGGCGATAGTAAACCTTCAACATTGGTTTTACATCACATTACCAGTACACATAACTAATGCTCATAAATATAAATATTTATATTGACAGAACCATTATTAATATTAACATGAGTGTGATACTTTGATAAGGCAATCATATTGTGTGATGATTAAGTTTAAATACGGTTTGCATGTGTGTATAAAAAGTGGTTCTCTCTTATGTCTAGTGACATGTTTCACGATAATAATTGATCACCGTTAAACTCTGTAACTATTAATTGATCTGGACGCTCTCCGTCAGTGACGACATGTACTATTAAATAACCTTCATACTATATCAGGCCTAAAATGATTTACTTGATTATGGTCAATATATTAGTACATTACTGTAATAAGTGCATGCTTAATACTGTATCCGTCCAGCTGGTCCCGTCAGTGGAGGATTAGCCTTTGACCCTAATCATCTGTGTTTGGTACCCATGTGTCAATGCTTGCCAAGGAGCAAGTCAGTAATTGTGTTTCATACAAAGAAAACCAGTCGGGTCAATTTCGACGTGGAAAAATGGTGTAAATTCCATAGAAAAACATCAATACATGTGTTTGCAGCCAAAATACTGGTATAGCCTGATATATTATGCACGGATACATATCAATACTCGTACTCGTATACAGTTATATTTCTTCTTCGATCGATATTTATGTGGTAATTGTATAGTCTTTGTTATATGCATGCATTAGTTTAAATATTCTAAGCCAGGCACGTAATTCACAGTTGATTTATTCAGTTTCGATGAAAGTTATCTTATATTACAACGTGTTACTATGTTCAATAACGACTATAAATACATGACTGTATACTATAGTAAATGTTCATTGTTCTTTACAAGTTTACAATACTTAAGAACGTCTGTAAACTTTACGCCCATGTCTTTGTTTTAAATCAAACATGGGTTAAGCAACTCATACAGCTACAAGTATACAAATCAGTATACATATTAAGAAGCAAATGCATGTATATGTAAATTCTTTTGTTGGAAGTGCAATGAACGATAATAAACGACCGTCATCCAAACATTTTTAAACTGTTTTGATAATCTTAACTGGTTATATTTTCATGACAATTAAAGCACTGGATTGCTGGTGGACGTCTGTTATCTTACCTGGTTATATTTTCAGCAGGAAGGGTACTGTTTTATCAAAGGACTTACGGAAATCGTAAACTTACGATCAAATTTAAATTCTTTATAATTTGTTTACAATTATAAAGTGTGGTAAATGGAGCTGCAATACTAATACTGATTCAGTTAATAAACTCCTACAAACCATATCCATCACCAATTTGCAGTTGTTAAAGAATTATAAAGAATTTAAATTTGAGCGTAACTTTAATATTTTCGTAAGTGCTTTGATAAAACAGTATCCAGGTGGACTATTTGTTTGTTATCTTACCTGGTTATATTTTCAGGACGAAAGCACTGGATTGTTGGTGGACTATTTTGTTTGATATTTTACCTGGTTATATTTTCAGCAGGAAAGCACTGGATTGTTGGTGGACTATTTTGTTTGATATTTTACCTGGTTATATTTTCAGCAGGAAAGCATTGGATTGCTGGTGGACTATTTTGTTTGATATTTTACCTGGTTATATTTTCAGGACAAAGCACTGGATTGCTGGTGGACTATTTTGTTTGATATTTTACCTGGTTATATTTTCAGGACAAAGCACTGGATTGCTGGTGGACTATTTGTTTGTTTTCTTGTTGTGGTGTATTACTACAGAGATTTCGTCATCAGTGTTTCCAACAAGTTTTCCGAGTATCTTACACATCATGACGCATTCAATCGGTCGTCATCGGAAGTACGCCATATTGGATTTTTAAAAGTTCACAAAGCGGGCGGAAGTTCAGTGCAAAACGTATTATTCCGATTCGGAATCAAGAGACACTTGTCCTTCATTATACCCACCACAGATTATAAATTCTCTACATACGACAGTGCGCATGCGCACACACAACTTATCAAAACTAAAAACGGGTATTACGATATTCTTGCATTACATTCTGTGTTCAATAGAACTACCTACTCACACGTGTTGCCTAGTGATACTGTATATATTGCAATTGTTAGAGAACCGTTATCGTTGATGATATCTGGAGCATTTTACCATAGAGACGTGTGGCATGTCGACTATCTAGAATCCGTGCCAAGAAAAGATTACATCCAAAACCTTATACGTTATCCAGAGATATATGACCAGAATGAATTCAGTCTAACCAGGAACAGTATGGCCATGGATTTTGGGTTTCCTAAAGGTGTCCACGTAACTGATACACAACCTCTTCAGCATTATTTAAGATATATTGAGAACCAGTTTGCGCTTGTGATGTTGATGGAACATTTTGACGAATCTATGGTATTACTTAGAAGACTTTTAGGGTGGAAGTTGGAGGATATTTTGTACATTCCTTTAAATGGCAATCAACATCTAAATGCGGACCAGTTGAATGTATCCTACATAGACAGGAGAAAATTTGAGGAGAGGAATTTTCTAGATGTTGCCATTTATAAACATTTTAAGAGTGTCTTTCTAAAGAAACTAGCGGTTGCTGATTCTGAATTCTATGCTGAAGTGGATTACTTTAAAACTATACGATCAGAAGTGGAAGAGTTCTGTTTACATGCTAGTAGTGCCGTTCCTCTCTATTATATAGAACCATCTAGATGGAGCCCAGCAGTGAAGGTGACACAACATAACTGTGGCGATATGATGACTCCGGAATTAACCTATATTGACAAAATACGGGACATGCTGAAAACAGAATGAAATACGTACATGTTTTATGTTCTCTATATGGATTTATGCTTCAGATAAATGCGTTCATGCAATGGCAATACATCCTAGGTTATTTGCTGACGGACTCCAATTTGACGCTGGTTGGAAAGGCTATATTTTAAGGTTAATGCATGTGAATCACAAGACCTTAATAGGACAACAATATAACGCATATATACATTTATAAACATATACATACAATACACATAATACACTCACATATCATACAACACGAAGCAGTGTACAACTGTAGCCGCATTTATAACCAGTATAGACACATGTGCATTATTTCAAGAAACCTTACATACGCAATCTACCATTATAATACACTCATAGCACTGAACATGTACATACAGTAGCAATGATAATGCTACAAAGAATCGTGTGTGATTTACATCAAACAATTCATTGTTGTCCAGACTTCGTATTCTCATTTCAAGATTAAGCGAACATTTTCTGTGTTCCAGGTATAGTCCGACCAAATTAACTTTGTCCTAGAAATATTTGCATCCGTTAAAGAAACTTTAATGAATATATTACATGTACATGCACAAGCTTCTTTTGGTAATATTGCATTGTCCAGTTCACATGTTAGTTGTTAGAATATGTGACCAGTCGTCTTCCATCGTCCATTGTCAGTCAACTATTCCATTTTGGAATGTTTTAATAAAAATATTATGACCCACTTGTTGTAGTTAAACTTGAAAAGTAAGTCTACCATTTGGGCCCTTGAAAACCTGTCTCGTTATTGAGCTGGTCTTAATCATGAGGGTAAATAAAGAACACAACAGTTAGAATGGGTGTGAATCAATTTGTACTGTTTTGTACTTTATTTAATTTTAATAATAAAACCTTATTTTTCAACCAACTTTAAGTATGTGTTAATGTGATTGGTCTGTATGACCTTAAAACATTTGATTTATGTTTACTGGAGAATGATCTCATTGTTGATATTGTTTGTTTATTGTTGTTATTGTTGCTAGACTAAATAGATTCATAATATAATACATTTGAAACAGGGGTTTAAGGAAACATACAGGCTATTACATAATTTATACATGTACTTCACTCGAATTTCATTTATTTTCTAAAAGTGCCAAACATTACTTGTTTTTAGCTCACCTGAGCACGAAGTGTTCAAGGTGAGCTATTGTGATTACCCTTTTGTCCGTCGTCCACCGTCCGCCGTCCGTCGTGCGCCGTCCGCCGTCCGCCGTCCACCGTCAACAATTGGACTGTTAACACTCTAGAGGTCATAATTTTCACTTAATCTTTTTTAAACTTGTTCATAATGTTTGTCTCTATAAAATCTAGGTCAAGTTCGTTACTGGGTCATCTGGGGGTCAAAAACTAGGTCACCAGGTCACATCAAAGAAAAACCTTGTTAACACTCTAGATGTCATATTTTAGACATGATCTTAATGAAACTTGGTCACAATGTTTGTCTCTATGAAATCTAGGTCAAGTTTGTAACTGGGTCATCTGGTGTCAAAAACTAGGTCACTAGGTCACATCAAAGAAAAACCTCGTTAACACTCTAGAGGTCACATTTTTGACATAATCTTAATTAAACTTGGTCAAAATGTATGTTTTATTAAATCTAGGTCAAGTTCGCAACTGGGTCATCTGGGGTCAAAAACTAGGTCACCATGTCACAATGAAGAAAAACCTTGTTAATAATCTAGAGGTCACAATTTTTGCATAATCTTTATATAACTTGGTCACAATATTTGTCCCTATTAAATCTAGGTCAAGTTCGTAACTGGGTCATCTGGGGTTATAATCTAGGTCACTAGGTCACATCAAAGAAAAACACTGTTAACACTCTAGAGGTCATGTTTTTTTGCGTAATATTTATGGAACTTCGTCACAATGGGTGTATCTGTAGAATCTAGGTCAAGTTGGAAATTAGGTCATTTGGGGTAAAGATATAGGTCACCAGATCACATCAAAGAAAAACCTTGTTTTTTTACTTTAGAGGTCACATGTTTTACCTCATCTTTATCAAGCCTTGCCATAAAGTGTGTCACTGTATCATCTAAATAACATATCAAGGTCATATATCATAACAAAAACTTATTCTGCCTAAACTGCTAGTCATCAGGTGAGCGATTTAGGGCCAATGGTCCTCTAGTTCTTATAAGGTTGGTTTTGCTACTCAAATTTTCCGCGTCTGTGTTGGGAATTTAGCAGCGTATTGAATAATGATACATGTATACTCAGTGCAAAAAGAAATGGTGATGCAGATTGTCGAACTTTCATTGGTTGTGATGTAACAGATAATAGAGAGGTTGCGAAATTCACCGCGTAACGTGTACCTCTACATGCATACTATTTTTGGGTATTTCGTCATCGAGTTTCTACAAGTAACGGACGTGTGAATGACGCACATATAATGTGTACTATGTCACACAGGTATGCCGTATGCACGGGAAACACAATATTTCATCGCCCGTGGTCTCATTGAGTTTATATAAACACTCATTGTCAATTCACGAAGAAATCCTGATACATCTGACAAGCGATTTTCAAGCAAACGTTTTGTTGCGCAAGCCAATTTTAATTGCAACGTGTACGTATGCATGATCGGGTAGCCACACGCACACGTACACAGCAAAAATTATGGCGTACGCCTGGCGTACGCTTAGGTCTGGCGTACGAAATGCGTACGCCGTTCGTACGCTTTTCGTACGATTTTTTTGTCGTATGAAGCGCGTACGCCAAAAATGCGTACGAAAAGCGTACGATTTTAGGCGTACGCCAAATTTTGGCGTACGCATTTCGTACGCCAAATTTGTTCGTACGAAAAGCGTACGCCTGGCGTACGCATTTCATACGCCATAATTATGCGTACGCCTGGCGTACAAACATAAATGTCAAAATGGCGTACGCTTTTCGTACGCCACTTTTCATACCGCTTTTTGAACAGTCTTAAATTCTCATTGGGGGTATGATTTTCATAGTAAAAACATCTTTTCAAACTGGTTAGGTGAATAAGCTGTCTTATGTAATTGAAAAACATAAATAATAAACAAAAGCATGAATAGGATTTGATAACAAATGGCAGTGAAGTTTTTGTAGGCGCTCGGATAGCTCAGTCGGTTGAGAATTCAGCCTATAGATAAGTCTTGAGGTTTGAGACCTGGTCAAGCTGCACATTTTCCCTTGCTAATTACAACACCTGGCATAAAAGAAAAAGCAGGAAGGCTTCAAACTCTCATACCCTTGTGTCAATGGATACCATCAGAAATGAGGTGTTTAGAATTTAAGTTACACAAACTTTTGCAATTATCCAAACATCTTTAAGATTCTATAAAAAGTGAAGGATTTCTATATGTAAATCTATAAGCTTAAAAAAAGTAAGTGTCCAGAAAATTTTATTTTATTTTCACTCGGAAATTTGATTCAGATCCATTATACTTGAGACTGAATATACTCTGATATTCAGTCTCAGATTTTAAGTACTAAGATATTTATGTACATAGATCTAGCTCTACATACAATAGAATATAGTTTATTTTCCAAATTCTGAACCCTCTTAGGGCTTCTAGATGTTAATTTTTTCTAATTTTAGAAATTTATTTCTTCTCCATCTTGAGAACACAAATTGTTTTCAAATATCTGAGTTATATATTCTACATAATATTATACGACAGGCTCGACTTTTGGAAATATCCGGAACAGGTACGGTAGATACTAGCGTTTAGTAAAAACCGGATATTTTTGCATGGGAGAATGGAACGTTGACACCGTCACTTGCGCGTGAGCGTCTGTTGTGTTTTCGTCTGCTGCGGGATAAAACCAATGAGATGAACGGAGATGAACGTTCTTGTCGATTGAAAATGTTAAAGAATCTGTTACCTAGGCTGGTAACTGTTTCCGAAGGTATATAAACGAATTTGCATCTCAAATTGTTGCATTTTCGATTTCGTAACCAACTTTTTTTGATACCAAGCAGTTTCGTAACCAAGTCGGAATTCCAACGAAGTCTAAGTCTGCTTATGGTTTGCATTAAATTATTAAAAGGTGCCATATTTCTGGAAGTTATAACCTCCTATGGAGAATGTAATATACATGTTGATTAATTTTACTGAAGGCGGTACGAGTCGAAAGTCGTCATTTCAGTTAAAACTTCGTGGCTACAAAAAAGTCAAAAGGACCTGAAAAGGTTGAATACGTTGGATTTGTAATTCAGACTTTTCACATCTATACAGTAAACGTAAGGAGATTGCATGATTTGGGCTTCTAATTCCATCACCCTGCTAAACACTAGTGACGGTCTTCAACTTTGAACTGCCCATGTCACTGTGCTCGCAATCAATTGCTGATAATTACTGGCAGGCTTCTAACCACTAGTGAAGGAACATCGGTTGCAAATCATAATCGATCATCAGCTAGAATCATTTGGCACTTCCGATGCGATTTTTCCGATTTATAATCGGCAGGACTGTGACTGAATACGCAATGTGCCCAGGTGCCTATTTTCCTACTTCCCAAGTCGCGAAACAGGGTGACAAAGGGAAAATCAATGATTTTCAGTTTTACTATCAGAATTTGAAGAATTTATTTGAATTGGTTCTAATAGGCATTCAATTGGGTTAAACTTCCATGCTTCGAAATTTTATAGCAAATATATGATTAAACAAGTTTTGTTTAACATTTCGATATAATTATCTGAATCAGATTCTGATGATCGATTATGGATGAAGGACATCGATCATCGTAATCGGCTGACTTCCACACACCACTTATCGATGTTATCTGATAATCGGTACATCACTACTAACCACCCATCATTATCATGGAAATTTGGTGTATGAACTATGATCATTGTCATTATCATTCCCATCCTGACCTGACCTTTAAGGATCAAGCACATATGCTGTGGGTCCAGCATTGTTAAACATTGCAGCCACAGTTGTGAGCCAGATGTCTAGAACCCTTGACCCCCTAATCTGGCCCCAGGTTCATTAGGCCTATGCCGCCCGACAGTTAACTGGCCGTCAAATGCTGCTGATACTGTTGCAGTTAACTTATTTAGGCTATTCAACTGGTGGTAATTGGTCAAGCGGATAGCGCTCTTTGACTGCTCATTGAAAGTTCGCTAACTTGTTCTATCCTCAGCTAGGACTGGGTCAATGGTCGCATCTGAATTCTGATACGCTTTTCACTAACATTCCCCCACCCGAATAGAGTACTATAATTGCATTGATTTTAATAGATTTACTGCCCTTGTGAGACTGGGTGTCACTAACTACACTTTAAGTTTAGGGGTCTGGGGCCAGGACCCTCAGGTATGGGGATTTTTCAGGTTGCATCGTTTTGAAAAAAAAGGGGGAATTTTGTCTTTGTCCAAATAGCTGGTAGGTCACTACCTGTTTATCATTGTATTAATTTAAACAATTTATTGTCATTACAGCTAATGTTTGTCGATACAGCCTGTGAACCTATAGAAGCCATAGTCAAAGAACTTATTCATCAAAATGTTTGTCTAATGGCAGAGTATTGTGAATGGCAATGGACGGTTCAAATGCAGGTAAATTATTTATTGCTTGCGTTTTTAAAAAAAAGAAATTTTAAATTTAAAAGAGTGGAAATGTTGAACTTGAAGTGACATTTACATTTATTTATATTTTTCACAAAAATAATTAGGCCTGAAAAAAGTGGTTTGTTTCTGGTTACAATACATGCCCAAAAAAACAAGGGTCGGTAGGTTTTTTTTGTGTTGATTTTATGTCTGGTGCGCGCACTTAATTCGGACAAAAAAAACAACAAATGCCGATTTTCGTACATAACTTGGTCAGTTAAAATAAACGGTCTTTTGGGTAACCGGAAACAAACCGCCCTTTTTCAGGCCTTATGTGATCTTCCACATGGGAACAAATCACGGAACAAAGTCAATGTTCTTCAACGTGTGTGATTACAAATGTGTGACGTCACCAGCTTTTTTGGCGTGAAATGTAAAGTAATGGATTAAATATGCCAAAGGCTCTCTTAATAACCTGACGTCTGTTTTCGAGATTCATTTAAGAAATGTTGATCTGCAAAGACAACTCATGATGGATCCGATTCTATATTATATTTAGTTTCAGTTTTCTTGTCTGGGGTAATTCTCTCTAAGCATTGCAGGGCTAGCTCATGCCTACTTTTTTCTTGAGCCTATCTTGGCTCCAGTTGGCTTTGGTCTTCTAAGGGCTATAAAGGATAGTGCGCTACAAACACTGAACACTTCTTCGATCTCCTTTGTCATAGTTTAGACATAGTCCAAGAAATCTTAAACAGGTCAATTTGAAAACATAAAATTAAATAAATAATCATTGGTATATTTGTGTGAATGCAACCTTCAAAAGTAATTAAAATCAAGTGTAACAGTTTGCCAATGCATGTACTGAGATACATGTGCATTTATATACAAACCACAAATTTCAGTTAGTAGAGGAGGCAGCCCTGATATAATGTTTTTCTTGGTATTTCAGATACATCAGGGGTTCTACAATTCCGGATTTGATGCTTTACAAAGAAGAAACTTTTCTGCAGAAAATAAAAGTTATTTGAGGAACAAATTTAAAGAATTGGCTAAGTTATGGCCATTTGAAGTTGCATAAGCTGAATTTTAACAATAGAACAATGTTTGAAGCAGAGTTTTGTTAAGGGAGGTGTCCTAATGGCACCTGAAGCAGGCTGGCGTCTCATTTTCAGGACTGGGCATTATAATACATAAATGGTGCAGTGAAAGGAACAGTTCACTGAATATTGACAGATGCCTTGGAGAGAACCACTTCTTCTGTTTCCATGAAACTTCATCCAGTTAATCAACCGGACTTTGCTTATATACAGAGCTACATATTGTACGATGTGACGTCAAAATAATAACAGGGATCCTACAGTTCCGGAATAATCCAGAAATCTGGATTTGCTGCTATAGAAAAAAATGAACTTCTCTGCAGAATGGAAGTTTAGGCAGTGTCTAACAATGACTGTTTTGTTCTGGATATTGAGGCTTTTGTATGAATATTTAATACATACATGCTTTATTAGCTCCCCTGTCACATAGTGACATGGTGAGCTTTTGTGATCACTCTTCGTCTGTCCGACGGTCCACAATTGCTTGTGAACACACTAGAGGCAACAGTTATGGCCCAATCATTATTAACCTTGGTCAGAATGTTTGTCTCTATAAAATCTAGGTCAAGTTCGAAACTGGGTCATGTGTTGCCAAAAACTAATCACAAAGGCAAATCTTAGAAAAAGCTCGTGAACACATTAGAGGACACAATTACAAACCAATCTTCATGAAACTTCGTCAGAATGTTTGTCTCTATGAAATCTAGATCAAGTTTGAAACTGGGTCATTTGGGGTCAAAATCTAGGTCACACAGTTAAATTTGAGAAAAAGCTCGCGAACACGTATCAGGACTACAGTATGAACCAATCTTCATGAAACTTGGTCAGAATGTTTGTCTCTATGATATCTAGGTCAAGATCGAAACTTGGTCTTGCGGGGTCAAAAACTAGGTCACAAGGTCAAATCTTAGAAAAAGCTTGTGAACACATTAGAGAATACAATTATGAACCAATCTTGATGAAAGTTAGTCAGAATGTTTGTCTATGAAATATCTATATAGGCAAAGTTCAAAATTGGGTCATATGGGGTCCAAAACAGGGAACTAGGTCGAATCTTAGAAAAAGCTTGCGATCCATTAGAGGACACAATTATGGCCCAATCTTTATCAAACATGGTCAGAATCGTTGTCTTTATAAAATCTAGGTCAAGTTTGAAACTGTGTCATATGGGGTCAAAAACTAGAATCATGCAAGTTTCACCTCTCGGTTATGACTTGCATCACTTGGCGATTATATCACCGTAATTATCATTAAACATGTACAGCAGTGATTTATGTATGTATAGTTCATTGAATTTCAGTAAATATCATCATCTAACCTGTTAATATAGCTCTGCAAAGCTTTTCATCTGTTTTACTGATATCGACTTATCCGCCCATGGAAGAACCTGCTGTAACCATGGCGTAGTATGGTTGACATTGAAGTTATTATTGAAATGTTAAAAATGTGTAAATTATATTGAGTTTATCTTTGCATGTATGTTTAGCAGTATTATTATATCCCCAGTTACAAAATATATGGGGGCTATATTGGAGTAATGCTTGAGGATGGTTGGTTGGTACGTATAATTTTGTCCGTGCTATTTGGCTGCCACCATTGGTCAGATTTTAACGAAACTTGGTATGAATGATCAGTACCAAGTCTAGTTGTGCACATCGTCGGCACAAGTTGGTGGAATCAATTTTAAAGTAGTTATTGCCCTTTGTATTTTTACACGTATAAATTTTGTCCACGCTATTTCTCTGTAACCATTGGTCGGATTTTAACAAAATTTTGTATGAATGATCAGTACCAAGTCTAGTTATGCATATCTTCGACACGACGTTGGTTGGATCAATTTTAAGGTAGTTATGGTCCTTTGCTTTTTTACACTTATAAATTTTGTCCGCGCTATTTCTCTGGAACCAATGGTCGGATTTCAACGAAACTTTGCATGAATGATCAGTACCAAGTCTAGTTATGCATATCGTCGACACATGTTGGTCGGATCAATTTTAAGGTAGTTATGGTCCTTTGTTTTTTTACACTTATAAATTTTGTCCACGCTAGTTTTCTGTAGTCAATGGTCAGTTTTCAAAAAAATATTGCATGAATGATCAGTACAAAGTCTAGTTGTGCATATCTGACTGTGTCAAGCAGTTTCTGGGGGTATTCATCACCTTCAGTGATATTTCTTGTTGATAATAACTAAGTTGCTACTTCTGAATCTTACATTGAGTTTATTCTGTGTGTTGAGGCAGCACACACTATTTTGTAAACAGGTTTGCCAAACGCTGGGGCATTATTTAAATGAGCCGTTCTCCAGAAAAACCGGGCTAAGTGACATTGTATTAGTAATTATGTAATAAGGTTAAGAAAACCCTCTTAAATGAAAAAAAGTCATGCTCTTTGATTTAAGTTCTTTGATAATATACAACCATGTCTTAAATTTATTTTTTCTCATGAATCATGTTAAAATATCGTCTGCCATTCCTATGGTGACCAATTTCTGAAGAGTATCCATATTGAGAAAACAAGGGGTTAGTGGTTGAAAACAGTAGCTACATTTCTCTAAAAGGTAAAAATCGCGATTTAGATATGTTTTATTAAAAAAAGATTATAATTCTAAAATGTGATACAATTTTGATAAGTTTTCGTTAAGAATTCATCGAATACTGGATTTATGAACTTCTTGTCAACGTAACGTCAAATAACGTTTGAATGACGTTTCTGAGGTCACTAACAAAGAGGGGCGGGGGGGGGAGTGGTTAGTTTTAGTTAGTCTGTAACTTTGTAATTTGATGTTATATTTTGCTCAAATTTTCAGAAACTGATTAAAGAGTCTTGTCTTTCTAATGCTATATTATCATGATTTTTCGCATTTTTGTTTTTCTGGAGAACGGCTCAAATGTATTATATTGCACCTAGTCTACCTAACTATTAGTTGTTTGATCTATAAAGCATATTTTATAGTAACTTTGTGTTAAGCTACTTGTATTGTTTAACTGCGCTGTCATTTAGCGCTATTATACCAAATGCTACGCTTAGCCCTATAACCATCATTAGCTGGCACTTTATTTCCTCCAATCTGATTGGTTGCCAGCATAAGCCCCAGCATTTCTCAGACTAAGGCGCACTGTCACAAGCATTTATTTCCTGCAATCTGATTGGCTGCCAGCATAAGCCCCAGCATCTCGCAGACTAAGGCGCACTGTTGCAAGCATTGTCTGCCCAGCTTAGATCTTTGCATCTAGCACTTGAAACTTTGTTTACTAATTCAAGTTATTACATACATTTTACAAAGGCCAACCAATACAAGCCTTCTTTAGGTATATAACTTGAGTATAATAGAACCATTTTAGATCCTTTAAGATATTTTAATTCTTTATTTTATTCTACTGAACAGTGCTTGCTGCGGCTCACCTTCCCCACCCCTTTCTTTGTTTATTATTGTTGTCGCTTAAGACTATTTGCTTTAGACTATTTCCGTCATTGTATTTACTGGATTTATGGCATAGATCTATCTTTGGTATTTGTTAAGAATCTATTCTGTTACATGTATGTGAAACCTTAGATACAGGCAAATAACAATCCTGTCCATTAAATACATATTCAGGTTACAAAAGTTGTTTTTCCATATTTTCTTAGTTTGTAGACCGAGTGAGAAGTGGCTCAGAGTATTGGCTTCAAACACACAATGATCACAGTGATGTTGCCAAGAATTTTGGACAAAAAAAATTAAATTTACCTATCATCATTATTGTACATTTGGCGTACGAAAAGCGTATACTTTGGACGGCGTATGCTTTTCGTACGCATTGCGTACGAACGGCGTACGCCAAAGTAAATTTTCACCTATATCATTATTGTACATTTGGCGTACGAAAAGCGTATACTTTGGACAGCGTATGCTTTTCGTACGCATTGCGTACGAACGGCGTACGCCAAAAAATCAGTGCGTATGGAAAGCGTACGCCGTTCGCACGCTTTTCGTACGCCAAATGTCGTACGCCAGGCGTACGTGGACCTTAATTTACGCCGTTCGTACGCCAAATGGCGTACGCCAGGCGTACGCTTTTCGAGTGAAAATCGTACGCTGAAATTTTTGCTGTGTAGTCGTAGACGTTCGCATCGCAACCTCTCTAATGATTCAAATAGAACCATTTTTTCTTTAACATTAATCACATAAGACAGAATTAATGACTTTAATAAAAACATAAACTCACAAATATGTGCATTTTTATAGACATAAAACTTCCATGATGCAGAATGTGCGTTTTCATTTGCTGTGAAAGATGTGAGTTTCTTTTTGTATACCTACCAACCCACGTAAATGTGTGTTTGTTTGATTATATCAAACGAGTAATAATGTATATGTACAGCGAACAGTATATACAGCTAGCTTGACTATCATGGAATCTTATATTCTAAAAGTTTAAAACATATAATTATGTTATATTGATTCTGGTGTTAATATATTATTATATCACATTATGTTAAATCTTACCATGATATCAGGGCGACCCTAGGGCTTGTCGTGGTTGTTATATATATTGTATATTTACATATTCAGGGTTGTAGGGCTTGTGTGAAGTAGACACACTTTTTGCTTTCATTATTCGTCACATGATTATATTATTTGTTTATGAATAATTAATTTTGATATTACATGTATTTTTATTTATCAAAAGTTAATAAAATGGTATCACAGTGTAGTGTCATTGTTCTTCTTATAGTACATTCAACCTGTTGTTGAGTGACGAATCTAGAAGTATGTGAGTGAACACAGTAATTGACTAGATGCTACAAGTTGCCAATCATGTAATCAACTGACAGTCAATGGATATTGCTCAATACCTTCAACGACACCATCTGACAAACAATGTTTAACTAGCACAACTCTGATGACTGGCCAATTATTTAGAACTAGTTCTATGACTGGCCAATAAGGTGGAACAAGTTCATTTCTTGCGACTGGTCAAATAGGTGGAACTAGTTCTAATTTGGCGACTGGTCAGTTAGGTGGAACTAGTTCTAATTTGGCAACTGGTCAGTTAGGTGGAACTATTTCTAATTTGGCGACTGGTCAGTTAGGTGGAACTATTTCTAATTTGGCGACTGGTCGGTTAGATGGAACTAGTTCTAATTTTGCGACTGGCCAGTTAGGTGGAACTATTTCTAATTTGGCGACTGGTCAGTTAGGTGGAACTATTTCTAATTTGGCGACTGGTCAGATAGCTGGAACTAGTTCTAATTTGGCGACTGGTCAGTTAGATGTAACTAGTTCTAGTTTGGCGACTGGTCAGTTAGGTGGAACTATTTCTAATCTGGCAACCGGTCAATAATAAGGGAACGATCTCGTTGGGAACAGATAATTTTGTGTAACAAGCTCTATACTGGCAACCGGCCAATTTGATTTAACAAGCTCTATACTGGCGAGTGAACAATTTGGTGTCAACTTCAAGGTGTTGCTTCTGTTTTAAACACTGTCGTTAATCTCGTTTTAATAAATATGGTTTTCGAATACTTTCTATATAGAAGAATGACCGTTACGTTGAATATCTACTCACTTCTATCGTCTGATATATCGTGCAATATCTGCTCACGTCTATCGTCTAATATATCGTGCAATATCTGCTCACGTCTATCGTCTGATATATCGTGAAATATCTGCTCACGTCTATCGTCTGATATATCGTGCAATATCTGCTCACGTCTATCGTCTAATATATCGTGCAATATCTGCTCACGTCTATCGTCTGATATATCGTGCAATATCTGCTCACGTCTATTGTCCAATATATCGTGCAATATCTACTCATGTCTATCGTCTGATATATCGTGCAATATCTACCCCTTATATCGTCCGATATATCGTGCAATATCTCCCCACTTCTATCGTCTGATATATCGTGCAATATCTACTCATGTCTATCGTCTGATATATCGTGCAATATCTACTCATGCTTATCGTCTGATATATCGTGCAATATCTACCCCTTCTATCGTCCGATATATCGTGCAATATCTACTCATGTCTATCGTCTGATATATCGTGCAATATCTGCTCACGTCTATCGTCTGATATATCGTGCAATATCTACTCACGCCTATCGTCTGATATATCGTGCAATCTCACTCACGTCTATCGTCTGATATATCGTGCAATATCTGCTCACGTGTATTGTCTGATATATCGTGCAATCTCACTCACGTCTATCGTCGTCTGATATATCGTGCAATATCTGCTCACGTCTATCGTCTGATATATCGTGCAATATCTGCTCACGTCTATCGTCCGATATATCGTGCAATATCTACTCACGTCTATCGTCTGATATATCGTGCAATATCTACTCAAGTCTATCGTCCGATATATCGGACAATATCTACTCACTTCTATTGTCTGATATATCGTTCAATATCTACTCACGTCTATCGTCCGATATATCGTGCAATATCTACTCACGTCTATCGTCCGATATATCGTGCAATATCTCCCCATTTCTATCGTCTGATATATCGTGCAATATCAACTCACGTCTATCGTCTGATATATCGTGCAATATCAACTCACGTCTATCGTCCGATATATCGTGCAATATCTCCCCATTTCTATCGTCTGATATATCGTGCAATATCTACTCACGCCTATCGTCTGATATATCGTGCAATATCAACTCACGTCTATCGTCTGATATATCGTGCAATATCTACTCACGTCAATCGTCTGATATATCGTGCAATATCTACTCACGTCTATCGTCTGATATATCGTGCAATATCAACTCACGTCTATCGTCTGATATATCGTGCAATATCTACTCACGTCAATCGTCTGATATATCGTGCAATATCTACTCACGTCAATCGTCTGATATATCGTGCAATATCTACTCACGTCAATCGTCTGATATATCGATCGTGTAATATTGAATTATTCATAGGATTGCAGCAACTGTTATTTTTAATGACAACGTTAGCTGGTCAAAAGTGATAGGTACACTATTTTATTATATACTAGTCCTCATATATAACTTTAAGTGGAGTTTACGTATGATATACGTGTATACTTATTCTTTCATCATCTAGGTATATCCAGGCTCATACACTATGTAAATCATACATTATAATATACGCCTTGGTTTCTCTTGAGAGGAATACTATATTAGTTTTATTAACGTCTATCTCAAACACGTTTAACAATTTTTCATGTCTACATTGGTAAGAATGTGCACAAATCCCGGTGGTAGACCGGGTACAATCCCGGTCATGGTTTCATGGTCCTAAATAAAGGGATGTAACTCGCAAGAAATCACGTAGACCAGTTAACAATAATTTACTCCCTTTGTGCATCATATATTGCGCAGTCAGGTTTTTTAGTCTCATAGTTATAATAATAATAATAGTAGTAATAATAATAAAGACTTAATTTTATGAGATAACTCATTTGACACTATAAATGTCAATCTTCCATAAGATCCTCAACAATAAACAACTAAAGAAGAACATAAGAATATAACAGAAAAGAGTATATGGCAATTTGGCCAATATGACGTTCCACAATATCATAATATTATTTACGGTACATAATACGCATATGTAAATCTATGTCATCTGCATATCTAATGTTTGACGAGACTTGATATTTGAATATTCACTCTCGCACATTGTACTAGCAACGGACACAACTTGTAAATAAACGCATGTTAAAATAATACAAGTATTGCATTGATTTTTATGATCACCGACTTGTTTTTTTTCAAATACGAATACTTTGTTCTGAAAAACGAGGCTGATTCAATATATTATGTCACTAATGGTATTCCATAGTCTAAATGACGCTGCATGCAAGCACAGATTTGTCATGCTTTCAACATGCGACCTGTACACAATATATATGTGAACTATCGATACAATCAGGTAACAATTGAACAAAACATTTTGTTGGTGAATTATACACACTGAGTCTCCTATACAGTGGCTACATCCCAATGCTAATATGAAACCAGAAAAGTTAGAAAAACGGGCTTACATTAAAGGTCGTGTTTCTTTGAGTATATCTTCAAGTGAGATTCTGTATTATGTCGTATTCATGGTCCTTCTGATTAACGTTGAGTTTCGCTGGGTTAAACAATTTAAGGAGGGTTAACATAGACTACAAGGGGGGTACCCATACAGACAGACCTGTTGATACATACAGACAGACCTGTTGATACATACAGACAGACCTGTTGATACATACAGACAGACCTGTTGATACATACAGACAGACCTGTTGATACATACAGACAGACCTGTTGATACATACAGACAGACCTGTTGATACATACAGGCATACCTGTTGATACATACAGGCATACCTGTTGATACATACAGGCAGACCTGTTGATACATACAGGCAGACCTGTTGATACATACAGGCAGACCTGTTGATACATACAGACATACCTGTTGATACATACAGACATACCTGTTGATACATACAGACATACCTGTTGATACATACAGACAGACCTGTTGATACATACAGACATACCTGTTGATACATACAGACAGACCTGTTGATACATACAGGCATACCTGTTGATACATACAGGCATACCTGTTGATACATACAGGCAGACCTGTTGATACATACAGGCAGACCTGTTGATACATACAGACATACCTGTTGATACATACAGACATACATGTTTATACATACAGGCAGACCTGTTGATACATACAGACAGACCTGTTGATACATACAGGCAGACCTGTTGATACATACAGATAGACCTGTTGATACATACAGGCAGACCTGTTGATAAAGCAACTAAAGAAAACATTGCTGTTGTGAAGGCTATGCTAGAGGTAGATGGTCGATATAAGATTTCTGAAATAGCTCATGCTATGAGCATTTTTAAAGGGACCGTTTATCATGTTCCGACAGACCATTTGAAGTTGAAGACGATTTGTGCTAGATGGGTCCCCCATTTGTTGACATTAGATTAAAAGTCCAATCGTTTAAGATGCGCCAAAATTGCTAAAATGTATTTGATTGAAGATTTCAGAAACATTTCTGAGTAACTTACTGGTAATGAGACTTGTGCGTATGTTTATGAGGACCAGCGGCGCATAGATGATAAACAATGGCTCAGTAAAGGTCAGGCAAGACCTATCATTGCAAAACGGACAAGAAGTGCCAAGAAAGTTGTGTTCGCCATATTCTTTAATTCTAGTGGCCCTGTCGTCCAAATACGACAAGACCATCACAGACAAGTTCTACAAAAGTAGTGAACTAGGTTATGTAAAGAAATTCTATCAAAAAGCGTCCAAGTAAATGTTTGAAATACATTCAACTTATCCATGACAATGCGTCCACAAATCTCAAACTGTAGAGTCATTGTTAAATAAAGAGAATTTCATTGAGAGTGAGAATCCATCCTACTCTCCAGACAGAAGTCCGTCTGACTTCTTCCTTTATCCCAAGCTTAAGAAAATGGTCGCTGGGAGGCGCTATGCCAATAGAAGTGCCCCTGGTTCTGCAATTCATCAGTTTAGCAGTATACCAAGGGCAGGCAACTTTGTTGCCTTTAGATCATTGATAGAGATACTCAAAAAGTGTGTTTCGGTGCATGGAGACTACTTGGAAGGGATGGCATAAACATTTTTGGAATCTCATTGATAATATAATCATCCAAAGACCAGTGACAAAGTATACCTCGTATTAACTTTTTAATGGGGTGACAAAGACTACATGGTAGTGTTTACACGTAAGGAAACAATGATTGGTTTTAACAATAATAAACTGGCAAAACAACACAAACACTGCTGCATTCAATTTATTCTTTGTTAAAAAGTAAAAACAAGTGAGGCATCTAATAACGTAAATTTATATTGCTTAAATATGGTTCTGTCTATCCCCTTCAGAAACTTGATTCAGTTTAAGCAACCATAGCTTGGGAGTATTAGTATTAATAATAACAGATCGTGAATTATTGTAACATAATGTAGAGCAGCCAGCTATATAGTTGATGTCAAACATCGAATACTGCTATCATGTCTATATTGTAACATAACTTAGAGCAGCCAGCTATATAGTTGATGTCAAACATCGAATACTGCTATCATGTCTATATTGCAACATTACGTAGAGCAGCCAGCTATATAGTTGATGTCAAACATCGAATACTGCTATCATGTCTATAGTGTTGTTACTTGCATACATACTAGTATGTACATGCAGGATTCAGTTCTACGTATTATTAAATTCTAAGTATGACAATTTTCGGACACTACGTTTTGTTTGTTTTCGTTATTGTACCATAAGCATATTTGATTTATCAAGTAATTTGGTGGTACAACGGATAAGCATGGAAACTCCATGAGTGCCACACAACACAACACGACACACATATATAAATACAATATATAACATTATGTAGGACATATCAGACCGAGACAACATATATCATGTACATGTATAATTATATAGAATTAAACAAGCACCAATAATAATATAATTATAAAAGTTTCTTGTCCCGTGTTCACAATTAGTTTTTAGGATCAGGCTGAAGCTCATGTTGTTTTTATTTCAAATACAGAAAATTTGTTAATAGTAAGAAACATGGTTTTACACAGAGAAACAATATTGACATCTTCTTAAATTTCAAAGACAACAAAGTAGGTCCTCATGCATAGTTCTTGAAATATTGAACTTAACAAGTTGAAGCTGGGTTAAAGGATTTTGAATCTCAGTCACAAGTACAACTTTGTTTAGAGTAAACCAATTTTTATAGGCATATTTTAACGTTTCAAAGTGACGGGACCTACAACCACGAGACACAGACAAGGGCTGTCTCCTTTCGGGGAAACTCGGTCCTTATCATTGATGAACGTTCCTCTCCTCCTTAAGTGGGGATTTGGAGGACGACCCTTAGGGGGCACATTTTGAGAACAAAAGGAAAAACACACTATTCCAAACGTATTCAATCAGCTACCTTAAGAGCCTCGATAATATTTAGGTATTTTAAACAAACTCAGGAAAATGAAATTGATAACTCTACAAATACAATGTACTTTAAACAATTCATGTGTAACAAAAAAGTAATTGAGGTTAAGCCTGATCCTGAAACTGATTATGTGAACACGGAGCCTGTCTAAAGCATAATGTCAGACAGCAGCCATTACAAATAGTCTGGAAAAAATAGTGTTGTTTGTACAACAATCCGTATAACATTTATAAAATAACATTAACACAATAAATTTTGCGGACATTTATCTTACAATGGAATGTTTGCACCGAACATAACGTTTTTAAAATGTGTACAGTATACACTTTAATATATAGACTGTCTTGATTTACTTTATTTACAGTATACACTATTACAATGGAATGTTTGCACCGAACATAACGTTTTTAAAATGTGTACAGTATCCACTTTAATATATAGACTGTCTTGATTTACTTTATTTACAGTATACACTATAATATATAGACTAACAGGTCAATAACATGGCTGGATAAAGTCTACCAGGCAAGGTCGAGAGAAATATATCGTTGGTGAATACGAGGGCCTCGTATGTGACAAATTGGTCGATTTGTCCGGACACTTTATCCGCTCAATAGGAAAACACATATCTCGGAGGGTGGCCATAAAGAGAGGATGTGCCCTATAATAAATGCGTAAAATAAAAGTACGGAAACCGAATAAAAGCCTACAAAACCATTGAACATTGATATAAAAACAATCATGTTCCTTGTCTTGTGTTTACTGTAACCCTTTGTTTGACAGGTGTAAAACCTGCCCCTTATAGATTTTAACGCACTTTGCCGTGTTACAAATACATTTATAGAAATACTTATCTGACAATAGCAAGTACCATTCATGGAAAACTGACAAGCTCTTCGTTCAAAACAACATTAGTGATTGACTGACCGTATGAAGCAAGAAATTGCCAAACATTCTGACGGTTTTTGACATATATCTTTGAACCCGACAGTAATAATGTCCTATGTATCTCATAGAAACATACATACCGTATGCCTGTGTGTATGCATGTATTCAATTACATGCCTTGTATAAACATCACATGTACGAGACTATAGGAGAATATGTAGACTGCAGACAGAAAATATAATGTATTATTTGGACTAGTGACAAAATATCTATAATGCAATTTATAAAATCGAAAGACAAGCAGCACCAGCAGACTATGGAGTGTAACAGCATGTAATAACAATGTTAGTTATATAAGCCTTACCAATTCTCTAATGACGATTTATGACAGTGTGGTAAAATAACAAGAGAGTTTAAAACGTCGTGAATTACTCTCCAGGGACACATACATTCACAATATTCAATTGAATGACAATTAACCGCTAGTTCCGTTTTGGTAAACTTAATAGTTTCTCCAATATTTGCATCCATCAAGTACCGTATATGAGTTTCTCTCGTTCCTTTGTGTAACTGTTTCTGTTTGTTAGTTATGAAACACTTCAACAAAAGGCAGGCCAACAACAGAATATCCCATCATCAGCGCCAGCTTTGCTAAACCTTCAGTTTCAATAGCATGGCTAAATATATAGTCAGGGAATATAAGGCCGCGTTTATGACAGTTGGCTTTTATAAGTAGGGAGCATCCTCCCACACCATCTAGCGGCACAATACGACCTTCACCCATCAGATCTGGTAGGTAAATCCGCATTGTCGAGCTGTAACCTTCGACTAAGAGAATATCCTTCGGTAAGTCTTTCTGATCTTCAATAGAACCAGGTGTTTCCCGCCACGAGTTTTTATCGAAGTTCCTTTTGTAATCTCCACTTAGAAATAAGCAGGAAGGCACCGTGACGTCAGCATTAGGAAATAACAGTTGCTGGATTAGATCCTCGGGTATTTCCTTTATATCACTGTCAATCCACAGAACGTATTCAAAGTTACCATTTTTGAGTCCGATACTGGTGAGTTTGTTGCGTGCCTGAGCAATGTGTGCACGACGTTCATGTTGACTTGTTCTATGATGTACGTCACCCCAGGTACCATGTACACCTCCAGATATGTTGAAATGGTAGGCTGCAGCATCGTTAAAACCATGTTTAGTTTTCAGATCGCCAGCAATAAGTTTGGCCATATCATAGGTCCTGTCTGAGCTGCTGTCCTCACCAAAATACACCGATACTAGCTCATGTGGATAGGTGAGTTTGGCTAGTTGTCGCATGTAATTTGTCAATAGATGACTAACATCACAGACCGGAGTCAGTATGACTATTTTCTCAGTATATGTTCGATTAGGTAACGTCAAATATTGTTTTCTTATACTTTCAGAAATATATGGCACTATGTCGACATCAGAATATAACGGCACTTTGGGTAAAAAGTTAAGAGGTGATTGTTTATTGTAGGCTAATCCTTGGTTGTTGTTGTACTTAATGTTATCTTCACCACTTTTTACTTTGTCTTTGAAATAATCAAACCCAATGACAGCGTCCATTTGTCTCCCCTTACCTACAACAAACGAGTCCTGCTTCGCTCGTTGTTTATTATACGTATCAAAATCAGATCGTATTTTCATCCAGCGATCATAGGCTTTCTGTGGGTGTGGTCTGTCAGCAGATATTTTCAGGTCGTACATTATTACCATCACGATTCCTAGGAATATCAAGTTCATGTAGAAGAAGAACGACAGCCATTTTCTAGTACAAAATGTAGCAAGCTTCTGTCCAATCATCTTGACTGGATGGCACCACTCTGTTAAATGTAGTTGTCACATACAGTATAAGTCACTATCTGAATAGCTCAAACATGTAACACCACTTGATCACATATCTACATTCATATACATATGTCATTTGTTTTTGTCAATAATCATTTAGTAATCACATAAAACGAATTCAATCACATTACTAGTAATTGAAAATGTGTATTTGTTTTAAGTAACCCAGACAACAGTTCATTAATGTATGTCAATCTTCGAGGACAATCTGTGATGTCACATTATTCCATACCAGCAATATTTCCATAATAATCCATTCTTTGTCTAATTAATCAAGAACGTAAAACACACACACACCAGTATCGTGAGGCGCTCTTATTCAACTAAATTGACACATTTCAACGATCAATAGTTCCGAAAAAAAACTCCAACAAAACGATAATTGGTCGGCAGTTCACAATCTTTAAGAGTTAACATTTACAAACAGGTCTTGTAACGTCACATTCAGCGATCCGTTCACAAAAGATGAATGCACAAGACGGACAGAATTTAATGTTCAATAATGCCCAAATATTTCCATACAATGAAATATTGCTTTCCGACCATTTTAGAGTATTTGATTGCCTCTTATAATCTCGACTCCAAAACTCCCAAGTCGGTATTAAATCGTTTATTTCACAATCAGCAAATTAATCTTCTGTCTTGTTGCAGGATTTCTATAAATCAAATACGGGGTGTTTCATGTCATAAGACGATTTTCAATGCATGAATTGATTTTCTGAGAAAACGGATCTGAATAGGTTTAGACAATAGCTATAATGTTCTGGCTGTGGTTCTCTAGTATTGAACATGATGTCCATCAGTAATATATCCACTTTATTTAATATTCATATTATTCATTAGCTGAGAAGCCGAGCATCTAAAAAACGTCAATCTAATTGGGACTAGATTGATCATATTCCGACGTTATTGCTGACTGGTCTTCTGCTTCATGCAACACTATCGATACTTGAACAATGTTTCACGTCAATGATTACTGATTTAGAGAAGTGTATTGTAGCTACATCAGGCTGTTCCGATTATTGCATGTCATCAGCGCATTACAGTATCCATGTCTGAAACAAATATAAAACGTTAATTTAAGTAAAGAAACAATTGGTTTCAAAACAAACAGTTGTAATATGGCATGAAACCTTGATGGTAAAATTTTGGCCGCATCGGATGCCACATGGTGTTATTATTATTATTACTATTATATTATTATTATAGATATGTTTCTGCATTGTTTGGAATAATCATTGACAGTTTATCATGATAGGATCTAGATAAATGTACAGTAATTGAGCACTTCAGTACGTGCGACATAATACATGTAATACAGTCATATACCACATATCAGTAGAAGCCCTCAAGCAAATGTCAGTTTTATCAGAAAGATATCCTCAATATTAGAATGAGAAGTATGCTATCTAAATTAACAAACGCTCAATTTCGTGTATGACAAAATGTAGATAAAACTATTAAATATATAGAAATATGAAAATTGTACCCAAGTTATGTTTTTAGATAAATCCGATTAAAATCACAGGTAACTGTAACATTGATGAATTGATAAATGCTTATAAAATTTATGTTATCTTAGAAAGGTTCTTAAATTAACGCGGGAAATTGACCACGCAGTCACTGAGGTGCATTTTGTATGAATAAACATTTCATTGATATATTTACATAATCAGAAACTAGAGAGCTTCAACTTTAATATGATATCAGTATCTTAAAATTCCGTCCATAATCAGAAAATAAACCCATTGGGCCGTGAAATCACTTATTTTGTCTTGTTTAAAATAGCATTGTCGTTTTTATTTAATACACCTTAGTGATTAACTGGACACTGTGATATATATTTCATGGCATAACTATTTAACTAGTTAATCAATTTCGATGGGCTTTTGCATGGAGGTAGATCTATCAGTGTTGTGTATGGATGTAATTACTTTATGAATATATCGAAAGCCTATTCTTGTTTTTGATACCGTGAAAACATGACCACCTTTAATATGCACCTTTCTAAGATAACATCAAGTTTATATCAATTATTTTACTCTATATGAATGATACAGTTACCTGAGATTAAAATAATAGGCGAGATAATGTAGCAGATTTATTGAATACTATAAAACTAGTAGGTGAGTCATTGTCTATGGACATGATTTAAACGCGAATACTATAAAACTTATGATTTAAATCGTTACAAAATAACGGACAAGTATTAAAACTTTTAACATTGCTGTTGTTTACAAAGCCATAAATCACATGATTTCGCGAGCTTACCTGTGACACAGGTGTGTACAGGTATGACATGATTCAACGTTTAACACATGCATAAACAATGTGCTATATATGAAATCTTAATTTATAAGCAAATACACATACATTGCACCGTGGTACATTGATTGATTGTTGACAAAGAATTAAAAAAATTAAAGCAATGTAAACAAACTTACTTCCGTCCACCATTTTCTACAGGTAACTACATGTTATTGCCAAGGGAGATAACTAAATGACTATGCTGACATGGCGGTTCACGAGTTATGTCGCCTACTCTATCATGTATGCTATATCACTGAACCCTCGGGGGTGATACTTGTATACAGTGATATCGACATTAATAACTAGTACAAACAGTATAAATGAAAGTATACACATATAAATGGTCTTTTAAGAGGGGGGGGGGGGGGGGGGGGGGGTAGAGTCTAATTACAGTGAGATAGTGCACTTTTTTAAATAGTTTTTTTAGTTTAAACTAAAGTTGTTGGATAAAAAAGCATTGTATTATGATGTACTACATTTACTCACGAGGTTAGATAAAACACTAAATATAAAAAAGCAAATTTATCGAAGCATTACAGTAACTTCAAGTCAACATGACCTGCATAGGACTAACATCCGCTGAATTCAGTGCCCCAGGCAAGAGTGGAGAAACCTGGATCTGCACGAAATGCTACAAACCCAACAACTCCAGTATGATATTATATAATGTTCCTGTTGGAGACACCTCATAAGCCAATGATACTTACTTGCCCACCAATCCAACTGCATTTGACAGTATATCTACGATCAGCCATTCTATACGGTCAAGCATTAAACCCGACATAGACCTGTCTGATAGCTTCAACACCAGCGGAATTATACATACATCTTCACCAAAGCATGAAAAAGGAAGAAACACCATTCTGACCATTTCTGGTGACTTGAACCTACCAGATATAGATTGGGGAAACCTCACAATCACAGGAACACAGTACCCACGCAGGGTTAACCAATCATTCCTCGACATTATATCAGATATCAGCACTGAACAAATTGTCGACTTCCCTACAAGAAATGATAACACACTTGAAATCGTCCTAACGTCTCATCCTAGCTTCAAACAAAGATGTAAAGCTATGCCATCTATTGGAAACAGTGACCATGACATTGTCCTCTATGACACTACCATTGGAGCCATACGCCCAAAACAACAGCGGCGAAAGATCATCCTGTGGAAAAAAGCTGACACAGAAGGAATCAGACAAGATTTAGTTGGCCTTTGAACCAGCATCGACCTCAGTGAGTCCTCCATAGAGAACCCATGTGTAATACTGAAATCAGCAATCCATGCAACTATTGAGAAAAGAGTTCCCACAAAAATGACAACATCACGACATACAAACCCCTGGATGAATAATAACATCCAACGACTCATAAGGAGAAAACAGAGGGCCTACAAGACAGCTAGGACCACAAAAAAGAAAATGGGACCAAGACAGATATAAACAACTGCAGCGGGAAGTACAGTTCCAGATACGTTTGGCCTACAGGAATGACACATTAAGCC
The DNA here is from genome assembly GCA_947247005.1 of Spisula solida. Classification (NCBI taxonomy): domain Eukaryota; kingdom Metazoa; phylum Mollusca; class Bivalvia; order Venerida; family Mactridae; genus Spisula; species Spisula solida. The sequence continues at coordinate 14,621,949 of OX365953.1, read as the reverse complement.
AGGATTACAAAGACAACTCAAAGAGGTTGTGTACCTACAGCAAGAGCAAGGGCCAAGATGCGACTGGCGTAGCTCCACTGAAAAACAGGTTTGGATTCATCCAGAGCGACAACACAGCTAGAGCTAACATCCTCAACGATCAGTTCGTCTCTGATTTCACACATGAAAACACCTCAAACATCCCAGATATGGGTGAGAGCAACACACAAACTATGCCACCTATATCGGTTACCAACAAGGGAGTACTCAAGCTATTACTCAACCTCAAGACAAATAAAGCCACAGGACCTGACAAAATCCCAGCATTCATCTTGAAAGCGGCAGCTACAGAATCAGCCCCCACCTTGGCTAACCTTTACGAACTGTCACTCAACCTATGTTAAGTGCCACAAGATTGGAGGGAAGCGTCAGTAGTTCCACTATTCAAGAAAGGAGACAGACATCTGGCGTCCAACTACAGACCCGTGTCTTTGACATCGATCACATGAAAACTGCTAGAACACATAGTTCATAGAAGCATCATGGCACACTTTGACGAACTCGATGTTTTGAGTGACAACCAGCATGGATTTAGGAAGCGCCGTTCTTGTGAAACCGAACTACTTACCACGGTACGAGAAATAGCCTCCAACACAGCCGAGGGAAGACAGGTTGACGTTATTCTTCTTGACTTTGCCAAAGCATTTGACAAAGTCCCGCACACCCGCCTTCTGCACAAGCTAAATCATTATGGGATAAGGGGCAACATCAAGAGCTGGGTGCAGTCCTTCTTGAAGAACAGGAACCAGCAGATAGTCCTTGATGGAGCTACATCTGGAACAGCAGGAGTACTCTCTGGAGTGCCACGGGATACAGTCCTCGGTCACCTGTTGTTCCTAGCATACATCAATGATCTTCCAGATACAATAAGATCCTCTTCCACCAAGCTGTTTGCAGACGTTGACGCAGTCTTCTTGGTAATCGAGAGCGATCAGGACAGACAACTCCTCCAGGACGACTTAACAGGGAAGAAATGTGGCAAATGAGTTTCAATCCCTCCAAGTGTACTGTCATTCGGATCGCTTCCCGCTGCCACACGACCATAGAGACGAGTTACCGTCTTCATGGCCACACCCTAGTGGATGCCAGCAAATACCTGGGAGTCACTATTACTGACAAACTCACCTGGGACAAGCAGAAAGGGACCATTACAAGCATAGCCAGTCGGACACTAGGATTTCTCCGCAGAAACATGAGAGAATACACACCACCTGTCAAGGAAGCCTGCTACAAAGCCCTAGTTCGACCTGTACTGAAAAATGCAGCCTCTGTATGAGACCCCTACCAACAGGCTCGCATCAAATCCATGGAGCAGATTCAGCAAAGGGCAGCTCGCTGTGTCTTCAATGACTATACTACAAAGACCCCAGGATGTGTCACCCACCCTAAACTGGAAGCCTCTAGAAGTGCGTCAAAGACATAAAGTCGGCTGTGTATGATGTACAAGATCAACAACCAACTTGTCAACATCAAAGCTGATGACCACATCCGAAGAGCTGATGCCCGTACCAGAGGGCAACATCGACTGTACCAGGAGTGCATTACAGACAAAGTGCTTGCCAACTCCTACTTTCCAAGGACAGTTAGAGACTGGAACCTTCTTCCAGACAGCACAGTTGCTGCTCCAACCTTGGATGCGTTCAGGTCACTCCTACAGACATCCATACTTCATCGCTAGACATGACACTGTGTATGTAGTTTTACTTGACATTCATGAACTTTTTTAATATTTGTGAGACACTGTGCGCCACCACCACGCTCAGTTTCATTGAGTTACATACGTTCTGTGAAGAACCCAACTCAGTAATAGGAGAAGAAGAAGAAGAGTCAAAGTTTGTTGTTGGAGACATAGTCAATAGTATAAGGAACAAACTATTACAAAGATATGATTATGAAACATATCATATTTATTATCTTGTGTCATGGAAAACATCAATGACTTTTCAAATGAAAGTAGAAAAATGGCAATGTATCTTAAAAGTACGCATTTTTCCAAAGTGTCTGTTTGTGAACGAGTACTGAAAGGCGCACACATTCTTTGACACAAACTATTTTAAAAGGTGTGTCCTTTTTAACGAGTTGTTGGTGTTATGTTACAGTGATAGTATAGAAACAATACAAGTCTGTCTGCTTGAGGCCTTTTATTTTCTTAAATATTACCATCCTCCTCCCACTTTTGTTCTCACTCTATCGTCTTAATTGTGGTATGTCCATCCGTCACGCTACGTCCGTCGTTATGGTTCCTGTGATTTTTACGATTCTATTAATCTGATTAATTTTTAGCAATAATGGTCATGAAATGAAAAGAATCAGATTATTTTTGAGAGTTTCTTTACAACCCTCGCATATAAAGCGACATAACTACACGTACGATGTAAACTGTAACGTTATACTACATTTATTTGAAATAACACGTCCAGGCGGTGTAGTATTTTAAAAATCCCAAAACTATTCAATTTACTTTATGACAGGAACCGTGTCCAATTTCATTTTTCTCTAACAATTGAATCAGCAGGGCCGCATTAAGTTACATCGTGCCGTTTATCATCAGAGCGGTAACGTGTACTTGCGTCAAAGTGTGTGTATACTTGTTATAATTATTTCATGACATGAAGTGTTTTTAGGGGTCATTGAGTTCTGCTGATATTACAATGATAGAAATAAGTGAGATCGTAATAAGCTAGACTAGCCTTGAAATGTAACGCCATACAGTAGCGTTCCTAGCCCCATCATATAACATAATGTTACACAAACAGTGTTTCAAAGCAGCCCCCTTTTCTTGCTTTATTGGGAAAAACACGTTTAAATAGGACGCCGGTGACGTAACGTCAAAAGGTGAGGCACATTCGAAAACGGCAAAAACCGCAATAACCGCAATGTAATATACACATGTACACGGCAATTATAAAGGTGCAGTGTAAAATGTGCCCTTTTGGGCGATTTTTTCGTTAAAACGCAGCGAGACTTGTAACAAAAACGCTTGGTCTTATAGGTAACAGTTGCAATAAAGTACTAACTACGAAACGGATTTGGATGGAAACATCGTTTTCTGTTAAAGGAGTCACAACGCCCGATGCCATAGTATTTTTGTTCGTTTCCGTCGAGAAAATTCAAAATGGAGCTAAGAAAAGACAAAGTTAAAAAAGCGAGACTTTTGTATTTTTCTGACGTTAATTTCAATTTTCTTTTGTTTAAAGTCGACTTGCTAAATTATGTGTGCGCGTATGTGAGTTATTTTTAACTAAAAAAAATACGTTTTTTCCAAAGATTTGTTTGCACAAAAATTGTTTCAATATCATCTAAAATGACTTTTTTCTTGAAGATTAGGTAGCATATACAGAAATGTCCAAAACTACAGAAATAAAGTGAATTTTAAAAAATCCCATTTTTGAACATATACAAAATTGTTCCAAGTGAATTTATGTAACTGAAAACAATACATAAAAATACGTTTTTATCGTAGTACAAGCATAGCGAATTTCAAATAGATTGAATTATAAATAAAAAATATATTAACTTTTTTCTTGCATATACATAAGTGTCCCGTAACCGCAAATTAACACAAATTATGACGTCGAAGGTTATTCCGGCCATAGTTTTCTTGTACAATTACTCGTATAATTTTTTGAGAAAGAAAAATAGTCACGATAAAAAAGCGCATAACATAGTGTGTGTCCTGTTTTTATTTATAACAAATCAGTACTTTATATTTTACTTTCATGTGAACCCTTATCTATCGCATTTAGTACCGACACTGGCGTTTGTTAACAAAACGCTGTTTGACGTCAAAAACGTTACACGTGTGTGCCTCACCTTTTGACGTTACGTCTAGTGCCGTTGATGTAATCGTTTTTTCTGTATTGTAATGGTACCAGCTTCTAAAACAATGAAACTAACAAATTGTTCTATCTCACACCTATTACAGTATATTGGTACGTATTGTTTTTAGTGATTACTCTTCGTCTGTCGTCCGTCGTATGTTGTTCGCCACCAATTTGCTTGTGTAGACACTAGAGGTCACACTTTTGGTCTAATCTTTATGAAACTTGGTCACAATGATCATCTCATTAAAATCTAGGTCAAGTTGGATATTGGGTCATCTGGGGTCTAAAACTAGGTCACAAGATTAAATCATAGAAAAACCTTGTATAGACACTAGAGTTACATATTTTGCCTCATCTTTATAAAACTTGGTCACAATGATCATCTCAACGAAATCTAGGTCAAGTACGATATTGGGTAATCCTGGGTCAAAAACTAGGTCACAAGGGGCAATCATAGAAAACCCTTGTGTAGTCACTAGAGGTCTCAATTACTCTATCTTTATGAAACTTGGTCACAATGTTCACCTCAATAAAATCTAGGTCAAGTGCGATATTGGGTCAAGAACTAGGTCACTTGGGCCCTCTTGTCATATCTTTGCTTCACATTCCGCTTCGCACTGACCATTATATATAAACATTTAGTATGCTTCTGTAACTGGAGCATCTTGTGTATCATGAACTTTCTCCATAATAACTGAAATGACCGACGTTATTCTCGAGGCTTCTCCCATATAAGATTCCTGGCGACGACGATACGTAGGCTTGGTTTTGACGCTATCTTTAGTATAGTCTGGTTAGATTATCTGCCCATATTTTTTTTTACCAGGGGCCAAAACCAATATTTGCGTTAGTCTATAGTTTCAAGATGGCGCAGATTAAACGAGAATAAAAATCGACCTAACGATGGTTCGACCATAGTTTAACCTCTGAATGTTTTCATGGTCTCGAGTTGAACTATGGTGACCATGTATGGTAAGCTTCAAAACCCAGCCATATACAATCATTCTATCCTCCGCATGTTGGGAGGTTGTCGGTTGCTGGTGGTAAAGAAAATTACTACGTTTTTACTGTCCGAGGTTTTTTTTCAGAACGCTTGGTTTATCAACGGCACTGGACACAAGAAAAACAGTTTATTATTTTACAGCCATTAAGGAATCAGTCTAGCAGTACCACGTGACTTTGGCATCACTAAAGGCTACAAATCCAAGACGAAGTCAATAATAAATATCAAATGGAATGAGCCATTGGTTGGCATCGTATCAATCAAGCATGCTTAGGTCGCTGTAAATATATTCATCATACGTTAAATATTTTACTTAATAAATGTATTTGAATATCTAAATAAGCTTACCCTTGGGAAGGCGTGACATAATTAGGTTGATTACGTACACCAAGTTACACATAATGCATAACATGCGACGTTTACGAGATAAACAAAAACTTTGATAAATTGACATTTTGATGTATTGAACTCATTCATTACAACATTTTTGTCATCTGTCTGGTTTTAATAGTAAACACTGTCCTATTCTTTAAATGAATTATTGTATACATAATATCATGTATTACGATCACGAGATTGTGTTTTGAATGTTTGTAGTGACGCTGATCAGTCTGCTTCAGTGTTAAGTTTTGTTGGAAACTGTAACTGTGTTCTGATATCCTAAATGTTCAATACACGTACATACACTCTTACATGCATTTCTTACATGTCATATAAAACATAAAAAAGGTGTTAACATTAAATATGACATTGTACCAGGTATAGGCTTTTATTGACTTATACACGATGCGACGTTGTCAGCAAATCGAATCATGTTTTAAGCAAATTAAACTGGACATTTCAGGAACGCTTTTTAGTGTTTCTCACACAACTAGAGATTAACTGGTTGGAAACCCTGATGTAGTGCAGTGTATATCGAGGCTATACATCAGGCACGTCAAAGAACCAAGGAGTCTTATGAGGAAAGAGCTAGTGCAGCGCGCACGGATTCTTTGTATCACATAAACTGTCTGTATCTTCCCTCGAAGACGGAGGTCATTGGTAAATTATGCAGGATAAAACCGAAATGACCACGCACTACGATTGTCTTAGTCGAACGCAAAAAAACAATAAATTAATGAGGAATGGGGTGGAGTGCAAAGACAGGTAGGTTGTAGCTTCAATCTAAGATCCCTCCAAATACATTACATAGTTATTACTTTATTGCAACTTTTACCTATTACACAATGGGGGTTTGTTACATGTCTCGTTTCGTTTAAATGCGAAATTTATCTCAAACATACATATTTTACATTGTACCTTTATTCTTTTCGTGTATAATTGAATTTTGCAACATGCGCAAGTTGTTTGTGCGTTTAGTAATATAACTTACATTTTTCTAAGCCGAGGCTTGCGAAAAAACATAGTAGAAAAAACGATGGTCTTAAAATTGTGTTCTGTATTTAACACGTCGGTACTTCATTCGCATGTTTGATTTAAATAATTGTAAATAAATGTTTCGTGCTTGTAGCATAACTTTACAGTGCCTACTATAGTTGTCTCAAGTTGACAATTGACCGAAAGGAATGAAAAACTGTCAACAGGACGTGAACACCACGTATAACTCCAACGCGATAAATTGCAGTACAAAAACAAACACAATATTGCCTATATTTGTGTTATGGATTAAAATCAAGGACCGTAACGCATACCAATGAAAGCATCCAAACATTTGGCACAACATATAAAGTTTTCATGCTCCTAAATATTCAGAAACGATAAATATAGCGGATTTTGTATTTGTTTTTGTATTGCAATTTATCGCGCTAGAGTTATAATAACGTTTATATCTTGTTTACACATGCTTTCTTGTAGCTGCGATCTATACCAGCTCACTTATTACACAGTAGACGGTAATCCAAACCAAACGATTGTTAATCATTAAAATTTTTCCTTTTGTTAGCGTGTAACCGCTTTCAATAGAAAGTCGGGTATATGTTATTACAACGCAGGGAACACCTCGCATTGTAGATGGTCAGTTAAATGTGGTGATTATCGCTTCACTGACCAGTTAGGATTTGTTATTCGGACAAAATGACATAGTAAAAGCAGAGTGTGCGGACAGATCTTGATATTATCTCAAGGCGACAGTGCTGACAGTACTCGAGGAGCTGGTCAACACGACCATCTGTGGTGGATTTCATCTACTGACATTTAGGAAAACGTTTTATCTTCTATAAAAGGTACGTGATCTATTGTCTTCATAATATAATGATTATTGAATCAGTTTGACTTCACGTCATACAGCCTATGTTAGAACAGTTAGTGTATTTGTGTACAGGTGTGGTCTGAATGAATGTATTGTAGCCGTGTTCTGTGTAATAACGCCTGGCTGTCCGCTGTGGGTATGTTTGCAGGAAATACACTAACATTGATTCATATAGATTTCTAATTTCAATTTCTTTTCACATCAAGATTTGTCGACAACTACACAGTGAAAATAATAGATCGATCATGTCGTTTGTGTATTGGTGAAGTAAGTTGGTATTATGATAATATTATATGTACGTCAGTACATTGTACACCATGGAATGCAAAGTGTATTATACAAAACGCACTTCCTTTATTAGAACTGAGCTCACAATACAATATATATAATGGTAAGAACAGTTGTCAGTTGACACATACAAGACATATACCGGTATTTGCTTGTGAATATTATGCATGGTGTAATTGTAATTAATGGACTTGTTGACATACGTGGTCACATAGGTCTTTTAATGCTTATTGTCCACACACCTGAGCTGCGTATCACGGATTAATGTATTGTTAGCTAATTTTAAACTGTCTGTGTGTGATGTTGTAGAAAGGAAGTGAAATTATAACAGTTGTGTATTGGGGTATGTAGGGAATCAAATATCTGCACCATATTACACTACATGTATATAATTATAGGAATCATAAGCTTTTACACAAGCAAACAAACTTGTACCTGACATGACTACTTGTAATCAATAACTCGATATTTTACGCCTTTGGTACGACAATGAACACGTTATAAGTCGAGGTCGTAGCATTCATGTTAATTTATTATATTGATATTATTTAAATGTGACAGACAAATACATAGAAGTTTCATTGATTAAGCTCTTGTATGGTGTGAGAGAAATTGTAATTAGACAATACAATACAATACATACATGTATGTTTAGACGACATGTAAGGTTTCAGTGACTTGTGTTATACGTATATATACAAGGGGTGTTCTATAAGTTCACGGACTTTTAATATACAATGAACAGTTTCATTGAACATACCATGTTACTTATAGCTACAAAGTGGTACAAATTTTAACATATAAAAGTTACCACCCTATTGACTCTTATATTTTAAAATTCACGTTATTCTGTGTTTAAAGCCGAACACGACTATGTTTTGACTGTGTAGTCATAGCTTTCCTATTTAACAATATTCAAATGCACACACTATAAAACTTTTGTACCGATAGGTCACATTGTATACAAAATACAGAGGTATATATAAGTGATAACCTTTCAGTGACGCCCAGTATATTTTGATGCACTTCCAATACAACTATAATAACTACTTTTAAAGCAACAATGACGAACTGTGATCAGTTCTGGATACCATTTCACTGATGTGTCCCTGATTTAAACGTCTGTTCAAGTCAAACACAAACCTACGACGTTGAAAACATTATGAGGTTAAATTAACATAATGGTCGGTGTTCACTCGCCCAATACAGACACACACACACTTGCTCTTTTTGACGTAATATCGTAACGTATGAGATGACGTAACAATAACATGAGTTCACACACGTTTGATAACAATAATACCCTGAAGTTTCAAAGCGCATGAAATTACGATTTCCGTCAAACTAACCGCCGAAAATAGCACCATATATGACGAGATATTGAAACAATAATGGCTTATGTTTGGACAATTGAACACACCTTTGACATACGCTTGATTATGGATTTTTATGCCCCCGTATCGATAGATGGGGAAGCATATAGTGATTCACCTGTTCGTCCGTCCGTCCGTCAATCCGGTTAACCCAAATTGACCGTTTCTTCTAGCATTATAATGGCTTGCTACAAAGCTTTCATACTTGCATAGATGTTGTATATGAACACTCTCAACACGCCTGTATCACCTAACCTCATTTTGACCTTGACCTACTTTTGGACTTAGACTTATTGAAGGACCACATTCTTGGTTAACCCAAATTGACCGTTTCTTCCAGCATTATAATGGATTGCTACAAAGCTTTCATACTTGCATGGATGCTGTATTTGAACATTCTCCACACACCTATATCACCTAACCTCATTTTGACCTTCACCTTGACCCAATTTTGGACTTAGACTTACAAAGCGTCCATTTCTTGTTTACCCAAATTTCGTCTTACATCAAGGCGTTGCCTTCAAGCTTGACATACTTGTTTACCATCATAAGCCCCTTACATCATCAAAGCCATGTGACTGTGTGGCTATGTTGCTGTCCATACGTCCGTTTGTCCGAGCGTTGCGTTGGTAATAAACAAAATATAGAATTGTATAACTCAGATGAAACATGTCCGTATCTCTAATGTGTTATTTCTCTGCAACACAAGTCTCAGTTTTAAATAAAACAATTGTTGTGCTTTTTGTGCCAACATTGGCCTAAATCATGCGAAGTTCCAAATGCTGCGGGAATAATCTGCCCGAGGGCATACATTTCTAGTGTTAATGTACAGGTTAATACATGTACTTTGCTTTATAAAGATAAATACACAGGATCATCGCTTTCATATTTCGGTAAAGACTCTAATAGCAATGGAAACGATATATTTCTAAATAATGTGTAAATTCTCTTCAATATACTGATACGGTGGCGATTTTGAAATGAATGTAACATTCTAATACTAGTTATTGTCCACACCCGTATTAAGTTGAGTCATACGTATATCCAACAATGTTACAAGTAGAGGTTAATTGCATTTAATAATAGCAATGTACTTAATACGGATTATACTGAGAAGCGTGGGAGTATAGTTAACGAGAAAGAAGAATGTCCTGCTCTTTCTACAAAATCTCCTGTTTTTCAATTCACTCTGAATCTTTTGTGTTTGGGCATATATTTGCAGGTTGAACACACTTTGGTGATGCGAGTACAGTTTGGTGTTGCAATCTCAACTCCATAGCGCTACATACAATGTAGCATATCATTATTAACTCGTAACGCATTTAGTGTTGAAAACATTAAACAGGCAGATCTCTTGAACACTGGATATCTGCTCATGTAATGACCTTCTCTGAGTTAAGGACTGCAGAGGTTACACATTAGATACTATAATGATATTGCAGCTTCGTACATGTCCTTGTGAGTTACGTGCATGCATATGCATATGATACATCGTCTCGATGGGACCATCTATAGGAGGCTTTGAAGGACATTCTCGTAGATATATAACATGGTCAGACTGTATCGGACTTACGGACGGATGGACAGCATTGAACATCGCTTATCTGATGTGGCTGTTTTCGTAAGGTGCTGGAGTTAAATATTCCAGTTCGATGTTTCATATCTATTACATACTTTCTTATAAGATATTGCCCGTAGTCAAATTACGTTTGAACGATATCACCGCCGCAATCTGTTTATCTGTTTGAAAATACATAATATGTGCTTACGTACTTACTTTTACAAGGATTCCGTCCGTCTAGGAAGACGATGGATTGACCTCTGTCTGGGTGCAGCATCTCGTGTGGTGACTGTAAAGGCCTACTCGTGACTAGCACTCTCTTTGTCAGTCGATGCAGACGAATACTGAGTTTGTGCTCTGTGATGTGGCCTTTCTCCTAGCCCTCTTTACCTCACAATCATGTATTCTGTCATTTTCATACATTTTTACCCCTTTCTTGACGACACGTCTCCAGCTTGTCCTTTCTTGGGCCAGGTCCTCCCATTCTTCAGAGTTGATGTGAGTGCTCTGCTGATCACGCTTACATGTGTCTTTGTACCGCAGACAATGACGACTTAGCGAACGGGCTCCTTGTTCTAGTTGGCCGTATAAGAGGTCTTTTGGGATCCTGCCCTTTCTCACATGACCTAGCCAACGAAGACGTCTTTCAGAAAGCATGAAGTAGATGGTGGTGAGTGTGCCTTCTTTAGAACCTAAGAGTTTGTGACCTTGTCCTGCCATGAAATCTTCAGGATTCTTCTGAGGCTGAGGATGTGGAAACCACTTCGCATTGTCTCCTGCTAAGCGTATGTTTTCCACGTTTCGCTCCCCTGAAGCAAGGTGCTGAGGATGCAAGCCTTGTATACTCTTAGAATCATCGTTCTTACATTTCAGCTTGCTATTCAAAGTGCTGGGAGATTTCTTTGTGTTTCTTCTTTTGTCTGGTGCGATGTTTAATGAGCTGCTTGTCAAGTATGGTGGTACAATGAGCTCCTTGCACCCAAAGGAGTAGCAAGACCTTGGCGGATGAGCACCTAACTGACTGGGGCTGCCCAGCTTTAGGCGGGTGATTGCTTATCAGTGAAGTGTGGTGATTTCTCCCACCGTCGAAGACAACCCGTGGCGTCTCGATGTTTGCCAAAATGAGCTTGGACTTATCATCCGTAACTGTTGTCTTCTGAGTTGTGCCCTTGCTGTGAGACAGCAAAGATGGAGTAACCTCTCAATTTGCGCAATTGGACTGGACATCTTTATGGAGATCCTGTGTTGCACAAGCTACAACGTTTTCCTCTCGACCTCGCCGGTGTGTTTCTGAGGAAAGCAAAGCAGGACGTCTGACACCAGGTTGGTTACAAGAGCTGCCGCTAAGAATGTCTAATGAGCAAGTCTTAACGCATACGAGTCTCCACTCCTGATTTTCTGTTAGGGTTGAATCCCTTAGCCTTTGTCGATCCAACGACTGTCCGCAAGCCAGCAGTATTCTATTTACCTATGCTAGCATGGCACTAAGAATGGTAGAGCGCGCTGTTATTTGGACAGCTCTTGTGAATTAAACGGCTGTTATCTTCTGTCGATGACAAACAACTTGTGTAACAAATTACATGCATATTTTCGTATGTCTGCCTGTTCTCGTGTCCCATTCTATGATTAAACGCTATTCTTTGTAAAAACATATATATAGACATGTAGATTATTTCATAACGAATACATTGACATTTGATCACAAGCATTTTAAACATTTATCAACTACTGTTCTACAAAGAGTGTCCGGAATTACAAACGTACCCAGTAGCGCGCGTTACGTCATAGGAATTACAAACGTATCCAGTATCGCGCGTTACGTCATAGGAATTACAAACGTACCCAGTAGCGCGCGTTACGTCATAGGAATTACAAACGTACCCAGTATCGCGCGTTACGTCATAGGAATTACAAACGTACCCAGTATCGCGCGTTACGTCATAGGAATAACAAACGTACCTAGTATCGCGCGTTATGTCATAGGAATTACAAACGTACCCAGTAGCGCGCGTTACGTCATAGGAATTACAAACGTACCCAGTAGGGCGTTACGTCATAGGAATTACAAACGTACCCAGTAGCGCGCGTTACGTCATAGGAATTACAAACGTACCCAGTAGCGCGCGTTACGTCATAGGAATTACAAACGTACCCAGTATCGGGCGTTACGTCATAGGAATTACAAACGTACCCAGTAGCGTGCGTTACGTCATAGGAATTACAAACGTACCCAGTATCGCGCGTTACGTCATAGGAATTACAAACGTACCCAGTAGCGCGCGTTACGTCATAGGAATTACAAACGTACCCAGTATCGCGCGTTACGTCATAGGAATTACAAACGTACCCAGTATCGGGCGTTACGTCATAGGAATTACAAACGTACGCAGTAGCGCGCGTTACGTCATAGGAATTACAAACGTACCCAGTAGCGCGCGTTACGTCATAGGAATTACAAACGTACCCAGTAGCGCGCGTTACGTCATAGGAATTACAAACGTACCCAGTAGCGCGCGTTACGTCATTACATAACTAAAACAGTACGTGCGTTTCAAGACATGTTCCGTCTGCTAGATGCTAGTTAAGTTCAAATAGGTTTTCATCTTAATGAGGCTACTGTGGAGCAATTGGATGATGAACACACTAGGCATGGAAATATTTAATACACAATTTTATACCTTGCTGTTTTATGTATGTTTCGCTCTAACTCGACATTAACGAAATTGTCTCCGCTCTATATATGACCTCGTAAAACTATAATTGGGAGGTTAAGCATGATCAGGTTATATATTCAAGTATTCAACCAGATATTGTTAGGACAGCTTTACAATATATTGTACGATTAAGCTATATTTACTTTAGCTACTTGTGACAAGTTATGCTTACCGATCTTTCAGCTAGTTTCTATTTAATTTGACCCTTAACTTTTATAAAACTAGTGCAAATAAAACATTCGGTGTTTTCTAAAGATTTGTAGATCTAGCATTGGGTTACACGGAGTTCGATTTTCTGTGCAAAATTCTACAAAATTTGTTAATGTCCTTGTGATACATTATTTGAGAACACCGTGTTTTAAGCTATAATACACGTGTTTTTACGACGTATTATACAAACTGAAATACTTCAGAGATGCATTACTTAAATATTCAATGTTTTCAGTCAAATAGGCAATCTCCGTGTTAGAAAACGTTATATCCCATAATTCATCATTTCCAGCAACTTTCGTGCAATCGGTACACGAGGTATCCGGCAAGGTACACACGTGCATTAATGAAACACCTGCTGAATAACGTCAAACAAGTCCCTGTGTGTGTTTTAATAAAGAAATAATGAATCTGTACCTGTGTTTTATTCGTAGTTTGCACAGCTTGGTTTCCTCTGTGTGTATATAGCTGAAACTACTGGTTATGCTAGAATTTTCAATTTAGGTAAACAGCCACAATTACATTTATCATTGGAACAGTATTTGCTATTGATTGTTAAAGCAATGTCAAGACTTAAGACAACATTTACGTTATCAAGGTGTTGGATAATTGCAAGCATGTACCCGTTTAAAGGAGGGTACAAGACGTTTTCCTGTTGACCATTTCTTGTCTTTATCTGGCTACACGTAGTGTTGCTGCTCTTCCTAGACCAGGTTTACCGCGTGTAACTATCCGACCTCAATAATGATAATATCTGAATGTCTCCATAAACGGTCCCGGATTCCTTAGTCTCTCAAACGTATTGCCACTCTCCTGTCTCCTACGACAACTTCTTGGTATCATATTTCTGAGATGACACTGGCGAATGAAATCGTCTTTCAGGTCCAAATTGTCCCCCTTTTTTTGACTTAGAAGCCCCAACCTCTACCAAGCTGAGGGTAATGCTGCTGTTATGAAGCATTTTGTTTTGAATATATAATGATTGTACTATCCTAGCATGGCGCTGCGAATAGTGGAGCGCGCTGTTCGTGGACAGCTCTTGTTATGGACTAGGCTTCCATAAGGGCATAAGCGTTTATTGAACGCAGTCATGCTATTTTAAAAAAATTACATTAAATTTTGTAGACAGGAATTTATTGACTTTATCTTTATCTCAGGACCTGTTAAATGATGATGACCCAGATTAGCAAGGGAACTATCCACTATGAGATAGTCGAGCCTCCAGCATCCGTATGTTAACATTTGAATTTTCACTTTGGGTCACATTTCTAAATATCTATACATGCAAGAGCCATGATCTACACCGATCACCACACATCACATGCTGTGGTTGAAGGCAGTCATGATTTAACTCTCGATCACCACGCCTCACATGCTGTGGTTGAAGGCAGCCATGATTTAACCCTCGATCACCATGTCTGACGTGCTGTGGTTGAAAGCAGTCATGATTTAACCCTCGATCACCATGTCTGACGTGCTGTGGTTGAATGCAGTCATGATTTAACTCGATCACCACGCCTCACATGCTGTGATTGAAGGCAGTCATGATTTAACCCTCGATCACCATGTCTGACGTGCTGTAGTTGAATGCAGTCATGATTTAACTCGATCACCACGCCTCACATGCTGTGGTTGAAAGCAGTCATGATTTAACACTCGATCGCCATGTCTGACGTGCTGTGCTTGAAGGCAGTCATGATTTAACACGATCACCACGCCTCACATGCTGTAGTTGAAGGCAGTCATGATTTAACCCTCGATCACCATGTCTGACGTGCTGTGGTAGAAGGCAGCCATGATTTAACCCTCGATCGCCATGTCTGACGTGCTGTGCTTGAAGGCAGTCATGATTTAACTCGATTACCACGCCTCACATGCTGTGGTTGAAGGCAGTCATGATTTAACCCTCGATCACCATGTCTGACGTGCTGTGGTTGAAGGCAGCCATGATTTAACTCGATCACCACTGCTCACATGCTGTGGTTGAAGGCAGTCATGATTTAACCCTCGATCACCATGTCTGACGTGCTGTGGTTGAAGGCAGCCATGATTTAACCCTCGATCACCATGTCTGACGTGCTGTGGTAGAAGGCAGCCATGATTTAACCCTCGATCACTATGTCTGACGCGCTGTGGTTGTATGCAGCCATTATTTAACCCTCGATCACTATGTCTGACGCGCTGTGGTTGTATGCAGCCATTATTTAACACTCGATCACCATGCCTGACGTGCTGTGGTTAAAAGAAACCATGACCATACCTGAAATACCATACTTTGAAATGTGTAAATATATGCAAGTTTAGAGTTGCCATGACACGATTGATTGTCTCTTAGCATAGCCTAAAATTGAATCTGGACGCTGGATAAACCTAGAAGCATTCCTTTAGTGGAACGCTTATGTGTAACATGTAATAAACTCGATGACGAGTACCACTTTATACTAGAGTGTTCTTTGTATAACAACCTACGAAAACAGTATATAAAACATATTACTGGTCAGCATGCTGAAACTAATACAACTGTTCGAAAGCAAAAATGAGACTATTATCAAAAACTTGAGTGTATATATTTTCAAAGCGTTTCAACTTCGAGATATTTAATGCATTTTCAGGCATTTTGTTGAAATTATGCCCCCTTTTTCTACTTAGTGCAAATGTTAAAGTTAAGGTACAGGTTTTTTAACCTCTAATATCTTCATAGTGCATTAACATATTGCTTTGATATTTTGTACACTTGTTCACCATCACGACCCCAACCCATACACAGGAGTAGGGAACTCTATTAGGCACTTTGGTGAAATTATGCCCCCTTTTTCAACTCAGTGCAAATGTTAAAGTTTAGGTTCTGGTTTGTTCACCTCTAATATTTTCAAAGTGCATTCACATATTGCTATGCATACTTGTTCTCCATCATGACCACAACCCCTACACAGGGGTAGGTAACTCTATCAAGCATTTTGTTGAAATTATGCCCCCTGATGGACTTGGAAATGCAAATGTTAAAGTTTAGGTACAGGTGTTTTAACCCCTTATATCTTCAAAGTGCATTGACATATTGCTTTGATACTTTGCATACTTGTTCACCATCATGACCCAACCCATAAATCGGGGTAGGTAACTCTATCAAGCATTTTTGTGAAATTATGCCCCCTTTTTCAACTTAGTGCAAATGTTAAAGTTTAGGTACAGGTTTTTTAACCCCTTATATCTTCCAAAGTGAATTGATATATTGCTTTGATACGTTGCATACTTGTTCACCATCATGACCCACCCCCTACACTGGAGAAGATAACTATTTAGCATTTTGTTGAAATTATGCCCCCTTTTGGACTAAGAAATGCTTAGTTGTTTACCTTCAATGACCAAGAGAACCTAAACATGAGTAGGTAACGGTCCTGCATAATTTGTCCAAATTATCCCCCTTTTTAGCTCACCTGTCACAAAGTGACAGAGTGAGCTTTTGTGATCACTCTTCGTCCGTCGTCCGTCGTCCGTCGTCCGTCCGTCTGTCCGTCCGTCCGTCCGTCGTCCGTCCGTCAACAATTGGCTTGTGTAGACACTAGAGGTCACAATTTTAAGCCTAATCTTTATGAAACTTGGTCACAATGATCATCTCAACAAAATCTAGGCCAAGTTCGATATTGGGTCATCTGGGGTCAAAAACTAGGTCACTAGGTCAAATTATAGAAAAACCTTGTGTAGTCACTAGAGGTCACAATTTTGACTTAATATTTATGAAACTTGGTCACAATGATCATCCTAACAAAATCTAGATCAAGTTTGATATTGGGTCATCCGGGGTCAAAAACTAGGTCACAAGGTCAAATCATAGAAAAACCTTGTGTAGTCACTCGAGGTCAAAATTTTGACTTAATCTTTATGAAACTTGGTCACAATGATCATCTCAACAAAATGTAGGTCAAGTTCGATATTGGGTAATCTGGGGTAAAAAACTAGGTCACAAGGTCAAATCATAGAAAAACCTTGTGTAGTCACTAGAGGTCAAAATTTTGGTATAATCTTTACAAATTTCGGTCACAATGATCATCTCAATAAAATCTAGGTCAAGTTCGATAATGGGTCATCTGAGGTAAAAAACTAGGTCACAAGGTCAAATCATAGAAAAACCTTGTGTAGTCACTAGAGGTCACAGTTTTAGTATAATCTTTACGGAACTTGGTCACAATGATCAACACAACAAAATGTAGGTCAAGTTCGATATTGGGTCATCTGGGGTCAAAAACTAGGTCACAATGTCAAATTATGGAAAAATCTTGTGTAGTCACTAGAGGTCACAGTTTTGACCTGATCTTTACGAAACTTGTTCACAATGAACATAACAACAAAATCTAGGTCAAGTTCGATATTGGGTCATCTTGGGTAAAAAACTAGGTCACATTGTCAAATCATAGAAAAACCTTGCATAGTCACTAGAGGTCACAAATTTGGTCTAATATTTATGAAACTCGGTCACAATGATCATCTCAACAAAATCTAGATCAAGTTTGATATTGGGTCATCCAGGATTAAAAACTAGGTCACAAGGTCAAATAATAGAAAAACCTTATGTAGTCACTAGAGGTCACAGTTTTGGCTTGATCTTTACGAAACTTGGTCACAATGATCATCTCAACAAAATCTAGGTCAAGTTCGATATTGGGTCATCTGGGTTAAAAAAGTATGTCATTAGGTCAATCATAGAAAAACCTTGTGTAGTCTCTAGAGGTCACAATATTGGCCTAATCTGTATAAAACTTGGTCACAATGATCATCTCAACAAAATCTAGGTCAAGTTCGACAGGTGAGCGACCTAGGGCCCTTTGGGCCCTCTTGTTTCGACTTACAAGCCCCAACCTCTACACAGCAGAGGGTAATGCTGCTGTTATGAAGCATTTTGTTTTGAATATATATGATTGTACTATCCTAGCATGGCGCAGCGAATAGTGGAGCGCGCTGTTCGTGGACAGCTCTTGTTATACGTACATTGTTCCTTTGTTCAGCAATGTACAAGAAAGAATGAACAAGTCACATCTTTTACGTATAATTAACAAAATTGAGTCAAAAGAGTCTACTATTGCTACATGTTTACATTTTTGCCATTGTTCATCACATTGTCACGTCTTCACACAGTGTAGCAATACCACGTGACTTTTGACTACAGTTACAAGAAAAAATCTGTAAACATTGGAAAATAAAATAAGTATTTTATTTCTTCATCGATTTCTATGAAATATACGCCACGCTAAGGAAAGAATTATTTGCTTTTCATGAGATATAATATCATTTTCAGTGGCTGCTCCGTTTTGTCTATTACCTTGTGAAACCGTGGAAAAGCTGCTGAACAAGGTATTATATTTCACGGAAAGCAAATAATTGTCCCCTTAGCGTGGCGTATATTTCATAGAATCTATGAAGAAATAAAACACTTATGGCTATATTTGTGTTCCAATATTTACACATTTATACTTGTAACTGTAGCCAAACGTCACGTGGTATTGCTACCCTGTATACATACGCCGTTATTCAAAATGTATAATATACTACTCGAAATTTGATAAGGGCCAGGAAAATTTCCATTTGAATATTCTGCAAATTGAATAAGATTGACTGGTAGAATTTTAAAAAACATATTGCTACAACTACAACATTGTAAACCAATAAAGATTACTTCAAAAGTTAATGTCTAAACGCTGATAAGCCCAACCCCATTAAAATGTTAGTGCTGCATTCAAGCCTCTGTACTAACGGAATGCGGTCATTTTCTGGGCATTTTGGGTCTTACAAGATATGGTAATAAAAACGGGATAATACTTTCAATGTTATTCTAGCCACTTTGGTCCCCGCTAATAGGGCTTGTCAGTTACCTGGAAAACGACGTCATTTTGGCAATGCGTATCAAATGCAAGAACTTTAGAAGCAGATAAGATTGTACTTTAGTAATTGCACAACGTTTTCTTCATCGGTTTTGTACATTTAACGTGAGACGGACATCAAAATCAATGTCTTGGCCCTTAGCAAAGTTTGAGTAGTATAATATTGACATGTTGTTACGTGTTTATAATTATATATGCATGCATTGTATGTTCACATGGGCCTTTATAATCGTCTTCTTATAATAACATAACAACATATTAAACCACGTATATAAATATACCACACACTATAGTTCGACTTTAAGCATTGAGCCGTGACTGTACTTTTAAGGTTCCAACCATTAATCGATATATGTTGGTACAGGTTTGACCAGTAAGATAAGTAATATAATTCAGGCCAAGTATTTCGTGTGTCTGAATGGTCGTGACGGTAAAGTCCTTGATAAATTGTAAAATAAATATTGTCAGACCATGGCAGGTTCGGAACCTACCAAAATATTTTTTTAAATGCACACAACTAGAAAATTCTGTGAAATATTAGTTTATGTGACAAACCATAATTGTTACATGTATATTGTAGAACGTTATGACGGCTAATCAGCCAGTCAGCTCGGAATACAGAAATGATCGAAATACATTTTGTAAGTGAATAAAATAAAAAACATATTGAATCTACACATTTTCATGGATAATTTTAATTTTTTTTTTCACTTATAATCTTTTTAAATAACATAAAACAATTAATTAAAAAAATGATCGAATTGGGGATTCGAACCACCAAGTTCTGGGTCAGGAATTCTGGACATTTCCGACTGCACTAAACTCTAATGCGATTACAAACATATATCTGTAAGAATCATATTATTAAACAATCACCTCCGAAAGTAATAAACCATTGTCTACCCGCCAAAATGGACTAGACGGATAGGTCATGGCTCAGAGTTCAAAATTGAACTACATTAAGTTTGCCTTGTTTTTCGTTTCGGCAAGGTAAACCGTATAATTGAAATCCTTACTTTGTTTAAAAATGACAATATTAGTATACATTGCCTGTTATGCATGATCTCGACGCACACGAGGGCATGTTAACTTTTCATGAGATAATATAAATAACATAACATAACAAATATTGCTGAGTATTCACGTCCTCAAATTTTTAGATTACATAAAAAACAAACTTATTACTGTCATATGAAAATCGTATTGTGTTATTTGTATGTTTATAATAGGCCTATGGCTTACTAATAACTATCTATATATATAAATAAACTGAAGGTCGTAAGCCTACGTACACTGTTTGAGAAAATATTGGAACATGCATAGTCTTTTCTGAACTAATTTTGAATCATTCACACACACACATTCAGTCCGTTAATAGAACTAATATTGAATCATTCACACACACATTCAGTCCTTTAATAGAACTAATTTTGAATCATTCACACATACATTCAGTCCGTTAATAGAACTAATTTTGAATCATTCACACACACATTCAGTCCGTTAATAGAACTAATTTTGAATCATTCACACACACACATTCAGTCCGTTAATAGAACTAATATTGAATCATTCACACACATACATTCAGTCCGTTAATAGAACTAATTTTAAATCATTCACACACACATTCAGTCCGTTAATAAAACTAATTTTGAATCATTCACACACACACATTCAGTCCGTTAATAAAACTAATTTTGAATCATTCACACACAAATTCAGTCCGTTAATAGAACTAATATTGAATCATTCACACACACATTCAGTCCTTTAATAGAACTAATTTTGAATCATTCACACATACATTCAGTCCGTTAATAGAACTAATTTTGAATCATTCACACATACATTCAGTCCGTTAATAGAACTAATATTGAATCATTCACACACACATTCAGTCCGTTAATAGAACTAATTTTAAATCATTCACACATACATTCAGTCCGTTAATAGAACTAATATTGAATCATTCACACATACATTCAGTCCGTTAATAGAACTAATATTGAATCATTCACACACACATTCAGTCCGTTAATAGAACTAATATTGAATCATTCACACACACATTCTGTCCGTTAATAGAACTAATACGGTATGCGCTTCACAATTATTAAACCTAATTCGTTTTACGCTGCACTTCTTCCATTGAATATCATTATAATGGCCAATTGTACGACATGTATATGGATCTTATATTTGAAAGTCCGCACCACCAAAAGATTATATACATTCCATAGTACTTTATATTTTCATACAAGGACACACTAATCATGATAAGTAATATGTCCCCGGGCGTGGACAATTGCGCTGAGTTTGCTTTTAGAAGCGCTGTTTAAAGGTTACTTTTACATAGACTTCTATGATTTAAACAAGTGATAGTTTTGTCCATTCAGAAATATACGGGTATATGTGATATAAATTGTGGCGTCTTGTCGCCGAAAAAGGTTAGTCCGAAAAATCGTAAAACAGCTGGTCTACCATGGTAAAATAGTGGATTAACTTATACATACAGGTAGATACACACCATTACAACACCCCGTCTGACACATGTTGAGATGTTATTTTGCAATATTTTTTGAAATTTAATACTTTGAGTATAAAAACTACTCGTTGTTGCCCTTAGCTACTGATGTATTGTACACAATAGCCTTCAATTTGTACATTGAGAGAAAACGTGTAGGACAAATACAATCACAAGTGAACTACAATATCACACAGTGACACATTATATCTAAATTGTTGAGAACCAGACATATCGTGTTTTATATTTGATTATTATATACATGTATCTACGTATGAACATTAAATTATTACTGGTGTATAATTGTACCGTATAAAAATATGTATTGGAATAGAATTATAACCACAATTGTTTGTTCATTACATTGACCGAGATTGTAAATAATAATGACAGTGTCTTATATTATATAGTTTCAATGTTATATTCAGTGGTTTCAATGTTATAGTCAGTGGTTTCAATGTTATATTTAATGGTTGCAATGTTATAGTCAGTGGTTTCAATGTTATAGTCAGTGGTTTCAATGTTATATTTAATGGTTGCAATGTTATAGTCAGTGGTTTCAATGTTATAGTAAGTGGTTTCAATGTTATATTTAATGGTTTCAATGTTATTTTCAATGGTTTTAATGTTATATTCAATAGTTTCAATGTTATACTCAATGGTTTCAAGGTTATATTCAGAGATTTCAATGTTATATTCAATGGTTTCAATGTTATATACAATGGTTTCAATGTTATATACAGTGATTTCAATGTTATATTCAATGGTTTCTATGTCATATTCAGTGATTTCAATGTTATAATAAGTGATTTCAATGTTATATTCAGTGATTTCAATGTTATATTCAGTGATTTCAGTGTAATATTCAGTGATTTCAATGTTATATTCAATGGTTTCAATGTTATATTCAGTGATTTCAATGTTACATTCAGTTGTTTAGATCATTTACCACGTGATTGTAGAATATATATATTATTATATTTCATGGCTGTCCCTAATGACAATTTCACCTCACCCATAGGGATCTGTCATTTTGTCATATGAACCTATCATGCTTCAGAGGTAGAGACTGGTGCCCAAATGATTCATATTCACACAGTTACTAGCTCAACGCTAACGTGTCTAACCATTTGGACTATAAAATACAGTTTGTAACTGTTGCCTGTGATAATTATTTTGTGGTTTGGAAACCAATGCTGCATCCTTATCATATTGTTATTATGATTTTCAGATAAAAGTGTTAGAGTAGTATCAGCCTGGTTGTAGACAACAAGATCAAGATGGTGATACAGAGTAATGTCATGTATCAATGTCACGCCTTCTATATTGGTAATGGACGTTCTACAGAAGGAAAGAAAGGTGTGGAGGCGGTACAAGAGTCACTTAGAGATAGGTAAGAGACAAATAAATACGTTCTTTGAAATAGAAACTCTAAGTATTTGTGCAGCTTTCTGTCTGTCTTGTTGAAGACAGGATCCATACTGAAGAATTGGCGATGTTAGAATCGAAATAATCAATAGGAAACTGTGCTTTGTTATGTTATAAAATATAGGCACTCGTTTGAACGCGTACATTAAATCACTCGTGCTACGCAGTCGTGATTTAATTACTACGCATCCAAACACGTGCCTATATTTTATTACGCAACGAAGCACAGCTATGTCTTCATTATTTCTTATATACAACAGTCACTGTAAGCAAGCTAAACGTTAACCATTTGAGTAATGAACTATTCCCAGTTTGTGTTTCATTTTTATCATGTATTAAGTTTTATTCAAATTACTAACTGCATATTTAAATTTCTACTGATGCGATACAGCATTATTATTCGCATTGCCTCCAAATTGGTGATTTTGTGAGCTATCCACTGATAGTTCAAGGCAGACAGTATCATTGCGAGTTTAGACGCCAATAGGCTTAAACAAAATTGGGGCGCTCCACGGGGATTTCAATAGTAGTCCGTTTGAGTGAAATTATCAACAGCGAAATTATCGGATAATAATTCACTGTTATTCCGTGGTAAACATCGCATAATTGTTTTTAAAATGCCGAGCATAGCCTTTATTTGCCAGTCAGCTTTATGCTGAAATATGGCAGGCATATATGTGTGCCACCCACCTGGATTTGAACCCGGGTCGCCAGATTAGACGACAAGCGCGCTAACCATTGAGCTACGGAGGCCACATTAAAAAACGATGTTAGCTTCGTAGGACAACCATATTTGGTTAATGGTCTAACCAGCGTCATCTAAGAATTTGGTGTTAGTTTCATAAGTGTCAGAGCCATAGGCACACAGTTTCAAATGATTTGAGTCAAAATTATCTTAGTTTACCCTATGTAGAGAGAAGGTTGGGTAGCGGCCATGTTTAAATTCTAATTATTTTGACTCAGATAATTTGAAACCATGTGGTCAGGGCAGGCATTTTCTAAATTTCTTTTTTTGTCATTAATAAAAAGGCTGGACTTTTTATATACATGTACTGTGAAATTGTGAATTCATGGAATATTCCACAGCCAACTGACCTGATGAAATGGTTGTCACTCTCTTTCAGATATCGTGGCAATGTCTCATTGGTTGAAGGTTCTGACGTCACAGTTACCGTGATGCCGGATGTCGTGCACGTGCAGTATTCAAACAGCGTGGAACCAGAATTTACACTTCCCATTTCAACTTTGTCCATGTGTGCTGCCGTAAGATGTGTAGAAAGTTTCGATGACCCCTCGAATATGAAATTCATTCCCGTTCATTCAGCAGTAACTGAAAGCGAACCTGATTCTGAGCATCCTGCAATCTTTGTAACTGTCATGAGGCGCAGCCGCGACCTTGTCGATCCGCTTTTATGTCACCAGTTCATCTGTAATTCGTCACGTGATGCCCTTCATCTTGTTAACGCTACGCAAACTGCCCATACTGCACTAAGACGAGGCTATAGCGCTTCTGGTGCATTGAAGTTCTTCATGGACCAAACTTCCGACATCGATCGCACATTGCACATCTCACGAGCAAGCACAAGCGGCCGAATGTCACAGATAAGTCGAGGTTCGGATTTTCGTGTCAGCACCAGCAACACTGAAGCCAAAACGTACGTCACAACTGCAGCAGATAGCGAAATAAACCGGATAAATCGCGTATCTAGAGTTTACTCTGATAGCGCTTTCCGTGACGACGTTGATGCTAGGGATTCAATGACTTACTACGTCAAGACGGGCGAACATCATATTCCAGCAGCACCAGCACAAACACACCAGTCTGAGACCATTCTGGTTAAAACAGCATCTGTAAGGGCTCCGGCAATACCAGCTCCTGTTCCTATCCCACAACAAACAATTATTGTCGACAAACCAATCATCAGACCACCTAAACCGGCTGAAATCCCACCTCCAAAGATTGTTGAGCGCCCAGTATACATTGAGGGACCTGCTCCACCTAAAATAGAACCACAAGTTATCTATGTAGACAAGCCTATAATGAGAGAGATGAAATGGCCTGAGCCACCGAAACCCCAAGTGGTTGAACGACCTGTTGTGATTGAACCTCCTCCAGCTCCAAGACAGGAGCCACAGAAGATCATAGTAGACAAACCAATACTGAAGGAGTGGCCTAAACAACCAACTCCTCCCCCACCAATCATTGAGGAAAATCTTGTTTACATCAACCCACCAAAATGGATCCAGCCTGCACCACAAAGAATCATAGTGGATAAACCAATAGTAAAAGATCCCGGACCACCCCCTCCAGCACCAGCACCTATCATCGAAGAAAGAAAAGTCTACATTGATGCACCGGAATATCCAAAACAAGAACCGCATAAAATTGTAATTGAAAAGCCGGTATTTAATGCACCCAAACCAGCACCTGCACCACCAGCACCTATCATAGAAGAGAAAAAAGTGTACATTGATCCACCAGCATACCCGAAACAAGAACCGATTAGAATCGTGGTTGAAAAGCCAATCATTCAAGACCCAGGTCCACCACCAAGGGCACCGGAACCCATTATAATCGAAAAACCAGTTCATATTGAGGCGCCTAAATACCAACAGCAAGAACCTCAGCGAATCATTGTAGAGAAACCGATCATGCGAGATCCAGGACCGCCTCCACCACCTCCACCACCAATTATAATCGAGAAAATCGTCTACATTGACCCGCCTCCGTGGCCAAAGGTTGAACCTCAGAGAATAGTGGTAGAGAAACCTGTGTTCAGAGCTCGTCCTCCACCGACTGTGCCGAAACCAATCATAATAGAGAAGCCCGTGTATATAGATGCCCCTCCTGTACCAGTAGTTGAACAACAGAGAGTTGTTGTTGAGAAACCTGTCTTAAGAACAACATATGGTGTGTCGGATACACGTCGCATACCTGTATCATACAACTACCAGTACCAGAATAGACAACCACAACCAGCCAATATGCGACAATCTTACGTTGTAAGATCCGAGGGACGAGTCCCGTCATCTGGTCTTCGTCGTTATGCATGGTCGGAAGTGGGTGAGGAGCGCGGTAGAGCACTGTACAACTATGGTAGCGATGCAGGAGGTTACAGAGTCTATGGACAACCACGTGATTTCCGTGAGAAGCAATTCATGAACGAACGAGGCTTCAGTCGACGTATTAATGGAGAGACCAGGGGAGTTAACTCCTACGTGGGTACACGTGTTGATGATCGACGCAGTTCAGTCAGTAGTTAGATGTATGCATAGAGAACGCATTCCGAATCTCATCAAACATTATAGATATAATTATATTGAAAAATACGAGAACTGTGTACGGTACTAGTGCTATTTTCTTTTGTAAGGGATTATACTCCCGAGTGATAACAGAACAAGGCATTTGAACTACATAAATAGTTTGTATTTCATACTGAGGAGCATTTAATAATTTGAATCAAAGAGTGACCCTACGAATGACTACATGTACTACAATTAATGTGAATATTCTTATCATCGTGATATAAGTACATTTGTCATATTTGGAAAGCATTTACTGTTCCCTTATTTCCATGTGGTGTGATAGTTATTTGGTTCATTGCTGATATTGCAACGTACAGGCAAATTGGATATAAAACATGAAGTAACTCTGAAACAATCTTAATGGTGGATACCACTTGTATTAAGGGGGTAACATAACTATAAACCACAATGGACGTACGTACGCACGCATCCAATACATTGTTTGTATAATCCATTTATCTACCTATAGAATATGTAATACATATATCTAGTTGTCTTGTCTACCTATAGAAAATGTAATACATATATCTAGATGTCTTGTCTACCTATAGAATATGTAATACATGTACATATATCTAGATGTCTGGTCAGATAGATGATGTATAGTTGTTATAATGTGTCTCAATGCTCAATATTCAATCATATATGTACATGTATACGTTATAGTTAGTTTTATTAGTATTTTTGTTTATATACAATATTGTGATGTTATAGTAAAAAGTTATATTTTCTAGACTATCTTTAATATAGTGACGCACCACAGCTATGTAATTGAATAGTTCAATTTGACTACAATAAAACACTACACGTACTGAGTATGTTGATATTTACACTCAGATATATTCACCACTATACACTGATAGCACTTTCAATTATTACTGTAATGGAAACAAACATGCTACATTAGTAACATGATATTAGACATGTTTTTGTGCGCATGCTCGGTTCGTCATTTGTACGACTATTTGTTTCTTGATTAAATATATTATAAGCCTTCATTATACAAACTTCTATCTAATATACTCAACTCTCGTTATCTCGAACTTGTTTATATCGAAGTATATATAATAATAGTAATAATACATGTACTAACTGATGAAATACTCAATTATAGTTTTCACTTTATTAATTATTGGAAATCTTCTGTCATTAAACTCTTCCTGTTTCAACAAGTGTTCGTTCTAATTATTCTTACTTTACAGAGATATCGAAAGTAATTGACAATAAAATTGACAAATCTGAATCAAACTAAAAACATACTGACGTGAAGCATTGGTATCTAACAACTCAATGCTTTCATTTTGAGCAACAATGTTGTGTTTTTATGTGATGGTTTAAATAGTACGTATTGTACATTATACAGAATGTTAGCTGTAAGTCCAGAAAGCATTCAAATACACAGCACAACCTCTGTTATAGAATATTCAAACTTAAATTACAGGGGGATGTTCAATACTACGATCAGCCGAAGTTGTCTACAGCAACCTGTCAAATATTTTATTCTATAACCGATTTCTGACGAGTCCTCCTCGACGCTCAAGCCGAAAACGAGTACTATCCGCGCAATTTGTTATTTTTCTAAACAGGTCACAGTTTTGTCTGAAACCCGCTCAACTGCCTTGAAGCCCTACGCATACTCGAAGATAAACCTCTACAATTCTAGTTTCGTGTGTCATTCGTTTGTACTTGTTTCAGCTCATACGTTGCTGACTCAATAGTCTTCGTGTACATGTAACCGTACGTGTAGTCTTTCGCAACTTCCCAACATCCCTAGTGTAATTCCTACATAATTCAATCATGCAATCTGTATGTTATCAGATGATTGAGAATTGAGACCGTGGTTAAATGGTGAGTGCACTGGAAACCAAGAGATCCTTCCATGAACATTTGACAACAATGTCGATTTCCTCCACTTGTGTTAGTTTCTTATGAAAGTTAGTACTGGTTAGGATACAGTCCAGGCAAACTGGTTGGGTAACTCAGCCGCCCTGCATACCTCACAAATTTTTAATAAACGGCGTTAAACATGAATGAATAAAAACACATGAAAAGTGGATTAGTTCCCTTCAACTACTCGAATACCGGTAATTGTTTAATAAACATTAACAATGTAGTTAATCATCCGACATCGCTAAATTGTCCAGAGAACAAGAAACTAAAATCCGGAGAAAGTGTACAGTGCTTTACAAACGAAGGTGAAGACGAACAGCAGATAAGACAAAGGGACTACGCTCAACCACATGGAAGCATTAACATCAGCACAAAATCATGGTATAAATGAGAACCCTGTAGCAGATCACCCGCCTACAAGCAGGCAGGTCGTCAAAGTAGCTCCAACAATCCTGTGATAAATAACAAACTAATAATCCTGTCGAAATCAGACGACCAGCTGCAAATGTCGACAACCGTTTGGTGCACCCCTGAATGACACACCAGTCACCTACACCCCACCGTAGTAGATGGACCAGACCTGAAATTTAACAGGACCAACAACCAAACAGTATGTAACATACCAACAAGAAGATGAAGAATGTGAAAGCTCCAGGTCCTGACATAATACTACCAATCATGATGAAGGTAGCATCAGACGTCACTACAGATACTAGTATAGATAACATCCAACACGTCTGGGACACAGAAGAGAGTCCCGTACAGTACAGACGGCGTTCCTCTAGAAGATACCGACTGAAGGCAACATGTGAGGTCTACTGCAACTGATAAGGCTTCCAGTATCTATCCAGGCCAGGCAATGTACTTGCATGAATTATATTAGAGAGGATAGAAACCGAACTTAACAAATTCTTTGGAGACGTGCAATGTGAACGCAGCATTCAGAGCAGGTAGATCATGGGCTAAAACTGATTGTAACTCTCCAAATTAATCAATGGAATGTAACGGTCCTATACATGTCAACTCCCTTGTTCGGTACGGTGGACATATGGATATAGGAGATACTGGTCCACTACAGCATCCAAAACATGGAGCATGCACCGTAGCAACAACCCCTGCCTGGTCATCCATGACATGGAGCATGCACCGTAGCAACAACCTCTGTCTGGTCATCCATGACATGGAGCATGCACCGTAGCAACAACCCCTGCCTGGTCACCCATGACATGGAGCATGCACCGTAGCAACAACCCCTGCATGGTCACCCATGACATGGAGCATGCACCGTAGCAACAACCTCTGTCTGGTCATCCATGACATGGAGCAGATACCATAGCAACAACCTCTGTCTGGTCACCTATGACATGGAGCATGCACCGTAGCAACAACCCCTCTTTGGTCACCCATGACATGGAGCATGCACCGTAGCAACAACCTCTGTCTGGTCACCCATGACATGGAGCATGCACCGTAGCAACAACCTCTGTCTGGTCACCCATGACATGGAGCATGCACCGTAGCAACAACCCCTGCATGGTCACCCATGACATGGAGCATGCACCGTAGCAACAACCTCTGTCTGGTCATCCATGACATGGAGCAGATACCATAGCAACAACCTCTGTCTGGTCACCTATGACATGGAGCATGCACCGTAGCAACAACCCCTCTTTAGTCACCCATGACATGGAGCATGCACCGTAGCAACAACCTCTGTCTGGTCATCCATGACATGGAGCATGCACCGTAGCAACAACATCTGTCTGGTCATCCATGACATGGAGCATGCACCGTAGCAACAACCCTGTCTGGTTATCCATGACATGGGACATACACCGTAGCAACAACTACTGTCTGGTCATCCATGACATGGAGCATACACCGTAGCAACAACCCCTGTCTTGTCATCCATGACATGGAGCATACACCGTAGCAACAACCTCTGTCTGGTCATCCATGACATGGATCATACACCGTAGCAACAACCCTGTCTGGTTATCCATGACATGGGCATACACCGTAGCAACAACCTCTGTCTGGTCATCCATGACATGACGCATACACCGTAGCATTAACCCCTGTCTTGTCATCCATGACATGGAGCATACACCGTAGCAACAACCCCTGTCTGGTCATCCATGACATGGAGCATACACCGTAGCAACAACCTCTGTCTGGTCATCCATGACACGGAGCATGCACCGTAGCAACAACCCCTGCCTGGTCATCCATGACATGGATATATGTGAATCCTTTTAAATGCGCAATGATGAGTAACAAGGATACATTCTATCCCGAATGATCTTCTCTACATATACACATTGTGTAATTGAGACTGGAATAGGGATACAGTGTAGAAACTTGCAAGTAGAGCAATATTAACTGGGTAGCACGCAATGCATCATGCCATGGGAGATATTGACTCATTTATATACTGCTGTATGGACAACAGGACATGAGTACAGAGGAAGACATCAGTGCAATAATAGGATCACCGAGGGTTTGCAATTTCCAGTGTGAAAAATCACAATACAAGTATCCAGCTTAAAACAACATCAAACTCTTTAACACCAATTTGATTACAGTCCTACTACATTGTGTATATAGATCTGCAGCAGGGAGAACGACTTAAGGTAAAATAGACCCCTTTCGATAAAAATCGTCTATAACGTGGGTTTGCAACTTACCACCACCTATATGTTTCTGTACCGCTTAAATATACAATAATCCGAGTTCAGGGAGAACTAATATTCAACTTCTAATATTTACATTCACGTCGACCATTTGTAGTATCACGTGACGGACCATGTGTCAATATAGAAAATGAATGGTGTTCCGGTAATACAATGCAGCTCTTCGGCCAATCAAATTAAAAGCCGTGCTGTCACTGTGAAATGGGCGAATTCCTTTCAGTCAATGTTGTTGAATTGCTGCTTTCGTCTAGCTAAGCGGTACAGAAACAGACGAGCGTCGGTGAATTGCACGAAATATGTTCCACTATCAAATCGTCGTACTAATTTCCTCAGATCCTGCGTAAATAATGATTTATCTTCTTTATCGAGTTTCTGATGGCTCGCACGTATGTCCTAAAACCGGGTTTATGCATTCTGCGAACATTCTATGCTCGGCACAGGCGACATTGTGTACGTGTATTGATAAACGTTTTGTTTTTATGTATAATATTATATTGTCGTGAAGTATGCTGTACAAATCAAATGATTGCATTCGATCTGTTTAAAATATTGGACATAATTTTAAGTTGAGTATTTGAGGATCAGTCATAACTAATTTCCCTTACAGTGATTGATTTTTAGCCATGTCGAACCCTTTTGTCTCCAGTTGGAGTGAATAGGTTTAAGTAAGACAGTATTAGTATCTAGTATCATTACATAATCTGACCATGACGATCAATTTCGCCATGTTTGAGTATTGAACATGGTGATTATGGCAATCATTATCAACCATCGATTCTGAATCAGCGTGAATGCTTTAATGTTACGCTGCTTTAAACGAATATCAATTATTTACCATCATGTAAAATAAAGTGACAAATTACGCGCTAGCCGTACATTATGTGTATAGTCCTCTCCCAATTGATGAATCGCTTTTACCTTACCGCCTATTCACGAATACGAGGTTATAGATCTTACACAAGATACGTTGTAAGCGACATATAGAAGCTTTTCATTATCGTATATCATCATTTCATTTGGATAAAAACATTTTTTTCATTAAACTTCAAGGGTAGAAAACCGGTTCGCTGATAGCAAAACGTAATTGGGTGGTGAATTTATATATATATTCAATGTGTGCATGAAGCGTGAGCTCCAGTCAGGTGTAACATCCGTACAGTGATGCTCGAGCATTGCGAAACTTGCGAGTCGTCTGCGCCGAAAACGATGGTGTAAATATTAGAGGGATATTTTCGTTGAAAACATAGAATCTACAGAGTCATCTTGGGCTCCTTCGCCTGACTGATTTACAACAGTGGAGTAAGGGTTCCAGGATTGTTCGAGAAGCGTCTGCCGCAGGTAAATATTTATATCATTTTATTGATAAATTTACTAGTGGTGTTTAATGCAGTGATGTTATGTGACATCATTCATTTAATTTATTTATCCGTATGGTAGGCAACAATTACGACTACACATGACAATGCATTCACCCTAAACCAGTCACATTATGAGTCGAAACTTTTTAAACTTGAAATATGTATCATCAGTATCCGGCTGTATTTTCATGGCACTCATTAATGGTGTGCTTTCCTTATTGTACATCGTAATTATGTTTTGACCTTCTAAATCTAACCTGCTATGTGGACATGTGAAGATAGAATATTTAAGAGTCCAGTTCAATGTTGCTATCGCGTACTATCGATTACCACCTATGTGGAACTATAAGCATATAATACTTTTTTACTTGACTCACTTGATTGCCAGTATTGTCGATGGTCCCTGGAAGCTACATGTATTATTACAGGTCATTTTCTCTTCACCTCGTAAAATACAAAACGATTTTGTCTCGCACAAATGTAATGTAAACCATTTGTCTCGGAATAAAAGTGCTAGAGGTGGCTTTTTAATCTTCTTATTTTCACGTTTGGTGATTAATACTTTATCTTACATCAGTAGTTTGGTAATCAATGCTCTATCTTACATCAGTAGTTTGGTAATCAATGCTCTATCTTACATCAGTAGTTTGGTAATCAACGCTTTATCTTACATCACTAGTTTGGTAATCAATGCTCTATCTTACATCAGTAGTTTGGTAATCAATGCTCTATCTTACATCAGTAGTTTGGTAATCAATGCTCTATCTTACATCAGTAGTTTGGTAATGAATGCTCTATCTTACATCACTAGTTTGGTAATCAATGCTCTATCTTACATCAGTAGTTTGGTAATCAATGCTCTATCTTACATCACTAGTTTGGTAATCAATGCTCTATCTTACATCACTAGTTTGGTAATCAATGCTCTATCTTACATTACTAGTTTGGTAATCAATGCTCTATCTTACATCACTAGTTTGGTAATCAATGCTCTATCTTACATCAATAGTTTGGTAATCAATGCTTATCTTACATCACTAGTTTGGTAATCAATGATCTATCTTACATCACTAGTTTGGTAATCAATGCTCTATCTTACATCACTAGTTTGGTAATCAATGCTCTATCTTACATCAATAGTTTGGTAATCAATGTTCTATCTTACATCACTAGTTTGGTAATCAACGCACTATCTTAATCACTAGTTTGGTAATCAATGCTTTATCTTACATCAGTAGTTTGGTAATCAATGCTCAATCTTGTATCACTAGTTTGGTAATCAATGCTCTATCTTACATCAATAGTTTGGTAATCAATGCTCTATCTTACATCAATAGTTTGGTAATCAATGCTCTATCTTACATCAATAGTTTGGTAATCAATGCTCTATCTTACATCAGTAGTTTGGTAATCAACGCTTTATCTTACATCACTAGTTTGGTAATCAATGCTCTATCTTACATCACTAGTTTGGTAATTAGTGCTATATCTTACATCACTAGTTTGGTAATCAATGCTCTATCTTACATCACTAGTTTGGTAATCAATGCTCTATCTTACATCACTAGTTTGGTAATAAATGCTCTATCTTACATCAGTAGTTTGGTAATCAATGCTTTATCTTGTTTCACTAGTTTGGTAATCAATGCTCTATCTTACATCAGTAGTTTGGTAATCAATGCTCTATCTTACATCAGTAGTTTGGTAATCAATGCTCTATCTTACATCACTAGTTTGGTAATCAATGCTCTATCTTACATCACTAGTTTGGTAATCAATGCTCTATCTTACATTACTAGTTTGGTAATCAATGCTCTATCTTACATCAGTAGTTTGGTAATCAATGCTATATCTTACATCAATAGTTTGGTAATCAATGCTCTATCTTACATCAATAGTTTGGTAATTAGTGCTCTATCTTACATCAATAGTTTGGTAATCAATGCTCTATCTTACATCAGTAGTTTGGTAATGAATGCTCTATCTTACATCACTAGTTTGGTAATCAATGCTCTATCTTACATCAGTAGTTTGGTAATCAATGCTCTATCTTACATCACTAGTTTGGTAATCAATGCTCTATCTTACATCACTAGTTTGGTAATCAATGCTCTATCTTACATTACTAGTTTGGTAATCAATGCTCTATCTTACATCACTAGTTTGGTAATCAATGCTCTATCTTACATCAATAGTTTGGTAATCAATGCTTATCTTACATCACTAGTTTGGTAATCAATGATCTATCTTACATCACTAGTTTGGTAATCAATGCTCTATCTTACATCACTAGTTTGGTAATCAATGCTCTATCTTACATCAATAGTTTGGTAATCAATGTTCTATCTTACATCAGTAGTTTGGTAATCAATGCTTTATCTTACATCAGTAGTTTGGTAATCAATGTTCTATCTTACATCAGTAGTTTGGTAATCAATGCTTTATCTTACATCAGTAGTTTGGTAATCAATGCTCTATCTTACATCACTAGTTTGGTAATCAACGCTCTATCTTAATCACTAGTTTGGTAATCAATGCTTTATCTTACATCAGTAGTTTGGTAATCAATGCTCAATCTTGTATCACTAGTTTGGTAATCAATGCTCTATCTTACATCAATAGTTTGGTAATCAATGCTCTATCTTACATCAATAGTTTGGTAATCAATGCTCTATCTTACATCAATAGTTTGGTAATCAATGCTCTATCTTACATCAGTAGTTTGGTAATCAACGCTTTATCTTACATCACTAGTTTGGTAATCAATGCTCTATCTTACATCACTAGTTTGGTAATTAGTGCTATATCTTACATCACTAGTTTGGTAATTAGTGCTATATCTTACATCACTAGTTTGGTAATCAATGCTCTATCTTACATCACTAGTTTGGTAATAAATGCTCTATCTTACATCAGTAGTTTGGTAATCAATGCTTTATCTTGTTTCACTAGTTTGGTAATCAATGCTCTATCTTACATCAGTAGTTTGGTAATCAATGCTCTATCTTACATCAGTAGTTTGGTAATCAATGCTCTATCTTACATCACTAGTTTGGTAATCAATGCTCTATCTTACATCAGTAGTTTGGTAATCAATGCTCTATCTTACATCACTAGTTTGGTAATCAATGCTCTATCTTACAGCAATAGTTTGGTAATCAATGCTCAATCTTGTATCACTAGTTTGGTAATCAATGCTCTATCTTACATCAATAGTTTGGTAATCAATGCTCTATCTTACATCACTAGTTTGGTAATCAATGCTCTATCTTACATCAGTAGTTTGGTAATCAATGCTCTATCTTACAGCAATAGTTTAATCTAAACTGGAAACAACAAGTCAACACAGTATTGAAGAAATGCAACACCTATCTATATCTGTTATTAAGAATAAAGCAATTTCTGTCAATTCCGTCTAGAAAACTATTCTTTAATGCATACATACTAGCACATCTTGACTACTTTTGTTCTATATGGGGCAACTGTAGTGGTGACCTCGCAGGCAAATTACATAAGTTTCAAAAAAGAGCTGCTAGAGTAATTCTTAATCAAGACTATGCAGCACCATCACAAGAACTTTTCTTAGAACTTGGATGGCTAAAATTCAGTGATAGAGTAGAATACAAAAAATCTGTGTTTAATTTAGTGTATAAAGCATTAAATGACCAATCTCCTGAATACATGGGAAACAAATTTCAATACACTCATGACAAACATAATATCAATTTGAGATCATCCGTGCAAAACATACTTCATGTTCCAAAACCAAGAATTGAATTCTCAAGAAAATCCTTTTCATACTCTGGTGCAAAACTGTGGAATAATCTACCAAAATCAGTGCAAACCGCAAGGCCACTTTCTTCATTTAAAAGCAAATATGTAAAGTGGAAATTTACTGGCATTTCATAATTATTGCCAAAACATTTTATGATAACAAAATTGTTGTTTATGATTGAAATACACGCGGACATCTGATTTAGGTGTCATACTTATGTATTTGTACCTGTGTAATTTGAGTTATGTATTGTTGTAAATATTGTCATTGAATATGTATATTTATTGTTATTGTGGACCATAATGAAAATTGGTTTGCCAATTATGTTATCCACAGAAAAAAGACGTTATTATTATTATTATTATAATAGTTTGGTAATCAGTGCTATATCTTACATCAATAGTTTGGTAATCAATGCTCTATCTTACATCAATAGTTTGGTAATTAGTGCTCTATCTTACATCAATAGTTTGGTAATCAATGCTCTATCTTACATCAATAGTTTGGTAATCAATGCTCTATCTTACATCACTAGTTTGGTAATCAATGCTCAATCTTACATCACTAGTTTGGTAATTAGTGCTATATCTTACATCACTAGTTTGGTAATCAATGCTCTATCTTACATCACTAGTTTGGTAATTAGTGCTATATCTTACATCACTAGTTTGATAATCAATGCTCTATCTTACATGTCTAGTTTAGTAATTAGTGCTATATCTTACATCACTAGTTTGGTAATCAATGCTCTATCTTACATCTTTAGTTTGGTAATCAATGCTCTATCTTACATCAATAGTTTGGTAATCAATGCTCTATCTTACATCACTAGTTTGGTAATCAGTGCTATATCTTACATCACTAGTTTGGTAATCAATGCTCTATCTTACATCAATAGTTTAATAATCAATGCTCAATCTTGTATCACTGTTTGACTATCGATAATCTATATAATACCGTAAGTATGAATATCAATACTAGTTTGGTTATCGATACTCTATCTATTACCGTTGGTTTGGTTATCGATACTCTATCTAATACCGTTAGTTTGGCTATCGATATTCTGTCTATTATTGTTAGTTTGGTTATCGATACTCTATCTATTATTGTTAGTTTGGTTATCGATACTCTATCTATTATCGTTAGTTTGGTTATCGATACTCTATCTAATACCATTAGTTTGGTTATCGATATTCTGTCTATTATTGTTAGTTTGGTTATCGATACTCTATCTATTATCGTTAGTTTGGTTATCGATACTCTATATCTATTATTGTTAGTTTGATTATCGATATTCTGTCTCATACCGTTAGTTTGGCTATCGTTATTCTGTCTATTATTGTTAGTTTGGTTATCGATACTCTATCTATTATTGTTTGTTTGGTTATCGATACTCTATCTAATACCGTTAGTTTGGTTATTGATACTCTATCTATTATCGTTAGTTTGGTTATCGTTATTCTGTCTATTATTGTTAGTTTGGTTATCGATACTCTATCTATTATTGTTAGTTTGGTTATCGATACTCTATCTATTATTGTTAGTTTGGTTATCGATACTCTATCTATTATTGTTAGATTGGTTATCGATATTCTGTCTATTATTGTTAGTATTGTTAATCTAATAGACAGGCGATTTCGTTTCTATTTCGTTGAGTTAGACACTGGGTTCTTTATCTACTACAGATGAGTTAGGCTGTCGATACTTTATCAACAATAAATGATTAAGACAGTTGATACTTTATCTAATACTGTTGGTTTGGTAGTTGATACTTTATCTACTATAGATGAGTTAGGCAGTTGATACTTTATCTACTGCAGATAAGTTAGGCAATCGATACTTTTTCTACTGCAGATGAGTTAGCAGTTAATACTTTATCTCTTACTGATGAGTTAGGAAGTTGATACTTTATCTACAACAGATGAGTGAGGCAGTCGATACTTTATCTAATACTGTTGGTTTGGTAGTTGCTACTTTATCTACTATAGATGAGATAGGCATTGGGTTCTTTATCTACTACAGATAAGTGAGGCAGTCGATACTTCATCTACAACAGATGAGTTAGGCAGTCGATACTTCATCTACAACAGATGAGTTAGGCAGTTGATACTTTATCTACTACAGATGAGTTAGGCAGTTGATACTTTATCTACAACAGATGAGTTAGGCAGTTGATACTTCATCTACAACAGATGAGTTAGGCAGTTGATACTTTATCTACAACAGATGAGTTAGGCAGTTGATACTTTATCTACAACAGATGAGTTAGGCAGTTGATACTTTATCTACTACAGATGAGTTAGGCAGTTGATACTTTATCTACTACAGATGAGTTAGGCAGTTGATACTTTATCTACAACAGATGAGTTAGGCAGTTGATACTTTATCTACAACAGATGAGTTAGGCAGTTGATACTTTATCTACTACAGATGAGTTAGGCAGTTGATACTTTATCTAATACGGTTGGTAAGGCAGTCGGTCTATGTATACTACTGCTGGTTATCTCTGTTGTATTTGGTTTCACTGCTCCCCGTCAAAGTAATGTTAACCCATTATATACGTCTTCACAATCGTCCTGCATACATACAGAGTTTGTACTGCATGTATGTATTTAGCATCTAGTCATGGTGAACAGTTTTGCTTAAGCTTATATTTCCATCGTGTATACGTATAATGTTATTTAGAATATGCTAAAATGTACATGATTGAATGAATTACCTTTTGAATCCTCAGGGTAATAGAATAAACTTCAATGTAGTTGGTAGCAAAGCTGATTTAAATAAGATAGTCTTAAATGTTTTACATGCTTATCCTTGCTTTGGTTCAGATCAGCGTGATCATTTGTTTACATGTGAATTAGCATATTTTCGGATACATAATCAAAGCGCTGATGGTTCTATTATATGACGAGGTACATGGCATAGTCATAGTCTGAGTGTTGTTATATGACGAGGTACATGGCATAATCATAGTATGTGTGTTGTTATATGACGAGGTACATGACATAGTCATAACCTGTGTGTTGTTATATGACGAAGTACATGACATAGCCTGTGTGTTGTTATATGACGAGGTACATGACATAGTCTGAGTGTTGTTATATGACGAGATACATGACACGGTCATAGTCTGAGTGTTGTTATATGACGAGGTACATGACATAGTCTGAGTGTTGTTATATGACGAGGTACATGACACGGTCATAGTCTGAGTGTTGTTATATGACGAGGTACATGACATAGTCTGAGTGTTGTTATATGACGAGGTACATGACACGGTCATAGTCTGAGTGTTGTTATATGACGAGGTACATGACATAGTCTGAGTGTTGTTATATGACGAGGTACATGACACGGTCATAGTCTGAGTGTTGTTATATGACGAGGTACATGACATAGTCATAGTCTGAATTTTGTTTGAGCTGCATAAAGAGAATGTGCTCAGCATTTTAGCACCTCGGTCTTATGCAATATGAAAATGAAAACGAGACAAAACATCTATGTTATTCATGTCACTTGAGTCACAGGTTTTTGACTTATCAGTTATATAGTAACGGCGGAATTGTGTCAATGTATGCCAAATGCATCGCGTGGTTTTTCGACATTTAGTAGCGCACTAGTTTTGTTGACACTGGCTATAAGATTGTTATGTTATTATCGACGTTCGGACAGTGATTATGTTGTTGGTTTGTTATTAGTGTATCAGTGGCCGAGTGGTTAACGCTCTCGACTTCCATTCCGGAGGTTCCTGGCTCGATCTCGACCGGGACACTGGAAACTTCAGAAACCAGAAACGTGTTCAGTGTTTCCCACCAAACTAATGATGAACTGGTTGGAAACCCAGAGGTAGTCTCGCGTGTATCGGTAAACACCAAGAACGTTACAAGAACCAATGAGTCTATTCGGAAAGAGCTAGGACAGTTCGCCCGGATTCTTTGTATCGCACTGTCTCTTCCCTCGAAGCCGGATGTCATTAGCCACTAAGGCAGGGAGGGATAAGCACTACGGTTGTCTTAGTCGAACGCTATCAAAAGGTGTTGGACCTTAGAGTGATTTAGTTTTATTTTATCGTTGAGTTGTGTGTTGGGCATTGTGCCGTGTGATTGTGGTCAGTGTTATTACTGTGTTTTGTGTTCGGCTGTTTCAGTTGAGTGCTGGCATTCACTGTCCGTATCTTTTGACATTGTTTTTGCTGTTTTTGGTTTGTTATTGGTTTTGGAGCTGGATTTGCAGATGTTTTAAAATTATTTGTTATTGGTTTTTGGTGTAGACGAATGACACATCATGTTTATACATGTAGTGGTATAAAACAAACTACTTGAGTACTTCCTTCTGGGATATCTTCAAATCACTGAATTATTCTCTCTAAATTACATCTTAAACATAATGTTAATTTTAATCGCCCTCCAACGCCTTCATTTCAGTTTTAGAATATGAAAAGCTCGTCTATTTCAGGTGGAACTAAACTTCAACATGTGTTGGAGTATTCTTAATGTCTTACATTTGTAAAAAGTAAATGACGGAACTGACAAAATCATCAATTACATGTATCTTAATACAGGAAACTATAGTCTTTAATTCAGGACATTTGTGGATCGATGTATAGCGACATTTGTGTATAAACACAGCTATGATCGATGTATCGCGACATTTATGTATAAACACAGCTAGGATCGATATATCGCGACATTTGTGTATAAACACAGCTAGGATCGATGTGTCGCGACATTTGTGTATAAACACAGCTAGGATCGATGTATCGCGACACTTGTGTATAAACACAGCTAGGATCGACGTGTCGCGTTAAGATACTATCTTGTAGATCTATAAAACAGAAGATTCTAACGAATTGCGAATACCAGCAAATCAGTTTTTTTCAAATGACACTTCCATTCATTTGCAAACATTTGAAAATATGGACATTAATATCAAATGAAATATCCATTTGTTTGCAAAAGGGAATATTTGCCTTAATTGTCATATACGGTTTGTATGGGCTAAACGTATCGATGTATACCCGTATTTCCAGGCCAGTGGTTTTACAGAACAAACTAATATTTACATTCCACACAAACGCATTACAAACTTTAAGAACATCAACTAACTTATGTTGAAAACATTCATATATTTCACATTACTTGGGTGAGCAGATTAATCAAACTAACCAGGTATATCATGACTGCAGTGAAATTGAGCATCCAAAGTTGAATTTTTCTGGCGCATCGAAATGCTTGATTGTACAATAATTCAATATTTAGTATTTTAAATCACTTGTCAATTACATAGTATTAGGTAAACGTCGTTATTGTCAGCCAATGATCAGCTTATGTGCAAGTAGGGTATGTTGTGCGCCTCCTTCTACTTCTTCTTCCTAGATAGATTGGTACGTTGTAGTAGATTTGAGGTGTAGTCTAACTGACACACATAAAGTCAAATGAAACGTGTATGTTTAATCCATTATAACAGTTCACATGTGTGTTAACATACCTAATGAATTGGCATTTTCACTCTAAAAATGTACGATCATGTATACCATTATATAACGACATTTTCAGGCAATACGTAATTCGATGATGATGTTGCTCTGTTCTTGTGGTATTATGGGCCGGTGGCCGATGATATTTTGAAATAAACTAATATTATAATTATTACTTGGGTGTGAGAACTTTACTCTGTCCCCGCACCTACACTTAATAAACTTCAAATATATATGATAATTAGTTTGAAATGTTTATCCGTGCGTTTCCCGCTGCATGATTCACAATGTGTTACACCTATTGAGTGTTCAACCATTTATATGATACGTATTAAGATTTGTGGCAATATCAATGCTTACAAAAGTTGTATATGGTATCAATGTGGTAGCTTATACAAGTAGTTTATGCAGGAATATTTGATTATATTAATAAGTTGCTGTTGATTTCAAGGACTTTATCTGTCTTTATTTGGTAAGTTATATCATCGTAACATTTCCCACAGGTTGACTATGCTTCAACAGGCTTGTTTAGTCTATGAGGTTTCCAAGCAAAATTGATACAGCGCTGTAAGTCGACACTGCAAACTGCATAATAACATACGCCATGTAATCGATTATACACTCCTAGATGACAACAACAACATCTGTCTGGACAGTCCTGTCTCATGTACGAACATGCAAACTTTGGATGAGGTGGTTGTTTGTGTCGGTTGTAGTAACATTGTTAATATTATACACAACACATGAATCAGCTTGTATACATGATGGACTGTTGTTTAAGGACTACCAAGTTGTGATATTTCCAGACTGTTGAATTAAGGTTGGTGTAGCAGAGAATTAAACACGTTTTGTAGTCAAATATATCCACTTAAAATCCATAGTCTGACCTTCTGTACAATCACTTAGTTGGATATGTGATGTCTACAACATCTAGGGCAGCAGCACCTCTAGGGCAGCAGCACCTCCTTGATATGTCTACAACATCTAGGGCAGCAGTACCTCCTTGATATGTCTACAACATCTAGGGCAGCAGCACCTCTAGGGCAGCAGCACCTCCTTGATATGTCTACAACATCTAGGGCAGCAGCACCTCCTTGATATGTCTACAACATCTAGGGCAGCAGCACCTCTAGGGCAGCAGCACCTCCTTGATATGTCTACAACATCTAGGGCAGCAGCACCTCCTTGATATGTCTACAACATCTAGGGCAGCAGTACCTCCTTGATATGTCTACAACATCTAGGGCAGCAGCACCTCTAGGGCAGCAGTACCGCCTTGATATGTCTACAACATCTAGGGCAGCAGCACCTCCTTGATATGTCTACAACATCTAGGGCCGCAGCACCTCCTTGATATGTCTACGACATCTAGGGCAGCAGTACCTCCTTGATATGTCTACAACATCTAGGGCAGCAGCACCTCCTTGATATGTCTACAACATCTAGGGCAGCAGCACCTCTAGGGCAGCAGTACCTCCTTGATATGTCTACGACATCTAGGGCAGCAGTACCTCCTTGATATGTCTACAACATCTAGGACAACAGCACCTCATTGATATGTCTACAACATCTAGGGCAGCAGCACCGCCTTGATATGTCTACAACATCTAGGGCAGCAGTACCGCCTTGATATGTCTACAACATCTAGGACAACAGCACCTCATTGATATGTCTACAACATCTAGGACAGCAGTGCTTCCTTGATATGTCTACAACATCTAGGGCAGCAGCACCTCCTTGATATGTCTACAACATCTAAGGCAGCAGTACCTCCTTGATATATCTACAACATCTAGGGCAGCAGTACCCCTTTGATATGTCTACAACATCTAGGACAGCAGTACCGCCTTGATATGTCTACAACATCTAGGGCAGCAGTACCCCCTTGATATGTCTACAACCTTGATATGTCTACAACATCTAGGGCAGCACTACCGCCTTGATATGTCTACAACATCTAGGGCAGCAGCACCTCCTTGATATGTCTACAACATCTAAGGCAGCAGTACCTCCTTGATATATCTACAACATCTAGGGCAGCAGTACCCCTTTGATATGTCTACAACATCTAGGGCAGCAGTTCCGCCTTGATATGTCTACAACATCTAGGGCAACAGCAATTCCTTGACAATTCAATCATTTGACGTGCATAAATAGTTCACGTTATTTAAACAACAACAACAACAACTCTTGAAAGTATTTAACATATCGGACATACTAGCACCTACTACTCTTTGTCTGGGCTACTCTATGTCTCTCTTCTAAGTGCATG
Source organism: Spisula solida (assembly GCA_947247005.1). NCBI lineage: Eukaryota > Metazoa > Mollusca > Bivalvia > Venerida > Mactridae > Spisula > Spisula solida. The sequence continues at coordinate 14,578,091 of OX365953.1, read as the reverse complement.
TTGTATGTTGTTTACTATACAATGTATTAGATTGTTTACAATATTGATGTCAACTCAAACAACAGTTCAATAAATGCACTAATCTTACCTTTTATCGACATGAACTATGTATTGTAATAACTTGGAAACGTCTATATAATAGAGTCAGCCACATAATATACATAAAAGTCCGTCCATACACTCAAACCCCTGATGAGGACTAACACCTAACACGTTACAATCTGACCTGTACAATGATGGTGTACTGACTGACGAATATCATTTATTACACTTTATCTAAATAAGGAGTTATGTTTGTCCCTTTCTCTTAAACCCTGTTACAGTCTGAATGAAACGTTTTGTTATACTGGATGATACAATGTATTCCGGTGTTTTACATATAATACATGTCAGGGAGATTCGTCTATATTTTGCTAGCTCTGTTCCCATTGTTACTCGCCATTTGCCAGATCTCAGGGAGAGTGCTTTTTAGTAGACGTTCATTTGTTTGGTAAAAAGGCGTTGATAAATTCCTCAAATGGATGATAGACTCTTTGTCATAGTTCTGCTGGAGAGTTATTACTTAGCATGTTGTAGTTGTGCACATAGTTAAGGACACTACCTTCGAAATATGACCCCGGACGAGTCCATTTGCTAAGGTTGAAACGATATATTAATTTTAGTCCGCCCTGGATTTATTTATTGTTCATCTTAACATTGCTCTGATGACAATCGGGTAGAATTACAAATTATTTTCATCATTAGTTTCATTGGAATATCACCATTCTAAGAATTCTCTTTACAAACGTCAACAAGCGTTTACTATGATAATTCAAGGAGCGCAGTTTGGTCAAATACCTCAACCTTTAGATCTTTGGTTTGATTGACTGTTGACCGACATTTTTGTTCCACAGTCTTAACGTGGGAATGTTTTCAGTGCCACAAAATAAAAAGGAAATAGATATTTTTTAGAAATGTGTAATATTTATGCACGCACATGTTTTATTTAGCTAAATTAAAAAGAATATTCAGAATTCGTGGGACTCGAACCCGAGCAAAAATAGATCTGTTTAGATCTGTAAACAGTAGCTTAGCCAACTCTGCCAAGGAGGGCGATATAAATTACTAATTCGAATATGTGTTTCTATTCTGAATACTGTAGATACACCCCATTTACCTAGATTATTTCATTATTAAAAGTACAGGTCCGCCCGAATGATTGTGATTCATCTATAACATCGTATTAAGTTATAGTTAGAACATATTAAGTAAATTTTAATGATTAAAAAGGGCGGAGCGAGCGAAGCGAAGCGAGTCCTTTTTAGTCATTAAAATTTACTTAATATGTTCTAACTAACTTAGAATATAACATTCTGCATTCTGATTGGCCGATAGAAAGTAGCGCCAACGCATGACGTAAAGTCTGTGAAGAGAAAATTTTAATGATTAAGTTTTCATTTAACCGCCAAAATGCGGCGTTTTCATTGGCTCATAATGTAGGTTATATTCTAATGTATTGTTTATACAGTACGATACGTAACAAAACCAATGTTTGTATTTTATTATTCAATATCTCTAGATTGGAAACTATTGATATAGCTGATTGAATGGGTGGTAACATGGACAATGTATCCATTAGTTAAATGATTTCATACTTCTTTATTACATTGTATCATGTTGAGATGTCACCAACATTATCAGATAAGTTGCTCGTTGAAAAACAACAAAATAATTAATCAGATAAAAGCCGAATTCTTGAATTGATATCTTAAGTACAGTGTATGATTTTAGCATACATGTACATTATAATACAATCATATTAATATACAGGTTCATTAGCAGGTTATATGTTCTCTTCTGATATTGCTCTGACACTGGTCGATTGTGAATAATACAATAAACACTTTCTTACAATCAGATCTGGTAATACCCTACACCCGGTTAGCTGAGGATTTCGGGGTTACATCACTCGACTGTTGGGCTGACGGTTCCGGGGTAACGGTAACATCACTCGACTGTTGGGCTGACGGTTTCGGGGTTACGTCACTCGACTGTTGGGCTGACGGTTCCGGGGTTACATCACTCGTCTTTTGGGCTGACGGTTCCGGGGTAACATCACTCGACTGTTGGGCTGATGGTTTCGGGGTTACATCACTCGACTGTTGGGCTGACGGTTCCTGGGTTACATCACTCGACTGTTGGGCTGACGGTTCCTGGGTTACATCACTCGACTGCTAGGCTGACAGTTCCGGGGTAACATCACTCGACTTTTGGGCTGACGGTTCCGGGGTAACATCACTCGACTGTTGGGCTGACGGTTCCGGGGTAACATCACTCGACTGTTGGGCTGACGGTTTCGGGGTTACGTCACTCGACTGTTGGGCTGACGGTTCCGGGGTTACATCACTCGTCTTTTGGGCTGACGGTTCCGGGGTAACATCACTCGACTGTTGGGCTGATGGTTTCGGGGTTACATCACTCGACTGTTGGGCTGACGGTTCCTGGGTTACATCACTCGACTGTTGGGCTGACGGTTCCTGGGTTACATCACTCGACTGCTAGGCTGACAGTTCCGGGGTAACATCACTCGACTTTTGGGCTGACGGTTCCGGGGTTACATCACTCGACACTGGGCTGACGGTTTCGGGGTTACATCACTCGACTGTTGGGCTGACGGTTCCGGGGTAACATCACTCGACTGTTGGGCTGACGGTTCCGGGGTTACATCACTCGACTGTTGGGCTGACGGTTCCGGGGTAACATCACTCGACTGTTGGGCTGACGGTTCCGGGGTAACATCACTCGACTGTTGGGCTGACGGTTTCGGAGTTACATCACTCGTCTTTTGGGCTGACGGTTCCGGGGTTATATCACTCGACTGTTGGGCTGACGGTTCCGGGGTTACATCACTCGACTGTTGGGCTGACAGTTCCGGGGTTACATCACTCGACTGTTGGGCTTACGGTTCCGGAATAACATCACTCGACTGTTGGGCTGACGGTTTCGGGGTTACATCACTCGTCTTTTGGGCTGACGGTTCCGGGGTTACATCACTCGACTGTTGGGCTGACAGTTCCGGGGTTACATCACTCGACTGTTGGGCTGACGGTTCCTGGGTTACATCACTCGACTGTTGGGCTGACGGTTCCGGGGTTACATCACTCGACTGTTGGGCTGACGGTTCCTGGATTACATCACTCGACTGTTGGGCTGACGGTTCCTGGGTTACATCACTCGACTGTCGGGCTGACAGTTTCGGGGTTACGTCACTCGACTGCTGGGATGACAGTTTCGGGGTTATATCACTCGACTGCTGGGCTGACAGTTTCGGGGTTACATCACTCGACTGTTGGGCTGACGGTTCCTGGGTTACATCACTCGACTTTTGGGCTGACGGTTCCGGGGTTACATCACTCGACACTGGGCTGACGGTTCCTGGGTAACATCACTCGACTGCTGGGCTGACAGTTTCGGGGTTACATCACTCGACTGCTGGGCTGACAGTTTCGAGGTTACATCACTCGACTGTTGGGCTGACGGTTCCGGGGTTACATCACTCGACTGTTGAGCTGACGGTTTCGGGGTTACATCACTCGACTGTTGGGCTGACGGTTCCGGGGTTACATCACTCGACTGTTGGGCTGACGGTTCCGGGGTAACATCACCCGACGTTGGGCTGACGGTTCCTGGGTAATATCACTCGACTGTTGGGCTGACGGTTCCTGGGTAACATCACTCGACTGTTGGGCTGACGGTTCCTGGGTTACATCACTCGACTGTTGAGCTGACGGTTCCGGGGTTACGTCACTCGACTGCTGGGCTGACAGTTTCGGGGTTACATCACTCGACTGTTGTGCTGAGGTTACAACAATGACCGACGTCAATAGCTGTAATATTCTTAAAATTATAGTATAATTCAATGCTGTTGTGAAATTCATACATCATGTACTTTAAATGTGTGCTTTAAATGTTGATGGAAAACCTCTTTACGCCGCAATTTCATACAAAAACCAACAAGAATGTATTTATTATGCAAATTAAAATGAATAAATGATGTGTTTTGTCTAACATGTTTATAAATTTGATAAAATATATCACTTTGTGTATCACCCACACATTTCCATTTCATCATTGACAGCCCACAATTTATTGTTGATTTTGGACTGTTATAGGCTATCAATCAATATAAATTACCATTAAACTAATTGACGAACGTGTTTTGTTCATTTCATGTCCTTCTATTATCTGAAACTCGAATATATTCAAGCATACCTCGTATCTTCAAATCTGATAGCTTCAATATTAATAGGCCACGTGATCTTTAATCAAGGCAATGAAGCGAAACATGACGCATATCACACACTAAGTTATATATATATATACATGTATACGCTCTCGTGTTTCGAAAAAATACTTTGGAATATAATTTTGATCTAAATTTATTATACCAAGAACAGGTTCAGACAGACTGAATCTCGTCATAATTAATGACATAATCAATAACACAGACAATGACAGAAGTAATCTATTGCACAATCAATGACAGAAGTAATCTATTGCACAATCAATGACAGATGTAATCTATTGCACAATCAATGACAGAAGTAATCTATTGCACAATCAATGACACATGTAATCAATGACAGACGAAATTAATGACATATGTAATCAATGACTGATAAAATTAATAACACAGTTAAATGACAGATGGAATCAATGACAGATAAAATCATTGACAGATGGAATCAATAACAGAATAAATGACAGTTATAATCAATGACTCAGTCCATGAAATATATAATGAATGACAGATGTAGTCAATGACAGATGTAATCAATGACATATGTTATCAATGACAGATGTAATCCATAACAGATGTATTCAATGACAGATGTAATCAGTTACATATGTTTTCAATGACAGATTTATTCAGCCAATGATATAATTATATAATAAATGACAGATGGAATCAATGACTCAGTCAATGACAGATGGAATCAATGACATATGTAATCAATGACAGATGGAATCAATGACTCAGTCAATGACAGATGGAATAAATGACATATGTAATCAATGACAGATGAAATAACTTACTTAGTCAATGACAGATGGAATAAATTACTAAGTCAATGACAGATGGAATAAATTACTAAGTCAATGACAGATGGAATCAATGACAAAGTCAATGACCGATGTAATCAATGACTCAGTCCATGACATATTTTATGAATGACAGATGGAATCAATGACATATGTAAATAATGACAGACGTATTCAATGACAGATGGAATCAATGACATATGTAAATAATGACAGACGTATTCAATGACAGATGGAATCAATGACACGTGTAATTAATGACAGACGTATTCAATGACAGATGGAATCAATGAAATATGTAATAATGACAGACGTATTCAATGACAGATGGAATCAATGACATATGTAATTAATAACAAATTTAATCAACGACAGATGGAATCGATGACAGATGTAATTAATGACACATGTATTCAATTATAGAAGTAATCAATGACTTAGTTAATGACACATGTAATTAATAACAGATGCATTCAATTACAGAAATAGTTAATGACAGAAGTAATCAATGACTTAGTTAATGACAGAAGTAATCAATGGCAGATGTACCCAATGACTCGGTAAATGACAGAACGAATCAAGGACAGATAGTATGCATGACAGGTAGAATCAATGACTCGGTAAATGACAGAACGAATCAAGGACAGATAGAATGCATGACAGGTAGAATCAATGACTCGGTAAATGACAGAACGAATCAAGGACAGATAGAATGCATGACAGGTAGAATCAATGACTCGGTAAATGACAGAACGAATCAAGGACAGATAAAATGCATGACAGGTAGAATCAATGACTCGATAAATGACAGAACGAATCAAGGACAGATAGAATGCATGACAGGTAGAATCAATGACTCGATAAATGACAGAACGAATCAAGGACAGATAGAATGCATGACAGGTAGAATCAATGACTTGGTAAATGACAGAACGAATCAAGGACAGATAGAATGCATGGCAGGTAGAATCAATGACTCGGTAAATGACAGAACGAATCAAGGACAGATAGAATGCATGACAGGTAGAATCAATGACTCGGTAAATGACAGAACGAATCAAGGACAGATAGAATGCATGACAGGTAGAATCAATGACTCGGTAAATGACAGAACGAATCAAGGACAGATAAAATGCATGACAGGTAGAATCAATGACTCGGTAAATGACAGAACGAATCAAGGACAGATAGAATGCATGACAGGTAGAATCAATGACTCGGTAAATGACAGAACGAATCAAGGACAGATAAAATGCATGACAGGTAGAATCAATGACTCGGTAAATGACAGAACGAATCAAGGACAGATAGAATGCATGACAGGTAGAATCAATGACTCGGTAAATGACAGAACGAATCAAGGACAGATAGAATGCATGACAGGTAGAATCAATGACTCAGTAAATGACAGATGGAATCAATGACATATGAATTTATTGGTGTTTGTTTGTTGGGTAGGTGCTGTTTAGATACCAATAGTTTGGAACAACTGTCCTATGATGGTATGTGTTTATATTTTCAGCAGACGACTAATGCAGATCTTGCACTATGGTGGTTGATAATAATAACGTGATGTACCAATGTAAGGTATTTTACATTGGTTCAGGAAGTCCAGATGCAGACAAGAGAGGCGTGGAAGCTATACAAACTCCTCTAACCGCTAGGTAAGGATCATTAATCACATAACTTAGTGTCACAAGCTTGATATACACTCTACATAGACATACCATATGATATGTGACGGAATTTTAGGCTAACGCGGCTAGTCGAAATCTGCATTACTAATTGAGGATACCAGGCGAGCCTACATTACTTGTAGGCGTACCAAGCGAGCCTAAATTACCGATTGAGCATACTGGGCGAGCCAACATAACTGCCTGAGCATACCGGGCGAGCCAACATTACTGACTGAGCATACCGGACGAGTCTATATTACTGCCTGAGCATACCTGGAGATCCTACATTACTTATTGAGCATATCGGGCGAGTCTACATTACTGCCTGAGCATACCGGGCGAGCCTACATTACTTATTTAGCATGTTATTTATTTCAGGTATAGTGGAAATGTTTCGGATGTGGAAGGGTATGACGTCACAGTGACGGTGATGCCGGATGCCGTGAAGATCCACTACTCGAGTGGTGAGGGTGAAGATTTCTCTCTTCCTATTACAACATTGTCAATCTGTGCTGCCGTAAGATGTGTGGAAAGTTCCAATGGTCTATCCAACGTGAAGTTTGTTCCAGTACATTCTGTTATCACAGCCAACGAACCTGATTCTGATCACCCTGCCTTGTTTGCGACAGTCATGCGCCGTGGACCTGATACATCGGAGCCTTTGCTTTGTCACGCTTTCATCTGCAACTCTACACGTGACGCCTTGCATCTGGTCAACGCCACGCAAACCGCTCATACTGCACTAAGACGTGGTTACAGTTCAACAGGAGCAATGAAATTTTTCATTGACCAATCAACCGAGTTCGACCGCACGATTCGTCTCCAGTCGCAAGCCGGTGGAAAGAAAGTTGAAAACCGCAAGATATATATGTATCAAGAAGATTATGATACTCGCCAATATAACAGCGACTCTAGAACATACATTGCCACTGCTGAGGATGCGGAAGTCAACAGAATCAACCGTGTTTCCAGGGTCTATAATGACAACGAAGCTAATACGTACTATGTGAAAGCAGGAGAGCAAACTCGCAATGTCACACCCCCAATACAACATGGTGAAACGGTCGTCATTAAATCCAGCGTGGAACACGTACGAGCACCAACACCGCCTCCACAGCAGACCATTATTGTCGACAAACCTGTCATTAAACGTCCACCGACGCCTGAATATCCTCGACCAAAGATAATAGAGCGTGAAGTGTTAGTGGAACCACCACCGGCGCCAAAAATTGAGCCTCAGCTTATCTATGTGGATAAACCAATATTTAAAGAAATGCATTGGCCTGAGCCACCAAAGCCGCAAGTAATAGAAAAACCGGTCTACATAAATCCACCAGCGCCGCCTAAACAGGAACCACAAAAGATAATAGTAGACCGACCAGTGCTTAGAGACTGGCCAAAATGCCCTACGCCTCCAGCACCGATCATAGAAGAGAATCGAGTCTACATCAATCCTCCCGAATGGCCGGAACAAAAACCCCAAAAGATTATTGTAGATAGGCCAATCATTAGAACACCTCCTCCAGCACCCCCACCACCGATGCCAGAAATTGAAGAAGTCAAAGTGTACATAGACCTTCCAGAGTTTCCGAAGCAAGAACCACACAAGATTGTAGTGGAAAAACCTGTGTTCAATGATCCGAAACCTCCTCCTCGATGTCCGTCACCGATCATAGAAACCAAGAACGTTTACATCGATCCACCGCCTTATCCGATACAAGAACCACAACGCATCATTATTGAAAAACCAATTATCAAAGATCCTGGTCCGCCACCACCTTGCCCAAAACCAATAATAATCGAGAAGCCGGTACATATAGATCCCCCAAAGTACCAACAGCAAGAACCTCAGCGCATCATTGTGGAGAAACCGGTAATGCGAGATCCAGGACCGCCTCCTCCTTGTCCGAAACCAATCATAATTGAAAAGATCGTCTACATCGACCCACCTCCGTGGCCAAAGGTTGAACCACAACGCATTGTTGTAGAAAAGCCTGTTTTCAGACAGCGTCCCCCACCACAGGTACCTAAACCGATTATAATTGAGAAGCCTGTGTATATGGATGCTCCAGAACCGGCACCATTGCAACCACAACGCATTGTTGTAGAAAAGCCAGTTGTGAGGCAAATGACCTATGGTTTGTCTGAGACACGGCGTCAACCAAGTGCATACAATTATCACTATCAATACAGACCGTCAAATATTCGACAGACGCAAGTGGTTCGATCGGAACCACAAGTACAAGTACGCGGGTTGCGACGTTATGCGTATTCCGATCATGGAGATGATGCCAAATACCGGACGACCGAGACGGGTGGGTACAGAATTTACGGTCAACCACGTGACTTCCGGGAAAGACAGTTCATGAACGAACGTGGTTTTAGCAGACGAATTAACGAAGAAATGCGCACTACAAGAGGTCCGAGCTCTTATACGTATGGAGGCGGTTACAGAAGACGAGGGTCGGTTAGCAGTTAATTACCAACATTTACGGAATAGAAATATATGAAGACGTATATGGATATTTTAGACATCAAGTGTACGCGTAATAACTGCACAAGATCTACGAAACTACGGTCATGGTTGTGTGTTTTAACAGTACTGTACTATCATTTAACATCAACGTACCCATTAAGTGTTGATAAAATTAAAATGTGTGAAATTCGTTGGATACTAACTAGATTTGTGTCAATCAATTTGGTACTCTAAGAAACATATACAACAGATAAAGATAGGTTGCTATAGAAACAAGCTTACCAAATAAAATGGGGATATGGCATGTTTAGTAATAATGTGTGGTTTTATGGAGTTACGCATGAACACATTTCTCATATTGGGAATCGTAAAAATGTCAAAATTTAAAAAACACTTTGATCATTGGCCTTTCAATAAAGACACATAACCTATGAGTTTATATAAATCTCGTGTTAAAACAGATATTAAAACATGGACAGTCTGAACAAACATATTAACACCCTGTACGTATATGTATAAACACATGGTTATTGTGTTTCCAATGTAACATATTACGTATTTACGCTGTTATATTACATTGTACATTGTATATATCCAATTTCTTGCATAATGATATTTTTATTATCTGTAAATTTATAGCCTCATTGAATAATATAAATGTAATTAATTCCATAATTTTACATTTTGCTAATATTTTTGGCTTATATATATATATATATTTATATGTCTGTCTTGTTTCAATTATATGCGACACAAGTTTGCTTTCTAAAGTATAACACAAATCGCAAAACAAACACACAATGTATACATGCATACGTAACAAAGTACATTATAAACACTGCACGGTCGACTGGCCACCAGTTATCAGTGTAGATTTAAAGATTCTAACATAACCGGCGATTTTCCCTATATAAACAAAGAACAAATCATAGCGTTGTCTATCGGCCGATATACAATGGAAATTTGAACTACTTTCGACTCGGCTGTTCTTTTTTACACGTCGGGAAATTTATGAATATAATCACGTGAAATTGTATTATTATCGTTGTAAATGTTTTTGCGTATTTTAGACTATTTGTTAGTAAGGAATACTTAAATGATATTTAATTAAATAAATAGCCATTGATGTTGAACAGATTTTCTTCTTATTTCATATTTTGATTATTGTTTGAAGTATAGTTAAACTGGGGGTGATAAAGATAATCGTAACAACCGTCAACAAGTGACCTAAGCAACATAGATCTCGCAAAAAAACACTGGCTTTTTATATAATTCCGGGTTTAAATCATGTTAGAATCGAAATAAACTATGAAAACCGCTGTATACCGGCTGTATACAATGATTTGTCGTTCTGACGCTTGTTATTAACCACTCAGGCCTACGGCCTTCGTGGTTATATGCGTCAGAACTCCAAACCATTGTATAACAGCCGGTATACAACGGTTTTTCATAGTTTATTTCTTAAATATATCATTGAAAGTGTATATGCACAATATTGAACAAAAATGAATATATAAATATCGAAAATGTATTTCATTTTCATTTGTAAACAAAGGCTAGTGTTGTCTCCGGCGAACTATACATTACTGTTTGTGTCAAATATACAACTTGATACATGAGTTTATAGTTACTAATGTTGAAAGCCTTACTGTTATTCTATTCCATTAATACTTATAGGCATACCTATAGTCCGAACACTAGCCCTTGTTTACAAATAAAATTTAAATGCATTTTTGATGTCCATTTATGTGCATAATCACTTGTAATATGTATGTAAATATTTTATTCGTTCTTCATTTAATTATACGATGTCCATAACGAATGCAAACGACTTTGTGAGATAAAACATCTAATTGCTTGCTTTATATATAAATTCAAGAAAAGAATGAGTATTAGCGACGGAATACATTTACGTATGTATGTTTGACATCATTGGCTCGGTGAATATTTCTATCATATCTATCACTTAATGAAAACGTACTAGTTGGTTAAACTAATATCTTTTTACTACATGTAGTTAGAGATAATTAAAACATGATGTTTTTAGTGAACCCCAGCATTTTAAGCAGTTTAAACGCATTTAATGTTTATTGATTGTTGGAATAATAAGTTTAGATAGTTTGGTGGAATCAAACCCTGGACCCTGTCAACCTGGCACGGTGACGTATGGGCTGGACGGCGCGGTTCACGACATTGGTTTTTTCAACTCTACCATGTTTGCATTTTGATTCCACCATTTTGTAATAATGTGTTATATAATCGGGATCTTGAATACATTGTTTTGTGAAGTTTGTATATACATGCCATATATCTTTACACATATACTTCATTTGTCTCATTATATTTACATACAATTTTATTAAATCAAAGGTTATCAGAAACAAGGGTGTGAACGTTGTTGTTATGTAATCATGTATGATTGCTGAGTTTGTCCCTTTATTTAAATACATAATACAGTCCACAGATTGTACATAGGAACCGTAAACATTCAGCAGAGACATTGGACACTTTGCAGTTATTAGTTTTCGTTAAAAAACATCTACATTTCCATTACAAAATATAATTTGCTGGCTTAGAATAAGAAGGTCGTAGTACAAAATCAATATTTTTGAGAAAACCACTGTCTGAAAACTAATCTTTACATATGGAAAAACAAGCTTATGCAACTTCAGTTTGGTCAACATGACCAATTCCGACTTCATGAAAATAAGCTCATAAGAAAGGCATTGAAATGCAGATTTCAAATATGCATGAGTCTTAAAAGGTCGTACTTACGACCTTCTAATTCTAAGCCAGCGAATTGACTTAGATTCAAGAGATTTATTATACGTTTATTGTTGATGTTAACCATTTAAGATTTTATTAAACTACTGTCTGAACAACTATATGCACCAAATATACAAGAAATAAAGCTAGTGTACGAGTTTTATTTTTATTTTCCCTGGACACAAACAATGTGAAACGATACAAGAATGGTTGACTGGCTTGATTCGAGTTTTCTGGATACATAGGGTGTGTCTATTGTGCAAACAATTGACATATGGTCTGTTGATTTTAAAATGAAGACCCAGACCTATTCAACAAATGAAATTGGCCTAAACAAGATGTTTGTAACAATGGAATGTCATTAATAAAGTTACAGAACGAAATTCACGTGAATCAGTAACCTGTCTGTGGCTTGTGTTTTCGATTTCCAATGTTGACCGATTTTGTTTTGGTTTGGTGTCGTTTGTGACGTCAGAGGTACGTGGTATTGCTACACTGTATAATGGAATCATCAGAGTCACGTGGTATTGCTACACTGTGTAATGGAATCATCAGAGTCACGTGGTATTGAAACACTGTGTAATGGAATCATCAGAGTCACGTGGTATTGCTACACTGTGTAATGGAATCATCAGAGTCACGTGGTATTGCTACACTGTGTAATGGAATCATCAGAGTCACGTGGTATTGATACACTGTGTGATGGAATCATCAGAGTTACGTGGAATTGCTACACTGTGTAATGGACTCCTCTGAGCATATTTTTAGTACTCTGGTACTTTTTGTCCACTTGTACATACAGGGATGAAATTCGAGAATAGTAGGATATCCTTTTGAAAGGGTATAGCGTATAAAATGTACGTGCAACAAAATGTTCCATATTGTACGCCCAGTGATTTTAATTGGTTAGCTAATACTGGTTTATGATTCATTACATGTGTTAAAAGAAATAACTATATGAAGTTCTAGAGGGCACATTTCTTCAATGATGTGTGTCCTGTCAAGATTCAAACATTCAGTAATGACGTATGCTTGTATTACTAACACAGTTTTATGTATATAATATTATGCTCACATGGTTGATGATCAGTTAGTGACGCCCTGCAGCAGCCTTTATATGTTTATCATATATCTCGTATATACATGTGTACACCCACGCTAATCATCGTCTGGGTATGGGTGGGTTCTTTACGTCACAATGAAATGCGAAATATTTTAGTACTTTTTTAAATACCACATCATGAGGTATAAATCACGATGACTACAAAGCTATGTTATTATCAACACTCCACGCAAGAGTGCGCTCAGGATAATAAGAAAGGCCGGGAAATTTGGTATATTCCACAAAGGTGGATTTATGAAATGTGCACGATTTATCAGTGATGTTTTGAGTACAATACTGACCTTATCTGTTAACTTTACCAAACCGATTCATGTTTGTAAATATCACATTATCCTGTGCGCATTATACCAGTTGCGTTTGAGACAGCTTATCGAAACAAGCCGTAAAACTTTCCATACTGATGTTTCCATACTGATGTTGCCATACTGATGTTACCATACTGATGTTATCATACTGATTTTACCATACTGATGTTTCCATACCGATGTTACCATACTGATTTTACCAAACTGATGTTACCATACTGATGTTTCCATACTGATGTTTCCATACTGATGTTATCATACTGATGTTTCCATACTGATGTTACCATACTGATGTTTACATACTGATGTTACCATACTGATGTTTCCATACTGATGTTGCCATACTGATGTTACCATACTGATGTTTTCATACTGATTTTACCATACTGATGTTTCCCTACCGATGTTACCATACTGATGTTTACATACTGATGTTTCCATACTGATGTTGCCATACTGATGTTACCATACTGATGTTACCATACTGATGTTTCCATACCGATGTTTCCATACTGATGTTGCCATACTGATGTTTCCATACCAATGTTACCATACTGATGTTTCCATACTGATGTTTCCATACCGATGTTACCATACTGATGTTTCCATACCGATATTTCCATACTGATGTTTCCATACCGATGTTACCATACTGATGTTTCCATACTGATGTTGCCATACTGATGTTTCCATACAGATGTTACCATACTGATGTTTCCATACTGATGTTTCCATACTGATGTTTACATACTGATGTTAACATACTGATGTTATCATACTGATGTTTGAAATGTGGTTTTGTAAGTCAACAGGCCTTTTCGACTGGACTGTTTCGTGGAGCAGGTTATCGTCTGGTTCCCGTACCCAGTATTACTACTACATCACTACTAGTTTGATATTGGGTACGGGAACCCGACTATAACCTGCTCTATGAAACAGTCCATTCGAAAAAGCTTAAAAATAAGTAAATACTACTTATTTAGAATAAACTTAGTCATCGTGTGGATAAAAGAGAACCCGAATGTTGACACACTGCACCAAGACGAAGAAAAAAACCAGACCAAAATGGTTCCGTATCAACCATTATGCCATAATACCCGTATCAGCCATTATGCCATAATACGGATATATTTATATTGCTGGAAACCAGTTTAAGGACGTTTCATACTAGGGTCTTTTATTTGTATGATGATACCAAAAATAGGCACAATTCTAGTTTAATATATACTGAAGCAATATGTGAAATAAAAAGGTATGTCGCTGTACTATTAAAGGGACCATGGGCCCTTTTGCAACATCACTTTCAATGAAAATTACCAACAATCCGACAGTTCGCAATGTATGCATTTTAGCATTAAAATCGAGATTTTTTCGTATTAAATCATTATGTCTATAAACACATAATAATTTAAACATGCCTATACACTTTTGGTATTGATGATAAAATTCACAAAATTTTTACAAGATAAGAATTGTCAAAATTTCCGAAAAAAGAATGATAAACTTGGCCGTAGCTCTAAAATGACCTCAATGACCAATATATTTTTATTGCCAAGTTGGTTGGTAAAAGTGTAGATCTATATAGCTACTCAATCCAAAAATTAAAAAAAGATAGGTCGCGGACTACTTTTTGCACTATGACGTCATTATTGTCCCCCTTTATCATAAAGATCTCAGTGAAATTGCATAAAAGACACATTATCTGCCCTAAGAAAATAATATTATAACACTAACAGAGTGCTTACATTTTCATATTATAAACACGAAAGTATAGTAAATATAACATAAGAAGAAATTGACGCAATACTATGGTTCTGTTTGTGCAGTTACGACATGACTAAGTCCCTCAATCGGGACACCTCGGACAATCTCTACGAACCATTTTATCCGTAAAAATGCCGTACGGACCCACAGCGTATAAACGACTGTATGTAAATGAGGATGTTGTAATTGGATTTAGATGGATGGAGTCAGAACCACAACAAGGTTGGTAAAATAATTTGAAATGCTAAGCTTATATACGAAAACAAATAGCATATAGCCGGTTTGTTTTTTATCTCTGTCGCAATGAAAACACAGTTTAAAGGTATTTGAAAACATGCAATCTATATGTTAATGATATACTTGTTATAATATGTACAATTATTGAACGGAAACGTGCCCAATCATGATGTAAATGATGTGTAAAAGTAGCCGATGTACCTTTTTCTCACACAAAGTCAAACGATGTTTAATGATTTTAGATAAAATTAGCAAGCATAGCGGAATAAAGCGTATGCTAACGATAGGCCATTTAATCTTAATTATGAATATGTACTACTTGTCATTATGTTTTGTATATAAGCTTAGTATTTCAAATTATTCTACCAACATCGTTGTGTTTTTTACTCAAATCATTTAAATCCAATCACGACATCCTAGATTGACGTACAGTCGTTTATACACTGTGGGACCGTTCCGATTGTAAGTCCCTATGCAATGAAAATTGTGGTAAAATGCCGTAAAAAATACCAAATTAGTACATATTGAACACATCTTTTTCCCATAATTTCTTGTCTTGTCATGATTTATATTTGGCTAAGTATGTTGATTAAAGTGTAAATAATCTAAATGTAAAATAAAACATAGGTTATCATGCTATGTTGTGTGCTTCTATGACAGAAATATCTCCCCTTTTCCTAATTAAGCCATGAAGTCGCATTCTATATAGCAAAGGGCACATATGGGCCCTGGATCGCTCACCTGAATAATCTTCACAAGTTTGGTCAATATATCATAATATATTCCCTATATATTAGTAAAACAGGATCTGTGTAGTCCCAGGTTATATAAATACTCATTCTAAAGGGGTACAGGTAACCCAAGTAACAATTCTTAATTTTACGGAAAGTGAATCAAAATAATTATAGCCAATACTTCACGCAGAGTGTTTTCATATTATGTACTCAGTGACTTAATTTTAATCAAAATTACCAATATTAACACTAAACCTAGATGATATCATGAAAATATGTTGCCCAATTTTCATGACGATCCAGTGCAAAACGCGACCTCTATCTCTGTATAAGGTATATGCACAGAAATGATGCATAAGAACTACCCTATGACACGTCCTTAATGAATGAAATCGCGAGTATATTCTGGATGACGAATATTGATAATCATAAATGTGCATCTATATATTGACAATCATAGCGTATGGACAGCGTGTGTTATTGCTATGGTTACACTAACGACACCATCAACCGTCGTACACGTTCAACTAGTGTTGTCAACAACACTGTATACAATCATCGACTTCCAATAATAACGACAGCAATGTAATCATACTAGCTTGTTAAGAACCTCCCAGTTCAATGAAGTGTGTCGGGTGGATTAACCACAAGATCTACTTTCTCTATTTGTTTAATTTTAAATGTCATGGTAGATTATTACACCCAATACCATTTGAATGGAAGGCGTTGTAAATACTAAACAGCGCCCACTTAGGGTGTTCCATTATATATACAGCGTTATGAAATAATGCACTGTAGCACCAATTTGAGATATATGTTTATTCGAGTTAATTGGCGTTTCTTAACATTTCTTTCAGTTACTATATGCGACAACCTGTTCACCTAACCAGACTGTATCCTCCTTGCTAGTGTCAACTTACCCTTCCACAAGGTACCAATAACTTCTCCACATGTGGAGAAAAGAAACGATGCTGTTCTCAAACATTAATGAAATGGCATGTCCTGTATTCGGGAATCGAGCCAGGATCAGTGTGTTACCAATCCAGTGCATCATATACTGGACCAATTCACGTTCCTACACACGATGGTTATATACTTAAACAATGAGGACCCGTTGATGCGATAAAGAGTGACTGAACTATTAGATCTAGACAGAAACATGCACCGAGCTTGATCAAACGCAACATACAACCGTCTATTAAACTCTTTCTAGTCGACTCACAGCCGAACCATTCATTTTACTGCACGGCTGAGGCCAAATTTGCCATGGTCAACCGGTATTTACATACTAAATGGTCAATGATAGAGCTGTGGTTGCATATTACATATCAATACTAGCAATCTTTAAACAATGTCCCACACAACCTTGCCATTTTTATCCTTGTTTCGTTTTACTGTCCAATTGGAACTCTAAAAACACGTCCGCCGAGTAAAAGTTTGGTTTCAAGATATAAGCTACAAGATACGAAATGTAATTCGCATTAAATTCGTACTCCATATCAAGAAATAATATTTGAATTCGTTTCTGTGATATATTTTTTTCTGCTGGAGCGGATGTCGTTACCATGGGTTACAATTCTTCCATTTATCATATGCAAAGTATGCTGATATTAAATAAATTCCTCAAATATATGTGGAATAGTTGTAGAAATGCACTTGCAAAACTAAATCAGGAATTATACGCTATGCTGGAACAACCCTCGTATATAGAGGATCTATCACGAGTTGTATACGCTATGCTGGGACAACCCTCGTATATAGAGGATCTATCACGAGTTATATACGCTATGCTGGGACAACCCTCGTATATAGAGGATCTATCACGTGTTGTATACGCTATGCTGGGACAACCCTCGTATATAGAGGATCTATCACGTGTTGTATACGCTATGCTGGGACAACCCTCGTATATAGAGGATCTATCACGAGTTGTATACGCTATGCTGGGACAACCCTCGTATATAGAGGATCTATCACGAGTTGTATACGCTATGCTGGGACAACCCTCGTATATAGAGGATCTATCACGAGTTGTATACGCTATGCTGGGACAACCCTCGTATATAGAGGATCTATCACGAGTTGCATACGCTATGCTGGGACAACCCTCGTATATAGAGGATCTATCACGAGTTGTATACGCTATGCTGGGACAACCCTCGTATATAGAGGATCTATCACGAGTTGTATACGCTATGCTGGGACAACCCTCGTATATAGAGGACCTATCACGAGTTGTATACGCTATGCTGGGACAACCCTCGTATATAGAGGATCTATCACGAGTTGTATACGCTATGCTGGGACAACCCTCGTATATAGAGGATCTATCACGAGTTATATACGCTATGCTGGGACAACCCTCGTATATAGAGGATCTATCACGAGTTATATACGCTATGCTGGGACAACCCTCGTATATAGAGGATCTATCACGTGTTGTATACGCTATGCTGGGACAACCCTCGTATATAGAGGATCTATCACGAGTTGTATACGCTATGCTGGGACAACCCTCGTATATAGAGGATCTATCACGAGTTGTATACGCTATGCTGGGACAACCCTCGTATATAGAGGACCTATCACGAGTTGCATACGCTATGCTGGGACAACCCTCGTATATAGAGGATCTATCACGAGTTTTATACGCTATGCTGGGACAACCCTCGTATATAGAGGATCTATCACGAGTTGTATACGCTATGCTGGGACAACCCTCGTATATAGAGGATCTATCACGTGTTGTATACGCTATGCTGGGACAACCCTCGTATATAGAGGATCTATCAAGAGTTATATACGCTATGCTGGGACAACCCTCGTATAAAGAGGATATATCACGAGTTGCCAATTGATATAATAGTTTTGGGAAATTTATTTAGCAAGCCACATTATCTGGTCTGGATTGCCGGGTTGAAAATGATATGTTCTTCAAGTATTCAGATATGTACTCTATACTTGGGTAAGTGGAAGAGCAATTATTAACATATTGAATAATTTCTTTAAAGAGTGTTTATTTTCAAGAACATAATGACATACTTACTTGCCTAGAAACGTTGTAGAACATACGAACGAAGTGGTTAAAGAGCTCAAAGCGTACACCGCGTTTTCTTCTTCGTTGAAAAGTACTGTCTGTCGTGAAACAGTCGGGAAAATATTGAACACCATAGAGAACTCCGCTGTATTACAATAAAAATAATGAACCTACCCCGGGTGTGAATTGAAGTGTGAAGCGATCATTCATATCATCTTTGCAAGGTTGGGCGGATTGTATCCGGCAGAAAGGTGGAGTAACGTTGTACACGACTGCTTTATGTATAAACCGGTTATATCATAAGAATGTCACGGAGAAGTTAATTTTAAACTGTGTTTTCAACAGCCCGTGAAAATGTTACTTCGATAAATAGATTTAACCATGTAAATTCTACTTTCGTATATATGTCGCCGGATTAACAGTGAAGCTCATCGAACATTCAATGTGTACAATTATTCTTAAGTGTGGATTTTCGTACCGGACTGAGACATAGATTAGTGGTAATACTAACCAGTGAAAGTTGGAAGTGGAACTTTGTCGTAATTGAATACACAGCTGGATAATTGAATCTACTTAGGACTATTACTGTGTGAGGAAATATCGGACTGATTATAAAGCACGATTATGGTTGTGTTGAATGACGCACAGAATATGTATCATTGTCGTGTATTATATATCGGCAGTGCGCCACCTGTGGATACACTAAAAGGCGTTGAAGCATTACAAGAACCGTTGAGAAAAAGATTTCCTGTGAACGTTGATGAAGTTGAAGGAATTGATGCCAACATCCGGGTACTTCCAACAACTTTGGAAGTCACTTACGTCGAATCCGGACAAACGTTGCATTTTCCCTTGAATCGGTTGACAACCTGTGCCGGTGTTACGTGTTTAACGGTCACTGACGGAACTACGGGCGAGAAACGTCGACAATTTGTTCCAGTTAACACGGTTCAGCATGATTCTACAAATCCAGCAATTTTTGCGGCCATTATACGGCGTAACCAAGGGAGACAAATCGCTGAATGTCACATGTTTATCTGTAACTCTACACGCGATGCTCTACATCTAGTGAATGCCGCAGCAACAGCAAACATGGCCCTTAAACAACAAAGAAAGGGACATAGAATCGAATCCACTGGTTATGACAACGACGTGGTCGTTATAAAGGCGGGAGTTGATGCCTCGCATAATGGCCATGTTGTTAATGGTGGTCATGGTCATACCTATGGACGGTCAGAGGAACATTACGTGAAGTCGGATCTTGATACAACCATTGAATCTAGACATTACAAGTTACAGCAATCCACCGATAGGGCACCTTCTCCGGAGACTATTTATATTTCCTTTGATAAGACGAACCTTGTATCAACAGGGGACGGTGATACATTAGAGGTCAGATCCCGACAGACGGCCCCATCACCGCGACCATATGTAGAAACGATGGATTATTCATACAGACCAATTGCTCCACCGCCTCCACCACAACCACAACCAGTCATGATTGCCCGACCTCTCCCTTTGCCACCACCAAGACCGGTACTCGTTCGAGCACCTCCACCTCAACCCGTCATGATCCGAGCACCACCTCCGCAACCCATTATGGTCCGTGCTCCACCACCTCCACGACCAGTTATGGTCCGTGCTCCGCCTCCACGACCGATAGTAGTTCAAGCCCCTCCACCACAACCGGTAATGGTTCGAGCTCAACCACCACCACCGGCACACCAGAGGCTTTACACAAGAAGGATGATTACAGTACCTCCCCCGCCGACACGGTACACGTCTCCAGCACCAATATATGCACGTTCACGTGCGCGCTCGGTGTCTCCAGTTCGGGGTTTCTCCGCATCTAGGGTGTCTAAAAGGGAGGGAAACTATCAACCGAAATGGGAAGGTGATAGCAGGCGTCCAGCAAGTGACACCGGCTTCAGAATGTCCAGAAGAGATCAGTTTGACGGCCAGGGCCCGCCACGTGACTTTCGGCAATCTAAAAATATGTTTATAAATGAAAGAGCGTTTTCGAGACGAGTTTATGCGGATGACGGAATGGTACAAGCGTCCCCAAGCTATCAGTACCCTAATGCTTATGATTTTAATAATGTAATGATGTACGATAGACCAACCACGAAATCGAATCCACGATACAGTTCATCAAGTGATTCCGAAGACGATAGGGACAATCGAATGAGTAGAAAATATTCCTCGAGACGGTAACTTTTATAATAAATACATAATTACATTACTCAACAGCGTTCAGCCATATAACATTCAGATGCATAATCATATAATAATACTAGTACTTCATGAATTGTAAGAAAGTTCAGTTTTACATACTATTTGTGACATTATAAATCTGGTGTTCGGTGCATGCGCAAAGTCTCTTGACTCTTGTCGGAAGTTGTTATTCAGCCAGAGGTGTTCATACGTGTAGAAGCGTTATAAATTATTATTGATTGTGTTCGCGTTTCTCGTAAAATATGGATGGAAATTTAATCAAAACAACAGTGTCACTAATTGGGACATAGCTATTTCCATGTAATCAAATAGTAGTTAATGATTATTATTATAAGTATAGTTGAACACAAGTTATTATCATGTGCACGTATGTACATGTATATGAGCATTGTAGTGATACCTAAGCACTGTATGACTTATTACGAGATTATAGATTTTAACGTGTATGGCTTATTTCGATAACTGGGAGTTGACTCGTTTATACACTGTGGATACCATTGGTCTTAAGAGAGTAGAGCCTAATCTGAATTTGAAGAATAAGATGCTTCTGAAAGAACACGCACAATCTCACGATAGATTACTCTCCGTGTCCTTAATGTTATCATGCATATATATCCGTCATCAAACATAGTGTTCTAACTGACTTTCATGAACAATCTATGAATTGTCTAGCAGAACATGGAATAGTTGTCTTACAGTCTTACAGTGTATAAGTTTAAAACTTCTCCAATATAAAAGTGTATATTATATATGAATGTAAAGCTATTTTGTTATCACATTAGTAACAGAGACATTTTTATTGAATGTTTATACATTTTTGTATTATGTACACATGTATTAATTAGATTTTAATTGAAATATCTATCAAAACTGATATTTATCGTCTTATTGACGATTGATATACACTTGTACTGTAAAGTACTTTCACGTATTATGTTTGATTTCATCGGGTTTTAAGCAGTATTTTAGCTTTTGTTCGCTCCGTTGAACTAACTGGGTTCCATAGAATTTATTATCTACGTACATGTACATCGTACCAGTACAAACTTATTTACTTATTTTCCCAATTGCTTCTCCATACAGATGTAAAGAGCATTGTAAAAACCAAAATGTCTAATACTTATCGTAACAAATTGCAACAATTTTACCCAGGTACATGTGAATTCGGCTTGCACATGTAATATTTCGAACTTTCATGTTTTTGAAAATATATAATTACATTGTATCATGCATTGTACTTGTTATAGTAGAGAATGTATACATGTATACGACATTGTAATAGCAGTGCTGACTTGTACATACATTGTTATTATAATACACAATATTATGACATGTAATTTTACAAAAGATAAATATGTTTTATTTCATGCTTTCTGACGGTTTGTCGCGGAATAACTGTGAACTATTATCCGATAAACTCAGGGCGATAATTACGAAAACGATGTTTTCCCTGAAACGGACGTCTTTCTAAATGCCGGACGAGTGCCCCAAATGAGTTACGTCCCTTTACATTTTTGAAACAAACATTGTCTACCATATGTCCTTAATCCTATTTTATTCATCAGTGATAAGTCAGGCTGAAGAATGGACCGGTGAACGATAATGATTGTATTTAGATGTACCAAAGTAAAGCATAAAATAAATAGAATACATGTAATTGCATTGTTCGGTCACTCGTAAAAATATTGCGTCGTTGAAATAACTTGAAGAATGCAAATATCATGTATACATTGGATATATAAGATGGTTAAAGAATGTATATATATATATATACGATGTTACAGAAATAAATCACTTTGTTATTTTAAAAACATTCTTATTTTCCTTCACAATCAGATCTTGTGTACATATCACAATAAATTATGTTGGGGAGAAAGTTCACATCGTGTGTTACAGTTGTTACGAATTCCATTGTAACGAGAATATGTTATACACAGTTGTTGGTATAGCGCGATACATTGTAACGTAAAACAAACACAATGTAAACCTGTGTCTATGTCACAAGACATTGCTCCAGATTCTCTCTATGTACTTCCACAAACACAGTATGGAGTTCAGCACCATTCTGACAACTTCCACAAACACAGTATGGAGTTCAACACCATTCTGATAACTTCCACAAACACAGTATGGAGTTCAGCACCATTCTGATACCTTCCACAAACACAGTATGGATTTCAGCATGTTCAACACCATTCTGATAACTTCCACAAACACAGTATGGAGTTCAGCATGTTCAACACCATTCTGATAACTTCCACAAACACAGTATGGAGTTCAGCATGGTCAACACCATTCTGACAACTTCCACAAACACAGTATGGAGTTCAGCACCATTCTGACAACTTTCACAAACAAAGTATGGAGTTCAGCACCATTCTGATAACTCCCACAAACACAGTATGGAGTTCAGCATGGTCAACACCATACTGATAACTCCCACAAACACAGTATGGAGTTCAGCATGGTCAACACCATTCTGATAACTCCCACAAACACAGTATGGAGTTCAGCATGTTCAACACCATACTGATAACTTCCATAAACACAGTATGGAGTTCAGCACCATTCTGATAACTTCCACAAACACAATATGGAGTTCAGCATGTTCAACACCATTCTGATTACTTCCACAAACACAGTATGGAGTTCAGCACCATTCTGATAACTTCCACAAACACAGTATGGAGTTCAGCACCACTCTCATTATGTTTGTGCATAACATGCACGCTGTAGTTTTATATAAAACCAGTTACAAATAGTCATTTCAACATACAGCAGCAGCGGCTTCACACCGTATAACTTGATGAATGCCCCACCGAGTGATGACTACCTAACAGAGGTAAATACTAATGACGGATAAGTAGTGGCTATATATATATAAGTTAGATAGTTCTATAATATAGCAAACTGTTTGATTTCGGGTAATGAATATGAGAATCAGGCGCTATCGGCTTTATTCCGCAAAGATAGCATGCGAGACTGAATAGTACATTTCAACCTTCGTGGTCATTCACAAATTGTTAGGTTCAAATGAAATCTCGAAATGGAACATTTCTGGTATGAAATCTAACACCACTACTCACCCGTTATCAGTATTTACCTCTGTTGGGCAGTCATCACTCCGGTACTGCTTTATTCTAACGGCAATCTTAAACTTATAGTCAGATTGAAATTCCCCATAATCCTTTACATCTACAAATAGTAGTAAGTTGTGAAGGAGTTCATTAGCTGAATCATTGTTTATTATACAGGTTCCCTTTTAACAATATTGGTAAAATTGAAATACAATGTATAAAAAGTTATATTTGGACGTAAGATTAAACAGCCGTTAGTGCTTTGATAAACCAGTACCGGACACCACTAGCAAGGTTATCCAGTCACGTGCCTGGTGACGATTCTGGTCATACTAAGGAAGTCCAATAACATGCGAAAATGTAAACAAACACCATGTGTACTAACTAGATACGTTCACATACAGGAATTTAAACTATTTTAACTTGTCTTATTAAGAAATTGATAAGCTTGAAGTTAAATTATAAGGTGTAAGATGACGAACACACACACCGACAATACAAAGTCCAGCCCCACTTAATTACACTGACTCATTCCTTTGTAACAATACGAGCTCACTCATGTTACACCCGGGCTGATTTTGTACCGACATAAACAGTTTTATTTCTATATGTATCACCAAGTTAATACCAATATATGGACCTAAGGTATTTACTAATAAACGCTTGGTGGAATACAACGTTTGTTAACAGTAAGAATGCTTTATGTACAGAAACCAGTACAATGAATGTTGAAGATTTGGTACATGGGTAACAGCGGTTTTAATACATGTGGTGTTAACTAGTTAAATACATGTACTAGTAGGTTGCGAAAGTAGTTCCCTACCATTATGTTCTAAGGCAAAGTAACAATTACTCCAAATCACATTGTGCACACTACAAACGATATCATAACGTACTGTAATTGTTTTTAGTATTTTATTGTACATTTTCTGCATGTGAAGGTCATTCAAGACACCCGACTTACCACGGTTTCCTTATTATAACATGCTTATGACCCAACAGAAGCATAGGTAGTATATGTGTGGGGTTTACCATCGGGATCTTCGTATGACAACATTAAACGGACACTCATGAATATCCCTTCGTCCTACCAGACTTGTTATATAACTGTACAAACGAAGAAACTTGAAGGATAATAATGTGTACCAGTTTCACTACTGCCATATTATATACGTTTATGATACTATGCATTATTTGATAAATGTAATCCAAATCGCACAGAGGAATACAGGGCGACGGATTACATTTTCTGTACCGAGCATGTTAGATTTGCTGAATCCGTACGATGCACGTTCGATGTGTTGTATGTTAACGTCGAAGAATGACATGCAGTTATCCGATCAATCATCTTGGACATAAACTAGGATCATCACACACTAATAAACTGTTCTGTTAAGCGGTGTCATAATATTGCTTGAACACAGATCCATTTCTAGTGTAGTGGCCTTTCCTTGTATCAACACATACTTGGACAATCTCTCAATCACCCTGCCTAATACATCAATTGATCTTAGGCATCGACGAGCAGTCACAATGGAATACTAGTATTTAACTTGTTCGGTTTTTACTTCATTAACATCCAAACTTATCATAGTATATGGACATTAATAATGATTCTGATTAGAGACAGACCTGTTATATGATAATATCTTCATACCATGTTGTATAAAGGATAGAGAATAACCTATACAGCTCAGACCTGTTATATGGTAATATCTTCATACCATGTTGTATATAGGATAGAGAATAACCTATACAGCTCAGACCTGTTATATGGTAATATCTCTATACCATGTTGTATATAGGATAGAGAATAATCTATGCAGCTCAGACCTGTTATATTGTAATATCTCCATACCATGTTGTATATAGGATAGAGAATAATCTATGCAGCTCAGACCTGTTATATGGTAATATCTTCATACCATGTTGTATAAAGGATAGAGAATAATCTATACAGCTCAGACCTGTTATATTGTAATATCTGCATACCATGTTGTATATAGGATAGAGAATAATCTATGCAGCTCAGACCTGTTATATTGTAATATCTCTATACCATGTTGTATATAGGATAGAGAATAATCTATGCAGCTCAGACCTGTTATATTGTAATATCTCCATACCATGTTGTATATAGGATAGAGAATAATCTATACTGTTAGGTTAAGTTCGTATAGGGTCGGGACACACATAATAATTATACTTATGTTTATCGGACTATTTAAATCAACAATGTGTCTAACTATGGGAGCTATTGTGTTAGAAAGTAACAGTCGGTGCCTCTATTGTTATACTTTATTTTAGTATGAATAAGGAAATGTAGTTTTCTATAGAAATGAAGTAAATACTCGGTCAGGCACAGTAAACTGGGTCTAGCTGACACTGCGTGAAAGTGAAGAAGCGAAGTGGCTTCAATTTATTGCCGACAATGGGTGTCAATATGTAATATTATATATTAACATGCTGCATTCAATACATGTATTATACCAATCGTATTAGGAAATGGTTGAACCTTCATTGACATGTAGTATATCTGTGGTAGAACGTGTTGAATTTATGTTAAATGTATGGATTATTGGTTTTATACGAGGGTCATCCGAAAAGTTCAAGGACAAGTATCATTGTGAAATATTGTGCAAACATATTAACACATAACAATTCTAATCTATTTTGAAATAATACATAGCCACTGTCACGGGGCGCTCCAAATAATATAATCACTGCATGACTTCAACGTCAAACTAGCTCATCATTCTTTACCACATGCTATCATAAGTGTATATGTATCACAAACTTGTGTATCATTTCAACAATGTTCGTATCTCTCTCTGACTGCTATTGTCACACCCAAATCGTTTACCACATAAGTCCCTTCCATACGGGGAAATACGACTAAATGAACTAGAGCCACGTCTGGACTATATGGACTGTAATTAATCGACCTAACCAAAGAATACCCACAATATGATAACATGTGCCTTAACCACAAGTGATAATGATACTTTTCTGAACAACTGAGCTTTGAAAATGAATTCAAATATTTTTCTGCATGTTATGCTTTGTTGCAATACTTCATACCAGTGAGGTGCTCCGTACTGTTTGACGTCGACGTCTCTGACAGTGAGCGTCGAAACTCTGGCGCGAAGTGTTCTTTTATATAATATTAGACTGTTGTTATTTTACAAGATATTGCGTTGAAATTTGGGGACACACATCATGGATAACGTATTACAAGTCAGGAGAAATTTTAGGTAAAGGATGATATTTGCAAAAGAGATATGGTGGCAGTATGATATCGAACGTAATGACATTAAGTTCAAAACTTGAACTGCTCCGTAGCGCGGTACATGCGTTGCCTTAGCAACGATATGTTAACTCTGCAACATTACTTTGCCATATTCGTATTCTTAAGGTGACGTTCTTTGTATAGAATGCATTTTAAGCCTCTAGTCAATGTTGAACTATTGTTTTGGTTCACCGTTTGTCTAATATGCCACGTATGATTAACACATCAAGCATGAAAGCAAGTCAAGTCAGTGCATTTAGCACGGAAACAAAATATTCGTTATTGTGGAAATTTGTATTTATCCGTTAGTATTTTAAATAGGTTCTAAATGTGTTAAGCAATTGTCAATCATTCGATACCGATCCTCTTTAACCAGGGGAGTGGACTAATATTCCTACACTGTAGCACAAATCATTACCAGGGCCATTACTCTGCTAATACAGGTCAGATCCGAATTAAAGTTTTGGTGGGCACATACTGAAATATATTTTCCTACAAAATCCTAAGAGGACTGTAGCTTAAATACGTGTTATGAGCGACACAAGCACAACTTCAGGGGCAATAACGCCTTATACTGGACTGATCTGAATACAATAAATATGTGCATCACAACACACGCTGACTAACATGCCAATGAAATTCGATGAATGCAGCACAACTTTTTTTTAAGCTACGGAAAACACAAGCCAAATTTCATCAAATTCACTATTTCAAGGACCGTTACTCTGTTAATACTAGGTGCACAACAACACATGCTAAATAAGATTCCTATGAAGTTTGATGACTGAAGCATGATTAATTTTCAAGTTACGGTCGACACAAGCCAAATTTCATCAAATTCATAATCCAAGGACAACTACTCTGCTAATACTGGTCAAATCCAGATAGAAATATATAGGTGCACAACAACTCATGCTGACTAATATGCCTATGAAGTTACTGTTCAAGTTACAGACGATACAACATTTTGAAACGGACGGACTGACTGACGGGCGGACAGACAGACAAGGACTAATCTATATGCCCCCACAAATATTTGGTAGGGTTATAAAATTAAGGAGTTCCTAGTCGTGGTACATCTCAAAGACTAAACGTAGTGATCAATCCGGCTTGTGTGGCCTTACCAGGGAAGTGACCCCGCCGGCATAGACAGGAGCCTTATCACTTGAAATACCACAACCAATTAGAAGTGTTGAGTAGAATGTCCCATTTTGAAGAGTGCCAAAGAGGTAGCCTCAGCGATTAAGGCCGGTACATGTAGTGAGTTCCATTGTCGAATCTTCCTCGGAAATAAACTATACTTGAACTGGTCGCTGGAAGGCTGATAGAGTTGAAACTGGAGAGGATGCGTGGATCAAGTCACAGGAGATTTTGGTCTTAGGAATGCTGCTGTCTTTGTGTCGATTGGGTTGTGGTGTATCTTGTAGAGAATGACGAGTTGTTGTTTAATCAATCTTCATTCTAGAGTGTCCCAACCAAGTTCGTCAAGCAGGGAAGTGACGCTACTTGTATTGTGGTACCTGTTGAATCTGGCAGCTCGTGGTTGGACCATTTCTGATACCGATTCTATATTGATATACAATAGTCAAGATTGGATCTGGCTATAGTGATGTTGGGGTTTGTTTTTCATTCACTTGATGCATACCGGAGATTGTGAAGCAGTTCGTTATACTGTTGGTGTGAAGATTGCGTTAGATTAGTCTGGATTTCCACCCTAATCTATTGTGATGCAGGTTTGTGTGCTAGAGAGATGACTTTGAGTTGGTAAGAGAATTGTATAGGTTTTCTGGATCTCATAATTCGTAAATAACTGCATTTTTTGGGTAAAGCTCAATACCCCATTTCCTATTCTGCCGAAGAAGGAGTTGATCTTGTTCGGAACGTAGTTGGCGATATACATTGTCACAACGCATAATAAACCATCGAGCTGAATCGTTTTGGTAAATGTCTGATTGACCGACCATATGTACCGTAAAACTACATCCGGATGTAAGAAGGCGTACTTCAGCATAACCGAAGATATACATTTGCTGTGAATACTCACAACTCTACATCCGTGATATTATTGCTCAGCATTTTTGGAGGGCCAACATATCATTCAATTTATTTCAATGATAACTAAATGTCCAATGACGACTCGAAGGAAAACTATACAACTGCTATGCTTTGAATGAACATTTGGTGAGGTGGTTCATTGATAACTAACACATATGGTATTGTCGTCAATAATCACTTGCATTGATTCATTCACTAGGGCAGACCACACCCTGCAGGTACGATCATATCAAATACCACATCTTGTGTTTGTATACTTTAGTGGGCTTAACCACTCCTTTATTGCTACTGTTTGTGGGTCGATACCCTGCAGGTCGGTAAATTAACGACATTAATTTGGGCTTTGTTACCATGAATGTTCGCCAGTATTAGTCATTATATATAGCAACTTAAGTTAATTACACTATTGAAAACACAATTTTTACTGGGGGGGATTCGTATTAGGATCCCCTAGTATTTTGAAGTCCCTAAGATTTTAACCATGTAATTTCTCCACAACCAATTCATCCGAGCAAAAATCGAGTGTCAGCAAATCTGAACCAAATTAATAATTTTCAATCATTTTTGGGGACGCGTTTAAGCCTCTCATTACTACCAATGCCCATTTCTTAATACAAAATTAACTGCCTTTAGGCTGCCATGTGAATCCGCATTCAAGTAGTTCCAGAAACTGTCAACATTCCCAATACTGCTACATATGTTTCTCCAAATTTTTTAACTGATTTAATCCAATAAAATGCTACGCGCTGTAAAATGACTAATGATTGTTGAGGGTTGATAAAAATGTCACTGTTAAAGTATGGTTTCATAACGTTCATGTTATACTTTAGCTAAAAACTCCTAATATAATGTGTGCATATTTTCAAAGAATACGGAAGATGTATGATCTTTGATATTTTTCACTATTTACAAAATTTTGCATTTTGTATAAGTATTGATCGACGTATTAAATTACCTCATATAGTGCGGCCAAGATATGATGGCACAATAACATTGTGTAAATGTCACTGGTTGGATTAGTTCATATGAAAACGCGGGTAAGTAAATAAATCATGATCATCTAAGCGTTTGTCTAGTTATTTTAAACTACTTAATTAAGGAAGATGATCATTGTGCTTATTATATAGTCTAGTGGTAACGTCTATAATCTCAACGCAGAAGGTCCTGGTTCGTAACCCATCAGAACCTGTTTTTATTTTTTCGCGAAATATTTGTGGGTGTATTGCTTTATGTAAACTGCACATTATTTAATCGAACTATGGCTAAACGTATCATTTTAACGCTGCAAGGATGAGACATGGTGTCTATAATGTATTAGACTTCAGCTGTTATATTTGATTGTTATAGATAAATATAATAACATTAAATATTATAATAAGACATTTCTAAATATACAGAATAGAGAAAGCATACCAATGAAAAAATGTAACAAGATAATCAACGTATAATGGGATATATTAAGAAAAAAAGTTTACTAGAACTGCACAATACAAATCATTACCAAAACCTACACAAAAGTGAGACTCGAACCCGTAACCTCCATCCATAATATTATGTACTTCCAAAGCTTTACCAACTGAGCTAGCGAGGCACATGTAAACATGTATCGTATATTTGCTCAAATTGCGAAAATGTATTTATTTACGAAACAAGCATTTATTGACCATGACTGTAAATAGGCACACCTTTTTGTTGAAAACGCACATGTCGGCTAATTAGCATGTGTAAATGTTATTGTGCCATCATATCTTGGCCGCACTATATCTTCGGCTTAATAATTATGTTGCGTCAACTAGTCCAAGCGCTGTTGCATGCACGTTTCCCGCCGAGATTCGAGACCATATCGGTTATTTGTGTTTCGTCCCATTTCTGGTTCATCGCACTATTCGTACCCTATCCGGTTCATATGCAGCTAGAATTATGGAATTTGGACTAAGTGTAGCTTTTAGTTGCTTGTTTTCTTTCATTTTCTAGCACACATTTGCATGGTATACTGATCGACGTTTCATCGATTGAATCACCACATATCTTCAGCTAAATAGTTTGCGTCCATCCTTAAAACAACCATTTGCCATACAATTTTCCCGCCGATATTCGAGACCATATCCGTCTTTGTTTTGTTTCATTCCCTATCTGATTCGTTCGCTCTTCGTACCCTATCCGGGTTCTTTCATAATTTATATATATAGCTGTAGAGTTATAGAATTAGGACTGTGTGTAGTTTTTGTTGCTAGTTTTTTTTGCGCCCATTCATTCCCTATTCTATTACTTCATTCTTTTTGTATATTACATGCACAGTAAAACATAATTTGTTCAGCTGTAGGGTATTACTATTTACTGTTATTCTTATTCTTCTTAATATTTTTTCTCAGATAAAAGTAGGACTTGCAGTCCCCCTTTTAGAGTTGAAACTAGATCATTCAGCTTCTTATAGAAGGATTTCCTTTTAAATGGGTTCGTTGGATGAGATTTGAATGACATTTCTGAAAGGTAATCCCAATATCCACATTTTTTAAAATACATTACCATTTAAGGTAACCCTTATATTACCAAGGATTGCGACCCCCCTGTAACGATACTTTCAGTACTTTGATTAAGGTTCCAAAATTAATGAAGTCTTACTTTACATCCATTTCGTTCTCTTAAAATAAACAAGATTTCTTAGTACGAAAACCGGTAAATGAATAACATATTGTACATTGATAATTTTTATTAACCCTTGTCCACCGAATAAAAGGCGGTGCCATTGGCAACTACGGAAACTCAAACCCTGGTCTCTCGAAGATAAAACGGGGCTACTGACAAACCTTTGTCTCTAAAATAAGAGACAGTCAACTGACAACCACGGGAAATCAAACCCTCCCAAATAAGGGTTGGGGCTACAGCTAAATACTTGGATTCAAACCCTGTTCTCCCTAATACTAGTATCAGGCGGTTCTACTGCCAAATACTGGGATTCAAACCCTGTTCGCTCTAATACTAGTATCAGGCGGTTCTACTGCCAAATACTGGGATTCAAACCCTGTTCTCCCTTATACTAGTATCAGGCGGTTCTACTGCCAAATACTGGGATTCAAACCCTGTTCTCCATTATACTAGTATTAGGCGGTTCTACTGTCAAATACTGGGATTCAAACCCAGTTCTCCCTAATACTAGTATCAGGCGGTTCTACTGCCAAATACTGGGATTCAAACCCTGTTCTCCCTAATAAGAGACGGGGCTACTACCACATACTGGGATTCAAACCATTCATTCCGAATTAAGAGACATGCAATTTACGGCTACTGGGATCTCCCTAATAAAAGACGGGGCTACTACCAAATACTGAGATTCAAACCCTGATCTCCCAAATAAGAGACAGGCAACTGAAAGATACGGGAAACCAAACTCTCCCAAATTAGGGACGGGACTACTGCTAAATCCTGGGATTCAAACCCTGATCTCTTTAATAAGAGGCGGGGCTACTACCAAATACTGGGAACCAAAGACTGATCTCTTTAATAAGAGGCGGGGCTACTACCAAATACTGGGAACCAAAGACTGATCTCTTTAATAAGAGGCGGGGCTACTACCAAATACTGGGAACCAAACCCTGATCTCTTTAATAAGAGGCGGGGCTACTACCAAATACTGGGAACCAAACCCTGATCTCTTTAATAAGAGGCGGGGCTACTACCAAATACTGGGAACCAAACCCTGATCTCTTTAATAAGAGGCGGGGCTACTACCAAATACTGGGAACCAAACACTGATCTGATCTCTCGCATAATAACAAGATCAAAAATTATTATTACCTTGCCTGTAGTCTATGGAGGGGCACGTGATCTGTTTTGGATGGTTTACGATTTTTAAAAAAGGAAACATTGTGTAAGAATGTCGTGAACCAAACTTTGCAACCGGTCGTTACTGGATTTCAATTTTTTCTTAAACGAAAATAGTTTCGTTCTTTTTGTTAATGTGTCCGTTTTCCGGAAGTTCGAGTTTGAACCATCACCTGATCGGGATTATTACGCAACCGATGAATTTAGATAACTAACCACCAAATGCTTACACAGACTAAAATCAGATACACTCAAGTATAGTAGTCCCGTAAAAAACTGTGATTTGGCTGGGATTGGTGGTATGTATTGACAGATCAGCATTAGAATCATGTAATTGGGTTCAAATACTTTGCGATGTAGTGAAATATTTAGAAAATTTGGACATTCTGGCTTAAATATGAACGTGAAAGTAGTATAGGGTTGTGGCTAAAGGACTTTGAATCAGTCCGCGCGTGTGAGAAATTTGACGAACCAAATACGCCGTTTGAAGGGAAGCAATTCCATAACGATGATTTGTTGACGCGCTGGTGTTACGCCCCTTAGTGAAAACGTCGTTCGAAATTAGTGTCTGAAAGAAGCAATATACAATCGGATAAACTACCTGCACACAAGACGAACGTGTACTGTTTTTGAAAACACACTATTCCGCTGTGTTATTCCACTAACCTAACAGTGCCTTGTATTTGTATTACGTGATTGTAATGAAGCAGCGTAATGGTGTGGACGTTTTTTCAAATATATGTTCGCCTTTTTATGTGGGTATGTATATTATAATAAACCTACTGATATAGAGATAGTGTTAGATTTATGTACATTTATCTGACCAGTGTTTCATTTCCGGAGGCAAATTAAAATCACTTGAGAGAACTAATTTGTGTCGTCAAATAATGTCGTTAATTTGCATATATTGTGACATATCCAAGTAAAACAATACAGTATGTTTTTATGATCACATGGAGACTGTACACATGTGTTGTGCAATTAGAATAGTAAATTAACAAACAAAACTAATAATTCCTCGAACCTTTATAACATAACATACGTTATATGGGTTGGGATGGACATATGAATAATAACATAATGTTACTATATGGGTTGGAATGGATATATGAATAATTACATAATGTTACTATATGGGTTGGAATGGATATATGAATAATTACATAATGTTACTGTATGGGTTGGAATGGATATATGAATAATTACATAATGTTACTGTATGGGTTGGGGTGGATATATGAATAATTACATAATGTTACTGTATGGGTTGGAATGGATATATGAATAATTACATAATGTTACTATATGGGTTGGAATGGATATATGAATAATTACATAATGTTACTATATGGGTTGGAATGGATATATGAATAATTACATAATGTTACTACATGTATATGTGTTGGGATGGATATATGAATAATTTCATAATGTTACTGTATGGGTTGGAATGGATATATGAATCATTGCATAATGTTACTATATGGGTTGGAATGGATATATGAATAATTGCATAGTGTTACTATATGGGTTGGAATGGATATATGAATAATTACATAATGTTACTATATGTGTTGGGATGGATATATGAATAATTACATAATGTTACTACATGTATATGTGTTGGGATGGATATATGAATAATTTCATAATGTTACTGTATGGGTTGGAATGGATATATGAATAATTGCATAATGTTACTATATGGGTTGGAATGGATATATGAATAATTGCATAATGTTACTATATGGGTTGGAATGGATATATGAATAATTACATAATGTTACTATATGGGTTGGGATGGATATATGAATAATAACATAATGTTACTACATGTATATGTGTTGGGATGGATATATGAATAATTTCATAATGTTACTGTATGGGTTGGAATGGATATATGAATAATTGCATAATGTTACTATATGGGTTGGAATGGATATATGAATAATTGCATAATGTTACTATATGGGTTGGAATGGATATAAATAATTACATAATGTTACTTACTGTATGGGTTGGAATGGATATGAATAATTACATAATGTTACTGTACGGGTTGGAATGGATATGAATAATTACATAATGTTACTATATGGGTTGGAATGGATATGAATAATTACATAATGTTACTGTATGGGTTGGAATGGATATGAATAATTACATAATGTTACTGTATGGGTTGGAATGGATATATGAATAATAACATAATGTTACTATATGGGTTGGAATGGATATATGAATAATTGCATAATGTTACTATATGGGTTGGAGTGGATATGAATAATTACATAATGTTACTGTATGGGTTGGAATGGATATATGAATAATAACATAATGTTACTGTATGGGTTGGGATGGATATATGAATAATAACATAATATTACTGTATGGGTTGGAATGGATATATGAATAATAACATAATGTTAATATATGGGTTGGAATGAATATATGAATAATAACATAATGTTAATGTATGGGTTGGAATGGATATATGAATAATAACATAATGTTACTACATGGATTGGAATGAATATATGAATAATTACATAATGTTACTGTATGGGTTGGAATGGATATATGAATAATTACATAATGTTACTATATGGGTTGGGGTGGATATATGAATAATTACATAATGTTACTGTATGGGTTGGAATGGATATATGAATAATTACAAAATGTTACTGTATGGGTTGGAATGGATATTTGAATAATTACATAATGTTACTGTATGGGTTGGAATGGATATATGAATAATAACATAATGTTACTATATGGGTTGGGGTGGATATATGAATAATAACATAATGTTACTATATGGGTTGGGCTGGATATATGAATAATTACATAATGTTACTGTATGGGTTGGGGTGGATATATGAATAATAACATAATGTTACTATATGGGTTGGGGTGGATATATGCATAATTACATGTTACTGTATGGGTTGGAATGGATATATGAATAATTACATAATGTTACTGTATGGGTTGGAATGGATATATGAATAATAACATAATGTTACTATATGGGTTGGGGTGGATATATGAATAATAACATAATGTTACTATATGGGTTGGGCTGGATATATGAATAATTACATAATGTTACTATATGGGTTGGGGTGGATATATGAATAATAACATAATGTTACTATATGGGTTGGGATGGATATATGAATAATAACATAATGTTACTATATGGGTTGGTGTGGATATATGAATAATAACATAATGTTACTATATGGGTTGGTGTGGATATATGAATAATAACATAATGTTACTGTATGGGTTGGAATGGAAATATGAATAATAACATAATGTTAATATATGGGTTGGAATGAATATATGAATAATAACATAATGTTACTACATGGATTGGAATGGATATATGAATAATAACATAATGTTACTGTATGGGTTGGAATGGATATATGAATAATTACATAATGTTACTATATGGGTTGGGGTGGATATATGAATAATTACATAATGTTACTGTATGGGTTGGAATGGATATATGAATAATTACAAAATGTTACTGTATGGGTTGGAATGGATATATGAATAATTACATAATGTTACTGTATGGGTTGGAATGGATATATGAATAATAACATAATGTTACTATATGGGTTGGTGTGGATATATGAAAAATAACATAATGTTACTATATGGGTTGGTGTGGATATATGAAAAATAACATAATGTTACTATATGGGTTGGTGTGGATATATGAAAAATAACATAATGTTACTATTTGGGTTGGTGTGGATATATGAAAAATAACATAATGTTACTATATGGGTTGGTGTGGATATATGAAAAATAACATAATGTTATACGGGTTGGGATAGATAAATGAAGAACAACATAATATTATATGAGTTGACATTTGGAGAATAACATTAGTGTTGTTTAATGTTATATGCGTTGGCTTGTGGTGGACATATGCACAATAACATAAACGGTTACCGATAATATAATGGTCTTTGGTGGACATATGAAACAGACATAGACTGAACAAACCGGTGATGTCAAAACTGTATTTTGTAACATCATTTCTTACGCCTGTGATGAAACAGAACCAACGTTACTTAGTATACAGGTTAAGATCACCGTATGTAAGATTCCATAAAAACGCTTGAATAATACTTGTAACAGCAACACTTTGGTATGGTCGCTTATATTACAAAGTGGAGAATTAACAAACAAATTGTGATAGTTAACTGCACTGTGAATGTATGTCATCAAGATATATTATACCATCCTTCCCTTGTCTCTCTAGTTTTACTACATCTGTATTGCTGTTTTTTAGTTCACAGCTAACAATCTAATTTGTTATAATGTTATTTATTACGTTTTGCTTTTCAATCTGACGACATTATTATAATTTGATATCATCTAAATATGACAGGTATGTTTGGTGTTATATTTCGAGGCGAGGCGACCAATAGGATTCCTTGTAACAAAATATGTATACACTGATTTCATCAGGTGCG
The DNA here is from genome assembly GCA_947247005.1 of Spisula solida. Taxonomy (NCBI): domain Eukaryota; kingdom Metazoa; phylum Mollusca; class Bivalvia; order Venerida; family Mactridae; genus Spisula; species Spisula solida. The sequence goes on along the minus strand of OX365953.1, from coordinate 14,539,908 downwards.
TGCATCATGTCTATTGATAGACAATCGATTGCCGATATGGTAAATTAATTACTGTACATTTACATTAGACAGAAGAAATAGTGTAAAGCGTTTGTTTGACTTGTATCGGAGTAACATATTAAGCTAAACAAGTACTGTAACAATACATACGGTATTACTGTTTAATATCTATACACTATTGAAATTTCCCTTTAAGCCGCCTCAGGCTGGTTTAGAAATAATTGTAATTTTAGAAACAGGAGAACAAAACCGGTTTTGAAGACAATCATTGCGCATGACCGACCGGGCGATCAAAATAGCTGTATTTACATACAAATCTATGCGCAGTGTGTATGGATAATTTTGTTTCGTTGATTAATACAGTTCTACGGTTCAAATACTGGATTCACTTGAATAATTTTATGATTTTTACTGCGGAAGAACATTTGAATTGATAGAAAATCTTAATTGTATGGGAATAATGAGTTGAAGTGAGATTTAACTGACAGATCGCGGAATGTTTACGCTCCATATATTCGTTCTACCGTGGACTATTAACATATAGCATAGTTTGGTGTTGAATATCTTCTACTTAAAGCGTTGTGAATGCGATCTATTTGATTTTACCTGTTGTTGATTGTTGTATGTCGAATGCAGTTATTGATCGCACATTCATAGTAGGACGATCACATATAGGAGTTGTTGAAGTGATTCGGGACAGGATTATAATATGGACTTGATCCATAACTGGTGTTAATGTTAAATACAGAGAACTATTGATTGATCCTGAGATAACACCCGGTTTAAAACTTCCGCATTGATGTTATAACTTGTTAAAGTGGTGGATTTTATCAACAACAATCATGGTGGTTTTAGGTAATTCAAGCCCTATGGCGAATGTGAGGGTATTGTACATAGGTAGTGCTGTACCCACTGAAACAGTGGCAGGACTTGGTGCCATACAGGCGCCATTAAAGGAGAGATACCCTGTGGACAATGAATCAAACATTGAAGGGATAGATGCTATATTATCTGTGACCAATGCATGCATTCAAATGCAGTATGTGAATGATGCTGATTCTATTGTTCAGTTCCCTATTTCCTCATTGACACTTTGTGCCGCAGTCAGATGTATTAGTACAACGAATTCAGCGACAGGGGAGAAAGGTGCCAAGTTTGTTTCTCTGAACGACCCGTTGTCAGGTGGGGAATATTCCAAACGTCCTGCTATATTCACAGCAATCACACGGCGTACACAAGGTAGAAAAGTGTTGGAATGTCATGGTTTTATTTGTGGCTCCCCTAGAGATGCCCTCAACTTAGTCAAATACGCATCTATTGCTGGAAAGAATCACAAACAAAATGGGACTCTTACGCAAACGAAACAAACCACTATCATTACACCTAGGAATGGTACCGTACAAGCAACTGTTGCACGTGATCCACTGCTAGATTTTGGGGGAAGTTCTCATCTTGTATCAGCAGATACCTCAGTATTGGCATCTTCTACCTTGAATAGAGTATCACCTGTTCAAAACGGAGGTGGTAACACAAACGGTGCTCCAATGAGACTCGTGCCTGCAGAGCCGATTGCGCACGTTACAGCGGGACCAGAATTTTTCGAGCCTGTTTCAACGCAAGGCTACTTCTATACAAGCGATAGAGCTGAAGTAAAAAAGTACAATATTGAAAAGCTACATCGTGATGACGACAAAGAAAATGTCACAGTCCCAGTGCAGCCTACATTACATAACGGAACAATACCAGCAACTGCATCGGTTCTTAATGGCTACACCGTTACACCGACACCGCGACTAGCTCCTGAACGCACCACAGTAGGAGCTCCACCTCCAATATATGTCCGTCTTCCACGCAACTATGGTCCAGCAATGCCACCACCACCACCAAGACAAATGTTCTACGCCCCTCCTCCGCCGCCACATTTCATGTATGCAAGACCTCGTTTCTTTTCGCCTCCACCTCCGAGATTCCGCCCACAACCATTTATGATGCCACCAGGTGGCCCTCCTCCGATGACGGGTGCTCCTATATTCGTACGACGACCAAGACCGCCATCGGATGGAAGTAGATCGAGGTCACCATCTACAGATTCTCAGCGTTCTAGAGAATCCCGCTCTAAAACCCCAACTCCCGGAAACGTCGATAACGTAGAAGACACGGAACCTAAAAGAATACCAAACGCTGATGAGTCAAGTGATGAATCCATACAACGAGTAGATCGCCCAAGACCATCAACCCCACCGACAGATTACGACGATCGTCGGAAGGGTGAACGGATGAGTAGGAGAGATGCTTATGAAGTTAGGTACGGTGTTAGACCTTCAGCAAGATACGGTCCACCACCGGACCTGGTCTCACCGTATGGACACGATTACTACGTATACCCACCTAGACACGGCGGTTATGCTCCATTTCCTATGTTCAACCCACACTTAAGGGCAAGGTCATTACCAGATCATGGTCGACATGACTCGCCTAAACGAAAAGGCAAAAAGAATAAGAAAACAAAGAAAAACAAAAGTAAGAAATCAAAACAGCCTCCACAATATGCTTACAGTCCTGGAGAAGTGTATCCGCGTCAGCAGCCACGCGTGGATAAACGAAGTGATGTATCCACCGACAGCTACGGTGGGTACCATTCAGAAATTCCTCTGCGCGCTAGTCGCCCTGCTGATCCAACAAGCGGGTACCAATTATACCCACCTCGTGACTTCCGGAGAGACGAAAATCAGTTCATGAATGAAAGAAACTTTTCGAAAACATTTGCTGCAACATCCCGACGATCACATGACTTTGAGGCCAAACCATACCCCACAGCATACGAACTTAATGATGCCCTTAATAAAGGCCGCAATGACGATCCAGACTTTGCTATGTATTAGGTAAAGTATAATTTCGATTATCTTTATTGACGTAACGCATGTACCCTACTATGAGTTTCCCTAAATGACCAATCATCAGTTGTCACCGGGAATATATTATTCATTAGGTTAATTAAAACACAACCTATCTAAAATCTAACAAATGTAGCAATAACTTTAAAGACTATTTAATTAAAAATTATATGATTACAACATAGTGTACAACTAGAAACCTGAACAGGCATACAATCAGAGTTAACTAGTTAACCTGTCTTTACGTTGGCGAATGGAAAATTCAGACAGCTATACTTAATAGACTGCACCATACAATGTTGATTATGATAAGAAATGATTCAATAATATATAACGAGATACCCTTGATACAAAAATATGTGTTTGGAACACTGGTAAAATGGTTTTTTATTATTAAATATCAATAACATCAATGCATATGAAGTGCCAAATCATGATAATACAAGTTATTCCGTTACTTTGTCAATGGCATGTAAGTTGTGTTCTGGTACAATGGCACCAGACTGTGTTTGAATACACCACTTTGCTCAGTGACTACAATTTCACCGTACTTTCACCGTACTATGTTTACTTTGGTAACTATATATTTGTCGTAGTATTTGATTTCTTTGGATATGGTTAACTATTATAATACTGTTTATTTTAATGTTAACCAGAATGACATAACGTTAGGTTAGGTATAAATGCCAATACAACCGTACTTGTTCATTCTGTCATCTATTTGTCCAGCATTATAGCTATAAACAAGAAGCGTTGATTTATAAAACAATGCTTACTTGTTAAGCTTTGATTTGGGTTCGGTGTTTTTGTTGTGTTTGATCGATAGACTGTGTAACGTTGTGGTATTACGGCGCATTATCACCGTTCAATGACGGTATACACGGATTGTTTTTGTGTAAATAGATATGCGTATTAGTATCATAAGTCAGACACTTGGTATAATGCTACATCCATAATAACCATGTCCCATCATTGCATGTTTTAAAGTGATGTGAAGTACTTGATATAGAATGTTGCTTTGGTGTCTAGCATATTGGAACTGGTTGTTAAAGGTGCTGCCTCACAGATCGGGCTAAAAATTGTGTATACATGTATCGTGATTTTCAAACTTAACCAAGTATTGTGTATTGATGTAATAGAAAGCCACTGACGGCTGCTTTATGAAAGATTTGTTGCAAATATGCAATTTTAACCACTCTCGATATTGCCCACTGAGTTTTTTTTCTTTAAAAAAACCCACTAAGTTTCCTTCCAACATGCTTAGTGAATTATGTAATTCACGTGTGATCGAATTGTAACATCAACGAACTACAGCGTAAACATCAGTGAGGTATAAGGTTCGTTTTTCGATTCGTTTTCTTCAAATGCGAACACATTTCAGGCAATTTAAGAAATAGCAGTGTTAATTCTATAGGGTATTAATCTACCAAATTATTCAATGTCATTCACATATTGCTCTCTATATCACGTACATTGCTCTCTTTACCAAAAAATATTGCCCTTCTACTGTTTTCCTACATTCATAGCTGTAAGGTATTGTCCTCCTTCATTCATAGTTGTACGGTACTGTCCTCCTACATTCATAACTGTAAGGTACTGTTCTCCTACATTCATAACTGTAAGGTACTGTCCTACATTCATAACTGTAAGGTACTGTCCTACATTCATAGCTGTAACGTACTGTCCTACATTCATAGCTGTAACGTACTGTCCTACATTCATAACTGTAAGGTACTGTCCTACATTCATAACTGTAAAGTACTGTCCTACATTCATAGCTGTAAGGTACTGTCCTGCATTCATAGCTGTAAGGTACTGTTTTCCTACATTCATAACTGTAAGGTACTGTCCTACATTCATAGCTGTAACGTACTGTCCTACATTCATAGCTGTAAGGTACTGTCCTACATTCATAACTGTAAAGTACTGTCCTACATTCATAGCTGTAAGGTACTGTCCTCCTACATTCATAGCTGTAAGGTACTGTCCTCTACATTCATAGCTGTAAGGTACTGTCCTACATTCATAACTGTAAGGTACTGTCCTCCTACATTCATAGTTGTAAGGTACTGTCCTCCTTCATTCATAGCTGTAAGGTACTGTCCTACATTCATAGTTGTAAGGTACTGTTTTCCTACATTCATAACTGTAAGGTACTGTCCTACATTCATAGCTGTAAGGTACTGTTTTCCTACATTCATAGCTGTAAGGTACTGTTTTCCTACATTCATAGCTGTAAGGTACTGTCCTACATTCATAGCTGTAAGGTACTGTTCTACATTCATAGCTGTAAGGTACTGTCCTCCTACATTCATAGCTGTAAGGTACTGTCCTCCTACATTCATAACTGTAAGGTACTGTTCTACATTCATAGTTGTAAGGTACTGTTTTCCTACATTCATAACTGTAAGGTACTGTCCTACATTCATAACTGTAAAGTACTGTCCTACATTCATAACTGTAAGGTTCTGTCTTACATTCATAACTGTAAGGTACTCTCCTACATTCACAGTTGTAAGGTACTGTTTTCCTACATTCATAGCTGTAAGGTACTGTCCTACATTCATAACTGTAAGGTACTTTCCTACATTCATAACTGTAAGGTACTGTTTTCCTACATTCATAGCTGTACGGTACTGTCCTGCATTTATAACTGTAAGGTACTGTCCTCTACATTCATAGCTGTAAGGTACTGTCCTCCTACATCCGTAACTGTAAGGTACTGTCCTCCTACATTCATAACTGTAAGGTACTGTCCTACATTCATAGCTGTAACGTACTGTCCTACATTCATAGCTGTAAGGTACTGTCCTACATTCATAACTGTAAAGTACTGTCCTACATTCATAGCTGTAAGGTACTGTCCTCCTACATTCATAGCTGTAAGGTACTGTCCTCTACATTCATAGCTGTAAGGTACTGTCCTACATTCATAACTGTAAGGTACTGTCCTCCTACATTCATAGTTGTAAGGTACTGTCCTCCTTCATTCATAGCTGTAAGGTACTGTCCTACATTCATAGTTGTAAGGTACTGTTTTCCTACATTCATAACTGTAAGGTACTGTCCTACATTCATAGCTGTAAGGTACTGTTTTCCTACATTCATAGCTGTAAGGTACTGTTTTCCTACATTCATAGCTGTAAGGTACTGTCCTACATTCATAGCTGTAAGGTACTGTTCTACATTCATAGCTGTAAGGTACTGTCCTCCTACATTCATAGCTGTAAGGTACTGTCCTCCTACATTCATAACTGTAAGGTACTGTTCTACATTCATAGTTGTAAGGTACTGTTTTCCTACATTCATAACTGTAAGGTACTGTCCTACATTCATAACTGTAAAGTACTGTCCTACATTCATAACTGTAAGGTTCTGTCTTACATTCATAACTGTAAGGTACTCTCCTACATTCACAGTTGTAAGGTACTGTTTTCCTACATTCATAGCTGTAAGGTACTGTCCTACATTCATAACTGTAAGGTACTTTCCTACATTCATAACTGTAAGGTACTGTTTTCCTACATTCATAGCTGTACGGTACTGTCCTGCATTTATAACTGTAAGGTACTGTCCTCTACATTCATAGCTGTAAGGTACTGTCCTCCTACATCCGTAACTGTAAGGTACTGTCCTCCTACATTCATAACTGTAAGGTACTGTCCTACATTCATAACTGTAAGGTACTGTCCTACATTCATAACTGTAAGGTACTGTCCTCTACATTCATAGCTGTAAGGTACTGTCCTCCTACATTCATAGCTGTAAGGTACTGTCCTACATTCATAACTGTAAGGTACTGTCCTACATTCATAACTGTAAGGTACTGTCCTCCTACATTCATAGCTGTAAGGTACTGTCCTCCTACATTCATAGCTGTAAGGTACTGTACTCCTACATTCATAGCTGTAAGGTACTGTCCTACATTCATAGCTGTAAGGTACTGTCCTACATCCGTAACTGTAAGGTACTGTCCTCCTACATTCATAGCTGTAAGGTACTGTCCTCCTACATTCATAGCTGTAAGGTACTGTCCTCCTACATTCATAGCTGTAAGGTACTGTCCTACATTCATAACTGTAAGGTACTGTCCTACATTCATAACTGTAAGGTACTGTCCTACATTCATAACTGTAAGGTACTGTCCTACATTCATAATTGTAACGTAGTGTCCTACATTCGTAACTGTAAGGTACTGTCTTACATTCATAACTGTAAGGTACTGTTTCCTACATTCATAACTGTAAGGTACTGTCCTACATTCATAGTTGTACGATACTGTCCTACTTTCATAACTGTTAGGTACTGTCCTACATTCATAACTGTAAGGTACTGTCCTACATTCATAGTTGTACGGTACTGTCCTACATTCATAACTGTAAGGTACTGTCCTACATTCATAAGTGTAAGGTACTGTCCTACATTCATAACTGTAAGGTACTGTTTTCCTACATTCATAGTTGTACGGTACTGTCCCACATTCATAACTGTAAGGTACTGTTTTCCTACATTCATAACTGTAAGGTACTGTCCTACATTCATAACTGTGAGGTACTGTCCTACATTTATAGTTGTACGGTACTGTTTTCCTACATTCATAGAGAAAGTCAAGCGTCCCGAACTTGTAGGCGGTGTTTTTGTTAACGGATCGGCTTGTATGTTATTTTTATGCCCCTGTATCGGTAGGTCGGGAGGCATATTATCCGTCCGTCCGTCCCTGGTTAACTTAAATTGACCGCTTCGTCTTACATCATTTTGGCTTGCTACAAAGCTTTCATACTTGCTTGGATGTTGTATTTGAACACTGGGCACACAACTGTGTCATCTGACCTCATTTTGACCTTCACATTGACCTAATTTTGGACTAAGACTAATTAAAGGGCCAAATTATTGGTTAACCCAAATTGATCGCTTCCTCTAGCATTAATACGGACTGTTTAAAAGCTTTCATATTTGCACGGAAGTTGTATTTGAACACTCTCTACACACCTATATCACCTGACCTCAATTTGACCTTCACATTGACCTAAATTTGGACTTAGACTTGTTGAAGGGCAAAATTCTTGGTTAACCAAAATTGACCGTTTCGTCTTACATTAAGCCCATCAATGCATTGCTTTCAAACCTGGCATACTTGTTTACCACCATAACCCCTTAACATGGTCAAATCCAACATTTTAACAGAATTATGGCCCCTTACTGACTTAGATTTGTTTATGGACAAGGTTACCTTGGGAACATAAGCGCTTAGTGAACGTGGACTTGTTTGGGCATACTTTCAAATTCATCTGGTCAAATCATTGCTGTGAATGATAAACTTGTGTGTATTTTGTTCTTTCGCTCTTGCGTAATTTCAATGCCTGTATTTCAATACTTGAATTTTTGAAAGATTAGATTTCCAATCCGATAATAAAAACAATTATATAATAGTGTAATATGTCTAGATTTGCGCATATATTGGACCTTTCCTAATCCTTTGTAAATGCTCAGTTAAGTAGACTAGTACATGGGCGTTCAGAAACACGTCGTATTTACTGTAAACTTTCCTTGCTTTCAAGGATTAACGCGACGACGAAAATAAATACAAACAACCTATCCCATTTCTTCACAGTAGTCTATTCAAACACCTTCGACCTGTCATGAAGTTGTAATATAAGGTGTGGAAAACTTCCTTGTGTTGTGTGGCGTAGATAAATGGTTATGCTTAAGCAAGAAGAAGACAGGATATTCTAGATATAAAGTAGACAGGGTATAGGAGATATAAAGTAGACAGGGAATTATAGATATAAAGTAGACAGGGTATAGGAGATATAAAGTAGACAGGGTATAGGAGATATAAAGTAGACAGGGTATAAGGGATATAAAGTAGACAGGGTATAAGGGATATAAAGTAGACAGGGTATAGGAGATATAAAGTAGACAGGGTATAAGGGATATAAAGTAGACAGGATATAGGGGATATAAAGTAGACAGGGTATAGGGGATATAAGGTAGACAGGGTATAGGAGATATAAAGTAGACAGGGTATAGGAGATATAAAGTAGACAGGGTATAGGAGATATAAAGTAGACAGGGTATAGGGGATATAAAGTAGACAGGGTATAGGAGATATAAGGTAGACAGGGTATAGGGGATATAAGGTAGACAGGGTATAGGGGATATAAAGTAGAATGGGTATAGGAGATATAAAGTAGACAGGGTATAGGAGATATAAAGTAGACAGGGTATAGGAGATATAAGGTAGACAGGGTATAGGGGATACAAGGTAGACAGGGTATAAGGGATATAAAGTAGACAGGGTATAGGAGATATAAAGTAGACAGGGTATAGGAGATATAAGGTAGACAGGGTATTCTAGATATAAAGTAGACAGGGTATAGGAGATATAAGGTAGACAGGGTTTAGGGGATATAAAGTAGACAGGGTATAGGAGATATAAAGTAGACAGGGTATAGGGGATATAAAGTAGACAGGGTATAGGAGATATAAAGTAGACAGGGTATAGGAGATATAAGGTAGACAGGGTATAGGGGATATAATGTAGACAGGGTATAGGAGATATAAAGTAGACAGGGTATATGAGATATAAAGTAGACAGGGTATAGGAGATATAAAGTAGACAGGGTATAGGAGATATAAGGTAGACAGGGTATAGGAGATATAAGGTAGACAGGGTATAGGAGATATAAAGTAGACAGGGTATAGGAGATATAAGGTAGACAGGGTATAGGGGATGCAAGGTAGACAGGGTATAAGGGATATAAAGTAGACAGGGTATAGGAGATATAAAGTAGACAGGGTATAGGAGATATAAGGTAGACAGGGTATTCTAGATATAAAGTAGACAGGGTATAGGAGATATAAGGTTGACAGGGTTTAGGGGATATAAAGTAGACAGGGTATAGGAGATATAAAGTAGACAGGGTATAGGGGATATAAAGTAGACAGGGTATAGGAGATATAAAGTAGACAGGGTATAGGAGATATAAGGTAGACAGGGTATAGGGGATATAAAGTAGACAGGGTATAGGAGATATAAAGTAGACAGGGTATATGAGATATAAAGTAGACAGGGTATAGGAGATATAAAGTAGACAGGGTATAGGAGATATAAGGTAGACAGGGTATAGGAGATATAAGGTAGACAGGGTATAGGAGATATAAAGTAGACAGGGTATAGGAGATATAAGGTAGACAGTATATAGGGGATATAAGGTAGACAGGGTATAGGAGATATAAAGTAGACAGGGTATAGGGGATATAAAGTAGACAGGGTATAGGAGATATAAAGTAGACAGGGTATAGGAGATATAAAGTAGACAGGGTATAGGAGATATAAGGTAGACAGGGAATTTGATTACAAAGTACATTACTCTGTACTTGTATAATGCCTCGGTTTTGGAATGTTGCCTAGTATAATCACGCTGTAAAGGTAATTGAAGTTGTAAAATCAGTCAGCATCTCAGCTGAGAATCGTCTCCATACAATGAAACATACACTTAAAGTGCTATAAAAAACTTTTGTGTTAGTTAATACAACGTTAGGAATGAAACATGGCGTCTGTGAACCACGACGTTCATTACAACTATAAATCGACATGCCTATGGCTAACACAAACTCGATCGTTGTAGCCTCCTTTCAATTGATCATGTTTAAAGAGTGTGCGATTGTAAAACGGAAAGTTTAATACATATTTACGCATCAATTATGTTTTTGTTGACTCGATAGCTTAACGTTCTCACAGGCGTATACGGCTTGTTTTTATTCACATAGCTTGTCATTTACATGAACTGGTTAGATCTTGCAGGGTTTAATCTTCATTTTGCTATCTTAAACAGTGTATTACATTGTTTAGCAGTTCATCTATTTGTCATGGTGAATGTTTTTAATGTCCGAAATTATCCTTTTAGCTCGTCTGAAGTTTTGGGACAAAGATTAGTTCAAGTAATGATCGTCGTTGGCGTCGGCGTTTCCGGAGTTAAGTTCTATGTTAAAGGCCGGATACGGAGTAGTGAGAATCACCTACCGGCAGGCAATTAAGCATATTTGTAGATAATGCGTGGAAACTGTTACAGTTATCTGTTCAGGCAGCAGTAACGTGGTGCATGTAAACAGAAACTTTCGTCGGTTCCATTTTATCACAACTCATATACATAGTAAGGTTATATTCTCCGCCACATTCCAAGTGTTTACAATGGTGTGTGACTCACACGTCTTCATTCGTCATGGTGCACCTGTCTATCATCTGGGAGGTAAAAGGGCTATGGTCATTTTTTACCGTGACAAATATCAGTTGAGCGTCTGCACCCACACTGTGGTACTCTTGGTTAAATAAATGGTTGCCACGTTAATGTTCATTAATACGAAACGCATTTTGCAAAAACATGTTACCTACTGTTAGTGTCATTGTGTTTGTCATGTCATTGATAGTTGTGTACGCTGGTTAGTTCTCAGCTAGCCTGTTGTGTACATTGGTTAAGTTCTAATCTAGTCTGCTAATCTAGCATGTTGCGTACATTGGTTAAGTTCTAATGTAGCCTGTTGAGTACACTGGTTTAGTTCTAATGTAGCCTGTTGTGTACACTGGTTTAGTTCTAACGTAGCCTGTTGTGTACACTGGTTATTTCTACTCTAGCCTGCTATGTACACTGGTTTAGTTCTAACGTAGCATGTTGTGTACACTGGTTATTTCTACTCTAGCCTGCTATGTACACTGGTTTAGTTCTAACGTAGCATGTTGTGTACACTGGTTATTTCTACTCTAGCCTGCTATGTACACTGGTTTAGTTCTAACGTAGCCTGTTGTGTACACTGGTTATTTCTACTCTAGCCTGCTATGTACACTGGTTTTGTTCTAACGTAGCCTGTTGTGTACACTGGTTTAGTTCTAACGTAGCATGTTGTGTACACTGGTTTAGTTCTAACGTAGCCTGTTGTGTACACTGGTTCAGTTCTAATGTAGCATGTTGTGTACACTGGTTTAGTTCTAACGTAGCCTGTTGTGTACACTGGTTTAGTTCTAACGTAGCCTGTTGTGTACACTGGTTTAGTTCTTACGTAGCCTGTTGTGTACACTGGTTTAGTTCTAACGTAGCCTGTTGTGTACACTGGTTAAGTTCTAATGTAGCCTGTTGTGTACACTGGTTTAGTTCTAACGTAGCCTGTTGTGTACACTGGTTTAGTTCTAATCTAGCCCGAAATGTTGATGGTTGTGTACACCGATTTAGTTCTAATCTAGCCTGAACTGCATTGTCTTGAATTTGATATACTGGGTAGCTAGATGCGTTCAATTGTATTAAACTGAAATGGGCAGCGTGATCCACTTAATGATTTTGGAAACTTTGAAAGTGGCTGTGCCTAATCCGACTAGCACTTGGTACAACTCATGAATGTCAAACTTTACGTTAACTTGAAGCAAATCACGAATGTCAAACTTTACTTTTACTTGGTACAACTCATGAATGTCAAACTTTACACTAACTTAATACAACTCATGAATGTCAAACGTTACGTCAACTTGATACAACTCATGAATGTCAAACGTTTAGTTTACTTGGTGCAACTCATGAATGTCAAACTTTACGCTAACTTGGTGCAACTCTTGTATGTCAAACTTTACGCTTACTGGTCCAACTCATGTATGTCAAACTTTATGCTAACTTGGCGCAACTCATGAATGTCAAACTTTACGCTAACTTGGTGCAACTCATTTACATGTATGTCAAACTTTACGCTAACTTGGTGCAACTCATGTACTAGTATGTCAAACTAATTGCTAACTTGGTGCAACTCATTCATATGAAACTTTACATTAACTTGGTACAACTCATGAATGTCTAACTTTACGCTAACTTGATGCAACTTATGAATGTCAAACATTACGTTAACTTGGTGCACCTCATGAATGTCAAACGTTACGTTAACTTGGTACAACTCATGAATGTCAAACTGTACGTTAACTTGGTGCAACTCATGAATGTCAAACGTTAACTTGGTACAACACATGAATGTCAAACGTTACGTTAACTTGGTATAACACATGAATGTCAAACGTTACGTGAACTTGGTACAACACATGAATGTCAAACGTTACGTTAACTTGGTACAACACATGAATGTCAAACGTTACGTGAACTTGGTACAACACATGAATGTCAAACGTTACGTGAACTTGGTACAACACATGAATGTCAAACGTTACGTTAACTTGGTACAACACATGGATGTCAAACGTTACGTTAACTTGGTGCAACACATGAATGTCAAACTTTACGTTAACTTGGTGCAACACATGCATGTCAAACTTTACGTTAACTTGGTACAACACATGAATGTCAAACGTTACGTTAACTTGGTACAACACATGAATTTCATGTCAAACTTTACGTTAACTTGGTACAACACATGAATGTCAAACGTTACGTTAACTTGGTACAACACATGAATGTCAAACGTTACGTTAACTTGGTACAACACATGAATGTCAAACGTTACGTTAACTTGGTACAACACCTGAATGTCAAACTTTACGTTAACTTGGAACAACACATGAATGTCAAACTTTCCTCTGGAATGAAGCTTAAACTTACAGAAGTTTTCATTTCGTTAGCTGATTTTATATCCATAGCAGAGCTAGCTCTCATGTAATATATTCGTAGCAAACCATAATAATTATATGGCTGTTTATGGAGAATTTATTACTTGCGTCACACTTGCTTATTTTCATGTGAATATATAACCAATTTTATACTGATGATAAATTATATGACATTGTCTAAATATTTCGAGGAGCAAGTATTTGTGCGGTGTCGGTCCAGCACAGCATATTTGTTGTACGCGGCATGTTTGGTCTGCGGACGTTTTCTAATGGTAACGTGAGAATAAGGAAGTTAAGAATGGTTTGTTACCCGGTGTAGTTATGTCAACGGATACAGTTTCTATATAATTGATGTGTAGTGTTGACAAATCTGTTTTATACTATTATATATCCAAGTTGTATAGCATTGATGTTGATCACGATCAGCATATAATATTACTTGTATACGTGTATTTCTGTTATATATGTTTACATTGCCTGTATAGATTCAACAATCTCAACGTCGTGTTTATTTCAGACTGTGACTGAAGGGATGGTAGAGATGGTTCGTTGTCAAGGTTACACATTCATTGCTAGCCTGTGTACTAGTCTGTGTGCATGCTATACTCTTGTTCATCTAGTAGACGGTGTACATATAACCCCAGCTAGATTCTGGTAGACCACATTCCCTGTGTTAGTATGGAGGACTACCTAGCCATATCTCGTCTTACAGCAATATATCGACATCTATAACTTACAGACTTCTGTACATACATACATACATACATACATACAAGCATACTCGTATTGTAAAGTCGTACGAACAGTGTTCGTTCTTAAGTGCCATTATAACGTTGTGTGTATTAATGCATGTTTTAACCAAGTGTGTGTATAAACTGTACAGAGACTCACCTTACGACTGTATAACTGCATGTTTGTGTGACAAACTGATGTTTACATGTGATATGTCCGTTTGTGTGTACCTCTTTTATTTAAGTATTATCAAAATAGCATTTTATTGCATAAGTATCATGTATAAAGCCATATATTGCTTTTTGTAATGAAGTATTTGTTAAGAATATTGTTACGTTTTTGCAGATCGTACTATTTACTTGTATGTTGATGACAATGATCAAATGTTGATGTTAATATGTTGATGATTGTCATCATTTGTTGATGTTAATATGTTGATGATTGTCATCATTTGTTGATGTTAATATGTTGATGATTGTCATCATTTGTTGATGTTAATATGTTGATGATTGTCATCATTTGTTGACGTTAATATGTTGATGATTGTCATCATTTGTTGATGTTAATATGTTGATGACAGTTAGTTTCGAAGTGGGTTGTTTATAACCTCTATCTGGTGTGAGAATCTTTTTAAACAGAATATGAAAGATTAAGACTTGTACATACTGAAACTACTGGTATGCATGTACATTCTTATGAACAAATCACAAACTGGTCCAATAAACATATACCACTCGCTATCCTTTAACATTCGTTACATTCATGACCTTTTGTTTTTGTGTTCGTCATCAAAAAAAGTATCATTGTTATCCAATCAAAAGCCATTGTTCATAGTCTTCCTTATTTACTTTAATTATGATATTTACCTAGTGTAAAATATTGATAATCATTATGTACATGTATCTAACAGGAACTATTTTACTTCCGCGCATGCGTAAGGACAAGCTATCTGGTCAAATCAGTATTTAAAACATGTAACTATATAGTCTCATTGATATGGAGCTTGGGGTTGACACATGACACACTATGTGTATTATATAGTATGCAATAGTTATAGGTCTAAATTCAGACTCTATTGATAACAAGTTTGTTTCCGGTTTCAGTTGCATTTTATTATCAAACTTGGGAATATTTCTGTATTATACCTACTACACTAAATGAACAAATCTATATACAGATCATCATTGATGACGTCATAAACATGTTCTTGTTCTGCTGTGTTTTGTATGTTATAAGTTAGTTTAGTAAATGTATTACATTGTAACAGTATGCTTGTATTGTTACAAAATGTGTATAGTGGAAAGAGCTTTAATCTTAAAAAGTAATGTTACTTCATAGTTTGATTAAATATATTTAGTTGTCATAACTATGAAAACAATATAATTATCCTGACTATATTTTGTCTGATACATAAAATGACATTTTATACCGGGTGATAATACGATTTTCGACTATAACTCAGTCACATGGCGTTATATCCGTTCCTTAATTTCTCGTAGATATGACCTTACAGTAACTGCTCATAAAACAGAAAACCATTGTCCAGCTCATACTTTAATTCAAGAAACTAAAATTGAAAAGTAATTTTGGAAGAGAGCATGTCTCCCTGATGTGCACATAACTCAAGACTTTCTGAGTAGGCATATCTACGTTTTCAACTAATTTTATTAAAAAAAAAAATTATTCGTAGGAAAAAAACTTAAGAATAATGTCAGTTATAACTACAGACAAGTTTGTCTACCTCATAATAAGATCGGTATGTTTATTAATGTTGACGTTACATTGTTAATTAGGGGAGTCGCTCACATTACCTTGCTAGGTTATTAAATTCATGTGTCAGTTTTATTGTATTAATGAATAATTGGTCAATCACTCAATCAATGACCGATGCATCATGCATGTTCACATAAAACAGTCAGCGACTTGTAACAATACTCTATGTTTATCTCTAGTTATGTTTTTGTCCTCTCAGTACGTGTCCGGCACGTGACCTTGTATTATTGTGTTAAATACGGCATGTTTTCTGTTATCACTGTTTACTAATGTATAAAATATTTACAGTACGTTGCCTATGTATATGAATACTCTAATACATATATACATTAAATGTGTATACATATGAAATATACTTTAATAACAAGATATCATCTATAAATGAAATCATACTTGTTGTTTATTTCGCTGACCCTCTGCCTTATCTACGTACGCGCTGTAATGGGGTCTACCATAAAAGGTTGTACTGTGTAGATAGTTCCATTAATTATCTACATGGTCACATATATTATACATTGGCACATGGTCACATACATTATACATTGGCACTAGGTCACATACATTATACATTGGCACGTGGTCACATACATTATACATTGGCACGTGGTCACATACATTATACATTGGCACGTGGTCACATACATTATACATTGGCACGTGGTCACATACATTATACATTGGCACGTGGTCACATACATTATACATTGGCACATGGTCACATACATTGGCACGTGGTCACATACATTATACATTGGCACGTGGTCACATACATTATACATTGGCACATTAGTACATACATTATACATTGGTACCTGGACACTTTCATTACACATTGGCACATGGTTACATACATTACACATTGGCACATTAGTACATACATTATACATTGGTACCTGGACACTTTCATTACACATTGGCACATGGTTACATACATTACACATTGGCACATTAGTACATACATTATACATTGGCACATGGTCACATATACATTATACATTGGTACCTGGACACATTCATTACACATTGGCACATACACTCTCGGACAATAAAACATGCCTAACTTAACTTAGGTAAAATATCGCTTAATTTCTTGATAATTTATTTTGCAGTACATTTTTTTCTGTATATTTACAACTTGATTTAGTTTGTGATAAAATTATTTTCTTTGCCTTTTTGAGAATTCTGCAAGCACGTACACCACCATATACAATCAAAGCACTGAGAGTACTCGTGGGAGGCGATCTGGTTGCTACTACTAAAACTTAAACCGACTTGACACGTTTAATGTGCGTTTTCTTACTGCCGATATTGTCTTGCATGTCAAAATAGGCATATGTGTCTATATAGGCATGTTGGGTATCTAAAAAATTGTAAAAAAGGGCATATTATTTTATATTGAATACATGTATTGAATACGTATATCAAAGTGGCTTTAAGATAATACTACGCGCCTATTTATCAGATTCTACAGTACCGTCTTGTAATCACTTCCCTCACAGCGTGAGCCAGTCTATAGGAAGCGGCTAGTATATCCACACTTAGTCTGACTAATCCACACCATATGATTGCATAACAGTACTTTGCAGACGATATACGATTCGTTGATTAAACAATCGCGTGACCCTGGTCTGAAGTTTCTAAAAATAACTACAGCCGGGACATTTGATGAACACGTTATTTTCGTATTACGAAACAAGTTCGATATCGCTCCGGCGGAGTGATTATCTGCAATAATATCGATTTAACGAACAGTTGCACAATAATTGTTGATCTTAGAATACACAAATGCTCTTGATTGAATTAAATCAGTTGTAGCATATGTAGCAGTACTGGGAATGTTGACAGTTTCTGGAACTACTTGAATGCGGATTCACATGGTAGCCTTAAGGCGGTCCAGGTTGCATTAAGAAATGGGCAATGATCGTATTGAGAGGCTAAACGCCTCCAAAAATGAGTGATTATTGATACGGGCTGTGTTCCAGTTTAATAGGTGTGCATTTTTTTTACTTTAAGTGAAGAGATGCATTTTTCTTGTCCTCGAGTCCTCAATACACGTTGTCATAAGGAATAAGTTACTGTATAGTACATAATTTTATATATGAGTGAGAATATCGGTTTTATAACAGTGTATCAGATTCAGATTGCTGAGTTAGCGCACCTATAAATATATATAGGCCTACATGTACAACATTTTATATCCTTGAATATGGCCAATTTTGTTGAGGAAAATACTTAAATTTACCCACATGAAACACTGATCGTTTTTATTGAACGACGAGTGAACGTAAATTGACTCTATTTGGATACATGAAAATATGTGAGGTTATTATAAATCCACGTATAATATCAGTATCACCACATTACAACATTGTCTGACCTATCCTTCCTTCTCTTATATATAACCATTTAACATTATATATGAAACTAGAACAAGCACGATGGCACAGTGGTTAGATTTGATATTCCAGGCCGCAATTCAACAGAACGGGTGCCTATAGTGACTACCTACAATCATAAGAAGTGCTCAGAACTGAGAATATTTCTTCAGCAGTATACAAGGGGTGACATTATATCAAACAAAAATAACTTTCGTATCAATGCAAGGATAACATACGTGTTTATGCTGTAAAACACTGAAGTGAGCAAATAGTTTATTTTACATTAAAAGTTTTTGTTGCGTATATAGTTAAACAATTGAAAGGGCGTTCCATTAAATGGGTGCTGTAAATGTCACGTGTGTTTATATATTGTAATAGATGTGTGAGCAATTACATTGTTAAATGCTTGTAATTAGTCACGCAAAAATATTTGTTTAAAATTATGTCGCATTTTTCAACGCTTTTTACCATTGTGGTTAGGTAAAAAACTAAACAAGGTTTTTATAAGGTATGAGTGCGATGCGAGTTTTTGTGTGCGGTGGTAAAATAGAGCCATTATTAATGATAGTTTAAGCAATATACAGGGCACTCAAGAGCAAAATATATTCCAATGATAATATAAATTTTGCTGCAGTTTACAAGTTGTTACTAAAGAGGTACGTACGAGGGTTGTCCACAAAAGACGCGAACTTTGTCTCCCATTTAAACACGATGCATGATTTTCCTAAAACTCTTTTAAATAATATTCATAAGTTATTTCTTTACATATGTGATAGTGAAAATTCATTTTTTCCTACATTTAAATTTCTCACGTATTGATGTATTGCAAAAATAAAATTGAATTGTCAAATATTCATGTAATTTTGATATAGTTGCCTGTATCTGCCATATACAACCACATTGACAACAAAAATAACTTGGGAAACATAGGCATTTTGTGGTAATTTAGCATTTTTACACCCAAAATTCTATAGGGTATTAATACCCTATAGAATTAGCACTACTATCACTTAAATTGCCTGAAATTTGTTTCCATTCGATGAAAATGAATTGCGAAACAAACCGATTACCTCACAGATGTTTCAGCTTAAGTTTGTTGAAGTAACAGTTTGATCATGTGTGAATTACATAATTCACGAAGCATTTTGGATGGAAACTCTGCGATTTTCAAAAGGAAAAATACAAAGTGCCGAGTATCAAGAGTGATTTGAATTGCTTATATGCCATAAATCTTCCATAAAGCAACTACCAGTTGGCTTTCTATTACATAAATACTTGTTTAGGTAGGAAAATTACGTCATACAAAATTTTTAGCCCAATCTGTGAGGCAGCACCTTTAAGTAATTATACTTGATTAACTATTGCGAGTTGGGTAGAGTCGGTGCATGCCCTTTTATATTTTGTAAAAACGTATCGGCTTTCAGTCAATGTCGACGTCATAGTTTCGCACGTTTTTGTACGAAATTTAATTCAGACCGCTCTGGTGTTGGCCTCATTCAAAAATGGCGACGTCAGGGAAATGTGCGGCGCAAAAATTACTGTCCCGACCATGGTATAACAACCGCACAATCGAAAACAGAAGTAAAACATACACATAATAAAGGGTGTGTAGGTGAGACTCTTGTCTACCCCAGCTGTAAGTGTTTTAAAGGGAACCTGGCGACAAAATGAAGATTGGTAAGCCTAAAAGAAAACTCGACCCTAATTAAGAAAGCGAAAAACGTCATCCACGACAGGCGACAGACGATAAAATGTGGACGCTAAACATGGTATATGTAAAACTGTTGCACATACATTATTGCCGGAAAGTTTATATAAATGTCGAGTATCATTCTGAACGTTAATTGCCATGTTTGATTTACGAGAATGCATAGAATTTATCTGAAATCGCAGCAGTCCATGAAGCAAAAGAAATCACGTCGTTGACGTCAGAGATAGTGTGCCGATCAGACCTACAGTAAGTGCAATACAATCACACAGATTGTTAATACTTTAAGACTGCAACATCAAATTGTGCAATTCCAATGATAACATAATTATCTCTTTAAAAGACAGTGTATGCACATTTGTGAGTACAATGGACGGAAATGCATTCAGCATCAATGTTTGCGACTTTTGCAGATTACCCTCGTACTAAATACGTTTTTACAAAAACTTACATCGTATAAAGACGGGTGGCTGTTCAATAGAGGGGCCACTCTAAAGATGTAACATAGCATTGTAATTGTGATGTATTAGTTTTGATACAGAAACAACGAAACGACAGAATATTCGAGACGGTAAATGACAGTGTAATCGACGTTTTTGTGGAAATGACTGTTTATTCGAGTGTTGTCAGTAACTGACGGTGTAATTCGAGTGTTGTCAGTAACTGACGGTGTAATTCGAGTGTTGTCAGTAACTGACGGTGTAATTCGAGTGTTGTCAGTAAATGACGGTGTAATCAAAGTTTTTTGGGAAACGACCGCTTTTCGAGGGTTGTCAATAATGGGGCCCCATTTCTACTACGAGATCTGAAATTAGTCCAAATCGGGACCAATCGTGGAACAGTAATGATCAATCAGGAGAGGACTTTTGTGAACGTGGTTGAGTCGTGGTGGAATCACGTGATCGCGAAGCTCCCCGACCTTACCCCGATGTTTTGAACCTGTTCAAAACAAGCATAGCGGATTCGTGGCGAGAACGAATTGTAGTAATCTTGAACGTAGTGTAGTGTAGTAACGTCAAAAGTTGCGATCCATGCTAAAAGTCGTTGGTGTGATAAAAAATGTGAAGTATTTAATTACTATTCATCCTACTTTCTTCACAAAAGTATACAAAAATACACAGAAATAATAAGACTTTAATTAATTATTAAAAGTGTAATAGTTTAATAACATTTATATGTAAAAACACACCAATTGCGTGTAAAACATGCCGAAAAGGCGTATGTCATATGTAACATTTAATTTGGAGACGCAGTACCTTATATTAAATTATTTTATTGAGCGGAACTGAAAATTCGGCAAATTTTGCATGCGTTGTCTTGGAACATAAATACGTTAGTGGTGTAATTTTGTCAGTTGTGCGTACGTTAATAAACGAGATGGATGTGTTTTCCGGAGCTAGTGTGTTATATCATTCTCCCTTGAAACAGCTAAAAAGTAAGACACGTTGAGCTTAAAATGATGCAAAAAATTTTAACACATATAATTTAATGATTGCTAGTTAATTTTTGTTTGCTTTCTTCACAGAATCTGTATAAGTATTACTAAACGAAATATAAGCATTTGCTTTGTTTGTAGTGACCGAATACGAGTACTTAAAAGTGTCCCACTTTAAAAAAAATAACTAAAAAAATACCCCTAGTATTTTAATATACAAAAATAAACACTTTTCCATATTTGCTTTTGGTATAAAAAATGTAAACAAAACCGTGAATGTTCGGAATCGGTTGACTACTAAGTTATTAATAAATTTATTAGAAAATTAATCATAGTGCCTTGTAGTTTAATGCATCAAAACTAAATTGCCAGAATATAGTGCTAATTGAGAGTATACTTAACAACTTTTTTAAGTTCTCATTTTCATTGATTAATAACTTTTTTATTATAAACAGTGACGCAACCCCAATTTCTCAAGTGGTGTTAATATGCGGCAGATAAACTAATCCATGTCACAAACTGGCCGTATGACTCGTGGTTTTGTCGTTGTTAAACGCACGTGCGTTTTGCGTTTTTCTCTCTCTGCGCAGTTACCCATCCCCGAAATTTGCTCCGAACGCTTGCGAATTATGCCCAAAGACTCGCCACGTACGAAAAACATTTAAAAATCAATTATAATATCACAGTTATGCGTCCGACGATGTCAGAAAAAAATATGACGTGACGTCGGTACGGTGCCGTGTGGCATTTTCTGTCGACAAGTCAGAATAATTACCTAAATCATCACTGTCTGATTGATTTACATCATATAAATGTCTTCGAGTATTTAGTTAAAGGTAGTTGTATTAGTTGTCTCTCGTAAAATGCAGGTTGCCAGAGCGCTTGTCAATTTGAAGTGACGTTATGACGTTTTATCGGGCTACTCCGGAGACGTGATACCACTTTGAGTTCAGACAGTAAAATTCAACTAGTCTATTCGTTTAGCATTGGTTCCGAGTCTCGTATGTGACTGTTAGCAGAAAAATCAGACTACATGGTGGTCATCCCAATATCTAAATCTGTATTTGTGACTTTTACCTTCTTTAGTTGTTATGTTAAGATTGTTTTCATACAATAATAGTATATCGAATTCGACGTGTTGATGTACAATTCTGCAAAACGATAACACACGCAAAAAATATAGCCAAATTTCATTGAGATATATACAAGGGTGACAAAGTTATAGTGAGGACTTAGAAAAGTTGCTAAGTATATTTTTGGGCTAAAATATCACAAAATATAAACGAAAAGTGTGAATTTTGGGAATATGTAGATTTGTTTGTAGTTTTTACCCAATAAAAAAAATACCGCACATTATGGAACTTGATTTCAGCATTGTACGAGACATCCATAACATGACATGGTCCAACAAAATTGTTTTCTGTGTATTTCCCTTTTTGTAAATGTGGCACTTACATGGGGGCCTGTGCTTATTAAACATTAATAACGTCATTTCGATCGTCATGTCTAGTTTTCGTCATATGTCACTTCGTTAGACCATTTTGAAAAGGTATAACTTTTTGGAAACCTTAATCATCAAACTACACAATTCATAGGCCTATAAGTAGAAAGGGTTGTTCATAGTTACAAAAAAAACATCATCTAATGTATGCAATGCCTCTTTCAGATAATGAGTGGAGTGAAGAAAATGTCCCAAACTCATTGATTAGTGCCCGCATCAAAACGAAGCGTACTATGATCGTGTCAAGATCGTAGTATCCGTGTCGGCATGAGCGGCGTAACATCGTGCTAGTCTTTTAGGTCTGTCTACCAGCAGGGTCTTGCAGATCGTTGCGACATGATAGTATAAACGTTTCATGATCGGCATTAATCGCGGTGGAAACGTGGTGTAAGTGTAACAGTATCGTATCGGAAACGCTGTGGTCGTAGAGTAATCGTAGCACAAGCGTCAACCAGACGTTCCGGTGAAGATTTATATCAATTTTCTTCGTCTTGACGCCGATCTCGTCCCGAATTATACATTTAGTCAGGTCGGGGCAAATCGGCATGATCGTAGTAAGAGCGTAGTCCAGTGTGAACGGGGTGTAAATTACAGTTTTTTGGAAAACGACTGTTTATTCGAGGGTTGTCAGTAATGACCGTTTAATCGACGTTTTTGGCTCACGGCTGTTTATTCGAGAGTTTTGGGTAAATGACTGTATTTTCGAGGGTTGTTGGAAAACACGGACAAATATAAACAGTCAATACAATATATATATATAAAGCATTAGTAGTGTTAGAAAACTGTTTACGTTTATTTTCGTTAACTATGATAGTTTAAAATATCCATATGATTAAATAATAGTGTGCAAGTTATTATAATATACACATAGTTTTGATATGATATAATATATTGAAGTGATTAATCGGTATGTTAACACGAGTGGGCTTTGCAGTCTTTTTAATATGTAAATTAAAAAAACTATTCACGAAATGTCAATAGGCGTTACGGGTGTAACATTAGAATAAGTCAACATGGGTATATGTGAAACACCGTCAACTGTTCACTTGTTAGGGATATTTGTTTAATGTTTAGGTACATATTTACATAAAACTCATCACTTATTTTTATAGACAAATCGCTAGCCGCCTATGCTATAAGCTACTATGTAGTTTAATTTAGAGCATTTTCCCAAAGTCAGGCGCTTTGTTGCCTAATTTACACAAAGTGTAGTTTTGATCCAGAGTACATGTCTTTTAATAATTATTCTCATGATTGCGATACGTACTCCCAATACATGCACACGTCAATCAGACGTCGATTAATTTGTTGAGTTGCACAACCATGTACTTTCGTCAACCAATGACAGTCACGTTATACTGAAATACAAACTAAACTACATGTACTTCTTCTCCTTGGTACACAATGTCAAATATCTGAGATTATCTTTTGAGTCCATGGCATGGTCAGTTATTAAAGAAATCAAATGCTAAGCTTAAGTTTTTATTCCGGAAGAGTAAATACTTAACCGGGCACACCAAGAAGGCACCAAGAAGCTACTGATTGCATTACTTGTCCAATGTCACTTTGACTATGCTTCCTCAGCATGGTTTAATGGAATAAAACAGGAATTGAAAAATAGGTTTCAAGTCACACACACACAAACCTATTCGATTTGTGTTGAACCTACAACCTAGGTTACACATTAGTAAAGACCATTTTTCAACTATCCATTGGCTACCAGTCGTTGGCAGTTAATCAAATCACTCTTTTAAAGCGTGCATCCCCTTACACGAGAGAGCATTTTACCCATGTGAGCACAGTCCATGATTACTCCACAATGTTCAGGGTAAAGGCAGGTCAAGCGGTAGATGGTTTTTTTAAATTCCCCTGTCCGACAGCTAAAGATTTGCTGTTCCAAAAGTAAAGGGTTTGGGGCTCAAATATTTGGCTTATAATGAGTGATCCCTGTTGGCCACAATATATCAGGGACTCCGGAACAATTTCAAGTTTTAAACAAAGAGTTAAACACCACTATTCAAATACTATTTAATTTACTGGTAGCATGTTTTCTATTTTTATCTACATACAGGGTGGTGTTTACGTAAAATTCTTGTCACATAATTTATTAGCAGTTGTTGCATTTATATATTTACATGTCTATTTTTATTATATTACATGTCAAAGGATCACAATGGAAATAAGAACTATGTGTAGATATTTTTGTATCATCTTTTACATGTAATGTTGATTGCTATGACATTATTATTGCATGCATGCTTGCATATTGTTTTAATGTTTGTTTTGATTTATTTTGTCATGCAAATTATGCATCGTATGTAGAATTAAATATATTCTAAATCTATTGTTAGACAAGTACATGTACAGGTGAACTGATCAGGCCACAGACAACTTTAGCTGACCGGTGTCAACACATGCAATGTAGTTTATCATACATCTAATGATTAAAAACAAAACAACCGATCGATCATGTGTTATGATTTTATGAATATAAAAATGTCATATTCTGGCGGTAATAATAAAGGTTTAACTAAATAATCACTTACTAGAGTGACATTTATTCGACGTCGACTGACCAACGATATTAGTGACTTCTTCGTCTGTTGTTGTTTTTTTCGAAACATTGTATTGTTTGTTTAGAATATAATGCCGGTAGCAGCAATATGGTGCACTATATGTCCCCCAGCAATAACCTGTCTGCTTCAATAAGTTCACCAGTTTCTTCATAATAATATTAAGGGAATTACTACAAGATACAGTATTGTCAGCTTCTATTACTACATACAGTGGAGATAAACCCACCACCTTCTCCTCGGAATTATCAATTTCCATAACGTATAAACCAAATCAACGTATGTCTTATTGGGAGACTAGATATATATATATACAATTCAACTTTTATAACGTATGGTGAGCAAAAGCACCTGTAACTTCTGGTCACTGTATGACTTATTGGGAGACTATACAAGTTAACGTATAATATATGGCTTATTGCGATAACCGGAAGTTGAGTCGTTTATAAATCCACCGTTTCTGGACAAAATAGCTACGGTCAAGTAAGAATTTATTTATTAATATATAATGACATTCAGGAAAAATGGTTAGGTAACTCTGAAAACTGGTAATGACGATAAAACCAAAGTTGGATTCGCGGTTTCGTAGGCAGTGAGGTATACGTTACATCTCGAATTTCCATTTGAAGATACATTTGCATCATAATTAATTGTTTTCTAGATTTACAGCAGGATGTTAGACATTGAATCTAGGATGTGGGATTTTTTATATGAATGTATTCTTATCATGATTTTGTGCACAAAGAACATCACGTGTATCTATTAACTCCAACAAGGTAACAAAGCATTATGTTTTACGAAATACGGGTAGCGACATTTTAACTTCATCATTCAAATTTGTAAAATTTAAATTATGAATTCGTGAAGTATAAAAAGAAACCGTGAAGTCTACGGTAGGCTTAAGCTTTCCTCTAAATTCTTAAAGAATGTATAAAATTTACACATTATGGTAAAGGGCTTTGCAATATTGACAGTTAATGAATTCGCACAAACACATTTGACCCCCACTTTATAGTGTTAAAGCATAATACATGTTGATTTCATGGAATTTAAATTTGAACACATTAATGATTCCTGACAGTGCTTTGAAAAAAGTACCCAGGTGACAAAGTTTCATAAAGATGACGCTAAAATTGTGGCATCTAGTCAGGGTTGCCAGCAAATACTGACTTAGCCATACTTATCACTGATCAACCAGTAATTATTATAACCGACATATTTTTTCAGCCTACTCCTTAGTTAAAGTCTCTATTTAATTATCTTATTCTATCTTAAATTGAGCACTTTCGGTATTTGGCAAACACGACTATTACAGCAAAATGGTACGGTCATTTGTAACAAGAACAGCTACAAACGTATTATTAAAGACTGTCTTAAGTTTAGTTCTACCTTCAATTTCCGATATTTTATAATCATTTTTGTTAACACCTATACTGTATAGCCCTCTAGTCCACAGTAACTTCATATTTTATGACTTCTCAGTGAAGTATAACATAGAGCGTCTTACTCCTGATACAAGGTAAGCACTTCATGATGGTTAGAGTGTCTTACTCCTGATACAAGGTAAGCACTTCATGATGGTTAGATTGTCTTACTCCTGATACAAGGTAAGCACTTCATGATGGTTAGTATCTTACACCTGATACAAGGTAAGCACTTCATGATAGTGTGTCTTACTCCTGATACAAGGTAAGCACTTCATGATAGTGTCTTACTCCTGATACAAGGTAAGTACTTCATGATAGTTAGAGTGTCTTACTCCTGATACAAGGTAAGCACTTCATGATAGTTAGAGTGTCTTACTCCTGATACAAGGTAAGCACTTTATGATAGTGGCTTACTCCTGATACAAGGTAAGCACTTCATGATAGTGTCTTACTCCTGATACAAGGTAAGCACTTCATGATAGTTAGAGTGTCTTACTCCTGATACAAGGTAAGCACTTCATGATAGTTAGAGTGTCTTACACCTGATACAAGGTAAGCACTTCATGATAGTGTCTTACTCCCGATACAAGGTAAGCACTTCATGATAGTTAGAGTGTCTTACTCCTGATACAAGGTAAGCACTTCATGATAGTGTCTTACTCCTGATACAAGTTAGCACTTCATGATAGTGTCTTACTC
Organism: Spisula solida; assembly: GCA_947247005.1. Taxonomy (NCBI): domain Eukaryota; kingdom Metazoa; phylum Mollusca; class Bivalvia; order Venerida; family Mactridae; genus Spisula; species Spisula solida. Next base: position 14,512,191 of record OX365953.1, on the reverse strand, counting down.
CTGATACAAGGTAAGCACTTCATGATAGTTAGAGTGTCTTACTACTGATACAAGGTAAGCACTTCATGATACTTAGATTGTCTTACTCCTGATACAAGGTAAGCACTTCATGATAGTTAGAGTGTCTTACTCCTGATACAAGGTAAGCACTTCATGATAGTTAGAGTGTCTTACTCCTGATACAAGGTAAGCACTTCATGATAGTGTCTTACTCCTGATACAAGGTAAGCACTTCATGATAGTTAGTGTCTTACTCCTGATACAAGGTAAGCACTTCATGATAGTTAGTGTGTCTTACTCCTGATACAAGGTAAGCACTTCATGATAGTTAGAGTGTCTTACTCCTGATACAAGGTAAGCACTTCATGATAGTTAGAGTGTCTTACTCCTGATACAAGGTAAACACTTCATGATAGTTAGAGTGTCTTACTCCTGATACAAGGTAAGCACTTCATGATAGTGTCTTACTCCTGATACAAGGTAAGCACTTCATGATAGTTAGTGTCTTACTCCTGATACAAGGTAAGCACTTCATGATAGTTAGTGTGTCTTACTCCTGATACAAGGTAAGCACTTCATGATAGTTAGAGTGTCTTACTCCTGATACAAGGTAAGCACTTCATGATAGTTAGTGTGTCTTACTCCTGATACAAGGTAAGCACTTCATGATAGTTAGAGTGTCTTACTCCTGATACAAGGTAAGCACTTCATGATAGTTAGTGTGTCTTACTCCTGATACAAGGTAAGCACTTCATGATAGTTAGAGTGTCTTACTCCTGATACAAGGTAAGCACTTCATGATGGTTAGTATCTTACTCCTGATACAAGGTAAGCACTTCATGATAGTTAGTGTCTTACTCCTGATACAAGGTAAGCACTTCATGATGGTTAGTGTGTCTTACTCCTGATACAAGGTAAGCACTTCATGATAGTTAGTGTGTCTTACTCCTGATACAAGGTAAGCACTTCATGATAGTTAGAGTGTCTTACTCCTGATACAAGGTAAGCACTTCATGATAGTTAGTGTGTCTAACTCGTGATACAAGGTAAGCACTTCATGATAGAGTTTTACTCGTGATACAAGGTAAGCACTTCATGATAGAGTCTTACTGGTGATACAAGGTAAGCACTTCATGATAGAGTCTTACTGGTGATACAAGGTAAGCACTTCATGATGGTTAGTGTGTCTTACTCCTGATACAAGGTAAGCACTTCATGATAGTTAGTGTGTCTTACTCCTGATACAAGGTAAGCACTTCATGATAGTTAGATTGTCTTACTCCTGATACAAGGTAAGCACTCCATGATAGTTAGTGTGTCTTACTCCTGATACAAGGTAAGCACTTCATGATGGTTAGTGATTTACTCCTGATACAAGGTAAGCACTTCTTAATAGTTAGTGTCTTACTCCTGATACAAGGTAAGCACTTCATGATAGTTAGTGTCTTACTCCTGATACAAGGTAAGCACTTCATGATAGTTAGTGTGTCTTACTCCTGATACAAGGTAAGCACTTCATGATGGTTAGTGTGTCTTACTCCTGATACAAGGTAAGCACTTCATGATGGTTAGAGTGTCTTACTCCTGATACAAGGTAAGCACTTCACGATAGTAAGTGTGTCTTACTCCTGATACAAGGTAAGCACTTCATGATGGTTAGAGTGTCTTACTCCTGATACAAGGTAAGCACTTCACGATAGTTAGTGTGTCTTACTCCTGATACAAGGTAAGCACTTCATGATAGTTAGATTGTCTTACTCCTGATACAAGGTAAGCACTTCATGATAGTGAGAGTGTCTTACTCCTGATACAAGGTAAGCACTTCATGATGGTTAGATTGTCTTGCTCCTGATACAAGGTAAGCACTTAATGATAGTTAGTGTCTTACTCCTGATACAAGGTAAGCACTTCATGATAGTAAGAGTGTCTTACTCCTGATACAAGGTAAGCACTTCATGATGGTTAGATTGTCTTACTCCTGATACAAGGTAAGCACGTCATGATAGTTAGAGTGTCTTACTCCTGATACAAGGTAAGCACTTCATGATAGTGTATCTTAATCCTGATACAAGGTAAGCACTTCATGATAGTTAATGTCTTACTCCTGATACAAGGTAAGCACTTCATGATAGTTAGTGTGTCTTACTCCTGATACAAGGTAAGCACTTCATGATAGTTAGTGTCTTACTCCTGATACAAGGTAAGCACTTCATGATAGTTAGTGTGTCTTACTCCTGATACAAGGTTAGCACTTCATGATAGTTAGTGTCTTACTCCTGATACAAGGTAAGCTCTTCATGATAGTTAGATTGTCTTACTCCTGATACAAGGTAAGCACTTCATGAGAGTTAGAGTGTCTTACTCCTGATACAAGGTAAGCACTTCATGATAGCTAGATTGTCTTACTCCTGATACAAGGTAAGCACTTCATGATAGTGTGTCTTACGTCTGAGACAAGGTAAGCACTTCAAGATGGTTAGTGTGTCTTACTCCTGATACAAGGTAAGCACTTCATGATAGTTAGAGTGTCTTACTCCTGATACAAGGTAAGCACTTCATGATGGTTAGTGTGTCTTACTCCTGATACAAGGTAAGCACTTCATGATAGTTAGAGTGTCTTACTCCTGATACAAGGTAAGCACTTCATGATAGAGTCTTACTCGTGATACAAGGTAAGCACTTCATGATAGAGTCTTACTCGTGATACAAGGTAAGCACTTCATGATAGAGTCTTACTCGTGATACAAGGTAAGCACTTCATGATGGTTAGTGTGTCTTACTCCTGATACAAGGTAAGCACTTCATGATAGTTAGTGTGTCTTACTCCTGAAACAAGGTAAGCACTTCATGATAGTTAGTGTGTCTTACTCCTGATACAAGGTAAGCACTTCATGATAGTTAGAGTGTCTTACTCCTGATACAAGGTAAGCACTTCATGATAGAGTCTTACTCGTGATACAAGGTAAGCACTTCATGATGGTTAGTGTGTCTTACTCCTGATACAAGGTAAGCACTTCATGATATTTAGTGTGTCTTACTCGTGATACAAGGTAAGCACTTCATGATAGTTAGTGTGTCTTACTCCTGATACAAGGTAAGCACTTAATGATAGTTAGAGTGTCTTACTCCTGATACAAGGTAAGCACTTCATGATAGAGTCTTACTCGTGGTACAAGGTAAGCACTTCATGATAGAGTCTTACTCGTGATACAAGGTAAGCACTTCATGATGGTTAGTGTGTCTTACTCCTGATACAAGGTAAGCACTTCATGATAGTTAGTGTGTCTTACTCCTGATACAAGGTAAGCACTTCAAGATAGTTAGATTGTCTTACTCCTGATACAGGGTAAGCACTTCATGATAGTTAGTGTGTCTTACTCCTGATACAAGGTAAGCACTTCATGATGGTTAGTGACTTACTCCTGATACAAGGTAAGCACTTCTTAATAGTTAGTGTCTTACTCCTGATACAAGGTAAGCACTTCATGATAGTTAGTGTGTCTTACTCCTGATACAAGGTAAGCACTTCATGATGGTTAGAGTGTCTTACTCCTGATACAAGGTAAGCACTTCATGATGGTTAGAGTGTCTTACTCCTGATACAAGGTAAGCACTTCATGGTGGATAGAGTGTCTTACTCCTGATACAAGGTAAGCAATTCACGATGGTTAGTGTCTTACTCCTGATACAAGGTAAGCACTTCATGATAGTTAGTGTGTCTTACTCCTGATACAAGGTAAGCACTTCATGATGGTTAGAGTGTCTTACTCCTGATACAAGGTAAGCACTTCATGATAGAGTCTTACTCGTGATACAAGGTAAGCACTTCATGATAGAGTCTTACTCGTGATACAAGGTAAGCACTTCATGATAGTGAGAGTGTCTTACTCCTGATACAAGGTAAGCACTTCATGATGGTTAGATTGTCTTGCTCCTGATACAAGGTAAGCACTTCATGATAGTTAGTGTCTTACTCCTGATACAAGGTAAGCACTTCATGATAGTAAGAGTGTCTTACTCCTGATACAAGGTAAGCACTTCATGATGGTTAGATTGTCTTACTCCTGATACAGGGTAAGCACTTCATGATAGTTAGAGTGTCTTACTCCTGATACAAGGTAAGCACTTCATGATAGTTAGTGTATCTTACTCCTGATACAAGGTAAGCACTTCATGATAGTTAGTGTCTTACTCCTGATACAAGGTAAGCACTTCATGATAGTTAGTGTGTCTTACTCCTGATACAAGGTAAGCACTTCGTGATAGTTAGTGTCTTACTCCTGATACAAGGTAAGCACTTCATGATAGTTAGATTGTCTTACTCCTGATACAAGGTAAGCACTTCATGAGAGTGTGTCTTACTCCTGATACAAGGTAAGCACTTCATGATAGTTAGTTTGTCTTACTCCTGATACAAGGTAAGCACTTCATGATAGTTAGATTGTCTTACTCCTGATACAAGGTAAGCACTTCATGATGGTTAGTGTGTCTTACTCCTGATACAAGGTAAGCACTTCACGATGGTTAGTGTCTTACTCCTGATACAAGGTAAGCACTTCATGATAGTTAGAGTGTCTTACTCCTGATACAAGGTAAGCACTTCATGGTGGATAGAGTGTCTTACTCCTGATACAAGGTAAGCACTTCACGATGGTTAGTGTCTTACTCCTGATACAAGGTAAGCACTTCATGATAGTTAGTGTGTCTTACTCCTGATACAAGGTAAGCACTTCATGATGGTTAGAGTGTCTTACTCCTGATACAAGGTAAGCACTTCACGATAGTTAGTGTGTCTTACTCCTGATACAAGGTAAGCACTTCACGATAGTTAGTGTGTCTTACTCCTGATACAAGGAAAGCACTTCATGATAGTTAGATTGTCTTACTCCTGATACAAGGTAAGCACTTCATGATGGTTAGTGTGTCTTACTCCTGATACAAGGTAAGCACTTCACGATGGTTAGTGTCTTACTCCTGATACAAGGTAAGCACTTCATGATAGTTAGAGTGTCTTACTCCTGATACAAGGTAAGCACTACATAATGGTTAGATTGTCTTACTCCTGATACAAGGTAAGCACTTCATGATGGTTAGTGTGTCTTACACCTGATACAAGGTAAGCACTTCATGATGGTTAGAGTGTCTTACTCCTGATACAAGGTAAGCACTTCATGTTATTGTCTTACACCTGATACAAGGTAAACACTTCATGATAGTTAGAGTGTCTTACTCCTGATACAAGGTAAGCACTTCATGATAGTTAGAGTGTCTTACTCCTGATACAAGGTAAGCACTTCATGATAGTAAGAGTGTCTTACTCCTGATACAAGGTAAGCACTTCATGATGGTTAGATTGTCTTACTCCTGATACAGGGTAAGCACTTCATGATAGTTAGAGTGTCTTACTCCTGATACAAGGTAAGCACTTCATGATAGTTAGTGTATCTTACTCCTGATACAAGGTAAGCACTTCATGATAGTTAGTGTCTTACTCCTGATACAAGGTAAGCACTTCATGATAGTTAGTGTGTCTTACTCCTGATACAAGGTACGCACTTCGTGATAGTTAGTGTCTTACTCCTGATACAAGGTAAGCACTTCATGATAGTTAGTGTGTCTTACTCCTGATACAAGGTTAGCACTTCATGATAGTTAGTGTCTTACTCCTGATAGAAGGTAAGCACTTCATGACAGTTAGTGTGTCATACTCCTGATACAAGGTAAGAACTTCATGATAGTTAGATTGTCTTACTCCTGATACAAGGTAAGCACTTCATGAGAGTGTGTCTTACTCCTGATACAAGGTAAGCACTTCATGATAGTTAGTTTGTCTTACTCCTGATACAAGGTAAGCACTTCATGATAGTTAGATTGTCTTACTCCTGATACAAGGTAAGCACTTCATGGTGGTTAGTGTGTCTTACTCCTGATACAAGGTAAGCACTTCACGATGGTTAGTGTCTTACTCCTGATACAAGGTAAGCACTTCATGATAGTTAGAGTGTCTTACTCCTGATACAAGGTAAGCACTTCATGGTGGATAGAGTGTCTTACTCCTGATACAAGGTAAGCACTTCACGATGGTTAGTGTCTTACTCCTGATACAAGGTAAGCACTTCATGATAGTTAGTGTGTCTTACTCCTGATACAAGGTAAGCACTTCATGATGGTTAGAGTGTCTTACTCCTGATACAAGGTAAGCACTTCACGATAGTTAGTGTGTCTTACTCCTGATACAAGGTAAGCACTTCACGATAGTTAGTGTGTCTTACTCCTGATACAAGGAAAGCACTTCATGATAGTTAGATTGTCTTACTCCTGATACAAGGTAAGCACTTCATGATGGTTAGTGTGTCTTACTCCTGATACAAGGTAAGCACTTCACGATGGTTAGTGTCTTACTCCTGATACAAGGTAAGCACTTCATGATAGTTAGAGTGTCTTACTCCTGATACAAGGTAAGCACTACATAATGGTTAGATTGTCTTACTCCTGATACAAGGTAAGCACTTCATGATGGTTAGTGTGTCTTACTCCTGATACAAGGTCAGCACTTCATGATGGTTAGTGTGTCTTACACCTGATACAAGGTAAGCACTTCATGATGGTTAGAGTGTCTTACTCCTGATACAAGGTAAGCACTTCATGTTATTGTCTTACACCTGATACAAGGTAAACACTTCATGATAGTTAGAGTGTCTTACTCCTGATACAAGGTAAGCACTTCATGATAGTTAGAGTGTCTTACTCCTGATACAAGGTAAGCACTTCATAATAGAGTCTTACTCGTGATACAAGGTAAGCACTTCATGATAGAGTCTTACTCGTGATACAAGGTAAGCACTTCATGATGGTTAGTGTGTCTTAATCCTGATACAAGGTAAGCACTTCATGATAGTTAGTGTGTCTTACTCCTGATACAAGGTAAGCACTTCATGATAGTTAGTGTGTCTTACGCCTGATACAAGGTAAGCACTTCATGATAGTTAGAGTGTCTTACTCCTGATACAAGGTAAGCACTTCATGATAGAGTCTTACTCGTGATACAAGGTAAGCACTTCATGATGGTTAGTGTGTCTTACTCCTGATACAAGGTAAGCACTTCATGATAGTTAGAGTGTCTTACTCCTGATACAAGGTAAGCACTTCATGATAGTTAGTGTGTCTTACTCGTGATACAAGGTAAGCACTTCATGATAGTTAGTGTGTCTTACTCCTGATACATGGTAAGCACTTCATGATAGTTAGTGTGTCTTACTCCTGATACAAGGTAAGCACTTCATGATAATTAGAGTGTCTTACTCCTGATACAAGGTAAGCACTTCATGATAGAGTCTTACTCGTGATACAAGGTAAGCACTTCATGATAGAGTCTTACTCGTGATACAAGGTAAGCACTTCATGATAGTGAGAGTGTCTTACTCCTGATACAAGGTAAGCACTTCATGATGGTTAGATTGTCTTGCTCCTGATACAAGGTAAGCACTTCATGATAGTTAGTGTCTTACTCCTGATACAAGGTAAGCACTTCATGATAGTAAGAGTGTCTTACTCCTGATACAAGGTAAGCACTTCATGATGGTTAGATTGTCTTACTCCTGATACAGGGTAAGCACTTCATGATAGTTAGAGTGTCTTACTCCTGATACAAGGTAAGCACTTCATGATAGTTAGTGTATCTTACTCCTGATACAAGGTAAGCACTTCATGATAGTTAGTGTCTTACTCCTGATACAAGGTAAGCACTTCATGATAGTTAGTGTGTCTTACTCCTGATACAAGGTAAGCACTTCATGATAGTTAGTGTCTTACTCCTGATACAAGGTAAGCACTTCATGATAGTTAGTGTGTCTTACTCCTGATACAAGGTTAGCACTTCATGATAGTTAGTGTCTTACTCCTGATACAAGGTAAGCACTTCATGACAGTTAGTGTGTCATACTCCTGATACAAGGTAAGCACTTCATGATAGTTAGATTGTCTTACTCCTGATACAAGGTAAGCACTTCATGAGAGTGTGTCTTACTCCTGATACAAGGTAAGCACTTCATGATAGTTAGATTGTCTTACTCCTGATACAAGGTAAGCACTTCATGATAGTTAGATTGTCTTACTCCTGATACAAGGTAAGCACTTCATGATGGTTAGTGTGTCTTACTCCTGATACAAGGTAAGCACTTCACGATGGTTAGTGTCTTACTCCTGATACAAGGTAAGCACTTCATGATAGTTAGAGTGTCTTACTCCTGATACAAGGTAAGCACTTCATGGTGGATAGAGTGTCTTACTCCTGATACAAGGTAAGCACTTCACGATGGTTAGTGTCTTACTCCTGATACAAGGTAAGCACTTCATGATAGTTAGTGTGTCTTACTCCTGATACAAGGTAAGCACTTCATGATGGTTAGAGTGTCTTACTCCTGATACAAGGTAAGCACTTCACGATAGTTAGTGTGTCTTACTCCTGATACAAGGTAAGCACTTCACGATAGTTAGTGTGTCTTACTCCTGATACAAGGAAAGCACTTCATGATAGTTAGATTGTCTTACTCCTGATACAAGGTAAGCACTTCATGATGGTTAGTGTGTCTTACTCCTGATACAAGGTAAGCACTTCACGATGGTTAGTGTCTTACTCCTGATACAAGGTAAGCACTTCATGATAGTTAGAGTGTCTTACTCCTGATACAAGGTAAGCACTACATAATGGTTAGATTGTCTTACTCCTGATACAAGGTAAGCACTTCATGATAGTTAGTGTGTCTTACTCCTGATACAAGGTAAGCACTTCATGATGGTTAGAGTGTCTTACTCCTGATACAAGGTAAGCACTTCACGATAGTTAGTGTGTCTTACTCCTGATACAAGGTAAGCACTTCACGATAGATAGTGTGTCTTACTCCTGATACAAGGTAAGCACTTCATGATAGTTAGATTGTCTTACTCCTGATACAAGGTAAACACTTCATGATAGTGAGAGTGTCTTACTCCTGATACAAGGTAAGCACTTCATGATAGTTAGTGTCTTACTCCTGATACAAGGTAAGCACTTCATGATAGTAAGAGTGTCTTACTCCTGATACAAGGTAAGCACTTCATGATGGTTAGATTGTCTTACTCCTGATACAGGGTAAGCACTTTATGATAGTTAGAGTGTCTTACTCCTGATACAAGGTAAGCACTTCATGATAGTTAGTGTATCTTACTCCTGATACAAGGTAAGCACTTCATGATAGTTAGTGTCTTACTCCTGATACAAGGTAAGCACTTCATGATAGTTAGTGTGTCTTACTCCTGATACAAGGTAAGCACTTCATGATAGTTAGTGTGTCTTACTCCTGATACAAGGTTAGCACTTCATGATAGTTAGTGTCTTACTCCTGATACAAGGTAAGCACTTCATGATAGTTAGTGTGTCATACTCCTGATACAAGGTAAGCACTTCATGATAGTTAGATTGTCTTACCCCTGATACAAGGTAAGCACTTCATGAGAGTGTGTCTTACTCCTGATACAAGGTAAGCACTTCATGATAGTTAGATTGTCTTACTCCTGATACAAGGTAAGCACTTCATGATAGTGTGTCTTACGTCTGATACAAGGTAAGCACTTCATGATAGTTAGAGTGTCTTACTCCTGATACAAGGTAAGCACTTCATAATGGTTAGTGTGTCTTACTCCTGATACAAGGTAAGCACTTCACGATAGTTAGTGTGTCTTACTCCTGATACAAGGTAAGCACTTCACGATAGTTAGTGTGTCTTACTCCTGATACAAGGTAAGCACTTCGTGATGGTTAGAGTGTCTTACTCCTGATACAAGGTAAGCACTTCACGATAGTTAGTGTATCTTACTCCTGATACAAGGTAAGCACTTCACGATAGTTAGTGTGTCTTACTCCTGATACAAGGTAAGCACTTCATGATAGTTAGATTGTCTTACTCCTGATACAAGGTAAGCACTTCATGATAGTGAGAGTGACTTACTCCTGATACAAGGTAAGCACTTCATGATGGTTAGATTGTCTTGCTCCTGATACAAGGTAAGCACTTCATGATAGTTAGTGTCTTACTCCTGATACAAGGTAAGCACTTCATGATAGTAAGAGTGTCTTACTCCTGATGCAAGGTAAGCACTTCATGATGGTTAGATTGTCTTACTCCAGATACAAGGTAAGCACTTCATGATAGTTAGAGTGTCTTACTCCTGATACAAGGTAAGCACTTCATGATAGTTAGTTTATCTTACTCCTGATACAAGGTAAGCACTTCATGATAGTTAGTGTCTTACTCCTGATACAAGGTATGCACTTCACGATAGTTAGTGTGTCTTACTCCTGATACAAGGTAAGCACTTCATGATGGTTAGAGTGTCTTACTCCTGATACAAGGTAAGCACTTCACGATAGTTAGTGTATCTTACTCCTGATACAAGGTAAGCACTTCATGATAGTTAGTGTCTTACTCCTGATACAAGGTAAGCACTTCATGATAGTGAGAGTGTCTTACTCCTGATACAAGGTAAGCACTTCATGATGGTTAGATTGTCTTGCTCCTGATACAAGGTAAGCACTTCATGATAGTTAGTGTCTTACTCCTGATACAAGGTAAGCACTTCATGATAGTAAGAGTGTCTTACTCCTGATACAAGGTAAGCACTTCATGATGGTTAGATTGTCTTACTCCTGATACAAGGTAAGCACTTCATGATAGTTAGAGTGTCTTACTCCTGATACAAGGTAAGCACTTCATGATAGTTAGTGTATCTTACTCCTGATACAAGGTAAGCACTTCATGATAGTTAGTGTCTTACTCCTGATACAAGGTAAGCACTTCATGATAGTTAGAGTGTCTTACTCCTGATACAAGGTAAGCACTTCATGATAGAGTCTTACTCGTGATACAAGGTAAGCACTTCATGATGGTTAGATTGTCTTACTCCTGATACAAGGTAAGCACTTCATGATAGTTAGTGTATCTTACTCCTGATACAAGGTAAGCACTTCATGATAGTTAGTGTCTTACTCCTGATACAAGGTAAGCACTTCATGATAGTTAGTGTGTCTTACTCCTGATACAAGGTAAGTACTTCATGATAGTTAGTGTCTTACTCCTGATACAAGGTAAGCACTTCATGATAGTTAGTGTGTCTTACTCCTGATACAAGGTTAGCACTTCATGATAGTTAGTGTCTTACTCCTGATACAAGGTAAGCACTTCATGATGGTTAGATTGTCTTACTCCTGATACAAGGTAAGCACTTCATGATAGTTAGAGTGTCTTACTCTTAATACAAGGTAAGCACTTCATGATAGTTAGATTGTCTTACTCCTGATACAAGGTAAGCACTTCATGATAGTTAGTGTGTCTTACTACTGATACAAGGTAAGCACTTCATGATAGTTAGTGTGTCTTACTCCTGATACAAGGTAAGCACTTCATGATAGTTAGTGTCTTACTCCTGATACAAGGTTAGCACTTCATGATAGTTAGAGTGTCTTACTCGTGATACAAGGTAAGCACTTCATGATGGTTAGTGTGTCTTACTCCTGATACAAGGTAAGCACTTCATGATAGTTAGAGTGTCTTACTCCTGATACAAGGTAAGCACTTCATGATAGTTAGAGTGTCTTACTCCTGATACAAGGTAAGCACTTCATGATGGTTAGTGTGTCTTACTCCTGATACAAGGTAAGCACTTCATTATAGAGTCTTACTCGTGATACAAGGTAAGCACTTCATGATGGTTAGTGTGTCTTACTCGTGATACAAGGTAAGCACTTTATGATAGTTAGTGTGTCTTACTCCTGATACAAGGTAAGCACTTCATGATAGTTAGATTGTCTTACTCCTGATACAAGGTAAGCACTTCATGATAGTGTGTCTTACGTCTGATACAAGGTAAGCACTTCATGATAGTTAGAGTGTCTTACTCCTGATACAAGGTAAGCACTTCATGATAGAGTCTTACTCGTGATACAAGGTAAGCACTTCATGATAGAGTCTTACTCGTGATACAAGGTAAGCACTTCATGATAGAGTCTTACTCGTGATACAAGGTAAGCACTTCATGATGGTTAGTGTGTCTTACTCCTGATACAAGGTAAGCACTTCATGATGGTTAGTGTGTCTTACTCCTGATACAAGGTAAGCACTTCATGATAGTTAGAGTGTCTTACTCCTGATACAAGGTAAGCACTTCATGATGGTTAGTGTGTCTTACTCCTGATACAAGGTAAGCACTTCATGGTGGATAGAGTGTCTTACTCCTGATACAAGGTAAGCACTTCATGGTGGATAGAGTGTCTTACTCCTGATACAAGGTAAGCACTTCATGATGGTTAGTGTGTCTTACTCCTGATACAAGGTAAGCACTTCATGATAGTTAGAGTGTCTTACTCCTGATACAAGGTAAGCACTTCATGATAGAGTGTCTTACTCCTGATACAAGGTAAGCACTTCATGATAGTTAGTGTGTCTTACTCGTGATACAAGGTAAGCACTTCATGATAGTTAGTGTGTCTTACTCCTGATACATGGTAAGCACTTCATGATAGTTAGTGTGTCTTACTCCTGATACAAGGTAAGCACTTCATGATAATTAGAGTGTCTTACTCCTGATACAAGGTAAGCACTTCATGATAGAGTCTTACTCGTGATACAAGGTAAGCACTTCATGATAGAGTCTTACTCGTGATACAAGGTAAGCACTTCATGATAGTGAGAGTGTCTTACTCCTGATACAAGGTAAGCACTTCATGATGGTTAGATTGTCTTGCTCCTGATACAAGGTAAGCACTTCATGATAGTTAGTGTCTTACTCCTGATACAAGGTAAGCACTTCATGATAGTAAGAGTGTCTTACTCCTGATACAAGGTAAGCACTTCATGATGGTTAGATTGTCTTACTCCTGATACAGGGTAAGCACTTCATGATAGTTAGAGTGTCTTACTCCTGATACAAGGTAAGCACTTCATGATAGTAAGTGTAACTTACTCCTGATACAAGGTAAGCACTTCATGATAGTTAGTGTCTTACTCCTGATACAAGGTAAGCACTTCATGATAGTTAGTGTGTCTTACTCCTGATACAAGGTAAGCACTTCATGATAGTTAGTGTCTTACTCCTGATACAAGGTAAGCACTTCATGATAGTTAGTGTGTCTTACTCCTGATACAAGGTTAGCACTTCATGATAGTTAGTGTCTTACTCCTGATACAAGGTAAGCACTTCATGACAGTTAGTGTGTCATACTCCTGATACAAGGTAAGCACTTCATGATAGTTAGATTGTCTTACTCCTGATACAAGGTAAGCACTTCATGAGAGTGTGTCTTACTCCTGATACAAGGTAAGCACTTCATGATAGTTAGATTGTCTTACTCCTGAAACAAGGTAAGCACTTCATGATAGTTAGATTGTCTTACTCCTGATACAAGGTAAGCACTTCATGATGGTTAGTGTGTCTTACTCCTGATACAAGGTAAGCACTTCACGATGGTTAGTGTCTTACTCCTGATACAAGGTAAGCACTTCATGATAGTTAGAGTGTCTTACTCCTGATACAAGGTAAGCACTTCATGGTGGATAGAGTGTCTTACTCCTGATACAAGGTAAGCACTTCACGATGGTAAGTGTCTTACTCCTGATACAAGGTAAGCACTTCATGATAGATAGTGTGTCTTACTCCTGATACAAGGTAAGCACTTCATGATGGTTAGAGTGTCTTACTCCTGATACAAGGTAAGCACTTCACGATAGTTAGTGTGTCTTACTCCTGATACAAGGTAAGCACTTCACGATAGTTAGTGTGTCTTACTCCTGATACAAGGAAAGCACTTCATGATAGTTAGATTGTCTTACTCCTGATACAAGGTAAGCACTTCATGATGGTTAGTGTGTCTTACTCCTGATACAAGGTAAGCACTTCACGATGGTTAGTGTCTTACTCCTGATACAAGGTAAGCACTTCATGATAGTTAGAGTGTCTTACTCCTGATACAAGGTAAGCACTACATAATGGTTAGATTGTCTTACTCCTGATACAAGGTAAGCACTTCATGATAGTTAGTGTGTCTTACTCCTGATACAAGGTAAGCACTTCATGATGGTTAGAGTGTCTTACTCCTGATACAAGGTAAGCACTTCACGATAGTTAGTGTGTCTTACTCCTGATACAAGGTAAGCACTTCACGATAGATAGTGTGTCTTACTCCTGATACAAGGTAAGCACTTCATGATAGTTAGATTGTCTTACTCCTGATACAAGGTAAGCACTTCATGATGGTTAGAGTGTCTTACTCCTGATACAAGGTAAGCACTTCACGATAGTTAGTGTGTCTTACTCCTGATACAAGGTAAGCACTTCATGATAGTTAGTGTATCTTACTCCTGATACAAGGTAAGCACTTCATGATAGTTAGTGTCTTACTCCTGATACAAGGTAAGCACTTCATGATAGTTAGTGTGTCTTACTCCTGATACAAGGTAAGCACTTCATGATAGTTAGTGTCTTACTCCTGATACAAGGTAAGCACTTCATGATAGTTAGTGTGTCTTACTCCTGATACAAGGTTAGCACTTCATGATAGTTAGTGTCTTACTCCTGATACAAGGTAAGCACTTCATGATAGTTAGTGTGTCTTACTCCTGATACAAGGTTAGCACTTCATGATAGTTAGTGTCTTACTCCTGATACAAGGTAAGCACTTCATGACAGTTAGTGTGTCATACTCCTGATACAAGGTAAGCACTTCATGATAGTTAGATTGTCTTACTCCTGATACAAGGTAAGCACTTCATGAGAGTGTGTCTTACTCCTGATACAAGGTAAGCACTTCATGATAGTTAGATTGTCTTACTCCTGAAACAAGGTAAGCACTTCATGATAGTTAGATTGTCTTACTCCTGATACAAGGTAAGCACTTCATGATGGTTAGTGTGTCTTACTCCTGATACAAGGTAAGCACTTCACGATGGTTAGTGTCTTACTCCTGATACAAGGTAAGCACTTCATGATAGTTAGAGTGTCTTACTCCTGATACAAGGTAAGCACTTCATGGTGGATAGAGTGTCTTACTCCTGATACAAGGTAAGCACTTCACGATGGTAAGTGTCTTACTCCTGATACAAGGTAAGCACTTCATGATAGATAGTGTGTCTTACTCCTGATACAAGGTAAGCACTTCATGATGGTTAGAGTGTCTTACTCCTGATACAAGGTAAGCACTTCACGATAGTTAGTGTGTCTTACTCCTGATACAAGGTAAGCACTTCACGATAGTTAGTGTGTCTTACTCCTGATACAAGGAAAGCACTTCATGATAGTTAGATTGTCTTACTCCTGATACAAGGTAAGCACTTCATGATGGTTAGTGTGTCTTACTCCTGATACAAGGTAAGCACTTCACGATGGTTAGTGTCTTACTCCTGATACAAGGTAAGCACTTCATGATAGTTAGAGTGTCTTACTCCTGATACAAGGTAAGCACTACATAATGGTTAGATTGTCTTACTCCTGATACAAGGTAAGCACTTCATGATAGTTAGTGTGTCTTACTCCTGATACAAGGTAAGCACTTCATGATGGTTAGAGTGTCTTACTCCTGATACAAGGTAAGCACTTCACGATAGTTAGTGTGTCTTACTCCTGATACAAGGTAAGCACTTCACGATAGATAGTGTGTCTTACTCCTGATACAAGGTAAGCACTTCATGATAGTTAGATTGTCTTACTCCTGATACAAGGTAAGCACTTCATGATGGTTAGAGTGTCTTACTCCTGATACAAGGTAAGCACTTCACGATAGTTAGTGTGTCTTACTCCTGATACAAGGTAAGCACTTCATGATAGTTAGTGTATCTTACTCCTGATACAAGGTAAGCACTTCATGATAGTTAGTGTCTTACTCCTGATACAAGGTAAGCACTTCATGATAGTTAGTGTGTCTTACTCCTGATACAAGGTAAGCACTTCATGATAGTTAGTGTCTTACTCCTGATACAAGGTAAGCACTTCATGATAGTTAGTGTGTCTTACTCCTGATACAAGGTTAGCACTTCATGATAGTTAGTGTCTTACTCCTGATACAAGGTAAGCACTTCATGACAGTTAGTGTGTCATACTCCTGATACAAGGTAAGCACTTCATGATAGTTAGATTGTCTTACTCCTGATACAAGGTAAGCACTTCATGAGAGTGTGTCTTACTCCTGATACAAGGTAAGCACTTCATGATAGTTAGATTGTCTTACTCCTGAAACAAGGTAAGCACTTCATGATAGTTAGATTGTCTTACTCCTGATACAAGGTAAGCACTTCATGATGGTTAGTGTGTCTTACTCCTGATACAAGGTAAGCACTTCACGATGGTTAGTGTCTTACTCCTGATACAAGGTAAGCACTTCATGATAGTTAGAGTGTCTTACTCCTGATACAAGGTAAGCACTTCATGGTGGATAGAGTGTCTTACTCCTGATACAAGGTAAGCACTTCACGATGGTTAGTGTCTTACTCCTGATACAAGGTAAGCACTTCATGATAGATAGTGTGTCTTACTCCTGATACAAGGTAAGCACTTCATGATGGTTAGAGTGTCTTACTCCTGATACAAGGTAAGCACTTCACGATAGTTAGTGTGTCTTACTCCTGATACAAGGTAAGCACTTCACGATAGTTAGTGTGTCTTACTCCTGATACAAGGAAAGCACTTCATGATAGTTAGATTGTCTTACTCCTGATACAAGGTAAGCACTTCATGATGGTTAGTGTGTCTTACTCCTGATACAAGGTAAGCACTTCACGATGGTTAGTGTCTTACTCCTGATACAAGGTAAGCACTTCATGATAGTTAGAGTGTCTTACTCCTGATACAAGGTAAGCACTACATAATGGTTAGATTGTCTTACTCCTGATACAAGGTAAGCACTTCATGATAGTTAGTGTGTCTTACTCCTGATACAAGGTAAGCACTTCATGATGGTTAGAGTGTCTTACTCCTGATACAAGGTAAGCACTTCACGATAGTTAGTGTGTCTTACTCCTGATACAAGGTAAGCACTTCACGATAGATAGTGTGTCTTACTCCTGATACAAGGTAAGCACTTCATGATAGTTAGATTGTCTTACTCCTGATACAAGGTAAACACTTCATGATAGTGAGAGTGTCTTACTCCTGATACAAGGTAAGCACTTCATGATGGTTAGATTGTCTTGCTCCTGATACAAGGTAAGCACTTCATGATAGTTAGTGTCTTACTCCTGATACAAGGTAAGCACTTCATGATAGTAAGAGTGTCTTACTCCTGATACAAGGTAAGCACTTCATGATGGTTAGATTGTCTTACTCCTGATACAGGGTAAGCACTTTATGATAGTTAGAGTGTCTTACTCCTGATACAAGGTAAGCACTTCATGATAGTTAGTGTATCTTACTCCTGATACAAGGTAAGCACTTCATGATAGTTAGTGTCTTACTCCTGATACAAGGTAAGCACTTCATGATAGTTAGTGTGTCATACTCCTGATACAAGGTAAGCACTTCATGATAGTTAGTGTCTTACTCCTGATACAAGGTAAGCACTTCATGATAGTTAGTGTGTCTTACTCCTGATACAAGGTTAGCACTTCATGATAGTTAGTGTCTTACTCCTGATACAAGGTAAGCACTTCATGATAGTTAGTGTGTCATACTCCTGATACAAGGTAAGCACTTCATGATAGTTAGATTGTCTTACCCCTGATACAAGGTAAGCACTTCATGAGAGTGTGTCTTACTCCTGATACAAGGTAAGCACTTCATGATAGTTAGATTGTCTTACTCCTGATACAAGGTAAGCACTTCATGATAGTGTGTCTTACGTCTGATACAAGGTAAGCACTTCATGATAGTTAGAGTGTCTTACTCCTGATACAAGGTAAGCACTTCATAATGGTTAGTGTGTCTTACTCCTGATACAAGGTAAGCACTTCACGATAGTTAGTGTGTCTTACTCCTGATACAAGGTAAGCACTTCACGATAGTTAGTGTGTCTTACTCCTGATACAAGGTAAGCACTTCGTGATGGTTAGAGTGTCTTACTCCTGATACAAGGTAAGCACTTCACGATAGTTAGTGTATCTTACTCCTGATACAAGGTAAGCACTTCACGATAGTTAGTGTGTCTTACTCCTGATACAAGGTAAGCACTTCATGATAGTTAGATTGTCTTACTCCTGATACAAGGTAAGCACTTCATGATAGTGAGAGTGACTTACTCCTGATACAAGGTAAGCACTTCATGATAGTAAGAGTGTCTTACTCCTGATGCAAGGTAAGCACTTCATGATAGTTAGAGTGTCTTACTCCTGATACAAGGTAAGCACTTCATGATAGTTAGTTTATCTTACTCCTGATACAAGGTAAGCACTTCATGATAGTTAGTGTCTTACTCCTGATACAAGGTATGCACTTCACGATAGTTAGTGTGTCTTACTCCTGATACAAGGTAAGCACTTCATGATGGTTAGAGTGTCTTACTCCTGATACAAGGTAAGCACTTCACGATAGTTAGTGTATCTTACTCCTGATACAAGGTAAGCACTTCATGATAGTTAGTGTCTTACTCCTGATACAAGGTAAGCACTTCATGATAGTGAGAGTGTCTTACTCCTGATACAAGGTAAGCACTTCATGATGGTTAGATTGTCTTGCTCCTGATACAAGGTAAGCACTTCATGATAGTTAGTGTCTTACTCCTGATACAAGGTAAGCACTTCATGATAGTAAGAGTGTCTTACTCCTGATACAAGGTAAGCACTTCATGATGGTTAGATTGTCTTACTCCTGATACAAGGTAAGCACTTCATGATAGTTAGAGTGTCTTACTCCTGATACAAGGTAAGCACTTCATGATAGTTAGTGTATCTTACTCCTGATACAAGGTAAGCACTTCATGATAGTTAGTGTCTTACTCCTGATACAAGGTAAGCACTTCATGATAGTTAGAGTGTCTTACTCCTGATACAAGGTAAGCACTTCATGATAGAGTCTTACTCGTGATACAAGGTAAGCACTTCATGATGGTTAGATTGTCTTACTCCTGATACAAGGTAAGCACTTCATGATAGTTAGTGTATCTTACTCCTGATACAAGGTAAGCACTTCATGATAGTTAGTGTCTTACTCCTGATACAAGATAAGCACTTCATGATAGTTAGTGTGTCTTACTCCTGATACAAGGTAAGTACTTCATGATAGTTAGTGTCTTACTCCTGATACAAGGTAAGCACTTCATGATAGTTAGTGTGTCTTACTCCTGATACAAGGTTAGCACTTCATGATAGTTAGTGTCTTACTCCTGATACAAGGTAAGCACTTCATGATGGTTAGATTGTCTTACTCCTGATACAAGGTAAGCACTTCATGATAGTTAGAGTGTCTTACTCTTAATACAAGGTAAGCACTTCATGATAGTTAGATTGTCTTACTCCTGATACAAGGTAAGCACTTCATGATAGTTAGTGTGTCTTACTACTGATACAAGGTAAGCACTTCATGATAGTTAGTGTGTCTTACTCCTGATACAAGGTAAGCACTTCATGATAGTTAGTGTCTTACTCCTGATACAAGGTTAGCACTTCATGATAGTTAGAGTGTCTTACTCGTGATACAAGGTAAGCACTTCATGATGGTTAGTGTGTCTTACTCCTGATACAAGGTAAGCACTTCATGATAGTTAGAGTGTCTTACTCCTGATACAAGGTAAGCACTTCATGATAGATAGTGTGTCTTACTCCTGATACAAGGTAAGCACTTCATGATGGTTAGAGTGTCTTACTCCTGATACAAGGTAAGCACTTCACGATAGTTAGTGTGTCTTACTCCTGATACAAGGTAAGCACTTCACGATAGTTAGTGTGTCTTACTCCTGATACAAGGAAAGCACTTCATGATAGTTAGATTGTCTTACTCCTGATACAAGGTAAGCACTTCATGATGGTTAGTGTGTCTTACTCCTGATACAAGGTAAGCACTTCACGATGGTTAGTGTCTTACTCCTGATACAAGGTAAGCACTTCATGATAGTTAGAGTGTCTTACTCCTGATACAAGGTAAGCACTACATAATGGTTAGATTGTCTTACTCCTGATACAAGGTAAGCACTTCATGATAGTTAGTGTGTCTTACTCCTGATACAAGGTAAGCACTTCATGATGGTTAGAGTGTCTTACTCCTGATACAAGGTAAGCACTTCACGATAGTTAGTGTGTCTTACTCCTGATACAAGGTAAGCACTTCACGATAGATAGTGTGTCTTACTCCTGATACAAGGTAAGCACTTCATGATAGTTAGATTGTCTTACTCCTGATACAAGGTAAGCACTTCATGATGGTTAGAGTGTCTTACTCCTGATACAAGGTAAGCACTTCACGATAGTTAGTGTGTCTTACTCCTGATACAAGGTAAGCACTTCATGATAGTTAGTGTATCTTACTCCTGATACAAGGTAAGCACTTCATGATAGTTAGTGTCTTACTCCTGATACAAGGTAAGCACTTCATGATAGTTAGTGTGTCTTACTCCTGATACAAGGTAAGCACTTCATGATAGTTAGTGTCTTACTCCTGATACAAGGTAAGCACTTCATGATAGTTAGTGTGTCTTACTCCTGATACAAGGTTAGCACTTCATGATAGTTAGTGTCTTACTCCTGATACAAGGTAAGCACTTCATGACAGTTAGTGTGTCATACTCCTGATACAAGGTAAGCACTTCATGATAGTTAGATTGTCTTACTCCTGATACAAGGTAAGCACTTCATGAGAGTGTGTCTTACTCCTGATACAAGGTAAGCACTTCATGATAGTTAGATTGTCTTACTCCTGAAACAAGGTAAGCACTTCATGATAGTTAGATTGTCTTACTCCTGATACAAGGTAAGCACTTCATGATGGTTAGTGTGTCTTACTCCTGATACAAGGTAAGCACTTCACGATGGTTAGTGTCTTACTCCTGATACAAGGTAAGCACTTCATGATAGTTAGAGTGTCTTACTCCTGATACAAGGTAAGCACTTCATGGTGGATAGAGTGTCTTACTCCTGATACAAGGTAAGCACTTCACGATGGTTAGTGTCTTACTCCTGATACAAGGTAAGCACTTCATGATAGATAGTGTGTCTTACTCCTGATACAAGGTAAGCACTTCATGATGGTTAGAGTGTCTTACTCCTGATACAAGGTAAGCACTTCACGATAGTTAGTGTGTCTTACTCCTGATACAAGGTAAGCACTTCACGATAGTTAGTGTGTCTTACTCCTGATACAAGGAAAGCACTTCATGATAGTTAGATTGTCTTACTCCTGATACAAGGTAAGCACTTCATGATGGTTAGTGTGTCTTACTCCTGATACAAGGTAAGCACTTCACGATGGTTAGTGTCTTACTCCTGATACAAGGTAAGCACTTCATGATAGTTAGAGTGTCTTACTCCTGATACAAGGTAAGCACTACATAATGGTTAGATTGTCTTACTCCTGATACAAGGTAAGCACTTCATGATAGTTAGTGTGTCTTACTCCTGATACAAGGTAAGCACTTCATGATGGTTAGAGTGTCTTACTCCTGATACAAGGTAAGCACTTCACGATAGTTAGTGTGTCTTACTCCTGATACAAGGTAAGCACTTCACGATAGATAGTGTGTCTTACTCCTGATACAAGGTAAGCACTTCATGATAGTTAGATTGTCTTACTCCTGATACAAGGTAAACACTTCATGATAGTGAGAGTGTCTTACTCCTGATACAAGGTAAGCACTTCATGATGGTTAGATTGTCTTGCTCCTGATACAAGGTAAGCACTTCATGATAGTTAGTGTCTTACTCCTGATACAAGGTAAGCACTTCATGATAGTAAGAGTGTCTTACTCCTGATACAAGGTAAGCACTTCATGATGGTTAGATTGTCTTACTCCTGATACAGGGTAAGCACTTTATGATAGTTAGAGTGTCTTACTCCTGATACAAGGTAAGCACTTCATGATAGTTAGTGTATCTTACTCCTGATACAAGGTAAGCACTTCATGATAGTTAGTGTCTTACTCCTGATACAAGGTAAGCACTTCATGATAGTTAGTGTGTCTTACTCCTGATACAAGGTAAGCACTTCATGATAGTTAGTGTCTTACTCCTGATACAAGGTAAGCACTTCATGATAGTTAGTGTGTCTTACTCCTGATACAAGGTTAGCACTTCATGATAGTTAGTGTCTTACTCCTGATACAAGGTAAGCACTTCATGATAGTTAGTGTGTCATACTCCTGATACAAGGTAAGCACTTCATGATAGTTAGATTGTCTTACCCCTGATACAAGGTAAGCACTTCATGAGAGTGTGTCTTACTCCTGATACAAGGTAAGCACTTCATGATAGTTAGATTGTCTTACTCCTGATACAAGGTAAGCACTTCATGATAGTGTGTCTTACGTCTGATACAAGGTAAGCACTTCATGATAGTTAGAGTGTCTTACTCCTGATACAAGGTAAGCACTTCATAATGGTTAGTGTGTCTTACTCCTGATACAAGGTAAGCACTTCACGATAGTTAGTGTGTCTTACTCCTGATACAAGGTAAGCACTTCACGATAGTTAGTGTGTCTTACTCCTGATACAAGGTAAGCACTTCGTGATGGTTAGAGTGTCTTACTCCTGATACAAGGTAAGCACTTCACGATAGTTAGTGTATCTTACTCCTGATACAAGGTAAGCACTTCACGATAGTTAGTGTGTCTTACTCCTGATACAAGGTAAGCACTTCATGATAGTTAGATTGTCTTACTCCTGATACAAGGTAAGCACTTCATGATAGTGAGAGTGACTTACTCCTGATACAAGGTAAGCACTTCATGATGGTTAGATTGTCTTGCTCCTGATACAAGGTAAGCACTTCATGATAGTTAGTGTCTTACTCCTGATACAAGGTAAGCACTTCATGATAGTAAGAGTGTCTTACTCCTGATGCAAGGTAAGCACTTCATGATAGTTAGAGTGTCTTACTCCTGATACAAGGTAAGCACTTCATGATAGTTAGTTTATCTTACTCCTGATACAAGGTAAGCACTTCATGACAGTTAGTGTGTCATACTCCTGATACAAGGTAAGCACTTCATGATAGTTAGATTGTCTTACTCCTGATACAAGGTAAGCACTTCATGAGAGTGTGTCTTACTCCTGATACAAGGTAAGCACTTCATGATAGTTAGATTGTCTTACTCCTGAAACAAGGTAAGCACTTCATGATAGTTAGATTGTCTTACTCCTGATACAAGGTAAGCACTTCATGATGGTTAGTGTGTCTTACTCCTGATACAAGGTAAGCACTTCACGATGGTTAGTGTCTTACTCCTGATACAAGGTAAGCACTTCATGATAGTTAGAGTGTCTTACTCCTGATACAAGGTAAGCACTTCATGGTGGATAGAGTGTCTTACTCCTGATACAAGGTAAGCACTTCACGATGGTAAGTGTCTTACTCCTGATACAAGGTAAGCACTTCATGATAGATAGTGTGTCTTACTCCTGATACAAGGTAAGCACTTCATGATGGTTAGAGTGTCTTACTCCTGATACAAGGTAAGCACTTCACGATAGTTAGTGTGTCTTACTCCTGATACAAGGTAAGCACTTCACGATAGTTAGTGTGTCTTACTCCTGATACAAGGAAAGCACTTCATGATAGTTAGATTGTCTTACTCCTGATACAAGGTAAGCACTTCATGATGGTTAGTGTGTCTTACTCCTGATACAAGGTAAGCACTTCACGATGGTTAGTGTCTTACTCCTGATACAAGGTAAGCACTTCATGATAGTTAGAGTGTCTTACTCCTGATACAAGGTAAGCACTACATAATGGTTAGATTGTCTTACTCCTGATACAAGGTAAGCACTTCATGATAGTTAGTGTGTCTTACTCCTGATACAAGGTAAGCACTTCATGATGGTTAGAGTGTCTTACTCCTGATACAAGGTAAGCACTTCACGATAGTTAGTGTGTCTTACTCCTGATACAAGGTAAGCACTTCACGATAGATAGTGTGTCTTACTCCTGATACAAGGTAAGCACTTCATGATAGTTAGATTGTCTTACTCCTGATACAAGGTAAGCACTTCATGATGGTTAGAGTGTCTTACTCCTGATACAAGGTAAGCACTTCACGATAGTTAGTGTGTCTTACTCCTGATACAAGGTAAGCACTTCATGATAGTTAGTGTATCTTACTCCTGATACAAGGTAAGCACTTCATGATAGTTAGTGTCTTACTCCTGATACAAGGTAAGCACTTCATGATAGTTAGTGTGTCTTACTCCTGATACAAGGTAAGCACTTCATGATAGTTAGTGTCTTACTCCTGATACAAGGTAAGCACTTCATGATAGTTAGTGTGTCTTACTCCTGATACAAGGTTAGCACTTCATGATAGTTAGTGTCTTACTCCTGATACAAGGTAAGCACTTCATGACAGTTAGTGTGTCATACTCCTGATACAAGGTAAGCACTTCATGATAGTTAGATTGTCTTACTCCTGATACAAGGTAAGCACTTCATGAGAGTGTGTCTTACTCCTGATACAAGGTAAGCACTTCATGATAGTTAGATTGTCTTACTCCTGAAACAAGGTAAGCACTTCATGATAGTTAGATTGTCTTACTCCTGATACAAGGTAAGCACTTCATGATGGTTAGTGTGTCTTACTCCTGATACAAGGTAAGCACTTCACGATGGTTAGTGTCTTACTCCTGATACAAGGTAAGCACTTCATGATAGTTAGAGTGTCTTACTCCTGATACAAGGTAAGCACTTCATGGTGGATAGAGTGTCTTACTCCTGATACAAGGTAAGCACTTCACGATGGTTAGTGTCTTACTCCTGATACAAGGTAAGCACTTCATGATAGATAGTGTGTCTTACTCCTGATACAAGGTAAGCACTTCATGATGGTTAGAGTGTCTTACTCCTGATACAAGGTAAGCACTTCACGATAGTTAGTGTGTCTTACTCCTGATACAAGGTAAGCACTTCACGATAGTTAGTGTGTCTTACTCCTGATACAAGGAAAGCACTTCATGATAGTTAGATTGTCTTACTCCTGATACAAGGTAAGCACTTCATGATGGTTAGTGTGTCTTACTCCTGATACAAGGTAAGCACTTCACGATGGTTAGTGTCTTACTCCTGATACAAGGTAAGCACTTCATGATAGTTAGAGTGTCTTACTCCTGATACAAGGTAAGCACTACATAATGGTTAGATTGTCTTACTCCTGATACAAGGTAAGCACTTCATGATAGTTAGTGTGTCTTACTCCTGATACAAGGTAAGCACTTCATGATGGTTAGAGTGTCTTACTCCTGATACAAGGTAAGCACTTCACGATAGTTAGTGTGTCTTACTCCTGATACAAGGTAAGCACTTCACGATAGATAGTGTGTCTTACTCCTGATACAAGGTAAGCACTTCATGATAGTTAGATTGTCTTACTCCTGATACAAGGTAAACACTTCATGATAGTGAGAGTGTCTTACTCCTGATACAAGGTAAGCACTTCATGATGGTTAGATTGTCTTGCTCCTGATACAAGGTAAGCACTTCATGATAGTTAGTGTCTTACTCCTGATACAAGGTAAGCACTTCATGATAGTAAGAGTGTCTTACTCCTGATACAAGGTAAGCACTTCATGATGGTTAGATTGTCTTACTCCTGATACAGGGTAAGCACTTTATGATAGTTAGAGTGTCTTACTCCTGATACAAGGTAAGCACTTCATGATAGTTAGTGTATCTTACTCCTGATACAAGGTAAGCACTTCATGATAGTTAGTGTCTTACTCCTGATACAAGGTAAGCACTTCATGATAGTTAGTGTGTCTTACTCCTGATACAAGGTAAGCACTTCATGATAGTTAGTGTCTTACTCCTGATACAAGGTAAGCACTTCATGATAGTTAGTGTGTCTTACTCCTGATACAAGGTTAGCACTTCATGATAGTTAGTGTCTTACTCCTGATACAAGGTAAGCACTTCATGATAGTTAGTGTGTCATACTCCTGATACAAGGTAAGCACTTCATGATAGTTAGATTGTCTTACCCCTGATACAAGGTAAGCACTTCATGAGAGTGTGTCTTACTCCTGATACAAGGTAAGCACTTCATGATAGTTAGATTGTCTTACTCCTGATACAAGGTAAGCACTTCATGATAGTGTGTCTTACGTCTGATACAAGGTAAGCACTTCATGATAGTTAGAGTGTCTTACTCCTGATACAAGGTAAGCACTTCATAATGGTTAGTGTGTCTTACTCCTGATACAAGGTAAGCACTTCACGATAGTTAGTGTGTCTTACTCCTGATACAAGGTAAGCACTTCACGATAGTTAGTGTGTCTTACTCCTGATACAAGGTAAGCACTTCGTGATGGTTAGAGTGTCTTACTCCTGATACAAGGTAAGCACTTCACGATAGTTAGTGTATCTTACTCCTGATACAAGGTAAGCACTTCACGATAGTTAGTGTGTCTTACTCCTGATACAAGGTAAGCACTTCATGATAGTTAGATTGTCTTACTCCTGATACAAGGTAAGCACTTCATGATAGTGAGAGTGACTTACTCCTGATACAAGGTAAGCACTTCATGATGGTTAGATTGTCTTGCTCCTGATACAAGGTAAGCACTTCATGATAGTTAGTGTCTTACTCCTGATACAAGGTAAGCACTTCATGATAGTAAGAGTGTCTTACTCCTGATGCAAGGTAAGCACTTCATGATAGTTAGAGTGTCTTACTCCTGATACAAGGTAAGCACTTCATGATAGTTAGTTTATCTTACTCCTGATACAAGGTAAGCACTTCATGATAGTTAGTGTCTTACTCCTGATACAAGGTATGCACTTCACGATAGTTAGTGTGTCTTACTCCTGATACAAGGTAAGCACTTCATGATGGTTAGAGTGTCTTACTCCTGATACAAGGTAAGCACTTCACGATAGTTAGTGTATCTTACTCCTGATACAAGGTAAGCACTTCATGATAGTTAGTGTCTTACTCCTGATACAAGGTAAGCACTTCATGATAGTGAGAGTGTCTTACTCCTGATACAAGGTAAGCACTTCATGATGGTTAGATTGTCTTGCTCCTGATACAAGGTAAGCACTTCATGATAGTTAGTGTCTTACTCCTGATACAAGGTAAGCACTTCATGATAGTAAGAGTGTCTTACTCCTGATACAAGGTAAGCACTTCATGATGGTTAGATTGTCTTACTCCTGATACAAGGTAAGCACTTCATGATAGTTAGAGTGTCTTACTCCTGATACAAGGTAAGCACTTCATGATAGTTAGTGTATCTTACTCCTGATACAAGGTAAGCACTTCATGATAGTTAGTGTCTTACTCCTGATACAAGGTAAGCACTTCATGATAGTTAGAGTGTCTTACTCCTGATACAAGGTAAGCACTTCATGATAGAGTCTTACTCGTGATACAAGGTAAGCACTTCATGATGGTTAGATTGTCTTACTCCTGATACAAGGTAAGCACTTCATGATAGTTAGTGTATCTTACTCCTGATACAAGGTAAGCACTTCATGATAGTTAGTGTCTTACTCCTGATACAAGATAAGCACTTCATGATAGTTAGTGTGTCTTACTCCTGATACAAGGTAAGTACTTCATGATAGTTAGTGTCTTACTCCTGATACAAGGTAAGCACTTCATGATAGTTAGTGTGTCTTACTCCTGATACAAGGTTAGCACTTCATGATAGTTAGTGTCTTACTCCTGATACAAGGTAAGCACTTCATGATGGTTAGATTGTCTTACTCCTGATACAAGGTAAGCACTTCATGATAGTTAGAGTGTCTTACTCTTAATACAAGGTAAGCACTTCATGATAGTTAGATTGTCTTACTCCTGATACAAGGTAAGCACTTCATGATAGTTAGTGTGTCTTACTACTGATACAAGGTAAGCACTTCATGATAGTTAGTGTGTCTTACTCCTGATACAAGGTAAGCACTTCATGATAGTTAGTGTCTTACTCCTGATACAAGGTTAGCACTTCATGATAGTTAGAGTGTCTTACTCGTGATACAAGGTAAGCACTTCATGATGGTTAGTGTGTCTTACTCCTGATACAAGGTAAGCACTTCATGATAGTTAGAGTGTCTTACTCCTGATACAAGGTAAGCACTTCATGATAGATAGTGTGTCTTACTCCTGATACAAGGTAAGCACTTCATGATGGTTAGAGTGTCTTACTCCTGATACAAGGTAAGCACTTCACGATAGTTAGTGTGTCTTACTCCTGATACAAGGTAAGCACTTCACGATAGTTAGTGTGTCTTACTCCTGATACAAGGAAAGCACTTCATGATAGTTAGATTGTCTTACTCCTGATACAAGGTAAGCACTTCATGATGGTTAGTGTGTCTTACTCCTGATACAAGGTAAGCACTTCACGATGGTTAGTGTCTTACTCCTGATACAAGGTAAGCACTTCATGATAGTTAGAGTGTCTTACTCCTGATACAAGGTAAGCACTACATAATGGTTAGATTGTCTTACTCCTGATACAAGGTAAGCACTTCATGATAGTTAGTGTGTCTTACTCCTGATACAAGGTAAGCACTTCATGATGGTTAGAGTGTCTTACTCCTGATACAAGGTAAGCACTTCACGATAGTTAGTGTGTCTTACTCCTGATACAAGGTAAGCACTTCACGATAGATAGTGTGTCTTACTCCTGATACAAGGTAAGCACTTCATGATAGTTAGATTGTCTTACTCCTGATACAAGGTAAGCACTTCATGATGGTTAGAGTGTCTTACTCCTGATACAAGGTAAGCACTTCACGATAGTTAGTGTGTCTTACTCCTGATACAAGGTAAGCACTTCATGATAGTTAGTGTATCTTACTCCTGATACAAGGTAAGCACTTCATGATAGTTAGTGTCTTACTCCTGATACAAGGTAAGCACTTCATGATAGTTAGTGTGTCTTACTCCTGATACAAGGTAAGCACTTCATGATAGTTAGTGTCTTACTCCTGATACAAGGTAAGCACTTCATGATAGTTAGTGTGTCTTACTCCTGATACAAGGTTAGCACTTCATGATAGTTAGTGTCTTACTCCTGATACAAGGTAAGCACTTCATGACAGTTAGTGTGTCATACTCCTGATACAAGGTAAGCACTTCATGATAGTTAGATTGTCTTACTCCTGATACAAGGTAAGCACTTCATGAGAGTGTGTCTTACTCCTGATACAAGGTAAGCACTTCATGATAGTTAGATTGTCTTACTCCTGAAACAAGGTAAGCACTTCATGATAGTTAGATTGTCTTACTCCTGATACAAGGTAAGCACTTCATGATGGTTAGTGTGTCTTACTCCTGATACAAGGTAAGCACTTCACGATGGTTAGTGTCTTACTCCTGATACAAGGTAAGCACTTCATGATAGTTAGAGTGTCTTACTCCTGATACAAGGTAAGCACTTCATGGTGGATAGAGTGTCTTACTCCTGATACAAGGTAAGCACTTCACGATGGTTAGTGTCTTACTCCTGATACAAGGTAAGCACTTCATGATAGATAGTGTGTCTTACTCCTGATACAAGGTAAGCACTTCATGATGGTTAGAGTGTCTTACTCCTGATACAAGGTAAGCACTTCACGATAGTTAGTGTGTCTTACTCCTGATACAAGGTAAGCACTTCACGATAGTTAGTGTGTCTTACTCCTGATACAAGGAAAGCACTTCATGATAGTTAGATTGTCTTACTCCTGATACAAGGTAAGCACTTCATGATGGTTAGTGTGTCTTACTCCTGATACAAGGTAAGCACTTCACGATGGTTAGTGTCTTACTCCTGATACAAGGTAAGCACTTCATGATAGTTAGAGTGTCTTACTCCTGATACAAGGTAAGCACTACATAATGGTTAGATTGTCTTACTCCTGATACAAGGTAAGCACTTCATGATAGTTAGTGTGTCTTACTCCTGATACAAGGTAAGCACTTCATGATGGTTAGTGTGTCTTACTCCTGATACAAGGTAAGCACTTCACGATAGATAGTGTGTCTTACTCCTGATACAAGGTAAGCACTTCATGATAGTTAGATTGTCTTACTCCTGATACAAGGTAAACACTTCATGATAGTGAGAGTGTCTTACTCCTGATACAAGGTAAGCACTTCATGATGGTTAGATTGTCTTGCTCCTGATACAAGGTAAGCACTTCATGATAGTTAGTGTCTTACTCCTGATACAAGGTAAGCACTTCATGATAGTAAGAGTGTCTTACTCCTGATACAAGGTAAGCACTTCATGATGGTTAGATTGTCTTACTCCTGATACAGGGTAAGCACTTTATGATAGTTAGAGTGTCTTACTCCTGATACAAGGTAAGCACTTCATGATAGTTAGTGTATCTTACTCCTGATACAAGGTAAGCACTTCATGATAGTTAGTGTCTTACTCCTGATACAAGGTAAGCACTTCATGATAGTTAGTGTGTCTTACTCCTGATACAAGGTAAGCACTTCATGATAGTTAGTGTCTTACTCCTGATACAAGGTAAGCACTTCATGATAGTTAGTGTGTCTTACTCCTGATACAAGGTTAGCACTTCATGATATTTAGTGTCTTACTCCTGATACAAGGTAAGCACTTCATGATAGTTAGTGTGTCATACTCCTGATACAAGGTAAGCACTTCATGATAGTTAGATTGTCTTACCCCTGATACAAGGTAAGCACTTCATGAGAGTGTGTCTTACTCCTGATACAAGGTAAGCACTTCATGATAGTTAGATTGTCTTACTCCTGATACAAGGTAAGCACTTCATGATAGTGTGTCTTACGTCTGATACAAGGTAAGCACTTCATGATAGTTAGAGTGTCTTACTCCTGATACAAGGTAAGCACTTCATAATGGTTAGTGTGTCTTACTCCTGATACAAGGTAAGCACTTCACGATAGTTAGTGTGTCTTACTCCTGATACAAGGTAAGCACTTCACGATAGTTAGTGTGTCTTACTCCTGATACAAGGTAAGCACTTCGTGATGGTTAGAGTGTCTTACTCCTGATACAAGGTAAGCACTTCACGATAGTTAGTGTATCTTACTCCTGATACAAGGTAAGCACTTCACGATAGTTAGTGTGTCTTACTCCTGATACAAGGTAAGCACTTCATGATAGTTAGATTGTCTTACTCCTGATACAAGGTAAGCACTTCATGATAGTGAGAGTGACTTACTCCTGATACAAGGTAAGCACTTCATGATGGTTAGATTGTCTTGCTCCTGATACAAGGTAAGCACTTCATGATAGTTAGTGTCTTACTCCTGATACAAGGTAAGCACTTCATGATAGTAAGAGTGTCTTACTCCTGATGCAAGGTAAGCACTTCATGATAGTTAGAGTGTCTTACTCCTGATACAAGGTAAGCACTTCATGATAGTTAGTTTATCTTACTCCTGATACAAGGTAAGCACTTCATGATAGTTAGTGTCTTACTCCTGATACAAGGTATGCACTTCACGATAGTTAGTGTGTCTTACTCCTGATACAAGGTAAGCACTTCATGATGGTTAGAGTGTCTTACTCCTGATACAAGGTAAGCACTTCACGATAGTTAGTGTATCTTACTCCTGATACAAGGTAAGCACTTCATGATAGTTAGTGTCTTACTCCTGATACAAGGTAAGCACTTCATGATAGTGAGAGTGTCTTACTCCTGATACAAGGTAAGCACTTCATGATGGTTAGATTGTCTTGCTCCTGATACAAGGTAAGCACTTCATGATAGTTAGTGTCTTACTCCTGATACAAGGTAAGCACTTCATGATAGTAAGAGTGTCTTACTCCTGATACAAGGTAAGCACTTCATGATGGTTAGATTGTCTTACTCCTGATACAAGGTAAGCACTTCATGATAGTTAGAGTGTCTTACTCCTGATACAAGGTAAGCACTTCATGATAGTTAGTGTATCTTACTCCTGATACAAGGTAAGCACTTCATGATAGTTAGTGTCTTACTCCTGATACAAGGTAAGCACTTCATGATAGTTAGAGTGTCTTACTCCTGATACAAGGTAAGCACTTCATGATAGAGTCTTACTCGTGATACAAGGTAAGCACTTCATGATGGTTAGATTGTCTTACTCCTGATACAAGGTAAGCACTTCATGATAGTTAGTGTATCTTACTCCTGATACAAGGTAAGCACTTCATGATAGTTAGTGTCTTACTCCTGATACAAGATAAGCACTTCATGATAGTTAGTGTGTCTTACTCCTGATACAAGGTAAGTACTTCATGATAGTTAGTGTCTTACTCCTGATACAAGGTAAGCACTTCATGATAGTTAGTGTGTCTTACTCCTGATACAAGGTTAGCACTTCATGATAGTTAGTGTCTTACTCCTGATACAAGGTAAGCACTTCATGATGGTTAGATTGTCTTACTCCTGATACAAGGTAAGCACTTCATGATAGTTAGAGTGTCTTACTCTTAATACAAGGTAAGCACTTCATGATAGTTAGATTGTCTTACTCCTGATACAAGGTAAGCACTTCATGATAGTTAGTGTGTCTTACTACTGATACAAGGTAAGCACTTCATGATAGTTAGTGTGTCTTACTCCTGATACAAGGTAAGCACTTCATGATAGTTAGTGTCTTACTCCTGATACAAGGTTAGCACTTCATGATAGTTAGAGTGTCTTACTCGTGATACAAGGTAAGCACTTCATGATGGTTAGTGTGTCTTACTCCTGATACAAGGTAAGCACTTCATGATAGTTAGAGTGTCTTACTCCTGATACAAGGTAAGCACTTCATGATAGTTAGAGTGTCTTACTCCTGATACAAGGTAAGCACTTCATGATGGTTAGTGTGTCTTACTCCTGATACAAGGTAAGCACTTCATGATAGAGTCTTACTCGTGATACAAGGTAAGCACTTCATGATGGTTAGTGTGTCTTACTCGTGATACAAGGTAAGCACTTTATGATAGTTAGTGTGTCTTACTCCTGATACAAGGTAAGCACTTCATGATAGTTAGATTGTCTTACTCCTGATACAAGGTAAGCACTTCATGATAGTGTGTCTTACGTCTGATACAAGGTAAGCACTTCATGATAGTTAGAGTGTCTTACTCCTGATACAAGGTAAGCACTTCATGATAGAGTCTTACTCGTGATACAAGGTAAGCACTTCATGATAGAGTCTTACTCGTGATACAAGGTAAGCACTTCATGATAGAGTCTTACTCGTGATACAAGGTAAGCACTTCATGATGGTTAGTGTGTCTTACTCCTGATACAAGGTAAGCACTTCATGATAGAGTCTTACTCGTGATACAAGGTAAGCACTTCATGATGGTTAGTGTGTCTTACTCGTGATACAAGGTAAGCACTTTATGATAGTTAGTGTGTCTTACTCCTGATACAAGGTAAGCACTTCATGATAGTTAGATTGTCTTACTCCTGATACAAGGTAAGCACTTCATGATAGTGTGTCTTACGTCTGATACAAGGTAAGCACTTCATGATAGTTAGAGTGTCTTACTCCTGATACAAGGTAAGCACTTCATGATAGAGTCTTACTCGTGATACAAGGTAAGCACTTCATGATAGAGTCTTACTCGTGATACAAGGTAAGCACTTCATGATAGAGTCTTACTCGTGATACAAGGTAAGCACTTCATGATGGTTAGTGTGTCTTACTCCTGATACAAGGTAAGCACTTCATGATGGTTAGTGTGTCTTACTCCTGATACAAGGTAAGCACTTCATGATAGTTAGAGTGTCTTACTCCTGATACAAGGTAAGCACTTCATGATGGTTAGTGTGTCTTACTCCTGATACAAGGTAAGCACTTCATGGTGGATAGAGTGTCTTACTCCTGATACAAGGTAAGCACTTCATGGTGGATAGAGTGTCTTACTCCTGATACAAGGTAAGCACTTCATGATGGTTAGTGTGTCTTACTCCTGATACAAGGTAAGCACTTCATGATAGTTAGAGTGTCTTACTCCTGATACAAGGTAAGCACTTCATGATAGAGTGTCTTACTCCTGATACAAGGTAAGCACTTCATGATAGTTAGTGTGTCTTACTCGTGATACAAGGTAAGCACTTCATGATAGTTAGTGTGTCTTACTCCTGATACATGGTAAGCACTTCATGATAGTTAGTGTGTCTTACTCCTGATACAAGGTAAGCACTTCATGATAATTAGAGTGTCTTACTCCTGATACAAGGTAAGCACTTCATGATAGAGTCTTACTCGTGATACAAGGTAAGCACTTCATGATAGAGTCTTACTCGTGATACAAGGTAAGCACTTCATGATAGTGAGAGTGTCTTACTCCTGATACAAGGTAAGCACTTCATGATGGTTAGATTGTCTTGCTCCTGATACAAGGTAAGCACTTCATGATAGTTAGTGTCTTACTCCTGATACAAGGTAAGCACTTCATGATAGTAAGAGTGTCTTACTCCTGATACAAGGTAAGCACTTCATGATGGTTAGATTGTCTTACTCCTGATACAGGGTAAGCACTTCATGATAGTTAGAGTGTCTTACTCCTGATACAAGGTAAGCACTTCATGATAGTTAGTGTATCTTACTCCTGATACAAGGTAAGCACTTCATGATAGTTAGTGTCTTACTCCTGATACAAGGTAAGCACTTCATGATAGTTAGTGTGTCTTACTCCTGATACAAGGTAAGCACTTCATGATAGTTAGTGTCTTACTCCTGATACAAGGTAAGCACTTCATGATAGTTAGTGTGTCTTACTCCTGATACAAGGTTAGCACTTCATGATAGTTAGTGTCTTACTCCTGATACAAGGTAAGCACTTCATGACAGTTAGTGTGTCATACTCCTGATACAAGGTAAGCACTTCATGATAGTTAGATTGTCTTACTCCTGATACAAGGTAAGCACTTCATGAGAGTGTGTCTTACTCCTGATACAAGGTAAGCACTTCATGATAGTTAGATTGTCTTACTCCTGATACAAGGTAAGCACTTCATGATAGTTAGATTGTCTTACTCCTGATACAAGGTAAGCACTTCATGATGGTTAGTGTGTCTTACTCCTGATACAAGGTAAGCACTTCACGA
This sequence comes from Spisula solida, assembly GCA_947247005.1. NCBI lineage: Eukaryota > Metazoa > Mollusca > Bivalvia > Venerida > Mactridae > Spisula > Spisula solida. The sequence goes on along the minus strand of OX365953.1, from coordinate 14,477,016 downwards.
TGGTTAGTGTCTTACTCCTGATACAAGGTAAGCACTTCATGATAGTTAGAGTGTCTTACTCCTGATACAAGGTAAGCACTTCATGGTGGATAGAGTGTCTTACTCCTGATACAAGGTAAGCACTTCACGATGGTTAGTGTCTTACTCCTGATACAAGGTAAGCACTTCATGATAGTTAGTGTGTCTTACTCCTGATACAAGGTAAGCACTTCATGATGGTTAGAGTGTCTTACTCCTGATACAAGGTAAGCACTTCACGATAGTTAGTGTGTCTTACTCCTGATACAAGGTAAGCACTTCACGATAGTTAGTGTGTCTTACTCCTGATACAAGGTAAGCACTTCATGATAGTTAGATTGTCTTACTCCTGATACAAGGTAAACACTTCATGATAGTGAGAGTGTCTTACTCCTGATACAAGGTAAGCACTTCATGATGGTTAGATTGTCTTGCTCCTGATACAAGGTAAGCACTTCATGATAGTTAGTGTCTTACTCCTGATACAAGGTAAGCACTTCATGATAGTAAGAGTGTCTTACTCCTGATACAAGGTAAGCACTTCATGATGGTTAGATTGTCTTACTCCTGATACAGGGTAAGCACTTCATGATAGTTAGAGTGTCTTACTCCTGATACAAGGTAAGCACTTCATGATAGTTAGTGTATCTTACTCCTGATACAAGGTAAGCACTTCATGATAGTTAGTGTCTTACTCCTGATACAAGGTAAGCACTTCATGATAGTTAGTGTGTCTTACTCCTGATACAAGGTAAGCACTTCATGATAGTTAGTGTCTTACTCCTGATACAAGGTAAGCACTTCATGATAGTTAGTGTGTCTTACTCCTGATACAAGGTTAGCACTTCATGATAGTTAGTGTCTTACTCCTGATACAAGGTAAGCACTTCATGATAGTTAGTGTGTCATACTCCTGATACAAGGTAAGCACTTCATGATAGTTAGATTGTCTTACCCCTAATACAAGGTAAGCACTTCATGAGAGTGTGTCTTACTCCTGATACAAGGTAAGCACTTCATGATAGTTAGATTGTCTTACTCCTGATACAAGGTAAGCACTTCATGATAGTGTGTCTTACGTCTGATACAAGGTAAGCACTTCATGATAGTTAGAGTGTCTTACTCCTGATACAAGGTAAGCACTTCATAATGGTTAGTGTGTCTTACTCCTGATACAAGGTAAGCACTTCACGATAGTTAGTGTGTCTTACTCCTGATACAAGGTAAGCACTTCACGATAGTTAGTGTGTCTTACTCCTGATACAAGGTAAGCACTTCGTGATGGTTAGAGTGTCTTACTCCTGATACAAGGTAAGCACTTCAAGATAGTTAGTGTATCTTACTCCTGATACAAGGTAAGCACTTCACGATAGTTAGTGTGTCTTACTCCTGATACAAGGTAAGCACTTCATGATAGTTAGATTGTCTTACTCCTGATACAAGGTAAGCACTTCATGATAGTGAGAGTGACTTACTCCTGATACAAGGTAAGCACTTCATGATGGTTAGATTGTCTTGCTCCTGATACAAGGTAAGCACTTCATGATAGTTAGTGTCTTACTCCTGATACAAGGTAAGCACTTCATGATAGTAAGAGTGTCTTACTCCTGATGCAAGGTAAGCACTTCATGATGGTTAGATTGTCTTACTCCAGATACAAGGTAAGCACTTCATGATAGTTAGAGTGTCTTACTCCTGATACAAGGTAAGCACTTCATGATAGTTAGTTTATCTTACTCCTGATACAAGGTAAGCACTTCATGATAGTTAGTGTCTTACTCCTGATACAAGGTATGCACTTCACGATAGTTAGTGTGTCTTACTCCTGATACAAGGTAAGCACTTCATGATGGTTAGAGTGTCTTACTCCTGATACAAGGTAAGCACTTCACGATAGTTAGTGTATCTTACTCCTGATACAAGGTAAGCACTTCATGATAGTTAGTGTCTTACTCCTGATACAAGGTAAGCACTTCATGATAGTGAGAGTGTCTTACTCCTGATACAAGGTAAGCACTTCATGATGGTTAGATTGTCTTGCTCCTGATACAAGGTAAGCACTTCATGATAGTTAGTGTCTTACTCCTGATACAAGGTAAGCACTTCATGATAGTAAGAGTGTCTTACTCCTGATACAAGGTAAGCACTTCATGATGGTTAGATTGTCTTACTCCTGATACAAGGTAAGCACTTCATGATAGTTAGTGTATCTTACTCCTGATACAAGGTAAGCACTTCATGATAGTTAGTGTCTTACTCCTGATACAAGGTAAGCACTTCATGATAGTTAGAGTGTCTTACTCCTGATACAAGGTAAGCACTTCATGATAGAGTCTTACTCGTGATACAAGGTAAGCACTTCATGATGGTTAGATTGTCTTACTCCTGATACAAGGTAAGCACTTCATGATAGTTAGTGTATCTTACTCCTGATACAAGGTAAGCACTTCATGATAGTTAGTGTCTTACTCCTGATACAAGGTAAGTACTTCATGATAGTTAGTGTCTTACTCCTGATACAAGGTAAGCACTTCATGATAGTTAGTGTGTCTTACTCCTGATACAAGGTTAGCACTTCATGATAGTTAGTGTCTTACTCCTGATACAAGGTAAGCACTTCATGATGGTTAGATTGTCTTACTCCTGATACAAGGTAAGCACTTCATGATAGTTAGAGTGTCTTACTCTTAATACAAGGTAAGCACTTCATGATAGTTAGATTGTCTTACTCCTGATACAAGGTAAGCACTTCATGATAGTTAGTGTGTCTTACTACTGATACAAGGTAAGCACTTCATGATAGTTAGTGTGTCTTACTCCTGATACAAGGTAAGCACTTCATGATAGTTAGTGTCTTACTCCTGATACAAGGTTAGCACTTCATGATAGTTAGAGTGTCTTACTCGTGATACAAGGTAAGCACTTCATGATGGTTAGTGTGTCTTACTCCTGATACAAGGTAAGCACTTCATGATAGTTAGAGTGTCTTACTCCTGATACAAGGTAAGCACTTCATGATAGTTAGAGTGTCTTACTCCTGATACAAGGTAAGCACTTCATGATGGTTAGAGTGTCTTACTCCTGATACAAGGTAAGCACTTCATGATAGTTAGAGTGTCTTACTCCTGATCTAGGTAAGCACTTCATGATAGTTAGAGTGTCTTACTCCTGATACAAGGTAAGCACTTCATGATGGTTAGTGTGTCTTACTCCTGATACAAGGTAAGCACTTCATGATAGAGTCTTACTCGTGATACAAGGTAAGCACTTCATGATGGTTAGTGTGTCTTACTCGTGATACAAGGTAAGCACTTTATGATAGTTAGTGTGTCTTACTCCTGATACAAGGTAAGCACTTCATGATAGTTAGATTGTCTTACTCCTGATACAAGGTAAGCACTTCATGATAGTGTGTCTTACGTCTGATACAAGGTAAGCACTTCATGATAGTTAGAGTGTCTTACTCCTGATACAAGGTAAGCACTTCATGATAGAGTCTTACTCGTGATACAAGGTAAGCACTTCATGATAGAGTCTTACTCGTGATACAAGGTAAGCACTTCATGATAGAGTCTTACTCGTGATACAAGGTAAGCACTTCATGATGGTTAGTGTGTCTTACTCGTGATACAAGGTAAGCACTTCATGATGGTTAGTGTGTCTTACTCCTGATACAAGGTAAGCACTTCATGATAGTTAGAGTGTCTTACTCCTGATACAAGGTAAGCACTTCATGATGGTTAGTGTGTCTTACTCCTGATACAAGCTAAGCACTTCATGGTGGATAGAGTGTCTTACTCCTGATACAAGGTAAGCACTTCATGGTGGATAGAGTGTCTTACTCCTGATACAAGGTAAGCACTTCATGATGGTTAGTGTGTCTTACTCCTGATACAAGGTAAGCACTTCATGATAGTTAGAGTGTCTTACTCCTGATACAAGGTAAGCACTTCATGATAGAGTGTCTTACTCCTGATACAAGGTAAGCACTTTATGATAGTTAGAGTGTCTTACTCCTGATACAAGGTAAGCACTTCATGATAGTTAGTGTCTTACTCCTGATACAAGGTAAGCACTTCATGATAGTGAGAGTGTCTTACTCCTGATACACGGTAAGCACTTCATGATGGTTAGTGTGTCTTACTCCTGATACAAGGTAAGCACTTCATGATGGTTAGTGTGTGTGTCTTACTCCTGATACAAGGTAAGCACTTCATGATGGTTAGAGTGTCTTACTCCTGATACAAGGTAAGCACTTCATGTTAGTGTCTTACACCTGATACAAGGTAAACACTTCATGATAGTTAGAGTGTCTTACTCCTGATACAAGGTAAGCACTTCATGATAGTTAGAGTGTCTTACTCCTGATTGTTAGTGTCTTACTCCAGATAGTTAAGAGTGTCTTACTCCTGATATAACGTAATGAGATCAAGCTATACTAAGCTCATCTATATCAGGATAGAAGCACAACATGTCACTATAACATAGGAGAAATTCAGACAATACATAGTCAATGTTTATGTGTTTTATTATGACAAAAACAATGCAATATATAATATACACAACAATATTTACACAGTTGCCACACCAGGGAACATATATTTGAGCCGTTCTCCAGGAAAACCGGGCTTAGTAACATTATTATGATAAATATGCAATAAGGTTTCGAACTGAAATGAGAAAAAGATCATGTTCTTCTATTTAATTTTAAGTAATTCGATAATAAGGAGTAGGGGTGGGCAGATGCATCGAAATATAGATGCATGTCCCGATAGTATGGATCGATAGTAACAGTCTCGATCCAATAACTATCGCCGCTAGTTAGCTCAACTATTGATAATTACGATAGTTTCCTTTTTATAAATAGAGTTTATTATTAATTTAAAACAACTTCCGTTCTCGTAAAAAAAAATAATTTTAAATAATCCTACGCATCCAAACTGCCAAAAAGGACCAACATTGCAGTATTAAGTTAACATTTATTGATCTATTTCTGTCCAATTAATTTAAAATCATTTCCACAATTAGTAGATTAGCAGCGAAGATATATCTTACACAGTGCGAACTTGCATTTACAAGTTAATATCTGGTTTTCAAATCTTGGCAATAACTGTTGCAATAGTATTGCAATAGTCCATTCAGCAATATCAATAGTATTGCAATAGTCCATTCAGCAATATCAATAGTATTGCAATAGTCCATTCAGCAATATCAATAGTATTGCAATAGTCCATTCAGCAATATCAATAGTATCGCAATAGTCAACAAGCTGTCCACGAACAGCGCGCTCCACTAATCGCAGCACCATGCTAGGATAGTACAATCATTATATATTCAAACTAGAAATTTGTGCCCTCTGGCAAATTATGTCGAGCCTCGGCGCATGTAAAAAAGCTACAACTTAAATTAGCCATCAATTTGACCTGCAACTGTGACCTTGAACTTTGAGATAGGAACCTGGGGGTTGGACATGACACTCCGCCTCATGGATGTTAACATTCATGCCAAATATAAGAAAGATTGGTCAATGTATGACAAAGTTATGGTCCGGACAAACTTCAATTTGACCTTTGACCTCCAACACTGACCTTGACCTTTGAGATAGGGACCTGAGGGTTGGGCATGACACTCCTCCCCATGGAGATGAACATTCATGCCAAATATAAGCAAGATTGATCAAAGCATAACAAAGTTATGGTACAGACAAAATCGGACAGACGGACGCACACACCAAAAGTGGCGACTAAGCCTCGATCACCGCAAGCGGGCTCGACAACAAAATACTTCATAACAGCAGCATTATCATCTGCTGTGTAGAGGTTGGGGCCTTCTACGTCAAAAAAGGGGGACAATTTGGAAAAATTATGCAGGACCCTTACCTACTCATGTGTGGGTCCTCTTGGTCATGAAGGTAAACAAACAAGTAATTAAGAATTGCAAGCAATACAGAAGTCCCCTACCGGTTTGAGGCCATTTTCGATGTTTTTGTTGCCATAGCAACCACAATTTTTGTCAGAATCAAAATATTTTTAGACGTGCATTATCCCTTATTGCCCCCTATCCACATATCAAGTTTCATAAACCTAGCTTGGAAACTGTTTGAGTTATGGCAGGATCCAGATTTGGGCATATTTTCACTCTTTCTGTTGCCATAGCAACCACAATTTAGGTCTGAATCAAAATATTTTTAGATGTGTATTATCCCCTTATTGCCCCCTATCCACATATTAAGTTTCAAAAACCTAGCTTGGAAAGTCTAATTCTATTTTAGTAACAGTGACATTGACCCCACCGAAACCCCTTTCAATCCCAAGCAAGGTTTTCATATAAGCTACCTACACAGCAAGTTTCATCATGATATCTCATTCCTAACTTTTAACTGTTTTTCCTACTTTAGTTTTAGTGACCTTGACCCCACTGACTGGTCCCAGTTTCAATCCCAATCTGCATCTTCACAAACGCTACCTATACAGCAAGTTTCATTAAGATAAAAATAACTATTTCTATTTTTAGTAACAGTGACCTTGACCCCACTGACTGGTCCCAGTTTCAATCCAAAGCTGCATCTTCACTAAAGCTACCTATACAGTAAGTTTTATTAAGATATCTCATTCCTAACCGAAGTTATTGAGCAGAAAATAACTGTAGTAATGGTGACCTTGACCCCACCAGCCCAACTTTCAATAATAAGCGGGGTCTTCACACAAGCTACATATACAGCAAGTTTCATTATGATATCTCATTCCTAACTTAAGTTATTGAGCGGAAACCGGTTTTCTATTTTTAGTAACGGTGACCGTGACCTTGACCCCACCAGCCCCACTTTCAATCCCAAGCGGGGTCTTCACACTAGCTACCTACACAGCAAGTTTCATCATAATATCTTATTCCTAACTTAAGTTATTGAGCAGTAACCGTTTTTCTATTTTTAGTAACGGTGACCTTGACCCCACCAGCCCCACTTTCAATCCCAAGCGGGGTCTTCACACAAGCTACCTACACAGCAAGTTTCATTATAATATCTCATTCCTAACTAAAGTTATCCAGCAGAAACCAATTGTTGACATCCGCCCGCCCTACGAAATCGCCAATCCAATAACCAGGATTTTTTTTTAAAAAACCTGGTTAAAAATTATGCAATGAAGAGTTATGGTTCTTGTGCACTGCACTTCCCCTCAATGGTATCTATGCACATGCAACGTTTCAAATGAATAGGTGTAATATATTTTGAGTTATCATCCGGACAATATATGTCGGACAGACAGATGGACGAAAAATGAGGAAAATTTAAATAAGATTAAAGAAAATGCAGTCTGATGACCCAATATCGAACTTGACCTAGAATTTGTTGACATGATCATTGTGACCAAGTTTCATAAAGATTAAGTCAAAATTGTGACCTCTAGTGACTACACAAGGTTTTTCTATGAACTGACCTGGTCACCTAGTTTTCGAACCTGATTGACCCAACATATTGACCTTAGATTTTGTTTTGATGACCATTGTGACAAGTTTCATAAAGATTATGCCAAAATTGTGACCACTAGTGACTACACAAGGTTAACTATGATTTGACCTTGTGACCTAGTTTTTTACCCCGGATGACCCAATATCGACTTGACCTAGATTTTGTTGTGATGATCATTGTGACCGAATTTTATAAAGATTAAGTCAAAATTGTAACCTGTAGAGACTACACAAGGTTTTTCTATTATTTGACCTAGTGACCTAATTTCTGACCCCAGATGGCCCAAAATCCAAGTTGGCCTAGATTTTGTTGAGATGATCATTGTGACCAAGTTTCATAAAGATTAGGCCAAAATTGTAACTACACAAGCAAATTCTTGACGGAAGGACGGAAGACAAAGAGTGATCATAAAATAACTTTGTAACAGAATGAGCTAAAAATAGACAAAAAATATCACTAAAAGCTAAGATTTTGTTTGTAAAAATCTACAAAAGTAGTCACCAAACTTTTTTTCTTATACAAGATAATAGTGGACATTTAACTATCCTAATACATGTAGCTCAAATGAACTAAAAACCTTAAGCAGCATAAATCAGATTAATTCAAAGTAGTATAACATGCATCTATTTAAATATTGACACATCCTTCAACAATATTTTTAAATACATATCAAATTACACACTGTGTACATAAGAACATGGCATAAAGGCAGATTATATTAATCTTGTGAGAACTCTATTTATCACATATAACCAGATAATGTGGTTAGTAGTAGAATCATACAATGGCTGTATTGAATGAAACCCAGCCAATAGATAATTTTAATCATACTAGGAGACTTGATTGCAAAATCACAACTATCTGATGAGGGTTAAATAAGTTTTTAAAAGCTTGCTAGGATTTACACTTTTCATGTATAGCATATTACTACAAGAGGACCAAGAGGAGACTATATCATTCATCTAAGACCATTGTCAATTTGAATGAATTAAACTTCTGTACCTTAGGCTTGTATGACCTACACAAGCAACTGATCTGTTTACTGTTTACAACATTGAAAGAGTACCAACCAGGTATAGTGCGCCCAGGATAACGTGATGTTTACAAACATGAATCGGTTTTGTCAACTATTGGAAAGTTGGTTTTCCACATTACTAAAGAAAACAGATAAGGTCAGTTTTGTTCTAAAAACATAACGGATAAATCATTCACACCTGATTAATCCACCTAAATGGATTATACCAAAATTTCCCGCCTTTCATGTTATTCTGGGCGCACTATATCATGCCATTTGTAAACAATATAACAAATCAAACAGTGAAGGCAGCACTAAATGGAAGCAACAGAGCATGAAAGGCACAAACAAAGAGGGGCCTAGGTCGCTCACCTGTTGTAGCAGTGCATGTAAGCCCTGTCATTTGACCTGTGACCTAGTTCTTGGCCCCAGATGACCCAATATCACACTTGATCTAGATTTTGTTGAGATGATCATTGTGATCAAGTTTCATAAAGATAAGGTAAAAACTGTGACCTCTAGAGTGTTAACATGGGTTTACTTAAATGTGACCTGGTGACCTAGTTTTTGACCCCAGATGACCCAGTTGTAAACTTGACCTAGAGTACTTAGAGATACACATTGTGACCAAGTTTCATTAAGATTATATCAAAAATGTGACCAGTAGTGTTAACAAGGTTTTTCTTTGATTTAACCTAGTTTTTGATCCCAGATGACCCAGTTACCAATTTGGCCTAGATTTCATAGAGGTTCACAATGTGAACAAGTTTCATTAAGATTATGTAAATACTGTGACCTCTCAAGTGTTAACAAGGTTTTTTTATTTGACTTAGTGACCTAGTTTTTGATCCCAGATGACCCAGTTATGAACTTGACCTAGATGTCATGGAGACAAACATTGTGGCCAAGTTTCAAAAAGATTAGGTAATAAAAGCTTCGCGAGTCGCATGTGTCACCCGACGACATGCACATTTGTCATGGAAAACTATCCGGTATTGGGCTACATATCCGACTCACATTAATTCTCTAGTCATCTGAACTAAAAACGACAAAGTGATGCTCTGGACAAAAAACTGTCCTGATAAAATCAATCAAAAGGGAATCATTCAAACACTACACAAGCTAGAGTTTTGATTCTTGCGCACGGCACTTCATGTCACAGCAAGAAACATGCATACCAATTTTGGAGTCATTCATACGTATGATGAGAAAGTTATGCCACGGACAAGAAATGCTTATAAAATCAATCAAAGGGAAATAATTAAAAAATGGCACAGGGTAGAGTTACGGTTCTTGTGTACTGCACTTGGAATTTTGGTAAGACACATGCATACAAAGTTTCAAGTCACATTCAACCTAATGATGACAAAGTTATCCTCCGGACAAGAAATGCTCTAATTAAATCAATCTAAGGGAAATAATTCAAAAACGATGCAAGGCAGAGTTATGGTTCTTGCGCACTGCACTTCGGCTTATTGCAAGTAACATGCATACAAAATCTTGAGTCATTTGAAAACTAGGTGACAAAGTTATGCTCCGGACAAGAAATGCTCTAATAAAATAAATCAAAGGGAAATAATTCAAAAACAATGAAAGGTAGAGTTATGGTTCTTGCACACTGCACTTCGGCTTATTGCAAGAAACATGCATACAAAATCTTGAGTCATTTGAACTTAAGGTGACAAAGTTATGCTCCGGACAAGCAATTTGTGACGCCGCAGCCGACGCCAAAGTAACACCTATATGTCGCCTTTTCAGGCAACACAAAAATTGTGACCTGGTTTTTTACCCAATATGACCCAGTTGCAAACTTGACCTAGATTTCATAGAGGTTCACAATGTGACCAAGTTTCATTAAGATTATGTCAAAAATATTACCTCTAAGTGTTAAAAGGTTTTTCTTTGATAAGTCATAGTGACATAATTTTTGACCCGATTGACCCAGTTACGAACTTGACCTAGATTACATAGAGACAAACATTGTAACCAAGTTTCATAAAGATTAAGTGAAAACTTTGACCTCTTGAGTGTTAACAGTCCAATTGTTGACGGCGGACAGTGGACAACGGATGCCGGACATAGGGTGATCAAATAGTTTTAGAGTTATGCTCTTGACAAAATATGGGAAGGACGGACACTATTACTAAATATTTTCACCTTATGCAGGGATAATAATCAGTTGTATCGTAAGCAGACAGTATCACTAGCCTTGTTTAAAATTTGACATTTCCGAAGTTGATATTTATTTGATCTTGTGCATAAGCACTTAAAACATTACACTAGCAAAAAGCGAACCACTTGACTGTGTTGTGTTTACATTATCATCATTTTTATGACTAATGCTTGAAAAATCAACTGAGTCAAGTAAACAAAGATACGACAAAAACTAGACCAAACAAGTAAAGACATTGCAGAAAAATCATTATTACATGGGTCAATGACAAAACATTGTATGAAACAAAAAGATTTATCACATACACGACAATACCTTTATCCAATAACAGTCCCATTTGTATAAAGTTTTGCATAAACTAAAGTTTTTGTACATAAATGACTATTGCTGGTAGCATATTTATGTATTAAGTATTTCCTATACATATACATTCAGATCTCGATACAACGACACTGTTTGTTTCCGAGCAAAATGTCGTTATAATGAATTTGTCGGTATACTGAATTTCACTAGTGAATAGAATTTTGATTGGGAGAATTTCTTTACAGAAATCAATTAATGATGCACATATAATCTATTATGTCATAAAATTATGTTCAGCAAAATCAGCAGTATGAAGTACTCAAAATTACATAAAAATAATAGTTTAAATAATATATGTTTTGAGAGAGCTCCAAATAAAGTGCGTCCAAATTTAAAGGTGTCCGGATACTACAACAGTAACTAACCTATAAAATATAACGCTCTAGGGAATAAATTGGTTATTCAATTTGTTAGAAATGTTATCTATCGTCTAAAAGATTTGATGAATTGATAAATCAAGTCGAGAAATCTCGATTAACATCGTTTTTTTTCGTGAACCGTACAATTTCGAAAATACGAATATATGCGATGACTTCGCGCTTATCTCCCTCTATTATGAATTCGCGAGTGGTAGTACACAATCTGTGATTCGACTGTGAAAGGTATATCGGATGTCGTTGTAACGAGATCTGACTGTACCAGGCAAAAAAAGGAAACATATACATAAGACATATGCAATATAATATACTGTTAATTTTGTGGTTACTAGATATCAGTAACTATGTGTTACTTTTCAATTATATTTTTGCTAACAACAGAAACATCCTTCATAATCGAGAATAACATAAATCAGTAATGATATTACAGTCAATTGTGGCTCACAATTGCTATCAAGAGCATGCATATTTCCCTAGTTTTTTTTCTTAAGCAGGCCAAATTCAAAACAATCTATTGTTAACGGCAAATACAAGTTTATTTTTTTCTAAATATCATTACTTTTAAGCTATGCTTAGTAATGAAAGGTGTTTCTATTTGCCAGCAAAAGAAGAATTGAAAATATGATGTAGTTATTCAACTTATTGATTTCTAGCTGGTGCAAAATAATAAAACATAGGTGTTTCTTTTTTTGTCTGGTATATGTAGATACCACTACTGGAGAATAACTGGTAAAAGCATCAGATATTTATTAGGATGTTTCAACAATACTCTGTAGTTTACTCCGAAGATCGCAAGTTTGTGATTCATCAAGTTCTGACCACACTCTAGCCAACTTATTCTCAACAAACTCATCATTCAGTTCACAGTGTTTTCTTTTCTTTGGATCCCAGCCATTTTTGGTTGCTTTCTGAAACCTTCGCCGTAATTTCAACTGAGATGGCTTTTCAAAGTCTATGAATCTTTGTAGTCTATTTTTTTTGTAAACTTGTGTCTGGTTTATTGGGCTCTCTACAATGGTTTGCCAGGGTTTCTTTTCCTCAGGTTTTATGTAATTTTTATTCCTGTATAACATTTCAATGTCTTCAGAAGTTTCAAGTTTACGTTTTTTACATCTTTTCACTTCACTGACTCCAACATTATCATCTTCATTCAATATCATAAGTTTTAAAGTTGCTGCATCAGCAGACTTTCTTCGTCCACGTTTTTTCTGCACACCAGGAGCATCGTCATTTTCAAGTTCCACATTTCCCCTTTCTTCAAAATGTTTAATATTTAAAGATGCAGCATCAGCAGATTTTCTTCGTCCACGTTTTGTCTTACCACAAGTGTCATCAGTTTCAAGTTCTATATTTCCCCTTTCTTCAATTCCACATTTTTTAATATTCAAAGATGCAGCATCAGCTGATTTCCTTCGTCCACGTTTCGTCATAACACGAGTATCATCATCAATTTCAATATTCTCCCTTACTACAATTCCACATTTTTTAATATTCAAAGTGGCAGCATCAGCTGATTTTCTTCTTCCTCGCTTCTTTGGCTCAATTTTGCCAGCATCTACTTTTGTTCTACTGTTCTCAACACTTTCCAGTCCATGTTCAAGGTTTATCACGGATGCAGTTTTTACTGATTTTGGACGTCCCAGTTTTCTGGGTTTACTTGCTGATTGTTTTGTCGTATCATTACTTTCACTTACATAACCTGTAACAGTTGAAGTTGCATTCTTAGATGTTTTTAGAGGTTGAAAATCCCTCTTTTTTATCCTTTCATTATTCACAGAAACTTCAATTTTCACATCTGCTTCAGTTATGTTTTCTTTCATTTTCAATGTAGCAACATCAGCAGATTTTCTGTATCCCTGTTTCTTTGGCATCTCATTTGCAACAGATGGTGTGGTATTCATGTCATCACTATTATTAATGTCATCTTTGTTCATATCATCAGAAATCAATCTAGCAGAGCTCAACGAATCAGGCGCTACTGATATCTCACTCTCAGTAAGTCTGTCACATTCAGTTTCTGCACAATTATCGAAAGTGTCAGTTTTGTTTGTTTCATTGACTGCCTTGTGCTGGGAAATAAAATGGAATTTTCCAGACCTTCTTCTTGTCTTCTTTTGCTTCTGAACAATCATTTTAACATCACTTATTTCACTATTTTCAATCAAAGTTAATGTTTTACTGTTGAAATTATTATATGTCAAGTTTTCATGTTCCACTTTTTGTTCTGATGTCTCATTATCACTCAATCCTTGACAGTTCAGTGTATCACTTTTGTGATATTTATCATCTCTTTGCTGAGCACCAGTTTTTCCAGGACCAGCATTTTTTCCAGGATCTTCAGTTATTTCTTCTCCCGTCTTTATTTGACTTTGCTTTTCTAAGGCTGAAAAACCAAATGCTCTTCGCCTACCTTTCTTCACGCTAGAGCCATCTTCTAATGTATTAATATTAAGCTCAAGGTCACATTCCGACTTTTTGTTATTAGGTAACACATTAATGAGCGATAAAATGGGTGGAGCAATATCAGAATTCTGGCAACATGTATCTGGTATAACAGCTATTGCTCCCACACCTAATTCTACACTTGTAAGTTCAGCTGTGGTTTCGTGTACCAATTTGTTTTCAGAAACACCAGGAATACACATCTCCACTTTCCTACTGCTGTAATCAACTCTTGTACTTTCACTTGTCTCTACGTATGCAATATCAAGAGCTCTTCTCTTTCTTTTCCTTTCAGAACTTTTATTTGTACTACAACATTCATGTAAATCAATTTCAGGCGTATGCATTTGACATACGTCTATTTGATCCTGTACTGATGAATTAAAGTCGACAGTTTTGTCTTTATTTTCCTCCATATTTGTAGCATTGCTAAATGATAAACCACTCCCAATCTCTTTGTTGCTGTCATGCAGAAATTCTTTTAATGTTTGCAAATCATCAATTTTATGACCATTTATACCTACACTTGGGCCCAGACTTACATCCATCTGTTTATCATTTTCATCACGACTAGTTATATCCCTTGTTTCTGCAACACATCTTGGCAATGCTACGTCATTGCTAGATTCATGCAAGTCATCTATGTTCATACAGGTTTGTAACGATTCCTTTTCTTCTTCGTGCAACACTTTGTCTTCACCAGCTTTGTTAGAATCTTGTTGCCGGACAGGATTGTTAGAATCATATTGGTGGACAGGTTTGTTAGAATCATTTTGGTGGACAGGTTTGTTAGAATCTTGTTGCTGGACAGGTTTGTTAGAATCCTGTTGCTGGACAGGTTTGTTACTCTCTGTGTCTTTCATCAATACCTCACTTATAGCACTGAATGTGTCAAAGAATGACTTCTTATCCCTAGTCTTTCTAGCAGATCCCATAAGATTTGAAGAATGTGGAACAACATTTTCATTCTGAGAACTACATGGATTTAATGAACCCAAACCTTGAACATTTGTAATTGAACTTTCAACACCATCAGATCCTGACTCACTATCAATAGTTCTTACATCATTAGGTGTATTGACATTGCCTTTCAAAGCTGGAGACGCAGATACATCTGAATTGTTACTACTGTTAAGCAGAGCATTAGTTAGGTAAGATGGACTAGTTTTTACAAAGCTCACCATTTTTCCAGCAAATGTTTTACACACAGACAAGAAACCTGGTGAAACATTTTCGGAGTATTCTTTGTGACTTTGGTGAGAAGTCCATTCACTTACACTGGAGTTGTTGGCAACACTACTATTCTCCTTGTCAGACAAAGACAAGTCCGACACATTAGAGGAATTAATGCCTGTAACAAGGTAACTTTCATTATGAACCATGGTAGTGTACTCAGCACCAGATAAAGACATAGGAAAGTCTGGTGACATGGATGATGGTGAAACTTTGGACACATACTCTTCAGGAGGGGTTTGAATGCTGTCATGTGAAGCATCTACATGTTCTTTGTTGTCCCTTAATAAAGGAGTATGGCATTCAACAGCAGAATTCCAGTGATTAAAATTTTCAAGAATGACCAAATTTTTTAGTGTGTTATCTTTATCATCATCATTATGATCACAAGTCACACTAGGTGGAGAACTGTTTGTATGTATACATCTATCAGGGGTACCTCCCTCAGACAGTCCAGAGTTTTCATTACACACCTTTCTAACAAATTCTTTGTTACTTAACTTTGCAACCAATTCTTCATTGCAACCCTTTTCCACCTTGTCAGAAGTCTTGTAATCATCTGCGAGACTCACAACACTTGTATGTTCTTCATCCGCGAGACTCACAACACTCGTATGTTCTTCATCCGCGAGACTCACAACACTCGTATGTTCTTCATCCGCGAGACTCACAACACTCATATGTTCTTCATTTACAGTATCTGTATTTTCTTCTTCATTTTCATGAATAGCTTGGGTAGGAAGTGTTGCAAATATATTTGATCGTCTTTTGCGTCTGTCTTTCATAGGCACCTGACTTTCATACCAAATACTTCCAAAAGTCTCTTGGTTTTCATCCATCAGTTTTCCTATTTTATAAAAGACAGAAATAAATAAAGTAAACTTTACCATTAGGCTTGTTGGAACATACGAGGGGCGTTCGATATGTATTGTCCTTGTCCTTTGCATTTTCTATGACAATATCTAGAACGAATCTACAATTATTGTCTTAAAGGTGTATGTTTCTATTCTGTATCTGGAAAATTACATATAGCATTTCGTCAACAATTAAGTAATGTATTGAACTAAGAATAGGGTATACTCGAGTACACTGGCCTTATGTTCATTTTAAGCAAAATTTGTGTCATCTTTGCCGTAGTTGTTTAGAAAAGTAAATGTCAGTATGCGTTAAACTGCAGCATACGAAACGATAACTGACTCCTTATGTTTCCATCAGAACTTTAAATCAAAATAAAATTATTTGTTCTTGACGAGTAAGACGGTCAAAAACAAGGGAGATCACTATCATTTATACCATATGAGGCTTGTTGGTTCATACACCAATAACTTAACATCAATTGTATTTTGATCGCAAATTCTTCTCAGAAATCTATGTTGATGGTCCACGGCTTTATACATCCATATAAAATATGCCAAATTCTAACTAATAAAACTCTTTTTTTAATTTTCATGTAAAAATAGCAACCCTTTGAAAAGACAACAGTCCGGTAATTAATATTAATTTTGATTTTTTCACAAATAATGATTCTAGAAATGTAAAAAGATTTAAAGATATCAACAAATTTTCTTATTTGTGACCCTATTAAAGGACAATACATATTGAACACCCTCGTACTGTAAGAATGAAACATCAATAAAATAACAATATGAAAATAAAATAACAATATGAAATGTAACAAGAAGCAGTCACAGATATATGGTACACAAAGGGCCATATATATGGTGGCCACAGAAAATGAAGATAGAAATTCCCTGATGATTTCCCTTATTTTTCCCTGACTGGAAGGTAATTGTTCGGGCCATAATTGTGGCCTCTAATGTGCTTACAAGCTTTTTCTAAGATTTGACCTAGTGACCTAGCTTTTGACCTGACCCGAATGATGTTTCAACCTTGACCTAGATTTCATAGAGACGAACATTCTGACAATGACTCATGAAGATCGAGTCATAATTGTGGCTTCTACCCTGCTCACAAGCTTTTTCTAAGATTTGACCTAGTGGTCTAGTTTTTAGACACACATGATAGTTTTATACTTGACCTAGTTTTCATAGAGACAAACATTCTGACAGTGTTTCATGAAGATCAGTCATAATTGTGGCCTCCAACTTGTTCACAAGCCTTATCTAAGATTTGACTTAGTGACCTAGTTTTTGACCCCGCATGACCCAGTTCG
Source organism: Spisula solida (assembly GCA_947247005.1). Lineage (NCBI taxonomy): Eukaryota > Metazoa > Mollusca > Bivalvia > Venerida > Mactridae > Spisula > Spisula solida. Next base: position 14,459,754 of record OX365953.1, on the reverse strand, counting down.
GAACTTGATCTAGATTTCATAGCAACAAAAATTCTGACCAGGTTTCATGACGATTGGGCCATATTGCGACCTCTTAAGTGTGCTCACAAGAAATTGTGAGCGGACGAAGAACAGACATATGACGGAAGAAGAGCAATCACACAAGTTTACCCTTGATTCCATCACTTCATACATTCAATTGGGCTTTGTGACCTTGTTTTTTTTACCTCAGAACTGATAATTCAATATTGAAAGTTTCAATGTGACTAGATAACAGATTAGGCTTAAATTGTGTTGTCTAGACAAAGTGTGTTCACAAAGTTTTCCTTATATTTGACCTTGTTTCATAAAGATTTATAGGCATAATTGTAATATCTAGAGTTCACACACAATTGTGGACATCATCATATAGTAGCAGGTGAGCTAAAAATGCAGTCTCTATAGTCTATCGCATACATAAGGTTTTCATTATATTATTTGAACTGGTTACTGAGTTTTTTTACCCCAGATTACCCATATTCATGAATTCCATAAATTTACCTTCAATGTTTGTTGATTCAGAGTCATCATCCAATGAGAGCAGGCTTATAGGTAACGCACCAGATTGACGACGAAGTGTTCTCATGGAACGCCGTCTCTTCTTTCTATTCTTTTCTTGATCCATTGTAGTGTAGTTGCCAAAGTTGAACACCATCAGATTAACACATCCTGCATAATAAACAAGCAACTGTTTACAACAAACGTTAACACGAGGGCCATTGGCCCTATAGCACTAAGTTGAAAAAGGGGGCATAACTTCACCAAAATGCATAATAGAGTTAACTACCCCTGTGTATGGGTTGGGGTCATGATGGTGAACAAGTATGCGAAGTATCAAAGCAATATGTCAATGCACTTTGAAGATTGTTAGAGGTTAAAAAACCTGTACCTAAACTTTAACATTTGCATTTCGAAATCCAAAAGGGGGCACATAATTTCAACAAAATGCTTGATAGAGTTACCCACCCCCGTGTAGGGGTTGGGTCATGATGGTGAACAAGTATATAAAGCAATATGTGAATGCACTTTGAAAACATTAAAAGGTGAAAAAACCTGTACCTAAACTTTAACCATTTGCACTAAATTGAAAAAAGAGGGCATAATTTCACCAAAATGCTTAATAGAGTTACCTACCCCTGTGTATGGGTTGGGGTCATGATGGTGAACAAGTATGCAAAGTATCAAAGCAATATGTCCATGCACTATGAAGATAATAGAGGTTAAAAACCTGTACCTAAACTTTAACATTTGCATTTCCAAGACTTAGTCCAAAAGGGGGCATACGTTCAACAAAATGCTTGATAGAGTTACCTACCCCTGTGTATGGGTTGGGGTCATGATGGTGAACAAGTATGTAAAGCAATATGTGAATGCACTTTGAAAATATTAGAGGTGAAAAAACCTGTACCTAAACTTTAACATTTGCACTAAGTTGAAAAAGGGGGCATAATTTCACCAAAATGCTTAATAGAGTTACCTACTCCTGTGTATGGGTTGGGGTCATGATGGTGAACATGTATGCAAAGTATCAAAGCAATATGTCCATGTACTATGAAGATATTAGAGGTAAAAAAACCTGTACCTAAACCTGTACCTAAACATTTGCCCTATTTGCACTAAGTAGAAAACAAGTATGCAAAGTATGAAAGCAATATCTCAAAGGACTTAGAGAATATATTAAGAGGTTAAAAAACCTGCAAAGTATCAAAGCAATATGTCCATGTACTATGAAGATATTAGAGGTAAAAAAACCTGTACCTAAACCTGTACCTAAACATTTGCCCTATTTGCACTAAGTAGAAAACAAGTATGCAAAGTATGAAAGCAATATCTCAAAGGACTTAGAGAATATATTAAGAGGTTAAAAAACCTGCACCTAAACTTTAACGAAAGTGTTACCTCGACGCCAACGCCGACACTCGGGTGACTGCAATAGCGCCCCTTATTCTACGAATAGTGGAACTAAAAAGGCCCATTACCATTGCATAAAGTAGAGCAGTGTTATGAGTCTTGCTTAAAAAAGTGAGGTATTGATGGTGAAACAAGAGTGCCAAAATGTCACAAAATACGCCCGTCTTGGGGTATGGTGAGTCTCAGGGCATGGTGAATGAAAAAAACAAACAATCCAACATTTTTTTTAATTAAAGGACCATAACCCAAGAAGGCCTAGGCTGATTTGGCCTACAATTGAACTTGTCTTAGATATTTTATCCGTAAACATTGTCACCAAGTTTGAAGATACTCAGATGAAACTCTTTGCACTAGAGAACAGACAAGGTAAATTTCACATTTATTTTGGTAATTATAGGATAATAACCAAATAAGGCCTAGGCCAATTTGGCCAATAATCAACCTTGGCCTAGATATTATGCCCATAAGCATTGTCACCAAGTTTGAAGACGATCGCATGAAAACTGTTTGCGTTAGAGCACACACAAGACCAATTTCATACTTATTTGGTAATTAATTTAGGCCCATAACCAAATGACGCCTAGGCCGATTTGGCCTATAATCGAACTTGGCCTAGATATTATTCCTTCACTTAAACAGTTGAATTTCAAATGGAATGAACTGATCTTAAGATTGAATAAAAGCTCCGCGAGTCGCATGTGTCGCCTGACGAAATGCACATTTGTCATGGAAAACTATCCAGTATAGGGCTACATATCAGACTCACAAGAGTTCTCTAGTCATCTCAACTAAAAACGACAAAGCGATGCTCTGGACAAAAAAATGTCCTGATAAAATCAATCTGAAGGGAATCATTCAAACACTATACAAGCTAGTGTTATGATTCTTGCGCACTGCACTTCATGTCACAGCAAAGAAACATGCATTCCTATTTTTGAGTCATTAATAGTTATGGTGACAAAGTTATGCCACGGACAAGAAATGCTTATAAAATCAATCAAAGGGAAAAAATTGAAAAATGGCACAAGGTAGAGTTACGGTTCTTGTGTACTGCACTTGGAATTTTGGTAAGAAACATGCATACCAAGTTTCAAGTCATTCAACCTCATGGTGACAAAGTTATCCTCCGGACAAGAAATGCTCAAATTAAATCAATCTAAGGGAAATAATTAAAAAACGATGCAAGGCAGAGTTATTGTTCTTGGGCACTGCATTTCGGCTTATTGCAAGAAACATACATACAAAATCTTGAGTCATTTGAACTTAAGGTGACAAAGTTATGCTCCGGACAAGAAATGCTCTAATAAAATCAATCAAAGGGAAATAATTCAAAAACAATGACAGGTAGAGTTATGGTTCTTGCGCACTGCACTCTGGCTTATTGCAAGAAACATGCCTATCAATTCTTGAGTCATTTGAACGTAAGGTGACAAAGTTATGCTCCGGACAAGAAATGCTCTAATAAAATCAATCAAAGGGAAATAATTCAAAAACTATGACAGGTAGAGTTATGGTTCTTGCACACTGCACTCTGGCTTATTGCAAGAAACATGCATACCAAATCTAGAGTCATTTGAACTTAAGGTGACAAAGTTATGCTCCGGACAAGAGTTGCTCTAATAAAATCAATCAAAGGGAAATAATTCAAAAACTATGACAGGTAGAGTTATGGTTCTTGCGCACTGCACTTCAGCTTATTGCAAGAAACATGCATACCAATTCTAGAGTCATTTGAACTTAAGGTGACAAAGTTATGCTCCGGACAAGAAATGCTCTAATAAAATCAATCAAAGGGAAATAATTAAAAAACTATGACAGGTAGAGTTATGGTTCTTGCACACTGCACTCCGGCTTATTGCAAGAAACATGCATACCAATTCTTGAGTCATTTGAACTTAAGGTGACAAAGTTATGCTCCGGACAAGCAATTTGTGACGCCGCCGCCGCCGCCGCCGCCACCGCCACCGCCGCCGCCGCCGCCGCCGCCAAAGTAATACCTATATGTCGCCTTTTCAGGCGACACAAAAACTTTCCTTTTGTAAAAGTTCATGCAACTTCACAAAAACAAATAAAATAGTCCAACTTGCTAAACTTTTTTTATAAGTATATGTGCTTTTGTATGAACTGTGTCTAATTCATTATTTAAGTCTTAATATTCGTTTTAAAAATTTTATTTTGTCAAGATTATAATGTACTTTTTCATTTCTTAACATCGAATGTAGGATATTCTTAAACTGTGATAATATGAGCCTCATAATGGTTTTCCTTGTATCTTAAATAAGACCTGCCGTCCACTAGGACCCCGAACAGGGCTTTTTTGGCTGAATTGTGAAGAGGCCCAAGCCCTTTTGTTTTGTAAAAATTTAGCGCGAAAATTCTCAAAATTGTGAAAAAGTAGGCGCGGAAACTTTTCAAATTGTGAAAAACTTAACGCGATAAATCATCAAATTATGATACAAAATTTTTCAGATGTTAGTTCATTTTTTGTCAACTTTTCCCAAATATGCATGTATCTATGATATAATACTTTATATCAAGTCCTGTACAGGAATATATGACTGTTATCTGTGATTTGTTTGTTTGGTGCTTTGTGAAGTTGATTTTACAAAAACCACGACGCAAATTCTAATTGTGAATTAAGGGGCCTTTTAGGTTTGTGAAAGGGGCCTATAGCAAATTGTGAAGGGGCCTAATATAGGCCCCTCGTATATAGTGAAAAAAAGCCCTGCCGTGGGATTCCTGAAGGCTAAATTTGCCTAATCAGGATGGTTTGGCATGTCTTCGCAATGTTCTGGAACCCTTCCGTGTCATTCTTGTACGCTTCAGGAAGCCTTCTTGACCGAAAAATCTTCGGCATCCAAATTTGTTAAGTCATATTTCCCTCTAAGGCCTAAAAAAAGAAGTTTGTTTCCAGTTACCCGACCGACTGTATATTTTAACCCCCGACTCGAAAGTTTTTATGTACGAAAATCGGCAACGCGTAATTAAGCATATTATTTTCCGTAAGCCTCTGGCTTTCACATGTATAAACAGCATCTCGCTCGCGCGCTCGATTAATATCGCTCTTTAAAGTAAAAAAGAATCGAGTGTATACTATACCGGAAGTGCCAGAGATGCACCTGATTACAATCATTATCGTTCAAGCGCTTGAGTAGATAACACGTTGTTCTCAACTCCAACTACAGTGATAGAAGTTTTTATCAGTTTAAAGGTGAGTTTTGGAGTTATTTGTTTGTGGGAAGCTTGCTGTGTACTAAGTGCCAGCTATTGTAGATATTCAACCTTTATTTTGGTTTGTTTATCTGGTATTTATGGCTTCTGAACGGGATGAAATCTCGTTAAGCGATGCAGAATTTTCTGGATTCTCGCATGCTTCTTCTTCTGAGGACGAAACTCCCAGGAAAAAAGTAAAATCTATGATTAAGAAGGCCACTCCGAAGGAGAAAGTGCCGAAGTCAACGAAAGCACCAGCTACTAAAGGTGGAAAGGTCTTAAAAACTCAGCAGAGTAAAAGTAATAAGGAAAACAAGGATTCTAGATTTGATTTGTCCAGCATGTCCGCTGAGGATGTTGACAATTTGAAGCAATTACTGGGCTTAGGTGAAGAGTTGTCGAGGCAAAATAGACCTCACCAAGAGTTTGACTCAGAGGAACAATATAGTTCTAGGGGTTCGGGTATGAGAATCTCCTTCAATCCGGCTGACCTTTCGGACTGTGAGTCTGAACCTCGCCAAAAAAGAATGAATATGGCTGAAGCTATTTTTGGAGAGGAGGATTGTATGGATGAATATGATGATGATGATGAATGGGATTTACCCCGACTTAAGACTGAAGTTAAAGGCAAACCTATTGCTGCTTCACTTGCACAAGTTATAAACACAGCTTGCACAAGCCAATGTGAGACAGATGAATTGATGTTGAAATACAAAGTGCCTAAGAATTGTGAAAAGGCAGGGGCCCCCTTGGTCAATTCCGAAATTTGGAGTACAATGAATAAAAGAGCACAAGTTCAAGATAGAGGGCTGGCTCAAATACAGACTCTGGTGGCGGGCAGCATGACCCCTATTGTTAAACTGGCGGAACTGTTAAAATCCCAGTGTAGTGGGAATAATGAAGCTAAGACTTTGATTGCAGATGCTTTGACAATGATCGGACAAACCCAGTTTCAACTGTCTGTTCGTAGAAGATACTTTATAAAACCAGTGTTGAAAAAGAAGTTTTTTCCTTTGTGTAAGATCTCCCAGCCTATTACAACCAAGTTATTTGGAGATGACATCATTAAAGAGATTAAAGCATGTGACTCGGTTGCTGCCTTGGGCAGATATGATTCTCATACTAGCACTTATAGAGGCCGTGGAGGTTACAGATACAATCAAAGAGGTGGTTTCAAAAATGATCGTCAGAATTATGATGATGGGCGTTATCGACCTTATAATCAGTATCAGAGAGGAAGTTATCGGGGTGCCTATAGGAGCAACAAGCAAACCAGAAAGCCTGGTATGAGCTCAGCCTCTGCTTCGGTTTCCCCAAACGACAGGTAGCTCAGGTAAGCTTAAACATTGTGTTGATGAATGGCTAAAAATCACTAATGACACATGGGTGTTGGACACCATTTCTGGCTATTGTATTGATTTTGATGTGCATCCTTTTCAAAGTAGAGTTCCTAATGAGATTCCGTTTAATGAGGATCTTTGGGAACTTGTGAATTCTGAGGTTGAGTCCTTACTCAGTAAAGGTGCTATAATTCCATCTGTCAAAGAGCAAGATGAATTTATATCTACCCTCTTTATTGTTTCTAAGCCGAATGGGAAGTTTAGACCGGTTTTAAATTTGAGATTTTTGAATGACTTTGTCCATTATGACCATTTTAAACAAGAAACGTTCAAAGTCGTTTTAGATTTGATACAACAAGATGACTTTATGACATCTGTAGATCTTAAGGATGCTTACTTTTCTGTTCCAATACACCCGAAATATCAGAAATTTCTAAAATTTTCCTGGCAGAATCAGATTTATCAGTTTGTTGTATTACCGTTTGGTCTCAAATCTGCACCTTATGTGTTCACGAAGCTTTTAAAGCCAGTTTATGCTTGGTTTCGGCTTCAGAATATAAGATGTTCATATTATATTGATGATTCTCTGAATCTTAATTGTAATAAATTGGTTTGTAGCAATAATACTGATATCTTATTACAGACTCTTGAAAGTTTGGGCTTCATTGTCAACAGGGATAAGTCGGTTTTAATGCCTACTCAGAGAATTACCTTTTTTGGTTTCATAATAGATAGCATTGAATTTAAAATCTTTCTTACAGAGGAAAAGGTTAAAAAACTTATTACAAAATGTAAGTTTCTGCTTGAGAAGCAGGTGGTTAAGGTGCGTGATTTGGCTTCATTTATAGGGTCTGTGGTGAATGCCTTCTTTGCAGTCTTGGAGGCTCCTTTGCATTATAGATTCTTAGAAAGGGATAAAATTAGAGGTTTAGGTGATGTCAAGAACTTTGATTCTTCTATGGTTATTTCTGATCAAGGTCAAATAGAGCTGCGATGGTGGCTTACTAATGTCAAGTCTAAAAATGGTAAACCGACCAGACCAAAAGCGGTTAGCCTTATATGTAGAACAGATGCTAGTTTCCTGGGATGGGGTTCCATAGATTTAGGGACCGATAGTCATACAGGTGGAAGATGGAATTCCAAGGAATCAGTGTTTTCTATAAATTATTTGGAATTGTTGGCTATTTTTCATGGATTAAGATCGTTTTATAGTCATGAGTCAGGTGTTCATATACAGGTCCAGACCGATAATACGTCTGCTATGGCTTATGTTAATGCTATGGGGGGTATGTGTTCAATCAATATGGATCTTTTGGCTCATGATATCTGGAATTGGTGTCTGTCCAGAGATATATATGTTTCGGCGATTCATATACCAGGTTCCATGAATACAGCAGATTTCTTTTCTCGTAATTTCTCGGATTCCACAGAGTGGAAGTTGAAAGAATCTATATTTGATAGAATTTGTAAACATTTCTTTCAACCTACTATAGACTTGTTTGCTTCACGATTAAATCATCAGCTAGCAAGTTTTGTTTCTTGGTTCCCAGAACCTGGAGCAGTCCACAGTGATTCCTTTACTATAGATTGGGCGGCTTATTTGCCTTATCTTTTCCCTCCCTTTAGTCTGATAGGGAGGGTTATTTCTAAGGTGATACAAGATAAAGTTGACAAGGCTATTCTTGTTTTTCCGTATTGGAGATCACAGGCGTGGTTCCCTTTATTGTTGGACAACATGATTTCGGTTCCTGTTAGGCTGCCGAGACATAATGATCTTCTTTTTCTTCCTCATAACAGACAGACTCATCCACTGCGAAACATCAAGATGCACGTTGCTGTGATATCCGGACAGCCTTGGAGGGTCAAGGAATTTCAGTCGCAATTGCAGATGTCATTATCTCATCATGGAGCCAAGGTACCTGCAAGCAATACGGTTATGCCTGGAGGCACTGGACCATTTGGAATCGTGCTAGGTGTTCCGATCCTTTCAGAACATCTGAGGTTGTAATTCTTTATTATTTGCAGTATTTAGGGAAGCTTGGAAAGTCTTATTCGGTGTTGAATACACACAAGGCGATGTTATTACAAACTTTACCGTTTTTTGGCAATAAGTGGTGCCAGAACTGTCAACTTATTACGCGTTTCATGAAAGGAATTTTCTTTAGCAAACCGCCATCTCCTAAGTATACTTTCACGTGGGATGTCTCGTGTGTGTTAACTTATTTATCTTCGTTGTATCCTTTGGATGAACTGTCCTTGAAGATGTTAACTCTGAAATCTGTGGCCTTGGTGGCTTTAGCTTCAGCACCTAGAGCTCAAAGTTTGGTAGCATTGAACATTGATTGTATGTTGAAAGCACAACATGAACTTGTTTTCGGTTTTCCTGTGTTTCTTAAAACTTCTAGGAAAGGGAGTAATTACTCTATGAAAATTGAACATTATCCGAATGAAAAAATTTGTCCTATGCATACGTTATTATTTTATTTAAATAAAACAAAGGATGTCAGACAGACTAGAAATGTGTTTATATCATATGTTACTTATAAAGGGGTAACTACCAGTACAGTTGCCAGATGGCTTAAAGTGGTCCTGCAGTCTGCAGGTATTGACATTTCTGTTTTTAAAGCCCACAGCTTTAGGGGGGCATCTGTGTCACGTGCAGCCCAAAAGGGATGTTCCCTTAAGTTAATTCTGGACACTGGGCACTGGACCTCTGATGTGAACTTTAGAAAATATTATTTAAGAAATTCTGTTAGTAAGGATCATTTATCTTTTACTCAGTCCATCTTTGATAGTTAATCAATATGTTTTGGGAAATACAATTTATGTGTATTATTTATTGTTGTTATGTTATTTGTGATTTGTTTTGTTGCCTTTGAAGATGCTGTTTATACATGTGAAAGCCAGAGGCTTACGGAAAATAATGTGCCCTCATCCAAGCTTTAGTGATGGATGAGGGGCATTATTAGAGTAAGCCGGAGGCTAAGCATGTATATACCCTCCCGTTGATGTTTTAGCTCATTATATGTTATATGTGCTTCCCACCCTTAGTTTGGTGTGCAACAAAACTTAATTTGTGTATTTATTACTTTAAATTATGATTGTAATCAGGTGCATCTCTGGCACTTCCGGTATAGTATACACTCGATTCTTTTTTACTTTAAAGAGCGATATTAATCGAGCGCGCGAGCGAGATGCTGTTTATACATGCTTAGCCTCCGGCTTACTCTAATAATGCCCCTCATCCATCACTAAAGCTTGGATGAGGGCACATTTTGACGCATACTTTTTTAATTAGACATATAATGAAGCAGTTTGTGGTGTGTTCTGGTTGAAGTCTATGGTGGCGCATAATGTAAGCCACGCTCACCGGATGCTGCTGCTGACGTTGATATTTAAGATTCCAAACGTTGATGTAATAATATAAGTCTCCAAATGTTGTTGTTATAATTAACTTTGTAGAGTTTTAGATGTTTAATTCAGTTTTCAACAAATGTATATTCCACAAAGTTATGAGTATTCAGATTGTCACAAAGTTAAGTTCCCACGAAGTTATTAATCAATTGGTAATCCAATAATCATATTTTAAACTTGAACTCAAGTTAATATTTTATATGGTACTCCATATTAGTCCTACTTATGTGATAGTTAGGAACTCCTAACTAACACAACCTAACGTCTAAAAATTACTAGTTATCCTAAATAAGATTTCCTTGACTTATATACAAAGTCTACAGCCATTGACACCTTGAGCAATTGTGCTCAAAGGAAGTGGCTTTCAACGCTTAATAATAAAACAGTCAAACATAATTATTTTAAGACTTCAATCTATGACAATTAAACAATAGGTGTAAAATTAATAAAAGAAAGTTTGCAACATGGTTTGAAAGATATGGCTTGATAGGAAATTGATAACATCTCAGGAAACTAGGTATTATAATCAAGAACTCAAAATTGACATGTGTTCAGAGATTGAGCAATATTATTTGAAATTAGAATTTTAAACAATAGAAACCATGATTGGTTATGTAACAATGATTATGAAAAATAAATGGCAAATTTTACATCATAAAAGACACATAAAATTACCGATATACGACTCTTCAGGACGCGCCGTTTTTCTATCGCACGCGTTTGACCTTTGGTCATAAATTTGTCGCATACGTCGTATTCAACAAATCTTGAGTAAAGACAGATATTGCGTGTATTACACACCGTTATGTAAACACGTACGCTTTAATTGATCTATCGATTCAATTATCCAATTTATTTGATTGCCGTTCGATGATTATTATTATTGCGATATTTGTCGTAATTGGTAATCGTTATTCTTACAGAGCTACAGATAAGGTTTTAATCCATTGGGTATTTTACCCCTAGTTTCAATTTTGATTGGGTTTTGACAAATTTTAATTGGGTATTTAATGAAACTCAAAGGGTAAATAAGCTTTTATATACTATTTTTCACTTTAACATCCTTTTCTATTTGGGTATTTCAAATTGTCTTCGCTTTTTCTTACTCCTTCCTCTCAAAATCTATTGGGTTTTTAAGAAAATCAATTGGGTAATTACCCCAATACGCAGCATATCTGTAGCTCTGTTCTTACATACGCATATTAATTTTAAAAACATAGAAATGATGACTCAAAACGAATGTATCTGCAATTTGCAGTGCAAACATCAAGTTTTCAAAGAATATATACCTTGTAATTCATATTCCGTGCATTAAATTCCCAGATAAAAAGTATCACAACAATCCAACAAACTTATGCCAAAATGTAAGTCGTCAGTTTCATCAAACGCGTGTGCGGCGTCAATCTCTACGCTAAGGACTTTTGATGTAACCGACCTGCGGTTCACTTCAAAGACTTGGCGGTCTTTGATCGTGCGGCATACGAGATTTGTGCCGTAAATTGTGTTCGATATACGTGTGTTAAATTTGAGAAATTGTTACCGATCGGAGTGATGCAGAGGACATTTGCTCTGCATTGTACAAATAATGATTTGGTCACTCGCAAACATTAAAATCGTGTAATTCGTGAAATGTTCGGCAGCATTAAATGGCGCTGGTATTATTCGAATTTTTAACAAATTTAATGACATTCAAACATTAGCATATGCGTAGACGATAGAGACTACCGAAACGGTGCACTGTGGTTTTTACCATGTAAACAAACGATTGATTGTCGTTAGATTGAACAAATGCCGACACACTTGTATTACATTTCACACTATTAACAGACAACAAATAATAACATATAAAAGCATAATGCATAAATGAATTTTTTAGCAAAGCAATGATCGTTTTACTAAAATGCACGAACTTATAGGAATACATCTACATTATACTCCCGAGCAATCGAACTCGATTATAATTGGGAGGCGCGTTGTCTGGAAAACAGTGTTATACATAGTTTAAAAATTGTGTTATGTGCTCAAATTAAAGGTTAAAAGATCAAAGATCATACGTGAAAGGGTGCAGGATAAAAACAGAATAGTACAGGCTAGAATGTGACCGTCGCCAGCCTGTTAGAATAGATGTCTAGGCTGGGACTCAATTTGACCTGGGATGGGAGACTGTTCCAAAGTCTTAGGCCAATAATAAAATATTGTTTGTTTCCCCTCCCCCGACCGACCGTTGAAAATGGTCACGACCGTAAATATTTTTTTGAAGTTGGCCAAAAAAATTTTTTTTTTCGTAAAAAAATGCCCGGGTGCGAATATTTTAGGTACGATTATTATTGGGTACGAAACACTCCGATCCAGCCTGTTACGGTTTTTAGTAGCTGCTCGCTGGTTCCTGTAATTTCAGCATAATTGTCGATATTAATGGGTTGAAGTAGGTAACCTTCGTCAAGCATGGCGGCGCAGCACACAATTTCAGTGTTTCAGTGATCGAGTGTTAAAAACGATGTTTTTACATGGATTATAACTTGTTAAAAAGTGCATTATCAAAGCGTCGCCCAAATAAACATTTTATGATCTATTGAACATGTTGAATGAGGTAATTGGCATAACTCACAGCCATCTGAATGAGAATGATGACTTGAAGAATGGCTTAGTAACATGCGAAGTGTTGGCCCGAGAAAACGATACTCAGCCATACGCGGTCGACAAATATGACGTCATTTACACAGTATTGGACTTTATTACAAACGGCATTTCAAACATTTGCACAAATTGACAACACACATACGACAACCAGTGAAGATAGCTTCTTAGCACTTAATAGGGCCTGTCTTGGTCAGTTTAGCACTTAATAGGGTCTGTCTTGGTCAGTTTAGACATTGATACTGACTTGTTTAACAGTGTACCAACTGAAAGCATTAATTAATGATTTTGACATTCATAATTGATGCTTCAATAAGAAGTTCATTGACTGCCAAATTATACACGTCTGTATGTCTATCTCTACAATAAAAAAGTTAAGTTTTGGAGGGGAAACAAACATATTTTTAAAGTCGGCCTTATTGTTCTCGGGAAAAAGGAGTTGATGTGATATTGGGTATTTGACTGCGGTATTAGAAAGTTCTGATTGCGGGTTGGGATGAGATGATTATGATCAAAGAAGACTAGGTTATGTTGGACTTTATATAGAAAGATTAAGGATGATTGCAGTCTTCGTTGTTGCAGTGTCACCCAGCCAAGATCGTTTAGCATAGTGGTGACACTGCTCTGATAGTCATAGTTTCCACAGACGTATCTGGCTGCAGCTCTCTGGACACCTTCAACCTTATTTATGAGATGTTTCTGCCAGGGGTGCCAAATGACGGAGCAGTATTCTAGTTGGGGCCTTATGTATGTTATGTATTGTGTATGCAGATTCTTTGACCTTTTTGTTTTGTGTTTTGATATTTCTTTGAATGAATCTGAGTGAATTTTTGGCCTTGGAGGTTATGTTGTTTATGTGGGGGGTCCAGTTTAGATCTTTAGAGATAGTGACTCCAAGGTATTTTGCATTGTCTGTAGTGTTCAGTGTTTTGTTGTGGAGAGTGTAGGGAAATATGATTGGGTTCTTTTTACGGGAGATTCGTAGTACCTCACACTTGTCGGGGTTGAACTCCATAGCCCACTCACGTTCCCAAAGCTCTAGTTTACGTAGGTCTTCTTGTAAGGTGTTTGCGTCCGTCTGTCCCTTAATTGTCAGGTAAACTATGGTGTCGTCGGCAAATAACCTTGTTCAACTTTTGACCGTTTCTGGCAAGTCATTTATATATGCCAGAAACAAGCAGGGTCCAAGAACAGAGCCCTGAGGGACACCGGATAGTACAGGTAGTTCGTCAGAGAGATGACCTTCAACAGCAACCCTCTGGCTGCGGTTGTTCAAGAATGACCTGATCCATGATGTGACATGTGTGTCTACTCCCATATGTCTTAGCTTGTGGATTAACTTGTGATGGTCAACTTTGTTGAATGCTTTGGAGAAATCCATCACAATGGCATCTGTCTGCTGACCATCATCCAAGCTGTCAAAAGCTTCCTGAGTAAAGCTGAGGAGCTGAGTGTCGCAGCTGCGTTTTGTCTGAAATCCATGTTGGTATGGGCTCAGTATGTCATGTTGGTCAAAGAATGTCATCAGGTTGGAGACTATAATGTGCTCCATTAGTTTTGACACTATGCATGTTAGGGATATTGGTCTATAATTACTTGGTTTGGATTTTGGGCCTTTCTTAAAGACAGGTGCAATTGTTGCCTTTTTCCAGTCATTGGGTTTCGATGCCGGTCTCAAGGGACAACCTGAATATTTCTGTAAGGGTTGGGGCTATTTCACTGTGAAGTTCCTTCAGGATGCGTGGTGATACTTGGTCAGGGCCAGTAGCTTTATTCGGATTTAACCCTTTGAGAAGCTTGTCAACACCATCAACTGTAATTGTGATGGGGGGCATAGAGTTAGGGGGGGGGGGGGACTTAAGAGGTTTTTACACATCTGTTTGAGGCCTAAGGGTTGGGGTCTAGAAAAGACAGATTCAAACTGTTTATTCAGGACATTTGCCTTGTGCTGGGAGTTTGTATGTGTGATGCCCTCGGATTTAAGGGGTGCAACTCCACAGTTCTCAGTTTTGTTGTGCTTGACAAAACTGTAGAACTTTTTGTTGTTACCTGGTTGGGAATCAGAGCTGAAAATGACAGACTCCAAGTACGACCAGTACGAGTTGCGTATATTCTTTTGGATGGTCGCCTTAAGAGTCTTGAATGATGGCTCTGATTTGGGGTCAGCATGTTTCTTTTTAAGTTTTGCAAATAGTTTATCTCGTTTCCGTATCTGTCGCAAGATGTCAGGGTAGATTTTGTCTGTTTTTCGTAGTTTTGGTCGGGATGTATTTGTCACAGAGTCTATGGAGCTCATGTTTGAGGTCATTCCAGGCAAGGTTAGGATCAGTGTATCAGGGTTTCCACTGGCTCCAAATTTTTTTCCGCCAATATTATTCATAGCGAGACGACATAGGGGGTGGGTGGGGGAGGGGGTATACCCCCTACCGTTTATTGGTTTTTTTTTAAAAAATACAAGTCAAATGGTTAAATTTTATGCATTCTAAGACTTAGATAACAGAGAAAAGAGACACAATATACAACACATAAAAGTCCATCATCATGACCTTTGAGCCCAAACTATTAAAGCACAGTTTTCATGTTTCTGGGAAAAGCCTTTTATAGGCCTACATATATGCCCTTATTATAGAACAGGTCCTGAATCTAACGAGCACCGACTTTGTGTACCAAAATAGGCTCCTCGTAAATTGTTGCTTTCAACACTGTCACCACACACATTTTTTCTACTTTGTGACTGTCACAAGACTAAAAATCAAGAACATTCCATGGAGTTCAACACACCTATACACCCCCTATCCCATTCATTATTTTTGTTTGCTATTATTTATCCTCCCTATCGGAAATCCATATGGGCAAGGCCCCCAGAAGAGGTTAGTAACTTTTATATTTGGGGGATAGTCGGCTAAAACACGGTATTGGTGCTGAAAGTAGTCTCACTTGATCAAAAAAGTGAACTTTCAAATAACACAATTTCTTTGAGGTAATCACAAAGTTTAGGGTATCCTCTACACAAATTAAGTTTAGTTTTCGTGAGCATGTTTGCGTAATTTTTTTATTTACAATTTTCACCCTATGGTATGAGAAAAGTTACAGACACTACACTAGGTGTATAACATGCAAGAAAAATAAAAAGAAACTTCAAAACATTTATTTTTTGTACTGTAACATCAATAACAGGATATAAACTTTGAAAGTTAAACACTTAAATGGATGTGATTGTACATCTTTAAAAAAAATCTGAACATTTATGAAGCAGGTGTTAGGGTGAAAAAAAATAGGCATAGAACTTTTGTTTAATTTTAATAAAAGATCCAATAGAAGGTTATTGAAGCATTTATCTCACACAGAGAACAATACTTGAACATGCAAAATCATCAATACAATCCTACAGAATCAGTAATTTTTGTAACAGGTCAAAATGCAATGCGCATACATTTGGTTACAGACACTACCGAAAAAACATATAAATCAATGCGGTTGCAAAATCATTTAAACTGTGACCAAATTCAAAACAAAAGCAAATCAACATAAAACATAACTAGAATATTATTTCAAATGATTGAAATTGGTTAGAATTTTAGTACAAACACATTTCTACAAGAATATGTCCAACTTTCCATAGAATTACAGAAATGTGAACACCATAGTAAAGTTATATACTGAATGGTGTTTTTGTAAACTGTAAAAAATTCAACTCAAATGATTGTTTATCAAGCCCTAGACATTAGAATAAACTCTGAACCAAAATGCTTACTCCTACAGAGGCATACAGCTGAATAATAAGAAGACACATATTTGGTTACAGACACTACATACATGTCATGGTGTGTAAAAATGTTGGTGACATATTTCAGATATGCTTAATTTTACACTACTATCTAGAGTACATTCATTTCAAATAGAAATGCTCCATCAAAATCTGATTTTAGTTTCTACATATTATTTTCCTTGAGTCTGAAATATCCCCTTTCACTGATATTTCTGGAGCTTCTACACAACACAAGATTACAGCTAACGGTTCCAGTGAACAATCTTCTCTATTCGGCAAAATGTACACTTTGTCTGACTTTTTCATGTACTTTAATCTGATTAATTGGTCACAAACATCCATTACTTCTGCACAGCTAGAAAACACATTGTTAGCTTAAGCTTAACTGCTACAAAGTCACCAGGGCTGTATGTTTGAGATTATATTGGTTTCTGTTTCTCAGTTGATACTTTGTTGTGCCCTTTACTCTGCTTTGCTAAAGTGTTGTGCATTTCTGTTGACTTTCTTTTCTCATAATGTTTTTCAAGTGTTACTGTATTCTTCTCCTTTTGCTTGATTGATTGAATTTCTTTCTTATTAGAATTTGTTTTTGTCAATGATGAATGTTAACCTCAGCTCCCAGATCTTTAGTTTGTTTTGGACACATTCTCAACATCACTTTCAGTTTTGAAAATGAAGTAACTCCTATTTAGTCAGCATGATTTCCGACTTGTACTCTTTGAAAGCTTCTTCCAGTGTCAAGGTCATAACATCATGTTTTTGAAGTATTTCTTTTTGACATTTTTTCCTACTTTTACTGTTTCATGTTTGTTTGACATCTCTCTGCTGAGTTCTTGGCTCAGAAAAAAGCTCTTCACTGAATCCTTTATGCAAGATTGAAGTGCATCCTTTCTTCTTTTTCTTTTGTTTCTTTTGTTTCTTTTCTAACCATGTCCATCTTGGTTTTCATACTTAAAGTGATACTTTGAAAAACCTATTTAATCTGTACCTTTTATTCTTCTTCAATACTTAGTGACAGATAATGATGTATGCATGTTTATTTTCACCCCTTTTCCTTGTTTTCACTTTTGAAATACACTCTGCTACAGATTGTAAAACTGTTTCTGTCATTTCAAGTTTTTGTTCTGCATTCTGCTGTCATAAACTATCTGTTTCTTCTTGAGAATTTTGCATGTTGTTAAGATTCTATTAGTTTACTAATGGTAGCAGATCTCCTCCTAGGTATTTCAGATAATAATTCTTCAACTTTTTTAATTGTTTGTACAAAGTTACCTTTGGTAAACTTTGGTGGATTCTTCAGGTGACCCAGTATCTCTATTTTCACCTTTTCTGAACTACTTGATCTTTGGTGCATTCAGTCCTTCATCTTGATGCATATTCTTCATGCTTGTGTTCTTTTTACAGCTTCATTCTTTTTTTCATAATTTCAGTAGTTACAGTACCAGCTATTGCAGTCTCGGCTTTTACTTTTCTTTTCTCACAATAATTTCTTATGTTCCATCCTTTTCAATTTTTTTGATATTTGGCTCAAAAAGTTCTTGCTGTCTTTTTGAGAGACATGCATCCTTTCACTATCTGCCTCTTTCAGCTCCACATATTCTGCTTTGTCCTTTTTCTGCTTTTCTCTCCATGCTTATATTGTATGCCTCATCTTTTCGCTTCTACCCTATTGCCTTAATCTTATATTTGTAGGTATCATCTTTAATTGCTTTCTGAAAAAGAAACATTTTTGTTATCATTTCTTTAAGCTGTTGTGATGTGTACACAATGTATGTGACTGTACATTGATGCCAATTTTAAGTTTAAAAGCATATTGCCAATGTTTCTGCATTAATGCATTTTATTGAAACTATATTATTTATTAAAATATAACACCAGCACAACATATATCAATACACATGGATAAGGTCAAAAGCCTAAGACATATTAAGACCCTACCTAAACAAATAAATCTGTAAAATGAGAAATCTCACTATTTTTGGTCAATACTTAAGGTTTTTAAAATGATTTTGGGCGTTCTTTGGTATCACAGACAATAGTCTTTTGGATGCATAGAAAATGTAGTGTCTGTAACCATTTGACCATAATAACTAACTACCTTAAATTTGTCTTGTTTCATTAAATTTTTTGGGTTTTCTTGTTTTAATTTACTGTTCTCATGCTAGTTAATGGAAAATAAAATAGTTTTCCTTGTCTATTCAATGAGATCATTGAAAATTGTACCAAATTGTACCATTTTTTTTAATCTTTGAAATAGAAACATTTATCTATATTAAAATTTGACATTTCAGACAGAATTTGTCACAATGTTATTCAGTTTGTATAAGTGTTGTAAAAGGAAACAAAATTTCTTCTCATTTCATACACATATGGGGAAAATGATCATGGACTAATAATTTGGGGAAATTGGTTACAGACACTACAAATTATAGTGTAGCATTGTCAGAACAATATAAACTTACCTGGATCATTACCAGAGGGTTGTTTCTGTCTTCTCTCCATGTCTTAGAGTTGTACCATGGTAAGGAACACATAAATAAAACACAGAGTTCTTCTAGGGTAAAACAATGGTCTACTTTATTTTGTCATAAATAGTTCTTAAAAACAATGCAACATGTCTGATGCCACATTTCATTAAAAAAACATTGTTGCATCACTCATCTGCACTTGAATCAGTATTCCAAAGCATGATGCTACATTACAAGATAAAAGATTAAACTTTTCTCTGGAGTAAAACAAAAAAGTAATGACCAAAAGAGCAGTGTATTATTATTTTCATTATTGTACCTTTTAGTGTAGTGTCTGTAACTTCTTCAAAGTAGTAATTTTCAATTATGTTAAGTCTTAGCACAAAAATATTTGGCCGACTTAGACATTATGTGAATACCTATTAGCCAATGTAAGATTTAAACTTATAGATTGATAAACAATGAAATTATTGCAACTTAAACTTTGCAAGGTTACAGACACTACAGAATTTTTAATTTCAATATTTGCCGAAGAACAAGTGTTTAAGCAAAAACATTGATTAGCACTGTAGGTAAATGTTTCTTTTCACTTACACAAATTGGTAACTGAAAGTTTTATACCAATTTAAGTTTCATCATCTACTTTTTTTAACAAATTATAGGAGTATAACAAAGAGTATATGTTTGATTTTGAGTGTTTTTATGAAACCACTACTAACAGTAATTTTCTTATAAAATCATTAATTGTTAACCAATTTCATTAATTCAAACAGCAAAACTTATGAGATAGAAGTCTGTATCAAACCCATATTATTTAATGCTTCATTTGTGATTGAAACTTAAGAGCATTTTGTAATTAAAAACTCTCTTTTGTTCATGTGAGACTGCATAACGCTAAAAAATGGCCATTTTTGGACCATGTTTCCATGCGTATCTCCAGAATGGCTTATAGTAGGCTCTTGAAATTTTCAGGAAACTAAGAAGGGTCACTGCCAATCACATACATCTTTAAAATTAGTTCCTTCATTGTAAATTGTTTATTTGCTGATGATATAACATAAAAAATACCGTTTTAGCACCAATACCGTGTTTTAGCCGAGTGCATGATACAGAAGATGCCCCAGTTGCAGAAGCATCCCTGGTTTTTTACGTGCCAATGTAAAGCATCATACATGGGACCTCGCTTAACGTCTCGCCCATAGACTGTTAGTAAGTTTAGTTATGTTAGGTGGGAAACACTGAAAAGCATATTTTCGGTTTTTGACCGTCTCGAGTACTCAGTAGGGATTATTTGCTGCAATGCATTTTGTTTTATATCTGGGAAAATGTGTAGGCACTTGCCCACAGTGCCTATTAGAAGCTATGCGTCTGGTTTTAAGTTGGGAAGTGAAGCTCCATCCCATTTCAGGAGTGAAGCACTTTGCCATAAATTTGTTGCAACTTACAGGCATAGGCCTACTGGAGCTATATTATCAAATTTCTTGTTCTTATGGAAATTGAATGAAGACAGGACAACACAATTCCAAGAAACCACGAGTAACCTGTATTATGTCATTGTGTGTTCGATTTTGGATTGTCTTAAAAATATTTCCACATAAAAACGTATAATGGAGAAAAAGTTATCCGAATTTGACGTCCGAATATTATGCAAGTTCTTAAGATACAATTTCCCTTGAGTTTTTTTACACTGTATTCCTGGTCTATGAAGTTTTCATGGAATTTGATGAGTTCTGATTTAATTTTGGACCAGTTAGCTTTTCTGTAGCATGGAATATTCCTTTTTGGCTGTGTAGGGCGTCCTCTATTTATGTTAAGTTCATGATGGATTATGTTGTGGTCTGAGTTCCCAAGGGAAGGTAGAGATGTTGTGCTATGTACTACTTATGGATGATTAGTTAGAAATAGATCCAGTATGTTTTGATTTCTGGTTGGTGATTTAACCATTTGCTTAAGATTGAGACTGACTATATTTTCAAGGAATTGCTCAGACATATTCCTGAATTTACAGTTTTTGTTGATGGACTCTGTTTGCCAATCCATATCAGGCGTATTAAAATCACCCAACAACCATATTATATTGGAGTGATGACCATAATTGTGATAAAGCATAGCCTATAGGTGTCATTTTCATGGGGTTTATAAAATGACCCAACAAATATGCCGCGTGAGCCAGGTATACTAATTTTGGCCCAGCAAATATTAGTATCAGTCTTGAGTTCAGGCTGTTCCTGGCTCAGTAAGGATTTGGAAATGGCTATCGGGACTCCACCACCTTGACTGTGGGTCCTGTCATCTCGATACACTGCACAGCCAAGGCTATCCGGAAAGATTTCCGCAGTATGGATGTCTGGTTTGAGCCAGGTTTCAGTGCAACATAAAACATCTGGCTTGACCTGGTCAATCATTTGGTGAAGTTCAGGGACTTTGTTTTTTATTGACCTGCAGTTAATGTTGAGAATGGAGATGCGTTGTTGTTTGCTGACTTTAGCTTGTTTTGGACGTGTTTTTGTTTTGTGGTTGGGTGTGGATAGAGGATACATTTAAATTATATTAAAATAAAACAGCCGTAAGAATAGTCATTCGCGGGCAGTATCGCTATTCTTCGTAAGAATAGCCTGAGAGGCTATTCTTACGGGCCCGTAAGAATAGTCACTTCCTAGACTTTAACCTGATATAATCTAGGGCTGACCATTGTCACTTTGGGTGCATTCGTAACGCTGTTCCGCACAGTGGAACACACTTACGAACAAACCGGAACACTGTTCGGAACATGTTCTTTCTGTGCCCGCCACAGAGGTGGTGCAGCCAGAACAGTCACGTGATTACAGCAAAAACAATGGTCGCTTGTGTCATAAAATAGAATATAATAAATTCATTTTCCAATTATGGGGCATTGTGGGCAAACAGTCACATTCAAATATATCATTATGCATATTTTTTTCTCCAATATTACGACTGCAACTACAATTTTGTTCGTCTTAAACATTTTACTTTCTGTTCCGTTTTGTTCATAAGGTGTTTGGAGTAGAAGTTGAACATTCGACACACTGTGCAGGACAGTTCCGTTTTGTTCGTAAGTTGTTCAGAGTAGAACAGACGCTACGAACATGCCCTTTACATTGACATAAAGAACAATTTTATTTAGTGGTTTGTGACCTTTATGGAATAACTTTGTTGTTTTACGGCCGATTTAAATTAGATTAACTGCAAAACATATCAATTAATTCATTGCAACACCATACAAAGCAGTTAACGAAAATATTTTGATTATGAATGGTAATATCACTTATTTACAAACGTTACTAAATCTACCCAACCTGATGATGTCGCGAAATCTCATTATTACAGTGATATAGAAACATAAAGAAGCCAATAAGTAGTTACGGACCTTAAGAAATGACTTGTTTACGGGCATTATCTAATGCACTTTTAATCAACAACAACCAGCCATCAAATAGCTTCAGGCATCAATAAAGATGGTTCGTTCACGTCCGAAATCTGTATTTTTCGAATTTGGCGATTTGTGTCACGTGACTTCAAAATTAGATAATGCTAAATTCCACCAACTGCACGACAAACATACAGTAACGATTACTTCCCCTTACCGCTTAAAAAATCTTACTTTAAGGAAGCTTTTAAATATAATGCGCCGTTAGTACAATATTGCCCCTGAGTGGGATCTGTACTAAACAGGAAGAACAAGAAGACCGTTGAATTTTTTTCACTGTTTCGCTATTTTTAAGATTGGAAGTGACTAGAGGTCCGGTAACCTGGAGTCTAGAGGTCCGGTTACCGGACCTCTAGACAATGCTTGTAGGATAGGCTAGAGGTCCGGTAATTTATTGCATGTGTATAAACCATATCTAGTTTATCCTGTCGAGACTTCCAATGCATTTACCTTGCTATATTTGACAGAAATCTTGTAAAAAATAATTAATTGATTAGCAATCAAGTTGATTAGAAGTGTGCGGCACTTAAATAATTTATTATGCTGTCGGTAATTGCTGAATTTATTTTTGTTTGTTCGATGGTATTTGCTTTAATATTTGTTTGCTCACACATCAGTTTTGAAACTACAAACAAACAAATCAGTTTTAATCAGATCTTCATTATAATTATGTTTCAATTAAATCTTGGTATATTGGGATCGCGAAGTTTTATCAAAACGTGCGTGTTGGAATGTAGATCTACTTTTTATGGAATATATCAAAGATGGGGTAAATTGTTTATTATTATTTATTTACTTATGTCATCATATCATATTAAACACAAAATGTGCGTGTGCTGTTGTATCAAAAAACCACGTTTGTACAAACTCATTTTAAGATAATTTCTTAGGCTCTCGAGAACGTCGCAGATGGGTTTTGTCCCTAGGATCAACGTCATCGTTGTTCATGCGCTGTTTCCCGTGGTACCAACATTTATGAGGGTGGATATTGCATACAACTTTATTGAGACGTTTGCAGAGTTTGTTGTACTGACGGGCGTGTGTAAAAAAGTGCCCAAATATATACAATGTGTGGTACCCCTCTAGACTTCAAGTCGTTATCAATGTGTATCAATTGTTGTTCAACACAGACGAAACTATCGAAACACTCGAGATCACTGTTATTCCCAGTCAATGTTTTACATTTCTGTCAAAAACAACATGGTAAACACTTGTTTATGTCATTTAAATTCTTGACACGAAATAAAATATATGGTTTATACATATGAAATCAATTACCGGACCTCTAGCCTGTCCTACACACATTGTCTAGAGGTCCGGTTACCGGTCTAGAGGTCCGGTAACCGGACCTCTAGCCACTGCCTTTAAGATTGGGTTGTAAAATAGGAGACTACTAAAAGGCGGTATCCTGAGGTCGGTATCGTATAGAAATTCTCGGTATTGACAGTTAATCACGTATATATTGCCTTGTATAAAGTACATTAATTTTGTTGTATATTTGAAACATGCCTGCTGTATTCTGTATGTAGAAATTTCCCCCTGTTTCCTCGAGGCACTCGATCGTAGAATCGATATGATTAAAATGTCTTCAAAATTGATTAAATTAACTCAATTTAACACTGAAAATCAACGTAACGTAACGAATTTACATTATATAATAATGTTAAAAGTCATTTTTTCATATGTGTCAACTAGGTCTATGTACACTAAAGAAGTTTATAGATGACCTAGTAGCTTTAAGTGTACTTATTACTTAATAATGATCTCTTTTGAGAAAGTTTGGTTCCCTGTGCTTTTCTTGTCAGGAGAAGAGATCTAGAGCAATGAAGTCTGTAACACATTGTCTGTGAGCATCTTTCAACGTCTCTTATTAATATTTGGTCGAGAGTTAAGGTGAGCTGTTGACTTATTCTGCAATGTGTGCAGTCTAGGACAAGCTGTAGTACCCATTCACTGTTCTCTGCTAAGCTGTTGGTAGGGGATAAATCAGCAATTTGTAGTATCTTCTGTATGCTATCTGTCCTGGTCCCGTATTCACAAAGAATCAGTTTTCAGGATCAGGCTTAAGCTCAATTTTGTTTTGCTAATTCTTAAAAGTATTGGTAAAGTGAAGTTATCTATTTTCCTGAGCATTTACAGAATACCTAAATATCTTCTAGATAACTAGTTACTAACCTTCAAAACATTTAGTTTCTTATAAAAAAGGCATTTATTGAACTGAGACTGAAACTGATCTTAGACTTTTAGGATCAAGCTCGAAAACCCAGCTTCAATTTATTCAGCACAATATTTCTGTAAAAATGTATTAAAACTTATGAATTTGTCTCTGAAATCTAAGGATATATCAATATTGTTTCCTCTGCAAAAAAAGAAATTGTCTTTAAATTAACATATTTTCTGTAAACGAAATAAAATAAAATGGATCCTAAGCCTGATCCTGGAAACCAATTATTTGTGAACACGGGGCCTGGCGTCTGCAAGTGACGAGCATTTGAGCAGAAAGTGTTCTATACTTTCATCCTCTGTATCACATAATCTACACGATGCACTGACCTCATACTTGTTAAACTTAGCAGTATTCGACTGTAGGATGTAGGTACCTGTGATCAGTCTTGCCTTCACCTCCGCCTTCTGGATTTCGTAGGTTGTTGGTTTAGCCGCTTTCCAGACGTTGTGCGGGTTTTTCTTTGGTGAGGGTTGTAGCTGAAAGTGTTTCAGTGTTGAATTGTTCAAGACATCTTCTTGCCAACTTGTAGACCAGTACTTGTCTATTGCACCCTGAACAATAGGTTTCCAGATTATTATCTTTCCGTTTATTTGGAATTTCACAAAAACGTCCACATTTAATACGATTTATTTTCCGTATATTAACTAAATTTTTAATTGATTTAAATTTATATATACAATCACAAATAATACTATCACAGGCATCCAACTAGATTCGCGTTTAGTTCACATGTAGATCTACAACGTTTATTTCACAAATCTTAAACTTAGAAGAATTTCCATAATTATTTTATTACCACCCTTGAATAAAAATATGATTAAAATTTGTTTATATCATTTCCTTGCCGTTAAATATACTTTAAATACAAATTATATCGTTAAGTAGTTTTATAGTAAACTAGTGTATGTGTAACATCTTTAAATTCTACTTCATGGTTGTTCATGGACATTGAAATATAAAAGCAGTACATATATAATAATACTATATATTAAGTCAGACAAATTAAAAGTATGGTCTAACTATATAAATCGGATGATACAGAAATGTTTTTATTGGTAAGAAGCAGGTTACAAACTGCTGAGTGGTTTGTTGTCTTATTCGTACAATAATAATTATTATGTGCAGATAAATTTTATGAAAAAAAAGATATTTAATCAAATTTAAGCGCATATAATTTAGCGTTTATATTGCATAAACGTGCATTTAGTCCCATTTGTATTCTATATTTAATCACCTTTAAATGCAACTTAAATGCACCTTAAACTTGTAGGAATAATTCGACTTAAATGTAGTATTAAACTTAACTTAAATATGGAATTTAATGGCTACTTTTTTCTGATTAAATGTATTTAAATTACGAATATAATTACATTTACGTTACGTTTAATAGAAAATTAAACGTAACTTTTCATGCTGTGTGAGCTGCTCTCTGGGTCTGCTGTGACAAGTTGTCTCTTCATAATCGCTAGCTCTACTGAATCTGGGAGTCTGCATATGTTGAGAAATAATGATAACTTCCGTTTTTCGACAAGGGTGTCTATTGGCTGCATAGCTACCATGGCGTACACTGCTGATGTCGCCGTCCTTTCTGGAAGACCTTGTAACCTCTTGAGCATCTTTCTCTGGTAGCCCTCCAGTCTTCTGAAATCTTCTTTAATTCATTTCTGGACATCGATCCCATACAACATCCGCGGTACAACATGGACAGTCCAAAGTGTTACAGTTGCCAATGGTGAGTAGCCCTGTCTGGTGTGCAGTCCTGGACCAAATAGAGAGTAAATTGCACCACTTGCTGTACGAGGGATGATCCATATATAACGAGAAAATGCTTATAATTTTGTAATAGTCCGTTCGATTTTACTCAAACTTATGCTGGAAGTAATAACATACATTAGCAATGTTTCCCTGAATATTCATGACTACAGCGACATCATGCTAAAATATATGGTTGCTAAGGCAACCCTCAATACGCTTAGGCGGGGCATTGTTCGGATTTTGCACCGTTTTCACGCAAATTTAAACCCTCGCAGTTTTCATGTAAGCAATAGCAATTTGATAAAAAATAGTACTTGGGGTCACCTAAGACTCGCCTTACTGATGACGACGTCATACACGGGTTGTGTTGTCATTCGTTACGTCACGCACGTGTTATCGTTCCGTGATAGCAAAAATTATAGACGACAAAATATTATCAATATAATATTTAGTTTTGAAGAAAACAAGTAATAATAAAATTGTGCACGATATTCGGTAATCACTGCGTGATCATGCCATGTGAAAAGCTTCGATTTGTGAGCATCATAACATGTTAAAAATAGACTGAAAAAATGCTAGTGGTCTAACGCAAAGTGGACGTAACGTGACGTCGACGTCAAAACTACGCACGAAGATGTTGGATGTTTTGAACGAAATTCCTAAGAATGACTATTGTGGATCATTTTTCAACTTGGTATGATATTGGCTAAGACGTATGATATTAAAGGAGGATAATCTGAAAAGTCTTTAAAAATCAATACAGTTAGGCCTAAGGAATGTGATCGTCAAATTGATCATAGTTAAATTATGAATTACGTTAAAAGGTGCAAAAATGGCGTTGCCCCGCCTATCGGTTACATAGGTCAGCAAAAATGTTCCAAACAATTTATTTATTCATATATTGTAAAACGAATTCTCACTTGTTCTTCTAATGTATGAATTAACAACCGCAAAATATATTTAGAAAATAACATGTAATAACAAAGTTATAAGCATTTTCTCGTTGTATATTGACCATCCCTCGTATGTAGTCTTTTGTCAATGTTTGCAGAGTTCCTACTGTTGCGATTCAGGCCTAAATGTTTGATATTTGTAACAGTGTCAATTTCTTGGTTATCAAATGTAATTTCAATGTATTCTTTGCATCTGAAATTCAGAATTTCCGACTTATCTGGATTTATTTTTACTAAGTCTCTCTTGGTGTTGAACTCCACAATGTTAAGCATTGCCTGTAACTCACCCACACTGTTAGCAAGCAGAGCTGTGTCGTCGGCACAAGTTGGTGTTGGTACTGGTATGTTCCCAATTGCTGCACCAAGTCCACTATCTGAAATTGAGTCTAGTAGATGGTTGTGATAACACTTATACAGAGTCGTTGATAGTTTCGCACCCTGTTTTGTGCCGTGGAGCAACTCAAATGGTGAAGAAATGTCATTTTGCCATTTAACTTAAACGGTTGATTTTCTGTATTGTTTCAACATAAGGTACAACGTTTTCTGTGACTAAGAAGTAGTCAAATTTTGATTTGGGTTTCCCATCAAAATTAAAGAATGTCATATTTTGGTTGCAGTGAGTTAATTATCATTCACAAATGATTGAAATGTTTTATCTCGGTTAGTTCCTCTCTGTAGTGAAGCATTCATATCACCACAATCATACTACTACCTTATGGGTTGCCTGGTATAGCTGCATGATTTCAGATAGTTCATTGGATGTATCCTTGAAATCTGTGTCCACCATCTTCGCACTGGACGGCATATTAGTATATGCACCAATGAGACAAATAGGAAATTCCGAGATTGATAATTCAAGTACTGCCACTCGCTCTGAACCTAGGTCAGTGATTCTAATTGTCAAAGAAAGTGTTTTTTCTCCAGAAGATGCAGAGACCTCCATATCCACGGATATATTTATAGTCTAAACGAGGGTTTGAATCATCAATACATCTGATTAAAACTTCATAATCTTCATCTAATTCATTCAGGAGGTTTTTGTCAAAATTTAGCAACCAATGCTCCTGTACACAGAGAATGTCATGTTCCTTTAAAACTCTTTGAATGTATGCTGAGTTACCTTTCACACCATGAGTATTTATAGACCCTGTTTTTAATTTGTCCATGTTAGTTCCAAGGCTCGGCCCTTGCATAAAAAATGAGGCTTCATGTTTACACTTTCACTTACTAGTATAGCCTTTTCCGTGCTACAGTCTAGGAGGTCTATAGTGACTTTCGGACCGCGAGTTGTACTCGCTTTATGTATATTTTCATGTTCGCGTATGGTATCTACTATACTGGCAGTTGTTCCATCTGTCGTAGAATGCGTCTCAGTTCTGTATGAAACACTGGTTCTATCATTAGATTCGCTGTGAGATTGGTCTTGACCATCATGCTTGCTGTCTGTTACAACTGTTCCCATGGATGATGTTGAGGTATTTGCTGTATTATCAGGCACACTGCTCAGCAATAGGGTTCAAGAGAGTCTGTGTACTGATAGGCAGTATTTGTACGTCCGGTAACCTAGTACTGTACTCAGGGTGTCTTGGGATTGTGTGATTTGAGTACTGCATTTCAGTTGGATGTGCAGGTGGAGGAACCGTTACATCTGTAACACTCTGATGAGCTGTAGGTATCACTGGAGGTAGAATTGGTGCTGGATAAAGGGGAGGAATCGTAACATCTGTAGCACTTTGGTGAGCTGTAGGTATCACTGGAGGTATGATCGGTAATGGATAAGGGAGAGGAACCGTAACATCTGTAGCACTTTGATGGGCTGACGGTATCACTCGAGGTATATTTGGTACCGGATAACCAGTCGTTGGTACTTTGCCTGTTATGTCCTGTGCCATGACACCGGCAGTTGGGGCGCACAATTTCTATACATAAATGTGGTTAGTACTTGCATCGGAATACGAATGTTTGCTTCATTTACTGCATGTGTATGGTGTTGATACTGTACATTAGCAACATGCGGGTTCCTCACTGGGTACTGCATTCCTCTATTTGGTGGCGGTGGGTAGAATGCATACTGCGGTCTCTGCTGGAATGGAACGAAGGGTGCATTAAGTGCATAGTATAGATAAGAAAGGTTAGCTTGGATAGCTCCATAACCTACTTGACTTTGGATTATAAGGGTGGCTGGATTGTGGATTCAACTTTATTGACATAATTTCTCTCTGTAGTTCCATTACTTGAAGCTGTGTTCTCAGACTATTGGTTTCAAGACCTTGTTGTGCTTTCAATTCACTAATTTCAATTTTATGGAGAATGTCTTTCTGGTTATCTACAATTTGCTGCAGTGTTTCTCTATTTGGTAGGTTGCTGTTTTTGTTAGATTTGTTGCAGTTAGAAATAAAAATTTCATCCTGGTCTCCAATTTCATTAATCTTTTGGTATTTTTCACTTTGGCGCAATAGTTTTATTGTATTTCTATTGTCTAAGTTTTCAGTTTCAACCATTTGTAGTCTTGCTTTATAGTCAGCAAGTTGTGTTTCTAGAGCTGATTTAGGAACAGTAGTTGTTTTCTTCTGGTTTGTATTCACTTTTTCATGTGTTTGATTGGGTTTATTATGGTCCACTGTACTGGCTGTATTATTACTTTCAAGTGTTTTCTTGTCCCCGTTCATTTTCACTGTTTCATTCACAATAAGCTTATCTTTATTTTGAGCATTCACTATTTCTAGCCTATTGGCAGTATTTTAATTACTTTTAACAGTTTTGTCAGCTTGTTCCATTCTATTTCTTTCAAGAGATTGGGTGTCTATTGAGCATTTCTTATCAACCTCACATATTTTATCGGTATGTATTTCAGGGATGATGATAGTTTCAATTTGAGATTGTTCATGCAAGTTTGTTCGTGGTTTTCAGAGTATTTTTCTGACAGATTCAATTCAGATTCATTATCTATGATAATTAGTGACTGTTTTTAGCTCATTTATTTTAACATGGGAGCTTTCAGTATTTTCTCATCTTTGTCCAATGACAGTTAACACATTCAAAGCAGGTTGAAGCTTCAGATTCTAGAGTAGCGTCTTTAACGCATAGACAGGCTAAGTGTAGCCACGCATGTTAATTAACATGCGTGGTGTAGCCATCGTCCACAAATGTGCTAAAAAGTACTTTCTCTCTTTCCTGGACTTTCTCTTAGCATGTAAATATTCTGAACCGTACGAAAATGTATCAAATATTTATCATGGGTAAGTAATAAAGACGAACGTTTGTTATTGTGAAATAGATGAGGTTAAGAACTGCCAAAGCCATGACTTATTCAATGCATATTTCAAAGCATATTGACAGAATTAAAAAAAATCTATATATTTTTACAAAAGTCTCGTATGATAACTTATTTAAAAAAATTACTATAAATTTTAACTTTAATTCTGTCTATGTTCAAACTGTACACATAATATAACTTATCATAACCAGGCACACTTCTTCACTTATCATTTAATTGGATTATAACTAGCTATCAATATCAGAGTACCCCATGCAATATACAATACAATATACAATATGATAATGGCGCCCACCGGCAGTGATACCGGTACCGTCGTTTAGTAGTCGCCGACTTAGGCCCCCCCCATATAGGTAAATAGTTGACTGGTTATAAAAAGCGACCGTTGGTACCAGTCTAGGTAAACACGTAACGACGAAATACGTTAGGGACGATACTAACCAATACTTAATTCGCAACGATGCCTTATGTAATCGCTCAACAGAAACAATTCCCAGCTGTCCGATGTCCAGAAGATATTTTGACAGAGGAGTTACTTGATGCAGCGACTGGCGTTACAATCATAGTTGGTAGGTATAACCGTACTCAAATTGAAACGTACTCTATCTCCCGGGACAATATCCTAGCAGAGTTGTCGTTCGTTGCTCTTACCTCTTATGACATGCTACCACGGGAACCTGTTCACGACAGTGATAATTTCTGTTTATTATGTACATGCATATAACATTATAAATAGTGTGTATATATTTCCAACAAAACAGGCCCGGATCCAGAAAATTTCGAGTGGGGATGGGGGCACAGCTAGCTATTAGGATGATGGTGGGGTGGGTGCGGGAGGGCTGTCCCCTACCGGCGAAGATCTTTTCACTGTTCAAATTAAAATCATGCAATTTCCTGCACTTTAAGCTTTTAAAACCAGAAGTCAAGGTACTACAATTGTACGGCTATATCAGAGACTATAGAAAACATATCAACAGAAAATACGATGAGTTTAACAATTTTTTAAAAATAATTTCTTTCAATTATATGTAATATACGGAGTCTGTTATTACAAAATATCGATCCCTAGCCATTTTAACATTTTTTGGATGTATAAATATGTCACTGCGAGGCCAACTGGGGGGGGTGGGCATTAAGTTATTCACCATATGAGCCGCGTCATGCGATTTTAGGACTTCGGACAATGATGTCAGAAAAGACGGGAAAAGTCCAGCACTTTCGTAACCAAACCGGTCGCAGTGTGCCAACCGCAAAATCGTTTATTTTAGCACAATAATAAAGAAGTGGAGCCAGAAATGATGAAATTCAAATAAAACACTATTTTCCCGAAGTTTTGATAGATCTACCAAATTTAAATATTTTTACCAACTTTTTAGCGTTTTATTCGAGATAAAAAAATTAAATCAGAGCCGACTTTTCGTCCCCAGGCAAGTTCACGGCTGTTTACAATATCTATATTAATAATTTGTCCAGATGCAGGTTATATAAATTTATAGATGCGATATATGGGTAAAGCTATTTTTATTAGTCATTTTGCAATGAATTTGTGAACTGGCTTAACTCAAATTTCGGCCTAATTCAATAAAAACGAAAAACTATGAATAGCCTCCCTTAGATTATTAGTCAATTTGATTAGTCTCCCTTGGAACTTATTGTAACTAACTAAATGTAAAGGCAATTTGTTAATAGCGTCATTGGTGTAATGGATGGTACGTCTGATTTCCATCAAGAAGGTCCTGGTTCAATTCTCCACTCGGGAGAACTTTTTTTATTTTTTTAGCTGACCGATCAAGATAAAAAAACGACCATGTTTGCTAATTGGATTTTAGATTTTTTCAATTAAATTAAATTATTTCTGTATATGTATAGATCTATATTCTATATAGAATAGTTATTAAAATTAATGCCAGTACGGACATACCACGTGAACGTTAAAAACCACCGTAACAAAGTCGTGTTCGTGTCATGGAATCAGATACTTTTTATTCTTCTTATATTTTTCTGTTCGTGTCCAGAGGGGGAACAGGGTCAATAATTTAAGCCATTATATGTGGCTATGTTACACAATTAGACCAGTATATTATTGAATTATAAGAGCCAGGAGCGGTATGCACTCCCCTTTGAAAAATATTGCTTGTACGGCCCCTATGTTGCTGTCTGCTCAATGATGATGTAGACATAGTTTTCGATGGGTTGTTGTCTATTTGTTAGAATAAATGTTGCAATATGCCACTATTTTTAATGAACAGTGTTCATGCCTACGTTCCGTTCTAACAAAAAACTAACCGCACTGGGTAAAGGGGTTTGGGACAAAAATCATGGAGTTATATAGCTCCATGCAAAACTATTTGGGACACTGTTGGCTACGGTAATTTTCCTTTAAAAGAAGAATATCTCTACATACATTCAGATTATCGAAAAAACATGGCCGTATTGAATGTTCAAAAATACCATTGGCATAATTGCAAATAGGCCTAGATCTAGAATTAAAAGAATATTGATCACAACAAAGCGAGGCTGAGTAGGGAATTTGGTAAGTATACATGGGTGTGTAACTACTCGTAAATTCAAAGAGTCTGTTAGGTAATGTTTCTCTGGCCTAGGAAAAAGTGTGAAATAGTCGAACAATAATACACACATTCTCGGTCAGGATCAGATCTCAGCCTCTTATATATTTCACCACAACAGACGACACCGGTCATTTAAACCACTCAAATCGCGCGTCACCTTGACTCGCGGCTTGCATAAAGTAATCATATATGCAGTTCTCTGTATCGGTTTGTTCAACTGTATTCGTTTTAGTGGTTGTAAGCTCTTTTGTGACTTTGAACTCCAGCTCTTGAAATTGTTCCACGAGGCTGCTTTGTTTGATTCATAAGGGCGTGTAATGTTGGTTGTTGCTTCATTAGTTTTCCTTGTTAGATGGGGTGGTCCTTGTGATTCATTCTTGTTATGTTTGACTGACTGTCTGCTGTGTCCATAACGCTTTTGAAGTAGCTAGTTCTAGAACCATAAGTCATATCAAGGCATCAATGTATGAATTATTTGAGAATATGAATGCTATATCGTACATGATGTTGCAGATCTACTTAGAATCACGTCGGTTTGTCCGAGATTTGGAGACGGACAGTTTGTCGGTAAATCCACAGTTGTGAAGTAACATGAGAGAACATCCGTGAAAGTAATTGCTCATATCATAATTAAGTCTTCAATACATATAGTCGTATACGTTGCTTCGTTTTGGGGAGGCGAAGCCTCTCATTACTACCATTGCCCATTTCTCAATGCAACATGAACCAGCTTTAAAATAGTTAGACAATGGACCGAGTGGATAACCTCATATTATTTTTAAGACGAAATTGTATTGTGTTGGTATGTCACGTGGTTAAGATTATTGTTTTACAGTATCAAACAGTCCGTCATTCATGGTCGAAAATCGGGAACGCCCTGAAGTATTTTCATAATTTTTTAAGTGTAATGAACTGAAATAAGAACAAACTACAAGGGTGAACAATATATATCGAGAAAATGCTTATAACTCTAATATTACGTGTTATTTTCTAATAATATTTTATGTGGTGGTTAATTAATACATATGCATTGGTGTATTAGAAAAAAAACAGACAAAATAGTTTTCAAATATATCGAAAAATAAATAGTTTGGAACATTTTTGCTGACCTACGAAACCGATCCGCAGGGCATTTTTGCACCATTTACCGTAATTCAGAATTTAACTTTAAATTTTTTAAAAACTTTTCAGATTATCCTCCTTCAACATTTATACGTCTTCGCCAATGCCATACCAAGTCGAAAATAGACTCACGATAGTCATCCTTAGGAATATCGTTCAAAACACCCAACATTTCTGTACGTAGTTCTGACGTCACGTCACACCTACTTTGCGTTAGATCACTAGCCTTTCGGTCCATTTTTAATATGTTCTTATGTTCACAAATCGAAGCATTTGACATGGTATGATCACGAAATGATTACCGAATATCGTGCGCAATTCTATTATTACTTGTTTTCTTTTAAAACTAAATATTTTATTTATAATCATTTGCCTTCCGTCAGTTTTGCTATCACGGAACGATAACACGTGCGTGACCTAACGAATGACAACACAACCCGTGCATGACGTAACCATCAGTAAGGCGAGTCTTAGGTGACCCCTAGTACCAATTTTCGTCACATTGCTATTGCTAACATGAAAACTGTTAGGGTTTGAATTTGCGTTAAAACAGTGAAAATTCCGCAAAATGCCTCACCCCCGCATTTTGAGGGTTATACTGGGGAACCTTACAAATCATAAAATTTAGCATGCTGTCACTGTAATGATAAATATTCAGAGAAACAGTGTTAATGTAAATTATTACTTCCAGCTATAGTTTGAGTAAAATCGAACTGATCATAACAAAAATATAAGCGCGTTTTCTCGTTGTATATTGATCATCCCTCGTACATCCGGACCTTTTAGTTCTATAATGTAAAGACGTTTGGACAGTCTGAAATGCACAATGTTGCGTGTTATATTTTGATATTTAATGGAAACAAATAATTCATACATATTTACATACTGGTGTCAACTAAATATGGCAGTATGTTATACTGAACTTACGTGTTCAGTTCAATTTTACCACCCAAAGTAGCGCACAACAATTAGGCAAAATATAACGTTAAAACGACGTCAAAATGACGTCAAAAAGTTTTCATTTTCATGTGCAGTTATGCGACGAAAATTGGCATAACTTTGTAACTACTTGATAAAAATTGCCAAAAATAAAGACTATTCAACCTAAAAAAGATTGTATTTTAAGTATACAACAAAAACTGAAAATGTGAAAATTTTGTCTGAAGGCCTAAAATCGCATGACGCGGCTCATATCGACATTGTAGGTTAAAATCCGTTTTCCGGGATAACTGAATTTATTGAGCGACAATGTGCGAGATATTCCGAATGTACGTCAGGGGGATCGAATAATGCATATATAGCGTATAGAGCAACCAGGTACAATAATCGCGATTATTTAAGCCAAATGTAAAGTATTTGTAAAAAGTCTTACTAGAAAACATTGACAACACAATTTTACGACCTCGCTGATAATATTTTCACCTAAATAATATGTTTAACTTGAAAAATGCGTATATTTTCTCGCCATCGTTATCGAGCTACGGAAGCGGCAGTGTAGAATAAAATGCAATATTTCTAATATAAAGCATTTTTTAGGAGAATTCCTGCTAAAGTTTAAAAACAAAGATGTTAAATGATAAAGTGTAATAATTGTTTTGTATGTTTTTCATGTTTAAACAAGAATAATTATATACACTCCCGCTATATCGCTTATTGCTCGCTAACCCTCTGACCGTGAAATTTCAGTTCCGGAAAAACAGGTTTTATTGAGTAATGTCGATATCGAGAATAGTGCATTGACAAAGAACCATAACTCTCTTTTGCATATTTTGGAGTATTTTGTCTGTGACAAACACCCCATGGGCAGCCTCACCCGTCTCTGATGGCTCTTGTTATAAAAATTGCAGTGGAATGTCACATTATCTTTCCAGTGAAACACTCTAACTTAAAGAAGGCCAATCTGTAAGTGTATATAGCTACTTCACACACATTTCCATCTGTGATACTGCTAGTGGTAACTTTATTTCAGCAACTAGCTGATTTTAAGGATAATACCAAGAGTGAATTTCATATAGGCTGCATGTAGGTAACATTCACAGGTGTAATATGTACCTCATTTGATGCATGGTTAATGCCTGGGTTACAAATAATTTGGACGTCAGACAAATTGTATCTGAAGCATCAATGGGTTGCAATGAATTCTGAACAATGAGTGATATTTAAAACTTCTGACCAACGCCCGACCCCTAAATATATTTGTTTTATGACGGGTCTGTATCAGCCCTCCGACCAGATAAGCCGAAAAGGATACAGGCCAAGCATTGAACGGCGTTCAGATTAGATTTGTAACCTAGGTATTCCTGTAGGCTACTTTATCTTACCTCCTGTATGTTATTATTAGATCACTTGTGTGTTATTTTAGGTTCAATGGGAACCCACTTCAAGATGACTAAAGATGATATGGAGGGAAACATTAAGGTAAATACACAAACTCCTGCACCTATAATAAGGTTACTACACAAACTCCTGCACCTATAATAAGGTTATTACACAACTCCTGCACCTATAATAAGGTTATAACACAAAACCCCTGCACCTATAATAAGGTTACTACACAAATTCCTGCACCTATAATAAGGTTACTACACAAACTTCTGCACCTATAATAAGGTTGCTACAACTCCTGTACCTGCTCCTATAATAAGGTTACTACACAACTCCTGCACCTATAATAAGGTTATTACACAAACTCCTGCACCTATAATAAGGTTACTACACAAACTCCATCTATAATAAGGTTACTACACAACTCCTGCACCTGTAATAAGGTTATTACACAAACTACTGCACCTATAATAAGGTTATTACACAAACTCCTGCACCTATAATAAGGTTACTACACAAACTCCATCTATAATAAGGTTACTTCACAAACTCCTGCTCCTATAATAACGTTACTTCACAAACTCCTGCTCCTATAATAAGGTTACTACACAAATTCCTGCACCTATAATAAAGTTACTACACAAACTACTGCACCTATAATAACGTTACTTCACAAACTCCTGCTCCTATAATAAGGTTACTACACAAACTCCATCTATAATAAGGTTACTACACAAACTCCATCTATAATATGGTTACTACACAAACTACTGCACCTATAATAAGGTTACTACACAAACTCCTGCTCCTATAATAACGTTACTTCACAAACTCCTGCTCCTATAATAAGGTTACTACACAAACTCCATCTATAATAAGGTTACTACACAAACTCCTGCACGTATAATAAGGTTACTACACAACTCCTGTACCTGCTCCTATAATAAGGTTACTACACAACTCCTGCACCTGTAATAAGGTTATTACACAAACTCCTGCACCTATAATAAGGTTATTACACAAACTCCTGCACCTGTAATAAGGTTATTACACAACTCCTGCTCCTATAATAAGGTTTCTACACAACTCCTGCACATATAATAAGGTTATTACACAAACTCCTGCACCTATAATAAGGTTATTACACAAACTCCTGCACCTGTAATAAGGTTATTACACAAACTCCTGCACCTATAATGAGGTTATTACACAACTCCTGCTCCTATAATAAGGTTTCTACACAACTCCTGCACATATAATAAGGTTACTGCACAAACTCCTGCACCTATAATAAGGTTACTACATAAACTCCTGCACCTATAATAAGGTTACTACACAACTCCTGCACCTATAATAAGGTTATAACACAAACTCCTGCATCTATAATAACGTTACTACACAACTCCTGTACCTATAATAAGGTTATTACACAAACTCCTGCCCCTATAATAAGGTTATTACACAACTCCTGTTCCTATAATAAGGTTACTTCACAAACTCCTGCACCTATAATAAGGTTACTACACAAACTACTGCATCTATAATAACGTTACTACACAACTCCTGTACCTATAATAAGGTTATTACACAAACTCCTGCACCTATAATAAGGTTATTACACAACTCCTGCTCCTATAATAAGGTTACTACACAAACTCCTGCACCTATAATAAGGTTACTACACAAACTACTGCACCTATAATGACGTTACTTCACAAACTTCTGCACCTATAATAAGGTTATTACACAACTCCTGCTCCTATAATAAGGTTATTACACAACTCCTGCTCCTATAATAAGGTTACTACACAAACTCCGGCACCTTTAATAAGGTTACTATACAACTCCTGCACCTATAATAACGTTACTTCACAAACTCCTGCACCTATAATAAGGTTATTACACAACCCCTGCTCCTATAATAAGGTTACTACACAAACTCCTGCACCTATAATAAGGTTACTACACAAACTCCTGCACCTATAATGACGTTACTACACAAACTCCTGCCCCTATAATAATGTTATTACACAACTCCTGCTCCTATAATAAGGTTATTACACAAAACCCCTGCACCTATAATAAGGTTATTACACAACCCCTGCTCCTATAATAAGGTTACTACACAAACTCCTGCTCCTATAATAAGGTTACTTCACAAACTCCTGCACCTGTAATGACGTTACTTCACAAACTCCTGCTCCTATAATAAGGTTACTACACAGCTCCTGCACCTGTAATAAGCTTATTACACAACTCCTGCTCCTATAATAATGTTACTACACAAAACCCCTGCAACTATAATAAGGTTACTACACAAAACCCCTGCACCTATAATAAGGTTACTACACAAAACCCCTGCAACTATTATAAGGTTACTACACAAAACCCCTGTACTTGTAATAAGGTTACTACACAAAACCCTGCACCTATAATACAGTTACTACACAAAACCCCTGCACCTATAATAAGGTTACTACACAAAACACCTGCAACTATAATAAGGTTACTACACAAAACCCCTGCAACTATAATAAGGTTACTACACAAAAACCCTGCACCTATAATAAGGTTACTACACAAAACCCCTGCAACTATTATAAGGTTACTACACAAAACCCCTGCACCTATAATAAGGTTACTACACAAAACCCCTGCAACTATTATAAGGTTACTACACAAAACCCCTGTACTTGTAATAAGGTTACTACACAAAACCCTGCACCTATAATACAGTTACTACACAAAACCCCTGCAACTATAATAAGGTAACTACACAAAAACCCCTGCACCTAGAATAAGGTTACTACACAACACCCCTGCACCTATAATAAGGTTACTGCACAAAAACCCTGCACCTATAATAAGGTTTCTACACAAAACACATGCACCTGTAATAAGATTATTACACAAAACACTGTACCTGTAATGAGGTTCCTACACAAAACCTCTGCACCTGTTATAAGCTTAAGGTTACCACATAAAACTCCTGCACCTATAATAAGGTTATTACACAACTCCTGCTCCTATAATAAGGTTATAACACAAAACCCCTGCTCCTATAATAAGGTTACTACACAAACTCCTGCACCTATAATAACGTTACTACACAAACTCCTGCACCTATAATAACGTTTCTTCACAAACTCCTGCACCTATAATAAGGTTATTACACAACTCCTGCTCCTATAATAAGGTTACTACACAAACTACTGCACCTATAATGACGTTACTACACAAACTCCTGCACCTATAATAATGTTATTACACAACTCCTGCTCCTATAATAAGGTTACTACACAAACTCCTGTACCTATAATGAGGTAACTACACAAACTACTGCACCTATAATGACGTTACTACACAAACTCCTGCACCTATAATAATGTTATTACACAACTCCTGCTCCTATAATAAGGTTACTACACAAACTCCTGTACCTATAATGAGGTAACTACACAAACTCCTGCACCTATAATAAGGTTACTACACAACTCCTGCACCTGTAATAAGGTTACTACACAAAACCCCTGCAACTATAATAAGGTTACTACACAAAACCCCTGCTCCTATAATAAGGTTACTACACAACTCCTGCTCCTATAATAAGGTTACTACACAACTCCTGCACCTGTAATAAGGTTATTACACAACTCCTGCTCCTATAATAACGTTACTTCACAAACTCCTGCTCCTATAATAAGGTTACTTCACAAACTCCTGCTCCTATAATAAGGTTACTACACAAACTCCTGCACCTATAATAAGGTTACTACACAACTCCTGCTCCTATAATAAGGTTATAACACAAAACCCCTGCTCCTTTAATAAGGTTACTACACAAACTCCTGCACCTATAATAACGTTACTTCACAAACTCCTGCACCTATAATAAGGTTATTACACAACTCCTGCTCCTATAATAAGGTTACTACACAACTCCTGCACCTGTAATAAGGTTACTACACAAAACCCCTGCAACTATAATAAGGTTACTACACAAAACCCCTTCTCCTATAATAAGGTTACTACACAACTCCTGCACCTGTAATAAGGTTACTACACAAAACCCCTGCAACTATAATAAGGTTACTACACAAAACCCCTTCTCCTATAATAAGGTTACTACACAACTCCTGCTCCTATAATAAGGTTACTACACAACTCCTGCACCTGTAATAAGGTTATTACACAACTCCTGCTCCTATAATAATGTTACTACACAAAACCCCTGCACCTATAATAAGGTTACTACACAAAACCCCTGCAACTATTATAAGGTTACTACACAAAACCCCTGTACTTGTAATAAGGTTACTACACAAAACCCTGCACCTATAATACAGTTACTACACAAAACCCCTGCACCTATAATAAGGTTACTACACAAAACCCCTGCAACTATAATAAGGTTACTACACAAAACCCCTGCAACTATAATAAGGTTACTACACAAAAACCCCTGCACCTAGAATAATGTTACTATACAACACCCCTGCACCTATAATAAGGTTACTGCACAAAAACCCTGCACCTATAATAAGGTTTCTACACAAAACACATGCACCTGTAATAAGATTATTACACAAAACACTGTACCTGTAATGAGGTTAACACATAAAACCCCTGCACCTGTAATA
The DNA here is from genome assembly GCA_947247005.1 of Spisula solida. Classification (NCBI taxonomy): domain Eukaryota; kingdom Metazoa; phylum Mollusca; class Bivalvia; order Venerida; family Mactridae; genus Spisula; species Spisula solida. The sequence goes on along the minus strand of OX365953.1, from coordinate 14,418,667 downwards.
AGGTAACTACACAAAATCCTTGCACCTATAATAAGGTTACTACATAAAACCTCTGCACCTGTAATAAGGTAGCCACAATAGACCCTGCACCTATGATAAGGTTACTTCACAAACACCTGTCTATACCTATATGGTTAATACAGATAATCTCACTTTCAGGTTTCTACTCATTATCTTACATTAACTTGATGATTAAGGGTACTACACAAAAACTCACATTACTGCACAATACTCCTGCACCTATATTGGCTTACTACACAAATTCTCTCATTTAGGTTACTACACATAATCTTGGACAGAGCTCAGGTATCGACCCCGACTCCTTATCACATAACTGTCTCTTTCCTTGTAGTCAGTGGTCATTGGCCAATCTGGGAGGGAAAAACCTAATGACCATGTGAATAGGACTGTCTCTGTTGAATGCAAACATCACCATGTCACAGTAAAGCCCATGCATGCAATTACTATGCACTTGACTTTTGTATCTGTTTACTTGCATTGCATGTTTCTTTTACCTATTCTCATACTGTATGTAGTTTACATGTTTGGATCTGGATTGGTGTATACTGCTTCCTTGTACACACGACAATCATGTGTTGAAATACGAGCGCCAGGGTTGTTCAATTTGGAATGCAAGTGATGCTATATCTTTCTTGTATCAATGATTTTTAGCTCACCTGAAGTGCTCAAGGTTAGCTATTGTGATCAGCCTTTTGTCCGTCCTCCGCCGTGCGCCATTCACCGTCAACAATTTGACTGTTAACACTCTAGAGGTCATAATTTTCACTTAATCTTTTTTAAACTTGGTCACAATGTTTGTCTCTATGAAATTTAGGTCAAGTTCGTAACTGGGTCATATGAGGTCAAAAACTAGGTCACCAGGTCACATCAAAGAAAAACCTTGTTAACACTCTAGAGGTCACATTTTTGACATAATCTTAATGAAACTTAGTCACAATGTATGTCTCTATGAAATCTAGGTCAAGTTCGTAACTGGGTCATATGAGGTCAAAAACTAGGTCACCAGGTCACATCAAAGAAAAACCTTGTTAACACTCTAGAGGTCACATTTTTGACATAATCTTAATGAAACTTAGTCACAATGTATGTCTCTATGAAATCTAGGTCAAGTTCGTAATTGAGTCATCTGGGATCAAAAACTAGGTCACATCAAAGAAAAACCTTGTTAACACTCTAGAGGTCACATTTTTGATATAATCTTAATGAAACTTAGTCACAATGTAAGTCTCTATGAAATCTAGGTCAAGTTTGTAGTTGGGTCATCTGGGGTCAAAACCAAGGTCACTAGGTCACATCCAGAAAAACCTTGTTAACACTCTAGAGGTCACATTTTTAGCTCACCTGTCACAAAGTGACAGAGTGAGCTTTTGTGATCACACTTCGTCCGTCGTCCGTCCGTCTGTCCGTCCGTCCGTCCGTCCGTCCGTCCGTCTGTCCGTCCGTCTGTCCGTCCGTCAACAATTGGGTTGTGTCCTCTCTAGAGGTCACAATTTTGGCCTAATCTTTATGAAACTTGGTCACAATGATCATCTCAACAAAATCTAGGTCAAGTTCGATATTGGGTCATCTGAGGTCAAAAACTAGCTCACAAGGTCAAATTATAGAAAAAACCTTGTTTTAAATCTTTCAACATGTAGTCTTCATGGTCACTTAACTCTCTGCTGTAACTCTCTACTCTCTATACATACAATAAACTTTCATCAACCAATGAAAATGTGTATCAGGGTTCAAAGCAGTTTTGTAAAGGTCAAATATCAAGATATTCTAGTATTCTATAGCAGGGTGTGAATTGTAATGGTTAAGTGGAAATCAAAGCGCTGTAGGGAGCGTAGACATTTTCCTGAGGGTCGTGGGTTCAAACCCCACTGGAACAATAATTTTTTTTTTTTATTTTTTTTTTTTAGTGTTTAGGTATTGTTTTGTCTGTAAAGCATTTATTTGTACATTTTCCTGATGGTCGTGGGTTCAACCCCCACTGGAACCATTATTTTATTTTTTTTTTTTTTTTTTTTTAGTGTTTAGGTATTGTTTTGTCTGTAAAGCATTTATTTGTACATTTTCCTGATGGTCGTGGGTTCAACCCCCACTGGAACCATTATTTTTTTTTTTTAATTTTTTTTTTTAAATGTTTAGGTATTGTTTTGTCTTTATAACATGTATTTGTACATTTTCCTGATGGTCGTGGGTTCAACCCCCACTGGAACCATGATTTTTATTTTTTTATTTTTATTTTTTTAAGTGTTTAGGTATTGTTTTGTCTTTATAGCATGTATTTGTACATTTTCCTGATGGTCGTGGGTTCAACCCCCACTGGAACCATAATTTTTAATTTTTATTTTTTTAAGTGTTTAGGTATTGTTTTGTCTGTAAAGCATTTATTTGTACATTTTCCTGATGGTCGTGGGTTCAACCCCCACTGGAACCATAATTTTTTTTTTTTAATTTTTTTTTTTAAATGTTTAGGTATTGTTTTGTCTTTATAACATGTATTTGTACATTTTCCTGATGGTCGTGGGTTCAACCCCCACTGGAACCATAATTTTTTTTTATTTTTTTTTTTTTTTTTAGTGTTTAGGTATTGTTTTGTCTGTAAAGCATTTATTTGTACATTTTCCTGATGGTCGTGGGTTCAACCCCCACTGGAACCATAATTTTTTTTTTTTAATTTTTTTTTTTAATTTTTTTTTTTAAATGTTTAGGTATTGTTTTGTCTTTATAACATGTATTTGTACATTTTCCTGATGGTCGTGGGTTCAACCCCCACTGGAACCATAATTTTTATTTTTATTTTTTTCAGTGTTTAGGTATTGTTTTGTCTTTATAGCATGTATTTGTACATTTTCCTGATGGTCGTGGGTTCAACCCCCACTGGAACCATAATTTTTATTTTTTTATTTTTATTTTTTTAAGTGTTTAGGTATTGTTTTGTCTTTATAGCATGTATTTGTACATTTTCCTGATGGTCGTGGGTTCAACCCCCACTGGAACCATAATTTTTAATTTTTATTTTTTTAAGTGTTTAGGTATTGTTTTGTCTTTATAGCATGTATTTGTACAATTATATGGAGGAAAAATATTCCAAAATATTTTGTTTAAAATAAAGGTCAAATCATAGAAAAACCTTGTGTAGTCAGTCACCAGAGGTTACAATTTCAACTAAATCTTTATGAAACTTTGTCACAATGATCCTGTCAACAAAATCTAGGCCAAATTCGATTTTGGGTCATCTGGCGTCAAAAACAAGGTCACAATGTCAATTGACATTTTCCTGAGGGTCGTGGGTTCAAACCCCACTGGAACCATAATTATTTTTTTAAGTGTTAAGGTATTGTTCTGTCTTTATAGCATGTATTTGTACAGTTATATGGAGGAAATATTTTGTTTAAATTATAGGTCAGATCATAGAAAAACCCTGTGTACTCACCAGAGGTTACAATTTCGACTTAATCTTTATGAAATTTGGTCCTAATAATCATCTCAACACAATCTAGGTTAAGTTTGATATTAATTAAGTCATCTGGGGTCAAATGCTAGGTCACATGGTCAAATCATACAAAAACTTGCAATAGAGGCTGAATTTCCTTAAATTTTATTCAGAAAATGTGTAGGATCACCATAGGGGTGTGCATGCACTAGTACGACAGGTGAGCGACCTAGGGCCCTTTGGGCCCTCTTGTTGACATAATCTTAATGAAACTTTGTCACAATGTTTGTCTCTATGAAATCCAGGTCAAGTTTGCAACTGGGTCACACGTTTCTTGTATCAATGATTTTTAGCTCACCTTGAGCACAAACTCAAGGTTAGCTATTGTGATCAGCCTTTTGTTCGTCCTCTGCCTTGCGCCGTGCGACGTCAACAATTTGACTGTTAACACCCCAGAGGTCATAATTTTCCCTTAATCTTTTTTAAACTTGGTCACAATGTTTGTCTCTATGAAATCTAGGTCAAGTACGTAACTGGGTCATATGGGGTCAAAAACTAGGTCACCAGGTCACATCAAAGAAAAATCTTGTTAAAACTCTAGAGGTTACATTTTTGACATATTCTGAATGAAACTTGGTCACAATGTAGGCCTCTATCAAATCTAGGTCAAGTTCGCAACTGGGTCATCTGGGGGTCAAAAACTAGGTCACCAGGTCTCATCAAAGAAAAACCTTGTTTATTCTTTAGAGGTCACATTTTGGTGTTTCAAGTGTTTCTGAACTTATAGGGAAAATCCCCATTAACGATAATATGCGAAATCATAGGGAAAATCCCCATTAACGATTATATGCGAAATCATAGGGAAAATCCCCATTAACGATGATATGCGAAATCATAGGGAAAATCCCCATTAACGATTATATGCGAAATCATGTGATTGTTGTTGTTTTTGTTTTGCATTGTCTATGGCCTTTTTTTGACAGACCGGATGCAGAATAATGATTGGGTAGACTGAATTTCACATCCCACTTCTGGTAGAGGCAAGTTATTGCTCAAGATTTGAGAACCAATCTTGTTTGATTTATTTTCTTCCAATATGAAATATACAGTTCCACTCTTTTAATAACGTTTTGGCATATATGCCTGATTCAAATCATGAAAATTATTGAAAAAATACATATCTTATCTAATCAATCGTAAAAAAACAATATTGCGACGTCTGAAATGACGTCACATATTTTAACGTGACATCATCGCACGTTAACGCGACGTCATCGAACGGCATAGCGCGCCAACTTGTGAATATGTTGAATTGAAATATAAATAGCAAATAAAAGACGAGTGTAAAACTCTACTAAATATTTATTGGGCATATCTATGCAACCCGTCTATAAGTTCGGAAAATATTCTTTTCTAAGTATTTGTTCGCCTGGTCTCTTAGGTGTGGTGCTGCCTGGCAGCCAGAGGCTAGATCTATAGTCTCTTGTTGCGCCAACAAATTCCTTAGTCATTTTTTTCCTCTGCCAGATTAACCAAAAACCTAATGGGAAATTCCCGCTGGATGCAATGCATTTGTTCATATTAGGACTTTTTAGAAAACCTGGTGCTTTCATATAATAATATGTTTGACACTGTTTGTTATGTTGTCATTAATGTTATACTTCATGTTTTAATATATTTGATACAATTCTGAATTTGCAGAAAATTCGTACCAAGTTTGAGACAGACAAAGAGAAATTTAGGAGACTGAAAGATTTATTGCTAGATGAGAAAGATAAGAAGGAGTACAAGAATGATAAGTCAGGCTCTGTAGGTGCCTTGTGGCTAAAGAGGTAATTTATGTTTATAGAATGGCGAATGTTTCTTTTGAGGTTTATTGTTATTGTTTTATTTAGAAAAAAAACTCTCATTTTGTGACTTCAAACTGTCTCCGTATGGTGGGCAACACACTGTCTCTGTATGGTGGGCAACACACTGTCTCTGTATGGTGGGCAACACACTGTCTCTGTATGGTGGGCAACACACTGTCTCTGTATGGTGGGCAACACACTGTCTCTGTATGGTGGGCAACACACTGTCTCTGTATGGTGGGCAACACACTGTCTCTGTATGGTGGGCAACACATTGTCTCTATATGGTGGGCAACACACTGTCTCTGTATGGTGGGCAACACTATGTCTCTGTATGGTGGGCAACACACTGTCTCTGTATGGTGGGCAACACACTGTCTCTGTACTGTCTCTGTATGCTGAGTACTTCAAGATGAACTATTATGATTGCCATATGTGAGTTGTACAGTCCTCAACAACTTGACTGTTCTGAAGAGGTCACATATTTCACCTAATCTTTATGAAACTTTGTCATAATGTTGGCCTGTTTACAATACAGGCAAAGTTTGCAACAGGATTACATGGGGTCATAATCTAGGTCACTTCCTCTAGAGATCACCATTTTGACCAGGCTCCAAAGTTTGTACCTATATTTCTCTGTATATTCTTGGCCAAAAGGATAATATTAAGTCAGACAGGGAAGGCAGCACTCAGCTTAACCAGCCAAGCACTTGGGTTGCATGCACTTAAAAAGTATGTGACGATAATTATAAACCTTTGTTTTCTTTCTACAAAAATGCATTGTTCTCAGGTAAGCCCTTTAGTGCCAAATGCCCGTATGCTTTTAGCTCACCTGTCACAAAGTGACGGTGTGAGCTTAATATGTGATCACTCTTCGTCCGTCGTCCGTCCATCCACAATTTGCTTGCATAGACACCAGAGGTCACAGTTTTGGCCTAATCATTATGAAACTTGGTCAAAATTATCATCTCCACAAAATCTAGGTTAAATTCGATATTGGGTCATCCGGGGTCAAAAACTTGGTCACAAGGTCAAATCATAAAAAATCCTTGCTTAGTCACTGGAGGTCACAATTTTGACCTTATATTTATGAAACTCGGTCATCTCGGGGCAAAAACTAGGTCACAAGGTCAAATCATAGAAAAACCTTGCATAGTCACTAGAGGTCACAATTTTGACCTAATCTTTATGAAACTTGGTCACAATGATCATCTCATTAAAGTCTAGGTCTAGTTTTATGTTGGGTACTTTGGGGTCAAAAACTAGGTAACTATGTCAATTCATAGAAACACCTTGTTTAGTCACCAGAGGTCACAATTTTGACCTAATCTGTATGAAACTTTGTCACAATGATCATCTCAACAAAATCTAGGTCAAGTTCGATATTGTGTCAAGAACTTGGTCACTGGTCAAATCACAGCTTGCATGCACTACTATGACTTGTGAGTGACCTAGGGCCCTTTCTTGCAATAGAGTTTGCATTACTTGGTTAACATTAAGGGGCCTGCATGAACTACTACGACAGGTGAGCAACCTAAGGCCTTTTCTTTTCTTATAATGATGATTTCTGTAAGTACTGTATGGTTATTACAGGGGATTAGAATACTTGTGTGAAGTATTCTGGGAGTTGATCAAGGAGCATGATGCCAGTAAGCAACCAGGTGGTAAAAGTGACAGTGGTGCTGTGAAAAGTGCATGTAAAATTGCGTACGATAAAACATTGACCAACTATCACAACTTTGCTGCCAGACTGTTGGTGAAGGTATGAGATATATGAGCTGCATTGTAAGCTCACCTTAGCATCAAGTTTTGTGATCGCCCTCTTTGTTTAACATATCAACTGATATAATGTCACATAAAAACAGAAATATATGCTGAAGATTTGGACCAATTTTACCAAACGATTGTTTAACTAACACTCACGTTCCCACGTCTAGTTGAATGACGGTGTAATTATGGGTAATAAATAAATAAAATTATACCAGATTTAACGCCTTTTCATGCGAACACACGTTCAAAGGCAATTTAAGTTATAGTGTTGCAGCCACAAGGGCGCAGGTGCATCCTCTACCAGTGCAGAAACAGCATGATCTGACCAGAGGGACAGACTGAGAGAAAGCCCCTGAAGAAAGAGAGAGACATTAGATACAGGCATGTCCTGCACTGCATAAGTGCACCTAGCTCTTATTTTGAATAGACAGCCTGGACACTCCGCCTCATGGAGGTTAACATTCATGCCAAATATAAGAAATATAGGTCAATGTATGACAAAGTTATGGTCTGGACAAGCTTCAATTTGAACTTTGACCTCCAACTGTGACCTTGACCTTTGAGGTAGGAACTTGGGGGTTGGACATGTCACTCCACCTCATAGAGGTTAACAGTCATGCCAAATATGAGATAGCTCGGTCTATGTATGACAAAGTTATGGTCCGGACAAGCTTCAATTTGACCTTTGACCTCCACCTGTGACCTTAACCTTTGAGATAGGAACCTGGGGGTTGTGCATGACATTCTTCCTCATGGAGGTAAACATTCGTGCAAAATATCAGCATGATTGTCAAAGCATACAAAGTTTTGGTCCCGACAAAATCAGACGCACGCACATACACCAAAAGCGGCGATTAAAATGTCTTGCTCACCACAAGCGGGCTCGAAAAAAAAATGTTCAATGAAATTTTGATAGTATGTAAAGAAAGAAATTCTTTAATAGTTCGTTACAACTTAGGCATATAATATTAAAAGTGTGTATCTCACGAAGGGAAGTTCTTTTGAAAACTGATAGCATGACGTTGAAGGCGAGTGTTGATGTTCTTTGGAGCGCCCGGCTGCACCTGGCGTTCCTAAAATGTACACAATTGGTAGGTTTTTAGTTGATATGTAATGCAATTTTGCTAGTATGTCAAGAAATAAATCCTCTAAAGGTTAATTATAATTTCGGCATACATAACTTGACAGTTGTCATGATATAATATGTCTGTGATTATATGCTATTCTAAATAAGTTGGGACATAGTCAGGTGCGTGATATATGGCCATCTTGACCCTCCTTTATTGTGCTCTCGTTATCTTATTTCCTTATTTCAATATGTTATAAAAATGTAGTTTATTGCATAAATTTTGTGCAAGATTTGGGCTTGCACTTATTGCAAACACTATATGATTCCAGGCCTAGACTGACATTTTGCTTAAATTATGTGTATATAAATCACTCGATGATGCCTTAATGTGGAAACGTCGTAAACAATCTATTCATGTTTAGTGGTATTTATTTCCACATATCTACCAGCTTACTCTATATTTAGTTTATTGATACATGTACGATGATTATTTCAGGCTGGACTTAATATGTCACCATACAAACATACGTTCATGGAGAATCTGAGTGGTGGTGAGAAAGATAAAGAGGACGAGGTGTGTAGATGTCTTATATCATCATACGTGTCATTTATACTCATTATACCCCCACTACTGACATTTTTGGTATAACCTTAATTAAACTTGGTACAATTTGTATCTCTATGAACTCTAGGTCAAGTTTGGAACTGGGTCATCTGGGGTCAAAAACTAGGTCACCAAGTCACCTTGAAGAAAACCCTTGTTAACACTCTAGAGGTCACATTTTATTTACCTCATCTTATGAAACTTGGTCACAATGTTTGTCTCTATGAAATCTAGGTCAAGTTCATAACTGGTACATCTGGAGTAAAAAAGTAGGTCACCAGATTAAATCAAAGAAAATCCTTGTTTATACTCTAGAGGTCACATTTTTTACCTCATCTTTATAAAACCTGGCCATAAAGTGTGAATTGGTAAAATCTACATCAAATACTAAGGTCATATCATAACAAATACTGATTCTGCCTTAACTGCTAGTCATCAGGTGAGCACTTTAGGGCCATATGGCTAGAATTTCTAGTAATGATTAAATTTTATTTAACCGCCAAAATTCGGTGTTTTTATCGGCTCATAATGTAGGTTATTTTCTAAAAATAGCTAAGTAATTGAAATTAATGCGTAACCATGGCAACCGAAATCAAGGTCTTGTTTGAATATGGTTCTTCTAGTTCAATGTGCACTTGTGAGCGATACAGAGCCATCTTGGCCCACTTGTTTATTGGTTAATTTTCCTTAGAGTTACTGCCCTTGGTTAATTGACTAATTTCGTCCACTAACTAGCGGGTAGACTTTCATGAAACTTATAAGAAATATGAACACCGGTACTGTGATGATGCCTGACAAGTTATTTTTATTGGTCAATTTCTGTTGAGTTATTGCCCTTGATTTATTGACATTTGTTATCCGATGGAAGCTTAGGTTCCAAACAGTGCGCAATAATACTGATAACCTGTTGGCAGGGGATATCAATTCAACAAATTTGCTTGGTATGTATTAGTATATTTATGTTTCATAATTATAGATCTCAGAAGAAATGAAACCTTACGAAGTGCCTTTGAGGACATTTGTTATTGCTTTTGGGAAACTGATGCAGGAGTTCAGCAATGACAAACCAGATGATTGTATTGAAAATGTCCACGAGTGTACCTTTCAACAGGTTCAATCGTCGTAGATCTATCAGAAACATGTTTAGTTCTGTTCATTGAACTATATATTAGTATGTTAGTACCATTGTGGTCCTATTGTGAAACGTTTCAATACTTTTTTGCTCAACTACCTGAAGAAAAATGGAGATATTGAACTACTTGCATTGTCTGCCTCTGTGTTGGCACCTACCCATGTTAGGTTTTCCGTTGATTAAGATACAGCATTAGTAATGCAATGTATACTGGACGTCACTGAAAAGTTACCACTTAATAGATACCTCTGTATTTTGTATACAATATGACTTATCTGTACAAAAGTTTTATAGTGTGTACATTTGAATATTGTTAAATAAGATAGCTTTGATTACACAGTAAGGTCAAAACATAGTCATGTTTGGCTTTAAACACAGTGTAATGAGAATTTAAAATATACAAGTCAATAGGGTGGTATCTTTTCATTGACACAGAGTATATTATTAAAACGTTAGTTTTACTTTTTTACATTTTACAGGCATTGTGCTTTTAAATATATTCACATTAATTTCTTTACCTACGGGAAGAACTCAGTTTCGATCATAATATAATATATACAATAATTGAGCTGATATAACATTGCACACACTTTGAATAAAACATTCCTTTTCCAAAAATGGCTTTTTGACCAGCAGAATCTTGGCTAGTAATACTTTTAAATTAGTGAAGAACACTTAGAGTGGGCATTAGACATGAATTCTAGACTGTCACACCTCGGGTCTGTACTAGCATGTATTGGAAGGATTATTGCTCCTTGCTATTGGAGGCCTTTCTTCAAACAAACAATCTGTTAGAAAACAATTCCCTTTTCAAAAATAAGCTATACTGAAAATAATACTTTAGAATGATACATAATACTAATCAAGTTTCATTTTTCTCGATTTTATTTTGGGACATGCTATGAAACACCGATGGATGCCGATATGTGACAACTGTCGCATTCTTCTCTGTCTTTTATCAAAAGCAATTGTGCCGTACAATATTGGTTAGAATTTCACTCTAGGTTCAAACTGTTTATTTTACAGCTGTACTATTTGTGACGTGTGGCGGTAATGAAAGTCACCCTATACATATAATAGCGCGAAAAAACAATATGTACTGTGAGGGCAATAACTTTAAGAGAAAAGAAGACAAAACCGGAATATAAGAATAATAAGTACTCTGATTTTATTCCATAGGGAATTGTTAATAAAAAACACTCATGGTTTAATTATCGACGTTTCGGCCTGAGCCTTTTTCAAAACACACAAACAAAAGTTCTTCTCTACATTATAAAAGTCACCCTGTACATATAATGGCGTGAAAAAACTTCCACACGCTTTTTTATCTAACTAATCCAACCATTGCAAAACTAAACAATATAGGGCCAATATCGTGTTAAAAGTTCATTAAAATCATTGCCTATAGTTAGTCAATTGTAAGCTTCAGATACTTAAAGTGTCGGTATGTATATATCCATGTCTTGCTTTAATCTATTTTGTAGTTAAATATTGTAAATATATTATGTATGACTGACAACATTATAACGTGCCATTATGATGTCACTGCTAAACTACACAGATAGTGAGTGGACCTAGGGAGTGTATGGTGTTTAATATCGTTGTAGAGTTATTCATGATATATACTGTACATATGTATGAAATACTGTACATTTGTAAGATATTATTTTATTTTTAACTGAGAATTAGTAGAAAGTATTCATGTTACTTCTGAGCTGGTGGTTTTATTTTTTTAGCTCGCCTGAACACAAAGTGTTGAAGGTGAGCTGCTAGCTGTGATCACCCTATGTCCGTTGTCATCATCAAATCAACACTCTAGAAGTCACATTTTCGACTTAATCTGTATTAAACTTAGCCAGTGCCTGTCTTACTCTCTATAAACTCTGCACCGAGGTACAAACATAGGCTATTGGCAAAAGTACACTCACTGTTTTGACCTAATCCGAATGCTATTAAGTCAATGTTTGTCCAAGTTTGTACCTGGTTCATCTAGTCAAAAAAGAACCATGTTCGCTCTTAAACTGACCTAAACTTTCTGATACCTAGATCGTCTTGTGATATTACCAATGTTGCTTGATCAAAATCAAGAAAACACTAGGATCAAAGACTATGTCATTTGGTGAAATCAAAGAAAACCCCTGCTTAGATTCACGGGTTTATACTTACCGTCTAATTGTCATAAAGTGTGTTTCGTAAAAGCTAGGCCAAATTCGCTCCTAGTTCTTCAGGGGTCAAAATATAAACGGTACCTGCGTTTCCATTGCTTGAAAATAGTGGATTCTCTTCACTCACACCCTCGAGGCTAACACCAGGAATGTAGTGTCCAAAGTGATTAATAGAAGTTCTAGAGCTCGTTTCACAACCCACCTAAAGTCTAATAAACTATATCGAGTGTCAAATCTTATTAGCATTCTTTAGATGTCACATATTTCACATAGTCTTTATAAACCTTCCACAATGGTTGTCTCTGTAAAATATTGGAATGTGTAACATAGATTCAATATTATGGCCCTTTGTTTTTTACACTTGTAACCATTAGTCAGATTTCAACGAAACTTTGTATGAATGATCAGTACCAAGTCTAATTGTGCATATCGCCGGCACACATTGGTCGGCTCAATTTTAATGTAGTTATGGCCCTTGTTTTTTTACACTTATACATTTTGTCCGCGCTATTTCTCTGTAACCATTGGTCGGATTATAAGGAATTTTTTAATAAATGATCAGTACCAAGTCTAGTTGTGCATATTATAGGCACACGATGGTTGGATAAATTTTATGGTAGTTATGGCCCTTTGTTTTTTTACACTTATACATTTTGTCAGCGCTATTTCTTTGTAACCAATGGTCGGATTTTAAAGAACTTTTGCATGAATGATCAGTAACAAGTCTATGTGTGCATATAGTCGGGACAAGTTGGTCTAATCAATTTTAAGGGAGTTATAGTCCTTTGTTGTTTTACACTAAAAATTATGTATGTGCTATTTCTCAGTAACCAATTGCCTGATTTCAATGAAACTTTGCATGACCGATCATTACCAAGTTTAGTTGTGCATGTCTGACTGTGTCAAGCAGTTTCTTGTTAATTGTGTCAACATTGAAATGTACCCAGGTGGGCTCTCTTGTGCAAATAACCCTATTATTTTAATTTAACATACATTCAAATTTATTATATTTCTGTTATAAGGAAGACAACAATCTGATAAACAGCATAATTTAGTTTAGGCGTTTTCAGAATTTTTGTAGGGGTGGAAGGCTGACTTTGTGTATAAGTCGCATGTATTTTGACCTTGAACATTCATTGGACTAGTCAATGAGATAAAACAGGTATCATAGGCGTTCAATTTATTATGATGAAGTACAAATCATGTTCGGTACAATTCAATAAGTTTGTATACGCATACAGCCAGTGATTGCTTAAATGTTAGTATATAGTTTAAAATTACCAGGATGAGAAAAGGCTGGTCGGTCAAGCAGATGTCCTGTTGACCAGTGACAGTTCAGAAAAATCTGACTCTGCCACAATATGTTTAAGTGAAAAACTGACTTTGTGTACCAGGATATGTTGTAAGTAACTCTACTACCTCGTAGATAGGATATACTGTATTAAAGTTGCTTTATGCTCTTTGGAGGAAGATATAAACGTTATTTATGTGCAATAGGCATGCTGTATCAAGCTCTACATCATCATGTAGTGTAGTTATCAATAACTTAACATTGATCACATCACCTTTCTTATTTGACGACATACACGGAGACCCTGTCATAATATTGGTGTAAGAATAATGATATAACTTCAGTGAATTTTTCTCTCATTCAAGAACTTGGATGTATTGAGGTATGCTCAGGGCGAGTTATTGTAGTAGTCCTATGTCCGGTAGACGTTATCAACAAATGAACTTGGTAAACACCTGAGATGTCACAGTTCTCAGATGTCTTATGAAACACTGTCACAATATCTTTCTGTTTGTAATAAAAATAAGTCTGCAACTGAGATAAATACCATTCCATTATGCCTTATGTCAGAAACACCTTGTTAGCACTCTAGAGGGCCTTATGTCAGAAACACCTTGTTAGCACTCTAGAGGGCATTGTTAGCACTCTAGAGGGCCTTATGTTAGAAACACCTTGTTAACATTCTAGAGGGCATTGTTAGCACTAGAGGGCCTTATGTCAGAAACACCTTGTTAGCACTCTAGAGGGCCTTATGTCAGAAACACCTTGTTAGCATTCTAGAGGGCATTGTTAGCACTCTAGAGGGCCTTATGTCAGAAACACCTTGTTATCACTCTAGAGGGCCTTGTTAGCACTCTAGAGGGCCTTATGTTAGAAACACCTTGTTAGCACTCTAGAGGGCATTGTTAGCACTCTAGAGGGCATTGTTAGCACTCTAGAGGGCATTGTTAGCACTCTAGAGGGCCTTATGTCAGAAACACCTTGTTAGCACTCTAGAGGGCATTGTTAGCACTCTAGAGGGCATTGTTTTAAAACAGTTCTTTATGCCCCGTGATTACACACACTCTCATGCTCAGCTCAAATTTAATTTGGTTCGTATTTTACAGTTCAACAATCAAATCGTCATGTAATGTTACACTTTCCCAATTATATCCCTGTTACATAAAACATGGATACTAAAAAGTCCACAACGTGTCCTCTAACTATTTCGTTCCTGCGATTCGGATCCTACATGGTTCGTTCAGGGGTTGATGTACAGCTGTGGAGATATGGATGTAGTTTTCTGTTGCTGGTTTTTTAGTTCCTTGTGCCCTATCATCCCCTGAGGTCATTTAACGTAGTTGTTCATTACATCATATCTCGACTTGTTCAATTACGTCATTTTACTTATTCTACTATGATATTTTATTTATTTAAACTAGGTCATCCGGCTGGAGTGTCCTCTGTGGTCATATGGTGGAGTTGTTCACTTAGGTATATCTCGACTTGTTTTGGCTTCGGCTTTCAGCTGAGACATTTTACGTATTGAAACTAGGTCATCCGGCTAGGGCTTTCAGATTTTTTGTTGCTGAAAGTGGGCCTTTCAACGTTTTAATACTATTACTTAACTTTTGGGGCTAAAGGCAGCTAAAACTATGTAGTTCAGCAGTTTTACTGTTGTAACTAAGTCATTCAGCATAGGCATTCCACCTTTTGTTTGCTGAAACTTTTCTATTCAGCTTTTTAACAGTTGGGACAAGGGCTGATTAATTTTCTTGGTTGGCGGTGTGAAGGGCGCTTCTTTGTTATGGGATTTCTGAAGGCTAAGGCTGGGCATTATAGTCGTTTTGCTGTGGAGGCTGTGTTGCTTGGCTGGTGGTGGTTTGTTGTACTTTTCATCAGCTTGGGCTTAAATATTGCTTGCTACAAAGCTTTCATACTTGCATGGATGTTGTGTATGAGCACTCTCCAAACGCCTGTATCCCCTAACCACATTTTGACCTTCACCTTGACCTTTTTTGGACTTACGACTTATGAAAGGCCAACTTCTTGGTTAACCCAAATTGACCGTTTCTTCTAGCATTAATATGGCTTGCTACAAAGCTTTCATTCTTGCATGGATGTTGTAAATGAGCACTCTCCCCATGCCTGTATCCCCTAACCACATTTTGACCTTCACCTTGAGCTAATTTTGGACTTTACTTATTGAAAGGCCAAATTCTTGGTTAACCCAAATTGACCGTTTCTTCTAGCATTAATATTGATTGCTACAAAGCTTTCATACTTGCATGGATGTATTTGAACTTTCTCCACACGCCTTTATCAACTTACCTCATTTTGACCTTCACACTGACCTAATTTTGGACTTGTACTTATAAGCGTCCAATTCTTGTTAACCCAAATTTCGTCTAACATCAAGGCGTTGCCTTCAAACTCAGGGCTTTTTTTCACTATATACGAGGGGCCTATATAAGGCTCCTTCAAAATTTCCTATAGGCCCCATCACAAACCCGAAAGGCCCCTTCACAATTGGAATTGGGGTCATGGTTTTTGTAAAATCTACTTCACCACAAAGCACCAAAAAAAACAAATCACCGATAACAATGATATATTCACATACTGGACTTGATATGAAGTATTATATCATAGATACATGTACATGCATGTTTGGGAAAAGTTGACAAAAATAAGCTAACTTCTGAAAAATTTTATTTCATAATTTGATGTTAAGTTTTTCACAATTTGAAAAGTTTCCGCGTCTCCTTTTCACAATTTTGAGAATTTTTGCGCTAAATTTTCACGAAACAAAAGGGCTTGGGCCTCTTCACAGTTCAGCGGAAAAAAGCCCTGAAACTTTACATACAAGCCCCTTACATTATCAAAGCCGTGTAACACTATCCAACATTTTAACAGAATTATGGCCCCTGATTGACTTAGCTTTTTTATGGACAAGGCTTCCATGTGGGCATAAGTGTTTATTGAACGCAGTCTTGTCTTTTCTTTTTTAAAGTATGAATTAATGTAAATCCATGAATTGATTGTTATAAAACTTGTGTACCCTACAATTGTGTTCACACATATAAAAATGCTTTTACAGTAATCTTTGTTTTTAGTCCCCTACAGGTTTTTGACCAGAGGGGACTATAGGTTTGCCCTCTATCTGTCAGTCAGTCCGTCCGTCCGTCCGTCAGTCAGTCAGTCAGTCAGTCAGTCAGTCTGTCAAAAAATCTGGATCCTGACATAACTCAAACAGTTGCCAAGTTAGGTTTATTAAACTTGGTATGTGGATCGGGGGCAATAAGGGGATAATGCATGTATTTTGATATCCACCAAAATTGTGGTTGATATGGCAACAGAAACATTGAAAATGGCTTAAAACCGGTAGGGGACTTCTGTATTGCTTGCAATTCTTAATTACTTGTTTGTATGTTTGTAACTGCTCTAACTTGTAGATCTTATAGGTATATATTTACATATCACTTACTGTAATATTATGCGTGTATTAACATTTTGTATTAATGCAATGACTCACTCAGTCACTCATTAAAACTGCTGATGAAAGTGTTGTTGTTATTATCGTCTTTCCTAATTGTCCATGGTCATTGGATAGACAATTGACAGTTTGAGGATTCCCCTACTTACCGCATCGTGGACAGTTTGAGGATTCCCCTACTTACCGCATCGTGGACAGTTTGAGGATTCCCCTACTTGCCCGATTGTGGACAGTTTGAGGATTCCCCTACTTACCGAATAGTGGACAGTTTGAGGATTCCCCTACTTCCCCGATAGTGGACAGTTTGAGGATTCCCCTACTTACCCGATAGTGGACAGTTTGAGGATTCCCCTACTTGCCCGATTGTGGACAGTTTGAGGATTCCCCTACTTGCCCGATCGTGGACAGTTTGAGGATTCCCCTACTTACCGAATATTGGACAGTTTGAGGATTCCCCTACTTGCCCGATTGTGGACAGTTTGAGGATTCCCCTACTTACCCGATAGTGGACAGTTTGAGGATTCCCCTACTTACCGAATAGTGGACAGTTTGAGGATTCCCCTACTTCCCCGATAGTGGACAGTTTGAGGATTCCCCTACTTCCCCGATAGTGGACAGTTTGAGGATTCCCCTACTTACCCGATAGTGGACAGTTCGAGGATTCCCCTACTTACCCAATCGTGGACAGTTTGAGGATTCCCCTACTTACCCGATCGTGGACATTTTGAGGATTCCCCTACTTACCCGATTGTGGACACTTTCCCGATAGTGGACAGTTTGAGGATTCCCCTACTTACCCGATAGTGGACAGTTTGAGGATTCCCCTACTTCCCCGATAGTGGACAGTTTGAGGATTCCCCTACTTAGCCGATAGTGGACAGTTTGAGGATTCCCCTACTTCCCCGATAGTGGACAGTTTGAGGATTCCCCTACTTACCCGATAGTGGACAGTTTGAGGATTCCCCTACTTACCCAATCGTTGACAGTTTGAGGATTCCCCTACTTACCGGATCGTGGACAGTTTGAGGATTCCCCTACTTACCCGATCGTGGACAGTTTGAGGATTCCCCTACTTACCCGATCGTGGACAGTTTGAGGATTCCCCTACTTACCTGATCGTGGACATTTTGAGGATTCCCCTACTTACCCGATTGTGGACACTTTCCCGATAGTGGACAGTTTGAGGATTCTCCTACTTACCCGATAGTGGACAGTTCGAGGATTCCCCTACTTCCCCGATCGTGGACAGTTTTAGGATTCCCCTACTTACCCGATCGTGGACAGTTTGAGGATTCCCCTACTTACCGGATAGTGGACAGTTTGAGGATTCCCCTACTTACCCGATTGTGGACAGTTTGAGGATTCCCCTACTTCCCCGATAGTGGACAGTTTGAGGATTCCCCTACTTACCCGATAGTGGACAGTTTGAGGATTCCCCTACTTCCCCGATAGTGGACAGTTCGAGGATTCCCCTACTTACCCGATAGTGGACAGTTTGAGGATTCCCCTACTTACCCAATCGTGGACAGTTTGAGGATTCCCCTACTTACCGGATCGTGGACAGTTTGAGGATTCCCCTACTTACCCGATCGTGGACAGTTTGAGGATTCCTCTACTTACCCGATCGTGGACAGTTTGAGGATTCCCCTACTTACCCGATCGTGGACATTTTGAGGATTCCCCTACTTACCCGATTGTGGACACTTTCCCGATAGTGGACAGTTTGAGGATTTCCCTACTTACCCGATAGTGGACAGTTTGAGGATTCCCCTACTTCCCCGATCGTGGACAATTTTAGGATTCCCCTACTTACCCGATCGTGGACAGTTTGAGGATTCCCCTACTTACCCGATAGTGGACAGTTTGAGGATTCCCCTACTTACCGGATAGTGGACAGTTTGAGGATTCCCCTACTTACCCGATAGTGGACAGTTTGAGGATTCCCCTACTTACCCGATAGTGGACAGTTTGAGGATTCCCCTACTTCCCTGATAGTGGACAGTTTGAGGATTCCCCTACTTACCCGATAGTGGACAGTTTGAGGATTCCCCTACTTACCCGATAGTGGACAGTTTGAGGATTCCCCTACTAACCTGATCGTGGACAGTTTGAGGATTCCCCTACTTACCGGATAGTGGACAGTTTGAGGATTCCCCAACTAACCTGATCGTGGAGAGTTTGAGGATTCCCCTACTTACCCGATTGTGGACACTTTCCCGACAGTGGACAGTTTGAGGATTCCCCTACTCACCCGATCGTGGACAGTTTGAGGATCCCCCTACTTACCCGATCGTGGACACTTTCCCGAATGTGGACAGTTTGAGGATTCCCCTACTTCCCTGATAGTGGACAGTTTGAGGATTCCCCTACTTACCCGATCGTGGACAGTTTGAGGATGCCCCTACTTACCCGATCGTGGACACTTTCCCGAATGTGGACAGTTTGAGGATTCCCCTACTTCCCCGATCGTGGACAGTTTGAGGATTCCTTTACTTACTCGATCTAGGTCAAGTTTGAAATTGGGTGATCCGGGTCAAAATCTAGGTCACTAGGTCAAATGGTACAAAAAACTTGTGTAGTCACTGGAGGTCACAATTTAAACCTTATTAGCTCACCTGTCACTTTGTGACAGAGTGAGCTTTTGTGATCACTGTTCGTCCGTCCATCAACAATTGGCTTGTGTAGTCACTAGAGGTCACACTTTTGGTTTAATCTTTATGAAACTTGGTCACAATGATCATCTTAACAAAATCTAGACCAAGTTCGATATTGAATCATCTGGGGTCAAAAACTAGGTCACTAGGTCAACTCAGAAAAAACATTGTGTAGTCACTGCATGTCACAATTTTGACTAAATCTTTATGAAACTTGGTCACAATTATCATCTCAACAAAACTAGGTCAAGTTCGATATTGGGTCATCCGGAGTTAAAAACTAGGTCACATGGTCAAAACAAAAAAAGTTTTTCTTAAATTTTATTCAGAAAATGTAAATGTTTACCTAGGTCACCAAAGGAGTGTGTATGCACTAGTACGACAGGTGAGCGACCTAGGGCCCTTTGGGCCCTCTTGTTTATCGCCGTATCCATTTGGCCACGTATTCAGTTACTTACAGAAATTACTTATTTAACTTATGTTGGTATTGCTTATACATACATACCCTTTAAGGGTGAATCAACTTTGCTGCATAAATTAGTCACGGCTCAAAAAACATGGTTTATCTATATTTATACGTATGTATCAGCTACGCCAATATAAATCCATCTATTATAAGATTAAAATCTCTACGATAAACAAATATACGTGTATATATGATACAAACTTGTTTGAACATTAACAGTTTACAGTTTAATTGGTATAATCGGCATTTGAAATGCCTTTGACCATTTACATAATAAAAAAAAAGATGGTTAAGACAAAATATATACATACATTCACATTACATACAGTGTAAGCATACACAGCATATCAAAAAGCAGCTACATGTATATACATTGTATGTGCATATATCGATGTTCTAGTCCGTTTATTTGTGCTGACGTGAGGAACTAATCTGCATACAAGTAAATATATAATTAGAAGGTATGTTGGTACCTCAAATTGGAAGTTATGTGTACAACAAATTTAGAATCAAGAATATATATTTAAATGGATGGCATGTAGATATATATACAACAAATTTAGAATCAAGACTATATATTTAAATGGATGGCATGTAGATATATATACAACAAATTTAGAATCAAGACTATATATTAAAATGGATGGCATGTAGATACATATACAATGGGACAAAAATTCGAGACACACTATATAAGACAATGCGTATATATACAGATGCTGGTAGACAGGCGAATATGTCCAACAGGAAGATATATTTTCATCAAAAAACATGTAGATACACTAAAGAAAAACACTTGTACATAAATGTATATATACACCATAACTTACATAAGGCAGTTGGCAAGTTATTATTTACAATAGGGCGAGTCTATTTTCTCTTAACTTCGAGGCATAATACTAATTTTGCGTTATTTATGATAATTTTATTATTTGTGCTGGACATTATGCTATAAAACTTGTTCAATGTTGGCCATGCAGGACGCGGAATGAATTTCGAACGTAGTTCATTATATGTTTGACAGCACATAAAGAAATGGTATTCCGATTCTATAGAATTGTGGGAGCATAGTTTACATATTCGATTTTCCTTTGCTATTCCGGCCTGTCTTCCATTTTCTATTTCTAATTTGTGGGACGCTAATCTAAATTTTGAAAACTCTTTTCTAATATTGTCATTTGTAATTAGGTCTAAGTATTTTTCAAATTCATACTCCGTTTTGAAATTCTTGTAGTAAGACATTTTTGACTGGGACTTGAGGGTATCACTCCATGTTTGTGTATATTGATCCCGCATTCTTTGTTTCAATGTAGGGTTAACGCATGCTTTTTCGTGCTATAACATCTGCAGAGTCCCGAGGGACAGTTGGTGCCCAAGTCCGTTAGGGCGAGGGCACCAACGCTCCCGAGGGACTCTGCAGATGTTATAGCACGAAAAAGCATGCGTAAACGCTATTATAGCATACACAACATCAATTGATGCGTTTGCATTTCGAAATAATTACATTTTGGCGGGAGATTTTGTGGCGACGTCGCGTAAACAAACGTAACGTTTTTGTTATGAGCGTCGACTTCCGGGATCGGCAAATACCAAGAAAACATGGATAATGCGGGTTTGTTTAAATTTATTATTTAAATCTTATGGAAAATTAATTAGCAGTTACAAATAAAATGGGAATTGCAGTTCATAAGACGCTGTAAAATCGTTTATTTTAGTCGGTGAAGCCCTGAAATAAGCATACGTAAAACTGGACGTTAACAGCGTGTTCTCGCGTGAATCTTTATGTTTACGCATGGTTTTCGTCCCGTTAACGTATGGGCAAAATCACCGTTTTTATGCTATAATATGTTATAGTAATTTATGTTTAAAGTATGTAGATTATGTATGTTTCCATACCCTAAATTATTTAAAATTGTTTTAATGCTAGAGGCCCAGTTATGTGTTCTTACATTTATCAAACATTGTTCGTTATAAAGTTGAAACATTAAAGAGTTGGGATTATTTTGTATTTTTAGCCAATATTTCAATGCTCGTTCCTTGCATATTACTGAGAATGGGAATCGACCAAGTTCACCCAACACTGCAGTATTAGATGTTTGAATTCGCTTACAAAATTTAATATGTATTTTGTCAATTTCCTTGTATTTATAAGCCCCCCCCCCCCCATACTTCACTGCTGTACAGAAGAATAGGTACAACTAGTGCATCAAATAGGGACAGTTTTGTTTTAACATCTAGGCTAACTCTACTAAACACGAACAACAGATGATTATACGCTTTCAGCGCTTGTTCTTGTAATGCCTTCGCAGCATATATCCTTTCCGCTACCATAGCGTACTTATGCAGAATCGCCGGGATGGCCATTTCGGCCTTCCGTAGTTTTCGACCTAAATGCCAAAATTCGGGAATTTTGCTGTCGTGGGTACGCAGGCATCCCAGACTACAGGATATTACGGGCCCAGGGTCGTGTACAGGTTTTTGGACCCTCTAGACCCCTTTAGAGAGGGCTTTGAACGTAGATTTTACCAAACTGAAATTACTGGTCCTACCCACCATTGCGGTACGATTCCCTGTGGAATTGCATTAACATTTAGCGCCAAAAAGTTTTTATTTTTCTATAGCAGGAATATAAGGCTAGACAAAGGGGTCAGGACCAATGCCCTAAAGGGGCCAAAAAGTAGGCCTGTCAAGCTAAAAAAAAAAAAAAGAAAAAAAAGAAGTTTTTCGCGCAAGGGTCACCGTCACATCGTCATTTCCGGTGACCTTTAGTCGAAATGTTGATAATTTTTTCTACTTTCGGTTTGGGGTAGGTGTGTAGCATCCGGATGTATCGAGTTTTTATCAGTGCTGCAAGTCAATAGTGTCTCAGGGACGGGGTATAGGGACCATATGAATTTCTCTTAACCCCCCCCCCCCCAAATCGTGGTAGCGGAAAGGATATCATGTTACCGGTGTAATGAAATTTTATTCCGAGGTAGCAGAAAGAATCAACAACTTCTAATAGTTCCTGATTAATGAACCATCTAAAATCAGAGTTATATTCTTCCTATTTTCAAAGATGCATACTTTCGTTTTACCTGTGTTAATCTTTAATCCCCACTTGCGTGAATAATTTTGTACATTATTTAGTTGATTTTGTAGACTATTAGGGTCTGTGGTGAATAGAACGATATCATCGGCAAACAACAGCATGTATATAGATAGTAAATTGATATCATCATCCGTGAGATCATTTTTACTGGGGGAACCCCAGTATTTGTATTACATACAATCCTGAAATCACTACAATTTTAACGATGTAATTTCTCCACGACCAATTCATCCGAGCAAGAAAGTAGTGCCTACACATCTCAACCAATATCGTAATTTTCGACCATTTATGAGAACATTTGTTTTCAACAATTTAATATATTTTTATTTGTTCGTATTGTGTGAACTTTTTGAAAGCTTATTTGGATGAGAAAATGTATTTGTGGGAATAAATTCCTACGCGCTGTAAAATGACTAATGCTTTTTGAGGGGCGATAAAAATGTCACTGTTAAAAGTAACCCGTTGGGTAGACGAACTTAACACAATTCGTGGTTTTAACATTAATATTACAGTTTAGCTAGAAACTCCTAATCTAACGTGTGCTTGTTCTTTACTATTTACAATATTTTGCATTTGTTAATAGTAATAATCCACGTTTCGTCCTTTAACTTACCAGAGATCTTCAGCTAAATAGTTTGGATCTACCATTAGAACAACCCTTTCCCCAGCGCTGTTACATAAATTTTCCCGCCGAAAGTGTGAACGCAGTTTTTAGTTTCTAGTTTTTTTCCTATTTTCTTGCGCCCGTGTTAATAGTATTGATCGATGTTTGGTCCATTGAATTGTCATAGATTATCAGCTAACTTGAATAGTTTGCGTCTGTCGTTAGGCCAACCCTTGTCCGTGTGCTGCTGTGTATACAATTTCCCGACGAAAATCCCGACCATCTTTTGTGTTTCGACCCCTATCTTATTCGTTTTTGCGAATCGTATCCTATCCGGATTGTTTTTTAATTTACATAATTATGCAGCTGAAGAGTTGTGGAATTATGACTTTGTGTAGTTTTTAGACTCTAGCAAAAACATTTCTTGCGCCCATTGATGCCCTATCCCATTTCTTGCATTCTTTTGGTTTACATGTACTACCATCAAAATAATTTGCACGGAAACGCTTAATCAAATGTGTTGTCTTCTTTTTATTACGCGAGTCGGACCTGCAAAAATATATATCAGGACTGGTACGTCTTGATGTCCGCAGGTACATTCGATGTTTGATAATTCATTTAACGAGCATCTTATGAAGCTATGTCAGTGAAAAACGAAACACACGATGAAACATATTGGAATCGATCACACATTGTGACATATTACTAAGAACTACAGCTGGTGTATTGCCTTCATGAGTTCTAGTATTGTGATGGGTCCGTTGAGGTGTGATTTGAATGATTCAGCTGCTATCGCGTCTCAGAAACCTTGTCACAATATTAACATTTGTTTTGAAATTC
Source organism: Spisula solida (assembly GCA_947247005.1). Lineage (NCBI taxonomy): Eukaryota > Metazoa > Mollusca > Bivalvia > Venerida > Mactridae > Spisula > Spisula solida. Next base: position 14,394,214 of record OX365953.1, on the reverse strand, counting down.
AGTACCATTAAATGTGAAACCCTTTAATACCCAGAATTGCGATTTCCCCCAGTAACAGTACTTCAGTACTTGGATGATTTGCTATCGTATTGATATCATTTATGAATAATATGAATAGTAAGGGAGATAACGGTTCTCCCATTTCAAACCGAGGGATCCACCAAAGAAGTCTGAAAACGATAAATGAAGCGAATCTTTGACACAATATTTGACATTCTGGTATAATGATTTAATCATAGTGGTCATTTTGCAACTCAGACCTAATTCAATTAGCTTAATCCATAAAGCTTCATGTATGACAGTGTCGAAAGCCTTTTCATAGTCGATAAAAGCACAGTATAATTTCCTTTTTTGTGATAATATATTTTGTATGATTGAATGCAGGATAAAAATACAGTCGGTTGTACTGCGTTGTACCAGCCATGGATATCCAGGAAAGCCAAACGACTATCAAGGATTAAGAAGAGGGCCTTCTGTAGAGCCAGGACCACTGGAACCGAAGTTGACATCAACCGCTACAAGCAGGCACAGAAGGACATGGGTTACGAATGTAGGAAGGCCTACAACCGCTACATTAGCGACATGGTAACCACAGACCGCAACCCGAAGAAACTGTACTCTCTTGTTAGGGGAAAAAGTGTGACAGCAGCGGCATATCACCCCTGAGGGCCGACGGAGTGACCAACAGCGACCCAGCAACCAAAGCATCCATCCTCAACAAACAGTTCAGCAGTGTCTTTACCAAGGAGGACCTCAACGACATGCCGTCACTCGGACATATGCCTCATCCAGACATACACAGCTTCAGTATAGACAAGGAGGGTGTGAGGAAGCTCCTAGCCGGCTTGGATCCACACAAAGCGACGGGCCCAGATAACATCCCCACCAAGTTCCTGAAAGACTATGCTGAAGAACTGGCCCCATCATTGGCGCTCATTTTCAACGCTTCAATATCACAGGGTGCCGTTCCATCAGACTGGAGGCATGCAAACGTCACACCCATCTTCAAAAAGGGAGACCACAGTGACCCTGCCAACTGCCCTGCCCATTTCGCTCACCTCTGTGTGCAGTAAGCTGATAGAGCACACACTCCATAGCCAGATCCTGACCCATCTCGACAAGCATCAGATACTAGCTGACCAACAACATTGGTTCCGGAAGAAGAGGTCTACTGAGAGCCAGCTAATTCTTGCGCTCCAGGACCTAGCTAAAGGCCTAGATGACGGAGAACAGATCGACGCCGTCCTTCTGGACTTCAGCAAAGCCTTCGACAAGGTTCCCCACGAGAGACTAGCACTCAAGCTACAGTACTACGGTATAAGAGGAAACCTGCTGCGTTGGATAAGTAGCTTCCTGGCAAACAGAACCCAGCAAGTACCGGTCGAAGGGCAGTCATCCAACACAGCACCAGTCATCTCCGGCGTACCCCAGGGATCAGTCATTGGACCCCCCCCTCTTCCTGCTATACATCAATGACCTCCCACTTCGGGCAACATCCACATCCCGCTTGTTCGCTGACGATAGTCTCTTGCACAGGACAATACGCACTACAGAAGATGCCAAAGCCTTACAAGATGACCTGGACAGGTTACAGCAGTGGGAGCGTGATTGGTTGATGTCGTTCAACCCATCCAAATGCGAGGTCATCCGCATCACCAGGAAGAGAATCCCCATCTCGCTTTCCTGAGAAGAAACCTGACAAGCTGTCCTCAACAGATTAAGGCACAATGCTATCAGACGCTTGTCAGGCCAATCCTTGAGTACGCCAGTACTGCCTAGGACCCGCATACGGGGTCCAGTATCAGTCAACTGGAGGCTGTCCAGCGACGCGCGGCACGATTTGTCAAAGGGGACTACCGCACTACAAGCAGCACTAGCCAGATGATTGGTGATATTGGCTGGAAACCCCTTGCCGAACGCCGTTCAAACGCAAAGCTGGTGATGGTCTATAGAATCACCCATGGACTCGTCGATATTCCAGCTGATGCATTCTTCCACCAGGGGCCACTCCACCAGGTACTTGCTTCCCTTCTGTCGCACTGACGTGTTCCTGTACTCATTCTTCCCCTCCGCCTCCGCCATCCGGCTCTGGAACCAGCTCCCTGAGCAAGCCACTATCGTCGACGGCGTCGAGGTCTTCAAGAGGGGCCTGGTCAGCGAATAAAGAATATGCTGTTTTTAACGTTTTTAACTCACACACTGTAAATACTTGCTGCACCGCTCATACGATTTTAAAAGTACGATATTGCCCCAGAGTGGGATCTGTACTAAACAGGAAGAAGAATAAGAAGAAGTTTATCTCTAAAACCAAATTGGGAGTTGTTAAAGTATTGTCCAATATATGCCGGTAGTTTCGTCTGATATGCATTATGTACAGGGGGTTGTGATGGTTGTTGCTGTGGCTGTGGCGTTGATGGAGGTTGCAGGGAGACACTTCCGGTTTGGCTACTCACAATTAAGCATTTTTCTGGTTGCTCGCTCGTAGCACCTGGAGATGCTTCTGACTTCGATCGTTTTGTCCAGATTTTCCCATACTGACGATATAGCTAATAACGGAGTATCAAACTGTCGAACTAACAAACCTTGTCTCAGAGTCCACGAGTAAATGATCACACGATTAATCACCGTCTCGGCTATATCCACAAACAGTATAATCTATAGCGATAGTCCACTTTTATATATATACACGTTGATTATAATCCGTTCACATTCCAATACAAAATAGTTTGTTTAGAATAATCAAGTTATAGATTAAGTATTTGTCACCTGCTATACCTGTATCTGTGTATTGGTCTTTTTGATTTGAACAAAGAGAGAATATTTCCAGTGAATTAATCATCAAAATCCAAATTATTTTTTTACAAATCTCACAGGTATAAGGTCATCCCGATCTATAGCTTTGATTCCACTTATTTTACTGTATAATCCATGCATTTATCACATATAAATTCGCATTTTCATTTTCAAAATTGCACAGGAGATTTTTTCGCGGCCATCACTACCGGAAGTCACGTGATAACAAAGTAGAATCATATTACCAAACAATATTGAAAAAATAAAACTTTTAAGTGTTGATAGTATATAACACTTATTGTCATGGTTACGTAGTTCACATTAAATTGACATTAAATATATATTGTGCATCTTCACCCTAACAAAACTTTATTTACTGGTTAAATGATTCTGTTTTACTAAATTGTAAATGCAAGTTACCGTTAGTTTTGCCACGAACTGCTAGTTGCATAACTTTTATATTCGCTTAAATTCCGACTCCATTTCAGTCTTCAAATATGCCTTTTGATATGAGGGCTATATTTCTATTCGAATGCTTAAACTGTATGCGTTTATCAGCACCATAATGTTATTTCCTTTTATTATACGTGTACTTATGAAAGTATATTACGACTGTCACTTGCATTTGAAATAAACATCTCATTTTACGATGATTTTCACAGAAACCAATTTCGTTTTATTGATCACTGATTGAAATGCAGAAATCAACATAAGCAAATCATGTAAACATGAAAGCATGTTAAACATTTTTAGCTCACATGAGCACGAAGTGCTCAAGGTGAGCTATTGTGATCACCCTTTGTCCGTCGTCCGCCGTCCACCGTCCACCGTCCACCGTCAAAGATCGGACTGTTAACACGCTAGAGGTCATAATTTTCATAATGTTTGTCCCTATGAAATCTAGGTCAAGTTTGTAATGGGCTTATATGGGGTAAAAAACCAGGTCACTAGGTCACATCAAATAAAATCCTTGTTAACACTCTAGAGGTCACATTTTTGACACAATCTTATTGGAACTTGATCACAATGTATGTCTCTATCAAATCTAGGTCAATGTTGTAATGGGGTCATCTGGGGGTAAAAACCTAGGTCACTAGGTCACATCAATGAAAAACCTTGTTAACACTCTAAAGGTCACATTTGTGACATAATCTGAATGAAACTTGGTCACAATGTATGTCTCTATCAAATCTAGGTCAAGTTCGCAAATGGGTCATCTGGGGTCAAAAACTAGGTAACAAGGTCACATCAAAGAAAAATATTGTTAACACTATATATGTCACATTTTTACATAATCTGAATGAAACTTGGTCACAATGTAAGTCTCTATGAAATCTAGGTCAAGTTTGTAATTGGGTCATCTGGGGTAAAAAGCTAGGTCACATCAAAGAAAAACCTTGCTAACACTCTAGAGGTCAAAAGTTTTACCTAATCTAAATGAAACTTGGTCGCAATGTTCGTCTCTATAAAATCTAGGTCAACTTTGTAACTGGGTCATCTGGGGGGGGTAAAAAACTGGGTCACCAGGTCACATCAAAGAAAAACCTTGTTTATACTTTAGATGTCACATTTTTGACCTAATCTTTATTTAACCTCGCCACAAAGTGGTTCACTGTAAAATCTAAATAAAATATCAAGGTCGTATATCATAACAAATACTGATTCTGCCTAAACTGCAAGTCATCAGGTGAGCGCTTTAGGGCCAATGTCCCTCTTGTGTTAAATAGACGCATATATTTTTATTTTTATATGTACTCTATGTTTTCTGGGACTGTTAGTTATGTAGTAAGTACATGCATGGGCTATATCATATTCGCTCAAAAAATGTAACGTAATTCACATAGAATTCTGTGACATGCCAACATCGCGACATTTTTGTTTGTTTTGATTCCTTAAGATGTCAGTATCATTATCAAATCCAATTTCAACCTTACGAGGGGCATTCTGAAAGTTCTGATAACCAAGTGATAACTTTACATCGGTTCGTCAGAATTTTTAAAAGTGAACATTTTCTAAAAGATCAATCTTTTAGCGAGACATTCATCGCATATTTATTTATTTATCTATGAGAATGTATATTTTGTTTGGTATTCAAATAATACATGGTTAAGGGTATTGACTGAAATGTCTCTTGAATACGCGAGGGAAATCCGTTGTATTGGCCCCATGTATATTTCAGAGCGCATTGCGGAAGTATCGTTTGAAATATGCATAAAAGTACTTTCGAATAAAATTAAGATATTGAAAAAAACTTTGAGTTATTAATAGAATAACAGCAATCTATACAACCCATATAGGAGCCCATTTTACCACATATAGCCCATACTTAATTCTAGACATATAATACCTGTATGGGCTATCATCTACTCCAAACAGGTCATATTGTCTAGATTTGAATGTCTTACTTCATTCGGGGGAATTTATAAATGTATTTTTTGTAAAGTTTGATTCTGGAAGCAAAATCTTGTGCCATACCCTTGGTTTTAGAAAGTCGGCGGGGTAACGGAATACCGTTATACATGTAATAAAAAGGTCAATAGCCCTTGTTCGCATTGTTAAATTATTGTAGCAACTCCAAATGAAAAAAATATATAACTATTTTTGTTTTGCGAAATGCTATTTCGATGATATGACGTCATAAATCTAAAACACGTGTTTTTTGCCACGTGGTCATATTCTTTAAGCTGATGTACACTTGAAATTATAAATATTTAAGAATTCGTATTTTATGGGAATTAAACTATAATATGTATGAACAAAACAGCCACACGTTTTGTATTCTAATGTAACACGTCTAGCAGTACAATGCAATAACACGAACATTGTGTATTTCCGGTAAAATGGCTATTTTCAAGAGCAATTGGGACGTGGTCTTTTCCATGTACATCTTAAGTCATTTATACTCTCATAACAATAATTTCCATTTGTCATTAGATGTACAGATATATAATACAATATATGTGTAAATTACAAACAAATCGGATTGAAATTATAGAAATTATTAACAAGAATGGTATCCCTTCCAATGCGAATATGACTCATTTTGGCGAAAATCCATTGGGTTATATAGCTACATGTAAAAGGGCGTATAGGTGAATATTAAATTCTCTGATATTAATATCATAATATGTTTTCGGGGGGGCGTAAGGTTGTATCTTTCAAAAAATGTTCACCTTAAAAAATTCTGACTATCCAATGTAAAGTTATCACTTAGTTATCAGAACTTTCAGAATGCCCCTCGTATGTCTATTCAAAACCATTCTAAAAGGATTAAACAAGAATATATATCGGTGTAATAAAACAAGACAAAATAGAGCACTGTAGCTTGTGATAGGGTATTTTTGCTATTTTGTGACCATACATAGTCGAAAAAATATGTCAAACTTGATTGTACCTGAAAAATTATTTTTCGTATGTGTAGATACTGATATTGTCTATATCAGAAAACATAAGTTTATCAATAATTTGCTATTTTTCAATATACAATTGCGCTGTGACAGCTATTTTAGCGGATTGTGCGTTTTTCTGGTTTTTCTTGGAAATGCAAATGTTAAAGTTTAGGTACGGGTTTTTTACCTCCTCTAATATCTTCAAAGTGTATAAACATATTGCTTTGATACTTTGATACTTGTTCACCATCATGATCCAACCCCATACACAGGGGTAGGTAACTCTATTAAGCATTTTGGTGAAAGTATGCCCCCTTTTTCAACTTAGTGCAAATGTTAAAGTTCAGGTTCAATTTTTTTCACCTCTAATATTTTCAAAGTGCATTCACATTTTGCTTTGCATACGTGTTAACCATCATGACCCCCAACCCCTACACAGGGGTAGGTAACTCTACCAAGCATTTTGTTGAAATTATGCCCCCTTTTGGACTTGAAAATGCAAATATTAAAGTTTAGGTGCGGGTTTTAACCTCTTATATCTTCAAAGTGCTTGGAACGTTGCATACTTGTTCACCATCATGACCCCCAACCCATACACAGGTGTAGGTAACTCTATCAAACATTTTAGTGAAATAATGCCCCCTTTTGGACTTGGAAATGCAAATCTTTAGGTTTAGATACAGGTTTTTATCCTCTAATATCTTCAAAGGGTATTGATATATTGCTTTGATACTTTGCATACTTGTTCACCATCATGACACCAACCCATACACAGGAGAAGATAACTATTTAGCATTTTGTTAAAATTATGTCCCCTTTTGAACTTAGAAATGCTTATTTGTTAACCTTTATGACCCAGACGACCTACATTTGAGTAGGTAACGGTCCTCCATTTTGTCCAAATTATCTCCCTATTTCGACTTAGAAGCTCCAACCTGTACACAGCAGAGGGTAATGCTGCTATTTTGAAGCATTTGTTTTGAATATATAAAAAACGCATTCCAGTAGTAGCCTCCACTTCAGTGGAGGCGACGATGATTGTACTGTCCTAGCATGGCGCTGCGAATAGTGGAGCGCGCTGTTCGTGGACAGCTCTTATTAAATCAAGACGTGTCCCGTATGATGTAACAACGTCCATTCAGTCATGCAACGGCTAACATGTTTGTAAACGTTTTTGTGTCCTTGCTCCCTCCTCTTTTTTTATATCTCTGTTTGCTTCGATGAGATTTAAGGCCAATGAGGTCATCAGCAGCATGCGCAGCTCGAATTAATTCATTGAATGTGTTTTTCTCATAGGGTTGTTCTGATCAGACCCTTAACCCGGACCAATACATGTACTTTTTATAAGATAATCCTTTTTTTGCCTCTGGTCCCACTAGAACCGCACATGAGCATGCTGTGAAACTAAAACAAGAGGACTCTAGGCCGCTCGTCTGTCGTAATAGTGCAAGCACAACCCTTTGGTGACCTGGATAATCATTTACATTTGTTAATAAGATTAAAGAAAATTCTGCCTCTATAGCAAGTTTTTATTATTTGACCATGTGACCTAGATTTTGACCCCAGATGACTCCACAGGGATTTTCTATAATTTGACCTCGGACCTAGTATTTGAACCTGGATGACCCAATATTGAACTCGACCTAGATTGTGTTGAGATGATCATAAGAACATAAATATTGAGTTAAAATTGTGACCTCTAGTGACTATAAGTTTGCCCAGTCCGTCCGTCAGTCCGTCAAAAAATCTGGATCCTGACATAACTGTAACAGTTTCCAAGCTAGGTTTATGAAACTTGGTATGTGGATAGGGGACAATAAGGGGATTATGCACGTTTACAAAATAAAATGTGGTTGCTATGACGACAGAAAGAGTGAAAATATGCCCAAATGTGGATCCTGCCATAACTCAACCAGTTTCCAAGCTATGTTTATGAATTGTGGTTGCTATGGCAACAGTAACATTGAAAATGGCCACAAACCGGTTGGGGACTTCTGTATTGCTTGCAATACTTAATGACTTGTTTCACAGGGTTTTTCTATGATTTGACCTAGTGACCTAGATTTTGAACCCAGATGACATAATATCGAACTTGACCTACATTTTGTTGACATGATCATTGTGACCAAGTTTCATGAAGAGAAGATTGAAATTGTGACCTCTAGTGACTATACACTGTTTTTCTATAATTTGACCTTGTGACCTAGTGTTTGACCCTGAATGGCCCAGTTTCCATATTGACCTAGATTTGGTTTACATGATCATTGTGACCATGTTTCATAAAGATTAGGTTAAATTATGACCTCTAGTGATGACATCGGGTTTTTCTATAATTTGACATAGTGAACATTTTTTTACTCCATTTGACCCAATATCAAACTAGACCTAGATTTTGTTGGAATGGTCATTGTGACCAAGTTTCATAAAGATCAAAAATGTTACATCTAGTGACTACACAAGGTTTTCTACAATTTGACCTTGAGGCCTAGTTTTTGACACCGGGTGACCCAATATCGAACTTGACCTAGATTTTGTTAAGATGGTAATTGTGACCAAGTTTCATACAGATTATGCCAAATTGTGACAACACAAGCCAATTGTTGACGGACGACGGACGGACGGCGACGGACAAAGAGGGATCACAAAAGCTTACTCTGTCACTGTGACAAGTGAGCTAAAACACACACCTCTAAAAAATAGCGAATGTTTTATATGAAAGCGTAAACAAATCACTGTCATGAATCTCAACAAAATACATGAAGTTTTTTACACAAGGAGACCGGAAAGTATTAGATATGTTTAGCGAAAATTTGTATAACATGAGTTCACTTTGCATGTACATTGTATATTGACCGACGGACACATTTAAGATATAAAATTACAAACATAATGACATGTAGGAACAATTATGTCTGGATCTGACTGAAACTTCGTATCTATTCTAGTTTCATCTACAATTGTAGTTGCAATTAAAATTAGCTTGCGGAACACAGCGTGTGCGTGTAACATCACATGACAGTTGTAACATGATTTCTTCGTGAATCTATAATGAGTGTTTAAACTCAATGAGACTACACTACGTCGAATTTCTAATTGGCCACCCTATCAAATTTGATAATATGTGATATATTCAATCAATACATAATGAAGTTGCGTTATGTTTTTATTCCAGACATTCTCCTATCGATTAACAGTAATAAAACACGCATTTAGGTACAATATCACCAATGTGGAACGATTAGTGTGAAATAGCTGTTGTGCACGTGATGCTCGTGCAAGGCATGAACTTTGTCCATATTTTGTTGGAATGTATCCTCTGTGGATTGCCTTTTATGAAAAACATAAAACCTCGCGAGAATGAGCAATGGCAACGTGATGTTTAAACTATTCAGAAACTAGAGAGCTTCCTCTTTAATGTTATTTCTTGTTTGGAATGGCATTGTCATTTCTATGAATGCACCTTGATGAGCAATGATCGACTGGACATCTTGGTATACATTTCATGGTATAAAGTTTTAACTAGTTGATCAATTTCGATGGGATTTTGCATGGAGGTAGTTCTAACGATGTTTTCTACGAATGTAATTACTATATGAAGATATCAAAAACAATTTTTGATACCATCAAAATCTGACCACTTTAGTACAAATGCACCTTTCTAAGATAACATAAATTTTATAAAATAAAACTTGTTCTACTCTTTATAAATGATACAGTTACCTGATTAAGCCTATTTTTTATATCGCTCCTAGTGACCCCCGGTTGTATAAAACATGTTAAAACTACCAGGTCTGTTAGCCGGTCAATCATGTTCATGTAAACACCCCACCTGTTCACCATCATGTTCATGTAAACACATGGCCCGTTCACCAACATGTTCATGTAAACACATGGCCCGTTCACCAACATGTTCATGTAAACACCCGGCCTGTTCACCAACATGTTCATGTAAACACCCGACCTGTTCACCACCATGTTCATGTAAACACCCGACCTGTTCACCATCATGCTCATGTAAACACCCGACCTGTTCACCACCATGTTAATGTAAACATCCGACCTGTTAACCAACATGTTCATGTAAACACCCGACCTGTTAACCAACATGTTCATGTAAACACGCGGTCTGTTAACCAAAATATTTATGTTCATGTAAACACCTGACCTGTTGACCATTATGTTTATGTAAACACCTGACCTGTTCACCATTATGTTCATGTAAACACCTGACCTGTTCACCATTATGATCATGTAAACACCCGACCTGTTAACCAACATGTTCATGTAAACACGCGGTCTGTTAACCAAAATATTTATGTTCATGTAAACACCTGACCTGTTGACCATTATGTTTATGTAAACACCTGACCTGTTCACCATTATGTTCATGTAAACACCTGACCTGTTCACCATTATGATCATGTAAACACCCGACCTGTTCACCATTATGTTCATGTAAACACCCGACCTGTTAACCATCATGTTCATGTAAACACCCGGTCTGTTCACCATCATGTTCATGTAAACACACGGCCTGTTCACCAACATGTTCATGTAAACACCCGACCTCTTCACCACTATGTTCATGTAAACACCCGGTATGTTCACCATCATGTTCATGTAAACACCCGACCTGTTCACCACTATGTTCATGTAAACACCCGGTATGTTCACCATCATGTTCATGTAAACACACGGCCTGTTCACCAACATGTTCATGTAAACACCCGACCTGTTCACCACCATGTTCATGTTCATGTAAACATCCGACCTGTTTACCATCATGTAGACACACGGCCTGTTCACCATCATGTTTATGTAAACACCCGACCTGTTCACCAACATGTTCATGTAAACACCCGACCTGTTCACCATCATGTTCATGTAAACACCCGACCTGTTCACCACTATGTTCATGTAAACACCCGGTATGTTCACCATCATGTTCATGTAAACACACGGCCTGTTCACCAACATGTTCATGTAAACACCCGACCTGTTCACCACCATGTTCATGTTCATGTAAACATCCGACCTGTTTACCATCATGTAGACACACGGCCTGTTCACCATCATGTTTATGTAAACACCCGACCTGTTCACCAACATGTTCATGTAAACACCCGACCTGTTCACCATCATGTTCATGTAAACACCCGACCTGTTCACCATCATGTTCATGTAAACACCCGACCTGTTCACCATCATGTTCATGTATACACCCCACCTGTTCACCATTATGTTCATGTAAACATCCGGCCTGTTCACCAACATGTTAATGTAATCACACGGCCTGTGCACCATCATGTTCATGTAAACACACGGCCTGTTCACCAACATGTTCATGTAAACACCCGACCTGTTCACCACTATGTTCATGTAAACACCCGGTATGTTCACCATCATGTTCATGTAAACACACGGCCTGTTCACCAACATGTTCATGTAAACATCCGACCTGTTCACCATCATGTTCATGTAAACATCCGACCTGTTTACCATCATGTAGACACACGGCCTGTTCACCATCATGTTTATGTAAACACCCGACCTGTTCACCAACATGTTCATGTAAACACCCGACCTGTTCGCCATCATGTTCATGTAAACATCCGGCCTGTTCACCAACATGTTCATGTAAACACACGGCCTGTTCACCAACATGTTCATGTAAACACCCGACCTGTTCACCACTATGTTCATGTAAACACCCGGTATGTTCACCATCATGTTCATGTAAACACACGGCCTGTTCACCAACATGTTCATGTAAACATCCGACCTGTTCACCACCATGTTCATGTTCATGTAAACATCCGACCTGTTTACCATCATATAGACACACGGCCTGTTCACCATCATGTTTATGTAAACACCCGACCTGTTCACCAACATGTTCATGTAAACACCCGACCTGTTCACCATCATGTTCATGTAAACACCTGACCTGTGCACCATTATGTTCATGTAAACACCCGACCTGTTCACCATTATGTTCATGTAAACATCCGACCTGTTCACCATTATGTTCATGTAAACACCCGGCCTGTTAACCAACATGTTCATGTAAACACGCGGTCTGTTTACCAAAATATTTATGTTCATGTAAACACCTGACCTGTTGACCATTATGTTTATGTAAACACCTGACCTGTTCACCATTATGTTCATGTAAACACCTGACCTGTTCACCATTATGATCATGTAAACACCCGACCTGTTCACCATTATGTTCATGTAAACACCCGACCTGTTAACCATCATGTTCATGTAAACACCCGGTCTGTTCACCATCATGTTCATGTAAACACACGGCCTGTTCACCAACATGTTCATGTAAACACCCGACCTGTTCACCACTATGTTCATGTAAACACCCGGTATGTTCACCATCATGTTCATGTAAACACCCGACCTGTTCACCATCATGTTCATGTAAACACCCGGTATGTTCACCATCATGTTCATGTAAACACACGGCCTGTTCACCAACATGTTCATGTAAACACCCGACATGTTCACCACCATGTTCATGTTCATGTAAACATCCGACCTGTTTACCATCATGTAGACACACGGCCTGTTCACCATCATGTTTATGTAAACACCCGACCTGTTCACCAACATGTTCATGTAAACACCTGACCTGTTCACCATTATGATCATGTAAACACCCGACCTGTTCACCATTATGTTCATGTAAACACCCGACCTGTTAACCATCATGTTCATGTAAACACCCGGTCTGTTCACCATCATGTTCATGTAAACACACGGCCTGTTCACCAACATGTTCATGTAAACACCCGACCTGTTCACCACTATGTTCATGTAAACACCCGGTATGTTCACCATCATGTTCATGTAAACACCCGACCTGTTCACCACTATGTTCATGTAAACACCCGGTATGTTCACCATCATGTTCATGTAAACACACGGCCTGTTCACCAACATGTTCATGTAAACACCCGACATGTTCACCACCATGTTCATGTTCATGTAAACATCCGACCTGTTTACCATCATGTAGACACACGGCCTGTTCACCATCATGTTTATGTAAACACCCGACCTGTTCACCAACATGTTCATGTAAACACACGACCTGTTCACCATCATGTTCATGTAAACACCCGACCTGTTCACCATCATGTTCATGTAAACACCTGACCTGTGCACCATTATGTTCATGTAAACACCCGACCTGTTCACCATTATGTTCATGTAAACATCCGACCTGTTCACCATTATGTTCATGTAAACACCCGGCCTGTTAACCAACATGTTCATGTAATCACACGGCCTGTTCACCATCCTGTTCATGTAAACACCCGACCTGTTCACCATTATGTTCATGTAAACATCCGGCCTGTTCACCAACATGTTCATGTAATCACACGGCCTGTGCACCATCATGTTCATGTAAACACACGGCCTCTTCACCAACATGTTCATGTAAACACCCGACCTGTTCACCACTATGTTCATGTAAACACCCGGTATGTTCACCATCATGTTCATGTAAACACACGGCCTGTTCACCAACATGATCATGTAAACATCCGACCTGTTCACCACCATGTTCATGTTCATGTAAACATCCGACCTGTTTACCATCATGTAGACACACGGCCTGTTCACCATCATGTTTATGTAAACACCCGACCTGTTCACCAACATGTTCATGTAAACACCCGACCTGTTCACCATCATGTTCATGTAAACACCCGACCTGTTTACCACTATGTTCATGTAAACACCCGGTATGTTCACCATCATGTTCATGTAAACACACGGCCTGTTCACCAACATGTTCATGTAAACATCCGACCTGTTCACCACCATGTTCATGTTCATGTAAACATCCGACCTGTTTACCATCATGTAGACACACGGCCTGTTCACCATCATGTTTATGTAAACACCCGACCTGTTCACCAACATGTTCATGTAAACACCCGACCTGTTCACCATCATGTTCATGTAAACACCCGACCTGTTCACCATTATGTTCATGTAAACATCCGACCTGTTCACCATTATGTTCATGTAAACACCCGGCCTGTTAACCAACATGTTCATGTAATCACACGGCCTGTTCACCATCCTGTTCATGTAAACACCCGACCTGTTCACCATTATGTTCATGTAAACATCCGGCCTGTTCACCAACATGTTCATGTAATCACACGGCCTGTGCACCATTATGTTCATGTAAACACACGACCTGTTCACCATCCTGTTCATGTAAACACCCGACCTGTTCACCATTATGTTCATGTAAACTTCCGATCTTTTAACCAGCATGTATCATGTACCGACTAACTTCTTCAGTGGAGCATAAGCATGTCACCGGGCGAGTGTTGGTTCGCTTCCTGTGTTTAACAGGTGAGACATTTACATGAATTAATATCCTCCACATTTGTAAACCACAGTATTTATATACTGTCAAACCATAATAAAACAATGTATTGTTTACTAGTATACGTTTCTTTATTAGTATCATAAACGAATATCTAATACCAGTAACCCAGTGTGAGATCCAATATACCTGTATTTAAAATAAATATACAACTGTATTATTAAAGATTACGAAATAGTGTACAGTCCGCTGTTCACTAGAGCCTTGATTTTCTTCACGATTTTCGGCAGAACCTTTGGTGAATGTATGGGTAATACATGAGAGACATCAGGACTAGAGCGCGTCCTGTAACTTGCTAGCTTGATCAGGTCGTACCTATCAACACTGTCATCCACCCCAACCACCACCACTGTGCCTTTATATTTGAGACGCTTTGCCTCGATGGTGGCTTGTTCAATGTCGTCAATGTTACCGGACACCAGTAGAATAACTAATGTGTCGGAATCGATATCGTCAAATTTAGACGGCGTATACCTTCTACGTATGTTGTACAGGAGAGCGGACATGCTCATCGTCATGGATTCTGTCACCGACCTTCTCAAAATATTGGATCTTTTAAACTGCTGCAGTTTGAAGTCAGCGCTCCCACACTGCTCGGTAAAGCCTATTCGTACTTGACTGTATGTTTCCTTTAATGTACTGCCCATATATCTGATGAATTCAGTGACATATTGTCGACTATCACCTCCTATGTTATACAAGCCAAACACAACATTCAGGTTTCCTGTATATCCTAAAATAATTAAATTAAAAATAGTTAACACTTTTGGTTATACGTGTATAAAAGTTCATTTCAAGCAGCTCATTGCTTGTAACTGCAGATTTCTTATAATTTTTATACATATATCCCTGTTTCATAGACCCCTTCAAGACCCACATTGATATTTAAGACATCCCTGTTTCATAGACCCCTGAAGACTCCTCACCCTGAATAAGACATCCCTGGTTCCAAGACCCCTTCAATATCTACCATAAATAAGACGATCCTGTTTCATAGACCTCTTCTAGACCCACCTTGATACAAGTTATCCCTGTTTCATAGACCCCTTCAAGACCCACCTTTATATAAGACATCCCTTTTGCAAAGACCCCTTCTAGATCCAATACTGATAAATAAGAGTCGCCTTGCATCTAACAACAAAGATGTATGTAACAGCAACCTGCATTAAAAAATTCACTTAAACAGATTGAAATGACCGAACAGTGGTCATGTCAAATTCCTTTTATTCCAGAGATAATATAATACATTTTGTTTACTATTATGTTAACAATAATGCCGTGTCTAACCTGTCATTGGTATACCTTCCATTTGGTATATACAGGGATTCGACTTGTAGCATCAGTTGAAACCAAAGTACAACGACCCGTTTAATGTACTTTCTTTTGCCGGACCACCATACTGTCTCGTTTTCACAACCTGGTTTCAGATGTCCGTTCTATTACTACTTCGTACTCAGTACTCAAGACACTAGTACTGTATTAGTCCGGGAAATATCTTATATACGAAATGTTTTTAGATTTTCTTGTTGTCAGGTCAAAACCATCACAGAACTGGATGATTCCACATTGTCAACTCCTTCAATGACGCTACAAAGGTATCGAAAAACCATTTTTCTATCAAATGTTATGTTATACAATGTATTTTGTATTTGATGATAAGTGAACCCCAACCATTCATAATAAGAAAATGCACACAGGAGGCCCGTTTATGCTTTAAATTTAATATGAGCCACGTTATTATATGAAAACAGTAAACAAATTAGTAAATTATTACATAAACAGTAAATATTCTTTTATTGATAATTAAGTATGATTTCATTTTCCCATTTAGGACATCATACTGTTTTGATAGCGGGATTTAGAAACGTCATCCTTATATAGTAGAAGGAGAAAATGAGGCCCCGCTCGCTTGTTTATATACAAATTAGGTCTTAATTAGACATCATAAATAGACCAATTTCAGCTAAACTTTTAATAACATCAAATACAAATGTATTAGATTTACTAAGAGATAGTGTAAATAATTAGGAATCATCGCCCATCAGAAACAACAGAGCACAAAAACAACACATCAGTAACAAGAAAAACAAAACGGAATGGCACAGCAACTACAAAAGGTACACATACAAACACAAGGGCAGTCACAAGACAACCCTGCCCAATGCGACAGAACAATGCATGTCTGAATCCAGAGTAAGACCATTCACAGCACTTTAAGATATCCCAGTCATTCAATGCTCTAGGGAAACTCACTAACATCGAATATAGACATCTCAGGCACTCAACGTTGCTGATTTAAGCCATTCAAAGTCACATAAGGTATTCAGCACTACCGAATACAGGCACTCGTGGCACTTTGTTGTACTCATCCACACTGCTGTTGTTCTGGCTACTTCTTGCAGGTTTTTTCAGTTTTCCGTTGTATGTGGGTGCAAGTATCGGACATGCGACCGATTTCATATCGAAACTGTCAATGTATTTCAGCTGTGTTGTAACGGTCTACTGTATCCTATACCAAATTTACATAGCGCCCTTTTAATGCGGTACACGTTCAAAGGCGCATTGTATAGTGTTGTAGCCACAAGGGCGCAGGTGCATCCTCTACCAGTGCAGATACAACATGATCTGACCAGAGAGACAAACTGGAAGAGAAAGAGAGACATAAGATACAGGCATGTCCGCTGCTGCATAGGGGTGCCTTGTTCTTATTTTGATAGCACAGTCTGGTTCTTTGATGTGCCCGGTGTACAGCACCGATACACAGCTTCCTGGTACCTTTAACCTGATACTTTGTAGTCCACACGGTCATTTATTGCGGAAATACTATGAATATAATTTCAAAAGTGTCCAGTTCACATACCGGGGGTTGAACACACGACCTCTAGATTGACAACCCAGTGCGTTACCACTGAACTATCAACGCTTGGTTTACACAGTGTCTTCTTCAATACCCAGGCGATGACTGGCTATTCAGAAGATAATAGGAGATCTGACGCCGAGGTACACTTGGAATAGTTCAGAGTGGTCCATGTTGAGAATTACATGGCTGGGGTTGTTGTTGTACTGGAATAGTTCAGAGTGGTCCATGTCGAGAATGACGACGTGGCTGAGGTTGTTGCTGTATTGGAATGGTTCAGAGTGTTCCATGTCGAGAATAACATGGCTCATGTTGTTGCTTATTGGAATAGTTCAGAGTGGTCCATGTCGAAAATGACATGGCTGGGGTTGTTGCTGTACTGGAATGGTTCAGAGTCGTCCATGTCGAGAATGACATGGCTGGGTTGTTGCTGTACTGGAATGATTCAGAGTGGTTCATGTCGAGAATGACACTGCTCAGGTTGTTGCTTATTGGAATGGTTCAGAGTGGTCCATGTCGAAAATGACATGGCTCAGGTTGTTGCTGTATTGAAATTGTTCAGAGTGGTCAATGTTGAGAATGACATGGCTGAGGTTGTTGTTGTACTGGCTTCCAATTATGCTTACCATCTCGCTTGGGATATCATAGTGCATTAATATGAACTAAGGCACAGCCTATTTTAGCGAATAATATCTTAAATTTTAAAGAATAGCTCAATTGTTCAGTCATTAGAAAATTTGTGACATTTTTGGGTACGAAGTAACGAAGGACGAAGTCGATACGAACCTGTTTTCGTTTTGAAGTTCACTGTATAACTACGCTGATTATGTGTGTAATAATACGACTTTCCTTGTTTAAAACAAGTACTTTCATGGCGTAATCAGTTGATCAATAACTGATTATATGCAGGCTGTCACGTTATGTGTTTCCTCTTTGTTTTCCCAGCGTTCCAAGATGGCGGTCGATCAAAGTGCTATACGAAGCAACATAGTATTTATCTCCCTTATTTATAACGTGTTATAGATAGGCCTACTCGAGTTTTTGGAATATTTTTAAACATCAGTTAAATATAAAAGAAAATTAATGAGCTACATAATAACGCATTTAGGTAACTTTTGTTATTCTATTGTCTGCCATTTTTCAGTATCATTCTTTGACTCCGAGACTGTAACACAAATTTTCAGACCCATTAACTAGTGAAGTCAAACTCTGACCAAACCACGTGACACATTGACTTGTTGCGAAATTTATTCGGGCGCTTAGGGCCCGAATTATTCGCTATAATTGAATATAATCATATTGTGTCTCTGTCCACTGTGTCGAGCGCCTTTTCAGTGGACAGTTGACGATGACGATTCAAATAGTTGGAATCTGCTCTGCTGTGCTTGACCTTCCCGCTTGAATCCTGCTTTTTTATTTTGAGAAGACTGTTCAGTTTACATCGCTCGAGAAATGTCTTGTTAAACTTTGCTGGGTGTTGGTATACTCCGCCAGTTGTTGCAATCATTGAGGTTGTTTTTCTTCGGTATCTTCACATGGTACTGGTTCAGCAGAAACCTCTTCTATGTCCCATGTGTGCCGGATGAGGTCAAGCACGATGTCTGCAGCGATCCCTTATAAACTATAGATTTCTTGAATGTTCAACACAAGAGCTGTCGATTAGTGCTAGTTTAGCGCTTGTTACATCTCTATTCTTGCAATAAATACTGTTAGAATAATCTAGACTAGTATCAAGTCAGAAAAGTCAAGTTTTTGCAATGAAAGTGCTCCATACTATGAACCACATTCCTCGCCCAAATTGTTAATGTTCTGTATTCGTACAGGAAAGGTTCCACCTCCCTACATTATGAATCAAAATCGTTACCATAATTATTTATCTACCGACGACAGGTTGCAAGTCATCAGCTAAATTGAGGCCCTTATGTTAGATTTCATTATTGCAAATATCTTACCCTGGTAAAATAAAGACGCTCCAGTCTATATGATTATAATAGTATTTACTACAGCATATATTTCAAGTACTAATTATACAGACAGGTCATAAGTTCACCTTTCCCAAAAATCTTCAGCATTGCAAGACTCTTAACTAAGTATTTTTCATATGTTTCTAATTACGTTTGTTACAAAAACCACTAAGTCATTGCTTTATTGTCAATGCATTTTTATTAGCGGTTACATTTCAAATGAATGTTTGTAATACATCGACTCCGTATTGTACATTTTAGCATGTTATAAATAAAATGTACACATACTAGATGGGCATACCGGCGATCAAAACTATCAATTTAATTAATGGCCAACTTATTTATTTACCATCTTATCTAAATATCATCTCGCCATTCAAATCCCATACATACACGTATATAATTATATATATATATATATGATCATAAGAATCCGCTGAGATTCCATTGAATAGCGAATGTTTATATATATTCTGATAAAAGTATGGCACGATTACAATTGTAAATAAAAAACCCACAAAATTGATAGTTTCTGGTATAAAATTCAATGTTACATTTTGTCTATTGACTTTTACACATGAAGACGTGAAGTTCCTTTATTTTCTCCAACAACTCAGACGGATCATTGAGTTGATGTGCGTAGAAGGTCACGCTGTCCTTGTTCTTCTGGTAGCTAGCAAGCACCTTCAGTTCTTCTATATTGCTCGTCTTGTCCACACCAATGGCAATGATGGTACCCACATGCTGCAATCGCATTACATCAAGGGTAACTGCATCGATATCAAAGATAGGTCCGGATACCAGTAGTATAATAATTGGTTTCGATTTAGCTTTAAGATCGAATTTAGAGGGCATATATCCATCAAGTCTAATATGAAGCAGCAAAGAAGAAATACCGGTGGTCATAGATTCTACTACGGCACTGTTGTACATCTCTGTACTTTCAAAGTTCTGTAGTTGGAACTGTGCCTTCCCACAACTCTCAATCAATCCCACTCTAACTTTACCAGAGGCCAGATCAAATCCGCCGGCCAATTTTTTGATGAATTCTGTAGCTTTAGTTCTAGCTCCGCCCCCGATGTTGTACAAGCCAAATACGATGTCAGCTTGGAGATCATTGGCGCATCCTGAAAAGAATAAACACTTGTTACCTACAAGTAACTGTATCATGTGTATATAATAAACACATTGATATTGTTACCTGTGTTATTAACCGACTAGGTAATAAACATTCGCGTTTACCACCTAGCTGAACAGATGTTGGTCTCAGCTCGTTCACTAACTCGAAAGTTGATCGTCAAAGTAAATCCATTGTATTACACAACAAACTACATGTATAAGCATGGTATTGACAACAATTACTGACTACTTGTCTGCTACAGATTAGCATCATGCTGCCTAACTGTGCTGTGTTGTACGATTGCTGTCAAATGCAAGGTGACATTGTGGATACCGCATTTATGACATAATTATGGGAATGTTTATGTTTAAAACAAATTCATAATTCATGTTTATCCTTTTATGGTGGACAAATCATACACAGTGTACGTCCCATTGTGTTTTATCTGTTTACATTAAATTGACATACTCTTCTAAATGCATAGAAAACATGGTCATTGCCCATGGTCATTCAGACTATTAGCAAAAGTTAATCAAAGCCTATCTATGAGTGGATTTATGTTCCAGTGGTACCCGCGCTGAACCATGGATCGTTACTCTTGACACCACATACAACTCACGACATCAGTCGGATGATACTAAATCCCCGTGTAGATGATACATTATATCGGATTGTAAACGAAACAGGGGTGTTTCTGGAATTGGGACATCATCGAGATCATACACTATTCTCTCAAACAATCTTATAATACAAACAATCTGCCTGAGTCATCGACCGTTAGGAGCTAGATAACATGGTGGCGACGATCGATAAAAGCAAATAAACCTGGAATGTGGGTTCTGTGATGAAAACTAACATGTTAACTAAATAATGTATGATTCTGTGAACTTACTTGGCTGATCACCTTGTGGCACTGAAATACAGAAAACAGGTCACAATACGAGAGCTGATCAATACACTCGATAACTTTAAACATAGTTTGTAGAACAATCAAATTACCAGCTCATGTAGACCGATCAAATTGCGAGCGTTTTAATTAATTCATTATATTGTGATGTTACAATATACGTGATGATGTCAATTATGGTGACCAGTGTGCAGCAGGGGCCGTCCAGCATTTCACACTATACATATAAATCACAGAGCAGCGGCCTGCAGTCATAAAGACTTATGTCAAAATTGGAAAATCCTAGGTATATTTCACAGATGACTTAACCCAAAATGTATGTGGATTATGATAACGACAGACGCGTTATTCTCCCCGTACGTTGTTTATCACAGAAAAAAAACGCAATAGTGGGTTACGGTTCTTTGGCAGTGCACTTTAACTTAATGAGATTTATTCAACTATGAAGTTTCAAATTGATGTATCCAATACTGCACACGTTATGGCCCGGAAATAATTAATTAAGAAAAGTTACAAAGGGCCATAACTCCAAAATTGTGCAATAAAGAATTATGGTTCTTGGAACTGCACTTACCCTCAATGAGACGTATTAACCTATGAGGTTTCAAATTGTTATCTTCAATACAGTAAATGTATGAGTTAAGGCATGGACAAGACTTAAGTATGAAAAAGTATCAAGGGACATTACTCCAAAATTGAAAAAAGAGTAGTGGCTCTTGGGAACTGAACTTCCCCTCATTGAGATGTATTCATCTATGAAGTTTCAAATCGATATCTGTAATACTGTATGAGTTATGGACTAGACAATAATTAAGTATGAAAACAAAGGGCCATAACTCCAAAACATTAAAATAAAGAGTCATGGTTCTGGGGAACTGCACTTGCCCTCAATAAGATCTATTTACCTAGACATAGTTCTGAACCGTACGTTTATGTTGCTAACGAAAACTACGATCAGTATTGACTACAAAAAAATAAATATGCGACTCAGTTATACAAAAAGTTTTTTTAGAAATTACGCCCTAAACTGTCTAGGTCGTTCTTCCTTCAATCGTAAGTCCAACCGTATTTCCAGAGTTTTCACAAATAAGAACGCATCGAGACTCTTTAGGTTCCACCTTAGATCTTCTACGTGGTATAGTGTATGAATCCAGGAAGGAGCTAGGTGCTTCTAAAACGGGAGCGCTAGTGGTGGTTCGGTCGGTTTGACAAACGGGTTAAAAACCGTCTGGTAAACCGAATTCAGTTGCGTCCAGGTTTGTTGTAAACAAGAGGGCCCAAAGGGCCGTAGGTCGCTCACCTATCGTAGTAGTTCTCGCAGTTCCCTTTATGGTAACCAAGTAAATGCAGGCTATATTGAAGGTACAATGTTTTCATATTGCCTTAACAAACGACATTGTAATTTACATCACATAAACCCATATTGAAGTTTGAGCCAAGTTTTGTCTATGATTAGACAAAATGACCTTTTTTACCCTTGGTGACCCAATATTGAACTTGACCTAGATTTTGATGAGATGATCATTATGACTGATTTTCATAAAGATTATGTCAAAATTCTGACCTCAAATGACTATGCAAGATTTATTTTATGATTTGACCTTGTGACATAGTTTTTGACCCCGAATGACCCACTATCGAAATTCACCTATCTTTTGTTAAGATGATCATTGTGACAGAGTTTCATAATTATTTGGTCAAAATTGTGACCTCTAGTGACTACACAAGGTTTTTCTATGATTTGAAGTTGTGACCTGGTTTTTGACCCCGGTTGACCCAATATCGCACCCGACCTAGATTTTGTTGAAATGATCATTGTGATCGGGTTTCATGAAGGTTACGTTATAATTGTGACCTCTAGTGACTACACAAGGTTTTTCAATGATATGTCCTTGTAACCTTGTTTTTGACCCCGGTTGACCCAATATCGAACTTGACATAGATTATGATGAGATGGTCATTGTGACCAAGTTTCATAATGATAAGGCCAAAACTGTGACCTCTAGTGTCTATACAACCTAATTGTGGACGGACGACGACGGACGAAGAGTGATCACAAAAGCTCATTCTGATACTTTGTGACAGGTGAGATAAAAATGTCTGGTTCATAAAACCGTGATTAAACCAAAACCGGTTCGTCGCCGATTAATTCGCCGTTAGTTACTAGTAACATGCGTTCGGTCAAATGAGATTATCTCCCTTCCCTTCTAACATATTCTGTCGTTCGTTTATGCATTTTGTAGTATGAATATGTAAATTCTAGAGAAATACCAGCATGGAATCACATTGTAAGGAAGAACAGAATGCATATGGTGTTGTATCCCACTATTTACAATAAACAGCCTTACCCTGACATGTGTTATAAGCAAGCAGTTCCTTAATGCCATCCAGTGCTTTGTATGCATTAACATTCAGTGAATCACCATCTGTAGCCATTTCAGCCAGTTCTGTCTGGTCTGTCATATTCCCAACACCTTTAAAAATTGTGTAAGTTTTAACCATGTTTATTCTTATTTTGGAATTCTAATTTGAACAAAACACTTCATTCGATAACGATCACTTACAATGATGTATTACTTAAACGATTGGACTCCACACTGTGTGAAGTTATTTCCATCTATTGATACGATGCCGAGGTATCTATATAACAAGACACATCTATTGGAACGATGACCAGGTATCTACATAATAAGACACATCTATTGGTACGATGCCGAGGTATCTACATAACAAGACACATCTATTGGTACGATGCCGAGGTATCTATATAACAAGACACATCTATTGGTACGATGCCCAGGTATCTACATAAGAAGACACATCTATTGGTACGATGCCGAGGTATCTATATAACAAGACACATCTATTGATACGATGCCGAGGTATCTACATAACAAGAAACATCTATTGGTACGATGCCGAGGTATCTATATAACAAGACACATCTATTGGTACGATGACCAGGTATCTATATAACAAGACACATCTATTGATACGATGCCGAGGTATCTACATAACAAGACACATCTATTGGTACGATGCCGAGGTATCTATATAACAAGACACATCTATTGATACGATGCCGAGGTATCTACATAACAAGACACATCTATTGGTACGATGCCGAGGTATCTATATAACAAGACACATCTATTGGTACGATGCCCAGGTATCTACATAACAAGACACATCTATTGGTACGATGCCGATGTATCTATATAACAAGACACATCTATTGATACGATGCCGAGGTATCTACATAACAAGAAACATCTATTGGTACGATGCCGAGGTATCTATATAACAAGACACATCTATTGGTAAGATGACCAGGTATCTACATAACAAGACACATCTATTGGTACGATGCCGAGGTATCTATTAACAAGACACATTTATTGATACGATGACCAGGTATCTGTATAACAAGACACATCTATTGGTACGATGACCAGGTCTCTATATAACAAGACACATCTTTGGTACGATGACAAGGTTTCTATATAACAAGACACATCTATTGATACGATGACGAGGTATTTAAATAACAAATTAATTGAGTTAAAAGCCAAGTCCCGCTGACTACATCTACCAAATGGGGATCACCCAGTAATATTGTCCTGACGATCCACAGGAAACTTCCATATGCGATAAGCCCTGAATTTGGTATATCGCTGAGGTAGAACCCACAGCCTCCTGTTTCCGAGACGGACGCTTTGTCCATTAAACTATTACTTTCTCAAAGCATTTACGCTAGCGTAACTCAAAGTGTTCCGTAAATATTGCTTACGTCGATAATATTTGCGCAAAATGGGTTTACTAAGATATTTTTATCATTTTCTGTCGTACGTTTTGGCGTATTTCTACGTAAGGTCGGAGTAACCGTAAATAGCAAATATGAACGTAGTGAGGAGAAATTGACACACACGGTTGGTTTTGGACCGTCACTTGTAGTTATAGACCGTGATTAGTAACAAAAACAGGTTTAATCGTGAAATAAAGTGTGCATTGGATCAGAACTGATAATACATTAAATATATTTTTTACTGGTTACCGCTCTATTGGTGACATTATGACCCGGCCTATGTTTAATATTGAATATTTTTACGCCGTAAATGTATGCAAAACTTGCGATCGATTAGTAAAACGAACTTAGCAATTTGTGTTAGAGTAATATGTATAGGTAGTTTTACATGACAATTACACAATGTTAGTAAAACAGTACACAGGTCTAGTTGAACAACACGATATACTGGTTTAACCTTACCTATGGCAAATACGTACACACCACTGCTATGTACCCTTTTTGCTGCGGCAACTGTTTCCTCTCGTAATCTAGAATTGCCATCTGTTATCAGTATACATATGTGAGCCACACTTGTACGGGAACCATGTTCCTTTGTAAGGACTTCATCCATCATCAACTACATAATATCAACCATACCAATAAGACTAATTCAATCATTCAACTATTATTGTTGTTTTCTGTAATCTACTAATATTTCTGTGAAAATAAGGGACTAGAAAGGGTGTCCCTGATATGGCATTTATAAACGGAATTGTTATAGATGCGGCATACAACTGTACCATACTATCTTTATTCATCATTATATCAAAGCTGTTCGTCGTTTGAATGATACTATAAGCAAGCACGTGCTATGATGTATACTATGATATTAACAGCATGTAGACTGTCTGGGATTTTCACACATTCCGAAATGTTCCCAACATGAACACCAACTATTCTGAAACATGACTATGCTGTTTGTGGGAAATTAGACCGTTAGATATAAGGTGTTCCTAAAGACCGTTTCTCTCAAAGTGCTAAAGTCACACCCAGCAAAATAGATGCGACATTGTTATGTAGTGTGGTATGATTTTGGTAATAATTTTGATGTACCTGTAAAGCGAGGTGAGTATTTGTGATACCTCCTTCAGATTTCACAGACAAAATGGCCTTGGTTATATCTTTAAGGTTGGTGTACTGGTCAAGATAGAATTGAACTTCGGCATCATCACTGAACAATATCATAGATATCTGAAAATATAAAGGATGTAAGGAAATTTAGTTCCGTTTTTTAAAAGTATTGTACACAAAACAAATGAGAAGATTGGGGCTGAAATTTGCATTCAGTCTCCTGGTAGAATGATATCATTATTTATAACAGTTTTAGCTGGTTTGACTGGCAATATCTTTTCAAACGCCATGAATAAATTAGTTGATCCTGTTTCGAAGATGACGTGAACAATGTGGGAACTGGGTAACTGGGTAACGTTCGAATGTGTAATTAGTGTTGCCTATGGCCTCGCTATATTGAAATGTGTTATTAATATTGTTGCCTGCGGCCTCGCTATATTGAAATGTGTTATTATTGTTGCCTGCGGCCTCGCTATATTGAAATGTGTAATTAGTGTTGCCTACGGCCTCGCTATATTGAAATGTGTTATTATTGTTGCCTGTGGCCTCGCTATATTGAAATGTGTTATTAGTGTTGCCTGCGGCCTCGCTATATTGGAATGTGTTATTATTGTTGCCTGCGGCCTCGCTATATTGAAATGTGTAATTAGTGTTGCCTACGGCCTCGCTATATTGAAATGTGTTGTTATTGTTGCCTGCGGCCTCGCTATATTAAAATGTGTTATTATTGTTGCCTGTGGCCTCGCTATTAGTCTATATGAGATATAAAAAGAGGGATGTTAGTAGAAACATTTTTTTAATAAGCTCTTTTGTCAAACATCTAGTCAATTGGTATATGTGTTATTATTGTTGCCTGCGGCCTCGCTATATTGAAATGTGTTATTATTGTTGCCTGCGGCCTCGCTATATTGAAATGTGTTACTATTGTTGCCTGCGGCCTCGCTATATTGAAAATTTATTACTATTGTTGCCTGCGGCCTCGCTATATTGAAATGTGTAATGATTGTTGCCTGTGACCTCGCTATATTGAAATGTGTTATTATTGTTGCCTGCGGCCTCGCTATATTGAAATATGTTATTATTGTTGCCTGCGGCCTCGCTATATTGAAATGTGTTATTATTGTTGCCTGTGGCCTCGCTATATTGAAATGTGTTATTATTGTCGCCTGCGGCCTCGCTATATTGAAATGTGTTATTATTGTTGCCTGCGGCCTCGCTATATTGAAATGTGTCATTATTGTTGCCTGTGGCCTCGCTATATTGAAATGTGTTATTATTGTTGCCTGCGGCCTCGCTATATTGAAATGTGTTATTATTGTTGCATGCGGCCTCGCTATATTGAAATGTGTTATTATTGTTGCCTGTGGCCTCGCTATATTGGAAAGTGTTATTATTGTTGCCTACGGCCTCGCTATATTGAAATGTGTTATTAGTGTGTCCTGTGGCCTCGCTATATTTGATTGCCTGCGGCCTATCTATATTGGAATGTGTTATTATTGTTGCCTACGGCCTTGCTATATTGGAATGTGTAATTATTGTTGCCTACCGCCCATCTATATTGGAATGTGTTATTATTGTTGCCTACGGCCTCGCTATATTGGAATGTGTTATTATTGTTGCCTACGGCCTCGCTATATTGGAATGTGTTATTACTGTTGCCTGCGGCCTCGCTATGTTGGAATGTGTTATTATTGTTGGCTGCGGCCTCGCTTTGTTGTAATGTGTTATTATTGTTGCCTGCGGCCTCGCTATGTTGGAATGTGTTATTATTGTTGGCTGCGGCCTTGCTATGTTGGAATGTGTTATTACTGTTGCCTGCGGCCTCGCTATGTTTGAATGTGTTATTACTGTTGGCTGCGACCTCGCTTTATTGGAATGTGTTATTATTGTTGGCTGCGGCCTCGCTGTATTGGAATATGTTATTGTTGTTGCATACGGCCTCGCTATATTGGAATGTGTTATTATTGTTGCATGCGGCCTCGCTATATTGAAATGTGTTATGATTGTTGCCTGTGGCCTCGCTATATTGGAATGTGTTATTATTGTTGCCTGCGGCCTCGCTATATTGGAATGTGTTATTAGTGTTGCCTGTGATTTCGCTATATTGGAATGCATGAAGTGAGTTGGCTACGGTCACGTGTACTTTATTATTATGGCTGTTACGATGTATCTGGTACAATTAAGATTTTTTTATATTTTAATTGATAATGTCCTAGCGATTAGCTCTGTTTATGTCGAATGACCCTTGTTGGTAACAGTAGAGACGTCATTTTCACTAAAACTCGAAGTAAGGCCGGGGTACTTGTGTTCCAAAGATTTCTTAAAGTGTTAAGGGGTTCTGAATGCTTGTCAGTAAACAAAAGCCTAACATAATAATAAGCATATATTATAACCAAACATATCAATAAAAATATAGCAAATTATGAGTAGACAATAGTCTCGTGTGTACACATGCCTAGCTTGACGCGTTACAAAGATATGCATGGAGCCGCATTTCTATTCGAACACCCTCGTACTGTGAGCCGAGCGTTACGCGTTCGTATAACAGAACTGCAATTTACGTTTGAATTAATGCTGAACGTGATTACTATATTACTATATATCACTATATTCATCACGTTATAACATGAACTTTAGATATATTTACAAACATTTCACTGGTCAATTACGTACTGTAAATGTATGTGATTTCCAATGTTCAGCTACGACTATAGACTTACCCTTGCTTTACCGCTGTCAATATCAAAGTGGCTGACCAAGTCAGCTAAAAACTTCTGTTGACGTTTGAAATCTTCCACCCAGATACTAGTTGACATGTCAATGATCAGTACAATATCAGCTTCCTTACCTTGACAAGCTGAAATAAATATTACAGTATATAGACTGTTGGCATAAATGTTGTTGGTTTTGGTATTGTGCTAGGTTATGTTATCCTTCGGAGTTTTACTAATTGTGTGCCTTTAGATCCGGTGTTTATACATACATAAACATCAACAAATGGTCTCTTATCCTTTTCATTTCAAACTGATTTTTTAAACGACTTTCAATGATAAAAACAACACCAGCCTCGTGGATAAAATCCAAATAAAATTATTATACATGACGTTAACATGTTATGCAACGTGGCGATCTCCTTAAATATATGAATTAAATTGGCTAGAGAAATTGTGGAAAGCTGATGTTTACATCAAAATTGGTCGTTGATCAAAAACGTTTCAATGATAGCAATTACTGACTGCCCAAACTGTGTTCCTGCAGTACTCACTTGCTTTTCTACAACCAACTCACAACGTCCCCACAAGTGCGTGATATCACTGTAGCAAAGGTGACGGAGGAACATAACTTGTCCAGCACAGTAAACAACCCTAACCTGTCCAGCCCAGTATTCAACCTGTCCAGTCCGGTAATTAACTTTTCCAGCCCGGCATTCCACTTTTCCAGCCCGGTATTCAACCAACTCACCCCGTTATTTAACCAACTCATCCCGTTATTCAACCAACTCACCACGGTACTCAACCAGTCCAGCCCGGTATTCAACCAACTCATCCTGTTATTCAACCAACTCACCCCGATATTCAACCTGTCCAGCCCGGCATTCAACAAGCCCAGCCTAGTATACAATTTTATTCTCAACACGAGCTTTACAGTGGATGCGAATAAAATAAGTTGCATTTTTAATTGAAGCAAGTAAAGCAATTCATTAATATCATAGAATGACAAGAAGGCGTGAGAGAGCGAAGTACACGTGACTATTAACATGCATGCAACATTTACACGAACTACTAGTATACTCATTGTATATAAATTGATTGATAATTGCCTTTGACAAATCCCATAAATACGTTATTCAAAGGCACCACGAAATAATAACCATACATGCAGTACTCGTGTCCACAAGTTTACACGCTTAATTAATCAAGCCTATTTTGAGCTAAGTGGCAACATGAAAAACAGTTTTAACATTTCTGTCGGACAAAACCGTTTATTACCATAATAAGCGAACAATTATCATTTACATAATTATACTTACGTACCTTTGATTTCTATCGCAATCTGTCAGATTTCCTATTTCAGACTTGGTAATGAAATAATTATACAATTTGACATTTTATGGACATATTTAGCAATTTTGCCAAAATGGAAATTGATGCCTTGAAGTTAAAGTCGTTAGGTAGAAGATACTGATTATTTGAGAATTGAAGGCGTAATGATATACATACTTGTTGTGGCGTCTCGTGGTTCTGAAAACAATATATAAATACCTATACAATCATACATCGATTATAGTAAGGCTATCATGTCGACTTATAATTATAACCGACTGTATTGAGTAACAAATATTGTACATAATATACCGTTATACTGTGGGATTCATGTAAACAGTTTATAGTTCGATTTCGAGCATTGAGCCGTGACTGCACTTTTAAGGTTTAAACCAATAATCGATATAGGTTGGTATATGTCTGACCAGTCAGATAAGTAATACAATTAAAGCCAAATAGTTCATGTGTCTGGATGGTCATGACGGTAAAGCGCTTGATACACATGTAAAAATAACTTTTGTCAGACCAGGTTCGAATCCCACCAAAATGTTTTTATTTATATTTTTTAAATGCACAGAAATTGCCTACTCCGTGCACTACTAGTATATGTGACAAATCATATTTGTTGCATGTATAGTGTGAGAACATAAGCTCGGAATACACAAATCATCGAAATAATTGAAAATAAAAAAATATATTGAATCGACACATTTTCATGGATGAATTATATTTATAAACAAAAATTATTTTAACTTATGATCTCTTTAAATAACATTAAAACAATGAATTTAAAAAATGAGCGAATTGGGGATTCGAACCAACGATTTCGTGGTTAGGAGTTTTGATCGTTGCCAACTGTACTAAACTATGGTTCGATTACAAACAGATATCTGTAAGAATCATATCACTAAATAATGGCTTACGTACGTAATAAATCATATGCCTACCTGCCAAAATGGACTAGTCGGATAGGTCATGGCTCAGAGTTCAAAATTGAACTATACCAGTCAGACAGAAGAATGAAACCCAAATTCTATCAAACAGTCTAACCACGTGTTGTAACTTAACGAACCCTGTCACATAGTACACGAGGTTAGTAATAAACCGGTACAGGAGTTCAATATATCGCCTTAGACCGCTATAAGCCACAAACAGCCAATCACAGCGAAGTATTGCCATCATCTAAATCAGGTATACAACACTTAAGAGCTGAATAACCTGTGATTTTGATCCTTTGTTGTTTTGAGTAATAAGTACAGAATTTAATCCTATTGCTGGGAGCAAATTGCATAATCTGGTCAAAAATACAATGTACAATTGTTTTAATGTGCATGAATAACGGTAAATGTACAAATTAGTCAGTCACGTGGCCTAAGTCGGATAGACATCTCGTATCACTGGTTATGAGATTAGACGCTCGCTGAAGCTCGCCGTCTAAATAACAAGCGATAATCATTGTCTATTCTATACCTGTCACATAGTAAACGACGTTAGTAATAAACCAGTAAGGAGGATTACAATACATTTCCACAATAATATAAATGTGGACATGTCCACTACTACGTTATGAAAGTTAGTATAACTATAGAAAATTCAAATATTTCGCTGGCTTAGAATTAGTACTTATAAGACTGATACATATTTGACATCTGCATCACAATGCGCTTCTTATGTGCCAATTTCTATAAAAATCGGAACTAGCATTGTTGACCAAACACTTTGTTTTTCCATACGTAAAGAGTAGTTTTCAGACAGTTTGTTCTTGTTTTCTCAAAATATTTTTTGTGTACTTACGACCTTCTAATTTTGAGCAGAGACATGTTGTAACTTATTGCGGAGGACTTGCTGTACAATATATTACCTGTTGTAGATATAAGTATAGGCGGAGTAGTATATAATTGTGTAGTTGTCTCTGGTACGGGTGTAGTGGTGGTGCTAGTCGAACTGGCCGTGCTAGTACTGGTGGTGGAGCTAATGGAAGTTGTCGGTGTAGAAGAAGTCGTGGTTGTTGTTGTTGTCGTTGTCGTAGTTGTTGTTGAAATCACTGAAATAAAACATCGTTTTGATACATGCCAGTATCCTTCATTTTTTCTCATACATAGTATACATTTTGCATTATATAATCAAATTAAACCAGACTCGGTGTTCAAACTGTGAGTGTCTGTCGAGAACCCGTCCCGGTGTCCCAACTGTGGGCGTCTGTCTAGAACCCGTCCCGGTGTCCCAACTGTGGGTGTCTGTCGAGAACCCGTCCCGGTGTCCCAACTGTGGGTGTCTGTCTAGAACCCGTCCCGGTGTCCCAACTGTGGGTGTCTGTCTAGAACCCGTCCCGGTGTCCCAACTGTGGGTGTCTGTCTAGAACCCGTACCGACATCCCAACTGTGAGTGTATGTCTAGAACCCGTCCCGCTGTCCCAATTGTGGGTGTCTGCCTAAAACCCATCCCGGTGTTCCAACTTAGGGTGTCTGCCTAAAACCCATCCCGGTGTTCCAACTTAGGGTGTCTGCCTAAAACCCATCCCGGTGTTCCAACTTAGGGTGTCTGCCTAAAACCCATCCCGGTGTTCCAACTTAGGGTGTCTGCCTAAAACCCATCCCGGTGTTCCAACTTAGGGTGTCTGCCTAAAACCCATCCCGGTGTTCCAACTTAGGGTGTCTGCCTAAAACCCATCCCGGTGTTCCAACTTAGGGTGTCTGCCTAAAACCCATCCTGGTGGCCAAAGCTGTTTAAAACATAATTAGAATAAATTATGTTCAGTATGCCATACATATGTACAAGTTAAATGTTATACATGGCTATGCGCAAAGCTTGGATCTTAAACACAATATAATATACGCTCATATAAAATGTAACTGTACTACCATTACACGCCTGTTGTTTAACAAGTGTTTGGAAATCTGTAGATTGGAGATCGTCAAATGTCCCGGCAAGGAAGAGGTTTTTGGATGATGGTTTAGAAGCGACTGCCTTCAACTCGCCCTCATTAACCTGCAATTATAAGTATGTAAAATAACTAAACAAAGAACGTTAAAAGCCAAACAAGGTTGATTGGTGCGTGACTCGCCCTGTCTTACTAATGCCCTCTACAATTACTCACACTGTGTTACTAGTGCTCTCTACAATTACTCACACTGTGTTACTAGTACTCTCTACAATTACTCACACTGTGTTACTAGTACTCTCTACAATTACTCACACTGTGTTACTAGTGCTCTCCACAATTACTCGCACTGTGTTACTAGTACTCTCTACAATTACTCGCACTGTGTTACTAGTACCCTCTACAATTACTCACACTGTGTTACTAGTACTCTCTACAATTACTCACACTGTGTTACTAGTACTCTCTACAATTACTCACACTCTCTACAATTACTCACACTGTGTTACTATTACTCTCTACAATTACTCACATTGTGTTACTAGTACTCTCTACAATTACTCACACCGTGTTACTAGTACCCTCTACAATTACTCACACTGTGTTACTAGTACCCTCTACAATTACTCACACTCTCTACAATTACTCACACTGTGTTACTAGTACTCTCTACAATTACTCACACTGTGTTACTAGTTCTCTCTACAATTTCTCACACTGTGTTACTAGTACCCTCTACAATTACTCACACTGTGTTACTTGTACTCTCTACAATTACTCGCACTGTGTTACTAGTACCCTCTACAATTACTCACACTCTCTACAATTACTCACACTGTGTTACTAGTACTCTCTACAATTACTCACACTGTGTTACTAGTTCTCTCTACAATTTCTCACACTGTGTTACTAGTACTCTCTACAATTACTCACACTGTGTTACTAGTACTCTCTACAATTACTCACACTGTGTTACTAGTACCCTTACCATGAATGATTTTCTTTTTGATAATATATGTTTTGTTTACAATGAGTGATTGCTTATATTTAACCCAAATTGTTCTGCACTTGGAATACGTGTTAAACATGTTTAAGAAGTTTAGAAAAAACTCACGTTCCTGCCAATTCCAATAGCTATTATCTCAATGCCAGCACCCCTTGCCAAATTGGCCTCATTGACGGTTTTCGTTCTGTTTGCAGACGCACCGTCGGTGAGGAGTATACATATTTTCGGTATACCTTCTCTGGCACCATTGTCGGGTGAAAACAACACAGTGCGCATTTTCATTAGGGCCTGGTCTGTTAACGTCTTTCTTCCAACGGCATGTGTAATGTTCGCTACCTAAGTTGTAGATGAAATGTAACATATTCAGGTTGACATAAATACAATCGGTAATCTGCTTATGTATATCACTGTCGTGTCGTGCGCCTGTCCTAAAATTCATAATGCGACAAGATACAAATGTACCCTAAACGTCGTAAACCAAATTCTCAACATGTCGATCTTTTGCGTTTTGCTAGAAATTTTGCAATTCTTCAAGAATCACTAGATACATGCGACCACAGGAATTCGAAGTTCTACCAATAAAATATTATACAAGTCGGTCCATCACAAATCACTCTACATTCATATATACGAGGGTCATTCAATATATTCGTAGACAATCGTTCTCATTTGATTATTATTGTGTTTTAACAATAATTGCTTATATTATTACAAACAGTCAAAGCAATTTTATCTTCAATAATGCAAACCAGTAGCACGTCATCCGCCATTGTATTACCATAGTAACGCGCTACCACCCCCGACCGACGTAACGTACCTTTTTCATTTGTTCAACTAGTTATAAATTCCGATTAAGTTAATGTACATTTCAATGTTTCTGTCAGATTATTACAAAATATCATCATGGGATTTCAAATAACAAAATCAACTGACCGTGAGTGGAAAATACAGGGTTTCTCATATAAAAACTCAGCTCGGGCGTGATTTGTGAAGAGACAGAGTGGCATCGACGATGTAGATATTGAACTTTGAGAAGTAAATCACGATTCAGGAAAATATATTGATTATCGATTAGATTGGGTACATATAATATTTCTTCATCAAATGAGCTAACTTGATCGCTTATATCTTTTATTTTGTTAGCACTGGCTACATGATTTTGGAGGGAGGGGAGGCATTGCGTTCCTTGTATTATATATATGTATGTATCTAGTGATTTGTAATGGACCGACTTGTATAATATTTTATTGGTAGAACTTCATATTCCTGTGATGCGACACATGAACTTTTTGTCTTATTTTTTGTGAGTAATACATGTTCATTGGGAGACTCATATATGACAAAGGCGTTATACAATCCTTTGTGAATTAGAATACATGTATACCGATCGACTCGGTTTGGTCCAGATTGTTCCCCGATCAATCAATCTATTTTTTTCATGAACCGCCTCGAAATTGCCCCCAGTTTGAACCAGATTAAATCCCAATAATAGACAATTGTGGGAGAACGTTTCTTGGACACGTTCCTGGGGCGCAAGTACACGACAAAGTACCCACTTATCACCGTTGTTCGACCGAGAGAAGGTTCTCTGAAAGATTTCCGTTGTCCTTCTCGAGAGGGTGGCCGAATGTAGGCGTCATCTGTTGACACAGGTTGTCACAGGAAACCAAAAGAAAACGGTATTCGCTCCAGAGAGCGAGCAAGACAACAGGAACTCGGGTGACCCTCGCACGACCAAAACGATCGCGGGTCGTAGGTTTTGATCGCTACGGTTTTTTAGCATCCTTCAAAACACTACCCAATTAACTATTTGTACCCTCCCTCGGTGGAATGTGGCGATTGTGCTAGACCTCCCTCGAATGTATAAGACGGTGCCTGGCGGTCCAGGCTGGATTCCGACTGTTTTCACAAAGATGCGGGTGATCTACCGAAACAAAAGGATCAGGGACACTCGGGCACAAATGAATAATTGATAAAATGGGGGTATTAAGGAGACTTGTTTAATACTTTTGATAGAACTCATCCACTACCCGAACAAAACGATGACGCTGAACATGATCATTATCTTATTACAAATCAAAGCTATAAACTGTAGCCACTGAAAAGTCCGAAACAAGGTCGTCTAACCAAGATCTGCCGAACAGTCGTCATACAGCATATGACATCAAGTATTCGCCCACGTATTCAATGCACCAAGCATTATTTTGGTCTTAATCGGATCTGGGTCGTATGCATTAGAGTACTTTCACTTAATTAGACATTCGGATCCAAAATAGGGTAATTGTAGTCGACACAAGACGACAACGATCGCCGTGATCAAAACATGGATTGATCGTGTAACAAACTGGTCCAGATCGGAAGAAATGCTCAGTGAAATGTGGCTATCAGTTGCATTTGAGTTGTTTCTTTATAGCATGGATTAGGTGCCAAATCATGTCAGAATGGGGGGTTTGCATAAAACATAACATGTATAGCAGAGTTGTTCTTCCTCATGATGCATTTCTTATAAAAATAGCCAGTACGTTACATGAATTAGAATTATACGAAATTCTTGATCAACCCTCATATACGTATCCCAGTATTCACTTCCTTACCTCAATCTTTTGAAATGCATGTATAATTCAGCATACCTTTCAGTATTCAAACTAAATTGTAAATGTTACATGTAGTTGTGTTTCTTTAAAGACGAATTGAGAACACGTTGCTGCATATATATATTCATATATATATATTAAATAAAAAGTGCAATGAAATACAATGTACCTTGACGAGAATCTCCTCTTTGGTATTGAAATCATCTAAACCAAATTCATAGTCAATTTTATCACCAAATGTAAGAGCGGCGACTTTTGTTGTTTCTGCACTGATATCAAACATTTCAACAAGTCGATACACAAACTCAATCTGTTTCTGAAAGTTAAGTAGCCAGATACTGCTCGAACTGTCGATCACAAAAGCCACATCAGCCGGCCGCCCGCACTCGTCATCTCCCCCTGATAACAACAAATACTTTATTATGCCATAGTACATCAACATTTACGTAAGAAAAAATGAAACTGCATGTTAAAATGGCATGTTTATCTTCCATAATGTGTCAAGCATGCATATGACTATAGTATTGTCATCTAACTTACTGAATGTCAGCTGCTTCAATCAGCTACTCACAATTACATTTGTTTAATTATTGCATAGACTGATAATACATTTATGTTTAAGACTAAACCTAAAAAATCAAGAGCCATTACTTATTTATTTGAACGGCACTTTCACAGAATTGTATGTAAAGCTGAGGCTGAGATACATATATGTATACAGCACACAAAACATTTTATTTCGCTACAACAGCAAACTATAAATGTTACAGCATTA
The DNA here is from genome assembly GCA_947247005.1 of Spisula solida. Taxonomy (NCBI): domain Eukaryota; kingdom Metazoa; phylum Mollusca; class Bivalvia; order Venerida; family Mactridae; genus Spisula; species Spisula solida. Next base: position 14,356,542 of record OX365953.1, on the reverse strand, counting down.
AATATAACAGTAACACTATGTCAAACAAACATGCCTGCGAAAAAGACTATCTGCAGATAATGCTACAGTTTATAGCAAGAAAAAGAAGAAATTATCCAGTCAAACGTCAAACTTATGTGTTTTCTTTGCCATTTGACCTCGAAGTTGACCTTGTAAATGACCTTGAAATATCACATTCACCATCTTGTTTTGTTGCCATGTTATAATTGACATTTATGGGAGCATTTATGTTTCGGACTTTAAGCGAAATATGTCTAGATCAATTACTCAAAATTGAATTTCATTTTTACAGATTTGTATGTAGAGCTGAGATATATGTGTACAAAACATTTTATATCTCCATGGCAACCAAACATAAATTTCACGAAAACAAATAAAATAGTTAAACTATGCCAAACATACATTTGTGCAAAAAAGACTATTTGAAGACACTATTACTACACAATACAAGAAATTATACAGTCAAAATGACATATTTTAGTGATTTTTGCCATTTGACCTTGAATTTGACCTTAAAATTTAAGTGGCAATTTTTAGTGAATTGACTGTAGAGCTAATGCTGAGATAAGGTGTACAAAACGTCTTACTTCTCCATGGCAACCAACCATAAATGTTTTTGAAAACATTTAATATAGTCGTTATACATTGTCAAACATAAATCCATGCAAAAAAGGCTAATTGCAGATAGTATTAGTAAACAATAGATGAAGTTATTGAGTCAATATGACATTTTCGGCGAATTTTGCCATTTTACCTTGAATTTGACCTTGAAAATGACCTTGAACAATTACGGAAATCATCTAGTCCTTTGGTCTAGATCATGATTGATATTTATGTGAACTTTGATGACACAGTCTTTAACCAGAAAAAATCTAGAAATATTACACTAAAATAGCATCTTATTGAATTAGATGGCGGCCATCTTGGACGCCATCTTGGATTTTAGGGCCCGCACCATAAATTTGCAATTGATGCCGGCAGTCTGATAATCTTCAGACTGTCCCGAGCATTTTGGTATATAACTCTTGCTGTTACTTTTGGGGTCCACCTTAAATGTTGAAAATGTGGTTTTGCTGCTCTATTATAAAGTGTTTTATGATATATATTCTCAACATTTCTGTAAACTAACACAAATAAAACATTCATTTGAATACACATACACACATTATAGGTATGATTATTGTAAATATAATGAAATTATGATTAATACAAGACTAAAATAAAAGGGCCCTTAATGACATTTTTTTATTTTGTGTTTTGACATTTTCTTTCGAATATTTCTTTCCTGTACACAGTGAAGAAAGATTTTTGTCAAAATCCCAAATATTAACAAAGTTATGACCTTCCAATGGAACCAATGACATGGTTTTGTGTAAAATCAGACATTTCAACTTTGACATATTTTGTTACTGTTTGAATTTTAGTGGCATTATTCCACACACGTTTACCTGCAATGATTCCACATATCATATGAATAATGGTACTTATTGGTGAGACGTTCACACTTGTCTCTTGTTATGAAAATATTACCAATGCAATAAATAGACTTAATATTAAAACATGCTATGACTAGATTCTTTTATTTATTTCCAAATTATTACCATGACAACCACTTCTTTTGAATTACTAGCTTTCAAATATTCCGTGACAATAGTGTGTATTTACCATAAGTGTTATATGTACATGATGTCACATTGAAAGAAGGACAAATGCATGTTATCCATGGTTTGGTTTTAAAATTGAATATATATCTTATGTTGTTGTCATAGCAACGATTCATTATAACCACTCAATTTAACAAAGACTCCGCGTTTAACTCCTGATTTATAGTTATACGTTAAGTCAAAAATATTTTAGAGGTGTGCTATATATGCGATATTTTACAAAATATCAAACGTACTGAATGAAATGGCTAAATCGGAAAGTGTTAGGTATCACATCGACTGGAATGGTTGTACGTGATAGTATAAAGTACTAACCGTAAGGCATGCGTACTGCATCAGCTAGACTTTGAATGGCTGAACTGTATACACTTAATCAGACTCCTTACACAGTACCTATATTTTTCATAATTTCTCGACTAATAATCAATGGATACGGTTAAAATTTGGACTGCGAATGACATTATATTCCTTGCATGTCTCCTAGAATTTATATTCAAATCGGTTGAGTAAAAAAAAGTAAAACCAAATAATGAGCATCACTGTAAAACGAAAAGTCACAAAAATGACGCCATGTAAAAATAGTGTAGGACGGAGCTCCGGCTCATATAGCCATGCAACACATGCATTTCTGCATCATCACAACATTCAACAGTCATTCATCAAAGTCTTCGGATTTTTAAGGTCATTACAATTTGAAAAAATCTTAAAACAGGCATTTTTTCGGCATTAGTAAAAATTATGTACACTCGATGGATGGGGCAGACGTATAAACATGTCATAAAAGAAATGGAGGGATATACAAAATACTACTTTAAAACAAGGAACAGAATGTTATTATTTTATTATTTCATTGTTATAAACTGTTTAGTAAAATTTACACCCACCTTTGTAATATTTTTCATAATGTCTATTTGTGACTTTTCCATTTAAAGTGATGTTCATTTTTTGAAATCATTTTCATTTTACAATCATTCTATTTTTGTCGAGCCCGCTTGCATGCGAGTGTCATGCCCAACCCCCAGGTTCCTATCTCTAAGGTCAAGGTCAGTGTTGGAGGTCAAAGGTCAAATTGAAGCTTGTCCGGACCATAACTTTGTCATACACACGTACATTGCCCAATCTTTCTTATATTTGGCATGAATGTTAACCTCTATGAGGCAGAGTGTCATGCCTAACCCCCAGGTTTATATCTCTAAGGTCAAGGTCAGTGTTGGAGGTCAAAAGTCAAATTGAAGCTTGTCCGGACCATACCTTTGTCATACATTGACCAATCTTTCTTATATTCGGCATGAATGTTAACCTCTATGAGGCAAAGTGTCATGTCCAACCCCCAAATTCCTATCTCAAAGGTCAAGGTCAGTGTTGGAGGTCAAAGGTCAAATTGAAGCTTGTCCAGACCATAACTTTGTCATACAATGACCAATCATTCTTATATTTGGCATGAATGTTGACCCCCATAAGGTGGAGTGTCATGCCTACCCCCCTGGTTCCTATCGCAAAGGTCAAGGTCACAGATGGAGGTCAAAGGTCAAATTGAAGGCTTATTTAAGTTGTAGCCATTTTTCAACGTGCGCCGAGGCTCGACATAATTTGCCCGAGGGCACAAATGTCTAGTTATAAAACAATCATGGAAACAACAGGTAAATGTGTATCTATTGATATGCCAAATTGTGACCAAATCGCATTATAAATGGTTGAGAAATAATGAGAAATATAGGTGTTGCGTTGGGAGTGTGATTAAATGAAGCGTCATCACCACATAGGGTAACGGATGGCTAAACCGTCCAAACAGTCTTGTATAGTTGTTCCGAGCAGAATAATTAAGTTACTGCAAACACACAAGCAGTATGATTCCAAGCCGTGTAGCTAGGAAGACTTATTTCTGTTAGGAAAGTGTGAACGTTTCCTATTGTGAAAGATCCTAAAATGCATGCTTACGATGGGCATTTTGAAAGTTCTTATAACACGTCTGTAAATCGTTTAATGCTCACTGAATGTATATAAAAGTGCATATTTTCTGAAAGATACAACCTTCCTCCACCGAAAACATACCATGCTATTAACATCAGAGAATTTCAAATTCATCTATTTGCCATTGTACATGTAGCTATATTATCCAATGAATTGTCGCCAAAAGGAGTCATATTGGCCCTTGTAGTTTGGAAGGGATAACATTATTGTTGATAATTTCTATAATTTAAATCCAATTTGTTTGGACGTTACATACATCTGGTATTATTTAACTGTGCATTAATGACAAATGGAAAATATTGTTCTTATTTTATAAATGACTCAAGATGTGCATGGAAAAGCCCACGTCCCAAAATGCTCTTGAAAATAGCCATTTTACCGGAAATACGCAATCAGCGAGTTATTGCATTGTACTTCTGGACGTGTTACATGATAATATATAGACCGTGGCCATTTTGTGATACATATACTATTTCATAAAATTCAATATTTTCAAAAGCGCGTAGCGCGAGTGAAAATATTAAAATTTTATCACTACAAGATGAGATATTAACCATTTTCAATCAAAACAAACAACTATTATATTTATTTAAGGAATGCTTATCTAGTGTCAAAACTGGTACTATTTATGCCAAATTACCATTGTGGTTAGGCTGCGTATGAATATGTTATTCCATTCATATTTTTCAATTCAAAAGACGCCATCTTGGATTATGGTGAATATGTAAAAACGTCTTTTTTGAGAATTTTGCATGATACACCCACTTGTAGGAAATGGTCTAACTAAGAATATGAACACCCACATGACATGTTTCCGTTCAGTAATAAAAAAGTTACTGAAAGTTTAGGGTAGAGTTTTTGGTAAAATTAAAGTAGTCCCTTTGAGGGGGCCGAGCTTATGTCAGTCACATTGTAGGTGATAACCAGTGACTGATATAGGTTTCATTTCACTGATAGAACTCCATATCTCATCAGTTAGCATCATATAATTACGTATATTTCCCTTATATGTTATTCAACAACATTAAAAGTTATATTTTTCGAGCAAATTAATAATTCTTCAGATTATCGGATGGAGAAATCTGTCATCATAGCAACAAACTAATTAGATCTACTTTATATATTACATAACACTTATATATAGTTTAGTAGTTAATTGTGTTCAACATATTGATCAATAATAATATGTATATTATACACAACACTAACTACAATACTCACCATGAACGGCATGTACCTGTAAAAAACAATATAAACCATTTACGTATATGACACGAATCATAACATTTTCAAACATAGCTAATTTATGTGCAAGATTGAATTGTATTCAGCAGTCGTCAGGGAGACACATACCAAAAGAAAATACGAAAAAATATCTATTATAAAAAGATGCAAGTAGAGAAGCATTACAAATCGGGGTCTTTTATTGAATGTACATGTACACGTTCATTAATCCGTAAAATATGTGATAGCTGGCATGGAAGTTGCAAGCAATCGTTAAAAGGCATGCACAATTATACAGCATAGGAGAGATCACCGTATTCATATGCAAAATGCCCACCGGCAATCTAATGGATGAATGAACAATACGAGAGGTGCCACACTTATATTTGAACACCGTTGAATAACCGATATTTTCATGCTTACCCGAAATAAATGAAATAACTCTTTTGAACCGCGTAAAGTAATGCGTCAGGTAACATATGCACTCACTGTTTGGTATGTTTGCAATCTGATTCGAGCCGAAATCAGCAATTCTGTAGTTGGTGTGGCGTTTGGCTTTTTGAAGGCCAAATACTCATTAAGAAGCACCAAGAAGGTGTTAATAGATCATTGATATACCGTTTCTGCGAAGAATATCAGTATATTTCCTTATTAGAAGGGTGTTTTACGTTCTGTTGCTCTAATAAGTGAAATGACACAATATATTAAAAAACGCCAAAAAGTGACGATTCCTTCAATAATCGTACCCATTGATATATGATAACTATGATAATTCTAATAACCCAAATGGGGATTTCAATGAAGGTAGGAGTATCCTTCGGCACTACTTATAGAGTAATTTCGACAATGGTGAATGATACACTCTGAAAACCAATTGGTTTTCACCAGCGATTTTACCAAAAATACAAGGGAGACAATCGTCTAAAACCCCCGTATATGCTGTAACGGAACGGTAATTTCGATAACTGTGTCACCTCTGATGATCGTAATGCTTTATCATTAAGATATTTACGGTAAAAGACCAGATTGCTATTTGAGAAATGTCTTCGGGACAACCAAAAAGTTAACATTCGTTAAGCAACATGAGTTCCCATCCGGTTGCTTGACTTGTGCTGTTGTTTGTTAAAACTAATAAAATATAACTCATATGTATCCAGCATAGGAAAAAATAGCTCACAGTACTGTGCTCTTAACGTTTTTTGGACATTAGTCTTGCGACAATGTCTTGAACATGGTGTTTTGGTCAAGACTCAGCTTCATACCCCACCACAATCACACTATTCGATACCTTAAGGACACGAATTCCGAGTATATTATACCAGAATAGTAAATGCCGAAGTCTAACAATCCTGCATTCATAGTATTGGGATCTTACCGATAAAGCAGCAGTGATAACACTCGATCAATGTTTTCACCATCAATGAGCGTTTTTGGTTTTCAAAAAGGCAAACGCCATAACATCTACAGAATTGCTGATTTCGGCACGAATCATATTGCAAACAGACCAAACAGTGAGTGCATATTTTACCTGATATATTATTTTACGCGGTTCAAAAGAGTTATTTCATTTATATCGGGTAAGTATGAAAATATCGGATATTCAACGGTGTTCAAATATAAGTGTGGCACCTCTCGTAAAAACCAGCCATTCACCAATAGCTAGCTGGTGATACCTTTGAGACAATCTCTTGTATATGCTACAACGGAACGGTAATTTTGATACATATGTCACCTCTGATAAGACTTACGGAATATCACTGCAGTGTGTTGATCCGTTGGGCCGTATTACCTCGAATTGTTGTGTAATGCCGTATCTCATTACTGCTTAATGGATCAACACACCTGCAGTAATATTCCTTTTATTATATACCTACAAATGTGAAAAAAACGTTTTACGCGCAAAATTCGTTTAATGTATATCCATTGACGTCATGAACGTCGGCATATTTTCGGCATATAACGCGACGCCCATTCATAAAAATTCGTTAAGACATATGAGTTCGCGGCCGGTTACATGACATTTGCTGTTGTTTGTTATAAGGAATACATTGGAGCACACATTTATTATACAAAAGAAAAAATTAGCGCACAGTATAATGCTCCTAACGTTGAAAAATGTTTTTGGATAACATGTTTGCCACATCTCTTGCCTGGTGATACTCAGCCAAAATACTTGTTTACAAAATTCCAATTTCTATCTAAAGTTACCATAAAACTACCTTTTACTAATGCTTGTATATGTACCTTTTTTCTTCAATAATTTTGTCTAAGTAACACATAATAATGCATAACTATGGAAATAAATATTGTTTAAACTAAAATTTAGCTTCATACCCACAACAATCACACCATTCGGTATCTTAATAAAACGTATTTCAAGTATATTACAGCAGAACAGTAAATGCCGAAGTATGACAACCCTGCATCCATAGACTTTGGAATCTTAAGGATAAAGCAGCATTGATTACACATAATCATTTGGATTTTTCGGTCTTCAAATAGCGAAAAAAAATGCCCCTACAAAACTGTTTATTTGGGTTCTAACTGAATTGCAAGTATAAAAACAGTAAGTGTATATATTACTCTACACATTAATATATCCGGCTGATTTGAAACATTTGAATTATAGCAAGTCAGCATGAACATATCGAATGTGGAATACTGTTCAAATATAGCATGTCAGCATGAACATATCGAATGTGGAATACTGTTCAAATATAGCATGTAAGCATGAACATATGGAATGTGGAATACTGTTCAAATATAGCATGTCAGCATGAACATATCGAATGTGGAATACTGTTCAAATATAGCATGTCAGCATGAACATATGGAATGTGGAATACTGTTCAAATATAGCATGTAAGCATGAACATATGGAATGTGGAATACTGTTCAAATATAGCATGTCAGCATTAACATATGGAATGTGGAATACTGTTCAAATATAGCATGTCAGCATGAACATATCGAATGTGGAATACTGTTCAAATATAGCAAGTCAGCATGAACATATCGAATGTGGAATACTGTTCAAATATAGCATGTCAGCATGAACATATCGAATGTGGAATACTGTTCAAATATAGCATGTCAGCATGAACATATCAAATGTGGAATACTGTTCAAATATAGCATGTCAGCATGAACATATGGAATGTACAATACTGTTCAAATATAGCAAGTCAGCATGAACATATCTAATGTGCAATACTGTTCAAATATAGCAAGTCAGCATGAACATATCTAATGTGCAATACTGTTCAAATATAGCATGTCAGCATTAACATATGGAATGTGGAATACTGTGCAAATATAGCATGTAAGCATGAACAAATGGAATGTGGAATACTGTTCATATATAGCATGTCAGCATGAACATATGGAATGTGGAATACTGTTCATATATAGCATGTCAGCATGAACATATGGAATGTGGAATACTGTTCAAATATAGCATTTCAGCATGAACATATCGAAGTCTATCATTTGATATACTGGCTTGTTGCTGGACTAAACCACAGGAATTTGAAATTCCACCCAATCGCTCTATACGTATATATACACGCAATACTGAAGGAACGAAACGCCTTTCCCCCTCCAAAATGGATCCCCGTAGCCAGTGCTAACAAAATAACAGATACAAGCAATCAAGTAAGCTCATCCGACGAAGAATATAATATATATTATGTACCTCATGCAAACGAAAATATTCACTTTCGTCTGATATTACGAAATATATTCCATATTTCCTTCACGAAATGTCAATATCTAGTACATCGTCGGTGCCATTCTGTGCGTCACTAAACCACGCCTTCAGGCAAATATTAAATACATTTAAGGGGATAGGGTAGACGAGCAAGATTTGCAATGAAAGTGCTGCCATTCTATGATAAATATGCTTTATTAATGCGTATTTGTTGATTAACTGCAACGGTAAATATAGTACATTGTAATGCTATGTTTGTTATGTCCGCCAAAATTTAATATGAAGAAAAAACGCTTTCTGCAAACAAGCCCTATCGTACTATAGAATGTCCAATCAGTAATATTTACAAACCAGTAATATTTACAAACCAGTGATATTCCTTAGCTACTATAACTCCAGCGCGATAAATTGCAATACAAAAACAAACACAAACTCCGCTATATTTATCGTTTCTGAATATTTAGGAGCATGAACACTTTATGTGTTGTGCCAAATGTTTGAATGCTTTCATTGGTAAATGTTACGGTCCTTGATTTTAATCCATAACAAAAATATAGGCAGTATTGTGTTTGTTTTTGTACTGCAATTTATCGCGTTGGAGTTATAATCGTGGGCCGATGTGTTAAAAATAACAAAATCAACTGACCATGAGCGGAAAATACAGGGTTTCCCATATAAAAACTCAGCTTGGGGCGTGGTTCGGTGACGCACAGAATGGCACCGACGATGAACTAGATGTTGAACTTTGAGAAGTAAATCACGAGTAGTTCGCGTAGATTCAGGAAAATATATTGATTGTCGATTAGATTAGGTACATTTAAGTTTTCTTCGTCAAATGAGCTAACTTAGCACTGGCTACGGGATTCCATTTTGGAGGGGGGAGAGGCGTTGTGTTCCTTCAGTATTATATATACATGTATGTATGTATCTAGTGATTTGTGATGTACCGATTTGTATAATATTTTATCGGAAGAACTTCAAATTCCTGTGACTAAACCAACAGCCCGTTACCAACACAAGTGTCTTACAGATGATTATATCTAGATAAACAGTTTATATATGTATACAAATGTATATAATTACACCTATAACATTGTCCGTATTTGATGATAAAGTTACCAAGTTAGCCAACACCATATTTGAATCATTCTTTTAAACCAGGTATAGCATCAATGGGAATCAAAACAAAAAAGTCCAAATGGTTCTATGTACAGTGTATAAAATACAAGTATGATATTTATTTAATAATTTGTAGCTGGTTAACCATAACTTTCATGTCCACTATATCTCCCACAGAGTTCAATTTTGCAAGTGATTGTAATTTCAATATGCTTCACTAAATATAAATATATATTATTTCCTTTTTTTACAAATACACAATCACAAAAAAAAGAAGTAACAAAGAAGTATTATGACATTTAGCAAGATGACGGATCTTATACGACAACTAACGATACTTTTAAGTTTTTAAAAGTTATATGCCATGATCAGTTATGATAATGCACCGATTGCTACATTAGACAGACTTATTTACTAATTGCATTTGAAACTGTTATCCTTCATTGATATTAAAATCATCCAAATTTTGGCAACGTGTCCAGAGTAGACTCGTATCCACTGCGTTATTTCAGCAATAAAAAGATCATAATGTTGTTAATTTTCAATCACCATTGAGTGATGTTTGATCGTACGATTTTATTGAAAGTAACAATGTATCCCTAAAAGTGTATTAAGTTTACAAAGCACTGTTTGTTCATGCAAAATATTAAACAGATTTGCCGAACAACATACATTTTCTTAGAAAAACAAAATCAATCAAATAGTTATTTCAATTTTTCAAAATGACTGTATTAAAATTGACAAGATTAGAACTGTTTTTATATTTTTGTGATAAAAATTCCTGCAAGTTTGCCGACGAATGCTTAAAGCATATCTAAGTACGAAACTGTCAAGGAAGACCTCAAATAAGTTTTACTATTCCTATTTCGTTGTAGATAAAATACATATTAAACTAATTAGAATGTTACAGTTATAGTTACACGAGCCCTTGTATAGTATGTGTAATACGAAATAAATTTATGCTATGTTTAAAATATGAACACATATATAATGACATTGCATTCTTCATATCAACCAATGATAGTTTTAAGTTCCAACTCACCAACAGTAGGAGAGAAACGGCCGCAAACAAAATCCCCTTCATTGTTTAACTGGATTTTAGACTTTCCCTCTGTAACTCAAACGAGAAATTGAACACCGTCATAGAAACAATACCGTTTATATAGCGGCACCATAATTAGCCACAATAGGTCATTCTCCGCCCAGACATTCCAACAGAGTTACATGCGATATTCTGGAGACATGGGGTTTGATTGGCAAACAATGATATACAGTCCTCAGACAGTTAATTTGCTTAATCAAATTAAGTTTCAGACATAATTTTGAGACCTAACTACGTACATAATGTCATACTTTGTATTAACATAATTATGAACCTGAATGTGGTGGTATTCCATGTCTCGACTTATTGTCAATTTTAGAATACATCAGCTACAGGATAACTAGTAGTTTATATTAAGTCGAATGATGTTGCTGATTGAATAACTTGTACATAGCGCATTTCGTAATGTTGTATATACAGTACATAATTATTACCAATACTTTAGCAAGGACAAAGAAACAAACTATCTGACAGTTTTATGCACGAGTAGATAGGTTCACCTTAACGGCATCCATATAGCCGTGACATCCATATGACGTAGGTTTAAGCATGAACGTTGGGATTACGAAGTTCACCAGAAAACCTACGTTGTATGGATAATCTCGGCTATATTGACGCCGCTTAGCGATTTAGCCGCAATGGATATGACGTTACAGGAACTGGCATCCGTGGTTGCTGTGACAACTGCATCAAAACGGTGTACCAGCTTTCGAAACGTTATAGGGTACACTCGGATAATTTCCAAAAATGTCTAATGCCCGTATATACCCCCCCCCCCTCTTAGTAAAAACATTGACAAGGGGATAGAGCGCTATTCTCTACACAAATCAGCCACGAAAGGTATCTGCATTGAAATCTCGACAAAAGAATGCATGTACATCATAAAATAATAAAAATAAGGAACATAGAACAAGACAAGATCAAGTTTAGTGTGATTGGAAATTAATAGGTGTATATATTACATAATTAGAATATTAATTGACTGTTGACCATGTATTCATTTATATGAAATTATTTTTTCCTGTATGTATTTCAAATAAACTGTAAAGTGTTTATGTTCGATTTGTGCATTATTCTTTTCAATAATCTGACCAATATGCCTATAGTTGTTAAATATATATAATATGTTCTGGGTGTGATTGTTTTTTCGACACGATTATCCCATGAAAAATGTGGTCATACCATGTGGTATGTGACATGTGACGTAATTTTTTTTTTGGGGGGGGGGGTTAAGAATTTAAAGCAAGTAAAAATCTGTAGACAAAAAGTAAAAAAAACGTAACTATTTTATTCTTAGGCCGATTTAACGATGTCTACTCGAAACCCAAGCCAAACATGCGACGTAATATTTTTCTACGAAAGGTCTTCGACCGAAATCGACTTGATAGCAGTTGTGTTGGTTTCAAGAATGTTATGTGGCATGGATAGTACCTATTCTGGGTTTGTGCATCAAGAGTGTCTTCAAATTCGATCGAAGAATAAAGTACCTACGATTGTTTTTTAGAATTTTACTTGCGTTCCTAGCCAACAATGACGTCACATACCACGTGGTATGTCCACATTGATGATGATGAACTAGTTACCTACAACAGCAGTGTAGCAATACAATGTGACTTTGACATCACCTACGGCTACCAATCCAAGACGGAATTTGTCTCGCTTCGGGAGCAAAAATAGCGGTATTTTATTTCTATATCAATTTCTATGAAACATTCGCAAGTCTGAGGGGAAAAAGAACAATTTCCACGAAAAGTAGCATCCCTATCAGCACCTGGGCCGTTTTCTCCAGCACCATGTGAAACATTGGAAAGGAAGACGACTTTGCGGTAAAACTTTTTTGCCACATTGGGTACATTCAATGCCCTTAAAAATGTTTTCCATGACTTAGTATTTGCCTAGACATGGACGAAATAAATATAAATGTCTTTTCACATTGGTCACATTGGAACCTTGTTTTTTTCCTGAAAAATAAAAAAAAGATGAATCAGTTGATTGGTTGTACATACACAATAATATCAATGTCTGCATGTCAAAATATCTTGACAACATGGACAACATGGTCCTTTATTGCTCACCTGTGTATACATTGACATCAGACTTGTACAAATACCAAATGGAAACTATCAGCAAATACAAGGATTTCTATGATTTGTCTTTGTTTGTCTGACACATATTCAAGTCAACTTTAAAGATTCATCTATGACAATCTATCCTCCATCTATAAATGTGAAACCAGACCGGGGCTCGAACCCACAATTTCACAGTAAGTGCAATATGTAATAATAATAATACTAAAGACTTTATTTATAGTTTATATGTGAGGGCATGTAAATTATGCAGTTATACACAAGCAACAAAAAGTAGAAAATGATGTCAAAATTAGTCTGAGTAATACAAGACAATGCCATTGCAATAGTTGTTATGACGACTAAAACACTAGCCGGACCATTTACGTTGTATCGACAACCGGACTCTGGTTCGTTCAACTTTGAAAACGTTAGATTTTGGCCTATATAAATACAGTATTGATAAAAGAAGAGTATCGGGACAAGAAATGTAACCCTACAACAATTGCAAGTACACAGTTTTGACTCGGTAAGCTTTTATTTTGTCTAATTTGTCTAAAATGTCCGCATTTCATGTCTGTTTTGCATTGTTTACGGTTGAATAATAATTTTCAGCGTGCATTACGTGAACATGCATTGATGCAAGACAAAACCAAGTAGCTACGAGCATGTAGGACAAACATGGGCATTCCGTAAGAGTATTCATGTCTTATATAATGACAACTTAGACAACTATTAGCCGCAAATGGCCAATCACAGCTTAGTATTGCCATGGTCTAAATCCCGTATCCAACAGTTTTTAGCTGAATAACCTTTGATTTTGATCATTTGTACATGTACAACTTCTTTAATGTGCATGAATACCGGTACGTGTACTAATTAGTCAGTCACGTGGTCTAAGTCGGATAGACATTGTAACCAAACTGGCTATGTGTCAAATAATAAGGAAGTCACTGCACCGCAAATAGTCCCTATTATGGCAGCTCCACTGCAAACGTGTATTGGGCCAAAACATTTAAAGTTACAACACACGCGCTATTTTCCTTTTACTTTAATTTTCAATATCTACACTCATTAAATGTTATAAGTACACCAACTTGTTACGCTTGTATCTTTTTTATTATACATAATAGCTTATTAATTTTTTGTATGGTTTCATGTGAGTAGTATAACAACAATATCCAATAATTGGATATTTGTATTTGGCTTGGTTTGAGCAGTGAACCGTGAATTCTCAAAATTCAGAAAAAATTCACATGCACAACACTGTGTATTGTACAACGTCTTGAAATGTTGATTACACATTGTCCAGCAATACCGAAACCCAAAAAACATAAAATCTGAAGAATTCTGAATACAGAAAGAACTAGAGACGTGTGTAAAATATGCATGTCTCATGACAACCAAATAGCCATGTATACTTAAGACCATCCCGACCTTGACCTTTGACCTATTGACCTACACATTTGCACAAATCTTTTCTTGATGATTAGCAACCAGTCTGTGAAGTTTAACGATCTTACGACCCACCGTTCTTACGTTGTGGATCAGAAACCGTTGTGTATTCGAAGGTCACGGTAATTTTGACTTTTGAACCGTAGCGACCTCAAAATCAATGGGGGTCATCTACTGGTGATGAACAACCTCCACTTAAAGTTTATAGGCTCTAGGTCCCGTCGTTCTGGAGTTATTGATCGGAAAACATTAAGTTTACCAACCGGCCGATCGACATGCATGTGTTAAGTAATAAACGCCACATCTACGATACGGAGACATAAAATACTTCACTACTTACATGTTTAAACATAATAACTGTAAAATAAACATAATAGCATACATGTTGTAGATCTATATTGTGTAATATTTCAAGCTAGAAGCAAAATGATATACACTATTTGCATGTATCGCTATTTACTGTGTTGGTGTACTTATAACTTTTAATGAGTGTATAACGATTATCTGAAATCAAACATTCACAATCTCAGTATAACAAATACAAATAATAACATACAAAACAATTTCGTATCAAAACAAATTTATACAAAACAACAGAAATAATTCCAAAACAAGAATCGTGGAAATCCTGCGATTAATTATGCAACGCATTCGTTACTTTATTCGAAATACACCAGCATGCATTTGAACAGTAAAGAATGCAATAGAACAAACTTGTTAACAATAATGACATGTAATTGTTTAAACCAAAACAATAACTTACTCTAACAAGCTTAATATGAAAATTACTTAATCAAACAATATTTCCACCAAACGAAGGCAATAAAAAAATAAACTTACTGAACTAAGCTATCTCTTGGCTCAAAACGTAGTGAAATATACAAACACTTTTATGTCTTTACACGACAAAGTCTAGTAACTGACTGCGCCCTTATCAGGCGGGAAACTCGGCATTTGCGTGTACTATTAATTTTTAGGGACAACATTGACCAACCAAAACTCAGAAAACACCATCAAAGTTGATAGTCAAACTGACATTTTCTATATATGGGAGGCTCTCATCCTGAGTTTGACAAAAACAAAATGTGGGACTACACCCCTACTATCAACAAAGTACCGGCTAGTTAGCACGACTAATTATTGTTAAAAGATACAGACCCTAATAATTCAACGCTGTACTAACCACAAATATTTGGAGTCTGAAACAGACATCTCGTATCACTGGTTATACGATCATAGGGGTCTGTATCGACTCACTGGTCTCTCATATACTATATATAGATACATGTATCAGGGAAATGACTAGTATCAAAAGGGCAACACCACCAACTTTACAAACAGTCGTGTAACTTTTCCAAAATGGAAATTAATCCAATATTGTTTTCTTCAGTAGCAAGCTTATACATATATCTTCGAGATACAACCACTCTTATGTCAAAATATATCGCACTCGAGCCGTTACAAATGCATGTACATGTTGAAAATATACTGAAAATAAAATCTGGACGTGGACGTGGACAGGCCCTTATCATACTAAAGGGCTCTTCACGCAGGAGTGGCGACAAAAACAACGACAAATTTGGATGAGCGTATAATAACTAAAACAATAACCAAAATATCACCTCTGAAAAGTAACACAGGCGCTAGTGCGGTCATTTCATCATTTTGACATCTAAAAATGTTCATCTGCCCTACGTTCAAGGAAAGTAACCTGCAAACATGTTTAACAATCACGGGTTTTTGTCGATATAATCCTTCGTTGTACGCTTCGTTTGTGGCATACAATTTGAAAGTACTGATTCTCGTTTTTTCCGTTCTCAGTTCGAAATAAGGACGGGTGCACGGATTTTACTATGCACATTTTTTTGTTTGCCTCTGTCCGCCATTTTGTTTAATAACACAAATACTCGCACACCACCTCCGGATATGGTTAGCCAAACTTTGCGTACGTGTCAAACATGTTTTTTAAACATACCGTTCAACGAATAACAGGTGCGTACGAGGGTGGGAAACGTACGTCACGTATTGTTTCCTTGAACGTAGGGCAGACTTCCATGTTTGTAAAGCCGACCACCCGATGATACAAGCCATTTTACTGGATGAACTTTCGAACATGTGACCACCGCAAACAGATGTACTAGTTCTCGATATTCTAGCGTACTGTCGATTCAAAGATATCTGTCAAAACCGCCAGAATGTTCCATTTCTTAATAGGTAAATGTATGTACTGACCAATCAGCGCTCTTATTTTACTCATACCATATTTTACCATAGGTTTATGTTTTAAAATAAGCGTCGGATATTTCATTAGCGTTCTTAGCGTAGTGCGTTAAATGCATGGTATCAGCATAAAACATTGGTGAAATCCAAGTATTGGTTCGAATCCAGTCTGATACACTTTTTCTTTGTTATGTTTTTTGTAATATTTTTTCTGATGTTTTTATATCGACAAATTTATTTTATCATACTTTTTTTGCGAAAAAAGTAGCTGGCTTGATAAAGATACGCTATGTTTTTTTTTTATATTTACTAGTACAATGTACATTGAATGCAAAATTGCAGAAATGTTCAGCTTCGTAGGATGAACTCAATCCTGGTGTGCTGGAATATAAATGCGAATAGTTTAGTTTATTCATTGTATGTACATGTTTTGTATGTAATTACCGGAATTAGCAAAAGCATTAATATAGTTTTACATAGTTTAAGCAACATTAAAAAATCTAGGCATTGTTGGGATTTGAACTCGCAGTAAATTGTATACATTTTCAAAATAAGACTCACAAAACCATAGCTGTTAACCACTCGGCTATAAGGGCAGTTAATGATTTGATCATTTAAATATAATTATGATGGTAGGACTTAGTCCTGACACACCTGTAAAAATCGATCGTATTGAATGTTTGTTTACGCGGTTGTGACAGATAACTTTGAATCAACAGTAAGTACTGTCGATTCAAAGATATCTGTCAAAACCGCCAGAATGTTCCATTTCTAAATAGGTAAATGTATGTATTGACCAATCAGCGCTCTTATTTTACTCATACCATCTTTGACCATAACTTTATGTATCAAATTAGCATAGCATATTTCATTAGCGTTCTTAGCGTAGTACTTTAAATGCATGGTTCCAGCATAAATCATAGGCAGCCTGCACGTACCCTACTACTTCACAAGTCATATCAACCTTCTCATTGTTTACCTATATAAGTTGTCATAACATAGTAAACAGTGGTAAAATCCGATTTGGCCGGGGTAGTATTTGGGTACGTGCTGACTGCCTATGGCATAAATCATTGGTGAAATCCAAGTTAAGGTTTGAATCCAGTCTGATACGGTTTTTCTTTGTTATGCTTTTTATAATATTGTTTTTCTGATGTTTTTTATATCGACAAATTAATTTTATCATACTTTTCTTTGCGAAAAAAGTAGTTGACTTGATATAGATACACTATGTGTTTTTTACATTTATAGTACATTGAATACAAAACATGATTGCAGAAATTTGCTGGAATACAAATGCGAATAGATCTAGTTTATTCATTGCATGTATGTAATCGCCGGAATGACCAAAAGCATTAATATACATAGTTTAAGCAAAATTTAAAAAAAATCTAGGCATTGTTGGGATTTGAACTCGCAGTTAATTGTATACATTTTCAAAATAAGACTCACAAAAGCATAGCTGTTAACCACTCGGCTATAGGGCAGTTAAAGTTTTGATCATGTAAATGTACTTATGATGTTAGGACTTAATCCTGACACACCTGTAATAATCGATCGTGTTGAATGTTTGTTTACGCGGTTGTGACAGATAACTTTGAATCAACAGTAATACGTATTGGGTGCACAACCGGGGTCAAGTAGTTTGTAAATAAAAATATTACGTATCGGTCTACAAATTGGGCACGAAAATCTCGTGTTCTGATCCAAGTGAGTAAGCAAGGAATGTAGAATGGTTGTAAATATTACTATCTTCCACGGAAAAGCGTTCAGCGGTTGAAGGTTTTAAACGAATCAATGAGTCTGCTCTCCATTTATAGAAGTACAAGTTAAATATACCCGAGGGATGATCAACAAATAAAAGGAAAATGCTCTTAAATTCTTGTTACGTGACAAACATGTAATATATTGGCTTATCATAAATCATAAACTACGAAAAACGTTCATTTTAACACGGAAAATAACTTTTATGTATTTTGGACACTTATATCAAAATAAATCACGGCATGTGTAATAAGGAGTACAGCACTGAGAATTTGGTCTGATCCTTACCTTTATACTTGATTAAACAAATGTATAACAAGCTCTTGCGTTGAATATATGAATTTCTGCGAGCAAACTGTGCATATCGGCCCTTTAGATTTTTTATTGCAATTCGAGCGTCACCGCTTTATGAAAACATACAACCTTGGTTATACACATAGACAATATATTAGCTGTTAATTTATGCTAATAGAATAGGATCTACATGTAGTTAAATTTTCTGTACTATACTATATTGATACTATAATTATATACAACTATATATAAATGAACGATCAAAACCAACCCGTTATCAAAACATGACTTTACAAACGCAGGATTGGTTCAATACATTTTGCGACACGCAACGTTGTAAACATTTTTAAAAAGCTATATGGCGTCGAATGACGTTGCCACATGAGGTCATGTCTATTCGGGCTTAAGAACGTTCCATAGACTTCCATTGACGAATAAAGTAGATAGGCCTACAGTTCTAAATTAGTACCTGTAATTTTCCGCATACAGTGTATTTGTTGATCAACCATCGATCGAATTTCATAATGGCACAAGGTGTGGTTTGTGAGCCCTTTAGTATGGTAAGGGCCTGTCCACGTTCATGTCCATTTTTTCAGTATATTTTCAACATGTATGCATTTGTAACGGCTCGAGTGCGATATATTTTGACATAACATTGGTTGTATCTCGAAGATAAATGCTTACTACTGGAGAAAACAGTACTTGATTAATTTCCATTTGGAAAAGTTACACGACTGTTTGTAAAGTTGGTGGTGTCGCAATTTTGATACTAGTCATTTCCCTGATATCTATATCTAGTATATGAGAGACCAGTGAGTCGATACAGACCACTATGTTAATACGATTAGACGCTCGCTGAAGATCGCGTCTAAATCTCATAACCAGCGATAATAATTATCTATCCTATACGTATTTATTATCCGTTTTTAAAACGTCTTACAAAACCCTATGGATAATAAAAAATATCGATATTTTTCTACGAGAGATTTAGCTTATGCTATACCAGTTTTTTTGTTGTTTATATTTCGTAGGGATCACAACTTCGACATGTGTAATAGAAGAAGGACCAGACCACACAGAAAAACTGTTACAATGAACAGGAATTTGGATGCAGCCCCGTGTGGGACCCAGCCCATGTGGAATTAATATTTGAAATGTAATGAATCCAAAATTGACCAGCTAAAACGAGCGATATCAATTTGGAAATCACATGTAATGTGCATGTACTGTATGGATACTACTAGTAAATACAAAGTTGGAAAGTACATATTATTTTATTGTATTCCTTGCTTCAGTTGTAAAATACTATATATTAGAATCACAGAAAAATAAACTCTTCTCCACAAGAGATAAGTAAAATAAAACATGTAAACAAAAGTTATATGATTGTAATTCCTGTAAAATTATCGTTATAACACAAGAACGTTTGTCTATCACAAAGGATTCTAATTCTGGCTGTATGCATCCTACCAAACATTCATGACAATATTCGTTCCACCTATTTATGTGGATTTTTATTAAAATTCGACCAGTGAACAAGCGCGGAAAATTTTGTGACAACCAGACAGACAGTCAGACAGACAGTCCAGCAGAGAATCAATATGTCTCCCTCACGATATGTTAGAGACAGAATAAAAATCCTCTTCCAACCATTGTTGGGTACATAATAAAAAACATAAATTGACAGACACCAACAAATTGTAACTATGAACTCTGGTATCAAAGATAACTGGAGTATTATACACAAGAGCACAAAATATGAAGTATTTAAAACCACTGCAGATGCTTCTAAGAATAAAATTATCAAGTACAATGGTGATACAACAATAATATTCGATGAAAAATTAGACTCCATGTGCCTTTCAAAACTTCATTTAAAACGTTGCAGAAGTTCCCATATTTCAGCCCCTCTAACAAAAAAATATGCGTTGCATTCATAGTATTTTTCTAGAGTTATGAATGAATATAAAATTCTAACAATCACCACAATAAGTCGTAGAACTCTATACTCTACACAAATCAGCCACGACAGGTGTCTGGGTTGAACTCTTGGCAGAAGAATACTTCATAAAATAATATAGTCTGGACTAGAAATGGCAATTTTTGGATGAACCGTGCTTTGAGGTATATAGTTTTTCTCTTTTGATTATGATTTAGCACATGTTCACTGTATAAAATCAGATGGGTGCATCGGGATTACCCTTGGGCAACTTTTTGTGCCCCCACACTTATTTATAAGTGGGGGCATATAGCATTGGTGCTGTCCGTCCGTACGTACGTCAGTCCGTACGTAACACAAATCTTGTGTGTTGAACTCCTCATAAACTACCGGGTAGAATTTCTTCAAACTTTCACAGATGAACAACCTCAATGTATAGATAACCGTAAAGGAAGGATTTTTTACTGTGTCAATTTTGACTAGAGTTATGGCCCTTTGTTACTTTTACTATATACCCTATAGGGAAAAATCTTGTGTGTTGAACTCCTCATAAACTACTGGGTGGAATTTCTTCAAACGTTCACAGATGAACAACCTCAATGTATAGATGATCGTAAAGGATGGGATTTTTGCTGTGTAAATTTTGACCAGAGTTATGGGCCTTTATCACTTTTACTATATACCCTATAGTGAAAATCTTGTGTGTTGAACTCCTCTTAAACTACTCGGTGGAATTTCTTCAAATTTTCACAGATGAACGACCTCAATGTATAGATGACTTTAAAGGATGGAATTGTCGCTGTGTAAATTTTGACCAGAGTAATTGCCCTTTGTTACTTTTACCATATACCCTATAGTGAAAAATATTGTATGTTGAACTCCTCACAAACTGCTGGATAGAATTTCTTCAAACTTTCACAGATTAATAATCTCAATGTATAGATGACTTTAAATGATGGAATTTGTGCAAATTTTTACCAGAATTGTTGCCCTTTGATACTTTTACTATATGATGGACCTTTGATATTTATTTTTATTAGAATTATTGTCCACAACGACACAAGGCTAAAAAATTGAATAATGATGTTACCTCAAACCGCTATTCTCTCTCTCCTTCCCCATTGTAAATGATATGTGCTATTTTGGGGGGGGGGGGGGCACCCGTGTCATGGGACACATTTCTAGTTTTATTGACGTTTATTGATCTTATGGTCAAATGGCCTAAAATGCCTGAAATATGACACATTTAAGGTGAAATCTCATAATTTATAATCACTATATCATATATTTATGTTTATTTTATGTACAAATAGATAGACAAGGATATAAGGCACTGTCTTGTTTGCAACAAATTAATTAATGTAGCCTATGTTTCTCTTAATAACTGTATACCCAGCAAAAAATGACTAACTGTAAATAGGTTTAATATAGTTTATTTATTTATGTTTGGCATGAAATTTTGTCATGGCTGGATATATAATATTACTGAGTACATAAATTTATTGTTTATCGCTTGCCCCGTCAACGGTCGGAAGTTTGAAATGATACATCTGCCGCCTGAACAAGGTTCTGCTCTGTTAACAGTAACAGATAAAGTTTATGTGTTCTTCTTAAAGACGAAAACCTGAGTCGTCAATTGTAGATATAAACACTCTGATTGTTCAGACATTGTCCAGCCACGACGATCCTGAAAATATACAGCAATGCACGAGAAAAAGGGAAAGGGTGGGAGGGACTTTCTATAAATTTGTTTACTTAAGCCTAGGTTTGAAGTAGAATACACCATGTACCTATCTCCGCTGGAATCACAGTCGAACCTAATTTAAATTCCTGGAACGGTAGTTTATATATAGGTGATGGTCACGTGTTCAGTGTGAAATGGGCGGAGCGTCATTTTTGATGGTTAAAAAGTTTAACCTTTATACGGTTAAACTAATAGTGTATTTTACGTTACCAAAGTGCATATGGTTGTAAGGCACATTTGTATTTTCTAATTACTAATCTGTTTTACCATTAAAATGTATCTTATTGTGTTTTATATATACATGGTATCCTTTAGAACATATTGGTACATGATCACGTTTCGGACATCACCATAATAAAAGAAACCTCCGTCACAACCCTAAAACTTTCTTTAAAACAACCAAATACGAAACAACACAAATAATTGTGTTGCATTCTCAAACAATAATGTTTTTTTTCCAAAACTAATACCATTCAGAACGCCAGCAATTAAGAATATTCTTATACATTCTAATACATTCATACTGATTTGTAATGTCCGTTACTGTTATAATTATTCTCTTCATGTTGCACTATATTCAATGAATGGTTACAACATGAATACTGACTTTGACTTCTTCCTTTTACAGTCAATACCTCTATAACAAGAACAAAATATTTAATATACAAAGAAAATGGATATAATTTTTATATCTAGTTCATGTTTGCAAAACATTGATGTAATCTTCGTTTTTCTTACTAGTTGCGCTAATTTTCGTTACCAAAGTTAATTTGGTTATGTACAGCTAGATTTGAAGTTTCTCGTAAAGGTATGTTTGACTATTACAATTTATCTTTGTGTTTTGTATAATCCCTTGAATACATTTTTACGTGTTTAAGCCTTGGTCCAACTAAAGAATTCCTCTCGATATCACAGACTCACCGAAGCTTCCCCTAGACCACGAGAATTCGGTTCCCGGTGCGCCTCCCGAAGCTAATAAATTTCCAACGGAGTACATCGCAGAGGCAAAAATGCTCAGTTATGACAAAACATCCGTTACCATCATTATTAAACGAATTTAATAACAAATAACGTATAATTATTTCATTTTGAAACAATAAATATGTTTCTCAAACATTGTCTAATACGGAACCATACATATTAAATCTTCTCGTTACTGCTACAGTATCATTCTAACAGAGAACAAACACCGGCAAGCCCATAGCACTGCACAAGTTAAGAACGACATGTTCGTGTGAATTGCTTGTTTTGATATTTATGTACATGTATTCCTCCCCAAGAAAATGCATTTTATTCATTTTCGTTTGAGTACGTTGCAGGCCGGATTCAGATTTTTTTGACTGGGGGCCCAGATATTTTTTTGATATTATGTTGGGGTGGGTGCGGTAGGGGTGTCCCCCCCTGCGATTTTTTTTCACTTTTCGAATTAAAATCATGCAATTTCCAGCACTTTAAGCTTTTAAAATCAGAAGTAAAGGTATTAAAATTGTACTGCTACATCAACATAAAATATGACAAAAAAAAATTAAAAGTAGTTTCTTTCAATTCCCTAAAATTGCAAAAAAATCAGGCGTCAAATTATTAAAATTCACTGTTCGCTACATAATCAGATAACGTTCATTTTTTAAGCAATTATTTAAATATACATGTATGTTTATCCCATTGAAGATTTTATTAAGTAAGAAATTTTATATTTAGACGTTAAATTATTGAAATTAACTCCTACATGTGAAATACATAGCCCATGAAATAAACAATATTAGATCTATATCTAAAAGTTTCCACTGGTTCAGATAGATTTTTTAGTAAACTTTAACTTTTAATAAAAATCATGAAATTTTATGCACTATAACGTCTTTAAAACATTAAAATTCAATGCTAGACACATGGAAATTAAAAAAAATGTGCCCCCCCCCCCAAATAAACTGGTTTTTCTTTTCTTTTTTTTAAATCTCACCTGAAATTATTAAACTTGCACTGTTTCAAAATGTCATTATCAGTAATAAATCTATCAACAAGAAATTTTTGATATGTCGGGTCACTATTTTTAAATAGATTAGTTCACACGTTTTAGTAACATAGATCAATGAATCTCCTAAATCATGATCTTTCAGACGCTATAAAATAATCTGGGAAAGCGTCTAACTGATTCAGATCGGGTGTAATTAGGGCCTGGATAAACAACAGGGGGTACATTTTATTGCCTTCACTTCCGCTATATGTAATTTACAGAGATTGTTATCACAAAATAACGACCCATAGCCTAATTGATTGGTAATATTTTAAGGATTTTAACGTTTTTAGACTGTATAAAATGGTCACTCTGAGGCCAACTGGGGGGGGGGGGGCAAGGGCCCCCCTGTGCCCCCCGGTGGATCCGGGCCTGCGTTGTGTTGTTTGCATTAATATATGATGATATGTTCTCATCAGTAAGTGTAGTGTATCACATGCTAATGTACGTGTACGATCTTTCAACTTCAACTTCAATATTTTATTTGACTAAAACATATAAAATGTTTATTGCCAATGCAATAATAAATCGAGACAATTTTTCGAGATGACATGTTTATTGATGTTTGGACGTAACTCGAATATTTATAACATGTTTTACGTAAATTGTGCAAACAAATATTTGTTCAACAATGGAAGGCGCGAAAATTACAGGTAAATCGAAGATTTCAGACTGGCGAGGTGTGAAAAACATTGTACACTAGTCGAATACGATCAGACTTCGACCAGACTTCGAGATGAACAATAGATTAACAGTGCAAATTAGTTAATTGAGACCAAATAAATAATTCGACGTAACGAAAAATTCGAGCCGAATTCGAGCCGAAACTTCGAGATAAGTCTCGAGATTTCATATAGACAAAGAAGGATAAAAATCGGGACTTGAAAAAAACTTCGACATAGCTGAACATTCGATATAAGCGAGTTCGAAATAACGAGAGTTGTATATAAAATTTATGCGTCCACAAATGCCATATTAATCTAGTAAACAGGTTTTAGGTATGCGATGTTTGCCAAAAGTTCGAAACTTTCGCCTTTGTCATTGAATTCTCAACTTAATTCGTGGTTTGGAACCATTCTAAAACATTGAATACAAACTTCAATCCTTCTTCAATATATCTGGCGTTTCCGTTTCGGAAAATGTACATTTTCTGTGAAGATACTGATGTTTACATTGAAAGAGGTACCAAAAAAATGCTAACGAAATGTTTTTCGAATGATAACGACAAAGGCAGAGCGTTAAAAAGTAATGCTAACGCAGAGGCAGAGATAAGAGACGTATGCTAACGACTAAGGCATGTTATAAACATAACCCATATTGGAATGCAATGTGAATTTCTCATCTGGAGGGTTCTGGTTGCTGGTCCACTAATAACTGTTACCAAATGAATCGGGAACCAAGCTAAGTGAGGACATGTTTAAAACGCGGCTAAACTGCGGGCAAGTGCGGCCAATTATCTGCGGCCACAGAATGGGTGGCCGAGGTACTTGCGGCCAAGAGTTTAACAGTTATATATCAGTATGTTAGCAATTATTGTAAAACTGTGCTTTTGATTTTTGTTATATAAGTAATTTTCTAATGTTATGAACAATATATTGATGAATTTAAAGTTGCTTGATTTAGCCACACTTGCCCGCATTTTGGCCGCGTTTTAAATATGACAGCGGAAGTAGATGGAAGTAGACGATGAACGATAGACGATGGTCAGTTTTGAAAACATCTTATCAAAAATAACCGATAATCACTGATTTCACGATGCGAGTACTTGTTGAACAAGGAAAATCTTTAATACTCACACCAAACGTTGAAATGCAATTTAATCAACATCCGATACAGAGTTTAAACCTTGAATGTGAAAGTAAGTCACCAGGTCACAGTCGTACTCGTAACGATTCGACCCAAAATGTAAAAAAATGAAATTATTAATAATCTTTAGTACAATTTTATGCATATATTGTGCTTTGCTATTCCGTTTTTGCACGCCAATTGTTTACATCAGTACAAGGCATCGTGTGTTACACTGTGACTGTACGAGTTTAACTTAAATTAATCTGAAATCTTTTAAAGTTTAGTAACCAAAATGTTTAACAGTATGATGTCGATTTTATTTGTATGGTCGTGCAAATTATCTTCCTTATCCGCATGGCGGTCGTACAGTTTTGGTTTTGAACAGCACTCCTTGAGTTTTTTACTGTCTGATTGTACACCAAAACATTACGGCTTCCGTTTGATGCCTTGCATCAAATATTTTTCTTGTGTTAGGATGTATTCCACCGTCCATTTCACCAAGAATCCTGAGTGTTTAGTGGTTATTTTCGTCAAGTTGATTAACGTAATATATAACATACCTTGTGATCGCTGACGTTGGCAATTATCGGTTGTGAGTGGCCCTTTACTCCTGTTAATGACGAGCGTAAGCTCTTCAGGCATTGACTTAGAGGTCAGAAACCAATGGTTTGTGTAGTATTATATCGATAATATAAGTAAAATGTCAACAAAATGACGGTTTTTACATATTGTCATACCAATTGACTCAGTACATAAACGAGTCAACTCTCGGTTATCGCAATAAGTCATACAAGTTGAATTGTATAGTCTCCCAATCATTGAAGTCATACAATGGCAGGAAATCAAAAGTTGTTGCTCTGTCGATGAGGTTGTACTTTACATCTTATTCGTGCTGGAGCTTGAACTCTCTAACTAAGTATATGTCCATGCACGTCTACATATTTAATAAATGAAGATCTATGACAGTAAGGTATAAATTCAGCACTTGTTAGTCAGCTGTTTACATGAACTATAAGTCATCGACACTGGAACTTTTACGTGACACTCTAACTGCTTTATAGTAGATACTTTTTAGTTGTTGGAGAATCAAATTCCTATATTTATATACACACGTTTCTACAATCCACTATACTTTAGTTGATGAAACTACTATTCTTCCTATGCCGCCGCTAGGCAGCGCCACATTTGCAATAGTCAACCGGTCAGCCAGTATTGCATTATTACCGACACGGATGTAAACCGTCATGCAAAATAGTTATATCAATTGCAGCATATAAATACTACAAAGCTACTTCCTATTTCTAAATCTATAGGACAGTTGGATATCCCAATAAACAATTAAAACCTATTTCCAGTATTTCTTTGTATTTACAAAGCAATAACAACATCTGTTTACTGCCTTCTGTACCTTTTTCATCTGCATAAACTGTTACGTAATCATATACTGTGGTACTGACCCAGTATTTCTAAATATATCGAGGCCATGGTTCCATTGCGTAATCAATCTAGCTACTCTCAACGAGCGGTACGCGGAATATCCATAATTCCGAGTATCACTAGTTATATAAACTGTTACACATACACGTAGTTGGTAAGGTTAGATTAATCGGACGGTAGTATCCGATACACCGGAATAAATTCGATCAGCATCCAAACTGCTGAAAAACACTAAAAGTTATCTGGCCGCAGAAATCTATTTGACTTTTCTTCTTGCATGCATTCATTCCAATCGTGAAAGCTCGGACATTTCCATTTGTCTCCAGTAAATATTTCAATGCATACAGGCCGAGGTGATCAAAATGGTATTCATTCGAACAACTCCAGGGCTTTCAGCGCTTTGATTTTATATGAAATGTTACTGATACATCGTATATCTAACTATACATAAAAAAATTTACGCGTACTTTTGTCTCGTCTTGTTGGTATTATGCTACGCCTCGTTGCATAAATTACAATGTACGTTACAGCGTTGTATACATACGGACCTTAAACGAATGCTTGTTAAGTGAAATATGTGAGCTACTTTAAAAGGCAGATTAATGATAGTGTTTGTTTATAAATATATATATGTGACCAATATATTTATATTGGCTGCATGTAATCAATTTATTGTACAAGGCAGATTGCCAAGATGACTGAAACTGAGGAAATTTCCAAATTAAGATCATTTACATTTTCCAATGTTGTGTCTCTATAAATAATTTGCTGGTATAGTATTTCTACTTCCTGGTTAAGAAAAATAACTTACATTTTTTTTCCGGGACTGTTTTTGCGTACATGACTCGAATCAGTCAGGAGTTCACTTTAGTAACTTAACATTTATACTGAGCCATGCAGTCATTTAAGTAGAACAGCAGCGGGTGGCTGGGCGGCTTGGATCGTCGAACCCGCCTATAAGTGGTCCCTGTATGCTCTTTTTTCACGGCGGTCAATCATGTGGGTAGCTTTTATAAGCGAAGAATCCCCAATCAAGCCGTACCGAGTAACGTTTGGGCTACAGAATAATCCCAGTACGTGTAACGCGTGTGCCTACTACTGCTAACGTACTTTGAATCCATAGCTTGAACTCAGCTTGAACGCAGCAAAAGAAAGTGCTACGTCGTGTCTGCGTGCTCACAAATCCGTACGGAAGCGGTACTCACCCCGTACGGATTCTTGAAATTTGAAAATAGACAACACGTACGTCCCCGTACGGCGGGTTGTTACCGCCGCTTAAGTCTAGGCCATCTGAACTTCAGTCGGTTGCGTCCTTGTTACATGCGATAAAAGCAAAAAGCGAATTTCTGAAATGTATATTTGTCACTACGAAAATCTGTGTCACTACATGACTTTTTCGCCTTTGCTCTAGTTGGAAATGTGCGGTTCTCATTCCTACCATAGTACTTTTAATAAAATCTACATGCATGGTTCTTTTCATTCGCGGTTTGTTAACCACACACGTATCTGTATCGCCAAAAATTGCTACCCTGAGTATGACATTGTTCTTTAGAGAAAATCATAACGATTTGATTTTAGTGACTTTTATGTCGTACATGTACTAGTATGTGTCGCTAGTGAATATTTAAATATGTACCGATACTTTGATAAGTAAGCAAGCTTGAGTTGCATTAATGTTGACATCTTATACGTCCTTAATATAGTTTATATGCTGATTAGATATAATCACGTGTCAATATGTAATACATGTAGATAGCCTGACACAAAACTGTACATATATATGAACCGTGTGTAGTCGTTGCTGATCAGTACATTCATATTAACAATTTAATGAAGGTTTTTACCTGCTTACATTAGTCAATGTAGGGGGTAATAATGCTACATCCTTATGACACGTGACATAGTTTCGGACTACACGGTGCTGACTTACAACCCGGAGATAATGGCACGTGACATAGTTTCGGACTACATGGTGCTGACTTACAACCCTGAGATAATGGCACGTGACATAGTTTCGGGCTACATGGTGCTGACTTACAACCCTGAGATAATGGCACGTGGCATAGTTTCGGACTACATGGTGCTGACTTACAACCCTGAGATAATGGCACGTGATATAGTTTCGGGCTACATGGTGCTGACTTACAACCCTGAGATAATGGCACGTGACATAGTTTCGGGCTACGTGGTGCTGACTTACGACCCTGAGATAATGGCACGTGACATAGTTTCGGGCTACATGGTGCTGACTTACAACCCTGAGATAATGGCACGTGGCATAGTTTCGGGCTACATGGTGCTGACTTACAACCCGGAGATAATGGCAGATGACATAGTTTCGGGCTACATGGTGCTGACTTACAACCCGGAGATAATGGCACGTGACATAGTTTCGGGCTACATGGTGCTGACTTACAACCCGGAGATAATGGCACGTGACATAGTTTCGGGCTACATGGTGCTGACTTACAACCCTGAGATAATGGCACCTGGCATAGTTTCGGGCTACATGGTGCTGACTTACAGCCCGGAGATAATGGCACGTGACATTGTTTCGGGCTACATGGTGCTGACTTACAGCCCTGAGATAATGACACGTGACATAGTTTCGGGCTTCATGGTGCTGACTTACAGCCCTGAGATAATGGCACGTGACATAGTTTCGGACTACATGGTGCTGACTTACAGCCCTGAGATAATGGCACGTGACATAGTTTCGGACTACATGGTGCTGACTTACAACCCGGAGATAAATTCTGTGAATGCGAGCAATATACACCCAGTAATAGTTGAAAAACGTATTGAACATGAAGGTCACCGGAAATGAGGATATGATAGCTGACCCATGCGTGTCCAACTACTTTGTACGTAATTAGGCCTACTATGATCATGGTCTCTAAAGGGCATTACCACACCATCTTTTGTCTAGCTTTATAATCCTTAAAATATTATATTTTGCAAAGTTAAAATACATTATCACATGGACAAAGGGGGTTGCAGCACTATCGATTTTATAACCAGTATTTTCTGTGGTTCAATGCCCTCTTTCAAAAGGGAAAGCGGGCCCTAATACTAGTGTGGGATGCTCGTGTATCTGTGTATCCATCTTAGTAACATATTCGAACTGTTAACCACTCTTATAAAGTACATTCCGTCCATATGTTTTTAAAGCATTTATATCTATTGTTGCTGAAAGTATTCATACAGGGTGTACTAGATTATATGTCCACTACACCGACGATAATCACATTTCATACAAGAGTCGCATATAAGCAAATTATAATTATATTATTTGAACAACAAATACGTACACATATTTTATACATAAAACAACACTCTTGATTATTTACTTACAGTTTCTATAATGTAGGGTTAACGCATGCTTTTTTGGGCTATATTATCTGCAGAGTCCCGAGGGACAGTTGGTGCCCAAGCCCGCCAGGGCGAGGGCACCAACGCTCCCGAGGGACTCTGCATATGTTATAAAGCGAAAAAAACATGCGTAAACGCTATTATAGCATACACAATATCAATTAATGCGTTTGTATTTCAAAATAATGATATTTTGGCGGGAGATTTTGTGACGACGTCGCGAAAACAAACGTAACGTCATACCAGTTATTGTTATGCACGTCGACTTCCGGTATCGGCAAATACCAAGAAAACATGGATACTGCGGGTTTGTTTAAATGTATAAGTTAAATATTATAGGAAACTAATTAGTACTTATTAGTACTTAGAAATAAAATGGGAATAACTGTTTATATGAAGCTGTACAACCTTTATAGTCGCCGGTGCGGCCCTGAAATGAGCATACGTAAAACTGGACGTTAACAGCGCGTGAATCTTTATGTTTACGCATGGTTTTCGTCCCGTTAACGTATGGGCAAAATCACCGTTTTTATGCTATAATATAATGTTATGTTTTAATGTTTACCATTATGAAGGATTCGAATGAGTTTACAATATTGTACAACAGCATCCATCATCGTTACTGCTGTTGGTGGTATAACTTGATGGGCTTTGATGCTGTTGTTGGTTGTATTCAATGGCGGGGCGTGTGGGTGTTGGTGCTGCACCGCCTGTGGCAATCCTAGCCAGTCTGGGTGTGAAATGTTTCATTGGATTAATCCAATTCGTCATCAGCCAGATCTCTTTAAATGCCATAATCTTTGACACCTGTCTTTGTTGTCCCCCGATGATGATGGATTCGGACACTAGAAGATTTCTACGTACTGCACTGATCTCAAAGAAGGCGTTGTTGCTGTCACCACACATAGAATCTTTCTGTAACATACACTATATTTATTGGATCTTCGTGTAACATTTAATATACTTATTGGATCTTCGTGTAACATTCAATATACTTATTGGATCTTCGTGTAACATTCAATATACTTATTGGATCTTCGTGTAACATTCAATATACTTATTAGATCTTCGTGTAACATTCAATATACTTATTAGATCTTCATGTAACATTCAATATACTTATTGGATCTTCGTGTAACATTCAATATACTTATTGGATCTTCGTGTAACATTCAATATACGTATTAGATCTTCCTGTAACATTCAATATACTTATTAGATCTTCGTGTAACATTCAATATACTTATTAGATCTTCGTGTAACATTCAATATACTTATTGGATCTTTCTGTAACATTCAATATACTTATTGGATCTTCCTGTAACATTCAATATACTTATTGGATCCAATTAGAGGGTTGCTTGAGAAACTTATCTATTTGAATAGAAATATTGATATTATAGTATGCATTATTTCTCTCGTTTGAATGCACCATAACAAAGTGTTGTTTTAACAATAACAAACACACCACATAGTTATCATGTGTATCTCACAAAACTATCACATTAATGATGATAAATGTTCAATACATGTACATGTAGGTTTACCTGAAATATCACCTTTCCATTGAGTTCATCTGGCGACAGAATAAAACATAAAGACACCAAGGCATCAGTTTCTGCTTCCGACAAAACATGATAGGCAGCATAATTTCTGTAAAGAATAAGACAAGATAGTAACTAACTAATGTCTGTACAAACATGCAGTCAAACTTAGTTATCTGAATTACACAACCATTTGTCGTAAGAAGGCAATCCAATTCAAACCAACCATGTTTTATAACATACAATTATATTAAACTTTCACCGCTTGTTAGCAACCATTCTTGTCGAATATTGTGGACATAACGTTAGGTTACACGTTCATTACGACACAATTAGGGAGAAATGCACATCGTGACTTAAGAAATGACACCAATGTCGTCTTATAGATAAGGTTGATTAATTGGGTCACTACTCCAGTAGTTTCAGTTCTAAAGGGAAACATACAACTCTTACTCAGTTACGTTTGCTTAGGTTTTTAGTACTTTAATGCATGGAATACTGTCTGAACATGTGTTCTTTGTTTCCTAAGTTGCATGTAAATTATGGACCTTAGTCTGCTCAGGTTGGCTGTATCACTCAAGTCCAAAACAACACACATACAATCTAGATAGTACATCAGCCTCGCTTTCGGATCGGGTGGAATCGTCACAGTACGGCCGAATTCCCGAACCCCAAGCTCGGTACGTCCCATTATAGCCGCCATTGGTATCAGTCTGAAATGTTTACCTACACATATATATATACATACATATCTAGACACAAACTGAGCGTAACATTGTACCAGGAAGATAATTATATCTACTTCCTTTAGAAGAAAACAACTGTGTATATGTAACGATTACTTATCATATAATCGACCCACACCATAATTTATGTGTATGTTACAATATACAGTAGTTTCAGTTATCCATGCAAGGGCAGTTTAAATTCTCATTCTAAATATTGTATGCACAAGCACTTACATTAATTGTGCAGATATTTTCATGTTCTCATATAACATGTTCGTATGTAACATGTTATGATTATGTTGAATGCATTTGTATTTCTTGTTCATTTTATGAATGCTCTTCAATATCGGAGGAAATAAAGATAATATATACTAACAGTAATGTTTCGGGGTTTTTTTTACAATTATAGTTGAAATCATTAAACACGACAGAGTCTCGCACTTTATGTATTTTCCTCAACTTATTTAATAAATTCAATAAAATAGGTGTGAAGACTTTTATATTTGTTTCCCCTGTCAATGCAGTTCATTTATGGTA
Organism: Spisula solida; assembly: GCA_947247005.1. NCBI lineage: Eukaryota > Metazoa > Mollusca > Bivalvia > Venerida > Mactridae > Spisula > Spisula solida. Next base: position 14,322,854 of record OX365953.1, on the reverse strand, counting down.
TAGTAAAGTGATCTATACGAATAACATTTAAACCAGAACTCGGTAAAACCGAATTATGCTCCCCGAAGCAAGTGCTTGTCCCAATATGGGATATAACGTATTACAGATACACAGAAACAGGTAAAAAAGAAAATAATGTATAGTCATGGTTCTTTGACACTGCCCTGCCCCTTGATGTACTCTATCATTATGCGAAGTTTCAATTGAATGCCATAAATACTGTTCAAGTTAGTGGCCGGGCAAGCATTAATTAGTATGAAAAATGGAGATAATTAAAACACTAATGCTGCGTTTACAGTCAGCCACGATGGCCACGATGACCACGATTGGAAAGTATCGTGGTGAGCGTGGGGGATCGTCGGAGACCGTGGAATCGAATCGTGATGATCGTGGGGGAACTTGGTGGAATCGCGAGCATCGTGATCATCGTGTCAAAATTTTTGACGGTCAAAAATTTGACCACGATTGTCCCGATTCAACTTTGATCTTGAGAGAGCATGACGGAACGTGGTGGAACGTGCTAAGCGTAGTGGAGCGCATTAAAGCTTATCAGACCTTTACGCAGCGTGTCAGATCGTGATGCTCCATCGTAAGGGATCTTGTTGGACTTGAAACACGACGCGCTAAATTGCATTACGATTCCTAAACGCTCTATCACTTTATTCTACTTTTCGTCAAGATATATAGGGTAGTATCAGTACTTTAATCACGATGCGGTACGTTCTTGAACGATCATTCAGATTTGCTCCCACATTTTGTGGCGCTCTCCTAAGTCTTGGTAAGTTCCGATGCATTTCAAGCGTTGTGGAGCCGCGCTTTGACGATTCGTCGCGTTTTCGACACCCTAAAAATACCAGCCAAAAAACGAAGGAAATAATCTGCTAGGAATGATCAGATTGTCTAATCTTCCTACAAACACCAATTACCGTAGGTTCACACAGCCAATGAAAAGACGATCTCCACAAGAGGAACTGCCATATCAGACTACCACTCGGAAAAAGTCAGGTGACTGAGGATAGAAACCCCCTTCAATGAATCAAGCAGATGATATCAAAGGGTCCCTGAAAGGCAACCTTTCCATCTATGAATAGCACAGAATGGACAACAAACATGAACACCCGGACCAAGAATATTTGCAGTTGCACCATGCAAACATAATGGATACAGTTTGTTCATCTGACATATGACAAATGTCACCAAGTTCAAGCATTTACCAGTACCGTAGTGGGACATGGACAATCCCTCGAGCTACCTGTGTGCCGGCTTTTGGGAAGAAATTATGTTATCCATTGAAAAACTCCTTTAGCATGTGATACATTACATCGCTTATTGAATTTGTCTGCAGTCAGTTTTCATGCTACAAAGACGACACGACAAGAGAAAATATCACCTTCATGCGTTTAATCAACTGCCTTACGATCACCTTGAACAACATAGAAGAAACTACTGTATATGAAGCCATAGTATAGTATAAGTTTTATCTTAAGTGATAGGATATTTGAGGATGAGTTTCAGCTTCAATCTACGTGATAGGGGCTCTCATTTGGTATATTTTCTCTATGTTTGGTAATACTCTTTTCAGAATATCATCAAATATACGTATCATCATATTATTTGACGAAGGAGCTAACATCACCAATGATTTATTTGTTGGAAATATTGAACCAGTATGTTATTTCTATTTACACACAACCATGGTCTTAACAATAGGTTCTAACTTCAACTTCTAAGCCATCTATTTCTTCTTCTCCTTTACTTCTCCTGTAGTCTTCCCCGCTCCATACCTTGTTGCCACTGTTGAAAATTAGCTATGCATGAACACTATTGCGAAATCGACATCTTCATCTCTTGAATGCATAGCGTGTTCCTTTTTGGAACATCTAGATAATGGGTATTTATACATTCAATCGTACTCAAAACGTGGCCATCTTGTCAAGTCGTGGACATTAATCGTATAAGAGCTCAGCATAACTTGAAGAGCGTAAGAGATCTTAACAGAACGTAATAAGACGTAATAAAACGTGATAGCATATCGTGGCTGTCGTAAGAGAACGTAAAAGAACGTGATGTAATTCGTGGCAGATCTTGACATGAATCGTGTCAGTATCGTAAGAAAGCGCAACCAGTAGTAACACAACGTAACAAAGCGTAGGACAGCGTAGTAAAATGAAATTTGATGCAATTAATCGTGGAGCTCCACGATATTGTCAAATCGCGGACATCGTGGGCATCGTGGCTGACTGTTAGCGCAGCATAAGTAAAGTAGAGTTATGGTTATAGGCACTGCACTTCCCCTCAATGAGATCTATTCACCTATGAAGTTTCAAATTGGTATATCTTATACTGTACGAGTTATGGCCCGGACAAGAATTAAGTATGCATAATTACAAAGGGGAATAACTCAAAACATTATGAAATGAAGAGTTATGGTTTCTGTGCACTGCACTTCCCCTCACGAATATCTATTCACCTATGAAGTTTCAATACTTTTCAAGTTATGACCCGGACAAAAATATCGGACGGAACGACGGGCGGAAGAACAAAGCGACAACTATATGCTCCTCCGAATTTTCGGGGAGCATAAAATACGTAGTCGCTATTTGTTTAACTGTATATTCCGATTTCATAAAATTTCGTACAAAACATTTCCTATCATAAGAAAATTAAATCCATATGGTAATAAAATATAAAATTCGCATGTCGCACGATCAAAGTGCCGCCGAGTCATTGCGCCGCTCCTTTGAAGTTAAAAGATCTTAGACCACGCCGACTCCATCAAAGACAGAGGTTTACCGCGTTTTGGGATGAAACTGACGACTTTAAATAGTGCGTGTCTGCTTTAGTTTGTTAACTGTTGTGACATTATGTATCAAGGAATTATCTCTTCGGAATATGAATTACAGGTATCTGATTCCGATTTATGATTGATTTTAATTAAGCCCTACTAGTAAATATCGTCACAAAGATTTCCTTTACCGACTTTAGTTATGTAGGACATTTGCGCGCGTGCAGATATACATGCTGAACGGACACGGTAGCAACACCTCGCTAGGAAGATAACCTGCTGGGTAGATAACCTGCTCTCTAAGGAGGAAAAGTATTTATGATACACATCCGGCATCTCCATTATACCGCCCCCATTACTACATCTTAAGTTATGCCACTGTTATGATACAGACCCGGCATCTCCATTATACCGCCCCCATTACTACATCTTAAGTTATGCCACTGTTATGATACAGACCCGGCATCTCAAATATACCGCCCCCATTACTACACCTTAAATTATGCCACTGTTATGATACAGAACCGGCATCTCCATTATACCGCCCCCATTACTACATCTTAAATTATGCCACTGTTATGATACAGACTTGACATCTCCATTATACCGCCCCCATTACTACATCATAAATGATACCACTGTCATGATACACATCCGGCATCTCCATTATACCGCCCCATTACTACATCTTAAGTTATGCCACTGTTATGATACAGACCCGACATCTCCATTATACCGCCCACATCATAAATGATACCACTGTCATGATACACATCCGGCATCTCCATTATACCGCCCCTATTACTACATCTTAAGTTATGCCACTGTTATGATACAGACCCGAAATCTCTATTATACCGCCCCCATTACTACATCTTAAATTATGCCACTGTTATGATACAGACCCGACATCTCCATTATACCGCCCCCATTACTACATCATAAATGATACCACTGTCATGATACACATCCGGCATCTCCATTATACCGCCCCCATTACTACATCTTAAGTTATGCCACTGTTATGATACAGACCCGACATCTCTATTATACCGCCCCCATTACTACATCTTAAGTTATGCCACTGTTATGATACAGACCCGACATCTCTATTATACCGCCCCCATTACTATATCTTACATTATGCGACTGTCATGATACAGACCCGGTATCTCAATTATACCGCCCCCATTAATACATCTTAAATTATGCCACTATCGTGATACAGACCCGGCATCTCCATTATACCGCCCCCATTACTACATCATAAATTATACCACTGTCATGATACAGACCCGGCATCTCCATTATAACGCCCACATTACTACATCATAAATTATACCACTGTCATGATACACACCCGGCATCTCCATTATAACGCCCAAATTACTACATCATAAATTATACCACTGTCATGATACAGACCCGGCATCTCCATTATAACGCCCACATTACTACATCATAAATGATACCACTGTCATGATACAGACCCGGCATCTCCATTATAACGCCCACATTACTACATCATAAATGATACTACTGTCATGATACAGACCCAGCATCTCCATTATACCGCCCCCATTACTATGTACATCTTAAATTATGACACTGCCATGATACACACCCGGCATCTCCATTATACCGCCCCCATTACTACATCATAAATGATACCACTGTCATGATACACATCCGGCATCTCCATTATACCGCCCCATTACTACATCTTAAGTTATGCCACTGTTATGATACAGACCCGACATCTCCATTATACCGCCCCCATCATAAATGATACCACTGTCATGATACACATCCGGCATCTCCATTATACCGCCCCCATTACTACATCTTAAGTTATGCCACTGTTATGATACAGACCCGACATCTCTATTATACCGCCCCCATTACTATATCTTACATTATGCCACTGTCATGATACAGACCCGGTATCTCAATTATACCGCCCCCATTAATACATCTTAAATTATGCCACTATCGTGATACAGACCCGGCATCTCCATTATACCGCCCCCATTACTACATCATAAATTATACCACTGTCATGATACAGACCCGGCATCTCCATTATAACGCCCACATTACTACATCATAAATGATACCACTGTCATGATACAGACCCGGCATCTCCATTATAACGCCCACATTACTACATCATAAATGATACCACTGTCATGATACAGACCCAGCATCTCCATTATACCGCCCCCATTACTATGTACATCTTAAATTATGACACTGCCATGATACACACCCGGCATCTCCATTATACCGCCCCCATTACTACATCTTTAATTATGCCACTGCCATGATACAGACCCGGTATCTCCATTATACCGCCCCCATTACTACATCATGAATTATGCCACTGTCATGATACAGACCCGGCATCTCCATTATACCGCCCCATCACTGCATCATGAATTATGCCACTACCATGATACAGCACCGGCCTCTCCATTATACCGCCCCATCACAGAATCATGAATTATGCCACTACCATGATACAGCACCGGCCTCTCCATTATACCGCCCCATCACAGAATCATGAATTATGCCACTGCCATGATACAGCACCGGCCTCTCCATTATACCGCCCCATCACAGAATCATGAATTATGCCACTACCATGATACAGCACCGGCCTCTCCATTATACCGCCAAATCACTGCATCATGAATTATGCCACTGCCATGATACAGCACCGGCCTCTCCATTATACCGCCCCATCACAGAATCATGAATTATGCCACTACCATGATACAGCACCGGCCTCTCCATTATACCGCCAAATCACTGCATCATGAATTATGCCACTACCATGATACAGCCGGCCTCTCCATTATACCGCCCCATCACAGAATCATGAATTATGCCACTTCCATGATACAGCACCGGCCTCTCCATTATACCGCCAAATCACTGCATCATGAATTATGCCACTGCCATGATAGAGACCCGGCATCTCCATTATACCGCCCCATCACTGCATCATGAATTATGCCACTGCCATGATACAGCACCGGCCTCTCCATTATACCGCCCCATCACAGAATCATGAATTATGCCACTGCCATGATACAGCACCGGCCTCTCCATTATACCGCCCCATCACAGAATCATGAATTATGCCACTGCCATGATAGAGACCCGGCATCTCCATTATACCGCCCCATCACTGCATCATGAATTATGCCACTGCCATGATAGAGACCCGGCATCTCCATTATACCGCCCCATCACTGCATCATGAATTATGCCACTGCCATGATACAGCACCGGCCTCTCCATTATACCGCCCCCATCACAGAATCATGAATTATGCCACTGCCATGATACAGCACCGGCCTCTCCATTATACCGCCCCATCACAGAATCATGAATTATGCCACTGCCATGATAGAGACCCGGCATCTCCATTATACCGCCCCATCACTGCATCATGAATTATGCCACTGCCATGATACAGCACCAGCCTCTCCATTATACCGCCCCATCACAGAATCATGCCACTCCCATGATACAGCACCAGCCTCTCCATTATACCGCCCCCATCACAGAATCATGAATTATGCCACTGCCATGATACAGCACGGGCCTCTCCATTATACCGCCCCATCACAGAATCATGAATTATGCCACTGCCATGATACAGCACGGGCCTCTCCATTATACCGCCAAATCACTGCATCATAAATTATGCCACTGCCATGATACAGCACCGGCCTCTCCATTATACCGCCCAATCACTTCATCATAAATTATGCCACTGCCATGATACAGCACGGGCCTCTCCATTATACCGCCCCATCACAGAATCATGAATTATGCCACTGCCATGATACAGCACGGGCCTCTCCATTATACCGCCCCATCACAGAATCATGAATTATGCCACTGCCTTGATACAGCACCGGCCTCTCCATTATACCGCCAAATCACTGCATCATGAATTATGCCACTGCCATGATACAGATAATGCTTGATATTGTATTTCTAAGTTAGTTAGAACGTATTAATTAAATTTGTAAAGTCTAAAAATCACTTGCTTCGCTCGCTACGCATTTTTTATTCATTAAAAGCCTTCGCTAAATAAAGTCGTTATTTCTAAACTTTTTAGGCGATATTTGATGTTTACATCAACGGATTTCTTGTTATATTACAAAATTATATATCGTCTTTCGAGTATACAATCGACAATAAATCATTCGCTCAACTGCGTAGAAGAATCGAAGGGAAGTTAAATACGAATATTCAGTTACTCAATGTATTGACTATTTAAAGCGTGTCTGATCAAACAAGTCATTGTGTGGCAGTGTATGGTGCTGTAACACTACGGAGAATTACAACAAGTCATTGTGCGGCAGTGTATGGTGCTGTAACACTACGGAGAATTACAACAAGTCATTGTGTGGCAGTGTATGGTGCTGTAACACTACGGAGAATTACAACAAGTCATTGTGTGGCAGTGTATGGTGCTGTAACACTACGGAGAATTACAACAAGTCATTGTGTGGCAGTGTATGGTGCTGTAACACTACGGAGAATTACAACAAGTCATTGTGTGGCAGTGTATGGTGCTGTAACACTACTGAGAACTACAACACGTCATTGTGTGGCAGTGTATGGTGCTGTAACACTACTGAGAACTACAACAAGTCATTGTGTGGCAGTGTAAGGTGCTGTAACACTACTGAGAACTACAACAAGTCATTAAATTACACTGAATAGTCTTTTAATTTTACACATGACACTGTCCACGTCAGTCATTCGTATGACTTTAAATTTCGAAGCAATCGGTTGCGATGTTCGTTATATATACCTGAACAAGTGAGCTACCAAAACATCCAAAGTCACAAAAATCCATAAATATAATCGATAAGCTTGATTGTGATGTTTTGTACAAGTCCAAATGGAGGAAAATAATCCAACATAAGACATGCTATGTAGGATAAGCATACTTCACCCTCAGTGTCGAATTTTTTACCAGGAACTCCATGAACTCAGTAAGCCTCTTCCCTTGTTAACATCTGACCTCTCGGGTAAGATATCCTTATCCTACATAGAAGCTCATGGTCGATTCCTTATCCTACATAGAAGCTCATGGTCGATTCTTAAGTCTCCTAGTATTAACCCCATGGAGAACACAACGGGAAATATTGGTTGTCGAGGACAAAACACATGAAACTTAGACTACTAACTGATTTCTGTCAGACAGGTAGGATAAATACTAACTGGTAGAGGATTGATTGAGACACATAGCTTGAAGTTTAATTAGACAAAAATAATGATTAACCGTGTCAAATGTTTTTTGAAGATCAAGCAGAATCATACGATCAAGACGATCTTTGTCCATCTGGAAGCAGATGTAGTCTGTTCTAAGATGAGTAACATTAATGTAAGTGTGACAGTGATGTCAAATAGTATGATCAGGACATTACGGCGACCATCGCTAGTACAAGTGGCTTTTCAGAATAAGAAGTTATATATTACTACGTCTACATTTGTTAAACATTATTTTCCTTTCCTTGTATCTCAAATACATGAAACATAAATGCTCTGCAGCTTTTATAATGTTTGAGTTTGCTCTTGCGGATAAATCTGTATTTCCATTCAACTACGTATACAAGGTATAATACTTTTACAACTTGTTATTCAAGACAACTGGGTTACCGAGATAAGTGTTAAGTTCAATCTTAATTTGACATCCGATCATCGAATAATTAAAAAAAAAATCTATTTCTTACCTTCAAAAATACGTTGACAAATAAAAATCTGAGGATAATGTAACAGATTTACACACACTATAGCACACCAGCTAGACAAACAGTCCTGTATGTTGTGTAATAGCAAGTTCCACGCCACTTAACACTCCAAGTTGGGGTTTCCAACTTAAAAAACACGATGATAAACTGGTGAAATCAGTGTACGGTGAGATAACAGGAAGTTTATTACAAAAAGAGGTAGTGTCAAGAGTGTAAGGAAGTATATATATAATTGATATACCTCGGTCTTGATGGTAGTACATGTACGTCACAATATAGTCGGTATGACGAAATAACGGGGCTTACACACGGCCTTTCAACACTGTGGCCAAAAAGATCATATTAAGTCTGTCAGGGAAGGCAGCACTCAGCTCAACAAGCCGAGCACAGAAAACAATCTTTGACATGTCACCATAAAAACGTCGTGTCACATTTTTGTCGAAAACAAAAACTTTAAGCCTTTTGTATCAATAAAATATGTTTTTACTTTTGTCCCCTTTTCAATCATTTTGAGTTCCGCTTTTCCATAATATCAAACGCAAGACCATGTCATGAAAGTTGCCGCGAACACACCAAGCTTAACTTACTTCAACTTATGCCTATCATCATGACCCTTTCTAAAATAGTAGACTCTATCTTTATAATAACTTCCTCTAAGATAAAACATTAACTCCTCAGAGGCGACACATTTTTTTCCAATTATCTTTCCGTAGTCGTCTATATATACATGTCTGCCTTCTTTGTTTTGCTTGGCATTGAGCTAACGTACACCGCATTTTTCCTAGCATTTTCGAAATAATTCGATTAAAAGTTGCTATTGATACTTACAACTTCGCTGCCATCCAAATTTGGGTTATTGGATTTGTTCTTGATATCACAGAACCAATGGGCATGGCGATTTATTTGCATGTTTCGCCAATTGGTGGTGATTTTTAATATTTGTGCCATTTCAAAACAAGCAGGTGAACGCATATTACCCTTCATATCATAAATATGACTGATTGTCTTCATGGACTTGGGTAATTCATAACCTACCAACACTGTTTATTCTTCTATATAGGGGAAACTTGTCTTTAAAAAAGCCAAAATCAACGCCCTCTACACGATGGTTGATTTTGCTTTGAAAAATAATGCAAATGTGACATGGTTCAATAGAAATATATCGATTTTATTGTGTAAGTATGACATAATCCGTTGTTAAGTTTTGTTCAAATATAAGTTGAACACCTCTCGTATTAAGTATACGCATGCGTAGATTGACAAAAATAGTTTTCTCTTCAGTTGTATAAATGTACATTACAGTACATCACAATACAATTTGTCCACAGAATCACTAGAAATAGCAGAGAACGGCATATCTTGGCAAGTTTTGTTCTTTGGCTACCCAATATAGCATATCGTTTTCATTTTTCGAAATTTCAGAATGCCATTAAGCTCTCAGCTAAGACCAACCTGAATCGAGTTGCAAATTGTTGTACAGTGAATTGTTATCTGAGTGAAGACATGACCTTATATAAGGTGTGTGAATGTTTTGAAATCAGCCAACAATATAACTTACACAAGAGGCATTCAAACGAATAAAGAAACAAGATGCAAACCAAAAAAGCAAAGAAAATTACAGAGACTTTCAAAGTCATATTAATGAGGCATTCAAGGCCAATACTAGTCATAATTGATTCAAGTTGTATTATGCGCACAATGTTTTGTACAAATACACATACTTAAAAGGTTAAACTGTCTATTATTGTTCATACTTTCACATTTTTAAGTCCTGATAAATATAAAAATATTCATTTTGTAACACATGCTACTTACTATATGCATTAAAATGACTCTGGTATTACAAAACTATTTGAGAAAATTAATCATTATTAGATTTCTTTATTTATATAAATGTGTAATATTAATGCTTTCATACGCCAAATCTTCCTTTATAAGTTATTATTAACAACATAGTGAATGTACGTGATCAAACAAAAACATATTTGTTTCCTATTTCACAATGTAAGAGAAAAGGACCATGTTTGAATACCTGCAATTGCTTCATAAACTGAATGTGACGTCTCAAAATCATGTTTATGGAAGCATACTAGTAAAATTTACTATGTTCATTAAAGAAATAAAACAACTAGTGTGCACTACTTTAAATGTGTATTTAATCACCACGGTTATGTATGTAGGTACAACGAAACATACGTACGTCACTGATATTTTGCAGTGTATGTATTGAACCACTTGGTTCTCGACAACAACGAGGAGTAAATGGAGTGTATTAAATTGAAAACATAAGTAGTTGATTTTTTTCATTTTTACACATTCCAAATGCAAAGTTTTATTGAGATACAGCGAGTTTGCACATCCTGGCGTTATTAAGGGATTTGGTACATATTCCATATCGCAAAACGTGTATCTCTTTAAGGAGACGACACTCGGCTTTGCTTCGTGAAATTACACCATATAATAATATAAGAAAATAAACAGGAAACTGTTACCGAAGTCAATGAAATTTGGTCTAGATTTGGTTCCCCAACATAGCATTCGGTCACGTGGTATGGTCACAGTTTGAAGGGGGCTCAGATTATATTTGTGGCCAATACCGTTCGTTATTGTGAACGTTTTTAAATACGTAAGGCCAACTTTACTTTCTGTTTCCAACAATGTTAAGTTTCAAAGAATACGCCTTCAAAAATCGAGGTAGTAGTAGGTTTAGAACAACGAACTCTTATTGAAGCAGAAAAATGTGTAGTCTTTCACATGGACAGAACCTAAGCTGTTTTATGCGCTAAGAAAAATGGATATATTTACAAACACTCTCTTGTCCGGCTTATTTAATCCCGCCTCGTGATTCGTCACACTGGTGATAGGACAACTCCGAATATCGCCATTATATTTTGTTGATACAGGACTAATTCGACCATGTAACTTTAGCACATTAGTTTACAGTTTATGTTCTAAATATCCTAGAACAAGAGTAGCATAAGTAGGAGCAAATTTGGTCCCCATAGCTGTACCTTTAATTTGGTTGTAAAATGTACCATTAAAATTGTTATTTTCAAGAATTGTTTTAGCCCCTTCTAAAATGAACTCCTTAGGAAAATACTCAGTTAATAAATCAGCATATTCAGACAACCAATAATTCAAAAAGATTATATTAAGTCAGTCACGAAGCACAGAAAACACGGCATCCCGTCCCGAAAGTCTGCCGCCTCAGTCAATCAAACTAAAACGGAACCAGAGCCAGGTGACGAGAAAATAACAACTGGACATTACACATCACAAGGACAATCTACAACATATAATTATATAGTGTACATGCAATTTTGAAAGATACGAAGCAGCCTTGTGCTGGACAACGAAATTGCAGAATGGCACAGACAAAACCAACAAAGTTTAACAAAAAGGCACAATGGCGAAATATTTTTGTATTTTTACTATAAAGTGGACAATACAAACATAGAGGAAGGTTGACCAAAGGGCTTCCACCTTGGTACGGACAGCGACAAATGTCACTGGGGGCTTAAACGTTTTACAGTGCACCAAACCTCACACTTACCCAACCTTACAGAACATTACAGTGTAAATAAAAGTTTAATTCCCGCCATGTAATGCTCTCTAACAACAAGGCCACAGTGACAGGTAATAAAAGAATGTAAAACATGAAACATTATATAAATAACGTTCATCGAGTAGCACAGAAAGTACTCAATAACCTCCAGACCCGTGTTATTCGTCCCAGCTCCAGACCAAGACTGTGTGGGATATTAGTATACAAACTTACAACACCAAAAGACACCAACAATGTATTTTCTTCTAAAGAAGTTGGTATCTGACTTAAAATCAGTACTACCAACATGTTTAACGGATGGTTTAAGTTATATGTCTAGTAGATTGCTAAGTCTATGAGTTTCACATTTAGGATCAGCCACAATAGGTCTAAACGTAAAGTCATTTAGATCGGTTAAATCAATGGAATCTGAATGAAGTTCATCACACACCCGCTGAATAATACTACTACTGTGTATTTTGGGAAGTCCAAAAAGTACTAATAATAATTTTAAAATCAACTTTTGTTAAATAAGCTTCCTCTTTCTTAGAAATATTCTTCGTTAATTTAAACAATTCATTCATCTTAGAAAAACTCCCATTTGAACACTTCGCATCGGTCAGCCTATAGTATGATTATCATTCAGCATGTCCATGATTTTATTTATATAAAATTAAGTGTTCATAATCACAATTCCACCACCCTTATCAGCTTCTTTTGTAAGTATATAAGGATCATTTGATAATGATTTAATTGCATTTCTTTCTTCAATATTAATATTAGATTTAGTAGACCTTTCTTCTTGTAACGTTAAATATTTGCAACAAAAAGTGCATCTGTGTAAGAATCAAGCGTTTCAATTCTACCTCTAGGTGGAACATAATTACTCTTATTTTGTACAACAGAAACATCACCCGAAACATTTTCTCCATTTAAGAATTCCTTACTTGTTTTCTATGAAATTCTTCACTATCATTATAAATATGCAACTCAAGATTGATTTTGTTTAGTTGGGGATGGTGTAAAACTTTCAGGTTTTGAGGATTATTTTGTAGTTCTTTCTAAGAATTTCGACTTGCCCGGGTGGACATGCGTCAGCCATTTTTGCATAAAAAACCGATCAGGTGATGGTTAAAACCCGAAATTCCATAATCCTGATACATTAACCATAGAACAAAAATTTAAAATCCAGTAACGACCAGTTTAATAAGTCTGGTTCTCGACATTCTTACAAAATGCTTCCTTTTCTTAGATTTTTTAAAAATCGTAAACCATCGAGAACAGTTCATGTGCCCCTCCATGGACTATTCACTTTGAGCTTTCCAAGTCACATAGTCTGAAGATTTCAATCAAATACTTATTATAATTGAATAGACAGATTAGCACAATGACGAAACTATGTAATAACATTTAATCACAAATAATGGAGTATACATTCAATTACATGCAGTATATTAAGCAATTATACATTTTATAAGGGCATGCATATTTATGTCAATTTCATACTGCATTAGGTTTGTATAATGTAATTAACCACATCAATTTTATTGTCGAGTGATTAATTCATTAACTAGGAATGTTCGGGCCCAGTGTATCAAATTGGCGTGGTGTCAGCACATTCTCAGAATATTGTTGTCTGTAGAAGCAATCAGCATTTATACCTGACATATATGTATCATACGATGCTGCTTGGATGCTAACATCTAGATATGTGTAAACAACCAACCGTCTCCAACAGCTATGACATTTAATCAATCCAAATAAACTATATATAGCAAACACTTACTTATACTGCTACAATACGAAGGCAATTCATTTAAGACATATAAGCGGATTTAGCCCAGTGGTAACACACTGGGCTATCAATCCAGAGGTCGTGGGTTCAATCCCTGGCATCGGAACTTGACTTTTCTGAAATATTTATATTTCCTGCCAAATCTGGCCGTGTGGTCTGCAAAGTATCTGAAGTGCCAGGAAGCTGTGTATCGGTGCTATATACACCCGGCACATTAAAAAACCAGGCTGTCTATTAGAAATAAGAGCTAGGTGCACTTCTGCAGCGCCGGAAATGCCTGTATCTAATGTCTCTCTCTCTTTCTTCCTTCAGGGGCTTTCTCTGTCTGTCCCTCTGGTCAGATCATGCTGTATCTGCACTGGTAGAGGATGCACCTGCGCCCTTGTGGTTGCAACACAATAATGTAAAGTGCCTTTGAACGTGCGTTCGCACGAAAAAGGCGCTAATTAAATCTGGTATATTTATATATCTAATTGTATTTAATTTTTGTTAAATAAGACTTACTCACCAACTTGATTATTTGACAAGATTTTGTATAATTTTATCCAACCAAACACAAACTGTGGTTACTATAGTAACTCAACAAAGGACTACCCGGTTCACCCCAAGTCTTTATAGTGAACTGTAGAGTATTGATGTGGAAAGGTTTGTGGTATACTAGTAGTTGCCTATTTTTAATGGAAAACATCGGATAACAGGCGTGTTTCTGTTAGTATCATAACGAAATCGAATTTATTAGGAAACAAGAGGGCCATGATGGCCCTAGATCGCTCACCTGAGTACAATGTCTACATGTACCTATGTAAACATGTTCAAGCCCCGCCCCAGGAGCCATTATTTTTTACAAAGAAATCAGATCAGCAGTTTCTGAGAAGAAGATTTTCAAAGTTTCTGTAATATTATAGTCATATAGTGGAAATTAGTATTTTAGGGAATCAACATGGAAGTTAGTAATTTGGGAGAGGGTCACTGAATAAACATATCAGTGACATTATTTTGAAATCGGACCAGTAGTTTCTGAGAAGATGTTCAAAGTTCTTAGTGAGAAAACAAGCCCCACCCCCTGGCACCAATGTTGTTAATCGAATCATAATAAATCTAAAAGGGGACCATCCTAGCATCATTCCAGTGAAGTTTCATCAAAATTGGCCAAGTAGTTTATGAAGAGAAGATGTTTGAATTAATTGGTGACGACGGACGAATGGACACAGACTGATCACATTAGCTAAAGCGAGTATGGTACAATTTCGTAAAAGTATTGTTCGTACAGGGGTAGGTAACTGTGTAGGTGTTGGGGTCATGATGGAGAAAAGTATGCAAAGCAATATGTGAATGCACTTTGTAAATATTAGAGGTAAAAAACTTGCACCTAAACTTAACATTTGCACAAAGTTGAACAAGAGGGCCATTGGTCCTACAGAGCTCACCTGATGACTAGCAGTTAAGGCAGAATCAGTATTTGTTATGATTTTGATATTTGATGCAGATTTTACGAATACACATTTTGTGGCAAGGTTTTATAAAGATGAGGTAAAAAATGTGACCTCAAGAGTATAGACAAGGTTTTTCTTTAATGTGATCTGGTGACCTAGTTTTTAACCCCAGATGACCCAGTTATGAACTTGATCTAGATTTTATAGAGACAGACCAAGTTTCATGAAGGTAAGGTAAAAATGTGACCTCTAGAGTGTTAACATGGTTTTTCTTCAATATGACCTGGTGACCTAGTTTTTAACACCAGGTGACCCAGTTGCAAACATGACCTAGATTTTATATCGACAAACATTGTCACCAAGTTTCATAAAGATTACGCAAAAAGCGAGACCATTGGAGAGTTAACAATATTTTTCTTTGATGTGACCTAGTATTTGACCCCAAGATGACCCAGTTATGAACTTGAAGTAGATTTCATAGAGACAAACATTGTGACCAAGTTTCATAAATATTAGGTAAAAAATGTGACCTCTAGAGTGTTAACAAGGGTTTTCTTCAATGTGACCTTGTGACCTAATTTGTGATCAAAGATGACCCAGTTGCAAACTTGACCTGGAATTCATAGAGACACACATTGTGACCAAGTTTCATTAAGATTATATCAAAAATGTGACCTCTAAGAGTGTTAACAAGGTTTTCTTTTACCTAGTAACCTAGTTTTTATCCCCAGATGACCCAGTTACAAACTTGACCTAGATTGCATAGAGACAAACATTGTGACCGAGTTTCATAAAGATTAGGTAAAGCCAAAGAGTCTTTGACAACACATTTGATACCGTAATGTTTACATATTAACTGATATGAAGTCTGCCTCGCTTGTCGGTTTACATACTAGTTGGGATACGCTGACTGGTTGTTTATTGGCTGTGGACACTGGTGATAATGTGGCGCCAAGAATCCCCTTGGATTATAGAGAAACGGAATTGTTTATGTAATAAAGAAGCGCTGTTATGTAAGGTGTGTAGGTCAGATTGGGACTTTCAAGCAAATATTTGGCAGCGGGTTCACATTACATACTGGAAATTAGCTTATGCAAATAAGTAATTTCACCGGTCAGATCAGCGAGGTTCCTCAAGTGGATTTATGGATGCATCGTATATGTAAATCAATTAAAGTTATGTTCGCAACGTATAAAAAGTTAGAAAAACATTTTAAACATGCAAGAGTCATGTTTGCACAATTTTGCAATTGCAATAAACAGACAGCTCTATACAGAGCAGCTTGAAATTCAAAGCCGCTCATCATGAAGAACCTTAAGTAATACCGAGGTGCAAAGATTTCCCAGAGACCTGTTGAAAGCATGCGCAGTCATAAGCAGATGTAGTATCAAATATAAATATATCGTTCCCTAGGTATTTATTTAATATACAACATTGAATCAAGGACATTTCAATTGTAGAATTAGCAAGTAAATACTTCATTTTATTTTGCAAAAGTAATATATTGTTTCCTATAAGGCTATAATGAATGTGATAATGCTTAATAAATCAATGTTGTACGCAAAATTCCCAAACTTCTGTTACACTCCTTACATTTTTACATGTTTTTCGCACATAACTTTTTTGAACAATGACCGATTCACTTGAAATTTGACACACAGACTCAAAATATGTAATCACAGACCTTGGATTGGACATAAATAATGTTTCTGTGTATATAAATAAATAAGAACAAAAAGTATGTGTGGTACCATTTTTTTGAAACAGCACACATTCATAATTACAGATATTACTATGCATATATAAAAGGATCATAATTATGTTATTATCTACAAATATATTACAATATTACATAATACACGTAGTTCAACATGAACCAGCGAACTAGAGTAACTATATACAATTATACATGCATGTTGTGTATTATAAATATATTAGTTATATCTTGGAATTCATAAGTCACATGTAACTTTTGTAAAATACATAAACAAACAAGGGGGCCCTAGGTCGATCACCTGCATAGAAGTGCATGCAAGCCCCTTTCGTGACCTAATTAATCATTTATATTTTATATATAAGATTCAGGAAAATTCAGCCACCTGATAGCAAGCTTTTTTATGATTTGGCCTGGTGACCAAGTTTTGACCCCAGATGACCAAGTTTCTGACTTGACCTAGATTTCATATAGACATTCTGATTAAGTTTCATAAAGATTGGCCCATAGTTGTGCCCTCTAATGTGTTCACAATGTTTTTTCTAAGATTTGACCTTGTGACCTAGTTTTTGAACCCACATGACCCAGTATCGAATTTGACCTAAATTTTATAGAGGCAAACATTCTGACCAAGTTTCATCAAGATTGAATAACAATTGTGTCCTCTTAATGTGTTCACAAGCTTTTCTAAGATTTGACCTAGTGACCTAGTTTTTGGACCCACATGACCGAGATTTGAACTTAGCCTAGATTTCGTAGAGACAAACATTCTGTCCAAGTTTTATCAAGATTAAATCATAATTGTTTCCTCTCATGTGTTCACAAGCTTTTTCTAAGATTTGACCTAGTTTTTGACCCCATATGACCCTGTTTTGAACTTGACCTATATTTCATAGAACAGACTGAAAAACAGGAAAATCACTATATGCCTCCTGCACCAGTAGATGTCACAGCATAAAACCCCTAACAAATCTGTACAACAGACCTTTGCAAGCCATCAACATTAACAGACTAAGTCTGGCCTCTTTGTCCATGGAGACAATTATACAAGTATGGCAATAAAAATGCAGTCACGAATAACAAAGGACTAATAGAGATATAATAATCCCTGAAAATAACTGCAATCATGGTTACACTAATATTACAGTCATGCTCATAGAAGTGATCAAATATGACATAATTACTGTTGGCAGCATAAACACTTATCAATTACAAGAAGCCTAATGCAATAAGCAGACAGTATAATATCAGTGATTGTATTAAATAGCAAGAACATTGTCAATGGGTCTACAATATAATTACACTTCATCACAAATATCAAAGTCAAGTGCATGGCATTCACATCTAACTTTCAATTATTTGAAAATAACTATTAAAAAATATCAACACAAAAATCATTGATAATACAACAGGATATATACATTTCAGGCTGAATGAATGAATTCCCATTTATCCAGTCACCCCTTTCTATATATTCCCTATTTCACATGCATCTTTTAACATGTGTTGTTAAAGGCCAACCCTAAATGGTTTAAATGACTCCTCAAGAACTTGTTTCTACTTCAGGTAATTCCTTCAAATGATTTGAGTTTACTTGAAATAAAGCAATGCATCAAGTTTGTTCATTTCACAAGTACTAGATATGTATACGAGGGTTGTCCACAAAAGTCGCGAACTTTGTCTCCCATTTCAACACTACGCATAATTTTCCAGAAAATTTTTCACATATTACTCATTAGTTATATCTTTACATATGTGTGATATTGAAATTTCATTTACTTCTTAATTTTGGTTATTATTCTTGATTAACTAATGCGAGTTGGGTAAAGTGGGCGCATACCCTTTTATATTTTGTATAAACGTATCGGCTTTCCTTCAAGAGCTTATAACTTAGTAAGTGTTCTTATTTGTGCATTAAATAATATGCCGATGTCGACACCACAGTTTTGCACGTTTTCGTGCGAAATTTAGGGTCAATGTCATTATAAGCAAAACTATGAATTTATTCGCACCGCTCTGGTTTTTGTGTCATTCAAAAAAGGCAACGTCAGGGAACTGTGCAGCGCAAAGAATTACTGCCAGACTATGGTCTGACACCTGCATAATCAAAAACAGGAGTTCAACATACAAATAATCGTGGGAATGTATGTAGGACTGACTTGTCTACACTTGGTGTAAAAGTTTTAAAGGGAATATGTCGACTACCAAGCCTAAAAGGAAAACTCGGTCCTAGTTCAGAGCGAAAAACGTCATCCACTAAGACTGGCGTCAGACGGTAAAATGTGGAGGCTAAACATGGTATATGTTAAACTGTTACACATAAAATCTTTCCGGAAAATTAATATACGTGTCTCTGAACTTTTAACTGTCATGTTGGATTTACGAGAATGCGTCGAAAATATCTAAAACTGCACCAGTCAATGAAACTAAGGTGCTGAAACAAAAGAAACAACATCGTTGATGTCGTAGAGTGTGCGCCGATCGGACCTACTGCAGGTGCAATAAAACCACGCAGATTTTTAATGCTTTAAGATATCAACATCAAATTGAGCAACTACAATGATAACATATCTCTTAAAAAGACAACGTATGCAAATTGTGAATACAATGGACACCAATACAATAACAAGAGGATCATAGATCCTGGGGCGCTCACCTGCTAAACATGGCCAAACTTTGAACTTAACCTTAAGGTCATCAAGATAAACCTATTGACTAAACTTGATGAAGGTTAAAGCAAAACTGATGCCTCCAGAGTTTTTAAAAGGTTTTGCTATTTTGACCTTAAGTTTTTTACCCACATGACCCAACTTTAAACTTGACCTTAAGGTCATCAAGATAGACATTTTGACCAAAGTTGATCAATATTAAAGCAAAAATATGGTCTCAAGAGTGTTAATAGGGTTTTCTATTATTTGACCTTTTGACCTAGATTGACCCCACATGACCCAACTTCAAACTTCAAAGCTTTCATTGAGATACAACTACTGACCAAGTTTGGTGAAGACCAAAGCAAAAATGTGACCTCCAGAGTGTTAACAAGGTTATCCTATTATTTGACCTTTTGACCTAGTTTTTGACCCCACTTCAAACTTGACCTAGATTTCATTGAGATACAACTACTGACCAAGTTTGGTGAAGATCAAAGCAAGAATGTGACCTCCAGAGTGTTAACAAGGTTTTGCTATTATTTGACCTTTTGACCTAGTTTTTGACCCCAAATGACACAACTTCGAACTTGGCCTAGATTTCATTGAGATACAACTACTGACCAAGTTTGGTAAAGATCAAAGCAAAATGAAAGAGCTAGAGTGTTAACAGTGAATTGTCTAACAGACGGACGACGGACAAAAAACAATCACAAAAGCTCACCTTGCCACTTTGTGGCAGGTGAGCTAAAAATCAATGTTCGCGACTTTTGCGGACCACCCTCGTACATGCATATTATATATTCATTAAATAACTGCGTATAAAACTGCCATAAAGGTTTAAAAAACAATGTCATACAAACAATGTCATAATCTTAGAGAACAACTAAAGGAGATAGTAAAAAAACCCATAAATAGTATGAACCAATCAGCACCAAGGACATGAATCACAAAATATGACAAAATGGCACACAACCGATCACAGTACAGAGCACCAATCACATAAATCCCATGACCCTCTCAGGAAGCCATTCATTCACCTAGGGTAGAATGGAGCATTGTGAGCAATTCTATCTGAGAGGAATTAAGAAGTGGTGCAGACGGGGTCCAACCTTGGACTTCTCGCTCCCAAAGCATGTGCCCTACCACTAGACCAACTCTCCCAACATGACTATAACACATCCCATCAAAGTACAGAGCAATAATGACAGATCTATGTTCATATATCAAATGACTAGTGTTACTATTTGTTTATAGACCTGTACCAAACAAATCAAACAAATTTATTTTAATACATACCAGATTCGCCTTCATGAATGACTTCCTTAAGGAGGCCCGAGCTACCTTTTGTGCATGCGCGAAATTGTATTAGATAAGAACAAACATGAAATTTAGTTCCAATGATTGCATATAAATGTTAAGTAATGACAATAAACGTGATACAATGATGTCACACTTATATAACACATATACATGATACAATGATGTCACACTTATATAACACATATACATGATACAATGATGTCACACTTATATAAAACATAAACATGATACAATGATGTCACACTTATATAACACATATACATGATACAATGATGTCACACTTATATAACACGTATACATGATACAATGATGTCACACTTATATAACACGTATACATGATACAATGATGTCACACTTATATAACACATATACATGATACAATGATGTCACACTTATATAACACATATACATGATACAATGATGTCACACTTATATAACACATATACATAATACAGTACATCTATGAGGGTCGTTCATTTAATACCCGGACCATTAGTATTGCTGGAAAACTAAGGGGCTGATACTGATGAAAACTTACTACATTTGTAGAATACATTCAAACCATTCCTGAATGCACATAAGAAATTTCGACTTGTTGCAACAAAAGGTTTACATAATATTATAGTTTTATTTAGTACATGTAACGCAAGTCGGCCAAAGTCGACGTCAAAATATTGTGACGTTACGCCATTTTCGCTCTATAATAGACATTTTATCTCTATTTGATCATCGTTTTGGAGCCATGAAGTCAATGGAGCACACACATTTACCACTTTAAGAAGTTTGGTAGTGATGTTAAATGCTGTATCCATTATAATTTCGCATGGTTTAGTATTTACTATAGTAATTATTCTTAAAGTAGTGTTTACCCCTCCAACAGGTGATTAACCAACGACACTTTCCTGTTTCTCACGTTAAATTGGCCTGGCATTGGATCATCGCGAGGCGACCCTTGTAATCATAGAACTGTTTGTAAGCCGAAATCAACCCATAAAAATAATCCAAATAGGTTTTTCTAAAACAGATTCTTTAGTTTTACAGGTATATAACTTCTAATTTTACGAAATTGTATCATAATCATTGTTTTCGCTAACAAATTCGATTTCATTGCAATATTAACGCAAAAACACCCATTGTCACTAAACAGCGCTTCAAGCACAGTAATGGTACATAAATGACATCAAACGTTATATAACATAACGTAGATGTAGACATAACGTTATATGATGTTTTCCGTTGAAAATAGGCAACTATACCTCGCACCTTGTCATATCAACCCTCTACAGTTCACTGAAAACTTAGGCTGGGCCGGGTAGCCCTTAGTTGTGTTACTATAGTAACCACAGTTTGTGTTCGGTTGGATAAAATTATACCAAGATTTGTCAAATTATCAAGGTGGTGAGTATAAAAAGTCTTGTTAACAGAAAATTTATTAAAAATTGCATGTTGCAGTCAAGCACTATGGCGATCGTCCGGGTATTAAATGAACGACCCTCGTAGTATATATCCACACAATAATGAATCAATGATGTCACACTTATATCACACTTCCTCATTTGCGACTATATTGATGGTTCACTTCTATACCGCCCCATGATAACAGCTGTTTGTCTGGATTCTCATCCCAATTTGTGTCCAAATGTAACTGTAATACAAATGTTGATGACAATAAACATACAGTGGAAATGATTTATTCATCATCTGATAATAGGTCTACATCAGGGGAATAAAGGACAAGGTTGACAAATAGCTTCATTTTGCCCTGTGGCTCATCAACAAGAGGGCCATGATAGCCCTATATCGTTCACCTCAGGGACATAGCTTTTGCTACATACCAAATGCAGCAAATGGGCCAAGACTGTTCCACATGGCTCAAATAAGTTCATCTGAGAGTTACTACAGTAACTGTAAATCACATTTTTTTGCAAGTGCTTTAATTTTGCTAATATTCATGAGGGTTGTTGACAGGCAAAATCATGATTCTCGCGAAAAATCCTTAACAAATTTAGTTTATTTTTGCGTATTCAATATTGAGTACGTCCGAATGTGTTCACTTCATCGTACGTAAAATGATTGCAGGGGCGTACTAACATTATTATACTGCAAGCCCAGTGATATATCATTCAGGTCCGCATTCTATGAATGTTAGTGCATTATGGATTTGTACAAGTTGAATGTTTGTACGGCGGGAAATTGAATCAGGCAGTTAAATACTAGGATGAAGCATATGATTTGTTGTAATTAGAATGCATATATATAATGTAATTTTGATATGAAGAATTATTAGGACAAATCTTGATGTAGTGATGATTTCTGTCAATTTATAAATTATTAAATTTCGGCCATGAGACACTTGTTGATAGAATGAAGAATGGCCAGATATATGAATGTAAATCTGCGCCGATCTCCCGAAGCATCTCAAAGCTCAAACCAATTTTACACAATTTGTTGTTCATTTTCTTACTGCCGATCTTGTCTTGTCAAAATAGGCTTATGTGACTATAAAGGCAGGTGGTATATACAGGTGGTAATTGTGCAGAATTTGGTTCAGAATTATTTATTAGCAGAATTAACTCGCTATAAGTTATTCTGTGTATTAACCTTTCTGGTTTGATGTTTCTCCACTTCTTTTCTTTCCCATTGTTTCTGTTGTTGTTGAGCATGAAATGCCTTAGATCCACCACAGCCCCACATCTGTGTATATATAGTAGGATATTACCGACATGTTTATAACAAAAACTTCATAAGTAAATCATATGTTAGCTAGCAGCCACTAAAATAAGGCAACTAATCTGTTTTAATCAGCACTTCTCACTTAGCATGTAAAAAAGGCTTGAAGTCGAAACATAAAAATAATTATTTAAAACTACCAAATGTGTTATTGTTGTTACTCCCTGATTTATATATAGCATATCAAGTTAAATGTGCCTTCCTCCTGTATATTAAACTTACTGTTCATGATTGTGCAAAAAAATATGGCTGTTCCCAAAAGAATTTTCTGTCATACTAAATAGACAGAACAGTATTTTGCACATATTTCTTGCTAGAGTTGGTTTGCCAATACTACAATTCAATGTAACAAGAGCATAGCCTACGAGTGCTGGATGCTCAACTTTCTCCTACTTTATAGTACTCTTGCTCATCTGTGAGTGAAGTTCTGAGAGTACCAAGGGAAGATAACTCATAAATATAAGTCACAGGGTTACCAGCCGTATCAGTATGGACTCTCCTTGGGATGGTATCAAGTGCAAACCTTTGACAGTCTTTGAGAAATTGACATTTTTGTGTAAAAATCTAAAGTAAAAGTTGCCACTGTTTCTATGTACTAAGTCGGAACAAGGACAAATAACTCCATAAATATAGATCACAGGGTTACCAGCCTAGTCAGTATGAGTTTCATAAAGATAAGGTGGACATTGTGACCTTTAGTGACTACACAAGGTTTTTCTATTATTTGACCTTGTGACCTAGTTTTTAACCCAGATGACCTAATATCAAACTTGACCTAGATTTTGTTGCGATGATCATTTTGACAAAGTTTCATAAAGATTAGGCCAAAATTGTGACCTCTAGTTTCTACACAAGCAAATTGTTGACGGACGGACGACGGACGACGGACATGAGATCACAAAAGCTCACTCTGTCACAAAGTGACAGGTGAGCTAAAAATGGCAAACAAAAAACAGGAATACAGAAAATCAAAGGGCAATAACTCATTGAAAATATCTGAGGATATGAACAGCTAGAGTTAGGGTGTTGCATAAATTTCAATGCAATTCGAACAAGAAATTAAGAAAGAGCAGCACAGACAGAGAAGAGAATGACTCAACAATATCTGTGAGATACATTAGCCTGGGATACATATACCTAACTTACCTCTACTTTATGAAGCTCACAATCCACACCATAATGTTGTACCTTGTTGAAATCTTCAGGTATACATAATACATTACTCTTGCCAGTGTTACCAATATACATGCCTTTTGGTAGACTTCGATCTGATACATTCCACAATACCAGGGCTTCTTTTGCTGAAATGAACAGAAGTATCCTCAATCCTCATATTGTCAAGCTTTCTCTGTTCTGATACATAGTATAAATGCATCAAAACTTTGTTTCTGATATATACTTTAAATGCATCAAACCTTTGTTTCTGATACATACTTTAAATGCATCAAACCTTTGTTTCTGATACATACTTTAAATGCATCAAACCTTTGTTTCTGATACATACTTTAAATGCATCAAACCTTTGTTTCTGATACATACTTTAAATGCATCAAACCTTTGTTTCCGATACATACTTTAAATGCATCAAACCTTTGTTTCCGATACATACTTTAAATGCATCAAACCTTTGTTTCTGATATATACTTTAAATGCATCAAACCTTTGTTTCTGATACATACTTTAAATGCATCAAACCTTTGTTTCTGATATATACTTTAAATGCATCAAACCTTTGTTTCTGATATATACTTTAAATGCATCAAACCTTTGTTTCTGATACATACTTTAAATGCATCAAACCTTTGTTTCTGATACATACTTTAAATGCATCAAAACTTTGTTTCTGAGTTGTGTTTTAAAGTACTGTATCAGTGGATATTTCTACAGGCCGAATGTTAGCGATAACCCAATATTGAACTTGATTTAATAAATATGAACATTGTTACCACCTTCCATAAAGATAATTAGGGCCCCCAAAATTGTACTCTGTATAGTCTCTCTACACAGGGTTTTTCAATGATTTGACATAGTGACCTAGTTTATGACTCAATATGACCCAATATCAAACTTGACCTAAATTTTGATGAGATGATCATTTTGCCATTTGGATGAATGAAAGACGAAGGGCAATTGTAAAGGCTCGCCTGAGCTAAAATACATAGGGCAATACTTGTAACTTTAGTGAAAATTGTTTGAGCAAAACGTGTGGCTTAATGCAAAATTAGGCTAGGTATTAAAGGGACTGCCTCACATATTGGTGTATTGCAAAAAGAAAAGGAAATTGTCAAATATTCGTGTAATTTTGGTGTAGTTGCCTGTATATCCCATAAACAACCAGACTGACATCTAAAATAACTTGAAAAACTTCGGCATTTTGTAGTTATTTAGTATTTTACATCAAAAAATCTATAGGGTATTAATACCCTATAGAATTAACACTATTACTTGAATTGCCTGAAATTTGTTCCCATTTGATGAAAATGAATCGAAAAACGAACCAAATACCTCACTGATGTTTAAGCTGTAGTTGTTGATGTTATAGTTCAATCACATGTGAATTACATAATTCACAAAGCATGTTGGAAGCAAGAAAAAAATATTCAATGGGCAATATCGAGAGTGGTTAAAATTGCTTATTTGCACCAAATCTTTCATAAAGCAACCGTCAGTGGCTATTACATCAATACTTGGTTAGGTTGGAAAATCACGATTTACACAATTTATAGCCCAATCTGTGAGGCAGCACCTTTAATTGTTGAGTTTTATGAAGATATAATTTAAACATCATTTACAAAGAAATACTGTAGAATCTGGAAAGCGCATATTTGAATATAAGCACATATCAAATATAAGCACATATGGCCTAACAGTTAATCCATACTATATTATAAGTGAATACTATATCCTTAACATAATATAATAAGTCTCGAAAGTAGGCGCATATTCCAATAATTGTGAACAGACAAGATACAAGCAAATTATTGACGGACTGACGACAGACGAAGAATAATCACAAAAGCTCACTCTAAAATATATATCAAAAGTAAGCGCATATGGCTTATCTATAAGCGCATATTAAATATCAGCGCATATTAGTGGGCCGAAATATAAGCGCATAAAAGTGTAACTATAATTTATATTAGCGTATGCGCTTACTTTCCAGATTCTACAGTAGCCCAGATAACAAAGTTTTAATTATAAAAGCTCCGCAAGTCGCATGTGTCGCCTGACGACATGCACATTTGTCATGGAAAACTATCCAGTATTTGGCTACATATCCGACTCACAAGAGTTCTTTAGGCATCTGAACTAAAAACGACAAAGTTATGCTCTGGACAAAAGAATGTCCTGATAAAATCAATCAAAAGGGAACCATCAAACACTACACAAGGTAGAGTTATGATTCTTGCATACTGCACTTCATGTTACAGCAAGAAACACGCATGTCAATTTTGGAGTCATTCATACTTATGGTGACAAAGTTATGCCCCGGACAAGAAATGCTTATAAAATTAATCAAAGGGAAATAATTCAAAAATGGCACAAGGTAGAGTCATGGTTCTTGTGTACTGCACTTGAACTGTTTCGTAAGATACATGCATACCAAGTTTCAAGTCATTCAACCTAATAGCGACAAAGTTATCCTCCGGACAAGAAATGCTCTAATTAAATCAATCAAAGGGAAATAATTTAAAAACGATGCAAGGCAGAGGTATGGTTCTTGCCCACTGCACTTCGGCTTATTGCAAGAAACATGCATACCAAATCTTGAGTCATTTGAACTTAAGGTGACAAAGTTATGCTCCGGACAAGAAATGCTCTAATCAAATCAATCAAAGGGAGATAATTAAAAAACGGTGCAAGGTAGAGTTATGGTTCTTGCCCACTGTACCTCGGCTTATTGCAAGAAACATGCATATCAAATCTTGAGTCATTTGAACTTAAGGTGACAAAGATATGCTCTGGACAAGAAATGCTCTAATAAAATCAATCAAAGGAAAATAATTCAAAAACGGTGCATGTTAGAGTTATGGTTCTTGCCCACTGCACTTCAGCTTATTGCAAGAAACATGCATACCAAATCTTGAACCATTCGAACTTAAGGTGACAAAGTTATGGTACCAGACCACAGTTTCCAAGCCACATATGCGAATTGGCCATGGAGAAAATTTATAATAGAGGAAATTTTGACTAAATACAGGGCTGTTGCATATTTAGAGAATATTTCATTGCTGTTTTTGGGTTTTCATCCCTGACAGTGACCATAAAGCTACTTGATGGTGAATTCGAATTTGATGTGTTTACATTTTTTTTCTCCTAGAAGCTTGGATCTTGAAATTGGATGGTACCATTTCAAAGGTATTTTGTGAAAAAACGGTAGGGATGGCAAGGGTTGTGGATGTTATTTTTGAAGATTTCTAGTCTAGATCTATTAAAAACAGCAGCTGTAAGACTTCCATCATTGACCATTAGTATGTAAATGTGGGTCGAGCATGGCTCCTTTTGCCTCGGCCGGGCAGTAAATTTGAGGGGTAGGCTGCTAGTTGTGAGCAAAAAAGAGGGAATAATAGTTGACGGTATCTGAAATACTGTTGTTATAAGTAATCTTGACTTAATATCTATGTAATCATAACATGTTTTCTATTCAGGTTAGTTGCTAAAGCCAATTTGTCAGTGTTCGAAGTATTGTGGTCCGTTTCGCGACTGGGATTTTGTTGAAAACTGTGGTCTGGCACCTATGCTCCGGACAAGAAAAGCTCTAATTAAATCAATCAAAGGGAGATAATTAAAAAACGATGCATGTTAGAGTTATGGTTCTTGCCCACTGCACTTCAGCTTACTGCAAGAAACATGCATACCAAATCTTGAATCATTCGGACTTAAGGTGACAAAGTTATGCTCTGGACAAGAAATGCTCTAATAAAATCAATCAAAGGGAAATAATTCAAAAACGGTGCAAGGTAGAGTTATGGTTCTTGCCCACTGGACTTCGGCTTATTGCAATAAACATGCATACCAAATCTTGAATCATTTGAACTTAAGGTGACAAAGTTATTCATAGGGCATTAACCTTGAGGTGATGCGGTGACCCCTTAATTGGCCCTCAAAAATGCACTTTACTTATTTTTAGAAGTAAACAAATTAGCTCTTCAGTTCAGAGAAGAACCTAGCTTCATTCTGGTGAAATTTCCATAACAATATTTATGTATTTATCAAGTATATGTGAAAAATGAGCCAAAAGTGTCCACTTGTAGGAAGCTAGCCAGTATGGAGGGAAAGGGTTAAGATATTTTAAATCTGATGAATCTTTGAGAAATATATTCGATATCCGTACCTCTGACTACTCTGTATACAGGGGATACTTGAATTAACTGTGTATCTTCACCACCAAATCTCTTAGACCCTTCTCTGAAATAATAGTAATGATAAAGCAATGACATTGAAAATTAAACTAACAAGAGGGCTATGTGGCCCTAAAGGGCTCACCTGATGACTAGCAGTTTAGGCAGAATCAGTATTTGTTATGATATGACCTTAATATTTGATGCAGATTTTACAAAGACACACTTTGTGGCCAGTTTTTATAAAGATGAGGTAAAAATGTGACCTCAAAGAGTCTTTAAAAGATTTTCCTTTGATGTGGCCAGGTGACCTAGTTTTTTTTATCCCAAATGACCAGTTACGAACCTGACCTAGATTTCATAGAGACAAACATTGATTGAAGATTAGGTAAAAAATGTGACCTCTAGAGTATTAACAAGGTTTTTCTTCAATGTGACCTGGTGACCTAGTTTTTTACCCCAGATGACCCGCTTGTGAACTTGACCTAGATTTCATAGAGACAAACATTATGACCCAAGTTTTATAAAGATTAGGTAAAAAATGTGACCTCTAGAGTGTTAACAAGGTTTTTCTTTGATTTAACCTAGTGACCAAGTTTTTAACCCCAGAGGACCCAGTTACGAACTTGGCCTAGATTTCATAGGGACAAACACTATGACCAAGTTTTATAAAGATTAGGTAAAAAATGTGACCTCTATAGTGTAAACAAGGTTTTTCTTCAATGTGACCTGGTGACCTAGTTTTTGACCCCAGATGACCCAGTTGTGAACTTGACCTAGATTTCATAGAGAGACACATTGTGGACAAGTTGCATTAAGATCATATAAAAAATGTGACCGCTAGAGTGTTAACAAGGTTTTTCTTTGATTTAACCTAGTGACCTAGTTTTTAACCCCAGATGACCCAGTTACAAACTTGGCCTAGATTTCATAGAGACAAACATTGTGACCAAGTTTCAAAAAGAATAAGTGAAAACTGTGACTTCTAGAGTGTTTACAGTCCATGGCCATCTGTCGACGACAAACGACGGACGACGGACACCAGACATAGGGTGATCACAATAGCTCACCTTGAGCAATTTGTGCTTCAAGGAAGACAATCCAAGTAGCCTTCAATGTAGACATTGCACATGCAGTGTTCAATGTAGCTCACCATGACAGGGGGGCATTCGGGCCTATAGCCTATGCAAAAGAGGGCAATTGTTGAAAAATAGGGGCCCTAAAAATAATAAAAAAACATTCCAGTATTCATACTTCATGTAAGTTATAAACGTATACCAGTCTTGAAAAGCCCTCATACATGTCTTAGCTAACCTCAATGATACCAACTAAATTTACAATCACAAAAAAACTATAATGAAATAAAATTCTCCTCAATTTGTTCAATCTGTCAACAATATCTTTGAGTCTAGGTTTGATGGGAATAAAGCATCCATACTATTAATCTAAGAATTGACAAAGCCATGATTTGTTAAAGTGAAAACTATGCGCTAAGATCGCATGGGGGTGCAGAGATTAGAGACATCGATATAAAAGTGCAAAATCATAGCAAGTATGTGTCTGGTTTTAATCAATCAGAGGCATACTTGATACATGCTGGAATTAACAATATCTCACATGGAGATTCATCCTCAGAGATCAGAGAACAGATTGATGAGCTCACGAAACATCTGAAGGAGACAAACCCAGCAGCAAAACTCGTAGTCTCTTCAATCCTTCCAATGAAATCTAACATACAGCATGCAACAACAATTGAGGAAGCAAACAAAGTATTGAACAGCTTCTGTACAGAATCTGGCTTTACTTTCATAGACCACACTGCGTCATTCCAGAAAAACGGATCCGTAAATAAAGATTTGTACACTAACGAGGTCCACTTGAGTGATTTAGGAATTGCTGTATTTGCAAGAAACCTCAAGTCTACTATCAGGGAGGTGTTCAACATACATGTCAACAACACATCTCCACACCAAAATCAGTTGCCAAGAAAATATACAGCTGGCCATAAATCTGAAAATTTTCGCATGGCCTCGACACCCCGGGGACCACCCGGCCATGTTCTTTGGAAACGCCACGGACACAGACCATACGGACCCCCACCACCGCACCCAGCAATGATGTGGGGCCTTCCACCATCCTTAGCAATGATGTGTCCACCACCCCTACCACCTCGATACTAACCCCAGGAATCAACGCAACAAACACTGAATTCTTCAATAAACGAGGCTTAAACATCTTTCATTTAAATATTCATTATCTATATCCAAAATTTGACCAGATAAAAATCATACTACATAATCATGAAGAAATCGATACACTTTGTTTGTGTGAAACATTCTTAAATGATAATTTTGATGACAGTGAATTTCAACTGAATAATTATAACATGTTTCGGAGAGATAGACAAACAAATGGAGGGGGTATAGTGGTTTATGTAAAATCTAAATATCATTGTGTGCAAAGAGAGGACCTAGCTAGTGATGACATAGAAGCCATTTGGCTTGAAATGCGATGCTCAAAGCAAAAACCTATAGTCTTTGGATATATCTACAGACCCCCTTCATCAAAAAGTGACTGGAACTATGAATTTGAAAAAAAGTTAGAAAAACTGTATACAGAAAACAAGGAAATCATTTTAACTGGTGATTTTAACTACAATTCATTATTATTGGACTCTAATTCAGTGTGGAACAATACAATTAATTCCTTTAACTTGTCTCAATTGGTTGACAAGCCCACCAGGGTAACCACCCAAACATCCACTATAATAGATCATGTCTACACAAACATGCCATGCAACATAACAGAAATAAATATTCCTCACATTGCACTCAGTGATCACTACCCAGTCTGTTTTACACGCAAATTAACATCACAGAAGGATAATGGTCCATCACATAATTTGATTAACTACAGAAATGTAAAAAACTTCAATGAAACTGATTTCTTATGCTCTCTTGAGACACAACCATGGTCAATACTTGACATCTTCGATGACACTGACGATGCACTTGATAGTTTTATCAAACTATATAGTAATGTACTAAATCTACATGCTCCACTTAAACAAAGAAGAGTAAAACACAAAAATTTACCAGACTGGTTTAATCCTAATATAACAAATGCAATGAAACATAGAGACAAAGCCAAACAATCAAATAATACTGAAAATTTTAGATATTGGAGAAATAAAACTCAATCTCTAATCAAAGAAGCAAAAAAATCCTTTTATTCCGAATCTATTAATAATAACCAACAAAACCCAAGACAAATTTGGAAGAATTTAAAAGATCTATCAGGAAAATCAAGTAAACATCAAAGTCACTTAATTGTCGATGAATCAGGAAAGCCTATTCAAGATGCTGATACAACCGCAGAGTATTTCAATGACTTTTTTGCAAATATATTCAATAAAGCACCACATCACTGTGATACCATCTCACAAGATGATAAGACTATTTTAAGTGAATTCATCAAAGATCGCATATCACCAACAACTTCATTTCACATCCCATTAATTAAGGAGAGTTTCATTCTAAAACAACTTAAATCTATGGACTGTAACAAAGCCACAGGCTTAGATGGAATTGGTGTTAAATTTCTCAAATTATCAGCAGAAATCATAGCAAGACCACTAACTAATATATTCAATAAAAGTATCTCGTCTGCAAGGTTCCCGAACCTCTTCAAAAAAGCAAAGGTTGTACCAATTTTCAAAAAAGGATCAAAATCAGATGCTAACAACTATCGTCCAATCTCAATTCTTCCAGTACTGTCTAAAATACTTGAAAAACATGTTAGTGATAATTTGAAAACCTACATTGAAACACATTCTTTGATACATAGCACACAATCAGGATTTCGATCAAAACACTCGTGTGAAACAGCTCTTACCTCAATCATTGATTCGTGGATATCAGCTATAAATGACAAAAAAATTGTTGGGACAGTGTTCCTTGATCTCACAAAAGCATTCGACTTACTCAATCATTCAATACTGTTAGATAAAATGAAAGAATATAAATTTGATGAGAAAACACTTGCCTGGTTCACATCGTACCTATCAGACAGAACTCAGCAAGTTTCCATTTCGGGAAAACTATCAGGATCACGAGCTATAGCATCTGGAGTTCCTCAGGGGTCTATTTTGGGCCCCATATTGTTTATACTCTACATAAATGATCTACCACTACACCTCAAAAATACATCTACTGACATGTTTGCTGATGACACTACTGTCACTGCTTTTGAACAATCACTACCAGAAGTATATAACTCACTGCAACAAAGTATAACTATTATCAATGACTGGTGTTCACGAAATTCAATGTTGCCTAACCCCCAAAAAACCAAAGCCATGATAATTTCACCTTCAAATACAATCTATAACTCTCTTAAAACCAGCAGTGAGTTCACCCTAACAATGCAAAACCAAGTAATAGGATTTTCGGAGACAGAAAAATTGTTAGGAGTTCATGTTGATCATAAACTTAACTGGCAAACACAGGTTGAACATCTGCTTAAGAAATGCAATTCTTTACTCTATCTTCTTCTCAGAATAAAATCCTTTCTAAAGAAACACATGAGAATCCTCTTCTTCAATGCATACATCTTACCCCATATTGACTACTGCTGTACCATTTGGGGAAATTGTAATAATGAGCTTCTCAATACCCTGTACAAATTTCAGAAAAGAGCTGCTCGTATTATACTAGACAAGGACATAGACACTCCATCACACGATCTCTTTCAAGAACTCAAGTGGATGACTATACATGAAAGAATCTATTTCAAAAAAGCCATTTTTGTTTACAAATCTATTAACAATCTCTTTCCTGAATACATGTCAAATTTATTCACATTCTCAAATAATCATTAACTAAGATCCCACACTCAACAATCCCTTAAGGTTCCAAAACCAAGACTAGAATTTTTTAGGAAAACTCTTGCTTATTCAGGTCCCAAACTCTGGAACACTATACCACTACACATAAAACAATCAGAAAGCTTGGCAATCTTTAAGTCATCATACCTTAAATGGTGGTTCTCTGGTGGGAAAAACTTGTTAAACATGTAAAATTCTTGCGTCACTTAATATGTATATAAATGTAATTTTATTCTTTGTTTTATAGTTCAATTTCACTGAACTGTACTATAAATTGTTGGTCTAGCTTTCTTTTGATATGTTTTAGTAGCTTAATTAACGCACTGCTGTTACATCTAATGTAAATATCATTCTGTAAATGTTATATTTGTTCACATTTGTTGTAAATTGTATGTACATATATATTGAGGCTCACAGGTAAGACTGGCTTTGCCAACTGTGTTGCCTCATTAAATAAAGTCTTTAATATTATTATTATTATTATATATATATAAAACGAATGTTTTCAGCCAAATTACTGACACCATTTGACATACTTGGGACTTGCAGATGTTCTTCTTGCAATATCATTTTGATTTTTTCCTCCTTTTTTTATATTTTAACTTGATGTTTCCACCATGCTTCAATGACTGGAGGCTGACATCCTTACCATAGCAATGGCAGGTTCGTGCTACAGACTGCATATGGATTTATTGATCGGGAGCACAGGAAAGCAAATAACGAAAAGATAATACTAGTGAAAAGATGACAATGCGTATATTTATAACAGGGCGCCCGTAGGACCCATGACGCTACTAAAATTGCGCCATTTCAAATTCTTTGGGGGTCAATGGCGCTGGCTAGATTTAACACTGCAAATGTCCAATCCAGGTAGCCTTCAAAGTAAACATTTCACATGTCTAATCCAGGTAGCCTTCAAAGTAAACATTTCACATGTCTAATCCAGGTTGCCTTAATTTAGACATTTTACATGTCTAATCCAGGTAGCCCTCAAAGTAGACATTTCACATGTCCAATCCAGGTAGCCTTCAAATTAAACATTTCACATGTCTAATCCAGGTAGCCTTCAGTGTAAACTTTTCACATGTCTAATCCAGGTAGCCTTAATGTTTACATTTCACATGTCCAATCCAGGTAGCCTTCAATGTAGACATTTCACATATCTAATCTAAGTGGCCTTTAATGCAGGGGCGTACCTGGAGCATGTTAAATTGTACTCCCAATGGTAGGGGGGTCTAGGGGCATGCTCCCCCCAACATTTTTTTTGGCAAGGAAAACTTTGAGAGTATCTCAACGATGGTTTTACGCCATGCCTTAAGGCAAAAAAAGAATTAAAAACTAACTTTTAAACATGTTTTTTTTCCCGTTTTATATAACACAATTTGGATTACTAATAAGAGCTTGTAGAAGACATGATGCCCAAATGATGATCAATGTCCCATCGTCATTTGACCTACCCACCCCAAAACAAAATACATAATCAACCTCCTTAGATCTACTAAGTTTAACGTAAAAAGGTACCTTATTCTTTAGTTAAAACCATTTATGCACTTATCAATCTTTCCACCCAGAGGGGGGTTATATAGGGAATTAAACATTTGTGAAAATTGGCTGTCAAATTTCCCTCACATGTGCAGATTGCCCTGTCTAATTCCTTGGGGTGTGGATGTTCTTGTTGTAAAATATCACTATTGCAGATTTTCATTACAATGAAAACCGGGAAAAATCATTTTAATATTCATGAAAAGGGCAAATCTAAAGCATCGCTGACAGACTGTGTGAGCTCCCAAGGCAGAAATGTAAAAAAACATTTACCTGAACAATATTGATGATACGCACGATTGGTGGAGGTGAAAAGAGGGGGCCTCCCTCATAAAATAGAAATATAGATTGCGAATGGTGCATTCTGAGCACATATTCTGTCTCCGAAAGTCCTACTGTTATCTCTGGTTTTGATCAAGATTAAAGCAAATCAATAAGTCAAAATGGGACATTCATGTAGCAACATAATCATTGTGTAGACATGGACGCAATAAATGCGAGCGAAGCGAGCTAGAAAAAAATCGATGTGTGTATGAGCAGCATACCACACAAAATCGTTCTTTGACTTGATAAAAATAGCACTGTGTATCTGAGTTGCATACCCTACAAACTTGATTTCTGACTTTATAATGCATGTAGGCCTGCATTATTTGTATTCACAAATAAGGTTATTCTGTTCAGCGCAACGAGCTACAACAAGAGCTGTCCACGAACAGCGCGCTCCACTATTCGCAGCGCCATGTTAGGATAGTACAATCATTATATATTCAAAACAAATTGCTTCATAACAGCAGCATTACCCTCAGCTGTGTAGAGGTTGGGGCTTCTAAGTCGAAAAAGGGGGATAATTTGGACAACTTATGCAGGACTGTTACCTACTCATGTGTAGGTCCTCTAGGTCATGATGGCAAATAAATAAGCCTTTCTTAGTCCAAAACGGGGCAAAATTTCAACAAAATGCTAAATAGTTATCTTCTCCAGTGTAGGGGTTGGGGTCATGCAGGTGAACAAGTTTGCGAAGTATCAAAGCAATATATCAATGCACTTTGAAGATATAAGAGGTTAAAAAACCTGTACCTAAACTTTAACATTTGCATTTTCAAGTCCAAAAGGGGGCATAATTTCAACAAAATGGTTGATAGAGTTCCCTACCCCTGTGTAGGGGTTGGGGTCATGATGGAGAACAAGTATGCATAGCAATATATGAATGCACTTTGAAATTATTAAGAGGTGAAAAAACCTGTACCTAAACTTTAACATTTGCACGAAGTTGAAAAAGGGGGCATAATTTCACCAAAATGCTTAATAGAGTTACCTACCCCTGTGTATGGATTGGGGTCATAATGGTGAACAAGTATGCAAAGTATTAAAGCAATATGTCAATGCACTATGAAGATATTAGAGGTTAAAAAACCTGTACCTAAACTTTAACATTTGCACTATTTGCACCAAGTAGAAAAAAAGGCATAATTTCAACAAAATGCCTGATACAGTTACCTACTCCTGCATATGGGTTGGGGCCATGATGGTGAACATGTATGCAAAGTATGAAAGCAATATCTTAAAAGTCTTAGTGAATATAAGAGGTTAAAAAACCTGTACCTAAACTTTAACAAAAGTGTTACGCCGACGCCGACGCTCGGGTGACTGCAATAGCACCCCTTATTCTACGAATAGTGGAGCTAAAAATAGCAATGGTTTATTTGAGCAACATACACTACAAACTCGTTCCCTGACTTGATAAAACATGTACTCATTTATAAAGTTAGTGTGCGAGCGAAGCGACCTAGAAAAAATTAGCAATGTTATTTTGAGCAGCATACTCTACAAGTACTGAAACTCGTTCCCTGACTTGAAAAACAATGGATCTTTTAATGATAGACTATAGATAACATGTTATATATAGTCTCTGTATAAAGTAACTTTTTTGTACACACGATGCATTTGTATGCCCCTTACCCCCCCCCCCCCTCTGCTTGTAATTTTTTTTGGTGATTTGAATTTTCATTTTTTCATATTTGAATTGTACGCACGGGCATACTGGAGTACGCCTAGTTACGCCCCTGTAATGTAGACATAGCATATGTCTAATCCAAGTAGCCTTCAATATAGACATTTCACATGACTAATCCAGGTAGCCTTCAAAGTAGACATTTCACATGTCTAATCCAAGTAGCCTTCAATATAGACATTTCACATGTCTAATCCAGGTAGCCTTCAAAGTAGACATTTCACATGTCTACTCTAGGTATCCTTCAATATAGACATTTCACATGTCTAATCCAGGTACCCTTCAAAATAGACATTTACATGTTCACATGTCTAATCCAGATAGCCTTCAATGTAGACATTTCACATGTTCACATGTCTAATCCAAGTAGCCTTCAATGTAGACATTTCACATTCACTGAATACAATAGTCATCTATTTTAAACTAAATAAGCATGAATCCTTCCTTTCAACTAGAACTGTCGCCATTCGGCAGACTTATATACCCCCGCATGGCAACTGTTCACTAAAAATTGTATAGTGCATAAAAGTACAAAGAGCCATAATTCTGTCAAAAATTGTCACAGTGCAAATTCTTTCCTTTATGCACATCTACATATTAGAGTTGTTCATCTGTTAAAGTTTGAAGCAAATTCTGCAAAAACTGTAGGAGAAGTTGCGTCCACAACTGTTCACTATATATTGAATAGTGCATAAAAGTACAAAGGGCCATAATTATGTCAAAATTTGTCGCAGCGCAAATTCTTTCCTTTATGCACATCTACATGTTGAGGTTGTTCATTTGTTAAAGTTTGAAGCAAATGCTGCAAAACTGTAGGAGGAGTTAAGACCACAAGAATGCGTCTACAGACTGATTGACTGACACATTTTCACTGAGTAGTTTTCCTTTTTTATTCACATCTTTTTTGTCCATGCAATTTCTTTGTAACCATCAATCAGGTATCACACAATCTTCAAAAGACTCTGAGCTACTATAACTCTCATCAGGGCAGTATCTGCAGGTATTTATCACCATCACTGACAAATTTATTTAAGCATACATTTATAAATACAGTGAAACACAATTATACAATCATCACAGGTCCTATAAAAACAAATACAACAAGAGATGTTTTGGTATGCCCCCATTGCAGCCAAATAGTCATTAATGTTAAAGGTCACAGCAACCT
This sequence comes from Spisula solida, assembly GCA_947247005.1. Classification (NCBI taxonomy): domain Eukaryota; kingdom Metazoa; phylum Mollusca; class Bivalvia; order Venerida; family Mactridae; genus Spisula; species Spisula solida. The sequence goes on along the minus strand of OX365953.1, from coordinate 14,284,154 downwards.
TGACCTACTTACCTCAAAATCAATCGGGGTCATCTACTGATGCTGGCCAATATCCATGTTAAGAATGAAGATCCTAGGGCAAAGCATTCTTGAGTTATTGAATGGAAACCATTTGGTCTACAGAACGACTGACCTACTGACCGACATATGCAAAGCAAAGCAAGGCATAATAAGAATATATGTGTTTAATGTCAGATTTAGACAAGCACAATTCAGCATTTATTGGTGTGAAGTATTGAATATAACAATCAGATGCTAAGACACACCAGTCACATTAATTATTGAACAGATATAAACTTTACCTCCAGGGAACATCCTCAGCAATACAGTATATATTTCTTCCTTCAAATGCTATAAGAGTGACTGTTGGTTCAAGATATGATGACACATGGTGAGTGAATCTGTATACAAAAACAACCAAACATTCACCATTCTACAATAACTATATACATATGGTTCTATTCCATAACTGCTGAATCTTGGTTACAACTCACACAGGACTCACAACTGTAGCACACAACACTCTATGTGTAGCACAAACATAACTCTATGTGTAGCACAAACATAACTCTAGTTGTAGCACAAACATAACTCTAGTTGTAGCACACACATAACTCTAGTTGTAGCACACACATAACTCTAGTTGTAGCACACACATAACTCTAGTTGTAGCACACACATAACTCTAGTTGTAGCACAAACATAACTCTAGTTGTACCACACATAACTCTAGTTGTAGCACACACATAACTCTAGTTGTAGCACACACATAACTCAAGTTGTAGCACAAACATAACTCTAGTTGTACCACACATAACTCTAGTTGTAGCACACACATAACTCTAGTTGTAGCACACAGAACTGTAGGTGTACCACACAGAACTCTAGGTGTAGCACACAGAACTGTAGGTGTAGCACACAGAACTCTAGGTGTAGCACACACATAACTCACGTTGTAGCACACACATAACTCTAGTTGTAGCACACAGAACTGTAGGTGTAGCACACAGAACTGTAGGTGTAGCACACAGAACTGTAGGTGTAGCACACAGAACTGTAGGTGTAGCACACAGAACTGTAGGTGTAGCACACAGAACTGTAGGTGTAGCACACACAGAACCCTAGGTGTAGCACACAGAATTGTAGGTGTAGCACACACAGAACTTTAGGTGTAGCACACATAACTGTAGGTGTACCACACAGAACTGTAGGTGTAGCACACAGAAAAGTAGGTGTAGAACACAGAACACTTGGTGTAGCACACAGAACTGTAGGTATAACACAGAACTGTATGCGTAGCACACAGAACTGTAGGTGTAGCACACAGAACCCTAGGTGTTGCACACAGAACTCTATGTGTAGCACACAGAACTCTATGTGTAGCACACAGAACTGTAGGTGTAGCACACACATAACTATAGGTGTAGATAACAGAACTCTATGTGTAGCACACAGAACTCTATGTGTAGCACACAGAACTCTATGTGTAGCTAACAGAACTCTAGGTGTAACTAACAGAACTCTAGGTGTAGCACACACAGAACCCTAGGTGTAGCACACAGAACTGTAGGTGTACCACACAGAACTCTAGGTGTAGCACACATAACTGTAGGTGTAGCACACAGAACTGTAGGTGAAGCACACACAGAACCCTAGGTGAAGCACACATAACTGTAGGTGTAGCACACAGAACTGTAGGTGAAGCACACAGAAAAGTAGGTGTAGAACACAGAACACTTGGTGTAGCACACAGAACTGTAGGTATAACACACAGAACTGTATGTGTAGCACACAGAACTGTAGGTGTAGCACACAGGGCCCTAGGTGTTGCACACAGAACTCTATGTGTAGCACACAGAACTGTAGGTGTAGCACACATAACCCTAAGTGTAGCACACAGAACCCTAAGTGTAGCACACACAGAACCCTAGGTGTTGCACACAGAACTCTATGTGTAGCACACAGAACGCTAGGTGTAGCACACAGAACCCTAAGTGTAGCACACAGAACCCTAAATATAGCACACACAGAATCCTAGGTGTTGCACACATAACTCTATGTGTAGCACACAGAACTGTAGGTTTAGCACACAGAACTCTAAGTGTAGCACACAGAACACTAGGTGTAGCACACAGAACCCACATTGTAGCACACAGAACCCTAGGTGTAGCACACAGAACTGTAGGTGTAACACACAGAACTGTAGGTGTAACACACAGAACCCTAGGTGTAGCACACAGAACTGTAGGTGTAGCACACAGAACTGTAGGTGTAGCACACAGAACCGTAGGTGTAGCACACAGAACTGTAGGTGTAGCACACAGAACTGTAAGTGTAGAACACAGAACACTTGGTGTAGCACACATAACTGTAGGTGTAGCACACAGAACCCTATGTGTAGCACACATAACTGTAGGTGTAGCACACATAACCCTATGTGTAGCACAAAGAACACTAGTTGTAGCTAACAGAACTCTAGGTGTAACACACATAACTCTAGGTGTAGCTAACAGAACTCTAGGTGTAGCACACAGAACTCTAGTTGTAGCTAACAGAACTGTAGGTGTAGCACACAGAACTCTATGTGTAGCTAACAGAACTGTAGCACACAGAACTCTAGTTGTAGCTAACAGAACTCTAGGTGTAGCACACATAACTTAGGTGTAGCACACAGAACTCTAGGTGTAGCACACAGAACTCTAGGTGTAGCACACAGAACTCTAGGTGTAGCACACAGAACTCTAGGTGTAGCACACAGAACTCTAGGTGTAGCACACAAAACTGTAGGTGTAGCACACAGAACTCTAGGTGTTGCACAAAGAACACTAGTTGTAGCTAACAGAACTGTAGGTGTAGCACACAGAACTCTAGGTGTAGCACACAGAACTCTAGGTGTAGCACACAGAACTCTAGGTGTAGCACCCAGAACTCTAGGTGTAGCACACAGAACTAGGTGTAGCACACAGAACCCAAGATGTAGCACACATTTAATATATTAGATATTATGAACTATACACCCCTCCAAACATTGGTAGAGGCACAAGTGTGGCGTCCTATTGTAACGTTTTAAACTACATTTGTATACTTGAACTTACCATGTATATAAATGTATATAAGTAAATTTTAGGAAATTCTATATGATGTTTATAAATAATTTTGATATACACCTTTAACAATAAGAACATTAAACTAACATGATTTAACATATTTCACATCATTACAATGCAACTGAACTGTACTTCTATCTGATAGTATTGTTATGTTGGGAGTGCTGTATTTCAATGGTATAGTATTGTTATGTTGGGAGTGCTGTATTTCAATGGTATAATATTGTTATGTTGGGAGTGCTATTTCCTGTGATCTTCACAGATCTATACCATAGATCTACTACATTAAACAACAAACACTTTATAACTTATTATATAGTATAATTGTAATAAGCACTTGGGCAAGCTAGCTTACTTTCTATTATCAATACATTCACCATTCTATCAGCAACAGTTCATTTCATAAATATGCATACATATTAATATACCAACATCATCTCATATACATAAAGTACATGTAACAAATCTATAGCACATATCACGCATCTTTTCCCATTTTTATGAACTAAAAATTATACGTCTTGTAAGCTCTAAGTGCCCAAAGCTGAATGACCACATACATTCAATCACTGCGCACGACAACCCGTGCGCTATGGTTACCAACATAACAAGTCCTGATTCGTGCAATCAGAAGATCTTAACCAATCACAGGAAAGCATTTTCCGTCTTATGCGCTTCGCTTAACCGACAGAAAATAAATTTCCTGTGATCTTCACAGATCTATACCATAGATCTACTACATTAAACAACAAACACTTTATAACTTATTATATAGTATAATTGTAATAAGCACTTGGGCAAGCTGAACCTAAAAGAACGGGAAAACCATGCGTGCGTGCTATAAACAGTAACTATAAAATTACTAAAATCGCTTTTTAAATTGTTCATTGACATTGTGAAACATCATAATAAAGGACATTTCATATAACCACCGTATGCATATGCATAGCAACACTTGTTGTGTCTCTTAAATTCGCATTGTCATGTGTAGATTACGAAACATCAAGAATCAACATGTTCAAACGTTAATATTGTTTTAAATTGTTTCACTTTCGAAGTTGGATACAATATCTGAACGTATCAGCACATTATTCATTGGTTAGTTCGCAGCATTCACAAAAGGTTCTTCATAGAAAACCGATGTAAAAAGTAACGTACACATTGATCACCAACACTGAATCTCGGGGGGTTTCATATCAAACCAAACACGTATCCATTTGATTTCATCGTAACACTGAGTGAATTAGAATTACACATATAGGAGAAAAAGAATTGCTCATGATCGGAAGGATATCCTCTTCACCCACAATTACCTCAGGTCCACTTACTACACAATAAAAACCACTCTTGTCACTTAGGTGGTGCTGTCTGTGCGAGCGTCCTTCAGTAATTCCGGGATCCGAGGTATCTAATCCGCAGCCAATTCAGTCAAGTCATCAAATCCGTTATAATCATCCTGAAATAAACAGATTGTATGAACAAACACATTCGTATAAACACCGCTAATAAAGGTCAATAACTCATTATCTACACGTATTATCAAAGCTTAAAAGCCTATGTATTATACTCTTCAGCTCAAATATAAAATGACAGACATACCTATTCATATCAAACACAAATGTTAATTGCTTGTTAAATTCATACATACATATACTGTACTGATGTGTGTATTGCTTACGGTCCGCAATATTACCCAAACCAGACGTTAATCTAAATTCAAAATTTTATAGATGCACTGATACATATAAACATTTAATATGGCGCACTATTGTACCAAAAGTTAATAACCCAACTTATAAACATATTCGACAGTATTATATTATACGATGTCAACACATATTATCAAGGCTTGTCAGCCTAGACATACTATTCAATGTCTAGCGATTCTAAAGGCAGCCACGCCGATTCATATCGTCCATTACTTGTTAAAACAGTTCAAACGTAAACATATCAGATGTTAACATATACACATGAATCATTTATACCATAACATATTATCACGACTTGTCAACCTGAACTATACCATGTCACACATATTATCAAGACTTGTCAACCTGAACTATACCATGTCACACATATTATCAAGGCTTGTCAGCCTAGACATTCTACTCAATGTCTAGCAATTCTAAAGGCAGCCACGCCAATTCATAAACAAACAAACACACATATCACCAAGACTTGTCAACCTGAACTATACCATGTCACACATATTATCAAGGCTTGTCAGCCTAGACATTCTACTCAATGTCTAGCAATTCTAAAGGCAGCCACGCCAATTCATAAACATGCTTATTGTCCATTACTGATTAAAACAATTAGTTTAAACGAAAACATATGTTAGAAGTTAGCATATTGCACCATAACATGTTATAACTAATATCCCGACTTGTCAGCCGAACAATATATTCATTGTATATAGCAACTAAGTACATGATTGTACGTAATAATATTGCTATCCTGGCTAAGTATATTGATTTTAAAATAATTTCAACTGTAAATGTGCTATGTTTAAACACGTCATCGAAGTTTTGTCCGCTTAGAAATAATGCTCAAAAACAAGCAAAACACGTGCAATACATAAAAATTGCTGATTACTATAGCACAGTCAGGGTAATAATACAGTGACGCGGCGGTCGGGTCCACTGTTACGGTGTTAAACCAATATAAAGGCTAAAACAAACAGCAATATTTTCATTGCTAAACTAACAAACTATATTCGCACTACCTATACTGGCAATACTTGTAATCTTATGTGTACACATAAACAGCTACGTCACTGTCACCAGATCCTAACTGGATTATAGTTAAATTAACATGCCAAATTGAATTTAAATTTAGTAAACACCTTAACATAAGATCGAATTTATACCGTGCCAAGTTCAAGTCAAATTTATAACAAATATTTTATAACTTATAAACAAATACGTAAACAAGCTTATCATTTCAGTGTCTACCGGTACACATATTATCAAGGCCTGCAAGCCTAAACAAAATATTCCATGACAAGGAATTATGACATAAATGCCCATTTATATGCATTAAGCTTATGTATTTATAATTTTTATAATATGAACTACTAACATTTCGACGGTATATATACCATGTCCACACATATTATCAAGGCTTGTCAGCCTAGACATACTATTCAATGTCTAGCAATTCTAAAGGCAGCCACGCCGTTTCATATCATGCATTACTTGGTTAAAACTTGAAACAGTTCAAACGTAACCATATCAATGCTATCACTTATAATCTACCAAAACAAAATTGTTCCTCGCATCAGGTAATTCTTTTCTCAGAAAATTACTCAGTCAATGCTACCTGTCCAACAACCGTTACCCACTTCGATCCGATCATACCGATCATACCGATTCTAACTTTCACCATTCGTAGGTGTGCCAATAGCCAATAACATTTTCTATAACTCTACCACCTTCAATTTCCAATATTTAATTCAAAGTTGGTATATTACCAACAACGGTCCTTACTAATACAAGAACTCTTTATTTGTCAGTTTTCTAAATTTACCTTTGTGTCCTCCCTTTATCTAAACAAGACTACATTTGCACATTAGTTCCCATAGCGTATAAACAAAACCACTGTATGACTTATTGGGATACTATACATTTCAAAATTTATGACCCACCGCGAGCAAAAGCACCCATGATTTCGATCACTGTATGACTTATTGAAACGTGAATCATTTCTACAAAGATCATGTACACCAACAATAGCTATCATTTCAACTGAGTTATCCATTAATTAACACGAACAGTTAATCTAAGTGCTCTAGCATGGAGCATGTGCTATTAACAATTCTCATTGTAAATAAATGTATGCGGCACATTTGAATTTGCCAATCAGATATAATATAGATATGAAAAACTCCAATACGTTCCACTGTTCTTTATCCCAGAATTAGAATTTAAAGCTACACAACCAGTATGGTTACATTTTCCAAGATTAATAATGCATTAGTTCTGTGATATACATTTTGGATTTTCATAATATGCATACCTAATACATTGCAACTGAATTATACATCGTACTAGTATTCTGTCAGCATGTCCGTGACTGACATTCTAATATAGTATAAACAATATACATATAGTTCAGTCAGGGTAATAATACAGTGACGCAGCGGTCAGGTCCATTATTACGGTGTAAAACCAATTATAAAGGCTTAAACAGACAGCCATAAAATTATATTCAATGCTAAACCAACACACTATATTCGCACTACCTATTCAGACCATGGTTCCAATCTTCTGTGTACACAAACGAATCCCTCACTGTCACCAGATTCTAACTGGATTATACAGTGGCATATCTTAGTAAACAATCAATTGTAGGTCGAAATCTTTTAACAAATATATTATCTTTTCGATTATCAAATCAATTGGGTAGAACATAAATAAGTATGACATTTGTATTTTCCTACCCATCAGTGTTTACATACCAAAATCTACTTTCCACGTGCAGCACCTGTTATAAAGTATCAAAAGCAGTATAAAACATTATGTCATATATTTTAGCCAACATTTTTGTATGTTCATGTACAAAGCTAGTAAATATTTCCATTTTAAACCCATACGGATGACAGAGATTATGATAGTATTCATATCTATACTTGGTCGCAACGTATCAAAAAAGATTTTAAATGCAAACATTTCTTACAATTAAGTAAAAAGCCAATCAATCTAGATGTGTAAAACTACCGAGACTTTAAACAGATTTCTTTGGACGAAATATTCGTGCGTAAATCAATACCACACCTATCAAAACAATAAAACACGTAAAATACTCATCTTCCATTCTGCAGTGCGGGTGTTTATTCATCTACATCGACTCGTTCTGCTTATGGAAATCGTCCAACACGGCCATGCAAAACTCTCGCCATATTAAGTGGTTTCTTGTCCACGTCTCATGGTAGGCATGCAATATCTGGCCCGAACGGGTTCTTCTGTTGAATTCTCCCCAACAGGATAAATGGAACGTTTGCACTGTCAGCACTCCATAGTCAAGTGCGTAGCTGTTCTTCAAACTAGCTGACTAAGACAGTCTCGAATTTCAACTGAATCGTCCATAATGTTAATCGAAACACTATTTTAACTGAGTCCAATTGTTCTAACACTAAACATAACGTCTGCTGAATAACTGCGTTAGGTGTGGTCTCACTATCCACGAAAAATTATACGTCTTGTAAGCTCTAAGTGCCCAAAGCTGAATGACCACATACATTCAATCACTGCGCACGACAACCCGTGCGCTATGGTTACCAACATAACAAGTCCTGATTCGTGCAATCAGAAGATCTTAACCAATCACAGGAAAGCATTTTCCGTCTTATGCGCTTCGCTTAACCGACAGAAAATAAATATTTCAATGGTATAGTATTGTTATGTTGGGAGTGCTATATTTCAATGGTATAGTATTGTTATGTTGGGAGTGCTGTATTTCATTGGTATAGTATTGTTATGTTGGGAGTGCTGTATTTCAATGGTATAGTATTGTTATGTTGGGAGTGCTATATTTCAAGGGTATAATATTGTTATGTTGGGAGTGCTGTATTTCAATGGTATAGTATTGTTATGTTGGGAGTGCTGTATTTCATTGGTATAGTATTGTTATGTTGGGAGTGCTGTATTTCAAGGGTATAGTATTGTTATGTTGGGAGTGCTGTATTTCAATGGTATAGTATTGTTATGTTGGGAGTGCTGTATTTCATTGGTATAGTATTGTTATGTTGGGAGTGCTGTATTTCAAGGGTATAGTATTGTTATGTTGGGAGTGCTGTATTTCATTGGTATAGTATTGTTATGTTGGGAGTGCTGTATTTCAATGGTATAGTATTGTTATGTTGGGAGTGCTGTATTTCATTGGTATAGTATTGTTATGTTGGGAGTGCTGAATTTCAATGGTATAGTATTGTTATGTTGGGAGCGCTGTATTTCAATGGTATAGTATTGTTATGTTGGGAGTGCTGTATTTCAATGGTATAGTATTGTTATGTTGGGAGTGCTGTATTTCAATGGTATAATATTGTTATGTGGGAGTGCTGTATTTCAATGGTATAGTATTGTTATGTTGGGAGTGCTGTATTTCATTGGTATAGTATTGTTATGTTGGGAGTGCTGTATTTCAATGGTATATAATTGTTAAGATATAAGTGCTGTATTTCAATGTTATAGTATTGTTAAGATAAGAGTGAATTAAGACATTCTCCAGTAAAACTTACCTGTTCATAGATAAACCATGATCATCACTGTCATATAACATTGACCAACTCTGACATTGATTTAATCTGGCCTGACATAGAAAATTTAAACAAACAATAAATAAATTAAATAAAATGATAAATACAATGCACTGTGTTAAAACAATTATATTCAAGCAGATTGCTAATTCATGGACTGCCAAGGTAAGCTCATGACAGGCCTACTGATGAATTTAGTCCTATAAACTTTGTTATATACCTGAAACTGATGCAGTCATATGTTACATTGACAGTGCTAACTCCGCACACCACTGACACAGTCATGTTGACATTGACAGAGCTAACTCCGCACACCACTGACGCAGTCATGTTGACATTGACAGAGCTAACTCCACACACCACTGACGCATTCATGTTGACATTGACAGAGCTAACTCCGCACACCACTGATGCAGTCATATGTTACATTGACAGAGCTAACTCCGCACACCACTGATGCAGTCATATGTTACATTGACAGAGCTAACTCCGCACACCACTGATGCAGTCATTTGTTACATTGACAGAGCTAACTCTGCACACCACTGATGCAGTCACATGTTACATTGACAGACCTAACTCAGCACACCACTGATGCAGTCATATGTTACATTAACAGAGCTAACTCCGCACACCACTGATGCAATCATATGTTACATTGACAGAGCTAACTCCGCACACCACTGACACCACATATTTTAAGGTCAGCAAAATGAGAACATTTGTATTTGTGAAAATAGGTTAGCTTAAAGTATACAATGTCATATAATACTGTGACAGTACTTATACTTACAAGTTTCATCAACAACTGATAGGAGGTCAATAAAGGATTCTTTCCTCCCTGTGCAGGATTGGAGGTTTCTGATTGTTTCTCACTGTGTGTGTATAAGTAAGGTAGTGTAGCAGTCAATAACCACAGCATTCCCATTGTCATACAATGTTTACCTTCTGTAAATCTATCCAATAAAGGCACTACCGCAGTCTCCTAAACATATAGGATAACATGCTCAATGAGAAAAACATTAAACATACATGTAGCCTCTACACATTATTATAATACACTGGAACGAACCATGAGATAAACAATATCAAAATGAATGTTAAACTATGAAAACTTGTAAAAAATCGGCCTCAGAGTTACATGCAGTCTGCAGTCTGATCTAAATAGGTACGACCTGTAAGTTTGTGCACATAATGATGACGTCATTCAGAGCCCATAGGAAGGATTTGGCTAAAAAAGTTTTGTTACAGAAATGTTGATCTTTTTTCAATCAGTTAGTAGCTTTTCCGCTCATGAATATAGTATATTTTAAGATGATGATTTTAGAATGTTTCTTTTATGACCATAATAATACAGAACATAAGCCACATCTCTGGTGACCATGTTTTTTTGTAAATTATCAACATGACAGAAAGGAATTTAATAGAGACTCGCACAAAGAACTCTTGTAAAACTGGACCAGCAGTTTGGAGAAGATTTTAAAAATGGTTGCATGGTGGAATGGTACCTGAGTGGTTATAGAGGTTTAGATTACCAATCCGGGGTCCCTAGTTTGAATCTCGGCCGGGCTACAGAAAGTTCAGTGTTTCCCATCCAACTAAAGATGAACCGGTTGGAAACCAAGAAGTAGCCTCACATGTATTGGTGCTATACATTTGACAAAGAACCTAGGAGTCTATTTGAAACAGCTAGCTGGTTTGAAACTTGTATCACACAAACTTACTGTCTATACCGTTGGAGTTATGGGTCATGGGCCAAAACGGCAGTGATAAACTGAATGGCCATGCACTACGACTGTGTCAGTCGAACACAAAGAAGGTTTATATACAGCCATATAGAGAAATAAGCCTGTCCACTGCTTGTATAACAAATCATCAAGGCTTGAAGGAATATGAAAGATGACCAACCAAGCAAAATCTAGTAATATTGTTTTAATTGACCAAGTGGTTTAGGAGATGTTGTTTGGTGGTGGAGGGCTATCACAATAGCTACTTTATGAATAGTTTGCACCTATAGTAGGATTGAAAAAGCTCAGGTGAGTCAAGAATGTAATACTTCATTTAAACAAATGATCATCAACAATCTAAAGCATATGGACATTTTCACAATTAAAGGCATGATCCACCTTAAAGCAGAAACTTAGATTCAGTTACATAGTGGCTATTAAATATATACCCACCAATTCTGATGGCATTTTGGAACCTGTTAATATGGTATACACCCAGTTATGAACACCACAGAACATGTGTGGACAATGTTGATCCATCCATTTCTGCATCTCGATATATTTTATCTCTACATTCATACCAAACTGTAAATAATCAGAAAATACACACAGAAATAAATTAACACCTGAACAGAATAGTTTAACATTGAAATCACTTATCATTCACTCATTCATTGAATATGAAACAAAATGATTGCTCAATTACGAAAACATTTTTATAAAGGCCAAGGAAAAACATGATAAGAGGGCCCTTTGAGCCCTGTGTCGCTCACCAGTAGCAATAGTTCATGCAGGCCCCTCTGGTGACCTAAGAATCAAGTAAATGCAGCCTCTAACCCATGTACAAGGTTTTCATATTGTCTTAACCAGTGACCTTTTTATTTACCTCAGATAACCCGTAGTGACAAAATTAAGACCACTAGTGTACCCTACACAAGGTTTTTGTATGAGTTGAACTAGTTTTTGACCCTAGATGACTTAATATCAAACTTGACTTAAATTTTGTCAAGATGATCATTATGATCAACTTTCAAAATGATTAGGCCAAAATTGTGACCTCTAGTGACTACACAAGGTTTTTTTCTATGATTTGACCTAGTGACCTAGTTGTTTATCCCAGATGACCAAACATTGACCTAGATTTTGTTGAGATGATCATTCTGACCAAGTTTTATAAAGATTATGCCAAAATTGTAACCTCTGGTGACTACACACGATTTTTCTATGATATGACCTAGTGACCAAGTTTTTGACCCCATATGACCCAGTTTAAAAAATGTCCTAGATTTTATAGAGACAGACGTTCTGACCAAGTTTCATGGATATTGGGCAATCATTGTGTCATTTAATGTGTTCAAAAGCTCTTTCTAATATTTGACTTAGTGACATAGTTTTTGACCCCACATGACCCAGTTTCAAATTTGACATAGATTTTATACAGACATACATTCTGACCATGTTTCTTGACGATCGGGTCATAATTGTGTCATCTGATGTGTTCACAAGCTTTTCTAAGATTTAACCTGGTGACCTAGTTTTTGACCCACCATGACACAGTTTCAAACTTGACCTAGATTTCATAAAGACACACATGAGTTTCATGAAGATTGGGCCATAATTGTGTCCTCTAGAGTCTAATGTGTTCACAAGAAATTGTGGACAGATGGAAGACAGACGGACGACTTTGTGACAAGTGAGCTAAAAACATAGACTGGTTTAATATACAGTATTATAGTTAAAGTAAGAGTAATTTGCTGTATAGTACATCAGCATCTTGCTGGGACAAAGAACCAATCTTAGTTTTGTAGGGCTATATCTAATCAGACTCAAACTTAACATTGTTTACTTCAACAAAGAAAGAAACTTACCAAACTTTGAACAACTGAGTCAAACACTTTATCATCTTTAGCATTTTTTGTGTAAGGTATTTTACTTGATGATAATGTCAATGCATATGCAATGTTAACCATCTTTAAGGCATCTGAAAGCAGAGATAGATGTTACTGTACAAATCGTACATGTTTCAATATTTGTAAGCAAGCTCCAAGATTTATACACATAATAGATTTTACCTGAACCACACAATTATTTGACTTCATGTCATATCATGAAGATCATACACAGCCCATTAAATGTCATACCATTACGTATTCTAGCAAGAGCCACGATGGCCTATATTTCCCACCAGGGATGTAGAACATTTGAAGTGTATTGTATGGTCAATGAACACAAATAATAATCATCCAAACAAACATTCCTGACAATGTGCACAACTACATGTAGGCTTGGTATCAAGCATACATGTCAAGTTTCATTGACATCTGAACCAATCATTATAAGGAGAGCAAGCACGGACACACTTTGTGACAAAAACAGCACCAAAACAGCATGTCTGTCTTACTCTATAAGGAAAACCACAAATCTGCTGTTTGAAGGATAGTTGGGAAATCCATATATAACCAATCTTCTGTTGTACATTATACAAAACAAGACTGCGTTCAATAAAAGCTAATGCCCCCTGTGGAAGCCTTGTCCATAAATAAGTCTAAGTTCAAAAATTAGGTCAAGGTGAAGGACAAACTGGGGTTAGGTGATACAGGCGTGTGGAGAGTGTTCATATTAGAGATGGGACCGAATACCAAAATCAGTATTCGAATATTCGAAATTCATATTCGAATATATTCGAATATTCGATTATACCTATGTCAGTGTATTCGTTCACATTTTTATACCCCCACCCCCGTAATGAAATGCAGTTACGGAATTCATTAAATTGATGTTGTTTTCTAAACCGTTGATATGTATACACTTTAAACGATGTTGGTGCAGTAATAAAAATATTGTTTGCAACATAAATCCTCTTGTTTCTTCTCCTGGACAGCTTGTGAATAGATTTTTAATATGCTGTGGTTTTGTTGTTATTTCTAGCAGAAATGGTATAAGTATGAACGACTAAAATTACGAATATCGTTGTCATCGTACAACATGTGTTTCGCACTGTTTGTATACTGCAAAGAGTTATCAACATGAATGAAATGTGTTCTCCTTGCAAGGTCATTTATGTTGAATCATTAAGTAAATAAAATAATAAGAAGGTTTTTATGTGACCCATTTCAGTCCGTACCAGGCTAATTAAGCTGATCAATAGATCCATCACACCTTATTCAAACTGCAATTAATTTTGTAGACAAGCGTCTTATCAACACATTTACCGATACCACAACAACAATAACATTATACATCTATGCAAAATGTTAATCCTGCAGTAGATCCCCTAGTTATCTTTTGTTGGTCAATTAAAACAATCCCACACACTTGTCAGTAAATGTTTTAGCCTGTGTCCGGGTTATCAGGACGCTTGAATACAGACGAAATGCAAGCGTTTCGGGTGTCAAAAATGCAATCGTTTTCGAGAGTATTTTGGAGAAGTGTCATGCTGTTTATTCAGATTATACAATTGTATCAATAAATCGATAAACGTAGCAACAAAATATTGATAAGGGCAGATTCTTTTATAGGTATTATATGGCCATTAACAGCGTACGAGAATAATTAAAGTGTTGACATTTTTTTATTGAAAATGACAGAAAACTGATTTTTTTTTCGAATATTCGAATATTGAAATTGGATTCGAATATTCGTTCGTTTTCCGAATATTCGGTCCCATCTCTAGTTCATATACAACATCCATGGAAGTATGAAAGCTTTGTAGCAAGCCATATTAATGCTAGAAGAAACGGTCAATTTGGGTTAACCAAGAATTTGGCCCTTCAATAAGTCTAAGCCCAAAATTAGGTCAAGGTGGTCAAAATGGGGTCAGGTGATACAGGCATGTGGAGAGTGTTAATATACAACATCCATGCAAGTATTGAAGCTTTGTAGCAAGCCATAATGATGCTAGAAGAAACAGTCAATTTTGGTTAACCGGACAGACTGACGAACGGACGGATTAACGGACAGGTGAATCACTATATGCCTCCCGATCTATCTATATGGGGGCATAAAAATATGTTAATCACAAAGTAATCACTAAGAAAGTATTGAAATATTTCTAATAATCAACTGTTGACATTACCTTCTTGGTTAAGCTGTTCTTTCCCTTGTGCAAACAGTTTAAAGTAGTATCTGTTTTGTTCAGATTCTGTGAATAATTTTAAGACTTCTCTCCCAGCTTTCACAAATTGTTCACAACTTATTCTGTCCTTGACTTTCTCTGTGCTGTGATGACCAACTGTAGCCATCTGACGATATAACAACTTCCCGAACACTTGTAATGGTCCATGAAATACGTTCTAAACATATAATATTATCTATAATCTAACAATGAACCAGTATAAAATTCTAAATATTATTATATAAATGACACATGGCTGCAAGGGTGATAGTGAATAATACCAAACCGAAAATAGTTATGATTAGTACCAACACATTCAAGTGTTGGTATTATATTTACTGTCACCCGAGCAGCCATGAATTATTTATTTTATTATACCAAACAAAATTACAAGCATTTTACAAAATAAAATATCAACAAATGTAAGCAGCACTTAGATAGCCTTTATGATAATTTTACATGCACAATCTCAATCCGTATCAGCTTTGATTTGATGGTTGAAATTGACAACATTTACTAACACTTGTCATAGTAGTGCATGCAAGACCCTATGGAGACATAAGTAATCATTTATACTTTTATGAATAAGATTCAGGAAAATTGAGCCTCTGGTGCAAGCTAGTGACCTAGTTTTTGACCCCAAATAACCCAGTTTTGAACTTAGCCTAGATTTCATACAGACAAACATTATGATTATGTTTCATGAAGATGGAGCCACAATTGTGTCCCCTAATGTGTTCACAAGGTTTTTGTAAAATTTGACCTTGTGACCTAGTTTTAGAGCCTACATGAATCAGTTTCGAACTGAACCTAGTTTTCATAGAGACAAATATTCTGACAATGTTTCATGAAGATCGGGCCACAATTGTTCACCTAATGTGTTCACAATCATTTTCTAAGATTGGACAGAGTGACCTAGTTTTTGACCCCACATGACCCAGTTTCGTACTTAACCTAGATTTTATAGAGACAAACATTCTGACTACTTTTCATGAAGATTGGGTCATAATTGTGTTTTCTAATGAGTTCACAAGCTTTTTCTAAGTTTTGACCTATTGACCTAGTTTTTGACCCCACATGACCTAGTTTCAAATATGACCTAGATTTCATAGAGACAAACATTCTGACCAAGTTTTCTGAATAATTGGTCCAAAAGGTGTCCTCTAATGTGTTCACAAACTTTTTCTAAGTTTTGACCTATTGACCTAGTCTTGACCCCACATTCATTGACAAACATTCTGAGGAAGTTCCATGAATATTGGGACATAATTGTTTCTTTTATGTGTTCACAAGTCTTTTCTAAGATTTGACCTTGTGACCTAGTTTTCAAACCCATATGACCAAGTTTCGATATTGGCCTTTATTTTATAGAGACAAACATTCTGACCATGTTTCATGAATGTGTCCTTTTATGGGTTCACAAGGTTTTTCTAAGATTTGACCTAGTGACCTAGTGTTTTACCCCACATGACCCACTTTCGAACTAAATAATGGCCTAGATTTCATCAAGATTGAGCCATAAGTGTAGCTTCTAGCGTGTTCAGAAGTAATTGTGGACTGACAGACGACGGAAGAAGAATGATTTCAAAAGCTCACTCCGTCACTTTGTGAAATGCACACAATTATATAAATAGCATAGGGATACTCTCTAGCAGGGTGCTTTCCGAACTCAAATA
Organism: Spisula solida; assembly: GCA_947247005.1. NCBI lineage: Eukaryota > Metazoa > Mollusca > Bivalvia > Venerida > Mactridae > Spisula > Spisula solida. The sequence continues at coordinate 14,267,274 of OX365953.1, read as the reverse complement.
GTACAAATTTCTATAAATGACTCAGACTTGTTTTGCTATGTGATCGAACAAAATACACATGGTCACATGAGGTATAACAAGAGTGCCCAAAGGGCCATAGGTCACTCACCTGTCAAAGAAGTGCATGCAAGCCCCTATGGTGACCTAAGTAATCATTTATATTTTATTAATAAGATTCAGGAAATTTCAGCCCCTGTTGCAATTTTTTTTTATGATTTGACCTTGTGACCTAGTTATTGATTCCAGATAACCCAGTTTTAAAATTGACTTAGATTGCATAGAGACAAATATTCTGACCAAGTTTCAGGAAGATAGGGCCATAATTGTCATAATCTAATATGTTCACAAGCTTTATGTAAGATTTTACCTGGTGACCTAGTTTTTGACCCCATATGACCCAGTTACGAACTAGACCTAGATTTTATAAAGACAAACATTCTGACCATGTGTCATCAAGATACTGCTTGACACAGTCAGATATGCACAAATAGACTTGCTATTGATCAGTCATGCAAAGTTCTTAGAAATTCGACCATTGGTAACAGAAATAGCGTGAGCAAAATTTATAACTGTAAAAAACAAAGGGCCATAACTAGCTTAAAATTGTTCCAACCAACTTGTGCTGATGATATGTACAACTAAACTTGCAAAGTTTCGTTGTAATACGACCATTGGTAATGGAGAAATATCGTGGACAAATTCTGCACTGGTCAACCAACCGACAGACCAACCAACCAACATCAAGCATGACTCCAATATAGCCCCAATATACTATGTATCAGGGGGTATAATAATGTAAGTCCAATCATTTTACGTATGATAAAGTGAACGTATTTTCGGACATATTCATTATCAGATACGCGAAATAAACTTAAATTTGTTGTGATTTTTTCGCGAGAATCATGATTTCGCATGTCAACCATCCTCACGAATATTAGCGAAAATCAAACTCTCGCGAAAAAAACGTGATTTACAGTAAGCTGAAAAAGATCATTGACTTTCTTATATAATAAGATTAATTCTATGTTATGAGTAAGAGAACTAGAAGCTTTACCTCAAACGTACCACTAGTTATTTCACCGGGATGTCCATTGTCTAATTCTGCTGTAAGTTCAAGTTTCTGTAAAATGTAAAAAGAACCATAAGAATACTCATGCTTTCCACTAATACAGATAAATTAGGTATGTTTACATTTAAAACAAAAACTTTACAAACCATAAAGAACAGACTAGTCAATTCCTTCCCCCTCCAATGAGTCAATTTTGATTGGGAAGGGGAAATGAACTAGGGAAATGGACTATTTCTAGCTTCCCTCCCCTAATAAGTCATGAACAAATCAGAAGGGAAATTATGGGGCTAGTGCCAATAATAATAATAATAAAGACTTAATTTACCGAAGATAAAAACACATTAAGTTACATACATACACTTATTTTCAATGCGGCCTTCGTTATAATAAATTTTATCAAGAATGCTAACGAACACTCACAATGGAATTGAATGAATTCTATCACTAAGAATCACATTTATGCATGATAACATACATTAGAAAGATATAGAAACTGAATAAATATTACATAAACATATACAAAATAAAAACAAAGCATGAGTCTCAACAATTCCCATGCAGAAACTGAACAGGAATTCCTGAGAAGTCTCAGGACTTTGTCTTGGAAAACAAGGCGACAACTATGATGAGTTGTCCAAAATGACTGCCTCATACAGACCCGTCTACAAATCATGCAGTGATTTTTTTCGCTTCTTTGAGAAAGGGTCCGTTCAGATTGGGAATTTTCGCGTCGTGACAACTTGAAATTGGGAATTTTCATGAAGTAGAAAGGCCAAATAAAACAGAAAAAGAGATTACATGTGACTGTTTACTGGTTTCTGTAAACTTTTATGCTTGACCCCTTGTCAAAAATGCTCATAACTTCGTCCTTTTATGTCCGATTTTGAAATAAAAATTTTTTAAATGCTCATTGGGAATTTCTCCCTTCAAATTTGGGGAAATTATAGCTTTTTCAAATTGGGAAGGTACCGTTTACCGGTAGCAAACAAAGAAGGAAAAAAATCACTGTCATGTGATTATTATTTTCGGTAATTTTACTTTAATAACAATGCAGAGCATATATTTGAGCTTTATAAAACCAAGCACGGATTTCATGAGAAGACGCAACAATAAGAGACAGAGGTATACCAAAGATCTAAACACATTTTTTTAGATCTTTAGGTATACAGAGCCAATAAATGCCAGAATTTAGCGTTAAATGCAAATTTCCTCGAGTGTTTTTGTGCATGTTTGTTATTTATGAAAAGTCTTACCATTACAAAATAGCATCGGATTAGTATTTCTACGAAAATTTTACAAAAATGAGTACCAAAGACGATTTTCAGTAATTATACATAACACGTGACACATAACTGGAATAAATGCACCTTTCTAATGAACGACAAACTTTCTTTTTTTTTGTCATTTTTATCTTGATGGTTTATTCTTTCTTTACTGTGTTAAATATGTCGTCAGTCAAATCTTTTAAACATATAAATACAAATCACAATCCTGCATGCGCAGAATAAGCCGACAAAAATTACATCATGTAAACGAGCAGCCATCTTTTTTATGACGACATTTGACTTAGTTTGACCTTTTGTATTGTTTACATTTGCAAATGAATGTTGTTTCCATTCAAAAAGCACCACAATTCATTATACGAATAAAGACAAATGCCTCTTACTCTTAGGTGCGCAGAATTACCCGACAGCACTGTATTAAATAGTGATTAGACGTTTTCATATATTTTTTAAGAGCTGAAAGTGCGCAATTTATCTGTGCGGAAACTCCAACCGTGTTTTGGTCATGTTCGTCTCTGTCTGTAGTGGCTTGACCGTCAGAATTTAAAAGCAGTCACTTGCAGACAGCTTATCTCCGACTAGTCCAAGGTCTTAGACGATGATCATTCCATTTAAAAGGCCGACACGTCAGTGTAAATAAAAGACCATTTAGTTATGGTATCCAGAACTAATCTCCGACCGTCTGTGGAGTGGACTATCTATCTATCTTCCTGATAGCCAAACCCCTGCTGGGGACTTAGGCTTTGACACGCGTCAAACTGACAAAGAATGTTAATAAGGATAAGAAATAAAAGTATAAAAGATGTGAGAAAGAAGAAAGGTTAAAAATAGGTTAAGAACAGGGCAGGTATTATTTAGGGAGAGGCATGTTCAATACGGCTAACAGCCGTGCTGAACTCGGGTGTGGGAAGGTCAATGATGTCAGGGGGTATGGAGTTCCAGTGTATTATTGTTCTAGGGAGGAAGGAGAATTTATAGTAGTCTGTTTTTGCATGTATCTGTTGGAATGTCTGAGAGTGTGATGTGCGTGAGGACCGGGTGCTAGGGATGAGACAGTTTGGACGTGGGATAGCAACCCGGTCATGTAAGATGTTGTGTAGCATAGTCAGTCGTTGGTCGATACGTCGTTGGTCAAGGCGTCTCCAGTTTAGGGTAGTCATCATGTCTGTGACACTGGACGTACGACTATAGTCTCGCTTGGTCCAACGAGCAGCTCTACGCTGTATGGCCTCAAGTTGCTCAATGAGGGTAGCTGTATGTGGGGACCAGACAGTAGAGCTGTACTCAAGTTGGGGCCTAACAAGTGTTTTGTATGCTGTTGCTTTTAGTTTTTCTGAATGTACTTTTATGTTTCTTCTGAGAAATCCTAGTGTTTGATTTGCTTTCTTTGTGATGTTGTTTATGTGTGTGTTCCAAGTGAGGTCATTTGATATTGTAATTCCTAGGTATTTTGCTGATGTTACTGATTCTAAGATTGTGTTATGTAGTGTATATTGTGTTGGGATGACTGTTTTTCTTTTGGTGATGTGGATGACTTGGCATTTTGATGGGTTAAATTTCATGTCCCACTTTGTTTCCCATTGTTGGAGCCGGTTTAAGTCTTGTTGGAGTACGCTGGAGTGAGAGGCAACAGAAAGAGCAAGATAGATAGCTGTGTCGTCAGCAAAGAGACGCACTTTGGAAGATTGAACTGACTCAGGGAGGTCATTTATGTAAATGAGAAAAAGAAGCGGTCCTAGGACCGAACCCTGGGGAACACCTGAGGAGACTGGTATGGTGCTGGATGTGGAGCCATTGACAACTACTGACTGTGATCTGTTAATGTTATCTAGAAAGCCTTTGATCCATCTCAGAGTATTTCCTCTGATTCCATAATAGTGAAGTTTGTAATTTTTCATGGTTGACCATATCAAAGGCTTTTGAGAAGTCAAGGAGTATAAGGTCGACTTGACTTCTCAGGTTTACTGACTGAAGGATATCATCTATGAGCATGAGGAGTTGTGTTTGGCATGACCTTTTTTCTCTAAAACCATGTTGAAGTTCGTAATCTACATTTACCTGGAAAAGTTTCTCCAGAGCTGGGACATACGCAGATGAAGATAGTTTCCCACTCGACTTCCTTCGAGTTTGGAAATCAGGAATGTTTTCTGGACTTGAGTTATTGTGCGAATGAGAATTCCCCATGTTTTCTGTTTTTGTTTATTGTATTTCCTTTTCAGTCATATTACCGGAAGTTTGCAAATAATATAAAATCCGATATAAACCGTACGTCATTTTACGTGTGAAGATACAACTCCTAGTCTGGATTAGCTCCCCTAGACCACTAAACTTAGTCGTGTGGAATATCAACTTGCTCAATTGATTTCGTTAACAACTAAGATAACGGTGAATGCAGTTCGTCTGCACATTCTTTCAACAGCATGGGGTTACATTCGTCGGGGCCATACGCTTTACCAGAATTTAATTTTTTCAAAAGTTTAAGAGCATATGCTCTGGACACTACTAAAATATTTACAGCTCTCGTTGTTTACCTTTGCATGAAAAGGTGGCACATACAATGCATATTCGTTAGCAAATACGGACGCAAAAAAGACATTCAACAGTTGAGCCTTACTTACTGGTATCATCAGTAATAACATCGCTGTTACTGGCATTAAGATCACCCATACCATACTCGACTTTGTTTGTTCACGAATGTATCCCTAAAATCAAAGACCTAAATATGTAACTTAGGTCTTTGCTAAAATGCTTTGTATTGGGACTTTCACTCGCATTCTCCGATATCAGTTTTCATGCTTTCTCTTAGAAAATGTGACAGCCTTAGAAGCGTAACTGCTCTAATATAATTATAGAATATATATTATAATAGAAATGTTTGTCTTATATTTTTCTTCATAGGTATAAATTTTCAATGCAATATTCAATCTGCTTCAAAATTAAACTCCATGATTCATGAACATCTCTAGTATCAATAATTGACCAATCCACATTATTCAAGAATCCCCTACACGCAGCGTTCTTCCGATTTACCTCTGTATTTTCAAGGTTCAATTTACAATTAATTTCAAATGTTATACCTTTTCAACCATTATCTCTTCATTCGTCAAAACTAAGTCCAACAAATTCGGTTTCTGCCCAATTCTGAAGCGAGTATTTTCATTGACATGCTGATGCATAAAGTTATCTCGTAAGAGCTCAATGAATTTAAAAGAGAAATGATTTTCACCATGAATGGTTGTCCAATTTGCTCAGTTTATGCCTGGATAATTAATAATTAAACTGATCTCACTACTGGTCAGAAGCAGACTTAACAGCTTAAACGAGTTAGGTTATACAAATACTGAAAATGCCTGTCCTACGGCCTTGTGTAATGCGGCATTTTCAGGCCATTTTTGTGTGTAAGTTTTTGAGGACATTTTGTAAATATATTTAGTGTTTTGTATTCTTTAAATTGATATTTTGTACAAATTAGAAAGAGAACGAAAATAGGAAATGAACAGTAATGTATGAAACAAAGAAGGATAGAAACAGATAAAGTATCACGCTGACAACATCTGATAATTCTACTTGAAATATTTTTATCACCTTTTACAGACTTTACAATTATGCAAATTTCAATTCTGCAGGCTTAACGATTAGATTATCAGGGTACTAAGTTGTATCTGGCAATTTTATTAGATACTTATATGTAATATAGATATGACTGATGACACGATTATTGTATATTCCGAATTAACTAATCGATTAAGTACAGATCTTACGTCACATAGGAACGCGGTCTGTTTAGGTAAAGCAGATGTCCGAAAGTTTACGCCCACATTTATGATTGGTTGATGATAACTTGCATAAACTGTATGAAATTATTTGATTGGCTAAAACAGAAGACACACACACTGTAGTCGACGTTCTGTAGAGATTTTGGAGGGATTCGAACTTGGTTTTCCAAGCTGAACGTATCAATGGTTTTCCATTAGAATTCAATTACGCAGTTAAAATTATATTTGTTTGGATTTTACCAACACTGACTATATCTTGTTCTTATATTATTGTTGATTGTGGACTTGTGAGAATTCTCACGCGCAAAATACAAAGTTTGGAAATCCGAACAGTCGTTAGTTCTACTTTATTCCAACAACAGTAAATGCCGGAAAACCGTGCATAACATATGGTGGACAGAAACCGGGTAGCGATATATTCAGTCTGGACTTTCACAGCTTAGCGAATGTTATTCACTTGAGAAATATTTCCCATACAGAAGAAGCGTTTATATTCAACAGAAATATAATTTGGACAAAATTTACAGTGTAAGAGGTGTGGACATAATCATTTTGGACAGTGTCACGCGTGGAATGCAAAATGCAATCGTTGCAACAGAATTGGGCATTTTGCTCGTATGTGCACCATGAGAACAGAAAAATCGGTGAGAACAAAACGACGGGACATAGAGCGCATGACAAATTTCATCAGACGAAAGACCGCAGAGTCGCTTCCATTCCACAACATCGACAATGATGAACTCCCCACGTGTCTTGACAAACACCAAGCAATGAAAGACAACTACAAAGAACGTTTGCACTATATAGCTAATTTACACTCAAATGCACAAACGCAAAATACCAAACTTGAATTGAAGGTCGGTGAACTAAAACAACAAATATATAATGAACAACGTCGTCGCCAAGCAATAGAACAAGACAAGAACAAAATTGACTATAATAGTTCAAAACTCAAATCACAGTTAGAATCATACTCAGACCGGATTGGTGATTTGGAATGTAAGAATTCACGTTTGGTCGAAGGAAACGACGTTTTGGTGTCCAACATGCGACAAAGTAAGATGGAAATTGCTCAATTAAATAAGCAAATAATGGAGATGACCGCAAAGTCAAAACGTGATGATGAATTCATCGATGAATACAATAAATTTTGTGAAAAATTATCTAATTTTTCACTTCAACTACGAAAGCAATACCAATCCGCAAAAATAGAACTGATTAACACTGTGAGCCAGATGTACAAGGGCAACAATGACAGGCCGCCGAGACCATGTTGGGACTTTAATTGCAGAAAATGCGGCAGTGATGTTTATCACCGTTTCAAAAACTGTTTTGCGAAAAACAACAAATGTGGAATATGTGGAAAAACTAATCATTTTGCAGCCGTCTGTGATGATAATGTGACATCTTTCGAGGCAGGCTCTTTCATTGACTGTGTAAACAGACAATGATTTTATCAGAAACATTTTGGATAATTATGTAAATTGTGTGTATTGAATGGTAAATATTAATTTCAAATAATTTAAAGTACCCATCAATAATTTAGTCAATTTTAGAATGTACATGAATGATGAAGTGTTACCTACAAATTGATAAATGAACATTTTGTGCAACAGAATACTGAACGATTTACATGTGACATTATTTTGCGAAGTTATATTGTGATATTTATCTTAAACAAATTATAGAAAGGACAGTATAGAGATCTACCATACATTTGACTTATGAACTCATACGTACAATTCTACATATTTGAAAATATGAATACTGGCTGTTTTACGCAAGTGTCCATTGGAGACAAGTAAATAGGATGAATATTGAACTCTGTTTGTAAAAGTTGTATGTTGTATATATGATATTGAAATCTTACTTTTGTATGTATACATTTTGCAGTTGTTGCTTAAAAGAGATGATTGTTATACAGAGGTTGATGTATAAAACATTTAATTTGTTGTTTGCTGCATATATGGCAGATTGAAACATAGTTTTCAGCTTATTGAGGATATTTTTATTATAGAACAGTAGAATTGACATAAAATACTTGCAGAAAATAGGCCTTTCCCGAAACTAGGTAACCTCCCTTTGAAATTGTCTTCCCTTAACGCCTATGCGCATGCGCCAGATTAATATCTCAACTTCCGGGGTGTCCGTATATCGATCCAATCGTTATTCAGCCATTACTCCTAGCATTAGCGCTCCGTTATACTTGAGATAAAAGTACTTTTGTACGATGATTTTGCTTTTCTTTTGTCATCAGTTGAACGAACATGTAGGGAAGTGATTACATGGCCTAAAATTCTTATTGGGATAATGAAATTTCATTAAGATTTAAATATATTTCTCAGTAAAATATCTTATTCACGAGCGCTTTCAATATTAACAAGTTGAGAAGACTATTCAATAATAATTATGATTATACAGCAATATTATTAAATATTCGTTCAAATATTATTTTCGGTAACCTTATAAAATACGAATTAATCTACAATATTTTTATGAAGATACTCACCAATTAACTTATTTTGACAATCATCCATAACACACGTAGAAATAAACTTGCACTTATAAGTGCTAAATAAATCCACCACCACGAAGACATATCATGGCATGCTTATTCACAATAGTGTTCGTGGTACTTAATACAAAAAATAATATTACACTAATTATGTTAGATTTAAACAATAAGTTTTTTTAATTAAAAGGCTATAATGAGAGAAATTTGTAGCGAAAATGAACGCACTGGTGTTTGCGTTCTGAAAATATTAAATTCCTAATTCATGTATATAGAGAACATTAAATGACAGTCCGGTATTCGTTTAAAGTGCTCCTATAAATACCCATATTAAAACATATTTTCAAAACCAATTAAGTGTCATAAAACCCATAATCTTTATAAGTAATCAGTGGTAAAGATCCCCTGCTATGTAATTGGTCAACTACGTGTCTGGCACATTGTATAATGCAACATATGTCACCGCGGTGGCTATTTATTTGGACATATGTATGCATCCCTTCTGATGTAAGATCTGTATAATATCAAGGGGAGATTAATAATAGGGTAATAAAACAGCTCTTATCCAGATGACTGTAATTTAAAATGAGGGAGCAAAGATCTTATAAAATCCAAGTATTCTTTGGATGAATATATTCGTCCGCGCAGACACTTGTATACATGTATAGTTTCTGGTACGTTGCGTTCGTTTAAATTTATGTCTTGTGCTTCCCGTTTGTTTTGAAGTATTGACAGTTGATTTTTTCGTTCAGTGAAATTAAATTAACTTTTAACATGCGTAGTCGCAGCACATTTTCTCAGGGGAAGGGAGGGGGGCATCCTAATAATTTATTCTCAAGAAAGATCGAGTCGGGCCACCATTTGCTCAGACGGATCAAACCAGTTTTGTGATCTCAGTGGAATATCCTGATCAAATTCCAAGCCCTGCACAACTCATGTATTTATATTATCAGGACAACCAAATTCAAGTGGGTCTGAACAACCCTCTTGTACCGCGCATACATTAATACGTGCATTGTGTGACTCATTCGCGGGATTGGGGTATTATGCCAACACCCTATATATATATATATCACTATTGTTTTTACAAATTCGCGAGTATCTTATACGATTATGCCAACATCTTACAACCACATTGACAATGTATATTGAACAATTTCACAAATATCATAATATAAAACTTAACATATATCAAAGTAGAAGAACGCTGGAGAGATTGACGTTGAATAATTTAATAACTTCACTTTTAATAATTAAAAAAAACTATGGACAACACAAAACATAAAAAAGTTTGCTTAATTTTACCAGATACTTTCAAAGATTATTATCATGATAAGCGAACAAACAATATCCTTCGTATGTTTTCTTTAATTTCAAATATTTTTTTGCTTACCGCCGTAGATTCTTAACTTTGTTCCGTATAGATTTAATTAATTTCACAATATTCTAATGTAATACAGCAGTATGGGCACGCGTGGTATGGGATACAACATTAATTTATCTAACAGATAATACCAGAAACATAACAAAAAAGAACACTTTTGTAAGCTAAATACTTAAAATAAATTATTTTATGTTACTATATACCGATCTTATCAGGACACCCCGGAAGTTAAATTACTGAAAACAGGGGATGTTATCGAGGATTTACCAAGGGAGGTAACCTAGTTTCGGGAAAGGGCTATAGACATATAAGGTAATAAATTCCATTAGAGAATATTACTTAAGTATTTAAGCGTATTTATGCAACTTCATAGGAATGAAGTTAATTAGGAGGGGGAGTAAGTGTAATGCGGCATTTTCAGGCCATTTTTGTGTGTAAGTTTTTGAGGACATTTTGTAAATATATTTAGTGTTTTGTATTCTTTAAATTGATATTTTGTACAAATTAGAAAGAGAACGAAAATAGGAAATGAACAGTAATGTATGAAACAAAGAAGGATAGAAACAGATAAAGTATCACGCTGACAGCATCTGATAATTCTACTTGAAATATTTTTATCACCTTTTACAGACTTTACAATTATGCAAATTTCACTTCTGCAGGCTTAACGATTAGATTATCAGGGTACTAAGTTGTATCTGGCAATTTTATTAGATACTTATATGTAATATAGATATGACTGATGACACGATTATTGTATATTCCGAATTAACTAATCGATTAAGTACAGATCTTACGTCACATAGGAACGCGGTCTGTTTAGGTAAAGCAGATGTCCGAAAGTTTACGCCCACATTTATGATTGGTTGATGATAACTTGCATAAACTGTATGAAATTATTTGATTGGCTAAAACAGAAGACACACACACTGTAGTCGACGTTCTGTAGAGATTTTGGAGGGATTCGAACTTGGTTTTCCAAGCTGAACGTATCAATGGTTTTCCATTAGAATTCAATTACGCAGTTAAAATTATATTTGTTTGGATTTTACCAACACTGACTATATCTTGTTCTTATATTATTGTTGATTGTGGACTTGTGAGAATTCTCACGCGCAAAATACAAAGTTTGGAAATCCGAACAGTCGTTAGTTCTACTTTATTCCAACAACAGTAAATGCCGGAAAACCGTGCATAACACTTGTATGAATAGTAAGATAAAAATATGTATTGTTTTTGCTTATTTTGATAGACAATACAATATCGTTATAAAAAGAAAGTTTACCTTCAGGATTTATCATTGTTACACTCATGATATGCCTTGCACAGGTTTGAAAATGCTCATAAACTGCTGTCCCAAGCTATAACGGACATGCTTGACCATTTGTTTCAAACATTAAGTACAGTATGGGCGCGTTCGGAACGCTGTATCGATGTGAATTACGTTACCATAATTATTGTAAGATTTCATATCAACTTCAGATTACCTTACGTAACTACATTATCACCTTCTCGTTTATCCAAGGAACATAAATACTTTATAGCTATTTGAATATAACAATGCGCGTGTTTAACACGAGAGATGCCCCACTTATATATTTAAACAGAGTTGAACATCCGATATGTTCATGCCGACACGCTATAAACGAAAAGTCTATATATACAGCCATGTATAATAATGTGTCGACTTATATAATGATATTATGCACTCACTGTTTATTTTTGCATTTTAGTCAATCGAGAGTAGTCAATGCTGCTGTATTGTTAAGATTCCAAAGTTTATGAATGCAGGGTTGTTAGGCCTCGCCATTTACAGTTCGATTGTAATATACTTGGAATTCGTGTTTTTAAAGTATCGAATGTCGTGATTGTGGTGGGGTATGAAGCTGAGTCATGGCCAAAACACCATGTTCAAGGCATTGTCTTTAGGAACGAGATGTGACAAGCATTTTGACCAAAAACGATTTTAAACGTTAGGAGCATGGTACTGTGCGGTAGTTTTCCCCTTTGAATAAAACATATGAGTTTTATTTTATTAGTTTTAACTAATGTGTATTGTGCGCGCCAGGTGTCGGCTGCAATTTTTTGTTCTCTGTGATTTTGGAATAAAATCAACAGAATTACAGCAGTGATTCCTGTGGAATTTGCTGTGAATGTTTATGGAAGTATTCTTTTTGTATTTATGTATTTTTTGTCTAATATATATTTGTGGATTTTGTGATATTTGGAGTTTTATGATAATTTTTTTGAATATTTACCTGAAATCATAAAAGTGCATTTGCCTCAGGCATAAAATGGGTCGATTATACAATATAATAGGTATAGCCTGTGTGAGATTAGGAAATTATCACCTGCAAAACCTGGGCTGGTATTCACAAAGCATCTTAGTGGAAAACTTAGAATTTTCCTTAAAACATAAAAAATCCTTAAGTGTGTCAGCTAAACATGTCAATCAAGATTACTGATTTTTTGAATTGGTTTAAAGCATTGTGTAAAGAGCAACATAAATCACTAAGAAAACATGGATTATTCTTCAATTTGCGGGAAATATGAGTTGCACAAATATTTAACTTAAGTCAAAATATATAAGATTTTCACTAAGATGCTTTGTGAATACCAGCCCTGATCCTCATGTATTTACAACAATAAAACAGTTAGGAATATTTAATTCAGGGGTACTAGAGGGGGTCAATATAAACGAACATGGGATCTGAATGAAGGTGTAAATTTACAAAACCTTCAAACACTCCCCCAAGAAATAACTACTGTAATGCCAATTTCATCTCTTAAAACAGATTCAAAACCGAAAATGAACCAAAACATCATGATCTGAAGAAGATCAAATTTGAATCTATCACTGTATGCAAAGGTCAAACTTATATTAAAGTGTGTTGTATAAACCAAAGGTCAGTAAAAAACAAGAGTCTTGCCCTTTCAGATTATATATCATCTAATGATTATGATATTTTTGCTGTGACTGAAACATGGCTAGGGGGTCCTTCCGACAAATCATGCATTGCGGAGCTTGTTCCAATTGGCTACAAAATCAAGCATGTTCCTCGTTGTGGACGCGGTGGAGGAGTAGCAGTTGTGTACAAAACCACTCTTAACCTTCAGCTTCTTACTTCTACCAATGATAAAGTTTTTACCACTTTTGAACACATGAAATGCATTGTAACCATTAAGAACTATTCGCTGCGTCTGGTTGTGGTGTATAGGCCACCCCCTAATCGTAAAAACGGTCTTAAGACATGTACTTTCCTGGAAAAGGAGTGGGCATCATTTCTGGCCAAACTTGTAACTACAGAAAGTACCATCATTATTGTTGGGGATATAAACATCCACCTTGACACCCTTTCGAACCCAGAGTCTGCCAAGTTCACCAGTGTACTTGCATCTTGCGGCATGCAGCAGCATGTAACTGGAACAACTCATGTGGCTGGACACACATTGGATGTGGTTATCACCAGAGACACTGACACTACTGTTTCACAAATTGAAATATCCGACCCTGGACTCCCTGATAACAGTGGAAAGACGTCACGTGACCATTTTGCAGTAGTATTTAAAGCATGCGCTGCTCAACCTACTCCTATGAGAAAAACTGTGAATTACAGAAAGCTAAAATCGATTGATGTCAATGAATTCAAACAAGAGGGCCCAATGGGCCATAGGTCGCTCACCTGTCCTAGTAGTTCATGCAGACCCCCTAATGGTAGCCTCTATTGCATGTTCAAGGTTTTCATATTGTCTTATGAAGGGACCTTGTAATTTACATCAAATAGACCTAATGGCATATTGAAGTTTAAGCCAAGTTTTGTCTATGATTTGACCTAATGACCTAGTTTTTTACCCTAGATAACCCAATATCTGACTTCATCTAGATTTTATTGAGATGATCATTGTGACCAAGTTTCATAAAGATTAAGTGAAAGTTGTGATCTCTACAGACTACACAAGGTTTTTCTGTGATTCGACCTTGTGACCTAGTTTTTGACCCCGGATTATCCAATATCGAACCTGACCTAGATTTTGTTGACATGATCATTGTGACCAAGTTTCATAAAGATTAGGTCAAAATTGTGACCTCTGCAGACTATACAAGGTTTTTTATGATTTGACCTTGTGACCTAGTTTTTGACCCCGGATAACCCAATATCGAACTTGACCTAGATTTTGTTGAGATGATCATTGTGACCTAGTTTCATAATGATTTGACCAAAACTGTGACCTCTAGTGTCTACACAAGTAAATTGTGGACGGACGACGGACGACGGACGAAGAGTGATCACAAAAGCTCACCCAGTCACTTTGTGACAGGTGAGCTAAAAAGACATTAAATCATCAGATATTTTGAAAAGCGGGCTCCACATTTCCGATGTTGATGAGCTTGTTGAGGTGTATACCCATGGACTGTCATCACTCATTGACAAACATGCTCCCCTCAAATCTAAAACCATTGTTTTAAGACCTTCTTGTCCTTGGTACACTGAAGATCTACATGACGCCAGGCGTAAACTGGAGCGAAAATGGCGAACCACTAAATAAACGATAGATCATGCAATATATAGAAATCAATGTTCGGCAGTCAACAAATTGCTAAAACAATCTAAAGTAACCTATTACGCAGATAAGGTAGAGTCATGTGGTCGCGATCAGAAAGAGCGCTAGCTGTTTAAGATAACTAAACATCTGAATGGCGATGCTAAGGAAGTGGTGTTACTGTTGTATTAGTGACCGGTGGTCATATAGAACTCAACAATGATTCTATGTATAGACGTATTTTAATAAAGGAACATAGTAAGTATTGATTCATAGGAGTCCAGAGAGTTACTGATGTAAGCATGCATGGTGTATATAAAACCACGTGACTAGAGAGTCACCAAGTTATACATGAATACATAAAACAGCTGATACAACACCCCCTTACTAAAGCTTTTAAAACTCCATTGTTTATCAATAAACTCCACTAAAAGCTTCATTGTTACAAATGTCTCTGGTATTTCATTCACAAAATTGTAACAATCATACATCCATTTAGATAACACCCATATCATTTAATGAAATGTCATATCAAATTTCATACACTGTTGTTTTGATAACATTTTCCTGTTTAACACAATAAACATGAAACACAAACTCAATTACAGATTTAATTTGTCTGGGGGTTTGCTCAGTCTCCCAGATCGTGTGAACACATGTGAGCTTTCACCATTGTTTTGGGTTGTACTAGCCTGACCTGGAGACAAATGCTTATCTACATTCTCATTAGGCACTGATCGAACTAGTACTGTAGATAACAATGTATTTGCGGGCTGATTATTGCTTTGAAATGGGACGTCTATTTCTTTGTCAAAATCAACTCGCTTTTGTAACCTAACCAAATGACGACGGTTTCTTTCTATAGTCGACCTCGGTGTTTCGACCACAAAGGATCGCGGTCGCGACGCTTCTTTGACCACTTTGCCTTCAATATTCATATCTTTCACATGTACTCCATCCCCTACCTTTAACGGAGGAAGGTACTGTGTCCGCCTTTTTCTGTCATAATTTTTCTTAGCGCTGGCACGATAGTTTTTCTCTCTAGTTTGAAGCACTTTTACCTTAATATTACTAGAAAGTAACTTATGCGGCGCTTGAGGCAGAGACGTTTTTATTTGTCGACCAAATAACATTTGACTCGGACTCAAATTGTTATGTGGTAACGGAGTCGCTCGATAAATCATCATCGCTTCATATGGATCATCACATTTAGATAACAAGCGTTTTACTGTCTGAACCGCGCGTTCAGCCTCTGAATTGCCCAGCGGATATCTAGGACTGCTTGTTACATGCTCGATACCGTATTTAACACAAAATTGTTTGAACGTATCTGACGAATACTGTGGACCTCCGTCAGAAACAATAGTGTCACATATACCGTGTCGCGATAATATCGACTTGAAATGTTCGATTACCGCCGACGACGATGTTGACGTTAGTTTTGATACCTCAATGTATCGCGAATAGTAGTCTACTACTAGTAAATATGTTGCACTACGCCAGTGAAACAGATCAGAACCTAATCTCGACCAACATCTGTCTGGAAACGGTGTCGGTATCATTGGTTCTCTTTTGTCATTTTGCATTTTTGCACAAATGTCACACTTCTGAATCATTTGTTGTATATCACGTGATATTCCTATCCACCAAACTGACTCTTTAGCCCTAGCTCGACATTTAGAAATGCCCTGGTGTGCCCCATGTAGCCTAGACAATATGTCAAGCCTCAAGTCTGCTGGAATAACAAGTCTGTCATTTCTCATTAACAGTCCTTTGTTAACAGTAATTTCAGACTTGAAAGGTCCGTACAGTTTAGCAATTTTACACGTGTTTGAACATGGCCACCCATTATGAGTGTACTCAATTAATTTGCTACAAACATAGTCCAAATTTTGTTTTGTTTTAATTTCCTCCAGTTTCTGTGTCGTAGCTGGGAGGCTGGTGACAACTGTGTCAACATACAGCTCTGTTTCAGTACAATTTTGCCCATCTTGAAATGTCAAATCATCACATTCAGCACGTGACAGGAAATCAGGTATAAACATAAACTTACCAGGCAAATAACTGATAGTATATGAGAGTCTCAGTAACCTCATTCTAAACCTTTGTACTCTAACGGGAAGGTCACTATGCCGTTCCGCTCCGATAACGACACCTAACGCCTCTTTTTCAAGAACACTATACCTAACCTCTGTAGGAGTGAATGCCCTTGATTCAAATGACACTGGTTTAAAGTCGCCATTGTCTTGTTTCTGGAGTACTACACTGCCTGTAGCATATTTAGAAGAATCAGTCATTAGCATGGTTTCCCTATTTGGATCATAAAGAGCTAATACAGGAGTATTTGTCAAAGATTGTTTTATCTTTTCAAATGCCAGTTGCTGGCTCGGACCCCAGTAGAATTGGTTTTTAGCACTCAACAGATCTCTGATAGGTTTCGAATCTGCGGCCAGAGTCGGAGAAAATTTTCCTAATGATTGACCATTCCCATAAAGCTGCGTACACCGTGTACATCTTTTAAAGGCTTTAAGTTATTTATTGCCTTGACCTTGTCTGGGTCTGCGGAAACTCCGTCTTGTCCTATCAAGTAACCCACGAATTTAACCTGTTTCTGCTTAAACAGACATTTAGATTTGTTCAAGATCTGATTAGCTTTGTCAATTTTATCCAAAACTAACTCAAGTCTAGAGTCGTGCTCTTTCTCTGTCCGTCCAAATATTAGTATGTCGTCTGTCTGGTACAGGACACCTTCAATACCTTCAAGTATCTGGGACATTCTCCTCTGAAAGTATTCGCTTGAACTACTAAGACCCATTGGTAACCGATTTAAAGCGTATCTACCAAATGGCGTAATGAAAGTAGTCAGTAATTTACTCTCTTGTGCAAGTTTTACTTGCCAAAACGAGCTATTAGCATCTAATTTTGTGAAATACCGCGCTCCACTTAAGCGACCTAGGCTCTGCTCTATAATTGGCAGCGGGGAATTTTCACGACGCACGTTCTTATTTAGCTGCGTCAGATCAACGCATACACGCACGCTATCGTCAGATTTGGGAATGCACACCATCCCAGCACACCAGTCCGTGCTTTCCTCGACTTGGAAAATAACGCCCGATTTTTCCATCCGTTTAATTTCTTCCTAAACTTTCGGAAGTAATGGTATCGGCACGCGTCGTGGAACAGATAAAGCATACGGCTGTGCATTTTCATTGAGTGAAATACGGTACTCTCCTTCTAATTGTCCTAATTCACGGAAGAGATTAGGATGCTTCTGTGAGACTGACTCGAGTGACACTATCTCATTAATGTTTAATTTTATCAAATTAAGATTATTTATTGCGGGTCTACCCAATAAACACCTATCCATGCCCTGTACAACGTAAATATCTTCCGGCGAAGTTTTACCATTGTATGACAGAGTCTCGGTAAAATAGCCTATGACTTTTAGCCTATTATTGCCTGGACCATATAACGGCTTATCCGTTTTACGCAATACTTGCTTGCCTAATTTCTTGTACAGATTTATAGGGATCACAGTCAAATCAGCCCCAGTGTCTAACTTATAGTAGATAAACAAATCTCTCACCTTAAGCTTGATTGACCACGGTCCATCTCCAAATGAATGTATACTCCCAAGGTAAGATGGTGAGCTCTCTGTACAAAGCTCGTTAACACTTTTTGTCCTACAACATACAGCATAATGGTTGTAACGTTCACATTTCCTGCATATTTTACCGAATGCAGGGTACTTTCCTTTAACATGACTTTTGTTGCAGCTGGAACATCGTTTCGTGTCTGTTTTCTGATCACGCCTCGGTTGCCTGGATTGCTGTCTGGGTTGCTGATGTTTGGTTTTAGCCCCCTTGCGCAGTTCGTCCGTAACTGAACCATTTTGATCGTGTTGTACCTTGATTTGGTTTTTGATGAGCTCACTATTTCTGGCCATTGCAGTGCACTTTTCTAGAGATAGGTCTTGCTCCAATTGCAATTTTTCTGACATATTTGTGTCCAAAATCCCCACTACAATTCTGTCGCGGATAAGTTCAGCTTTTATTCCAACCCCGAAATCGCAATTGTCGGCTAATTCATATAACGACCTGATAAACGATTCCACAGTTTCACCTGGCATCTGATTTCGTCTGTGAAATTTTGCCCTTTCGTGTATGATGTTCTTCTTGGGATTAAAGTGTTCATTGAACTTTTGAAGAACAGTTTCATATTTCTTTGCATCTTCTTGTGACAGTGCAAAGGATTTAAGTAAATTATCGGCTTCTTTGCCCATTGCATACACTAATGTTGCCACTTGAATGTCTTGATCTTCTTTATGAAGTTTGGATGCCGTTCTGTAGTG
Organism: Spisula solida; assembly: GCA_947247005.1. Lineage (NCBI taxonomy): Eukaryota > Metazoa > Mollusca > Bivalvia > Venerida > Mactridae > Spisula > Spisula solida. The sequence goes on along the minus strand of OX365953.1, from coordinate 14,248,357 downwards.
TGTAAATCTTTGCACCCAATCACTCCATTTATTTGGATCTGCAAAGTTTAATTTCTCTGGTAGTTGCAATTTAGCCATTTCGTATAGTCCACTTTTGTTATTGATTTACAATTTAATGTAAGTCCACTTTTATTATTGATTTACAATTCAATGTAAGTCCGTATTTTGTTATTGATTTACAATTTAACGTAAGTCCACCTTTATTATTGATTTACAATTTAATGTAAGTCCGTGTTTTGTTATTGATTTACAATTTAATGTAAGTCCATATTTTTACTCTTCTGACACCATGTTGTATTAGTGACCGGTGGTCATATAGAACTCAACAATGATTCTATGTATAGACGTATTTTAATAAAGGAACATAGTAAGTATTGACTCATAGGAGTCCAGAGAGTAACTGATGTAAGCATGCATGGTGTATATAAAACCACGTGACTAGAGAGTCACCAAGTTATACATGAATACATAAAACAGCTGATACAACAGTTACCATCTAACAAATCGGCCAAGATGCTTGCACATGACTTCAGTGACTTCTTCATCAACAAAATTGAAGGAATACGAACTGAAATTGCCTCCACTACTCAGTCAAACCAACATGGCTGAATTCGACACACCTTTTCGAGAAGAGCAACTATCTGAGTTTTCTCCGACTTCAGAAGAAGAAATCCGGAAACTGATAAATAGATCACCTAGTAAATCATGTGAGCTTGACCCAATCCCAACATGGTTGTTGAAGGATTGTTTAAATGAACTACTGCCAATATTAACACGACTATTCAATGCACCACTTGAAAATGCTTATGTATCCACCGCTTTTAAAAGCTCCAGAATAAGACCAATGATAAAGAAGCCAGGCCGCCTTGATCAAAATGTAATGAAAAATTACAGACCGGTGTCAAACTTACCTTTCTTTTCCAAAGTTCTAGAGAAGGTAGTCGATGCTCAACTAGATGAGCACTTAACACTGTATAATCTCCACTTAACACTGTATAATCTCCATGAAGAACGCCAGTCAGCATATAGAAAATTCCATTCTACTGAAACTGCTTTACTTCGTGTGCAAAATGACATCCTTTGTTCTCTAGACCAGAATAAAGCTACTGTCCTCGTCATGCTTGATTTATCAGCAGCATTTGACACCATTGATCACACCACCCTCCTACACCGACTTGAAAATCATTTTGGTATAGTAGGCAAACCATTGGAGTGGATGAAATCCTATCTGTGTGACCGTTACCAGACTGTTTGTATTGATGGCGAACTTTCGGAACCAGTACTGATGAATTATAGCGTACCTCAGGGCTCTGTGCTTGGTCCCAAAAACTACATCATGTATACAAAACCACTGGGTGCAATCTGCAGAAAGCATCAACTGCAACATCATTTCTACGCTGATGACTCCCAGTTGTATATGGCATTCCAACCGAAGGATTGCGTTTCACGCGATGAGATACTGCAACGAATTGAAGCATGTCAGAAGGATATCTTGCTCTGGATGAAGAACAATTTGTTGAAACGTAATGCAGACAAAACAGAGATAATCCTGTTCGTTCCGAAACGAGAATATCACGGTGAAAGTTGGTGACGCTGTGATCAGCCAATCATCAGTAGGGAGAAACCTTGGTGCCATGTTGGATTCACACCTGAATATGGATAAACATGTAAACTCTGTCTCCAGGTCTTGTTTCATGCAGATCCGACGAATAGGTCAAATCAGACATTATTTGACAGTTGATGCAACAAAATCCCTCATAAATTCTTTAGTAACATCAATACTGGATTATTGCAACTCATTACTGTGCGGTTCCCCAAAAAATATTCTGAACAAACTACAAATTATTCAAAATACAGCTGCCCGCCTCATCGCATGGATACCGCGATACAACCACATCACTCATGTGCTGAAGGATCTTCACTGGTTACCTGTACAATACAGAGTGGAGTACGCGGTCTTGACTCATGTTTACAAAGCACTACATGGAAAGTCCCCAGGCTACATCAGAAGTATGTTGGAAATATATACTCCACAAAGACAGCTTAGGTCACAAAATGACTCTATTCTTCGAGTTGTGCCGAGGATGAGGACTGTATCGTACGGTGATCGATGTTTCATGGCTGCAGCACCGAAGCTCTGGAATGCACTGCCAACAGCACTCAGAGATAGTAAAACACTACCGTCATTCAAGAAAGCGCTAAAACGCACTGTTTTACTAAAGCATATTCTGGCTGATTATTAGTTTGACTTCTTAAGGGTCTCCTAAAAGGCAGTACATTTATACCGTTGGAGACGGTTTCTCGTAGCAGTGGTATGTGACGCTGTTCTTGAAACAGTAGTAAATAATGTCTTATAAATTGGGGGTCTCCTGTCTCCTTAAAGGAAGTATCACCATTCCTTTGGAGTTAGTTTCTCGTGGCAGTGGTATGTGACGCTGCTCTTGAAACACTCATTTTAGGGGGTAATTGAGGGAGGGTTTTCTTTTTGTTATTTGTATTATGTTTACATGTATATATACATTCTCTGTATATATTCAATTCATATTTTAATGAAATAATAAAAGTATTACTAGATTTTAATTACAAGTTGTATGCTGAAAATTCATATTTTAGCCTTAAACTTTAATATATATACATGTATATATATACATTTGTTGTTATGGTTGCATGCATATATCTATGTACAATTGTTTTAACCATGTCTTAAATGTGATTGTACAGCACATTTGAACGTGTAATTACATGATAAAAGTGTTATATAAATATGGTATAATAATAAAAAACAACAGCACAAGTCATGCAACCGGGTGCGAACTCATATTGCTTAACGAATGTTGGCATTTTGGTAGTCTCGTAGACACTTCTCAAATAGCAATCTGTTCTTTTACCGTAAATATCTCAATGATAAAGCATATCTCATCAGAGGTGACATAGTTATCGAAATTACCGTTTCGTTGTAGCATGTACGTGGGTTTAAAACAAATTGTCTCCCTTGTATTTTATGGGTAAAATCGCTGGTAAACACCGATTGTTTTTAGAGAGTTTGGCATTCACCATTTTTGAAATTACTTGATTCATAGTTCCGAATGATGCTCCTACCTTCATTAAAAATCACCATTTTGTTCATTGGAGTCATCCTAGTCATCATAAAACCAAATAACTAAATATAACCAATGGGTACGATTTTTGAAGGAATCGTTACTTTTTGGCATTTTTTATTAAGTTGTGTCATTTCACATATAAGAGCAACAAAACGTAAAACACCCTTCTGTTCTGGGGACGAACAACACATATAGTCTTCACAGAAACGGTATATCCATGATCTACGAAACTTTCAGGCATAGTCCATAATAGATTGATCTATCAGCTGGTAAAATTTCCAATATATTCCCCTAGTGGTTTGGTTTATATGAATGCAGTCTCAAAACTTTCCGGACATCCCTCGCATTAACACCTTCTTGGTGCTTCTTTGGGAGTATTTAGCCTTCAAAAAGTCAAACGCCACACCCTCTACATAATTGCTGATTTCGGCTAGAATCATATTGAAAACAAACCAAACAGTGAGTGCACAAGTTACCTGACACATTATTTTACGCGGTTCAAAAGAGTTACATGTATTTAATTTATATCGGGTTATCATGAAAGTATCGGATATTCAACGGTGTTCAAATATAAGTGGGGCACCTCTCGTATTAAATGGGCGATTTTGTATATGTATTATTCAGCAGTCAGTAATTATCAATCATCAATAATATTCACTATACGTATCCGTATGTGTTATTGTTACAGAATGTAATGCTGACGTGTTTAAATGGAAACCATATCAACGGTGAAATTACACAGATAGTTGTTTCATGCCCTCAATACTTTCTTTACTTATGCCTATTACCACTCACAACGGTCTTCTCCAGGCGTCTCGGTCCTGTGCCAGCCTCTCCAACTGTTTCAAGGAGTGGCCTGTCCTCCTAACATCAGCATCAAAATCTGTGCGCCAACTGGGGGCTCCATAAAATGGACTGTCTGGTGGTGTTTGAAGCTGGTTTGTCGCAGTGTGTGTCCTAACCATCACCAGCGCCTCGCAGTGTGTGTCCAAACCATCACCAGCGCCTCCGGATTATCTCTTGGTCGACTGGCTGTTGTTTGGTACGTTCCAATAGTTCTTGGTTTCTGATTGTTTAAGGCGATCCGATTTGTATGATGCGTTTAGACATGTGTTGGAAACTGTCTGGATCTTCTTGGTGGTCGCGAGTGTGGTCCTCTGCGTTTCAGTGCCTAAGCGGGACAGGCTTTAAATTTGTGTTGAAGATCCTGATCTTTGTTCTGATAGTCAGTTCTCTTGATTTTCAAATGAAGGCAGCGTGATGGACGATGTGTTGGTGGAGTTAAGGAGCTTACTCTGTCCTATGTAAATGCACATTTATGCCAATGCGGGTTGAATTGTCTGCCGTTATGTTGGTCTTTTCTTGCATCTGCTGCTGGGTATTGGAGAGTAGGGCCAGATCATCAGCAACGTCGAGGTCATCCAGTTGTGACCATAGTGTCCACTGGATTCCATTCCACCTTCCTGTAGTGGATGTTTTCATGACCAAGTAAATGGCCAGCAGGAACATGAACGGTGACAGCAAGCATTATTGTCTCACTCCTGTGTGTACCTCAAATGCTTCTGTGATTTGACCTCCGCGAACTAGTCTGCATGTAAGACCCTTATAGGACTTCTTGAATATGTTGGTAATTTTCTGTTTGTTTAATAATACACCTAAATTTGCATAAAAATGTAACAAAAGATTGTCCGAACTTATTAACACAAGCTGGTAATTTTTCAACAAGTTTTGAGGCAACTGTACATAGTATAAAATGAGTTAAAAGAGTCAGCAATTATTTTCTTATCAAAACAAATGGCTCCCTCAATATTAAGACATATATTGAATCATGAGGATGCTATCCCTTTCTTAGAAGGTAAGCAAAAATATTTTAGAATAGACCAGAGCGACTTTGAATCATACTTGTCGTCTTCTAGAGACTCAGTAAAAAGCTTTTCTTAGCTGAATCAATCAAATATTGTGTTTTATTTCTTAAAGATTTAAAAGTTCAATAATTTTCTTCACTTTTGTTATTTTTATAACTATCAAAAGCCAGGTCTCTCTGTTCTATAGCAGTTAAAATATATTTATTGATCCCTGGTTCAGTCCTTTGTTTGCTACGTAGTTGTTTTATTGGGGCAGTGTTGTCAACAACAGACATACACCTTAAACATATTCCATGATGCCCCCAGAGTGTTAACAAGGTTTTCCTATTATTTGACCTTTTGGCCTAGTTTTTGACCCCACTTGACCCAAGTTCGAACTTGACCTATATTTCATTGAGATACAACTGCTGACCAAAATTGAGAGTGCTAGAGTGTTAACGGTGAAAAAGTTAACGGACGGACGACGGACGACGGACAAAAAACAACCACAAAAGCTCACCTTGCCACTTTGTGGCAGGTTAGCTAAAAAGCAAAATACAGAGTGGATAATCTTGAAACATCAGTATTAACATCTCCTAATTAAATAGTTTTATACTCTGAAAAATGACTAGAAGATGAACATACACTGTCTAATTAGGAAATAGATCGCAGTTTTGCGTGATATACCGGTGAATAGATCACGGTTTAGAGTTCATATGCATAGGAATTAATCACGAAGGCCGTAGGCCTGAGTGATTAAAAACTATGCATATGAACGACAAACCGTGATATATTCACCGGTATATCACGCAAAACTGCGATCTACATTTGTATTTGCATTCTAACACGTGTAATTTGTGCAATTGTATACGGGCTAATTGATTGTGGAGTTATTTTTCATGTTGCTATAGACAACTTCGGCTGTTCAAAGTATCGTTACGTCCGCCCCTGGATTTTTAAGCTTTACTATTATCTTTATTTGTCGCCAAACCAATGCTTATTTCACGTCAACTTTCAATTACGCATTTCACGTTTACGCATATGAATTGATACATGCAATAACATATTACTAAAATATAAATATAATCGAATAAATAAACAGAAACGCTACGGCGACGTCACAATTCATGACGTCATGAAATAAACAAGACGTAAATTTCATTGATAAAAATCGATAATTATACGCGGGAGATAAATTAAACAGCCGAAATTCTACCGTGATATACCGTTTATTAGATAACGCTACAGCTCTATGTTTACATGGAACAAAATACAGACAGTGTTATTATATTATTAAAGTTAGTTAGATGTGGTGCTCTGTATATAGAGCAACGAAGAATTGATTTCAATTTCGGTGAAAGGACTTCCAGCCATGTAGCTTCAAGATTGATGTGGTCCAATACGTATGTTAATAAGAACTCCATCACCTTTACGGTTTCTATCCCGACGTTAAATTATATAATTGTTAATGAATATTTCAGCAACTGGCACTGTGTCGTCCAGCCAAGATTCTGTTATGCAAATGCACGCTGCATGCATGTCTTAGCAGCATCCAAAGTGTTGTTCTATGCAGACTGTCAAAATCCTTTTCATAGTCAATGAAATTGACGTACAGTGATGAGTTCAACTTAACTGCTCTAATATGATGCGTAGTGTTGCAATCTAGTTCGTGAATGATCTGTTTTTGCGAAAGCCAGCCTGCTGGTCTCGCAGCTGGTCATCAACAACATCATTCATCCTGTCAAGTTAGATCCGGTCGAAACCTTTTCCTGGATTGGACAGCAGGGTAATCCCTCTGTAGTGGAGCATAGACTCAGGTTGCCTTTCTTTGGAAGCTTGATGAGATAGCTCTCCTTTCATTCTGTAGGGACTTGCTCTTCTTCCCAGATCTTCTTGAAAAGAGGGTGAATCATCTTTTCAATATCAGCCTTCAATGCTTCTCCTGGGATACCATTTGGTCCAGATGCCTTTCCACTTTCCACTTCATGATGGATTTGCTGATCTCGTCCTGCAATTTACAGGCAGGTCTCTATTAGCTGCCTGGATATCAGACGGGTCACGCGTCGCTGTTCCGGTTCAGTAGTTCTTCAAAATGTTCTACCCATAATTGCTTCTGTCCCTCTTTATCATTAATCTCATTTCCGTGTTTATCTTTCACTGGTCTCTCAAGTTTGGTAAACTTGCCAGATAACTTTCTTGTGGTTGCATAAAGGTATTTCATGTTTTCCTTTCTAGCTGCTTCTTCAGCTTCAGTCGCTTGGTTGTTTACAAAGTTATTTTTGTCTTCGTTGATGCTTTTCTGCACATTCTTGTTGGCAAGTGTGTATTGTTCCTGTGCCTTGGTTTTCTCGGCACATGTCCGGCTGTTGTTAAGTGCCGCCTTCTTTTCTCTCCTCTGTTCAAGGAGTCAGTTGAATTCCACTCTTTGTGGTTACGTTTCTGTGGGCCCACGAATTCCTGGCAGGTTTCTTCAGCGTCTATTCCACTGAATGCCAATTCTCGTCGATCAATTGGTTTTCCTCTTCTTGTAAGACGTGGAATTTGTTCGCAAGTGTTAGTTTGAACTCGTTCTTTTTGGTAGGGTCCTTTAGAAGAGTAGTGTTAATTAAACTTCTTTCGCTGGTTTGTCTCCCAAGTCCTGATTCTCTTGCACTTCAATAGGTTACTGAAATAACTTCAAAATACCGTATATGCAATGGTCAGAATGTGCTTTTTCTAGTACGGTGTTATCTGTTATTTGGTGCCAGTTATGTTACAGGTTCATTGTTTTTCTTAAAGTGTATTGATGACAATTTGATTTTATTGGAGTATTCAGCTTTATTGATCGTCTAGCAGCCTGCCGTGGTAATGAAAATTGCATACCTACACCAGTAACGTAAATTACTAGAGAATTTAGTGGTTACAGGCAAACAATAGTTTTTTCAATGAAAGGCACAGTTTGATTTGATAGAAATGTAAAATCCCGACGTAAGGAGGTTTCATCGTAATAGAACGGAAAACAAATTTATACGTGTATTGTAGAACATATTTTTATACTATGGGACAAAAAACCTAAAATTGTATGACTTAACTCGTCTTGGCTGACAAATTATACATTTTTACATAATCATGTATTGTCTCTCAATAGGAATGTATTTTTATAGAATAAAGAGTCGTCGTCATTTACTCTGTATATTTTTAGAAAGCATAAATGTTCCTCTACAGCTACAGTAACAAATATGGACACATTTTGTGTTATCCAGAAAGAGAGAGTGCACATTGATAATTTCTTACCCTTAAAATTTGCAACAATTGGATAATGGCAATGAACAGAATAATGAGTTGTTTCAACCGAATACCTAAAAACGTATGTTTAGATCTTTGTTCAACCTACGTTTTTTTTTGTAAGTTACAAACACAATAAAAGAATACGAACGAAGGCAGACAATAAGCACAGTCTAGGCTTTCAAACAGGCAAACAGGTAGGTTTAAAACTGTGGAAGTTTTATTTGTAACACTAGAAATTCATGCCCTCGGGCAAATTATGCCGAGCCTCGGCACAGTTACATCTAATCCCACCATGCTTAAAGAAGAAATGAACCGTGCAAATTTCAACTTGACCTTTGACCTCCAACTGTGATCTTGACCTTTAAGATAGGAAACTTGGGGTTGAGCATGACACTCCGATTGATAGAGGTTAACATTCAGGCCAATTATAAGCAAGATTAGTCAAAGCATGACAAAGTCATGGTCCGGACAAAATCAGACGCAGCACGCGCTTACGCACGCACAAACACCAAAAGTGGCGACTTAAATGATAAATTTTGATGAATTTAAAGGGCTGGATTATTGCACTGGTGCAACTAAATTTGGTATAAATTTTCTCTGCATTTGGTCCCTAATTAACAAGATATCTGACAGTTATTGCACCCTATTACGTAATGTTACATAATATTGCATATTCTGTTATTTAGTTGACTAGAGGCCCTAGTATTAGATAATAAAACAGGAAGTTATAAAGTACAAAATGTATATGCATAATAAAATAAAGTGTCATATAAGTTATTGCAAACAACTTGATGATCAAACATATTTAGAGCAGATTTAATGTAAATAGGAGAGTAATAAATAAAAACACTGGAATGTATAAAAATTATATAGATAAATAATAGTCTAAGAGTAAAAAGTAAGTAGGCATTTACAAGCCCCTAATAGCTGGTAACAACTGCACTTGTGAAGTGTTGTGAAACATTCCCAATATACATGTTTATAATACGATATATATTGTTTTACTTTTGATAACTTTGAAAACAAAAACATAATTTATAAACTATGTGTGGTATGCTATTTCATACTTATCTAAAAAACTATTTGATATATTTTTTTATTTTTAATTTTATGTAGTTCTAGTGTGTAAAAATGTTAATTTTATATTTTACATATTAAATAATATTATCTTAAATAATAAAATCAAAATTAACATTTCTGCAAAATGCCAGTTATACACTCAAACTAGATAGAAACAAAAATAAATAAACATATCTAAATACTAAAATAAAAAAGAATGCATAATATGACACATATTTTCTAGTGTACATAGAGTACATACTATTATACAGTATGGATACACAGTAGACAGGGCCTCATGTTAATTACATTGACCAGTAACTGTGTTTTATTACCCTAGATAAATTCTGGTAGTGATCTCCTGCTGATATCATGCTGTTCCTTTTATAAAGTTCTGGTCCAGAAATAAAGAAGAACAAATCTGGGTCTTTAAGTCACACGGGTGATACTTGGTAGGCTACAGAGGCAGTTCCTTATCTGTGTTATCTATCGTCTCTGGCACTGACAATAACAATTCCAGGAAAATGTAGATTCATTTTATCATTTCAAGCTTGTTTAATTTCCACTTATGTTAGCTTAAGCAAGCTATTGTGATTATGTGGGTTGATGGCTTTAGGCAACAGTATTTCCACACTATTGCACATGTTATCACGATTTCAGTGATATTTTACAAATGCTACAATCACAACCATTGAAGCATTAAATACGATAGGAATGTGAATAAACAAACATAATACTGATCCATAAGCTAACGTGTATGTGGTATAACTCGTGGACTTAACTGAAAATTATACTGCTATACATGTATACATATGTCTTATATTAATGGTAAGTTTGTTGTCTCAATATTGATCTATTAAATTCCCTAAATGTGCTAATGTTGTCTGTGTGGAGAATTGAAGAAACATACGGTTTCTGATGATTTTGCCGTTTTAATGTCGATTTTCTTCAGATAAACTCTGTTCAAAGGTAAAATCTATTGTTTATAATATAAACTTTAATTTATAAATGTAAGTAGTTCTGTTATATGAGCCAGTCTCCAGAAAACCCTGCTATTTTGACAAAAATATTTATTTAGAGGTTTTCAAAACTTATAAAGAATAATAATATTGAAGCAAAATGTAAAAGCAATTCTGTTGATATCTCGAATTTTAAGCAAGTTACAGCTGCTTTTGTAGAGTCACTATTCAGAGATTTTTGTGTGACGTCACAAACGTCATTCGAACGTTATTTGACGTAACTGTTACAAGTACTTCATAATTAAACCATTAGATGAATTCTTGGCATAAACTGTTCAAAATAGTATCATGTGATTGAATTATGTTTTAATTTTTAAAGTATATATCATATTCGAAATTGTCCTGATTTAGAGAATGGCTACTACTGTTTTAAGCAACTAACTCCTTGCTTTTCTCAATCGGAGAATTTTCCAAAATTCGTCACCATAGCAACGAAGTATGTGACTTCGACATAATTCATACGAAAATTTGAAGCTAAGATATAGCACAATTGGGGTAACTTGTTTAAGATAAAATCAATACATATATATATGTATTTTTCTTACTTTAGAGCGTTTTAAACCTTGTTACATATAGTAATTACATAATGTCATTATAACAGGTTTTCCTGGAGACTGGTTCATATATATATATGTTCGTATATCTTGACCTTTGACAACGGAGGACCATCTTCAAGGTCCCAGCAGGGATCATATATCGGACCAACATGGATATATCAGATTTAGATATCGGTCAAACATCAGATTTGCAAAGTTGACGTCATATCGGACCGATATCGGTTTCGACATCGTGTCGATATTGGACCTATATTTAACCGACATCGGACCAACATTAATGTTCAATATCGGACCAATATCAGATTCCAATAATTGGACCATCATCAGATTTCATATTCCTGTTTCATTTAATAACTTTTTATTAAGTTATAATAATTCACTGCCAACGAGTATACCCAGTAAATAGTACAGGTTGCCAATTTAGGCGATACAAATTGTACAAATGAGCGATTTATGTCGCATATTGTTTGTTTCACACTTGAAATGCTGTACTCATTTTCAATAATGCCAAATTATGTATGGACTTTTATTAACGCTAATCAGGGAAGACAGATTTTCACGAACCAACGATATTTAAACTCACTTTAAAAAAATACCTTTTATAAAACAATAAAATAAGTGAAGAACATACTATTAACTTATGCTTGTAAAAGATTGATGACGAAACAAGCAATTTTAGAAATACATTTTGTACGTTAAAGGGAAGAAATTCTGCAGAAAATGATATTTCAGTATGTTAGCATTGGTTTGAATATCAAGACAGCACCATTGTCTTGATAATGGAGACATATTCATATTAATATGCACATCTATTCAGTAATTAAATTAGGGCTCAGGGGATACACCTATATTGCCGTGATAAATCCCATATGCAATTTATATCGTAGAATGGATATCGGACTGCCAATATCGGTTCAATATTCAACCAATGTCGTCACATGTCGTGTCATAGATATCAGATCGCCTATGTTGGTCCAATATACAACCAATATCGTGAAACTGATATCAGCTGATACAACCAGTGCAATGAAATGGATATCAGATAGCCGATATTGGTCCAATATACAACCAATATCGTGAAACTGATATCAGCTGATACAACCAGTGCAATGAAATGGATATCAGATAGCCGATATTGGTCCAATATACAACCAGTTTCGTGAAATGATATCAGATAGCCGATATTGGTCCGATATACTTGTATTATGGGTAGTCGTCACTAATTAAACATAAAAGTGTACAAATTGGAATCAAAGTCACGACAATCACAAAGTAAACTGTCCACCACCAAAACACATATAAATCATGTACATTGTATATAATAATATCAAGTAAACAAATGGAACATTTATATAAATAGCCATCTACATAGGAATGGAAGAGTTCTTTACAATTACACGAGCAAATTTGAGCGCTTATCAATCCTTTCTCTGACACTGGGTGCACTTAGAGCGCGCTATAAGTATGACAGATCCTGATCTGTCTTCATGATCCCACAAGCCAAACACAGGTCATGCAGGATAATTGATCCTGATCTGTCTTCATGGTCCCACAGGCCAAACACAGGTCGGGCAGGATAATTGATCCTGATCTGTCTTCATGGTCCCACAGGCCAAACACAGGTCGGGCAAGATAATTAATTCTGATCTGTCTTCATGGTCACACAGGCCAAACACAGGTCGGGCAGGATAATTGATCCTGATCTGTCTTCATGGTCCCACAGGCCAAACACAGGTCGGACAGGATAACTGATCCTGATCTGTCTTCATGGTCCCACAAGCCAAACACAGGTCGGGCAAGATAATTGATTCTGATCTGTCTTCATGGTCACACAGGCCAAACACAGGTCGGGCAGGATAATTGATCCTGCTCTGTCTTCATGGTCCCACATGCCAAACACAGGTCGAGCAAGATAATTGATCCTGATCTGTTAACCCAAATTGACCGTTTCTTCTAGCATTTATATGGCTTGCTACAAAGCTTTCATACTTGCATTGATGTTGTATATGAACACTCTCCACACGCCTGTATCACCTGACCCCATTTTGACCTTCACCTTGAACTAATTTTGGACTTAAAATTATTGAAAGGCCAAATTCTTGGTTAACCCAAATTGACTGTTTCGTCTATTATTAATACGGATTGCTATAAAGTATAAAGCTTTCATACTTCACAGCGTATAAACATCTCCATACATCAGTGGTAGTCTGGGAAAGTATGATCTTTCTACACATATTGAGGAATATATTGCCGAAGGGACTTTCCCTGCAAAACATTTTTGAAAAATTAGTAAAAACTAGAGTAAATGACACTGAATCGACGGCCTGGAAAGCCAGAATGTTGACCTGTAATGACTTTTTGTGTTTTCGTGAAATTCACGCTGAACTCACGACATCAAACATTTGGAAAGTCGCGAAGGAAATACCAAATAGCCTTTCCCTCATGAAATTTATTGCAAGACTCTGTTGTCAATCCCCTCTAGAACATCCAGTCTCGTGTGTTAGATGTCGCGGCTCTACTATATTGACGAGCTAGAACATTATATATACAACTGTCAGAAACAACAACGCTACTTTCTAACGCAACGTTCTTCTAGAACAATTATCTAACGACTTCAGTGATAATGTAAGTGACCTGTTAAATAGTGTAGACAAACCGCTTTTTATAAGTTTACTATGATACTAAATTTGTTTATAGGTCTTGACTTTTTTATTGTGTGGTTACACCTTAATGTAATCAGATTCTCCCTCCACATTTGCACAACTTAATTTATTCTATGGGGGCGTACGCCATTCACTGCCCCATTGAATCCACCCTTGGACATGGTGTTTTTAGTCTTGGGATTTAAACCCTATTGAAAAGTTTAACTGGTGACTGTGAAAGCAAAGGAACAATTATTAAGAACACACTGGAATATACGTGCCCAGCTATACCCCCGACATTGACAGTCCATGATATGACTGACGGGTTTACATGTCGAAGGCAGGCATGCTTTATTGACGGTTTCCTGACTTTGTGAATCAAGAGCAAACTTATTATGTTCGAACCTTTCGCCCAAGCCTCCCTTGCAAGCAATGAAATCCAGTTTAGTAGTTGTTGAAATTGTTGTCAATACTTCCAGCTACTAAATAACACTGAACTTGTAATCGTAATCATTGTAAGAGTATACTAGTACATGTACTTATAAAAGTTGCTGAGTGTGCATCAGTTCACTTCCTTATGTTGCCGTGTTTTATGTGTGAATTGTCGACCACTTTCAGGTAACTTACGGAGTACGTGTATATTGTAAGAAACAGGATGGAAGAAGCAGAGTGTCCACCGGATGAGAGTTGTAATCTCGAAGAAAGCACGAGCGATAACTGTTTCTCACGATCATTCGACACCAGACAAATTCTCCTTGCACACCGAAGAAGACGCCTGAATAGCGTACCTACAATGTTTGTCCAAACTGATGATGAAATAGAAACACAAAATGCAAAACTAAACACACGCGAATGGAAAAGTTTAAACATTTCAGTGGAAGCTGCATCGGACATCAGAAAAAGAGCATCAACCGACGAATGTGATAATATAATCCACAAAAGCAAAACATCATCCGACGAAGGCGAAATTATTATGCACAAAAGCGACACTCGGGTATGTACATTTATTGATACGTGGAGTGATAAAACAGAAATGAGACAAATGCTGTAAGATCACAATAAATAATGGCATAAATAAGAAAATTTGTATACCCATTACAAAATACATGAATCCTCTCTCCGCCTGCAGAGTTTCATATCTCATACGCAATCCTTTATTTTAAGAGAAATCATCAGTTTCGCAACCTTGGATACAGCGATCCTCCGCACACACAAACGACATCGTGTACAGGTCTACGTAAACTGTAACTGTTTGAACGTCACATCGTTCCAGTACATCGTTCATGTCTCTACTCCCGTTGAATAGATTTACTATTTATGAAGTACATAAGAGTGTTCGTTTGTATAAACTTTCGGATCTCTATTTGATATACTAGAGTTTCTCTCCTGTCATAAAACCCGCATTATAAATCAAACATACACGATATTAAAGCGGAATCCTCTACATGTATGCAGCCCAAATATGAACGAAAATAAATGCATGGTCCATGAGGTACATGTGTCTAAAAATGGTCTCTAACGCTAACCCGGCGCACAAAATGACGTCAATGAGTTTACACTATTTTACACGGCGTTAGTGCTCACCATAGGGTTATGAAATACGCTGTATATAGTGACAATGGTGATGAAGACTTTCCTGTACCACGCATGTAAATCATTTGTGAGAATCGCATGTATTTTTTGGTTCTAACATAGAACATTTAGGCGAGAATCCGTACCATGAAACATCAGTATTTTGACAATATATTGAGCGTTTATGTCATTCTTAAACTAACCAACGACTTGTAGGAATATTTCCCATTGTAGTTACGATAATTTCATACGATGCCGAGGGCATCTCATCTTGCTGTCGACATAATTTGGTGTTTGTCCATTTTCCTTACTTTATGATGACGTCACATTTGCGTTACGACGTTATCACTCATGGAGTTCAAGTTTTGTTTATGTTAGCGCCAAATGAGTGCATAACGTTTAGATGTTTTCATTGTTGCTGACAATGCCCAGCATGTGTAACATGTAATGTTTTGGCGATTTTTGAAAACTAACGATAAGATATTATAAACGATATGTCTCAAGAAACGTAGTCTACATCAATGGTTATTGATGGGCTGAGCCGGGTGCGTGTTACCATGGGATCAAAATATACTCTTATGAACGAACATGAAAGTGTTACGCGATAAATCGGATTTCGATTTTCGCAATTTAATTTCGATTCAATATTATGTAATAATATTTGCATACAAAATGTAATATTAAAAACTGTAGCCTTTTTTATTTTTAACGTCCCTCGTATTATCGATATGATGCTACGCCTCCAAAATTGGGAAGATAAGTGTAGTAGGGATGCCCCAATCTGCTTGCAGAAGGCAAGACACATGGTCTGGTTAAGCGTCCAAAATAGTTTCTTAACCATTTTCTGAATACAAAAGTCGATCTTTTGCCAATGCGACGGATCCATACCCAAATTGGGGCCAGCAAAAACGGAACAAACGTTTGCAATGCATTACGCACCATTTATTAAGCGTCAGCAGTAATGTATGACATCAAAGTACTACCATTCAGACTGCTGTATAAAATGGAAAAATGCGTAATACCATGTGTTTTACAAAGGTGAAGAAATACATGTACAACAATGCATTTTAACCTGAGTATGTCTTGAAATTTATATATTTGGAGCGCATGTGCAGATATAAGTTCGTAAATACGAGGGATGTTCACATGAAAAGTTTCAACATACAAGTATTATCTCTGTTCAGAAACAATTAAACTATATGGTTTAGGTCGTCAGAGTCGCCCTTTAATTAACGTAATGTTCTTAAATATTGATTCGGGTGCAAGTATATAGTCGACAACATCTGTCCCCTACCGGAGTAATATATGTAAAGGTTCCGTGCCATTAAATCATTTTAGTTAGCACACTAGTACCAAGTGATAAAATTAGTTAGCAGCAAGTGTCTAGTACGTCGATCATATACAATAACATGATAGCTCACCTGTACACGAGCAGTCTAATTACACATCATCTCCACAATAACAATGCTTTCCTGAACAGCATGATTACCTATTTTGATCACTGGGTGTCTGTCGTTCATCCTGCGAAGTCGTCAGTCAATATTTTCTTTAAACAACAGCTCTTAGAATATTACCTACATTTTGGGCCAATGAAAATGCCGATATTTGGCGGTTAAATGAAAATTTAATCATTAAAATTTTGCTCTTAACAGACATGGCGTCATGTCGTTGCGATTTATTCCATCGGTCAAACAAAGTGCTGGGTGTTTAAATACATTCTAAGTAAGTTAGAACGTATGAAGTAAATTTTTACTGGGGGGAACTAGTCACTACGATTTTAACTATGTAATTTTTTCCACAACCAATTCATCCGCGCAAGAAACAAGTACCAGCAAATCTCAACCAATATCGTAATTTTCAAACGTTTTAAATAAAATTTGTTTATAACAATTGAATTATCTTTTATTTGTTTATATTATGTGAACTTTTTGAAAGTTTTTTTCGATGAATAAATGTATTTGTGCAAATAAATTCCTATGCGCGGTAAACGGACTAAGGATTTCTGAGGGTCGATAAAAATGTCACCGTTTAGCAGACGAACTTTACACAATCCATGGTTTTAACGCTCATATTACAGTTTAGCAATAAACTCCTAATCTAACGTGTGCTTATTTTTCATTATTTACAATATTTTGCATTTGTTGATAGTATTGATCCACGTTTCTACCATTAACTTACCAGAGATCTTCAGCTGACTATTTTAATTCTATTGTTAGAACAACCCTTTTCCGAGCGCTGTTTATATAAATTTTTCCCGCCGAAAGTCGAGACCATATCAGTCATTTGTGTTTCGTCCCCAACGGATTCGTTCGCGCTATTCGTACTCTATTTGTACTCTATCCAGTTCGTATGCAGGTAGAGTAATATTGGGTCATCTGGGGTCAAAAACTAGGTCACAAGGTCAAATAATAGAAAAACCTTGTGTAGTCACAATTTGGGCCTAATCTTTATGAAACTTGGTCACAATGATCATCTCAACAAAATCAAGGTCAAGTTTGATATTGGGTCATCCGGGGTCAAATCATTCCAATATGTCATTGGGTCTAAATGTGATGTAAATTATAAAGCATAAGACACTATGAAAACCTTAAACATGCAATAGAGGCTACCATTAGGAGTGCATGAACTACTAGGACAGGTGGGCGACCTATGGCCCTTTGGGCCCTCTTGTTTATTTTCTTGCCCATGCATTGATCGACTTTTGATCCATTAAACTACCACATATTACCAGCAAACAAGTTTGCGTCAGTCGTTAGCACAACTCTTTTCCGAGCGCTGAGCTGCGTACACAATTTTCCCGCCGAAAGTCGAGACCATATCGTACATTTGTGTTTCGACCCCTATTTTATTCGTTCTCGCTAATCGTAACCTATCCGGGTGGTTTATAATTTATATATGCAGCTGAAGAATTGTGGAATTAAAAGTTTTTGTAGTTTTTAGACGCTGTTTTTCTTTTCATTTTCTTGCGCCCATTCATCCCCTATCCGATTTCTTATATTATTTAGGGTTACTACTAAATAATTAGCGTGGAAACGTTTTAACAAAATTTATAATGTTTAA
Organism: Spisula solida; assembly: GCA_947247005.1. Classification (NCBI taxonomy): domain Eukaryota; kingdom Metazoa; phylum Mollusca; class Bivalvia; order Venerida; family Mactridae; genus Spisula; species Spisula solida. The sequence continues at coordinate 14,230,236 of OX365953.1, read as the reverse complement.
TTCTATATATTACGCGAGTCTGACATGCAATATACTATATACAAGGACTGGTATGTCTTGTTGTCCACAGGCAAATTCAATGTTTGAAAATTTATTTAAAGATCATATCTTATGAAGTAATGTAAGTGAACAACGGAAAATACGGGGAATCGAACACAATATGTGGCATATTACTTAGGGCTACAGTAGGTATATTGCCTTCATGAGCTCTGTTATTGTAATGGGCCCGTTGTGGTGTGATTTAAATGAGTCAGCTGCTATCGCGTCTCTGAGACCTTGTCACAATATTGAAATTTTTAAAAACCTATTACCTGTAAAGATGAAACCCTATATTACCAAGAAATGTGATTTCCCCCTAGTAACAGTACTTCAGTACTTTGGTTAATGACTAAAAATGACTCGCTTCGCTCGCTCCGCCCATTTTAATCATTAAAAACGCACTTAATATGTTCTAACTATTATTCTAACACGATCTGCGGATTAATCCATATATGCATAGAGCAAACCAGGGCATGTATTATTACCGCAATAAAAATAACTTTCAAATCGGCTGTTACTATTTACGTCCCGTATCACGTGACATATATATGAATGAATTAACGTAAACTTTATAGTAGAAACTTCAACGAGGCAAGTTGCACGAGTATCCAGTGTTACAGCTATGACGAATCTATTTTTAGAAACTCCAATATACTCTCGACACCAAGCCTTTCATGAACACCTCTGATAATCAATTCATTTATATTTTTATTTCATGAAATAGATACCTCATACTTACACCCATTTAATTATATTTTTTTGAAGACGACCATCTACATGTATATTATAAGGATCATCCAGGTATCGGAAGCTGATCTAATTAATTTACACACGTTCGTTAAATGCATTTTTAGTTAAGAAATAAAAATCTAATCACGTATTTTGTCGGTGAATAAAACACGGACAGGAGTTCGGATGCGGAAAATTAAATCAGTGCCCGTGTTTTATTCACCGACAAAATACAAGAACAGAGTTTTTATTTCGATTCTAAATACGATAATATCCCATAATATTGGACTGTGCGCATTCCATTTTCACCCATTTGACATTGAACATAATTCCATGCTGAAATTGAGTGGCTTATTAGCTGGTAAAATTACCTCCCTCGTTAATGAAAACAACCTTCGTAATTTTCTGAAGGAAATATCACATTTTAAGCATTGATACAATTTTAATAACACGAGTATAGGGTATCTATTTCATGAAATGAAAAATATAAATGAATTGATTATCAGAAGTTTTTATGAATCTTAGTTTCGAGAGTATATTGGAGTTTCTAAAAGTAGATGCGTCATAGCTGTAACACTGGATACTCGTGCAACTCGCGACTCGTTAAAGTTTTAACTTTAGAAAAAAACTCTGTTCGCGTATTTGTCGGTGAATAAAACATGGGCATGAGTTCGGATGCGGAAAAATTAAATCACGAGTGCGAAAAAAATATATAAATGAATTGATTATCAGAGGTGTTCATGAAAGACTTGGTGTCGAGAGTATATTGGAGTTTCTAAAAATAGATGCGTCATAGCTGTTACACTGGATACTCGTGCAACTTGCCTCGTTGAAGTTTTTACTATAAAGTTTACGTTCATTCATTCATAAATATGTCACGTGATACGGGTCGTAAATAGTAACAGCCAGTTTGATAGGTATGTATAAGTGCGGTAATAATACATGGCCTGGTTTGCTCTATATGTATATGGATTAATATTATATATTATTATACCTCACGTGACCTCTCAATGTATTTTCCCCATAGACCTTCAGTGTGATATTTTGTTCGATCACTATGTGATATTTTGTTCGATCACTACTAGTAAAAACGAGGCTGGGCTATTTATAGAAATTTGTACTATTTGAGTCCGGAAAACACCCTGCTAGAGAGTATCCGTATGCTATTTATATGTTTGGGTATATTTAACATGCTATTTTTTTGTAAATCTTGTCGATTTCAACCGTTGAAACTGACAAGATTTACTAAAAATAGCACAAAATCATTAGAAACTTATACAGACTGAGATTGTACATGTAACATTATCATAACGGCAATCTAAATTCTGCTTACATTTGTTGATAATTAATTTCGCAAAATGGTTGTAATTTTGTTTGGTATAATAAAATAAATAACACATGGCTGCTCGGGTGACAGTAAATAATACCAACCATTGAATAGTCATATACCCCTCGGCTTCGCCTCGGGTGATATAACTATTCTCGGGTTGGTATTATTTACTATCACCCTCGCAGCCATGTGTTATTTATATACTATCACCCTCGCAGCTATGTGTTATTTCAGAGACTATAGATATATTTATATAAAATTCCGCATGAATGAGGGATGTTAAGTAAATACGCGGAATTTGGCCATAACTGTGATCTTTTCAGCGCTATTTCCATCGTATTGTTGTTATATTTCGTAAAAGAAACAAAGCTATCAGTCACAGTCATGTCACACTACTCTAACTAAAAAGGGCAATGAGCTAAGGTGGGCGATATCGGGTTGTCACGACTTTCTTGTTATCTTAAACATGCGTCATCAGGTCGACATTTGACAGTTTGTTTATAAGTGACGTTTGTATGCTAAACGTTTGAATGTTTAAATTCATCCCGATATTTAAAGGTTGTGTGTGAGTGTGGGTGTGTGTGCGTGTGTGTGTGTGTGTGTATCGAGGTATAAATCCAAATAAACGTTCAATGTACATTGCTCGATTTGGGTTGAAGTTCAAAATAAAATTAATCTTAACTTTTTTATATAAACGATAGATTCTGATTCAAACTGATCTTACTATACATTTTATACTGGAAGTATATACTGGAAGTTAACAACTAGTCAATGTGTGTATACTGGAAGTTAACAACTAGTCAATGTGTGTATACTGGAAGTTAACAACTAGTCAGTGTGTATATACTAGAAGTTAACAACTAGTCAATGTGTGTATACTGGAAGTTAACAACTAGTCAATGTGTATATTTGATATTTTATATTTCTTATATACTTGTATAAGATATTGGATTATGTGCGACCGAGCACGGTTTTTAAATAACAACGACATAAGTGTGATATTGTGTGCAATATCAAACTATTCTGTAATAAAAAATATCTTATCTTACTGGTTTGCGTGGTGATGTGAACATTTGTGAAAAGGACAGTATATATAATAGTATACATCTCACACGACAGCATCTGAATATAAGTATGTCTTCATCGCGTTCTAAATCCCTGCCTGTGATCATTGGTAAAATAGACCGAGGACACTATACTGAAGATTTTAGTTCAAGCGTAGAAACCTTCAAGAAGCACTCACTGAAAAACCGAGTCAAGTATATAATTAACCGCTGTAGAAAGACGAGAAGTAGTGGGGACGTCTATGAAAACATTTCATTTCGATTAGACAACGTATCCCGATCATCTGACAGTTTCTTGCACTCACCAATTCAGGTAAGTCCATCCAAAAGTTGGATTGTGAGACAATTCAAATTATGAAAAGTTTCAATAAATCATAATATTTTGATAATCCTCTCATTATGTTGTTATATGTAACCAATCGAGTATAGGGGTAGTCGAATCAATCCACTTACAGTACATCCATGGTTAGAAAGCAGCCACACTACGGTACAACAAGCTTGTCTTCGGGGGATTCGTGGCGTTTTTAGCTCACCTGTCACAAAGTGACAGGGTGAGCTTTTGTGATAGCTCTTCGATCGTCGTCCGTCAGTCTGTCAACAATTTGCTTGTATAGACACTGGAGGTCACAATGTTGGCCTAATTTTTATGAAACTTGGTCATAATGATTATCTCAACAAAATCTAGGCCAAGTTTGATATTAGGTAATTTGGGGTCAAAAACTAGGTCACAAGGTCAAATCATAGGAAAATCTTGTGTAGTCACTAGAGGTCACTATTTTGATCCAAACTCGGTCACAATGATCATCTCAACAAACCTTGGCCAATTTTGATATTGGATCATCCGGGGTCAAAAACTAGGTCACACGGTTAAATTATTGAAAAACCTTGTGTAGTCACTAGAGGACACAATTTTGACCTAATCTTTATGAAACTCTGTCACAATGATCATCTCAACAAAATCTAGGTCAAGTTTGAAATTGGGTCATCTGGGGTCATAACACAAGATCACTACGTCAAATCATAGAAAAACCTTGTGTAGTCACTAGAGGTCACAATTTTAGCATAATCTTTATGAAACTTGGTCACAATGATCATCTCAACAAAATCTAGGTCAAGTTTGGTATTTGGTCATCTGGGGTTAAAAACTAGGTCACAAGGTCAATAAAAGAAAAACCTTGTGTAGTCACTAGAGGTCACAATTTAGCCTAACCTTTATGAAACTTGGTCACAAGGATCATGTGAACGAGATCTAGGTCAAGTTCGACATATGGTCTTCTGGGGTTGAAAACTAGGTCTCTAGGTCAAATCACAAAAAACATGCAATAGAGGCTGCATTGTCTTGAATCTTGTCAGGAAATGTAACTGATTAAATAGGTCACCATAGGGGCTTGCATGCACTACTATGTGGTACAGTACGCAAGATTTCCAAAATGAATTTTTCCTTGAACAATCATTTAAGCTTTTTATCAAATTTAACGACAACAAAGCCATATAGCATGGTGCAAATGGATTATGCCATTTTATGTGTGTGAAACTAAAATTGTTGATGTACTGACTTCGTTACATCAAAGATCATATATAGAATTCTTTGGATACATGTAGTGTGCACTCAGAACTTAAATTAAGTAACTTGTATGTTGACAGCAGCATTGCATGTTTATATCAGACTGGATAATTATTTTAAATCATTTGAATCACTGTGAGGCTCTCAGTGAGATTTTATGGTCTGGCAAAAATGTTCACTTTATATTAAAGAAAGGGGCTAGAGGTACGGTGACCGGTTATCACGCTGCATGTAATCAAAGAATTTTAGTCTAATTCTGTGATGTAATTGCTGTATTTTTGTTTGTTCAATGGTATTTGCTTTAATATTTGTTTGCTCACACATCAGTTTTGACACAGCAAACAAACACATCCTTTTTAGCTCACCTGAGCACGAAGTGCTCAAGGTGAGCTATTGTTATCACCCTATGTGCGTCGTCTGTCGGGTATATATTCATTACCGGTATATCTACTAAGATTTCACAGCATCAGATGTGTGTTGACTGCGTTTAATAATAAATACACATGACCTTATAATTGTTTTTTGCAAATGTTTTAATATTTCCAGTTCTATGGGGATAGCATACATGCCATGTTTCACAGACCCCTTTGCTGTGAGATTGGTGATGGAAATGCAGGAGATTTCATTAAAATGCAGGAGATTTTCCTTGCTGAAAGTTTAGACTTAAAGTATTGAAGTTTATGTGCTGTCTTTACATATCTTACTTTGATGACAATACCGTGCATGCTTCATGTAGCAATTTAAACTAATATTTGTCATCATTTTCATTATTTAATAAAAAATGTCAGGTTCCAGTTTGTCCATGAAATGCATGAGATTTTATATTTGGCCTCCGATCATGCAGGAGTAGAGTCTCAAATGCAGGAGACTCACGCATGATGCAGGAGATCTGGCATGTATGGGATAGTATGATAGTTTAACTAAACAATGCATTCATGATCCATGGGCATTATGCCTTAAATTCCAAAATTAACTTAAACCGACAATAGTTATTCTATACAACGCCAAAGAATCTTTGACAATGCATTTACATACTAGTAAGCGATACGATGATTGGTTGTTTATTGGCTGTGGACACTGGGGATAATGCAGCACCAAGAATCATACAGAGAACGGAATTATCCGGAATAGGATAGTTATGTAATAAAGAAGCGCTGTTATATCAGGAAATTAGCTTTATGCAAATTAGTAATTTCACCAGTCAGATCAGCGTGGTTCCTCTAAGGGAATTTATGAATGCATTGTATATGTAAATCAATTAAAGTTATGATCGCAACATATAAAGAGTTGGAAAAACATTTTCAACATGTAAGATTCATGTTTGCACAATTTGGCAATTGCAATAAACAGACAGAACAGCTTGAAATTCAAAGTCACTCATCATGTGGAACCTTAAGTAACACAGAGATGCAAAGATTTCCCAGAGACCTGTTGAGCGCATGTGCAGTCTTAAGAGGAAGTAGTGTCCAATATAAATATATTGTTCCCAAGGGAATGATAATAATCATGAAGGAATTTATAGATTTCTAACACAACCAGCAGTTTCAGCTATATACACACAGAGGAAACCAAGCTGTGCTAAAACTACCAATAAAACACAGGTACAGATTCAATATTTCTTAAATAGAAAGGAACAGTTATTTAGAAATAATTAAAACAATAAAAATAACTTTTAGAGTTGGTGTTTGTTGTGTACCTGACTGAACAACACATATTTCTTATTTCAGCCTTAATGCTTTCATCTTATCATTTCAAGTCAATCCTCAAATAAACATTGCTATACATACTATAGAGCTGGGAATGAAGAGGGGTGTCTCCCTGTATTGATATTTGATTGGTTAAAATGCTACATGGATTATCTGAACATGATCACTCCCTAACAGAGATAACATACTCCCATATGTGAATGAAAGTGAGATACCATCTAGACCCTGGGTCTGGTATGTGCACATTTTAAGGCCAGTGTAAAACATTGATAGCATTGTTACAATAATGGTCATCTTATATGTCTTTAAACCGAGAGGTTTATTAACTTATCTGTCACAAAATGACATTGTGACAGTGAGCTTTTTGTTTTCACTCTTTGTTATAATTGTCCAACTGTCATGCTTCTGTCCTAGACAACAGTGGTCACAATTTAGGCATAATCTTTATGAAATTAACTTGGTCACAATTATTATTTGCTATCAATGGATTATTGAGATTTAGAACGGTGCCGGGCTTCAAATTACTACTATGCATAGCGTCATCATGGCGCCAAAATTGTCACGTTGTGACGTTCTAATTTCAACGTAATTCTTCCCTGTTCCATTATACGTGAAATTGAAGCATATAATAAACAGACAATTTGTTGATTTTTGGTGGAAGATCCACTCCAGATGAAATAAGATTTGATCTTACACCAAAATCAACAAATATCCTCTATATCATCTTAATAAAACCTACGGGTAGATACTTTGATACTGAATAATCTGGATTGAGTCAACAACTGAGTCACCTGGTCAAATCATTGAAAAACCTTGTGAAGTCACCTAGAGGTCATAATTTTAACCTAATCTTTATGGAACTTGGTCACAATTGTCCTCTCAACAAAGTTCCATATTGGGTCAAAAACTAGGTCACTAGAAAAATCTTTTGTAGCCACTTGAGGTCAGAATTTTTGCTTATTATATACCAGTAGTATTTATGAAACATTGTCAAGTCAAAGAAAAGCTTGTATATGCTGAAGAGGTTGTATTTTACACTGGTTCTTCATGAAACTGTGAGAATGCTTGCATAGATAGAATCTAGGTTGAGTTTCAATATGGCTCGTCTGGAGTAAATAACTTTTACTTAGGTTACTGGTAAACCTTGTACATGATATTTCGGACAGTATCGTGATGATTGGTGCAAGAATTTGCGATTGGTGCATGGTCACTTAGAAAAAGGCATACCATTACTATGCCGCCTCCTGGCGCCATAGAATAAACTAAAAACAACATAGTATGACTGACAGCCACTTGATGGACCGGCCTCCAATCTGAACAGTGAAATTTATATATAATAATGCATGGGATTCTTTTTTACCTGGATGTCCTGGTATACTTCCAGTGATACTTCAGTTGTCTATTGGAATGCAGTGATTACTATTAATTAATTATTATATAGAAATTCCACTGTTCAGATTGGAGGTCCATCAAGTGGCTGTATGTTTTTTTGAAATGTGCCACCAAAGCTATACCATGCTGCATGATGGGAAACAATACAATATTATTATTATTTAAGCACTCTCTGAACTTATTGTCATACCCCCAGATACCAGATACATAGTATATGGGGGCCAGGGGGCTATGTTGGAGTCATGCTTGAGGTTGGTTGGTTGCGGTCTGTCTGTTGGTCCGCGCAAATTTTGTCTGCGCTATTTCTCTGTAACCATTGGTCAGATTTCAACAACACTTTGTACGACTGATCAGTACCAAGTCTAGTTTTGCATATCGTTGGCACAAATTTGTTGGATCAATTTTAAAGTAGTTATGGCCCTTTTGTTTTTTTTACACTTATGAATTTTATCTGCGCTTTTTCTGTTACTATTGGTCGGATTTCAATGAAACCTTGCATGAATGATCAGTACCAAGTCTAGTTGTGCATATCATTGGCACACATTGGTAGAATCAATTTTAAGGTAGTTATGTCCCTTTGTTTTTTACACTTACAAATTGTGTCTGCGCCATTTCTCTGTTTCCAATGGTCAGATTTCAACGAAACTTTGCATGAATGATCAGTACCAAGTCTAGTTGTGCATATCGTCGGCACAAGCTGGTCTGATTAATTTTAAGGTACTTAAGGCCCTTTAATCTTTTTATACTTTATGAATTTTGTCGGCGCTATTTCTCTATTATCAATGGTCGGATTTCAACGAAACTTTACAGGAATGATCAGTACCAAGTCTAGTTGTATAATTATCGGTAAACATTGGTCGGATGAATTATAAGGTAGTTATGGCCCTTTCTTTTTTACACTTATAAATTTAGTCTGCGCTCTTTCTGCAACTAATTGACAGATTTCAATGAAACATGACTGATCAGTACCAAGTCTAGTTATGCATATCATCGGATAAATCTAACGGGAGTTATTGCCCGTTTTTTACACTGTTAAATTTCGTCTGTGGGTATTTTTCTGTAACCATTGCTCAGGTGTCTTCAAAAGTTTGCACTAAGTCTTATTGTGCATATCTTCGGCACAAGATGCTTTGATCAATTTTGAGGGAATTGTGGCCCTTTGTTTTTTAACACTGATGAATTTTGTCTTCGCTTTTCCTCTGTATTAAAATTTAACCGTTTAGGTTGGATTTCAATGAAAGTTTGCATTGCTAAGTGTTTTTGTGCATATCATACATGCCAGATCTCCTGCATCATGCGTGAGTCTCCTGCATTTGAGACTCTACTCCTGCATGATCAGAGGCCAATTTATCAAATCTCACGCATTTCATGGACAAACTGGAATCTGACATTTTTTGTTTACATTATGAAAATGATGACAAATATTAGTTTAAATTGCTACATAAAGCATGCATGGTATTGTCATCAAATTAAGATAAGTGAAAACAGCATATAAACTTCAATACTTTAAGTCTAAAGTTCCAGCAAGAAAAATCTTCTGCATTTTAATGAAATCTCCTGCATTTCCATCACCAATCTCACGCAAAGGGGTCTGTGAAACATGGCATGTATGGCATATTGTCAGCTAGCTAGAGCACATTGCAGCAAGAAACAAATACCAGAAGCTGATTTGTCTCTATTTTCTATAGAAGTCTACTTAATCATGCGATGAGCTGTGTACTAAATGCCACAAAACAGCAATTGGATTGAAGATTTTTGCGTGTTTGCCCACTCGCCAGTAGTGATCAGTTTGTTATCATAAATGCCGGACCAGGAGCAATGAAGCACAACCGATTGTTTGACCAATGTAGGACCAGGAGCAATGAAGCATACCCGATTGTTTGACCAATGTAGGACCAGGGGCAATGAAGCATACGCGTAGGACCAGGAGCAATGAAGCATACCCAATTGTTTGACCAATGTAGGACCGGGAGCAATGAAGCATACGCATAGGACCAGGAGCAATGAAGCATACGCGTAGGACCAGGAGCAATGAAGCATACCCAATTGTTTGACCAATGTAGGACCAGGAGCAATGAAGCATACCCGATTGTTTGACCAATGTAGGACCTGGAGCAATGAAGTATACACGATTGTTTGACCAATGTAGGACCAGGAGCAATGAAGCATACCCAATTGTTTGACCAATGTAGGACCAGGAGCAATGAAGCATACCCAATTGTTTGACCAATGTAGGACCAGGAGCAATGAAGCATACCCAATTGTTTGACCAATGTAGGACCAGGAGCAATGAAGCATACCCAATTGTTTGACCAATGTAGGACCAGGAGCAATGAAGCATACCCGATTGTTTGACCAATGTAGGACCTGGAGCAATGAAGTATACACGATTGTTTGACCAATGTAGGACCAGGAGCAATGAAGCATACACGATTGTTTGACCAATGTAGGACCAGGAGCAATGAAGCACACGCAATTGTTTGACCAATGTAGGACCTGGAGCAATGAAGTATACGCAATTGTTCGACCAATGTAGGACCAGGAGCAATGAAGCACACGCGTAGGACCAGGAGCAATGAAGCACACGCAATTGTTTGACCAAAGTAGGACCAGGAGAAATGAAGCACACGCGTAGGACCAGGAGCAATGAAGCATATGCGTAGGACCAGGAGCAATGAAGCATACGCAATTGTTTGACCAATGTAGGACCAGGAGCAATGAAGCACACGCAATTGTTTGACCAATTTTCATTGTTTAACTTGAACAAGACATTCACAAGGTATTACACAATGGATTTATTGATGATTTTTTAATGATTATTTAATAATGTTGTGTAACTGATGAAAACAAGCGGGGTTATAAATATAGACAACAAATCAGCTGTGAAATTATGCAGAAGGTCGAGAGTCGTGTCAAATACATTGAAATACACCTATGGACAAAAATATCGATAATGCAATTGAAAATTGTTCATCCGTAAAAACTTCTTGCATGAATTCAATATAACGTTCATTCTACAGATAACTAAACAACTTGAGATGAAAATTTGAACCGACATGCATAGTCTCAACATACTAATTTTGATGGTTCACTATGTTGTTCTATGTTTTCAGAGTGTCTGTGTAGAATTTCAGGGTTAAGTATTGATATTGCACATAGTTTTAGTATGTGACCAATCAATAGCCGACAGATACGTTACGTTGCATTAAAGACTAGATTATTTGAATAAGTGAAATAAATAGTTATCAAACATATTGTACCTGTAAAATCAGGGGTATTTTGTATTATAATCCATAACAAATATGATAGCAGAACATGTTAAATGAATAAAATTTTAGCTTATTGATTCATTTCGAGTGGTTTATCAGTACGTTTTGATTCATATAATTATAATGTTCTCTGCAACATAGATTCTTCGTCGCAAACAAGTTTTAAAGAAGAAATACTAATCTTCAAGCTGTCAACACAATGTTGTCAGGGTTACACAGATGAACGTTTCTTCGGGTATGGAGACGTAAGTGTGTCATCTTGTAACATATCTGTCTATCAAAAAATGTTGTTGTTTCCTCACCAAAACAACATGATATGTTCACTAATTTCAAACAAAACAATAATGCATAGGTATGATGACACGTTTATTCAAGTTTGAGCACAAAAAATATCGTTACGAATCTCCAATTGCATCATCTTTATAATGGCGTAACTTATCTGTTGCTAACGTAAAGCTGTTAAAGTAAAGTAACTCAACATAACGTTCCAGCTAAATATTACAAATGTTTCAAAACATGTATAATGTAATAAGCAGACTGCAACATAACAATAAGGAAACCACTGTTTACATATATTATATGCTAACTGGTACTTGTCAAACAGGCGTGGGGTATTCACATCGTCTGTATCTAAATTGTGAAAGGATCTCTAAATACTGGTATAAGCTGTATGTCAGCATACAACAGAAAATGAATGAAAGAACTTCACTTACAAACACCTTTTCTCAATTAAGTTTGAATTAAGACCAAATTTAGCAAACTAAAATTGGTAGTAATGAAAAGTTATTGCATTAAAAGCCAGCGTGTTAAATAGTCCCCACTACCTTAGAGGAAGTAAACTGGGAACATCATGGACAGTCTAGATGGGACTGACGCAGACGCAGCTTGAACAAATAGGACCTAAGTCACTTAAAATTGCTTAAATCATTATATTCAGTCAATATGTATGTCAAGATTTGTACATAAAAGCGAAAAACAGATACGTTACGTAACGAAACAGATACGTTACGTAACGAAACAGATATGTTACGAGATATTATGAAGCTTATTATTTGAATTAAGTGCTATAATTTCGAAATTAGTTTCTTTATATTAACAAACAATTATAGAGTGTGTGTTTTCAATATGATAATATTGAAATTTAGCCATGATTGACGAGAATTAACTCGCGTTTTAAGGTCACCCTCTGATTCTCCAAAAAGCACCATCCGAATATGCACGTAAGTGCATTCAATATGACGATGGGTGATCTCTGGAAGTCATCTTCCCATAGAGGGTCACTTTACAATGTAATTTATGAACACTGACAAGGTAAGGTGCTTAAAATGCACGTATTTCAGCAGGTATATGCCGTAACGTATCTGTTCAGTGTAACGTATCTGTCAAACAAAAGTTTAAGCACAAGAAATTTAAGATTATAGGGTATCTGTATGATTATTTCTACAAAATTACAATCCTTCGATGATATTCCATGTGAAAATCATTTATTTGTGCAACAGCTCCATGTGCTTATTGAATAATTTCACATAATGCACGTAACGTATCTGTTCTCAATTTTTGAAAAAGTGTCAGTTCACTGTTCAAATCTTCGTTTCTTAGAAATATACTGCTTTCTCTGCACAATTACTTACCAGCAATGCCATCTTACTTTATCTAATTAGTCAAAATACCCATGAAATGATGAAAAATACGTGTTTATCCATCTTATATGTTGACATATTAGCAGCGTAACGTATCTGTTGCCAAAATCGCCGACAAAGTCTCACTCAATGAACAGGACATAAAATCTGAGTTTCTATCAATTAATTGCTGATATTTATTTACGTACAGCCTTTTTACACAATATGAAACATAACTTTAAGAATTCTGTACATTATAACACATAACAATCCAGTGTAGTTGCCAATGACATAGTATCACCGACAAGCATTTTGGACAGAATTCGGGCTCCTTATAGCATTTATGACGCTCAAAATGTTTGCAAAAGACTAAAATCTGTTTAGATTCTGACAGTACTTATGCTTATGTGTAATATCTAGCATTGAGTAAGTACTAATTTATTCATTCTACAAGAAAATCAGGGCGCCAACAGCATTTTTTCCATTTTGTTCATCTATCTGTAGAATGAACGATAAACATGGTAAAATACATTGCTAAGTTCTTAAATATGTCCTCCAGTGTGTTATATTAGGACTCGATTGCTTTGCTTATAAATTGTCCTTAATAGTGCACAAAAATGGAGACTTTGAATGCATTTAATCCTGTTTTCAGATGGTCGTACAACTGTCCTTCATATTACATGAATATATAGTTCAATTTTGAACTCTGAGCCATGACCTATCGGACTAGTCCATTTTGGAGGGTAGACCATAGTTTATTACGTTCGCAGGTCATTATTTAATGATGTGATTCGTATATATATCTGTTTGTTATCGAATTACAGTTTAGTGCAGTCGGTAACGTTCAGGATTTCTAACCCGAAGTTCGGTGGTTCAAATTCCCAATTCGCTCATATTTTTAATTCATTATTTTATGTTATTTAAAGAGTATATAAACTAAAGTTTCTTGTTTTAATTGATCCATATAAATGTGTTGATTCAATTTATTTTTCATTTTCACTTAATACGATCGTTTCCATAAACCTAGTTTACTGACAACCTGTATTACGTTGATTAGCCGTCATAACATTCTACAATACACATGCAAGATCTAAAAATATTTTGAAGAATGTAACAAATATGGCTTGTCACATATTGTTATAACACTGATATTGCAAGTTATAAATTAAAATATGTGTAAATATAAATAAAAAAAAGAAAAATATATTTTATTCGGCGAGATTCGAACTTGCCCTGGTCAGACAAAAGTTGGTTTACAATGTATCAAGCGCTATACCGTCACGACCATTCAGACACATGGAATAAAAGGCCTTAATTATATTACTTAATTTTTTTTCAATTAAACCTATACCAACCTATATCATTTAATGGTTAAAACTTTAAAAGTGCAGTCACGGCTCAATGCTCGAAATCGAACTATAGTAGAAATATTGTTGCAACGATAAATCGCAAGCAAAACACAGAAAATGTCAACCTGTTGAGAATTTGGTCTGCGGCATAAACCTGTGTTTGTACGGTGGTCATAGGATGGTCTCGCAGTTGACGTAAGATTTCCCCCTAAAGGTGCCTCAAAAAAGGATCATAGACAGGTGTATGTAAGACTGTTGCAAGGCTAAAATGTGACACAGGCTAAATGAAATAAATTTTTCTTTTTGTACAGTTTTTCATGGCAGCCATTTTTTTCAATTATAGAAATACCTTAGTCATTATAAAGTTTAATTATTTTATGTTCTACATGACCACACATGGCATAGACCATTTATTGTCAAGTTGACCTGTTTGGTGTAATATAACACTACTACTAACCCTAGGGTAATAGATCTGTAATAGCTCTATTTATAAGGCCATGACATAATAGTTGTGATTCTCAGGCCATCCTTACCTACAAACATTCTCATCCATAAAGTTTTAGAGTGAATCTAGAGTTAATGAAATAAGTCACTGTGAATATCAATGATTATCCACCTCATCACAAAAAGTAAATTGTAAACATTATGACTAGGATAGACAATGAGTGTTGCTGGTTCTGACTAGGATAGACAATGAGTGTTGCTGGTTATAAGATGACTAGGATAGACAATGAGTGTTGCTGGTTCTGACTAAGATAGACAATGAGTGTTGCTGGTTCTGACTAGGATAAACAATGAGTGTTGCTGGTTATGACAAGGATAGACAATGAGTGTTGCTGGTTCTGACTAAGATAGACAATGAGTGTTGCTGGTTCTGACTAGGATAGACAATGAGTGTTGCTGGTTATAAGATGACTAGGATAGACAATGAGTGTTGCTGGTTCTGACTAGGATAGACAATGAGTGTTGCTGGTTCTGACTAAGATAGACAATGAGTGTTGCTGGTTCTGACTAGGATAGACAATGAGTGTTGCTGGTTCTGACTAGGATAGACAATGAGTGTTGCTGGTTTTGACTAGGATAGACAATGAGTGTTGCTGGTTATAAGATGACTAGGATAGACAATGAGTGTTGCTGATTATGACTAGGATAGACAATGAGTGTTGATGGTTCTGACAAGGATAGACAATGAGTGTTGCTGGTTATGACAAGGATAGACAATGAGTATTGCTGGTTCTGACTAGGATAGACAATGAGTGTTGCTGGTTCTGACTAGGATAGACGATGAGTATTGCTGGTTATGACTAGGATAGACAATGAGTGTTGCTGGTTCTGACTAGGATAGACAATAAGTGTTGCTGGTTCTGACTAGGATAGACGATGAGTATTGCTGGTTATGACTAGGATAGACAATGAGTGTTGCTGGTTCTGACTAGGATAGACAATGAGTGTTGCTGGTTCTGACTAGGATAGACGATGAGTGTTGAAGGTTTTGACTAGGATAGACAATGAGTATTGCTGGTTATGAGATGACTAGGATAGACAATGAGTGTTGCTGGTTATGAGATGACTAGGATAGACAATGAGTATTACTTGTTATGAGATGACTAGGATAGACAATGAGTATTACTTGTTATGAGATGACTAGGATAGACAATGAGTATTGCTGGTTATGAGATGACTAGAATAGAAAATGAGTATTGCATGTTATGACAAGGATAGACAATGAGTATTGCTGGTTATGAGATGACTAGGATAGACAATGAGTGTTGCTGGTTATGAGATGACTAGGATAGACAATGAGTATTGCTGGTTATGACTAGAATAGACAATGAGTATTGCATGTTATGACAAGGATAGACAATGAGTATTGCTGGTTATGAGATGACTAGGATAGACAAAGAGTATTGCTGGTTATGATCAATGGGGTAAAAAACTAGGTCACTAGGTCAAATTTTAGAAAAACATAATGATTGTGTTGTCACTTGAGGTCACAATTTTGACCTAATATTTAATTGAAACTTAGTCACAATGATAATCTTAACAAAACTAGGTAAAGTTCAATATTGGGTCATCTGGGGTCAAAAACTAGGTCACAAGGTCAAATCATAGAAAAACCTTGAATAGTCACTAGAGGTAGCAATTTTAGCCTAATCCTTATGGAATTTGGTCAGGGTGATCATCTTAACAAAATCTAGGTCAAGTTTATTAGTTAAATTTTAAAAAAATGGTGTAGAAATTTTTGAACTTGGTTGTGCAAGTGCGCATGCGCAGATGAAACTGTTAAAATGCACCAATATATGAGACAACAGCCTGTCAACAGGATACATTCGGGTCGGGTTTGGGACGGCTCGTTTCAAGTTTTGTGTGTACAGTGAAACCTATCCAGAGAGACACTCCATTAAGCAACAACCTCTCCAAAGCAACATTATCATTTTGTTCCCAAAGTAACGATTTACTATACATTTAACCTCTCAAGAGCAAATTAGCCTCCGTACAACAAACATACTATGTTTTTCCCAAAGGCTGTTGCTCTAGAGAGGTTGCAATGTATTTTTACTTTGAAATGTTATATACACAAATATAGTGACATCGTTATATTGTGTAGTATATGTTTATATATAACTTGGGTAATCCAAACATGGACTGCTCTTTTAAAAAGGGGAGACATGCTTTCATGTTGGGTATCTATTTCAACTGTAAAAATCAACGCGTTTATATCTAGTATACCTATAATCGGATTAGTCCATAGTTTAAAGTACAAAAACATGCATAACCTATATATTTACACACATATGCATGGGTAGTTTTATCTTCAGTGATGTTTGATTTGCAGTAGTGTATGCTACCTACCATGCATTTCGTTCTCAGCTCACTTTATCATCCGATTAAATTCTGCACATATTACTCAAAACAAGGATGTTCTTGTGAGATTTAGACGATGGCCATACTGCCCTGCCATTGGTTATTTGCAGCTTATCATGCTCTAAAGTATGCTTAAATAAGTGTAACACTTGACATGTGGTATAAATCTGATATCATTGTTTGACCACAGATATATTCAAATCTCAGTTAAATTGTTGTTGTTGTTGTAGTTCTATTACGCTATTGCCGTAGCGAAATGTTCTCTCTGTACTTCGGTAATATTCTCTTTGTGCTCTCTCTTAGTGCTTCAGCTCTTGGTACTTCGTTTTCTCTTTACAGTCGGTTGGTGCTTGTTAAGTATTGACTCGTAGCACCGATGAGTTTGTTCCTTGCCTCATCCGTAATCTCGTCGATCTCTCCAACCAATACGGATAGGGATAAAACCCCGCACGTTAACTGCTGTCCGTACAGTAACCCCTCTACTGTACGCTCTAGGAGATCTCTTTCTACCGCAAATCTTGCACACTCGTATATGTAGTGGTTTACTGTTTCTGGTACCTTGCAAGTGTCACATAGGTTATCATTATTGTTCATGATTTTGCTCCAGTTGTCCTTTTACTTCGTTTTCCCACTGATCAATTGATTGATAATGCTGAATGTGTGCCTATTATTTTCGCCACAGCAATTCCTTGAGCCAGGTTCTTTGTATATCTCTTGAAGCATGCCTGTTTTTTCTGAGTTTGAATATACTTGTTCATGGATGTTAAATTTGGTATCTGTATCAGTAAAATTGTTGGACATTCCTTTTTTCATTGAATGCAAAATATAATAAAAACTTGGAGAAACATATGTAGCAGTATTGGGAATGTTGACATTTCTGGAACTACTTGAATGCAGATTCACATGTTAAGCCTAAAGGCGTTCAGGTTGCATTAAAAATTGGGCAATGATGACTAACGCCTCCCAAAAATACATAATTTGATTTGTGATTCACCTGTCCGTTCGTTTGTCCGTCCGTCCGTCCGTTTGTCTGTCCGTCCTGGTTAAACCAAATGGACAGTTTCTTCTAGCATTATTATGGCTTGCTACAAAGCTTCCATACTTACATGGATGTTGTATATGGACACTCTCCACACGCCTGTATCACCTGACCCCATTTTGACCTTCACCTTGACCTAATTTTGGACTTAGACTTATTGAAGGGCCAAATTCTTGGTTAACCCAAATTGACCGTTTCTTCTAGCATTAATATGGCTTGCTACAAAGCTTTCATACTTGCATGGTTGTTGTATTTGAACATTCTCCACACACCTATATCACCTAACCTCATTTTGACCTTCACATTGACCTAATTTTGGACTTAGATTTATTAAGCGTCTAATTCTTGGTTAACCCAAATTGACCGTTAGTTTAACATCATGTCCACCATGGCGTTGCCTTAAAACTTGGCATACTTGTTTACCATCATAAGCCCCTTACATTATCAAAGCCATGTAACACTATCCAACATTATTACAGAATTATGGCCCCTGATTGACTTAGCTTTTTATGGGCAAGGCTTCCATGGTGGGGGCATAAGCGTTTATTGAACGCAGTCTTGTTTAAACATAATTCTTGTTTGGCCTAACCTTTGGATCATGTTTAATTTGATTATCTACACTCAGGATATCCTCATTCATCCTTTGACCACTATAATAGTTATGGCGACCACTATAATGTTAATGCAGCCCAGCTTAATACATCACTTTTTCTATAGTAGTAAAATCTAGTATTTTTAAGACAAGTTTTATGTGTGTTCTGCTTTATTTAAATAAATGTATGCAAATCTTGTAGGCCAAAATAACTTTTCTTTTGCATTTGATGAAAAAATCTTTGTTTTAGTTTGTTTGGCATATTTTGGTATTTAGAAGATATGACAGATGGGCAGACATTTCATCTGCTTTTGAAACAGTCAATTTATCAATTTATCTGGTCATTAATCTCTGAGTTTCATTAAAAATCAAGACTTAAAATGTTTCTCAGACAATTTAATTATACAGATCTGGGTACTGGTAATTCAATGTGATATATCCGGCCCACACAAGGCTAGATCTATCTTTGTTTTTATTTTACATGTAGTCACAAATTTTGGACCAGGTACAGCTCTTTTATAAAGAGATATTGGACATTGCTGGTTTGTCAAGATAAGTTAACAAATTGAATGTGGTACACTTTATGGAGGACAAATGGATTTATTTCTCACTTCAAACTATTTACTGTGAACGTGATTTCAAACTAGATTAAGACTTTCATCATTGTATTGTATGAATATGTAACATGATTATGAATGATTGACATGATAAATTATGTTGTTAAATCTGTGCATGTCATGGATTTATTGTGACAATACTTTTTTTAGATGGCTTAATAGTTTTCATGTTTCTAACTTTGTGCAAGTTTTAAATTTTCATGATAAAATTTGTGCTTTTAGCTCACTTGTCACATATTGAAGACAGTGCGTAAACGAGTCAACTTCTGGTTATAGCAATAAGGCATACACATTGAATTGTATAGTCTTCCAATAAGTCATACAGTGACGGGAAATCACAGATGCTTTTGTTTACAATAAGTCATACAAGTTGAGTTGTTTAGTATTAAAATAAGCCATGCACATAATCATCCTATTTTATTTGGTTTAATTTAGTGCATTGGTAAGGTTAGCTTAGGGTCACACACACATAACAGTAAAGTTACTCATGAATTTACATTTTGTGCAGAATTAATCACAGGTGGAATTAATCTATTGAGAACTGGAATAAGCTGTTGAGAGTGTTTATCTAAAGTAGAATTTCTAAACTAATTATAAAGTCAATATGGTGGCATTACTTTATAAACAACATATATATATTACAGCAGTATAGTCAACATGACAAATTGAACTGAAAACCAAGAGAAGATAAACATATCTGACTGCATGCACTTGAAATGGATCTTAATATAAAAATTGTTAATATATGCAATAATAATTTGTTCTGCTGGTATAACGTTCTGATTTCATTTATTCAGTTTTAGGTTTTGTTGTGATCTTTGGAATAATATTGGTATTATAAATAAGAACTTCCCAGTGGGCATGGATATCTACTTTTAATGGACTTGCTATTTAAAATGTGATAAAGGGCTTTTGAACTATATGTAAATCCATTAAAAACGCAACCAGTTGCAATGCCTTTTGCATGGAGAAATTTCAGATTTTCATGAGGGCTTTATTATCATTGATGAAATAAAACAAATGGACCAGTTTAGTACATTGGAAAGTAAAATTGTAACATTATAATTAGTGGAAACATTCTTTACTGAATGAAAAGGGAGGTAATCTTTCCAATTTGTAATTTTATTTCATGCACTGACTGTATTATTGAAATTGTGTGCATTACAAACACACCCACCGGTGGATTTGGAAACTAATCTTAACTGGTTGAAAATAACATGAATCAATCATGGTACCAATCAAAATACAATGCGTCTCAGTTCCATATGAGAATAAATGTACTGTTTTCATATGGCTGTCTGACTAAACCGAAGACCGATGTAACGTTCGCACGGAACTCAGATGTCATGTATCCTGAGTTCAGTATTAATATCATGCAATATGTCTTTTAAAAAGGACTGTACATGTATATACAAAGTTCTGTATGTGGCTGTATGATACAAACTCATGGAGTCTTCAGTAATATGTGTGTTTGAAGCTCAGGATGGGTTTTTAATGGCCTTAAGTGTATTGTCATATTTGAGTTTAAGTTATTGTGGTGAGAATATACACAAGGAGTGATCCAGAATTACGTGGTCTTTTGCTCTTATTCCAAAACCGTTATACTTACAGTTGCAAATCTGTGGAAAATGTAATATTGATATAGTCTGTTAGTGATCAGACTTGAGTCCCATAAACCATAAATATCTTTAAAAGCAATTATGCCATTTTATTCAAATTTAGCATCGTTAAACTGAATTATCTTTACCATCTCTGCATTTAAAATTTCAGAATTTTTAACTGACCCATTTATTACTTTCCCATTGGGACGTCAATGTGTTAATTTTGATATTTTAATGAACAAAATTTAATGGACATGCAGAGAGTAAAAACCCCATTACGGTCAGGTAGTTAGAATAATGTATTTGTAACAACAGTTTTCTGTTACCACAGGTGCTTGACATGTGAATATGACCCCCATGGTCCTCTCTACAACCTAACAGTAAATAAAAAATATATTTTTCAAATCTCTATATAAACTATCAAGGTTGATCACTTGACCCCTCAGTCGCACTATACATGGGGTTGCGTGAACGTCCATGTGTTATGTAATTACTGTCAATTTTCAAAAACTTGCATTCTTAGTCAAATCATAGAAAACCTTGTGTAATCTCTAGAGGTAACAATGTTGGCCTAATCTTTATGAAACTTCGTCACAATTTGGTCATCACAACAAAATTGAGGTCAAGTTTGATATTGGGTCATTTAGGGTAAAAAACTAGGTCATTAGGTCAAATCATAGAAAACCCTTGTATAGTCACTAGAGGTCACAATTTTAGCCTAATCTTCATGACACTTAGTCACAATGATCATCTCGACTCAATCTAGGTCATGTTCGTTATTTTATCATTTAGGGTAAAAAACTAGGTAACTAGGTCAAATCAGAAAAAAACTTGTGTAGTCACTAGGGGTACAATTTTAGCGAAATATTCATAACACTAATGGTCACAATGATAATCTTAACAAAATCTAGGCCAAGTTTGATATTGGGTCATAATGAGGTCACTAGGTCAAATAATCGAAAAGCCTTGTGCATGCTTTAGAGGCCGTATTTTTTACTAGATCTTCGTGAAAATTTGTTAGAATGTTTATCATAGTTGAGTTTGAGCATTGGTCATAATAATAAGTAGGTCACTAGGTCAAATCATAGAAGAAACAAATGTGTATGCTTTAGAAGCTATAATTCAGGTCAACATTATAAGTGGCCTGCATGCACTACTATGACAGGTGAGCAACCTAGGGCCCTTGTTTCATCATAGTTTATGTCAGAATCATAAGATTACTTTACTTCCTGGCAAAATTTGAACAAAATCTGTATGTGGGATCAAACTGCTCCAACATCCTTAAATAAACTTTTTGGAGCAGAAGTTTACGTAATTCTGGATCACCCCTCGTATATGTTTGTTTATATAAGTTTCATCTTGATTTTTAGCTTGTGATATTGTCTGACCAGATTAAACTGAGACTCCTTGCATAATTTGTTAAGTCCGGAAATTTCCGAAGTTATAAAAACATATAATTACATTTATCGCTATATGTGGCTTTATTGAGTTGCTACTAGATAACAATATGTGATGGCTCAGTGGGTAAGTGTGTGGTTTGTAGACCACACGGTATCGGGTTCGAGGCAAACTCAATATTCCAATATTTATTATTTAACTTTTTTTTCTTTATATGCAAGTATGCTATTCGTGAATTATAATCATCCCTATGTTCACATATCCATTACACAATGCAGGCATTCATTAAATATATAATGGCCAAGTCGTTTAAACATTGTTCATGTACTTGAAATAAAGAAATTATATATGCAATCTGAAATGTGACAAAAACCGAAATTAAAGACCAAATAATTTAAGACCATGCGGGAAAAAGTTTTAAAGATAAACCCCTTGATTCAAGGATAGAATGTTGAAGTAAAAATATTAATGTCAAAAGGTTACTGTAAGTTTCGAACCTGTGACCACTGGCGTTAAAGGCATAAACGTTTCCACTGTGCTATTATTCATGCTTTATTTTTCTTTTGAATTTTGCTATAAATGCAGATATTACTGCACATGTTGTAAATAAACATACGAATCGAAAACAGCCGAGTACAGCCGGGCGTATACAGACTTTGATCAAAGTCTCAGGTTAAAAGCAGCTAAATATGATATGGGATGTACTACTGGTATTTTTCTAACCTGCTTAGTAATCCGGTAGTTAAACAATATAGTTGGTTTAATGAAATTGTTAGATTTTACTCCCGTGAAATATTTGGAACAGAAAACAAATCTGCCGCTTCTAAACTACACATACATTGTAGTTCATAGCGTTTTAAAGTACACATTTGCTTAACATTTTAATACTAAGTTGCACAGTGAGTAATGGTGTATTTAGGCGAGTTCAGATGGAACACGAGTTCGATCTAGGTAGACTCAATTTGATCCATTCGAATACACTTTGTTTCTACACTTTTTGTGCCTTCACCACTGAAAAGTCGAATTCCAGTAACACCAACTCCTGGCAGGGTATACTGATTCCTTGTATGCAAAATGAGCGGGGTAATTGCCAATATTTGGAAACTCCAATATACTCTCAACACTACATTTCATAAAAACTTCTGATTATCAATTCATTTATATTTTTCATTTCATCAATAGGTACCTTATACTTGTTGTAAAATATCCCTAAAAGGGGATCACTATAATATTTGTAGATAGTTCACTCTATTTGCTCAATATTTCGACCTAACAAGGTCTTCTTCAGGAAGATAAAATAATAATAAAATTTAAGTGTTGCATTCTCCTGAAAAATACCTTGTTAGGTCGAAATATTGAGCAAATAGAGTGAACTATCTACAAACCTTATACTTGTGTTATTAAAATTGATTCAATGTTTAAAATGTGTTCTTCAGAAAATTACGATGCTCGTTTTCATTAACGAGGGAGGTAATTGTACCAGTTAATAGCGGACTATACGGATGTTGTTCCGCTTTACGATAACACATGTCACGTGATTTGGTCAGAGTTTGACACTAATGGATTTGGAAATTTGTGTTAAAATCCCGCACTGAAAGAAAGATACTGAAAAATGGCTTCCAATAGAATAACAAAAAATTTTAAAATGCGATATTCGGCAGCTCATAAATTTTCTTTTATTTTTTAATGTTTAAAAATATTCCAAAAACTAGTCTAGGCCCCTGTCTAGAAAAGAAAAGATAATAATTAACAGTCTTCCATGGTTGCTGTGCAACCCGTCTTCTATATGGGACACACTCTTTTCTATAGTTAAGGAAACAAAAATGGCAGCCATTTTTTGCCCGCTTCAGAAGGAAATTTTAACATTTTCAGTGCATAAACGATGCTACAAACTGTTATGAGACACATGATTACTTTGAGATAACGAAGTAAGTCGAGCGGGAATCGTTCATATGTGCGAAATATCAACCAATTTTAAGAAAATCTAATAAAAACGACACATGTTCTGGTTACTTGAAGTGAAGTTGAAGTTGACATGTTCCGGTTACTTCCCATTGCATAGCAGTTACTTCCCTTTGCAATTCAATTAGTATAAAGTCTGTTTCGGGTCTTTTCGTATCCGGACCGGACTGATAATTCCACATCGTAGTTGTAGGTTATTGTAAAGAAAGTAAAACGAATGCATTTTCGTAATTCCTCGCCGAGATGTAATAAAAAATCCCTCCAAAATCGTCAACAAATGTAAAAATATTCGCGGGATAAAGGTCACGAAAACTAATTACATGTTGTTGTTATTGGATACAATAAAACCCGGAATTTTCCGTCTGAATATCTTTTATATTTTGACGATTTGCAACAGGATTTATTTAACAAGAAAAGGTGATTAAGATTAAAGATGTTTGCTATTTAATCGTAATATGATTAATTAAAATGAAAATAGCCTTTTCTCTTGAACAAAAGTACTGTCTGATATACTCATGCAACCCATTACTGTATAAAAAGGTAAAATATCAAATTAGGCATATTTGAAATCAGTTGTTATCTGTGTTTATATCTATAAATTATGCATTTTTAAATTAGTTACCCCTGAATTAAGTAGACCTAGAATTAAACAAATTGAAAAACGTGCATTATCCACAGACAGATATATTTTCATTTTGATCGGGCTGAAAAATGTTCATTCGGACTGACAAACGATAGCAGGTTCATATTGTCCTCCGTTACTTCGTACCCAATATTTCGTATCAAACCGCTCGGTAGCGCCTTTTGGAAACGGATTGGTTAGGTAATGGGCTCCAGGTTCGTAAGTTCATAACCGAACAATTTATTGTAAAGTTATGCATCATCAAAAACATCCAGTACTAGATGAGCATGTTACAAATAATGTAGGTCCGCTAAAAATATGCTGTGCATTAGTTCATATTATGTTCTAACTTACTTAGGGTTGTAGTCAACCATGTCAAAATGTCAACATTTCTGGTCCAAACCTGGAATGGCTATGCTGAACCATGGTTGTAAATGGTTGAACATATGGTCTCATTTCGCAGGGGTTATAATGTCTGTATGACTCGACCCATGATGGTGAAGTATTATCTTGTGTCCAGGTCAGGTCCAGGATGAGCATGTTTACCAATGACCAGAACCAGCTGCATTTTTCACATATTTCTCATGAGTTATGGGTAGGATTGACTTTGGACATAATGGGTGAGACATAGAGGATCTTGCATGAGTGCTCATTACATACGAGTTTTATTAAACAAGTGGACAAAATGGTATGACATGAGGCTTTGCCGAGTGTCATATTGTTTTTGTCGACGAGTTTAATTAAACTCTTATGTAATGAGCATGAATGTTAGATTCTATTTATCGCATAACCTTAGAACACGCTCATTTTTTTTTGTCATAAGGATGATGTACGCTGCATATGTTTCAGCCACAATTCAGCTGTACAATGAGCGCGACGTCATGGCGAAGTTGATTTTATCCTGACGTCATTGACGGATCAATGCATAGATTGGCTAACGTCACGTCAAACTAATTTAAATATTTATTGCACAGTCTGGGAGTGCCGAACGATATTTACGGCATGGCTTTAGGGCACTCCTGGACCGCAGGTTATGTGATAAACATGCTTCTGTGAATAAAATTTATCGATTTGAACTAGAAAGCACTGATATTTACTGTACTCTAATGAATATTGAACTGTTTGCAAAAAGTGAGAATAACGTTAATGTACCATATTTTTTCTATTTAATACACACACACAGTAAACAATGATATACTTTGGTTTATCTTACATACAGGTATACACACCACATATTTACTATATATATATATATATAATTAAAAAACAGTGTACTTGCTCCAAGTAACAATGTTATGTGTACCATCTTACTTATAGACAAGAAAAAGAAGATTTAAATACAAAACATATTTTGTAATATGATTGGTTTCAAACATGGTGCTCCTAACATTCTAAAGGTATTATGGTACCAAGCTGATGGTCATTATGTTAATTCAGACAGTTTCTGACAAGCAGACAGAATTTTGTGTATTCGTTGTGCTGAAAGTGTTTATATTACTTGGTTTATTTCTCTTTAATTGGACTGTTTTATAAGGAATGAGGCGCCCAATTTTTACATTTTTTCTACGACATGCCTTGCAGAAGAACCAGGTAATACTTGCACATGTTTGGTATGTTTTAGCATTATGTAGATGTTCATACATGTGTTGTGGAATTTAAAACTTGAATTGTCATTTGTGCTGTTTTGTTATACAGCTGTCCTATACTGTCTCCGTGTGATTGTGTATTATATCAGATTTACATGTCTCCATGTGATTGTGTATTATATCTGATTTACATGTCTCCATGTGATTGTGTATTATATCTGATTTACATGTCTCCGTGTGATTGTGTATTATATCTGATTTACATGTCTCCGTGTGATTGTGTATTATATCAGATTTACATGTCTCCGTGTGATTGTGTATTATATCTGATTTACATGTCTCCGTGTGATTGTGTATTATATCAGATTTGCATGTCTCTGTGTGACTGTGTATTATATCAGATTTACATGTCTCTGTGCGATTGTGTATTATATCAGATTTACATGTCTCCGTGTGATTGTGTATTATAGTTTCTACAGTTAGATTTACATGTCTCCGTGTGACTGTGTATTATAGTTTCTACTGTCAGATTTACATGTCTCCGTGTGATTGAGTATTATATCAGATTTACATGTCTCTGTGTGACTGTGTATTATATCAGATTTACATGTCTCTGTGCGATTGTGTATTATATCAGATTTACATGTCTCCGTGTGATTGTGTATTATAGTTTCTACAGTTAGATTTACATGTCTCCGTGTGACTGTGTATTATAGTTTCTACTGTCAGATTAACATGTCTCTGTGTGACTGTGTATTATAGTTTCTACTGTCAGATTTACATGTCTCTGTGTGATTGTGTATTATATCTGATTTACATGTCTCCATGTGATTGTGTATTATATCTGATTTACATGTCTCCATGTGATTGTGTATTATATCTGATTTACATGTCTCCGTGTGATTGTGTATTATATCTGATTTACATGTCTCCGTGTGATTGTGTATTATATCAGATTTACATGTCTCCGTGTGATTGTGTATTATATCTGATTTACATGTCTCCGTGTGATTGTGTATTATATCAGATTTGCATGTCTCTGTGTGACTGTGTATTATATCAGATTTACATGTCTCTGTGCGATTGTGTATTATATCAGATTTACATGTCTCCGTGTGATTGTGTATTATAGTTTCTACAGTTAGATTTACATGTCTCCGTGTGACTGTGTATTATAGTTTCTACTGTCAGATTTACATGTCTCCGTGTGATTGAGTATTATATCAGATTTACATGTCTCTGTGTGACTGTGTATTATATCAGATTTACATGTCTCTGTGCGATTGTGTATTATATCAGATTTACATGTCTCCGTGTGATTGTGTATTATAGTTTCTACAGTTAGATTTACATGTCTCCGTGTGACTGTGTATTATAGTTTCTACTGTCAGATTAACATGTCTCTGTGTGACTGTGTATTATAGTTTCTACTGTCAGATTTACATGTCTCTGTGTGATTGTGTATTATATCTGATTTACATGTCTCTGTGTGACTGTGTATTATATCAGATTTACATGTCTCTGTGCGATTGTGTATTATATCAGATTTACATGTCTCTGTGTGACTGTGTATTATAGTTTCTACTGTCAGATTTACATGTCTCTGTGTGATTGTGTATTATATCTGATTTACATGTCTCTGTGTGACTGTGTATTATATCAGATTTACATGTCTCTGTGCGATTGTGTATTATATCAGATTTACATGTCTCCGTGTGATTGTGTATTATAGTTTCTACAGTTAGATTTACATGTCTCCGTGTGACTGTGTATTATAGTTTCTACTGTCAGATTAACATGTCTCTGTGTGACTGTGTATTATAGTTTCTACTGTCAGATTTACATGTCTCTGTGTGATTGTGTATTATATCTGATTTACATGTCTCTGTGTGACTGTGTATTATATCAGATTTACATGTCTCTGTGCGATTGTGTATTATATCAGATTTACATGTCTCTGTGTGACTGTGTATTATAGTTTCTACTGTCAGATTTACATGTCTCTGTGTGATTGTGTATTATATCTGATTTACATGTCTCTGTGTGACTGTGTATTATATCAGATTTACATGTCTCTGTGCGATTGTGTATTATATCAGATTTACATGTCTCTGTGTGACTGTGTATTATAGTTTCTACTGTCAGATTTACATGTCTCTGTGTGATTGTGTATTATATCTGATTTACATGTCTCTGTGTGACTGTGTATTATATCAGATTTAAATGTCTCTGTGTGATTGTGTATTATAGTTTATACTGTCAGATTTACATGTCTCCGTGTGATTGTGTTTTATATCTGATTTACATGTCTCTGTGTGACTGTGTATTATATCAGATTTACATGTCTCCGTGTGATTGTGTATTATATCAGATTTACATGTCTCTGTGTGATTGTGTATTATATCAGATTTACATGTCTCTGTGTGATTGTGTATTATATCAGATTTACATGTCTCTGTGTGACTGTGTATTATAGTTTCTACTGTCAGATTCACATGTCTCCGTGTGAGTGTGTATTATATCTGATTTACATGTTTCTGTGTGACTGTGTATTATATCAGATTTATATCAGATTTACATGTCTCTGTGCGATTGTGTATTATAGTTTCTACTTTTAGATTTACATGCCTCTGTGCGATTGTGTATTATAGTTTCTACTTTTAGATTTACATGTCTCTGTGCGATTGTGTATTATAGTTTCTACTTTCAGATTTACATGTCTCTGTGTGATTGTGTATTATAGTTTCTACTGTCAGATTTACATGTCTCCGTGTGATTGTGTATTATAGTTTCTACTGTCAGATTTACATGTCTCCGTGTGATTGTGTATTATAGTTTCTACTGTCAGATTTACATGTCTCCGTGTGATTGTGTATTATAGTTTTTACTGTCAGATTTACATGTCTCCGTGTGATTGTGTATTATAGTTTCGACTGTCAGATTTACGTGTTAGGATTGCACCAAATATGACAAAAATAGTTTAAGTTTATAGAGGTGAAAGGTGGCCGAGTGGTAAGTGCTCTCGACTACATATCTCGAGGTTCTTGGTTTGAAACTCGGCCGGGGTACTATAAATTTCAGATACACTTTTTAGTGTTTCCCAACCAACTAGAAATGAACTAGTTGGAAACCCAGAGGCAGTCTTGTGTGTATCAGTGCTAATACCCGGCAAAGTGACCAGGCACAACAAAAAACCAAGGAGAATTATTATTCTGAAAGAGCTAGAGCAGCGCACCTGGATTCTTTGTTTCACACAAACTTTCTATCTGTTCCCTCGAAGCCAGAGAGTATTGGCCAATTAAGCAGGGATAAAACCAATTGGCCACCCACCACGACTGTCTCAGTTGAACACACACACAAAAATTGAATTTGTAAACCCAACATTAATTTAATAAATGAAATCTATACAAACATCTAAATCATATGACCTTAGGTATTGCTTAAAATAGCTGATTCATTCATCCAAAGACTAGAAATCCATGCTCTTAAGCCTGCTCATGTTGACAAATATCACAAAGTTAAATGTGCAAAGTTGCACCTAATCTCACCGTGCATAATATAAAGAAGAAATGCTACGTACAAACTTTAATTTGACATTAAATTTGACCTTTGGGATAGGCAAAAGGGGTTTACCCATGACACTCCTCATGGGGGATAACACTCATGCCAATTATAAGATAAATTGGTCAATGCATGACAAAGTTATGGTCCAAACAAATTTCAATTTGACCTTTGACCTCCAACTGTGACCTTGACCTTTGAGATAGGAACCTGGACCAGGGTACTGTTTTATCAAAGCACTAACGGAAATCGTAAACTTACGATCAAATTCAAAGTCTTTATAAATTGTTTACAATAATAAAGTGTGGTTAATGGAGCTGTAATACTAATATTTTTTCATCAAATAATCTCCTAAAAGACCATATCCGTAATCGATTTGCAGTTGTAAAAGAAGTATAAAGAATTCAAATTTGAGCGTAACTTTAGGATTTTCGTAAGTGCTTTGATAAAACAGTACCCAGGGGTTTGTACTTGACTGGGTGACTTAGATTGTGTACTATTTATACTTTCAGCATGAGAATATATACAGAGGATTACTACGAAGTTTACTGCACCCTTTGGGAGCACCTGATTCTACTGTTGGATTAAGGCCTGGTGACTTACTGGATCATCTTAGAGATGTGTTTGATGTGGAGAGAGATGATCATGAATTATACATCCTGGAAGAAATGCCTAACAGGGTTAGTGTATTTACTTGTTACCCAGGCATTACAGCATTGTATAGCTTGGATAATGCACCCGTAATTCTATGGCGCTGGAAAGTGCCATAGTAATGGTAACATGGGTGTAAAAACAAATTGCAGACTTTGGCTAAGCTCCACCTCTCTAATTTGATTGCATCATACTCGGTACAACCATGGACGTGGACTGTATTGGCTAGTAATTTTTAAATTAAATCAGTCACACATCATGTAAACAGGCATGGAATAAAACGTATTGAATACCTTGTAATACACATAGATCTATATTCTGCATATTTGTATAGGTAATTGCACAATAAAATATATCACAGCAAACAAAGAAAGTTTGCAACTTCGTAATGCAGACAATCTATATTTAGCACGCGAAAATCTCGGTGATTCAAAACTAGTGAGGTGACTTTGATGTGACAGATGAGGCGTAAAGTATTTGATATAACATATGCATGTATTAAATTCAAGTACTAAAATTGATACAATATGATTTATGCAGGGGATTTTTCAGGCATTGCATATAAAATTTTGTTATTAAAAGCTATTTTAAACAATTCATAATTATGCTTCATCCTAGTACTCATCTACCTGATACAATTTTCAACTTGTTATAGCTTGGAAAATGTTGAGGACTGTTGTTGTAACTGTGTTCAACTAATAGTCAGTCATAAGTGCATGGTCATCCACTTTTTCCCTGCCTATATGTTCGTCCTTAGCTGGCGAAGAAGACCATTTATCTCTATGATTCGGTCATCTTGATAGGTAGTTGTGTGCAGAGGTGGATGAATCAGATTGGTCAGCCAACTCCGCACACAACAACCAACCAAGACATAATTCTGATGTAAGACACATGATGATCTCCATACTCAGGTTACTTGAGCATTATTATAATTATACTGTAATACGGGATTTCCTTCGTCCCAAAGGGATGGGCAATCTCCATTAACAATTACATGCGAAAATACACAATTGTTGTTGTTGTTGTAATTTTGCATTTGTTTTGTTAACAGACGTTGGACTTCCTGTAGTGTGAATTTGATACTGAAAAATTGATTACCATTGAATTTTGTGATACTATTTTTATTTTCAAATGTGGAATATAAATAACTAACAACGTAAAACATTTTCAATGCTAGGTTTAAGTAATTTATTGTATATGGATGGAGATCAATGTTGGGATGACACATAATGATTGCAACAGAAACAAAGAAAACAATTCAAAGGGCTTCAAAATTGTGGGGAACTTCTGTATTACTTGCAGAGACTTTTTAACAATTAATTTCAGGAAAACTAATCTGGTCAACTGACCGCTGTATTCTTCAGTATAACAGAACAAATATTGAACATGGTACTAAACCATTGTTAACAACAAAACAAATGTCTATTTGATTGTACATGTTGGAGTTTGTTTTCAGCCCAAAAATATGCAAGTGAATGTGGTAATACTGGAAGCCAATGGTTTACGTGGTGTGGACTTATCTCAAGGTATATTAACATTTATATTACTTTAACAATTTGCTAAACATGTGTGACTGTTGTATCTATCAAGATATATGTGTGTACATCACTGTATATATTGCAGACACGTGGGACTGTTGTATCTATCAAGATATATGTGTGTACATCATTGTATATATTGCAGACACGTGTGACTGTTGTATCTATCAAGATATATGTGTGTACATCACTATATATATTGCAGACACATGGGACTGTTGTATCTATCAAGATATATGTGTGTACAGTCAGATCTCGATACAACGACACTGTTTGTTCCCGATCAAAATGTCGTTATAACGAATTTGTCATTATACTGAATTTCACTAGTGACGAGAAATTTGATTTGGAGATTGTAGAAATCAATTAATGATTAACATATAACGTATTATGTCATAAAATTGACATAATCAGCGAAATCAGCAGTATGAAATTATCATAATTACATAAAATAATATTAAAATACAATGTTTTGAGAGAGCTCCAAAATAAAGGGCGTCCGAATTTAAAGATGTCCGGATACTACTACAGTAAACCATAAAATCTAACGCTCTAGAGAATAACTTGGTAATTCATTTTGTTACAAATTTCACCCTATCGTCTTTAAGAATTAATGAATTAATAAATCAAGAAGAGAAATTTTGATTAACATCGTTTATTTCGTGAACCGTACGATTTCTAAAATACGAATATACGCGATGACTTCGCTTATCTCCCTTGATTACGAAAATGCGCGAGTCGTAAGCACAAAAACTGTGAAAGGTTCCACTATTATAAAGAGAGCAATTAAGATGATTTTCACAAGTGCAATTACATAATTAGGCTCTTTGCTCAGACGGTGACTTTGTGAAACCGATAAATAGTTCAGGTGTGAAAAATAAATGTAGTCCCTTGATAGTGTCGGTATATCGAGTATTAATTACTGTGTAAACAATTGATTCGTTCCCATCTTTTTGCTGTCGGTGTCGGTAAGTGAATATGTCGTTATAACGGATACTATTAACGTTCTATAGAATTCGTCCCCACCAATTGGTGTCGTTCTAACGAAATTGTCGGTATATCGGGTGTCGTTGTAACGAGTCCTGACTGTACATCACTGTATATATTGCAGACACGTGGGACTGTTGTATCTATCAAGATATATGTGTGTACATCACTGTATATATTGCAGACACATGGGACTGTTGTATCTATCAAGATATATGTGTGTACATCACTGTATATATTGCAGACACGTGGGACTGTTGTATCTATCAAGATATATGTGTGTACATCACTGTATATATTGCAGACACATGGGACTGTTGTATCTATCAAGATATATGTGTGTACATCACTGTATATATTGCAGACACGTGTGACTGTTGTATCTATCAAGATATGTGTGTGTACATCACTGTATATATTGCAGACACGTGGGACTGTTGTATCTATCAAGATATGTGTGTACATCACTGTATATATTGCAGACACGTGTGACTGTTGTATCTATCAAGATATATGTGTGTACATCACTGTATATATTGCAGACGCGTGGGACTGTTGTATCTATCAAGATGTATGTGTGTACAACACTTTATATATTGCAGACACGTGTGACTGTTACTGTTTGTTGATGCTGCATCATCCAGCAAGGGGAAGGAACTCTGGACATGCCTCTCCAAAATGCTTGACACCTAAGGTCTCCCCAAAGAGTACTCCCAGGCTGTCTCCAAAGAATTACCAGCGTATGTCCCCTGCAACGACACCCCCAAGCTCACCAAGGTTGTATCCTAAGAATGCAGCAACTCGACTGCCGTCTCACCAATCTCCTTCAAAAGGCTCTTTAGACTCTGACATACATTCTACAACTACTGTCAATAAATCTTCACATCCCAAATGGAATGAAGAATTTACACTGTAAGTAAAAGGAGGATAATATGATAAGGTGTCATAGTGTGCTATAAACAAGGGTCAGTTAAAACTAATTGAGAGTTGGTCATTTAAGCCATTCAACATCTGTATGGAGTTCTACTTTCTATTATTTTACTGTGGGTGAATGATGGTGTAGATGTTTTACTGTGGATGAATGAGGATGTTTTACTGTGGATGAATAAGGATGTTTTACTGTGGATGAATGAGGATGTTTTACTGTGGATGAATGAGGATGTAGATGTTTTACTGTGGGTGAATGAGGATGCAGATGTTTTACTGTGGATGAATAAGGATGTTTTACTGTGGGCGAATGAGGATGTTTTACTGTGGATGAATGAGGATGTAGATGTTTTACTGTGGTTGAATATGGATGTAGATGTTTTACTGTGGATGAATGAGGATGTAGATGTTTTACTGTGGGTGAATGAGGATGTAGATGTTTTACTGTGGGTGAATGAGGATGTAGATGTTTTACTGTGAATGAATGATGATGTAGATGTTTTACTGTGGGTGAATGAGGATGTCGATGTTTTACTGTGGTTGAATGAGGATGTAGATGTTTTACTGTGGGTGAATGAGGATGTAGATGTTTTACTGTGAATGAATGAGGATGTAGATGTTTTACTGTGGTTAAATGAGGATGTATATGTTTTACTGTGGGTGAACGAGGATGTAGATGTTTTACTGTGGATGAATGAGGGTGTAGATGTTTTACTGTGGTTGAATGAGGATGTAGATGTTTTACTGTGGTTAAATGAGGATGTATATGTTTTACTGTGGGTGAACGAGGATGTAGATGTTTTACTGTGGATGAATGAGGGTGTAGATGTTTTACTGTGGATGAATGAGGATGTATATGTTTTACTGTGGGTGAACGAGGATGTCGATGTTTTACTGTGGTTGAATGAGGGTGTAGATGTTTTACTGTGGATGAATGAGGATGTTTTACTGTGGTTGAATGAGGATGTTTTACTGTGGGTGAATGAGGATGTAGATGTTTTACTGTGGATGAATGAGTATGTTTTACTGTGGATGAATGAGGATGTTTTACTGTGGGTGAATGAAGTTTTTTATACTGTGGATGAATGAGGATGTAGATGTTTTACTGTGGATGAATGAGTATGTTTTACTGTGGATGAATGAGGATGTTTTACTGTGGGTGAATGAAGTTTTTTATACTGTGGATGAATGAGGATGTAGATGTTTTACTGTGGGTGAATGAGGATGTATTACTGTGGATGAATGAGAATGTTTTACTGTGGGTGAATGTTGATGTATTACTGTGGATGAATGAGGATGTTTTACTGTGGATGAATGAGGATGTAGATGTTTTACTGTGGATGAATGAGGATGTTTTACTGTGGATGAATGAGGATGTTTTACTGTGGGTGAATGAGGATGTAGATGTTTTACTGTGGATGAATGAGTATGTTTTACTGTGGATAAATGAGGATGTTTTACTGTGGGTGAATGAAGTTTTTTATACTGTGGATGAATGAGGATGTAGATGTTTTACTGTGGATGAATGAGTATGTTTTACTGTGGGTGAATGAAGTTTTTTATACTGTGGATGAATGAGGATGTAGATGTATTACTGTGGGTGAATGAGGATGTATTACTGTGGATGAATGAGAATGTTTTACTGTGGGTGAATGTTGATGTTTTACTGTGGATGAATGAGGATGTTTTACTGTGGATGAATGAGGATGTTTTACTGTGGGCGAAGGAGGATGTTTTACTGTGGATGAATGAGGATGTAGATGTTTTACTGTGGTTAAATGAGGATGTATATGTTTTACTGTGGGTGAATGAGGATGCAGATGTTTTACTGTGGATGAATGAGAATGTAGATGTTTTACTGTGGTTGAATGAGGATGTTTTACTGTGGATGAATGAGGATGTTTTACTGTGGATGAATGAGGATGTTTTACTGTGGATGAATGAGGATGTAGATGTTTTACTGTGGGTGAATGAGGATGTAGATGTTTTACTGTGGATGAATGAGGATGTTTTACTGTGGATGAATGAGGATGTATTACTCTGGGTGAATAAGGATGTTTTACTGTGGATGAATGAGGATGTTTTACTGTGGATGAATGAGGATGTAGATGTTTTACTGTGGGTGAATGAGGATGCAGTTGTTTTACTGTGGATGAATGAGGATGTAGATGTTTTACTGTGGTTGAATGAGGATGTTTTACTGTGGATGAATGAGGATGTTTTACTGTGGATGAATGAGGATGTTTTACTGTGGATGAATGAGGATGTAGATGTTTTACTGTGGTTGAATTAGGATGTCGATGTTTTACTGTGGATGAATGAGGATGTAGATGTTTTACTGTGGATGAATGAGGATGTAGATGTTTTACTGTGGTTGAATGAGGGTGTAGATGTTTTACTGTGGATGAATGAGGATGTAGATGTTTTACTGTGGTTGAATGAGGGTGTAGATGTTTTACTGTGGTTGAATGAGGGTGTAGATGTTTTACCGTGGGTAAATGAGTACAGTATAACCTCCGTAGAGCGACATCCGGCAGAGGCAGAAAAAACTGTCGCTCTGCGGAGGTGTCGCTCTGTAGAGGTCGACTTTTTCAGAATGTCGTTCATAGACTATCGAGTGTACATAATCCCGGTAATCTTAATTGATGCCGTTTGTTTGTGATTAAATGCATAAAATTAGATCTACTCGTAGCCGCGCGTTTTGCGATATAATTCTGATGATTATTTAATTAATAAGATCGATGATTAGATACAAAAATGCGCACATTTCACGGGTCTAGCAACTCTCAACATTATAAACCGAATCCATATTATTTAACGCACATGCCGTATTCAATTGAATTGTTTACCTTCAAAGTGTTAAAATCTCTATTACGTCATAACGCTCACTACACAATTAATTGCACACGTGATCGGTAATTTGTTTACCTCGACTCGCGTGAAACTTGGCCAGTGCATATGCTGAAAGTGACAGTTTAGATGATGTGATTAACCATTAACTCGACGTGTACGTGAATTTCCTTTCTTATACTGATTTATAAGCGCGTATTGATATTTTATTTACAATTATGAATTACGACTTTGATTTAAAAAATTCGAGTTTTATGCATATCATCATGTACGGTGTTACTGTGTCATATTGTCTGACTGATCACAAAGACAGTCGCTAATTTACTTGCGCCCGTGGCTCCTGATGAGCGATAATTATTATAATCCACGAAGGTGCGAAAAATAGAAAACAACATCGTATGGAGTTATGTAAACACGTGTGAATATGCCGTTGTACAAACACACCTGTCGCTTCTCAGAGGTAAACCATACAAAAGGTATACAATTTTAACGGCCGTTTGCCCCTCTGTGGAGGTGTCGTTCTACGGAGGTTTTAATAAGAGTGAAAACGAACAGGGGGAAATAAAAGTGCCGCTCCTCGGAGGTTGTCAATTCTCAGAGGTGCCGTTTCGGGAGGTTATACTGTATATAAATTTTTTTACTGTGGGTGACTGTGGATGTAGATGTTTTACCGTGGGTGAATGAGGGTATAGATGGTTTTTTTCTGTTGATGAATGAGGATGTAGATGTTTTACTGTGGATGAATGAGGATGTAGATGTTTTACTGTGATTGAATGAGGTTGTAGATGTTTTACTGTGGATGAATGAGGATGTAGATATTTTACTGTGGATGAATGAGGTTGTAGATGTTTTACTGTGGATGAATGAGGATGTAGATGATTTACTGTGGATGAATGAGGATGTCGATGTTTTACTGTGGATGAATGAGGATGTATATGTTTTACTGTGGATGAATGAGGATGTAGATGTTTTACTGTGAATGAATGATGATGTAGATGTTTTACTGTGGATGAATGAGGATGTAGATGTTTTACTGTGGATGAATGAGGATGTAGATGTTTTACTGTGGATGAATGAGGATGTAGATGTTTTGTTTTACTGTGGGTGAATGATGGTGTAGATGTTTTACTGTGATTGAATGAGGTTGTAGATGTTTTACTGTGGATGAATGAGGATGTAGATGTTTTACTGTGGATGAATGAGGATGTAGATGTTTAACTGTGAATGAATGAGGATGTAGATGTTTTACTGTGGTTAAATGAGGTTGTAGATGTTTTACTGTGGATGAATGAGGATGTAGATGTTTTACTGTGATTGAATGAGGTTGTAGATGTTTTACTGTGGATGAATGAGGATGTAGATGTTTTACTGTGGATGAATGAGGATGTCGATGTTTTACTGTGGATGAATGAGGATGTATATGTTTTACTGTGGATGAATGAGGATGTAGATGTTTTACTGTGAATGAATGATTGTGTAGATGTTTTACTGTGGGTGAATGAGGATGTAGATGTTTTACTGTGGATGAATGAGGATGTTTTGTTTTACTGTGGGTGAATGATTGTGTAGATGTTTTACTGTGGATGAATGAGGATGTTTTGTTTTACTGTGGGTGAATGATGGTGTAGATGTTTTACTGTGGGTGAATGAGGGTGTAGATGTTTTACTGTGGGTGAATGAGGGTGTAGATGTTTTACTGTGGTTGAATGATGATGTAGATGTTTTACTGTGGTTGAATGAGGATGTCGATGTTTTACTGTGGATGAATGAGGATGTTTTGTTTTACTGTGGGTGAATGATGGTGTAGATGTTTTACTGTGGATGAATGAGGATGTTTGTTTTACTGTGGGTGAATGATTGTGTAGATGTTTTACTGTGGGTGAATGATTGTGTAGATGTTTTACTGTGGGTGAATGATTGTGTAGATGTTTTACTGTGGGTGAATGATGATGTAGATGTTTTACTGTGGTTGTATGAGGCTGTCGATGTTTTACTGTGGTTGAATTAGGATGTCGATGTTTTACTGTGGATGAATGAGGATGTAGATGTTTTACTGTGGGTGAATGAGGATGTCGATGTTTTACTGTGGATGAATGAGGATGTAGATGTTTTACTGTGGGTGAATGAGGATGTAGATGTTTTACTTTGGGTGAATAAGGATGTAGATGTTTTACTGTGGTTGAATGAGGATGTCGATGTTTTACTGTGGTTGAATGAGGGTGTAGATGTTTTACTGTGGGTGAATGAGGATGTCGATGTTTTACTGTGGATGAATGAGGATGTAGATGTTTTACTGTGGGTGAATGAGGATGTAGATGTTTTACTTTGGGTGAATAAGGATGTAGATGTTTTACTGTGGTTGAATGAGGATGTCGATGTTTTACTGTGGTTGAATGAGGGTGTAGATGTTTTACTGTGGGTGAATGATTGTGTAGATGTTTTACTGTGGTTGAATGAGGGTGTAGATGTTTTACTGTGGATGAATGAGGGTGTAGATGTTTTACTGTGGGTGAATGATGATGTAGATGTTTTACTGTGGATGAATGAGGATGTAGATGTTTTACTGTGGATGAATGAGGATGTAGATGTTTTACTGTGGTTGAATGAGGATGTCGATGTTTTACTGTGGATGAATGAGGATGTAGATGTTTTACTGTGGGTGAATGAGGATGTAGATGTTTTACTGTGGATGAATGAGGATGTAGATGTTTTACTGTGGTTGAATGAGGATGTCGATGTTTTACTGTGGTTGAATGAGGGTGTAGATGTTTTACTGTGGGTGAATGAGGATGTAGATGTTTTACTGTGGTTGAATGAGGATGTCGATGTTTTACTGTGGTTGAATGAGGATGTCGATGTTTTACTGTGGGTGAATGAGGGTGTAGATGTTTTACTGTGGTTGAATGAGGATGTCGA
Organism: Spisula solida; assembly: GCA_947247005.1. NCBI lineage: Eukaryota > Metazoa > Mollusca > Bivalvia > Venerida > Mactridae > Spisula > Spisula solida. Next base: position 14,190,463 of record OX365953.1, on the reverse strand, counting down.
TGTTTTACTGTGGTTGAATGAGGATGTAGATGTTTTACTGTGGTTGAATGAGGATGTAGATGTAGATGTTTTACTGTAGGTGGATGCCTGTTTTTATTGCAGTGATGTTGAGGATTATCTAACAGATGAGATCCACATCTATATCTGTGATCAGTCAAAACAGCAGGATGTTAAACAAGAAAAACACTCTTCACTAAAAAAGTAAGTTCATACTTGTAACCTGTTATGAAACTTCATAGGCGAATGGATATATTGTGTAGAAGTGCAACCATGTATTTCTTATTTCATTGCCACTTTGACGTAGGTGAGCTTTTGTGATCCCATCTTCGTCTGTCGTTTTTCCGTCCATCTTCTGTCATCTTTCCACAATTTCTTGTGAGCACACTAGCGGCTACACTTATGACCCAATCTTCATTTAACTTGATCAGAATGTTTTCTCTATGAAATCTAGGTCAAGTCTGAAACTGGGTAAAAACTAGGTCACTAGGTCAAATCTTAGAAAAAGCTTGTGAACACTTTAGAGGAAACAATTATTGCCCAATCTTCTTGAAACATGGTAAGAATGTTTGTCTCTATGAAATCTAGGTTAAGGTTGAAATTGGGTCATGTTCTTTAACTAGGTCACTAGGTCAAATCTGAGATAAAGCTTGTGAACTCATTAGAGGACATAATCATGGCCCAATATTCGTGGAACTTGGTCTGAATGTTTGTCTCTATGAAATAAAGGTCAAGTTTGTAACTGGGTCATGTGGGGTCAAAAACTTGATCACTAGGTCAAATCTTAGAAAAAGCTTGCACTAGAGGCTGAATTTTCCTGAATCTTATTCGTAAAATATAAATGACTGTTTAGGTCATGATAGGGGCTTGCATGTACTACTATGACATGTGAGCTACCTAGGGGCCTTTTCTTAATGTGACCAACATTGCATAAATAAATCATGCTTCCATATCAATAATCTTAAGGACGTTTGATACAGTTGTTTATCCGCATCATTTCTGTGCCTTAACGGGAATAGAGGCCGCGTTTGGCACTGGATCGCCATGAAAATTGGGCAAACTGTTTGTCGTGATACTATCTAGGGTTGGTATAAATATAGATCTTTTTGGGGTAAAAAATAATTTCACTGAGCAAATAATATGAACACACTCTGCGTGAAATAGCGGTTACATTTCCATTTATTTTTTGTGAAATTAGAAATTATTACTTGGGTTACCTGTACCAATTTATAATGAGTGTTTGTGTTGCCTAGGACTACACAGATCCCCTTTTACTGATATATAGGGAATGAATTGATGATATCTTGACTAAAATTGTGAAGATTATTCAAGTGAGCGATTCAGGGCCCATCTGTGCCCCCTTGCTATATGGAATGTGACGTCACAGACAAATTGGGAAAGGGGGGAGATAATTCAGTCATAATAGCACAAAGTGTAGCGTGAAAACCTATGTTTTATTTTAATATTTAGATAAAGTACACTTTAATCAACATCCTTAGCCAAGAATAAATTATTACAAGACTAGAAATTATGAGAAAAACATATATGCAAAATGTACTAGTTTGGCCTTTTTTGCACCATTTTACCGCCATTATACCGCAATTTTCATTGCATAGAGACACACTTACGACGTAACTGCAGCTAAAATAATTCTTGTTACACGCCAATTTCTTCTAAGTTTATATTTACTATACTTTCATGTACATAATATGCAAATGTGAGTACTCTTTTGGTATTAGAATATTTTTTACGCGCAGATATTGCATCGTTTTTACGCAATTTCACTAAGGTTTTTATGATATAGGGGGACAATATGAATAACGTCATAGCGCAAAAAGTAGTCCTGTGACCTATCTTTATTATTTAATATTTGGATTGAGTACACTTTTATCAACAAAATTAGCAATAAAAAATATGTTGGTCATCCTGAGGTGGTTTTTGAGCTACGGCCGATTTTGTGTATTGTTTTTTAGCTCACCTGTCACAAAGTGACAGAGTGAGCTTTTGTGATCACACTTCGTCCGTCGTCCGTCCGTCAACAATTGGGTTGTGTCCTCTCTAGAGGTCACAATTTTGGCCTAATCTTTATGAAACTTGGTCACAATGATCATCTCAACAAAATCTAGGTCAAGTTTGATATTGGGTCATCTGAGGTCAAAAACTAGCTCACTATGTCAAATTATAGAAAAAACCTTGTTTTAAACCTTTCAACAGGTAGTCTTCATGGTCACTAAACTCTCTGCTGTAACTCTCTACTCTCTATACATACAATAAACTTTCATCAACCAATGAAAATGTGTATCAGGGTTCACAGCAGTTTTGTAAAGGTCAAATATCAAAATATTCTAGTATTTTAAGCAGGGTGTGAATTGGAAATCAAAGCGCTGTAGGGAGCGTAGACATTTTCCTGAGGGTCATGGGTTCAAACCCCACTGGAACCATAATTTTTTTTTTTTTTTTTTTTTTTTTTTTAGTGTTTAGGTATTGTTTTGTCTTTATAACATATATTTGTACATTTTCCTGATGGTCGTGGGTTCAACCCCCACTGGAACCATAATTTTTATTTTTATTTTTTTGAGTGTTTAGGTATTGTTTTGTCTTTATAGCATGTATTTGTACATTTTCCTGATGGTTGTGGGTTCAACCCCCACTGGAACCATAATTTTTATTTTTTTATTTTTATTTTTTTAAGTGTTTAGGTATTGTTTTGTCTTTATAGCATGTATTTGTACATTTTCCTGATGGTCGTGGGTTCAACCCCCACTGGAACCATAATTTTTATTTTTTAATTTTTATTTTTTTAAGTGTTTAGGTATTGTTCTGTCTTTATAGCATGTATTTGTACAGTTTTTGAAGGAAAAATATTCCAAAATATTTTGTTTAAAATAAAGGTCAAATCATAGAGGTTACAATTTCAACTTAATCTTTATGAAACTTTGTCACAATGATCCTGTCAACAAAATCTAGGACAATTTCGATTTTGGGTCATCTGGCGTCAAAAACAAGGTCACAATGTCAATTGACATTTTCCTGAGGATCGTGGCTTCAAACCCCACTGGAACCATAATTATTTTTTTAAGTGTTTAGGTATTGTTCTGTCTTTATAGCATGTATTTGTACAGTTATATGGAGGAAATATTTTGTTTAAATTATAGGTCAGATCATAGAAAAACCCTGTGTAGTCACGAGAGGTTACAATTTCGACTTAATCTTTATGAAATTTGGTCCTAATAATCATCTCAACACAATCTAGGTTAAGTTTGATATTAATTAAGTCATCTGGGGTCAAACGCTAGGTCACTTGGTCAAATCATACAAAAACTTGCAATAGAGGCTGAATTCCCTTAAATTTTATTCAGAAAATGTGTAGGATCACCATAGGGGTGTACATGGACTAGTACGACAGGTGAGCGACCTAGGGCCCTTTGGGCCCTCTTGTCTTTTTTAGCAGTCATTTTTCGGATATTTTGACAATTCTTTTTTTGTCAAAAATTTGTGAATTTTTTTTCAATGCCAAAAGTGTATAGGAATGTTTCAATAATATGTGTTCGTTCATACGAACCCATGGAAATAATTTTAACAAGAAAAAATATTGATTTTAATGCAAAAATTAATACATTGCGAAATATCAGAAATTTGGCCCCTTAAATATTTAGGGTGTTCCAGAAGTAATAGGACTTTTTTAATAGCAGCGCTGTTAATGAGAAATTTAGAAAACTAATTTGCTGTAAATAAAATTTCATCTATCACTGACTAACACGCAAAATATATAAGCAATTGGATTAACAATAAAAAATCTATTAACATTAAATATACCATGTACCATGGAGGCGGGTCGCGTCTATCAGTGTACGAACGGTGTCTATCAACATCAAACTACTTTTTCTGTGACTTGACCTGTGTTCACTTGTTAGTTCATTCCTTCGCTATCTGTGAACAGTTTGTGCCAATAGAACACAAGTAGATGCTGAGGATGCTATTACATTTTGCTTATTTAAGTATTTTAATGGTTTGCATTGTTGCTTTTTCCTATTTATAACATAATTTAGCAATCGCGCGGTTTCTAGCTTTTGACGTTGACGTCATTTCGTCCATGACGCGCTTGGATATATACACTTGTTTACTCAGTCGTGATCATAAACAAACAGCGATTTCTTTGTAAAGGAGTAGATCCACGAAAGGCCTGAATTGGCCTAAAAATTATTAAATTATCAAAGTATGTTATTATGTGTCATTTGTATATTTTTGTAATGTGGATAGCTTTATCCGTTTGCAAAGGGAAGCATGTTTCATCAAATTTGATTTTTACCTGTCACCTGTCCACTAATTGGTATCCACGTTTGGCCATTTTTCACAAAAATGGCATATTTTGTCCATATTTTTCCAGTTTAAGTGATTTTTTGAATATGGGCACAGTCCTCGACCAAAATCAGATGACTAAAATGTGAAATTGTACTTTATAACACGTTGTTTACAGCACAATTTATGATGGTCGAGAGCTGTGCCCATATTAATTTTTAAGATTTTAGGTACCGCTTCAACATTATTTCCTCTCATCATAGAGCCACGAAGGCATGACATTCACCCCGCTTTTAGCCATATTCTCAATACATTTAGTACTTATTGTACAATGATTTATATGCTGTACACAATTATTAGACATTGTACTTCAATGATACATAAAAAACTTACAAAAAATACGCCTTGCTGTTTTGATATACTCCACTGAACCCCACCCACTTTAACAAAAACGTCATTTTATTTAATTTGAAGTCATAAATGTGCATTTTGGGCATTTTTTGAAAACTGTTACCATGGCAACCCAATTCGTAAGAAAGATAAGTTTCAATTCTTAATATCACTCTATGGATGCGCACTTACATTTCGATTCACTATTTTGGAAAAAGAAGCTTTTTTCCATTTTTTGGCAAAATATTATACCCGTTACCATGGTAACCGTTTCAAAAAAAAATCTTGAAAAATACCGTTTTTGTAAAAAACTTCAACTGATGGTATAAATTTATCATTTTCACAGGATTTGGACATGGGGCCATTTTTTACCCTTCGTGGCTTTACCCCTTTGCATTCACACGTCAGTGACATCAAGGCAATGCCACATAATTTGCCAATATTATTTATTCAGTGGTTACTGAGTTTAATGTTTAGTAAGGTTAATAATAAAAATTTACAGTGTGACCCACCAATACGTTACATGGTTTCTATGACAACGCATTGTATAAGCACCACCACCAACAACGAAAATATGTTGTTATCAGTATATAGGGAATGAAATTCTACACATATGAGATAAATTTCATTAAAATGTAAGTGTTGAGTAAGAAGTTATGAGAAAAGTCCTATTATTTCTGGAACACCCCTCGTAGTACCGCAACATACCTTTTTTATTTCACATATTGCTTCAGTATAATTATATTAAACTATAATTGTGCACATTTTTTGGTATCATTTAAAAAAAATAATAACCCTATCAAACGTCCTTAATATTCACATACTGTATGACTGTTAATATCTTATAGTAATATAATCATATATTTGTATGAACATTATTAACTTTATACTGTATCTTAAATTCACACCAAATACTGACCACTTAAAGGTCAAGGTCAATGTCGTTTAAAGGTCAAACTGAAATGAATGTTTCTGGCTTTTTGAGGTCCCCAGAGTAGCAATGATTGAGTGTGTTTGGTAGTGTTTGATATTCAAATGAGCAAGGAATGAATGTACAGGGCGGCGTTAGGCACCCCAAACAAACCAGGAATGTCTTTATCGAGCAGTGTTACTCCACACAGCTAGGAATGCCTTTGTCATGCGGTACTAGTATTTGGTCATCAAATGAGTCAGCATTATGCTTAACAGTGTCAGGTACTCGATAGAGCCAGAATTGGCTTGCTAGACAGTATAAGGTAACAATGAAGTGTTGTGTCATGCAGGAATACCAATGAGCCAGGAATTATCATGTCTAGCAGTGTTAGGTATTACATAGTTTCAAGAATTGCTGTGCCATGCAGTGTTTAGTACCAAACATAATCAGGAATGGCTGTGTTTTACAGTAATAGTTACCACATAGAGGCAAACATGGCTATACTTTTCGACAGCTTGGACTTGGGCGGATCTGCGCTTGTTTAGTAGGGCATTGTGCTTTGTGTGTTTTTAATGTTTTCTGTGCTCGGCTGGTAAAGTTGAGTGCTGCCTTCCCTGTCTGACTTAATATATCTTTTCTCTTATGGCTATAACAGAAACTGATAGGTACCCCATAATACAAGGACTTGCCAAGCCAGGCAGTTTCAGTCACCCATTTCAACCACATTAATAGTATCCTCAGGCATTGTACTATAAAATCTGCATTCGGATGTGAGGTGATATAGTACAGCAATTGGTTAGTTAAACAGAGGTGTAAAAGTTATCATGACATATACTAATCCTAAAATCAATAGGGGGGTCAGTCTATTGTTGATGACCAACCTCCATGCAAAGTTTACTCAGACAACCTTACATTTCTGTCCTACTGCAACAGGTGATCAACTTAAGGCCTTTTTTGTGCCGTCTTGTATACTTTATAATTGAGCTTCATTTGCTGTATACTGTATTTTTCAGCTTCCTGAGTATGTTACGTCATAGTCAAGATTCAGAAGATGATGTTTTGGGTTGTGTTGGAAAAATAACTATTCCTGTTCGAGTATGTACTGTGAATAAGAATATAACCTACATTTTGAGCCAATGAAAAATCTGATCTGTGCCGGTTAAATGCTACATTTAATCATTATTTTTATTTGCTCTTAACAGCATGTGACAACATGTGTTTGCACATATTTCTATCTTTGCTCGCTTCGTCCTTAGTGACAAGGTGGCTTTTGTGATCACTCTTCATCTGTCTGTCGTCCCTGCATGCATAAGTTCGTACTCACCCACTTGTAGTTGTGGGGTGTGGAACAATAGGCTATATTTAGATTCTATTCATTCCGTTGCTTAGGGAGTGCAAAATGTGCTTATGGGGTTTTACAAACAAAAAGATGTACAGAAGAAAACCCCACAATGTCAAGTCGCTCGCGTCAACAAAAAATCATCAGTTTCTTGTTTTTAAAGTGAGCTTAATGTTGTATACAAAAAACAGGAGACGAGACTGATTGGTAGTAAGTTGCCAAACGTCGGGTACAGAAATGCCATAATACAAGTCATAAAAAATGAATATAGTCGGCTTGATTTTCTAATAAACCTCCTTTTCACTAAAAAATAAGGTATCTCAGAATGCAGCAGACAAATTCCGTGTTTTTTTTAAAAAAAGTCTCGGGGCAGAAAGTCACTGGACCCCATAGTCGCTGGATTCCAAATATTTCACGTTTCCTCTTAAACAAAAGTGAAGCCCTGGAGTTTGCAGGGTATGCTGCTCAGATAGACACTGCATTTTTTCTTCATGACCTACTCACAAAAGCTATATATCAGTGAATATTAACCAGTCTATTATCGTTAATCCTGGCTAAGCTGCTCATATCAACAACGATTTTCTTGCCCGCTTCGCTCGCTGTAGAACTACCTATATTCAATGAAAGTTTTCAATTAGCCAATCAGTTTGATGGGTATGCTCCTCAGATAAACACTGATGTTTTACAGCTCTTTCAATAATTACTATATCAGTGAATATTAAGTAATAAGGATGTATGGTATGCTGCTGAAATAGGTAATTGCATTTTTTCTTGCTCGCTACCCACACCAAAATGGCAAGCTTAATTAAGCTTGCCTGAAGATTGCGTGAAGGTTGCGGTGACAAGCTTATTAAGCTTGCGCAATTGAAATATCAAGCGTGCGCATGCTTGCATTTGGAACCGAGGCAAGCATGCAGGCAGGCGTGCAGCACGCTTGCAAGCTTGCGAAAATATTTAGGATTTGCACGCTTGCAAGCTTATATGCACGCTTGCATGCTTACGAGCGTGCAGCATGCTTGCATTTGGAACCGAGGCACGCAAGTCGCATGCTTGCAAGCTTGCTGCACGCTTGTTGAATTGCACGCTTGTTGAATTGCACGCTTGCAAGCGTGCAAGCATGCAAGCGTGCTTTTAAGCGTGCAAGCGTGCGTTTAAGCATGCAAGCGTGCATTTAAGCTCGCAAGCGTGCGTTTAAGCTTGCAAGCGTGCAGCTAGCATGCAAGCGTGCAGCTAGCATGCAAGCGTGCGTTTAAGCTTCCAAGCGTGCAGCTAGCGTGCAGGCGTGCAGCTAGCATGCATACTTTCAGAACCCATTATTGAAAGGTAACCTGTATTCAACTATTTCAGAGATTCATTTTGTGTTAATTAAAACTTTCAATAATCTGCATATCAGAATGTTTTATTGTCATTGAACTGCATACATAGTAAAACAATGAAGGTATCAGATAAAACATGTATTAGCAATTCATTTCTTACCACTTAAAACAAAAGAACAAAAAATGTCCCTTCCCCATATATGACTTTTATCCACACAAACTCCACTTTTGATGTACTGACACTAAAAGCAGGGGGAACAACAGGAAGTCACACAATGTGTTTTATGCATTCTTTGTGTCAACATTTTTAAACAGTTTATTTCCTTAGGCTTCCTCTCCCTATTGCACACTGCATAATGGTTACTTCACTGAAAGTAGGGTCAGATGTAGCAGACAAACTACCCTCACCCTTTCCTTTAAACACATTCCTTAATGACTAAGTGGACAGCTTATGGTAGAGGTATTGAAGAGCTTTTGTCTGAAGCATTTTCCTCTTAGCACAGGGCACAGCCTACACTTCATTTGGATTTTTTTTTCTGTCACTGCTATTGTTTACCGTCTTGTGTTTTCACCAATTGAATTCGAACTGTAGCTTTAATAGAGCTGCAATTTGGCCAGGAATATCTGATGCCCAGGAGTGAATTGAACTTTCTTTAATCCTGTATTCTGAAACATAGAACATTATATTGATGGTTACCATTCATTTTATAGACGTTTAATTGCAAAGCATACAATGTTATTAGTAATCAAAATATTGAACTTTACACACACAAAAACCCTCTGACTCTGCTGTCAGCAGACCTTATTAAATTGACTATTTAATTAATCCAAATACAAGAATATTATATGAATAATAATACAATATATCATACCTTTGATGTACTTTTGAGGTTCTGCACTTGAAAGTTAAAAACATTGGATGGCCTTGCTACATGTATGATAATTCCCAGTTTAAAATTTCTCGTTCTGAACTATATATAATTAATAATCTTTGTTGTATGATTCATTTTTCCCTCACATAGTCCTTGTCATGGTCTGTGATTGATTCCACTCATTGACAAACAGAACATCTAATTGTTGTTAACCTGAAATATGCAGAACATATGGTACTTATATTATTACATTAAGGCTATTAAAATGATAATTCACTGTACATATGTATAGTCCAGTTAGGATATTGTGACAGTGACGTTGCAGTTTATTTGTACGCAACCATTGTCTAAACAGGTAGAGCGAATACAGTATGTTAGTTTAGCATTGAAATTATAGTTGTTTGTACAGTATAAGCCTTTATAATTGGTTTTACACCGTTATAGTGGACTCGACCGCTGCGTCACTGGATTTTTATCCTGACTGGACTATATATTGACACATTGCCATTGTTTTTTAAAACAATATATATCTAGTTGACATACCCATTTTAAACATATTATATATAAACTAATAGATAAAGTGATTTTATCTATTTTCATATTGTTCATTTTGAATGTGCATTTACTAAAGCATATTGGTGATCAACAATAACAATGAAAGCTGTTATAAAATAGTTGTAAAAAATTGTAGTCCAATTGTAGAAATCCTGCCACATCATTTGCATCTGTATGTCCACAAAATCAAAAACAAAACCCCACCACTATTGCAAATAGCTAACACACATACATTCAAATTTCCTTTGTGTGATCTGATTGGCACTGACCAGACCAGTCCAATAATGCAGGTGAAATCCTTTCTATGATCCATTCAAACAGTCAAATTCTACTTGTTAATATAACTATGAATTTATGAAAATTAGCTAACATATACACAAATATGCCTTTAGTAAGTGTATTAATATTATGAGCAACACTTGATCCAAATTAATCTTATATTTTTGGGATCTTGGAATTATGGTTGCCCCAAGTTCAAGATAAATGGATTGATCCAGTGTTGTAGAATGACTATTTGTTCTTATCAGATCATTAGAAACAACCCCCTAGTATTTATTGCCCAGTGATCTCACCTCTCTGCTACCTGACCAGCAGACAAACTTAATTCTGTTCCACTAGTGATAATTATAGCAAGCTGCACGCTTAGCAACCTTGGATCCACTACATGCTGATTAAGCGTGCAGCCTGCAAGATAAAGAATGAAATAGTGTGGAATGCTTCTCAAAGACACAATTTTTTCTAGCTCGCCTCGCTCGCACATTTTCTTGAGGGTGGGAGATATCAATACCCCCCCGTAACACCAAAACCTGGATCCGCCCCTGAATCTGCCCTTGTTATTCTTAGAATTTTGACTCACAGATTAGCCAGGTTACTATCAAGTACGAGAAAGTAAGAGCGTCCAGTACGCGTAGACGGTGCTCTTGTTTGATATTTATTTTTGTCTAACCTCAAGAGTAAATGTCAGTACATCATAATACAATGTTTATTTTATCCAACAACTTAAATTTGGAGACAAAAAAAGCTTTCAAAATAAAATTGCACTATCTGACTATAACTCTGACTCTACCCCCTTATTGTGTGCCTCTTTAAATTCCATACATGAATTTGTTTACTATGTATTTTGATGGTATGTTATTACAGGATATATCAGCTCTAGGCACAGATGATTGGTACGATATTCTTGCCATTACACCCAAGGGTAAATCTATAGCTATTGGAAAATGTCATCTAAAGCTGGGTATCTGCAATAAACAGGTCAGTATATTCAATGATTGTACAGTGCAGAAAGTGCCATACTAATGGTATGCCTTTGTAGCTCGACTTTTCGATGAAAAAAGTCGAGCTATTGTCGTGACGGATCGTGTGTGTGCGTGTGCATTGGTTTAGTTTATTGTCAGAGTCATTTTCTCTTTCAATTACTCAAAGACTATCATAGGTCTCAACTGGAAACTTAAGATAGCTATTCACCATCACAAGGGGAGTCCATAACGACAAAGGTGTTAACTCTGTGACTAATATTTATGGAGTTATCTGCCCTTGTTTGGACTTAGTACATAGAAATAGTGGCAAATTTTACACATAAACTGATTTTTCTCAAACATTATCAAAGCTTTCAACTAGAAAGTCAGAACACTGGTGGAATATGATGACCTACATCTACTGACAAGAGGAAACAACTCTATACAGCATTTTATAAGAGTTATTCCCCTTTTCTGACTGCATCTTTACACAAAAATGTCAATTACTCAAAGACTATCAAAGGTATCCACTTGAAGCTCAACATACTTATTCACTATCACAAGGGGAGTTCTTACAAACAAGGCTGGTAACTCTGTGACCTATATTTATGAGTTATCTGCCCTTGTTACTCTTAGAATTTTGACTCACAGATGAGCAAGGTTACTATCAAGTACGAGAAAGTCGTGCGTCCAGCACTCGTAGGCGGTGCTTTTGTTTTAAGTGACAATGCACCAATCGCAACTTCTTGCGCTGATCAATCACAATACTGCCCGAAATATCCCGCAAAATGATCTCGGTAAAGCTAAATACCAAACAGAAAACTCTGTTTATAAAACAAAAATCAAATACCGAACAGAAACGTTCGGTATTTAGCTGTATATCCCGGAAACCACCATGTTTGAATGGCAGACCTCTGTGGGACTATTTGCAGGTCTATATATAGGTCTGTTACATTACATTTAATGCTGTTTTAACATTTGTTAACCTTTTGTTTAATCAGGTTATTTGAATAAATACTATACATGGCACTACAATAGTATGGCGTCCGGGACAACTCTAAATCAATTTCGGACAACTGATTATGTTAATCCCGTCAACTCTTAATTTCAATTGACAGCAAAATCGGACAACTGTCCAAAAAGTTCTTATAACCAATATTTACATCAGTGATTTGACTCTGTATACCGAAATTTATGACCCAAAGCATCAATTGTCCTTCTGGACATCGAAATAAACTATATGCATGAGTCAGTTTATAGATATAGAAACACGTAATACACGTAGATCTATAATTCGAATAATTAATAGGTAATTTTACAATAAAATATATCACAGCAAACCAACAAACTAAGTTTGCAACTTTGTAAAGCAGACAATTTATAGTTAGCATGATCTCGAGCTCACAACTTCAAAAGCGAGACACAGTAACTCGAAACTAGCGAGGCGACTTTGATGTGTCAGATGCAGCATAAAGTATTCAAAGATGCATGTATTAAATTGAAGTATTGAAATTGATACAATATGATTTATGCAGCAGACTTTTCAGGCGTTGCAGACAAAATTTTGGTGAGCTATTTTAAATGTCAAACTAGCGGACATCGCTGAATATTAGAAATCTTAATTAAGTGACATTGAACCATGTTGCTAAGGACGGTGCGGTAGTATTGTTTGAAATTCATGGCAGGTTATTGTATTAAAACTATCTTTATTAGTTATGAAAGATCGGATATATGACATCAATAAGAGACGTGAAAGTTGCACTATTTAGGATACATACATATTTTCAGACACACTCGTTTTTGGTTAATTATTCATATATTATTGGCTACTTGCTAGAATGTAGGCATGTTTAATGTTGTTACATAATCTTAAATTTCATTTATCATCGGAAATACACCGATATTTGTCCCCAAAATTTACAGGCTAAGCCCCCATCCCAAAATGATCAGAAAAAGCCCAGAAATGAGGACCCAGGTCCTGCATATGACATACTTCTTCAAGAAAGAATTACATTGTACATATGTATGAATCTTTGCACATTCTAATTACAACAAATCATATGCTTCATCCAAGTATTCAACTGCCTTATACAATTTTCTGCCATACAAACATTCAACTTGTATTGTCCTTGTTCACATTGTTTTGGCAAGCTTCAATTTCAGAGTATTTCTGATTTGTAAAGTACATATTTTGTCTATTAGCCAAACTTGGTGTGTATTGGTATACATATTTTGTCTATTAGCCCAACTTGATGTGTATTTGTAGTACATATTTTGTCTATTAGCCCAACTTGATGTGTATTTGTAGTACGTATTTTGTCTATGAGCTCAACTTGATGTGTATTGGTAGTACATATTTTGTCTATTAGTTTAACTTGATGTGTATTGGTAGTACCTATTTTGTCTATTAGCTCAACTTGATGTGTATTGGTATACATATTTTGTTTATGAGCTCAACTTGATGTGTATTGGTAGGACATATTTTGTCTATGAGCTCAACTTGATGTGTATTGGTATACATATTTTGTCTATGAGCTCAACTTGATGCGTATTGGTAGTACATATTTTGTCTATGAGCTCAACTTGATGTGTATTGGTAGTACATATTTTGTCTATGAGCTCAACTTGATGTGAATTTGTAGTACATATTTTGTCTATGAGCTCAACTTGATGTATAAGAGTATATTTAAATTTGCATGTTTTAGCACAACTTGTTTGATTGTCTGTTTCAGGAGTTTTATGAGAACTTTTCAAGTGAGGATTACTATCAAGCATACAAACAGTTCTTGTTATACACTTGTAAAAACTCAGAGAAAAATCCTTCAGTATGTAGATCAATACATTTTTCTTTTACCAGTGTGTTTAAACAAAGTACTGTTGAAGTTAATAAAAGGGCTAATTGGTTTCTTTGTATATGATATGTTAGCACCTTTTTATGCCCCCCGTATTGGTAGATCAGGAGGCATATAACGATTCACCTTCCATTCGTCCGTCCGTTCGTTCGTTTGTCTGTCCATCTGTCCGGTTAACCCCAATTGACCGTTTCTTCTAGCATTAATATGGCTTGCTACAAGCTTTCATACTTGCATGGATGTTGTATTTGAACATTCTCCACACGCCAAATCACCTAGCCTCATTTTGACCTTCACAGTGACCGAATTTTGGACTGAGACTTTTTAAGCGTCCAATTCTTGTTAATCCAAATGTCGTCTTACATCAAGGCGTTGTCTTCAAACTTGACATACTTGTTTACTATCATAAGCCCCTTACATTATCAAAGCCAAGTAACACTATCCAACATTTTAACAGAATTATGGCCCCTGATTGATTTAGCTATTTTAGCTCACCTGAGCACAAAGTGATCAAGGTGAGCTATTGTGATCACCCTTTTGTCTGTCGTCCACCGTCCGCCGTGCACCGTCAACAATTGGACTCTAGAGGTCATAATTTTCACTTAATCTTTTTTAAACTTGGTCACAATCAGGGTTCCCACGGTCAGGGAAAAGTCAGGAAAAAACATAATTTTTTTGAAGGTCAGGGAAAAGTCAAGGAATTATTAAATAGTTTATAATTGGGTCATTTCGGGTCAAAAACTAGGTCACTAGGTCACACCACAAAAATCTAGAGGTCACATTTTTGACATAATCTTAATGAAACTTGGTCACAATTTATGTCTCTATGATATCTAGGTCAAGTTTGTAACTGGGTCATCTGGGGTCAAAAACTAGGCAACTAGGTCAAATCAAAGAAAACCCTTGTTAACACTCTAGAGGTCACATTTTTACCTACTAATCTTTATGAAACTTGGTCACACTGTTTGTCTCTATAAAATCTAGGCCAATTCTTAACAGGGTAATCTGGGGTCAAAAACTAGGTCACTAGGTCAAATCAAAGAAAAACCTTGTAAACACTCTAGATGTCACATTTTTAATATAATCTTAAGGAAACCTGGTCACAATGTGTATCTTTATGTACTTATGTCAAGTTTGTAACTGGGTCATCTGGGGTCTAACATTCGATCACAAGGTCACATTGAAGAAAACATTGTTAACACTAGAGGTCACATTTTTTACCTAATCTTTATGAAACTTGGTCATAATGTTTGTCTCTATGGAATCTAGGCCAAGCCATTAACTGGGTCACCTGGGGTCAAAAACTAGGTCACTAGGTCAAATCAAAGATAAACCTTGTTAACACTCTAGAGGTCATATTTTGATATAATCTTAATGAAACTTGGTCACAATGTGTATCTCTATGAACTCTAGGTCAGGTTCATAACTGGGTCATCTGGGGTCAAAAACTAGGTCACAAGGTAACATCAAAGAAAAATATTGTTAACACTCCAATGGTCACGCTTTTTGCCTAATCTTTATGAAACTTGGTCACAATGTGTATCTCTATATAATTTAGGTCATGTTCGCAACTTGGTCACCTGGAGTTAAAAACAAGGTCACCAGGTCACATTGATATAAAACCTTGTTAACACTCTCGATGTCACATTTTTTACCTAACCTTGATGAAACGTGGTCACAATGTTTGTCTATATGAAATCTAGGTCAAGTTCATAACTGGGTCATCTGGGGTGAAAAACTAGGTCACCAGATCACATCAAATAAAACCTTGTTTAAACTCTAAAGGTCAAATTGTTTACCTCATCTTCATAAAACCAGATCATAAAGTGTGTATTCAATAAAATCTACATAAAATATAAGGTCAATTTATCATCACAAATACTGATTCTGCCTAAACTGCTAGTTATCAAGTGAGTGCTTTAGGGCCAATGGCCCTCTTGGTGACATAGTCTTAATGAAACTTGGTCACAATGTATGTCTATATGAAATCTAGGTCAAGTTCGTAATTGGGTCATCTGGGGTCAAAAACTAGGTCACAAGGTCACATCGAAGAAAAACCATGTTAACATTCTAGAGGTCACATGTTTGAGGTAATCTTAATGAAAATTGGTCACAATGTATGTCTCTATAAAATGTAGGACAAGTTCAAAATCAGGTCATCTGGGGTCAAAAACTAGGTTACCAGGTCACATCAAAGAAAAACCTTGTTAACACTCTAGAGGTCACTTTTTTACATAATCTTAATGAAACTTGCCCACAATGTATGTCTCTATGAAATATAGGTCAAGTTCTTAACTTGGTCATCTGGGGTCAAAAATTAGGTCATCGGGTCACATTGGAGAAAAATCTTGTTGACTCTAGAAGTCACAATTTTTACCAAATCTTTATGAAATTCAGTCATAATGTTTGTCTCTGTAGAATCTAGGCCAAGTTTGAAATAAGGTCATCTGGTGAAAAAAACTAGGTCACCAGGTCACATCGAAGAAAAGCCTTGTTTATATACTCTAGAGGTCAAATTGTTTACGTCATCTTTATAAATCAAATACTAAGGTCATATCGTAACAAATAAGGATTCTGCCTAAAATGCTTGCATCAGGTGAGTGTTTTAGGGCTAATGACCCTCTTGTTTAAATATAGTTCTTGTTATACATATTTTGATCTTACTATTCATTCAAGGCCGTGGAACAGGCATTTTCAGTATTTGTTTAATTTAACTCGTTTTTGGGGGCTATGAGAAATTCATACGGTCCGTATATAACACCCTGTCCCTGAGACACTATTGACTTGCAGCACTGATAAAAACTCGATACATCTGGATGCTACACACCTGCCCCAAACTGGAAGTAGGAAAAATTGTCGACATTTCGAATAAAGGTCACCGGAAATGACAATGTGACGAAAAACATCTTTTTTTAATTTAGCATGACAGGCCTACTTTTGGGCTCCTTAATAGGGCATTGATCCTGACCCCTTTGTCTAGCCCTATATTCCTTCTATAGAAAAATAAAAACTTGTTGGCGCTAAATGTTATTGCAATTCCACAGGGAATCGTACCGCAATGGCGGGTAGGACTAGTAATTTCAGTTTTGGAAAATCTACGTTCAAAGCCCTCTTTAAAGGGGTCCAGCGGGCCCAAAAACCTGTGCACGACCCTGTGCCCGTAATATCCTATAGTCTTGGATGCCTGTGTACCCATGACAGCAAATTTCCTGAATTTGGGCATTTAGGTCGAAAACTACAGAAGGCCCAAATGGCCATCCCGGCAAGTCTGCATTAGTATTCTATGGTAGCGGAAAGGATATGTAACCTAATAAAAATTGAACTATACACTGCCCACTAAAAATAAGTTTACAGATGTTATTTTCCTACTTACTTGCCTGTAATAATACTAATTGCACAACAGTGAAGCAACAATTTATTTGAAAAGGAATATTTTTGTTTATTAAATGGAAAGGCCATACATTAATTGGTACCCTAGGTGCAAAATCTAAAGTTTCTACATGTATGTGCCTCTTGAATGGTACCTTTGTCACAAAAAGATGGAAAATTCAGCCTTTTTGATCACATGGTTATTTTAGTTCCGAACATCTTCATCTTTATTTCTATCTCTATTTTGTCTTAAATTTAGTAACTGTAGTTACAGAAACTAGTATAATTGTGACCGTCAACTCTGATAAACAGATAATGAATAATTTAACCAAGTTTAATTTTGCAAAAATTATTTACTGTATACTTATTTTTGGTGGGCACTGTATATGTAACCGTTTATTCACTATTCAAACCAGGCAAATTATACAAGACTTTTAGTATACTATAAGGTCTGTATATAAAATATATATTTCATATAAGGTCTGTATATACATTTATCCTACCATTAGGCCTTTATTAGCCCGAATTTGACCGGTCGTGTAAAATTTAGCTTTATTATGCCATGTGAGCTTTATTAGGTTATGTGGTCACATGACATGGGACTACTATCAACCTCAAGTTCAACCAAATTATTCAGTGTTGAAGGCAAATCTTACAAAATTATTGGAGCGGGGCCTGATATATTGAATCCTAAACACGTCACGGGCCTGATTTATTCTATTTACCCAGTCACTAAATATGTTTGGTAGGGGAACAATGATACTCATATTGTTACTTTAAAAACGGGAAACGTCACATACTGAGTGACGTCATGTAGGTTTTGACGTCATTACAACTTCTAATTTCTAGAATGTCATTGATAGATTTTGAAGAGACTCGACATTGAAACCCAAAATGTGTTTACATGTTTTGCATGTTATGTTGAATTCACTTGTAGGTTTGTGTTTATTGATTGTATTTGAATTGTAGCGCATTACTGAATTCTCGTTCAGATTTTCTGATTTGTCTTTTAATATGAAACTGGATTTTCTAGATTTCATTTGGAGACCTTGGAATGCTAATGTTTCGATATCGTTGCGTGGGTAAAATCCACAGGGTTTGTGTTCGTATTTTAAAGGTGAAGAAATCATGTTTTGTGTTAGAAAAGAGGTGCAGGATTAAATAGAACACTAGGATTTAAGTGCCTTATATCATATAAATTTATTAGGTTTGTCTGCGAAAGGCTTATTCGGCTCACCAAGGCTCCCTGAATAAACTTTCTCCAACTCACCCAATAAATTCAAGTAATATGAGGCACTAACCTATAGATGAACCACGAGTTTTGAGCCGTGACAGGAGATTACACTATTTAGTCATGGTGGGTGAATATACCTGGTTAGGATGCCTTTAAAATGCGTTGATATATATTTTTGTATGAACTGTTATTGTCAGTATCGCTGGCTCAATCAGTATAATTTTTTATATAGAGCTTGATTTTCAGCCTGAGACATCAGGGTTCAAGTTCTGATAACTGCTCTATTTTTTTTCTCAACTACATTTTGTTCCTTTTTCGTAAAGATTATGAAGACATTGTTCAATAACCATTAAATGATTTTAAATAATTAGTTTGACTTTTCATTCTACTTGTAATGGTTTTTCATGCTTTCCTGTTTTTATATCATGTCTTTCCTCGGTCCAGTATTTATTTATATTTTACAGAATCCAATACTGAAACTTGTGTCAAAGATTTTTTACTTCACTTGAGGTGTTGGTTGACGACCCGTCAGTCTCTGAGTGGGATGATGCATTTGAATATTCTATTACGGGTGCTTGAAGACCGTTTATTGCAATATCTAACGCCAGTGTTTGTATCATCAACTGTTATACATTAAAATATACTGTTTTAGGCCGGTATTCCATGTGCACGCGTCCGTGCCCCGCTCCCTTGTTCCGCTTCCTTGTGCCACATACTAATAAATCGCTCATTATTAAATACATTCTAGGAAATGCATAACTTTCTTGTGTAATGTTACTTGAACAAGCAATTTGAAAAAATAAAAAGTGACCGTACCAAGAATCGAACCTAGAAAAGTAAGTCTCATAAGTCATCGGCGTATCCATTGGGCCACGTATTCAGATACTTACAGAAATTACTTATTTAACTTATGTTGGTATTGCTTATATATTCCTACTCTTCTAGGGTGAATCAACTTTGCTGCATAAATTAGTAACGGCTCAAAAAACATGGTTCATCTATAGTATTCTCTATATGTATTTCATATAAGGTCTGTATAAACATATATATTTCATAATTATAAGGTCTGTATAAACATGTATATTTCATTACCATTTCATCAGAGACATATTGGAGGTGCTTATGGTTCACTGTCACTAAAGGATCACAGAATATTGAAGATGTTTGCTGAGGCACATTGTATACCAAACCTATCACAGGCTATTGTGTATGTAAAGCTCAATGTTATTAATTGTATAAACATATATTTACTTCATTTAACCAAATTTACACAGCAGCAACAGGCGTTACTGCAATTATTAAGCATGTCATTATATTGGTACATCTTGATTTATTTGAAAGATATTAGTACAAAAAGTGCATTTAAAATACATTTTATTTGATAATATTTGGCATGATTGAAACAAGTTACCGTAGCATAACTTCCCCAGTATAGATGTACTATCTTAAGTTGATTGGTTTATAAAATTCATTAAGACTGTTTGAATAGTTTGTTCACAATAATCGTTTTAAAGCAACTGAGTCCAAAATGTGACCACCACGAGCAGCAACTTATGCTAGGCAGCTGATAGTATATAATTCTAGCACATCAGTTGATTTACGCATGCATATACATATTATATACTCTGCTCTTTAAATCGGGACGCATGTATAGTAAAGTGACTTGAGTATTATAGATGGGAAGGCTCAGTTATTATTTACCCCATTACTAAAGTAGGGGGGGCTATTTAGGAGTCACTTTGTCGGATGGTCTGTCCCAAAGTTTGGTCAGGCCGTATCTTCTGTATACATTGAAGGATTTTTGAATACCTTGGTACATTTGTTCACCTTGATGAGACGGTGCATCATGCTAAACAATGACGTCAATATCTTAAAGGTCAAAGTCACACTTGGAGTTCAAAGGTCAAAAATGGCCATAATTGAGCTTGTCGGGAGCATAATTAAGTCATCTATTGTGGGATTTGAAAATAATGTGGCACAAATGTTCACCATTACCAGACGATGTGTCATATGAAGCAATTACGTCAATATCTAAAAGGTCAAGGTCACACTTGGCATTGAAAGGTCAAAAATAGACAAAATTGAGCTTGTCCTGGCCGTAACTATGTCATTTATCAAGGGATTTTACAATCATTACAATATCACAAAGGTCAAGGTCGCACTTAAGAGTTCAATGGTCAGATATGACCATAATTTATGTTGTCTTGACCATAACTTCATCATATATTGTTGAATTTAAAAAACTAGGTCACTATATCAAGTTATAGAAAAACCTTGTGTTGTCACTAGAGGTCATAATTTTGACCTAATCTTTATTAAACTTGGTCACAATTATCATGTCAACTAAATCTAGGTCAAGTTTGATATTGGGTCATTCGGGGTAAAAAACTAGGTCACAAGGTCAAATCATAGAAAAACCTTGTGTAGTCACTAGATCACAATTTTAACTTAATCTTTATGGAACTTGGTCACAATAATCAAGCCAACACAATCTAGGTCAAAAAGATTATATTAAGTCAGACAGGGAAGGCAGCACTCAACTTAACCAGCCGAGCACAGAAAACATTAAAACACACAAAGCACAATGCCCAACTGAACCAACCGAGCACAGGAAACATAAAACATATAAAGACACAATGCCCAACTAAACAAGCGCAGATCCACCCAAGTCCAAGCTATCGAAAAGTACAATAAATTGTAACTAGCTGAATGACCCAGTTTCCACAGCAAAAGGACTATAATGTCCCGCTTTAGCTGTAAGAAATCTTAAAACGAAGAAGTGCCCAACACACTACCGACCAAGAAAGTTAAACGCCCCTTGTCTGATTGTTTAAAAGCTGAATAGAAAAGATTCAGCAAACAAAAGGCAGAAAGCCTACGCTGAATGACCTAGTTACAACAGTAAAACTGCTGAACTACATAGTTTTAGCAGCCTTTAGTCTCAAAAGTTAAGTAACAGTATTAAAACGTTGAAAGGCCCGATTCCAGCAACAAAAACTCTGAAAACCTTAAGACGAGTGACCCAGTTTCAATAAGTAAAATGACGTAATTGAACAAATCAAGATATGACGTAATGAACAAGTCATTAAGAATTGCAAGCAATAGAGAAGTCCCCTACCGGTTTAAAGCTATTTTCAGTGTGTCTGTTGCCATAGCAACCACAATTCCCGTCAGAACCAAAACTGACAGACTGATGGCAAACCAATAGTCCCCTCCGGTCAAAAACCGGTAGGGGACTTAAAACTATCAAGTTCGATATTGGGTCATCCGGGGTCAAAAACTAAGTCACAAGGTCAAAACATAGAAAAACCTTGTGTAGTCTGTAGAGGTCAAAATTTTGACTTTATTTTTATGAAACTTGGTCACAATGATCATCTCAACAAAATCTAGGCCAAGTGTGATATTGGGTCAACCGGGGTCAAAAACTAGGTCACAAGGTCAAATCATAGCAAAAATCTTGTGTAGTCACTAGAGGTCACAATTTTGGCCTTATCTTTATGAAACTAAGACACAATGATCATCTTAACATAATCTAAGTCAAGTTGGATATTGGGTAGATAGATAGATAGATAGATAGATAGATTTTGGTCAAATCATAGAAAAACGTTGTGTAGTCTGTAGAGGTCACAATTTTGACTTAATCTTTATGAAACTAGGTCACAATGATCATCTCAACAAAATGTAGGTCCAGTACGAATTTGGGTCATCTGGGGTCAAGAACTAGGTCACAAGGTCAAATCATAGAAAAACCTTGTGTATTCGCTAGAGGTCACATATGAACCCAATCTTAAACTTTGTCACAATAATAATGTCAACAAAATCTAGGTCAAATTTGATATTGGGTCATTCAGGGTCAGAAAGTAAGTCACAAGGTCAAATCATAGAAAAACCTTGCTAGTGACTAGAGGTCACAATTATGACCTAGTATTTATGAAACTTAGTCACAATGATCATCTCAACATAATCTAGGTCAAGTTCGATATAGGGTCATCTGGGGTCAAAAACTAGGTCACAATTTCAAATATTAGAAAAACCTTGTGCAGTCCCTGGAGGTCTCATTGTTGGCCTTATCTTTATTAAAGTTCAATATTGGGTCATCTAGGGTCAAAAACCTGGTCAATAGAGGCTACAATTAGGGGGTCTGCATGAACTATTAGGACAGGTGAGCCACCTATGGCCCTTTTGGCCCTCTTGTTGTATGCTTACCAATCAAAATGACCATTAGAAAATGGTCGATTTCGCTAAAACCCACCATGAACATCCCTACAGTGTATTACGCCATCGAAAATTGTAAGCAAAGTTCTAACTTTGAATTATATCGTAGGAAGGTAAATTTAAGCATGTTTTCAAATGCTTTCAATGCACATAGTTACGTGTTTTTTGTTCACCTACAACCTTATAAAGATAATAAATGCTGTAAATGTTGTAAATTATGAAAAACAAAATGCACCCCTGGTACCCGGCTGTACGTTTACCAGGGTGACGCTGGAAAATAGGCTGGTAATCCCTGGTATAGCATGGAAATCCATGGTAATTCCTGGTAAATGACCAACTTTCCATGTTTTCGATCTTAAAATGCGGTACATTTTGTCCAGCCTTTTCCAGTGTATGCTGGAAATATTTCTTCCATGTTTTTCCTCATTTTACCCTGGAAAAGGTTGGACAAAGAGTCCGAATACTCCAGGCTCTCATTTACCATGGTATTCCAGGGTTATTCCTGGTACTTTTTCACCCGGGCGAGTGACTGTTGGGCTCAATGCCTTTGTAATCAACCTTGTTATGAATATATAAATTTTACAAAAAAAAATAATTTTGATCAATAACCAGGTCACTAAGTCAAATCATAGAAAAAACCTTGTGTATGCTATATTAGGCTGCAGTTTTCACTGGATCTTTGTGAAAGGTGATCAGAATGTTTGTCTAGATGAAGTCTACATCAATGGGTAATCTGATATAAATTACAAAGTCACTTGTTTAGTCAACATGAAAACCTTTTACATGCAACAGAGGCTGCATTTTCTTGAATCTTATACTATATATATTTAGTCAAAATTGTTAATGGTTACTGTTTACCTTTTCCGGCATGCACTACAATGACAGGTGAGCAAATTTTGTTCTTGTATTTGTGTTTGTTATGACTTTTTCCTGCTCGCCACAAATTGTATGTTATCTCCAGTTAGGATAAGAAGAGTGACACGGTGATCCTAACTGGACTGTCTTTTACAGTACATTTATGTTGCAACCTGTTCACAGTCGTCCTTTGTATATTGAACAATGACTTAGTTATCTGCATTTTAGCATTTCTTAGCATATTCATTCCTGAATAAGAAAAAAATGAAATTTTAATCTTTTAACCTCTCTACAAACTCCAACTATTCCCAACATTAGCCAACATCTGTGTCCCCTTACAACTACTCTAACATCTGCCAACATCTGTGTCTCCTTACAACCACTCCAACATCAGTCAACATCTGTGTCCCCTTACAACTACTCTAACATCTGCCAACATCTGTGTCCCCTTACAACCACTCTAACATCTGCCAACATCTGTGTCCCCTTACAACTACTCTAACATCTGCCAACATCTGTGTCTCCTTACAACCACTCTAACATCAGTCAACATCTGTGTCCCCTTACAACTACTCTAACATCTGCCAACATCTGTGTCCCCTTACAACCACTCTAACATCAGCCAACATCTGTGTCCCCTTACAACTACTCTAACATCTGCCAACATCTGTGTCTCCTTACAACCACTCTAACATCAGTCAACATCTGTGTCCCCTTACAACCACTCTAACATCAGTCAACATCTGTGTCCCCTTACAACCACTCTAACATCAGTCAACATCTGTGTCCCCTTACAACCACTCTAACATCTGTCAACATCTGTGTCTCCTTACAACCACTCTAACATCTGCCAACATCTGTGTCCCCTTACAACCACTCTAACATCAGTCAACATCTGTGTCCCCTTACAACCACTCTAACATCAGTCAACATCTATGTCCCCTTACAACCACTCTTACATCAGTCAACATCTGTGTCCCCTTACAACCACTCTAACATCAGTCAACATCTGTGTCCCCTTACAACCACTCTAACATCTGTCAACATCTGTGTCTCCTTACAACCACTCTAACATCTGCCAACATCTGTGTGTCCTTACAACCACTCTTACATCAGTCAACATCTGTGTCTCCTTACAACCACTCTAACATCAGTCAACATCTGTGTGTCCTTACAACCACTCTTACATCAGTCAACATCTGTGTCTCCTTACAACCACTCTAACATCAGTCAACATCTGTGTGTCCTTACAACCACTCTAACATCAGCCAACATATGTGTGTCCTTACAACCACTCTAACATCAGCCAACATATGTGTCCCCTTACAACCACTCTAACATCTGTCAACATCTGTGTGTCCTTACAACCACTCTTACATCAGTCAACATCTGTGTCCCCTTACAACCATTCTAACATTAGCCAACATCTGTGTCCCCTTACAACCACTCTTACATCAGTCAACATCTGTGTCTCCTTACAACCACTCTAACATCAGTCAACATCAGTGTGTCCTTACAACCACTCTAACATCAGCCAACATCTGTGTCCCCTTACAACCACTCTAACATCAGCCAACATCTATGTCTCCTTACAACCACTCTTACATCAGTCAACATCTATGTCTCCTTACAACCACTCTTACATCAGTCAACATCTGTGTCTCCTTACAACCACTCTAACATCAGTCAACATCTGTGTCCCCTTACAACCACTCTTACATCTGCCAACATATGTGTCCCCTTACAACCACTCTAACATCAGTCAACATCTGTGTCCCCTTACAACCACTCTTACATCTGCCAACATATGTGTCCCCTTACAACCACTCTAACATCAGCCAACATCTGTGTGTCCTTACAACCACTCTAACATCAGTCAACATCTGTGTCTCCTTACAACCACTCTTACATTAGTCAACATCTGTGTGTCCTTACAACCACTCTAACATCAGCCAACATCTGTGTATCCTTACAACCACTCTAACATCAGCCAACATCTGTGTGTCCTAACAATCACTCTAACATCAGTCAACATCTGTGTGTCCTTACAACCACTCTAACATCAGCCAACATCTGTGTGTCCTAACAACCACTCTAACATCAGTCAACATCTGTGTCCCCTTACAACATCAGGGAACATCTCTGTCTCCTTTCAACACCAGCAAACATCTGTGTCTCGTTAATGTTGTTGTGGAGTGGTTCTCTGTTGAATTATAAAAAAAGCTGATTTATTTAAAAATGAGTATTCTGTTATTGTAGGAATGTTATTTGCCTGTTAGAACTAAAATGTGAGGATGGGTTTGTTGATGAGAATGAAGCTAACCCACATATTGCGCTGGACAATCTCAAAATGACTTGGGCTACCATGCAGATTGGTCAGAAAAATCTGCTTGACAGAATGCCACTTACAGATATTGAGGTACGTATATATATAAATATGAGTCAAATATAGTAATATCTTAAGTTTCTTTTAGACAATCATCGATGGTCAATCACACTCTGAATATCTCTTAAACAATATGCTAGTATTGATGTTTTGTCACTGTGTGAACCACATGCGTCCGTCATGTTATGCCCCCTCCAGACCCCTATGCTACCCAGGAACCCCCCTACCAACCCAAACTCTACAACCATTCATATTACAAAGTTTCATTTACTTATCACTACAAATAGCAACTTTCTGATCAAACTATTTAACACAATATTAGCTATGGTTAGGGGAGATAAAAAGGTCTATGACTTACGCAACTGAACACTGCTGAAAATACGCAGGTCTTTTTAGCTCACCAGGTGAGTGTCACTAAGTTGTCCGTAGTCCGTCAACAATGTGCTTGTGTAGACACTAGAGGTCGCAATTTTGACCTAATCTTTATGAATCTTGGTCCCAATGACCATCTCAACAAAATCTAGGTCAAGTTTGATATTGGGTCGTCCGGGGTAAAAAAACTAGGTCACAAGGTCAAATCATTGAAAAACCTTGTGTAGTCACTAGAGGTAATAATTTTGACCTAATCTTTATGAAACTTGGTCACAATGATCAACTTAACAAAATCTAGGTCAAGTTCGATATTGGGTTATCTGGGGTCAAAAACTAGGTCGAAAGGTCAAATCCTAGAAAAACCTTGTATAGACACTAGAGGTCACAATTTTGGCCTAATCTTTCTTTGGTCGAAAGGTCAAATCATAGAAAAACCTTGTATAGACACTAGAGGTCACAATTTTGGCCTAATCTTTCTGAAACTTGGTGACAATGATCACCTCAACAAAATCTAGGTCAAGTTCGATATTGGGTTATCTGGGGTCAAAAACTAGGTCGAAAGGTCAAATCATAGAAAAACCTTGTGTAGTCACTGGAGGTCATAATTTTGATCTTATCCTTATGAAACTTGGTCAAATTATGACCATCTCAACAAAATCTAGGTGAGTGCGATATTGGATCAAGAACTAGGTGACTAGGTTAAATCATAGGGCTTGCATGCAGTACTACAACAGGTGACCTAGGGCCAAAAAATCTAGGTCAAGTTTGAAATTGGGTCATCCGGGGTCAAAAACTCGGTCACAAGGTCAAATAATAGAAAAATCTTATAAAGTCACTAGAGGTCACAATTTTATCCTTATCCTTTTGAAACTTGGTCACAATGATCATGTAAACAAAATCTTGGCAAAGTTCGATATTGGGTAATTTTTGGGCAAAAACTAGGTCACAAGGTCAAATCATAGGAAAACCTTGTGTAGTAACTGTTTTAGCCTAATATTTATGACACTTGGTCACAATGATCATCTCAACAAAATCTAGGTCTCATGTGATATTGGATCATCTGGGGCCAAGAACTAGGTCACAAAGCAAATCACAGGGCTTGATGCACTACTACGACAGGTGAGCGACCTAGGGCCCTTTTGGCCCTCTTGTTAAAGAAAGAGATGTGTACGCCCGAGCATCACAAACCTGTTATTGTTTGTTACACAAATGATTATTCTTTCATATGGTATATACATAAGCACACAAAAATGTCCCTATTTTTGGCAGCGAGTTGTTAAAGTGCACAAAATCTGTCTCGTTGACCAAGTGACCTAATCCTGTTTATATATACATTGTTTTGGGTAAAATATGAAAGATAACTGGTGCTCAATATCTAAGAACTGGAAAAGGAATTGGCAAAGGAACTGGTATTGAAAAAGAAAACTGGAGCCACAGCACAATAACGATACATAAATGTGAGATGTTTTAATGCTCTAACATGGTATACATAATAGTATTTTGATGTGGGCAAATCTATTGTAGAAGAAGAGAGACACTTATTAATCTAAATCACGATTCGAAAATATAATCAAAGCGCTGAAAGCCCTATAGTTGTTCGAATGAGTGCATGCAGAAAAAGGATACATTGAATATGACGTTGTATTTTTCACAATCTTAATTTTATTACTAACGAAAACTCTTTAATAATACATGCTTGAAAGCCTTGATATAAAGACAATCAAATTTGTATAGGCTAATCTTTCCATAACAGAAAATCTGTATTGCACAGGAACTGAGCCATGGCTGCATCTTTAACTATTTGCTCAATATACATTATGTACTATGTGAATTGGCCATCTGTTATATATATAGCAGAAAAATTTATGACAAACAGTTAAGGCCTCTACTTATGAACTGGAATCATATCTTCAGAAGTATTGAAAGGCTAATTTTAATTTATGGGCATTATAATTGTGCTCATAACAACGACGAAATATACACTTTCAAAATATGTTAAAAACTATGCCCTCGTGAAAATTTTAAATTTAACACGACAAATGTCATGATGAAATATATATTGTATTCACTTTAAACAAACAAATATTCTCTATTTACTTTGCTGTGTTATGTGCCGAACGATTCAACAAAGTCAAATTTGTGTGCAAAATATTTATCAGGTATTAATACATGATTCTGTTAATCAAGCAATTTGGTTTCTATGGGATGTAATCTTTATCATTGACTGGAGGGCAACATTGGAAGGGCTTTGCTTATGCAACACACTCCCGCTGTTCTTGATGTTCAGAAACATGCTCTCGATCATGCGATTACGGACGCTTGAAATAACAGATATTTCTGCTTTCTTTGGTAAATGAACTATTGCATTTAGGACAAAGCGGATTTAGCTCAGTGGTAACGCACTGGGCTGTCAATCCAGAGGTCATGGGTTCAATCCCTGGCATCGGAATTTGACATTTCTGAAATATTTATTATATTTCCCACTATATCTGGCCGTGTGGTCTGCAAAGTATCTGGAAGTGCCAGGAAGCTGTGTATCGGTGCTATACACCGGGCACATTAAAGAACCAGGCTGTCTATTCGAAATAAGAGCTAGACGCACTTCTGCAGTGCCGGACATGCCTGTATCTAATGTCTCTCTCTCCCTTCAGGGGCTTTCTCTCAGTCTGTCCCTCTGGTCAGATCATGCTGTATCTGCACTGGTAGAAAATGCACCTGATTAGATCAAAAGCGGAATACATTGATGGGATGGACAAAAATTCCAAATATTTCTCTAATCTTGAAAAGAAACGAAATGAAAGAAAAATAATTTCACGTCTAATAATTGATAATAAAAACTATATTACAAGAATGTAAATCGTTCTTTCAAACATTATATCGAAAGGAAAATTTAAATCAAGATGACTCCTTTTTTCTCAACCCTGCAAACAAACTTAATGAAGTTCAAAAACGCTCTTGTGAAGGCAAACTAACAGAAAAGGAATGTTCAACCGCCTTGTACAAAATGCAAAACAATAAAAGCCCTGGATCAGATGGACTGACAACTGAATTTTATAAAATATTTTGGAACGATATTAAACATTTCTTGGTGAATTCATTAAACTACTCATATCAAACCAAACAATTAACCCAATTACAAAAACAAAGTATTATAACACTGCTACCGAAGCAAGACAAAGATCTTATGAACTTAAATAATTGGAGACCTATTTCATTACTAAATATTGACTACAAAATAGCCTCAAACGCCATTGCCAACCGCACTAAATCAGTATTAGAATCCATCATACATAATTCACAAACGGGTTTTGTACAAAATAGGTATATCGGTGAAAATATAAGAACGATTTATGATTTATTAGACTTCTCAAATAACGCCAAAAAATCAGGCATACTATTCTTTGCAGACTTCGAAAAAGCTTTCCACAGTATAGATCATCATTTTTTCTACAAAACTCTTGACTATTTCAATTTTGGAGAATCTTTTAAACAATGGATAAATACCTTTTATAATGATATGCAAGCATGCTTCACGAATAATGGATTTATGTCAGACTTCTTCAAAATCGAGAGAGGAGTAAGACAAGGTTGTCCATTATCTCCTTATTTATTTATTATGTCAATCGAACTACTATCAATATCTGTAAGAAATAACAATAACATAATAGGAATCACAAACGCTGGTGAAGAAATAAAAAATACAATGTTTGCAGATGATGCCACATTTGCACTAAAGGGTGACAATGAAAAGTCTTTCATTGAACTCATTGACAACATAGACAAATTCAGTAATATTTCAGGTCTTAAACTCAACACAAAGAAATCCACAGTATTAAGAGTTGGACCATTAAAACACACAAATCGAATATTTTGCAAAATGAAACAATTTAATTGGACTTCCACACAAGCAACAACACTCGGTATAATATTTACAAATGATGACAAACAAATTCATCTCAACTTAACAAAGCAAATAGAAAAAATGAAATCTACTCTAAGGCAATGGTCAAAACATAATCTTACTCTACTAGGAAAGATTACAGTCATAAAAACATATGCACTACCAAAATTATACCCTTTAACCGTTTTAGAAAATCCACCACAAGCTACAATAAATGATATAAGTAAATCACTTTACACCTTTCTTTGGAACAATAAACCAGACAAAATAAGCAGAAATATCATCATTCAAAACTACGAAGCTGGTGGTCTTAAAATGGTGGACATAAATTATTTTATCAATAGCTTAAAGTCTGGGTGGGTAAAAAGACTTATTGATGATCAAAATAAAGGAAATTGGAAACATATTTATACAAAAGAATTGAACAAATTTGGAGGCGAATTATTGTTCGAGAGTAACATGTCGGAAAAAGAAATTAAACACAGTTTTAGAAATACTTTTCTCAAAGATGTGATCTTATGCTGGACTAAAGTAAAACAAAACACTGACTCTGGAATAACCAACTGATTACCACAAACAACAACACACTATTTTACAAACATTGGTACAGAAATGGAATTGAATATATTTAAAACATGTGTACAAAACAGAGGAAAATAGATTTTATACTTTTGAAGAAATACAAGATAAATATGATATACCGAATTATGATCTTCTTTAATATGTAACACTGGTAAGGAGTATACCAACACACTGGAATGAAAATTTCAACATAAATAGTTCCGAAAACGAAGAAAACGAACCAGAAGCACTAGTAAACAGACTTAAATTTTGCAAAAAGCCCACTCGATTAATATATAACACCTGTCTGAAGTACGCTCAACAAAATAAGATAGACAAAGCTGAACTTAAATGGAACAATAACTTTGAAAATATTGACTGGAAATACACATATTTCCTACCAATTAGATCAACAATCGAATCAAAACTACGAGAATTTCAGTATAAATATCTAAAAAATATTGTACCAACAAATCAATTCCTTCTTAAATGTGGTTATGTGGAATCAAGTACATGTTCATTTTGTAACATGTTTGTTGAAACAGTTAAACATTTGTTTTGGGAGTGCCACGAAGTCCAAGTATTTTGGAATAGATGCTCTTTATTTCTACAGCAAAATAATATAAATGTACGTCTAAATTACCAAACTAAGTATCATTAGGATATAATATATTAATAGTATTCTTAACTATCTAATTATTCTTGGAAAATACTTTTTATTCAAATGCAAACTGAAAAATTCACTACCATTGTTTCCTAAATTCATTACGTTTCTACAAGGTCGGAAAAATACTGAAAAACATATAGCTTTCATGAAAGGAAAACTACCATCACACTATAAGAAATGGAATTTGGTAAGCGTATACAACAACGTAACATGATCAGGAAAAGTTTTCTCTGTCTCTCTCTCTCTCTCTCCCTCTCTCTTTCTCTTGTCCCACCTACTTGTTTCTCATTCTTGCTCTACTAAAATACGCTTATGCACCTACACACACATACACACACGTGTAGACAGAACATAATAAAAGAAACTTTTTACATAACAATTTGGTTATCTCAGTTTAATATACTTTTACTTTGTAGCATCTAATTTAAAAAGTTTCAACCAAAAATGTCACATTTTGGGCAACCCTATTCATAATACATATAATAAGCAACACCTAACGATATTTTAGTACAACTTATATTTTGTCACATTATGATTGTATGTATTACATTTGTACAATGTCATTTACGTATACAAATATAGAAATAAATGGGGTTACCCGAATGGGTCCTCAAACAAGAAAATGCACCTGTGCCCTTGTGGCTGCAACACAATAATGTAAAGTGCCTTTCACCGTGATTTCGCATGAAAAGGCGCTTTATAAATCTGGTATATTTATTCATTTATTTAAAGACCAACATGATTGGAATGAACAAACCAACTTGTGCTATTATATTTTTTTCTTTGTCCATTGATAGCTACCAGTCTTCTTATAAATTCAATACACTGATAATTCATTTTGGCTGTAAATAGACGATTTTACTCAGTATGTATGCTGCAATAAATAAACAATATTTTGCAGACCGGTTTACATCGGTGGAAGCTGACCAGTTTACTTTAGCTAATGAGGTGTCGTCTAGCGTTGGCGTAGGAAGAAAAGCATTTTCATCAACTAACTAGGTGGGATTGTTGAAATGCGTGTTATAACTAGTCGTTCTTGGAACATAATCTAATTGATGTTTTGTCATTTCAGTTATACTGTACATGTTATTCACATAGTATATCCAAATTCTACTATCTACCATTTAAAAGCTTTAGAATATCATAAGACAAGAACTGGAGTCAGTTCATGATGAACTTTATAGAATAGCATGAACACATATTCCAGCCACATGTAAATATTAATACAAGTCAAATAGTTCCTGCGAGCAATTGATGTACCGACTTCATTTGACAGAGAATTAACAGGATTCTCGACCTTCTATCTGCTGATGTGTATAAAATTAAGCATGAAAATCTCAAAATTGTGAGAAAAAAATAAGCGCGATAGGCCGGTAGCTTTCAAATTGGGAAAACTATATGCACGATAATTTGACATACGAAATTTATCAACAAATTGTTAAATAATTTCATGTATAACAAACCAATTTTCAAGACACTTAATTGCATATTATGACTCCCTTGTTCCATATAATATTTATATGCTTATAAATAAAACCTCCCATCAGTTCATTAAAAGGTTTTATCATAAGACATGTTTTCAGTTTTCAACAATATCAAAGATCATAAACCAATTCCGATAATTCCATGACATAATAGACAATTAGAATTTTAAGTCTGTGAATAGACATTAACACTGAATGGTAATTCTCCTTATATGACACTGGAGACCAAAAGAAACTATATATGTTGTTAATTTTATTAAGGGAAACAACCAGCACTAATTTTACCCGCTGATCCTAAAAAAATCCAAAAAATAATTTACGGAGCGAAGTGCCGAGTACGAAAAACAATATTCAGGACGAACGGTGGGAAGTGGTACGAAAGTGCTGCGTATGAAACGTTAGCGAAGAATTTATCCAACGATAAAATAATCTAAACTCGTGTTTTATACTCTTTTAATCGAATTGCGTGTACATTTTTATCGTAGGGACGGGTTTTGAGGATACTTTTGTAGTTATTTCTAAGATTTTCGACTTGCCCGGGCCGACATACGTCAGCCATCTTTTTGCGTAAGAAAATTATCGGTTGCGTAAAAAATACCGATCAGGTGTTAACATTCCGTAATCCTGACACATTAACCATAGAACTAACCTATTTTCGTTCAAGAACAATATGTTCTCTATGGGATGTACTTCATTGCTCACCATATTTATCATTGGCTGGGAAGTGCTGTGCTTATGCAGCTGCAGTCACCTGCTGTTTAGATCCATGGTCTCAATATTGCCTAGCGCTCACTGAAATTTCCGACAGTTCTGATTTCTTCGGTAAATAAACTATTGCAATGCGACAAAGACCGATGTTATCCGCATGGAATAATGGAATTAGTCTGGTTCACAACATTCTTACAAAATGCATCTTTTTTTGGATTTTTTTTTTAAATCGTAAACCATCGAGAACAGGACACGTGCCCCTCCATGGACTTTTTACTTTATGCTATCCAATATACCTGCTCCCTCAAGGCTCGCAGGTAATGAACTAAGGAATAGCCTACTTGGTGATTTAATCTTAGATATATTGAATAAATTTTCAGCAATATTTGCAGACACACTAAGTAAATTATATTTTGAAATTATTTTTTATGGAGATAATAATCCACATCTAGTTAAAATAGTCTGATTTTGAACAAGAAAATAAGTAAACATAAAGGAAAAAACACAATTTCAAATTCTGATTTTTCCCTGGGATAAAAAATAAATTTGTATTTTAAAGTTTGCTTGGCAACATAAAGGTGTGTGCCTAGCTCGAATAAACAGACTGGTTCTTAATGTGCCCTGTGTGTGTAGCACCGATACACAGCTTAATTCCTGGCACCAGTATACCCAGATACTTTGCAGTACACATGGTCAGTTACAGCGGGAAATATTATAAATATTTCCGACAAGACTGTTACCATGCCAAGAATCGAACTTACAACCTCTGGATTGACAGTCCCAGTGCGTTACTACTGAGCTATCGCCGCTACACATACCTTGAAGACGAAATACCCAAAAATATAACCACTAGACGTACACGTTTATTTTTGCAACCTCTATTGTGTCAGCATTTGTATTTATATTGTGAATAATAAAAAAATGACTGTTTGCTTACAGATCTCAAACTACCGTAAAGTTGCTACGAAGTACATACAGATGAAGAGTAACATTACCTCAGAGCTACCAGAACTTTTCCCACCTACAATTGAAAATCTCAATATCATCAAAGCCAAGCTTGGGTATGTGCATACTTTAAAGCAGATGTACCGTATTATCTCGTATTATTGCCCCCTCTAATAAACGCCCCCTTCCGATTTTTGAACCAAAAAAATGTCACCTTGAATAATTGGTTCTACAGTAATCCAACTAATTATCCAAACAAATCCAGAATACAGCCGGTCATGATATACATTTTATGAAGTTACCATGTTATATCCAGGTAAATCTGTTCCAACTGTAAATGCTTTCTTTAATTTTACCACATTTTTATGTTAATACACAAAGGTAAATATGACATATCCTCAATATTTCTATTTTTTGTTTCTTATTGAATGCACCTCAGTGACAGATGGACACTGTGAAATACATGCATGGCATAACTTTTTAACTAGTTGATTAATTTCGATGGCTCTGTGGTCACATAAAGTTGCCTGGTACAGCCATTCCTGGCTATTATGAAATACCTAACGTCAGGACCATTTTTGGCTCTTTTGTACACAGCCTGGCACATCAAGTCATGGTACAGCAATTCCTGACTACATGCGGTATGGAGCACATACATTACTGGCTTTAGTTAGATATGGAAATATATAAAGCAAAGGCTTTAAACTATGATCAGTAACACTATCTTAAGGGTATTTTTACCTTAAAATACCTTGATCTTTCAATGTTCAGTTTTGCACAACTGTTCAGGTAGTCGCAATAAGATAATTATGCACCTATCAATATTTTGCCCCAGGTGGGAAGAGGTGGGCAGACCCAGATGAATAGACAATTTTTCTCTATTTGGTCTAATTTCCCACCCTTGAGAAAACGTTTTGTTTAAATTTCAAAAGTAGGAGATGCTAGGTGTACCAAAGGGCCTGCCACCTTTAGATGGTTGTAGCATGTCTGCTTTCTGCTGCGTCTAAATTCCCAAATACTAGGATCTAAAATCCAGCCAAATTCTATTTCTCGGGATCCGGAACTAAATGGCGTGTCAAAATCCCTTCTGTCTACCGTCCCCTGTATGCCCGCCACTCCCCCACCCTGGGGCAAAATATTGACAAGTCCATTATAATATATAATATTAACTGTCTAATAAAATGTTGTCAAACGATTAACAATAATACTGTCAAATATAGAGATTCAATGATCAAGAAAAAACCATTCACGGCTGTCATATTATACATTACACACAGAATCACTTCCAGGAAATATTGTTCCGTCACAAAATTTAAATAGATTTTCTATTTCAAGCAAAAATATGTCACTTCTAATGACAGAATTTTCACTTAGAATTCCTGCTATCACATCTAAAATAAATACTATGTTCAACATACTTTATAATTATAATTTGCAATGAAATATCAAATTTTCAGGTATTTTTGGTGGTTTGACCTTGAAATGACATTGACCTTGACCTTGAGTGATCATTTTTCAAGTCCATTTGGAGTACAATACAAAGTTAATAATGTTTAAACAAATATTTTATCATACCATTAGAAATAATACTGTCATAGTTGTGCATATAGCATTGGTGCTGTCCGTCCGTCCGTCCGTACTTCCGTCCGTACGTAACACAAATCTTGTGTGTTGAACTCCTCATAAACTACTGGGTAGAATTTCTTCAAACTTTTACAGATGAACAACCTCAATGTATAGATGACCGTAAAGGAAGGATTTGTTACTGTGTCAATTTTGACCAGAGTTATGGCCCTTTGTTACTTTTACTATATACCCTATAGGGAAAAATCTTGTGTGTTGAACTCCTCATAAACTACTGAGTGGAATTTCTTCAAACTTTCACAGATGAACAACCTCAATGTATAGATGATCGTAAAGGATGGAATTTTTGCTGTGTAAATTTTGACCAGAGTTATGGGCCTTTGTCACTTTTACTATATACCCTATAGTGAAAATCTTGTGTGTTGAACTCCTCTTAAACTACTGGGTGGAATTTCTTCAAATTGTCACAGATGAACAACCTCAATGTATAGATGACCTTAAAGAATGGGATTTTCGCTGTGTAAATTTTGACCAGAGTAGTTGCCCTTTGTTACTTTTACCATATACCCTATAGTGAAAAATCTTGTATGTTGAACTCCTCACAAACTGATGGATAGAATTTCTTCAAACTTTCACAGATTAATAATCTCAATGTATAGATGACTTTAAAGGATGGAATTTTTGTTGTGCAAATTTTTACCAGAATTGTTGCCCTTTGTTACTTTTACTTTATGATGGACCTTTGATATTTTTTTTTATTAGAATTATTGTCCACAACGACACAAGGCTAAGAAATTGAATAATGATGTAACCTCAAACAGCTATTCACTCTCCTTTCCCATTGTAAATGATATGTGCTATAAGGGGGCACCCGTGTCATGGGACACATTTCTAGTTGAAAACTAAAATTTTAAATAGGGAAGCAGCATCCTATAAGAATGCCATCTCGGCCAACATGTACATGCATAATAATGTCAGTTTTGACAAAGTTTTAATATTTTGAATTGAAAATT
Organism: Spisula solida; assembly: GCA_947247005.1. Classification (NCBI taxonomy): domain Eukaryota; kingdom Metazoa; phylum Mollusca; class Bivalvia; order Venerida; family Mactridae; genus Spisula; species Spisula solida. The sequence continues at coordinate 14,153,398 of OX365953.1, read as the reverse complement.
GAACTATTAATTAGAGAGTTGTGTTTATCAATACTTTTATCACTTTTAATACCAACTTGAATATAAAACATCTGCTAAAATAAGAAAACAAATGAGTATCGAAACAACATTTTTTCAGCTATTTTTCGTAATTTGATCTTGAAATGACCTTGACTTTGACCTCAAAGTGGTTAGTCTTGTATGTCTATTTAATGTACATTATCAAATGAGTTATATCCAAGCAAATGTTTGTGACTATATACATAAATAAAAAGATTGCATGAGAACATCAAATTTTAAGTGTATATGTAAATTATGGTGGCCATCTTGGACGCCATCTTGGATTTCCAGGTCCCCACCATGCGTTGACAATTTATGCATGCAGTTCCATATAGTAAAGACATTGACGAAAGTCTTGGTATATAATATTGCTTGTTCTACTTTAGTTGTCAATTCACCCTAAAAAATCACCAATTATTGTCACCCCACTATTAAATTACTAACTCTCAGTTATTTTTGACTGTCTTATTATAGAATGATAGTGAGCCCTATGTTGGGTAAATTATAGAGTGATAGTAAGCCCTAATTTGTGTATATCATAGAGTATTAGTAAGCCCTAATTTGTGTATATCATAGAGTGATAGTAAGCCCTAATTTGTTTATGTTATAGAGTGATAGTAAGCCCTAATTTGTGTATATTATATAGTGATAGTAAGTCCTAATTTGTGTATATTATAGAGTGATAGTAAGCCCTAATTTGTGTATATTATAGAGTGATAGTAAGCCCTAATTTGTTTATGTTATAGAGTGACAGTAAGCCCTAATTTGTGTATATTATAGAGTGATAGTAAGCCCTAATTTGTTTATGTTATAGAGTGATAGTAAGCCCTAATTTGTGTATATTATAGAGTGATAGTAAGCCCTAATTTGTGTATATTATAGAGTGTTAGTAAGCCCTAATTTGTGTATATTATAGAGTGTTAGTAAGCCCTAATTTGTGTATATTATAGAGTGTTAGTAAGCCCTAATTTGTGTATATTATAGAGTGATAGTACAACTGTTGGGGTTAGATCTTTGGGAAGCCAAGTGTGTGCCCCAGAATGAGATGAGTGCAAAAATTACCAAACAGTTACAAGAGAATGCTAACACTTGGATTGATGAAGAACTGGAAAAGATCAAGGAAAAAAGTGTAGAGATAAAAGACAAAGTGCTACCAGAAATGGAACGTCTCATAGGTGTGTTATACAGTATGTGTTTATGGCTAATAGTACTGTCTACCATAAAGTGTTTTCTTCAGATACCTTTGGCTACCCTTAGATGGTTACATAATAATGTTTATTATACCCCCACAAAACAAAGTTTGGAGGGGTATCTTATTCATACATCATTTCATTTAAATATCTATTGGTATGTTTTGTTTGTTTATTTTGGTCATGTTAACCCTGTTGTTTTTCAGAAAGGAAATTGAGTGATATACTGAAGTCAGTGAAGCCAACCAGGTTTCCTGGAATTATCAACTTGCTCTCCTTCAAACATGAGACATTCCTTCACAGGTCATACTGGGTAGAACATATAACTTGCCCCACCCATCCTTCACAGCTCATACTGGGTATAGTACATATAACTTGCCCCTACTATCCTTCACAGCTAATACTGGGTATAGTACATATAACTTGCCCCACCTATCCTTCACAGGTCATACTGGGTATAGTACATATAACTTGCCCCATCCATCCTTCACAGCTAATACTGGGTAGTACATAAAACTTGCCCCATCCATCCTTCACAGGTCATACTGGGTATAGTACATATAACTTGCCCCACCTATCCTTCACAGCTCATACTGGGTAGTACATATCACTTGCCCCATCCATCCTTCACATGTCATACTGGGTATAGTACATATAACTTGCCCCACCTATCCTTCACAGGTCATACTGGGTAGTACATATAACTTGCCCCACCCATCCTTCACAGCTCATACTGGGTATAGTACATATAACTTGCCCCACCCACCCTTCACAGGTCATACTGGGTAGTACATATAACTTGCCCCACCCATCCTTCACAGGTCATACTGGGTATAGTACATATAACTTGCCCCACCTATCCTTCACAGGTCATACTAGGTAGTACATATAACTTGCCCCACCTATCCTTCACAGGTCATACTGGGTATAGTGCATATAACTTGCCCCACCCATCCTTCACAGCTCATACTGGGTAGTACATATAACTTGCTCCACCCATCCTTCACAGGTCATACTGGGTAGAACATATAACTTGCTCCACCCATCCTTCACAGCTCATACTGGGTAGTACATATAACTTGCTCCACCCATCCTTCACAGGTCATACTGGGTAGTACATATAACTTGCTCCACCCATCCTTCACAGGTCATACTGGGTAGTACATATAACTTGCCCCACCCATCCTTCACAGGTCATACTGGGTATAGTACATATAACTTGCCCCACCTATCCTTCACAGGTCATACTAGGTAGTACATATAACTTGCCCCACCTATCCTTCACAGGTCATACTGGGTATAGTGCATATAACTTGCCCCACCCATCCTTCACAGCTCATACTGGGTAGTACATATAACTTGCTCCACCCATCCTTCACAGGTCATACTGGGTAGAACATATAACTTGCCCCACCCATCCTTAACAGCTCATACTGGGTAGTACATATAACTTGCCCCACCCATCCTTCACAGCTCATACTGGGTATAATACATATAACTTGCCCCACCTATCCTTCACAGGTCTTACTAGGTAGTACAGTGTAATCTGAGAAAACCGACATGTGGGAAAACCGGAATGTTGTCCAAACCGACCAAATATTTTGGTCCCGAAATTTCTCTTCTTTAACTCAATGCAAAAGCTGTTTGAAAAACCGGAACCTTGCTGAATCTGAATACCGACGGCTACTTTGTCCCCCAACTAGTAATAATACACACAAATCAAAGCTTAAATACCAAACAAACAAATTACCAAACAATCAATTTGTTTAATAACCCCAGGGAATGCGTGAAAAACTGTATAGAGAACCGTCGTAGGCCTCTGCTACGAAGGTGTTAAATGCCCATTTAAATCTTGTCGATAGAAGTGTAACATAATAATTACGAAGGCGTGATATTTACTCTTACTCTTTACGATGAGCTCTCTTTCATGTAACACTGTGTGCTTTCAGCAGAGCTTATTGAATAAAATAGTATAACTCGCTTTTATCTTAAGTCATGCTATGAATTGTTTGTTCTTTAGGTCTATTGTGTTTTAATATGTCCACTTAAATTTTAGTAATTTTCACGATGCGTTAATTTTACGATGACATTTTATTTTGTGATACTTCGGATATCATCGTTGACATTATAACGATTGGTATAAATAAAAGGTATTTTTGTATTTATATTTGTTATTAGAAGCCCCTCATTAAACATCCGACACATGTTATGCACATATTGGCGGCTGATACTAAACAACACCAATCAAGGCCAACTACAACGCATTTAAGATAACAAAACAGTTGCAGTTTCTCAATACCGAACTCTTGTGAAATCCGAACAAATCAGGCGGTCCGAAGGGTTTTCAGTCTTCTCAGATTACACTGTACATATAACTTGCCCCAACCATCCTTCACAACTCATACTGGGTAGTACATATTACTTGCCCCACCCATCCTTCACAGCTCATACTGGGTAGTACATATAACTTGCCCCACCCAACCTTCACAGCTCATACTGGGTAGTACATATAACTTGCCCCACCTATCCTTTACAGCTCATACTGGGTAGTACATATAACTTGCCCCACCTATCCTTCACAGGTCATACTGGGTAGTACATATAACTTGCCCCACCCATCCTTCACAGGTCATACTGGGTAGTACATATAACTTGCCCCACCCATCCTTCACAGGTCATACTGGGTATAGTACATATAACTTGACCCACCTATCCTTCACAGCTCATACTGGGTAGTACATATAACTTGACCCACCTATCCTTCACAGCTCATACTGGGTATAGTACATATAACTTGACCCACCTATCCTTCACAGCTCATACTGGGTATAGTACATATAACTTGCCCCACCTATCCTTCACAGCTCATACTGGGTAGTACATATTACTTGCCCCACCTATCCTTCACAGGTCATACTGGGTATAGTACATATAACTTGCCCCACCTATCCTTCACAGGTCATACTGGGTATAGTACATATAACTTGCCCCACCCATCCTTCACAGCTCATACTGGGTATAGTACATATAACTTGACCCACCTATCCTTCACAGGTCATACTCGGTAGTACATATAACTTGCCCCATCCATCCTTCACAGGTCATACTGGGTATAGTACATATAACTTGCCCCACCCATCCTTCACAGGTCATACTGGGTATAGTACATATAACTTGCCCCACCTATCCTTCACAGGTCATACTGGGTAGTACATATAACTTGCCCCACCTATCCTTCACAGGTCATACTAGGTATAGTACATATAACTTGCCCCACCTATCCTTCACAGGTCATACTGGGTAATACATATAACTTGCCCCACCTATCCTTCACAGGTCATACTGGGTATAGTACATATAACTTGCCCCACCTATCCTTCACAGGTCATACTGGGTAATATATATAACTTGCCCCACCTATCCTTCACATGTCATACTGGGTATAGTACATATAACTTGCCCCACCTATCCTTCACAGGTCATACTGGGTAATACATATAACTTGCCCCACCTATCCTTCACAGGTCATACTGGGTATAGTACATATAACTTGCCCCACCTATCCTTCACAGGTCATACTGGGTAGTACATATAACTTGCCCCACCAATCCTTCACAGCTCATACTGGGTATAGTACATATAACTTGACCCACCTATCCTTCACAGCTCATACTGGGTAGTACATATAACTTGCCCCACCCAACCTTCACACCTCATACTGGGTAGTACATATTACTTGCCCCACCTATCCTTCACAGGTCATACTGGGTATAGTACATATAACTTGCCCCACCTATCCTTCACAGCTCATACTGGGTATAGTACATATAACTTGCCCCACCTATCCTTCACAGGTCATACTGGGTAGTACATATACCTTACCCCACCCATCCTTCACAGGTCATACTGGGTATGGTACAGATATCTTGCCCCACCTATCCTCCACAGGTCATACTGGGTATAGTACATATAACTTGCTCCACCCATCCTTCACAGGTCATACTGGGTATAGTACATATTACTTGCCCCATCTATCCTTCACACCTCATACTGGGTAGTACATATTACTTGCCCCACCTATCCTTCACAGGTCATAGTGGCTATAGTACATATAACTTGCCCCACCCATCCTTCACAGGTCATACTGGGTAGTTCATATTACTTGCCCCACCTATCCTTCACAGGTCATACTGGGTATAGTACATATAACTTGCCCCACCTATCCTTCACAGCTCGTACTGGGTATAGTACATATAACTTGCCCCACCTATCCTTCACAGGTCATACTGGGTAGTACATATAACTTGCCCCACCCATCCTTCACAGGTCATACTGGGTATAGTACATATAACTTGCCCCACCTATCCTTCACATGTCATACTGGGTAGTACATATAACTTGCCCCACCTATCCTTCACAGGTCATACTGGGTATAGTACATATAACTTGCTCCACCCATCCTTCACAGGTCATACTGGGTATAGTACATATAACTTGCTCCACCCATCCTTCACAGCTCATACTGGGTATAGTACATATAGCTTGCCCCACATATCCTTCACAGGTCATACTGGGTAGTACATATAACTTGCCCCACCTATCCTTCACAGGTCATACTGGGTAGTACATATAACTTGCCCCACCTATCCTTCACAGTTCATACTGGGTAGTACATATAACTTGCCCCACCTATCCTTCACAGCTCATACTGGGTAGTACATATAACTTGCCCCACAAAGTGACAGAGTGAGCTTTTGAGATCACTTTTCGTCCGTCGTCATTCAGTCCGTACGCACCCACTTGATGTTGTGGGGTGTGGAACAATAGGCTATATTTAGATTCTATTCATTCCCTTGCTTATGGGGTGCAAAATGTTGCTTATGGGGTTTTACAAACAAAAGAAAGAACAAAAGAAACCCCACAACGTCAAGTGAGGGAGAACATCCGTCCGTCGTCCGTTCGTCAACAATTTGCTTGTGTAGACACTAGAGGTCACAATTTTGGCCTAATCCTTATGAAACTTGGTCAAAATGATCATCTCAACAAAATCTAGGTCAAGTTTGATATTGGGTCATTCGGGGTAAAAAACTGGGTCACAAGGTCAAATCATAGAAAAACCTTGTGTAGTCACTAGAGGTCACAATTTTGACATAATCTTTATGAAACAATGGTCATCTCAACAAAATCTAGGTCAAATTTGATATTGGGTCATCTAGGGTCAAAACTAGGTTACAAGGTCAAATCATAGAAAAACCTTATATAGTCAACAGGGGTCACAATTTTGACCTGATCATTTTGTCACTATGTCACTATGATCATCTTATCAAAATCTAGGTCAAGTTTGATAATGGGTCATCTGGAGTAAAAAAACTATGTCACTAGTTTAAGTCATAGGAAAACCTTGTGTAGTCACTAGAGGTCACCATTTTAGCCTAATCCTTATGAAACTTGGTCACAATGATCATCTCAACAAAGCTCGGCAAGTTCGATATTTGGTCATCTGGGGCCAAGAAGTTGTTCACTAGGTCAAATCACAGGGCTTGCATGCACTGCTAAGACAGGTGAGCGACCTAGGGCCCTTTGGGCCCTCTTGTTCCTCAATTGGACCTAGGCATAAGATGATGTGCTAATAGGTATGAGTGTTAAATATTTTAAAATCTTTGTATTAATTTTTATAGGTTTAGTTGAGACAGTTTGTTCACATTTGACAGTGTTGCCCATACTACGTCAGTTTTACAACAGCTTGTCTGTCAACTATTACAGAATAAGCAGTTTGGCTGTGGAAAGGAAGGTAAGTAACAATGTAAAGGTTTGTGATAGCTCTTAGTCCTACATCTGTCGTCTGTCCTCAACTGCTTGTAAACAAATAAAACTTGGCCATCAGCTATAAAATGTAGACAAAGTTCAGTCACTAACTAGGTCACTATGTATAATCAAAGATTGAGCTTGTGAACTCATTAGAGGTACTAAATTTACCATTATTATACGCCCCATCTTTGATGAAGGGATGTATTGCTGATGTGCTTGTTAGTCAGTAGGTCTGTCTGTCCCTCTTTCTATAGACCACATTGTTTACTTGGAGGTTGGTCATCGACAAAAAAAGGAGGTCAAAGGTCATTGTGACCTTTAACATGAACTAATAGATCAAATGATTTCCACTCAATAACTAAAGCATGGGTGGCCCAGGGTCTTCAACATTTACATGGAGGTTGGTCTCCATCAGTAGTTGACCCCTATTGATTTTAGGTCAGTAGGTCCAAGGGCGCAGTGACCTTTTTACATAATAGATAAACCAAATGGTATCTTTCTTATCAATAACTCAAGAATGGTCAATTGGGTCCAGGATCTTCAAACTTCATCGGGATGTTGGTCACCATTGTTAGTTGATCCCTATTGATTTCGATATTGAACAGAAAGTAACTGTTGAGGGTTATCTATTCAGGTTCCAGGAATGCCATTGCATGTGGTAGTCCAGTAACTTGCAATAAATATACTTAAAGAGTACTATGCTAGAAATTTTGAAAATGGATTTATAGACAACAGAAATTGTGCATATAATTATGTAAAGGGGGAATGTTTTTTAAGGATATATGGTGGGGGGGTTTTTGCGTTTGACTGAGACAGTCATAGTGCATGGCCATTGGGTTTTCGACCTGCCTAATTGGCCAATGACCTCAGGCTTTGAGTGAAGAAACTTAAAGTTTGTGTGATACAAGGATTCTGGGCAGGCTGCCCTAGCTTTTTCTGAATCGACTCCATGGTTCTTTACCGTGCCCGGTCAATGTATCACAGAAACAAGCGGGACAAACTATTGGTTTCCAACCAGTTCAACTCCAGTTGGGTGGGAAACTCTGAAAAGGGTTTCAGAAACTTCAAGTACCCCGGACGAGATTCGTACCAGAGACCTCTGGATTGCTAGTCAATAGTGCTAACAACTCGGCCACCATTCCAACCATACACTACCCAAAAGTTCTAACCCGCCACCATAATTATGTGTTATAATTTTGTTAATACTGCACATACTCTCCTGAAATTTCACGTACCTATACATAGTTAAGAGATGCAGCTGAGTATGGGTTTATTTTGACCATTTTGCAGTTAATTTCAGTGTATTGTGTAATAATGCATTTTTGCACGTGCAATGCATGTTGACCAGAAATCACGCGCCCATGAACAAAATCGGCATTACTGATCGACTGTTCATCTTGAAAAACACATAAAATGCTGAAAATGACTCGAGAGGAAAAACCACTGGAAACACAATTCATAGTTGACGTTTTTTTATTTTATTAATATTTTTTTAATAATTCATTTATTAACACTAAATTTCACATAATGACATATCAATATCCAATAAAGCCAAATACATATGAGCCAGTCTCCAGGAAAACCTGCTATTTTGACAAAAATATTTATTTTGAGATTTGCCATAGCTTGAAAGAATAATCTTTATGAAGCAAAATACAAAGAAATTTTGTTAATATCTTTCTTTTTAAGGAAGTTACACCTGTTTTTGGAATGTCTCCATTGGGAGCTTTTTTGTGTGACGTCGCAAACGTCATTCAAACGTTAATTGACGTAACTCTAACACGTATTTCATAATTACACCATTTGATCAATTATTGACATGAATTGTTCAAAATGGTATCACATTTTAGCAGTATCTTTTAATTTTTAAAATATTTACCAAAATAAAAATTGTTCGCATGCAGAGAAAGGCTACTTTTGTTTTAAACAACTAACTCCTCGTTTTTCTCACTATGAGTACTTTTCCGAAATTGGTCACCATAGCAACGAAGTATGTGATTTCGACATAATTCATGGGAAATTTAAAGCTAAGGTATAGTACTATATGTGTAAACTACATAAAATAGAATCAATGGATATGTTTTTTTTTTCTTATATTAGAGCTTTTACAAACCTTGTTACAAAATGGTAATTACATAATGTCATTATAGCAGGTTTTCCTGGAGACTGGCTCATATGTATTTGTTTATTTTTGGCCTACTTATGATCTAATTCACCGTTTTAGACTTGTTACGTAATCTAGAATAATTTACAGGTGTAATGCATGCGCGTCAAAAAGCACGTGTTCATGTACGGTTTTGATGTAAGTGAAGATTTTCCTATGCGATAAACACCTAACATGTTGAATTTGGCACAAACAGGACGCGGTTGACCTGTCAGGATGTCATCAACTTGGACAAAGTTGCGGTCCTTGGTTTTGCTTTTTATTACAAAAATGATTTTCTATTTCGTTGTAATTGTTATTTTAATGATTATTTCAGTTTTTCATTCACAGGAACCTTCAATTTTTTCAATCAACACCCAAGCAAAATTTTCAAAAATTACATTTCATTGAAATAGCCTTTGTGAAATTTTGTTATAAGATTCTTACACTTCTTCCAAGTTGGTTTTGCGTCAATCTCGGCATGTCACGTGTTTTTCTGGGTGGGCAGACATCGGTTGTAATAAATGTTAATGAACACTTGTTTGTTGCGTTGCAATTTGCACGTGTTCATTAACAATTTAGTTAGAACTTTTGGGTAGTGTATATGGTATAAGAATATATTTTTGCATTGTATTTTTGAAGTGATGATGAGCACCCGTTCTATAAGCTTTGGTCTAAGAAGGAAATATAAATGTTGCTATGTTACAGATCTCCCTGTTGTGTATATCAACTATGGAGAAAATGAACAAATATAAGAAGAGATACAACAGTTATGCTGTAAACATTATGTTGGCGTGTAAGCTCTCTCTTCGTCTCTACTCGTCCATCAGGAAACTATATTCAGTTGTCAGAGAGAACGCTAGTCGCAGGTGAGGTCATAAAACCAGTATGTTAAGTTTTTGCTCACCTGTCACAAATTAGTGGCAGGCTCAGCTTTTGTGATCACTCTTCATCCGTTGTCCGCCCATCCACAATTTGCTTGTGTAGACACTACAGGTATAGAGGTATAATGAAGCGGTTTGTGGTGTGTTCTGGTGTTGACTGTGTGGTGGCGCGTAATGTTAGCCACGCTCACCGGCTGCTGCTGCTGACGTTGGTATAAGTTTCCAAACGTTGATGTTGATAGATATAAGTGTCCAACCGTTGATGTAAAACTAACTTTGTCAGGTTTATATATTTTTAATTTGGTTCAACAAATGTATATTTCACAAAGTTTATAATAATGCATAATGTCACAAAGTTTAGTTCTCACAAAGTTATTAATCAATTGGTAATCCAATAATCATATTTTAACTTGAACTCAAGTTACTATTTAATATGGTACTCCATATTTAGTCCTACTTATGTGCTAGTTAGGAACTCCTAACTAACACAACCTAACGCCTAAAAATTACTAGTTATCCTAAATAAGATTTCCTTGACTTATATACAAAGTCTACAGCCATTGACACCTTGAGCAATTGTGCTCAAAGGAAGTGGCTTTCAACGCTTAATAATAAAACAGTCAAACATAATTATTTTAAGACTTCAATCTATGACAATTAAACAATAGGTGTAAAATTAATATAAGAAAGTTTGCAACATGGTTTGAAAGATATGGCTTAATAGGAGATTGATAACATCTCAGGAAACACGGTATTATAATTAAGAACTCAAAATTGACATGTGTTCAGAGATTGAGCAATATTATTAGAAAGTTGAATTTTAAACAAAAAAAACCATGATTGGTTATGTAACCATAATTATGAAAAATGAATAGCAAATTTTACATCATAAAAGTTCTCCCCAACTTAATTAACTTTCCACCTCGAAAGTAAAAGAATAGAACAATTATAAGGACATTTAAATCACTTGACAAGTATGTTAAATTTGCATGTAATTTCATGAGTTCAATAATATTGCAACATTCAAATTATCCCTAGTTAACCTATCAAAAGGAATGCAATAGCACATAGTCATATTAGGAAGCATATTTTCTGTATGAAATAAGTTTGATATTTTTCAAAGTTAATAATTAAGTACAGCACACACATAGTGCACAAAACAGAAACAAATCTGGTGCATAGTCAAATGTTGTCACATCACCACAGTTCACACTTTACTATTTATGTCCTCGGAACTTCTTGATTGACTGCAAACTTCAAACTTGCCGGTTGTTGCCTATTATGGTCTGACGGACTCCATCTTGACGCCGTTGGCATTCTTCGGTGTTCACTGCACGTCTTCACAAGTACGGGGAATACTCGCTTGCTGTTCCCGAGGATCCAAGGTACCGAGAAAGCTACGACAGCTAAAAAGTGTCGTACCCGGATTCTCCACCAACTATAATGAAGCGGTTTGTGGTGTGTTCTGGTGTTGACTGTGTGGTGGCGCGTAAAGTTAGCCATGCTCACTGGCTGCTGCTGCTGACGTTGGTATAAGTTTCCAAACGTTGATGTTGATAGATATAAGTGTCCAACCGTTGATGTAAAACTAACTTTGTCAGGTTTATATATTTTTAATTTGGTTCAACAAATGTATATTTCACAAAGTTTATAATAATGCATAATGTCACAAAGTTTAGTTCTCACAAAGTTATTAATCAATTGGTAATCCAATAAAATAAATCATATTTTAACTTGAACTCAAGTTACTATTTAATATGGTACTCCATATTTAGTCCTACTTATGTGCTAGTTAGGAACTCCTAACTAACACAACCTAATGCCTAAAAATTACTAGTTATCCTAAATAAGATTTCCTTGACTTATATACAAAGTCTACAGTCATTGACACCTTGAGCAATTGTGCTCAAAGGAAGTGGCTTTCAACGCTTAATAATAAAACAGTCAAACATAATTATTTTAAGACTTCAATCTATGACAATTAAACAATAGGTGTAAAATTAATATAAGAAAGTTTGCAACATGGTTTGAAAGATATGGCTTAATAGGAGATTGATAACATCTCAGGAAACACGGTATTATAATTAAGAACTCAAAATTGACATGTGTTCAGAGATTGAGCAATATTATTAGAAAGTTGAATTTTAAACAATAAAACCATGATTGGGTATGTAACCATAATTATGAAAAATGAATAGCAAATTTTACATCATAAAAGAGGTATTAAACCAAGTACTGTCAATAACTAGGTTGTAACAGTGCAAAACCGTAAATGTATAGGATAGATTTAATTTCATGGGGTGGACTATATGTTGTAGACACTCGCTTGGCTCGTCGTGTCTATATCATATCGGTGACCCCACATGATTTCTATCTGGCTTAGACCATGTGATCTATTATTCCTTACACAATTAAAAGCCCAACCTTTTAAAATCAAATACAAACGTGTTCAAATCAGAAACACTACATAATCTTAAGGAATTTGATACGGTAACATTTTTTTTAGGAGAATAGCAAAAAATAAGCACAATTGTAGTTTATTGTTAATATATACTGAAGCAATATGTGAAATAAAAAAGGTATGTTGCCATACTATTAAAGGGGTCATGGGCCCTTTTGCAACATCACTTTTCCAGAAAATGACTAAAAATCCTGACATTTCGCAATGTATTCATTTAAATTGCATTAAAAAAATATTGTTTTCTGATAAAATCATTTCCATGTGTTTGAATTTACAAACACATATTGTTAAAACATTCCTATACTTTTTTGGTATTGATGAGAAAATTCACAAATTTTTGACAAAACAAGAACTGTCAAAATTTCAGAAAAATGCTAAAAAGACAAAAAAATTCACAAAATTAGCTGTAGCTCAAAAATGACATTGATGACCAATATAATTTTTATTGCTCATTTTGTTGATAAAAGTGTACTCAATCCAAAAATTAAATAAAAAAGATTGGTCACGGTACTACTTTTTGCGCTATGACATCATTATTGATAGTATATCACGACAAACATTTTGCCTAATTTTCATGACGATCCAGTGCAGTTACGCGACCTCTATCCCCGATTAAGGTATATGCGCAGAAACAATGCGCATAAACAACTGTTTCAAATGTCCTTAAGTTGTAAGTATTTGAAAACTAATTGGACAGGAATGATCTTCCAAAAAATTCCGGTCCACTGCATATATAGGTCTCGGGGTCAAATATACATTTTTTGAGGAGTGAAAACTCTTTAGATGACATCTCCTCCTAAACACTGAACATAATAATTAATGACCAAACACTACTGAAATGATATTCGTGTGTTACTCTATTTATTAATACCACACACAAAGCCTGTTTGGTCTCTAGCTTAACCACTATATAAGTACAGTAAACTAAACAATATCTTATTAAAATTTTGTTCTTAGGCAAATTCATACCTTATTAAAACTATATGAAATAATATTTCGTTTTTTATATTTATTTTTAGCTCCACTATTTGTAGAATAAGGGGAACTATTGCAGTCACCTGAGCGTAGGCGATAGGCCCCCTTGGCGTTGGCGTCAGCGTAATGCTTATGTTATAGTTAGAACATATTAAGTAAATTTTAATGATTAAAAAGGGCGGAGCGAGCGAAGCGAAGCGAGTCCTTTTTAGTCATTAAAATTTACTTAATATGTTCTAACTAACTTTTTTTTTTTTTTTTTTTTGTTTTTTTTTTTTTTTTTTTTTCTTTTTTTTTTTTTTTTTTTTTTTTTTTTTTTTTTTTTTTGAGGTTTTGGTATATTTTATTTTGTATAACTCATTTTCATATTTACAAACAAGCTCAATGGCTTTTCAAAGACTACGCTAACAGAGTTTAAAACTACCTACTATTCAATTTACAGAAATAAACTATTAATAAAATTACATTAATACAATATACAGTAACCTCATATAATATAATAAACAAACAAAAAAACAGAAAAAAACATAGTTTCACCACCTTTTTTGTGTTTTCTGTACTTTGATAATATTTGATTCTTGAGTGTACCTATAGTTTAATGTAAGGTTTATAAACAAAAGTGTCTTACAATGGACCATCTGTTGTATTCTATATCTGTTATGCCTGATTTTTGATATATCTCCCATGCAAGTTTTAAACTGTTCTTTAAACTTTCAGTACTAGGTAAGATTTCTTTCCTTTTACATAGGTATACATATTTTTTATATTCTAAAAGAACAATATCAATAGGTATGTACTCTTTTTTCCCAGATCCTAATACAAGATTTATCTTATTTATTTTATAGTTGGGTTCCAGATGAACTATTTCATTATTCAAAAATTGTATAATTGGTCTTACTCTGCAACATTCCCAAAATAGATGGGATATTGTTTCTTCATGTATTGTACAAAACGTACATAGGTTATTTGATTTAATTTTCATTTTATAAAGTAGTGTATTGGTAGCTAGAATTCTATGTACAATTCTTGTTTGTAACCATTGTATATATGTGTCTCTAGTATATTTAAAGACGTAGCTGTATATGAAGTCCCAGTCTATATTGTTGTTACTTAATAATTCCCACTTAGGTTTGCTTGTTGGTGTTTCACCATTTTTTATCAGTGTTTTATATATAAATTTATTTGCATCCTTCTTTGTTAGAATCGGATGTAAATAGCAATTCATGCTGGGATTCAGGAACTTATTATTTTTTTCTAATGGTATTTTTTTTGCTTTAATATACTTGTTCACAGCATTTCTAAGCCCATAGTATAGTAGAAAATTCAATTTTTCCCCTGTTATTTCCTCTAGATATTTGATATCAACAAACTTTCCTTGATCATCAATTACATCTTTAATAAATCTTATTCCTTTTTTGTAGAAGGAGGGTAAATATATGTATTGTTGATTTATAAGGAGATTTTTGTTATAGAAAAGTGGCATATTATGTATTTGTGTTGTCTCACTTATAGACAATTTATCTAGAAAGCAAATATAGGATTTTAACACATCTTTCCAGAACGGGTTCTTTATTTTTGCTATTATGATGCCACAGTATGATTTGCCACAGTTGAAAAGTTTATCCATGTCAAAGATGGAATTAACAAGGTTGTAACATTTACTTTTGCTATTATGGACATAATTTTTCAACCACTTGATTTTTAGACTGCTTATATAACTTGGGATATCAATCATTTTTAAGCCACCTTCATTATAATCTTTTATAAATATTGTGTATTTTATTTTATTTTTACCCTTCCACACAAATTCATTCAATATATCAGTAAGATTTTTAATGAATATTCTGTCAGGGGTCGGCATGCTGATAAATAAATGAGTTAATATGGGAAGTAACATTGCTTTAACAACTGTTATTCTACCTATAGGTGTTAGGTTACGTCTTTTCCAATACAATATGCTATTTTTTATATTTTTTAGTTTTTCCTTGAAGTTTAAGTCATACATCTTATTTAAGTCAACATCAAAAATTAGGCCTAGCAATTTGAATTGTGTATCACCCCATGAAAGTTTCCATCTTGTTTTGATTGACCTAGTACTGTATTTTAGGGAGCCTAACCAAATTAACTTTGTCTTATCAAAGTTTATTTTGAGGCCAGATATCAATGAGTATCTATGTAAGGTGTCTAGGGCAGAGTTCAATGATATATCCGTTCCATCTAATAATAAGGAGGTGTCATCTGCAAATTGAGAAATCTTGTATTCCTCGCCATCAATATGTATCCCTTTAATATCTTTATTCTGTCGTAATTTGATAGCTAAAATTTCTGAACATAAAATAAAAATATATGGTGATATTGGGTCCCCTTGTCTGCAACCCCTTTCAACTTTAAAGAAGTTTGAAAGATAGCCATTTAGTTGTACACAAACCTCTGTATTATTCAAAAACAGTTGTATCCATTTCTTAAACATATTACCAAATTTAAAGAAGTTGAGCGTTTTTTCTATAAAATTAAAAGATATTGAGTCAAAGGCTTTTTCAAAATCTATCAGAACGAGTAGGCCGGGAATTTTGTTTGATTCTGTATATTGCATTATGTCATATAATAACCTAGTGTTTTCCCCAATATACCGACCTTTAACAAAACCGGTCTGGTCATTTGAAATCAATACACTTAATACTTGTTTTAGTCTATTTGCTATGCAGCCTGAGGCAAGTTTATACAATACATTTAATAAAGTTATTGGTCTCCAATTTTTTAAAAATTGTTTTGGTTTATTCTCCTTTGGGATGCAGGTTATTGTCCCCAACTTGATATTTTTTGAAAATGAGTTGCATAAAAATGCATAATTTATAGCATTCACAACAAAGTGTCCTATTTTAACCCAAAAAACCTTAAAAAATTCTGAAGTAAAACCATCACATCCAGGGCTTTTGTCACTTTTCATGTTCTTAAGTGTTTTTGCTACTTCATCATAAGTTATTAAACCTTCGAGTTCATTTGCTTCTTCTGAACTTAATTTTTTTACATCAAATCCATCTAGTTCATTTTCTAGTTCAAAATCATCTATCAAAGATTCTTTGCTGTACAAAGATTTATAAAAATTTGCAGTTTCTTGTAAAATTTCATTTTGGTCAAAAATGACCGCACCGTCTTCTTTTTCTATAAATGATATTGATTTATTAGAAATAAAACTTTTTTCTAAGTTACAAAAATATTTTGTAGCTTTTTCTCCATTTTCGACCCAATTTGCCCTTGCCCTTACAAAAGAACCTTTAAGTTTAGTATGTCTTAATTCCTCTAATTGGTTTTTTAGGAAGAATAATCTGTCATTATTTCCAGATAGACATGATTCAATTTCAGTTATTTCTTTTAAAAGTATTTCTTCATTATTATTTCTTTGTTTTGCTAGGTAGCTAGAATATGAAATTGTTTTCCCTCTAATTTCCATCAATAAAGTCTCCAGGAACAATTCATCACTTATGACAAATTGTATATTTTCTCTATCCATATTTAATATATTATCTATATTATATACTGGTAGGCAATATTGTAAAATGATTTCATCAATCTTTGAATTAATACATTTTATAAATTCAATATTATGTAGTAATGAGTTATTGAACTTCCAAAAGCCTTTACCATGTGTTGTTTTTGTAAGACACAATTCAAGGAATATACTGGAATGATCTGATTTATAACTGATGTCAATATTACATTTCCTAGCGCAGTTGAGTAAACTATTCGAAATTAAAAAGAAGTCAAGTCTGCCCTGTTGTACAGGATTCATTCTTCTCCATGTATATCTTTTAAGATTTCCATGGAATTCACGAAAAGGATCAACTAAATTTCTATCATCAATTACTTCTAGAAGGTTTTTTCTTCCAGATACATTGTGGTTTTTAGATTTGTAGTTGTTATAATCTATATCAGGGTCAAGTACCAGATTAAAATCTCCACACATAATGATATCTGTAGTATTCAAAGAATCAATTTCCTTAAAAATTGTACTGAAAAAATCTGGAGCGGCTATATTAGGGGTGTATACATTGATAAGAACAAAATTTGTGTCATTGTATACTGCTTCTAGAATCAAATAATGACCATTTGAATCCAATTTACTATTTATTATCTTAATGTTTATATTTTGTCTGAAGAGTATTGCTACCCCTCTAGCATCAGATTTACCATGACTAAAAAAACATTCTCCATTCCATTCTGAATACACAGTGTTTTCAGTTTCTTTAGTAAAATGGGTTTCTTGCAGACAAAGAATGTCAACTTTTTTTTCTTTAAACAAATTTAAGATATCCATCCTTTTCTTGGCACCTCCAAGGCCCCGGCAATTGTATGAGTAAATTTTTAGATCAGACATTGTTTATAGGATTTTTTATCATTTATATCTATTAAATATATGTGTGTTGGATAAAATTGTTTAGGTACAAGATATACATTTACACATAGAAAGGAAAGGAGCTGACTATATATAAATTTATGAGGTGGTGAAAAAATGTTAAAAGGTGAGTGAAAAACAAACATGCAAAATCCAGCAAGGGTTTTCCACAATTACAGTTGGTGGGTTCGATGAACAAAATAAATACATACAAATACATAGGCTAAAAAATATGGACATAATGGAATAATTTCATTACCTGATGAAACATTTGTAAAGGTATAATTTATAAGATTTTAGTATCTTTAACTTTTTTCCAAAGGGCTATATCTTGACTTTTTAAAAAATAAATAAAATATATTTATTGGTCTGAACATGCTTGTTTCAAGGATAAAGAAAAGACAACAATTTTTTTCATTGCATAGTAATTAGCACTAACAAGGAAAATCTGTGAAATTCTGACAGTGACATCTGCTTTAAGGATATTGTTTCAATCAACGCCTATTTTTTTACAATACAATTATTATGTACACAGAAAGAGAATATATATGCATCTTTACAATACAATTTTTATGTATACAGAAAGAAGATATATATGCATTTTGCAATATAATTATTATGTACATAGAAAGAGAATATATATGCATTTTACAACATAATTCTTATGTATATAGAAAGAGAATGCATATGCATTTTAGAATATAATTATTATGTACATGTATACAGAATGAGAATAAATATGCATTTTACAATACAATTCTTATGTATACAGAAAGAGGGTATATATTGTACATGTATCTTTATCTGAAATTGATGTCCTTTCCAGCAACGATGTTTGAATTTTCCTTTATACATGATAATGCCAATGTAACGATATAACTGTTGGTACAAAAAGCACTAAGGAAAACAAAATCTATGTGCATATGTGAAAGCATGCTTATGTGGTTGTTTGTGTCTATGAGAGCCATGCCTGCGTGAGACTGTAGGTGCAGATTAAGTAAGTCTTTATGGATGTTTGTAAGATTATTATATGTGAAATAGCTTAAAATCTACACACAAATATGTATATGTATAGTTTCTGTCTATAATAGGCATGCTATAAACCAGCACATGATTGTAGTCTGTGTGTCCATTTAATTGTACAATCTTTAGAGCAAGTCGAAAGCGAAAGTCTCCAAAGACTGATACTGAATGGAGTAAGACATAATTTCGTATATTTATTTTGTATTTGTTGAATGTGATATGATGCAACTTTAAAGATAGAAGCAACCATATGATTTTTGAGTCCATTATAAGTGTATAACCTTAATATTCGAAAACGAAAGCATATCAAAGTAATACAGAATGGAGTGAGCATGAATTTTATACATATATATGAGTGCAGATTATGATGGCACAATCAAATAACAAAACTGCAATACATCTAATATTTGTATGGCAATCATGGGGATAGAAACAGCATGATGGACAGTAGGAACATTTTTCACATATTTTGAAACAATAAGTTTTATCTATATTTCATTTATGGCAATCATGGGGGTAGAAACAGCAAGATGGAGAGTAGGAACATTTTTCACATGTTATGTGGGCAAAAACAACGAGATGGAGAGTAGGAACATTTTTCACATGTTATGTGGGCAAAAACAACGAGATGGAGAGCAGGAACATTTTTCACATGTTATGTGGGAAAAAACAACGAGATGGAGAGTAGGAACATTTTTCACATGTTATGAAACAATAATTTACATCTATACATCATTTATAGCAATCATGTGGGCATAAACAACAAGAAAAAGAACAGGATAAGTTTTTTGAATTTTATGAAGCAATGATATAGATATCTACATCATCCTATGGCAATCATGGGGAGAAACTGCAAGAAAAAGAACAGGAACATTTTCACATATTTTGCAACAAAGATGATTTACATGTCTATATCTTTTTATGGCAATCATGGGGAAAAAACTACAAGAAAAAGAACAGGAACAGTTTCACATATTTTTAAACAATGATGATTTAAATGTCAAGAAAAGGAATAGGAATCTTTGTCAAATAATAAGTAACAATGATTGACATATATATCTATATCATTTCTGTGATGGCCTTTTTACTTTTAATGAAGTGAAAAACAACAAGTGAAAAACAGGAATGATGTTTACATATTTGGTATTAATAATATATTATATATATCATTTTCATTTCTATGTTCTAACTAACTTGGAATATAACATTCTGCATTCTGATTGGCCGATAGAAAGTAGCCCCAACGCATGACGTAAAGTCTGTGAAGAGAAAATTTAATGATTAAATTTTCAGTTAACCGCCAAAATGCGGCGTTTTCATTGGCTCATAATGTAGGTTATATTCTAAGTTAAAATTTAGGTACAGATTTTTTAACCTCATAAGTCCTTTGAGATATTGCTTTCATAGTTTGCATACTTGTTTGGGGTTAAAAAACTAGGTCAATAGGTCACATCAAAGAAAAACCTTGTAAGCACTCTAGAGGTCACATTTTTTATATGATATTAATGAAACTTGGTCACAATGTTTGTCCCTATGAAATCTACTCAAATTTTGTAACTGGGTCATCTGGTGTAAAAAACTATGTCACATTTAATAAAAACCTTGTAAACACTCTAAAGGTCACATTTGTTACCTTATCTTTATGAAACTTGGTCATAATGTTTGTCTCTATGAAATCTAGGTCAAAGTCGTAAGTGGGTCATATGGGGTCAAAAACCTGGTCACTAGGTCAAATCAAGGAAAAACCTTGTTAACACTCTATAGGACACATTTTTGATTATATTTATGATCTTAATGAAACTTGGTCACAATGTTTGCCCTATAAAATCTAAGTCAAGTTCGTAACTGGGTCATCTTGGGTCAAAAACTAGGTCAATAGGTCACATCAAAGAAAAACCTTGTAAGCACTCTAGAGGTCACATTTTTTATATGATATTAATGAAACTTGGTCACAATGTTTATCCCTATGAAATCTACTCAAATTTTGTAACTGGGTCATCTGGTGTCAAAAACTATGTCACATTTAATAAAAACCTTGTAAACACTCTAGATGTCACATTTTTTATATGATCTTCATGAAACTTGGCCACAATGTGTATCACTATGAAATATAGGCCAAGTTTGTAACTGGGTCATATGGGGTCAAAAACTAGGTCACATCAAAGAAAAACCTTGTTAACACTCTGCAGGTCTCATTTTTTATTTAATCTTAATGAAACTTGGTCACAATGGGTATCTCTATGAAATCTTGGTCAAATTTGCAACTTGATCACCTGTGGTCAAAAACTAGGTCAATAGGTCAGATTGAAGAAAAACCTTGTTAACACTCTAGATGTCACATTTTTTACCTAATCTTTATGAAACTTGGTCACATTTGAAAACCCATGCCGGTTAAGACAGGTTGCCGGTAAAAACAGGTCTGATAAACCAGATTATACTGTATTTAGTATTTTCACATCCAAATTCTATAGGGTATAAGCACTGGTGAGAAATAAAGAATTATCACTACTATCACTTAAATTGCCTGGAATTTGTTTGCACTGATAAAAACGAATTGCAAAATGAACCGAATACCTCACTGACGTTTATGCTGTAGTTTGTTGATGTTACAGTTTAATCATGCGTGAATTACATAGCTCTGTTTTAATGTAGAAAGGGCAAAAACTGATAAATTTATGCAATAGATTTATTTTTTATCATTCAGCTTTCAAATAATTCCTCATTTATTAAAGTCAATAAAGTAATAAAACAGGTGTTCGCAAAGAGCCAGACCTACTCTCATTTTAATGGATATTCAAAGTTTATCAGAAATTACTGGAATGTCTCATTCAGATCATAATTTTCTGAATTATATTAGAGGTAGACCAAAACAAGTTACCTCATGCAGTAGAAGAAACTTTAGTTAGCTCTTCCAAATGAGACATTGGTAATTAAAAAAGGATGACATCTGTGTTTTTAGATCTTTGTGGTAACTAAAAATATTAGGAATGCGGATTCATGTACAGTAATGTATGGTAATTATTTCAACAAATTTTATATTTGTTCACAACAAGATGTCTCAAAAATGTATATTCTAATTTTAGTACAATGTATTATTATGTTGATATTATAGGGATTTGTTTCGCCTGAGTGTATTTCACTATCAAGAATGGTTTGAAGAATCTATGGTTTATTGGTTGCAAACATTCAGAACAGAGTGTATACATAGAATGGAAAAAGCTTTGGAGATTGACAAAGATGTATGTATCATATATAATAAATATGTACTAAACAGACTCCTGCATAATATGTATCATACATAACATAACAAAACATAACATAACATAACATAACATAACATAACATATAGTTTATTGGCATTAAATACAGCAAGTACATATAGCCAAACAAACAAAATTAACATAATAAGTGGTAAGTGGTGAAAAGACTCCTACCATACAGACTACCATACAGACTCCTGCATAATGTGTACCATACAGACTCCTGCATAATGTGTACCATACAGACTCCTGCATAATGTGTACCATACAGTCTCCTGCATAATGTGTACCATACAGTCTCCTGCATAATGTGTACCATACAGTCTCCTGCATAATGTGTACCATACAGTCTCCTGCATAATGTGTACCATACAGACTCCTGCATAATGTGTACCATACAGTCTCCTGCATAATGTGTACCATACAGTCTCCTGCATAATATGTACCATACAGACTCCTGCATAATATGTACCATACAGAGTCCTGCATAATATGTACCATACAGTCTCCTGCATAATGTGTACCATACAGTCTCCTGCATAATGTGTACCATACAGACTCCTGCATAATGTGAACCATACAGTCTCCTGCAAAATATGTACCATACAGTCTCCTGCATAATGTGTACCATACAGTCTCCTGCATAATGTGTACCATACAGTCTCCTGCATAATGTGTACCATACAGTCTCCTGCATAATGTGTACCATACATCCTCCTGTATAATGTGTACCATACAGTCTCCTGCATAATATGTACCATACAGTCTCCTGCATAGTGTGTACCATACATACTCCTGCATAATATGTACCTTACAGTCTCCTGTATAATGTGTACCATACAGACTCCTGCATAATGTGTACCATACAGTCTCCTGCATAATGTGTACCATACAGACTCCTGCATAATATGTACCATACAGACTCCTGCATAATATGTACCATACAGACTCCTGCATAATGTACACATACCATACAGACTCCTGCATAATGTACACATACCTTACATACTCCTGCATAGTATGTACCAGACAGACTCCTGCATAATATGTACCATACAGACTCCTGCATAATATGTACCATACAGACTCCTGCATAATATGTACCATACAGACTCCTGCATAATATGTACTATACAGACTCCTGCATAATGTGTACCATACAGACTCCTGCATAATATGTACCATACAGACTCCTGCATAGTATGTACCATACAGACTCCTGCATAATATGTACCATACAGACTCCTGCATAGTATGTACCATACAGACTCCTGCATAATATGTACCATACAGACTCCTGCATAATGTGTACCATACAGACTCCTGCATAATATGTACCATACAGACTCCTGCATAATATGTACCATACAGACTCCTGCATAGTATGTACCATACAGACTCCTGCATAATATGTACCATACAGACTCCTGCATAATATGTACCATACAGACTCCTGCATAATGTACCCATACCATACAGACTCCTGCATAATATGTACCATTAAGACTCCTGCATAGTGTACCCATACCATACAGACTCCTGCATAATGTACCCATACCATACAGACTCCTGCATAATGTACACATACCATACAAACTCCTGCATAATGTGCATTTGGAGATTGAAAGTGGGCTGATGTGGTCACGGTTACTAAAAATAAAAAAATCAGTTTCTGCTCAATTACTTCAGTTTGGATAAAGTTGCTCATTGGGGTAAAAAGTGGGGATAATTAGGTCAAGATTACTGTTGCTAAATATAGAAAATTAGTTCCGCTTAATAAGTTAGGAATGAGACATTGGATTAAAATTTGCTGTGTAGGTAGTTTTTATGAAGATGCATCTTGTGAATGAAAATTCAGCTGTTGGGATGAAATCAGGGCTGATGGGGCCTATGTTGTTATTAAAAATGGAAAATCCATTTCTGACAATACGCCATAGTCTAGCATGGCACCTGTCTTGTGGCAGTCTGGTATGTTATATTGTATATTAATGCTATGACATGATATTTTATGTCATACATTGTATTGTTTATTGATGTAACATTGACATTTCCATTTTCAGGTTGTCGTGGTTACGAGTTTGCTAAAATATTCTCATTCATCTGTGGATGTATTGTCGTGTTTTTCTCAAGTAAGGTTATGATTGTATTTGGCCTATAGCTTGATTTTGACTTTTGATTTCCACCGCTGCGTGTGTTTAATGTTTTGCCATGATATATTTATGCACTCACCCATCATGTCCATATCTGTGTTAGTGTTTTACCATGATATATTAAATCAATCTCAGCTGCCACCAGTCCTGTCCCTATCTGTGTTAATGTTATACTAAAGCACTCTCCGCTGCAACCAGTCCTGTCCCTATAATCTGTGTTAATGTACGTTATATTAAAGCACTCTCACCTGCCACCAGTCCTGTCCCTATCTATGTTAATGTTTTATTAAAGCACTCTCCTGTCACTAATCCTGTCCCTATCTGTGTTTGGGAATGTTATATTTAATCAATCTCAGCTGCCACCAGTCCTGTCCCTATCTGTGTTAATGTTATATTAAAGCACTCTCACCTGCCACCAGTCCTGTCCCTATCTATGTTAATGTTTTATTAAAGCACTCTCCTGTCACTAATCCTGTCCCTATCTGTGTTTGGGAATGTTATATTAAAGCACTCTCAGCTGCCACTAATCCTGTCCCTATCTGTGTTAATGTTATATTAAAGCACTCTCACCTACCTCCAGTCCTGTCCCTATCTGTGTTAATGTTATATTAGAGCACTCTCACCTGCCACCAGTCCTGTCCCTATCTGTGTTAATGTTATATTAAAGCACTCTCACCTGCCACCAGTCCTGTCCCTATCTGTGTTAATGTTATATTAGAGCACTCTCACCTGCCACCAGTCCTGTCCCTATCTTTGTAATGTTATATTAAAGCACTCTCAGCTGCCACCAGTCCTGTCCCTATCTTTGTAATGTTATATTAAAGCACTCTCAGCTGCCACCAGTCCTGTCCCTATCTGTGTTAATGTTATATTAAAGCTCTCTCAGCTGCGACCAGTCTTGTCCCTACAAATGTATCTGTGTTAATGTTATATTAAAGCACTCTCAGCTGCGACCAGTCCTGTCCCTATCTGTGTTAATGTTATATTAAAGCACTCTCAGCTGCGACCAGTCCTGTCCCTATCTGTATTAATGTTATATTAAAGCTCTCTCAGCTGCGACCAGTCCTGTCCCTACAAATGTATCTGTGTTAAACAAATAGTTTTTAGAGACAAATTCAGTGAAAACCATTTTTGCTCGGCTACTGGTCCTATATCTGTTGTTTTTTTAAAATCTCTAAGTGTATTTGCCTTATTAATATGATTGAATGGCTGATTGCTTGCTTGATTGATTGATTTGATTTGTAGGTGATAGGAGAATGGAAGAAGATAGATATCCGTGATCCTGACCATGCTTTGATGGGAGTAACAAATATAACTGATGTATGTACAGTACCTGTTGAAGCTTACCAAGTGGCCAGATGAGCTTTTGTGATCACAGTCTATCGTCTGGTCATCTGTTAGTTTATACTAATTTATTTAAGGTCGATTGTGAAACAAGTTTTTCCAACTTATATTAATCACTCTCGACACCTCATTCCTGATGTTATCCATCGCCACAAGGGTATGAGAGAAGAGAAGCCATTTCCCTTTTATGCTGAGCATCTAGCAAGGGAGTTTCTGGTTCCATTTTTATTTCGTCTTTGGTATGACGAGGCCATGGATCGAACCCGAGACCTCCCGCACTCGAACATACGCTCAACCACTAGGCTATCGAGTTTGTCCGTCTGTCAAACAACATCTCCTCCTTAACAACCAGGCTAATTTCAACCAAACTTCATAGAAATGTTCTTCCTAGGATGATATTTCCTCTAAATCACTTGAAGAATTGAAATCCATTCAGAACTCTGGTTGCCATAGTAACTGAATGGGAAATCTTTAAAAAAAACAACAACACAAAAGTCAGATTTCAAAATAACTTTTCAAAAATAGTTGTTAGGTGTCCCTCTTACAAAAAATAGTATTTTGTTAATGATTTGTTTGAAATATAGCTGCAAGAGGGCTGCTATATGGCTGCTATATATGTATATATATGTAGGGCTGCTATATATGTATATATCTGTAGGGCTGCTATATATGTATATATCTGTAGGGCTTCTATATATGTATATATATGTAGGGCTTCTATATATGTATATATCTGTATGGCTGCTATATATGTATATATATGTAGGGCTTCTATATATGTATATATCTGTAGGGCTGCTATATATGTATATATCTGTAGGGCTGCTATATATGTATATATATGTAGGGCTTCTATATATGTATATATATGTAGGGCTTCTATATATGTATATATCTGTAGGGCTGCTATATATGTATATATATGTAGGGCTTCTATATATGTATATATCTGTAGGGCTGCTATATATGTATATATCTGTAGGGCTGCTATATATGTATATATATGTAGGGCTTCTATATATGTATATATCTGTAGGGCTGCTATATATGTATATATATGTAGGGCTTCTATATATGTATATATATGTAGGGCTTCTATATATGTATATATCTGTAGGGCTTCTATATATGTATATATCTGTAGGGCTGCTATATATGTATATATCTGTAGGGCTTCTATATATGTATATATCTGTAGGGCTGCTATATATGTATATATCTGTAGGGCTTCTATATATGTATATATCTGTAGGGCTTCTATATATGTATATATATGTAGGGCTTCTATATATGTATATATCTGTAGGGCTGCTATATATGTATATATATGTAGGGCTTCTATATATGTATATATCTGTAGGGCTTCTATATATGTATATATCTGTAGGGCTGCTATATATGTATATATCTGTAGGGCTTCTATATATGTATATATCTGTAGGGCTGCTATATATGTATATATCTGTAGGGCTTCTATATATATATATATCTGTAGGGCTGCTATATATGTATATATCTGTAGGGCTGCTATATATGTATATATCTGTAGGGCTGCTATATATGTATATATATGTAGTAAAAGTCTTATCTCAAAGTACTGGTTGGGTTTCATTATGAATTGGTTACAATGTTCTGTGAACATTAGCCAAGGCCCAGAATTAAAACTAATACTTACACTCAACACTCAAATCTATTTTTATGTGCAATGTTTGAGAGACAAATAACTACTGTGGTATAATATTAGGTACTAAATATTACTTTTGTTTTACACTTAATTTTCTAGCGTATTTTGTGTTTTTGTAAGCTATATTATTGTAATTTACCAGTCTGAATATTGAGTGTGTCACTCTGGTTCAATTATTAAGCGTATACGAGGGTCATTCAATATATTCGTAGACATGATCATTCTCATTTCATTATAATTGCGTTTAAATAATATTTTATAGGTCATGGTCACAGTTGGAAGTTGGCCAAGTTTGAAACTTGGTCATGTGGGGTCAAAAAATAGGTCACTAGGTCAAATATTAAAAATAGCTTGTGAACACATTAGAGGAAACAATTATAACCCAATATTGATGAAACTTGGTCAGAGTGTTTGCCTTTATGAAATCTAGGTCAATATTAAAACTGAGTCATTTGGGATCAAATCTTAGAAAAAGCTTGTGAACACATTCGATGACACACTTATGACCCACTCTTCATGAAACTTAGTCAGAATGTTTGTCTCTATGAAATCTAGGCCAAGTTGGAAACTGGGTCATGTGGGGTCAAAAACTAGTTCACATGAAACATGGTCAGAATGATTGTCTCTATAAAATCTATGTCAACTTCACTTGGTGATATCTTAGAAAAAGCTTGTTTAATAGTTTCACAGAAATAGTTGTTGGGTGACCCCGTTACAAATTTGACATTTTTGTCATGATTTGTCAAAAAATATGGCCACCAGTGAGTGGGGCTTGTTTTTCTCTACATAATTATAGTAAAATATTTTTATCTGAAAGTACACACTGAATTTCATCACAAATACATGTAGGTAAAATGTTCCATTATTGGTCCTTTCTTAAAATAACTAAACAATTGAAATCTATGCAGAACTCTGGAAATCAAAGTTCAGTTTTTATGTATATTCACTTGATCACTGTGCACTCTTGTCACCTTAACTGTACGGAAGCTTTGGCTTAGAAACTTCCAACACTTGTTTACCATCAATACACATAACTTTAAAACTATTTGAGGTATTGACTTGAAACTTGATATACATAGATGGCAACTAGGAGAAGTGCAGTGACCAAGAACCATAAAGCTCTATGGCCCAGTTTGGAAATTATCTCCCCTTGTTAATCTCCTACCGGTTTTTGACCGGAGGGGACTATAGGTTTGCCCTCCGTCAGTCCGTCTATCAGCGCCCACAAACGTATACTTAGGTGTCTAATTTTTATGGACAAACCAGTTGAAAATAGTTAAAACAAAAACAGAATTTTCTTTTACGCGGAGAAAATTTTCTTTTATGTGGCAAAAATTAGACACATACTGTCAATTCAAAGATATCTGTCAAAACTGCCAGAATGTTCCATTTCTAAATAGGTAAATGTATGTATTGACCAATCAGCGCTCTTATTTTACTCATACGATTTTTGATCATAGAAAAACCTTGTGTAGTCATTAGAGGTCACAATTTTGATCTAATCTTTATGAAACTTGGTCACAATAATCATCTCAACAAAATCTAGGTCTAGTTCGATATTGGGTCATCTGGGATAAAAAACTAGGTCACAAGGTCAAATCATAGAAAAACCTTGTGTAGACATTAGAGGTCACAATTTTAGCCTAATCCTATGAAACTTGGTCAGAGTGATCATCAAGTGCGATATTGCATCATAATGGGGCCAAGAACTAGGTCACTAGGTCAAATCACAGGTCTTGCATGTACTGCTATAACAGGTGAGCGACCCAGGGCCCTTTGGGCCCTCTTGTAATATTTTTGTTCTGATATTTTTATATCGACAAATTAATTTTATCATACTTTTCTTTGCGAAAAAGTAGCTGGCTTGATATAGATGAACTATGGGTTTTTAGCTCACCTGCCACAAAGTGGCAAGGTGAGCTTTTGTGATTGTTTTTTGTCCGTCTTCCGTCCGTCTGTCAGTCCGTTAGACTTTTGCCATTAACACTCTAGCACTTCCAATTTTGCTTTGGTCTTCATCAAACTTGGTCAGTAGTTGTACCTCAATGAAATATAGGCCATGTTCGAAATTGGGTCATGTGGGGTCAAAAACTAGGTCAAAAGGTCAAATAATAGGAAAACCTTGTTAACACTCTGGCTACCACAGTTTTGTTTTAATCTTCATGAAGTTTGGTCAAAATGTTTATCTTGGTGACTTTAAGGTCAAGTTCGAAGTTGGTTTATGTGGGGTCAAAAACTAGGTCAACAGCTCAAATAATAGGAAAACCTTGTTAACACTCTGGGGACCACATTTTTACTTTGATCTTCACCAAACTTGGTCAGTAGTTGTATCTTAATAAAATCTAGGCCAAGTATGAAATTGGGTCATGTGGGGTCAAAAACTAGGTCAACAGGTCAAATAATAGAAAAACCTTATTAATACTCTGGAGGGCTCAGTTTTGCTTTAACCTTAATCAAGTTTAGTCAAAATGTTTATCTTGATGACCTTAAGGTCAAGTTCAAAGTTTGGGCATGTTTAGCAGGTGAGCGCCCCAGGATCTATGATCCTCTTGTTTACATTTACTAGTACATTGAATACAAAACATGATTGCAGAAATTTCCAGCTTCGTAGGATGAACACAATCCTGGTGTGCTGGAATACAAAGGCGAATATATCTAGTTTATTCATTGCATGTATGTAATCGCCGAAATGAGCAAAAGCATAAACAGTATACGTAGTTTAAGCAAAATAAAAAAAAATCTAGGCATTGTTGGGATTTGAACTCGCAGTAAAGTGTATACATTTTCAAAATAAGACTCACAAAACCATAGCTGTTAACCACTCGGCTATAGGGCATTTAAAGTTTTGATCATTTGAATGTACTAATGATGTTAGGACTTAATCCTGACACACCTGTAATTATTGATCGTGTTGAATGTTTGTTTACGCGTTTGTGACAGATAACTTTGAATCAACAGTAACTACTCTTCATTCCGTAAAGTCAGTTTGTCAGTCAGTCAAAAAATCTGGATCCTGACATAACTCATACAGTTTCCAAGCTAGGTTTATGAAACTTGGTATTGGGCAATAAGGGGATTATGCACATCAAAAAATATTTTGATTCTGATAAAAATTGTGGTTGCTATGGCAACAGAAACATTGAAAATGGCTTCAAACCGGTAGGGGATTTCTGTATTGTTTGCAATTCTTAATGACTTGTTTAATTATGTAATAATTTTTTGTCCAGAGTACAATTCTAAAACTGTTTAAGGTATTGACTTGAAACTTGATATATAAATAGATTGCAACTGGGAAAAGTGCAGTGACCAAGAACCATAACTCTATATGGCCCAGTTTTGAAATTATCTCCCCTTGTTTAATTTTATAATAGTTTTTGTCCAGAGCATAACTCTAACACTATTTGAGGTATTGACTTTAAACTTGATATATGAATAGATGGCAACTAGGAGAAGTGCAGAGACCAAGAACCATAACACTATATGGCCCAGTTTTGAAATTATCTTCCTTTGATTAAACACCCTTCAGTAACAAACATTTACAGCGGGGGAATGGCCATGTGAACATGGCTCTTGTTAAAGTGACAATGAACAGATGAGCACCCTTAAGGCGGTGCTTTTGTTAGATTTGCAATCTAAGAGAAATAATTAAACTTAAGATATCACATTTTGAATAGTTGGGTGCTGAGTGTTGAATGTAAGTATTCATTGTTACAGATTGCCCAGATGTTTACATTGTATTGTAAAATGAAAAAGGAGTTGACCAATCATTTTAGGAATTCATTTTGGTAGTAAAAGCATTGGAAATATTGGGCATGTTTGCCTAATCCTATTGATTTACTTGATGTTACCTTCGGCAAAAACCCTCAACAAACCAATGGGTAGTGAAATTCTCTACACTGATGTATGATCAATTGAAAAATCTTTATAAAATGAAATCATCAAAATTTAACGCCAGATGCCACTGATGAACTTTCTAATCCATGTCACTAACCTATTATTCTGTATATATAATGCCATTGTTGTTTGATCTCAAAGAAACATGATTTTGCTATCAAATAGTATTGGCAGTATTCAAAAGAATATTTTCTTTTTTCCAGATTATTTGTGATGGCGCAAGATTATATGCTGACAAGGTACAATCAATTTTGGAGAAAAATCGTTACTATGACGACAAATTAAATTCTGAATTTGATGTAAATGACAGGGTAAGTAAAATATAAGTTTGTATAACATAGTGATCCTGCTGCATACACAAATACTTCTTTAGAAAACATCTAAGAGACTTATAATAAGTGTGAATTGTTCAGTCTGTGTATGTATACGAGGGTCATTCAATATATACGTAGACAATCGTTCTCGTTTGATTATTATTGCGTTTTAACAATTATTTCCTATAGCATTACAAACAATAACTTATTACCGACAGTCAATGCAAATTTATCTTCAATAATGCAAATCAGTAGCATGTTATCAGCCACTCTATTACCATAGTAACGCGCTACCACCCCCGACCGACGTAACGTGCCTTTTTCATTAATTCAACTAGTTATAAATTCCGATTAAGTTAATGTACATTCCAATGTTTCTGCCAGATTTTTACACAATATTATCATGGGATTTCATGAAATTATGAAGTTATTTGGACGTCGGAGTGTGACTTAAGAACTGTTTTATCGAGGCGAGCTGCATTTTCAATAACGTCAAATAGTCCAATTTATAACTGGAACAAATGTCATTTTCATATCGACCATCAGAGTCTATTTCCAAACATGGAGGGTCACCTGAACAGCATGGCAGGTAATTTGAAACACACCAGGTATTATAATAATTGATGAACAATTACAAATCATAGTATATACAGCTCCAGTGGACCAGTTTAAGGGTTCTGGTGTCGACCAAATTGTAAGACTCTACATGGTGATAGCAACGCTTTAAGAGGGTGTAAACATGAAGTAAATACTCGGAACTGTCAATCAATATGTAGTTAGATATCAGGGACACTAGATCTATATATACTCACTTACAACATCTATATTTTTCATGATTTCTCCAATATTATTCAATTGATATAGTTCAAATTTGGAATGTTAATTAACTAAAAGTATTTGCATGCCTCCTAAAACAAAATAATGAGCATCACTGCAAAACAAAAGTCACAAAAATGACGCCATGTAAAACTATTGCAAATTATTTTCATAATTTTAACTAAAAATGTCAGGTTCCAATTTGTCAAAAAAATGTGTGAGATTTTATCAATTGGCCTTTATCATGTGTGAGAAGAGTCTTAAATGCGTGAGACTCATGCATGATGCAGAAGAATTGGCATGTATGTACTTAAACAATTTAATTGCATGTATCAATTGGAATGCATAAAATGAAATGGGATAAAAAACTTAGTCATTTATTACAATAAGTCAAATCATAGAAAAACCTTGTGTAACTAAGTCCTATTAAATTTTGGCCTAATCTTCACCTGGGGTCAAAAACAAGGTCACTAGGACAATTTTTAAATCCTTGTTTTGATCTTAGTCGGCATAATTTTAATATTATTTTTAGTTGACCTGCCACAAAGTGGCAAGGTGAGCTTTTGTGATTGTTTTTTGTCTGTCGTCCGTCGTCGGTCCGTTAACTTTTTCACCGCTAACACTCTAGCACTCTCAATTTTGCTTTGATCTTCATCAAACTTGGTCAGTAGTTGTATCTTAAAATATAGGTCAAGTTCGAAGTCGGGTCATGTGGGGTCAAAAACTAGGTCAAAAGGTCAAATAATAGGAAAATCTTGTTAACACTCTGGAGACATCATTTTTGCTTTGATCTTCATCAAACATAGTTGGTAGTTGTATCTCAGTGATATCTAGGTCAAGTTATAAGTTGGGTCATGTGGGGTCAAAAACTAGGTCAAAAGATCATATAATAGGAAAACCTTGTTAACACTCTGGTGGCCACATTTTTGCTTTAAGCTTCATGAAGTTTGGTCAAATGTTTATCTTAGTAATCTTAAGGTCAAGTTCGAAGTTGGGTCATGTGGGGTCAATAACTAGGTCAAAAGGTCAAATAATAGGAAAACCTTGTTAACACTCTGGTGGCCACATTTTTGCTCTGATCTTCATCAAACTTGATTAGTAGTTGTATCTCAATAAAATCTAGGTCAAGTTTGAAGTTGGGTCATGTGGGGTCAAAAACTAGGTCAACAGCTCAAATAATAGGAAAACCTTGTTAACACTCTGGTGGCCACATTTTTGCTTTAATCTTCATGAAGTTTGGTCAAAATGTTTATCTTAGTGACTTTAAGGTCAAGTTCGAAGTTGGGTCAGGTGGGGTCAAAAACTAGGTCAAAAGGTCAAATAATAGGAAAACCTTGTTAACACTCTGGAGGCCACATATTTGCTTTAATCTTCATTATGTTTGATCAAAATGTGTATCTTGATGACCTTAAGGTCAAGTTTGAAGTTTGACCATGTTTAGCAGGTGATCGCCCCAGGATCTATGATCCTCTTGTTTGTTTTTATCTTCATCAAATTTGGTAAAAATGTTTATCGTGACGACCTTAAGGTCACTTCCGAAGTTGGGTCAAAAACTAGGTCAATATGTCAAATAATAGCAAAACCTTGTTTGACCATATTTAGCAGGTGAGCGCCCCAGGATTTATGATCCTCTTGTTATGAAACTTGGTCATATTGATCATCTCAACAAAATTTACGCCAAGGTCGAATCATAGAAAAACCATGCTTATTTACTAAAGGTCTTAATTTTTATGAAACTAGGTCACAATGACCATCTCAACAAAATTTAGGTCAAGTATGATATTTCAGAGACAGAGTTAGCTTTGGTGATCACTCTTCGTCCGTCATCCTTTGTCCATCATCCGTCAACAATTGGCTTGTGTGGACACTAGAGGTCACAATTGTGGGTCATTTGTGGTCATCTGAGATAAAAACCTAGGTCACAAGGTCAAATCATAGATAAACCTTGTGTAGTCACTAGAGGTCTCGAAGTTGGTCTTATCTTTATGAAAGTTGGTCACATTGATTAACTCAACAAAATGTAGGATACATTTGATATTGGGTCATCCAGGGTAAAAAACTAGGTCATAAGGTCAAATCATAGAAAAACCTTGTGTTGTCACTGCAGGTAACAATTTTGACCTAATCTTTATGAAACCCAGTCAAAAGTCGAATTCATTATTGGGTCATCTGGGGTCAAAACTTGGTCATATGGTCAAATCATAGAAAAACCTTATGTAGTCACTAGAGGTCACAATTTTGACCTAACCTTTATGGAACTTGGCACAATGATCATCTCTAAATCTAATTAAAGTTCTATATTGGGTCATCTGGGATCAAAAACTAGGCCACAGGGTCAAATCATAGGAAAACATTGTGTAGTCACTAGAGATCTCAATGTTGGCCATATATTTATACAAGTTGGTCACATTTGTCGCGAAGTTCGCGATTTTACTACTTGTGTAGGATATCATAAATATGTCTATGTTTTCAGTTCTTATTATTTTCATTAGGAAAATGTTATTTTGTTTCACTTATAATGTCAGTCCTTTACTGAGAGCTATAAATTCAGTCAATGGCTCCATTTGATGTACTAGAACCGTTCCACGAGACTAATCTATACAATGAGGTCAACGGATCCTTTTGTTGG
Source organism: Spisula solida (assembly GCA_947247005.1). NCBI lineage: Eukaryota > Metazoa > Mollusca > Bivalvia > Venerida > Mactridae > Spisula > Spisula solida. Next base: position 14,118,391 of record OX365953.1, on the reverse strand, counting down.
AGCCGTTATGTGTGCAACGGCTACAGTGCCGTCAACGGTGACCCCGTATATATATATAGAATAGCACAGGTTACTCGAGAGCATTCATACTTTATCATTCTTTGGATTTAATGATTATATGTCTCATATTTGTTCGTATCTAATAACAGCTATTTGTCGTGAAATAATTATCTTAAACATCTCTAAACTAAATATTGTGGATTGTAAATCAGTAACGAATTAAACTTACAGAACTGGCAATATGTGTTTTTTATTATATACTTCTATGTGAACGCTCATGTTAATGTGGTGGTGATAATATCGATCACGGGTACAAATACAAACTCTGCCACAACATTGATCATCTCAACGAAATCTAGGTTAAGTTTGATAATGGGTAATCCAGGGTCCAAACCTTGGTTATTAGGTTAAATTATAGAAAAACCTTGTGTTAATAAGTGTCCAAAGGTCTCAATGTTAGCCTTATTTTTATGAAAGCTGGTCACAATGATCATCCCAACGAAAACTAGGTGGAGTTCGATATTGGGGCATCTGGGGTAAAATACTAGGTCATTAGGTCAAATCATAGACAAACTTGACTTAAACTTCAATATGGGTTATCTGATGTAAATTACAAGGTTGAAAACTTTGTACATCTAATAGAGGCTGCATTTACTTGAGTCTTAGAAGTTGTAAATCATGCATGAACTACTACCACAGGTGAGCGACCAACGGCCCCTGTGGGCCCTCTTGTTAAGTTAGACTTTTTGGTTAAGGGTTTTGGTGCAACCTACTATCCCTAGCAATATCTTACATACATGTATGATCCATGCTATAGCATTGACACTTGCAATGTTTACCATCATCAGTCAACACTACTGCTCAAGTGCAATAACTCCATTTTGATTTTAATTGGAGTTATGTCCCCTTTTCAGTAAGACTTTTTGCTTAAGGTTTTTGGTGCAAGCTACTATATTTGGCGATATCTTACATAGTATCCATGCTATATCATTGAAACTTACAACACTTGTTTACCATCATTAGTCGATCAACACTACTGGTCAAGTGCAATAACTCGATTTTGATTGAACTGGAACAAAACCAGTATTTAAGTAGTAACTGATTCTAACTTTGCCCCCATCCGAACTCTTAATGATTTAATTACTTTCAGCTGTGTATTACACTCAACAATATTGAGCATGTAAGGATGTATTTGTCAGAGTTACCAAACTTGTTAGCTTGGGAAAATGTGGTTATGATGATGTCAGCAAGATATGACAATGATAATATCGGTACTCAGGCAGCTGCCACCCTACAAAGATTGATAGACACTGCCAATGAAGAAATCTTACTGAAGAGCGGTATCCTTCTACGACAGATTTGTGAGAAAATGCGAGTTGATATTGAGAGATATACAGAAAAATTCACAATAAAAGAACCTAAGAAAGTTTCTGTGAGTATTTTGATAAGAGACTATAGTTTAATATTGTACACTCCATTCCAATAATGAGAAATAACAAGTTATTGACCCCAACAACACATATACATGAATATCCTGCTTAAATATTCATCCAAATGCATCTGTTTAAAGATTATAAGGTACAGGTGTCAAATTGTGTTATAAGCATGTACGTGGAATTTTGCTCTAATTAAAAAACTGTTTGAACATTTGTTGACACTGTGAAGTTGTAATTTTTTATATTACACCGAAGGAATTTAAAATTCTAACCATAAAATATCGTGGCAATTGATACATCACAAATCACTCTATGCATATATATGATAAACAGGAGTGCAACACATTTCCCATCCAAATTGGAATCCCGTACCCAGTGCTAACATAAGAAAGGATGCAAGTGAACAAGCTAGCGCATCAACAAAGGATAATTATATGTACCACATACAACTGATGATAAATCCGTCTGATTTTACCCAATATATTCATGATTTTCTTCAAAGATGCAAATATCTAGTTAGGGACTATAGGTTTGACCTCCCTCCGTCCGTCAGTCCGTCCGTCCGTCCGTCCGTCCGTCAGTCAGTCAGTCAGTCAGTCAGTCAGTCAGTCAGTCAGTCAGTCAGTCAGTCAGTCAGTCAGTCAGTCCGTCCGTCCGTCAAAAAATCTGGATCCTGACATAACTCAAACAGTTTCCAAGCTAGGTTTATGAAACTTGGTAAGTAGATAGAGGGCAATAAGGGGATTATGCACGTCTAATATTTTGATTCTGACAAAATTTGTGCGTCACATGGTAATGGCACTCTTGATATTTCTGTATTCAGCATATTTCACTAAACTTTGTTATATACGAGTCTAACAGTTGGCTTTTCCACTCCATATTTCTAGTTAGAATAATTATATTGATGAATGTATAACATGTATAATTATGTATCTAATATGTATACAGTCAGTGGACCAGTTCCTGGGATATGTGGCCAACAATCTACAGACATTAAACAGTCAATTAATGCCAGATATATATCCATATATGAATCAACAGTTGTGGGATGTAATTCTGAGAACACTGGACAAACAATTACTATGTGGGGTAAGTCTTCCTAATTGATTCTTATTAAGAACATTGGACAAACAATTACTGTGCGGGGTAAAGAACATTGGACAAACAATTACTGTGTGGGGTAAAGAACATTGGACAAACAATTACTGTGTGGGGTAAAGAACATTGGACAAACAATTACTGTGTGGGGTAAAGAACATTGGACAAACAATTACTGTGTGGGGTAAAGAACATTGGACAAACAATTACTGTGTGGGGTAAGTCTTCCTGCTCCTTACTGAGAACATTGGACAAACAATTACTGTGTGGGGTAAGTCTTCCTGCTCCTTACTGAGAACATTGGACAAACAATTACTGTGTGGCTTAAGTCTTCCTGCTCCTTACTGAGAACATTGGAAAACAATTACTGTGTGGGGTAAGCCTTCCTGCTCCTTACTGAGAACAGGTAGAAATTGTTTCCTAAGTTGAAAATCTTTTTTTCTTTAATCTCCTTGATCAGAGTCGGATCTTAAGGTCGCAACTAGATTTCTCCATCCAGCTCTGTTCTTGGCTTTCACTTCAGTCTTGCCCCATGTTAGTCCCAATTCTCTCAGTCCTGCTTCTACTGTTCGGCGCCAGGTGGTCTTTGGTCTGCCTCTTGGCCTCTTACCCTGAGGTGTCTTCTGATGTTGTTTGATATGGGCATTCTTAGGACATGTCCTAGCCATCTAAAACGTCTGTTTGATTTGTTGTATGATACAGATGGAATTAGTTAAATCGAGAAGGTTTTTGTTGGAAATTTTGTTAGGCCAAATATTCTGCAGATTTGTCTGAGGCAGCCATGGTGGAAGGTTGATAGTGATTTCATGTCGAATTTAGTCACACTCCAGGATTCACTCCCATATAGTAGTATGGATTTAACATTGCTGTTGTTTTCCGGCTGTATTGATTGGATTTTCATATTGGTCTAAGTCTATGGAATGCTGATCTTGCTTTCGCTAGTCTGTTTTTGATGTCCTTGTGTGTAGGGTCTGCAGTGCTAACAACTGAGCCAAGGTACGTAAAAGTTTCAACCTTTTCAATAGCTATATTGTCAGCAACTAGTCTGGCATTGGATGTTGTGTTGAAACGCATTTCTTGTGTCTTTTTAGCATTGATTTGGAGCCCAACTTGGTTTGCGAAATGGCTGAGTCAATTTGTTTTCTCCTGTATATGGTTGTGTTTTGATGACAGAAGAGCTATGTCGTCTGCAAAGTCAAGGTCCTCTAATGTTGTAAACATGGACCATGTTATGCCTCTTTTCTGGTTGTTTGTCTTTCTCATTACCCAATCAATGGCTACTAAAAATAGGAGAGGCGAGATGATGCAACCCTGTCTTACTCCAGATGAGGCTTCAAACCAATCAGTAGTTTTGTTGTTTAGTAGTACTGCACATTCAAAGTTGGTATAAAAACATTTGATGAGGGTTACTATCTTTTCTGGCACTCCATATCATTGAAGTATTGTCCAGAGTGTCTCTATTAATGCTGTCAAAGGCTTTCTTGAAATCTATGAAATTTAAAAATAAAGGAGTCTTCCATTCGATGCACTGTTCTTTAATGTTCTTAAGGGTGAAGATCTGATCTGTGCAACCTTTTCCTCTCCTAAATCCAGCTTGTTCTTGTCTCTGTGTTTTATCTAATTTATTGGAAATTCTGTTCAGCTCAGTATTCGGCAAAGGACTTTACTTGGGACTGAGAGTAGTGTAATCCCTCTCCAGTTGTCACAGTTTCCCAGGTCACCTTTCTTTGCCAGTATTACAATGAGACCTTTTGACCAGTCATTTGGAATATTTGCTTCTTCCCAGATGTTGTTTAGGAGACCATGTAGTTCTGAAGATGTTGTTTAAATATCTGCTTTTAGAAGTTCCGCTTGAATTCCATCTATGCCTGCAGCTTTCCCTGTTTTCAGTGATTTTATTGCTTTAGTTATTTCTTCTTTTGATGGTGGATTAGTGTTTATACCTAGGGTGTCATTTTGAGTTGTTCCTCCAAATAAAACTGTTGGATCCGGTCTATTTAATACATCTTTGAAATGTTCAACCCAGCACTCTGCCTTTTCCTTTTCTGTTGTAACAATTTTTCCATTTTTATCCTTCACTGGGGGTGGTTGTTGTGTTTTTCCACACAGTGTTTTTGTGATCTTGTATACTGTGTTTAGATCTCCCTATGATGCCCCCTTTTCTGCCTCTTCAGCTTGATCTTCAAGGTATTTACGTTTATCCTTCCTTGCACTCTTCTTAACTTCTTTGTCTTTCTCATTGTATAGGTTTTGCATCTGTTCTCTCAGTCTTGGTGATTTTGTGCTGAGGACTTTTTCTTTGAGCTTCCCTCTTTCTTCTATGACTGTCATTGTTGTTGTTGTTAACCATTCTTTGTTGTTTCTCTTTTTATATCCTATTGTCTTTTCGCTAGTTTCATTGTATATTGTTTGATGTTTTCCCATTTGTGTTTGATTTGATTATTTTCACTTGGATCAATGTCTTCTAAAGCTTTGAATCTGTTTCTGCATGAGTTCAATGGTGAATTTACTTTAACTTCAGGTTCTTTGAGACGTTTTACATTAAAAACTTTTCTTCCAGGTTTATTGATGGTATCTACCTTTTTTAACTTCAGTTTTAGTCTCGCAGATGGTGATCACTATAGACATTATGCTCCTGTATATGCTCTTGTGTCTTGTAAGGAGCGTCGCCATTTACCGTTGGTAATAATATGGTCTATCTGGTTTTTATCTCGACCATTCGGAGAGTTCCAAGTTACCTTGTGGATGTCTTTGTGTTTGAATATGGTTCCTCCGATGACCAATCCGTTAGTTGAGCACAAATTTGCCAATCTTTCTCCATTTTCATTCATTACGCCATATCCTTCAAATCCCATTGCTCTTTCATGCTCACTATTGTCATTTCCAACCTTGGCATTCTGGTCTCCTATAATGAGGAGGACGTCATATTGGGGTATTCGGCTAATCTGTGCTTGAAGAGCTTCATAGTAAGCATCTTTATCTTCTTCTTCAGCATTGTTTGTTGGTGCATAACATTGTATAATGGTTCTTGGTATAGCTGGAATTAAAGCTAGCTCGTATCAATCTCTCATTGATGGGTTCCCATTCTATCAAGCTCTTGGCGCACTCTTGGTTCATAACGATTGCAACTCTTTTGAGTGTTTGTCATCATCTCTGCCAGAGTAAATAATGGTATGACCCTGTGAAGTAGTCCTGCCAGACTGTGTCCATCTGCATTCACTTATGCCGAGAATTCAAAGTTGGTATCTGGTCATCTCTGCTGTTTTTGAGACCTGGTACATAGTCCTCACATTTCAAGCTCCAATTTTGATAGTCTTTTTTGGATCCATGAGATTTCGGTTCCTGGTTAAGGCTTCCCAAGCTGGGCTTTCACCTTGATCATTCACACTGCTGCTTGGGCAGCCCGATATCCCATGGGTCCAAGCTGTTTGTTGATTTCTTGTATTGATTTCTGTTATAGTCTTTTTTATGAGGTGAGGTTGTTAGCCTTATGCTCAACCCCCAACTTGGAGGACCAGGGAAAGTTTGTTTGTGGTTCCAATCCTCTAGATCAGTTGCCTTTCAGGGCTAATGAGTTATGATCCACCCATGTTTGGTTAGAGTTATCTCTCATAGATCGGTTACTTTCACCACAGTTAACAAACCCGTTCTGTCCGGCTATTTAACCCATAGCTGGGGGTTTGGTTTGTAAGGCATATCCACTTGCTGGTGGGCCTAGTTTGCAATACATCTGGGGGCCAACCCTCCTCCAAGTCTTTGTGGTTCAGTCTGGGGCCTTAGGGTACCCAGTTTCCGTCTGTCACCTCTTGGAGGATCCCATTTCTGGGCCACATAGGTCTTATTGTGTGATAGGCTATAACTGGCAGGGAAGACTTACGCACTCGGCTTCCTTTTCGCAGCAAGCTGCTATCCAGTGGTGAGGCTGAAAGTGAGAGTGACAAGCACAAACGAACTACACACACACAGTTACGCATTGCACAATCATTTGACAAGACAAGTTGACTCAGTTGAAAATACATATTTATTTATGCACATATTTCATATGGTCTTGAATTTTGCATGTACAACCACCATTGACATGTTATGTTTATATTTGTATACATGTTGTGGAATGATAGGCTCAAGGCCTTTTTCTGAATAAAAACTGTCTGTGTATATCACTATAGGAACAGCCTGATTACTAATCTATGTATGTCACTATAGGAACAGCCTGATTACTAATCTATGTATGTCACTATAGGAACAGCCTGATTACTAATCAATGTATGTCACTATAGGAACAGCCTGATTACTAATCTATATATATCACTATAGGAACAGCCTGATTACTAATCAATGTATGTCACTATAGGAACAGCCTGATTACTAATCAATGTATGTCACTTGAGGAACAGCCTGATTACTAATCAATGTATGTCACTATAGGAACAGCCAGATTACTAATCAATGTATGTCACTATAGGAAAGCCAGATTACTAATCTATGTATATCACTATAGGATAAGCCAGATTACTAATCAATGTATGTCACTATAGGATAAGCCAGATTACTAATCAATGTATGTCACTACAGGAACAACCAGATTACTAATCTATGTATGTCACTACAGGAACAACCAGATTACTAATCTATGTATATCACTATAGGAACAGCCAGGTTACTTATCTATGTATGTCACTATAGGAACAGCCAGATTACTAATCTATGTATATCACTACAGGAACAACCAGATTACTAATCTATGTATGTCACTACAGGAACAACCAGATTACTAATCTATGTATATCACTACAGGAACAGTCAGATTACTAATCTATGTATGACACTATAGGAACAGCCAGATTACTAATCTATGTATGTCACTATAGGATAAGCCAGATTACTAATCTATGTATGTCACTACAGGAACAACCAGATTACTAATCTATGTATATCACTACAGGAACAGCCAGATTACTAATCTATGTTTGTCACTATAGGATACGCCAGATTACTAATCTATGTATGTCACTACAGGAACAACCAGATTACTAATCGATGTATATCACTACAGGAACAACCAGATTACTAATCTATGTATGTCACTACAGGAACAACCAGATTACTAATCTATGTATGTCACTGTAGGAACAGCCAGATTACTAATCTATGTATGTCACTACAGGAACAACCAGATTACTAATCTATGTATATCACTTTAGGAACAGCCAGGTTACTTATCTATGTATGTTAATTTAGGAACAGACAGATTACTAATCTATGTATATCACTACAGGAACAACCAGATTACTAATCTATGTATGTCACTATAGGATAAGCCAGATTACTAATCTTTGTATGTCACTATAGGAACAGCCAGATTACTAATCTATGTATATCACTACAGGAACAACCAGATTACTAATCAATGTTTGTCACTATAGGATAAGCCAGATTACTAATCTATGTATATCACTACAGGAACAGCCAGATTACTAATCAATGTTTGTCACTATAGGATAAGCCAGATTACTAATCTTTGTATGTCACTATAGGAACAGCCAGATTACTAATCTATGTATATCACTACAGGAACAGCCAGATTACTAATCTATGTATATCACTACAGGAACAGCCAGATTACTAATCTATGTATGTCACTGTAGGATAAGCCAGATTACTAATATTTGTATGTCACTATAGGAACAGCCAGATTACTAATCTATGTATGTCAGTATAGGATAAGCCAGATTACTTATCTATGTATGTCACTGTAGGAACAGCCAGATTACCAAGCTATCTATCTATGTATGTCACTATAGGAACTGCCACTCTCTATCTATGTATATCATTATAGGAACTGCCAGATTACTAAGCTATCTATGTATGTATGTCACTATAGGAACTGCCACTCTCTATCTATGTATATCATTATAGGAACTGCCAGATTACTAAGCTATCTATCTATGTATGTCACTATAGGAACTGCCACTCTCTATCTATGTATATCATTATAGGAACTTCCAGATTACTAAGCTATATATGTATGTATGTCACTAAAGGAACTGCCACTCTCTATGTATGTATGTCACTATAGGAATTGCCACTCTCTATGTATGTATGTCACTATAGGAATTGCCACTCTCTATGTATGTATGTCACTATAGGAACTGCTAGATTACTAAGCTATCTATATATGTATGTCACTATAGGAACTGCCACTCTCTATGTATGTATGTCACTATAGGAATTGCCACTCTCTATGTATGTATGTCACTATAGGAATTGCCACTCTCTATGTATGTATGTCACTATAGGAACTGCCAGATTACTAAGCTATCTATATATGTATGTCACTATAGGAACTGCCACTCTCTATGTATGTATGTCACTATAGGAATTGCCACTCTCTATGTATGTATGTCACTATAGGAATTGCCACTCTCTATGTATGTATGTCACTATAGGAATTGCCACTCTCTATGTATGTATGTCACTATAGGAACTGCCAGATTACTAAGCTATCTATATATGTATGTCACTATAGGAACTGCCAGATTACTAAGCTATCTATATATGTATGTCACTATAGGAACTGCCAGATTACTAAGCTATCTATATATGTATGTCACTATAGGAACTGCCAGATTACTAAGCTATCTCTATATGTATGTCACTATAGGAACTGCCACTCTCTATCTATGTAAATCATTATAGGAACTGCCAGATTACTAAGCTATCTATGTATGTATGTCACTATAGGAATTGCCACTCTCAATGTATGTATGTCACTATAGGAATTGCCACTCTCTATGTATGTATGTCACTATAGGAACTGCCAGATTACTAAGCTATCTATATATGTATGTCACTATAGGAACTGCCACTCTCTATGTATGTATGTCACTATAGGAATTGCCACTCTCTATGTATGTATGTCACTATAGGAATTGCCACTCTCTATGTATGTATGTCACTATAGGAACTGCCAGATTACTAAGCTATCTATATATGTATGTCACTATAGGAACTGCCACTCTCTATGTATGTATTTCACTATAGGAATTGCCACTCTCTATGTATGTATGTCACTATAGGAATTGCCACTCTCTATGTATGTATGTCACTATAGGAACTGCCAGATTACTAAGCTATCTATATATGTATGTCACTATAGGAACTGCCAGATTACTAAGCTATCTATATATGTATGTCACTATAGGAACTGCCAGATTACTAAGCTATCTCTATATGTATGTCACTATAGGAACTGCCACTCTCTATCTATGTAAATCATTATAGGAACTGCCAGATTACTAAGCCATATATGTATGTATTTCACTATAGGAATTGCCACTCTCTATGTATGTATGTCACTATAGGAATTGCCACTCTCTATGTATGTATGTCACTATAGGAATTGCCACTTTCTATGTATGTATGTCACTATAGGAACTGCTAGATTACTAAGCTATCTATATATGTATGTCACTATAGGAACTGCCACTCTCTATGTATGTATGTCACTATAGGAATTGCCACTCTCTATGTATGTATGTCACTAAAGGAACTGCCACTCTCTATGTATGTATGTCACTATAGGAATTGCCACTCTCTATGTATGTATGTCACTATAGGAATTGCCACTCTCTATGTATGTATGTCACTATAGGAACTGCCAGATTACTAAGCTATCTATATATGTATGTCACTATTGGAACTGCCACTCTCTATGTATGTATGTCACTATAGGAATTGCCACTCTCTATGTATGTATGTCACTAAAGGAACTGCCACTCTCTATATATGTATGTCACTATAGGAACTGCCACTCTCTATGTATGTATGTCACTATAGGAATTGCCACTCTCTATGTATGTATGTCACTATAGGAATTGCCACTCTCTATGTATGTATGTCACTATAGGAACTGCCAGATTACTAAGCTATCTATATATGTATGTCACTATAGGAACTGCCACTCTCTATGTATGTATTTCACTAAAGGAACTGCCACTCTCTATATATTTATGTCACTATAGGAATTGCCACTCTCTATGTATGTATGTCACTATAGGAACTGCCAGATTACTAAGCTATCTATATATGTATGTCACTATAGGAACTGCCACTCTCTATTTATGTATTTCACTATAGGAATTGCCACTCTCTATGTATGTATGTCACTATAGGAACTGCCACTCTCTATGTATGTATGTCACTATAGGAACTGCCACTCTCTATGTATGTATGTCACTAAAGGAATTGCCACTCTCTATGTATGTATGTCACTATAGGAATTGCCACTCTCTATGTATGTATGTCACTATAGGAATTGCCACTCTCTATGTATGTATGTCACTATAGGAATTGCCACTCTCTATGTATGTATGTCACTATAGGAATTGCCACTCTCTATGTATGTATGTCACTATAGGAATTGCCACTCTCTATATATGTATGTCACTATAGGAACTGCCACTCTCTATGTATGTATGTCACTATAGGAATTGCCACTCTCTATGTATGTATGTCACTATAGGAATTGCCACTCTCTATGTATGTATGTCACTATAGGAACTGCCAGATTACTAAGCTATCTATATATGTATGTCACTATAGGAACTGCCACTCTCTATGTATGTATTCCACTATAGGAATTGCCACTCTCTATGTATGTATGTCACTATAGGAATTGCCACTCTCTATGTATGTAAATCATTATAGGAACTGCCAGATTACTAAGCTATCTATATATGTATGTCACTATAGGAACTGCCAGATTACTAAGCTATCTATATATGTATGTCACTATAGGAACAGCCAGATTACTACATGCAGATGAAACAACATCTGAGATCAGTGGAATCCTTCTTTCTGAGTGTTGGTCTCGGTGCAAAAACTCTTCAAAGTGAATTGTACAATCATTTTAAACAAAGACTTGAACTCAACGCTAACCAGTCACATGACTTGATGTGCATGTATTACAATCAACTAGCCACCGATATGGTAAGAAAAGATTACACTTATCGATAAAATGTATTTGCATGTATGGCAGTCCATTGTTTGTCATTAGACATTTTAATGGTATCAATAACTCAAAATTGGACTTACAAATTTAAAACTGTATCTAGAGGTTGATCATCACCAGTTAATGACTCCTTTTGATTTTACCTCAGTGGTTGCAATGATTTTTGTCAAGCCTGCTTGCGGTGAACGAGACTTAGTCGCCGTTTAAGGAATATGTATGGGTGTGTGCGTGCATAAGTGCCTGTGTGGGTCCGATTTTGTCTGTATCATAACTTTGTTATGCTCTGACTAATCTTGCTTAAATTTGGCATAAATGTCCACCCCATGAGGAAAAGTGTCATGCACAACCTCCAGGTAACTATCTCAAAGGTCAAGGTCACATTTGGAGTTCAAAGGTAAAAAATTGCCAAAATTGAGATTGTCCGGAGTATTACTAAGTCATATATTATGAGATTTAAACATAATTTGGCACAAATGTTCATCAGTACCTGGTGGTGTGTCATGCGAAACAATTACGTCAATATCTCAAAGGTCAAGGTCATTCTTGGAGTTGAAAGGTAAAAAATGGCCATACTTGAGCTTGTCAAGCCCATAACTTAAGTAATTTATTATGGGATTTAAAATTGTTCACTACTAGCGGGCGTTGTGTTATGCAAAACAATTACGTCAATATCTCAAAGTTTAAGGTCACACTTGGGAGTTCAAAGGTCAAAAATTGTCATAACTGAGTTTGTCGTAGCCGTAACTATGTCATTTATTGTGAGATTTTAAAATAACCTGGCACAATTGTTCACCCCTGTCAAATGATGTGTCATACAAAACAATTATTTCAATATCACAAAGGTCAAGGTCACACTGAAGAGTTAAAAGGTCAGAAATGACCATAATTTATGTTGTCTGGACCATAACTTCATCATAAAGTGTTGAAGTTAATTATAACTACAATTGTTGTCCACATTGTGGCAGTTTTTATGGATGTGGCTTGCCATATGTCTGTGACAAAGTGGTATGTGGGGGTATCAATAGTCACTCTGTGGCAGTTCTAGTTGCTTCAATCTTCATCAAGTTTGGGCAAAATGTTTATCTTAATGACCTTAAAGTTGAGTTCAAAGTTGGGTCATGTGGGGTCAATAACAAGGTCAATAGGTCAAATGAGAGAAAACCCTTTTTAACACTCTGGAGGCCACATTTTGGCTTAAATCTTCTTTAAGTTTGGTCAAAATGTTTATCTTGATGACCTTAAGGTCAATAACAAAGTTGGGTCATGTGGGGTCAATAACTTGGTCAATATGTCAAATAATTGAAAAAGTGTGTTAACACTCTGGAGGTCACATTGTTTGCTTCAATCTTCATCAAGTTTGGTCATTATCATCCCACCTTCCTGATGTTTCCTAGATTATCATTCCACCTTCCCGATGTTTCCTAGATTATCATCCCACCTTCCTGATGTTTCCTAGATTATCATTCCACCTTCCCGATGTTTCCTAGATTATCATCCCACCTTCCCGATGTTTCCTAGATTATCATCCCACCTTCCCGATGTTTCCTAGATTATCATCCCCTGGTTCCCTGTTTCCTAGATTATCATCCCACCTTCCCAATGTTTCCTAGATTATCATCCCCTGGTTCCCTGTTTCCTAGATTATTATCCCACCTTCCCGATGTTTCCTAGATTATCATCCCACCTTCCTGATGTTTCCTAGATTATCATCCCACCTTCCCGATGTTTCCTAGATTATTATCCCACCTTCCCGATGTTTCCTAGATTATCATCCCACCTTCCCGATGTTTCCTAGATTATCATCACCTGGTTCCCTGTTTCCTAGATTATCATCCCCTGGTTCCCTGTTTCCTAGATTATCATCCCCTGGTTCCCTGTTTCCTAGATTATCATCCCACCTAGTTTCCTGTTTTTAGCTCACCTGTCACAAAGTGACAGAGTGAGCTTTTGTGATCATTCTTCGTTCGTCATCAATCCGTCAACAATTTACTTGTGTAGACACTAGAGGTCACAGTTTTAGCCTAATCATCATAAAACTTTGTCACAATGATCATCTCAACCAAATCTAGGTCAAGTTCTATATTGGGTCACTAGAGGTCACAATTTTGGCGTAATCGTTATGAAACTTGGTCGCAATGATCATCTCAACAAAACCTACGTCAAGTTAGATATTATGTCATCTGGGATCAAAAACAAGGTCACAAGGTCAAATCATAGAAAAACCTTCTGTAGTCACTAGAGGTCACAATTTTGACCTTATCTTTATGAAACTTGGTCACAATGATCATGTCAACAAAATCTAGGTGAAGTTCAATATTAGGTCATCCGGGGTCAATAAACTAGGTCACGAGGTCAAATCATCAAAAAACTTTGTGTAGACACTAGATGTCACAATTTGGACCTTATATTTATGAAACTTCGTCACAATGATCATGTCAAAAAATCTAGGTCAAGTTCGATATTGGGTCATCTGGGTTTTAAAACTAGGTCACTAGGTCAAATAATAGAAAAACCTTGCATAGTGACTAGTGGTCACAATTTTGACGTTACATTTATGAGACTCAGTGACAATGATTATCTCAACAAAATCTAGGTCAAGTTCGATATTGGGTCATATGGGGTCAAAACCTCGATTAAATCTTATAAAAACATTGTGTAGTCTCTAAAGGTCTCAATGTTGGCCTCATCTTTCTGGAAGTTGGTCTCCATGATCGCCTCAACAAAATCTAGGTGAAGTTTGATATTGGGTTTTCTAGGGTAAAAAACTAGGTCACTAGGTCAAATCATAGACAAAACTTGGCTTAAACTTCAATATATCATTTGGTATATGTGATGTAAATTACAAGATCACTTTACACTCAGGGACAAAATAAACGCACACTTTATATTATAGTAATATTTTTATAAAGTTGTTATTTTTCAAATTTGTTGAAATTGCACTCACCCATGAAGCAATTATTACTGAGGTTCATTCCAAAATTTCATTGATATTTTGAGAAGAAATGACATTTTTACAAAGGTTTAAATCTAACAGTCGAGCATGATAAAATTCACACCTTTTTTCACATTTAATACCTGATGTTGCACCCTTAACAGCAATGAACTACGCCTCATTGATGCTATGATGGTTGTAAATAGTTGTTGTGAGACCATGTTCCACTGTTCAATGAGGGTCTGGTGAACCTAGGTTCATCAGTGTTCCTCGGAAGTGGTCAAATGTCAAATTTCGTCCCAGACTTGCATGTTTATGAATTCGCTTGTGTGCGCCTGTCTCAAAACTACTCAACTGTTATAATTAGTGCCACGTACAAATAAAATATGCATTTATTGAGTGTTTGTGATACTGCTGGTTAAGTTGTGTATGATTTGTGACATGTATCAGCTAAGCCTTAAACGACTATGAAAGGTATCGTTATCATCTACAACGAAGAAGAAACTAAAAAATGAACCAAAATTAAGGTATATTTTGAAAACGGAGTTATATTTTTCAACTAATTTGTAAATTTACTCGCCATTGGACTTCTATCATCATCCTAGCTGTGGTTGTGGCTGGCCGGAAGTGAATCCTGCGACGGAGCATGCGCATACTCCCACCTCGTTTACGAGATGTTATCCGGGGTCTACCTTTGTGAGGGCGTTCCTTTATGGTCTCAGTGGCATTGTTTCGGTCTTTTAGCCTTGTAATTGTAGAATAGTAGCAACGGAACTGCCTGGTGGCTGCAGCACGACAGATTCACATTCGAAGTATTCCAGTTGCTTCCGACCGAATGTTTTCTGGCAAATATTGCTCATTTTAACTTACTATGTATGCTTTTCTTCTATGAGTTTTTAAAAGCGTTTTTACAAAGGTTCCGCTTTTTAGCTCACCTGCCACAAAGTGGCAAGGTGAGCTTTTGTGATTGTTTTTTGTCCGTCGTCCGTCCGTCTGTTAGACAATTCACCGTTAACACTCTAGCACTTTAAATTTTGCTTTGATCTTCACCAAACTTGGTAAATAGTTGTATCTTAATGACATCTAGGTCAAGTTCGAAGTTGGGTTTTTTGGGGTCAAAAACTAGGTCAAAAGGTCAAATAATAGCAAAACCTTGTTATCACTCTGGAGGTCACATTCTTGCTTTGATCTTCACCAAACTTGGTCAGTAGGTGTATCTCAATGAAATCTAGGTCAAGTTTGAAGTGGGGTCATAAACTAAGTCAAAAGGTCAAATAATAGGAGAACCTTGTTAACACTCTGGTGGCCACATTTTTGCTTTAATCTTCATGAAGTTTGGTCAAAATGTTTATCTTGGTGACCCTAAGGTCAAGTCAGAAGTTGGGTCATGTTTAGCAGGTGAGCGCCACAGGATCTTTGATCCTCTTGTTGATGTAATTTTAATGAAACTTTGTCACAATGTGTGTCACTATGAAATCTAGGCCAAGTTCGCAGCTAGGTCATCTGGGGTCAAAAATTCAAGGTTTTATTCTTGGATGCGACCTAGTGACCTAGTTTTTGACCCCAGGCCCCCCTTTCCCGAAACATCTCAATCTGAGCTAAATCTCATCTCAAATATTGCCATGTGTCTTTTAGATAGCATCCATGGGATACTGGACTCAAAATTCGCTTCACAAAACAGAAAACCTTAGTTTATTACAGTAAAGTTTAAAGGGCTCGAATTTCAAATTTATCTTAAATTATGACTCTGATTTGAGCAAAATCTCAATTTGAGATGAGATTTCTACTTGAGATGCTTCGGGAGATCGGGGCCAGGTATATATAACTGTATTATTGCTTATAAAAAGACAAAATTATACCAAAAGAACAAATATTAAAGTTATCCAATGGCATTAGTATTTACATGCCATTGTACTAATGGTGTTAGTCATAAAATAGTTGTTAATTGTTGTTTGTTTGGTTTTCTTTAAGATTATGTGCAAAAACATTTGCTGATGGAACACATCTTCTAAGTATTATCTATAATTAAGTGTTAAAAGACACTATTTATCAATTGTCAGGACTGACAATGCCAGATAACGGATAAAGCAGGTTCCGTTAAAGTAAGGGTCCATCTAATAGAAATACAGTGGAGTTCTGCCGGGACCAACAAACCATGCCGTTAAGACAGGTTGCGGGTAAAAAGAGCTTCTGGATAAACCAGGTTATACTGTATTTCATCTCAAACAGGTTACAACACTCCATTATTGGTACATTCTTAAAAGAGCTAAAGATTTGAAATCCTTGTGGAACTCTGGTTTCTGGCAGCCAAAATCAAGGTTCAGTTTAAATATTGTCCTACTTGATCAATGTGCCCAGGTGAGTGACCTAATGCTCTTTGGGCCCTCTTGTATATGATTTATCTGTATTTTATTTATCTGTATTTTAAGGTTACACCTACAGAGTGCTACGGCCATTTAGCTTTCAAAGCAGCTTACATGGAGGAAACAAGAGGAAATATCAATATATACATATCTGGTAAAATATCATTCTTCAACTCCTACATACAAACGTCTCACACTTTTATACTCCCCGAAGGGTGAGCATATAGTCGCTGCTTTGTGTTTACGAATGGGCATATATTGGCTATTTTGTGTGTTGAAAGGGCACTTATTTGGTATACTTTTGCTTGTTGGATATACCCAATATCCTAAGTCTGTTAATTTGTGTCCAAACATTATTATTATCTTGCCTTTACTTCTAGTATCCAACAATATTATTTGGACACGATTTGTGCATTAAAAAAGTCGTTAGTTGGACTACACCATAAAGTTAAAAACATCGACTAAATGCTTTAGCTCAGTGGTAACGCACTGGGCTGTCAATCCAGAGGTCGTGGGTTCAATCCCTGGCATCGGAACTTGACATTTCTGAAATATTTATAATATTTCCCGCTATATCTGGCCGTGTGGTCTGCAAAGTATCTGGAAGTGCCAGGAAGCTGTGTATCGGTGCTATACACCGGGCACATTAAAGAACCAGGCTGTCTATTCGTAATAAGAGCTAGGCGCACCTCTGCAGCGCCGGACATGCCTGTATCTAATGTCTCTCTCTCCCTTCAGGGGCTTTCTCTCAGTCTGTCCCTCTAGTCAGATCATGCTGTATCTGCACTGGTAGAGGATGCACCTGCGCCCTTGTGGCTGCAACATGCGTAAAGTGCCTTTGAACGTGCGTTCGCATGAAAAGGGCGCTATATAAATCTGGTATATTTTTATAAGTAAACAAGGAATCGGTAAAACCGAATTATGCTCCCCGAAGCAAGTGCTTGTCCCAACATAGAAAATAACATATAACAGATACTCAGATACAGATGAAAGAAGAAAATAATGTAGAATTATGGTTCTTTGACACCACACTTCCTCTTGAAGATCTCTATCATTATGTGAAGTTTCAATCAAATGCGATCAATACTGTTCAAGTTAGGGACCGGCCAAGCATTCATTTGTATGAAAGAAGGGAGATAATTAAAACTAGAAATGTGTCCACAGGACACGGATGCCCCCGCTAAAAGCTGTCATCAGACACCTAAGTATAAAGTTGTGCAAATGGAATAACATGAAATATAAATACGAAATAAAGTTTGTAATAACTTAAATGCGACATTGACCAGAAGAAAAAAACTGGGTATGTGTGATCTTAAAATTTGAGCTTGGGATCTCAGGGTGTGAATGATACAAATTAATTTTTAAATCCAGAACAAAATAAGATTTTACCACTAAGTGTGACCTTGACCTTTGAACTAGGGGCCTGGGTCTTGCTCATGACACATCGTCTTGATTAGATGAACATTCATGCCAAGTTATATAAATATTCAATAAGAAATGAAACAGTTACACAGCGGACACGAATTACATGCCTATTTGCGCCTTTTCACCTTTGATCTCTAACTGTGACCTTGACCGTTGAGCTAGGGACCTTGGTCATGCGCATGACACATCATCTTGATGTGGTGAACATTTGTAACAAGTATTATAAATATCCAATTAGAAATGACATAATTACAGAGCGGACACGAATCACATGGCATTGTCCATTTGAGCCTTTTAACCTTTGATCTCTAACTGTGACCTTTGCCTTTGAGTTAGGGACCTGGGTCTTGCGCATGACACATCATGTTGATGTGGTGAACATTTGTACTAAGTATTATAAATATCATATAGGAAATGACATAATTACAGAGCGGACAAGAATCACATGCCTATTTGAGCCTTTTAACCTTTGACCTCTAAGTGTGACCTTGATCTTTGAGTTAGGGATCTGGGTTTGCGCATGACACATCATCTTGATGTGGTAAACATTTGTACCAAGTATTATGAATATCAAATAGGAAATGACATAGTTACAGAGCAGACAAGAATCACATGCCTATTTGAGCCTTTTAACCTTTGACCTCTAAGTGTGACCTTGACCTTAGAGCTAGGGACCTGGGTCTTGCGCATGATACATCGTTTTGATGTGGTGAACATTTGTACCAAGTATTATAAGTATCTATTAAGAAATAACATAGTTACAGAGCAGACAAGAATCACATGCCTATTTGAGCCTTTGAACCTCTAAGTGTGACCTTGAGCTTAGAGCTAGGGACCTGGGTCTTATGCATGATACATCGTTTTGATGTGGTGAACATTTGTACCAAGTATTATAAATATCTATTAAGAAATAACATAGTTACAGAGCGGACAAGAATCACATGCCTATTTGAGCCTTTTAACCTTTGACCTCTAAGTGTGACCTTGACATTAGAGCTAGGGACCTTGGTCTTGCGCATGACATGTCGTCTTGATGTTGTGAACATTTGTACCAAGTATTAGAAATATCCAATGATAAATGACATAGTTACAGAGCGAACACAATTTCACCATTTTCAAACACACAATCATATACACACACACGGACAGGATGAACACTATATGCCATTCCGCCATTTTATGGCGTGGGCAAAAAAACAAGTAAGGTAGACTCTGCACTTCTCCTTGGCGAAATCTATTCACCTATTAAGTTTTCAAATCAATACCTCCCATAATGTAGGAGTTATAACATGGACAAGAAGTAAGTATAAAAAGTACAAAGGGCCATAACTCCAAATATATACAATAAAGAGTTATGGTTTTTGTGCACTGCACTTCCTCTCAATGAGATCTATTCACACATGAAGTTTCAAATTGATATCTCAAATACTCTTCAAGTTATGGGCCGGACAAAAGTGTGACGGACGGACAGACGGACATTTTGCACCCCGTAAGAATGGGCCATCTTGTTATATATAAATATGTATAAGCTTGGAGGTGTAAGAAAGGAGATGATGGAAACAATCTGTTGTGTGGCTATTTATAGGTTGGAGGTGTAAGTTAGAGCATGATAGAAACTATCTGTTGTGTGGCTATTTATAGGTTGGAGGTGTAAGTTAGAGCATGATAGAAACTGTCTGTTGTGTGGCTATTTATAGCTTGGAGGTGTAAGTTAGAGCATGATGGAAACTATCTGTTGTGTGGCTATTTATAGGTTGGAGGTGTAAGTTAGAGCATGATGGAAACTGTCTGTTGTGTGGCTATTTATAGCTTGGAGGTTAACTTAAAGCATGATGGAAACTATCTGTTGTGTGGTTATTTATAGCGTGGATGTGTAAGTTAGAGCATGATGGAAACTGTCTGTTGTGTGGCTATTTAAAGGTTGGAGTTGTAAGTTAGAGCATGATGGAAACTGTCTGTTGTGTGGTTATTTATAGCTTGGAGGTGTAAGTTAGAGCATGATGGAAACTATCTGTTGTGTGGTTATTTATAGCGTGGATGTGTAAGTTAGAGCATGATGGAAACTGTCTGTTGTGTGGTTATTTATAGCTTGGAGGTGTAAGTTATAGCATGATGGAAACTGTCTGTTGTGTGGCTATTTATAGCGTGGATGTGTAAGTTAGAGCATGATGGAAACTGTCTGTTGTGTGGTTATTTATAGCTTGGAGGTGTAAGTTAGAGCATGATTGAAACTATCTGTTGTGTGGTTATTTATAGTTTGGAGGTGTAAGTTATAGCATGATGGAAACTGTCTGTTGTGTGGCTATTTATAGCTTGGAGGTGTAAGTTAGAGCATGATGGAAACTATCTGTTGTGTGGTTATTTATAGCTTGGATGTGTAAGTTAGAGCATGATTGAAACTATCTGTTGTGTGGTTATTTATAGTTTGGAGGTGTAAGTTATAGCATGATGGAAACTGTCTGTTGTGTGGCTATTTATAGCTTGGAGGTGTAAGTTAGAGCATGATGGAAACTATCTGTTGTGTGGTTATTTATAGCTTGGATGTGTAAGTTAGAGCAGGATGGAAACTGTCTGTTGTGTGGCTATTTATAGCTTGGAGGTGTAAGTTAGAGCATGATGGAAACTATCTGTTGTGTGGTTATTTATAGCTTGGATGTGTAAGTTAGAGCAGGATGGAAACTGTCTGTTGTGTGGCTATTTATAGCTTGGAGGTGTAAGTTAGAGCATGATGGAAACTATCTGTTGTGTGGTTATTTATAGCGTAGATGTGTAAGTTAGAGCATGATGGAAACTGTCTGTTGTGTGGCTATTTATAGTTTGGAGGTGTAAGTTATAGCATGATGGAAACTGTCTGTTGTGTGGCTATTTATAGCTTGGAGGTGTAAGTTAGAGCATGATGGAAACTATCTGTTGTGTGGTTATTTATAGCTTGGATGTGTAAGTTAGAGCATGATTGAAACTATCTGTTGTGTGGTTATTTATAGTTTGGAGGTGTAAGTTATAGCATGATGGAAACTATCTGTTGTGTGGTTATTTATAGCTTGGATGTGTAAGTTAGAGCAGGATGGAAACTGTCTGTTGTGTGGCTATTTATAGCTTGGAGGTGTAAGTTAGAGCATGATGGAAACTATCTGTTGTGTGGTTATTTATAGCGTAGTTGTGTAAGTTAGAGCATGATGGAAACTGTCTGTTGTGTGGCTATTTAAAGGTTGGAGGTGTAAGTTATAGCATGATGGAAACTATCTGTTGTGTGGTTATTTATAGCGTAGATGTGTAAGTTAGAGCATGATGGAAACTGTCTGTTGTGTGGCTATTTAAAGGTTGGAGGTGTAAGTTATAGCATGATGGAAACTGTCTGTTGTGTGGCTATTTATAGTGTGGATGTGTAAGTTAGAGCATGATGGAAACTGTCTGTTGTGTGGCTATTTATAGCTTGGAGGTTAACTTAAAGCATGATGGAAACTATCTGTTGTGTGGTTATTTATAGCGTGGATGTGTAAGTTAGAGCATGATGGAAACTGTCTGTTGTGTGGCTATTTAAAGGTTGGAGTTGTAAGTTAGAGCATGATGGAAACTGTCTGTTGTGTGGTTATTTATAGCTTGGAGGTGTAAGTTAGAGCATGATGGAAACTGTCTGTTGTGTGGTTATTTATAGCTTGGAGGTGTAAGTTAGAGCATGATGGAAACTGTCTGTTGTGTGGTTATTTATAGCTTGGAGGTGTAAGTTAGAGCATGATGGAAACTATCTGTTGTGTGGTTATTTATAGCGTGGATGTGTAAGTTAGAGCATGATGGAAACTGTCTGTTGTGTGGTTATTTATAGCTTGGAGGTGTAAGTTATAGCATGATGGAAACTGTCTGTTGTGTGGCTATTTATAGCATGGATGTGTAAGTTAGAGCATGATGGAAACTGTCTGTTGTGTGGTTATTTATAGCTTGGGGGTGTAAGTTATAGCATGATGGAAACTGTCTGTTGTGTGGCTATTTATAGCTTGGAAGTGTAAGTTAGAGCATGATGGAAACTATCTGTTGTGTGGTTATTTATAGCTTGGATGTGTAAGTTAGAGCATGATTGAAACTATCTGTTGTGTGGTTATTTATAGTTTGGAGGTGTAAGTTATAGCATGATGGAAACTGTCTGTTGTGTGGCTATTTATAGCTTGGAGGTGTAAGTTAGAGCATGATGGAAACTATCTGTTGTGTGGTTATTTATAGCTTGGATGTGTAAGTTAGAGCAGGATGGAAACTGTCTGTTGTGTGGCTATTTATAGCTTGGAGGTGTAAGTTAGAGCATGATGGAAACTATCTGTTGTGTGGTTATTTATAGCGTAGATGTGTAAGTTAGAGCATGATGGAAACTGTCTGTTGTGTGGCTATTAAGAGGTTGGAGGTGTAAGTTATAGCATGATGGAAACTATCTGTTGTTTGGTTATTTATAGCGTTGATGTGTAAGTTAGAGCATGATGGAAACTGTCTGTTGTGTGGCTATTTAAAGGTTGGAGGTGTAAGTTATAGCATGATGGAAACTGTCTGTTGTGTGGCTATTCAAAGGTTGGAGGTGTAAGTTAGAGCATGATGGAAACTGTCTGTTGTGTGGCTATTTAAAGGTTGGAGGTGTAAGTTAGAGCATGATGGAAACTGTCTGTTGTGTGGCTATTTAAAGGTTGGAGGTGTAAGTTAGAGCATGATGGAAACTGTCTGTTGTGTGGCTATTTATAGCGTGGATGTGTAAGTTAGAGCATGATGGAAACTGTCTGTTGTGTGGTTATTTATAGCTTGGGGGTGTAAGTTAGAGCATGATGGAAACTGTCTGTTGTGTGGCTATTTATAGCTTGGAGGTGTAAGTTAATGGATGATTAAACTGTTATCACAAATCCATCTCTGTAAATGTTTTCCATAAAGGTTAAAACCAGACAAATACATTTGTAGTTGTTTTGATGTCATATATAGTCCGTTTGCGGCGAAAAAAATCGTCTAAAATGAAGATTTCTCAGTATTTACTGTACCTACAAGTACGAGATTTTGCACGGGTGAATGAAATGTATTTACCTAATACACAATTAAATTTAAGCAGCATCGGGCATGTGTGAAAAAAGTTTTGTTCATAAGTTCATAAGTATTTGTAGTTTACAAGGAAACTTCATGTTAGAAGACTCGATACACGAAACAGCCAATTTTATGGTCACATGACACGTCTAACGGTAGATTTACGAGTTTGTTACCTATTTAATATAGCATATACGAGGCCCGTCTGTGCATCTGTACTGTTTGTTGGTATCATATTTTCGGGTCTAAACGTAAAAATGGTTTGCGTCTTGCAGCCTCCTTCTCGAACTATAAAAACACAGATTTTACAGCGTCTTTGAACGATTTTGACTGCTTAATATTAGGGCTTCAAACGTGTGAAGGTCGGTTTCAGACCATTACTTAAGGTTTGGGTAGATGTATATAACCCAATTATTTAGGACTTGTCCAGTCATATGACTATAACTCCAACGCGATAAATTGCAGTACAAAAACAAACACAATATTGCCTATATTTTTGTTATGGATTAAAATCAAGGACCGTAACACTTACCAATGAAAGCATTCAAACATTAAGCACAACATGTAAGGTTTTCATGCTCCTAAATATTCAGAAACGATAAATATAGCGGATTTTGTGTTTGTTTTTGTATTGCAATTTATCGCGTTGGAGTTATACATGTCTTTGTGTACATAAACATTACAATGCTCCAATAAGTTCTTAATTTAACATTATTAAATATGTACATGTATGAGTATATATATATAGCTTAATATGTGGCTTAGTGAATAAGGATTTGGTTTTCACTGCTTTTTCATGATATTATTATACATTATCTGTATACACACACAACAGCGACATACCTAAACAAAACGACTTATACGGGCCACATAAATTTCGCTTTCATCACAGCAATGTCAATCTAGCTGATCACGGATTAAAACAGTTAAATAAATGACAGTAAAACATCAATGGAATACCAGATTACCTCCCTGCGTTAAAGTGTCCAAATTCATGTAATATCAATATACAATAAAGAATAAACTTGTTTAAATAATTAATTGAAAATTATGAAATTTGAAATGGGAGTAGGTAGAATGTAATTATGGCTATATGTAAATTTTTATCACCATCTGATGAATAAATTTACAGAAATTTGAAATTTAGACGATTTTTTTCGCTGCAAACGGGCTATACTGTATATAATTCATTTATATATTACAGTATTACGTGGTACTGATTTGCCAGGACTTGACCCAAATGGATTCAGTGATCCATATGTAGAAGTCAGTCTACAGCCTCATGGTTTGTTCGGGTTTTCTGCAACACAAAAAACACTTGTTGTTAAACAGACTTTGAACCCAGTGTTCAATGTTACATTTCAATTGTAAGTATATATTTGTTTATGTCTCACTTGTATTTAATTATATGGCCATTTCAAGGTATGTATATGTTTTGCACAATCATGTCCAATTCTCATTGTCCTATCTCATCAATTATATGGCACCTTTCTGTCTGTAAAATTAAAATAAGTTTAATAATAACTAATATTGGACTAAATTCACAAACCTATGTGACAATTGTATTATATATGAGCCAGTTTCCAGGAAAACCTGTTATAATGACATTATGTAATTACTATATGAAACAAGATTTTGATAAAGCTCTAAAATAAGGAAAAATACATATCGATTGATTCTATTTTAAGTAATTGACCGATATAGTACTATACCTTAGCTTTAAATTTTCCTTTGAATTATGTCAAAAACACAGTTGGCCTCGGAGTGACTACTTTATACATCCCAAAAATGTTAAAATCCTTAAAATATTACCAATCAATCTGGCTATGGACCGATATTTTGTGATAACAGCCTCTGTATATTACACATAACGAAAGCGAGTGCAATAAAATGTGCCCCCTGTTGTTCATCCAGGCCCTAATTATTCCCGATCTGTATCATTCAGACACTTAACAAATGAATTTGAATCGTCTGAATGATGATGATTTAGGGGATCACTGGTGTTTGATACACTTATCTATGTTACTATATAAAGTGTGTACTGATAGATTTAATAATAGTGACACAATAGAGCTTAAATACATTTCGAAATTTTCTTGTTGATAGAATTATTACCAATTATGTAACAATGCAATTTTAATATAATAATAATTTCACGTGAGTTTTCAGAACATTAAAGCTGCAAAAACGATTTTTTGACAAAAATCTTCGCAAGGGGGGGGGGGCCCATTTTTAAAGTTCATGTGTCTAGCGTTGAATATTTTTTATATTTTTTAAAAGTTACAGAGCAGAAATTTCATGATTTTTTATTGAAATGTTTCAAAAAATCGATCTGAACCTGTGGAAACTTTCAGTTATATATCTTATATTGTTTATTTCATGGATTATGTATTTTGATTTGTAGCAGTAGACCTACACTTTCAATAATTTAACGTCTATCTAAAAAAAATAACGTTCTTATTTGAAAAAAAATTTCAATGGGGTAAACATTTGTTTAAATAATTGCATAAAAAATTTCCTATGTCTGATTATGTAGCGTGAAATTTCAAAATCGTATTAGGTGAGAACAAACATGAAATTTAGACTTGATGATGTCTTTTATGCAAGAAATAAATAAAATGAACAAAATACAATGGTAGGTCATTAGAAAGCCATGTATCTCGAAAACGAGCCTGCTGACATATCATTTTTGTGATACTAATGTCTTTTAATAAGATGATTTTTCTGGCGTTTTAAGATGTTTCGAAGAAAATTCGATTTTTAGATAAAAGGCGCAAGTACCACCTAAATGGCTGGTTTGTAAGTTCAGGTTTTCGATCACTGGCTAGATATGGATCTTCCTTGCCTCTTTAGCGTTGATAAAGCACTGAAGGCTGTTAAAGAGGACTTTTTTTGTTTTCAATTATCTTATTTCTAACATGATTTGAAAAGTAAAATAAGAAGCTCTAGGATTATTGCCAGTCTAATTTTTGGCATGAATTTCTTATTAGGACAGCAGTGATTTATTGCATTATTCTGTCATCAAGAACTAAAATAGCTCACTATATTGCAACTGACAATTACATAGCAAAAATGCAATGACGCATGCTAAGATAGAAAATAATTCTCTAACCTTTGACCAAAGAATGTCACTGAATGTTTTTTTAGCTCACCTGTCACAAAGTGACAGAGTGAGTTTTTTTTATCACTCTTTTTAACCTCAATTGGCTTCAAAGTGCATTGACATATTGCTTTGATACTTTGCATACTTGTTCACCATCATGACCCTAACCCATACACAGGGGTAGGTAACTCTATTATGCATTTTAGTGAAGTTACGCCCCCTTTTTTCAACTTAGTGCAAATGTTAAAAGTTTAGGTATAGGTTTTTTTACCTCAAATATTTTCAGTGCATTCACATATTGCTTTGCATACTTGTTCGCCATCATGACCCTAACCGCTACACAAGGGTGGGTAACTCTATCGAGCATTTTGTTGAAATTATGCCCCCTTTTGGACTTGGAAATGCAAATGTTAAAGTTTAGGTACAGGTTTTTTAACCGCTTATATCTTCAAAGTGCATTGATATATTGCTTTGATACTTTGCAAACTTGTTCACCAGCATGACCCCAACCCCTACACTGGAGAAGATAACTATTTAGCATTTTGTTGAAATTATGCCCCATTTTGGACTAAGAAAGGCTTATTTATTTGCCATCATGACCTAGAGGACCTACATATGAGTAGGTAACAGTCCTGCATAATTTGTCCAAATTATCCCCCTTTTTCGACTTAGAAGCCCCAACCTCTACACAGCTGAGGGTAATGCTGCTGTTATGAAGCATTTTGTTTTGAATATATAATGATTGTACTATCCTAGCATGGCGCTGCGAATAGTGGAGTGCGCATTCGTGGACAGCTCTTGTTAACAAAAGAAATACCCAATAAGTGGTCAATCGTAAGGACGTCCGTCCGTCAACAAATTGCTTGTGAAGACACTAGAGGTCACAATTTTGGCCTAATCATTATGAAACTTGGTCACAATGATCATATCAACAAAATCTAGGTAAAGTTCGATATTGGGTTATCTGGGGTCAAAAACTAGGTCACAAAGTCAAATTATACAAAAACCTTGTGTAGTCACTAGAGGTCACAATTTTGACCTTACCTTTATGAAACTTTGTCACAATTATCATCCCAAAAAACTCTAGGTCAAGTTTGATATTGGGTCATCCGGGGTCAAAAACTAGGTCACAAGGTCAAATCATAGAAAAACCTTGTTAGTCACTAGAGGTCACAATTTTGACCTTATCTTTATGAAACTTGGTCACAATGATCATCACAACAAAATCTAGGTCAAGTTCGATATTGGGTCATCTGTGGTAAAAAACTAGGTCACAAGGTCAAATCATAGAAAAACCTTGTGTAGTCACTAGAGGTAACAATTTTGACTGAATCTTTATGAAACTTAGTCACATTGATGAGTTAAACAAAATCTAGGTCAAGTTCGATATTGGGTCATCTGGGTTTAAAAACTAGGTCACAAGGTCAAATCATAGAAAAACCTTGTGTAGTCACTATAGGTAACCATTTTGACCAAATCTTTATGAAACTTGGTCACAATTATCAATTCAACAACAGCTAGGTCAAGTTCGATATTGGGTCATCCGGGGTCAAAAAATAGGTCACAAGGTCAAATCATAGAAAAACCTTGTGTAGTCACTATAGGTCACAATTTTGACCTAATCTCTATGAAACTTGGTCACAGTGATCTTCTCAACAAAATCTAGGTCAAATTCGATATTGCGTCATCTGGGGTCAAAAACTAGGTCACAATGTCAATTGATAAAAAAACCTTGTGCAGTCACTAGAGGTCACAATTTTGACCTAATCTTTATGAAACTTGGTCACAATGATCATCTCAACAAAATCTAGGTCAAGTGCGATATTGTGTCATATGGGGCCAAGAACTAGGTCACTAGGTCAAATCACAAGTCTTGCACGCTACTACAGGTGAGCGACCTAGGGCCCTTTGGGCTCTCTTGTTCGTTTTCCTAAAGCCATGAGCTCTTGATAAAGTAAAAGCTCTAAATACTGTGTAAGCATGACATACTGGCTGCTGCAGAAGATATGCAGCTCATATGTCCAGATGTCCCCGTAATCAAAACCCTGTATATTATGCTTTGCCAAGCAAACCATTAATACCAGTCCTGTAGTTCATAATGAATGTTTCTATCCAACTATATGAGTATGAATGTAAATGGAAGTTAATTATAAGCCAGCATTTGTATTAACTAATATAGCAGTCAAATAGAATTATAGTCTATACTAGCATGCATTAGGAACAATATCTGAAATTACTGCAAAATGTAAATCAAACATACTACTATGTATATTTTATTTCAAATTAATATGGCTCGTCTTATGGTGCAGCTAAACTTCAGCCAACTTGAGTGTATATGCATGTTATGCATGGATTCTGACAAGTTGGGTGGATGGTTGGGTGGATTGTAAGCCGCATTTGTTCACCTGCCAAATCTTATACCTCTTGACGCTTCTACACATTCCAATCAGTTTTATAGTTCACATATTACGTACCGCTCGGTTTATCTGTGACCATTGGATCGTAACAACTTTGGACAGTTGCGTATCTGTCTGACCATACAAATCACCCCCGACAATTCAGTAAACATTTGGAAACGTGAATAATTTCAAATAAATCAAATTCTTTCTCTGTGTAAGTTATTTGTTATCTGGTACAGATTGTCTGAGTTAATTAAGTTAGTGTGGTTTAAATGGTTATATCTCTTGGATGCTCTTCTAGCTTAAAATACTTCCAGGTTTTGTAATTTACAATGTGGATTAATGAGTTCATGTTAACATATCTACTGCTTTTGAAATGTTTATTATAAATAGCACAGTACTTAAAATTATTAGAATTATTAGACACCCTAATTACTGCAAATATTTCATTACGGAAGTGAACATTAATGCATGTTAGAAATTGCTGAAAAACAACAATAATTAAAGCTTTCAGTCACAAACTTTTACTTAGTAGAGTGTAGAATTCATAAAAATTGCCAAAGTATAAATTTCCAGAGATTTCCCTACTTTTCCCTGTCTGGTCATGTTATTCAATGAGGGCAAAATAGGGAAAAGTGTGAAAAATATATTTTCCCAGATATTTACATACTTTCCATAGCCTTTTAAAAACAGGGAATAGAGTGTAGAATGAGGGAGGATTTACAGACCGCCAAAACTACTGGTTGTGTTAGAATAAGATATATCATTGTGTTTTCAGTCCTAATGTTCCAAAAGATTACTTGAACAAGGCTGGAACATGCATCCTGCTGTCCGTGTTTGATCATGATAGAATCGGTCGTGATGATTTCGCTGGTGAAATTGTCATACACATACCATCTATACTGAAACTGGGGATGGACAAATCCATGGACAAAATGCCTGCTGTCATCATGCCTTTAAAGAGGCCATTGAAGCCAATAGAGGGACCATTTAATGTAAGTATATACTGAGTACATCTAGAAATGCAAAACTTCTGTCAATATTTTTTCAACCAGATGATAGACAATTTTTGTTTACTTGATGCTATTGTATTCCGTTATCAATACACTTGTAACATTTTATGCGTCAACAATGCCAAGGAATGCACACCGGATAACTCAATATCAAAATTTACTGAGATTTTGTTGAAATGATCATTGTGACCAAGTTTCATAAAGATTAAGTCGAATTGTGACCTCTAGTGACTACACAAGGTTTTTCTATAATTTGACCTTGTGACATAGCTTTTGACCCAGGATAACCATCTATCAAATGTGACCTAAATTTTGTTGACATTATCATTGCGACCAAGTTTCATAACGATTCAGTCAAAATTGCAACCTCTAGTGAATACACGATTTGATCTTGTGACCTAGTTTTTGACCTGGGGATGACCCAACTCGTGCCAAATAAAAGAACAGCTCTATGAAAAGTGCAGCTTTAAGGAAGTTTTCTTGGTTGAAAGCTTCACTTTTCATGGTCTATTTTCTAAAAGTTTCACTTTTTCTGTAATAGCTTCGCTAAAGCTGCGTTTTTTATCAAAGAGTTGAATAAAAGCTGCGTTTTTTAGCTCCACTATTCGTAGAATAAGGGGAGCTATTGCAGTCACCCGAGGGTTGGCGTAACACTTTTGTTAAAGTTTAGGTACAGGTTTTTTAACCTCTTATATTCTCTTAGTCCTTTGAGATATTGCTTTCATACTTTGCATACCTGTTTGCCAACCCATATGCAGGAGTAGGTAACTCTATCAGGCATTTTGTTGAAATTATGCCCCCTTTTCTACTTGGTGCAAATAGTGCAAATGTTAAAGTTTAGGTACAGGTTTTTAAACCTCTAATATCTTCATAGTGCATTGACATATTGCTTTGATACTTTGCATACTTGTTCACCATCATGACCCCAACCCATATACAGGGGTAGGTAACTCTATTAAGCATTTTGGTGAAATTATGCCCCCTTTTTTCAACTTAGTGCAAATGTTAAAGTTTAGGTACAGGTTTTTTCACCTCTAAAAATTTCAAAGTGCATTCTCATATTGCTTTACATACTTGTTCACCATCATAACCCCAACCCATACACTGGGGTAGGTAACTCTATTAAGCATTTTGGTGAAATTATGCCCCCTTTTTTCAACTTAGTGCAAATGTTTAAGTTTAGGTACAGGTTTTTTCACCTCTAATAATATCGAAGTGCATTCACATATTGCTTTACATACTTGTTCACCATCATGACCCCAACCCATACACAGGGGTAGGTAACTCTATCAAGCAATTTGGTGAAATTATGCCCCCTGTTGGACTTGGAAATGCAAATGTTAAAGTTTAGGTACAGGTTTTTTGACCTCTAATATCTTCATAGTGCATTGATATGTTGCTTTGATACTTTGCATACTTGTTCACCATCATGACCCCAACCCCTAAACAGGAGAAGATAACTATTTTGTTGAAATTATGCCCCCTTTTGGACTAAAAAATGCTTATTTGTTTACCTTCATGACCAAGAGGACCTACACATGAGTAGGTAATGGTCCTGCATGATTTGTCCGAATTATCCCCCTTATTCGACTTAGAAGCCCCAACCTCTACACAGCAGAGGTAAATGCTGCTGTTATGTAGCATTTTGTTTTGAATATATAATGATTGTATTATCCCAGCATGGTGCTGCGAATAGTGGAACGCGCTGTTTGTGGACAGCTCTTGTTTTCAAGAAGCTTCGAGTTGAATAATAGCTGCGTTTTTTTCAAGAAGCTGCGCTTTAGCTGCGCTTTAGCTGCGCTTCTTCTTGATTTTAACAAGAAGCTTCGCTAAAGCTGCGTCTTTTGTTTCAAAGCTTCATCTTTTTCTCTTTGTCTTTTAAGAAGCTTCGCTAAAGCTGCGTCTTTTGCTACAAAGCTTCATCATTTTCTATTTGTCTTTCAAATTTTAATAATTAAAAGAAAAATAATTTACAAAAATATGTTCCTATGCTGCATAATTACTGCAATAACACCTTTTTGTAGTAATATTATTAATATTATCTAGTGTTTTAACTAGGGTTGAATCTACTATTTACCAGGGGTTAAACTAGGGTTGAATCTACCATTTACCAGGGGTTTTAATTAGGGTTGAATCTACCATTTACCAGGGGTTTCAATTAGGGTTGAATCTACCATTTACCAGGGGTTTCAATTAGGGTTGAATCTACCATTTACCAGGGATTTTAACTAGGGTTGAATCTACCATTTACCAGGGGTTTCAATTAGGGTTGAATCTACCATTTACCAGGGATTTTAACTAGGGTTGAATCTACCATTTACCAGGGGTTTCAATTAGGGTTGAATCTACCATTTACTAGGGATTTTAACTAGGGTTGAATCTACCATTTACCAGGGGTTTCAATTAGGGTTGAATCTACCATTTACCAGGGATTTCAATTAGGGTTGAATCTACCATTTACCAGGGGTTTTAACTAGGGTTGAATCTACCATTTACCAGGGGTTTTTACTAGGGTTGAATCTACCATTTACCAGGGGTTTCAAGTAGGGCTGATTCCACTATTTACCAGGTTTTTTTATGCCCCGTATCGATAGATCGGGAGGCATATAGTGATTCACCTGTCCGTTCGTTCGTCCGTCCGTCGGTTCGTCCGTCCGTCCGGTTAACCCAAATTGACCGTTTCTTCTAGCATCATTATGGCTTGCAACAAAGCTTCCATACTTGCATGGATGATGTATATGAACACTCTCCACATGCCTGTATCACCTGACCCCATTTGACCTTCACCTTGACCTAATTTTGGACTTATTTATGGACAAGGCTTCCACAGGGGGCATAAGCGTTTATTGAACGCAGTCTTGTTTATTAATTAACTAGGCAATTAATCTCTAGGTTTATTCTAGCTAAAACACCTTTAATTGAGGGAAATATATTTATTGGTATTGATCATTCTATGAACTATTGGAATTTAAAGAGGTCAAAGTTTCAATTCAAAGGTGAGATGTTATTGATATCTAGACTTATTTGTATTGATGTATAGACTTTGTATATATATATCTGTGACCTTTTCTGAAGAGTAAAACCTCATTAATAAGATGACTCTTATTTGTGTCTCTTCCTAAGATTTGCTGTTCACTAGACCCCGATGCTATCCGGAAGGGTAGCCGATTACAGTTTGCTACTTTAGGGAACCTTTCGGGATCGTTTATCAATAAAAATGAACGGATCTTTGCCATCGGGATCGTTCAGGATGTATTCGCGGATCGGTATATGAAATGTTGCGGTATCAACGCCGAAACCTTTCTGAAGTAACCGAACGCAATGCGAAGGAATGCCGACAGTTCAGGATTTTACCCAGAATGTTTCCCGATCGTGCGGAAAGGTTGCGGTTACATTGCAGTAAATGTGGAAATGTTTACAAATTGACGCCGATAGAATGCCGAAAGGTTGCCGATGTATATAAACAGTGCAGAAATACTATCTTGTTATCAGTTGAAAGTTGAATACGATGGATGGAAGAGGCTATAATCTTGCTAGTTTCAGCTACAAAAAAATAAAAGACATAGTTTAATTCAGCAACACAAAAGTGGAATGACCTAATTTCAGGTATTAAAACTTTGACATATTGAGCTTAGAAAAAAACAATCTCATTGATGAAATTGACATACTGTCCTTGGTAGATATATACCTTTATTCTCTTTCCGGTGTTTGCCTTTAATAGCTGGAGACTGTGGGAACTGGTTGTGTTATCGTTTTCTATAGGGACTGACACAACTCTATTTGGCAGCTTGCCCTTGATTTGTAGGACCATAATGAAAGCAATATATTCAAGATTTAAACTATCTGCTAACTGACCTCATCGCTTCTGCAGTCGCTCGTGTATAGTTCAGGAAATACGGCTATGACTCTGCATCCCTTCTGTTCGCAATGGGCGCCTTAGGCAACTATTCGGCATGTTTCTTAACATGATCAGCATAGCTTCCGTGTATATAACTCATCCGTTCGTCGCATTCGGGGAGTATTCGGCATTGATTCAGCTTCCTTTCAAAACTGTTCAGGATGGTTAAAAAGATTACAAAGCCTGCCAGAAGGCTTCCCTAAGAAGCCGAGTGAATGACAATAGATCCCCGAACAACCCGAAGCACTCCTCAAAATTTTAAAACTTTAAAATTTCGATGCCAAAGATTTTTTCGTTCCCGAAGTGTCCAGAAGCGTACAGGAATGACACAGAAGGGTTCCAGAACATTGCGAAGACATGCCGAACCATTTCAATTAGGCAAATTTATCCTTCCGGAACCCTTCGGGGTCCTAGTGGATAGCAGGTCTAAATGACTTTATTGTGTTGGCCTAAATTGTGCCTCCTACATATAGTGGATTTCCATGAAATGTTACATGAATATTTGGTACCAAGCTTTATGTATGCATATTGTTAGGAATATTTGATAATTTTTGCCCTTTGTGGGAAACATACCTTTTTGAAACAAAAATCCTTCTAGTTAAAATTTAAGCTATGAATAAAGCTGTTAGTTTGCAATTCATAAATAAATTGTGTTCATCATTTTTAGCTCACCTGTGAGTGAGTGAGCTTTTGTGATCACTCTTCGTCCCTCGTCTTTCCGTCCGTCCGTCTGTCCGTCCGTCAACAATTGGGTTGTGTCCTCTCTAGAGGTCACACTTTTGACCTAATCTTTATGAAACTTGGTCACAATGATCATCTCAACTAAGCTAGGTCAAGTTCAATATTGGGTCATCTGGGGTCAAAAACTAGGTCACAAGGTCAAATCATAGAAAAACCTTGTGTAGTCACTAGAGGTCACAATTTTGACCTAATCTTTATGAAACTTGGTCACAATGATCATCTCAACAAAATCTAGGTCAAGTTCCATATTAGGGCCATCCGGGGTCAAAAACTAGGTCACAATGTCAAATCATAGAAAATCCTTTTGTAGTCACTAGAGGTCATAATTTTGACCTAATCTTCATGAAACTTGGTCACAATTATCATCTCAACAAAATCTAGGTCAAGTGCGATATTGGGTCATCTGGGGTCAAAAACTAGGTCACAAGGTCAAATCATAGGAAAACCTTATGTAGTCACTAGAGGTCACAATTTTGACCTAATCTTTATGAAACTTGGTCACAATGATCATCTCAACAAATTCTAGGTCAAGTTCAATATTGGGTCATCTGGGGTCAAAAACTATTTTAGCCCCATCTTTGTGAAACTTTGTCACAATGAGTATTTTAATGCAATATAGGTCAAGTTTGATATTGGTCATCCTGGGTAAAAAACTAGGTCACTAAATCAAATCATAGGAAATCCTTGTGTATTCACTAGAGGTCCCCATTTTAGCCTCATCTTTATGAAAATTGGTCACAATGATCATCTCAACAAAATCTAGGTCAAGTGTGAAGTCACTCGGTCAAATCACAGGGCTTGCATGCACTACGACGACAGGTGCTTGTTACTATGAAGGTGACCTTTAAGTGAGGTTTTATTAAAGAGCCTTCATTTATTATGCAGACTAATAAAACAATGCTTTTAAAACCCATGGATAGATTTGATTTACTTGTATAATGATAGTTGATCTACATGTATAATGATGTTATATCTACTTGTATAATGATAGTTGATCTACATGTATAATGATGTTATATCTACATGTATAATGATAGTTGATCTACATGTATAATGATGTTTGATCTACATGTATAATGATGTTATATCTACATGTATAATGATGTTATATCTACATGTATAATGATGTTAGATCTACATGTATAATGATGTTAGATCTACATGTATAATCATGTTAGATCTACATGTATAATCATGTTGTGATTGACAGATATTAGCCAAGCGTGAGTGGGATAAAGAAGCCAAGAAGTTTGTGTCAGACAGATTACGTTTCATTGATCATCAGCCAGAACGAACTGACAAGAACAAATCAGAAGGAGGTGGATTCTTCTCCAGTCTCTTTGGAAATTTCTCATGATGAGAATATCTTAATCTGTGACATTGTCCTGTACCTCCTGCAATTCTAACAACACTGTTTTAATTGTGGAACTGAATTCTAATGATGTAAATAAATACGTCCTGTGCTACTGAATTGTAAACTACTTTGTTGTGCCAAATGTGCCATTATAATTATGATATACTGCATATTTGAATATAAGCACATCAAGCGTAAGCTCCTGTGGCCTTTAACCATCAATCCATATTGATAATAAGCCAATATCTAGGGGTGGGCCGATGCATCGAAATATCGATGCATTGCGATCCCGAGTGTCCCGATAGTATGGATCGATAGTAAAAGTCTCGATCCAATAACTATCGCCGATAGTTAGCTCAACTATCGATAGTTACGATAGTTTCCTTTTTATAAATAAAGTTTATTATAATTTAAAACAACTTCCGTTTTCGTTAAAAAACTAATTGTAAATAACCACAAGCATCAAAACAGCCACAATGGACCAATATCGCCATTATTTTATGAATCTATTTCTGTCAAATTCATTTTAAATCCTTTCCACAAATAGTATATTTGTATGTTGTACAACAAAGTAATATCTTACACAGTGCAAATTTTTATTTACAAGTCAATCTCTGGTTTTCAAATCTTGGCAATAGTATCGCAATAGTCTCCAGCAATACAATAATATCGCAATAGTACTTTCAGCAATAGCAATAGTATTGCAATAGTCAAAATTGGACTCAATAGTCACCCCTACCAATATCATACCCTTGCCATAATGCACCAGTCAGACATTTTCTATCTAAATTCCTAATTTTCAAAAAAAGGCGCATAATTTTGACTTGTCTATTAGCACATATCAGTAGTAAGCGCATATAATTTGGCTTAAGTAAAAGCGCATATCAAAAAAAGGCGCATAATAACGTCACTAAAATTATTGTTAGCGTATGTGCTTATTTTCTAGATTCAACAGTTTGACTATCTACATAGATATTTCGTCGCCTTAGTATTATCTTACTAACTACACAATTTCACTTTTCGAGCAAAAGCGCTTCAAAGATTCAGGTATGATAATCTCACTCAACATTGGTCCATTTGCAAGAAATAAATAAGAGTATTATTTGTACTAGAATAAGAATTTTAATACCCCATGAGCAACAGTTCATTCAAAAATTGAAAAAGTATTTTAGAGATAGCTCATAAAGTGTAACAATATATTGATTTTCTTTAGTATCATACTGAGCTATCAGGAGATAGCACTTGAAATAAGAATGTTT
The DNA here is from genome assembly GCA_947247005.1 of Spisula solida. Classification (NCBI taxonomy): domain Eukaryota; kingdom Metazoa; phylum Mollusca; class Bivalvia; order Venerida; family Mactridae; genus Spisula; species Spisula solida. The sequence continues at coordinate 14,081,314 of OX365953.1, read as the reverse complement.
AAAGTGAAACTGTTTCATTTATTGTTGATCATTTTCATGTCTATTTTGAGCTATCTACAAGGAATGACATCATTTTAAGAATTTTTTGTGTCAAATCACGTGACGAAATGCTTCCTTTTGATTGGTTGTTCAACATTTGTTAGGATTATAGTGAGCTATCTCACGTACATAGCGCAAAATAATCCTCACTTTTGAGTGTGAAATGTTGAGTTAGCGCAAGGTGTGACGCACAAACTTCGTAACGGATGCTTCCATTTTGAAAACAATGGGCACATTAGATAGTTCAACATATTAGGAATCCAGGGGTGTAATTATCTCAAAAAATGATTTTTTGTAGATAGCTCAAAATAATCCTAAGCCGACGATTTGTGCGCCAAACACTCACTTATTTATCTTTGTATGAGTTTATCTTGGTGCCTACTGTAACATTGTTAAATCATGGACCCATTTCATAGACAAGTCTCAGCTAAGATTCAGACTTTTTCAATTGTCATAACTTGGGGGATTTCCCCCAAGTATTGCTTATACATGCAATTCAGAAATCACTACAATTTTAACCATGTAATTTCTCCACAACCAATTCATGTGAGCAAGAAACGAGTTCCAGCCAATCTCAACCAAAATCATAATTTTCAATCATTTTTAGGTCCACTATTCGTAGAATAAGGGGAGCTATTGCAGTCACCTGAGCATCGGCGTCAGCGTCGGCGTTGGCAAAACACTTTTGTTAAAGTTTATGTGCAGGTTTTTCAACCTCTTATATTCTCTAAGTCCTTTCAGATATTGCTTTCATACTTTGCATACTTGTTTGCCACCATGACCCCAACCCATATGCAGGAGTAGGTAACTCTATCAGGCATTTTGTTGAAATTATGCCCCCTTTTTCTACTTAGTGCAAATAGTGCAAATGTTAAAGTTTAAGTACAGGTTTTTTCACCTCTAATATTTTCAAAGTGCATTGACATATTGCTTTAAAACTTTGCATACTTGTTCACCATCACGACCCAAACCCATAAACAGGGGTAGGTAACTCTATCAAGCATTTTGGTGAAATTATGCCCCCTACTTTATTCAACTTAGTGCAAATGTTAAAGTTTAAGTACAGGTTTTTTCACCTCTAATATTTTCAAAGTGCATTCTCATATTGCTATGGATACTTGTTTTCCATCATGACCCCAACCCCTACACAGGGGTGGGTAACTCTGTCAAGCATTTTGTTGAAATTATGCCCCCTTTTGGACTTGGAAATGCAAATGTTAAAGTTTAGGTACAGGTTTTTTAACCTCTAATATCTTCAAAGTGCATGGACATAGTGCTTTGATACTTTGCATACTTGTTCACCATCATGACCCCAACCAATACACAGGGATAGGTAACTCTATTAAGCATTTTGGTGAAATTATGCCCCTTTTTCAACTTAGTGCAAATGTTAAAGTTTAAGTACAGGTTTTTAACCTCTAATATCTTCAATGTGCATGGACATATTGCTTTGATACTTTGCATACTTGTTTACCATCATGACCCCAACCAACACACAGGGGTATGTAACTCTATTAAGCATTTTGGTGAAATTATGTCCTCTTTTTTAACTTAGTGCACATGTTCAAGTTAAGGTACAGGTTTTTTCACCTCTAATATTTTCAAAGTGCATTCATATATTGCTATGCATACTTGTTCTCCATCATGACCCCTACACAGGGTTAGGTAACTCTATCAAGCATTTTGTTGAAATTATGCCCCCTTTTGGACTTGAAAATGCAAATGTTAAAGTTTAGGTACAGGTTTTTTAACCTCTAATATCTTCGAAGTACATTGACATATTGCTTTGATACTTTGCATACTTGTTCACCATCATGACCCCAACCCATAAACAGGGGTAGGTAACTCTATCAATCATTTTGGTGAAATTATGCCCCCTTTTTCAACTTAGTGCAAATGTTAAAGTTTAGGTACAGGTTTTTTCACCTCTAATATTTTCAAAGTGCATTCACATAATGCTATGCATACTTGTTCTCCATCATGACCCCATTTTGTTGAAATTATGCTCCCTTTTGGTCTTGGAAATGCAAATGTTAAAGTTTAGGTACAGGTTTTTTAACCTCTAATATCTTCAAAGTGCATTGATATATTGCTTTGATACTTTACATACTCGTTCACCATCATGACCCCAACCCCTACACAGGAGAAGATAACTATTTAGCATTTCGTTGAAATTATGCCCTGTTTTGGACTAAGACTAAACCAGCCGAGCACAGAAATCATTAAAAACACACAAAGCACAATGCCCAACCAAACAAGCGCAGATCCGCCCAAGTCCAAGCTGTCGAAAAGTATAATAAATTATAACTATAGCTGAATGACCCAGTAGAAAAGATACAGCAACCAAAAGGCGGAATGCCTATGCTGAATGACCTAGTAACAACAGTAAAACTGCTGAACTACATAGTTTTAGCAGCCTTCAGTCTCAAAAGTTAAGTAACAGTATTAAAATGTTGAAAGGCCCGATTTCAGCAACAACAAATCTGAAAACCTTAAAACGAGTGACCCAGTTTCATTAAGTAAAATGACGTAATTGAACAAATCGAGATATGATGTACTGAACAAGTCATTAAGAATTGCAAGCAATACAGAAGTCCCCTACCGGTTTAAAGCTATTGTCAATGTGTCTGTTGCCATATCAACCACAATTTCCGTCAGAACCATAACTGATGGACAGATGGCAAACCAATAGTCCCCTCCGGTCAAAAACTGGTAGGGGACTTAAAACAGCCCCAACCTCTACACAGCAGAGGGTAATGCTGCTGTTATGAAGCATTTTGTTTTGAATATATAATGATTGTACTATCCTAGCATGGCGCTGCGAATAGTGGTACGCGCTGTTCGTGGACAGCTCTTGTTAAGAATATTTGTCCCTAGCAATTGAATAATTTTTATTTCTTTTTATTGCGAGATAATTTGGAATGTTTGTTTCTGTGAGTTAATGTATCTGTGCGAATAAATTCCTATGCGCTGTAAAATGACTAATGAATTTTGAGGGGTGATAAAAATGACACTGTTAAAGTAAACGGTTGAGCAGAAAGTGACAGAGTGAGCTTTTGTGATATCACTCTTCGTCCGTCGTCTGTCGTCCGTCGTCTGTCCGTCAACAATTGGCTTGTATAGAAACTTGAGGTCACAATTTTAGCCTAATCTTTGTAAAACCTGGTCACAATGATCATCTCAAGAAAATCTAGGTCAATGTTGGTCACAGTTGAGGATCAAAGGTCAAGTTGAAATTTGTCCAAACCATTCTTTTGTCATGCATTGACCAATCTTACTTATAATTGACATGAATGTTAACCTCTATTAATTTGAGTGTCATGAGCAACGCCAAGTTCCTCTCAAAGGTCAAGGTCAGTATTGGAGGTCAAATTAAAGTTTGTACGGATCATTATTTTATACATGGTGGGATAAGATGTAACTTGTCACATTTAAGTTGGTGATTTTTTCAACATTCCCGCCGAAGCTTGAGATAATTTGCCCGAGGGCATGAATTTCTAGTTGTTTATCCAGCCTGCTTCCAGTATTTCAAGATGGCTGACAGTACACAGCAACAAAACAAGTTTTGTAATTATGAGAAAGAATGTTACCATTCAAAGTGTCAGGAAAACAATAGTCCTGTACGGCTTTTTGTTTGTACTGTAAAGTTATAATTCACACTTTATTCAGTCATAAGGCAACTACCCAGAAACTAATTATCTTGACACCGGGTGAACATGAGTACTTTCAGTGCTTTGATTACATTTGTAAGCGACACAGGTTTCCAGAGTATTCTGTTTTTTCCTGGGAGAGTTGAATCGCAGTATCTCCTTTCATGCTGGCTTCCGTTTAGCTACCGGTATACGCATTGAAACTTTACTAAAGATAGTTATGAAAGTAATGTTTCATATTAATGATGTATGTTACTATAAACATTTAACATAATGTCTGTACATGCGTGACATTTATTAGTCCCCTACCGGTTTTTGACCGGAGGGGACTATAGGTTTGCCCTCTGTCCGTCCGTCCGTCCGTCCGTCAGTCAGTCAGTCAGTCAGTCAGTCCATCCGTCATTCCGTCAAAAAGTCTGGATCCTGACATAACTCAAACAGTTTCCAAGCTAGGTTCATGAAACTTGGTATGTGGAAAGGGAACAATAAGGGGATAATGCACGTTCAAACATATTTTGATTTCAACCAAAATTGTGGTTGCTATGGCAACAGAAACATTGAAAATGGCTTAAAACCGGTAGGGGACTTTTGTATTGCTTGCAATTCTTAATTACTTGTTTGGTACGCTATTAATTATGTCATAGGTTCGTAATATCGACATCTTATGTTTATGTTATTTCATAAACTTATGCTCATGCTATCTGTATTCACTTGTCTTGACCCAGGTGACTGAATAAACGTAGGTCTGGTCAAGCATATGGTGTTATTTGTTTTATTATTCGAGTGTAGCATAGACTTGATATTTATGGATCACTGTTCGCATTTGCTGTGCTTGCTATGGTGGTGTTGACTGTAACATGAATACACTAATTCGACCCTATTGTTCAAGTAGTAACCATGCAATGAATGAAGTGAAATATGTACAGAAAACAAATTGAAAGACGAACATGACATGTGTGTAGTTTATTATAATTATAGGAATGACAATTACAGTAACGGACGATACATTTCAGTATATTAAATGTATTAGAAGATTCATAAATGCTTGTCAAAATTAGTTATATGTGTTTTTCCCTTTTGGAAATAACAAAGTGTTTTAGATTACAACAAATAGTTGTGGTATAATTGTTATTCGGTCGTTTGAGGAAACTTTTAAGGGTAGAAACGGAGGTTCTTTTATTATAGTGATGTCCAAAGCGTGATCATGTACCAATATGTTATAAAGAAGTATATATAAAACACAAACATATACATTTAAATAGTAAAATAGATTAGTAATGAGAAAATACAAATTTGCCTTGTTTACCAAATACACCTTGGTTACGTAAAATACCACAACTAGTAAAACAAACATATGTTACAGTAATTAATTTGTTCCAAACAAGTACTTTGTATCCTTGTCTATCTGAGTATTTGTACGAGAAATAAACAAGACTTTATGATATAGTGATTATAAATTATGAGTTTTCACCTTTATAATGTTATATTTCAGGCATTTTAGGCCATTTGACCATTAGATCAATAAACGTCAATAAAAATAGTTGCCCAATGGGTAATCCCGATGCACCCATCTGATTTAATTCAGTGAATACGTGCTAAATCATAATCAAAATAGAAAAAAAATATCTAACAAAAATCCAGGTTCAAGTCTACCTGGCCCAGACTAAATTAGAAGTTCACATAGTGTTCCAGATAGAACCTGGTATTAAAATGTCACCTAATGATCCAGATAGGACTTGTATAATACAATCTAGACATGACCATGTATTGGAAGTTCACCTAAAGTCCCAGGTAGGACCTTGTATTAGAAGTTCACCATGCATGACATTCAAAATATCAGGGTCAGATCGTCCTTCCTCCGTCCGTCCGTCAACAATTGGCTTGTGTAGACACTAGAGATCACAATTTTAGCCTAATCTTTATGAAACTTGGTCACAATGGTCATCGCAAGAAAATCTAGACCAAGTTCGATATTGGGTCATCCGGGGTAAAAAACTAGGTCACAACGTCAAATTATAGAAAAAACCTTGTGTAGTCACTAGAGGTCACAGTTTTGGCCTGATCTTTACGAAACTTAGTCACAATGATCATAACAACAAAATCTAGGTCAAATTCGATATTGGGTCATCTGGGGTCAAAAACAAGGTCACAAGGTCAAATCATAGAAAAACCTTGCGTAGTCACTAGAGGTTACAATTTTGGTCTAATCTTTATGAAACTCGGTCACAATGATCATCTCAACGAAATCTAGATCAAGTTCGATATTGGGTCATCAGGGGTCAAAAACCAGGTCACAAGGTCAAATCATAGAAAAACCTTGTGTAGTCACTAGAGGTAACAATTTTGACTGAATCTTTATGAAACTTAGTCACATTGATGAGTTAAACAAAATCTAGGTCAAGTTTGATGTTGGGTCATCTGGTGATTTTAAACCTGAACAAAAAACAACCACACAAGTGTTTCATTATGAATTGTACAACACACTGAACATGTATGGATACGTATATACAGAGTTATTCCGCGAAGTTAAAATAACTACTAGTGTACGTGTCTTCGAAATAATGTTATCCTTCTTTTGTAAACAGATTACGATGTTTTCAACAACTACATAAAATTACCGATTGACCAAAAAGTATAAATTGTAAACTGAAAGTAAAACATGGTAATTATTCTTGGATATGTGTCCCGATAAACAAGTTATTGAATTAGCACGTCCTAAATCAAATTTGTTTTGATATCACCCTTTGTTACATCGTATTTTGTCGGATTCGGATTAACTCATAAATGTCTATTAGAAGTTCACCTAATGTTCCAGATAGGACTTGTATAATGTTGTATCAGAAGTTCACCTAATTCTCCACACTGCAGCTGTTTCACATACAACGTGAGGAATGTATTGCTTTATTACAGTAGATTGTTATAGCCTGGAAAATGCAAACAATATCATCATCTCTTTATTTTAGCTCATCTGTCACAAAGGTTGTGTTTTGTGATAACTCGTCGTCCGTTGTCCGTCAGTCAACAGTTTACTTGTTTAGCCACTAAAGGTCAAAATTGTGGCCAAATCTTCGTAAAACTTGTTCAGAATGAGCATCGGAGTAAATCTAAGCCAAGTTTGATATTAGGTCACCCTTGTCAACATTGTGTAGTCACTAGAAGTCACTTTTTTGGCCTAATCTTTACGAAACTTAGTCACATTATTCATCTCAACAAAATCTGGGTTAAGTTCGATTTATGGTCATCTGGGTGTAAACAACTAGATCACTAGGTCAAATCATGGAAACAACTTGTGTGGTCACTAAAGGTCACAACTTCGGCCTAATCTGTATTAAACACAAGGTGACATTGATCATCTAAACCAATCTAGGCAAAGTTCGATATTGGGTTACCTGGTGTAAATAACTAGTTCACTATGTCCAATCATAGAAACACCTTGTGTATGCTTTAGAGGCTATATCTATCTGTCATTTGATTTTCGTGCAAATTGGTCAGAATGTTTGTCTAGACGGAATCTACGTCAGATTTCAATATGGGTCTGATGTAAACCTGGTTAAGGCACTACTATGACAGGTAAGCGAGCTATAGGGCCAAAGCCCTCTTGCTATCAGTTACCTCTCCTTGTTTATTTGGATAAAGATTTGGTCACAGCTGTGTTCTTGTTTTAAACTGTTAGCTGAGAAGATGATTCTCTCCCTTAGATTATTCTACTAACCAGGGTGGGAATAGGAGATAAACACATAACACAATGTCTCTTGTGACTCATTATATTATATGTACATGTATTATTAATTTATTAATTATGAAACAACAAAAAATAATTGGCCCCCGTTCTCTCAAAGAATGAGTTTTCAGGATCAGGCTCAAAATTGTTTTGTTACTAATACAGATACCATGTTAGTAGAACGATAATGTCTTTTAGACATCTAGGAAACAATATTGATATTGCCTTAAATGTTAAAGCCAAATAAATAAGTTTTAATGCATAGTTATCGAAATAGGGTGCGTCATAAATTGAATCTGGGTTTTAAATGTTGATCCTGAATATTTCAGATCAGTCTCAAATACAATAACTCCCTTTTTTATCTGAAAATGTTTTGAAGATTATCAACCAGTTATCTAGAAGATGTTTAGGTAGATTCTACTTTGTACGTGCTAAGAAAATAGAATTGCATAACTTAAAAACTTCAAAAAAATAGCAAAAACAGAATGATGCTGAAATTTAATTCACTGTGAGAACCGGGTCTACCTTGTAGTAAATAAGGTTTAAATTTCTGTGCGTCATTTTTCACCTTCATCTGATGGATGGCGAGCATGTCCATTTGTTTCCGCGGTAGATAATTTTGTAGTAGCGCTTTGCACCTTGCTTGTAATTTTATGTGGAATATGGGCATGTTTATATTCTAACAGCATGTGATTGGTTGGAGCTAAACCAATACACGCCCTTAGAACATTCTCTATACACGCTCTCTGTCGGAACAGTGAGTTGATCACCGGGGTACCACCAGGAACAAGAGGTGCTTTACATAGATAACTCAGTAGAGACAAAACTGGATGAAAGTTCTGATAGTCACTATCTTCCTCTGTGCGATATTGAACTCTCTCAAACAATTCGGCCAGTAGTATAAGGTCAATGATAAGTGGACTTGCAAGCAGTGAATCCTCACATGTGTTGTGAATGACTAAAGTGTTTGAACCACCCATCATTATTTCTGATGAGTATTCGTCCATGGCTCGTTTACTGTCACCTACATGTGGAACATATTTGATGACGACACAATGATCTGGGCGTCCAGCGTCCGGGTACAGAATATGATTTGCATCTACCATATCATCTACCACATTACTCTTTGAGATCTAAAACAAAATAATGACAAAACATATCACAATGGATCAATAAACACATCCTTATGAAATGTGTGTGTGTTCACGAGTAGCGTACTTGATAGAGTTTGTGGTTGTGGGTTATGGTAATACTGTACATAGTCAGCAGCAAACAAGATTATATCTCTAAAGACATTGCACTGTTGAAGTTTTAAATTATACACAATGTTTTTAATGATAGAGTCCCGACAAACATGTTCACTTCAGCTATCTACCATTCCAAGCTTTAGTTAGTAAAATGATACATATATAATTATTGTGATTTGTCTGTTAACACAAAATGTAACTGTATGCCTTTGGTTTGAACTTAGAATTTGAGGGAAGTTTAGATTTAACACGAAACGAAAACATGACTGATTTTGCAATACTATCAAATAAATTTTGCTGACAATTGTGCGACTGATTTGTGCTTCTGAAACGTTTAAACAGATTCTAAAAGATAATAAGAAAATTATCGCATATTGAAAATGTTTAGTTGGAAGATACTATCGGTGGATAGAGGGTACGTTAATTAGTGCAATTGGTTTACCTCTTTCGATCTGAATGTTTGTGGAGCACTCAGATTCTTTCCATCATTGTTGCCCAGGTGGTTGTAGCTAACAATGGATCGAGGTTTGATTCCAGCACTGACCAGAAAGTCCACCAATACAGATTTAAGTTTAGTTTGACCAGATTTAAAGTCATCCCCAGCTATGAACACTTTACGTTTCTCAGCAAGGTCGATCACGCCTGGTACAAATGTGTTTTGTGGTGATCCGTTAATGTACGTCACCTGTAATGTACAAAACGTTCAAGAACATCAATACGGTCCAAACAAAATACAGTACTCACATGTTATAAGCATCCCATCGCCGCACATAACTCGTATCAATTTCCTGTCACAAATAATATCCATAAGAATTATCAAATTTACTGGTTATTTCCTCAGACACTTAGGGCCTGGACCACGCCCCCCCCCCCTCCCGCTACACCTGCATATATTTGTATTGTATTAATTATATACTCGTTTAATGTATGTGATATCAATAAAAAAATCTACGTAAAATTCCTCTATAACTTAAAAAACTTGTGCTATTTAAGCTATAAGGGAAATTACATATAATAATATATTTGTTTTATCCATCTCAAATATTTCACGACTGCTTGTGTGATAAATGTATGGGTCTAGATAAACATGGATGCTGATAAAATATATTCAAGCGCGTAGCGTGTGGGGCTGGTCCAGACCCCAAGTATCTGTGGTTATTTCCATTATTATTCAATCCTCCATAAATGTTGTTAATTGACTTGGGTTGCACTGTTTTGTTACAGTAACAGCATTAAAAGAAGCAGTGTTTCTGAGGGCCGTTTTTTGTGCTACAGCTTCCAATATAAATTGGTCAAGTTTGGTCACACCCTTTTTGTTTAAGCTTCTAGTCTGTTGTCTCATTATATTACGAGGAACACTACAATAAATGGGTATCCACTCGTCGTATTTCCCCCCAAGTCTGTGAATTGATGTGTCAGCTGGTGTTTGTTTTACGTTACGGTATCAATGATTACTAAGCTTCTGTGAAGATTGCCACCAAATGACAGTTCTCTTCTGACACTTCTATATAGTGTTTGGTACCTGCATGCTGACATCGAGTTGCATGGTACAGTGATATCATGATGGTATGCTTACTGTCTCGGACACACCATGCAGGATGAAACTGATAACACGATCGATACAGCAGCTGTTGAATTACCGCCTGTATACACCCAACTACATGTATCAGAGGTGTTAACTTCAGAGAGCAGTGATAATGTCAGTGACTTTTATTTTTAATTTCAACCTTTCAACGTCTGACTTGTTCATTCAAATACAAATTAACTTCACAATCACCATGACAGTATTTGGTGAGTCGATAACGGAAACTTCTATATTAATATTAGATACCAATTGTTATTGGTTCATTTGTCAGTAAGTTGGTAGAAAGTTATAACCATAACATGGATGTATTAAAAAGTTACCAGCTGATTACACATTCTACACTGATAGATTATTAGTACAAACAAGTAACATCTGTGTAAGGATGCTAGAAACTGCAACGTATTAGTTAGTATTTATTCTATTTAGTTATGTATCCACCAGGGTTGTCAGAAGATTTTGTTTCTCGGTAACATATTACGTGTTTGAATACAATTTTGAAGTTCTTTATGAAGAAGATGAATAGAGTGGGTGATTTTTCACCTCCTTGAGAAATACCATGTTGCACGAACTAATTGACTCCTAAATTCGTTAAAGCTACGAAAGAATATCTTTCCAAATTCAAGGATTTCTGGTGAGGGCAAAACCAGAAAATATAAACTGCTACGGGGAGTTTGATATGCCCCAGTTTACCACTTCCCGTAGTATGAACGAAAAAGAATCTACCTACCCCTTCAAGTATACTTGCAACAGCAAATATAGTTGATGGTGAAATTTCGCTTTCATTGGATTTGATACTGTTCATTAAGTTATCGGCCGTCCCGTTGATTTCCGGTATAATATCACTGTACCTCTCCGTATTGGCAGTCCACAGTATGAGCACCTTGTCAACACCACTAGTTTCCTTAAATTCTCGTATGTCTTGTCTAATCTTAGTCAATAATTCTTGTTTGGTTCCTGTTAAAACATTGTCCGCACGGTCTGATTGATTCGCGGCAATAAAATCCGGTAAATAGATGGATGGACGAGGTTTTAGCTCCTCCATGTATGGCCTGAGTTGTACTTGCAAATTATAGTCCAGCACTTGAGCACGTTCCATGGCGTCGGCCATGTTTGCTGACGAAATATCCCAACCTGAAATTACAATTGCAGAAACAACTGTATCACCTATATTAAGTTGACATATGGCTTGAGTGAGTCAAGTTGAGTCAAAGCACAACATAATTGATATTATGATTCAGGGATATAAATAGGTGACAATAACAGTTTTCTTCTTGATTTATGAGGAATTGTGAATAGACAGTGAGGTTAACAATGTGACAAACGTTCAACATACCGTCAATAACAAGATCGTCTGGGTTCACCATTGGTAACATATCCTTCAATGGAACGTATACTTCTCCTTCCGGTCCAGTACCGAGACATGTTGTGCTGGCTTGTGTTAAAGAACCTGTAATATCACAGTTTGCCGAAACAGTTTGGCATTTAAAAACATGAAACTTGCCATGCATGAAATTTTAAATGTACGAAATCATACAGTAAGGTTTTTCAAGGATGTGCATGTAATTTGTATTTTTAAAATTTATTTTAAAATATGTAATTTTTCAACTAGGTCACTAGGTCAAATCATAGAAAACCCTTGTGTGGTAACTAGAGGTCACAATCTTAGCCTAATCTTTATGTAGTGTAAGGTACCTGAAGAATGGATGGGCCACAAAACGTATTTTTCAAGGTAGTACGGAACACATAGAGTCAGAAATTGATGCACCAAGGAATGTAAGGTACCACATGTAGCCGTGGTGTCAGGAATGTGTGTGTCAAGGAGTGTGTGGTACCACATGTAATCAGGAATGGGTGTGACACTGTGTGTTAGGTATCACATACTCGTAGAGTCACAAATATATGTACCAGTAGTTTATGTACACCACAGAGCCATTAAAGACTGTACACCATGTTTTACACCATGTCTATATTATTCCTCTTTACATCCCAGAGTACAAGCTACGGATAAGGATACTTTATTTGATGCAGGTGGGTGTCACGGCCAGAGTTTAACATAATGTGACAATACAGGTTCGTTGATTGGTAAAGTGCGCCCAGGATAATGTGAAAGGCGGGAAAATTTGGTAAAACCCACAAAGGTGGATTAAAATAATGTGCACGGTTTATAAATGATGTTTTGAGTTCATTACTGACCTAATCTGTTTATTTAAGTGATTTGTAAAACTAAGTTTGCCACAGTTGACCAAACCAATTCATGTTTGTAAATATCACATTATTCTGGGCGGACTACAGTTTGAATATAACTCCAATCAAATAAGCGTACTACTTGATTCAATTATGCAATACAATCATGCATAGCATTAAATACTGTTAGGGTATGAGTTACCAAAATAGTTGGCTTGTACGATGCCTTCCTTGGTATGCCACTTCATATTGTGTTTGTTAGCGAGTATAGCCGCCATCACTGTACTTCCGTTGTTCCCTCCCATACCAACTAACATAACACCAAGCTTCGGTACCTGTTATCATAAAATTAACAAATACACCTTTTTCAAACAGTCTCATATTTGACGGATCATAGTCACCTGACTATCTGATTAAAACAGTTTAGACCGCTTTTGATATGTAAGTTAATGATACCATAAGTAACCAGTTTAACATGCAACTGGTCAATTCGTAGACAATAATCCTATTAAGTGCGCGTGTGGTTTTAACAATGAACTATTTATCACTGTGTGGTAGCCTGTATGCCCAAAAATGCGCTGTGGATTCAAGATGGCGGACGACAAACGCGAGCAAAGTGAGTGCCTTTTGTTTTCGACCCAATCTTTTTAAATATGACGACCTACATTTTGAATGAATTATCAATTGGCGATTCAAAAGGGACTATCCGTTTGTGCTGAAATGCCAACGTATTTCTGTAAAGTTTAACTGAACACGATGTTTTGTGAAAGTTGGAAAGTGAATCGAGAGACAAGAAGAAAATTGACGATATTTTCCCCAGAAAGATTACCAGTACATAAATAATCACCCAAATCGGTTGAAATCGTCATACCCGTCACACGTACCCATTGTTTTCTGATAAAAAATCACTAAGAAAGATGTTTGAAAGGTTTGAAATTTTGGCTACTGTACTGTGCTGTGCAAAACGTGAACAATAACAAACATACCACTGTATAGCGCTGTGAATGTAATTTGTGTATAGCGCTGTGCTGCAGAACTAGCCAAACATCTGTACAGCGCTGTGTAATTTTGAACTGATTGAGCTGGTGGCTAAAGGTCTTTTTGTTCTTTCGATGTAGCATTCATGCAGTTGCCAATTTCTTTTCATGTCATAATCATTTTGTTAAAACCTAAGAGTGACACCATGTTTTCTTTTTATTCTAGGTTTTTGATGCACAGCCAAATGCATACGTTGAAGAAAATGATGGCAGAGAAGGTTGATGGAGAAACGTAAATATTTTATTGTATTGCTATTCTTTAATGTCTGCGATATATAGTGTTTGAACTTTCCACCCGGATGTCCGTCTCAGCACATGTTTGGAAGGGGGTATCAATTCCATGAATTAGCAAATTCCAAATAAAAAAGGCTAAGTTATTAATTTCCTAGGGCTGCTTTTAGCAGTTCAGCAGTTCAGCCGTTCAGCCACCCTTTTACATTTTAACTTTACATGGTCATTGGGCTACCTAAGGAAACCTGCATTCGAGTCTCATTGGGAGACTATTTCTCTCCAGGTTGGTGTGAGCCCCCCAGGAATATCGAACTAGCGCGGACACAGCCCTCATATGTACCACTTCACACATTGGTCTAGTGGAGCATGCGGGTTATTCTTGCTCAGAAAATTTAAGTAGTGGTGCAGACTGGGGTTGAACTTGGGACCTCTCGATCCCGAAGAGCGCGATCTACCTCTAGGCCATCGCTCCCTACTTTCAATAACATTTGACTTATTTAAAAGTCAAATATTTATAACAACGTTCAGCTGTTACCAGACAGACCTTTCCGTACACTGATAGTCTTTTCTTTATTCATTTTACTATTCTGTAGTAATTACGGATGTTGGAGCGGTTTGGATTCCTCCCTTAGATGTTGTTCCATTTTTGCAAGGAAGTAGAGAAGTCTATTATAACACAAAATATGATGTAAAAACACAAGGTCACGGAACTCGTTCTCCGAGTAACCATCCCTGTTTGAAGTGTGTATGAATTATTTTTATAATAACATTGACATTCAATTTTGGTAAATTGGTGGTGGTTTTCAAATATGACATTTTTATTTGATGTCTGAGATTTAAATAACAAAATATTGTTCAATATAGTTTGGGTACACATCGTTATACAAGGTCAAGAGACCAAAATGGTATATTTAATTTTGTTCTCATATATATTGCCTTTCTACCCCACCCACTTTATATTTAATGCAGCAAAAGAGCACCCAGGTAAAATCCTTATAACTTTTTTTCCCGCATTAAACTTTTTTCACTATTTTGTGAAATAAGTCAAGTGATATAAATCTTTAAAAGTATGCAACAAAATAAAATATATGTCACCGAGGTATCTTTTTCGCAAATTTTGTTTTTATTTTGGTTAAATTGGGCTAAAATGCTGAGAAAATCAATGAAAACGCTAAAAGAATTACTGAACATGTATATATCGCGAAAACAAATAAACGCACAATAAACAAACATTACGAAACGAATCATTTGGCATAATCTTTTTTTACCCCACCCACCTATTTTGTAATGCAATATTTTTTCGGAATGTCTACCGTCTTTTCGATTGGTATTCTCTTTTTTTTGCATAAAACTTATCAAAACTGTTGAATTTGAATTATTTTAGATTACTTTGGCACATTCTTACATTTGTAAGGCTCATAACGTACTATGAAAAATGACGCATGCGCACTACACCGCTCCAGCATCCTTAAGCTGTTTCAGATGTTCATGAGATTTACTTTTTTGACCTGATTTTAAAGAGAGATAACTCTTGTGTGCTTTTTCAGATTCGTATATCGATGCTACTACTGTGAGTAGAGTGGTAAAGGGGAGGATTGCTTTTAGCACACAGTAACAACTCATTCCAATCAAGTTCTAAAATTAAGAAAGCGAGAATTAAACAACGAGAATGGTAGTCTAGGATACAGAACTCTCAACTATCAAGTCATTCCAGATATTTTACACAAAACAAGAAAAGCAATACATCCAGATTTCTCAAGCGGACATCTTTCTCTAAGAATTTTCAATTTACCTGCTAAGAACATACTTATTAATTAATATCAGTGAATTTGAAACTAAACGTATGAATACATTTTGTGTAATAAGCAAAGTACACGATTTACCCTCGTATATACATGTATGATAGCACAGGATATATCATACTTCAGAAGTTGTCGGTATTGAACAGAAAAACGTTGTTGAATTTACCGGATGCCGTTTTCAAGGTAAATTTCGGTTGGCTGATAAGTGTGGATGACCGACGGTCTGATGGCCGATATGTGTGGACGGCCGAGGGTCCAATGACCGATATGTGTGGATGGCCGGCGGTATGTGTGGATGGCCGACGGTCCAATGACCGACGGTCCAATGACCGACGGTCCAATAACTTTGCTGAGACGGACATCCGGATGGACAGTTCAAACATTATATATATCGGGGACATTGTAGAATAGCAAAACAATGAAATACTTATATAAGTATTAACGTTTTTGCATCAATCTGCTATGTCGTCATTTACTACAACGTATGCCTTTGATTGTACATCAAAATGCTGCAGAATAAAAAGAAAACATGATGTCGCTCTTACGTTTTAATAACAATATAATTATGCCATAAAAATTGGTATCAGAATGCTACACCGAAGGAACAGAAAGACCTTTAGCCACCAGCTCAATTACATTGTAGTTCAAAATTGCACAGCGCTGTACAGATTTTTGGCTAGTTCTGCAGCACAGCGCTATACAGAAATTGCATTCACAGCACTATACAGTGGTATGTTTGTTATTGTTCACGTTTTGCACAGCACAGTACAGTAGCCAAAATTTCAAACCTTTCAAACATCTTTCTTAGTGATTTTTTATCAGAAAACAATGGGTACGTGTGACGGGTATGACGATTTCTACCGATTTGAGTGATTATTTATGTACTGGTAATCTTTCTGGGGAAAATATCGTCAATTTTCTTCTTGTCTCTCGATTCGTTTTCCAACTTTCACAAAACATCGTGTTCAGTTAAACTTTACAGAAATACGTTGGCATTTCAGCACAAACGGATAGTTCCTTTTGAATCGCCAATTCAAGCTCTTTCAATTGATAAATCATTCAAAATGTAGGTTGTCATATTTAAAAAGATTGGGTCGAAAACAAAAGAGACTTACTTTGCTCGCGTTTGTCGTCCGCCATCTTGAATCCACAGCGCATTTTTGGGCATACAGGCTACCACACAGTGTTAATAGGTCGTATAAAACAATTAAAAATACACATATTCTTTTGTCGGACCCCTTATAAAGTGGATCCGTCAATTTGATCATTTAACGAGAGATTGACCAATGCAGAGGTACACGAGCTTTTCTTGGTGCCTTAAGAATAACGCGTGGAGCAAACACTGAGTCGGTTACAGTTATAACGTTTTCTAAACTCTAACCTATACATAAGTAAATGAAAATGCCGCATATACACTCTTTATTAAAAAACGCCTGTTATAGTAAATGGTAACACGAAAACAACCTTATAGTCTATAATCAATCAATAATGCCAATAATAAATATTGATGGTATTTAGATAAACAGTTTTTCATACTTTTGAATAATATTTTTGCAGCAGATTTAGCATCGAGTGCTGAGTTTTAACATTATAGTTTATGGATGTCTTACCTTGTGTTTTGTTCTGAACGTATATTTGGTATTGGTTGGTGTAGCTATGTATGTTCCCTTACTGTCCTGTCTAACGCAAGTGTTACTGTAGTTATAATCAGCCTCTATGTGCTCATTAGTATAACGCACTGAAGTACTCTCCACTCGGATTGGTGCCGCCATTTTGAAGTTCTACAAAAATGAAACAATTTGAAAAGTTATTTATGTCAGTACTATGAGAAGTAAGAACGGGTGTATTTCGATTATCGCTGTTTCTCAATAAAACGTTGCATTTTGGAAAGTGTAAACAAGAAAAATTAACTACTTATTTTTTTCAATGATTTTTTGTATTCAACACGGTGTGGAAATGTCATCCATTTAAGTTGCTTAAAAAGATCACCGGATGGTGCATCACATGGTTTATCTAAAATTATTCTGACTGCTCTCTTTTGAAATTTTATTAAATCATCTTGTAATTTTGTGCAGCAGTTACCCCATATTGTGTTACAATAATCCAAGTGAGGTAAAATATAAGCATTGTAAAAAAGTTTGCGAGCATTGTAAAAAATTTGCGAGCATGCAAGTCAAGATAGCGTTTTATTCTTACTAGAAGATAAAGAAGGTAGTTGCATTTTTTAATGTTTTTTTTTCATGATTTTTCCAGGTTAAGTTTTGATCGACTTGCACTCCAAGGAGTTTATCATTTTTTACAATATCAAGAGGTTGATTACACATCTTAAGTTCTATGCTATCATCGTTTTCGATTTCTTTAGAAAGTTTTGTTGATGCAGAAATAACCATAGTTCTTGTTTTATTTGCATTTGGAACCATAGCAATATTATTACACCAGTAATACAATCAAGGTCATTTTGTAAGTTGTACTTAATATTATCAATTGTTGCACCAGAAGCTGATAAAGTTGCATCATCTGCAAACATTTTAAGTTGTGAGTTATTAACATTCAAAGGTAGATCATTGATAAAAAGAATAAAAAGTATTGGACCAAGGACAGGGCCTTGGGGAACACCAGCTACAATCTCTTGGGCTGCAGAGAGCTTTCCAGATACATTGACTTGTTGAGATCTATTAGCCAGATAAGAATTAAACCAGTCAAGTGCATTATTATTGATCTTGTAACATTTTAACTTCTCAATGAGTAATTTATGATTAATTAGATCAAAAGCAGTTGTAAGATCAAGAAAAATCGTTCCAATAAGAGCATCATCATTAATTGCTGTTATCCAATCAACAACTGTATCAGTTAGAGCAGTTTCACAAGAATGATACTGCCTGAAACCGGATTGTTGGTTATGTAGTAGTTTAAATTCTTCAAGATAGTCCTTTAAAGTCTTAGATATATGCCTTTCCAATATTTTAGATAGAACTAGCAAAATAGATATTGGTCTATAGTTATTCTTGTCTGTCTTCTCACCTTTTTTAAAAATAGGTGGAATGGATCGATAACAGTCCATATAGTGCAGACTTGGCTCTAATTGAATTGCCGTGTTTTCACTTATAAAAAGGGAAATATGTGGGAAACGGTCCGGGGTTTCAAATAAACTCAGAGAGAGGCAGTAACAGTTTTGAATAGATATCCATGTTTGTGATACTGATAGATTCATGATAATTAGATACAGCGACATCGTTAATGCGTAGCATGTGGTGGACAGTATTTTGAGTTTGACGTTGACGGTATGACGTTATAATATTATTTGGAGCGCTCCGTAACAGTGATGTTGTATAATTCCAAAGTCATTGTTGATTGTTAATATTTTTGCACAATATTTGGTTTGTAAAATGTTGTATTTATTATTATGTTTTAACGGATATTTTACAATGATAGTTGTCCTAGAACTTTACGGATGACCCTCATACATTCACTATGTTGTTATAAAGGAACATTTAGCGTATGAAAACATTAATGTTTCACTTTTAACTATAGAAAGAAACAAAATGATGATTAAGTTTCTTAAATAGTATTGTATAATATGAGTTATTTAAATGTATATAGTAAGTAACGTATGTTACAAAATGAATATTTTTATATTTATCAGCACTTAAAAATGTAAAAGTGTGAACAGTTATGGACAGTTTAACATGTTAAACGTGTGTATTTGCTCAACACATGGTGCGCATAATACAACTTCGACCAATTATAACTAGTATTAGCCTTGAATACCTCGTTAATTTGACTTTGAAAATCTCTGTAAGTGCCTTAACTTTTTTGGTTTGCTTCTTGTTTCTTTATTCTTTTGAATGCCTCTTGTGTAAGTTATATTCCGAAACCTCATATAAGACCCATCTCTTCCCACATGAAACAATTTACTGTACAACTATTTGCATTGAACTCGATTAAGGTTAGTCTTAGCTGAGAGCTTAATGGCATTCTGGAACATACGTTACCAATCTTTTTAGACATTTACAGCATGAATTATGTTGTACAATCCTTCATACTATCAGTAACATTAATTATGCAGAGCTAAGATGAATATTATATCTACTAAGTATATATATGAATATATTTGTACTAGAACCACATTTTATTAACTGAAATAAGCTCTTTCAAGACAACGCGCTCATTCAGCAGACAATTTTTTGTAAAGAAGAAAATTATCTTAATAAGCGTACTCTTTGTCAATGTTTTGTTGTTTAAATACGATAACTATAGTAAAATGCTTATTTCACAAACACATATGACGCAATAATCAAATAAAAGCTGATATAGACACGAATCTGAACTTTGAAACATACGTTACCAACAGTACCGTATGTTTCAAACCAGACTGGAGACTTTGTTGATGTATACACTGTTAACAATCAGCAATATTGTCACTGCAACCTATTTTAAACATAACAGCCATGTATTCAAAGATGTCACCTGTCATAAAAATCCGTACAATACCCGTACATCATGATTTTGAGCGTTGGAACCTCCTTCAGTACATTTGTTTCGTAACGTATGTTTCGTAACGTATGTTTGTTTTCAACTTTTCAACCCTCCAACATCGCCAGACAGATGAGTTCCAATGTAGATCCCAATAAAGTGTAATGAATATGGCCTAATCTACTTATCATAATGTATATAACATGTGTTGTACGCTGTAAAACTATGGTAACGTATGTTTCAGTCTTATACGACCCGTCGATATTTTCACGAAAAATATCGCGATTTTCAAAATTAGGCTATTGTACATCGTAAAATTGATATTTTATCATTTGCTAGCATTTAAACTAGTGTATGATGAAAAAATAATTGAAACATGTGCACTACAATTTAAATGCACCTATCAATGTTTTCCACCAGTGGGGGGGCTGATCAAAGTCTAAATTCCCACCCTAGAGCAAGGGCAATTTGTCAAAATCCCCTCACTGTGAGATGCTAAACATATCCAAAATTTCGGTCAAAGTCTATTATCCGGGACTCGGCACCATTCTGTCTGTCAAATTCCCACCTATCGGGAACATCCTTATGTCAACAAAAGTCCCGTGTATGCTCCCCCCCCCCCCCCCCCCTGGGGGAAAACATTGATAGCGGACTATCCGCGGATAATTGATCCGCTTTATGGTACCACCTGTCACGTGATTGGTCAGAGTTCGAATTCACTAATGGATTTAGAAATTTGTGTTACAATTCCGCACTGAAAGAATGATACTGAAAAATGGCTGCCAATAGAATAACAAAAGTTGTTTAAAATGCGATATTCGGCAGCTCATAAATTTTCTTTTATTTTTTAATGATGTTTCAAAATATTCCAAAAACTAGAGTAGGCCCCTATCTAGAAAAAACATAAATACCTGCGAGCTTGAGCGAGCAGGTATATTGGATAGCCTTAAGTAGAAAGTCCATGGAGGGGCACGTGACCTGTTCTCGATGGTTTACGATTTCAAAAAAAAAATCCAAAAAAAGATGCATTTTGTAAGAATGTCGTGAACAAGACTAATCAAACCGGTCGTTACAAGATTTCAATTTTGTCTTGAACGAAAATAGGTTATCTTACGCAAAAAGATGGCTGACGTATGTCGGCCCGGGCAAGTCGAAATTCTTAGAAAGAACTACACAATTATCCTTAAAACCCGTCCCTACGATAAAAAATATACACGCTACTCGATTTAAAAGAGTATAAAACGAGTTTATCGTTAGATAAATTCTTCGCTAACGTTTCACACTCAACTCTTTCGTACCACTTCCCAACGTTCGTCCTGAATATTTCTTTTCAGTACGTACTCAACAAAATTCGTACCCGGCACTTCGCTCCGTAAATTATTTTTCGGATTTGTTTAGGATCAGCGGGTAAAATAAGTGTTGGTTGTTTCCCTTGATAAAATTAACACCATATAAAGTTTCTTTTGGTCTCCAGAGTCATATAAGGAGAATTACCATTCAGTGTTAATGTCTATTCAGAGACTTAAAATTCTAAATGTCTATTGTCATGGAATTATAGGAACTGGTTTATGATCTTTGATATTGTTGAACACTGAAAACATGTCTTATAATAATACCTTTAATAGACTGATACGAGGTTTTATTTATAAGAATATAAATATTATATGGAACAAGTGAGTCATAATATGCAATTATGTGTCTTGAAAATTGGTTTGTTATACATGAAATTATTTAACAATTTGTTGATAAATTCCGTATGTCAAATTATCGTGCATAAAGTTTTCCCAATTTGAAAGCTACCTGCCTATCGCGCTTATTTTTTTCACAATTTTGAGATTTTCATGCTTAATTTTATACACATCAGCTGTTGAATTATGCAGATAGAAGGTCGAGGATCCTGTCAATTCTCTGTCAAATGAAGTCGGTACATCATTTTCTCACAGGAATTATTTGACTTGTAATTATCAAGGCAGTATGGGAAGTAAAAACTCTGTTGCTTAGTAACAGAGGTATAACCTCCCCTGGTTTTAACTTTGACCGCCAGTCAGATTGCTTTGACCGCCATCTTGAACAACACAGCGGCGAAAATCACAGAACGTGGCTGGCAGTCTATATCAGTTAAAATTAACTGATTAAAACAAGGAAAGTCGTATTTTTTTTTACACATAATCAACGTAGTAATACAATGAACTTAAAAACGATAGCAGGTTCGTATCGTCCTTCGTTACTTCGTACCTAATATTTAGTATCAAACCGCTATCGAGCGCTTTCTTGTGCATCGGACCGCTTCGTTAGAGTGTTAAGAAACGGTATGCTATCAGCAAGTACTGCTCGCTCGTAAAGTGTCGCATAGACGCAGGAAAGCGCTCGGTAGCGCCTTTTGAAAATGACTTGGTTAGGTAACGGGCTCCAGGTTCGTAACTTCGTAACCGAACAATTTATTGTAAAGTTTTGCATCATCAAATAATCCAGTACTAGATGAGCATGTTACAAATAATGTAGGACAACTGATATAGTCCGCTAAAAATAGGCTGAGCCTTAGTTCATATTAGGTGCAAAACGATTGTCACATACATCGAATGATACACTATGCAATTATTGACCAGTTTGAGACACATTTATAACTGTACCTCAACATGAACTTTATTATACCCCGCAAACAAAGTTTGAAGGGGTATACTGGAGTCACCGCGGTCGGTCTGTTAGCAAAATCGTGTCCGCTCTGTAACTTTGTCGTTTCTTACTGAATTTTAAAATCGCTTGGTACAAATGTTCACCACATCAAGACAATGTGTCATGCGCAAGACCCAGGTCCCTAGCTTAAAGGTCAAGGTCACACTTAGAGGTCAAAGGTTATATAGGCATCCAAGTCGTGACCGCTCTGTAACGTTGTTGATTTTTACTGGAGTTTAAAATTGTTTGGTAAAAATGTTCATCGCATGAAGACGGTGTGTCATGCGCAAGACCCAGGTCCCAACCTAAAAGGTCAATGTCATACTTAGAGGTAAAATATTAAAAGGCTCAAATAGGCATGTGAATCGTGTCCGCTCTGTAACTATGTCATTTCGTATTGGATATTTATAATACTTGGTACAAATGTTCACCACATATAGAGGGTGCGTCATGCGCAAGACCCCGTTCCCTAGCTCAAAGATCAAGATCACACTTGGAGGTCAAAGGTTAAAAGGCACAAAATTGTGTCCGCTTTTTAACTTTGTCATTTCTTATTGGATATGTATGATACTTAGTACAAATGTTTACCACATCAAGACGATGTGTCTTGTGCAAGACCAAGGTTAAGGCCACACTTAGAGGTCAAAGGTTATATAGGCATCCAAGTCGTGTCTGCTCTGTAACTTTGTCGTTTCTTAGTGGATTTTAAAAGTGCTTGGTACAAATGTTTACCACATCAATCCAGTTGTTCTATTTTTTGTAGGCTTTTTTTCGGAAGACCTAGGTCCCTAGCTCAAAGGTCAAGGTCACTTAGAGGTCAAAGGTTATATAGTTATGCATGTCGTGGATTTTAAAAGATAAAAGTAACTATAAATTTAAACAATATTCCTATGTCAAGCAGTGCTGCGGAGGTATCATTCATCACTTCAGTGATAGAGTTCTAGTTCAATCTAAAGCTGCCATCACATGAGCAAGCTCACTAAATACGATACATTGTAATCGGAACATAAAAACCGCAGCACAAAACATATTATAGATGTAGATCTAGTAAGCTCATAAAGTTGAAAATCTAACGTGGCGACAGTAACGTGCAGGGTGATTTCTTATATCTGTCACAGTTTCAAAGTGAAATATCTATGGGTGTGTGAAGCTGCAGGCAGTCCACTGTCCAATGTCCATTCTAGCTGTCCATCATTGAATTAGAATTAGAGCTTGTTCTCTAATTCATTATTGGACAACTGTCCACTGTCAATTCTAGCTGTCCATCTAATTAAATTGCTGGACAACTGTCCACTGTTCATTCTAGCTGTCCATCAAATTTATTATGCTGGAAAACTGTCCGCTGTCAATTCTAGCTGTCCATCTAATTAAATATGCTGGACAACTGTCAATCACGAACCATGCAAACATTAAATCTGACAATTTTTCGGAGGTGTAAATTCCGCTCGGATGATTGCCTCGAGATAGAGTAACTAATTATCGTTGAAAATTGTTGAATGGACCGACACCTGCGCTCGAATTAGACCGGATGCTCGTAATAACATTACTCGAATTAGAGGGATAAATAAATGTACAATATAGAGCAAATTTGTCGGGACATTGAAATTTGCTCGAATTAGGCCGGTTGCTCGAATAATCGCTGCTCGTATTACCGAGGTTTTACTGTATTATGTAATACGTGAAATAAATCATATTTGATAATATATATTTTCTTAAGTGTCCAGAAAAATAATTAAAAGGTTAAACATATTTTATTACCCAAATAATATATGAAAGTACCGTTGTACAAATATACATACACGTCTATACATGGGCTACAGTTAGATCTCTTAGCTAGAGTCACAAGAGTGTCCTTTTGTAATGTATGTATAACCCGACGCATATTTTCAACATGTAAGGTGTGTTTTGAATTTAAGTTTATATACATACTAACGATCTTAAACACGAAATGCACGTGCAATCATTAAAGCTTGGGCCATCTAGTATATCTTCAAGTATTATATCATAAATGATAAATAAATAATGATACTATTTATCAAAATATAATAAAGGTACGAAAAGTGTAATTTAATGAATATGGTATCTTCAATTACGAA
Organism: Spisula solida; assembly: GCA_947247005.1. NCBI lineage: Eukaryota > Metazoa > Mollusca > Bivalvia > Venerida > Mactridae > Spisula > Spisula solida. The sequence goes on along the minus strand of OX365953.1, from coordinate 14,056,576 downwards.
CTATTAACAAAACGTTTATACATTCATGTTACAATTATTATAATAAATACCTTGTATTTACTCCAGTTACATAAATAACACCGTCTGCACACTACTGAATCTGCATTACGATATACGCAATAACTATCGCACTTTGACTTGAGCGCGTGTTAGTTAAGTATAACGTACATTGTACTACAAACTGATCACGCCACCGTAAAATATCGAACGATCGCTGATTTCTAGCTGCTTTTATAACTCATGGCGCTGTAAATAAACTTTGGTATAAATAGAAACCGCACTCGAGTAACCAAGTACATGTGGTCAGATTTAAATGGATTTAAAATTAGGGCTACGATATTTCATTGTGCCATATGAGTGCAGAATTGACCGTTATTTCATAAACTATAATTTTAATCGTTCATATTAAAATGACAGGGTAAATCAATGTATAGCACTTAAGTCGGCTTTAAATAAATATACATGTACATACACACCGTACAACCCGCTGTTTGTAAGGCAGTACTGTATGTCGAAGGCAGAGACACACGTGTTTTGCGCCACTAGAGTGGGGTGGGTAAGTATTTGTTATTTTATATTATGTGTTTTGCGTTGCTTGTGTGAGTGATCACTGTAGCAACGTTAAATGTCGCATCGACGCTAAATGTCGCACCTGACGTTAAATGTCGCATGGCTGACGCTAAATGTCGCAACCGACGCTAAATGTCGCAATCCACCCTGACGCTAAATGTCGCATCTGTGACGTTAAATGTCGCAACAAACTGGCCTGACGTTAAATGTCGCAACATTAACGCTAAATGTCGCAATCCTTTATAAACACTCATTTGTAGTATTACTGTTCTAGTTTAAGTCCAGACGTATCCACAGTTCTTAGGGGTTAACCCAAAGGGGTACGACACATAAGCATTTAGTGATAAAAAACTGTTTTCAAAAAAAAAAATTTACTTCTACTATGTTAATGTATATTGTATGAAATTTACACAGTAGAAATAAAAAAATATTTTTTTTGAAAAAAAAATCACTGCAGGTTCATGACTGTGTCGAACTCGTAAAAATGCCGTACGGACCTTTCGGATTGATAATCACCCTCGGGCTAAAGCCACTCGGGCGATTATGCTTCCTGCGGGCCGATTATCTAGACCCCGTCCTACATAGCCGTGCATTATCCTCTAAGTAACTCATCGTGTGGGTTTGAATGCTACTTTTCGTAAACACAAATAAATTGATGTCAACAGAATTTCAATTATGATTTACATAATTATTTATTTAGTGTAGTTTGCATTGTTCGACAAATACTCGGTAACTTGAACTACACAGACCTTGGTCGTGATGAAACCAGTATAATTAAGTATAATCCGTAACGAAACGGGTTTCTACCGGGCATACCGTATATAACCATAATTCGGGTATATGCTATGTTCTTCCCTGCCTCCATCGGTATGAAACGCACTTTACTGGGACTCAACCGGTGTAGAGCCAGGGTTCAGCGCAGTCCAAATAATGCCGGTATACCACGGTTTATATATAAATAAAATACCAGAATAGGTTTGCACCTATAGTGGATATCGAACCCTTACTGTACGACGTCATACGGTCGTAGCAACACGGCTCGTCACGGTTAGCCCGAATTGACTAAGAACTTCACGATGTCTCTAAGGTTCATACAACGGGACAAACCGGGGGTGCCAACCCGGCACAAGGTCTGCTGTCAGCTCAGAACCGGGATACACTGTGGATACAGCGGGATAATCCGTACTGAGACCGGGATGCAACATCGCGGTAGAGCTAATGTGTAGCAACGGTTGTAATCCAGTTTTGACTCCATATTTCGATTCTGTTGAAATCTTGACCATTCCTCCCGGTAGCTCCTGATGACTACATGAGGCTTTAAACATTTTAAAACAATCGGGTCTCTTTTGCCAGTTTAATAAGAGTACCACGTTTCACCATAGTTCGTCTTGCCGATCCAGCGTTGTTACGGTTGTACGACGGTTCACTGAACCGGGTATACCTAGTAAGATTCGGTTCATCCCGTTAAACCTAAAGGGGTTCGCCCCAAAAATTTTCAGTGATTAAAATATTTTTATTTCTACTGTGTATATTTTATACAACATACATGTACTTAGAAGAAGTAAAAAAAATTTTTTTTTGAAAACAGTTTTTAATCACTACATACTTATGTGTCGAACCCCTTTGGGTAAACCCCTAATAACTGTCGATACGTCTGGACTAAAACTAGAACAGTAATACTATAAAAGAGTGTTTATAAAGGATTGCGACATTTAGCGTTAATGTTGCGACATTTAACGTCAGGCCAGTTTGTTGCGACATTTAACGTCACAGATGCGACATTTAGCGTCAGGGTGGATTGCGACATTTAGCGTCGGTTGCGACATTTAGCATCAGCCTTGCGACATTTAACGTCAGGTGCGACATTTAGCGTCGATGCGACATTTAACGTTGCTACAATCACTTACATACATTTTGTATATCGTTGACACGATGAATGTGCACACAAATGCCATATTAATCGAGTAAACAGGTTTTAGGTATGCGATGTTTGCCAAAAGTTCGAAACAATCGCCTTTGACATTGTATTCTCGACTTAATTCGTGGTTTGGAACAATGCTAAAACATTGAATACAAACTTCAATCCTTCCTCAATATATCTGTCGTTTCCGTTTTGGAAAATGTGCATTTTCTGTAAAGATACAGATGTTTAAATTGAACGAGGTACAAAAAAATGCTAACGAAATAGGCAGTTCTGTTTTTCGAATGATAACGAATATTAGGCAGAGCGTTAAATATTAATGCTAACGCAGAGGCAGAGATAAGAGACTTATGCTAACGACAAAGGCAGAAATTCTAATTACTTGACAGGGCCATGAAAACCTCTTTGTACGATATGTATGTTATAAATATAACCCAGCTTCATGTTAGGCTGTATTTCAAAGTCCATTTCACCAGGAATCACTAGTGTTTAGTGGTTATTTTCGTCCAGTTGATTAACGGACTATATTGCATACCTGGTAATCGCTGACGCTGGCAATTATCGGTTGTGAGTGGCCCTTTATGCCTGTTTATGACGAACTGGGGTTAACATTCGAGTGCATGGCTGTTGGGGGGGAGCATTAAGCGCTCCATGCATTGTCATGAAGTTAAGAAACGAATAGTTTTCCTAGCATTCTATAGATTATGTAAGTACGAAATGCAGCAATTCAAATTACTTGACAGGTAACTTATTAAATGCACTGTTTTGTTTGTACAAAAATGTATGTTATTTGTATGTTTCAAATTATAATTGACTAATTTTCGTGAATAACCCCCACGAAGAACATAAGACATAATGGCGTATACATCATAATGCCAATACATTGCTATACATGTGCAGTCAAACATGATCTTGGTATTAATCTTCTAAGCAATTATTGTTAATTAAAATCTCCTGTATTCTATAAATAAAATAGTCAGATTTTTTAAGCAGTCATAGAGTATACGGTATGGCATCTATTTATGGGCTGACTGCTTAAAACAGTTTTGCAACACGTGCTTATGTAGCATCACGTATATCATGTAACATATTATTCCATGCTAAGTTGTTGGGCCTTACCGACATCATCTAACGTCATCCGGGTCGCAGATAATTATGCAACGAGGCGTAGCATAATACCAATATAAGACGAGACGCAAGTACGCGTACGTTTCTTTATGTATACATGTAATTAGATTTACGATGTACAAAATTAATGTAGTTGTTATCAGTAACATTTCATATAAAATCAAAGCACTGAAAGTTCTGGAGTTGTTCGAATGAATACCATTCTGATCACCTCGGCCTGTATGCATTGAAATATTTACAAAAAATATATATATACGTTATTACGTTTTCCTATTGTTGGTTTTTATATATCGTATTGCTATAGGAAATATTTGTATTTTATATCCGTATAGTACTAAATTTTGAAAGTTCATTACGATAGAATTGTTTGTACAGTCTAACATGCTTCATAAAATATTTTCCGCCAATTAACGTAACGTCTAATGTGCATGACGTCACGTCCGTTGTTTTCATTTATATGTATTTCCTGATGAAGGCAAAATGCCGAAACGTTAAATATACTATATAATTAATTTCTACACGTGTTTTTGTTGACATTTATCTTTGAAATATTTACCGAAGACAAACGGAAATGTCCGAGTTTTCACGATTGGAATGAATGCATGCAGGAAGCACAAGTCAAATAGTTTTCTGCGGTCAGAAAATATATAATGTTTTTTCAGCAATTTGGATGCTGATCGAATTTATTCCGGTGTATGTTTAAATGTATTAGTCAAATAATCAAGATACGTGTAACATCGGATATAATTACCCCTCACTTTTTTCGTAATGTTAATTTTCCATAGACAAACAGGTAATATTCTTACTATTACGATCAAGCGGATCAATATACCACGTGATTGAACATTTTTTTACTGTCAGCAGGGTGATAGTACTTTTTTGACAGTATTTTTGTCACGTGACATTATCTTTCTAAACTCTTTGGCGGCTACTTATCATTTCTTCAAATTCTTCCACATGTGAGCTCTGCTAAATTAAATTGCATAAAATAATTTCTTGGTTTACAGTAGATAATCGCTGAAAAAAGTTTGGGGTATAGAGGATATTACATGAGTGTCTTTTCATATTGAATTTATTAAACGAGTTGAATAAAATAATAAAATGCGAGGCTCTGCCGAGCATTTTATCAATTTTATTCAACGAGTTGAATAAATCTAATGTAGAAAGTCACAAATGTAATGTTCTTTTTATCATATGTTAGCCATTTCTGACCGAAACATAATAATAACTACTTATTTTCACTATAATAAACGCGCAACTTTGACGACGTCGCCTACACTTTGAGTGACGTCACGTCAAAGCTTTATTACACTAGTGTATTATCAAAAATAAATAATGGCTTTATTACGCTGCCGCGACGTCAAACATATGATAAAATAAAATAAATAACACATAGCTTCGAGGGTGACAGTAAAAATCTCAGCCCTCGGAAAGTACTGTTACCCGCGCCGTGTTTCTAATCTTACGTTGGTTTTTAACAAGTCTGTGAAACAGCTTAATGCCATTACGCTTTGCATTCATCAAGTCATTTACTCATTTCTACATCTTGCAGTGGCTTGTCTTTGAAGTCTGCGCAGCTATTTTTTAGATGTATTCATATCAGCCTTGTGATCGTCCCTTACCCTACCAGTCTTCTTCCATAGACCGAACAAATCTTTAGATTTCTTGGAGACAGCCCCTATTTCCGGATTCCTAATGCCTTTATCTGGGGTTTTTATTGTCTTGGTCTTTCTGCAGTTCGGCACAGTGGAGTTACCAGCCTGGTGGAATATTTCTGTCAGATATTTCAGGTTATCCTCAGGGGATTTGCTAAAGTCTTATTGTTTTACTCCGTTTGAGACTGCTTTACCGTATCCTTCTGGGTCTATCTTCTCCCATCGCGGCTTGTTGTGATTTTGGTTTTACTTTTTTGGTTGCCAGAGATACAGTTGGCTAGGTCTGATGTTATGTTTACTGTGACCAGGGTATGTTCTGAGAGATCTGTGGGGTACATATCTTGAACTTTTATGCTGGTAATATCAAGCTGAGTGTTCCCGGAGAGGAAAGAGTAATCAGTTGGAGATGTATGCTTCTGGTTATGGCTGGAGAATGTGTTTTTCGGCGGTAGTTTTGAGGTTGTTGTGAGGTTGTTTCTCTGTACATAGCTCGCTCTGTAGGGTCTTATCTCTTGTGTATGACCGAATCATGGAAGCGTTGAAGTGGCCGCAGAGTATAGCTTCGTGGGTTGACTGGTATGTGTCCATACTTTCTTGAGTTTGTGCAAGCGCGTCTTTGTATTTTGCATCTCCCTCAGTCTGGCGGGATAGCATGTACGAGGGGTGTTCGAAAAGAAATGCAATTCCATGCATATCTTGATAATTTGTAGGGGTATCGTGCTTCAAACTTGGCATGTGTAACTATTAGACAATTGTCTGCACTTGGATAAAATTTGGTTGAAACCCATGCATTAGTTTGGTCAGAATGTATGTTTAATAAACACTTTATACTAATTTATACTAAGCTAAAAAAACGTTCGAAATGCGTACCGTCTAACTGACTGAAATTATGCCCTGTATCGAAGAAAGGTCTAAACCTAATTAAAGAGATAAATTTATACATGATGAACTGTTTTAGATAAAAGGACATCGTAAGGTGTCTTTTAGCGTTGTGACACTTTTATTACATGTTTCAAAGTAGGTCAATAGCATCTGAAAGCCAACAAAAAAAGTGGCCAAATGACAACAACACCAATCAAACAGAACATTGATAAAAAGTAGAGTATTCGTCTCAAAGCTGCAATATTAAAAGTTGGACTGTTAGCTACTCGTACAAGCTCGGGTTTATCCCAAGTTCATTTCATTTGGAAGAAAATTCTTGAAGTTAACAACATTTGTATCCACTGGATACCATGCTCATTACGTGGTGCCCAAAACGTCATCTTGTTTTAAATGCCATGAAAATATTAACGTTATACCTCCAATACTCGCAAGAGAATTGTTTACGTAGTATAACAAAGGGTGGATCATACGCTTACTATCATTACCAAGAATGAAGCAGAAATATCATATTTGTGCTACGAAGAATTTTAAGAAATCCGTAATTGTAAAACACACACAGTCACTGATGGAAATGATTAATTTGATTTTCTTCAACCACAAAGGTCTTGCAATTCAAAAAACCAGAATATATGGACAAATATGTTCCAAGAAGGTTCTATTTATATTGTGTGCATGACAAACTTTAGAAATATTTCATATAGCGTCAAATTGTTGATGAAAAAGACCATATGCACAATTCTCATGAAAATGCCTCTTCGCACAGGGCTTCCACTGAAAAGTAGTTTTTAAACTAAAAACGCATGAGAATACTTTATCACTAAGTCTATTCTGTAGACCTAGTCCTATGCGAATAATTTGCAGTTCCTAAACTTAAATTACATGCAGAAGACCACAGGTACGGTTCCAGGAAACCTATGTGGTCAGCCATATTACACTGCATGAGTGTTGTACCTTTTGCAGAAGACAAAACATGCCTTTAATCTTGAATGTAACGGTTAAATTTGTGTGCAATGTGTAAAGGAGAGTTTATTGAAGGTTTTCTGTGAGTTTCATCGTAAATGGTTGTTTCAATAAAAAGTAATAAAGTAAATTGCATTTCTTTTCGAACACCCCTCATATAAGTGGATTAAACATATTGGTTTCGGAGTTTATCTCTGTTGCTATGCTCCTGGGGTGGACAGTTTGCAGTAATATGATCTTCCCGCTGAGCGTCTTCCTCCAGAATGTTGCGAGGCCTCAGTGTCCTCTTAAGAGCTTGTTGTCGAGGCGAGGGTTTTCATTATCGAAACAGATTACTATGGCGTCAAAGTCAGGGTTGAGGGTTTCAAGAGATGATCTTTCATAGTTCATTACATAGTGTTCATGTGTACAGAACATGTCTACCTGGGAGAGTATTTTATTGAGATATAGTGTATTTGTGGTAGAGCTCTGTATATTGATTGTGCCAAATCTGAGTGTTGCAGTCTGAATGGTGAGGCTTTGCCCTCGCATAAAAAATGAGGTTGTTGTATGTTATTTCTCCGTTGGGTATCTGCCTTATCCCGCTGCTTCTTCTTCTTTTGGTTAAACTTCATAACTCATATTGAGTATTATCGAAGTTGTGAATTTAAACAATCATGTGCAGTCAAGAACAACGGTAAATCGGTAAAATCCAAAATATACAGTTAAAACGGTAAAAACGGCCGAGATGTTAAACGACCACAGTCTGCAGCCTAGCTCGGAAGCTGTCGATGGTAGTGGCTGCTACAACGGAAGCTGGAAGTTTGTTCCATAGTCGAATAGCGCTCCAGACGAAGGATCCTTTATGTACATCGATGCCAGAGTGGATTACGTTGTACCGCATGTTATGTCCTCTGGTAACTGTTGTTAAAGGGTCCAAGTATAGGCTAGATGGTATAGCAATTAGTTCATGCACTATTCTAAATATCATCACAACTTTAATTTTTTTGCGTCTTTGTTTCAGTGATTCCCATTTTAGTTGATTAAACATGGCTGTGATGCTGCTCGTTCTTCTGTGATCTCCCATGACATATCGTTCAGCTCTTTTTTCACACTTTCAAGCTTTTCACTGATTGTGTCTCTGAAAGGGTCCCATATATTGGAGGCATATTCCATCTGTGGACGTACTAACGACTTGTAACAAAGTTCCTTGACCTTTGGTCCACAGTTCTGGGTGTTTCTACGCAAGAAGGCAAGGGTATTATTTGCTTTTCGAGCTGTTATGTCAATGTGTTTATTCCATTTCATGTCTTCCGAAATATTTGCGCCCAGATATTTAGCTAGTTTAACAGTTTTCAATGTCTTTCCATGGATGTTATAGTCAGTGATGAGTTGATTTGGCAGAGTTTTGTTAGTGATTTGAATGACCTCACACTTATCTGGGTTAAACTGCATTTGCCATTGTTGTTCTCAAGCTTGCAGTTGGTCAATGTCATTTTGTAGTATGGCAGCATCTGCAGGTGTTTTGATTGTGCGATAAAGCATTCCGTCATCAGCGAAGAGGCGCGTTTTTGAATTAACACAGTCTGGCATGTCGTTAATATACACTAAGAATAACAGAGGTCCCAGAACTGTACCTTGAGGGACGCCTGAAGTCACTGGCGAGCTGGATGAGAATTGACCTTCAAGGACGACTGACTGATTACGATTAGCTAAGAAGTTGCCCAGCAGTCGTTGATGCGGTACCTTATCGAATGCCTTACTGAAATCTAGGAGTACGGCATCTACTTGTTCGCCTTCATTCAAACTCTCTACAATGTCCTGGACGGTGATTCACAGGACCTGCCTTTCCTGAAACCGTGTTGAGCGTCGTTGAGAATGTTATTTCTGTCTAGGTGGGAAATAACATTGCTGTGAATCACATGTTCAAGGATTTTGCAGCATATTGAGGTGAGGGACATCGGCCTATAATTTGCAGGCTTGCTCCTGTCGCCCTTCTTGAACAGTGGAGTAACGTATGCTTCTTTCCAAGCTGTTGGAATTTTGCCACAGTTTATGGATGTTTGGAAAATGAGGACAAGCACATCAACCACTTCCTCGCAGATACTTTTCAGAAACATTCCTGATATATTGTCAGGTCCAGTGGCCTTGTGTGGGTTAATGTCTTTCAGTAACTTGAGAATGCCTTTTCTCGTAATGGTAATATCGGGTGCTACTTCATGTTCAGTTTCAAAAGATGGCATGCTATTTGTATCCTCTGTCGTAAATACTGATGTGAACTGCTGGTTTAAAATTTCTGCTTTTTGTTTACTATCACTTTCTAAATTTCCATTTGAGTTAAGAGGAGATACACCACTGGCTTCACAACGTTTAGATTTTATGTAACTGTAGAATTTGTTGGGGTTATTTTACTGTCCTCGTGTAGCATGTCACTGATGTAATCATTGTGTACTTGGTTTCCCCCGAGAGGGGGGACTTGGATGGTTGGGGTACACTCTCTCCTGGAGGCATAGGCTCTGGCTTCGTAGCGCTTTGTACTTATCGGAATCATCAGGTCGGGTACGGCTCTGTCACCATCATCTACTGTTGTGCTGTCAGGCACTGTTGCATTGTGCGTACTGTTAGGCGTGTTTGGTTATTCCTCTGGCCAATGCTTATGACCCATATTTTGAGTCGAAATGACAATAAAGTCGACGGTACCAAGCCTGTTTTGACGTAAACAAGTTGACGTCATTATATCGATGTTCAAAAACTTAAAGCGCCGTGTATGCTTTCAAGATCAGAGAATCACCTGTATGCTTCAGTTAAAATACACACACAAAAACTGAACAAAATGACTTGATTAAATCTTTTGAATATACATAGCTTCATGCAGTCTTTTATCTAAGGTAAGTTTTTCAAAAGTTTTTATTCAAGTGTTAAAGTAATATTTTACTTCATGAATAGTTACACAAAATATTGTATATACATGTAGTTCACCATAGATGCCTAAACATTCGTTCGTATCATATACTATAGTCGACGATTTAAAATTCTAATAAAACGAATACGTATTTAACATACATATACCTAAATTTCACAATGTTCTGCTAAAAGCTTCGCCTAAATGTAATGTTTAGTTCAATCTGGAACCGAGCAAAGAAGCTAGGGTCCCTGTTTAAATAATTTTGTACTGCAGCTAATAATTAAACAAAGGGACTGGGTACGAGTACATATAGGCTCGATCGTGTGTCAGTGGTTATAATGCGCTGGCTTTGTAACCCAGCGATCTGGATTTGATTCCCGGTCGTGGTAATTCATACCATTAAAGGTTGACAACATTATTAATGTTGATTTTCCTCCCCATGTTGAAATATTACTGGTTGCTTGTGCAATGATAAGTTGGTAGTTAGTGCTTGTTGGGGTAGTTCGGGTAACAGTGCTAGTAAACTGGTTCGGTGAATGGGCTGTCGTATACAAATGATTTGTATAAATCCCCTCCCAGAATATCAACAGAACCAAAGCACCTACAATTAATTTATATTTTCAAAATATTATTTTGACACACTAAATGATACCGTGTTATCATGGTGATTACAAGGCAATCTTATGTTACATCACATAGTGTGACTAAAGTCTAGTTGACTTTACAAGTATAGTGTGGTGCAATGTTTGAGTTGTTCGAGTAAGCAACGCCACCCCCTTCATTTCGTTTCAAATATTTCACCTAAACATGTAATACGTCAGTCTATATAAGGGGTGGCCCGATGAATCGAAATATCGTTGCGTTGCGATCCCGAGTGACCCGATAGTATGGATCGATTGTATAAGTCTCGAACCAATAACTATCGCTGATAGTTAGCTCAACTATCGATAGTTACGATCGATAGTTCCCTTTTTATTAATAAAGTTTATTATTGATTTAAAACAACTTCCGTTCTCGTTAAAAAACTTCATAATTATGAAGTCGCGTGTGCATCTGTGCTGTACACAGGGTACCGTTGCAAAACTAATGGTCCATCCTGGGTTCCTTGTATCACACAACTATCTCTTCCTCGTAGTCGAAGGACCTCGGCCATTCTGACAGGGAAAACGGATGGCCACTCACTAATGACTGTGAAATATCTCATAAATTATATCGAATTATGTATGTGTGACGATACGCTCCCTACAGCGCTTTGATTTCCACTTAACCGTTACAATTCACACGCTGCTTAAAATACTAGAATATTTTGATATTTGACCTTAACAAAACTGCTGTGAACCCTGATACACATTTTCATTGGCTGATGAAAGTTTACTTGTTTGTATAGACAGTAGAGAGTTTATAGTGAATATGAAGGCTACGTGTTGAAAGGTATAAACGAGTACACACTGTATGAGGTTTAAATATTTCATGGTTCTATTGACTGGTCATTATTTATTTGTTTCAATCAATATTTGATAAATTGATAGTGCGAGAGTTTTAATTTATAATACAAGTCATTCTTTTAACACACGAGCGTTTTTAGCTCACCTGTCACAAAGTGACAGAGTGAGCTTTTGTGATCACACTTCGTCCGTCGTCCGTCCGTCTGTCCGTCCGTCCGTCCGTCTGTCCGTCCGTCAACAATTGGGTTGTGTCCTCTCTAGAGGTCACAATTTTGGCCTAATCTTTATGAAACTTGGTCACAATGATCATCTCAACAAAATCTAGGTCAAGTTCGATATTGGGTCATCTGAGGTCAAAAACTAGCTCACTAGGTCAAATTATAGAAAAAAACTTGTTTTAAACCTTTCAACATGTAGTCTTCATGGTCACTTAACTCTCTGCTGTAACTCTCTACTCTCTATACATACAATAAACTTTCATCAACCAATGAAAATGTGTATCAGGGTTCACAGCAGTTTTGTAAAGGTCAAATATCAAAATATTCTAGTATTTTAACCAGGGTGTGAATTGTACTGGTTAAGTGGAAATCAAAGCGCTGTAGGGAGCGTAGACATTTTCCTGAGGGTCGTGGGTTCAAACCCCACTGGAACCATAATTTTTATTTTTTTATTTTTATTTTTTTAAGAGTTTAGGTATTGTTTTGTCTTTATAGCATGTATTTGTACATTTTCCTGATGGTCGTGGGTTCAACCCCCACTGGAACCATAATTTTTATTTTTTTTTAGTGTTTAGGTATTGTTTTGTCTTTATAGCATGTATTTGTACATTTTCCTGATGGTCGTGGGTTCAACCCCCACTGGAACCATAATTTTTTTTTTTTTTTTTTTTAGTGTTTAGGTATTGTTTTGTCTTTATAACATGTATTTGTACGATGGTCGTGGGTTCAACCCCCACTGGAACCATAATTTTTTTTTTTATTTTTTTTTTTTTTAGTGTTTAGGTATTGTTTTGTCTGTAAAGCATTTATTTGTACATTTTCCTGATGGTCGTGGGTTCAACCCCCACTGGAACCATAATTTTTTTTTTTTTTTTTTTTTTTTTTTTTTTAAATGTTTAGGTATTGTTTTGTCTTTATAACATGTATTTGTACATTTTCCTGATGGTCGTGGGTTCAACCATCACTGGAACCATAATTTTTATTTTTATTTTTTTTAGTGTTTAGGTATTGTTTTGTCTTTATAGCATGTATTTGTACATTTTCCTGATGGTCGTGGGTTCAACCCCCACTGGAACCATAATTTTTATTTTTTAATTTTTATTTTTTTTGAGTGTTTAGGTATTGTTTTGTCTGTAAAGCATTTATTTGTACATTTTCCTGATGGTCGTGGGTTCAACCCCCACTGGAACCATAATTTTTTTTTTTTTTTTTTTTTTTTTTAAATGTTTAGGTATTGTTTTGTCTTTATAACATGTATTTGTACATTTTCCTGATGGTCGTGGGTTCAACCCCCACTGGAACCATAATTTTTATTTTTATTTTTTTTAGTGTTTAGGTATTGTTTTGTCTTTATAGCATGTATTTGTACATTTTCCTGATGGTCGTGGGTTCAACCCCCACTGGAACCATAATTTTTATTTTTTTATTTTTATTTTTTTAAGTGTTTAGGTATTGTTTTGTCATCTGGCGTCAAAAACAAGGTCACAATGTCAATTGACATTTTCCTGAGGGTCGTGGGTTTAAACCCCACTGGAACCATACTTATTTTTTTAAGTGTTTAGGTATTGTTCTGTCTTTATAGCATGTATTTGTACAGTTATATGGAGGAAATATTTTGTTTAAATTATAGGTCAGATCATAGAAAAACCCTGTGTAGTCACCAGAGGTTACAATTTCGACTTAATCTTAATGAAATTTGGTCCTAATAATCATCTCAACACAATCTAGGTTAAGTTTGATATTAATTAAGTCATCTTGGGTCAAACGCTAGGTCACATGGTCAAATCATACACAAACTTGCAATAGAGGCTGAATTTCCTTAAATTTTATTCAGAAAATGTGTAGGATCACCATAGGGGTGTGCATGCACTAGTACGACAGGTGAGCGACCTAGGGCCCTTTGGGCCCTCTTGTATATACAATGCATTTAAAAACCCGTTTACATTATCACTTTTGCCTCGCTGTACGCTGGTTTTGGATTCTCCTGTCTAAAAATAGCAATAGCGCTAATACTCTAGCAATAATGCAGAGCCTAGAAACGATGTAGTTTCGGGCGAGGCAATTGGAGAGTAGTGTGACGATAGAATTACGCGATGGTGAAGTGAACTAATTTTGTAGGAATTGGATGTGTTTATGTCGTGGGACGAGATGACGATTTTCGGAACAATTAGAATTTGAGGTAAAAAGTTAAAAGCCAAAGACCTGCTGTTCAAGACAAATGTTGCATGCAAAACTGATGCAGAAGATTAGTTTAAGAAGTAACTAGGCTTGTTGTAGCCTTTGTAGTACCGGTAGCGTCATCTCGCAATCTCGATTGAATTAAAGGCAGAAGTCTGTAAGCAATATTTTCTGCGAAGCATGCTGGGAATACCCAGCTTACATATCCCGTACACTACCCTTAGTCTACTGATCTTGAACGAATATAGCGACCATTGGACTTAGATTAAGGCCAGTAATTTTGAATGAATATAGCGACCATTGGATGAAGGTCTAAGATCGAGCCCAGCATTCAAAACCTACTTCACTGATAATTAGGCGTGACTTGAGACTCAGTGCCGGGCTCTGAGCTTCGACAGAGTACACCCACAGCTATTTGGGTCCCTCCTTCATTCCACAATCAATGTGCCAAGAGAAGAGGAGGAAAGAAATCGGACTACAACAAGCCTAGGAGGAGAATTACAACATATCCTTCATAAGCAAGATATCAATATCTGCTGCATTCAGGAAACTCACCTGCAGCCAGCTAAATCCTTCAAGATCAGAGGATACCAGTGTTTTCGATGTGACATAGTAGGCAGAAAGAAACGAGGCATCCTGACAGTAGTCTGGAACAACATCAATGCCTTCCAGACTTAATCATATGGATGACTCTGAATACCAGGTTCTGAATCTTAGTAAGAACGACTTCAATTTAAAACTTGTGAATATCTACTCTCCAAATAACAAGCTCTTTCCCAAAACAGTATCCCAACAGAAGAATCAAACTTCGTGGTTATCGGCGACTTAAACAGTCATTCACAAAGCTGGGAATATGACCACATGGTTAGATGGGGAGAGGAAGTGGAGACCTGGCAAGATGAAAACAAGTTGAACCTTATCAACCAGCCTGTAGACCTGGCAACCTTTTACTCTAGAAGATGGCATACAACTTCAACGCATGATCTGGCTTTCTGTACTGACGACATTCAGGGGCATATCAAGAGAGAAGTCTGTGGACAACTAGGAGGAAGCGACCATCGCCCAGTTCATCTCATTATGGACCAAACTGCCTCTACATCCTCAAGTCTCCCCAGATGAAATTACAAGGAGGTCAACTTGATCTTATACCAACGTCTACGTGATGACCTCTGCAAAGATATCAGAGTGGATGGTAGAGGCATCAAAAACGTTGTGAAAGATTTTAATGCATGCATTCTCAACGCAGCACAGAAGGCAATACCAAGAGGGGCTAGAAAAGATTTCAAGCCATACTTGGGTGAGGAGTTGGAAGACCTTCAGACGAAACTTTCAGAAGCCAGGGAGGAAGCAGAAACCTACCCTTCACACGAAAGTAACATATCACTACAGCAACCCAAGGCCAAATTCCTCAGGCACAAACTTGCAGCACAGAGGAACAGCTGGAAAAGTAAAACAGCATCACTCAACTTTAAACGAAATGGTCAGAAGCAGCGGAGGTTAACGAAAGAGTTGAATGATGATGAAGGTCAAGCGAGAGGCTCGGTAACTCTTGAAGAGAATGGTGAAGTTTTGACAGGAAGACAAGCGGTAAATGTTTTGCCAACAATTACAAAAATGTCAGTGACATCCCTGTCAGTAGAGAGAGACGGGGAGAAGTAAGACGAGAACAAAGGGACAGGAATACAGACGATGAGACATCAGATCGTATGAGTAAATGCCTAACACTGCACGAGTCACATACAGCCCTAGGGCAGCTGAAATAAAAGAAGTCTCAAGGACCAGACAAAGTGACAAATGAAATGCTCACCCATCTAGGCAACACAGCAAAATGAAAACTCTTAGACATCTACCACTACAGCTGGATGCAAGGGCAACTTCCCCAAGTCTGGAAAAGGAAAAGCAAGGATCCGAAGAAGGCTGAAAGGTACCGTCCAATCAGCCTCACCAGTTGTGTTGGGAAGACTACATGTATGGAGAGAATTGTGAACACATGCCTAAAGTGGTACATGGAGACGAACGAGTTACTTGCAACCCACCAAGCATGATTCAGGCAATTCCGCTCCACCGAGGACCAGACTACATATCTGGCACAAGAATTCGAATATGCTTTCCAGGAACAGAAGGTTGTCTTGACAACTTGGAGAGACCTTCAAAGAGCCTTCGATAAAGTCGGGACTGACGGGCTCCATGTAAAACTGATGAGGTATGGAGTTGGAGGAACCATGTTGAAGTGGATGAAGTCCTAACTATTCAACAGAAAGGTAAGGGTAAGCTTGAACCAAAGAATAAGTAAGAAGTTCATACTACGGCATGGTGTTCCACAAGGTGGAGTCCTGTCCTCGACTCTCTTCTTCCTTTGCATAAAAAGATATTGCGTCCGATTTGCACTATATGCTGATGACCTTGTTTTATGGAGAGCATGCCACCACAGCCACATACAGAATGCAAGGAACAATGGACAAGCTTACCGCATGGGCTGAAGACTGGTGTGTAACGATAAACAAAGAGAAATCGTCCTCAACACTATTCACACAGTCGTCAAAACAGAAAACAGGGACTGTGAGAATGGCAGACACTCCTATGCCTGAAGTAGATGAGGCTACATATCTTGGAGTCACTTTTGACAAGCGGCAAACATGGAAGCCACACCACATAAAAGCAGAAGGAAATGCAGGAAGAAAACTTGAAATGATGCGAAAGCTAGCGGGAACAACGTGGGGGCGAATGAGCACATACTCAAGACAGTTTACCAAGGTACAGTGAGATCCTAGCTAGAGTATAGCTCTCCTACATGGTCAACAACAGCCAAAACCAAGTCCACGCCTATTGCCCTCATGGAAAAGATAAAAGGTGTACAACCACTTCAAGAAAAAAGAGATGACAAAATCTAGATTGTCATTCTACAGAAAGACACAACACACAGCAACAGGAACACACTGCAGCATCTACAGAGCAGAGACTGAAGACTCGACTGAAGCTGTCAACTCAGACGCTTTGCTGACAGATGTTATGTTTGTTTTGGAAGCTCTGACCAACAACAAGGTTCCACAGCTTGCAAAAGTCTTACAAAGAATCAGCACCATATAAGCGTGACCCTCCAGTGGGTCCCAGCACACTATGGAGTGGCAGGCCATGAAGAAGCTGAACAACTGGCGGCCAGTGCTCAGTCAGTGCAACCACATGTGCTTTTTCACTGTAATAAAATTGTCACAGTTGAAAGAAGAGATTGCCAATTCAGTAGAAAACATCAAGGTTTAAACTCATCAGACGCATTAAAATGTAAAAACTTCCGTGTTTTACTTAGTAATGACTGAAATACTGTCGA
Source organism: Spisula solida (assembly GCA_947247005.1). NCBI lineage: Eukaryota > Metazoa > Mollusca > Bivalvia > Venerida > Mactridae > Spisula > Spisula solida. Next base: position 14,039,410 of record OX365953.1, on the reverse strand, counting down.
TGATACTTTGGACCTAACACTTAAATAACAAGTATAATCATGTACAATCGTCCATTAATGGGTTGGTATACAGTGAAACTCATCATACTTATACATTAATAGTAGGTCATACATCGCGTGTTTTTATCATACCACTCATTCGACATTATTCATTGTGCAATGATTGCGTTAGTTTAACTTGTATTATGAAATACGCGCGTAACCCGTTCTGTCTATATTCGCAGTCGCTCAAGAATTTTAAACATGTTTTAAAGTATCCCCGTTCTACAATTTAACGGACTAAAATCTATTTGACTGCCGTACTTCTATTATTCTAGGGACATGTAATTACGTAGTTCAGTCGGGCATCGTTTGGCAGTATATGTGTACACAGAATAATCAGAAGTATAATCAGTGGGGGTACAGCAGTGCGCCCAGGATAATGCGATAGGCGAGGTGACATAGAAAAAACATTGTTTTTTGAGAAGCATTACTACAGGCCCGTTCTTTACTGGATAATACTCACTCACAAAAGCATGTTACATGTAATGGTTATTGACCGAGTATGAGGTATTCCTGAATATGAACAACCCGAGCACGTGAAAACGTGAACAACGAGACCGCGTAGCGGTCGAGGTGTTCTACGGTTTTCACGTTGTCGGGTTGATTATACAATGTATTCAGGTATTGCGAATGCGAGGTCAATAACTGACTTACACAAATGTTGTCTACAATGCGAATAATACATGACAAAAACTTCGATTCAGTTGAGATTTTGACATTTTGGATAAGCATGAAGCCAACCAATGTCACTCTAATACATACAGGTAAAATCGTATTGTTAATAATATTGCACGTTGTAGCTTTAAACATTTGATTGTATTGCAGTTATAACAAATGTATATTGTAATTTCAGTGCGAAGATATGTAAGTATTACAGTTGCCACCGGAATTTCTGTTTTGTGCGATTCGTGTATACATACAGTCAAGCAAGCCTACAAGTAGAAAAAAAGTTTTGTTGCCATGTTTTTGAGTTGGGAGCGGTGAAATGGGGTATGGTGCTTTATTTGAAATTTAGAGGTCCTGGGTTCAATTCCCGTCTATTTCACTGCTTAATGTCTCTGAGCAAGAGTAACCCTCAGTGTTCCATTTTACCCTGCTGTATGAGAGGGTCGAACCCTAATACGTTGTGGCTGACGTCGGCGTCGCTTGTAACAGCCGACTGGCGACTCAATGCACGGCGTGTGGGTGTACATTTTCAGTCGGTGGTACAGACACAAACTTTAATTTGGTGTTTTAACCTGGTACAGTCAAACCGGTCTATAAAAACCACCATATAGTAGAGGTCTTATATTCACTGTGTAAGGGTGAGTAAATTGTTTTAAAACCAGGAACTAGGTTATAGGTGGTTCGGGGACAATGCTCCAAGTAAATGTTTTGAACACAATAGAACCAATCCTAGTCCTAATTTATGAATGATAAAACTAATTTTTGCGCATTTATATCGAAATATCTTTATAAGGAGTTTATAGCGAGGCCTATCTAACACAAAAATACAAACAAGAGAAATACATGTAGTAGCTATATTGACTGGCACAAGTTCAAACTAAGATGGAATGTAGGCCGTGCTACGAAGCTTGGAAATGTTTCGTTGTTTGTACGAGGGATGTTCAGAAATAACGTAGACTTTTACTCTGGAATTCGCATTTATTGTAGTATGAAAATGATAAATACACCATCATAATTCGGAATCTTTCTGCGATCAGTACATCAAATTATGTATATCTGTAACAAGTCTGTCGTAAGTTATAGCTTCTCAAAACCAGTCACTACCATGCACCCGGGGCAACACAAATGACGTCAGTGACGTTTCAATGTCGGTGTCGATGAAATAACCTCAACGATCACTCCACTTAGTCGCGAATATAAAAAATTGACACCCAATGCACTTCTCAAAAATGCCTTTATAATTATTTTGATCGTAATGTGCGATAATGTCCGTGGTAGCGTGCTGAATATTGTGTAGATTTCTTTCTAGACTGTGCATTACGTTTTTGTGTCTAAAACACGCACCGTTAACGTCAACGCTGTGACTATAGGTGTTCTAATGCGACCTCCATCTCTTACATACCCTTTTAATATCATGTTAAGACCAAATTATGACTGCCAGAATTCGTCCTATGCATATTATTGATCATATTGGAGGTTTCAGTGGAAGTTTCCCCTAATTCCTTTATTGGTTATCATTATTTTGTGTTAATAAATAACGTCATGACGTACGTTGTGGATTGTATAACATGTGCTATACACACGTTGCGTATTTCTATCCATGACGTTTAAATTACACCAAAACGTATGTGTACAGTGTTTTGACATTGCATGATATATTGGCGGAGTTTTAAACAGAAAGTTTAACCTGAAATTATACTATAAGCTGTGAAAGTAATGACACAAAGTAGAAAAAATGGGTTGCCCCGGGTACGCGTAACCATGGTTATGTAAATGGCGGGCATATCTATAATATCCATAAAAATGTTTTCAAAAATATGCCATCAGGTGGCCAGATAATTCCGATTTCAAAAAACAAGTTCATATTTCATCTGTCTACAACATTGATCGTTTTACAGCAAAAGTCTACGTTATTTCTGAACGTACCTCGTACATGGTTCTGTTAATATTTGTTCGGTTGTTATGTTTTATTCCTTCTCATTCATTCCCATACCATGATATTACATCATAATTTACGCTATATAGCATGTGGCAGTTGTCAGACTGAAAAGAGCCCTGCTTCTTTCCCTACATATGGTTTACTTTGAAACTTAGCTCCGAACCGTAATATTTTCTGAAAATAGCTCTGGACCGTAGCATTTTCATTTCAGCTCAGAACTGTAGCATTTTGGTTTATGCCGTCTCATTTTGCCTGTGCTCATATTTATCAGAAATATTTTCTTGTCCATCTTAAAGTTTGCGACCAACATTATAAATATTAAATTGTAACTTTAATTGAAGCTGTAATATGTAAGAACATGTTTAAGCGAATTGCTCCGAACCGTAGCATAGCATATTGCGGTTTACGAAATGCGCTGTTGCCCAAAGGAAAACTTTGGACAAAAAGTACACAATATTGTCACTTAGGTAAGAGTGTCGATGGTTTGCTTTTGACAGGGGACGGCGCTCGCCTATATTTCATCCAGACCGGTCAATTATTAAGAAAGTTACAAGCAAAATGTTACCTGAATCGAGGCGGTTTGTTGACGAAATTGGCTGTGAACATTAGTATCTGGTCACGTGGGTTCCCCACAGTGTAATATGCCAATGAACATTGAAGACAATTAGAAGAAAACTGTTTGAGTTTGAGTAGACAAGATTTCACATTTCTTTGGTAATTAAAGGGCCATAATCCAAGAAGGCCTTGGCCGATTCTTTGGGCTTATAACCGAACATGGTCTAGCCATAAACATTGACAATAAGACTGAATATGATCAGATGAATAGGGCGATTTTCTAAGGCCTGTGCCGATTGGGCCTATAATCCAACTTGGTCTAGATATTATGTAATTACACATTGTCTTCAAGTTTGAAGACAATCAGGTGAAAACTGTACAGACAAAATTACTGGAAGCCGCCCCGCACGCTCCCTCGCCCGATAGGGTGTTCACATAACACGTGCCGTTTTCAACGGGCGTATAAAAGATCAAATTTTAAGTCAGCTGTGAGTTGGATATTGGACTAATACTAGTATACAATTCGGATTTCTAACTGAGACGGAACTTCCAAACAGCAGTGAATTAGATCATCGACTTAATAATAACTCGAAATTCCAGCAAGCTGTGAGTTAGTTATTCGACTTAATAAAAGTAATTAAGCAACCACATAACAATTTTGCTCAGCTAGTTTTTAAGATATTTTTAGATTTTGGGGAAACCCCCCTTAAAACTGATATGTGTATTTTACCGAAAAAGTTTGACATTTTATTACATGAAACTTGGCATGCACGAAATTTTGTATATACGGTATCACACGATCACGTTTGCTTTTGAGTATGCATGTTTTATGTGTTTTTAAATGATATTTTAAAATATGTGATTTTTCAATTTCAAGTCATGGCTGTTGCTCGGCTAGATTTTTTTAAATGATACTCTAGTGATTTAGGAAATGACGAAAACCAGGAGAGTTTACAAAATACACCAACATTTTGAATACGTTGTATCCAGTTTTCGCGATAACTTGTTTTTGAATAATGCGTATACAGTTAAGTTTCGCTAATAAGACCAGTCAAAAAGTGGTCTTATTAGCGAATCGGTCTTAATAGCGGACCTTTTTTGTTCTAAATTGAATACTTTGGAACCACAACATTGCAAAAATCTGCATGATTTCGAAATAATTGAAGTGGTCCTATTAGCGGAACTTCACTGTATTTAAAGATGAGCCCAGTTTAAGCTATATGCTCTTTTGCATTAGGTAGTCTATATTCTTACGAAATAAATGCAAAATAACCTTTCTCTAAAGTGGTCGGGATGCTTGCTAAACAAATATTAAAGCTGGGTAAACTTTTGTGTGGGCGCATTATAATACGTTTCACATACGCTGTAGCTATTCGCGATTGTTGGTGTTTCAAACACTTGGAATAAATGACACATAAAACTTCAGCTATAGCTTTTTTCTGCAAGTTTATTAAAGTATAATGAATTAAATGTACAGTAAAGTCGCGATTTTAAGACATGAGAACATGTTGACACATCAATTTTAAGTTTTTCGTACTATTTCATTATGGTAGTCAGACGCTTTCAATACGTCTTATTTACACGAACTTCTAAACTTACTTGTTAATGTAATTTTACATGGTTCCCCTCTGTCCGTGTACCAGACGAAACAGTTCGTGTATGTATCGTATTTATCGAATTATATATAAAAAACAATATATTATATAAATGCAAATAAGATATATATATTGACGACTTATGTCGGGCTTTAACTAAAAACCAAAGATTTCGAGCGAAGACTATGTGCATGCACATATCCACTCAACCATAGAGGCTACTGAATATTACACTTTGCTGGTGGATGTAATTTTGGTATAATCCTATATCAGAACATGTTCCCCTAAGCGTTTTGAATACGACGAACCATGAAATCCAAGTTATCGAAATTGGTTTATAATAGGTAAGATTACTACACAACATTGTACACTAATAATTTCATACAGTTGTCTCTCGTTTTCTCCTAGTTATCGATGCCAGAATTTAGAATTTGCAATGAATTCCAAAACCCCATCCAAGAAATTGATGGCAACATAAGCTGCCCAGGACTCACCGCTAGTGTTTTCATGAAATGCACAATGACCGCCTTTGTATATGGTTACCAGTAATAAATTTGGATAAAATTTAAACAATTCGAATGGTATATCCTCCTTAACACTGACTGGGTCATCCAAACTATTGATACATAGAACTGGTACGGCAATATCATCCACGTCTCTCATAGGATCATTCCTACACCAGAACGATTGAAATGTTTCAATACCATACATTTTACAGTAAACGTGGTAATCGAATTCTTTCAGCGTCCAAGCTCTCAGAACAGCCGATTGGAGGTTAATAGCTCCATACAAAGCTTTCCAGTAGCGCAACAAAGTCATCTTCAAGTCGAATAATAAAAATAGTTCGTAAAATTTGGGAATTTGTTCACATAATTTTTCTGTGTTGTCATACGATGGTGAAATATTGACAGCAGCCTTGAGAAGCGACGATGATCCATACTGGCCGAGGTATGAGAACAATGTGGCACATCCTGCACCCACGCCCACCCCTACAATGTGAACGTAAGGATATTTATTGAATATATATTCCACAACTTTTCGCGTATCTCTAGTGTCTCCTGTACTCGTCATACTCGCAGTGGTCATAAAACTCAAACCATGACCTCGTCTGTTCACAACTAGCGCTCGCATTCCGTTTGAAAATCCCAGTTTACAAATTTGACCAACACTTAAAGCGTCGCCCGTAAGCCGCGGAAATATTATTAAAATCGGACTGTTTCTTTTGAGTTTTGAAGATGATATATACCAGTCTATTGCAACAACACCTTTATCCGCCATCTGTAAATATTCCCGCTCAAATTCATATTTTCCAAACGGTTTGCAAAGTAATCCAACAAGCGTCTGTACGTAAGTATTGATCAATATACACGGCGGACGAAAAGGTCTGTTGAGAAGTCCCCTCCGTCTTACAAGATGTTTGGTCAATGATGACTCGCGACTGTGTAGGATTGGTATCATATCACCGGAGGTGAGTTTGGATAAATATACAAGAACAATACAACTACAGGATACGAACAATTTAAAACTCCAATGCAGAAAATATTTAACATTTTCTAACACCATTTTAGTACTAGTAAATAAACCATACAATGGTCGAATAACGGTACAACAAAATGAAACCTACGCAAACCAGCTTTTGACGGTGAATCACTTGGTCTTCCAAACAATCAGTATAGTTTAGCTCCACTATTCGTAGAATAGCATTTTTTAAATATATATGGATTATACTATCCTAGCATGGCACTGCGAATAGTGGAGCGCACTGTTCGTGGACAACTCTTGTTTAATCCCATTGTTTACGCATGACACCAAGCCCCACAAGTAGCAAATAATTTCCTCACTTTTGGTGTCTCATCACTTCAGTTTGATCTTTGTTAGATGATTGCCCGAAGTTAGAAAATCAATACATGTATAATACTCTAGCAAGAACAATTACCTTACAAAAAGGACACATGACTCCTGTAATGGCGTTAGTTGGTTAATGATGTATGAAAATCAAGGTCACTAAAGCATTTAAATATACAGCACAATATTAACCAACATGCTCCGAGATAATGTACATTTTAAAAGCATTTGCTTGTGTACGTTTACAGCAACTTAGTCAAGTACTACCAGTAATTCACTGTTAGTGAAGAGAAATATCCTACGATGATGTTACCAAGGATTGTTAGGGAAGTGACATTTCCTACGATAATGTTGCCAAGGACTGTTAAAGAAGTGACATTTCTTACTTGACGTTACCAATGACTGTTTGTGAAGTGACATTTCCTACAATGATGTTACCAAGGACTATTCATGATAAATAAAAAAATAAAATAAATATACCAGATTTATATAGCGCCCTTTTCATGCGAACGCGCGTTTAAAGGCACTTTACATTATTGTGTTGCAGCCACAAGCGCGCAGGTGCAACCTCTACCAGTGCAGATACAGCATGATCTGACCAGAGGTACATACTGAGAGAAAGCCCCTGTAGGGGGAGAGAGATATAAGATACAGGCATGTTCGGCGCTGCAGAAGTGCGCCTAGCTCTTATTTCGAATAGGCAGCCTGGTTCTTTAATGTGCCCGGTGTAAAGCACCGATACACAGCTTCCTGGCACTTCCAGATACTTTGCAGACCACACTGCCAGATATAGCGGGAAATATTATAAATATTTCAGAAATGTCAAATTCCGATGCCAGGGATTGAACCAACGACCTCTCGATTGACAGCCCAGCGCGTAACCACTGAGGTAAATCCGCTTATGATGGTTGTAAAAGTTGGCCATGTTAATAGTCGTCCATTGCAAAAATATATGAATAAGTGGTTCAAACATTTGAAAATCCCTGACTTTTGATTTGACAAAGACGTAGTGTAGACTATAAATGAGTAGACAAATGTTTTTCCTATTTCTGTAATTATGATGTTTTCTATTTTCTGTGCTCGGCTGTTTGAGTTGAGTGCTGCCTTCCCTGACCAATTTTCTATTATCTTTATGTACTATCAGCAGGGGACACGATAATTAAACACATAGGCTGGGTATAGGGAAGCACATCCCGAGAGTATTATGGCATTTAGACTGACAATATATTGGGCAATCAATCAATCATACGGACATAGTGTGATGTAAATATATCTAATGATGCAGGATCTGGTGACGAAGAAAATCTGGCGAGTGAAAATTCGAATATGCAAATTTCGGATAATGGTAATGCCAAATTCCAAAGCCAATTTTCATAAGTACTGTTGCAATTACATCGTTTGTGTAAACAGATCTACGTTAGTTAGTATTCATTATCTTTCTACTGTACTTTTGCAAACATTGTATGACTAATTAATATATTGTCAATATTTACGAGGGATGTTCAAATAATTCGTGTACTTTATATTTTATAATGTTAATATAATTTTTATTACGTAACATATTGATGAAAGTTTGCGTACATGAACAGAACATTTTGATTGTCAGTGAAAATTTGAAACTTATACGATTTTTAATATTTTATAAAACTAGCAAAGTACACGAATTATTTGAACATCCCTCGTAAATATTGACAATATATTAATTATTGATACAATGTTTGCATAAGTACAGTATATAGTAGGCGTATTTTGGTAGTTAGGAGCAAAACTTTAAAACGACTCGCGACGGTATAGAAATTCGACTCACTTCCTATTTTCTGATGTTGTTTCTACTGTTGACAATGTCCAAAGTAATTAATATGTATACACAGCATTGTGTATTATTATGTATACACAGCCTCAAGCAACTTCTTTCCGAACTTCGAAGTATGTACAAAATTCGATAGTGAAAATATTTGAAGTTAAAAATTGTGTTTAACGGCAAATGTACGACGTGCGCCGGAAAACTGTTACTTTAGTTACTAAAATGCAGATGCTACTCACATAAAAAATAAAGTCATTTTATTTTCCTACAGTCTTGTTGATATTTAAATTTGCTTTCCTAACATACATATTATGTCAACTTTAACTTAATGGGGTTTTATTGAAATGACCAGTCCATGAACTTTTTGAACACGCCTCGTATGGGTTTTCATTATGGCCTTGGTATTGGACAATATGACAATCTTCAGCCCAAAAACAAGTCCATTATGAAATAGTTACATCCCTTTTACTACTAAAACGCTATGGAACGACAGGGAACGAGGCTATTACTTATTAACATTATATAACGTATGTGGTAAACAGTATGAATGAAAAGACGAGATCAAACCTAGCACAAGACGGACCAAACCTAGCACAAGACGAGATCAAACTAAACACAAGACAAGATCTAACCCAACACAAGACGAGATCAAACCCAACACAAGACGAGATCGAACCCAGCACAAGACGGGATCAAACCCAGCATAAGACGGGACCAAACCCAGCAACATACGAGATCGAACCCAGCACAAGACGAGACCTAGACCCAGCACAAGACGAATCGGACCAAGCACAAGACGGGACCAAACCCAGCACAAGACGAGACCAAACCCAGCATTAGACGAGACCAAACCCAGCAACATACGAGATCGAACCCAGCACAAGACGAGACCTAGACCCAGCACAAGACGAATCGGACCAAGCACAAGACGGGACCAAACCCAGCACAAGACGAGACCAAATCCAACAAAACACGAGACAAAACCCAGCAAAACAGGAGACCGAACCGTTTCCAGCACAAGACGAGATCAAACATAGCACAAGACAAGATCAAACCCAGGGCATGACGAGACCAAACCCAGCACAAGACGAGATCGGACCAAGCACAAGATGAGACCAAACCCAGCACAAGACGAGACCAAACACAGAACAAGACGAGACCAAACACAGCACAAGACGAGAACAAACCCAGCACAAGACGAGATCAAACCCAATACAAGACAATATCAAATATTGTACAATTCAAGATCGGAGCCAGCCAAAGACGAGATCAAACCCAGCACAAGACGAGATCAAACCAAACACAAGACGAGACCAAACCAAGCACAAGACGGGATCAAACCCGGCACAAGACGAGATCAAACCCAGCACAAGTCGAGATCAAACCCAGCACCAGACGAGATCGGGACCAGCACCAGAGGAGATCAAACCCAGCACCAGACGAGATCAAACCCAGCACCAGACGAGATCAAACCAACACCAGACGAGATCGAGCCCAGCACCAGACGAGATCAAACCCAGCACCAGACGAGATCGAGCCCAGCACCAGACGAGATCTAGCCCAGCACCAGATGAGATCAAACCCAACACAAGACGAGATCAAACCCAACACAAGACGTGATCGAACCCAGCACAAGACGGGATCAAACCCAGCATAAGACGAGACCAAACCCAGCAACATACGAGATCGAACCCAGCACAAGACGAGACCTAGACCCAGCACAAGACGAATCGGACCAAGCACAAGACGGGACCTAACCCAGCACAAGACGAGACCAAATCCAACAAAACACGAGACAAAACCCAGCAAAACAGGAGACCGAACCGTTTCCAGCACAAGACGAGATCAAACATAGCACAAGACAAGATCAAACCCAGGGCATGACGAGATCTAACCCAACACAAGACGAGATCAAACCCAACGCAAGACGTGATCGAACCCAGCACAAGACGGGATCAAACCCAGCATTAGACGAGACCAAACCCAGCAACATACGAGATCGAACCCAGCACAAGACGAGACCTAGACCCAGCACATGACGAATCGGACCAAGCACAAGACGGGACCAAACCCAGCACAAGACGAGACCAAATCCAACAAAACACGAGACAAAACCAAGCAAAACAGAAGACCGAACCGTTTCCAGCACAAGACGAGATCAAACATAGCACAAGACAAGATCAAACCCAGGGCATGACGAGACCAAACCCAGCACAAGACGAGATCGGACCAAGCACAAGATGAGACCAAACGCATCACAAGACGAGACCAAACACAGCACAAGACGAGACCAAACACAGCACAAGACGAGACCAAACCCAGCACAAGACATGATCTAACCCAGCACCAGACGAGATCAAACCCGGCACGAGACGAGATCAAACCCCTCACCAGACGAGATCAAACCCAGCACAAAACGAGATCGAACCCAGCACAAAACGAGATCAAACCCAGCACACGACGAGATCAAACCCAGCACAAGACAAGATCTATCCCAGCATCAAACGAGATTAAACCCAGCATAAGACTGGATCATACCCAGCACCCCAGCACATGACATGATCAAACCCCGCATAAGACGAGATCAAACCAAGCATAAGGCGAGATCAAACCCAGAACAAGACGAGACCAAGCACAGCATAAGACCGGATCAATCTCAGCGCCAGACAAGATCAAACCCAGCACAAGACGAGATCAAACCCAGCACAAGACCGGATCAAACCCAGCACCAGACGAGATCAAACCCAGCACAAGAGGAGATCAAACCCAGCATAAGACCGGATCAAACCCAGCTCCAGACGAGATCAAACCCAGCACCAGACGAGATCTAACTCAGCACTAGACGAGATCAAACCCAGCACAAGACGAGATCAAACCCAGCACAAGACGAGATTAAACCCAGCACCAGACGAGATCAAACCTAGCATAAGACGAGATCAAACCCAGCACAAGACGAGATCAAAACAGCACAACATTACATTAAACCCCGCACAAGACGATATAGAACCCAGTTAAGACGAGATTAAACCCAGCACAATACAAGATCAAACCCAGCACAAGACGAGATCTAACCCAGCATCAGACGAGATCAAACCCAGCATAAGACGAGATCTAACCCAGCCCAAGACGAGATCAAACCCAGCACAAGACGAGATCAAACCCAGCACCAGACGAGATCTAACTCAGCACCAGACGAGATCAAACCCAGCACAAGACGAGATCAAACCCAGCACAAGACGAGATCAAACCCAGCACCAGACGAGATCTAACTCAGCACTAGACTAGATCAAACCCAGCACAAGACGAGATCAAACCCAGCACAAGACGAGATCAAACCCAGCACCAGACGAGATCTAACTCAGCACCAGACGAGATCAAACCCAGCACAAGACGAGATCAAACCCAGCACAAGACGAGATCAAAACCAGCAAAAGACAATATCAAACCCAACACCAGTCGGGATAAAACCCAGCACAAGACGAGACCAAACCCAGCACAAGACAAGATCTTACCCAGCATAAGACGAGATCAAACCCGGCACGAGACGAGATCAGACCCATCACCAGACGAGATCAAACCCAGCACAAAACGAGATCGAACCCAGCACAAAACGAGATCAAACCCAGCACAAGACGAGATCAAACCCAGCACAAGACAAGATCTAACCCAGCATCATACGAGATTAAACCCAGCATAAGACCGGATCATACCCAGCACCCCAGCACATGACGAGATCAAACCCAGCATAAGACGAGATCAAACCCAGCATAAGGCGAGATCAAACCCAGAACAAGACGAGACCAAAAACAACATAAGACCGGATCAATCTCAGCGCCAGACGAGATCAAACCCAGCACAAGAGGAGATCAAAGCCAGCATAAGACCGGATCAAACCCAGCACCAGACGAGATCAAACCCAGCATAAGACGAGATCAAACCCAGCACCAGACGAGATCTAACTCAGAACTAGACGAGATCAAACCCAGCACAAGACGAGATAAAACCCAGCACATGACGAGATCAAACCCCGCATAAGAGCGGATCAAACCCAGCACCCCAGCACATGACGAGATCAAACACCGCATAAGACGAAATCAAACCCAGCATAAGTCGAGATCAAACCCAGCGCAAGACGAGATCAAACACAGCATAAGACCGGATCAATCTCAGCGCCAGACGAGATCAAACCCAGCACAAGACGAGATCAAACCCAGCACAAGACCGGATCAAACCCAGCACCAGACGAGATCAAACCCAGCACAAGAGGAGATCAAACCAAGCATAAGACCGGATCAAACCCTGCACCAGACGAGATCAAACCCAGCAAAAGACGAGATTAAACCCAGCACGAAACGAGGTCAAACCCAGCACCAGACGAGATCAAACCCAGCACCAGACGGGATCAAACCCAGCACAAGACGAGACCAAGCCCAGCACAAGACAGGATCTAACCCAGCACCAGACGAGATCAAACCCAGCACAAGACGAGATCAAAGCCAGCAAAAGACGAGATCAATCCCGGCACGAAACGAGATCAAACCCAGCACCAGACGAGATCAATCCCAACACCAGACGGGATCAAACCCAGCACAAGACGAGACCAAACCCAGCGCAAGACAGGATCTAACCCAGCATAAGACGAGATCAAACCCGGCACGAGACGAGATCAAACCCATCACCAGACGAGATCAAACCCAGCACAAAACGAGATCGAACCCAGCACAAAACGAGATCAAACCCAGCACAAGACGAGGTCAAACCCAGCACAAGACGAGATCAAACCCAGCACAAGACGAGATCAAACCCAGCATCAAACGAGATCAAACCCAGCATAAGACCGGATCAAACCCAGCACCCCAGCACAAGACGAGATCAAACCCAGCAAAAGACGAGATCAAACCCAGCAAAAGACGAGATCAAACCCGGCACGAGACGAGATCAAACCTATCACCAGACGAGATCAAACCTAGCATAAGACGAGATCAAACCCAGCACAAGACCGGATCAAACCCAGCATCAAACGAGATTAAACCCAGCATAAGACCGGATCAAACCCAGCACCCCAGCACAAGACGAGATCAAACCCAGCATAAGACGAGATCAAACCCGGCACGAGACGAGATCAAACCCATCACCAGACGAGATCAAACCCAGCACAAGACGATATCAAATCCAGCATAAGACGAGATCAAATCCAGCACAAGACGAGATCAAACCTAGCACTCGACGAGACCAAACCCAGCACAAAACGAGATCAAACCCATCACCAGACGAGATCAAACCCAGCGCAAGACGAGATCAAACCCAGCACAAGACGAGATCAAACCCAGCACAAGACGAGATCAAACCTAGCACCAGACGAGATCAAATCCAGCATAAGACGAGATCAAACCCAGCACCAGACGAGATCAAACCCAGCACCAGACGAGATCAAACCCAGCACAAGACGAGATCAAACCTAGCACCAGACGAGATCAAATCCAGCATAAGACGAGATCAAACCCAGCACCAGACGAGATCAAACCCGGCACAAAACGAGATTAAACCTAGCACTCGACGAGATCAAACCCAGCACAAAACGAGATCAAACCTAGCACCAGACGAGATCAAACCCAGCATAAGACGAGATCAAATCCAGCATAAGACGAGATCAAATCCAGCATAGGACGAGATCAAACCCAGCACAAGACGAGATCAAACCCAGCACAAGACGAGATCAAACCCAGCACCAGACGAGATTAAACCCAGCACAAGACGAGATCAAACTCATCACCAGACGAGATCAAACCCAGCACAAGACGAGATCAAACCCAGCACCAGACGAGATCAAACCCAGCACAAGACGAGATCAAACCCAGCACAAGACGAGACCAAGCCCAGCACCAGACGAGATCAAACCCAGCACAAGACGAGATCAAACCCAGCACCAGACGAGATCAAACCCATCACAAGACGAGATTAAACCCAGCACAAGACGAGCCTCATATTAGGCTACTGTAACGAAGTGATTGTGATAATGATCGTTTTTCAAACCACAACGTATTTTGAACCCAGGTTTGAAATGAGCCAAACAGCTTATGTTTTAAAGTTTAATATATTGAAGTAGTAACTTTGTTTGAGTATTTTTAAAAGTACTTTCACTTTTACACTTTACTTATTCAATCTTACACGTTCTCTTAATTTTTATCCTTCTGTGACTTGCATGCCATTTTAAAGGCTTGAAGCCGTGCACGTGCCTGGTTACACCTAACTTTTTAGGTCTGGCCAATAGTATGACTATTGTGATTTGATCGACTTTTCCAAGGTGTCCGATAACCCATCAAAATAAATATTAAAATGTATTATGCAAATTAGCATATGTTGTTGTGCAACATTTTTCCTTATAAACTTTGCACGATTGAAACAAAAGAGACCTAGAATGTTGGCATGTTCTTTCATAATAACCCTCGCACGAATGCAGAGTTTGCGTCCTATGATTTGTTGTGCACAATTTCATTCCCACAATGTCAGCTAGTACACTCTCATTAAACATGTATAATGAGTATGTACTGGAATAAAATAATAATTATTTATTAACAGTGTATAGCCTGATAGGTTATACTACACACCATAGGAGTCAGGTGAAAATAGCCCTGTACTCCCATACTTAGATCTACACCATATATTTATGCCAATAGGAGACAGACTCACAAACCTAAATACATGTGCATGTGATAGTACGAGGATCATTTAACAAATACGTAAAACACTTCAAAAAATAATATTTTATCAAACATATTGCCTTTTGATTGCTGAAAGTAGTTCATTCAGCATTTTGACTGCTGGGACTTCTTTTTCTCGTTCGGTTATGTGTTGGGCATTGTGCCTTGTGTGTTTTTATTTTGTCTGTGCTTGGCTGGCTAAGTTGAGTGCTGTCTTCCCTATCCGACTTAATATAATATTTTAACTATGTCTACCTGCAAAATAAATGTACCTTCCTTGATCGACTGCCTATTTGAAAAAAAACACGTCAGCTTTCATTTAATAAAACATCCATCATACTGTCCTAACATTGTCTTTTTATTCAGGTGATAGTAGGATGCCTTACGGACCCTGTGCCATACACCTCACATGTAAACCATCTAAGTCAGGTGATAGTAGGATGCCTTACGGACCCTGTGCCATACACCTTACATGTAAACCATCTAAGTCAAGTGATAGTAGGATGCCTTACGGACCCTGTGCCATACACCTCACATGTAAACCATCTACGTCAGGTGATAGTAGGATGCCTTACGGACCCTGTGCCATCCACCTTACATGTAAACCATCTAAGTCAAGTGATAGTAGGATGCCTTACGGATCCTGTTCCATCCACCTTACATGTAAACCATCTAAGTCAGGTGATAGTAGGATGCCTTACGGACCCTGTGCCACCAACCTTCCATGAAAACCATTTAGGTCAGGTGATAGTAGGATGCCTTACTGACCCTGTGCCACCCACCTTACATGTAAACCATCTAAGTCAGGTGATAGTAGGATGCCTTACGGACCCTGTGCCATCCACCTTACATGTGAACAATCTAAGTCAGGTGATAGTAGGATGCCTTACGGACCCTGGGCCATCCACCTTACATGTAAACCATCTAAGTCAGGTGATAGTAGGATGCCTTACGGACCCTGTGCCATCCACCTTACATGTAAACCATCTAAGTCAGGTGATAGTAGGATGCCTTACGGACCCTGTGCCATCCACCTTACATGTAAACCATCTAAGTCAGGTGATAGTAGGATGCCTTACGGACCCTGTGCCATCCACCTTACATGTAAACCATCTAAGTCAGGTGATAGTAGGATGCCTTACGGACCCTGTGCCACCCACCTTACATGTAAACCATCTAAGTCAGGTGATAGTAGGATGCCTTACGGACCCTGTGCCATCCACCTTACATGTAAACCATCTAAGTCAGGTGATAGTAGGATGCCTTACGGACCCTGTGCCATCCACCTTACATGTAAACCATCTAAGTCAGGTGATAGTAGGATGCCTAACGGACCCTGTGCCATCCACCTTACATGTAAACCATCTAAGTCAGGTGATAGTAGGATGCCTTACGGACCCTGTGCCACCCACCTTACATGTAAACCATCTAAGTCAAAGGGGCATTATGTTTAATGTGTGCCTTCAGATCGGGTGTTTACATATCAGTGAACGTCAACAAATGGGTGTTTAATCCTTATAATTCCAAAACTGACGCTTAATCACATAAATCGTCGCCCTATTTCCAGAGTGACGCAACTCGATTTTTGGGGAAAATGGCGTGTTTGGTATCATTTTTTTCAGCTCGTCAAGCTCTACGTGATGAGACAACAAGTGTTCCTATAGAACGTCTATAAATGTGTTTAATTTTAGCGCCATAATGACGTAAGTCAGTTTTATGGCCTCCATTTCATTTCCAGAGCGATGTAAGAATTAAACCAATCACAGCGTCGTATTTTCGGCCATCTTGGATCCAGATCATGTTTACTGCAGGACATTTCTTTGAAACAATCGTTGTGGAAGCTTTATAGTACATTTATTTCATATCATGTAAGTGTTAACACGTTTTTATTTTTATTAATAAGCCATTGTTTACTGTATATTTACACTTCTATTACCCTAAGTATTAGTTTTCATTCATGGTGATTTTGAACCTATTTCGGATGTAAATTTTCGGATACAAAAAAACTAAATTGGTCTAATTCTTAACTTATCAATATTTTCTGGTATATATTTTTAATGTTTAAAGTAATAAATGTGTTCTTCATTTATTCTTTGCTTTAAAAATGGCAAAAGGTAGATATTTAGTTTAAGTTTGGATAGAACGCCTCTCCAGGCTTCTTCAGAATGTTATTAGTTTTCTTGCATGCTTCCATACAATCTCAAATTGTTCTTCAAATAATCAGCAAAAATGTTGAAAATGTTGTCTTGGCTTCGGCAAAATGTCCTAATATTTATTTCAGGCTTCTAGGCTTCGGCAGAATGACAAAAATTCCTACCAGGCTTCGACTTTGAAAATTGTATTTGTAGCATTGAATGATGTGGCAATACGGGATGATGCATTTTCCATTACCACTCAATCTAGCCGTGTCTACCTTTACGTGATTTTTGTCGCCTGTTACACAGTATCTGCGACATGTAGGGACCAATTCTCGGTCGCCTGCCTGACTGCCCACCCGGGCGCCCGTGATAACTAATCGGTTTCATTACTTTGTCGCAGTTTGTGCTCTTCATATAATAAATTACATAAACATTGACATTTTACATCATAACTGAAGTGAAATCATTCTTCTTATTTCAGGATGAATTTCGACGTGGTTCCAGATGAACTGATACTGCATGTTTTCATATACATTGATCCACTACACCTTCTCCAGTTTGGGAATAGAGTGTGTCATAAGTTCAATGATGTGATTACAAAGTACTCAACGCTATGGCGCCTTTTCGACTTTCCAGGACAACTTGAACTGATTAAAAGTCATCGGGAAAACATCCTATCGCATGCAGTGAGAATTTTTGATCTGTTGATGTCATGTGCAGTGTTGAGTTGTAACTCACCAGAAATAGACAAAGTTTTTTCTTCATCTACCTTTGTGCATTTGGACCACGTAAATATCAGTGAATCCCCTATTTCGACCCTTGCTGGTTATATAATGCACCAAATGTATGAGTCATAGACCTCAGTGGTTGCAGTCTCCTCGTTGATGAAGATTTCTATGTTTTATTTGACTGCTTTAACTTGGAACAAGTTTACTTAAGTTTCACAAGAATTACAAAAACTACTCTTATGAAAGTGTGCTTTAATAAGCCTGGTTATATACTTGATGCATGTGGTGTAAAACTAGATATTGATCACTGTAGAAATATTTTGAAAAATGTACCGGGCCATGTTATGTCATTACATATTTCACTGGAAAATGATGTTGACCAAAATAGTTTTAAGTATCACATTGTCGACTGTTTCCTTGATACCACAATAAAGACACCCGTACAAAGGTAAGCAGACTTTAACCTGAAGACACTTGACACCTTGAAATGGAAAATAAACATTGACTGCTTTTTCCTGTTAACTTAGTATAACATACTAGTATATAGTAACATCAATTGAATACCATATTGGTAATGATGAGTAAATTCAGTTTCAGCCAGGTGTTGATATGGACTCAGACAATGATGTTGCTGATGATACAAAAGAAAAAGTTCAGGATGATGCCAGTGATGTCGTACCTATGCACGTGTATGACAGTAATTGAATAGTCAGAACCTCTGTATGGTGTCTGAAAACAGTATTAATGTGTACATGAACTTAGATAAAGCACACAATGGACTTGATATTGTTGCATATAGGAATACAGTAGACAGTGAAAACGCAACTGGAGTTTTATACAATGAAGCCTCGACGCAATAAATGAGAACTGCAATGAACCAGAACTTCAATCACAAAATAAACGTTTAGATTGCAACAATAACAGTGTAGCAACATGTCTAAGTAATACTACATGATATGACAATATAAGTGACATGATAAATGATAGAACAACTATCTACACTAGTGATTATTTCAGTTAAAATACTGAAATCTAGTTTTATGCAACTAAAGTGTGTGATCAAAGTTCTGAAAATTTGAATGAACAAAGTTATGATGATTTGATTGAACAAGGTAATGCATATGTGAATGAACAATATAATGTGAAAGTGGTTGAACATGATAATGTGCATTTGATTGAACATGATAATGTGAATTTGGTTGAACATGATAATGTGAATGTGGTTGAGCATGATAATGTGAATTTGGTTGAACATGATAATGTGAATCTGATTGCATACATTCATTATCAATAGGCATTACAGTTTTGTATTAGATACACAGATAGTTTCAGTCTGCTTTATCTAATGTTTTCTTTTTGTGTTAGATTTTTGCAAAGTTTTGAGGATTACACATGTGTATGTTTTAAAAAGTTTAATAATTATGTTGTTTGTGTTTGAATTTTCAAGATAAGTAGTGCTATAATAACATTTAACCGGACATATAGGCAGTCAATTGTTTACTTGCAATGATACGGTTTATATAGCTGAAATGTGGGTATGTTTTAAAACCAGTGTCATAAAATCTTTCCTCACTTGATACATGTACATCATGTATTCTAAATAACTGGTAGATACTACACAACACTAAATGTTAATGCTTAGAACTGAATAGTGAGGCAAGCAAGAATGGTGACTGTTCATGTTATTTGTTATACTGTTTTATTGTTCCTGGAATAAAGTTAGGGCAAACTTTGTGCAGTTATTGTTTTGAAAAAGATATTTCCAAACTGACGTAATTTAAAATTTACTTCCAATGTGATGTAACTCGATGTGTCACTTTGGAATGAATATACTATTACTTAAAACTTAATTTTCGACAAAATCGCTTTTTTCAATTATCAAATATAATTAAAACTTTCTGCAATACAACATCAAAATTCTGGATATATGTTCTTTATACTACAAGTAATATATATTTCAAATCTCAGATAAATCCGTCGATTTACAAAAAAGTTATAGGCTTTCAAAACTTTAAAGCTCATTTTCTCAAAAGTAAAAAAATGCATCTTACGTCACTCTGGAAATAGGGCGACGAAATATCAATGAAAACATTGAATTTACTCCCGCGCTTTTTAAAAAAATGGCCTTGATTTAATGACGTCGTAAACGTGACGTCACCAAAACGTGACGTTTGGTGAATTACGTTAGCTAAGCAAAATGTGTTTAGATGCTTTGTTCCTTACGTAAACACAAAATCAGGGGATGAACATACATGTAGGTAATATTCTATATCAAATCAAAATTAAGCTATAAGAGCTTGTACAGTTGTGATGGGCCTTTGCAGTTTGACTTATTCCACCCACATTCGTCTAGAACGTTTACGTCAATAATGTCCGAGGGTCCCGATTAGTGAAAACGGAGGTTCACTGATGTGTAAACGTCACGTCTTAGCCAATCAGAATGCAGGGAGTTGCTGACTTTGGAATTATATTATACATAAAGTGACTGCGCTTCTATGAATGTACTTTTTGTTACATTTAGCGGCGAGGTGTATGCGAACGCTGGACAGTACGAACTCTTGCATATCTTTGTATCGGAAAATCAAAATTCGAAATATATAGTTGAGACGATGAATTAGCCTACTTATTGGTGTGACGTTTATTTGAATTATACTGCGTATACACGGCGTTGATAAAAAATCGGCGTCGTAACGTCAAAATAACGACGTTTTTCAACGTTGAAATTTGGCAAAAAATCTAAATAAAACAAAAACGGTGTGGTCAGCCCTTTGAAAAAAAATATATAGTCAACATAAATCTATGATCAACAAAATAAGCGAATAAAAAGACATGTGTTCCGGCTCGTTTTTTCAGTACCGACGCATGTATCATGCTCAGCTAATTACGGCGTTATAATGCGTCGGGGCGTTGTACATTTTTCAAGGAGAAGTTGGGTATACTTAAAAAAAGATTGCGTCTTTGGAAGTTTTAATCAACAATAATAATGGAGCATACATTATATATCAATATGATGAATACTGTATAATGAAAACTATAACCAACTACCGTAGTTTTGTGGCCACCAGATTTTGAAACCACACACAATTCGTATGGTAACATGTTGCCAAATCTAAATGCAAACAAAATTGACAGTACAGCAAAAATCAACAACACATTATAACGGAATCGAATGCTTATTCAACTCCGTTTTAAGCGACCAAACACAATTACAATACATAATATATACAACGTCAAAGCGAATACTTGTACAACTATACATACATTCAGTGCAAATCAATAACAATGATGAAACATATGCGTAGATAATACTAGATATGAGTGAAATGTGTTAAAATATTCAATACGTACCGGGACTATAAGCTTGACCTTGCAATGACCTTGAGCTTGGCCTCAGAGTGATCAGTGTAGTATGCCCATTTGAAACACACCATCAAATGAATACTATGAATGCAAACATTTAGCATTACATTCATTCATAACTTCCTCACTGAAACATGATATTGTGTATAAATTGGCAATGTATGGCGGCCATCTTGGAAAATGCTTAATGATATGTGCATTAAAAATAATGCGCTGTTAAATTACATAATGACGGGAATTTATGTACATGTTTATTGTTTTACGTTCAAATTCGTTCTCCGACAAATTAAAACAACGCACAATTTAATAAAAAATAAAGTTCCGTGTCTCTTGTATTTTGACAAGCATGCCAAAGATGTTTGACCGTGAACGTAATTTTGTAAAAATGTGCTCATAGCCATTTGAGCCATTTATATGACAGCACTGGAAAAAGTTCCGCAGTCCATGTTGTAACTTGATACTTCATTTTCTACAATTACAACATCGCTATTCTCTGGGTCACGTATGTCTTCAATGAAAATAAATGTTCTCCTAAATATAATCATAGTAGTCCAGATGCCAGAGGGGTAACCTTACTTTAGAGTATGCATAAAATGTTTTGGTACCAAAATGATCGGAAGGATGTCCCCTCTCAGAATCTGTTGTATGACACCTTGTCACCCTTGAGCATTTTCCAAGATGGCCGCCAAGATGACCGCCATAAATTGACATTTTTTACACAAATTTATGTTCCAATGAGGAAGTTATGAATGAATATAATGGCAAATGTTTGCATTCATAGTATTCATATGATGGTGTGTATCATATAGGCATACTAGACTGACCAATATGAGGCCAATGTCATTTCAAGGTCAAAGTACAAAAATGAGAATGTGATCTTTTGCTCTACCTTTTTACTAGAATATACATTTTGTTTGTATATTGTATCATTTAATTGGGATAGAAAAGTGATAGAAGTTTTGGTAATTATTCTCTTATTCAAAGAACAGTTTTTTCTTCAGCATATTATAAATTTGTGAAAATAACCATTTTATTCTTGTCCATGATGTCCGAGAAGACATTATTTGTAAAATTTCTGATTCGGTATTCATAACTTACCTAACTCAATGTTCAGGCGGATGTCCTATCTCAGAATATGTTGCATGACACATTGTCACCCTTGTCACCCTTGTCACCCATTTTCCAAGGTGGCCGCCAAGATGGCTGCCATAAATTACAAATTCATACATAATTTATGTTCCAGATTGGAAGTTATGAATGAATGTAATTGTAAATATTTGCATTCATAGTATTCATTTGTAGTCCAGCAATAATGTCCTCAAATTCCGGATAATCATTAATTTTTTGAGGAAACCTCCAAACTTGGTATATACAATGGTGAAACATATCTGAACATTTTTTTCATGAGACCCATCTCGTATCGGCCATTATGATTGCCATAGCAACCATTTTAATAAAACTACAACATGGCCTTCAATAAATGACTTTATTTTTGTATGTAAATAACAAAACTAATTAATAAAAACATCATTGCATAAACACTATAATAAGGTATCAGTTACAATTATTTTGTAAAAAAGTATGAATGAAATAGAATTTGATGCCATGGAAACGAAAAACGAGTGGAATCAAAGCACTGAGAGTA
Organism: Spisula solida; assembly: GCA_947247005.1. NCBI lineage: Eukaryota > Metazoa > Mollusca > Bivalvia > Venerida > Mactridae > Spisula > Spisula solida. The sequence goes on along the minus strand of OX365953.1, from coordinate 14,016,392 downwards.
CAGGTGGGAGGCGATCTGGTTGCTGCTACTAAAGCTTAAACCGTTTAATGTTCGTTTTCTTACTGCCGACCATGTCTTGAATGTCATATGGCATATGTGACTATATAGGCATGTTGGGTATCTAAATAATTGTTAAAAGGTGCATATCAATTTATATGTAATACGTGTATTAAATGCGTATATCAAAAGTGGCTTTAAAATAATACTACGCGCCTATTTATCAGATTCTACAATACCGTCTTGTAAGCACTTCCCTCACAGCGTGAGACAGTCTATAGAAAGCGGCTAGCTATTACAGCGACACCATATGATTGCATAACAGTACTTTGCAGACCGTTTACGATTCATTGATAAAACCATCACTTGACCGTAGTCTGAAGTTTCTAAAAATAGCTTTACAGCCGGGACATTTAATGAACACGTCATTTTCGTACTGTGAAACAAGTTCGGTATCGGCCGGTGTAGTGATTTTTTTGCCAAATTATCGATTTAACGAACAGTTTCACAATAATTTTTGATCTTAGAATAAACAAATGTTGCTGATTGGCTTAAATCAGTTAAACCATTTGGAGAAACATATGTAGCAGTATTGGGAATGTTGACAGTTTCTGGAACTACTTGAATGCAGATTCACATAGCAGCCTGAAGGCGGTTAATTTTGTATTAAGAAATGGACAATGGTAGTAATGAGAGGCTTAAACGCCTCCCAAAAATGACATTTTTAACTATTTTCTGTAAAATTGTCATTTTAAAAAAAATTACTTATATTTGTTTAAATGATAAATTATATTATACTTACATCTTGAAGACACAAATATAGTACAGTTTTACCAAACAACCCGCAAAACAGTTACTTTAATTACACCTACTTTTTAACTATAAAAAGTTATTTCACACAGTTAGGTCATAGACCAGTCAATAGGTATTTTGCACATTGTCATGGTAACATAGTGGATGGTTAGCGCTTGCGACCACCCATCCAGACGTCTGGTTCGAATCTTGCCGGGGCACTGGAAATTTCAGGAATGCTTTCCAGTGTTTTCCACGCAACTAGAGACAAAGTGGTTGGTAACCCTTGTAGTGCCGCGTGTATCGGTGCAATACACCGGGCATGTTAAAGAACCCGGATCCTTGTATTACACACACTTTTTGTTTATATCTTCAAAGCCAGAGGTCATTGACCAATTAGGCAGGGAGAAACCCATGGCCAAGCACTAGGGATTACACTCATGTATATTTCCTCTTTGTAATGTGTCAATGTATTATTTTATGTTTTACATCGTCAAACAGCTACTACATTGTGTAACAACAACTTCTCAATAACAGGAACATATTAATATTAATATACTCTAACTTTATCGATTGTCTTAAGCAGTTTAGTTTTACTGGCCTATACTTTCAATATGTTTGCTTAAAGCGGTGGTATCTTGAGGCAGCGAACACTGACTGGCCAATGAATTCGAAAGTAGAAACAACACCTGAATATTAGTTTATTGTGCGAATTTTCATTTGATTTCGTACGCATCTAAATTAGCCTAACGCACGATTTCCACTATCGTAATACTCCAATCTCAATAATGATGTTTGTGCAGAGATTTGAAAAACTACGGTTTAGCGAGTAACTTTAAAACAAGTTGCTGTTCAATACAAATGTACTTCGTTTAAAATTGAATGATACGAATTTTAATAATATTGACTGTCTGAGATAAGTGGCATGAAATGTCAAAATGGATAAACCCCTCCAGCTCCGTAACTCGGTGTGTGTTTGATGTTACGCATCTTCTCGTATGAGTGGTATGTATTATATCCAAGTTTTCCATATAAATGCAAGCATGCAGAGTCGATTGTCACCATATGCTCTACACTCAGTTCTCTCCTCCAATAAAATGGATTTAACTTCAAAGGTAATGATTCCAAACCCTTTGTCCCAAGAATATCATCCTTGTCTAGATCAGCAACAACCCCACCAATAGATTCTTTTAAAGACTTAGGATCTGCTTTCTTGCCTTGAAGGTTATCAATGAACATCAGATCTTGCGACGTCACTGGGTAACCAAGGAAACGAAATAAAGGCCGAGCTACGGAAACCATTTCAAACTGAAATGTAACACAATTATTATTGGATCAGTGGATGGTTGATTGCTGTTCAGTGTATAATGGTACATCTAGTAATCCTTGCCTTAGTATTATAGACAGACCATTTACCATTTTAATAGTTTAGAGAAATCGCCTTAAAATGTCCTGCCGTTGATATTAAGCTCATTTACTTTCGATTTCAAAGAAGTAAAAAACAAGTGATTCGTACATTCCTTTTATATGAGAGTATGGAAAACTATGCCGAATGTGTTTTCTACTTAATGTTTGATTCGGTGCATCAAAACATTATTTTGCAGTTGTGTGTGGGGTTTTTGAACATAGCTCAAACATAAACTGGACATAAATCTTGTTCCAAAGTGAAACGTTGTTTTATAAATGTCTTGTATAATTTAAATGTATGAGCATTGGTGCGTTGTATGTTACACTGAGCTTTATTGTTTTAACTTTAGTGAGTATACAAGAGCCATATTCACATGGCTATCCCCCGCCGTATATGTTTGCCACTAATGTGTGTTAAATAGAAACAGGACTAGATAGAAAAAGAAGGAAAAAGATATTAGGGAAAATACATAAAGAGTTAATAAATGAAATGGTCCCAGGCAGAGTGCAATAGAAGGGAAATGTTAGGAAATTACATCAAGGGAAATATCATAACTTGTTTGGTTAAGGCAGCGGGATTGTACAGATATCTTCCAATTTTGTTGCTTTATCATTTTTTTATTACTACACATACTAAGCAAGCATAATGTGAAAAAAACAATCTAACTACAGGTTTTGAAAAAAACAGGTTTTGCATAATTGCAATTTGTCGATAAAAATGTGAGGACTATACTGACAAAAATGTCTATAAATTCATCAAAATTATTTTAATTTTTAAAATGAAATGATTTCCCATATGCCTCATAGTTATATTAATAAAAACAAAATCAATAACAAGTAGAAGACGCGATTTAAGATAGTTATGTTCATATATTACCAACATAGTGTTTCTCGTTCTACAAAATATATAATGTCTAAATTCCTAAATAAAACTCCAATTAATGGCATATATCACTATCAATTACCCAAACATTTTCTTTGTACTGTTATGCACATATTTAGACCAAATAAAATAGAGTTATGGTTCTTGGTCACTGCACTTTTCATAGTTGCTGTCTATTAACCTACCAAATTTCAAGTCAATACCTCAAACAGTTTTAGAGTTATGCTCTGGACAAAACAATATTTTAGAATTAAACAAGAGGAGGTGATTTCTAAACTGGTCCATATAGAGTTATGGTTCTTGGTCACTGCATTTCTCCTAGTTGTCATCTATTCACATACCAAGTTTCAAACAGTTTAAGCGTTATGCTCCATACAAAATATGGGACGAACGGACGGACGGACGCATACAAATACTATATCCATTCGCCTTCGGCGGAGGATAATGATAAAAGGAATATTACTGCAGTTTTGTAGATACGTTATATCGCATCTCGAGGTAATACGGTCCAACGTATCATCACTGTAGTGATATTCCGTATTTATTTACGTTTCATATACAGAATGTACGTACGTAGCTGGGTGTAATTACTAGTAGACACCGTACACCGGAGATTGCCCCCTACATCACACAAAAACGAAAGTAAAAGTGGATAACGTTTTTGGACGACGGTAAGTTTTTGATAATTATTCTGCAAATATTTTGTGATCCACTTGAAGTGAACAAATTTAAGCGGCGGAATGTTTATTTCCAAGCCCTAATGTGTTCATTTCCTCTGACCTTTCCTTATTTCTTAATAAACAGCACCGAACAATTGTATGCTTATTAGTTGGTGTTTAGAATGAGGGTTCAAACATGACATGACGTGACGAACATGACAGGTAAAAGTTTAAATCTAAACAGAGTCCTTGGAAATGCAAAATTTAGCTGTAATAAAAGGAAAATGTACGTCGTTTTTCTGCATTGTCCTTCAACGGTAATACTTTTCGGTGTTGCTGGTCAAGAAATAAGGAAAGGTCAGAGGAAATGACCGCACTGGGGTTTTGAAATAAACATTCCGCTGCTAAGGTCGTTTCGGTCCTTTCTCCGACGTCAGTGAAAACGGACTTACGTAAAAAACGTTACGTCGCACAACGTTACGCGCTGTGTACGTCCGTTCTATTTATAGGCGTGCGCCTTTGTTTACAATGCTTACATATTACACCTGCATCAGTTTACTTATCAAATCATATAGCTTTGTTCAAAGCAAAGTATGTCACTGCATAACATTTAGTAATTCGATTTGACTGTGGTAATTTTTAGCAAAAGTGAAATGACAAAACTGAGTTTCTCTCGAAATACTTCTATCATTACTGTCAATTTATTATTCTTCACAATGTGACTTTATTGTGATCGGTACTTTTATTATGAACACATCATCAGTGATACAAAAGAAAACATGTGTTATGTATTTACATAATCTAAACATCTACTCAGGATCGTAGGCATGCATTGTATAGAATTATGAGAAATGTAATCGAAAAATATAATCAACTAGGTCAGTGTAGCAATACCACGTGACTTTTGACTACAGTTACAAGAAGAAATTTGCAAACATTGGAAAATAAAATAGCCATAAGTATTTTATTTCTTCATCGATTTCTATGAAATATACGCCACGCTAAGGGGGGAAGTATTTGCTTCCCATGAAATATAAGATTTTTTTCAGCAGTTTTACCGATTTTTCCATTATCCTGTGAAACCTACACGTTCCACGGTTTCTCAGGGTAATGGACAAAACGGCACATCCGCTGAAAAAGATTTTATATTTCACGGAAAGCTAATAATGTTCCCCTTAGCGTGGCGTAGATTTCATAGAAATCGATGAAGAAATAAAATACTTATGACTACATTTGTGTTCCAATGTTTACAAATTTCTACTTGGAACTGTAGTAAAAAACCACGTGGTATTGCTACACTGTAGGTAAAACATTTATTACAGGAGATTTTAACCCTAGAACTGGCAATTTAATTGATACTATAAATTATGACAAATATATAGACAGCGTTCATTTAGAATCAACAATAGATAATCAGTATATTATTCCCACTAGACACAATAAATATGATACAATCGACCAAACTGGGCGGAGACTTATCTCGCTATGCAAAGCAATGAGTCACGTGATTGCAAGCGGGCGGAGTTATAACTCGCATAGCCACACCTTCTGTTCGACACGTGGTCTCATTGTAACTATTTACTTGTCAATATAGAAAACATTTATACTATTAGTCATTTCAATATTGGTGAATGGACACATTTATTAGACCATGCACCTCTACAATTTAATTTTTATTTGCAACAAAATGATAATGCTAATAACATTGACTCAAATAGTTCAAACAAAAATAATATGGGATGAAGAACGAGTACATACATTTAAAACTGCATTTCTAAATGATCACTCATACATAAATATTAACGAAAATCAGTCACAGATTATAAATTACCGAGTTATCAATATAAATAACATTTTACATAAAAATACATTAGCAGTTTTCGGTAGGGAAACATCAAGTTCAAATAAAAATAAACCATATCAAAATAAACCCAAGTGGTTTAATAACGAATGTAATGCGTCCAAAAAGGAATTTAAAAGGGCTCAAAATATGTTTGTTAAACATAATACTAATGACAATTGAAACTGTTAGTGAAAATGCGTACAAAATATAACAAAATAAAATCAAAAGCAAAATATATTAAATAAATTACAAGAGGGGCTTAAATTAGAAAATATAGCAACGAAACAACCTCGTAAATTTTGGAAAACTGTCAAAAAATGCAATAAAAAGAATGACTAAAAATATAAATATAGGAATTGATGAACATTTCGCTTATTATATGGTAAAAGAAATAGTGATGCAAATACAAACATTGACGATATTGACGATATTTTCGATAATTCTGAACATATAAATGATGATGAACTTGATTTACCAATATTTGAGCAGGCAGTACAAAAAGCTGTATTTAAACAAAGCAATTGTAAAGCTACTGGCCCAGATGATGTCTCAGCTGAAATATAGTCAGATTTACGTCACAAATATTTAAAATTATATTATTTTACCTGGCCAACTTTACAGAAATTTGATAGTCTTTTGCTGTCAAAAAAACTATTATAAACATTTCAAAATATCTGTATTTTGCAAATAACCGAGGATAGGAATTAGATAAGTAATTATTAATGTATTATTTTGCGAACTTAAGCGAAATAATTTAGCTTCTGCTTAAAATAATTTATGCATGTATTTATTCTCCATATTTTACTTTATACTGGGGATGTGAAATTTGCATTGCTTATTACTGCACGTTTTGTTGTAGACTAGAAGTAATATTGTATTACTTAATATCGAATAAAAGTTGTCGTTGTTTTTGTTGTATAAAAGTAAACTTTTTATTGGTTAAACTCGTGAAACTTAGTCTCGCATTTGTCTTGGATTATTGTCATTAACCAAGCGTAGATATATATCTCGTGTTTCACTATTACGCAACAAGGCTGAATCCTGTTGGAAACTGGATTGAAACTGGTGCGGCCGGTAGCGCAGGCAGCTGTAACATTAATAAAGAGTAAACGAAATAAATATTTTTTTATAAATTTTTTAATATCTTAGAAAGGTTTATAACACGGGAAATTGACGACACAGTCACTTAGGTGCGGTTTGATTTTAATAAACATTTCATTAATACTTGTGTTATTTTAAATATATTGTAACGACACCACTCATTTCACTATTCGTCTGCATAAATTCGAGTTAAACTCGACAGTACAACGAAGCCAGTTTCGAGCAGTTATTGACGATACAAACAATCACAGAAGCGATCTACCACATGCTATCAATTCCACATGCATTAGTTTACACCACCAGCGCGTCGACCCGAGATGACATTATGTTATTATTGTGTAATATACCATTTATAGTGGGGTGACAATCAGCTCAAAAGTGGCTTATTTAAGGAGTAGGTGACAACTAAAGTAAAACAAGCAATGTTATATACCAAAATGTTCGCCTATGTCTGTACTATATGGAACTGCCGGCTTAAATTGTCAACACGTGGTGCGGACCCGGAAATTCAAGATGGCGTCCAAGATGGCCGCCATAATTTATGCATACACTCTTAATTCTATGTTCTGATGCATTTTTTATTCATGTTTATAGTTACAAATATTTGCTTGGATATTATTCATTTGATAATGTACATCAAATGGACATACAAGACTGACCACTTTGAGGTGAAGGTAAAGGTTATTTCAAGGTCAAATTACGAAAAATAGCTGAAAAAATGATGTTTCCTCACTTGGTTTCTTATTTTAGCAGATGTTTTCCATTTAAGTTGGTATTAAAAGTGATAAAAGTGTTTATAAACACATATTCTCAAATTATTAGTTCAATTTTCAGTTCAAAATATTACAACTTTGTCAAAACTGGCTTTATTATGCATGTAAACGTTGGCCGAGATGGAATTCTTAGATTGCTGCTTCCCTATTTAAAATTTTAGTATTCAACTATTGACAGTAGTATTTCTAATGGTATTATTAAATGTTTGTCTAAACATTATTAACTTTGTATTGTTCTCCAAATGGACTTGAAAAATGATCACTCAAGGTCAAGGTCAATGTCATTTCAAGGTCAAACTACCAAAAATACCTGAAAATTTGATATTTCGTTGCAAATTATTATTTTAAAGTATGTTGATCATTGAATTTTGTTTTAGATGTGATAGCAGGTATTTTAAGTGAAAATTCTTTCATTAGAAGTGATATATTTTTACTGGAAGTAGAAAATCAATTTAAATTTTGTGACGGAACATATTTCCTGGAAGTGATTCTATGTAATGTACAATATTGCAGACGTGAATTGTTTATTCTTGATCGTTGAATCTCTATATTTGACAGTATTAATGTTTGACAACATTTTAAAAGACAGTTATTATATATTATAATGCACCTATCAATATTTTGCCACTGGGTGGGGGAGTGGCGGGCATACAGGGGAGGTTAGACAGAAGGGATTTTTACACGCCATTTGATTCCGGATCCCGGGAAATAGACTTTGGCTGGATTTTAGATCCTAGTATTTGGGAATTTAGATGCAGCAAAAAGCAGACATGCTACAACCATTTAAAGCCGGCAGGCCATTTGATACACCCAGCATCTCCTTTTTTGGGAATTTAAACAAAACGTTTCATTTTCTCTAGGGTTGGGAATTAGACCCAAAAGAGAAAAATGGTTTATTCATCTGGGTCTGTCCACAACTCCCCACCTGAGGCAAAATATTGATAGGTGCATAATTATCTTATTGCGACTACCTGAACAGTTGTGCAATACTGAACATTGAAAGACATGGTATTTTAAGGTAAACAATAACTCAAGATACCCTTAAGATAGTGTTACTGATCATAGTTTAAAGCCGTTGCTTATAATTCCATATCTGTCTAGAGCCAGTAATGTATGTGCTCCATACCGCATGTAGTCAGGAATCGCTGTACCATGACTTGATGTGCCATGCTGTGTCCAAAAGAGCCAAGAATGGTCCTTATGTTAGGTATTTCATAATAGCCAGAAATGGCTGTACCAGGCAACTTTATGTAACCACGGAGCCAGGAATTGGTGTGCAATGTACATTGTACCACATTAAACCATGAATGGCTGTGCCAGGCAGTTTATGTTACATATATAAGTGGACTGGAATGTCTGTGTTGACCTCTGATAGGTATCCCAACCATGTCAGATATGGTTGCACACAGGGGTGGCAAGTATTGCATATGGCCTGATATGGTTTTTCTCAGTGGTGGTGAGTACTCCTTAGGACCTAGTATGGCTGTTCTCAATGGGGTGAGATCCAGTAAGTGCCAGGTATGGCTGTAGTTGAACAAGGTGAGTCACCTCTTTGGCATAAGATGGCTAAACTCCGTGATGGTTGGGTATCCCTTAGGGCCAGATATGGCTAATTGGTAGTGGTAAGTATGTGTACTACATCGGTCAGGTATGGCTGCATTAAGTGGTTGCATTAGTACCCCTTAAACCTTTATGTGGCCATAATTGGTGGTGTGCATTACCCAAATAGGGCCAAGGATAGCTGCACTCAGTGTGGGTGAGTACTTCATATGGCATGGTATGGCTTTAATAAGTGAAGTTGGTACACAATAGGGCCTAGGATGGCTGAAATATGTGATGGTGGGTACACAATAGGGCCTAGGATGGCTGAAATATGTGATGGTGGGTACACAATAGGGCCTAGGATGGCTGAAATCTGTGAGGGTGGGTTCTCAATAGAGCTGGGATGACTGAAATCTGTGATGGTGGGTACTCACTAGGGCCTGGGTTGGCTTAATCTGTGATGCTGGGTACACAATAGGGTTTGGGATGGCTGAAATATGATGGTGGATACACAATAGGGCATAGGATGGCTAAAATATGTGAGGGTGGGTACACAATAGGGCCTAGGATGGCTGAAACTTGTGAGGGTGGGTACTCAATAGGGCCAGGGATTGCTGAAATCTGCTAGGGTGGGTACACAATAGGGCTTGGGATGGCTGAAATCTGTGATGGCGGGTACACAATAGGGCATAGGATGGCTGAACTATGTGAGGGTGGGTACACAATAGGGCCTTTGATGGCAGTAATCTGTAATGGTTGGTACTAAATAGGGCTTAGGATAGCTGAAATATGTAAGGGCGGGTACTCAATATGGCCTAGGATAGCTGAAATCTGTAAGGGTTGGTACTCAATAGGGACTGGGATGACTGTAATCTGTAATTGTGGGTACTGAATAGGGCCTTGACGACTGTAACCTGTGAGGGTGGGTACTCAATAGGGCCTTGGGTGACTACTCAGAGATGGTGAGTACCCAATAGGGCCTGGGATGACAGTACTCCAAGGTAGAGGGTACCAAATGGGACCTGGGCTGGCTGTACTCTGTGGTATAGGGTACTCACTAGGGCCTGGGATGGCTTAATCTGTGATGCTGGGTACACAATAGGGTTTGGGATGGCTGAAATATGATGGTGGACACACAATAGGGCATAGGATGGCTAAAATATGTGAGGGTGGGTACACAATAGGGCCTAGGATGGCTGAAACTTGTGAGGGTGGGTACTCAATAGGGCCAGGGATTGCTGAACTCTGCTAGGGTGGGTACACAATAGGGCTTGGGATGGCTGAAATCTGTGATGGCGGGTACACAATAGGGCATAGGATGGCTGAACTATGTGAGGGTGGGTACACAATAGGGCCTTTGATGGCAGTAATCTGTAATGGTTGGTACTAAATAGGGCTTAGGATAGCTGAAATATGTAAGGGCGGGTACTCAATATGGCCTAGGATAGCTGAAATCTGTAAGGGTTGGTACTCAATAGGGACTGGGATGACTGTAATCTGTAATTGTGGGTACTGAATAGGGCCTTGACGACTGTAACCTGTGAGGGTGGGTACTCAATAGGGCCTTGGGTGACTACTCAGAGATGGTGAGTACCCAATAGGGCCTGGGATGACAGTACTCCAAGGTAGAGGGTACCAAATGGGACCTGGGCTGGCTGTACTCTGTGGTATAGGGTATTCAATAGGGCCTGGGATGGCTGTTTCTGTGGTAGTGGGTAGGTAGCTGGTATCCAATAGGGCCAGGGATGACTGTTCTCAGAGGTGGTGGGTATCCAATATGGCCTGAGATGGCTGTACTCAAGGTGGTGGGTACCAAATGGAACCTGGGATGGCTGTTGTCTGTGGTGCTGAGTATCCAATGGGGGCCTAGGATGGCTGTACTTAGTAATGACGAGTACTCAATAAGACCCGGTATGACTTTAATTGGTGGCGGTGGGTACCCAAATTGGCCTGGGGTGGTTAAACTTTGGGAGCTGAGAACATAAGCTGGCCTGGGATGGCTGTACTCGGCAGTGTTAAGTACCAAATAGGGCATTGAATGGCTATTCTCAGTGGATGTGAGTACCCTCAGGCTATACACAATGGTTGTGAGTAGGGCATAGGGCCTAGGTTGGCTGTAATTGGTCGTGGTAATTAACTAATGGGATATGGTATGGCTGTATTAAGTGGTTGCGACTACCTCATATGGATTAGTATGTCCATAACTAGTGGTGGTGAATTACCAAAAGGGCCTATGATGGTTGTAGTGCACCTGGTATGGCTGTACTTAGTTGGTCCGAAGCACCCCTTAGGTCGTAGTATGGTTGTAACCGGTGGTGGTAAGTACAACAAGGGTCAGGTGTGACTGCACTCAATTGTTATTGGTGGTGTTAATTGGGCCTTGGATTTCTGTACCATATTGTTGTGACTTGTGTGTATCCCATAGGACCTTGTATGGCTGTAATTCATTGGTTATGAGCAACCCAAAGACTATTTCCCGTGATCCGGAATCAAACGGCATGTAAAAATCCCATCTGTCTAAAGTCCCCCGCCACTCCCCACCCTGGGGCAAAATATTGATAGGTGCATTATAATATATAATAACTGTCTTATAAAATGTTGTCAAACCATTAACAATAATACATTGTACTGTCAAATATAGAGATTTAACGATCAAGAATAAACAATTCACGGCTGCAATATTGTACATTACGTAGAATCACTTCCGGGAAATAATGTTCTGTCACAAAATTTAAATAGATGTTCTACTTCCAGTAAAAATATATCACTTCTAATGAAAGAATTTTCACTTAGAATACCTGCTATCACATCTAAAACAAAATACAATGTTCAACATACTTTATAATAATAATTTGCAACGAAATATCAAATTTTCAGGTATTTTTGGTAGTTTGACCTTGAAATGACATTGTCCTTGACCTTGAGTGATCATTTTTCAAGTCCATTTGGAGTACAATACAAAGTTAATATTGTTTAGACAAACATTTAATCATGCGATTAGAAATACTACTGTCAATAGTTGAATACTAAAATTTTAAATAGGGAAGCAGCAATATAAGAATTCCATCTCGGCCAACATGTACATGCATAATAAAGCCAGTTTTGACAAAGTTGTAATATTTTGATTTGAAAATTTAACTAATAATTAGAGAATATGTGTTTATAAACACTTTTATCACTTTTAATACCAACTTGAATGGAAAACATCAGCTAAAATAAGAAACCAAGTGAGGAATTTTTTCAGCTATTTTTCGTAATTTGACCTTGAAATGACCTTGACCTTGACCTCAAAGTGGTCAGTCTTGTATGTCCATTTGATGTACATTATCAAATGAATAATATCCAAGCAAATATTTGTAACTATATACATAAATAAAAAAAATGCATGAGAACATAGAATTTAGAGTGTATGCATAAATTATGGCGGTCATCTTGGACGCCATCTTGGATTTCCGGGTCCGCACCACACGTTGACAATTTATGCCGGCAGTTCCATATAGTACAGACATAGACGAACATTTTGGTATATAACATTGCTTGTTCTACTTTAGTTGTCACCTCACCCCAAAAAATCACCAATTGTCACCCCACTATTAAATCAGTCAATGGTGTACGCTCCATGTTGTTTACCGCCATTCGAGTCGATCAGCCGGCTTTAAGCTACTTTCGACCATTTTGATTGAAAATATAATTACATAGCAAACTATGTTTTGAGGATAGTCGGTATTTATTACATGCAACATTTTACCGCAGGGACTCTAGCACTTTAAAGCACGATATTCTTTGTGAGAGAGATTGTGAGTATTTTAAACGTTAAAAGTGCTAGTCTCTTTATTAATACGAAAATATATAAGTAATAGTATATCACTAGAAATCATTATTCATTTTTGTTTTTTTCTATACTGAAACAAGGTACCTATGCGCCAGAGACACCATCAGACCATGACGCTGACGTAGCCACATTGCACAACGTTATGCTTTTTACGTATGTCCACTTTTCACTAAAATTCAATTTGTCGAGATCACCCCCTTTTTTATTGTGTGTGCTTATTCTGTGGAGTAACTGCATAACCGCGGTATGTTTCATTAGTTGATTGAATCACTTTTTGTTGATAAAATTGCGCCATGAAGTGAGTAGGTATCGCAAATTTTAGGTCAATTTTTCGATATAAAACCGTTCTCGTTGCGAAAGTGTATGACGCAACCGCTATAAGTTTTACATATACGTAATCAACGTATGAAGGGCTAACACATATAGTTTTGAAAATTATTGTAGACCTTAATTTGACAGAAATATACGCTTAAACGTAATACGAAGAGCATGTGACAGCATATTCGATTTTTGACCGATGACGTCGGAGAAAGGTCCTAAACATCCTCACATTTGTTCACTTTAACTTGATCACATAAATATTTACAGAATAATGAATAATCAAAGCACTGAGAGTACAATTGGGAGGCGATCTGGTTGCTGCTACTAAAGCTTAAACCGACTTTACACGTTTAATGTTCGTTTTCTTACTGCCGATCTTGTCTTGAATGTCAAAATAGGCATATGTGACTATATAGGCATGTTGGGTATCTAAATAATTGTTAAAAGGTGCATATTAATTTATATGTAATACGTGTATTGAATGCGTATATCAAAAGTGGCTTTAAAATAATACTACGCGCCTATTTATCAGATTCTACAGTAACGTCTTGTAATCACTTCCCTCGCAGCGGGAGACAGTCTATAGAAAGCGGCTAGCACCATATGATTGCATAACAGTACTTTGCAGACCGTATACGATTCATTGATAAAACCATCACTTGACCGTAGTCTGAAGTTTCTAAAAATAGCTTTACAACCGGGACATTTGATGAACACGTCATTTTCGTACTACGAAACAAGTTCGGTATCAGCCGGTGTAGTGATTTTTTTGGCCAAAATATCGATTTAACGAACAGTTTCACAATAATTTTTTATCTTAGAATAAACAAATGTTGCTGATTGGCTTAAATCAGGTAAAATATTTGGAGAAACATATGTAGCAGTATTGGGAATGTTGACAGTTTCTGGAACTACTTGAATGCGGATTCACATAGCAGCCTAAAGGCGGTTAATTTTGTATTAAGAAATGGGCAATGGTAGTAATGAGAGGCTTAATCGCCTCCCAAAAACTAACCGTCGTCTAAAAACGCTATCAACTTTTACTTTCGTTTTCGTGTCATGTAGGGGCTATATCCGGTGCACGGTGTCTACCAGTGGTAATAGTTGAAAGTTATTTGTCATTTCATATAGCTGAAACTGTTACGTTATCTTAACAAGAGGTCCCTCACCTGTCGTAGTAGTACATAAAGACCCCATGGTGACATAATACATACATTGTATAATCATTTACAATTTATAACAATGATTCAAGAAAATGCAGCCTCCTCTATTGCATTTACAACCAGTCTTAACCAGTGACCTAGTAATTTATTTCATATTGATTTACCTTAATTCCATATATGTAAGATCAAATGATCAAGTGACATAGTTATTGACACCCAGATACTCCATGTTCAAAATCAACTTTAATAACATCTAAACAATTATTTTGAAGATCCAGTGAAATATACGGCCCCTAAACACAACGATTTTCTATTATTTTACCAAGTGACCTAGTTTTCGACGAAAGATTACCCAATATCGAACTTGACCTAGCTTTTGTTAATATGATTATTGTTATAAGTGTCATAAAGATTAGGTCAAACTTGTGAACATTTAGTGACTACACAAGGTTTTTCTATTTGTTGACCTAGTGACCTAGTTTTGAACCCTGATGACCCAATATCGAACGTGTCTTTGTGACAGGTGCGCTGATAAAAATCACAAAGGCTTCAAAAATGGACATGTAACATGCATCTACTAAGACGACTGAGATGGTGTGAGGATCATTTTATGTAGTCAAATGATTGAATTACGGTCGGTAAGTGTCATCAAACTATCATATCAATGTAATAATACTGTATAATATGGCACCAACAAAAACAATTATCAACAACATCAAATATCGACAACATCAAATATCAACATTGACTACAACAACACAGCACTAACACAAATACTAACTACAAAAACACAGCATTAATACAAATATTAACTAAAAAAACACAGCAATAATACAAACATTAACTATAAAAACACAGCAATAATACAAACATTAACTATAAAAACACAGCAATAATACAAACATTAACTATAAAAACGCAACAATAATACAAATATTAACTATAAAAACACAGCAATAATACAAACATTAACTACAAAAACACAGCTATAATACAAACATTAACTATAAAAACACAGCAATAATACAAATATTAACTATAAAACACAGCAATAATACAAACACTAACTATAACAACACAGAAATAATACAAACATTAACTATAACAACACAGCAATAATACAAACATTAACTATAAAAACAAAGCAATAATACAAACATTTACTATAAAAACACAGCAATAATACAAACATTAACTATAACAACACAGCAATAATACAAACATCAACCATAATAACACAATAAGAATACAAATACAAATGTATCAATTATTACATCAACAACGAAAAGACAACAGTATTTCTTACCTTGCTTTATTTATCTTAACAGTTATGTTTCCACTTACCTTGAAGTCTTCAATAAGCATCATTTTAAATTGCTTCGGGTATAATGTCGCCAGTATATAGCCTGTCTCTAAATCCGCTGACATTCGAGAGCATACACCACTCGCAAAGTTCGACAATACTGATAAGATCTTTTGAGAAGATTTGTCTCCCTTGATAAATTCATTGATTATTCCACGAGGATCTCGAAACACATGCAGTATCTAAAATATAGATATTATATTTGACCTAAATTGTAAATCGCCATGATAACCACACCATTGCACGTTTCACATTGTTCCGTTGTTGTGAGGTTGCTGCTGAAGAGTGGTTGAATTGGTAGCAAACACCCATTCAGACACTACCAACAGCTTTGTCAACAGTAGATGCAATGAGGAAGCGAAAGCGTGCATGCATTTGGAAATATTGAACATGTAGCTGTGGTTTGTTGTAGAATAAAACACGGGCATTAGTTCGGATGCGTAGTTATGAAATCACAAATTCGTAGAACAAGTAATTTTATGTTTGAGTGCATGTGTTTTATTTTACAACAAAGCACGACTATATATATTGATTCTAATATCGTCAGTGCTCTTCAATTTACAGCACTACCAGATACGATTGAAGTCGAACTGCATGCATTCCTCGAAAGGTTACGTTTTATTTTTACCTTAGTAGATGATGTCAAAACGTGACGCCACCAATCAGCGATATTTCATCGATCACTCTAAAATAGTAAGTTCAATAAAATCTCACGTGCTATGCTGGACAAAACAATAAACCACAACAATAGTGGTCACATGAAAATGTATTTGTTGATCACCCTTCATTTGACTAACTAAACATGTACGTAAAAAGACAACTTGTAATATTACAGTAATTCTAAATAAATACAAAATAAGTATGATACATTGTACTTTCACTTCCATCCAAACAGAAAATGAGCTTACAGTTAGATCATCGTGTTCTTTCAGGTATGTACCAAGTATCCGTAATGAAATTCTGTCCTCTTTCACAACACGCTGCTTGGCAAGCATACATTGGTGTTTTAGATATTTATCACAGAGTTCCTTGTTGTAAGTGCTGTCAGTCAAACAATCGCGATATTTTAACCAAACCAATCCTGAAGTGTAAGCGATAATAAACACATGTGTTGTTAATGTTTTAAAAAGGATCGAGGGCTACTACAAATACGCGGCAAACCATGCAATTTTAATATTACAACCCGTTGTCATCGAGAATAAGTAAAACATGTGCAACTAAAATTAGGCAGCAACATAAAAACATTATATTGATTAATAGTTTTCTATGTGTGTACTAAATACTGTAGTATCCGTCACTGTCATATTAAACAAACACCTGTTTTTAACAGACGTAGTCAATGTAACCATTAATAGCCAGGGTTACATTCTCAAACATCGGATTTTAATGAATTTAGATAAAAAGACGAACTCAACAACTTAATTCAACAACTTCAAAGGACATTCACAGATAAATAGCGTCAGATGTGCTCGTAAACTCATTGGGTCAAGCGATTGTGCATGGAAGTTTAATTGGAAGATAATGATTTACCTCCGCCATCCCATTTCTGGTTATATGGTGCGTCTAACATCTCATTGTTATGGCAACTCAATACAGCTGACATTGCCTTAACATATGATTCAGCAACGGTCGCGTTTGAACTGAAACAAATGTACAGTATGTCGATAAGCAACGTACAGAGAGCAAACACTACGACAGACAGTGTTGTTTTGAATCAAGTAGTCATACAAATCGGTAGATACAATCGAGAACAGTATATCATAGATGCTTACATTATACGTTTCTAACTTTCTGTTGATTGACGAAATTCCAGTTCAATTCCAAGCTCCTCCATATCTCAAATACAAACATCGGTTCACAAGATTTTGCTCAAATTTCAGACAGCTCTTGTAATATACATAGCGGCAAAGTTGGGTTTGCGGCGACAGTATATAGTTTTTAACATAGTGTGTCAGTTGTTTGCAGCATTTAACTAAATTCCTTGTTATAAATACAGTAAGAAGAAAATAGATAATCGGACTGGGAAAGAAGCACTCAACTTAAACAGCCGAGTACTGAAAACATACAAACATCGCATACCACAATTGAAAAATCACGACACCCCACACCGAACGTCTGACGTCTCAGTCAGTCAAACTAAACCGGAGTAAGAGCAAAGTGACAAGAATACAACAAACGGACGACACACATCACAAAGACAACCCACGACAGATACAGTGTACATGTTTTTTTACAATGATACGAAGCAGCCTTATGCTGGACAACTAAATTGCAGAAGGGCGCATACAAAATAATCACAGTAACACAAGAAGGCAAAATTGCCAAATATTTTTGTAATTTTCTATTTATACTATAAAGTGGACAATATATAATATACATAAATGAAGGTTGACTAAAGGGCTTCCGCCTTGGTTCGGACAACAACAGATGTTACTTGGGGCTTAAACGTTTAACAGTGCACCAAACCTCACGCTTAACCCACAGACAATAAAACTTCAACAGTTAGATCAACACCTTGTACCTCTACAGTAACTATTGTTTATGTCCTACTGGTCGACAACAGTATTTCAGTCATATTTGTTTTTGTGCATCTTTTTTGCGCATGTGTACGAGGGTGATCCAGCATTAATCAGATTGATCTGAAACTTCCATGAACATGTACAAATAAAGATTATCTCTGTAACTGATGTCCATGTACAAGTATGGTTTTGTTAAACGTTGGGAAGCTTGTTACTTTTTAGTTGCACTGCTTTACTTTTTCACACCCAAATCATCCCCCATTCGTTTATATTTTTTGTTGACAATCATCAAAAAGCATTTATGCAGCTGCAGAGTTATAATCATTTACAGTGATTTTAAACTATCTTGACACCTGAAGTTAGGACTTGCTTGTGGTCTGTTTTTTTTTCTTTTCTGTTTAATCCTTTTTGTGCTCGGCTGTTTCTGTTGAGTGCTGCCTTCCCTGTCCGATTTTTCATTACTACACATTCAAAACCTACCTACCAGGTTGGACGAAAGTATGAACATACAGTGCTCTTATCTTTGATATATTTAGGTACACCAAGAGATATGAGAGGCTCGATAGAGTAGAAGGTTTCTGCACGATTACCCAATAAATCTCCTATACTTTCAGCACCACCTAGATAAAATAAAGTAGGAATTGTAAGTTTGGATGACAAACCTCAAGCGCAACATCTAGTAAAATTTCGGACGTACGCCTGGGCAAATATCAAAATGATACATCGGGGTTACGCCTGGGCAAACAACTGACTGATATCTCGGATGTACGCCTGGGCAAACATCTGAATGATATCTCGGATGTACGCCTGGGCAAACATCTGAATGATATCGTGGACGAACGCCTTGTCAAACATCAAAATGATATCTCGGACGAACGCCTTGTCAAACATCAACATGATATCTCGGACGTACGCCTGGGCAAACATCTGAATGATATCGCGGACGTACGCCAGGGCAAACATCAGAATGATATATCGTAGGTACGCAAAGGAAAACATAAAAAAAAACATAAAGAGAAACCACAAAAAGACTGTTT
Source organism: Spisula solida (assembly GCA_947247005.1). Lineage (NCBI taxonomy): Eukaryota > Metazoa > Mollusca > Bivalvia > Venerida > Mactridae > Spisula > Spisula solida. Next base: position 13,997,160 of record OX365953.1, on the reverse strand, counting down.
ATGGCATAAATAATGAGCTGAAACACTAGGACGTATTTCATGAGGACGTCATTCGAGTGTTTTCTCCAACCGTTAAGAATCAAAGTCTAACTGAGGGTGTGATGGTGAAAAACACATCCAGTGCGATTTGTGGGTAAGCAGCAGGGCAGTATAACATAATAAGGCACTCTTATCCATACAGTATTGCATATAGGACACTCTTATCCATAGCAGTATTGCATATAGGACACTCTTATCCATAGCAGTATCGCATATAGGACACTCTTATCCATAGAAGTATCGCATATAGGACACTCTTATCTATAGCAGTATCGAATATAGGACACTCTTATCCATAGCAGTATTGCATATAGGACACTCTTATCCATAGCAGTATTGCATATAGGAAACTCTTATCCATAGCAGTATTACATATAGGACACTCTTATCCAGTACAGTATTACATATAGGACACTCTTATCCAGTACAGTATTACATATAGGACACTCTAATCCAGTACAGTATTACATATAGCATATAGGACACTCTTATCCATAGAAGTATCGCATATAGGACACTCTTATCTATAGCAGTATCGCATATAGGACACTCTTATCCATAGCAGTATTGCATATAGGACACTCTTATCCATAGCAGTATTACATATAGGACACTCTTATCCAGTACAGTATTACATATAGGACACTCTTATCCAGTACAGTATCACATATAGGACACCCTTATCCATAGCAGAATTACATATGGGACACTCTTATCCAGTACAGTATTACATATAGGACACTCTTATCCAGTACAGTATTACATATAGGACACTCTTATCCAGTACAGTATTACATATAGGGCACTCTTATCCAGTACAGTATCACATATAGGACACTCTTATTCAGTACAGTATTACATATAGGGCACTCTTATCCAGTACATTATTACATATAGGACACTCTTATCCAGTACATTTTTACATAAAGGGCACTCTTATCCAGTACATTATAAGATATAGTGCACTCCTATCCAGTACATTATTACATATAGGACACTTATCTAGTACAGTATCACATAAAGGACACCCTTATCCATAGCAGTATTACATATAGGATACTCTTATCCAGTACAGTATTAGTTTTAGTGCACTTTTATCCAGTACATTATTACATATAGGACACTTATCTAGTACAGTATCACATATAGGGCACTCTTATCCATGGCAGTATTACATATAGGGCACTCTTATCCAGTACAGTATTACATATAGGACACTCTTATCCAGTACAGTATTACATATAGGACACTCTTATCCAGTACAGTATTACATATAGGGCACTCTTATCCATGGCAGTATCACATATAGGGCACTCTTATCCAGTACAGTATTACATATAGGACACTCTTATCCAGTACAGTATTACATATGGGACACTCTTATCCAGTACAGTATTACATAAAGGACACTCTTATCCAGTACAGTATTACATATAGGACACTCTTATCCAGTACAGTATCACATATAGGACACTCTTATCCAGTACAGTATTACATATAGGACACTCTTATCAAGTACAGTATTACATATAGGACACTCTTATCCATAGCAGTATTACATATAGGGCACTCTTATCCAGTACAGTATCACATATAGGACACTCTTATCCAGTACAGTATTACATATAGGACACTCTTATCCATAGCAGTATTACATATAGGGCACTCTTATCCAGTACAGTATCACATATAGGACACTCTTATCCAGTACAGTATCACATATAGGACACTCTTATCCAGTACAGTATCACATATAGGACACTCTTATCCAGTACAGTATCACATATAGGACACTCTTATCCAGTACAGTATTACATATAGGGCACTCTTATCCAGTACAGTATCACATATAGGACACTCTTATCCAGTACAGTATCACATATAGGACACTCTTATCCAGTACAGTATTACATATAGGACACTCTTATCCAGTACAGTATTACATATAGGGCACTCTTATCCAGTACAGTATCACATATAGGACACTCTTATCCAGTACAGTATTACATATAGGGCACTCTTATCCATAGCAGTATTACATATAGGACACTCTTATCCAGTACAGTATTAGATATAGAGCCCTCTTATCCATAGCAGTATTACATATAGGACACTCTTATCCAGTACATTATCACATATAGGACACTCTTATCTATAGCAGTATTACATATAGGACACTCTTATCCAGTACAGTATTACATATAGGGCACTCTTATCCAGTACAGTATTACATATAGAGCACTCTTATCCAGTACAGTATTACATATAGGGCACTCTTATCCAGTACAGTATCACATATAGGACACTCTTATCCAGTACAGTATTACATATAGGACACTCTTATCCATAGCAGTATTACATATAGGACACTCTTATCCAGTACAGTATTACATATAGGACACTCTTATCCATAGCAGTATTACATATAGGGCACTCTTATCCAGTACAGTATCACATATAGGACACTCTTATCCAGTACAGTATTACATATAGGACACTCTTATTCAGTACAGTATTACATATAGGACACTCTTATCCAGTACAGTATCACATATAGGACACTCTTATCCAGTACAGTATTACATATAGGACACTCTTATCCAGTACAGTATCACATATAGGACACTTATCTAGTACAGTATCCCATATAGGACACTCTTATCTATAGCAGTACAGTCAGATCTCGATACAGCGACACTGTTCGTTCCCGATCAAAATGTCGTTATACTGAATTTCACTAGTGACGGGAATTTTGATTGGGAGATCGTTTCATAAAAATCAATTATTGATTAACATATAATTTATTATGTCATAAAATTGTCATAATCAGCAAAATTAGCAGTATGAAATCATCATAATTGCATAAAATGATATTTAAAATAAAATACAATGTTTTGAGAGATCTCCAAATAACTTGCGTCCGAATTTAAAGATGTCCGGATACTACTACAGTAAACTATAAAATATAACGCTCTAGAGAATAAATTGGTGATTCATTTTGTTACTAATTATACCCTATCGACTTTATTTGATGAATTAATAAATCATGTCGAGAAATCTCGATTGACATCGTTTATTTCGTGACCCGTACGATTTCTAAAATACGAATATATGCAATGACTTCGCTTATCTCCCTTGATTACGAATGCGCGAGTCGTATTTCAAAAACTGTGATTCGACTGTGAAAGGTTCCACTATTATAATGAGAGCAATTAAGATGATTTTCACAAGTGTAATTACATAAGTAGGCTCCTTGCTTAGACGGCGACTTTGTGTAAAGCCGATAAATAGTTCAAGTGTGAAAAATAGTCCCTTGATAGTGTCAGTATATCAAGTATTAATTACTGTGTAAACACTCGATTCGTTCCCATTGTTTTGCTGTCGGTGTCGGTAAGTGAATATGTCGTTATAACGGATACAATTAACGTTGTATAGAATTCGTCCCCACCAATTGGTGTCGTTATAACGAAATTGTCGGTATATCGGATGTCGTTGTAACGAGTCCTGACTGTATTACATATAGGACACTCTTATCCAGTACAGTATTACATATAGAGCACTCTTATCCAGTACAGTATTACATATAGGACACTCTTATCCAGTACAGTATTACATATAGGACACCCTTATCCAGTACAGTATCACATATAGGACACTCTTATCCAGTACATTATCACATATAGGACACTCTTATCCGGTACAGTATAAGATATACAGCACTCTTATCCAGTACATTATTACATATAGAGCACTCTTATCCAGTACAGTATTACATATAGGACACTCTAATCCAGTACAGTATTACATATAGGACACTCCTATCCAGTACAGTATAACATATAGAGCACTCTTATCCAGTACAGTATTACATATAGGACACTCATATCCAGTATAGTATCACATATAGGACACTCTTATCCAGTACAGTATTACATATAGAGCACTCTTATCCAGTACAGTATTACATATAGGACACTCTTATCCAGTACAGTATTACATATAGGACACTCTTATCCAGTACAGTATTACATATAGGACACTCTTATCCAGTACAGTATTAGATATAGAGCCCTCTTATCCATAGCAGTATTACATATAGGACACTCCTATCCAGTACAGTATCACATATAGGACACTTATCTAGTACAGTATCACATATAGGACACTCTTATCCATAGCAGTATTACATATAGGGTACTCTTATCCAGTACAGTATCACATATAGGACACTCTTATCCAGTACAGTATTACATATAGAGCACTCTTATCCAGTACAGTATTACATATAGAGCACTCTTATCCAGTACAGTATCACATATAGGACACTCTTATCCAGTACAGTATCACATATAGGACACTCTTATCCAGTACAGTATCACATATAGGACACTCTTATCCAGTACAGTATCACATATAGGACACTCTTATCCAGTACAGTATCACATATAGGACACTCTTATCCAGTACAGTATTACATATGGAGCACTCTTATCCAGTACAGTATTACATATGGAGCACTCTTATCCAGTACAGTATTACATATAGGACACTCTTATCCAGTACAGTATTACATATAGGACACTCTTATCCAGTACAGTATAACATATAGAGCCCTCTAATCCAGTACAGTATTACATATAGAGCACTCTTATCCAATACAGTATTACATATAGGACACTCGTATCCAGTACAGTATAACATATAGAGCACTCTTATCCAGTACAGTATTACATATAGAGCACTCTTATCCAGTACAGTATTACATATAGAGCACTCTTATCCAGTACAGTATTACATATAGAGCACTCTTATCCAGTACAGTATTACATATAGAGCACTCTTATCCAGTACAGTATTACATATAGAGCACTCTTATCCAGTACAGTATTACATATAGGACACTCTTATCCAGTACAGTATTACATATAGAGCACTCTTATCCAGTACAGTATTACATATAGAGCACTCTTATCCAGTACAGTATTACATATAGAGCACTCTTATCCAGTACAGTATCACATATAGGACACTCTTATCCAGTACAGTATCACATATAGGACACTCTTATCCAGTACAGTATCACATATAGGACACTCTTATCCAGTACAGTATCACATATAGGACACTCTTATCCAGTACAGTATTAGATATAGAGCACTCTTATCCAGTACAGTATTACATATGGAGCACTCTTATCCAGTACAGTATTACATATAGGACACTCTTATCCAGTACAGTATTACATATAGGACACTCTTATCCAGTACAGTATAACATATAGAGCCCTCTAATCCAGTACAGTATTACATATAGAGCACTCTTATCCAATACAGTATTACATATAGGACACTCGTATCCAGTACAGTATAACATATAGAGCACTCTTATCCAATACAGTATCACATATAGGACACTCGTATCCAGTACAGTATAACATATAGAGCCCTCTAATCCAGTACAGTATTACATATAGAGCACTCTTATCCAATACAGTATCACATATAGGACACTCGTATCCAGTACAGTATTACATAAAGAGCACTCTTATCCAGTACAGTATTACATATAGGACACTCTTATCCAGTACAGTATCACTTATAGGAACTCTTATCCAGTACAGTATCACATATAGGACACTCTTATCCAGTACAGTATCACATATAGGACACTCTTATCCATAGCAGTATCACATATAGGGCACTCGTATCCAGTACAGTATCACATATAGGACACTCTTATCCATAGCAGTATCACATATAGGGCACTCTTATCCAGTACAGTATTACATATAGGACACTCTTATCCAGTACAGTATCACATATAGGACACTCTTATCCAGTACAGTATCATATATAGGACACTCTTATCCATAGCAGTATCACATATAGGGCACTCGTATCCAGTACAGTATCACATATAGGACACTCTTATCCATAGCAGTATTACATATAGAGCACTCTTATCCAGTACAGTATCACATATAGGACACTCTTATCCAGTACAGTATCATATATAGGACACTCTTATCCAGTACAGTATCATATATAGGACACTCTTATCCAGTACAGTATCATATATAGGACACTCTTATCCAGTGCAGCCTTGTATAAAGGGCACTCTTATTCAGTACAGTATCACATATAGGACACTCTTATCCAGTACAGTATCATATATAGGACACTCTTATCCAGTACAGTATCATATATAGGACACTCTTATCCAGTACAGTATCATATATAGGACACTCTTATCCAGTACAGTATCACATATAGAGCACTCTTATCCAGTACAGTATCATATATAGGACACTCTTATCCAGTACAGTATCATATATAGGACACTCTTATCCAGTACAGTATCACATATAGGACACTCTTATCAAGTACAGTATCATATATAGGACACTCTTATCCAGTACAGTATCATATATAGGACACTCTTATCCAGTACAGTATCATATATAGGACACTCTTATCCAGTACAGTATCATATATAGGACACTCTTATCCAGTGCAGCCTTGCATAAAGGACACTCTTATCCAGTACAGTAGCATATAAAGGGTACTCTTATCCAGTGCAGCCTTGTATAAAGGGCACTCTTATCCAGTGCAGCCTTGCATAAAGGACACTCCTATTCAGTGCAGTATTACTTGCAGAGCACTCTTATCAAGAGCAGCATTACGTATAGGCACTCTTGTCAGTACGGCAATTAATATAATTAGTATGGCACTTTTGTCGGTACAATATTACATATACCGCACTTTTATCCAGTGTAGTATTACACATATAGCACTTTTTCAGCGCGGTATTGAATGTAAAATACCCTTGGCCACATCAGTATAGATAGAGTACTTTACGTATTAATTTTGTACGTTATTGCAATCTTACATATGGAACACCACTACCCGGTATAGTAATACATAGAGAGCTATTGTCAAGTTCATTATTGCAAACAGGGCACTGTTTTCCGGTACAATATTGTAGAATCTGGCAAAATATGCGCATACGCTTACAATTGTTGCGGCGTTTATTATGCGCCTTTTATTATATGCGCTTATATTATAGACAAATGATATGCGCTTGTTTTATATGCGCTTATTGACAAGCCATATTTTTTATATATTGTTGAACCCTGAAAACATGTCTTATGATATTTCCTTTTAATGGACTGATATGAGGTTTTATTTTATATGCATTTATATGGAACAAGGGAGTCATAATTAATATGCAGTTATAGGTCTTGAAAATTAGTTTGTTATACATGATAGTATTTAACAGTTTGCTGATAAATTTCGTATGTCAAATTATCGTGCTTAAAGTTTTTCACAACTTGAAAAACTACCGGCCTACCGCGCTTTTTTGCACAATTTTGAGATATTCATGCTTAATTTCATACACATCAGCTGTTAAATTATGCAGATAGAAGGTCAAGGATCCTGTCAATTCTCTGCCAAATGAAGTATTTACATCATTTGCCCGCAGAAACTATTTGACTTGTTGTATATTGAGCACCCATTTCCATGGTAACTATGATACGAGTACAATGCTTTCATTGACTTGTTTCTGTTACACTGACCATAGATAAGATTGGAAACTGACTTACTTTTCGTGTATGACGAAACAATGACTGTTTTATGATGAGGTAATGACTGTTCGTTACTTGTGTCAAACTGAAATGTCTTGGTGGAGTGTTTAGTTAACATAGTCAAGAAATGTATCTGTAAATGTAGAACGTACCCTGAAAATACAAATGTATAAACATTGATAATGTAACCATGTCATCAAAACATATTATTATTCAGTATGGTTATATTAGTACATATTTAGTGGATAAATTATCAATAATCATAATTTCTTTTTAATTTAGATTCAATTCTGCCGTCATCTGTATACAAACAAAGGACCATAATTTGCTGGTTTAGAAGTCTTTATTCTTTATTAAAGTCTCATCAATGTACATTCTTACAATATTTACATTACATATTTGAACAATTATAAAAGTACTTTGCCGCTCCACACTGGAGCTATAAGAGACTAGATAATTCATATATACATATCAATAAAAACAGAACTATATTCTTGCAAGGGAACATAGTCGCGCAAAACGTAGTCTGCACAACCATAAAACAGAATTAAACAAATAAAAATTTACATTAATATGTATAAAAATCAATTGCATTATCCTTTAAGATTGCATGTTATTTACAAGTTAAAAATTGTCTTCTTTGCAGTATTAAAAAGCAGGTTTTGGCACAAATTCTTACTAAATCACAATTGGAAAATAAACATGAAAATTTCTCAGCATCAGACATAACGTTAAAAAGGGGTACAGAATGAGAAGGTCGTAAGTACAAAAACGATATTTTGAGAAAACTACTCTTTACTTATGAAAAACATGCTCTGTCGATTTTCATGAAAAGTGGCTCATATGGAGCGCATTGTGAAATTCTTTCCTTCATGAACATCTACTTGTTGAGGTTGTTCATCTGTTAACGTTTGAAGAAACCCCTGCAAAAAATATAGGGAGTTGCGTCCACAGGACAGACGGGCGAATCGACGTAGGGGCGAACGAAGAGACGGACAGATCCAGTATATCCCCTTACAACTCGTTGTGCGGGAGGTATAACAAGTCCCTTTGATACTAGCCTTTGTTTATAAGTGAGAGAAACAACTGTTACATAATATATATGTTGTGAAGTAAAGACAACATGGAAAATGTACTCGGCAAAATGAAATATATGCAATTAGACCATAGATCTCAGTAGCTAGCCAATCAGAATGGAGAAAAAGTGTTGAATAAATCATGAACATGTATACAACACTTTGCTGAGGTATATATAACAATATATTTCTATATACTATAGTAGGCCAAGCAAAATACTTGAACATAGCTATAATAATGTATGCATTTAGCACAGAAAATGTAAATGCCAATTTTTTTTATCCCAAGTTTAGTCTATATTACAGCATTATTTAAAAAAAGTAACTAATTGGACATATAAGAATACATGTATATCAAACCTTTCTACATTTGTTCATTAAATTACAGTCATAATTTGAGAAAACACAGTACAACCTCTCCGGTGGACCTATGTAGTGCAACAATCTATGTATAACAACACCTTCAAAGTTCCTTTAAGTTATTACTGTATTTACTTTTGTAACGTGCGTGCGTGCGTGGATAACTCTCCATTATTCTGTTACACATTCATTAACAATAAGTCTACATTATTCTGTCAACGTAAACAAAATAATGAGTTATTGTTAATAAAGTCTCCATTGCTGAAAAATAATGGAGACTCCATGAATGGCTTAATCCCATTTTAAATTATCATAAATGCTGTGATAGGCACAGAAAATAAATGAAATAAGCAATATTTATCATGATGTTTTCACGTGTGCTTAAACTAATTATAATGTTAGAAATATATCACCATTGTGAGCATACCTATAACAGAAGATACGATGATCAGTACAGACCATGTCGTTAGAAACCTGGATTTCAAGTGTCCAAACCTTGGTAACAGGGACATCTTCACGCTCGTGTCTGTTCAAATAAACCCTGAATTATATACATGCATAGTATGTTTAAGGTTTTTGAAAATCGACAGTTATTATTGGATAGTCTGTTTAATCAGTTCTGCCACTTGTATACAAACATTGCAATATTATAACATTGTATTTGTATTGTTTTAAACATTTTAATTTGAGAAAAAGGCAGTGAAAACCAAAACCTTATTAACTAAGCTACACACATAATATCTATTGAAGAAAGACATTGATATGAGAAATTGCAATGTTTATGTGGAAAATGTTATGTAATCAAGTGACTGACCTGATTGATTTATTTATATAATCAAACAAGCAATGTTAACAAAAGACAAAATCAGAGCCTTTTTGAAATTCTCCCAACACCTGGTAACTGTAATGACACCACTATTTGACCTAAACTGACAGTATCAATGAATCAGGACATTCAAACTGTTTTATTGTATAATATGGTGGTAACTTACTCTGTTTTCCCAAATCCTGTATGCCTATCTAGAATTGTTATCCTATTATTCTTACTTAAATTATCAAAACAAATTCACGTTTTTATTCTATCACTATCACACAATAAACATAATGTGTTCAAAGTATTACTTATAACATTTCAATTTTCTTACACGTAGCTGTCAGTAATAAAACAAAGTGGACAAAATAACTATAGTGTTGACTATTTTAAATCAAATTGTAGATTTTGTATTAGATAGCGTTTATATTAAAGTGCTGTTGATATATCAAAATACTGCCTGAGGTGTTTTACTGTAGTGCAATTAGTATATTACGCAACGTGATTTTATAAAAAAAAATCGTATATACACCCTATTTAAGGAACCTGTCCTTTAGACTTCTGAGACATTTATACTTTCTGAGCACCGGCTTCTTTCTTTAATGCCAGGCACTAGCAAGGAAGGCACATGTTAGTAGTTAATTTTAAGAAGATGACGGCCGTACCAGAACAAACTGTACCCAAGCCCTTCTGCGCATGTACACGTTGTCCGAAACGCGACCGTGCGGTCTATTCTACGTACGATAGGGAGATGTACTTAAAGCATAAAAATGATAAAAGATCAAACAGGGGTGGCAGACCTCAACAGAAACAATCGAATACGAAAGGCATTATAAGTATTTTTAAACTGCAACATACGATACGATTGCTGAATCTTTGTGTCTATTAGAACTTTAAATCAAAATGAAATTATTTGTTGTCTACGAGTAGGGCGCTTTTCCGATGTACGCTGTCTACCAGTGACTAAGGTAATATTTCATTCAAGATACAAGATACATTCATTATGTAGCAAGTGGTCTTACTAAGCTACTATACACAGACAGTCACGAATTTCCCGTGCTGTGCAACCCTTAATGTTGACAAACTGTCGATCCACCCACGCATTTATAAATTCGTATAACCTACACACCGTTCGACCCGATAACACGTAGTCGGTTGGTACCGCGTAGTCTGACTGTCAGCTGGCAGCGTGCATGCGTGTAATTCTAACGAAAGAAAGTTTTGCTTGTATTTATATTCATTTTGTAGGATCCAAACAAAGCAATGTGTGTACATTTAATCGCTGTAGAAAGAGGTATCAGTACAAACAATTCAGAGTAAAACCTGTTACATTTGTATATAGTGAGAGAAATCACGGAAAATGTGTGATTTTTTTTAAAAACGCGTTGTTTGAAACTTCGAACCTAAAAAAGTACTTTTAAACAAAACCGAACCCCTTAACTTAGTCCATAACAAAATTACATTTATTCCCAGTCTATATGCAGAATCCCACATTTGTATTACCCTTTTTCGCCGAGATATTTGATTAAAATTGGACATGGTGCCATATATTTGAGAACCGCGTAGGCAGCCGCTGATTATGAAAATAGATAACATCGTAGTCAGAAACACCAGTACAGATGATAACATCGTAGTCAGAAACACCAGTACAGATGATAACATCGTAGTCAGAAACACCAGTACAGATGATAACATTGTAGTCAGAGACACCAGTACAGATGATAACATCGTAGTCAGAAACAACAGTACAGATGATAACATTGTAGTCAGAAACACCAGTACAGATGATAACATTGTAGTCAGAAACACCAGTACAGATGATAACATCGTAGTCAGAAACAACAGTACAGATGATAACATCGTAGTCAGAAACACCAGTACCGATGATAACATTGTAGTCAGAAACACCAGTACCGATGATAACATCGTAGTCAGAAACACCAGTACAGATGATAACATCGTAGTCTGAAACAACAGTACAGATGATAACATCGTAGTCAGAAACACCAGTACCGATGATAACATCGTAGTCAGAAACAACAGTACAGATGATAACAGCGTAGTCAGTCGTCAAAAGACCAAGATTAAACGCTAGGAAGAATTTCTTGTGCTTCAGAGTAGTCGATATATATATTCAACAATCTACACAGTGAAATTGTCAATGCTGAATCGGTGCAATCATTCGAACGTCGGTTGGATAAGTTGCACACGGATCAGCCAGTTAACTATGACTCCAATCAATACATGTCAGTGGAAGTTACTTTAGCACTAATATGAACAAATACGCTGCCTATAGCGGGTATTTCCCTTCCGGTCTATGGATAATCTGACAGGGAAAACTGAATGACCAAGCACTGTGTTTGCTCCACATTGAAGATTAAAAAAGTCTTGACATCTCATGAATGTCCACAAGAGCCCCTTTTAGCAACCAGCTGCCATTTTCAGTTTCCCTTTGTCATCTACCATGCTTTCTTTAAAGTTCTTGAACTAAAAATAACAACTTGTTCATTGTATGAGCTATCAAGGGGTTTTATGATTCTATATTTCATGGTACACTCAAACAATTTAAAAACGCACAAGTATAAAAAATGACCGAATTTTGTCAAAATTAATTTTCTCCTGAAATTCATAGTCTAGAGTTTCTCTCCAGCTAATTTTCTTTATTAAGGCGAGGAAAATAGAAAAGTTATAATTTGGAATACCCCGCCAGCCCAACTTTTCTGTTTTTGCATGTTTTGCACATGCACCGCAATCGCGTTAACATTTCGGATCGATATTCGCTTTAAATTGTACGCTGTATGTGTACACACTGAAAGAACAACATGAACAATATTTTCTCATGATCATGTTATGCTGCGATTAGCTCGAAATATTTGTTCAGATGCTTTCGGTTTCGCTGCAAGCCTAAATGAGCCATCTAGTCGTAGCAGGGCGGTTCAGCTGCCACCAAACGACGATTGTGTGCTTAGAACAGAGATTCTTTGTGGATGGCACAGTCAAAGACCGGCTACGAACAGCCCAGCCCAACGGTATGACCCTGAGCCAGGGGTCAACACGAACACATGTTGCATGACTTGAATCGGTTCCGCATTACTGCACACAATGTTAATCGAATGCAGGGTGTCAACGGATAAGTTGAAAATAAACTAGTGCATTATTACTTTCACCATTGCTAATGAAGAGGTAAATAGTTTAGTACAAGGATTTTCTCCCATTTAGATATTGTGACTTTCATGTACATGGGTCACCCTGTTAATCTTGGCATAACTTAAGTGATATGAACATTACATAACACATTGCCCATCGACTGGAAATTATTTACATGAAGTCAAAGAACCATAGAACAATGTTTTCAACAATGCAATTGACATTTCACAAGTGGTGCGTTTTTAAATCGCTTGAGTATATTTTAATTCTGAGCGTATTTTCGGTCTGAATACGTATGGACGTCAACCTCTTCACAGGGATCACTTCCATTACATTACTGTGTAACAAGGAGAGGTAACTACTGCGAGGAGTTTGGTATGAACGTACGTCACAATAAGAACTTTAGCAATCCGCATAAATGGCTGCCTAGAGGCGCGCCGTTTGACGCTCGATGATAACAAACGGGCAACTACAGGATGAACACAGCTGAGGTCGAATAAAAAGGCATAGTAAAACAGTTTTTGTAATTTTCCTTATTCTTTTTAACTAGTCTATTTACAGTGGACAAAACTTACACAAAAGACGATTGACTATCTATATCGACCTTTGTATGTATAATGACTATGATACTAGCTCCCTAGAAGCCATATTCGATAGGATTCATACTCGGTGTGACAGGCCAATTAGAAATTCGCCGTAGTTTCTGTATTGTTCATTTGTCAGATATTGTTAAATCATTTTGTAAATTATGTGCTATGTTGTACCCATCTATGCTACACAAAATATATAATTCCATGATGAATATCAATACATATGACAGAGCCTGTCTCCAGGAAAACCGGCTATGTTGACATTATGTAATTACTACATGTAACAAGGTTTTAAAAAAGCTTTAAAATAAGAAAAAAACATAACAATTACTATAGATTCAAGTTTAAGTGATTTTCCATATAATACTATATCTTAGCTTCCAAATTTCTTATGAATTATGTCGAAATCACTTACTTCGTTGCGGTGGTGACCAATTTCATAATAGTACTCTGATTGAGACAAGCGAGGAGTTAGTTGTTTAAAACAGAAGTAGTCTTTCTCTAAATGTGAACATTTACAATTTGAAAATATTTAAATATTATGAATATTTAAAAACTTAAAACATCATTCTAAAACGTGATACCGTTTTGACATTTTTGTCAAGAATTGATCAAATGATATGTTTATAAAGTACGTGTAACAATGCTGTCGAATAACGGCTGAATGACGTTTGCGACGTCACGCAGAAAGGCTCTGAATAGGGCCTCTACAAAACTGTTGTAACTACATGTATTGTAAAAATCAAGATACTAAGAAAATTTATTTTGCATTTTGCTTCATTAAGATTACTCTTTTAAATAATAAAAAATGGGACAGGGAATAAATGGGCGCAAGAAAATGAAAAACATCTAGCGTCACAAATCTGCACAAAGTCGTAATTCCACAACTCTAAAGCTGCATATATAAATTATGAACCAATCGGAAAGGGTACGATATGCGAGAACAAATCAGATAGGGGTCGAAACACAAATACGTAAATGGTACTAAACAAAAATAATATAATAAACGGGGTAGGGAATAAATGGGCGCAATAAAATGAAAATGATCTAGAGTAAAAACCTGCACAAAGTCATAATTCCAAAACGCTAAAGCTGCATATATAAATTATGAACCAACCGAATACGAAAAAGATAAGCAAGAACGAATCAGATATGCGTCGAAACACAAATACGCGATATGGTGTCGATTTCGGGGGGAAATCGTATACGCAAAAGCGCTCGGAAAAGGATTGACCTAACGACAGACGCAAACTATTTATCTACTGATATGCGGTAATTTAATCGATCAAACGTCTATCAAAACTATTTACACGGGCACAAGATAATGAAAACAAACTAGTTACTAAAAATTACAGTCCATATTCCATGGATAAAAATGAAATGTATGAAACAGCGCTGGGAAAAGGGTTTTTCTAACGGTAGAACAAAATATTTAGCTTAAGATCTGTGGTAAGTTAATGGATGAAACGTGAATAAATACTGTCAATAGATGCAAAGTATTGTAAATTGTGAAAAATAAGCAAACGTCAGAATAGGAATTTCAAGCTAAACTGTAATATGAATGTTAAGAAACCATGAATTGTGTGAAGTTCGTCTTCTAATCCGGTTACTTTTAACAGTGACATTTTTCAAAAATCATTGGTCATTTTACAGCGCGTAATACATTTACTCATCGAAAAAAATTTCAATACAAGCAAATAAAAATTAAATTGCTATAAACACAATAATAATGTTCTTCAAAACGGTTGAAAATTACGATCTTGGTTGAGACTGGCTTGAACTCGTTTCTTGCTGGGATGACTTGATCGTGGAGAAATTACATGGTTAAAATCGTAGTGATTTCAGAATTGGTATGTATTTCGAATACTGGGGGTTCCCCAGTAAAATAGCTAAATCCGGAACCTCCAATATAAATTCTAAAAATAGCTATACAGCCGGAACATTTGATGAACACGTCAGTTTCATAATACGGAACAACTTCGATATGGCTCCAGCGGAGTGATTATTTGCAAAAATATCGATTAACCCAGATTGTTGATCGTTGCTGATTTAAATAAATCAGTTTAAATATTTATGTAGCAGTTTTGAACCTGTTGGCAGTTTCTGGATTCACAGTGTTTAGCCTAAATGCGTTAAATTTTTATTAGAAATACGCAATGCTACCTTTGAGAGCTGTGTATATGCGTTTGAAAGGTTCACAACCTTCATTTTTGACAACTACATCATGTATTTTGTTAGAAAATGTGTGGCAGAATAAACAGTACACTAGGATTAGTGCCTTATAGTACTTGAATTTATTGGGTTCGTCTTCGAAAAGCTTATACGGCTCGACAACGCTCGTCGCATAAACCTTTCGGAGACGAACCCAATAAATTCACTAACCTAGTATATTCAATGTTCGGCATATAACACGTCAAACGGGCATGATACGGATTCAGAAAACTGAACAGGAATGATACGGAAAATGCAACCTGTAGCCTTGTATTCACTGTCCGATTTGTCCTGTATTCGTGACAATACATGGATAGGTATATAACAAAATACAAACGGAATATTACTGCAGTGTGTTGGTGTGTTGGGCCGTATTAACCCCAGTTGCTTCTGTAATGCCGTATCTCGCGAGACCGCTAGGATCAACACAACTGCAGTAATATCCCTTTTATTATATACCTACAAAAGTTAAAAAAGCGCTTAGATCAAATACAGTTTTTCCACAAAATACAAGTGATTATGAGGTGAGAATAAGACAGCATTTAAGTTAACAGAGGCTTGGTGAAAATGTAAAACTACAACATCGTGGTACAGTCATGTAATTGGTTAACAATTCACAAAACATCAAATATAATTATTAGGATGTTTGTATCGATGAATTCAAAAATCACCACGTGATACATATTAGATTGACCTGCGGAAATGAGCTAGTTTTGATAAATTAATTACATCAATTGTTTACATTCATATTGGTGTACATGATTTAGTTTACAAATATAGTATCGCCCCGAGCTGTTACTTTCCTCGCGCTATATACCATTATAGCTTCTCTATATTTACACATTTGACTGTTAGTTGTTTGCGGGACCTGGCAAATTTAATTAGGTAAGCACCTTTATATTACTTATGCTGTTAAATGAATTGTATAATTTATTATATTTCAAGTATGTACCATTACCGTAGTCAGCATGCACGTTGTACTCACAGTAGATGTTGTTATTCATTGCCGAAGCCAATAGACGATCTGCGGTTGTACTCAAAGTGGAGGTTATGTTATACATTACCGAAGCTAGCAGACGATCTGGGGTTGTACTCACAGTGGAGGTTATGTAATACATTACCGAAGCTAGCAGACGATCTGGGGTTGTACTCACAGTGGAGGTTATGTTATACATTGCCGAAGCTAGCAGACGATCTGGGGTTGTACTCACAGTGGAGGTTATGTTATACATTGCCGAAGCTAGCAGACGATCTGGGGTTGTACTCACAGTGGAGGTTATGTAATACATTGCCGAAGCTAGCAGACGATCTGGGGTTGTACTCACAGTGGAGGTTATGTTATACATTGCCGAAGCTAGCAGACGATCTGGGGTTGTACTCACAGTGGATGTTATGTTATACATTACCGAAGCTAGTTCACGATCTGGGGTTGTACTCACAGAGGAGGTTATGTTATACATTACCGAAGCTAGTAGACGATCTGGGGTTGTACTCACAGTGGATGTTATGTTATACATTACCGAAGCTAGTAGACGATCTGGGGTTGTACTCACAGTGGATGTTATGTTATACATTACCGAAGTCAGTAGACGGTCGGTGGTTGCAATCACAGTGGAGGTTATGTTATACATTACCGAAGCTAGTAGACGATCTGGGGTTGTACTCACAGTGGATGTTATGTTATACATTACCGAAGTTAGTAGACGGTCGGTGGTTGCAATCACAGTGGAGGTTATGTTATACATTACCGAAGCTAGTTGACGCTCTGGGTTGTACTCACAGTGGATGTTATGTTATACATTACCGAAGCTAGTTGACGATCTGGGTTGTACTCACAGTGGGTGTTATGTTATACATTACCGAAGCTAGTTGACGATCTGGGTTGTACTCACAGTGGATGTAATGTTATACATTACCGAAGCTAGTTGACGACCTGGGGTTGTACTCACAGTGGAGGTTATGTTATACATTACCGATGTCAGTAGACGATCTGGGGTTGTACTCACAGTGGAGGTTATGTTATACATTACCGAAGCTAGTTGACGATCTGGGGTTGTACTCACAGTGGAGGTTATGTTATACATTACCGATGTCAGTAGACGATCTGGGGTTGTACTCACAGTGAAGGTTATGTTATACATTACCGATGGTAGTAGGCGATCTGTGGTTGTACTCACAGTGGAGGTTATGTTATACATTACCGAAGCTAGTAGACGATCTGTGGTTGTACTCACAATGGATGTTACGTTATACATTACCGAAGTCAGTAGACGATCTAGGGTTGTACTCGCAGTGGATGTTATGTTATACATTACCGAAGCTAGTAGACGATCAGGGGTTGTACTCAGAGTGGATGTTATGTTACACATTACCGAAGTCAGTAGACGATCTAGGGTTGTACTCACAGTGGATGTTATGTTATACATTACCGAAGCTAGTAGACGATCTGGTGTTGTACTCACAGTGGATGTTATGTTATACATTACCGATGTCAGTAGACGATATGGGGTTGTACTCACAGTGGAGGTTATGTTATGCATTACCGAAGCTAGTAGACGATCTGGGGTTGTACTCACAGTGGATGTTATGTTATACATTACCGAAGCTAGTAGACGATCTTGGGTTGTACTCACAGTGGATGTTATGTTATACATTACCGATGTCAGTAGACGATATGGGGTTGTACTCACAGTGGAGGTTATGTTATACATTACCGAAGCTAGTAGACGATATGGGGTTGTACTCACAGTGGAGGTTATGTTATACATTACCGAAGCTAGTAGACGATCTGGGGTTGTACTCACAGTGGATGTTATGTTATACATTACCGATGTCAGTAGACGATCTGGGGTTGTACTCACAGTGGATGTTATGTTATACATTACCGAAGCTAGTAGACGATATGGGGTTGTACTCACAGTGGAGGTTATGTTATACATTACCGAAGCTAGTAGACGATATGGGGTTGTACTCACAGTGGATGTTATGTTATACATTACCGAAGCTAGTAGACGATCTGGGGTTGTACTCACAGTGGATGTTATGTTATACATTACCGAAGCTAGTAGACGATCTGGGGTTCTACTCGCAGTGGAGGTTATGTTATACATTACCGATGTCAGTAGACGATCTGGGGTTGTACTCACAGTGGATGTTATGTTATACATTACCGAAGCTAGTAGACGATCTGGGGTTGTACTCACAGTGGATGTTATGTTATACATTACCGATGTCAGTAGACGATCTGGGGTTGTACTCACAGTGGAGGTTATGTTATACATTACCGAAGCTAGTAGACGATCTGGGGTTGTACTCACAGTGGATGTTATGTTATACATTACCGAAGCTAGTAGACGATCTGGGGTTGTACTCACAGTGGATGTTATGTTATACATTACCGATGTCAGTAGACGATCTGGGGTTGTACTCACAGTGGAGGTTATGTTATACTTTACCGAAGCTAGTAGACGATCTTGGGTTGTACTCACAGTGGATGTTATGTTATACATTACCGAAGCTAGTAGACGATCTGGGGTTCTACTCGCAGTGGAGGTTATGTTATCCAGTACCGTAGTCAGCTGTCACTTTGGAGGGTTTTCCCAGTGGAGGTTGCACCAAGTTCCATCTCTTACGATACTCGTTAATCGATCATACTACTTTTCAGCACCAGTTCATCCACAGAATGTTGTCTTACCTGTTTCCACGACCATGTATTCGATTCCTGAAGTACACTGGAGTAGTACTGTTTCTTGCTTTTGTGTTTATTATATGTAAGTCCGATTCCTATTTGTTTATGTTTGTTTTTGTCGTTTATAGCGCCGTTGTCCAACAATTGTTAAGTTATTACGTATACATGTCACTCAGTGGACCAAACCAATTTTCCGAACTTAAGTACCAACCAATACTAACTGGCTCTCCTACAAGCAACTGACATTTCTCTACAACTGAAGGAAATGAAAGTAGCTGACCCAAAGTCACGGAATAATAGAAAAGACCCATTCCAGCATTCACAAATCACACGTCTGACAATCCAGCGTTTTATTCATAGTGCTAATCGGACCGACTTGTTTTTTTATATTACTCAGTACTCAATATACACTCAAGGACTTTTTAAAACGCCTCACATGACTTAAAAGTCAATGTCGCTTAAAATACAAATGTATATATTTTATTGAAAAAACATTCTACGACTTTGTTTAATATATCTTTCCTACGTATAATTAAATTAGTTTGTAATGAAATGTTATCTCGTTTTTTTTCTAGGGATACTGCAAGCACACCCACCCTATGACAAAAGTGTGGGATTTTCAATTCAGGCTATGCGTGACATTACTGTTATTGTGTCCCTATTTGTTAGACGGTGTAAGCACACACATTCGTTGAATACATGTTTAGTCGTGCTCTACCTTTGTATTAAGTGTTGTGTTTACAATGATGGTTTATTTTAACACACTCGTCAACATACCTTATTTCGACTGTTAAAATTCGACACGTGAAGATAAGATTTTGAATCTTGACAATTTTAGTAGTAAAACTTAAACTTGGTGATTTTGAATGTCCGTCTAAATGTATGGACGTTCTTCTGTTATTGTCTTTTTTTAAATTTGACAGGTGATTGCTGTATTTGAACATGCGTAGATAGTATTAAGAACATCTTATACGTGACAGGAGGTTTAGTTTAAGGACTTCGTAGACGAATGTCATCCCGCATATCAGGACTAATTGCGCCTATAGTCGGTATTGAAAATCCCACCACCCTTTGCCTGTGGTGATTGTGCTTGCAGTATCCTTAGTTAATAACGAGATATCATATTTTTACAAACTGAATTGAATTATATGCAGAAAAGAGCAAATAACACGAATGTTTAATAGTTTAGGCGATATGTGGCTCTGAAACAAGTGAGAGTGTATACTAGAAAACGTAATGTGTTTCCATAACCTGCTACGTATAATCTTTGCTTTTACACCTCTTTTACTCATACCTTTTCATACGCTTGGAGTTTCGAGGAGATATGAAATAATCACAGCATTCCATGTAGTAACCTTAATGTCATAGAGACTAACATTGTGACCAAGTTTCATTAATATTAGGTAAAAGGTGACATCTAGAGTGTAAACAAGCTTTTTCTTCAATGTGACCTTGTGCCCTAGTATTTGACCCAAGGTGACCCAGTTGCGGACTTGACCAATATTTCATAGAGGTTCACATTGTGATTAAGTTTCATTAGGGCTATGTCAAAAATGTGACCTCTAAAGTGTTAAAAATGTTTTTCTTTGATTTGACCTAGTTTTTTACACCAGATGATCCAGTTACGAACTTGACTGCATAGGGACAAACATTTTGACCAAGTTTCATAAAGATTAAGTGAAAACTGTGACCTCTAGAGTGTTAACAGTAAAATTATTGACGGTGGACGGTGGACAGAAACAGTAACGTCACTATGGCTACACCGGCCCAACGTAATCGCGACGTCTGTACATACAATAGTATACATACTCATTCGTTCCACAATTTTTTATGTATAGCGCATTGAATGATCATCAAAAAATATCTGTACAACCAAATAACCTTCATAGACCTGTCAACCGAAAATCTCATATTATCCTTTGCAACTTGAATGTAAATTATAAGAATTTGCTGCAGGAGAAATTAATATTTATGACGCAAATTGACGTTCTTGACGTCGTATAGCTCATTCGCATGTTGGCATCGATTTCACATGGCTACATATGAGAGAATATGCAAAACATTTATTCGCAACACGACTTGTCGTCGCAGATTTCTGTATCGCACTCATTTTCAGACCACGACTTCCGATTTAAATATCTCTAAAACGGAATTTTGACGTGAAAACAATTTTTTGAAATAATGAATGTAATGTTATATCATTGCATATTCATAAGCCACACTTTAATTATAATATTGCAAACGCACGAATGATACGTCATCGTTTGCTACCTGCAACGTTGGAAAGTATGAACATTTGGGCCGCATTACGTCGAGTGACGTTGCCATAGGAACCCGCGTTCGATCTGCATGTGTAACAACCAGCCTTTAAAAATTAGCAATACGCATTGTAATGTGGTTCAATCATTTTTTTTCAGTTTTCATGGATTTTGATACAGACTTCAAGATTTTAAATTCAATTAATTTTGAAAGTGCTATAACGATCAAAGATGCTAACAGGAAGTGGATACACGTAAAGAACAATGTGAAAACAGAAATACAACACAAAATAAACGATGTTACAATTTTAAATGATGATCAATCAGATGATGATACAAGCAAAGCAGACAATTCAAATATTACGTCATATACCGCTTATATTCTCGCACATCCAAGGAACATACTTATTAACAGAACTTCCGATAGAGAGCACTGATATTGAGTCGTATGAAATTCTACGAGTTTTATTTCCTACAAATGTGATGTGAATCAATTCTAGCGAGTTATGGAAGTCATTTGTAGAATACGCTGGAAGACAATCGTATATTTTTGTGACTGCTAAACTGACAATTAACCACATGTTACGAAAGCTGTACAATTGAACACTTCAACACAGCATACTTAGCTACAATTTGTATGTAAGCAAACATGTTGAAATAATTATGTCAGGTTTGGTGTTTGTAGAATATTTATGTAATATCGTGATATCACAGTGTAAACAAGAAATACACATATACTATATAGGAACAGGAATTTAATACCATTCAAATATTTGTGAATAACAATTTTGATGACTAGATATGAATTTGGCATTGAATGATCGACATCCATAATTATGTAGGTAATTTATCATAAAGCTGCATGTTTATATTCAGATTGTTCTCAGATCTGCTTGATCGGTAGTAATGTGACCAGCTTATTTCCTATACGGCTAAAAAGCATCTAGCAATCACTGGCTGATACTAACCGTTCAATTACATTATACAAAACATGATTAGTACGAAATTTACCGATATGGTAACAGCTATGATACCTGATTAATCTCGTCGAATCGTCCATTGAATATTCAATGTTAAACTTCCTGCGACAGGAGGAAAACAAATGCCTTATTACTTATACCATCGACACACAATAATCAATTGAAAGAGGCATAATTCATATATTCATAAATACTTTTACTAAACATTGTGATCATTATCGAATAAATATGAAATTAATGACACGAGTTTGCATTCATAATACAATAGATATAGATCTAATAATGTATTTATATAGAAAAAAGACCTGCAAATCATAAATACTAATTACATTTACACTTCATGGGCTCATAGATTTAATCGTTTACACGTTTTGTCTTTTGATTACATAAGTCTATATTCACACTGGTACAAGCATACAGTCATATGAGATACCCGAGTTTAATCCAGCTGAGTTAAACATTCTATTCAATCTACATATTTCAACAATTTAAGCCGTTGCATTTTTAAATTTCTTAAGGGGCAACTCAGAAATATCGTTATTCTCTACCGTTGTCGAACAATCCTCAACACCGTTCTGTTGTATATCCACGGGAAGCTTTCGTTTATTCGTTAATACGCGTTCACAAGTAACATCTACGTTAATATCAATAGATTCTTTAACAACGCTTATATATGTTTCCCGAGTCTCCTTCAAAGTTCCATCGAGGGCATATATACCTCCATTCCCATCAGATAAAGAAGGGTCGTCTTGCTCGAGAACACTATTTTCAACAAAACTGGTTAACTTAGTTTTACTTAAAATTTCATCGGTTTTGTCTTCAGTTGAAGAAAGCTCATCAATAAAGACATCTTTATTGTCTCCCGTCGTAACGTCATCAGTCGTTCTGTCCTCCTTGTTGTTTTCCAGACCAAGATCTCCAATGTGTTCCTCGGAAATATTTAATCTTCCACTTTTTGCCGCACCATCGAGTTTCAATGTTGTATCATTTTGTCGGTCATCGTGTTCGTTTGTTTGAGGTAACCTTTGTGTTAAATCCTTGTTATACGATGGGACTGGTTTATCCTTCTCGAGACCTTTGTTGTCATCACTAACATCTGCCGTGTTGTCTTGTGATGCTTTATCAGTAGAAAATAATGCAATAGAACCAACTATACTGTTACCATCATTAAGCGATCTTACGTTACATATTACTAAATCATGACTTTCATTCTTGCTGTCTTTTTCATGACTTTTGGCTGGATCGGCAGTCTCCATCTTAACTTCATCAATATGAGAGATGCCTTCAACAGTAACACTCTGTTTATCTTCATTTATCTCTGATTTTTTATCAGACTTTTTCACGACAGGATCTAACGGTTTCTTAAATTCAACATTAGTATTAATGACCTCCTGAGCGTTGTCGTCGATTTCTGTACTTGTCCCGTCAACTGTTCCGAATACTTCACTACTTTCTGCTACAAACCTCTTGCTGTTTGGAAACAACGACGCAAGATTTAATTTAGACACACCAGCACGACGAAGATCTTGCTCAAATTTGGTACCTTTCCAATCGTCAGCATGTAAATCAAGATTTTCATTTCCCGGTTCGCGTTTAGTAGTTGGTTCAATAATATTTGGGACTTTACTCGGATGCCTTTTTGAGCTATGCATTTTCACTTTAACCCTTAGTGCTGCAGAAAAAGAACAATGGCCACATTTGAACTTAGACTCTTTAAATACTGTTTCAAAGTCATTTATTTTACTTAATTGTGGTTTCTGTACTATTTTCATGCATCCATCTGGTCCTATTTCCGTATTGATGGTACCGGCCAACACCTGTTTATCAGTGAGAGGCATATCTGCCAACTCTTCATTGTCAATATCATTAGACTTACTAGAACATATATCAGACAATTGCTCAGTAGTAAATTCTGCATAGTCCTGATAATCCGACCCTGATGAATCGCCACTAGAAGAACATTCGCTATCGTCTTCAACGTCATCACCATCTTCATCGAGATAAAGTGAAGGATCTAAAGCTATGTTGGTATTCGCGTTGGATGTATTCAATGCAGCTATGGATTGTACTCCTATAAAACAAAATAATTGAAAGTTTATTACGCATATTATATAAATTAAAATTTAGCAATAGTTGCAAACAAGTAGTTTTGCATATCCATACTTGATCAGGCTGGATCACTGATGCATCAGTTAAAGTTGACGGCGCAGAAAATCCATTGACCAACGTGTGATCAAATACTAATATAATTTACATACAAGATGGCCCAAAGGGCCCTAGGTCGCTCACCTGTCGTAGTAGCTCATGAGGGCCCCTTAATGGTAATCAAGTAAATGCAGGCTCTATAGCAATGTACAATGTTTTCATATTGTATTAACAAGCGACCTTGTTATTTACATCACATAAACCTATAATGTAGTTGAAGCAAAGTTTTTAGTATGATTTAACCTAATGACCTATTTGATGACCCTGGATGACCCTATATCAAACTTGAACTAGATTTTGTTGAGATGATCATTGCGACCAGCTTTCATGAGGACAACATTGAGACCTCTAGCGACTACAAAAGGTTTTTCTATGATTTGACATTGTGACCTATTTTTGACCCCGGTAGACCCAATATCAACAACAACAACATTTATTTCGTCAAGGTTACATGAGTAACAACAGACACATATGAGTAAGCGTAGTAACATACGTAGTAAAATATTAAATATAGTTCATAGCAACTTATTTGTAGTTCAGTATAATAGAAGTTTAACATATCAGTGAAAGTGGTGTCCAATATTAAGAGTTGTGCATAACTATAAACTATTAAGATGATTTTCCGAATTAAAGAAATGCATATATATATATATATATATATATATATATATATATATATATATATATATATATATAGATCGTTACTAAAGAAGTTACATAGCGTTTTTACTGATTACTATTAGGAAAAAAAGTATGGATACATTTGCATGGTAGCATTTCCGGTGTAGAATATATGGAATTGTATAGCAATATGTATACGTGGTACAGTAGTGGAAAATAGTATTGCAATATTATGGAAATTGAGTATTAGCGTATAATATCATCATATTTGGTACAGTATTAAAATACATGACAACGTTGAATAATTAGCAGTAAATATATACTACTGGTTTTAAATACTTCAAAAACACAAAACAACAACAAAATACAAATGTAGCACAGTATACACTATGACCAAATGTGACTGTCACACAAATATTCAAAAAATAAACAAATGTGCATAATCTGTTCACCATTATTGGGATAAAATAAATTTATCAAATTACAGCGTTAATCAGATAGGAGACAAAAAATAGCGACTTTTTTAAGACATACATGTTATCATTATTGAGAAGTTGTTGATATTTGATTACATTTGGGAGCGTATAGTAGTATCTATCTATGAATAATGTGCGTTTGTTCTGAAAGTGGCTACATACAAGCATATAGTGCATATTGTCGCCTACACCACCTCTACAAAAAGTACATGTTCGTTCGTTATAAGGGGTATCATCCCATCTCCCGGTCTCGACGGGGAATTTATGGTTGAAAGTACGAAACTTCAGAAGTGGTATAAGGTATCTAGATGACAAAGAGATTAGGTAGTTTTCGAATTCGGTATTATCTTTGAAAGTTTTGTATTCTTTCCCTTTATTTGACTGTTCAAGTTTACCACTCCAGTTTTGTTTAAATTGTTCTATTAAGTTCGGTTTTATTATCAAATGTAAAGTCTTGCTTTGTATAGCATTTTGATTAATAAAGATGTCAGAACAACCAGTTGAATCTAGAATATTTCGGACACAATATATCCATTTACTTGGTTTGTTACCATGAATAAGATGTTTGTATATCATGTAGGAGAATTTATCTTTACTGTCATTGATAACATTTAGCCAATTTTTATCATTCTAGTTTGAAAATAAATAGTGAGTAGGTAACGACCAAGTTTGGCAAAGAGAATGTATGCCGGTGTACTTTTTCTAGAATATGTTATTTTTCTAAGAAATTCGATATGAATCTTTTCCATTATATCCGTATTTTCGTAACTCCAGATTTCACAACCATATGATAAGATAGGAAGGATTGTATGGTCAAATAGTTGCAGCTGTAAGTCGATTGGTAGGTGGAGGTTATAAATACGTTTATATAACAAGTACATGGCTTTTCTAGCTTGCGATAAAAGATGAGACCTAGCTTTATAGAAACTTCCGTTTGGTGAGAAAAAAACCCAAGCTATTTATATGAGTCAACAATCTCAAGACTGCAACCAGCCAATGTAAAATTGTAATGATGAATGCCTCGTCTATTTGAGCCAATTACTTTGACTTTTGTCTTGTTTGTGTTTATTTTAAGTTTCCAATTCTGACAATATTGGTTAAAATCGTTAAGCCATTTTTGAAATTCTTCCACAGTCTTGCTTACAATCACAGTGTCATCAGCAAACAATAAGACAATAATTCTTATAAATTTCAGCACATCGTTTTCCATCAATTCTAAATTAATACTTGTGTTTCCATTGTCAGATAGGAACTTTTGTAAGTCGTTTAGATACAACGAGAATAACAGAGGGGATAAATGTTCTCCTTGCCGGACTCCTGAGACACAAGAAAAGAATGATGATATATCGACATTTACCTGAACGCAAGATATAATATTTGCATACATATTATGTATAACTCTAAAAACCATTCCGTCTACCCCGTTACGTAATAATTTCTGAAACAATTCTACTCTTGGGATAAGGTCAAAACAACGTGAAAAATCGATGAAGCTCACAAATAGCTTTCGTTTCTATGATCGAAATAGCTCGATTAAGGTGTTGAG
This sequence comes from Spisula solida, assembly GCA_947247005.1. Classification (NCBI taxonomy): domain Eukaryota; kingdom Metazoa; phylum Mollusca; class Bivalvia; order Venerida; family Mactridae; genus Spisula; species Spisula solida. Next base: position 13,969,567 of record OX365953.1, on the reverse strand, counting down.
GACAAATACGTATATGGTCGGTAGTGGAATGATCTTTTCTAAAGCCTGCTTGATTGTCTTCAATAATATTATGGTGTTCGACAAATTTGGTGAGTCGTGCATTTAGAACTGGTGTAAATAGTTTACCGAGACAGCTTAAAATAGTAATGGGTCTGAATTTTTCCGGAGCCGTTTGCAAACCCTTTCCTTTGAATATAGGGATAATGAAGCCTTCTGTCCAACATTTAGGAATGTTTCCGGTATCTATGATAATATTGAAAAGTTTAGCGTATATAGGCAGCATTATGGATTTCGTTGATTTTAGATATTCATTAAGGATTTGATCAGATTGGCTGCACGCTTTCGCATTCTTACATTTTCCAATCATTTTATCAATTTCATCAGGGACGATTTTTGTGTTAAGAATTTCATCAGCGTTTTCAATATTTGGATTAATTTATATCTCATCAGTATCTTCAACATCAGTACCACTATTCACGTTCTTAAAATATTTCGTAGAATTCATGTAAGGTTGGTGTTTTCTCGGTATTATTACGTTTAAACTTGTTAAGAAAATTCCAGTAGGATTTGGGATTTTTTAATTTTATGTTCCGCAGTTTAGACTGGTTATGAAAGCGGTGCGTCTGTATGTGAGAATTCATTGTTTGTTTAAAGTCGTGGCTCGCACGCTTCAATACCTCTTGAGCACGTGGAGTTTTAGTCAACCGGTACTGTTTACGAGAGCGATTATAAATTAATCGTTTATTGCGACATTGAGGCCCGTACCACGGCTGATTTATACGGGTGTTATCGTTTTTATGTGATGAATAGTTCGAATTGCGTTCTGCAAAAGTTTTAGCGCTAGAGTCAGAAAATATTTTTGAAATAGAATTAACAATGTCATTTATCTTTTCTTCGCGCTGTATATTGTTTACTGCGATACTGTCAAGCTCAAGTTCAACAGAGGCTACAAGGTCGAGATCAATATTTTGTAAAAACAGAAATGAACGAAAACTGGAAAAATATGTTTAATACCTTTTAAATCAACAATTGACTCCGACTTAAGAAATTTTCAATATAAATTTCTAATGAGACTAATACCAACTAACACATATTTATATAACTGTGAATTATCACCCTCAAGACTATGTGATTTCTGCAATATGCAAGATGAAACAATAGAACACCTATTTTGGGAATGCCATGTAGCTCAAACTATCTGGAATAGATTGAGTAGTTTTCTAAAAACAAAACAATTTGAAATACAGTTCAACAGTCAAAAAGTATTTTTTGGTATTCAAGAACAAGGTATAACAAATACTGCCTTAAACTATGTCATAATTGTATGCAAATTCTATCTCTTTAAAATGAAACCAGTTAAAACAATACCGAGAATTGAAAGCTTAAAAAATATTTAGAAAATAGAATTCTATTAGAAAAACACATAGCTTTTAAACAAGAGGGCCCAAAGGGCCCTGTGTCGCTCACCTGTCGTACTAGTGCATGCACACCCCTATGGTGACCCTACACATTTTCTGAATAAAATTTAAGGAAATTCAGCCTCTATTGCAAATTTTTTAATGATTTGACCATGTTTTTGACCCCAGATGACCCAAAATGACCGAATTTGGCCTAGATTTTGTTGACATGATCATTGTGACAAAGTTTCATAAAGATTAAGTTGAAATTGTAACCTCTGGTGACTACACAAGGTTTTTCTATGATTTGACCTATAATTTAAACAAAATATTTTGGGAAAAATATTTTCCTCCATATTACTGTACAAATACATGCCATGAAGACAAAACAATACCTAAATACTTAAAAATTATGGTTCCAGTGGGGTTTGAACCCACGACCCTCAGGAAATGTCTACGCTCCCTACAGCGCTTTGATTTCCTCTTAACCATTATTCACACCCTGCTTAAAATACTAGAATATTTTGATATTTGACCTTTACAAAACTGCTGTGAACCCTGATACACATTTTCATTGGTTGATGAAATTTTACTTGTATGTATACAGATAGAGTTACAGCAGAGAGTGTAGTGACCATGAAGACTACATGTTGAAAGGTTTAAATGAGTACACACACGGTCTGAGGTTTAAATATTTCATGGTTCTACACACTGGTCATTATTAATTTGTTACAATCAGTATGATAAACTGATAGTGAGAGAGTATTATTATATAATACAAGTCATTCTTTTAACACACACACACGTTTTATATACAATGCAGAGCCTAGACACGATGTAGTTTCGGGCGAGGCAATTGAAGAGTAGAAAATGTCAATTGACAGTGTGACCTTGTTTTTTACCCCAGATGACCCAAAATCGAACTTGACCTAGATTTTGTTGACAGGATCATTATGACAAAGTTCCATAAATATTAAGTTGAAATTGTAACCTCTGATGTCAATAACTACACAAGGTTTTTCTATGATTTGACCTATAATTTAAACAAAATATTTTCCTCCATACAACTGTACAAATACATGTTATAAAAACAAAACAATACCTAAACACTTAAAAAAAAAAAAAAAAAAAAAAAAAAGTTCGGCTTCAGTGGGGTTTGAACCCACGACCCTCAGGAAAATATCAATTGACATTGTGATTTTTGTAATTGACATTGTGACTTTGTTTTTGACCCAAGATGACCCAAAATCGAACTTGACCTAGATTTTGTTGAGATGATCATTGTGACCAAGTTTCATAAAGATTAGGCCAAAATTGTGACCTCTAGAGAGGACACAACCCAATTGTTGACGGACGGACAGACGGACGGACGGACGGACGACGGACGAAGTGTGATCACAAAAGCTCACTCTGTCACTTTGTGACAGGTGAGCTAAAAAGGTAAACTTTTGTTTTTTAGAAAAGAAATGGAAACGATTCATATGACATGTTTTTGTGTGTTTTTTACACTTCACATATTAAAAATATATTTATAACTTCATAGATGATTTTTTACTTTAAAAATAAATGGGACAAAATTATAAACGAAAAACATTGTTGAACATACATTTGTCAGCAAAATGATATAATGTTAGCATGTAATTGAAATATTTTTCTATCTTGTTGTTAAATGTATTATAAATGAAAAATAAACGGGGTTACCCGAAAGGGGCCTCAAATGAAAAAAAAATTGTAAAAACACAGGCCCCTTGTCTTGTCTTCATGGGGGTTTATTGCTTATATGTGGTATGTTATTAATACATTGGGATTGTTGGTCTGGAAAATTCAGTTTACATGATACTAATGAGTGTCCATCAGAAAATATGTCTCAAAGTCAGAGATTAGTTTCAAAACTGACAATGAACAAATAATGTAATATATAACGGATACATCTTTGAATGTAAAATTTCCTATTGTCTTATCTGGTTTAAGATACATAAATTATTATTTTTACAGATATTGAGGCGAGAATTACCAATCGTATTACTTTTATGATTTATGTTTTGACTCTTATACTCTTATATCGAACTTGACAAAGATTTTATTGAGATGATTATTGTGACCAACTTGCATAAGATAAGGTCAACATTGAAACCTCTAGTGATTTCTATGATTTGACCTTCTGACCAAACTTTTTACCCCAGATGACCCAATATTCAAAGACCTAAATATACAAAGATTGGAAAAATCTACCAAATATCGCAATATCTCGCGGCAGTCTTCTGAAATCTCGCGAAATCTCGTTTGTTTTTAATTCCTTATATCTCCTGTTTTCGTTTACATAGGAAATAACTAATTAGTTTGTGCAATAGATTTATTATTCTGCTTTAAAATGAAACATAATTTATTGAAATCAGTCAAGAAATAAAACATTAGATCTCCAAGAGCCAGACTTACTCCCATTTTAATTCCAATTTCATCAGAAAATACCCAATTTGCCTCATTCAAACAATACTTTTCTGAATTCTAAAAGAGATAGAAAAACATAAGTTACATCATGCAGTAGAAGAATCATAGCTCTTCAAAATGAGATATTGGTCATTAAAAAAGGATGACAAACAAAAGCGTTCATGCAAAATATCAGCATCTGCTGCATGCCATTTTGCATTTTCTCCCCGTTTTCAATAGAGTGTCCAATCTGTGTATATTTAGGTCTTTGCAATATTGAACTTTACCTAGATTTTGTTGTTATGATCTTTGAGACAATTTGATCAAAATTATTACCCCCAGTGGCTATGCAGGGTTTTCTATTATTTGACCTAGCTTCCTAGTTTTTGACCCCGAATGACCCAATATAGAATTTGATTTACATTTTTTGGAGATGATCATTGTGACAAAGCTTCATATTGATTACATCAAAATTGTGACCTCTAGTGTCTACGCAGTCAAAATGTGGACAGACGATGGACCATGTCACCTATTTTTTACCCCGGGTGACCCAATATAGAACTTGACCTAGATTATTTGGAGATGATCAGTGTGGCCAAGTTTCATAACGATAAGGTCTAAATTAGGACCTGAAGTGACTATGCAAGATTTTTCTATGATTTTACCTAGTGAACTAGTTTTTTACCCTGGATGACCCATTTACAAACTTGACCTACATTTTGTTGAGATTATCATTGTGACCGAGTTTCATTAAGATTAGGTCAAAATGGTGACCTCTAGTGACTATTCAATGGGTTTTTATGATTTGACCTAGTGACCTAGTTTTTTACCCCGGATGACCCAATATCGAACCTCACCTAGATTTTGTTGAGATGATCATTGTGACCAAGTTTTATAATTATTAGGCCAAAACTGTGACCTCTTGTGTCTACGCTAGCAAATTGTGGACGGACGACGGACGAAGAGTGATCACACTCACTTTGTGACAGGTGAGCTAAAAATGGTTCGCTATGAATGTACGAGGCGTGTTCAAAAAGTTCATGGACTGGTCCTTTTGATACCAGCAAGTTAAGTAAAAGTTGACATGTCATATATAGTTGGAAAGCAAATTTATATATCAACAAGACCGTATGAAAACAAAATGACTTTAATTTTTAATGTGAGCAGTATCCGCATTTTAGTAATTATAGTAAAAGTTTACCGACGCAGGTCGTACATTTGCCGTTAAACACATTTTTTACTTCAAATATATTTATTATCGAAATTATACATACTTCAAGGTGCGTGAAGAAATTGTTTGGCGTATAGGTGTTTTAATGTGATATCCATCTCTTTTATCATTTTAATATCATTTTAAGACCAACTTATGACTACCAGAACTCGTCATATGCGTATTATTGATCATATATATTAGAGATTTCAGTGTGATGTTCCCCTAATTTCTTTATTAGTTATCACTGTGCGGTTGTTCGTGTTAATGAATAACGTCATGGCGTACGTTATAGATTGGAGATTCCGTGATATTCACATGTCGTGTATTTCTATCTCCATAACATTTAAACGACACCAAAACGTCTGTGTACAGTGTTTTGACATTGCGCAACATATTGGCGGGGTTTTAAACAGAAAGTTTATCCTGAAATAATACTCTCAGCAGAGAAGGTAGTGACAAAATGTGGAAAAAATCGGTTCAGGTAGCCAGATAATTCCGATTTCAAAAGCATGTACATATATAATCTGTCTACAACATTGATATTTATACAGCAAAAGTCTACGTTATTTCTGAACGTCCCTCGTATGCAAGACTGTGAATACATATTAATTCATTTGAAAATTGTCAACAGAAGAACCAACATATGTTAATAAGAAGAGAGTCGAATTTCCATAGCATCAAAATGACGTCAGCTCAACGCTTGTTTTTGGGTGGTATACACGATTCAGTGAGTGGAGTGATACGATTGAAAATGATCGAAGGTCAGTGAGAAGAACGTCCGTAAGCACGTCACAGATAACGTCAATACACGACGCCCTCGCTTGAGATAGATATTTTCGAGGCATGTGTTTTCAAAACTATGGAAGCTACACAATAATTTAATTCGCTGACTTAGAATTTAAAGGTCGTAAGTACAAAATCAATATTTTGAGAAAAGAAGAAAGCAAGAGGGCCCAAACGGCCCTAGGTCGCTCACCTGTCATAGTAGTTCATGCAGGTCCCTTAATTGAAACCAAATAAATGCAGGCTCTATTGCATGTACAAGCGACTTATTTACATTACATAATCCCATATTATTGTTTAAGCAAAGTTTTGTCTATAATTTGACCTTGTGACCTAGTTTTGACCCTGGATGACCCAATATCGAACAAGACCTAGATTTTGTTAAGATGATCATTGTGACCAAGTTTCATAAAGATAAGGCCAATTGTAATCTCTACCGACTACACAAGGTTTTTCTATTATTTGACCTTGTGACCTAGTTTGTAACCCCATATGATCCAATATCGAACTTGACTCGAGTTTGTTGGGATGATCATTGTGACCAAGTTTCATAATGATTAAGCCGAAACTACGACCTCTGGTGTCTACACAAGCTAATTGTGGACGGACGACGGACGGACGAAGAGTGGTCACAAAAGCTCACTCTGTCACTTTGCGACAGGTGAGCTAAAAACTGTCTAAAAGTACTCTTTACTTAAGGGAATACAAGCCTTTTTACCTTCAGTTTGGTCAACATGACCACTTCCGACTTTCATGAAAATAGGCTCATAAGCAGCGTCTTGAGACACAGATTTCAAATATGCACGAGTCTTATTTACGACCTTCTAATTCTAAGCCAGCAAATTGTTCATTAGACAGTGAATGATTTGTTGATGTATCTCTAAAATGGGTACAACGCAATCGTCAGTATTTTGTTCGCAGCAGAGAACAGTTAGATAATGAGAAAAAAATGTTTTATATCATGACGTTCATACCTCATTAAACAAGTCATTAAGAATTGCAAGCAATACAGAAGTCCCCTACCGGTTTGAAGCCTTTTCCAATGTTTCTGCTGCCATAACAACCACATTTTTTGTCAGAATCAAAGTATGTTTAGACGTGCATAATCCCCTTATTGCCCCCTATCCACATACCAACTTTCATAAACCTAGCTTGGAAACTGTTTCAGTTATGTCAGGATCCATATTTTTTGACGGACGGACGGACGAACGGGGGGCAAACCTATAGTCCCCTCCGGTCATAAAACGGTATGGACTAAACAATGACGTCGTTGTGCACCGCACGCGCAAACCGTATGATTTTATAATGTAGACAGAATTTTTATTTTGAAACATATTTTAATGAAATTTTGCGTACATGCTTAAAACGTTGTGATTGAATGTCGGTGAAAGTTTGAAACCAATATGAATGATATGTTTTAAGAAATAAGCAAAGTACACGAATTATTTGAACATCCCTCGTACGTATAAGTACATAGGAGAGATCATGTTCGTATACAGAGAAATTTATACGCAAATATGCCCACCAGTTAGCTATTGGTGAATGGCAGGTTTTTATTGTTTGATCATCCAATAGATTGCCGGTGGGAATTTTGCATATGAATACGGTGATCTCTCCAATATAATATGATATTGTTAACATGTGGTAGAGAATTGTCCCCTGGTTTATGTTATTACTATACGTATCTGACAGAGTCAATCATCATACTCTCCACATGACAAGTATTATCTGACATGACAAGTATTATCTGACATGACAAGTATTATCTGACAGAGTCTATTATCATACTCTCCACATGACAAGTATTATCTGACATGACAAGTATTATCTGACATGACAGGTATTATCTGACAGAGTCTATCATCATACTCTCCACGTGACAAGTATTATCTGACAGAGTCTAACATCATACTCACCACATGACAAGTATTATCTGACAGAGTCTATTATCATACTCTCCACATGACAAGTATTATCTGACATGACAAGTATTATCTGACATGACAAGTATTATCTGACAGAGTCTATTATCATACTCTCCACATGACAAGTATTATCTGACATGACAAGTATTATCTGACATGACAAGTATTATCTGACAGAGTCTATTATCATACTCTCCACGTGACAAGTATTATCTGACATGACAAGTATTATCTGACATGACAAGTATTATCTGACATGACAAGTATTATCTGACAGAGTCTATCATCATACTCTCCACATGACAGGTATTATCTGACAGAGTCTATCATCATACTCTCCACATGACAAGTATTATCTGACAGAGTCTATCATCATACTCTCCACATGACAGGTATTATCTGACAGAGTCTATCATCATACTCTCCACATGACAGGTATTATCTGACAGAGTCTATCATCATACTCTCCACATGACAAGTATTATCTGACAGAGTATATCATCATACTCTCCACATGACAAGTATTATCTGACATGACAAGTATTATCTGACAGAGTCTATCATCATACTCTCCACATGACAAGTATTATCTGACAGAGTCTAACATCATACTCACCACATGACAAGTATTATCTGACATGACAAGTATTATCTGACAGAGTCTAACATCATACTCACCACATGACAAGTATTATCTGACATGACAAGTATTATCTGACAGAGTCTATTATCATACTCTCCACGTGACAAGTATTATCTGACATGACAAGTATTATCTGACATGACAAGTATTATCTGACAGAGTATATCATCATACTCTCCACATGACAAGTATTATCTGACATGACAAGTATTATCTGACATGACAGGTATTATCTGACAGAGTCTATCATCATACTCTCCACATGACAAGTATTATCTGACAGAGTCTAACATCATACTCACCACATGACAAGTATTATCTGACATGACAAGTATTATCTGACAGAGTCTATCATCATACTCACCACATGACAAGTATTATCTGACATGACAAGTATTATCTGACAGAGTCTATCATCATACTCTCCACATGACAGGTATTATCTGACATGACAAGTATTATCTGACAGAGTATATCATCATACTCTCCACATGACAAGTATTATCTGACATGACAAGTATTATCTGACAGAGTCTATCATCATACTCTCCACATGACAAGTATTATCTGACAGAGTCTAACATCATACTCACCACATGACAAGTATTATCTGACATGACAAGTATTATCTGACAGAGTCTATCATCATACTCACCACATGACAAGTATTATCTGACATGACAAGTATTATCTGACAGAGTCTATCATCATACTCTCCACATGACAGGTATTATCTGACATGACAAGTATTATCTGACAGAGTATATCATCATACTCTCCACATGACAAGTATTATCTGACATGACAAGTATTATCTGACAGAGTCTATCATCATACTCTCCACATGACAGGTATTATCTGACATGACAAGTATTATCTGACAGAGTATATCATCATACTCTCCACATGACAAGTATTATCTGACATGACAAGTATTATCTGACAGAGTATATCATCATACTCTCCACATGACAGGTATTATCTGACATGACAAGTATTATCTGACAGAGTATATCATCATACTCTCCACATGACAAGTATTATCTGACATGACAAGTATTTTCTGACAGAGTCAATCATCATACTCTCCACATGACAAATACTTGTCAATTGCTTACAATAAAGGAAGCTAGTACTAAAAGAGCAGATTACAGTACAGTTAATTCCAACCATGTACCAATATGTAATATGTATAATCACTGAACATAGCGGCGTTAATTTAACACCCGATGACTATGTGTTGCAATCTTTGTAACACAAGAAAAGCTCAATCACCAAACTGGATTGGGATTAGTCAAGTCGTTGTGATAGTTTCCTTAATTTTATCTTCTCTTGATAATACACGATACCAAAAACCAGTACAAAAGACTACATTATACGGGGTAAAAGTGCGGCGCGTACAAGGACAAAACATTTAATAAGTTCATGTAGCAATGGGACTATATTATACCAATTATGTCAGCCACGTCATAGTATTACATGTGTATCAATACGTACCTTGTTTGTTTCTGCTGTTTTCAACAACCTGGATCAGATCAAGTTCTTGAGTTTTAAATTCCAATCCACCATGACCTTTCTCTTTGCGATGGTGTTTTCTCACCTCTGATTTGTAAAATGCTGTAAATTCGCACCAGTGACATTTAAAACGAGGCTGCATGTGTTTCATTTTCACGTGATCCATCATTCCACCACTTTTTGTTCTATACGGACAGTAGGGACACATGATGTTCCCTTCAATATCCCGCCCAAATATGGTTTGCCTTGTACACTTAGTATTACCTTTCATATCCATTATCGCACGGTATTCGTTCACTGGAACTGTAAACAACCCTTTTGACAGAAATCCCTCAATATGTTTCTCCAGATAATTATGTCGTTTGTATTTAAAAGATGTGTCTGGTGCATACTTGTGCTCTGTTCTTACATGATTTTTAATGTGCGAGGATTGACTTGCCACCATATCGCAGATGTCACATGACCAAGGCTTGTATTCTACATGCATAAACAAATGCTGTTTCATCTTGGACTTATCTTTAGATATATGGTTGCACGTCTCAGGGTCGAATACACATTTGTAAATTGACTTAAAAGTTGTTCGATTTCTTTCCTGAAACTGTTTAATCTTGACTGGTCCGCTTATCTGCGATATCAGCATCGACGAGTTTTGAAGTGGTTTGTCCGTCGACCACTCAGTGGCTTGCTCTGTTTGATTTGTCTCTTCTTGCATTTTGGCAGTAGTTTGTTGGTCAATGTTCACCTCAGAAGCTGGTTTTGGAGCAGGCCACTTTCCAGGTAGTTTATTGACAGGATGATTGTCCACAGAATGCGTTTTGTCAGAGATGGGTGTTGGCTGCATAGCGTCCATGGAGTCCGGGAGGGCCTCCTTTCGTTTTAAACCAATACACTGACGAGGCGAGCCTGACAATACAATACAGTTAACGTTATTATGTTATCAAATAACAAGAGGGCCATTGGCCCTAAAGCGCTTCGTGCTCAGGTGAGCTAAAAATGAAAGATTAGAAACTAGAGCTATCACGGAATTTCCGAATATGATTAATATTTCACAGTAAAGCTTTGTGACACAATCAATCATTAGTAATGATCGTACACGTTGACATTGACCACTTCTAATAAATCTAGGCCTTCATATCACAAAGTGAGGATATGTTACCTTGGCCTTGGCAGATATATTATAAAGTGAGTACTATATAGCGGGTATATTTCACGGGAGTCATTGTTCGCGTTTTCTGGATCCCTTTGAATTCACTGTGTCTTGGATTTAGCGGAAACGACCTTAACCATGAAAGGGGAGGTAAATCTTACATAAGTTACACAGGGGGAAAAACATACATTAATTGCTGAACTCGGCAACTTAAAGCAATACCGTAAGAAAACCACCAGGCGAATTGAAAATTAAAATGTTCATTTAGTGTGGTTTAATTGCGAAGGTACGTACGATTTCACAAGTCCCATATTGCAATCATAATCCATAATTAATTAAACACGTCTGACATTTTATAACTCAAAATGCGCTATACATGTATTATTATTGTTCACACACGCAAAAACAAATCCATGCTTCCGATATGCAGGAATATGCTATGCCATTTTCTCACCTCAGTGTGTACACACGCAGCATCTGAGTTAAAGCGTTTGGTCTTGTTGTTGCGCACAAGAAAACATTTGGTTATAAAGAGTCTAATTATCAGGAGTGAAAGGTGTTTACTGTAAAATCATTTAATTTCGATGGGATGAAATTTCGTGGTTTTGGTGAAAAAGACCATTTCGTGGGGACGTAAATTCGTGGATTTCGTATTTCAGTAAAAAAATCGGGTCAAAACCTTTAAAAAATCAGGTCAAAACCTTCACTAATGATCAGAATTCCACTATTAAAACATCAACCAATGCTTATAAATAATATTGTTAATATACGTAAGTCTGTTAATGAACTGACAAGCAAACATGGATTGATGCTTAATACCTCCCAATACGCTGTCATATTCTTTAAACAACATAGCTTATAATTGTTTATCATTTAGATCGCAATTCATATTGATAATCCTACTAATAATGTCACACTGTTTATTGCATGGATGATACACAATATACGATATAACGATTACTTAACACCCTATTTTAAAATCCACAAGTGTTATCATTTCTATTGTTTACATGGCGCATGCAATTTATAAATGTGTGTTAAACACTTTGGGTCAAGCTGAAATTGATTGCAGTATTTGACACGTCTAAAAATAGACATAGTGGTACTGTGTAAGTTTACCTGTATGCAGATGTAGTGGAAGCTGCTTTACACTCAGTTATTGGAGCATAGGCAGTTTAAACCACGTATAGTTTATGAAGTCACAATGCATTCAGAAAAAAATGTAATTCTGATTGGAAACTTAATATGTTTTGATCTGGTAATTAATTGACAGTCTGATAGAATTTATTATGTTTTATGCTGTAAGTAAACTACCAAAATCCTAGAAACATAAAGAGACTTATTTCAACATGTAATTTGTAAACAAAAATGGCGGTCGCCGTAAATTTGAACATTTTCCATTTACATATTAATTGGTTAAATATTTCGTTGGGATTTGATTTCGTGGTTTAGTTCATCCACGAAATCAACGAAATTTAATCCCCCACGAAAATTAATGATTTTACAGTATATGACAATTGAACCCCCTGTGCATGATTTATTTATCCTCGGCACCGGTATAACATATATGTACATGCGCTTCTGTTCTTCCAACTTTGATGATTTATAATTTACGGGATTTACAAATTACTTTTTTATACATAGTACGCTTGTTTATTGTATATGTTCTGTTCTGTATTCATAAATCATTCGTTGCGTGTCGACAGTTATTATTCACGGTTTGTTCGATGACAAAGTTGACTAGCATTTTTTCGTATCTAAACAGTGAGGATATGTTACCTTGACCTTATGAAGTATATCACACAGTGGGGATATGTTACCTTCACCTTATAAGGTATATCATACAGTGAGGACATGTTACCTTGACCTTATGAGGTATATCATACAGTGAGGATATGTTACCTTGACCTTATGAAGTATATCACACAGTGATGATATGTTACCTTGACCTTATGAGGTATATCACACAGTGATGATATGTTACCTTGACCTTATGAGGTATATCACACGGTGAGGATATGTAACCTTGACCTTATGAGGTATATCACACAGTGAGGATATGTTACCTTGACCTTATGAGGTATATCACACAGTGAGGATATGTTACCTTGACCTTATGAGGTATATCACACAGTGAGGATATGTTACCTTGACCTTATGAGGTATATCACACAGTGAGGATATGTTACCTTGACCTTATGAGGTATATCACACAGTGAGGATATGTTACTTTGGCTTTGGGAGGAATATCAAAATACAAGAGGGCACATAGGGCCCTATGTCGCTCACCTGTTCGCATTGTTAAAGTAGAAAGGCTCAACCACAGAACATTGTTACGAATTTATTAAGTTCTTTCAGAAGATTTTTAAAGATTTTACTTTCATTATTGAGAAAAAACGCGCCCTCCACTGACAGCAATGTTTTTTTAACAAATCGCAAAAAAGTTGTCAATTTGGTAAGATGGTCACCCAACAACAACAACGTAAATTTATTTGGAAATCTGGCAAGTGGTTGATTTTTTCTGATTTTTAAAAAGTTTTTCCAATCGGTTGCCATGGCAACCAGAGTTCAGCGTAGATTATAACTCTTTAAGCTATTTTTTAGAAAGGACCACCCAAGGAACAATTTAAGTAGTTTATAGATAAATCCAACCAGTATTTTTTTAGAAGATGTTTAAAGCTTTTACTATAGATATATAGGGAAAAACAGCGCCCCACCCACTAGCGGCCATATTTATTGACGAATCACGACAAAAATGGCAGTTTTGTAAGAAGGTCACCCAACAACTATTTCCGTAAAGTTATTTTGAAATACGGCCAGTGGTTGATTTTTTATGATTTTTCAAAAGTTTTTTAAATCGGTTGAGTTCTGCATGGAATATAATTATTTTAGCTATCGTTAGAAAGGCCCACCCAAGGAACAATTTTACCCATTTATAGTTGGGAATAACTCGACAACAACACGTGTTCCGTATTTTTATATTATTTGTCATAGTATATATATATATATATATATATATATATATATATATTTTTTTTTTTTTTTTTACCCATTATAGTAAAATCCAACAAGTACTTTAAGAGGAGACGATTTTTAAAGCTATATATATATATAGGGATTTATTTGGTATGTTTATTACGAATCGCAACAAACATGTCAATTTTGTAAAAGGGTCACCCAAGTTCTATAAATATTTTGAAATCTGGCCAGCGGTTGATTTTTTATGTTTTTTTTAAAGATTTTCAAAGTTATTTATAGATAACAATTCTTTTAGCTATTTTTAGAAAGACCACTGAAGGAACATGCCTGTGAAGTTGAAATTGGCCAAGCCGTTTTGGAGTAGACATTGAATGAACTGTTGACGCATGGACGCACGAACGGAAGAAGGGTGATCACCAAAGCTCATCCTGTCACTATGTGACAGGTGAGCTAAAAACTGCAATATTTCATTAAGCTTGAAATTCTCATTTTTCAACTGCTGATAAAAGTTTCAAAATCACTTGTTGCAGAAAGGTGTAAAAATGCAAAGGTTTTTGTATAAAGCGTCCCTTTACACCCTAGAATTTAAGTCAGTTTGATATTCAATTGATGATATTATACAATACTTACCAGTTGGGGCGTCGGACATTTCTTGGTCAATATTAAGTTCAGTGACAATAACTGGATGTCCCTTATGTACCTCACGTATGTGATTCTCAACAAACGATCTGAAACAATCAATATGAACTGTTCTACACTGGACTTTATTCCTATCAGCGTACAATGATGACATTTGCGGATTTAGCTCAGTGGTAACGCACTGGGCTGTCAATCCAGAGGTCGTGGGTTCAATCCCTGGCATCGGAACTTGACATTTCTGAAATATTTATAATATTTCCCGCTATATCTGGCCGTGTGGTATGCAAAGTATCTGGAAGTACCAGGAAGCTGTGTATCGGTGCTATACACCGGGCACATTAAAGAACCAGGCTGTCTATTCGAAATAAGAGCTATGCGCACTTCTGCAGCACCGGACATGCCTATATCTAATGTCTCTCTCTCCCTTAAGGGGCTTTCTCTCAGTCTGTCCATCTGGTCAGATCATGCTGTATCTGTACTGGTAGAGGAAGCACCTGCGCCCTTGTGGCTGCAACACAATAATGTAAAGTGCCTTTGAACGTGCGTTAGCATGAAAAGGGCGCTATATACATCTGGTGTATTTTTTTTATTATTTGCTTAACAGTAACGACATATCAGTTTGTGTACAATGATGACATATTCTTAACGGTAACGACATCTCAGTTTGTGTACAATGATGACATATTCTTAACAGTAACGACTTCTCAGTTTGTGTACAATGATGACATATACTTAACAGTAACGACATCTCAGTTTGTGTACAATGATGACATATTCTAAACAGTAACGACATCTCAGTTTGTGTACAATGATGACATATTCTAAACAGTAACGACATCTCAGTTTGTGTACAATGATGACATATTCTTAACAGTAACGACATCTCAGTTTGTGTACAATGATGACATATTCTTAACAGTAACGACATCTCAGTTTGTGTACAATGATGACATATTCTTCCATTAACGGCATTCCAGTTTGCGTATAATTATGTCATAGTTTTAACAGTAACGGCATTCCAGTTTGAGTACAATGATGATATAGTCTTACCAGTAACGGCATTCCAGTTCGCGTATAATGATGTCAATAGTTTTAACAGTAACGGCATTCCAGTTTGAGTACAATGATGACATAGTCTTAACAGTAACGGCATTCCAGTTTGTATACAATGATGATATAGTATTACCAGTAACGGCATCTCAGTGACCTTATCTGTAAATGGCCTTGATTTAGTAGCGATGATAATTATGACGACGTTTATACATTGTATTAAGATAAGGCTTAACCTGTGACCTCTGGTGCTATGTACAGAGCTATGCTACTATTTGACACAGTGACTTAGTTTTGACTCCCGATGAACCAATATAGCATACTTACTTTGGTGAACGTCTGTACCCGCAATAAGGACACTGATATCTCTGAGATTCATGTCTGTACATATGATTGTGGATAGTTTTATAATTCTCCGTACCATATCCACATTTATTACAGATATAGCGAGGACCGTGTCCGTAATTCACTCGATAGTCTTTCAAGCTTTTCTTCTTTTCGAAGTTTTTGCTTTGCTGTTTATGTAAACTTTGGTTGGGATATTTCCCGGATATGAAAGATTCAATCAAAGGAGTAGATGTGTACACCGAATCGCTGAAGTTTGGGCTGACATCTGGTGACTGAATGAACATATTGTCACTCAAATCCTTGGATAAAACTGAACGGAGATTCAACTTCTGTGCAAATTGTTTCAGTGCGTTAACTTCTTCGTGTTGTTCTTCTGCACCATCGTCTATGACGTCATTGTTTGTTGTGTCATCTTTACTTCTTTTTACTGTAGGCCTATCTAAGTCGGCGTTTCTCTCAGCATCTGCTGAAAGTATGGTTATGCAGTAAGGTAAGACGAACTATTGATGCGATTGCGTTTCTTAAGCTTCAAATTGAAATAACCTCACAACAACAAGTTTACAGACAGAGGTATTACTCGCCTAAAATGCGGAAAATGATTGTTACCGTATAATACTTTAATACTAAAATGGCCTAGGAGAGAAACGAGGAATTTCGGTCTAACTAGCTATAATCAAACACCGATCACTTCACTTGGATTTAAAAAAATCTTTAAAAAGTAGATAAAGCTATGCGATAGTGTATTATGATATGTTGCTCAAATATATTGCCATTTATAGATCAGCTATAATCAAAACGGTAACATAAATGTACATTAGCATTGGTGAATGTTAGAAATTCTGAAAAACCTGAAATCTTCAAAAATTGACAGTTTTCATAAGGAAAATGAAGAAAAACAGACGTTTTGTTACCCTCAGAAACCTGAAGTTCAGGCATATGCCTGAAAACTTTCACCCATGCATTAGTTTTATACCTTCATCATCTACATGTTCCAGAGATTCATCAACATCGTCAACTAACGAATCGTTCGCATACTCCGCAATATCTTCTGGTTCGTTACCTTTAGAAAGATCGATTACTCTCACTGGCTTGTTTCTGTGCGTATCTCTTACATGACGTACAACATAAGATCTGGGGAGAAAGATTGTGATTAGTTTGTGCTTCAGTTATGTCATTCACTCACAACGCATCGCACACTTCTACCAATCCGACGTCTAACATTTTCATAAACAATGGAGGTAGGAGTAGTATACTAGTACTTGATAGCGATAGCTGTTAGTCATCAAAACAAAGCATTAGAAAATAAAGAAATACCTATCGATTTATTTTATAACTGCTGTTACAATTGTCGCACACCGGGCGTACGACGGGTCTACAATGTAAATTTGTTTTTGGACTATCGTACGTCCGTCGCACGTCCATCGCACGAATTTTCTAAATCGTTCGTCCGTCATGCGGAGTGAAATATCATCGCGGACCCGCGACAATTTCTAAATTTTCTACGTCATGCGACTATTGTACGTCTGTCGCACGATGCCCTACGTCGTTGACAATGGACGTACGACGGACGCACGATTTGGGTATGAGTATAAGGTCACGACGAAGTAGGACATTGTGCGACAGACGTACGGTAGTCGCCTGACGTAGACAATTTAGAAAGTGTCCAAGATATTTTCAGACGAACGACGGACGTACGATGCGTATATTTCGTACTTGCGACGGACGCTTGTTAGTTCCCGAATTGTCATCGCAGACCCTTAGTACGTCCGTCGTTCAAAAATTGTGAAAGGAGTATAACAGACGATTTGGGAAGAACAAGACGGATTAGCAACCACCTTGGAAACAATACATCTTGGGCCGACTAGCGGCAATCGTGGGTTGGTTGTACGGAGGACGTACGATAACTGGTCATCGTGCTGTCGTGTGATGATTGTATAGCCGTGTGAGTATCGTACGTCTGTCGTACGAATATTTCACCATTGCCAATAAATACCTCAAAATCACCATCGTACGACAGACGCACGACCATTTTGACCGCTTCACAAAACCACACAATTCCGACGTACAACCGCACTCGCAAGCATCGTACGCATACATTCACGAGACAATCGTGAAAGGAGTTTATATGAAAAGTTTATTCTGATATATTCTAGCATCGAGGTAGATCGGTTAAAAAAGTAACCCGACTGAGTAATTCACACTTACCTTGGATATTTACGATGGTCACAATACGGACACTTATACTTCTGTGGTCGGTGTCGATAGAGGTGATGTTTCATTTTCGGATGAGTATCGCAAGCATACGGACAGAGAGCACACATAAACTTTGGTGAACCCATTGGATTGATTCTATATAAT
This sequence comes from Spisula solida, assembly GCA_947247005.1. Classification (NCBI taxonomy): domain Eukaryota; kingdom Metazoa; phylum Mollusca; class Bivalvia; order Venerida; family Mactridae; genus Spisula; species Spisula solida. The sequence continues at coordinate 13,951,143 of OX365953.1, read as the reverse complement.
TTATTAAGAGACAATTTATACTCAATACCAGGGACCACGTTGCCAGACGGCACTGTACCATCGGCGGATTTAAGTTTAGCTTTAATCGCTTCGGAAGCAGCAAACGATCTCTTGAACTGAGGAACTTTAATAATCGTCTGGTGGGCTTTTTCTTGAAGCTGATTGATCGTAGTGCGAGTCTCGTGGGTATTTCCCATTTCGCCATTGGTTGGGTTGTCAATGTCGAGTGGTTCAACTTTAATGTCTCGATCTAGAGCACTATTGCCAACACCTGCATAAACATACACATCAAATTATCGGTTAATGTTTTGATTTTATGTTATTACGCAATAGTAAAATGCACTAACAGGACGTTACAGAATTTAAACAATTTATTCAACATAATATATTAATCACTCGTGACACTCCATGCATGTCGTTAACACTACGAAAGGATAAGAGCAACAGCCGCTATCCCTGGTACTGTTGAGCACCAAGCAAAACAACTACTGGTTATTTATGACGCGGACAGGGAGCCCCCTGTACATGTATATCGCACAATACAATTACAAGCAGTATGTAAGGGCGGGTAACCACTAATGCTCGATCATCTGTACGTAACTTACACAAACATGGTACACGTTCACATCCCAACTGATTAACAAAATATGTTACCGTTGTTTTTAGCTAACGTGTCAACGTGTCCTTCGTCTTCGTCAATGGAGTCGTTTTCTATAACATTAACAGGTGACATCTTATGCTTCACACGACAGTGGTGTACAACGTTAGATCTAAAATAAACCGGTATTATAAAAATCAGTAAGAATCGATGCCCTTCATTTAGAAACAAGAGCGCCAATATTACCCTTTATCGCTCACCTGAGACGAGCAACGTAGTAAGAATGGATTTAAATACCAAAAAGGTTCTTCCAAACTACAATATATGTGTACCAGACCTGACATATTTATACAAGAGGGACCAAAGGGCCCTAGGTCGCTCACCTGTCGAAGTAGTGCATGCAAACCCTGTGATTTGACCTAGCGACCTCACACTTGACCTAGATTTTGTTTAGATGATCATTGTGAACAATTTTCATAAAGATTAAGCTAAAATGGTGACCTCTAGTGACTACACAGGGATGATTTGATCTAGTGACCTAGTTTTTGACCAAGGATGACCAATATTAAACTTGACATAGATTGCGTTAAAATAATCATTGTCACAAAGTTTCAAAAAGATTAGGCCAAAAGTGTGACTTCTTGTGACTACACAAGGTTATTCTATGATTTGACCTTGTGACCTAGTTTTTTACCCCGGATGACCCAATATCGAACTTGACCTAGATTTTGTTGAGATGATCATTGTGACCATGTTTCAGAAAGATTAGGCCAAAATTGTGACATCTAGTGTCTACACAAGGTTTTTCTATGATTTGACCTTGTGACCTAGTTTTGACCCCGGGTGACCCAATATCGAACTTAACCTTGATTTTGTTGCGATGATCATTGTGACCGTGTTTCAGAAATATTTAGTCAAAATTATGACCTCTAGTGACTACACAATGTTTTTCTATGATCTGACCTTGTGACCTAGTTTTTGACCTCGGATGACCCAATATCGCAGTTGACCTAGATTTTGTTGAGATGATCATTGTGACCAAGTTTCATAAAGATTCGGCCAAAACTGTGACCTCTAGTGTCTACACAAGCAAATTGTTGACGGACGACATACGACGGACGACGGACGAAGAGTGATCACAAAATGTCACTATGTGAGCTAAACATGATTGAAAATTATGATTTTGTTTAGAATGGCTGGAACTCGTTTTTTGCTCGGATGAATTGGTTGTGGAGAAATTACACGGGTAAAATCGTAGTGAATTCTAAAGTTGGTATGTAACAATACTTGGGGGGAAATCCCCCAAGTAAAAATTTTGACCTGTAGTGACTACGCAAGGTTTTTCTATCATTTGATCTAGTGACCTTTGTTTTGACCACATATTACCCAATATCCAACTTGAACTAGATTTTGTTGAAATGATCATTTTGGCTAAGTTTCGTAATGATTTGGCCAAAACTGTTAGCTATAATGTCTACGAAAGCAAATTGTTGACGGACGACGGACGACATACGACGGACAAAGAGTAATCACAAAAGCTCACCCAGTCACTTTGTGAGAGGTTAGCTAAATATTTTGAGCCACGACGGACATCAAACCAAGATAAGTCAAAAGTGTGACCTCTATTGCGTTCACAGGGTTTTCCTTTGATTTGATCTGGTGAACTAGATTTCGACCCTGAATCACCCAATATCGAAAAGGGTTCATATGATCATTGTGGTAAAAAGTTTTATAATGATAGTATGGTCACAATGTTGTCCTTTAAGTTAACCTAATGGCCTAGTTTTTGAACCCGGACGACTCAATTTCACAAGGGGCCAGATTTTGTATACTAGTAGACAGCATTATGAACATTTTTCATAAATATTCTACCACAATTGTGACCTCTAGTGTGTTCGGAAGGTTTCCCTTCGATTTAAACTAGTGCATTTCGATAGGGACCCAAATTAGTAGTGATGGTCATTGTGACCAAGATTCATAACAATTAAACCAAAAACGTGCCCTCGGTGAGTTCACAAGGTTTTCTAGTGACACAGTTTTGAAAGGGTCCATATTTTGTACAAGTGGTAATTGTGTTTCATTAAGATTATGCCAAATTGGTAACATATCGATATGTAACATTGCAACGCACTATGGCGTTGAAATCGCAAACAGCAAAGTGCGTTCTTAACGCACTATCGTGCTAAACCAAGTTTCTTTTAACACCAAGTACGTTCCTGTACAAGTGTATAGTGTCCTACAGGAAGAAACGTGTATAAGAACAACATGTAATTGCACAGCATATACCAAATATTGCTAGATTTGCTAAACCGTCAGAAACTCAGGAGGTTGGTATATATATATAGGTATTTGCGGTATGTCACAAACTGTATAAAATTTAATTATCTAAAAGTTTGGGACAAAATTGGCATATCACCATGACTTACAAACTCCCATAAGTTATTGACAATTTTTCAAATAATATAAGGTTACCCCTCAATACTAGTTTTCGATCTAAAAATAATGTAGAAATCTTTATTTTATACGATTTGATTTACCGCAAACTACATTAAATTATGCATTTCCCTGATATTATCGGTCGGATAATTTTTTCTTTCATATATATGACATGGTGTTTACCTTGGAGCAGAGGTAAAATCACAATATCCACATCTGTATGATTTCTCTTCATGCCGATATTTGTGAGTATAGATGGTGGCCCGTACCGGTGTCTGGAACGTACACAAGTTGCACGTATACATATATACACCATTGTCTACACGTATACTGTAGTAATCTGTCTTAGATGTCTGACATTTAGGCGGTTTGAATTGCCTCTCATCGGCGATAACTCCCGACGGTTCAATCTCGTCGGCTGATGAGATACTTTCTTCTGAATTAAAATCTTCATCATCGATTATTTCTCTACCTCTCGTACCACCAACCGAGTCATTGTCCACAGTACTGTTGTTGGATATAGTATTGATTGTCGTCCAAGCGCTACCACTGGTTTTAAGTTTTGCGATAGTCTTGTCTCTAGATTCCTTGGATAACTGGATGACATTCATGTTAGTTGTCTTGTGAAATTTAAGACCATGTTGTGTTATTTGATGAGGAAATGCTGCTTTATAATCACACAATGAACATTTCACAAAATGGATTTTGTGAATTCCTGACAAATGTACCCGTATTGTGTTTTTAGAAGTTTTATAATCGCAGAATGGACAACAACGACGACCAAATTCGTCGGTGCGGTGATAAACTTCTAATTTATCATAATACTTTGAATCCTTCATTCGCACTTGAGCCGTACCAACCGCTCCAGTTACAGTTGGTGTTCTCATTATATCGGGCGGTGTGTCGTCTGGAAGTTCCAACGGTTCCACATTATCCATCTGATATGTATAATTCGGTTCAAGAATCGGTGGCGAAGAGGAGCGTTCGCTTGAAATATCCCGTGAATCATCACTAGGAGTCTTTTGCAAACTTAGCTTAATTTTCAGTCCAGATGGTTTGGAAATATATGTCGGTGATTCCTCATCGCTATCACCGTCAAAATTGTCGTCGTCATCTGGGTTAGGTTCTGACTTAATATTCATGAATATAGACTGGTCAGGGTCAGTTATATCATCCGTATCATTATTGTCATGTTTAGGATGTTTAGCGATACTATTCAACGATGCATTCACTGATGCTCTAGTCCGCATACTGATGTTTGGTTTTGAGTATGGAGGTTTAGATATAGGAGATGTTGACGTGCTTTCAGGTTTCATAGGTGTTTTAGTTGGTGTTTTAGTGTTGGGCGACTTGGTGCCCTTGACATCTGATTCGGGTGATTTGACAGGCGTCTTAGACTTCCGGCTCTCCTCTCCCAGCTTTGCACAATTGTTGATAACTTTTTCAATACGTGAGACACACGTGTATGTGAATGCTTGCTCCGGGTGTTGTATGTGTAAGTGGTGCTCAATATCCGTGTCCAGTTCAAACATACTAGAGCAGTACTCGCATTCATAATCTTCCTTTCGCTCACTATGGGTACGCACTAAGTGAGTATATATCGCTTTGCGTTTATCCGTCCTGAAGGGACACTGGTCGTGAATACACGCATAATGTTTGTGATCCTTCTTTGACATATTTTATCAATGTCCAGTACTTTAAAATACGACAGCTTGGGTTTCTTTCAATGAACGATAGAATCTGAAAAATTAAACAATCGATTAGTTATTTATTGACAATCTAAGATGAACAATAACTGACGGTGCTATGTCAGATATGCAATATTTAACGATGCATCAGACATTGAATACTACATGATCTGCATTCTGCGACAATGTAATAATACCTGCATATGTTCTAAAATAATGTCAATGAGACAATATAGATACTAGTAGAACATCTTGACTGTCGTCACCCGCACCGTGACAACAATAATACTCCGTAGAGCATACAAAAGTAACCTAATAACCTGTCTCCGTCATTCGCACCGTGACAACAATAGGACCCCTGGGATCATATGTCGGTAACCTAGTAATCTGTCCGTCATCCGCACCGTGACAACAATAACACCTCTAGGATCATATATCGGTAACCTAGTAACCTGTCTCCGTCATTCGAACCGTGACAACAATATAACCCCTGGGATCATACATCGGTAACCTAGTAATATGTCCGTCACCCGCACCGTGACAACAATAACACCCCTAGGATCATATATCGGTAACCTAGTAACCTGTCTCTGTCATTCGCACCATGACAACAGTAGTACACAATAGTTCATATATCGGTAACCTAGTAATCTGTCCGTCACCCGCACCGTGACAATAATATTACTCCGTATATCATATGTCGGTAACCTAGTAACCTGTCTCCGTCATTCGCACCGTGACAACAATATTACCCCGTAGATCATATGTCGGTAACCTATTAACCTGACTCCGTCATTCGCACCGTGACAACAATATTACCCCGTAGATCATATGTCGGTAACCTAGTAACCTGTCCGTCACCCGCACCGTGACAATAATATTACCCCGTAGAGCATATATCGGTAAAACCTAGTAACCTGTGTCCGTCATTCGCACCGCGACAACAAAATTACCCCGTAGATCATATGTCGGTAAAACCTAGTAACCTGTCTCCGTCATTCGCACCGTGACAACAATATTACCCCGTAGATCATATGTCGGTAACCTAGTAACCTGTCCGTCACCCGCATCGTGACAATAATATTACTCCGTAGATCATATGTCGGTAACCTAGTAACCTGTCCGTCACCCGCACCGTGACAATAATATTACCCCGTCAATCATATGTCGGTAAAACCTAGTAACCTGTCCGTCACCCGCACCGTGACAATAATATTACCCCGTAGATCATATATCGGTAACCTAGTAACCTGTGTCGGTCATTCGCACCTTGACAACAATAGAACCCCTTAGATCAAACATCGGTAACCTAGTAACTTGTCCGTCACACGCACCTTGACAAAATACAGCCCCGTTGATCATATATCGGTAACCTAGAAACCTGTCCGTCACCTGCACCGTGACAACAATAGATCCCCACGTCACACATAGGCTGGGACAAGAGCGTTACAAATGGCACAAATGCGACGCACATTGCTACCGAATGCGTAATATATCCTACAAGCCTGTCCATCGATAAGTTCCGATTTCGCGTTTTTAGTTACCGACTGCACTGTTATATTAGGGATAATCGGACATGAAGGAGTGCCGACGAGTCATGATTCTTAAAAAAAACTAGTCGGCTTACCAAGACGATTCCAACATAAATGTTAGACTGTCTCAATATTGAGATGCTTTTATCGTTACGGTGGTCTTTCAGTGAATTCCCAATGTATGTTTGAGAATTAAATGAACAAAATATACAATTGGGAATCAACAAATGCAACACAACTAGCATTAAATGTGTTCGCATTAAATCACAGTTTAATGTAAGACTGTTAGACACCATGTAGATCAGAGCTACTTTATGCACGTATATACATGCAGGCGGCACACAGACCAGCCTCACTCTGTACTACGATACATCAGTGCATATCATACTCCATTCACATCTAGTGTACCGTGATGCCGTTAGTTACAAGCTGACGGTAAATAGTTCCCAGCAATCCTCAATATTTGAGGTCAAGATAATGTGTTTCTGCAGATACCGACATCACGCAGCTAGAGAGAGAGAGAGAGAGAGAGCCTTCATATTGGAACATTACGCTGATAATACAGACTTGGCCATTATCTACAATCAGTTACCTTCTCTCCTACACTAGCATTCTTTGCCTATCACTCGATGCACAATTCATCTTGTAGGTCTCCTTGGTTAACGGTATTCTAGTTAACACTTAGAATAGTGTCCCTTCGATCAATGCTCAATGAACGAACTAATGTACATATTATATCTACACCAGCAGTTGGCAACATTCAGGCTGTTTTGGCAAGGTGTGTATGTTTAGTTTATTGTGAGGTCTGTTATGTTAGCAGCTTTTCATTCAGTATAGTTTGTCCCCGTACAACATTCATGAGTTCGTGTCTATCGTTCCGTTCTATAATCATGTTTCATTATACGTTTTACTAGTATGTTTTAACACTATGGTGGTATAATTATAATAACATCTTCATTTTACGAAGGTTACATTAAGCTATACAGAGTAATCAAACAACATATATCTTATTTTTATATGGCCTTCTAAACGCATACAAATACACAAATGCAACAAATAAACGAAATCAATAAGAACACATCAATCAATAAACACATTCGTCGACAGACACTAAGAAATATTATTAATCATTTAAATGATGACAATGTACAGTGAAATAATACAACTAACATTCATCCATGTACACTGTATATGAAGTTAATTATTGAAAACATTAAAATTGCTGCGTAAAAATTTCAATCAATTTATTAGTATATATATATAGGTTATAAACCACTAAATGCATACGCGGACCAAAATCGGATGATACGCTCAGATAGTCCTTACAGAAACTTCTGTTTGCCTGAAAATTGTGATATGTCTCGACAAAATGGAACTAGAATCATCTTATTGAGTTTAAAGGTATTGTATACATGTAGTTGAATGAGTGAATGTGTTTCATCTTGAATATTTTGAGATTTTGGCATATTTGACAAAGCGAAAGTAGAGTAGGGTAAAACCCACATTGGATCGGTCCGCGCGTCTGTAAAAATGTGTCTACCGCCTTTGACGAACAGAATATTTCTTATATTAAACATGACCCCCTGTTTTTATGTCTTATTTGTAGCTGAAACATACTGCTTTTCAATGATATAGGTCTGTCAACTGGCCATAGACTTTAACATGATATAATCTGGGGCTGACAATTGTCACGTTACATTGAGCTAAAGAACAATTTTATTTAGTGGTGTGTGGCCTATAGCTAGTTTTTATACATATTCTAAAATTAGCAAGAAGCAGTCACAGACAGCCATATCCCAGCCGAGGGAAAATTATTGGGCCAAAAAATATTGAATACAAATATTATTTGTAACATAAATTATGTGAAAGTATAGTTTCCATCCAATGAAAAGATTATCTCTATATCCAAGTTTATTACATTCAAAATAAACATAGACAACAAGAAGCAGACATAACACGAAAACCAGGTTAACTGTGAACTTAATCAAACCACTTTCAATCCCAATTGTTGTCTTCACAAAAACTACTACGAACATAGCAAGATTCTAATGTTATTGAGCAATTTATCTATTTTTAGTAACTGTGACGTTGACCCCCTCCTATCAGCCCACTGTCAATTGCAAGTGTCGTCTTCACATAAGCTATATGCACTACAAGTTTCACAATGACATCTCATTCCTAACAAAAGTTATTGAGTGAAAACTTTTTTCATTTTAGTAACGATGACCTTGATCCCCACATTCAACACCAAGTGTTGTCTCTTCACACAATCTGCCTACACGGCTAGCAAGTTTCATCATGTTATCTCAATCCTTACAAAAGTGAGCACAAATGTTTTTTTTCTATTTTTAGCAACGGTGACCTTGACCCCCATCGGCCCCACTTCCCATTGCAAGTGCCACCTGCACACAAATTACCTACACAGCAAGTTTCATTGTGATATCTTATTCCTAACTTAAGTTATCCATCAATTTTTTTTCTCTATAGCTTACACATGTCCAAAATAAACAAAGGGCCATAATTCTATCAAAAATTGTCAAAACCATGACAATATGCGCTATTGCACCTCATGAGGGTACATCTGTGAAAGTTTCAACAAAATTCCTGTAGACATGTAGGATGGTTTGCACACAGAAAAAATTGTTCTCTATATCCTGCACTTTTGTTCTTGGTTAAAAAGTAAAAAATGTGAGTTTTCGTTTTTAATCAATGAAAATATGCTATCACGTAGCTGTTGAAAGGACTATGAACTAGAGAAAGAAATTGTAAGATAAAGTTTGCACCAGCTCTTATATTGCTTTTAGACTTTGTCATTTTTATGTTACATGTAAATAGCCCTTACTAAATCCTGATCACTCAGAATTCGGACATTTGTGCAATAATTAGTAAGAAGATTTACAAAATAAAGACTTGATTTTGCTTGATCTTGTAACAAAACATGTCTTGTTTAATACCAAATAATTATCTCGGAACGCACAGAATGCACCAGATTGATCCATTGTTTTAAAAAAATGCCCCCCGGACCCCCCTACTTACTACTATATGATAACGTTCTATTTTACCAGCTATTAACATTAAATGTGATCCCCCATCTTCAAAAAATAATTTTTCGACGACCCCCCCATGTTGAAGACGCTCCAACGCTCTAGTAGCATACTAGTATGACTAGGTCTAAAGAATGCAATTGGTGATAAAGCATTCTCCTGCCCTTTTTGTTCAAAAGCTACTTTACATGAGAAGCCCTGTGCAAAGAGGCATTTTAATGAGAAAGGTACATATGGTCTATTACATCAACAATGTTGGTGAAGAAAATCAAATCATCATTTTCATGACTAACTGTACAAACAACAACGATGAAGTGAACTTGGGATAAACTTGGGCATGTACAAGCATCTAACAGCCCAACTATTAATATTGCTTTGAGACGACTATGATACTTTTTACCAAAGTTCTGTTTGGTTGTTGTTTTCGGTTGACCACTTTTGTTGTTGTCTTTCAGATGATATTTGCCTACTTTGAAACGCGTTATAAAAGTGTAAGAATGCTAAAAGACATCTTACGATGTCCTTTAATCTAAAAAAAGTTCACTTAAATTAAGCTCAGATCTTTCTTTGATATTTGGCATACTTTTAGTCAGTTTGGCGATACGTTTTTCGATCGTATTTTGGCTTAGTACAAATTTTCGAACGTTTTTTGGCTTTGTAAACATACATTATGACCAAACTGGTGAATTGATTGCAACCAAATGTTAACCAAGAGAAGACAATAGTCTAATGGATACACGTGCCTAGTTTGAAAATAAAAGCTCCGCGAGTCGCATGTGTCGCCTGACGACATGCACATTTGTCATGGAAAACTATCCACTATTGGGCTACATATCGACTCACAAGAGTTCTCTAGTCATCTGAACTAAAAACGACAAAGTGATGCTCTGGACAAAAAAATGTCACAGCAAGAAACATGCATACCTATCTTGGAGTCATTAATACTTATGGTGACAAGGTATGCCACGGACAAAAAATGCTTATAAAATCAATCAAAGGGACAAAAATAAAAAGGCACAAGGTAGAGTTACGATTCTTGTGTACTGCACTTGGACTTTTGGTAAGAAACATGCATACCAAATTTCAAGTCATTCAACCTCTTGGTGACAAAGTTATCCTCCGGACAAGAAATGCTCAAATTTAATCAATCCAAGGGAAATAATTCAAAAACGGTGCAAGGCAGAGTTATGGTTCTTGCGCACTGCACTTCGGCTTATTGCAAGAAACATGCATACCAAATCTTGAGTCATTTGAACTTAAGGTGACAAAGTTATGCTCCGGTCAAGAAATGCTCTAATAAAATTAATCAAAGGGAAATAAATCAAAAACTATGACAGGTAGAGTTATGGTTCTTGCGCACTGCATTTCGGCTTATTGCAAGAAACATGCATACCAAATTGTGAGTCATTTGAACTTAAGGTGACAAAGTTATGCTCCGGACAAGAAATGCTCTAATAAAATCAATCAAAGGGAAATAATTCAAAAACTATGACAGGTAGAGTTATGGTTCTTGTGCCCTGCACTTCGGCTCAATGTAAGAAACATGCATACCAAATCTTGAATCATTTGAACTTAAGGTCACAAAGTTATGCTCCGGACAAGCAATTTGTGACGCCGCAGCCGCAGCAACCGCCGCCGCCGCCAAAGTAACACCTATATGTCGCCTTTTCAGGCGACACAAAAACCAAACCCCCGAAAATACGAAGATATGCATGGAGTTGCAATTCTTTTCGAACACCCCTCGTATAACAATAGTTTATGACAGAAACGTTGAACGAAAACTTTACATAGATCACAAAATGTCTGAGACATTATACAAGATTTCTAAGCTGGATAAGTTTACATTCAATAGTTTTGTACATTATTGTAGTTAGCACGAATTAACATCCCCTAAGGCAATGGGCAACTACTAAGTGAGAACGTTAGTTACATAATTTGTGGACAAAGATAGACATTCCCATAAAATGTATTTATGTTAAAACCTTAGGATGTTTGATGCTGCTACGGGTATATGATTTAGACAATCTCTGAAGACAACTTATTTGATTTGTAAAATTATTTTAAAATTTGGCCAGTGATTTATTTTTTTATAGTTTTTTATTTATATATTTCAATGCACTACTTTAGCTATTTTTAAAAGAGGACTGCCCGATGAACACTGTGAAGTTTGGTTGAAATTGGTAGAGTGGTTTAGGAGAAGTCGTTCGAATGAATTGTTGACGCACGGACGGACACACGGACGACGTGCGAAAACCGACCACACTATGTGACAGGTGTGCTTAAAACCGAGCACCGATGGAGGACATACCTTATAGAATAATTATAGCGCGTGAGAATCTTGTGTGCTGACTTAACAACGCACATATGGGTTATTGTCAAGTTAATTAATTATTTTTAAGACACGAAAATAAACGGATACATCTCATTTAAATTAAATTGCTTCGCAAACTTCGAACGATGGTCGCATACAATTCCGATGTCGCGAAATAAGCATACATTTATCTACATTTACTGCCTGCCATCGTTTATCTACCAAGTCTATTTTTCACTGGAAACAAGCCTGCTATACAATGTACGTATGCAGCAATAGTTAAGCCTGTCCCTCAATCGGTTTGCTGTCAAGTAGATAAATCAGGCGGTTCTAGCTATACATAATCTCTAAACATGTATTATGAGTATTACAATAGCGCCGGTGTACTCTCGTGACGTATCACACAGTTGTTCTCCATCTGTTACAAGTAGTTCATGTATTCAAATAATCAACAACGAAACGTTGATGGCGCCATTGCAAAACTCAACACTAAACATTATTTTTACGCAACTCATCTCACAAAAGCCAGACTACTCTTAAGGGTGTAGCCACATCGTACCGGATAGCGTACGCGGGAACGACATAATCCGTTCGTGTGTGTCTATTGTCCGTTAGGAATTGGGCGAATGTGTTACTTGTCAATGCGAGATCCATTCACACTAGTGGCAGGTTTAGGGCAAGTTTTAAACAAATTTGCGACACGTTCGCTTTCGTTAGAGTCCGTTTCTTGTCCGTTTCATGATCACGCGCGGTCACATGAGTGTGTAAGTAGTGTATGTTATGTATACGCTATGGTTAAGTTAGACGTCAGTCGCACCTACAATGTACGTTAAACAAAGGTTATACATTCGTGGGGTATACGTCAGGCATCAGATTGTTCTACGTCATCTCCAGCTTAGGCCAGCTAAGGACCAGTGTGAATAAACTCCCATACGTTCTGCGTACGTTGTTGTTGTTATCAAACTTGTATTTGACTGACACCCTAAACAGTCGAAACAACAAACATGAACAATGTGGACGATTTTCGTCACCACTGGATATTTCCTAGTAACAGTTTTTCTGTCCGATTGATTTTCGTTTCGCTCCTCGGTAATGTATGACATCGCCCTTAAAGCATTAAGCTCAAATCGAACAAAGGTAGACACAGAATAGTTTAACAAACAAGAACAATCGTAGACGCCCAGTATCTGACAATGAGACATATACATTTTGTACACACACGGGAAAACTCACTTTCAAGATGCTATACATCCATTTATATTTAACCATCCAAAATCTGCATGACAACATCCTTCAATATTTCCAAACCAAAGAAACAATCGCTGAAAGTTTCTCATATCGTTACCAGACTTAGCAAGTAACTGCTGAAAATGTTAATCTGATACAGATCACTCCCAGACCGCTGCGAATCCTCGATTCTTCTCACAATCGGTTTCCATGGAAACGAAATACTTCTTTTTGATGTCTTTGGCATAATACTCTCACACGCGTGTTAGACGTAGAGTGGATATTGATATCTGGCACATGGTATGAACGATTCTATTTGAGGCTACATCAAGATCTGTGTACGTCAATAATACTACATTGCTAGATGGTCTTCTATAACCATCGTCTATATTCACTGCTAGCTCATACAGTAATACAGGCAAGCCGTTAGGAATTGTGCTGTCTATACTCGTACGTGACAGTACTCATATCAAAATTAGCTCACATGTATCTTGACACCAGGAACAAGTTAAATACATGAGTATAGACCACATCCAGAACAAATACCCAATATTGCAAAAACAAATCGGTATAAAATACACCACAATTACGCATGCGAACGTTAATGAGAATGTGATAGGTTAATATACTTAGAAAATTGTCATCACTTCAATGGACATTATATTGTTGATTTGTTGCATGTTACACTTCCGGGTGCAATATTGGCCATAGGCTATCAGACATGAAGCGAAAAATTAGAGATTTAAATAATTTTTACACATTATACCGTAGGCTATACATACGATCCGGTGATACAAAATGAATAACGCTATTACAGGGACCAATCAATAATATTACAACTTCAGGGATCCAGAGCGGAACTTCAGGGATCCAGAGTGGAACTTCAGGGAATCAGAGCGGCGCTTCAGTGAAGCAGAGCGGAACTTCAGGGATCCAGAGTGGAACTTCAGGGAATTAGAGCGGAACTTAAGGGATCCAGAGTGGAACTTAAGGGATCCAGAGCTGAACTTCAGGGAATCAGAGCGGCGCTTCAGTGAAGCAGAGCGGAACTTCAGGGAATCAGAGCGGCGCTTCAGTGAAGCAGAGCGGAACTTCAGGGATCCAGAGTGGAACTTCGGGGATCCGGAGTGGAATTTCAGGGAATCAGAGCGGAACTTCAGGGATCCAGAGAGGAACTTCGGGGGTCCGCAGTGGAATTTCAGGGAATCAGAGCGGAACTTCAGGGATCCAGAGCTGAACTTCAGGGAATCAGTGCGACCCTTCAGTGAAACAGAGCGGAACTTCAGGGAATCAGAGCGGCGCTTCAGTGAAGTAGAGCGGAACTTCAGGGATCCAGAGTGGAACTTCGGGGATCCGGAGTGGAATTTCAGGGAATCAGAGCGGAACTTCAGGGATCCTGAGCAGAACTTCTGGGAATCAGAGCGGCGCTTCAGTGAAGCACAGCGGAACTTCTTGGAACAAGAGCGGAAAATTAGAGCGGAACTACTCGGACACTCGGTCGTAATAAAAAACAACATCAAATTTAAATGGTCATAACCAAATGAATTCAGTTTAACATAATGTCGAGGGCTCGGTGCAAAACTATGGTAACTACATTAATTTATATATGCATGTACTATAGTTTTGCACTGAGCCCTCGATATACAAATTGTAAGTTGGTCGTTACTCCTTATTCTTGCTTTAATCATGATTCGTCCAATACTTCATTGATTTATGCGAAGTATCGAAGCAAAACAATAAGTTTAAATGCTAGTAGAACACTTAATTCAGCATGTCACTATAAGGTGTACAGTAGACGGTGACTAGGTACTTAAGTAACTTATAGGCTAAAAAGCCTAAACATCGAAGAAAACTCGGCATGAGCACATATTGAAATAACGCAGCCGAGTAATCAGGATTGATTAGTTCATTGTATGATAGAGAAACTGATAACTCTCCTCTCCAGTCCATATACTTCATTGCATGGAAAGTTTCCAAGGAGACGAAAGAGCTGTTCCGTTTACAAAGTGCATTGTTTGCTAGACCGTCCAAATCAATCAATAACGCCGAGATATTCCGCTTGTATAAGGACAGACACTGTACATACTCTGTGTAGCAGAGCCCAACTAGAACTTTGCACTAAAGGAGACTTTGTGAAATACTATTTGTGCCTAATATTGTTTGCAAAAATATCTTTATTATTGGAAGAAAATGTCTACCTACATTGCATCAAAAGAGACCGGAATTGTACGAGCATTTATACCTGTTAACACTATGTAGTCATGGCAACACAGGTACAAGCATAGTGCCAATGATGAAAGTAATATTGTATTCGTATAAGATCTCGGAGCAAAAATAGGAATTATTTATCATATGTTATTGTTTTGTTACATTGGCACTTTAGTGTCTCATTAAATAAATCTATGAAATTTGTTTGAAAGGGTCACGAACGCTCAAGTAAGTAATGACAACATGGAGCTCGTGTTTAAACCAGTTACCATAGAAAGTACCATCTTTTATTCTTTGCTAAATGTTAGAGTCTGTGTGAGATAGTTTAAAAGTATGACGGATATGATAATCGACCAAATACATTCTTTAATTTCGATCAACTAGATCTGTCCTGAAAAATTCAATACATCAATATCGCTTTAAGCATAGCTTGAACAAATTAACGTGATCCTCGGACATTGTTTTAGCGTTATTCAATGGTGTATTTATTGTCTTTATTTTAACTTCGGTGTATATTTCTTAAGCGGAGAGTTTCACGAATATTTACGAGGGTCACTATAAACACTAATCAAAATCTCCGGCAATGCGTGGCTTTCTCGCTGAAATTGATACAATCCAAAATAGAAGCTTTTAATAAATTATATTCATACATCAACGTGGAGGATCATGTTAGTTTGTTGATACTATAACATGTTTACTAGAGCCGATATGTAGTGTGACGTGTACGAGAGTTATTTCAAGCTCAGTGTAATGATTTGTTTGATTTGCTTGAGTATTTGGTGAGGTAAAATATCATTCATTTAAACATACAACAATCTTGCATAATAGAGAGTCCAACGGAGAGTGTCAAAACAACGGTTACTATTTGTTTGATCGGTTTGGTGAATCTAACCAGCGCACCCCGACAAGTTTATACCAATATTCACCGCCAACAACAACATGGTAGTAGCATAACGACAGTCACTATCGTCACCACGGCCAGTAAACCAACATAACGACAGTCACTATCGTCACCCTGGAAAGTAAACCAACATAACAACATTCACTTTTAACACCACGGTCAGTAAACCAACATAACGACATTCACTATCGTCACCCTGGAAAGTAAACCAACATAAAAACAGTCACTTTGAACACCACGGCCAGTAAACAAACATAACGACATTCACTATCATCACCACGGCCAGTAAACAAACATAACGACATTCACTATCATCACCACGGCCAGTAAACAAACATAACGACAGTCACTATAATCACCACGGCCAGTAAACCAACATAACGACAGTCACTATCATCACCACGGTCAGTAAACCAACATAACGACATTCACTATCGTCACCCTGGAAAGTAAACCAACATAAAAACAGTCACTTTGAACACCACGGCCAGTAAACAAACATAACGACATTCACTATCATCACCACGGCCAGTAAACAAACATAACGACATTCACTATCATCACCACGGCCAGTAAACAAACATAACGACAGTCACTATAATCACTACGGCCAGTAAACCAACATAACGACAGTCACTATCATCACCATGAAAAGTAAACAAACATAACGACAGCCACTATAATCACCACGGCCAGTAAACCAACATAACGACAGTCACTATCATCACCACGGCCAGTAAACCAACATAACGACAGTCACTATCATCACCAACATCATTGACAACATCGTCATCAGTGTGGCCTATATCATGCATGTCCAGATGTGAGCCCGGCGGACCGGACACATCCTGGAATTTTCTTAAACACTCACACGAGTTTTAGAGGACTTCACATTTGGTATGATGACTTGCTTGTTATGTTATGTTATGTTATGCCAATTGACTTCTAGGTACATTTGTATTTGAAATGAGTCGGTATCATAAATGACTATTTAAAAGAGTAGATATTGTGAAGTATTAATTTAACAGTTAATTGAGCAAATCACTTGAAATTATCGGGAAATATTCAGTAAAAGTTGAATATGTTGCCGTGTTGTTTTATTGCATTGATGCTGTATTGTAGTAATCGCCACAGTCCGGTTAATTCTGGATACCACCTCGAATATTAGTGAAATGGCTTCAGTATTGTATGTCACTACCATGGATACACATGCATGCCAGACTGAAGGAAATCACGTGATCAAGTCTTTAGTACAAACAGTAGTTACTACATATACTTATATCACACAAAGCGATGTCATTCCCTGTGGAATTGACTTTGAATTTGACACCAAAAAGCTTTTTTTCAAAGAGGGATTATCAAGCAATACTTAAGTGTCGGGACGTTTACTTTTGGGATATACAGTTTATATTAGTGCTTCAAATCAATATGGCCTAGGGGACAGAATCTGGAAACCATGAGAATTTCAAGAAAAGTCGTAAACGTTGCCAGATGTTACAGAGTAGAGATGCATTATTCCTTACAGCCATGTGTTACAGAGTAGAGATGCATTATTCCTGACAGCAATGTTGTTACAGAGTAGAGATGCATCATTCCTGACAGCCATGTTGTTACAGAGTAGAGATGCATCATCCCTTACAGCCATGTTGTTACAGAGTAGAGATGCATCATTCCTTACAGCCATGTGTTACAGAGTAGAGATGCATTATTCCTGACAGCAATGTTGTTACAGAGTAGAGATGCATCATTCCTGACAGCCATGTTGTTACAGAGTAGAGATGCATCATCCCTTACAGCCATGTTGTTACAGAGTAGAGATGCATTATTCCTGGCAGTCATGTTGTTACAGAGTAGAGATGCATCATTCCTTACAGCCATGTTGTTACAGAGTAGAGATGCATCATTCCTTACAGCCATGTTGTTACAGAGTAGAGATGCATCATTCATGACAGCCATGTTGTTACAGAGTAGAGATGCATTATTCCTGGCAGCCATGTTGTTACAGAGTAGATATGCATTATTCCTGGCAGTCATGTTGTTACAGAGTAGAGATGCATCATTCCTTACAGCCATGTTGTTACAGAGTAGAGATGCATCATTCCTTACAGCCATGTTGTTACAGAGTAGAGATGCATTATTCCTGGCAGCCATGTTGTTACAGAGTAGAGATGCATTATTCCTTACAGCCATGTTGTTACAGAGTAGAGATGCATTATTCCTGGCAGCCATGTTGTTACAGAGTAGAGATGCATTATTCCTGGCAGTCATGTTGTTACAGAGTAGAGATGCATCATTCCTTACAGCCATGTTGTTACAGAGTAGAGATGCATTATTCCTGGCAGCCATGTTGTTACAGAGTATGGATGCATCTTTCTTGACAGCCATGTGTTTAGGAATGTGATAAAGGGTCATCCAAGAAACATATATACCGAGCTATTTTTAAATCGGGCTAGTGATTATAGAAGAAGGGAAGTAGCAATTTGGTTTTTGTAACCAAAGCAAACTGCAGAGTCTCATAATGTTCACTCTGAACAGAATATCATGTAATATCCATTGCTGTAAAGTTTCTTAATCGTTTGAAAAGTGGTTTCATAAGAAACGGTTGAATTAATTGTTAGTAACAGTCAGACAACAGACGAACGGACGAAAATAAAGTTATTACAATACTAGATGTAATCGTCTGTGCTAGTGAAGTCGGAAAGATGTTTTCCCATTAGGACTGATTTTCCGGCTGTAACAGAATGATACAATGCTTAACACAATGATACAGTGAGTGGACAGCAAAGGGAGTATTTCAAACTATTCCCGTCCACGACGTCGTTTACATGATCTTCAAAACAAGATCAACACATTTCTTCAATGCGTTTGAAAAAATATTGACAGTCAAATCAGCTAAAATTGTTACACATAATGATGTCATTATATCAGGAGACTGAATACAAAATTTGGTCCAAATGTATTCATTTGTTTCGTGTACAAAAGCTTTTCAAAAACCGGAAATAACTTTCTTTACACCCTTTATATAATTAGAAGATTTCAATGAATTAAAGAAACCTACTAAGATATATATACACTTTATACAGCTGGATAGAACAGTACTATGAGATATGGAAGGCGAGCTGATGAGACAAGCACACAAGGAGACCATGCGTACAATGATGGTGAAACAATCAATACACAGACAGGCTAACAAGGAGATTTCTCGATCAATACAAGATCACAGATTCATCCACTCTCAAGCAGAGGTGATAAGATGGTCGCATCTGTTGTGTGTTAGACAGTCGTTATACAGCCAACGGCAATATCAAGGAGGTCGCTTTCCAAATAGTGAACATTGAATGGTTGTACGCTTTTGCAGAAACAGCGCATCCCGAACCAAATTAAAATGCGTCCAGAGATGCATCCGTCCATTTCTTACTTGCACCTTAAAGAACGACGAACCATTAGAGCTATGTATATCAGCTGTAGTCATGTACTTATATCGGCTGACATTCGTTTTGTGGGCATGTGTAATACTTGAATAGTATATGTGAATGCAACCATGTTCCTACATGTGTGTGAATGTACTTCCCTATATATGAATAAGTAACTGTGGACATGTATACATGTTTGTGTATTGAGGGTGTATGTTCAAGTGTGTGCGTTTTGTGATCCTGTATGTATATGTGGTAATGTAACTACAATGGGTATATTGGGGGGGGTGCGTGCGTGCGTGCGTGCGTGCGTGCGTGCGTGCGTGCGTGCGTGCGTGCGTGCGTGCGTGCGTGCGTGCGTGCGTGCGTGCGTGCGTGCGTGCGTGCGTGCGTGCGTGCCTGCGTGCGTGCGTGCGTGCGTGCGTGCGTGCGTGCGTGCGTGCGTGCGTGCGTGCGTGCGTGCGTGCGTGCGTGCGTGCGTGTGTGCGCGCGCGCGTGTGTGTTTGTGTGTTTGACATTGCAAACACAATAACCTTAATATGTGCATGAACACAAATTATCTTTATGTTACCACATGAATTGTTTTTCATTTAATATCTCGAAAATGGAGTTACAGTCAATAAAGATATATATATCTCATTCAAAATAATTGGGAGGCTTAGTATGTTTTATATAATAAAATCAATACCTTTAGTATAATACTTGAACATAACTTTACAGATGGTCTCGTTAGTCGAGTGGATAATTCCCTTTTATTTAATTGTAAATAATAGAACAATACGATACACAAAGTATTGTACATGTATGTAGATTTATTTATGTGTTATGTTTTCATTCTTTATCTATCAAGTTATATCTTTTGAATGATTGTTTTTAATCTAGAATACAATAAACATACAATTATACAATACATTCATAATAATAACGTCTTTATTTTCTGTGGATAACGTAATTGGCAAACCAATTTTCATTATGGTCCATCCGCATCAAACTTTTATCAATAGAAGTATCGGTATAATGTAACACTTTATAATATATCCTACCAAGTGTCAATGACTGTAGCTCGTATTTGGGGCTGACTGACAAATAAGTGACAATTCATAAAAGAACTGTCAAAACTAGCACACGATTCATAATATTATTTGTACATTAACACCCAGCGATTAATTTGCGCGTCAACCGCGCGTGAGATACCCGCTGCTACATGACTAGAGATACCCGCGGTTACAGGACGTGTGATACCTGCGGCTACTTGACCAGAGATATCCACAGTTACACGACTAGAGATACCCCGGCTGCTTGACGAGAGATACCCGAGGCTTCAAAGCGTGAGATATCTGCGGCTGCATGGCGTGAGATACACATGGCTACAGAGTGAGAGATTCCCGGGTTACGCAGTGATGAGAGATACCAGTGGCTACATGGCGAGAGATACCCGTGGCTACATGGCGAGAGATACTCGCGGTTACATGACGAGAGATACCCGTGGCTACATGGCGAGATATACTCGCGGTTACATGGCGAGAGATACGCGTGGCTACATGGCGAGAGATATTCGCGGTTACATGGCGAGAGATACGCGTGGCTACATGGCGAGAGATATTTGCGGTTACATGGCGAGAGATACCCGTGGCTACATGGCGTGAGATATTCGCGGTTACATGGCGAGAGATACCCGTGGCTACATGGCGAGAGATATTCGCGGTTACATGGCGAGAGATACCCGTGGCTACATGGCAAGAGATATTCGCGGTTACATGGCGAGAGATACCCGTGGCTACATGGCGAGAGATACCAGTGGCTACATGGCGTGATATATCGTGAATACATGACGAGAGATACCAGTGGCTACATGGCGAGAGATACCGTGAATACATGACGAGAGATACCCGCGGTAGCATGAAGAGAGATACCGGCGGCTACATGACCAGAGATACCCGCGGTTACAGGGCATGAGATACCCGCGGTTACAGGGAGTGAGATACACATGGCATGAGATACCCGCGGTTACATGAAGAGAGATACCCGCGGATACATGACGAGAGATACCTGCGGTTACAGGGCATGAGATACCCGCAGTTACAGGAAGTGAGATACCCGCGGCTACATGGCGTGAGATACCCTAGGATACATAAGGAGAGATACCCGGGGTTACACGGCGTGAGATACATGCGGTTACAGGGAGTGATATAACCATGGCTACAGGGTGAGATACCCCGGTTACATGACAAGAGATACCCGCGGTTACAGGAAGTGAGATACCTGCGGTTACAGGGAGTGAGATACCCGCAGTTACAGGAAGTGAGATACCCGCAGTTACAGGGAGTGAGATAACCCCGGTTACATGACAAGAGATACCCGCGGTTACATGGCATGAGATACCCGCGGTAACAGGGCATGAGATACCTGCGGTAACAGGGAGTGAGATACCCGCGGTAACAGGGGGTGAGATACCCGCGGTAACAGGGGGTGAGATACCTGCGGTAACAGGGAGTGAGATACCCGCGGTAACAGGGGGTGAGATACCCGCGGTAACAGGGCATGAGATACCCGCGGTAACAGGGCATGAGATACCCGCGGTAACAGGGGGTGAGATAACCACGGTAACAGGGGGTGAGATACACGCGGTAACAGGGCATGAGATACCTGTGGTAACAGGGAGTGAGATACCCGCGGTAATGGGGGTGAGATACCCTTGGCTACAGGGTGAGATACCCCGGTTACATGACAAGAGATATCCCCGGTTACATGACAAGAGATACCCGCGGTTACAGGGAGTTAGATACCTGCGGTAACAGGGCATGAGATACCCGCGGTTACAGGGAGTGAGATTCCCATGGCCTCAGGGTGAGATACCCTAGGATACATGAGGAGAGATACCCGCGCTTACAGGGAGTGAGATACCCATGGCTACAGGGTGAGATGCCCATGGCTACAGGGTGAGATACCCATGGCTACAGGGTGAGATACCCGCGGTTACAGGGAGTGAGATACCCATGGCTACAGGGTGAGATACCCATGGTTACAGGGAGTGAGATACCCATGGCTACAGGGTGAGATACACACGATTACATGATAAGAGATACTAGTACCTGCGGTTACATGACGAGAGATACCTGAGGATACATGACAAGACATACTCTCGGCTAGATGATGTGAGATACCCGCCGTTACATGACGAGAGATTTTCGCAGCTAAATGAAGTTAAATACCCACGGTTACATGACCAGATACCCACGGATACATGAGGAGAGATACCCTAGGATACATGAGGAGAGATACCAGCGGTGACATGGCGTGAGATACCTGCGGTTACAGGGAGTGAGATACCAGTGGCTACAGGGTGAGATACATGCGGTTACATGACAAAAGATACCAGCGGTTACATGGCAAGTGATACCCGCAGTTACAGGGATTGAGATACCCTTGGCTACAGGGTGAGATACCCCCGGTTACATGACAAGAGATACCCGCGGTAACAGGGCATGACAGAGATACCCTTGGCTAGAGGGTGAGATACCCGCGGTAACAGGGCAAGAGATACCCATGGTAACAGGGCAAGAGATACCGCGGTAACAGGGCATAAGATACCCCCGGTAACAGGGCATGAGATACCCGCGGTAACAGGGCATGAGATACCCGCGGTTACAGGGCATGAGATACCCGCAGTTACAGGGCATGAGATACCCACGTTAACAGGGCAAGAGATACCCGCGGTAACAGGGCAAGAGATACCCGTGGTTACAGGGCAAGAGATACCCGCGGTTACAGGGCATGAGATACCCGCGGTAACAGGGAGTGAGATACCTGTGGTAACAGGGCATGAGATACCCGCGGTTACAGGGCATGAGATACCCGCGGTAACAGGGCAAGAGATACCCGCGGTAACAGGGCAAGAGATACCCGCGGTAACAGGGCAAGAGATACCCGTGGTTACAGGGCATGAGATACCCGCGGTAACAGGGAGTGAGATACCTGTGGTAACAGGGCATGAGATACCCGCGGTTACAGGGCATGAGATACCCGCGGTAACAGGGCAAGAGATACCCGCGGTAACAGGGCAAGAGATACCCGCGGTAACAGGGCAAGAGATACCCGTGGTTACAGGGCATGAGATACCCGCGGTTACAGGGAGTGAGATACCCGCGGTTACAGGGCATGAGATACCCGCGGTAACAGGGCATGAGATACTCGCGGTAACAGGGCATGAAATACCCGCGGTAACAGGGAGTGAGATACCTGCGGTTACAGGGAGAGAGATACCCGCGGTTACAGGGAGTTAGATACCCGCGGTTACAGGGAGTGAGATACCTGCGGTAACAGGGCATGAGATACCCGCGGTTACAGGGAGTGAGATACCCGCGGTTACAGGGAGTGAGCTTGGGTTGGAGCTGACAATGACAGGTCTCCGATATGAAGGCCATGTGGTGAGTTCTGTAAGGAATGTAGTAAGTCGTTGATGAATACGGTGTAGAAGGGGCGCACATATACTGCCCTGTCTGATCCCTTGTTGTATAGTAAACGCATGAGAAGAATTCAAGTGTGACGTTGTCAAGCGGACACGAGGGTGACGTTAACGGATATAAACGTACAGAGGTCACTCGCGGCGCATTGAGCGAGACCTATCTGATAAGCTCCTGGTGATATTTACGCGTTGAATTAATCTGGCGATAGAGAATTTTGAAGCAACTAAACGCCCAACAACGTCAATTTGCGAATTTCCACTTTCCAACATTCAAAAACCCCGTACTCGATTTTCCCTTTTTAGTCGTGACATTTAAATTGCTTTCATTTTCAAAAATTTCTAAAATGTTCGCGTTTTCAAATTGCCATAACGTTTGATCCAGATGACATACCTACATAATTCAAATTGTTTTATTAATGTATATGAGGATTATGAACATGCGTGTACATGTGTGTATGTACATTGCACTAATATCAACATGCAGTTACCGAGAAGTTAATGAACGACGTAACGCATGCTTTCAAATGAAGCGTTTTAATTACTCAGTTATCAAAATGAAATACAAGCTATTGCCAGTATTGGTATCATTTATCAAATAAATTGACATTTGATGAAACTGTTCATGCCTGTACCGAGGTATAAATATAGCGCCCCATCGGATATCTCCTTGAAAGGTGGACAAGTGGTCTAGTGGTAAGGGCTACTGATTGCTGATCTTAAGGTTGTGGGTTCGATCCCTACTCCAGACGGTCAAAACAGAAATGCTTTTCAGTGTTTCCCACCCAACATAACTAAACTTACTAACAGTCTTTCGGACGAGACGTTAAGCGAGGTCCCGTGTATGATGCTTTACATCGGCACGTAAAAGAACCAGGGATGCTTCTGGAACTGGAGCATCTTCTGTATCATGCACTATCCCCCAAACACTAAAGTGACTAACCTCTTCTGGGGGCCTCGCCCATATGGATTATCCGGTGGCGAGGATAAATAAACGAAATATCTCCTTGAGATGCTTAGGGAGATCGGGGCCGATGCACTTTCATATATCTATCCATTTTACATTATATCAACAGTGTCTCCTGACTGGAACTAATAATTTATAGATTGGCAGAAATGTTCACAACATCAGGTTTCTGTCAAAATTACATTATACATATGTACGAAACTTTGCATATTCAAATTACAACTAGTTGTAATTAATAATAAATGTAAGTTAACAGACCTATTAACGTGATATTATTTCGGGATCTTTCGGGAAGTATCGTAATAATTCGGTGCAGGAAGTTGCGATTTGTGCATTGTCACTTAGAAAAAGGCATACTATTAGTACGGTGCGTTCACAAGATGTAAAACTTTTAAAAAGAAGTATATTTTAGAGCAGCTTATTAATTGATTAATAAAAGTTGTTGCGAATTTTGGATATCAAGAAATGATTTTTTAAAAAATCGAATTATTGATACAAAAAATGCCTAAAATAGTAAAAAGGCGCCCCATAACTTCATAAGTGTGCCGTGACCACTGTGTATAAACGAGTCAACTTCCAGTTATCGCAATAATGAGTACACGTCGAATTGTATAGGATTGCAATAATGAGTACAGTGATGGACAATCACCGGATGTTTCAATCACAACAATGAGTACACGTTGAATTGTATAGTATCACAATAAAGAGTACAGTGATTTTGTTTATACGTGGTGTCGCGTAAAAGAACACTGAACGTCTATAAACAGCTCCGTATTTTAATAATGTACACAACTGTATTATTTTGATATTTTTTGTCATAAACAGGCTGCCTTTAGCAACTGTCATTCCGCACGTTTTATGTATACCAACCCCCTACCATGCATATCGACAACACAGTACGCATGGTCAGACAGATAACCATCTATCATGTTATTATACACCACAACATATGCATTCATAATATCATCGCCAATATGGTTTCAGGAGCTGATCTATAGTATAGTAAAAACGTCTAGTCGATAAGCAACAAACAATTCAAAGCGTGATATAAACAAGTTTCCATTCATTCAATCATAAATAGTTGAACACTTACCCTCAATGTTATAGTGTACAGCGCTTTTAGTTCATCTTCTGTAGTAGTGTAGACTTTCTTTCACCACCATTTATACAATAGCAGACGACACACTAACAAGTCTAAACATTATTTCAAGTGCGGCCTGGATTCTCACGATCAGCTAGAGCAGTCGGTACGCGAGGTCGATAATGATAGAAAACTTTCCTAGCCTGCCAACTTGTCCACAAAAGATGTATACGAACACTTATAAAATAGCTCGTAAAGTCCTTGTAAACCCTACAGTTAAAAACCTGAATATATGCATCAGTCGTTCGTCTACACAGACATGGCTGTTGAATATCTAGCTGTAGCTACACAGACAGACTGCAGTCAACATCCGCTCGCTAAGTCCTACCAACTCTTCTACATGTTGCAAATGCCACAACAGGAAAATTGATACGAAGCAGACGATAATTTCGGATCACGTGACTGCGCGCAAGCTGGCATGGTCTGTCGATAAGCGCAGATGAAAGCCGAACCAGGTGCGTTGCATAGCAACCGTAACAGGAGGTGCTGGGTTGTTAATTTCGTTCTGGACTAAATGTGTACTGGGAGGAAAAATAACCAATACAACATCTGTCTGTGTGTGAGGCCTGTTGGCCCTGCATCAATACATAGCCCGTTCTCTCTCTCTCTCTCTTATCATCGACTCTAACTACAAATATTGAAGGTATCTGGTGATGTGACATGTTGACTGTTTACGCGGTCACGGACTGTCTTTTGTATCATGTAGGCGATGCGATCAATATTGAGGGTCTTTTGTCCTTGTACACAGCCAGAATACCTAGACGAGAAAATCGTTTAAACTTCGTATAATATTCTCCCTTGTTGCATCAACCATACAAGTAAATTATTCATATAACGTTCAACATACAACAACAGGCATATATACAGGCTAGGGTTAACCATGTTAACATAGTACTACTGTACATCAGTATCTGTTCGCAATGTTCACATTTTTGTTGTTCAGTCGAGCAGTCCACAAGCAAGTTTCGAATCACGTAATATCCCGTAATATCCCGTATCAGAGGCGATGTTTTAGCCACAACTAGCATGCGAGATATCCCATGTATAACTGTAACGTAACTAAAACGTAAATGGATAGCTACCATGGATACATAATTATATATCACCGACAAAACTTTAAAAATTAAATAAAATAAAAGTTTGACTTGAAGAATTAATAGTTAAAGTAACTTAAAGTAAAGTAACTTACATGTAATCATTAGAGGGAGAAAAAAATATGTATATTATTTAATTGCCTGTTAGTGTGATTAATTAAGGTTTCTATATATAATATTAAATGTTTGAGTAGAATGTTTGTGTTTGAATCGTCACATTTTTAAAAAAAATTAATATGCATCAATTTCATTGAAATATGTTTCATAAATCAAATGTAATAGACAAACTTAATTTTTGAATATTTAAGTTAAACATTTATAAAGTGTAGGAAATCGCATTACATTAAAACATCATGTTCGTATAAATTTATATTTCTGAATAATTAATGTAAGAATGGTTAAACATGAGTGGTCAGATTATTAACATTTTTAAAAGTTAGAGAAGATCTAATTAGTAATACTGCTTTAATTATTTTTAAGTCTGATTTTAAAGCTAAAAGTGTGAGAAATTGTACCATTTTTAGTTAAATCGAAAAAATATTCGCTTTCAAACATCAATTTTTTTTCGCCTGGAGGGGAACGCACCCCATCTCACCCCCCCCCCCTTGAACCTCCTCTTGATATGCCCCTGCTAGGTAAGTATTTGGTGGTGGGGCTTTGGGGCTGAAGCTAGAAGTTTTGAATGAATGAATTGGACGCTAACTATATCACTTGGCATCTACCATACACTGGTAGTGATGAATTGGACGCTAACTATATCACTTGGCATCTACCATACACTGGTAGTGATGAATTGGACGCTAACTATATCACTTGGCATTTACCATACACTGGTAGTGATGAATTGGACGCTAACTATATCACTTGGCATTTACCATACACTGGTAGTGATGAATTGGACGCTAACTATATCACTTGGCATTTACCATACACTGGTAGTGATGAATTGGACGCTAACTATATCACTTGGCATTTACCATACACTGGTAGTGATGAATTGGACGCTAACTATATCACTTGGCATTTACCATACACTGGTAGTGATGAATTGGACGCTAACTATATCACTTGGCATCTACCATACACTGGTAGTGATGAATTGGACGCTAACTATATCACTTGGCATCTACCATACACTGGTAGTGATGAATTGGACGCTAACTATATCACTTGGCATCTACCATACACTGGTAGTGATGAATTGGACGCTAACTATATCACTTGGCATCTACCATACACTGGTAGTGATGAATTGGACGCTAACTATATCACTTGGCATCTACCATACACTGGTAGTGGTGAATTGGACGCTAACTATATCACTTGGCATCTACCATACACTGGTAGTGATGAATTGGACGCTAACTATATCACTTGGCATTTACCATACACTGGTAGTGATGAATTGGACGCTAACTATATCACTTGGCATTTACCATACACTGGTAGTGATGAATTGGACGCTAACTATATCACTTGGCATCTACCATACACTGGTAGTGATGAATTGGACGCTAACTATATCACTTGGCATTTACCATACACTGGTAGTGATGAATTGGACGCTAACTATATCACTTGGCATCTACCATACACTGGTAGTGATGAATTGGACGCTAACTATATCACTTGGCATTTACCATACACTGGTAGTGATGAATTGGACGCTAACTATATCACTTGGCATTTACCATACACTGGTAGTGATGAATTGGACGCTAACTATATCACTTGGCATTTACCATACACTGGTAGTGATGAATTGGACGCTAACTATATCACTTGGCATCTACCATACACTGGTAGTGATGAATTGGACGCTAACTATATCACTTGGCATTTACCATACACTGGTAGTGATGAATTGGACGCTAACTATATCACTTGGCATTTACCATACACTGGTAGTGATGAATTGGACGCTAACTATATCACTTGGCATTTACCATACACTGGTAGTGATGAATTGGACGCTAACTATATCACTTGGCATTTACCATACACTGGTAGTGATGAATTGGACGCTAACTATATCACTTGGCATTTACCATACACTGGTAGTGATGAATTGGACGCTAACTATATCACTTGGCATCTACCATACACTGGTAGTGATGAATTGGACGCTAACTATATCACTTGGCATCTACCATACACTGGTAGTGATGAATTGGACGCTAACTATATCACTTGGCATTTACCATACACTGGTAGTGATGAATTGGACGCTAACTATATCACTTGGCATTTACCATACACTGGTAGTGATGAATTGGACGCTAACTATATCACTTGGCATTTACCATACACTGGTAGTGATGAATTGGACGCTAACTATATCACTTGGCATTTACCATACACTGGTAGTGATGAATTGGGCGCTAACTATATCACTTGGCATCTACCATACACTGGTAGTGATGAATTGGACGCTAACTATATCACTTGGCATCTACCATACACTGGTAGTGATGAATTGGACGCTAACTATATCAC
Organism: Spisula solida; assembly: GCA_947247005.1. Taxonomy (NCBI): domain Eukaryota; kingdom Metazoa; phylum Mollusca; class Bivalvia; order Venerida; family Mactridae; genus Spisula; species Spisula solida. The sequence goes on along the minus strand of OX365953.1, from coordinate 13,921,625 downwards.
TTGGTATCTACCATACACTGGTAGTGATGAATTGGACGCTAACTATATCACTTGGCATCTACCATACACTGGTAGTGACCTGTATATTGGACATTCATTATGACATCCTGTGTATAGATTGCATAGCCCCCAGGCATGACTAATCAAGCATTCAATAAAACCTACTGCTGATGGAGGTGTTATTTGTGCAACTGATAAGAAATTAGTGTGTTAATGTTGATTAAAGATGATCAGTCAGTGATTTACATAATTTACATTAAATTAGAGCATGCTGGTTAAAAATTAAAGTTTGACTTGAAGAATTGATAGTTAAATGTAACTTACATGTAATCATAAAGGTGAGAAATAATATGTATATTATTTAATTGCTTGTTGGCGTGATTAGTTAGGATTTTTATATATAGTATTAAATGTTTGAGTGGGAAGTAATGGTCACATTCTTGAAATATTTTTAATATGTATCCATTTCATTGAAAGTTGTTTGATAAATTAAATGAAGAAATCAATTTTATAGTATGTAATCGCCGGAATGAGCAAAAGCATTAATATACGTAGTTTAAGCAAAATTAAAAAAAATATAGGCATTGTTGGGATTTGAACTCGCAGTAAATTGTATACATATTCAAAATGAGACTCACAAAACCATAGATGTTAACCACTCGGCTACAGGGCAGTTAAATTTTGATCATTTAAATACTAATAATGTTAGGACTTAATCCTGACACGCCTGTAATAATCGATCGTGTTGAATGTTTGTTTACTCGGTTGTGAGAGATAACTCTGAATCAACAGTATGTCTCTAGTTAATAAGCAGTGGTATAATAATAATCTTGCCCTTTGCAGAGTTCTATCCCCTGATTTTCAGGGGAAGTTACACTCTTACCGACTTAAAATAGGTCGGACGGAGTTGCCTCCCCTGAAGTCAAGGGAAGTAACTCTCCTCCTGTGCGGAGTTCTCTCCCCTGATTTTCAGGGGAAGTCACTCTTACCGACTTAAAATAGGTCGGACAGAGTTGCCTCCCCTGAATTCCAGGGAAGTTACCTTTATCTTTAGCAGAGTTTTCTCCCCTGATTTTCAGGGGAAGTCACTCGTACCGACTTAAAATGGGTCGGACAGAGTTGCCTCCCCTGAATTCCAGGGAACTAACTCTTGTCCTTAGCAGTTCTCCCCCTTGATTATCAGGGAAATAAATCTTGTACTAAATAGTTCTCCCTCTACATATCATGTGAAGTCACTCTTACAGACTAAAATAAGTCACAAAGAGTTCCCTCTCTTTTGTTATGAAGAGTTCACTCGCCTGATTAACCTGCGGCCTTGAACCGCAGGTTATATTGGATTGCCAAAGTAAAATGACCATGGAGGGGCACGTGACTGACTTTTATTTAAAAGCGGACATTCTCGATATTGATTATTGATTAAGTTATATTAAAATAAGAATATAGTTCTAAATGTGATACAATTGTGTAAAGTTAATGTCAATAATTTATCAAGTACTAAATTTCTGAAATGCTCGTATAACGTTACGTAAACTAACGTTTGAATGACGTTTGCGACGTCACTACAAAAGAAGACGGGAGTGGTGAGCTTAAAAGCTCTGTAACTTAGTAATTGGATGTTACATTTTACTCAATTTTTCAGAAACTGCTCTAAACAGTCTTGTCTTTCTAACGTCATACATTTGTATTATCATGAATTTAATATACTTAATAACCAACTTTTCTAAGTATACATTTTCAGTTCTTTATATATTAGTTATTATTCAAGATAACACTTTCTTTCGTGTACATTTATTGTTCATATTGTTCCATGTCATCCGACTAAATTTTATAATGAAACCCGTAAGGTTAACAGATTCTGGAATGTACGTGCATTTCGTGCTTTTTGACAATTTCATTGTATTACCTGTGTTAAATTTCGCAATTATGCCTTCAAGCTGAAACCAGATGATTGGGAAATTTAAAAGCCATCAAACATTAAGAATATATTTGCATCGGGTGACATAATAATAAGCACGTGTTCTTGGTGTGCTGCATGGTGTTATTTTTCAAAGAGGAACATAAACGACTAATTTTCTCTGATTTATATGTATGAGAACACACAAACGCCTAATCGTTTTCAATTGTCTAAGATGTGTTTGAATTTTTTTACCGGTCCTTAATTAATCTAGTCGATAAGTCTGATCGTCTTTACTTAACTTTTATTTATATATAGAGGATATTACATGAGTGTCGTTTCATATTGAATTTATTAAACGAGTTGAATAAAATGATAAAATGCGAGGCTCTGCCGAGCATTTTATCGATTTTATTCAACAAGTTTAATAAATTCAATGTGGAAAGTCACAAATGTAATGTTCTTTTTATCATATGTTAGCCATTTCTGGCCGAAACATAAAAATACCTACTTACTCTTATTATAATAAACGCGCTACTTTGACGACGTCGCATATACGTTGAGTGACGTGGCGTCAAAGCTTTATTACACTAGTGTATTATCAAAAATAAATAATGGCTTTATTACGTTGCCGCGACGTCAAACATATGATAAATATAGATTACAATGATAACTGTAAGGCTTTTTTTATTTCTCATGGCGCAATTTATAAGATTAAAACATCTGCCGTCTTTCTCCAAAAGTGTTTAGGTATCCTCATGCTTTACACCGTGTTTTAGCATTATAAGTCAGAAGCAGTATGAACATAGTTACACCTACAAAATAGTGTACATTTGTACTTTTGAAATGTTATCAACCTGATATGAATATTTTTGCAGTTTTAAGTGAAGATTAAACCAAACAAATTGACATTAAACTGTGTGTGTATCTTCCTAATACTTTCATCAAGAATGGGTTGTAGCATTTCTTTCCATAGACATGTATAGTACGGAGAATTTGACACGACTGTCGACATTCTATTGGCATAATTTAACAGCTGATAAATTTTCTATATTTATAATCGCGGCCGTTTGTTTGCATAAGCGGAAAATATTACGAATGCGCTCAAGGTGTAATGCCAACATACTTCTAAAGGACCGATATAGCATGATAAGCTCGCGGAAATTTAAATTTTCAACGCAAGAACATCATACTATATTCATGCATAAAGGTCAGGATCAGGCCAAATTCTCAATGCTTAACTCGTTTATTATTATACGTACAAAATTAATGTTATGCTTACCATCCTCAAATATCTTAATTAATTTTAATCTATGTAACAAGACTGTGTTCAATAAACGCTTAACTAGCCAAGTCAATCAGAGGCAACAGTTATTTTGAACTATTGGATAGTATTACATGGCTTTTACCATGTAAGGTGTGTATGATGGTTAACGAGTGGGCCAAGTTTGAAAGCAATGCCTTGTTTGACTTGAAAAATATTTTAGTTTCAACAACTTCACATTTTCAATGGGACGGACGCATGGTAGGACAGGACAACCACATACCCGGAGTCAGTATTTTTAGCACAGTAATCTTGTGATTTACTTCAATCAGTTTTGTTCATTTTTCAACGATCATGTTTAGACCAATGATATTATGTTCAGAGTTAAGCACTTTGTTTTTGTGGACACTTTTTGAGTTATAAATAACTTCTACGTGTATGTTAAAACCAAACTGTATGGTCCCGAGCGATTGAGTGAATTGACCCCTTCTTGAACAGGCACCCATAAACTAACATTGCATTGACCTATTACTATGCATATTCCGTTAGACAACTTCGCTCTGTACAGCGTTCAACGTGCTGGGCGCAACAACCTGGTGTGTTCTTATTGCAGCGAAGTACGGCCTATATACACTGTAAAAATGGCAACACGTTACGGGTTTCACTCCGTAACGCATGTGTTTAAAATGGGTTTTCTTTTGTAAACGGCAATGAATTAAACGTGTTCATGCGTTTAAGGTTTAAACGCCCATGAACTTAGGGGTTACAATATGAAACACGTTTGTTTTGTTATTTAACACGCGTGTTTTGAAAAATGAGAACACATGTCGGTCGAAAAGCTCTCTCGAGACAAGCAATAGTTAAATGATTATTCTTGAATTTTATCAATAAAGACAGCACCCAGTCTCAGACTGAGACATTATGCTGTTCCTTAAACTTGAATTTAAAAGTGTTTCTGTCGTAAACGCTGGTGTGTTGAAGACGTACAATTTCGGAACACTTAGATGAACACGCATGTAAATATAATAATCTCTAAACAAAATATAGCGTACATTTCACGTGAAAACATAAAATGGTAAATAACGTAAATATTTTCTTTCCGAACAATTATATAATTAACAAAGTGAAGAAAAATGCCACACTATGTAGCCGACATTTGAAAAAAGAACATTGGTATTATATTTAATCACTCTTTTTAATCTCAAATCATTTTCTGCAAAATGGCGCAAAATTTACGGCTGCGATACGGTCAAAATTTATGTTGATCAAAGCTCTCACTGTTATTCTATTGCCTGTCACTTTTAACATGTCATCCATGAATATCCGTGCTTATCCGTTGTCCAATCGGAGTTGTTATTTTAACTAATCAAAATATTCTTACTGTACAATAACGAAAACACACGGGGATTAATTAGTGACAGGTCAAAAGTGCTCGACAATACATGCTTAATCTGTTGATTTATGTAAATTACAACTTTGTATAGCTCTAATTCTACAAAGTAAAGAAATTATGTTACCCCACCCACCCACCATTTTGAAATGGTTATTTGTTTTTGAATTAAATTCCTGTTAATATGTATTACTGTCTATCTTTAACCAATAAAGTCTTCTATTACAGCTTTCATGTTGTTGTTCATTGCCCTGCAGACTGCCTCAACTGAATATATCTGTAGAGATCTCAACATACATGCTTGAAATAGCAACACATGTCACATGCATAGATTTTAAACACCTTATGTGTTTAAGGAATGTGTACATGTGTGCAAAAACTGTAACAAAAATGCGTTTATATTTAGAACATGTCAGGTGTTTATTTTTTAAACACCCCCAACATGTATTAAAAGTAAACGCAGGTGTTAAAACATGTTTTAAATGTGTTTCAAAAGTATAGTTTTAATTTGGAAATGACTTCAATTTTAAAATGATACCAAATTTGTATATAGACTCTGACATTTTTTAATCCACTGGTTCCACCTTAACTGCGTTTGACAGCGGTTACTAGGGCTTAAACGTTTGTCTGCGTTGTAGCTTTTTTTATTGGCGTATGTGAACGTTTGCCAACGTAGGTTAGCGCATGTGTAGCGGTCCCTAACTTAGTCCGACTTAGACGAGCGAGGTGCCAAACTCCAGGATCCGTTGAACAAAGTTTACCTAAGTTACTGAAACGTTATGGAAAGTTAGTCTGCGCTAACCACTTGCGTTACTACCGCGTTCATTGCGCTGGATATCCGTTGGCCTCCGCTAGATAAACGTTCGACTAAATTCATTAACACCACCAGCGTTTAGGCAGACGTTTGCCAACGGAGTATAACTTAAGCAAACTTTAATCAACTTAATTCAGCGTTCAGGAACGTTTATAAACGGAGCTCAACGTACATCAGCGTTTATTTCCAAACGTCGGCAAACTTTTTGCATGTTAAAAATTTAAACGAATACAACGTTCTTCAGCGTTTACCAGCGATCGTCAACTTTTCAAAACGTTCAGTAACTTTTACTAGTGGAGCTGAATGTTTGCCCAAACGTCGGTAAACGTCGGTCCAAACGGTAGAGTGTGAACCTAGCTTAAGCCAACTATATAGAGAATAATAGGTTAGTGCCGTGGATGAAAAAGTTTATCTGGCAAGGCGGAGGAATTTATCGGGTGAGCCGTAGGCTAATTTCCGTAGCCGAGCCGGATAAACTTTTACTTCATTCACGGCACTTACCTATTATTCTATTTATCCAGTCGCTTAATCTGCTTAGTAAGGGGATCAAACTCAGGACTATATTGTTACTCTTTCAATAACTAGCGCGCAACGCCACGTTCGTTCCGTGACGTCATGATAAACAACGACGTCGGATATCTTGATAGACGTCGTGTAGACGCAGGTAAGTCGAAGAAAATAACCGATCAACCACCAGCTCATTTAGAATAGGAAAACCTCACCCTCAGGCACGGAATTGCAACCGGTGACTCTCATATAAGAAGAAGTCCGTCAGATCACGTGGTAAGGTGATTGATTATCACTAGTCACATGACCAGGTGACCGATTATCGCTTAGTTTATCAGGCACCCCGTTAACAGGCAGATTTTGCCGGAAGTGACTGGATAAAGAACGTTACGTCACCGCCCCAAAGGCGGCGCGAGAGCTACTTCCACAACACATGTAATTCCTCCACAACCAATTCATCCGAGCAAGAAACGAGTACCAGCTAATCTCAACAAATATCGTAATTTTCAACCATTTTTAACCCTTTCGCTGCCGACGTCGAAATGCCAAATTACGTCGACAGTGCCAAGTCTGTTTTGACGTAAACAAGTTGACGTCATTATTTCGACGTTCAAAAAACTGCGCGGTATGGCGCACGTTACAACGTAATTAGACGACAATTAAAGCGCCGAGTATGCATTCAAGATATGTATGTTTTAGTTTAAATATAAACACACAAACTGAACAAAATGACATAAGCCTGACCTAATTAAATCTTTCGAATATCCATATTTTAATGCAATATTTTATCCAAGGTAAGTTTTTTCAAAATAGTTTGTTCTAGTAAAAAAAAACATGTTACTTCATGAATAGTTACACACAATATGAGCCCTCAAACCCTGTAAATAGTTCATCATAGATACCTTAACATGCGTTCGGATCATATATAGAACTATTTTTAATAGAATAATGTGCGAGTATGCAGTCGAAATTTTAAAATTCTTATAAATCTATTAAGTATTTAACATACATGTACCATCTTTCATGATATTCTGCTGAAAGCCGCAATGAACTGTTCGCCTAAATGTAATGTTCAGTTCAATCTAGAACGGAGTAAATAAGCTATGGCCCCTGGTTTAATGACTTTGTACTGCATATAATAATTGAACCAAAGGGTTGGGTACGAGTACATATAGCCACGGCCGTGGTTCAGTAGTTAAAGTGCGCTGCATTTGTAACCCAACGATCCGGGTTTGATTCCCGGTCGTGGCAATTCATACCATTCCGTGAAACGTTGACTATTCATGTTGATTTTCCTCCCCATGTTGAAATGTTGCTGGTTGCTTGTGGAATGGTAAGTTGGTATTTAGTACGTGTTAGGGTAGTTCGGGTGACAGTGTTAGAAAACTGGTTAGGTGAATTGGCCGCCGCATACAACATTTGTTATAAATCTCCTAACAGAATAACAACGGAATCATAGCACCTACAATTAATGAATATTTTCAAAATATTATTTTGACACATATTGGTACTGTGTTTCATGGGGAGTACAGTGGATGTTTACAAGGCAATCATATATACGAGAAGGGATGCGGGAGGTACTGTGCGCGCGAAAAATAGGTGTCTCATAAGTCAAATTGGGTGTCCCTTTCAATAGAGGTGACACTATAATAAACAAAAACTTTACATTAACTTTTTATATTACACCACATAGTGTGACTTAGTTTACTTTTCAACGAGTGTGGTGTAATGTTCTCTACTCATTGGGCGACTTGTTTGAGTAAGCACTGCAACCCACTTCATTTCATTCAATTTATATTTTACCAATACATGTACAGATACATTCGTCAGTACATATGTACCAGTAAAGAACACAAAAATATGAATACATAAAACCGAATCAACACTATAAAGGGTTGTTGCAGCGTACATGTATATATTATTTATTTCACGCGTTTCGTTAGTATAGCGTGAAATATTTGTCTTAACGCGTAACGGATTATATAGAGTGATGTATTGGTCAGTTGATTTTTGCACGGGTTTTTCTGTGTAGGATAATGTGTATTGATATGTAAAGTTTTGTCATTCTACCAGACGGTTTCAGTCAGGTCACGTCTTGTTTTAAGCTCTAGTTAGGAACATCGTTTTCACGTATCTTCTAAGCAAAGTAACGAAAAAAAAGACAAGTAAATTATCGCAGTTAGAGTCTACACTTCAACGTACATTGAAAGCGACGGACGTAGAATAGAGACAACACATCCGTTGACAGAGAATTATGTCGGAGAGAAGACTATTCTACCGAGCGAAACAACATGCAGCTCGCAACGTGATAGAAATTGGCGTTCTATCAGGCATCAATTCCAAAGATACATCAGAGGCATCAACGAAGACTTGTTTACCAACAGCACAGAGAAAGCCAGGTTCTTGTTGACGATGTGAAAGCCCGGGTACTGAGGGGCTAAATGGTGTGTGTGTGTCACAGACAGATAGTACAGATACTAGATAGTACAGATAAGTAGCTTATATGATATTTATTGTAATAACAGTGCATGTCATAGCACGTGTTTGAGTTCCTGTGAGTAACTAAGTTTACATTTTTAATGAAATATCTTGCTTAGCAATGAGACTCAGTTTGTACTAACAGAGGAATAGAGTCTCCTGTAAGTAGATTCAGTTCATGTTTTGAATGTTGGTTTGGGATAACCTGATGAGTGGTTTGTACAATTTACATAATATATATGGAAACGGTATGTCGGTTGGCATGGTATACATTGATTTATTCTGTTGAATTGAATATAAATTAATAACAATATAACACGTGGTACATGTAGTGCGGTATGTGCTTCTAGGGAAATTCCAAGTTTATTGATGAATTGTTGTTGATGAATTATTGTTGTATTCAAAAATACTACTAATTTCAACTTAAATATTTATTTGACTAAAACATATAAAAAGTTTATTGCCAATGCAATAATAATAATGTGGCAAGTTGAAAATTTTATAAAAACATATATACATGCTGAGACAGTAATATATGTAGTCGGTAGCAATCACTGTTTCCGGCAGGGAAAGGCTCTTGTTACTGTGTATTTATAAACTAGTTAACTTTCGGTTATCGCAATAATGAGTACACCGTTCGCAATAATGAGTACACGTTGAATTGTATAGTCTTGAATGAGTACAGTGCTGGGAAATCACCGGTAGTTTCGATTACAATAAGTCATACAAGTTGAATTATATAGTATCCCAAGAATGAGTACAGTGATTTGGTTGATACGCGGTGAGTTATTTTTGTAGGCTTTTAAAGTTGTTTTTGAAGCTCCAGTGAAACGTATTCAAATGTAATTTACCTGATAAGTTTTTTAATATTTAAGCGGTGTATCAACACGGTATGATAATTTCAGAACATACGACGTGTTTTGGATAGTAAATTTTCCCACGTTGTTAAAAATTAGTGGGCATGGAAATTATAAACATTCTTATTTTTGGCTTACGTCTTCAGTACTGCCACATTCATAAAATAAGATTTACTTTTGGTTTTATTGAGCAATAGAAAAATGTTGCTTGGAACGTTGTTATAGGTAGTTTTGGTAGTTATGAAGGTCAGGATATGAACGGCATTTGGTCGGGATATGAACGGCAGTTGGTCGATATATGAACGGCATTTGACCGGTATATGAACGGTATTTTGCCGACAGTATAAATAAGTCGCACTGAATGTGTGTTACAAGTCGGTAACTGGTTCGTTCCGAGTCCGGTTAGAAAATTAAATTGTCTGAGGGGAAAATTTATAGATTCACTGTATGTATACACTGTAGCGTGGTATCAACGTAAGATTATTGTCAGGGTAAACTCAGCTGATTAAGATTCAGATCTTTGAATTTGTGGTGGAGTGAAACTATATTGTTATAGTGTAAATATATATAAATGAACATAGGTATCCAAAATATGATAATTGGGCATACGTCTCTGTTGACGCCAGTGGAGCTGGATTAGTAAAATATGCCAACGTCTTTGTTGACGCCAGTGGATCTGGTTACGGTGCTTGTATTGAATAATATTTATGTTTTGAAGTATCCTGTATATCATGATGGTTGAGTGACGAAATCACGTTTATCTCAAAGTGGAGAGAATTTGAATATGTTGATCTTGTGATGCAATATCATATTTCAAAATTACTAAACAAGAGCGCCTTAGTTCATACAGACTGTAATATGCTAGTTCAATTTTGATAACCGGTAGTTGTAAGCATCATTTACATAATAATAACTTATCACAAAAGGTGGATAACTGGTTAGATGCTGATATTTATACCTGGTACATTACCACGAATTGTGGTCCACGCACGAATGATAATTTTGCTAGTCAGTTTAATAGAACAAAACATAAAATGTAATTCAGTCAAAGCACATGCAAAGCCCATAGTCTAACACAAGAAATAAATAATTACATAGTAGATATAAACATTACATGCATAGAAGAAAGAGTTTAATATGTAACCTGAATACAGACAATAAAATGTATGAATGTTGTTTATGAATTTTAGATTGGAAACAATACAAGGCTGATATATAATTACACATGTTACTCAATACTTGCGTGCTGACACTGCAGGTGTCTTGCTAAGCAAAGCTGGTCAGAGAAAAATAATTAGAAAATTCCGCACCAAGAATAGTTGAATATGTGTTAGTAGTATTATTGTACCATGCTGGAAATCTGTTTCATATAGATCAGAATTGTTCACCAGCGGAAATCCGGCTAAAACCATAGGTGTTGGTTTGTTGACAGTCCGAAAAATTAATAAGACGGGACACATGTGGAAATGGGTGTTTTGACGATAAAACGCTGCGGCTTGTCTTCGTTTCAGTACGAATTGAATAAATGTATAACATAGATATTCTTTTCTTCAGAATCGAGTCTACAGTACAAATTGAGAAGACTGGTATGTCGGATACATGTATGTAGTTCCGAGTAGTGATCTGGTCAAGAAAATGGCTTGATAATAAAGTGAGTTCCAAAAGTGACAACAAAGTAATAAAGTATTTATACTTGTCTACTAGTATTTTCACAAAAAGGAACATTTCGTAAGTCAGCAACTTTGGAATGTTTGTATTAAACAGAACTCATTGACAAGAAGTGTTCGAATATCGTTATTTCGAAGCTAGTACATGGTATCATATGGACATATTCTTAAAAGAATCTTCCAGATCCAACCTATACTTTATATGTGAGGAATTTATATGTCGTGAAACGCATATATATGTGACATAAAACTGCTAAAGTACCCTGTGTCAAGTTAATGTTGATTGGGTTGTGTGATAAATATGTCGATACTTAAATTGTTTTGATTACCGTATTAGAAATAGTATGCATATTTCTTTCGGGTGGTTCTGTTTCTTATAAGAATGATCGATAATTTGCTGTGATATTAAGTTTATATTTATGTTCATTTTAGCATATTCATAAAACTAACCAATACATCTTCGGAAATGAAGTCGTGGTGTCGAAAATGTTTACTTCTGTATGTCCGTATACAATGTATCCTGCCTCAACGCTAATTCAGTATTCCGGGACAGTAATTTCTTGTTTAGGCCGTGTTTTAGATCACGTGGCAAGCAATCATATACATGTATTTAGAAGGATAAACCCTTAAGTTACACAAGGGCTAGATAATCTCTACTGTTGAGGCTCAGGGAAACAGCCCGAGATTTAAACCTAGGTTTACACTCATTGAGATCCGGTGGCGATAGTCGCGGCCGCAGCCAATTTTGGCCTGAATGACCGGTGTTGGAAAAGACACGGTCGGCGGAAGAGCGTAAACAGTAAAGATGGTTACGTTGCAGATTTTCTGGAAAGCAGACTCGCAATGTATGTAAATTTAAATCTTCAAATTACAACATATCTCAGCACCAGCCCCTTCTTTTGTAAGTCTAAACGCAGGTCTCACCCTTGTTACCCTGATAAAACAACATGATTGGATATTCCCAACATGATTGAAAAATGGCCGACATGAAAAACGTGATAAGTGCATTGTTTTTGCAATATTTTCCATATAAACTATCCAGATTGTTTATTTCAATATTACATAATCAACATATGAAGAAAATGTACTATTTGCACTAAACAATTTGCATATAGGTAATATTTGTCACTATGTAAAGCCTTAAAGAATGTGTGGATTTTGCATTTGAGAATGAGATTTGTACGTAAAAACGTTGTAAAACTCATTTATTGGACTCTATGTAATGAATATCATTTTGGAAGTATCGGCAGTTGTATAAACTATGATTTGGACGTTTCAATTTTTTAAAATCTTAGATAAATTAACGCTCACAAACAATAATTCAAACATGTATAGTATTTTTTGGATACTGACCGACGTGTTTGTTAAATTTATTAGGATACTGGCCAACATGATTGTGGATAAAAACCAACATTACAAATTAAAATCTTGCCAATGGGATTCTCAAGGTACAAATAATTGTACATTAAGGAAGTGTGCTCATGAATTGTGGTAGCAGGTTTATGAGCATACCCGATGTTAGGCATTTCACACCCAGTCTATAGCACATGCTTTTAGGACATTTAATAATTAAAGCACTAAGAGTGCTGATGGGAGGCGATCTGGTTGCTGCTACTAAAGCTGAAACGACTTTACACGTTTAATGTTCGTTTTCTTTAGGGGTGACTATTGAGTCCATTTTGAACTATTGCGATACAATTGCTATTGCTGAAAGTACTATTGCGATACTATTGTATTGCTTGAAGCTATTGCGATACTATTGCAATAGTTATCGCCAACATTTGAAAACCAAAGATGAACTTGTAAATGCAAATTTGCACTGTGTAATATATAACTATTTGTGGAAATGATTTTAAATGAATTGGACAGAAAAAGAACTTGTGCACGATTGCGATATTGATCCTTTGTGGCAGTTTTGATGCACGGGATTATCTAAAATTATTTTTTAACGAGAACGGAAGTTGTTTTAAATTAATAATAAACTTTATTAAGAAAAAGGAAACTATCGTAACTATCGATAGTTGAGCAAACTATCGGCGATAGTTATTGAATCGAGACTTTTACTATCGATCCATACTATCGGGTCACTCGGGATCGCAATGCATCGATATTTCGATGCATCGGCCCACCCCTAGTTTTCTTATTGCCGATCTTGTCTTGAATGTCAAAATAGGCATATGTGACTATATAGGCATGTTAGGTATCTAAATAATTGTAAAAAGGGGCATATTGATGTATATGTCATACGTGTATTGAATGCGTATATCAAAAGTGGCTTTAAAATAATACTACGCGCCTATTTATCAGATTCTACAGTACCGTCTTGTAATCACTTCCATCACAGCGTGAGACATCTCTAGAAAGCGGCTAGTATAGCCACACCATATGTTTGCATAACATAACGATATACGATTCATTGATAAAACCATCACGTGACCCTGGTCTGAAGTTTCTAAAAATAGCTATACGGCTGGGATATTTGATGAACACGTCATTTTCATATTACGAAACAAGTTCGATATCTCCCCGGCTGAGTGATTATCTGCAAAAATATCGATTCAACGAACAGTTTCACAATAATTGTTGATCGAAGAATAAACAATTGTTGCTGATTGAATTAAATAAGTTTACAAATTTGAAGAAACACATGTTGCAGTATTGGGAATGTTGACAGTTTCTGGAACTACTTGAATGCGGATTCACATAGCAGCCTAAAGGCGGTCCAGGTTGCATTAAGAAATGGGCAATGGTAGTATAGAGAGGCTTACGCCTACCAAAAATGGGTACAAATGTTCACCACATCAAGACGATGTGTCATGCACAAAACCAAGGTCCCTAGCTTAAAGGTCAAGGTCACACTTAGAGATCAAAGTTAAAATTCTCAAATAGGCATGTGATTCATGTCAGATCTGTAACTATGTCATTTCTTATTTTATATTTATATTACTTGCCACAAATGTTCATATCATTAAGACGAGGTGACATGCGCAAAACCCAGGTCCCTAACGCAAAGGTCAAGGTCATTCTGAGAGATTAAAAGTTAAAAGGCACAAGTATACGCTTCTGGTCTGCTTTGTTTTTTTTGTATTTCGTTCTGGATTTCAAAATTACTTGGTTACATTCGCATTTACACCCTGACTCAAATGTAAAGGTCACACTTACAGACCCAGCTCTTGTCTGCTGTTCAGTGTCACATTTAAGCAATTACAAACTTGTTTCAAGTTATTCCATTTGCATAGCTTTATACTTAGGTGTCTGATGACAGCTTTTAGCGGGGGCATCCGTGTCCTGTGGACTTATTTCTAGTTAAATACTTGTTTCTGCTATATGTTGGTAAAATTCATAATAAGTCAAGACAGGTAAATTTAACACATGTATCTAAATGTGCAAAATTCACCGGGAATAGGAACAGTGAATTATGGGGACCAGGCTAAACGATGTGAGCATGACTTGAATGGTGCCAAATTGCATTTCTAATTTAAACAAGAGCACCGCCTTGCGGGTGCAGACGCTCATCTGATCATTGTCACTGTAAAAAAGGCCCATTACCCTTGCATAAAGTAGGGCAGTGTTATGAGTCTTGCTTAAAAAAGTGAGGTATTGATGGTGCAAAAAGGGGCAATAACTCTTGCAAAATGCTGATCAGAGTTATGGGTCATGCTTGACATGGTCAGCTATTGATGGTGAATAAGTGTGAAAAGTTTCAAAGCAATAGCCCACGTAGTGTATGAGAAAAGTGGACCTAAACACAAAACTTAACCAAGGAATTTTCTAAGTCCAATAAGGGGCAATAACTCATGCAAAATGCAGATCAGAGTTATGGTTCTTGCTTGACATGGTCAGGTGTTGATGTTGAACAAGTGTTGAAAGTTTCATAGCAATAACTCTGATAGTTTAGGAGAGAAGTGGACCTAAACGCAAAACTTAACCCAGTCATTTTACTTTTTAAGTCCAAAAAGGGGCAATAATTCTTACAAAATGCAAATCAGAGTTATGGGTCTTGCTTTACAGGCTCAGGTATTGATGGTGAACAAGTGTTGCATGTTTCAAAGCAATAGCTTTGATAGTTTATGAAAAAAGTTTACCTTAAAACAAAACTTAACCAAGCAACGCCAACGCCAACGCCGACGCCAACGCCGACGACGACGCCGACGCCGACGACGACGTCGACGACGATCAAGTGATGACAATAACTCATCTTTTTTTCAAAAATCAGATGAGCTAAAAAGGGGACATAATTTCAACATATATTTGATAGAGTTGCCTATTCATGTGTAGGTCATGTGTACTATTTCTAAGTACATTAGTCCAAATGGGGCAAAACATTCAACAACATGCTTGATAGAGTGCAGATGTTGTGGTCAAGACAGTTGACAAGTATGCAAAGTATCACAGCAATATGAACATGCACTTAAATATTATAGGTTAATACCTTGAACGTAAACTTACAAATTTGCACGAAGTTGGAAAAAGGAACATATTTACCGATAAATACTTCATATAGTTATCTACTCTTACGTACGTGTTGGGGTCATCCCATTATTCTTCCAATAGTGAAGCTACATATTAAATTAGCACTGCAGTGCATCAATGAAAATTCAATGTGGGTCAGTATCCACTTTAAAAGATAAATCATGTTGATCTTTATCCTCCAATCATGTTGGTTTTTATCCATTTTTCACACATGGGTTACTTTAAATAGTTATCACGTAGAAACGGCAAATGTAAATAACTTACTCTAAACTAAGTCTGATAGTGAAATGAATGAGCTGTATAAACAAAAGATCTTTACCCAAAATAAACAACAATATATATGTTTTATAGACTGTCAAGTAAATCCAACACAGATTTTTCTAACTTTTTAACGTATTGTGTATCACATTCACAAACATACGGATAAATAGTTTTAGTTTCATGGTAGGAATGTACAAGTTTATCTTCATACAGCATCAGAAGGTGGTTAAACCCGTAGATTCTGAAGAATTGGCCGAAAATGCGATAAATATGTAAACATACATCCGCCATTTTTCAATCATGTTGGGAATATCCAATCATGTTGTTTTATCAGGGTAACAAGGGTGGGTCTGGTCAAGCAAATAGTGTTTTGTTTTATTATTTGAGTGTAGCATAGACTATTTATTTCACGCGTTTCGTTAGTATAGCGTGAAATATTTGTCTTAACGCGTAACGGATTATATAGAGTGATGTATTGGTCAGTTGATTTTTGCACGGGTTTTTCTGTGTAGGATAATGTGTATTGATATGTAAAGTTTTGTCATTCTACCAGACGGTTTCAGTCAGGTCACGTCTTGTTTAAATTATATGTGTTATATATGAATATATGCTCGAAAGTTTCGACGCATGTTAATACAAAACAAATTGTTAGAATTTAGTAATATGATTTTACATCATTGTTTGTGTTCGAGGAGAGGATGTGGTCCAACATCTGGCGATACGACCCACATTTGTTTTTACATTTGTAAGCGACAAACGGACACAGGTTTCCAGAGTACTCTGGTTTTTCCTGGGCGAGTTGAATCGCAGTATCTCCTTTCATGCTGGTTGCCGTTCAGCTATACGCATTGAAACTTTACCAAAGATAGTTATGAAATAGTGTTTCATATTAATGATTACTATAAACATTTAACATAATGTGTGTACATGTATGACATTTATTTGGTACGCTATTTATTATGTCATAGGTTCGTAATACAACGACAGCTTACGTTATGTAATTTCATAAACTTATATTTATGCTATCTGTATTCACTTGTCTTCACCCAGCTGACTGAATAAACGCAGGTCTGGTCAAGCAAATAGTGTTTTGTTTTATTATTTGAGTGTAGCATAGACTTAATTTTATTCATGGTTGGTGTTCTAGTTCTTGTATTCTTCGTGTTTTGGTGATGCGATAAGCAGTCCCTCAGTATGGCGATAAAGTTTCACGGTGGTCGCTTGGGTATTGCTCTTGACTATGGATTGAGACGACACTGGTTCGAATCCCGGTCGTGGCACTTGGTCATTTCTTAAAGGCTGTTCAGTTTCCTATCCTATTGTATATAACTCACCTCGTGTGTATCTGTGATGTACACCGGGTACGTTGCTAAGTTGCTAACTAATTCCATACCGAATGGTTTCTTCCTTTAGCGACCACCCTAAGTTCGTAACATAACTAGCTATCATGGGAGAAAAAACGAAGCCCTCGAAAAAACAAGTCATACCGACTTCTATCCTCATCATTATATGGCTTATAAATATAGCTTTCATGCATTGTCAATCATTATAACTTACTGAAATAACTGAAAACGTGTTTGTGTGAAAAAAAATACTGAGCTTAAATTTAGAGTCAATATTTAAAAGTACACACAATCTTTACAAATCTCATTGAATAAGAGCTAAGAATACGCTAAAATGATAAACATTTATTTCTTAAAAATTGTTGTTTTTCCTTCTCAAGACGCCCAAACCTATCAGTCCGCGGTCGCTAAACGAAGAAACAATTTGGAATGACCTAATGAGTCCATTCGAAAAGAGATAAGGTATTGAACCCTGGCTCACCACGCACTTACGACTGTGACGTGTCTCATAAATTATATCGAGGAATCGAACTTTGTATGTGTGACGATATAATTAAGCGATTGGGGAGTGAACTAATTTTGTATGTATGTAATGTTTTTATGTCGTAGGACGAGATAGTGATTTTCCAATTTGAGGTAATACGTTCAAAGCACAAAACCTTTTTAAGAAGAATGTTATATGCATTTCTGATACAAACGATTAATTTAAGAAGTAAATCGGCTCTTTGTGGCCTTCGTAATACCGGTAGCATCACCTAGCAATCTCGATTTAATTAAACGCGAAGCATGCAGGGAATCAAATTAGCTTCCCCAGTTTACATTTCCCGTACAATACCAATTCTTCAATGAACTGCTACTATATATACAATCTAGATTAAGGCCAGCAATTTGGTACGTATATAGCGACCATTGGACGTAGGTCTAAGATCGAGCCCAGGAATTAAGACCTACTCCACGGATAATTAGGCGTGACTTAGATATCCTCGTATAGACCCTATCCCTATGGTCAAACACTGACATTCATAAAATAAAGACCGAAAATACGCTAGTACTTCAAGACAATGCATATCGGATAGCGCTGGTTGAAGATCTAAAGTTCGCTCAAATTTAATAAGGATCATCACCACCGAATCTAGAACGAATTCAAGTCAAGGGGGCACTGGATGCCTACTAAAGGGGTCGTTGACAAATAGCTAATGTATGTTGACCAACACAGGCTCATGTTAAAGTAATGTCTACTATTAGGCTTTATAACCAGTAGGTCTAGCACTTCCACTGGACAACAGACAAAGGTGAATTTGCTTTGGATCTGTCCCTGGGTTAAGACCGAACACTGTCTGTTTTATGGTTGAGCACAAGTCTAAGATCGAGTACAAACTTAGGACTAGAGTTGAAAGCCTATGGTTGGGCATCAAACAAACAAGTGGCACATAAAGTACTTTGGACATACAATGAAGTTCTATTGTTTTGTGCGTAAATGGATCACATATGTTTTTTTCAAATTTATTCCGAGGAAGTATCTCATCTATATACTGTCATTCATAATACAAATATGCTACTAAATACATGTACATCCTACATAAACTGTTCAGTGGTTGGTTACTTATTTGGGACAGTCATAATATAGTTAATGGATTTAAAGTGCGTTTAAAAACATGGTATTCAGTGTGATAATAATCGTTTAATTAGTTTCGGGTCTCGTTTCAAAGACGTAGATCTATATGGGTGATGCACAATATATTTTGTTTTATTTATAATTGTTGAATTACATGTTCCACAATGAACTTCCAACCCGGTGCCTAAATTTTTGGAAGAAAATATGATGCAGAATGTGAAGACCGATTTGATTGTTTTCATAAATGTACACAATTGTACTATTGATCCCCGGAAACGCCATGATTGGACCTTCCTGTGTGTTATTTTCCTGCGGGTCAAGTTCGTGATTAAGGGGTGCAATGTTATGTAGAACATGTATGATAGCAGGCAATTTACGACATTCGTTTCAACAATATCGAGCCCTATATATATCATTAATGATGTAGAGTTTGCTTCATTAATTGGTTTGACGTCATACAACGTTGCGTTGAAAATTAGCGCGTCTTGTGTGTATACAAGTATTACAAAATATACATTCATTTGTTAATTATTCAATGGAATTGTACTAAACTTTCAGTAGTAGACGATTAAACTCTATAGATCATGATTCTTTCCATAGTTTATATGCCTAATTAACGATATCCCGTGTCAACATGGAGTGAATATCACGCAAATTTCGTAGCATAATTACTGAATATCAAACGCGAATATTTAATTACTTTTGTAATCAGACAGAAGAGTTGTCATTTTTCAACTTTTGTAAGTAGTTTATTTTTGTGCGACCGTCTATTAACTGCATAATTAACCACTTTTCCGGTGGTCACTGTTGATGCGTGATCCGCGAAATGGCGCTAATATTAACGTCGTCAGACGCATGACGTCATGTCCGAATTCACCCGGAAATGACGTCATAATGTTTTGACCCCTACTTGTTTACATCTTAACCCTTTCGTACGTTGTTTAGATGTAACATTTCCAGGTTCCTTATGTGCATACAAAATAGGCCCAAAATAGGCCCGCGGCACTCAACGTAGTATAACAAAATAGGCCCAAAATAGGCCCGTGGCACTTGGGGTGTTAAGAACTAGTGTTTATAACAATTGAATTATCATTTTTTGTTCACCAGGCAGCCGCAATAGTTGCTAATGTCAATCGGAATGACCATTGAATACGCCAAATATGCAATGTTTAAATGTGGTTTAATATAATAATACATGTACTATTAAAATGAGTATGTTGGTGTCAGATTAAGGCCAGCAATTTGGTTCGAATATAGCGACTAATTGACGTAGGTATAAGATCGAGCCCAGCAATCAAGACCAACTCCACTGATAATTAGGCGTGACTTAGATATGCATGTATAGATCCCATCCCTCTGGACAAATACTGACATTCATCAAATACCGATCGAAAATACGCTAGTAGTTCAAGACCGTGAATACCCGACTCGGATAGCGCTGGTTGAAGATCCAATTTACTAAGGAATATCACCACCGAATGTAGAACGAATTAAAGTCAAGGGGCACTGGATACCTAGCAAGGGGCACTGGATTCCCAGCAAGGGGGCACCGGATGCCTACTAAAATGATCGTTGAACGAATATATAATGTATTTTGACACAGGTTCATGTTAAATTAATGTTTAATATAAGGCTGTATAACCAGTAGCACATCCACTGACTAACAGACACATGTGAACGAGCTTTGGATCTGTTGCTGGGTTAAGACCGAATACTGTCTGTTAATGGTTGAGCACAAGTCTAAGATCAGACAAGAGTACAAACTTAGGACTAGAATTATAAGCCTACGATTGGACATCAAACAAACAAGTTACACAAACAGCACTTTGGACATGCAATAAAGTTCTATTATTTTGTGCGTAAATTGATCACATGTGTTTTTTTTCAAATTTATTCCGAGGAAGTACATCATCTATAAGCTGACATTCATAACACAAATATGCAACTAAATACATCTACATAAACTGTTTAGTTGTTGGTTTCTTATTTGAGACTGTCATTATATGGTTAATGGATTTACGCGTGTTTAAAAATATGGTATTCAGTGTTATAATAATTGTTTAATATGTTCGGGTCTCATTACAATGACGTAGATCTATACGGATGTTGCCCAATAAATTTTGTTTCATATTATTTATTGAATGAAATGTACCACATTGAACTTCCAACCCGGTGCCTGAAGTTTTGGAAGAAAATATGACGCAGTATGTGAGGACAGATATAATTTTATTCATAAATGTGCTCAACTGTACTATTGATCCCCGGAAACGCCATGGTTGGGCGTTCCTGTGTGTTTTTTTGCCCGCGGGTCAAGTTCGTGATTAAGGGGTGCAATGTTATATAGAACATGTATGATAGCGGGTATAAATTTACAACATACATTTAAACAATATCGAGCCCTATATATCATTAAAGATGTCGAGCTTGCTTCATTAATTGGTTTGACGTCATACAACGTTGCGTTGAACATTCACACGTCTTGTGTGTATATAAGTATTACAAAATATACATTCATTTGCTAATTATTCAATGGAAGTGTACTAAATTTTCAGTTGTAGAAAACTAAGCTATTTAGATCATGATTATATCCATAATTTATGCTTAATTAACGATAAACCGTGCCAAAATGATGTGAAAATCACGCAAATTTCGTAACATAATTACTGAGAATCAAACACGAATATTTAATTACTTTTGCAATCAGACTGAAGAGTTATCATTTTTCAACTATTGTAAATAGTTTATTTTTGTGCAACCGTCTATAAACTGCATAATTAAATACTTTTTAGGTGGTCACTTTTGATGCGCTATCTGCGAAATGGCGCCAATATTAACGTCGTCAGACGCATGACGTCATGTCCGAATTCAACCAGAAATGACGTCATAATGTTTTGACCCTTACTTGTTTACATCTTAACCCTTTCGTACGATGTTTAGATGTAATATTTCCAGGTTCCTTAAGTCCATATAAAAATAGGCCAAATAGGCCCGTTGGCACTCAACGTAGTAAACAATAATAGGCCAAATAGGCCCCGTGGCACAGAAGTGGTTAAATTGTGATTGTCATGTCAGCAATGACCCTTAATTGGAATAAACGTTATTCTATTCATATTGTAGAAGTTCTATGTTATTGATATCAAGTGCTGTTACAATTGTTAATATCAAATTCATCATGGCAAGGATGCGGTTTCTATAGAACGATATCCTGTCCGTCTGTCACCTACGCAGCACGTTACCAACTGGCACACACACGCACCCACATACCACCACACACAAACAAGTCAGCAATAAATTGTTACGGACTGGACTGGGTGAAACCGTCACGATGCAGGCCCGGGTAAAAGAAAGCCACCAAACCGAAATGATCGATATGAAGCGTACTTTATTGGGACTCAACCGGTGCAGATCCAGGATTCTGCGCAGACCAAATAATGCCGGTATGCCACGGTTCATCAAGGTAGAGGGAGGATAGAGACAAAGACCTGCCCGGATATAGCGGTAGTCCCGCGGAAATTCTCGATTTAGTCGGTTCTTTACATCTTGTTTGGTCACTCCCAGTTGTAATAAACATCTAAAAAATACCGGAATTTGTTTGCACCTATAGTGGACTTCGAACCCATACTGTGCGACGTCATACGGTCGGATCAACACAGTTCATGGTCTAAGAAGTTCACGGTGTTTGAAAGGTTGTTAGCCCGGTTAGACATGATGCCTACCGGTTCATACACCGGGACAAACCGAGGTTGCCAAACCGGCACATGAACTGTGATACTAGTTATGTAAGCTCATAACCGGGAACCAGGACACACTGTGGCTATACTGGGATAATCGGTACTGATACCGGGACACACCGTGGCTATACCGGGATAATCGGTACTGATACCGGGACACACCGTGGCTATACTGGGATAATCGGTACTGATACCGGGACACACCGTGGCTATACTGGGATAATCGGTACTGATACCGGGACACACCGTGGCTATACTGGGATAATCGGTACTGATACCGGGATGCAACATCGCGGTAGAGCTAAAGCCCCGTTCTCAGTTTCCCGGTTTGGTATCCCCAGTGAGTCCCGGTTTGTAATCCGGGGGAGAACCGTGTCTAACCGGGGAGACAACCGTAGCGGCAACGTGAACATCCGGGGCGACCTGGGATAAACCGTGATGCACCGGCTAACAGCACCGGTTGTTTTAAATGTTCAATACATCGGGGGTCACCGCGAACGATATCAAGAACCGCTTACTCCGGGGATCACTGGGACAATACCCGGACCTTCAGGGGAAGGACCGTATCTCCACCATATGTATACCGTCGTAAACCGTAGCACACCGGGTATTATATAGATTGTGGCGAGAGCTGGCTGAGCCCCGTAGCCCTGATGCGCCCCGGCATCACAGGGGCACGGCCGTGGCGATACCGGCTACCACCTTCATACCACCGGCAACAGCCGGGACCAAACTGTGCTTTACCGGGGACCTACCGCTCTGCACCGTAACGACACCGTACTTAACTGGGAATAAACCCTAGCTAATCCGGCGTCAGACTTATAAAATATTCTTTCAGACCGGGGGTACACCGGGGAAACGTCGGGAATGTGAGAATGCAATTGATATTTTGTTACAAAAATGTCCCGGGTCATCACGGCTTTCCTCCACCGGGACGTACCGGGCCTGAACCGGGACAGTGAGAACGGGGCTTAAGGTGTAGTCCCGGTTGTAAGCCAGGTTTGACTCAAAATCCGATTCTGTTAAAATCTTGACCATTCCTCATGGTAGCTCCTGATGACTACATGAGGATTTAAACATTTTAAAAAATCGGGTCTCTTTTGCCAGTTTGATAAGATTAGCACGGTTCACCACGGTTCGTCTTTGCGATCAAATGTTGTTACGGTCTGTGCCTGTTCACTGAGCCTTGTATACCGAGTAAGATTCGGTTCATCCCCGTAAACCCCTAATAACTGTACTTTGATAAGTCTGGACAAAAAAATAACATTCATACTATAAAGGCGTGTTTAGAAAGGATTGCGACATTTAGCGTTGATGTTGCGACATTTAGCGTCAGTCCAATTTATTGCGACATTTAACGTCACAGATGCGACATTTAGCGTCAGGGGGAATTGCGACATTTAGCGTCGGTTACGATATTTAGCGCCAGCCTTGCGACATTTATCGCCAACAATTGTGAAGCCAACTGAACAGTACGATCAGTGTGTCGCTGCCAAAACAACACTAAGAATGAGAGGAATGTGTTCGGTCGCCTTGGTTCAACGGTTCTGCGACTTAATATAGGGGTGGCAGCCAGTACTAAAATGAAAGCATAGCGACTTGGAATCCAGTCAGACCGATTTACCGGCAAGGTTTTCCAGCAAATGAAAGCAGAAGACAAGTACGCAACATTTACGCAAACTCTAGCAAAATATTTAAAGCGAATGTGGCTTCTGGCAACGTGTCGTCACTTACGTGAACACATACAGTACTAAAAGCGGAACACAGTTAAATGGGCAACTTGACCCGAAGCTATCCATATCAAAGGGAGATAACCGCAGCTATTTTAACAACCAGAATGAATAATAGTTATCTCCCCTGAACTGACAACAGGGTAGACAATCTTTAGGGTCTCATAAATAGTTTGAAAGAAGCATCAAATGAAATTATATATCTAGTTTGCACATACATACACACTACAACAGATCTCAAAATAAAATAGCAACAATGAATACAAAATTATAAATAAACTGCAACCTTTTCTTCATTATATTATGCAGAGCTCAGATAAGAAACTACGGCCAGATATATTGGAAATTTCAGCAACACGGGATCCAATATGATTTCATTACAGAACCTGAGAAGGCGGCACTCCTTGCAGGGTGCATGACCCTCACACATGCCTCGGTTGAAGCATTTCTCCGCCTCTGGTTCACGGTGTGGGGTTCCAGGCTCAGACGACCAATGTTGATGCATTCTGGCACGTGACACAGAAGCGAAACATCTAAATCGTGCATATCACTCAACGAAATGTTGCGCACAACCGTATAGCCTAGTCGGTGGGCATTCAGAGTATCGAAAGGTGAGTATTTATCCTGTCATACTTCCCACAATTAACATTTTGTCCAAATATGGCAATTGTTGACATTAATATCAAAGAATTTCGCTAAAATTTGGTCATATTTTTTAAAAAAGACCTCCATTTTTACTTTGATTTCAGACTGAGGCAATGTACTGAGCTATAAATGACATCAGTGTTCTCTATAAAGGTCATTTTGAATGTGAAAGTACAAATTTCCAAACAAAACACAATATTACATATTATAATATTATATAATCCTCATAATATAAAGAATAATACATAAATTAATGACAAACATACATTTGTACTGTTTCAGATTTCTACACTATTTATATACAGTCTAACTTCTACTAGCGACCACGCGTATTAAGCGACCTTTGTCTTGAACGACCGGTTTTAATTCCTCCCGCCCATATTTGCTCTATTTTCTACTGTATTAAGCGATTTTTGTCTTACGCGACCAGCGATCACTGTTTCAGCACAAAATTGATTGGTAAAATTGCATTAAGCGACCAAAAATTATGTGTAAATCACTGGTCGTCTGTAGTGACAGGTTGTTAATTACTTTATACCACGTCTTAAATCAGTGTTTGTTCACACTTCGGAGTTTGTCTTTTGTTAACTTGGCCCCAATTTACAGCATTGATAATCACAGTTGTGTTCGTAGGGCATGTCATACAGCAGCCCAATTCAAATAATCGACCCAATTTTGAAACATAACTGTCGCTCGACTTTGCCTGTTTATAACTTCTGATGTAAGGGTTAGGACGACTTTCCCAGATTTTTAGCAATGTACGACTCGAGAGACCTTACTTTTGATGGCTAGTAATGGAGAGGGTATAGCGTTTTCGCATGTCGCTTCGCTGACTTGTTGACTTTCATTGACGAAAAGTGTACATTATGTATATTCAATATGTAAAAATGCCGTGTTCTCATATACTCGGCATGGCATGGTATTAAAAACTGATAGGCTTTGATGAATAACTTGCATTTTCGAATTGTTCGTTTACATTATGCCCTGTCGCTTGATTTTGCGTTTCCTACCGTAACTATTTTGATAAGGTCTTCATTTTACAAATGAGTAGCTTAAATTGTGATTTATATGTATGAAATTGTAGCAGTTACATCCAATCAGCAAATATTTGATAAACATTTCACTCACATACACTTATATTACATATATCAGATTTGTAAATCATGGTTTCGTTTGTCCAATTATTTTCCATTTCCTCCGTAGCCATCTTTTCATACATAATCAACAGTTGTAGATAAAAATTGGCTTTGGTTCTACATAAACAAGACAGAGTAACGTCCAAAAGGTGTTTTACACCACACATTTATTGAAACACTCATTGAATCTATCGAATTAAACATGCAAATTTTACCCTCCGTAACTAACTAACAAATTTAGTATTCATAATATGTAACGTTATATCGCATATAAGCCCTCATAAAATATTGTTAGATGTATTGATACTATCACAATATACTTTTCTGCTTAGCTCAAGCCACTGATAAAGGTCGATTGATGCGTCACAGTTTAAAAAAAACAGTTTTAATCGACACACAAACTTTTATTTCAATTCATCATTATTTTAAAACTTTAATTTTGTATTCAACAAGGATATGTTTTAATCGCAGTTACTGTTTACTGTTAGTGCATGATGAACCAAAGTTATAGCCAATGAATTTTCACTTATGGAACAGTTG
This sequence comes from Spisula solida, assembly GCA_947247005.1. Lineage (NCBI taxonomy): Eukaryota > Metazoa > Mollusca > Bivalvia > Venerida > Mactridae > Spisula > Spisula solida. The sequence goes on along the minus strand of OX365953.1, from coordinate 13,895,280 downwards.
TACATGCATTGTACATGTGTATAAAAATCGGTTACGGAGGAAAGTTACGGAGGAAAATCAAATTGATGAAATAGTTCCAGTCATTTTTCTAGATTGTTAGTTAATACGATGCCTTTAAACAGACTTTTTTTTAAATTAAGTTGAAAATACTTTGTTCGCCTATATGCCTATATGCAAACTTGATTGTAAAAACTACGTTGCTTGATCCTATGGAAGAATAATTGCTTGTTGGTACTTTAATTTCAACAACTTAATCATTCCATGGTCATCTGTGTTGTAGTTGTAGTAAGGGTTCACTGTTAAAATGCAGGAATGTTATATTTAAACATTCCTGTAGAATAAGTACCTCTATAATATATTCATTATTTGCCATCGTGAAACGGATATGTGATCACAAGACCAGGGTAGCATCAGATTCAAAGCAAATTAGAAGAAATGACAAATTGGATGTAATGGAAAATGTCACGGTCCGGTGTTTTAAGCGGGATGGATAGAAAAACATGTATGATGTTGTACACAGATTATACATGACGCTCTATATCATTCGCAATTTTTTTAAATTTCAACACATTAACTTCAACATTTATTGTCTAATACGAATAAAATAAAGCTTGTCAAAAGAATAACTGTATTTGGAGTTGGTACTAAGTTTTATTTATTGTGTCACGCGGGATAAATTAGCTTATGCAAACTCCAGGTAGCATTTTTTCGTGTATGTTTTTTATTAAACCCACATAAATCAATTGTTGGCAAGAAAACGACTACAGAAATAAGAAAAAAAGTTTCGGTTGAATTTCCGAATGGCACATGCTTGATTTTAGACCAAACAGCTATTATACGTGTACATGTACGATTGCTGTAGATGAAAGTAGTTCATTAAGTCTTGTAAGAATATTAACATTTCGCATAACCCTGTATGTTACTGTCATTACTCATATTTTCCGACATAACCACTTGACAATCAAGCATTGTTAGTGTAAGTCAACTGTCAATTTCGCTCGAAAAGTTGTTAACTGATTGTGTTAGATAATATCACATAATATCAACACGTTCTCTGAATTAAACACCATTCTTTCTACGTTCTTGGCGTCGTTACTTTGGGCAGTACGATTTAAGACAGTATTTCTTTATAAATACATGTAATGTATAATATGAGCTACATAAAAATATAAGTGATATTAAGCATATTTTTTCTTAAGACCCTGTCACACAGTGGCGAGTTGGGCTTCGAGTTATATACGAGTTCTGGCGAGTTATAACTCGCCGAAAAGTGCACGACTCGGCAGTCGATTTTTTTCAATGCGACATTCGTTCGACATTTCTTCGACATTGACACGACATTGGTACGAGTATTTCATATCAAACACGAGTTAAGCCTATTTATACACGATCTGAGTACGACATCTTTTCGACATTCGGAGATATGTCTTCGAGAATAGTACGAGTGTAGACGAGTTTGTACGACTTATGTAGACATCAGTACGAGTTTATGCCGATAAACTACGAGGAATGGGCGAGTGATGGCGACAATTGCCAAATATCTGTAAATACGGTAGCCCTTGCCATTGGGCAAGTGTTCATTTATTTACACGCAGAGCTATTGCACTCAAATATTGCACATTTGGAGCATGGAAACTCTGTCATTGTCTAGTTGCATCAGTACCAGGCGAAACAAGTTTACAAGTACAAACAAATGAGTTCTTAATTCTTTCGGTTCATGTAAAGCATGATAACACGATCATTAATATATTTTACATGTACTGTAATATAAACGAGGTTATGTTGATTTTAGACCAAATGATTACCGTGGCAACATGTACCCTCTGACAGAAGAATGGTATGGTGTTGCAAAGCAGTCTGGAGCTCGATGGAATTTTAACCATGTCGCCACCAACTCGCGGTAATGTCGTAACAAGTCGCACAAAACTCACCGAATATCGTATAGATGTCGCAGTGGTACCGTGAGAACTCGCCGCACGTCGAGCAGATATCGCACACAAGTCTAACAAACTCGCAACAAACTCGTGCGTTGTCGTAGATCTATTTTATTTGGCGAGTTGCCACGACATAGGAAGACATGTCTACGACATCTGTTCGAGAATGAGCAAGATTCCTTCGACACGTCCACGACACGTGTACGAGACGAAAAGTTCTAAAATTCTCGCCGAGCCTTGGAGAGTTATGGCGACATAAGAAGACATCACATGCGCACAAGATCTACACGACACCGGCCGAGTTGTGACGAGTTACAACTCGCCAAAACTCGTAGCTCCAACTCGCCACTTTGTGAATTGAGCAACGTCACTAGAAGCACAAACAATGATGAAAATGTAAAAATACACAGTCTTAAAGAGACAAAATAAAAATAATTAAAACATAGATAACTTAGGTTTCCTCTGATATGGCATTCAACAAGTATTTATGGTACTATAAGTGGAACAGAAAACTTCTCTTCATCATTTTTATTGTTTTACTTCTTCAAGATGGGTAATGAGTTTGAAATTAAAAACGTAGTCTATTGGTTTGAAAACGTATCAAATCACAATTTTCAAAAAGGTTTTTATCATGTCAATTTTCAAATCGATTTTGTGACTAAATACATAATTTTGCACAGTTTAAATGTTATGCGTATGCAGAAGTAAGTACAAAGTAAATTAGAGAAAATGCTGTTTGTATTATTACTTCTAGGACATAACAATATGCCAAGACCCACATAGTTTTCTTCCTTATTCGGATAGCCTAAAGTCGGAAATTTGTTAATTACACTCGATGTTTCTTACATTTGTGTTAAACGACCATTCCGTTAAGCGACCGTTTTCAGACCCCAGGGTGGTCGCTTAATACAAGTTAGACTGTACAATTGTGAAAATTTCAACTCAATGTCACTTAAACTGACAGAGTTATTAAATTTTGAACTGGGTCAACAGCTGCCATTTCGCCACCATATCAGGCATAAGGCTACAACTACTTTTGCTCTTTGTTCTTTATAAACGTTTGTCATGATAAATTCAGCTGAAAAGTCTTACTTGAATCCTGTAGAACTAACATAGAGACATAATTCTGACCAAAAAAACAGGCACCATAATCTGCTTGATTGTTTATCAATCTGCGTACCCCTGCGCCATGTGTAGTTTTTGGCTCATTTTCAGAAATAGACGACTGTACACAAACCACTGCTATATAAAATCTGGCATTCAGATTTTATTAATTGAAATCCTATTTTCTATTAATTTTACATGTTCTTTATCTAAAACTCACATTACATGCATAGTGATAAGTCAATTTTCAACCAATACTCACCATCAAACAGGGGAACTATTTTCTGTGTAGGCACTTCGAATCCGTATTTTAACGATAGCCTATATACTGTAGTCCTAGGCCAAGTGGTACAAAAGTGTTGAGTACGAAACGTTAGCGAAGTATTTATGCAACGATAAAAAGATCTAAACTCATGTTTTATACTCTTTTAATCGATTTGTGTGTACATGTTCATTTTTATCGTAGTGATGGGTTTTGAGGATTATTTTGTAGTTCTTTATAAGAATTTTGACTTGCCCGATCGGATTGGTTTATTTATCCTCGCCACCGGAAATTCACATGGGCGAGGCCCCCAGAAGAGGTTAGTCACTTTAGTTCTTGGGGGAAAGTGCATGATACAGAATATGCCCCAGTTCGAAAAACATCCTAACAAAATGCTTCTTTTTGTTCTTTTTTTTTGAAAACGTAAACAATCGAGAACAGGTCACGTACCCCTCCAAGGACTTTTCACCTCGAGCTATCCATTATAAAGCTAGACAAAGGGTCAATTCACAAAATGATCTCATAAGTAGGCCCGCTTTCGTATAATAAAGTTATTCACACAAGGATCACGGCCATATTGTCATTTCCGGTGCCTCAAAGTGCAATTTTTGGGAGGCGACAACCTCTCATTACTACCATTGCCCATTTCTTAATACAACATGAACCGCCTTTAGGCTGCTATGTGAATCCGCATTCAAGTAGTTCCTGAAACTGTCAACATTCCCAATAGTGCTACATATGTTTCTCCTAATTTTTAAACTGATTTAATTAAATCAGCAACATTTGTTTATTCTAAGATCAACACTTATTATGAAACTGTTCGTTAAATCGATATTTGTGCAGGTAATCACTCCGCCGGGTCGATATCGGACTTGTTTCATAATATGAAAATGACGTGTTCATCAAATGTCCCGGCTGTATAGCTATTTTTAGAAACTTCAGACCAGAGTCACGTGATGGTTTTATAAATGAATCGTAAATTGTCTGCGGAGTACTGTTATGCAATCATATGTTGTGGCTTTATTAGCCGCTTTTTGATAGCCGTCCTATTAAGGGCGGCTATCTTATGGAGTACCAACCAAATTTCTCCCCTGGGCGTGAAAGGACAAGTTACTGATAGTTATTAAAATGAATAAATTTGTTTGCGTGGATATTGAAGCTATTAATTGATACCTATACAAACACAGTTAAATTCTCATTGATCCCACCATAAATGACATTTTTTGGATGGATAATGTTAGTAATTAAAATAAAAAATGTTTCCGTATTAATAATTTAATTGCTGATCCCTTTTTGCGTAGACTAGCTGAGGTGTCTATTTTTTTCTACTACTAAACTGATCGCTAATTTTATCGATAGTTGTATTCGTTTACCAATGATGATGTTTTCGCATGAAAACAATAATATAGAGTTTCATATAAATTTTCTTATTTATCAATTATAGATAATGAAAAGAAAAGAAATTGCTGAAATTTATACATTAATTTGATAAAAAAAATGTTGAGTCGCCGGAATTAGTCTATTCATAAATTCTGTACTATAAATAGACTTGTTTAAAACGCGGTCAAACTACCGAATCTGCGGCCACAGAATGGGTAGTCTGGATTACCTCCCCTATCACTACTAAACAAATATAGAACGACAGGGAACCAGACTACAGAATGGGTTGGCCCGGGTACTTGCTTCCAAAAGTTTAACGGTAAGATATCAGTATTTTAGCAATTATTGTGATATTGTGCTGTTTATTGTGATTATATAAGTAGTTTTCATATATTATGAACAATATCTTGATGATTTTAAAGTTGCTTGATTCGGCCGCACGTGCCCGTAGTTTGGCCGCGTTTTAAACATGACGGCGGAAGTAGATAACCCATTGTTTTGATAAAACTTTACTTATCAAAAATAGCCGCAAATAACTGATTACACGACGCGAGTACTTGTTGAACAAGGAAAATCTTCTTTAATACTCATAACGAACGTAGATATGCAATTTCACCAACATCCGATACAGACCTTGAAGTAAGTCACTGTCGTACTCGTACCGATTCGACTCAAAATGTTAAAAAATGTAAAAAACTTTTGAACAATGTTATGCATCTATTGTGCTTTGCTATTTTGCACGCCAATTGTTTACATCAGTACAAGGCATCGTGTGCTACACTGTGACTGTACGAATTTAACACTATTGAAAACTGTTAAATAAATGATAAAATCTGAAATCTTATAAAAGTTCAGTAACCAAAATGAATAAATATCACAGACTTATGACATTAGATTGATTCAGTCGAACTGGGCAGTCTTGGATGAGCATCGTTAGTCATATGCTCGTGAAATCCTTTTTAACAGTATGTTGTCGATTATCTTCCTTATCTGCATGATGGTCGGGCCAATTTTTTTCTTACCCACATGATTGACAGTCATGCCAATTATTATTTTCCTTATGCGTCTGACAGTCGTCCCGATTACTTTGGTTATCCGAACGACAGTCGTACCAATTATTTTCCTTATGCGCATGATGGTCGTGCCAATTATTTTCATTATCCGCCGCACGACAGTCGTACCAATTATTTTCCTTATGCGCATGATGGACATGCCAATTATTTTCCTGATGCGCAAGACAGTTGTGCCAATAATTGAATTGTTTTCCTTATCCGCACGACAGTCTCGTAAATTATTTTCCTTATTTGCACGATGATTATACTGATTAATTTTCTTATCCGCACGTCGGTTGTGCCGATTATTTTCCTTATCCGCACGACAGTTCAGCAAATAATTTTCCTTATCCACACGACGGTCAAAATGTTGTCAGTCCGAATGAGTATTTGTCAGTATGAATGAATATTTGTCAGTTCGAAAAAAAAAATTAAAATGAAGATAGACCTTTGTACCTTTTAAATTTTTTAATTGCTTTATTGAGAGCTTAATAATTTAGAAATGCATGTTTAGCTTTCAACATACTGTAAAATCATTTAATTTCGATGGGATGAAATTTCGTGGTTTTGGTGAAAAAGACCATTTCGTGGGGACGTAAATTCGTGGATTTCGTATTTCAGTAAAAAAATCGGGTCAAAACCTTTAAAAAATCAGGTCAAAACCTTCACTAATGATCAGAATTCCACTATTAAAACATCAACCAATGCTTATAAATAATATTGTTAATATACGTAAGTCTGTTAATGAACTGACAAGCAAACATGGATTGATGCTTAATACCTCCCAATACGCTGTCATATTCTTTAAACAACATAGCTTATAATTGTTTATCATTTAGATCGCAATTCATATTGATAATCCTACTAATAATGTCACACTGTTTATTGCATGGATGATACACAATATACGATATAACGATTACTTAACACCCTATTTTAAAATCCACAAGTGTTATCATTTCTATTGTTTACATGGCGCATGCAATTTATAAATGTGTGTTAAACACTTTGGGTCAAGCTGAAATTGATTGCAGTATTTGACACGTCTAAAAATAGACATAGTGGTACTGTGTAAGTTTACCTGTATGCAGATGTAGTGGAAGCTGCTTTACACTCAGTTATTGGAGCATAGGCAGTTTAAACCACGTATAGTTTATGAAGTCACAATGCATTCAGAAAAAAATGTAATTCTGATTGGAAACTTAATATGTTTTGATCTGGTAATTAATTGACAGTCTGATAGAATTTATTATGTTTTATGCTGTAAGTAAACTACCAAAATCCTAGAAACATAAAGAGACTTATTTCAACATGTAATTTGTAAACAAAAATGGCGGTCGCCGTAAATTTGAACATTTTCCATTTACATATTAATTGGTTAAATATTTCGTTGGGATTTGATTTCGTGGTTTAGTTCATCCACGAAATCAACGAAATTTAATCCCCCACGAAAATTAATGATTTTACAGTATTTAATAAGTGATTGCCAAAGGACCTAATTTGTTGATTACCTTTTTACAATAACCTGAATGACTATAGCTATAAATTCAACCTCTGTAGAGCTGAAATACCTCAAAATGACAGCCAATATTTTCAGCTCCCAGAGACTGAGAGTAGAAAAACCCTAGGTACAATGTAACTGCACCGTCATCGAATCCCAAGTCCGCATTTAAAATGCAGGAGGGCCTAATTGTGTATTTTTTATGCTCCCCGAAGGGTGAGCATATAGTCGCCACTTTGTCCGTCCGTCTGTCCATACGTCACACTTTTGTCCGGGCCATAACTTGAAGAGTATTAGAGATATCAATTTGAAACTTCTTAGGTGAATAGACCTCATTGAGGGGAAGTGCAGTGTACAAGAACCATAACTCTTGATTGCATATGTTTTTAGTTATTCCCCTTTGTAATTTTTCATACTTCATTCTTGTCCGGGCCATAACTTGAACAGTATTAGAGATATCAATTTGAAACTTTATCGGTGACTAGACCTCATTGAGGGGAAGTGCAGTGCACAAGAACCATAACTCTTGATTGCACATTTTTTTGAGTTACTCCCCTTTCTATTTTTTCATACTTCATTCTTGTCCGGTCCATAACTTATACAGTATTAGAGATATCAATTTGAAACTTCATAGGTGAACAGACCTCATTGATAGGAAGTGCAGTGTGAAAGAACCATAACCCTACATTATATATGTTTGAGTTATTTCCCTTTGTAATTTTTTATACTTAATTCTTCTCTGGGCCAGAACTCATACAGTAATATGAACTAATGCACAGCATATGTAGCGGACTATGTCAGTTGTCCTACATTATTTGTAACATGCTCATCTAGTAACGGATTTTTTGGTGATGCATAACTTCACAAAAAATTGTTTGGTTACGAAGTTACGAATCTGGAGCAAGCCGTTTCCAAAAGGCGCTACCGAGCGCTTTCCTACGTCTATGCGCGCGATAGCGGTTTGATACGAAATATTGGGTACAAAGTAACGAAAGACGATACAAACCTGCTATCGTTTGTCAGTCCGAATGAACACGAATAATACACGTTTTTCAATTTGTTTAATTCTAGGTCTACTTAATTCAGGGGTAACTAATTTAAAAATGAATAATTAGATATAAACACAGATAACAACTGATTTCTAGGCCTTATTTGATAATTTATCTTTTTTTAATGGGTTGCATGAGCATACCAGATAGTACTTTTGTTCAAAAGAAAAGGCTATTTTCATTTCAATTAATCATATTACGATTAAATATCAAACATCTTTAATCTTAATCACCTTTTTTCGTTAAATAAACCCTGCAAATCGTCACAACATAAAAGAGATTTAGACGGAAAATTACGGGTTTTATTGTATCCAATAACGACAACAACAACATGTAATTAGTTTTCGCGACCTTCATCCCGCGAACATTTTTTGACGATTTTGGAGGGATTTTTTAATTACATCTCGGCGAGGAATTACGAAAATGCATTTGTTTTACTTTCTTTACAATAACCTACAACTACGATGTGGATTATCACCGTCCGGTCTAGATACGTAAATACCCGAAACGGACTTTAATTAATTGTATTGCAAACTTTGCGATGGGAAATAACCGAAACTTGTGTCTTTTTCATTAGATTTTCTTAAGATTGGTTGATATTTCGCGCATATGAACGATTCCCGCTCGACTTAATTCGTTATCTCAGAGTAATCATGTGTCTCATAACAGTTTGTAGCATCGTTTATGCACTGAAAATGTTAAAATTTCCTTCCGAAGTGGGCAAAAAAATGGCTGCCTTTTTTGTGTCCAAACATTTAGGAAATAGCCCTCCCCATATAAAAAGATTGGTTGCACATAGCAACCATGGAAGACTGATAATTATTATCTTTTCTTTTCTAGACAGGGGCCTACGCTAGTTTTTGGAATATTTTTAAACATCATTAAAAAATAAAAGAAAATTTATGAGCTGCCGAATATCGCATTTTAATTTTTTTTTGTTATTCTATTAGCAGCCATTTTCTAGTATCTTTGCTTCAGTGCGGGATTTTAACACAAACTTTTAGATCCATTAGTGAATTCAAACTCTGACCAAACCACGTGCACACGTGTTATCGTAAAGCGGAACGACATCCACAGGCCTTGCGGCCTGCGTATTGTCCGCTATTATAGATATCAATTTGAAACTTCATATGTGAATAGATCTCATTGAGAGGAAGTGCGGTGCACAAGAAACATAACTCTTTATTTTTAAATTTTTGGAGTTATGGCCTTTTGTACTATTATACTTACTTCTTGTCCAGGTCATAACTACTTCATTATAGGAGGTATTGATTTGAAACTTTATAGGTGAATTAATCTCATTCAGGAGAAGTGCACCTTTATTGTTTTTTAATTATCTCCCTTTTTCATACAAATAAATGCTTGGCAGGTCCCTCACTTGAACAGTATTGATGGCATTTGATTGAAACTTAACATAATGGTAGAGGAAGTGCGGTGTCAAAGAACCAAAATTCTACATTATTTTCGTTTTTTACCTGTATCTGTAATAAGTTATTTCCAATTTTGGGACACACACTTGCTTCGGGAAGCATAATTCGGTTTTACCGATTCATTGTATTCTACATTTACTTTAATCCAATAAATATGTGGAACTATCAAGTACTTCAAATTTATTTTGAATTGTGTTAATAATCTGGTGACATTGCAACACTGCACATCCAATTGGTCAAAGGAATGATGACTTGTTTCCAATACCAGTAAGCTATTTAGAATGGTCACATAATAATGTTTCAGTGTTTATAATGTGCTTGTAATTGTATATATGCGAGGGTTGCATGCTACATGTATTTACGTGTTTTTACTTCATATCGTGCAGCACGTGTATATTAGAACGTTTTGTTCATCCATATAGAAATGCATTTGTAAACGAAATTGCTGTTAAACAACAAGTAGAAATTAAAAGAAATAAATCTGTTATACAATACCGTTACTTATACTCAATGAAAATTTAGGTACCATCCTATCAATTGACTCTTATATTTAAAATTCACGTTACACTGTGTTAAAAGCCGAACACAACTATGTTTTGACCTTACTGAGAAGTCACAGCTTTAACAATATTCAGATGCACACACTAGAACACTTTTGTACCGATAGGTCATACAGAGATATATATAAGTGGTAAATTTTTCAGTGACTCCCAGTTTATAATGTCAAATACCTGTGTATATTGGAATATTTCCCGCTCAATTTCATTCTATCTGAATGAAACGTTAGAGACTTCAGTTGTTTAGAATAATTTATAACACCGTTGCTTGATATAACAGTATTCATGCCATGTTAACCACAAAATTGCGGCTACTTTGATGCATTGCATCACAAATTTGTCTTGTATAGACTGTCTCACGCTGTGAGGGAAGTGATTACAAGACGATACTGTAGAATCTGATAAATAGGCGCGTAGTATTATTTTAAAGCCACTTTCGATAGACGCATTCAATACATGTATTCCATATAAATTAATATGCCCCTTTTTACAATTATTTAGATACCCAACATGCCTATATAGTCACATATGCCTATTTTGACACTCAAGGCAAGATCGACAGTAAGAAAACGAACATTAAACGTGTAAAGTCGGTTTAAGCTTTAGTAGCAGCAACCAGATCGCCTCCCATCAGAACTCTCAGTGCTTTGATTACATGTTGGACTACATCTACTTTCGCATGGTATTTACTGTCCGGATGTATCCAGTTTATATCAATGATGCAAGTCAATGACACAACTAAAGGGTCACGTGGATATCAAGAAAAGCCATAAATTCACAGGAGACCAGCATTGTATAACCCCAGATGTGTTAAACTTCGACGTTGTCGCGGCTTCCGGTATTACATATGTTGTCAACATTTCGACATGACAAGTTTTTAGTTTATTTGTTGTCAATTTATGTAACCAAAGTACAGAGAGTACTAATACTGGTCTGGGGACATCGTAAATTTTGGTAATATAGGATATACCTGAAATGGCAATGGATTTAAACAAGAGCACCGCCTTGCGGGTGCAGACGCTCATCTGATCATTGTCACTGTAAAAAAGGCTCATTGCCCTTGCATAAAGTAGGGCAGTCTTAAAAAAGTGAGGAATTGATGGTAAAAAGGGGGCAATTACTCTTGCAAAATAAAGATCAGAGTTATGGGTCATGCTGACATGGTCAGGTATTGGTGGTGAATAAGTGTTGAAAGATTCAAAGCAATAACTCAGATAGTTTAGGAGAAAAGTGGACCTAAACATAAAACTTAACCAAGGAATTTACTAAGTCGAAAAAGGGGTAATAACTCTTGCAAAATAAAGATTAGAGTTATGGTTCTGGCTTGACATGGTCAGGTGTTGATGGTGAAAAAGTGTTGAAAGTTTCAAAGCAATAGACAACATAGTGTATGTAATGGTATGAAAATCCCTTAATGAAACAGATGCAAAATACACCCCGTTTATTGTTTGACAGCTGTGACCTTGACCTTGGAACTAGGTCTTGGGCATGATACAATGTGTCATCATCATTTTTGCAAAGTTATTTCAAAATCCTATGACTGGAAAATACTTCATGCTGATCACTCATATGAAGATTCATTAAAGCGGACCAAGGGTATAGGAGATGTGGAGCTGACAAGACACTGTCAGATGTCAGGCCTTGAAAGGGCTGTAATTGTGTCAAAATTCATCCGAGTGGAAATATGAGACAATATGTACAACTGAACTTCGAACTGGTAAAAGTCTATAAAGTTTCATTAAAATCGGTCTAAGGTCATAAGAGATATGGAGTGGACAAGGTATTGCGAACTGACACACAGACGACAATGGCCAAACCACTAAAAATGGTTAAAACGCTAAATCTTTTCTTCGTTGAAGGATTAAACATAATAAAAAATGCATTTTAACAGTGTAACAGTTTAATTATATACAAATGCATAGCTAATTTTCTAACAGATTACTGAATTTTAACAAGAGATCAACTGAAACATGTGTGAGCTTTAATTATAAACAAATACAAACAAAATTTTGCAACAGCTAAGTTACTGAATTGACCACATATGAATGGAATATTATGAATATCTAACAAGAGATCAACTGAAATATGAGCTGTATTGAGTGAACTAATACAATCACCATTTTAAGCAGCAAATTTGCTGCAACGGGCATATTTACATTTATGTTTGAATTTAACATAAAGTGTGTCAAACTAAGTGTTAGAAGGCACTTATTAAATTAGTAAAACTGCAAACGAATTAGGAGGTTTACATGAAGTATGGATTAATCCAATTGCCACAAAATCACATGTATTAAAGGTGGTCAATCACACCCAAATTGGTGTGACGTAAAGGACTATAACTCGTCGCCTTAGTCTAAAAGTGTCCTATCTATAGTCCGTTAGCGACTAGGCTGGACCCCCATAAACCTTAAATATCTTAAAAAGTACAATGACAATAAGAATAAAAATTGGTATATCTTCGTAAATCAACCTTACCAACTCTCATAAATTAAAACAGAAACTATGGTTCACAGAAAAGTGTACTTTGCATTTACTTCCAATGTAAAATTTTAAGTCTAAAACAGGGTAAATACGTATGGGTGATTGAAGTGACTGGAATAGCAAAGGTAAGCAAATTGGTCCAATATAACTGTACAATGAGTAACACACCAGTGACGATTGCAAATATATCATGAGGCCCATACATCAAAGTGTATGTGTTTTATGTTCAAGCTCACCTCAAGACTCAACATTTTGTTTATACAAATGATCATTACAATTAAAAGGTGGGCCTCAACTATATACACATTGATGACCAGTCAAATGTAGGTCAAAGTTATACATATATGTCCCGTTCCAGTTATTACAAATACAAAAGCATTAGTCTAACTACCTGATCGTAATGGCTTATTTTACTCCCTGCCCATTTTTTTTATTAAAATACAAAATTTAATACTTTAGACACACTGGGGAAAAGATTAATGAGTTTGTAAAAAATCTGAAATTAAAACACAGAGTTGGTAAATGTAATTCACTCTACCATACCAAATTTCAATCAAATTGTACAATTACTTTAAAAGATATTCAAGGTTTATGGGGGTCCAGCCTAGTCGCTAACGGACTATACCAATTTCACAATTGAAGATTCACATACAAATATCTTTTTAACGTTCCGACCGAATTAAAACACATTTTAAAGCATAATCAATATGTACGAATAAATCATTGGTTTGGTATTACTTTTATAATTTGTAAAGGCTAATTCATGTAATTAGCAAAATTAATTTGGAGATAGAGCAAAATTTCCAGAAATTTTGATATGTTTTCACTCTTAAAGTGCGTTTATGGAGGTAGCGCAATATAAGGCAACTTTAAGTTCAACAAGACTGCGTTCAATAAACGCTTATGCCCCCATGGAAGCCTTGCCCATAAAAAGCTAAGTCAATCAGGGGCCATAATTCTGTAATAATGTTGGATAGTGTTACATGGCATTGATAATGTAAGGGGCTTATGATAGTAAACAAGTAAGCCAAGTTTTAAGGCAACGCCATGATGGACATGATGTAAAACGAAACTGTCAATTTGGGTTAATCAAGAATTAGACGCTTAATAAGTCTAAGTCCAAAATTAGGTCAATGTGACTGTCAAAATGAAGTTAGGTGATATAGGTGTGTGGAGAATGTTCAAATACAAAAACCACGCAAGTATGAATGCTTTTTAGCAAGCCATAATAATGCTAGAAGAAACTGTCAATTTGGGTTAACCAGGACGGACGGACGAACGAATGAACGGACGGACGGACGGACAGACAGGTGAATCACTATATGCCTCCCCATCTATCGATAGGGGGGCATAAAAACAGTAAAGCAATGCAAGTTAAACTAATATTTAAGCTAATACTACTTATATGATAATTATAGTACGATCGTGGTATAAATGGCGCGATATTATACAAATGATTTTGACATTGTATGCATTCTCTAGTATGATTGTATGGTAACCTAAACTTTTGAGATGATTATTAATGTGTGTGGGTCAACGGACTGAAATTATAATTTTGATGTTCATCATCCTTATTTAGGAGTTCTATTCGAAATGAAACTATTTTTATGTTTTTCAATTCGTTTACACATGCTCGTATTATTTTAACCATTTCGCGTTCATTGCCTTCATCAATATTTTCAGAATTCGACAAACTGGGAACACCCTGGTCTTACCTCACTGTTTATGAAAATCAGCATCGAAAGTTGAGTTCATTGTATAAATACGTTAATTATGTGTAAAAATGACAGTTTTCCTTGCTTAAATCAAGTACTTCAATCTTATAAGCAGTAAGTTTACCGATAATAGGCTTCCGGCGTTCTGTGCAAGTTTTTCTGTGCATTCCCAAATGGCGGTCAAAATTTCCTTAGCAACCTGGTTTATCTCCCCTTTATTAATGTTTTTAGCGGACTGGGGTTTTTCGTAATCTTACGGAATATTCTTAAAAATGACTAAAACATAAAAGATAATGTATAAGCAACAAATGTTTTGACATTAGTGAAACCGAAATGATTTTCATTCACATCCTCAGAATCTCAGGTCAATAGGGCTGACCAAAATTCGGCTTGGCTAAAACCCCGCACGATCCCCTGAAATATATGAAGGAGTTAATTGTTTACATGTACGTCTAAAACAATAGATGTATAATAAGGTTGATATGAAAACATAAATGTGCAATTATAACTGACATGTATATATATATCCTACAGGCATACATTCACGACCATAATTATAGTGGAATTATAACTCTTAAGTTATTAATGACAGTAGGTGTAGTGCATTTACTCAGTCGTTTAGCAAGTACGCTAATGTCAGGTCAAACTTTCAATCTGACAATACTACACAATTTCCTTCTTTTCTTTTTTTTAAAAAAAAAATTTAAAAAAAAAATAATTTCTCTGCTTATTTTATTATTTTAAAAAAAAAATATTAGTGATAATGAGCGTACTTGCTAAACGACTGAGTAAATGCACCACATGTCGTGAATGTACGCATGTAGGATATATATATACATGTCAGTTATAATTGCACATTTATGTTTTCATATCAACCTTATTATACATCTATTGTTTTAGACGTACATGTAAACAATTAACTCCTTCATATATTTCAGGGGATCGTGCGAGCCTGTCAATGGATACGTGACCTCCGTCATTAGTGTATGTCTTATATAAACTGAGCTAGAACAATACTCTACACAACACCCTAGACAGCATACACTGGACAGCACTCGGGGCGACAGTGCTCGGGAGAGAGAGCCACCCAGGAGTAACTGGAATATCATAATACTATGTCTAAATTACTGTAAATAAATATATTGTTGGAACTTAAATACACTGAGTTAGTTAATACCTGGAACCCACTACTATATTACAAAGAGCACCGCCTACGAGTGCTGGACTCTCGACTTTCTCGTACTGACATTTTTGTGTAAAAAATCTAAGTCAGAAAAAGGGGAATAACTCTTAGTTTCAAGTGGATACCTTTGATAAAATGTTTATTGGCTAGCGGATAGCGTGCCTTTTCATGCGGTATAGCTAAATACCAAACAGAAACGCTGTTGGCGACTACTAAACTACGGTATCCTACGGTACGCTCCGGTATCATATAGAAAATCTCGGTAATGACAGATACATTAATTACGTTGTATATTTGAAACATGCCTGAGGCGTGGGGGGTATTAATTGAGTATAGATAGTGGAAATGGGTGTGTGCTTAAAATGTCTTTTTTCACCGATGACTATAAGATTTATATTTTTACTTAAAAATGTATTTTTTGTAAATACTTGCACATGAATGTGGAAATTGTGTGCGTGTTTAATATTAATAAACACCAGACAACAGTTATGAAGATCACAGAAGCGGGGTTTTCTTTTAGCCTCAATAAAAAGAACAAACATTGTATTTGTAAAGAAAATTAAAAAATATGACTGAAAGACGTGATCTTTCATGAAATCAAATACCGTCGCTTTCGAAATTAAATTTAAATTTAACTGACAAGGATATTATAGCTTCCAATAAATGGTTAACAGATAAGCATATGTTTGCCGTCAATGAAACTTTATCAAAACAATTCCCGAAAAAAAGCGTACAAGACACAACATTAATACCACATTTCGATGAAAAACTAAAATATGGAATACAATCACTAAATTTAGACGTCACACTTCACCCTGTGCACAAATACATTTTGATGGAAACGCCCATTGGACGACACGTTTTAAATCCGAAAAGACTCGGTATTTTATTTAGACTCATTAGGTACTTACTTAAGACTTTTGAAAAACAACATTCAAGTCCGATTATCGCAAATTTACAGTAGCAAACATTCAAAACTTAAAAATATCCAGAATTCAACAGCAACCAAATAGTAATGATTGTGGTCTTTTTGCGATGGCGAACATCGTTGATTTTTGTTTTAATCCTTCTGCTTTAAATTTCTCTACTAATTTTAATGTTTTGGAAATGCATGATCATCTAGTTTATTGCATAGAAAATTTAAAAATGTCTCTATTTCCTAGAGAAAACAAAACACAATTGCAAGAACAGCCGCATTCACTGGAATTCATAAATGCTTGACAATAACTACATCATGTACGAGGGGTGATCAACAAATACGCGGAAAAGTGCTGCAGTTTCTTTATTTGTCATTATAAGTCAAAGTAACTTTCTAAACATGAAGATAAATTTATTTCAAATTGATTCACTGCTGATCAATAATATTGACCAAAGACGGCATGAACGCGGTTTCCAATGACAACGTCACTCGACGTCATGTGGCCCAATTTTTTATATTTTCCAACGTTACACATAGCAAACGATGACGTATCATTCGTGCGTTTTTAATTTTATAATTTTCTAAAGGGTGGAATATGCATGTACAATGATATAACATCACATTCATCATTTCCAAAAAGTGTTTTAACGTCAAAACTCCGTTTTAGTGTTATTTGCTTTGAAGTTGTAGTCTGAAAATGAGCGCGGTACCGAAAAGTCGTGTGGCGAATGAAATGACATAAAATACCAATGCCAATATTGCAAAATGCAACTTATATATAATAACACACAAAACAGGTGTCGGTTTTGCATATTCTCTCATAAATAGCCATGTGAAATCAATGCCGACATGCGCATGGGCTGTACAACGTCAAATAACGTCAACAATATTGATGTTCTCCAGCAGCCTATTATTATAATTTACAAACAAGTTGCAAAGGAAAAATATTGATTTTCGGTTGACAGGTCTATGAAGTGTATCTGGTTGTACAGCTATTTTTAAAGAATCATTCAATGCGTTATACATGATGAATTGTGTCACGAATGAGTATGTATACTGTAATATGTAACGACGTCGCGATGACGTTGTGCCGGTGTAGCCATAGTGACGTTGCGGTTTCTATAATTTTTTGACCAAATATTACCTTGAGTTTAATGTTTTTTATAGTTATGTATTTGTAATACGCTAATCTGTTATCTGACCGATTTTCTTCAGTATTGGTCACGTAACAAAGATTTCAGAGCATTTTCCCGCGTATTTGTTGATCACCCCTCGTACATGCGAAATGCCAGAATTTGTAGATAATATGATTTCCTGCAATAATAAAAAATGTAAATCAAAGTGCTGAAGTACTGTTTCTGGGAAGGGGGGTAACAATTGTAGTATAGGGTAGTATAGGGTTTCGTCTTTAATGGTAATGGATTTTTAAAATAAATGTGAATCTTGAGACAAGGTATCAGCGACGCGATACAGCCAGATTCAAATAATCGACCCAATTTTGAAAATTAAAAGTTCAAAAATGACATCAAGACTTATCCACAACAATATTAGATATGGAAGCTTAAGCATGTCGACAGTAATAATACATAATATGACTCACAACATTTTTATGGTTAACCGACAATCTTCTCTTGATTTCAAGCAGCCGAATCGTTGTTACGGAAGAAAACTATGTGGGTCTTGGCATATTGTTATACCCTAGAAGTAATAATACAAACAGCATTTTCTCTAATTTACTTTGTACTTACTACTGCATACGCATAACATTTAAACTGTGCAAAATTATGTATTTAGTCACAAAATCGATTTGAACATTGACATGATCAAAATCTTTTTGAAAATTGTGATTTGATACGTTTTCAAACCAATAGACTACCTTTTTTAATTTCAAACACATTACCCATCTTGAAGAAGTAAAACAATAAAAATGATGAAGAGAAGTTTTCTGTTCCACTAAAAGTACCGTAAATACTTGTTGAATGCCATATCCGATCACACTACCAAAGATATATGTTTCCATCCACACGGTTACGGAGGAAACCTAAGTTATCTATGTTTGAATTATTTTTATTTTGTCTCTTTAAGACTGTGTATTTTTACATTTTCATCATTGTTTGTTCTTCTAGTGACGTTGCCCAATTCTACACATAAGACAAGATATGCGTAATATCACTTATCTTTTTATGTAGCTCATATACATTATTTATAAAGAAATACTGTTTAAAATCGTACTGCCCAAAGTAACGACGCCAAGAACGTAGAAAGAATGGTGTTTAATTCAGAGAACGTGTTGATATTATCACAATCAGTTAACAACTTTTCAAGCGAAATTGACAGTTGACTTACACTAACAATGCTTGATTGTCAAGTGGTTATGTCGGAAAATATGAGTAATGACAGTAACATACAGGGTTAAGCGCAATGTTAATATTCTTACAAGACTTAATGAACTACTTTCATCTATAGCAATCATACATGTACACGTATAATAGCTGTTTGGTCTAATATCAAGCATATGAAATACGGAAATTCAACCGAAACTTTTTTTAAAAATTAAAGCACCAACTCCAAATACAGTTATTCTTTTGACAAGCTTTATTTTATTCGTATTAGACATAAATAAATGTTGAAGTCAATGTGTTGAACTTTTTAAAAAGCTTGCGAATGATACAGAGCGTCGTGTATAATCTGTGTACAACATCATACATGTTTTTCTATCCATCCAGCTTAAAACACCGGACCGTGACATTTTCCATTACATATAATTTGCGTTGAATCTGATGCTACGAACCCTGGTCTTGTGATCACATATCCGTTTCAAGATAGTTGAAATTATTTAAATCATACCACTAACTTAGTGCCCCTCAGACAAGTAATCTGAACAAGTGAAAGGACGAACATACACACATGGTGACCCCAGTATCTCCCTAAAGTAAACTTCGATTAGCGTACGTTAAATATTGGGCAACAAGTTAACTGTGTGCAACCAGCACTCATAGGTTTCATCCTTAACTATTTATTTCCTCCGTTACCATTTGTATCTGGCTCATTTCTGGCAACATATCAAATAATGAAAATACGAGGGATAATCGCGAAGTTCGTATAATTTGCTTATATTTTTTATATTTTATGTTAAATATTGATAAAAACTTTACTATCAGGACGATCAACATGATTGAAGTTGAATTATAGAACGGAATAAAAATCCACCAACTTATGCGACAATTAACGGTACCCTTGACAACGCTACTACACGTGATTGCCGCACACCAAAATTGATACATTTTTCATCTTTCGTTCTCCTGAAACGATGCCATTTTTAAAGTCTAAAATATAACATATCATACGTCAACGGCATGGAGTCATTTCCATAAAATGTAATGCTGTTTACTACATCCGCTATCAAATTAGCACTGTGTTTATCTGAACAGATAATGAAACGGAAACAACGTCATGACGTCAACGGGTGACATTGAACTTGGGCGCGTTACAGAATGTTGCTTGGGAATATCAAAAAAACTGACTGAAACCAATGAAAAGATGAAAATGTGCGATGATTTAAAAGCGTATAGTCCGGCATTTACCAACAAAACAGACGATTCAAAGTGCACAGAAGATCAATTGAAGCCAACAATAGAGAAAAGCTGCCATCGACAGTGATTCCGTGTTTACGTGAAAAGTGCGAGAAATCATCCGAAAAGACAGACGTAAAACCATTAAACTGATAATCAGCGAGCTCTAGAAATCTCATTTAACTATGTATGGGTTCTGTACAAAAGAGCTAGGTATGCCGAAAATCAGACATTCGTAGACTTATGTTGTGACTTCGTGGGGAAAGTGCTCCATAAATTTTACCTACATTGCGTTGGACGTTATGTGACGTCGTTTAGTTTTCTGGTGTGCGGCGTCTATGCATAGTGACTGTTTAGAAATCGTCGTAACCATGTTACTGTCTGATGCATTTTTCTCATTTTTATAAGAGAGTTTGATAATGCATACCAGATTATGATGGTAATGTTTATTATTCCTTATGAGCAAAACAACACGATTGACACCAAAATTATACGAACTTCCCGATCAACCCTCGTATTATATAGGTAATTATTCTACAGGAATGCGTAAACATAACATTCCTGCATTTAACAGTGAACCCTTACTACAACTACAACACAGATGACCATGGAATGATTAAGTTGATGAAATTAAAGTACTAAAAGCAATTATTCTTCCATAGGATCAAGCAACGTAGCTTTTACAATCATGTTTGCATATAGGCGAACATAGTATTTTCAACTTAATTTAGAAAGTCTCTTTAAAGGCATCGTATTAACTACACAATCTAGAAAAATGACTGGAACTATTTCATCCATTTGATTTTCCTCCGTAACTTTCCTCCGTAACCGATTTTTATACATATGTACAATGCATGTACAACTGTTCCATAAGTGAAAATTCATTGGCTATAACTTTGATTCATCATGCACTTACAGTAAACAGTAATTGCAATTAAAACATATCCTTGTTGAACACAAAATTAAAGTTTTAAAATAATGATGAATTGAAATAAAAGTTGGTGTGTCGATTAAAACTGATTTTTTTAAACTGTGACGCATCAATCGACCTTTATCAGGGGCTTGAGCTAAGTAGAAAAGTATATTGTGATGATATCAATACACCAAACAATATTTTATGAGGGCTTATGTGCGATTTAACGTTACATATTATGAATACTGAATTTGGTTACGGAGGGTAAAATTTGCATGTTTAATTCGATATATTCAATGAGTGTTTCAATAAAAGTGTGGTGTAAAACATTTTTTGGACGTAACTCTGTCTTGTTTATGTAGAACCAAAGCCAATTTTTATCCACGACGGTTGAGTATGTATGAAAAGATGGTTACGGAGGAAATGGAAAATAATTGGACAAACGAAATCATGATTTACAAATCTGATATATGTAATATAAGTGTATGTGAGTGAAATGTTTATCCAATATTTGCTGATTGGATGTCACTGCTACAATTTCATACAATGTCATATAAATCACAATTTAAGCTACTCATTTGTAAAATGAAGACCTTATCAAAGTAGTTACGATAGGAAACACAAAATCAAGCGACAGGGCCTAATGTAAACGAACAAATCGAAAATGCAAGTTATTCATCAAAGCCTATCAGTTTTTGATACCATGCCATGCCGAGTATATGAGAACACGGCATTTTTACATATTGAATATACATAATGTACATGAAAGTCAACAAGTCAGCCAAGCGACATGCGAAAACGCTATACCCTCTCCATTTACTAGCCATCAAAAGTCAGGTCTCTCGAGTCGTACATCTGGGAAAGTCGTCCTAAGTCGTTAGACATGCTAAAATAATAGAAACATTTTATGCATAATCCTTACATCACAAGTTATAAACAGGCAAAGTCGAGCGACAGCTATTTTTCAAAATTGGGTCGATTATTTGAATTGGGCTCTAGCAGCTGACTCATTTTAATTACACCACAACGGACCCATCACAATAGCAGAGACCATGAAGGCAATACACCTACTGTAGTCCTAAGTAATATGCCTCATTGTGTGTTTAGTTCGATTCCCCGTATTTTCCGTTTTTCACTCACATTACCTCATGCTCTTTAAATGGATTACCATTAGTCTTCATTATCTACAGTCCTGGTATACATTATTGCAGGTCAGACTCGCGTTATAAATAAAATAAAAACATTTGTTAAAACGTTTCCGCGCTAATTGTTTAGTAGTAAACCCAAATAATATAAGAAATCGGATAGGGGATTAATGGGCGCAAGAAAATGAAAAATCTAGCGTCTAAAAACTACAAAAAGTCTTAATTCCACAATTCTTCAGCTGGATATATAAATTATAAACCACCCGGATTAGGTACGATTAGCGAGAACGATTAAAATAGGGATCGAAACGCAAATGCACGATATGATGTCGACTTTCGGCGGGAAAATTGTACTAACGCAGCTCAGCGCTCGGAAAAGAGTTGTGCTAACGACAGACGCAAACGTTTTTGCTTATAATCTGTGGTAGTTTAATGAATCAAGAGTCGATCAATACTAATAACATGGGCGTAAGAAAATTAAAAAAAAACACTATTAACTGAAAACTACACAGAGTCCTTTTTCCATAACTCTACATGCATACGAATTAGATAGAGTACGAATAGCGCGAACGAATCCGATGGGGACGAAACACAAATAACTGATATGGTCTCGACTTTCGGCGGGAAAAGATTATATAACGGCGCTGGGAAAAGGGTCGTTCTAACGGTAGACCTAAAACATTCAGCTGAAGTTCTCTGTAAGTTAATAAATGAAATGTGGATTGATACTATCAACAAAGCAAAATAGTGTAAAAAAATAAGCACAGTCACGTTAGATTAGGAGTTTCTAGCTAAACTGTAATATGAATGTTAAGACCATGAATTTCGTAAAGTCCGTCTGCTCGACGGGTTACTTTTAACAATGACATTTTCATCGACCCTCAAAAATCATTAGTCATTTTACAGCGCGCAGGAATTTATTTGCACAAATACATTTATTCATTGAAAAAAACTGTTAAAAAGTTCACACAATACAAACAAATAAAAGATGATAATAATTTTTTTTTCTTTAAAATGGTTGTAAATCACGATATTGGTTGAGATTTGCTGGCACTTGTTTCTTGCTCGGATGAATTGGTTGTGGAGAAATAACATAGTAAAAATCGTAGTGATTTCTGAGATGGTATCTGATACGAAGATACGAAAACTGGGAGTTCCCCCCAGAAAAATTGTATCATAAAAAGTTCACAGACGCGCATTAATTGGTAGTTGGGGCTGGCAATGTTTTTGTAGAAAAAAATCAACAAATAATCATACATAACAAGAAATATCACTGAATGTGATGAAACCCCCAGCAACTGCATGACACAGTCAGATATGCACAAGTAGACTTGGTACTGATCGGTCATGCTTAAATTCATTGAAATCCCACGATTGGTTGCCGAGAAATAGCACAGACAAAATTTATAGGTGTAAAATAACAAAGGGCTACAACTCCCTTAAAATTTATAATACCAATGTGTGTCGACCATATGCACGACTAGACTTGGTACTGATCAACCATACAAAGTTTCATTAAAATCCGACCAATGGTTACAGAGAAATAGCGCAGACAAAATTAATAAGTGTAAAAAACAAAGGGCCATAACTACCTTAAAATTGATCCGACCAACGTGTGCCATGATATGCACAACTAGAAATTGTACTGATGAGCTATGCATAGTTTCGATGAAATACGACCATTGGTTACAGAGAAATAGCCCGGACAGGATTTATACGTGTAAACAAATAAAGGGCCATTACTCCCTTAAAATTGATTCTATGGACGTATGCCGATAATATGCACAACTAGACTTGGTACTGATCAGTCATGCAAAATTTCAATGAAATATGACCAATGGTTGCAGAGAAATAGGCCGGACAAAATTTATAAGTATGAAAAATAAAGGGCCATAATTCCCTTAAAATCAATCTGACCGACGGCCGCCAACGATATGCACAACTAGACTTGGTACTGATCAGTCATGCAAAGTTTCAATGAAATATAACCAATGGTTGCAGAGAAATAGCGCAGACAATATTTATAAGTATAAAAAAATAAAGGGCCATAACTCCCTTAAAATTAATCCGACCGGCGTCCGCCGACGATATGCACAACTAGACTTAGTACTGATCAGTCATGCAATGTTTCAATGAAATACGACCAACAGTTGCAGAGAAATAGCGCGGACAAAATTATACGTACCAACCAACCAACAGACCAACCAACCAACCATAAGCATGACTCCAATATAGCCCCCATATACTATGTATCTGGGGGTATAATGATGGTCTTCCTGTCGCGTATTAGTTTTGACAGCGTTTAATTCGTATTTCGTGTACTAAGTAATTTTATTACGTCATCAATATACGTCCGTGCTCAAATGAGATGCGCGCCACTATATGTCGTATAACTTCAGTGCGCTTAAATCTGTTGACAAGATAACCATTGATGTAAAGCATCAAAGGGCACCGAAAAAGAAATTATGTAAAACTGTAAAGACATATATAATTGATCTTCATAAGAAACAGCAGGTGTGGCATTTTTCCCGTACATCCTACTAACAGTGATTGTTTACATTAGGTTATCGAGGCGGCGCGTGCCGATTTATTCAATCATTTTACCGATTTAAAAGGCCAATATTACCAGGTATTCGATGGGGTTCGTGTGATTTTGGATACTTATGGTTTCGACGCTAATAAAGCACCCCTGTATAGATTGCGTCGAAATGGTTCTGAAACTGCGTTGTAATAAATATGGCGTCCAAAAAATCAGCGAACGCCGTTCATGGTCACATGGTAAAACCAGCCAATGAAATAAATCGTTTCATTAAATGACGACATCGCGTATGATGTAAACAACATAAAAGAAAAATTAATACGCTAGTAAACACTAATGCGTAGAAGTTCATTAGCATTAATATCATAATTGTATTTTAACAGAAATGTTTATAAAATGATTTTTTGTCAAAACATGTATTTATCATGAGTTTGTTTTACCTAAATAATCTGCATAAAGAAAATAAACGACGAACTATTTTCTGATTTAAAGGTAAACAAATGGCCAAAACATTTCGCTGTCATACAAATTGAGGCTCTACATGGGAAATTGTTTATGGATTTCATACAAATTGAGGCTCAACACGGGGAATTGTCCATAAACTTCATACCAGTTGAGGCTCACCACGGGGGAATTGTCTTCCAGCTCATTATAACAAAGTCCTACAATACAGACACCGCGATCCATCGCGGTGCCAATAAAGCAAGACGTGATAAACCGATAAACTCGCCGTTTAGTCGAGTCTTTATACACGACCGACTGTCGTAAAAGTTTACGGAATAAACGTTGTTACGCTGTAACAATAGCTTTTATAGATATTTCTTTAATATCTTTGGTAAACTTAAGGTACTTGTTAAATACCACAGAAAAATATATTTATTTCTACGTTGTAGAATTTGTTTACTGATGTCGTAAAGCCCGCGTAAAGTTACACTTTACGATACACACCGCGCGAAAAACATGGAGTCTGACTGCAAATGTTGTGAGATCCTCAAAAAAGGTTTCTCCGAGCGAGAAACAACCTGAGAAAGAACCTAAATCTGTAAGACAGTCAGATTTTCACGTCCGTCAACTTCGCATAAAGAAACGACATGCAACAACTCAGGTAACGTGTTGAGCAAGGAAATGCTGTCCATTTTAACTGAAATTCGGTCAAACCAGAAGTCCCACGAGGCCAAAATGTTGGCTATGGAAAACAAACTCGCGTCGTTTGAGCAGCATTATGGATCCTCGGAGGCTGAACAATATGAGGGCTATGACCTTGAGAAGGACGTTCCCCCGTCCGAGGACGAGAACAACAATAATTCTGTGTTCAAGGGTCTAGGGACAAAATACAACGTTCAAGAAAAGCTTGATATGGAGGTTGATGACGAATTGGCTTCCCTTACTAGTACAGTTTTCCGTGAAGGTTTGACGGTAGAAAAACTCAAGTCATTGGTAATGTTGATCTTAGGCATGATCTTATTCAGTGCCTATTGCCGTGGAACACCAATTTATTTTTGAAATCTACTAGAAAGGAAAGTTATACATGTACCAGTATACATGCTTACCAAATGGAATAGGTTGTGCACCCCGGTTGTTCATAAAACTGCTTAAACCAGTTCACTCTACATTACGGCAAAATGGCCATGTCAGTTCTTTCTATATAAAGGGTGTAAAGAAAGTTCGTTCCGGTTGTTGAAACGTTTTTTTATACAAAACTATTAAATATATTTGCAACAAATTTTGCATTCAGTCTTCTGGTATAATGACATCGTTATGTATAACAGTTTTAGCTGATTTGACTGTCAATATTTTTTCAAACGCATTGAATAAATTTGTTGATCTTGTTTCGAATATGACGTAAACGACGTCGTGGCCGGGTAAAGTTCGAAATACTCCCTTTGTTGTCCACTCACTGTTTCGTTGTGTATGTTTTAAACTTCTAATGAACTAAACTAATATTTAACCTTATATTAGAACAAAACATCATCCAAGTTATGAAGCTGTAAGAGTTTTCTTTTTGCAAATAAATGCCTTTTGTTTTCCCATATACATAGTTTTTCTAAATGGCGCGGTTTTGTCAACTCGGACATTTATTTACTTTTGGATTCATTAAGTTACTCTTTACTTGAAATGCCTTATGATGTTCGTTGAAGTTGTTCGTGTAATTTTCCGCCGTTATTTTTTACACAGTCGGTCGTTTTCTTTACCCCTTGAAGTTTACGTCACGTCACGTTCGACGAAATCTACACCTGTAGTTTCAAATTCATAGTTGTGCTCCACTTGTATGAGTACCAGTCCTATAGCACTAAATATCTTTAAGCGTAAGGTGTTGTTGAACAATATGAATGGCTAAAATGCCTAAATCTGGCTATGTTTCATTTTTGCAGTTATTTCTGTTTGTCGACTCATCTTTAAAATGGCCGTCGACGTAACGTTAACGTATGCTTACTATCGCGTTCTATAAATCCATGGCAACGGTGTCTACTAGTACGGAATCCAAGGAAAAATAATCCTCTGATCCTAAATTTAGTACTATATCCTCATAGCAAATTTCGTAATGTTTCGTTTTGTAAAAATAAAAATACGCCATACTTTCTGACCGGAACGAACTTTCTTTACACCCTTTAGATGATTCATTTTTGGCAGGTGTTTCGTATCAAGCGTGCCTTATTAATGTTTCAGACACAATAGATTTGCTTGAATTTGTATGATTCATGATCAATAAGGAAACGTCTGCTTTGTTTTAATAAAATGGTGGTTGTACTTTAACAATACAAGTCAAGAAAATTATCACGCTGACAAGTATGACGATTCTCATTAGGACAAGTCATTCAGAAACTTTTAGAACTGGTTCTTATAAACTTACATTATTAGTAATATCTAATTGCACAGATTTAATTTACTGCCATGATCTTTGCTGATTCACAGAGACACGCATTCCACGAACAGAAATAATACCAAACAGAAAGACATCAAACACGGAACTAAATATTTTCTGTTAACAATTACGTTTGCGAACAGAAGTTCAAACACAGAACCAAATATTATGCTAAACCACAGAGACACTGATTTCACGAACAGAAATAATACCGAACGTAAAGACATCAAACACAGAACCAAATAGTTTCTGTTCGTGTCGGAATCTCTGTTCGTGGCGTTATTCTCCTACTTCAGAAGAAGAAATCCGGAAACTGGTAAATAAATCACCTAGTAAATCATGTGAGCTTGATCCAATCCGAACATGGTTGTTGAAGGATAGTTTAAATGTACTACTGCGTATATTTACGCGACTATTCAATGCATCACTTGAAAATGCTGATGTACCTACGGCTTTTAAAAAGCTCCAGAATAAGACCATTGATAAAGAAGCCAGACCATCAAAATCAAAATGTAATGAAAAATTACAGACCGGCGTCAAACTTACCTTTTATTTCCAAAGTTCTTGAGAAGGTAGTCGATGCTCAACTAGATGATCACTTAACATTGCATAATCTCCATGAAGAACGCCAGTCAGCATATTAAAAAATCCACTCTACTGGAAACTGCTTTACTTCGTGTGCAAAATGACATCCTTTGTTCTCTAGACCAGAATAAAGCTAATGTCCTCGTCATGCTTGATTTATCAGTAGCATTTGACACCATTGATCACCCCACCCTCTTACGCCGACTTGAAAAACATTTTGGAATAGTAGGCAAGCCATTGGAGTGGATGAAATCCTATTTGTGTGACCGTTACCAGACTGTTTGTATTTATGGTGGACTTTCGAAACCAGTCCTGAAGAATTATAGCGTACCTCAAGGTTCTGTGCTTGGTCCCAAAAACTTCATCATGTATACAAAACCAGTGGGTGCAATCTGCAGAAAGCATCAACCATTTCTACGCTGACTTCCAGTTGTATATGGCATTCAAACCGAAGGATTGCGTTTCACGCGATGAAACACTGCTACGAATTGAAGCATGTTTGAAGGATATCTTGCACTGGATGAAAAACAATATGTTGAAACTAAATGCAGACAAAACAGTGGTAATCCTGTTTGTACTGAAACGGAATACCAGTAATGCTGAGAATCTCACAGTGAAAGTTGGTGATGCTGTGATCAGACCATCATCGGTGGTGAGAAACCTTGTAGTCCGGCAGAACTTGCAATGGACCATGCAATGTCTTCTATACCAATGTTTTTGCATTTTCTTGTTCTCCTGACAGTACCATAACATAATCTGGATGATGCCACCTTGTCATCATTGAGCAATTCTCACAATGAGGCCCCAAAGGGGTACATGAATTTTCATGAATTAAGCTGTATTGGTACATTATCGTTTAGTTGAACGTAAAGCAAGATGCAACAAATGTCATTTATATAGTGTTACATAATGCGTTGCATCAATATATACAACCTTTGTAATATTAACATGTAGATTTAGGCTCTGTTGGCGTATTACGTCTTATATGAGGCCCGTCTTTAGACAAACATGAATTAAATCAGTAAATGATACATGGTACATGATACTAGTACTTAACTTTGAATTCAGTGTCACTTGCAATCATAAACAAACTACATTGCATAGCTAAATATTTTATTTCATTAACTTAAATCCCTATTAATGGTAAATCCAAATGTAGAATGAGTGAAATTCTCCAAATTCCATGTCAAGAAATGTTTTATTCTCTTATACTTTAAGGAATGCAATTTTAACCGGAACTTTTTCGCTCTGACCATGTGATCTTAATATTCGTGTTGCACACTTTGAAAAAGTACAATATGGCAATGAGGCCCTGCATGCGTGTTAAACTCGAAATAATACAAGAATGGTAATCAGTCCATGTTCAATTAACCATTTCAACATATCAAACATTAGATTTTACTAATTAATTAAATTATAGTATTGTTAAGTATACATAACTTAATAATATATAGAAATGAAAATATCAACTGAGGCCCGAAATGGGTCGATATACTCCGGGATTCTGTTTTATCATAGCACGGATATCTTAAACTTACGCTCAAATTTAAATTCCTTATAATGATTTTACAACTACAAATCGCAAGCTTAGAATTTGAAGGTTGTAAGTACTACTTACGACCTTATAAGACTTGTGCATATTTGAAATCTGCATTTCAAGGCGCTTCTTATGAGTCTATTTTCATGAAAATCGGAAGTGGTCATGTTGACCAAAATGAAGTTTAAAAGGCTTATTTTTCCATAAGTAAAGAGTAGTTTTCAGACAGTTGTTTCTTGTTTTCTCAAACTATTTATTTTGTTTTTGCGACCTTTCTTTTTAAGCCAGCGAAATAGGGGACATATTTGGTTGTTAGGAGTTCATTAACGAATAATAGTTAAATTTGCAGATAGTTCATTGATATTTGTACCTTATCACACACAAGTTGGTTTAAAATAAATCTGGTAGAAAGAATATATGCAAAATTAACAAAATATCATCCATGTATCAACAATGTTGTCTGCCTATGTGTGCTAACGTAAGCGGCCCTGTGCAAAATGAGCCAAGCAGAGCATGTGCTCCATTGCCACTGCTGTATACCGTACACCGAATATTGCTATTGAAGTTATGTTACAATTTTCGCTACATTCTAATGTACACCAGGCTAAGTTCAGAGAGGGTATTTTACAAACTACTGACTACTTCCTGTACATCATTCTAACTAGGTTTTAACGTCTTCGGATAATTTTAGTAACATAGTATGCCATATTATAACAGGTATGCGTAGAAGTGTTCAAATTAACCAGTAGTGGGCTGCTGCTCACACGCACATACTGACCATAACACTTTACATGCGTTTGGAATGAGTGTATTCTAAAGATATTATTTTATACTGAGTATTCTGTTTGTATTGAACATGAATGTATTAAATCCAAATTTCAGAAAAGTTTATTAAAGTACAACAAAGATAGCATTGGTTATACTTCGCATTTACTCAATTTCCGTGAGCAATACTCCGTACACTGAATAGCAATACTCCGTCACACCAGTTAGCAACACTATAACAATACTCTGAACACTGACATGCTTATTTATTATCAAACTGCAACGTTATTTATGACTCCTTCCCTGGTAAAGCATTAACAACATAAACCTGGTCACTGAGGTGTCATTTTGTTCGATTCAAGTTGTTTAACTAAGAATATAAACAAAACATTTTTATATGACAGACCAAGCTTATTATTCATGTGAGTAACAATACAAGTTTAGTCTTTTAATTACCGTTTTTCGTAATTCCTGGTTGTTTGCCCGCTTTAAGGGAATTGGAAAATTATCCAAGTACAAAAACGTAGATACTTTTGTATAAGATTTACCAAACAACATCTCTGAACTTACCCTGGAAGTGGTGTACACTCGAAGGTCGCGAAAATGGATAACATTACTCCCTTTAATGGCAAAATTCGGTGTATGGTATACCGCAGTGATTGTTGACGATAAATTAAATGAACTGATTTTTATCAGTAGCTTGAATAGCACAGTGGTGACCGCCTTAAGTTATGATGCGAGAGGACCGGTAATAAAGGCTGCTGTACGAGTGTACGTCATGGAAAAAAGCATTAAAAGCGCCCCTTTTTGGCCCCTAAATTTGAATGTTTAGCTGACGTTATTTTCAGGAATTCTATTTTTAGTAAAAGTTTGAACCCAGGTATGTGTCAACAAAAACAATTATGACGCAAAATTGATTTTTATCTTTTCAGGTTGCTTTTTATGACATTTCTTACCTGCAATACATTGCATGCCAGTAATAATATTATTGCAATACATACATGTACTTATATATATATATTAATGATTTATTATTAGATATTATCTATGTCATATTTACCTAATTATCAGCTGCATAACGTATCTACATTATTCAAGGCTGCATCAGCATGTCCATTACCATCACTCGAAATACACCACGTCAAATACAGTAACTTGAGCAAGATAAAACCACCAAAATGCCTGTTATAAATAATACTCATATTTAGACCTACTGTTTTGCATGAACTGAAATTAATATTCCATTATTTGTAGGACATGTAAATGATGTATGTTACAGAGTTCATAAAACACATAAAATTGTCAGTCAAAAAAGGCTTGAAACTGCACCAAAAAAGTGCACCAGAAATTCGAACGTACGTTTCGGACGGTCAACGCATGGGTCTAAAAAAACGATTTCGGCGTTTCTTGTTTACATTTAGAAATATTTTCTTTGCACCAAATAAATCATAAAAGATCAGTTTACAATAATTCAAGAGAAAGTAAATATAATAATACCTACAAATAGTTTTAAAACCTGTTTATTTTCTATTTTCAACTGTATCTCGGCCAATTTTCTACCAATTTTTCACTTTCAAACGAATACGTCATCCAGCATCACTAAGGACGCCATTTTGCTGAATCATCCTAGTCTGTATCACTTAGGCGCTTGCCTAAAGTACGGAATTTACACCCTAATATGAGTCATCAACGCAGCGGCGTATCCGCACGTCAAATACAGCGGGGTAGTGTAAAATACCCAACTAGATTTGAATTGTTCTGTACGACGAAATATCGGCTCTAGATCGTCAGGAATGGTTTTATTCGTGAGATGAATGTTTTATCTATTTATTAGTATCATTATTTATAAAATATTTATGCATTTGGTGATTAAATCTTGCAACGAAAAAAGAATTTTTGCGCCGTCCACGCATTTACGTCACGTCACATGAACCCTCTATCCACAGGAACTTGCATAATTGAAAAAAAACTATTGAACACATTTTGTTTTCACTTCTGGAGCCTGTATTAAAATATAGACAGGATTGCAATGCAATTGTATCCCAAGAACAATTCTAATGCAAATATTTACTATATACCAACTTGACAGTTAAAACATATGGCCTAGGCAGTTAAAGTGGTTAATCTTCATGGTCAGTAATGGCGACATAACTTACCTTTCTCTCCTGGACATTTAAGTGAATATCATTGTTAATTCAGGATTGTAAATGCTCATAGTGAACATTTGTGTAAACAAGGGACTTAGTGTTATACACCTGTTGGAATAAGTGCTGAAGTAGGTCTTTATTTGGCAAATTCATTATTCTTCTGATTTTCATGGACAAAGTCACGCTTGAATTGGTTTTTATGTAAACAATTGGAAAATATTTCATTCAACTACGGGTCACGCTAAATAAAAAACAATCTTTACTACTCAACAAAGATAAAGTGCCATAACTAAGCATCTCATCGAAATCATTATGGAGTCAGTATCAACACCAGTTTCTGTTGATAAAAAGCGTAATCGCAATGCTGTTTCTCCTCTAGATGATACTGATTCCAAAAAGTCAAGAACCCTATCTGACAACGAGGCATCTGCACCATCAATACAAATCAGCGATGAGCAAATGCGTCAGTTAGGAGACATATTGCTACGCTCTTTCGATAAGCAGATACCTGAAATTATCAATGGCATAGTATCTGGCGTACTTAGCGGGCTAGAAAAGAGGGTTACCGCTCTAGAAGACGAGAACATCCATCTTCGCGAGCAGGTATCAACACTCCAAAACACGGTCGGTGTATTGGAAGAAAGAACTGAACACCTTATATCAGAAATGGCCAGGTCTGGCCAATACTCAAGGCATAACAGCTTGCGGGTAATGGGTTTATGTGAGAAAGAAGACGAATCTATCGAGAAAGAGGTGATGGACATGATCGTTGCGATCGGGGCCGACGTTACTATCAGCAATATCGACCGTACTCACCGAGTCGGTAAGCCGAAGGATGATTGTCAACCAGGAACACCTCGTCCCCGTGACGTGATCATTAAGTTTACATCGTATAGATCACGCCAAAAAGTGTACAAGTCGCGAAGTAAGTTATTAAAAAACGGATATGAACATGTATTCATTAATGAGGATTTAACCAAACAGAGGGCAGACCAAAGCACGCAAATGATATAAAGGGAGCTTGATCAATGGAAATGGGACCTCCTATGGAGCTATATTCATCAAAGACACTTCGGAGTTCGTGCACCGACTTGACACTATTACAGACTTCGTAAAATTCAGAGCTCGAAAGGACTCCCATGAACATTTCGCGCACTATACTATTTTGTGTTTTATAGTAACGACCATTGCCAAGTTACAGAAAGCACGTGTTACACCAATTGAACTAATGTACTATGCAATGAATATTTTACAACACGAACATGTATACTGTGTTGAAGTTTACCTATATATTATCTAAATATAATGGTTGATTATATTGTATCACTATATCGTCGATTGCTTGTACTTAGCAGGTAATTAACGCGAAAACCTTATCCTTTTTGCAAAGAATACATTACTTGATTGTTTATAATTATAACATTATGTTTTAGGCCACATGATCAAGCACATCATTAGTATATTGTTCCAAGTCATTTGGATATCGTTGACCTAATGATTTATGCTTATTACCTCCCTTTCACGACGCGAATGGTAGTACATATTTATATATATTGGATCATGCAAAAACCACATATTTTTGCAAATAATGCAGTAGCTTTAGTGTTCATAATCATTATGTTTTAGGCCAATTGACCATATACATTATTTTGTTCTAAGACATTGGTGATTATAGTGTTGTTCTAGAAATATCATTCTTATCACATCCCTTTCACTGCAAGAATTGTAGTACATATATATATTGGATAATGAAAACCACATATGATTTGCAAATACATGTAAGTGTTTTAAACCACTAGATCATGTACATTATATCGTTTCAAGTCATTGGTGATACCGTTGATCAAACATATCATGATTATTACCTCCCTTTCACGACATGAATAGTTGTACATATACATATTTTTATATATTTGGTCATGCGAAAACACATATTATATGCAAATAATGCTTTATTATTCATAACCATGATAATGTTTCAAACCACTAGACCATGCACATGATGTTGTCCGAGTCATCGGTGATATCGATGACCTTAAATATCATGATTATTACCTCCCTATTTCAAGGCATGAATGGTACATGCAGTACATATTTGTATATATTGGGTCATGCGGAAGTCACATCTCACTTGTAAAATGTCTTGTTTTTACTATGTTGTTTTATCATAATCATGTGTGTGCTCTTTTCCTTGTAAGTCTGTATAAAGACTGCTTTCTTTCAAAACATTGTTTCCAAGGACTGATACCCTTCCTATCTGATTCTTTTTGCCATTTAAGACTATTATCAAAATTATTAAAACATTATTTTTAAATTAGTGTATTTGAGATTGGTGTACAACACTTCATGGTGTTTATATTACTTTGTCATAGGTCTTGTATAACATACCTTTCTCTATTTTAATGACATTTACAACGACATTCTTTCTACTTTAACTTAAATACGTCCATGCACGTTTAAGCACGTTCTCATGTGACTACGATAGTACCTATTTAGCTGTATCGTACCCAAACCGTTGTATACTCTAATTTAACAATGTATTTATGCATTCACAAGTCAACATGATTACTTTCTTGTTTATAAGTCTTATATAACTGTGTAATTTATAACTACTAATTGTTCACATGGGTTGTTTACAACAAATTCATCTTGAGTGTCCGAACCACATATCATTCAAAATGATGATTGTATTACATGTTCAATTTATTTTCTCTCTTCTCTATCTAAACTCTTCTCACACTGTTCCTAGGAATAAAGCACTGTCCACTGTCTCTGTCATGTGTGTCGATTTCATTTCCATACCAGTGGTTCCTTTATATAAACATTATTATCCACCATAATAAATATGAATGACCTGTACGACACTACCACTGGATGGTGTTATTATACTTATACTTTGACACTTAGCAGATATCCTACACTGCCTTTATGTTCTTATCTCATTTCTGTATTACTGTTACTGGCTGGTGATATCCATCCTAATCCTGGTCCACCCACTTCCTCACCAGACACACCAGATAACATGTCTTCATATTCACACATTCTAAATAGTGGCCTAAGCATCATGCACATAAACATACAGAGCTTAAAGTCAAACTAGACATTCTCGAGGTAGAATCACAACCGTACGACGTAATGGTATTTTCAGAAACGTGGTTATCTGAAAGAGACTCTAACGATTCACTCTTGATACCCGGCTTTCATCCACCCTATCGCCATGACAGAAAAGATCGACTCGGTGGGGGTGTTGCAATTTCTGTTCGACTAGGGATTTGTTCTGTAGAGCGACAGGATTTGTTAATCAACGGTCTGGAATCTGTTTGGGTGGAAGTTAAAACCAACAATCGGAAGGTTCTTATAGGGGGTGTATATAGACCACCAAATGCAAATAATATTTATTGGCAACTACTAGAACAAATCTAGATCAAGCATTCAACCAAAACTGTAACAACATCATAGTAACTGGTGACTTCAATATTGATATACAATCCAACACTTCAAACAAAATGTCTAGACTTATCTCGTCGTACAGCGCACAACAGCTTATCAAAACACCAACTCATTTTACTGAACGATCCAGTTCACTTATTGACCTTATGTTTATAAAACACCCTAATCAAGTGATATCCAGTTTTGTTGCCGATCCATTCGTAACTGATCTTATTCGCTATCATTGTCCAGTAGTTTGTGTGTTAAAATTTAGTAAACCTGCTCAGAGTACCTATAAACGCCGTATATGGTCATATGACAAGGGTAATTACGCAGAATTCAGGCAGTTACTTGAAACAAGTGATTGGAATTTCATAAATGGAGGAAACACAGACAGCATAGCAGACCGTATTTCAGATAATATAATATCAGCAGCATCCCGCACAGTACCAAACAAAATTGTAACCATTCGACCAAATGATATTCCTTGGATGAACAATACAATTCGTAAATTAATCAAAAAGCGCAACAGAATTCATAAAGCTGCAAAAATGTCTAATACTAATTCAGACTTATGGGCCAGATTTAGACAGACAAGGAATGAAGTTACTGAGATTATTAGAAAATCAAAAACTGATTATAACAACAACTTGATTGAAAAAATCAACTCATCAGGCACCTCTACAAATGTGATCCCTATTTATAAGAAATCTGACCCATCCAAACCTTCCAATTACAGACCCGTATCTCTATTAAGCTGTTTAGGTAAATTAGTAAATTAATGGAACGGTGTGTACATAAGCAATTATATAACTATGTTATTAGTAATAAATTTATCACGCCTTATCAGTCTGGTTTCATTAAAGGCGACTCAACTACCAATCAACTAGCGTTCTTTATAACGAAATCTGTCAGGCCTTAGACGAAGGAAAAGAAGTCAGGTCGGTATTTTGTGACATTTCAAAGGCATTTGACAGGGTTTGGCATCGGGGTCTCATCCACAAACTCACTTCTATTGGTATTGGTGGCAATCTTATAAGCTGGTTTGCCTCGTATTTATCTGGGCGTAAACAACGAATTGTCGTTTCTAATTCCTTTTCTCCTTGGTTAGACGTTAAAGCCGGTGTCCCACAGGGTTCGATTCTCGGTCCTCTCCTATTTGTCTTGTATATCAACGATATTGTATCTGAAGTTGATGGAAATATTCGACTTTTCGCTGACGACACAAGCCTCTATGTAATTGTTGGAACACTACACTCATCAGCTTTTATACTCAATTCTGACCTTCAAAACATTTTTCGATGGTCCACCCAATGGCTAGTCACTTTTAATCCTACCAAAACAATAACTATCCTATTTTCCAGGAAAAGGGACAAGATGCAACATCCACCCATTGCGATGAATAATACCCCTATCAATCCAGTTGAATGTCATACTCATCTTGGTCTTAGTTTCTCAGAAAACGCCAAATGGAACGATCACATTGGAATAATGGTCAACAAAGCATGGGTTAGGATTGGCTTTCTACGTTCCCTTTAATTCGCTCTTTCTCGTTCTTGCCTTGAGAAAATGTATATTTCCTTTATTATACCACTTTTAGAGTACGCCGATGTTGTTTGGGACAATTGTACTATCGAGCAACAAAACGGAGTTGAGGCTGTGCAAATTGAAGCAGCCAGAATTGTATCTGGTGCCACACAGATCTGTAACATTCAAACCCTACTGGCAGAACTTGATTGGGAAACTCTAGCCGACCGCAGAAAAAAACACAGACTAACTTTATTCTATACAAGAGTGCCAAAATGTCACAAAATACGCCCGTCTTGGGGCATGGTGAGTCTCAGGGCATGGTGAATGAAAAAAACAAAACAATCCAACATTTTTTTTAATTAAAGGACCATAACCCAAGAAGGCCTAGGCTGATTTGGCCTACAATTGAACTTGTCTTAGATATTATACCCATGAACATTGTCACCAAGTTTGAAGATACTCAGACGAAAACTCTTTGCACTAGAGAACAGACAAGGTCAATTACACATTTATTTTGGTAATTATAGGACCATAACCAAATAAGGCTAAGGCCGATAATCAAACTTGGCCTAGATATTATGCCCATAAGCATTGCCACAAAGTTTGAAGATGATCGGATGAAAATTGTTTGCACTAAAGAACAGACAAGGTCAATTTCACATTTATTTTGATAATTGTAGGATCATAACCAAATAAGGCCTAGGCCGATTTGGCCTATAATCGAACTTGGCCTAGATATTATGCCCATAAGCATTGCCACAAAGTTTGAAGATGATCGGATGAAAATTGTTTGCACTAAAGAACAGACAAGGTCAATTTCACATTTATTTTGGTAATTGTAGGACCATAACGAAATAAGGCCTAGGCCGATTTGGCCTATAATCAAACTTGGCCTAGATATTATGCCCATAAGCATTGTCACAATGTTTTAAGATAATCTGATGAAAACTGTTTGCGTTAGAGTACAGACAAGGCCAATTTCACATTTTTTTGGTAAATGAAGGACCATAACCCAAGAAGGCCTGGGCTGATTTGGCCTATAATCCAACTTGGCCTAGATATTATGCCCATAAGCATTGTCAGCAAGTTTGAAGATGATTGGATGAAAACTGTTTGCGCTAGAGTACAGACAAGGCCAATTTCATACTTATTTGGTAATTAAAGGACCATAACCCAATAAGGCCTAGGTCGATTTGGCCTATAATCGAACTTGGCCTAGATATTATGCCCATAAGCATTGTCAGCAAGTTTGAAGATGATCGGATGAAAACTGTTTGCGCTAGAGTACAGACAAATTACTGGACGCCGCCGCCCGCCCGCACGCCCGCACGCCCGCCAAGGGTGTTCACATAATACGTCCCGTTTTCAACGGGCGTATAAAAATGAAAAACGGGCTTACACCCCCGTATCTAAGTAGTTTAATTCCATTGCAACCTCAAAACCGTTATGCTCTTAGAAACTCCTAGAAATTCCTTGCATTTTGACTAAAACACAATGGTACAATACTTCATTTGTCCCTGCAACAATCCGAGACTGGAATATATTGCCGGTTGCCACTCGTAATTCAAACTCATTACAAATTTTCAAAAACAGTCTTAAACCACACAAAAGAAAGCCTCAAACCTTGTATAATATCGGTACACGAAAAGGACAAATTTTACACGCCCGGCTCCGACTAGGATGTAGTTCGCTAAATTACGATCTACATAGAAAAAACATCACTGAATCTTCACTCTGTACGTGCAACTGTATCGAAAATGCGTCACATTACTTACTCTACTGTCCTCTGTATACTCAACAAAGACAACAATTCCTGCAAAATCTCCTTTGTGCACCAACCATTAATAATCTCTTGTTTGGAGACGAAAATCTTAGTTCGACACAGAACGAAAACATCTTTCTAAGTGTTCAAAATTACATCATTTCTACAAAAAGATTTGACACTTAAACGACAGTAGACCATTATTTTGACAGTGTGCTTTCTTCACAACAGTCCCTTCTTCCTTCTATCCATGCTTTCCTTACTTCTTCTCTTCCTTTATCTATCCTCTTTCTATCCTGACAGTCACATACTTCGAATGTTAATATATTATGTATGTAATTATTTTGTTATTTTGAAAAGGAGCGGGATTAAAATAAGTTTATAAAACGTGTTTCCCAATCATTGAGCAATTGTATCTTTTTAAACACATGTTGTAAAATATTTTCTGAATAAATACTGTTTAAGCTAAAGGGGTTAATAACAATACAGGATACATCCGAACCTCAACCGATCGGTACCGATAATCTTCTGATATCGGCTTTTAAAGTAGGGATGGCAACGAGTACCCGAGTACTCGAGTACTCGTTCAAAGGTCCGATTATCGAATATCAAAATCAGTATTCGAGTACTCGAAAAAAAAAATAATAATGGTTAATCCTGTCTTGTACAGAACGTGTCCAAGTGTTATCTGGTCTACTAAAATAACAATTAACAACGTGTCATCAATCCTTAATCGTCGCTAATTGCATGCAAAACACATGCAGACCTGTCAATCATCGTCTGTTAGTTTGTTTATGACACGTAGCTTGGGGTTCTTTTGTTGACATCAATCCGAGTGATGGTAATCGATCTTTAATTGGCAGTTATTGTTTATTGGGTGTGACGATCGATAAGAAATAAATAAAATATTACTTTAAATTATAATCGCTCTCATGCGTGTATGAAGAACGATAAATCGACTGTGTCACGCTGTGTAAATATTACTATGTCACCGGTTGATAAGAGTATTCCCCCTTAGTTGGTCATTTGTTATTATTCGATTTTTTAGCGTTATTGACTATAAGTTATACTGCATTTACACTATATTGTGTTTTTTTGTTAGTTTTTATTGTTTCAACATTCATGTACGAAAACGAGGCTAAACGTAATGGCGGTGCTTTGAAAATCTCTCGACAAAAATCGTACAATTTCTTCAGTTTAAAGTGTATAGAAAGGACGAAATTCGATTATATTATTTCTAAAATTCGTCTAGTGGACATATCAGTCATTTGGATAAACGTGTGTTTCCTATTTATGTCAATATGTCGGATAAAAAGGACACCAAATTCTAACAAAGAAAATGGCGGCCAGAAATCGCAGAACCGTAATGATAATACGACGAGTGCCGGAGACCATCCAATGTACCAGCACCCTGGCATGTACATCCCACCATACCCTGGAGCCCAACCCACGTATTTCTCTCATCCAGGTATACATATGCCATTTGCTTCACCAGGTAAAACGGCGGGCCAAGATGGCGGTCCCATGTACGACCTTATTAACGAGATGAATACCAGACCTAAAATAATTGAAAATAATTTTGCTAGGTTAGTACCATTGGAGAAAGAAGTCACTAACCTGAAATGTCAAATGGCTGGTGTACACACAGAACAGAAATTCTTGAACTCAAGTTTAACTGATGTTGAAACATTTTGTCAAACTTTCAGTGATATTGCTGATGATTTTTTGAAAACAAAACATTATTTACAACAGGATATATCGGATTTAAACACCAAGATAACTCCAATTATTGTCAATGTTGATAAGACACAAAATCAAAACTCAATGTTACACGAACAAATGCTTGAATTACAAACTAGGTCAATGGAGAACGAGTTGAAATTCTTCGGTGTTGACGAGGCCCGGCTCAACGTTGGTAGCGATAACCAACTAGCAACGAATGACAATCAATACGTTCAACCTAGACAAACACGTGAAAATACGGAGGAGATTCTTCGAGCTCACATGGAATCCAAGCTTCAAAATAATATAACTGTCAATAGTGAGGTCCCAATAGATTGTTCTACCATAGTATTTGACAAAGTGTATAGGGTAGGGAAGCCTAATCAGACAGATAATGAAGGTCGTCCTAGACCACGCCCTATCATTGCCAAATTTCAATCGTTTGCCTCTAGGGAATCGGTCCGTCGCGCTGGGCTAGTTCTAAACAGGGCCAAATCACGTTATCGGGTGTACGAATGCTTCCCGAAGGAAATTGAAGACAGACGTCGAACACTATATCCAGTAGCCCGTAAATACGGTGAACAGGGATGTAAAGTTGCTCTTGTGTGCGACAAACTGTTCGTCAATAACTCTCGCTATGACCCGGATTCAAACACATTCATCAACAACCGTGATTATCGTAATACTAGGGAGGTGGAACCTCCACGTGCGTCAGGACAAGCGATGCCAATGAGACATCCACGAGTCAACAATCCCCCTGGTTATTATAGTAATCAAACGCAAGCACAAATCAGAAAACCAAACTTTAATAATCCTGGTTTTGAAACACCTAATCGATTTGGTCCATTCGCCGAATCACGGAAAAGACAAGCTAAATCGCCTTTATATATGGAGCAAACAACAAAACGCGCTGATCATGGGAATTCCCCTAATGATTCGCCACTAATGAAACGACCAATGACACGACAGACAATCTCTCGACGGGCCTCACAGGTAACCAGACAAATACCCGTGACACCCAACAAATGTAGGACAGACACAGAGAGTCGTCCGCAATTCCACGTGATTGCGGTCAATACGATAAAACTTTGTGTGACTATGTGTGTTGTGATGACGTTTCCGAGTGTTGTAAATACCACGCTTACGACCTACTCATGCGTTCAGATGAATGGTCAAAACTGAATACTGTTGATTCAAAGTTATCTGTCACAACCGCGTAAACAAACATTCGACACGATCGATTATTACAGGTGTGTCAGGACTAAATCCTTACATCATTAGTAAGTTTAAATGATGAAAACTTTAACTGCCCAATAGCCGAGTGGTTAACTGCTATGGATTTGTGAGTCTTATTTTGAAAATGTATACAATTTACTGCGAGTTCAAATCCCATCAATACCTAGATTTTTTAAATTTTGCTTGAACTATGACTTGTGTATTAATGCTTTTGCTCATATCGAAGACTACATACATACAATGAATAAACTAGATCTGTTCGCATTTGTATTTCAGTACACCAAGATTGAGTTCATCCTACGAAGCTGGAAATTTCTGCAATTTTTGCATTCAATGTACTAGTAAATATAAAAAAACATGGCGTATCTATATCAGGCCAGCTACTTTTTTCGCAAAGAAAGGTATGATAAAATTAATTTGTCGATATAAAAACATCAGGAAAAAATATTATAAAAAGCATAACAAAGGAAACGTGTATCAGACTGGATTGGAACCTGTACTTGGATTTCACCAATGAGATATGCTGATACCATGCATTTAACGCTCTACGCTTAAAACGCTAATGAAATATACCACGCTTATTTTAAAACATAAATATATAGTCAAAAATGGTATGAGTAAAATAAGAGCGCTGATTGGTCAATACATACATTTACCTATTCAGAAATGGAACATTCTGGCGGTTTTGACAGATATCTTTGAATCGACAGTAACATTGCCTATAATACATATACAAATTATTATTCATTGAATCAATATTGTAAACATTGTGACCTTGTGTTAAATCTTGAAGGTGTGAATATGTTGAATGTTATGAGTTTCCGTACCCTGCACGATTTTATGTTTAAACCATATACCAAGGGACACCACTCGTACCATCAACAAACTTATTCTGAAACTCAAAACTTTCAACATGATATCGGTGCTACTTATTGGTTATACGCAAATGTGACATACTGGTATTGTTATTCTTATTGTACATACCAATTGTGGTTCAGTTATATCATATTACAGATATTGCGTCAGTTATTAAACAGTATTTACGCCTGGTACCAGAATACACTTTATTCGGGTGTTAATGGCATGCTGCAGTCTGATTTATGTTGTTGTAATACGTGTTTATATTGGTTATATAGTAGTAATAGTATATCACAAATGATGTACAACCTAGTTGCTAATGTCGATGCATGTTATTTGTGTATAATGTTTGCAAATTTTGAGAGCATGTATAATTACAAATCCCTGCCCCGGTCTAATATATGTTGTTGTTGTTGTTGTACATGCATATGTTTACAATTGTATAGTAATATTATATTTCAGTTGTTGTATAATGTATATGCTTATGCTGACACGAGATATACGTGCACAATCTGTACATATTATGAAGTCATGAATGAAATATTGAAAAAGCCCGATACATACTGTTATTATACATGCTTACAATATTTTGATACTTTGCGATTTATTTATAATGTGAACATGCCATGTATCTCATATCAATTTCCCCATGATTGCAATTACTTCTTGTCAAGCAATATGTTAAATAACGAGTATAATAGTTTTGTCTCTAATAACAATTCCACACCCGCGCGGATTGATCCAAACCGTAATAGCAATGATATAGTTGTCCAACACACTAACCATTCGAACATTAATATGAACGATAACCCTAGCGATGCGTCTATAGAACAGATCGCCACTCACCAAGTTCTAGAAAGTGAATCACAATCTAATCATGATCCAAATTTGAACTTTCTATCATTGAATGTATGTGGTCTAAAATCGAAAATCAAATGTCCAGAATTTATTAACCTGATTAATTCATATGCTTTAATAGGATTACAAGAAACAAAATTAGACGATTTAGATCATGTTGCTATTAATAACTACAAAATATACACAAAAAATAGGAAAACAATCAGTAGACGTAAGTCAGGCGGACTAGCGCTTCTTGTTAAAAATGAACTATCTAGTTATATTAAAATTTTAGAAACAAATTCGAAACTAGTACTGTGGTTTTCAATTTCAAAACAGATAACGAAGTTGGACTCTGATATATTATGTGGGGTAGTCTATATTCCGCCAGAAAACTCTGATTATGCAATTCATGACCCGTTTCTTGAAATTCAGTTAGAACTGAATGAACTCTTCTTTTCGGTAATTATAATTCTAGAACCAAAACTTTAGATGACTTTATAACGCTAGACGAAGAGTTTTTTAGAAATCAAAATTTGGACAAAATGTCTTCTTTTGAAAATACAGATTCTGTTTGTTTAAATCACAATAATGCGGACCACTCTGTGAATAATTATGGATATAGACTTATAGAGTTTTTACAATGTAATAATTTTTACATTTTGAATGGCAGAACTATAGGAGATAGGAATGGAAAAGTTACTTGTAAAAATGTGAGCACAGTCGACTATTTTGTATGCAGTGCAAATTTATTTAAATCAATATGCGAAGTTAATGTTTTAGATTTCTGCGAACTATTATCTGACGCTCATAATGCGATTGAGCTGAACCTAAATTTTAAATAAAGATT
Organism: Spisula solida; assembly: GCA_947247005.1. Lineage (NCBI taxonomy): Eukaryota > Metazoa > Mollusca > Bivalvia > Venerida > Mactridae > Spisula > Spisula solida. The sequence goes on along the minus strand of OX365953.1, from coordinate 13,850,423 downwards.
TACAGTAAATGAAGATAAAAACCAACGACCTATAGTCAAACTATGGGATAATAAGAATGCATCCTCTTTTGTCGAAAACTTATCAAGTCACGAAGTAAACAAATTATACGATAAATTGACTTCTGCGGAAAATAATGATAACTTTATTCAAACCAATGCAAACGAAATTGTCAATGAACTTGCGACTATATTTTTGAATGCCTCTAAAGATAAATTTGGAAATACTAATTACAAAAATGATGAAAACAATGGAAGTATTACTAATAACAAATATCCTAAATGGTTTGGAAATAAATGTATGAAATCTAGACGAAATTTTCATAGAGCTAAGTATATGTATAAATTAAGAAAAACTGTTGTAAATAAACCGCATCTAAAACAATGTAGTAAAGACTATAAATCAACCATCCGATCATTTAGTAACAAAGAAAAAACTAAGGAAGTAAACAAACTACGTAATATTAAAAGTAAAGATCCTCGAGCTTATTGGAAAATACTCAAAGGAAAAAACAAATCTGAAAATCAAGCTAGTCTCTCTGACTTGTATAATTTCTTCAAATAAACAAATTCAGAGCAAAGCGAAGATGTAGACCAAATTGATGACGACCACATGGATGAAATTAATGATGATATAAATACAGAAAGCAATGAATCTGAAATAGAAAAGGCTGTTAAAAGTTTAAAAAACAATAAATCTTGTGGATATGATAAAATAGTAAATGAGCATATTAAATCAACTTACACAAAAATGAAACATGTATACCTTAAGTTGTTTAATTTAGTGTTTAACACAGGAATTATCCCTGAAGCTTGGACAATCGGTATAATTAATCCTATTTACAAAAACAAGGGTGACGCTACAAAACCGGGAAATTATAGACCGATAACACATTCCTCAGTTGCATGGGGAAACTTTTTACATGTATTCTTAATAATAGATTAACGCAATATGTTGAATCCAATAATTTACTTACTAATTGCCAAGCTGGTTTTAGAAAGGGTTTCTCAACATCAGATAACATGTTTATTCTTCAACATATCATTCAATTTTTAAATATTAAACGTAAAAAGCTTTATTGTGCATTCATAGATCTTAAGCAAGCTTTTGATACCGTATGGAGGAACGGCCTCTGGGAAAAACTCCAAAATATAAGAATAAATGGCAAGTGTCTAAATGTAATTAAAAACATGTATAACAATATTAAATCATGTGTATCATGTAATTCGAAAATATCCAACTTCTTTGGAAGTAATATTGGTGTACGTCAAGGCGAAAATCTTTCTCCTCTGCTGTTTTCCATTTTCTTAACGACTTAGAATCTTTTATGCGCGAACACCACAACACCCAAGGTATACACTTAGGCAATGAAAATGAAATCCAAACTTATCTCAAATTATTTGTCGTACTTTATGCCGACGATACAGTAATTTTAGCTGATAATGAAAATGATTTACAAAGTGCTTTAAATGCTTATGACGAATACTGTAATAACTGGAAGCTCACTGTTAATATAGCCAAATCCAAAATAATTTTCAAAGGGTAGGCAACGTCCAGTTAATTTTACATTAAAAAATCAGCCTCTTGGAACAGTTAATGAGTACAAATATTTAGGTATTTATTTTTGTAAATCCAGATCCTTTACAAAATCTAAACAACACATTGCTGCTCAAGCTACTCGGGCTATGTATAGTTTATTAAAGAATTGCAATAGATTATGTTTGCCAATTGATATACAAATTGATCTTTTTAATAAAACAATTAAACCTATTCTTCTTTATGGGTCGGACTATGGGGTTATGGAAACTTAGATTTAGTTGAGAGAGTTCAGTTACGTTTTCTTAAATACATTTTAAAAATGAAAAGATCAACACCGAATTATATGGTTTATGGAGAAAGTGGATGTACACCCCTAAGTATTGAAATAGAACATAAAATGATATCTTACTGGGCTAGATTATGTACAATTCAACCTGAACATTTCCCAATAAAATTATCTACACTAGTTTATAGAAATTTATATGAGTTAACTAGAAACATAAATAATACTGACTTAAAAAAGAAATTTCCTTGGTTTTATCAAATTAGACATATACTTATCAAATGTGGGCTAATGAACATGTGGGATAATAATATTTTTGTAAATGCCAATTGGTTGAAAGCAACTGTAAAAATAAAACTTAAAGATATATTTATATCGAAATGGTTCTCACTTATTGAAAATTCAAATAAAAGTCAAGTATATAAAAATTTTAAGAAATCATTTGGCTTCGAGAACTACCTGAAAACAACTTCATCAAACCTACTTACATATATGACTCGCTTTAGGACGAGAAATCATCGATTACCTGTTGAAACCGGAAACTGGCATAGAATTCCAACTAATTTAAGATATTGCTCTCACTGTTCCGATAAAATAGGCGACGAATTTCATTACCTTTTTGAATGTACTCAATTTACAAATGAAAGAAAAACATTTATCAAACCATATTACACAAGAAGGCCTAACATGTACAAATTTGAACAGCTAATGTCGACCAGTAAACAAGAAATTAACATGTTTTTATATAGACCCTATTTGCATACAGCTTTATTTATTGGTAATTTATAACTTATTTGTCATTTCTTGACATTGAAACTAGTTTTTTTTGTGTTTTCAGAATGTGGATGGATTTAGGAAGTGCACATGATCATATCTACATTCAACTTGGTTTTCAGTGAGATGTGTTGACTCATTGGACTAACTTTAATGCATAACATGTAATACCGGCTGGTGGAGTAATGCGCGTGTGGACTGGCCATATAGCTTACAAAGCCAATTGGATTTGAAGAATTCAATGCTAATACTTATTTTCATTACAAGTTTTCTGCTGCAAATTCATATTTTATCTTTAAACTTTAAACTGTATACCAAATATCACCCTTGTGACTCAATTTCTTAATCAGTATTGGTCCTACAATCTTAAGCTTAGGTTTTTCTGAAAGGTTAGTATGTACTTAATGTCAGTCCTTATTTATATCGATTTATTTTGTTTGTAACTTACTAAAAACGAAGATTGAAGCAAGCCATTTTTGAGCTAATTTCTATTTTTTCGAGTAAGAAATTATAGATATGAAAATATCTCCGGACAATGCAAATTTGTAAATATTTTTTACTGCTGTTGAGGAATATTTCCAAAAATGTAGCGAATGCTCTTTAATAATACATGACCTGACACCAAATTTATATAGACTGATCTTTCTACCACTTCAACTGGTGTAAGATAGGTATTCAGCTCATGTAAGAAACTCCTATCTTACATTAGCAACATCTATCTTACATGAGCGACCACCGCATGTGATTTCATCCGACCTTTGTTTTGGGATTTGGCGATATAAAGACGAACGTCAATAGGCTTTATGCCATTTAAAAAGCTTATTCTAGAGCATAACACAACAGCGTACGCTTTATTAACGTTTTTATTAATAATTGTTTTGAATGAAAACGTACGGCAAACAGCACGTTATGATGACGTCATGTTGACGCCATGAAAGCTCAATAATGTTATATTTTCTCAAATTACATTGGAGAAAAATAATGCATCACGAGACAGTCGATGTAGGATAAGGATATCTCACCCACGGGATGGAATTGTATCCAGGAACTCGGCAAGCCTCTTCCCTGGTTAAAATCCGACCCTGATGGATTCTTATAACAGGAAAGGTTCCAATCTGTATTGTACGAGAACTGAGCCGTGACTGCAGTTTAAACTAAATTAGCTGAATCGGCTGCAGTATATTATATATACGTTTGGCCCCTACCTACGACCATGTGAATAGATAATGTAAATTGAACTACACTGAAACAGTTACTGTCACTAAATAGGTCAAGCACCATTTGAAAACTACGTATATTCAAGACGTCGCGTCACGCCGAAAAATAATTTTTCAGAATTTTTTTTTTCTACCACCATATTATTTTGCATCATTTTATTCCTTGTTTTTAAACTGTCTTTGATTATTGAATGATAAAACACCCTGACCGGGTTCGTTTTCGAGATACATTATATAACATTGAATTTGCCGGCGGGTGTTTTCTGAAGTTCACTAATAACATCATTTTAACGTTGTTAGTTGAAAATAATATAGCTATCGATAATTTTTTATGCCCCCCTATCGATAGATGGGGAGGCATATAGTGATTCACCTGTCCGTCCGTTCGTTCGTTCATCCGTCCGTCCTGTTTAACCCAAATTGACAGTTTCTTCTAGCATTATTATGGCTTGCTACAAAGCTTTCATACTTGCATGGATGTTGTATATGAACACTCTCCACACACCTGTATCACCTAACCCCATTTTGACCTTCACCTTGACCTAATTTTGGACTTAGACTTATTTATGGACAAGGTTCCACGGGGGGCATAAGCGTTTATTGAACGCAGTCTTGTTTCAATTAAAAACATCTCCTTTTGTTATTTGATCATCCGTGTAAAATATTACGTTTTTTTCTATTTAAAAACTGGTAAAATCATCAAAACCAATGGTATTAGGACTGTAGTATCAATACGCGCGTGTCCGCTAGGTGGCACTATGGCGTAAGAAACAACGTATTTATGACCAAATTAAATACACCAATATAATATAACCAACATATATAATATCGAACATTGTTCAGTTACTTTAAACGGTACATTAGACTTGATAAGACATTGATTCGAGTTGGTGAAGCGCTCCAGACAGAGATTGATTGTAAAAGGAAATTACAAAACAGATTGATAAAACAGCCATCTGTTAATTTCATCGTAGGGGCATCATCTGAGCTGTTGAACCACATACATGTTCAGACATATAAGACTGCACACATTCAGTTCCATTACAACCATTTTTAGATATTGATTGTTAATATCACTAGATATAGAAAAGTGCTGAAGATATAGAGGATATTTGTTGATGTTGGTGTGAGATCGAATTTTATTTCACGGAGTGATCACCGAAAATCAATATTTTCTCGAGTGGCGTAGCCATGGGTGTAAATTTAATTTTCTGTGATCACGAGTGAAATAAAATTGATCTTAGGGGCCAAAAGGAGCTAGGAGTTATTTATTCGTATTTGCCGGTTGTCCTCTTACTATTTCGTCCCCGCGATTCGCATCCTACCTGGTTCGTTCATGAGTCTATGTACAGCTGTGGAGTTATGGATGTAGTGTTCTGTCCCCTGAGGTCATTTGATGTAGTTTTAAGTCCCCTACCGGTTTTTGACCGGAGGGGACTATTGGTTTGCCATCTGTCCGTCAGTTTTGGTTCTGACGGAAATTGTGGTTGATATGGCAACAGACACATTAAAAATAGCTTTAAAACGGTAGGGGACTTCTGTATGGCTTGCAATTCTTAATGACTTGTTCATTACGTCATATCTCGATTTGTTCAATTACGTCATTTTTCTTATTGAAACTGGGTCACTCCTTTTAAGGTTTTCAGATTTTTTGTTGCTGAAATCGGGCCTTTCAACGTTTTAATACTGTTACTTAACTTTTGAGACTAAAGGCTGCTAAAGTTCAGCAGTTTTACTGTTGTAACTAGGTCATTCAGCGTGGGCTTTCTGCCTTTTGTTTGCTGAATCTTTTCTGTTCAGTTTGTAAACTATGAGACAAGGGGCGTTTAATTTTTTTTGGGTCGGTAGTGTGTTGGGCACTTCTTCGTTTTAAGATTTCTTACAGCTAAAGCGGGGCAATATAGTCCTTTTGCTGTGGAAACTGTGTCATTCAGCTAGTTAGTAGGTCATCCGACTGTACGGGCCTTTCAACGTTTTAATACTGTTATTTAACTTTTGAGACTAAAGGCTGCTATAACTATGTAACTCAGCAGTTTTACTGTTGTAACTAGGTCATTCAGCGTAGGCATTCCGCCTTTTGGTTGCTGTATCTTTTCTACTGGGTCATTCAGCTAGTTATAATTAATTATACTTTTCGACAGCTTGGACTTGGGCGGATCTGTGCTTGTTCAGTTGGGCATTGTGCTTTGTGTGTTTTTAATGTTTTCTGTGCTCGGCTAGTCGAGTGCTGCCTTCCCTGTCTGACTTAATATAATCTTTTTACACCAAAAATCAACAAATTTTCTATTTATTATATGCCTCAATTTCTCTTAAAATGTGCCGTAATTGGCTTAATTGGTAAAAATCACGTCGAAATTGGGACGTCACGACTTGAGAATTATGACGTCATGATGACGTAACGCATATCTTAAAGCCCGGCCGTTGACGTTACGTTTCTTATTCTGCATGATTCGGAAAGCAGCTTCAAAACAGTGAAAATAAAGTGGTAATTTCACTGTTATTTTCATCGTTATTTTCACTGAAAAAACTCCATAGTCCATTGAAAGCAAATAATAAATAAAAATAATTAAGCACGTGATGAAGACTAGTGTCCTTAAAACGCAACACTGGGTCTACTGTCAATTTTTTTCAACCTCATGATAGACAACCAAACTTCATTTACTTGATGCTATTTATTCCGTTATTAATACACCTGTAACATTTTATCACACAGAGCTACCCTTAGGTGTATAGTGCGGCTGAAAAATAACGAAATACAAATTTATAAAATCAGAATTTTTTTCGAATCGTTGTTTTTATTGTATACTGTATAGGTAAATTATCGATCAATACCTAGACGAGAAATTGTCCTGGGAAAGACAATTCAACGGTCGTGTAACCTCCCGTTTGACATCCCTGACACTAGCATCCGAAATGGCCTGATTTCGCTCATGTTAGGACAATTGTGGCATGTTTATTCCAGAATGTATGCCATTTTTGTTGTGATTTTCTTTTTATTAGCAAACTATACAAAAGGTTTGATGCATTTTATATGATAGTCAAACGTCTACAAACAAAATTCAAATATACATGTACAATGAAATTAAGAAATAATCGAGGATAAAAGCGTTGCGTTTCTAGATGTACTGACCATATTGAAGTTTTACTGGGTTCTTACTCCATCAGGGCATCCACTATATCGATTTAATCAAGATCTCAAGAGATTTCAGACAGCTTTTTAAATTTACGCATCAGAACCCGGGATGCAACTCGTCGGTTTTGAATATGTTTTACAAAAATGTTAAATAAACTGTCAAATAACTACCTACTACTACTACTAATGATAATAACAACTTTATTTAAAGAGGCAAGCCCAGTATTCCTTGTCAGCCTCAAATGATGAGTACATATTCATGTTAACAAGTAAGCGAACAAAACATAAATTAATGATAATACTCCTGAAAACAAATTTCATCATACAAACATGTGACAATATTTCCAAATCGACTTAAAAACAATATATTCACAAAGCAAAGTAATATTAATTGTGACAATATTCACAAAGAAACATCATTCTGTCCACCAGAGTCAAACCATGTTATATTCCGTGTGTTTTAGTTGTACATGAAGTAACAAGAGGGCCCAAAGGGCCCTAGGTCGCTCACCTGTTATAGCAGTACATGCAAGACCTGTGATTTGACCTAGTGACCTAGTTCTTGGCCCCATATGACGCAATATTGCACTTGACCTAGATTTTGTTGAGATGATCACTCTGACCAAGTTTCATAAGGATTAGGCTAAAATTGTGACCTCTAGTGACTATACGAGGTTTTTCTATGATTTGACCTTGTGACCTAGTTTTTGACCCCGGATGACCCAATATCGAACTTGACCTTGATTTTGTTGTGATGATCATTGTGACCAAGTTTCATAAAGATTAGGTCAAAATTGTGACCTCTAGTGACTACACAAGGTTTTTCTATGATTTGACCTTGTGACCTAGTTTTTGACCCTGGATGACCCAATATCGAACTTGACCTAGATTTTGTTGAGATGATCATTGTGACTAAGTTTCATAAAGATTAAGTCAAAATTGTGACCTCTAGTGTCTACACAAGGTTTTTCTATGATTTGACCTCGTGACCTAGTTTTTGACCCCGGATGACCCAATATCAAAGTTGACCTAGATTTTGTAGTGATGATCATTGTGGCCAAGTTTCATAAAGATTAGGTCAAAATTGTGACCTCTAGTGTCTACACAAGGTTTTTCTATGAATTGACCTTGTGACCTAGTTTTTGACCCCGAATGACCCAATATCGAACTTGACCTAGATATTGTTGAGATGATCATTGTGACCAAGTTTCATAAAGATTAAGTCAAAATTGTGACCTCTAGTGTCTACACAAGCAAATTGTTGACGGACGGACGGACTGACGACGGACGACGGACGAAGAGTGATCACAAAAGCTCACTCTGTCACTTTGTGACAGGTGAGCTAAAAATGATATGAGCTATCCTATTAAGCGATATATTTTTGACATTACTATACCAAGTACAGTCAGCTGCTATACACAGTGCATCCACAACATGACTATATCAATACACAGTATCTACAGAAAATGTTTTATATGGAAATACTGGATGGCTCTTCAGACTTGTAACTTAGGATTTGTTGCATTCTATAAATAAATCTGTGCGCACTTCCTTGGACAGCCGTCTGAATCGGAATTTATTGTAAATAGTCTATACTGTGATTCAGGTAAGATAGCAATCGTTTTATATGATTGAAATCGTCGTTGCTGAAGGTATCGAATCGTTATGCTGAATTGTTAACACCATTAATTAGAATACCCTTCATGTAATAGCATAATGTCTTGTGATATAGTTGTGTATTATACGTGTACATGTACATGCTTATTATGGCGCGTCTCATTTGCGACAATTGGATCATACAACGCTATGCTTTGTATCCGGGCTATACAACCCCCCCCCCCCAAAAGCAACCGACTCACATCTAAAGTGCGCAATTGTGTGACACTATGGGATCGAATATATACTCCGACACGCCAACTGATTCCATTCAAAAAATGTACATTATTTTCGTAAGCGGACACTTTTGTGAGCTATAAGAAAACTGTTTCACTCAGAAAATAATTGCCATAAATGGTCAATTAGACGACAAACTATGACAAATCTGAGTAACAGTTAAATACTAGTACACGACATAGCAACTGATTGCCTTAAGCATAATACACGGAGCTAGGAAATGGTAATAATTAACACACAGCATGGATTGATATGCTGCATTACTGTAAAACACATCACGTTTGTGGCGTTAAATTTTAATCAATGGTTTGGTTAAACTATATCATAAAGATGTCCAACAATTTGTATCACGGCAATATTCCCATTTTCCTTAACTAACAAGTAACAACACTTATCTTCCTTATTTGGGGCTATACCAGTTTTAATCTGATCGATCTTATCTTGATTGCGTAATCACGCTGTGCAAACTCCACGGGTATTCGGAATGTAATTAATGCCTATCATTTGTCTAAGGGGGTTTTGCCCTCACAGCAATAATAATTATACATTTATATTTAGACATTTTGTACATGTATGCGAAAGGTACTTGTCTCTGTCTTTATGAAATAGTTAAGTTTTTTAGACCATGTATGATTAAGACTTCGTTGATTGTGTGTGTTGTTACAATGTACATTGGGTAATATACTTAACTATGCGTTTGTGTGATGACATGTGTATCGTCTATATTCCGTGGGTTATGAAATTAACTGTATAAATGTTATGTTATGTATAATCAAAGAATACGGGAGTGTATAGTGTATATCCGTGGTATAATAGATTTCAACCGAAATGTCACACAATAGGCATTTTGACATTTAAGTGACTTTCCAGCGATTTTAATATTAGGACAATTTTTAATTGTATGATTATGGCTGTTCAAAACAGGTGGTTGCTCAGTCCAAATCAATAAAACACTGCAACGTGATTCTGAGTTTAGGATTTGTCTGAGTTGTAAAAGTCGCCTTTTTATATACGTGTTTTAATCGAATTTCGTGGATTTAACATCACCGGGTTAAAAACCATAACAATTATTTCAGTTAGTTATCAAGGAAATTATTCATAAATGTCTGCTGTGTAAATTAACTTCACACTTCAAATTTAAATTGTTATAAAAACAAATCCATGTATGTTACAACAGAAAAGCATTATTGTCTAAGGGTACAGATATAGATAAGATCAGATATGTTTTATTGCAGGCTGTATAATCCGATCATTTAAATTGGACGTCGTGCTGCGCGCAGATAATTAGCTCGGTAAATTCCGGCAGCTAACGAACTTTACCGAATGAATAAGCGCTAAATAAATATAAGTAATCAATTAAATTCAAAGTTACAAAGGCCCGTAATATTCTCAAAATATTTTTTTAATTTTTGTATGTTTCGAAAGTAAAATAAATTTACTTTCTGATGTGGGAAATACATATTTGATATTATATGTGATATATTTGATATAGAGTATTAGACACCAAGTTTAACGGACAATTTCTGTCAAATTCGCTAATTTTACATAGAATATAGGGTAATTCAAGAATGATAATTTTCAAAGTTAAATTGGCCCATAATGTTTTAGATTTAAAAATAAGTAAAAATAACCATAGTATCGTGTAAAGATTAAATAAACTTTTGTGATAAATACAAATTTGATATTTTAATCTGTTAAGGAATTATAAGCCTTAAACTAAATTTCCCCTTCTACTTTTAATGTAAATTTTATCGACGCGCGGGTAATCGATACAAAAATGAAAGTTGGGTATGATTCAATCCTCACAATTTATCTACACCCCAACAATTATACAACAGTGGCTTAAATTTTATAATCCACAGAACAGGCAGTAAAACACTAAATTAAATGATTTTACAGTATTAATAATCAGTAGCAATTGAAACAGAACTACAAACCATTGGTAAGCTTGAAACATATACTGTGCAATTGCAAGAAACCTGAATTATATACTTTCACCAATTAGTGGCTATAACCTTTTTTCCATTTTTTCATGAGCATTGGAGATGCCATTAAGTATCACTTCAATACAACATTTATATCAATAAATATTATCTATGTGCATAATATATGTTTTAACTGGAAAATATGTCATTTAGTAAAGGATCTTTTAATAATACTAGCAGTTTATTTCAAATATAAACCAAACACATTGTCTTAACATTCACAAAAGAGTTTACGATCTATTAGAAGCTTTTTATATGAACCTGTTTGAAAATATTTTTATGGATTGTCTATTTTTTAAATACAAAATAAAAGACAAATAATATGCACAGATATGTACCTTTGTGCATCAAGCCTGTATCAGCAGTCATCAATGTGGCCACCTATAGATGTATATTCTTTTATGTGGTGTAATAATACATGGGCACCCTGATGTTTACTCAATGATTTTCACATGCTAATAAATGCTCAGCACTGTATGGATGGACAGTTAGATAATCCCTTAGCATCATTAGGCCAAGCTTATTTTGTACATAAGAATTATATTTTCTAAAATGCAAAACATCTTCTCTTCTTGAAATGTGCCAGAATAGGTTTTGATAATCATTGCCTCTCTGGTGATCGTTTCATTTTTGTCGGAGTATAAGTCAGATATAGTACTACAGGGTGTCCCAAAAAAACGGGGACCTAGGCTAAACATTCGTAGCGTTTTCTCGTTTATTAATAACATATTGTCAATATGACAAAACATTAAGGGATGGATACAGTTCAAAATACTAACATCATAATTGTAATTATTTAGTCCCAATATCCAGAGTTATCTCCCTTGTTTTCAATCACGTATTTAAGTATATCAGCATACAGTGAACAGGAAATGTCAGTGTGTTCATACATAGATTTACATGTTGACCGCAAATGTCATCTCAGGTGTCCCAGAGTCAAGGATAATGGATCTGCATACACTTGTTTATCATGTATGGCAAACAGATTCACTATAGTGTCCATCTCCGAGCTATAGTTAGGCCAATTGCCCAATGGTATGATGTCTAATGTCAGTACTTTCTTGCAAATATATCATGATTTTGCTGTTGATGTGTTGTAATAAGTGGTTTCTGCTTTCTTACAAATGCTGACACACTAAATGACTCTATGAACTTTTGATTTGGATATAAGTTCACATTATTACCTTTTGCTTCTTACTAAGCTTTCATGTTGATTGTTCTCAATAATAAATGAATCTTTATATTTTGCTTCTTTGGTGATTGTTAATGAATATTTTGAAGGTTGACTACTTCCCTTTTATTTAGTAAACTTGCCACTTTCTCCCCTCTTTCATTATTTTACTGCAAAGTTCTTAGATTTTCACAATATTTTCATCACCTCTGTGACTTTAAAACTTGGGTTTCTCAATATGAACACTGAAGACAACAATGGCTTATCTAACAATGACATTTTCAAGACAAGTCAGCAAAAATCCCAGGAAATGACGACGTATGTAAAATGAAGACGTCACTTCCTGTTTTAAAGCAAAACCTATTAACAAGTACCTATTTTAGAAAAGAAATTACTTTTATACACTCTCACAAAACAACAGTCACATTCATTAAAAAATAAAAAAGTTATAAAGGATTTAGGTAGGTCCCCGTTCTTTTGGGACACCCTGTAGTTTGGTGTCAAAAGTGTCTTCTTACAGGGGTTTTTGTACAGTTTGGTGAGGACAAACAACAAATTATCCTCGGCTTCGTCTCGGACAATTATGTTCTTTGTCCTTACCAAACTCTGTACAATAACCCTTGTAAGAAGACACTTTTGACGAATAACTAGTACAATATCTATTACATATTTGAGTGTGATTGTTTTGGGTACCATATGGTGAACATTAGTAGAACATTATGGAGGTTTGGCGGACAACTCCAAGATGTGGATATCAAAAACAGTATATTAAGTCAGACAGGGAAGGCAGCACTCAACTTAACCAGCCGAGCACAGAAAACATTAAAAACACACAAAGCACAATGCCCAACTAAACAAGCGCAGATCCGCCCAAGTCCAAGCTGTCGAAAAGTATAATAAATTATAACTAGCTGAATGACCCAGTAGAAAAGATACAGCAACCAAAAGGCGGAATGCCTACGCTGAATGACCTAGTAACAACAGTAAAACTGCTGAACTACATAGTTTTAGCAGCCTACAGTCTAAAAGTTAAGTAACAGTATTAAAACGTAGAAAGGCCCGATTTCATTAACATGAACATTAATAGCGCCTATGAACTAAGCTTTTCAAATATTGTCAGTATAGGTTTAATTTCATGAATATTATGTGTCGGTCAGACCTCTATAGAATTAATTACGCCATTTTGTCATTTTGGAAATACATGTACATGTAAAGCCACAGACTCAAAATTTTCATTTGGATATTTGTTTTGTCTACTGTTCATCATTTGCAACATAATACTATATTTGTGTTACATTTGTATACATAATAAAGCAATTAAGCAATTTAATATCATTCCAAGGATTTGGGCTTCAAGGTATACTGATAACAAACAACCGATACCAAACTCATCATATTTAATTACAACATTAATAATAATACTACTTATTATGATACATTTTGTTGTCTATAATTGTATCAAAGGTAGAGTGTATGTCATTAGTTACAAGTCGTAAGTCGCAAGTCAAAAGTCATCAGTCACTAATCGAAATCTTAATTGACATGCAGAAATAAACAAGACATTATAACCATAATATTAGTACGTTACTTTTCCAAAATAAAATGCATTACATGTCAACATTAATTGTAATAGAGCAACATACAAATGCAATTATACTACTTTTGTACAATGGCTTAGCATAATAATACTGAATAACCACATGTCATACTTAGTTATAAAAATATTTTAAATCATGGTATTTCTCTATGCTGTAAAATGGTGAACTTCTGTTCCGAATTAAACACACATCTTTCCAACATATCAAAATCTATTGGAGTACATGTAAATCATGAAGGTGTTGGTGTTGTTCTCTAACATGGTAACGGTTCCTACGAGGGTCATTCAATATGTATTGCAACTTATCAATTATCTCCAAAATCGGTCAATATAATTTAATAAAACTTGGCATAATATTTATGAAGGACAAATCCCTTTTAATCGAAAAATTTGTATTTCAATCAATACTGTAAATCGACATCGGAACCGAGATATGTAAGGTGATGACAGTTCTAGTCATATAGTATACAATAATTTGAGACAGATTTATGGTATCGTTGGAAAAGTAAGATGCATGATAAATAATGCAAAACTCAACAGATTAACTTTATATATTTTGAGAAATCGTTGAAACAAATTTCTTTGATGTGTGCATCAAAATTGCAGTTTTGTACAGTAAAAGTGCGCAATATCCGGAGTACATTTTTGTCATAGTGAACATAAATGAACATAAAATATTTGAGCCGTTCTCCAGCAAAACCGGGCTAAGTGACTAAATTATGACAATCTTTATAATATAGTGTTAGAATATAAGACTCTTATGAACACTTTCTGAAAATTTGAGCAAAATATAACGTCCAGTTACGAAGTTACATACATTTAAAACTAACCACTACCGCCTACTCACTGAACGACGTTGCAAACTAGCATTTCACAAATCCATTATTTGATTAATTCTTAAAGTAAACTTTTCAAAAGTATTTTTAATACATGTATAACATACCGAAATCGTGAATATTTCTTTTTGGAGAAAAGTAGTTACTCTTTATAACCACGCACCCTCGTTTTCCTAATATGGGTACTTTTCACAAAATGGTCACCATAGCAACGACAGAATATGTTTTAACATAATTAATTAGAAAAAAATAAAGCTAGGAGATAATACTTAAGTATACAAGTACTTAAAATTAAATAAAAGAGGATGACATTTTTTTCATTTTTCTCATTTGAGAGCATTTTCCAAAGCTTATTACATAATAATGTCACTAAGCCCGGTTTTCCTGGAGAACGGCTCATTTACAGTTTTACAGTTTTGTGAAAAATGCATGTATTCACCTGAAATTTCGCATACCGATACATGATTCAAAGATGCAGCTGAGTATCGGTTTATTTTGAGCGTTTTGCAGTTAATTTCAGTGCATTCGGTGTAATGCGTAATAATGCATTTGTACACGTGCAATGCATGTGGACCAGAATTCACGCGCCCAAAAACAAAATCGGCCTTACTGATGAATGTTCATCTTAAAAAACATATAAAATGCCGAAATACTGACTCAAGAGGAACACTCACGAGATTACGAAACAACAGTGTGAACACACTTCCTAGTTGACATTTTTTTTATTTTATTAATAGTTTTTTAATAATGCATTTATTAACACGAAATTTCACAAAATGACATATTATTATCCAATGAAGCCAAACATTTGTTTATTTTGGCCTACTTATGGTCTAATTCACCGTTTTAGACGTGTTACGTAATCTAGAATAATTTACACGTGTAATGCATGCGCGTCGAAAAGCACGTGTTCATGTACGGTTTAATGTTAGTGCAGATTATCCTACGCGAAAAACACCTAACATGTTGAATTTGGCACAAACAGAACGCGGTTGACCTGTCGGAATGTCAACAGCTTGTATAAAGTTGCGGCCCTTAGTTCTGCTTTTTATTACAAAAATGATTTTCTATTTCGTTTGTAATTGTTATTTCAATGATTATTTCCGTTTTTTCATTCGCAGGAACCTTCAATTTTTAAAATCAACACTTAAGCAAAATTTGCAAAATTGACATTTCATTGAAATAGCCTTTGTGAAATTTTGTTGTAGGATTCTTACACTTCATCCAAGTTCGTTTTGCGTCAATCTCGGCATGTTACGTGTTTTTTTCTGGGAGGGCAGACATCGGTTGTGCTAAATGTTAATGAACACGTGTTTGTTGCGTTTTAATATGCACGTGTTCATGAACAATTTGGTTGAAAAATGTTGTGACTTTGTAAAATCGACTTCATTACGTAACGCGCCTGTAACGAGTAACATGGCCGTTTATCTGCCAAAATGAATCGATAATTAAATGCAAGTATTATTAACCTGCGGCCTTGAGCCGCAGGTTATATTGGATTGCCAAAAGTAAAATGACCATGGAGGGGCACGTGACATGTTCTTGATGGTTTACGATTTCAAAAAAAAATATCCAAAAAAGAAGCATTTTGTAAGAATGTCGTGAACCAGACTATTCCATTATTCCATGCGGATAACATCGGTCTTTATCGCATTACAATAGTTAATTCACCAAGTAAAGCAGAACTATTCCGAAATTTCACTGTGAACGCGAGACCACGAATCTAAACAGCAGGTGTCTGCAGCTGCATAATCATCCCGGTCAATAATAAATATAGTGGGCAATGGACTACATCCCGTAGAGAACACATCGCTAGATTAACAGAAGCATGGTATTGATGCATGATAAATATTTTCTAATTGTTTTGAATTTGTTCATTGGTTCGGCACATACATTTAACACAACCAAATAATTGGATGATATTTGTTTGTTTAAACTGAATACGATTTATATCTCATCATGGAATTTGTTGTTAGATTGATCGGTATTGTCCGATATTACATGTATTGGAATTATTTTGACAGAAACATAAATTTAACCTTACACCGGAATAAATTCGAATTGCACCCAAACTGCAAAAAACACATCCTAAACAATACGACTAAGTTATCAGCCGCAGGAAACTATTTGACTTGTTCAAGTATTGGTATGCAAAATTTCATGAGAGTACGTGCAAGTATTAACAAAATTATAACACATAATTATAGAACTTTTGGGTAGTGTATTACCGAAAAGTCAAAGAAGAATTTGACTTAAAAATTAACTCTATAACGCGCGCTTCGATATCTTCTATCGATTTGAATAAAATACTGTCAGCCTTTTATTGACGACAACGATATTTACTGGGTGACGAATCAACGGGGTTTACGCACGGATACTGAAAGGAGCTAAGTTATCGGTAAGACCTGTTTTTTTGCCAATATCTAATTGTTCGTACACGATTCTTAATATTTTGCAGTGCATAAAAGACAGATAAGCATTCTGCTTCCAACCATGTTCAAACTTAAAGGATTCTCTTCCTAATTTGGACGCAATCGTTGGCCAAAATTGACGAGTAAAGAAACTGATGTAAACCATCGTGCTGCATGCGACGTGAAATTGCATTTCCCATTTCAGTTTACCGTAAAATGTTGTATTTAGTAGGTTAACTGTGTATCAAACCATTCGGTATTGATCATGTATTATATGGCTATCTTTATTATCATAAATTGACGTTTCTGCATGATTAAAGTGATATTTGGAGAAATGCTGTCGTTAACGTGAATTTAGAGATTGCTGTTGTAAACGTGATAATTTTTCTTTGGATACCTTCAAAACACAAAAGATTATTACAAGCTTTATACTAGTAAGTAATCCATAATAATGAATTTACTTACTAACATATCAATTATTTTGTAGATAATATGTCATGGAAAAGCGACGAAAATAATGGTTGTCTTTGTGTCGGATGTGGAGGATGTTTACAGCCACGTCCCCAATTCTAATTAAGAACGTATGGTTGACACCATGGATGAAGTCACGAGCCGGTTAAATGGAAGTAATAATCTTCACCCGTTATGACGATTTTGAAATCACCAATAAAACCTACTTTAATATATCCACCAGTGTGGAGTTATTTCACGTAATTAAACTGCACAAAGTGTGAACACACAGAAACAGAAGGTGCTTATGAAAATATTCAATATGGAATTGAACAAATCTTAGACCACAACAATCAACATGACACTGTCGATAGCTGTTTCAGTCATCTCACTTAGTGTTCTATGTTGGTTCTTATCATGTATTGACAGGAACCATTAGAAATGTGTACAAGGAAGGAATAGAAGGAAAGCACAATGAAGCTAGGAAAAAACTAGCAAAATCAAACATGACAAATGTGTCTATTGATATGATAGAGACTATATTTGAACCGATGACAGTTCCTGTAGCAGTTGCACACTTCATTGAGACAGTTGAAAACCAGATGAGAGTTCATGGAGATGTACTCGTATGCGAGGCTAACTTTTGTAGATAGTGATAAGTGACAGGGTGGCATGGTGGTCGAGTGGATAACGCACTTGACTACTGATCGAGAGGTCCCTGGTTCGAATCTCGGCCGGGACACTTGGTCATTTCTTGAACGCTTTTCAGTGTTTCCCACCCAACTAGAGATGAACTGGTTGGAAACCCAGAGGTAGTCTCGCGTGTTAAAGAACCAGGGAGTCTGTTCGGAACGAGCTAGGGTAACGCATCCGGATTCCTTGTATCACAACTCTTTCTTCTACTCGCTGTCCCTTCAGCAAAAAACAGGACCCCATTGGAAATAAGTGCTTGCACTTTCATGGGTTATCCTTAACCGAAAGGCCTAAATAATTACACATACACACATAAGCGGATGACAATGATGTTATTACGTGCAAAAGAAAGGGTAATAATGAGATTGCCCCTTAGAAATCGGTTCACAGCCGGATTGCCGGGATACAAATCCAGCGCACTAACCACTGCAGCAGCTAATCGATTACAGACTGCTGTTTTGTATATGCCAAGTGTCACAGTAAAACCGCCATTGGTACTTTGAAAATGCACTTATTATAGATTTAAGTATACAACTGTGAAATCGTGGAAAGTAACATACACAATTATGGTTTAGATGGCCTTTAAGTGAAGTTTAACTGTTCATCTTTGTTTATGAGATATATAAATATGATACTTGTTTTTGTATTTGAATAAGCTTTTAAATGACAAACATATTATTTATACAGTAAAAGTTACATATACATAATCAGTATTTGCGATACATGTAATAAATAAAATTAATAGCAATACAGTTTTAATGTTTTTTCGCCATAGAGCTTTTAATTCACAAATGCCATTTGTGAGCAGTCTCCTTCAGTGGAGTATGCACATTGACTAGACTGTTAAAAGCTGTTGGAATACAACATAATGTAAAGGGTACATGTTGTAAACTTTCAAACATATTAATTCCAAGACATTCCCTTTGAGCCATAATATTTCTGTTGATTGGATTTTACAACAGTTTTTATATTTCTTCAAATAAACGTTCATGCAGCACAGAGATGTATTAATCCTGTTAAATTTAACCTATCACGTAAGTCCAGTGCTTGTAATATTCAGTCTCAGCTTCATCAATTGATTAACATGTTACTGTCCAGCCAGCTAGAATAATAGTCAAATAGTAGCATCCATTTTCACTACCAGGAGCCTGCTAGGAATGTTCTTTACAACAGCATCTGTAATAATAATTAATATTATAAAATATGCCTGTCCATATATCATGATTTAATGATCAAAACGTAACAACATGGTGAATGGTTGATAGTTTTGGTTATCTGGGATTTACATTTATTGCTAATGAGTGATTATGTCCTGTGTCCTAGCCCTCAAATAATATCAAAACCGTCATTTTATAAATAAACAAGAGCCAAAATGTCATAAAATACGCCCGCCTGGGGAATAATGAATGAAAATAAAATAATCCAACTTGGCCTATTTCACAAAATAATCCAACTTGGCCTATTTCACAAAATAATCCAACTTGGCCTATTTCACAAAATAATCCAACTTGGCCTATTTCACATTGTTTTGATAATTAATAGGCTATCCTACAAGAAGGCCTTGGATGATTTGGACTATACTTGAACTTGGTCTAGATAGTATGCTCATAAACAATGTCAACACGTTTGAAGATGACCAGTTGAGAACTGTTTTAATGAGAGTACAGACAAGGGAATTTTCACATTTTGTGGTAATTAAAGGACCACAACCCAAGAAGGCATGGGCTGATTCGACCTTCAATTAAACTTGGCCTAGATATTATGCCCATATACATTGTCACTAACGTTGAAGATAAGCAGATGAAAACTCTTTGAACTAGAGAACAATGTTAATTATTTTGGTAATTATTGGACCATAACCCACGAAGGCCTTAGCAATCGCCCTATAACTGCACTTAGCCTAGATATCATGCCCATAAATAATGTCAACACGTTTGAAGACGATCCTATGAAAACTGTTTGAACTAGATTACAGACAAGGCCAATTTCACATTTTTTAGTTATTGAAAAAACATTACACAAGAAGGACTGGGCTGATTTGGCCTGTACTTAACATTGACCTAGATATTATGCCCATAAACATTGTCACTAAGTTTGAAGACGATCGGGTGAAAAATGTTTTGTTAGGAGTACAGACAAATAACAGGAACTAAAAAATATCTCACTGAAATTTTATAATCATGAAACTGTTATATCTTGAAATTAATCAATACAATGTATATGAATTGGCCTGAACACACATAAAGGATATGTTACATTGACTTTATAACTGCAATCAGAATAATTAGTTGAACCGTAATGGTTTACACGTTGCAAGCAGCATCTTACTTTAATCACGTTTACGACAGCAAGACTTGGAATGTTCACAAAGTTTCCATTTTATAACATACATGCATTTAATGTTATTCAAACACTTTTGGCATACAAAATATACTTTGGACTTCACTATCTGCTTACAAAATCATCCCAATTGCGATGAAATGTTTAAAAATCATAAATGCACGTTGCGTGCAGCATACAGTCTACGGCGAATTCTCAACATGTCATATTTTGGCCAAGGATAGCGTGTTTATTAAGTAGAGTTTTGTGGAATATTTAATATTGGCATGACGAGCAGCGTAAGCTGTCTTTTATGCGCTACGAGAAAATGAAAAACAAGTTCATTTAGAACGTTTATTTGCAAACAAACGTCACTTACCGAGCTTGTTGACATCTATGAATTTGCACCGGTAAACCCCAAAAAGTCACGTGATTCGTCACCCTGATTTATTTATTCTTGAAATATATTTTTTTAAAAACTACGAAAAGGCGAAAGTCTATACAGATTTGAAACCCGTGTCTATACAGATTTGTACTGCCGAAAATCCAAATCTGTATAGACACTTGTTCAAATCTGTTTAGACACTTGGTCCGAGAAGGCGAAAGACTATACAAATTTGAACCCCGTGTCAATAAGATTAGTACTGGGCCTATGTCCAAATCTGTATAGACACTTGTTCAAATCTGTATAGACACCAGGTGCATAAGCGTGTATATCAGGAAATAATAAATATTCAAATCTGTATAGACAGAAGGTTAGAACGATTCAAATCTGTATAGATACCTATATAATTTACGACATTATACCCGTTTTACGACATTCAAATCTGTATAGATACTCAATTCGTAATCTGTATAGACTTTCGCCTCTTCCAAAAACTAGCGGTATATTTCGTATTGTACAGGGCTTTCATTATTTGACTTAAGGTATGAAAATGATACCAATTTGATTGCTATTCGAGACACTTCATTTCCATGGAATGCCTCTTTAAAAAGCTGGATTGTATAGTACATGTACTATATCATAGATATTTTTTCTCATAAATTAAAATAAATTCTGCCGTTGCTATGGTGCCCCTTTTTTAAAAGTACCCATATTGGGTAACATGAGGGTTTAGTATAGAATCAGTAACTACTTCTCCATATAAGCAAATGTTCCTGTTCTTTATAAATTATCACGTGGTTTGAATGATAAGATGCACTCAAAGATAATGGCTGCCAATCGGCGTCGGATAAACCTAATATATACCATCGAGTCCGATTTAGTTCTGGACACCCCGACCAGCACGCAATGGCGCAATCTATCATGGAAAGCAAGGTACGAAAAGATTGAGCGGAGAAGCAATTTCATGCTGTCCAGAACTAAATCGGACTCGATGATATATATTTATTTCAAAATATAGGTTTATCCGACGCCGATTGGCAGCCATTTTTGAGTGCGTCCTATCATTCAAACCACGTGATTACCCACCGTGATCATGTCAAAACCAGAATATAATTCTAAATTGTGATACTATTTTGAAACGTTTACGTCAAGATATTATGAAATGCTGAATTTCTGAAGGGCTTCTAAACGTTACGTCAAATAACGTTAGAATGACGTTTGAGACGTCACTCAAAAGTAGGCGGGAGTGGCTAGTTCTAAAGATTTGTAACTTGGTGTTATTATTTGCTCAAATTTTCAGAAACTGTTCATAAAAGCCAGGTCTTTCTTACGCCATGTTATCATGATGTTCACAATTTTGTCACTAAGCCGGTTTTTCTTGAGAGCGGCTCATATATATATATATTGGCATGTAGTGGTTAGTGTGATATTGACAATGAACATGTACAATTTTGTAGGTTTCTGAAAGTAGGGCTTATTAGTTACTTGGAAAAAGACAACATTATGTCAATGAATCTCAAATGCAGATGATTTGCGCAACGTTTTCTTATTCAGTTTTGTTCATGTAAAGTAAGGCTGACATAAATATGGATTTCTTGAACCTTAGCAAAGTTTGAGTAGTATATGTATAGAGGATATTTATTAATATTCTATTTATTTAATGCTTATCTGATGTCAAAACTGATACTCTTTATTCCAAATTACCACTGTGGTTAGGGTGCATATGAATATATTATTCCATTCATATTTTCAAAAATCCGCCATCTTGGATTATGGTGAATATGTGAAAACGTCTTCTTTTGGGAATTGTGCATCAAATCATACACCAACTTGTAGGACATGGTCTAACTAAGAATATGAACCCCACATGACATGTTTACGTTCAGTAATACAAAAGGACAGTTTAGTGTTGCGCTTTTGGTAAAATTAAAGTAGTCCCTGTGAGGGGTGGAGCTTATTAGCTACAATGTTACTGATATAGGTTTTTTCACTGATAGAACTCCATATCTCATCAATAAGCATTAAATAAATAGATGTACTACACCAGCAAATACATTCTATAATACTCCACGTACCAAATATTCGATATAACTTTCTAAAAATAAGAATATTGGTAATAAAGTCTTTATTTTCTATGGCAAACAAATTTACATAATGTTCCACTAAACTGATAGTCCAGCAGCATGTTTTATGTTCGTTTTATGTTCGTTTCCTTACTGCCAATCTTGTCAAATGCATGTGACTTTATAGGCACGTGGCGTATCTAAACACGAAGTTTTATTTATCGCACATTATCTAAAAAATGGTAAAAAGGGCATGTAATTTGCATACATGTATTGAATGCGTACATCAAAAATGGTACTGAATTAATTATAAGCATCTATTTATCAGATTCTGCAGTACGGTTGTAAGCACTGTCAGATCTCACAGCTGCATTCCGATATTTTAAGAAGAGTCCCATTATGAAATGTTATTTGACACGTACGTGTCCTGTATTATGTACGCGTATAGGGATTTTGTTCACACACTTGATCATTCACAGTGACAGAGGTTTACGGTGAATTATTTTGGAAATGTCAAGGTATGTACAGGTTTTCTCATTATACACGTCCGTTTGTTGAATGGTTTATAATTTCATAATTTATTTGAACGTCATTTGAACGTACTATCGTTGTTTCATACTATCGACTTTTCACTATCGTACTATCGACTTTTCACTATCGTAGTATCGACTTTTCACTATCGTAGTCACCGGGACAAAAATTTGTTTTTACCAAATAGTTCTAACAAATTGCACAATTCTACTAATAAATTACGTATATTTTATCAAGCATGGAATATACTCACAGAATATCGACTCACTTCATATATTGAGTGAACGATCATCAAAATATGAGCGTCCAAAGTAATGAGTCGCAATGTTCCGATTTGACATGACGTTATAATTCTCACTTACGGCTCATATTTAAGAGGAATTGAGGCATATAATAAACATCGCATACTTAAAAACTGTTATCTTGATAAATATGGCATTGTTAGTATAGTTAGGTATAACGAAAAATACACCAAAAATAACAATTACTACTGAAGTCGTGCTAACTGTGTTTTCCGCTGCCTTCCACCAACAAAACTGCCTTACACGCAACGGGTTGCACGGTGTGAAATATTGATACTATTGTTTAATAAGCCATCTATAATTGTTTTACGTCACAATCACGTATGTATTCGGATTCCAGAACATTACGTACCAAACAATCAACACAGAGTTACAAATTATTGAAAATGATTTTTGCAACACAGAAAAGCATTTGAATGATGCTACGCAAGAAATCGCTACTATGGAAGCTGACATCAGACAGTACGAGAAGGATATCACACACCCGGTAGTAAATGGTGTAGTAAATTCATTAAACACTCGCGACAACACTCTTAGATCATTATATAGTCTTCATTGGTGTTTGACAGTTGATGGTTGTCAAGACTACATTATCGTGTTCATTGTGTTACCAATTAATGACATATCGTTGGTAAAAGCCATAAATGGCTCCCATAAACCAACATCCATGTGGTTTCAATGTTCATTGAAACATTAAGGTTAGTATTTACGATTATTGGAGTTAACTGATATTTATAATACAGATGTTTGGGATACGATATCGATATCTCATGAATTTAGCAAATAGGAAGACAAAATCTTCACGACGGTTTGGACTTCATTGGACAAAGTAAAGACCTTAAGACAAAAAATTAGAACATAAATCTACGATTTTGAAATTGCAGAAAGATAATATTCAGTCAGACACGGAAAGCAGCACTTAACCAGCCGAGCACAGAAAACATTAAAAACACACAAGGCACAATGCCCAACTGAACCAACCGAGCACATCTGACTGTAAGCTGATACTAGTATGTAAGTAAATGGTTATGATAAGCATAACATGTTTATCCATAAGGAAGCTTAGCTTTCTATTCATACAACATTTTTAACATTTTGGTTTGAAAATTCAGACATTTTCTAAAAGGGTTTTCTTTTACAAAATATGTGATATAGTCAACAGGTAACTGGATCAATGATAAAGAGTAAAAAACAAAATTCTTTTATAAAATTATGTTATCTTAGAAAGGTACATTCCCAGACACTTGACCACTCCCGCTACGCGCCTGGAAATATTATTTTTATGTTTATTATATATCCAGACCCATTCAGTAGTCACACAAACATTTGTTGGGTGTATTTGATATTCATACAAAAATCTACGTAATCCTCAACTGCTTAAATAACACAAATATAAAAATGTTTCGCTAAACTGACCAAGAAAAATGGATCGTGTAAAACTCGTTTTGCAATACTCGGTCGGCGCTCCTGTCTTCAAAATATGCGAGAAAGTTTGCAATTGTCAACTCATTTTCCGCCGCGCACATAATCTTTCGACAATTTGAACGGTGGTTCCCAGTCTGATACATAAGAACCGTGTCGCGCGTTGAACGCTGGACCATCACGAGGTATTCCGAATGGTTTACATTTTGTTTGTATTTACATATCTGGTTCCAACGTTCAACGCGCGGCGCCGTACTTTCGTATTGATCGGGCGGGAAACCATCGTCGAAAGATTATGTGCGTGGCGTGTTTTGAGTTGAAAATTGCCAATTTTCTCGCTAATTTTTGAGGCAGGGGCGGGATCGGTTTCAGTCTCTATCATCATCGTGAAGAGTAATGTGTACTTGACCGAATGACACCAAATTTAGGTGGGAAAGTTGCACAGTGAGTTAAACACAACCCGATATTCGAGGAAGGTGTGCGAGAAATTTCAGTCAAACATTTTTATCTTTGTGTTATTTAGGCTAGAGAGGCATTTACGAATATTTTTTATTTGTCCCGGATACGTTTAATAATGTTTATGTGATTAAGGTGTAGGTCTGGGTATACAATGATGATGATAAATTTATATCCAGGTGCGTAGCTGGGACCAGACCCCAAGTGTCTGTGTGTGCATTTGTACTAAAGTGGTCAGATTTTCATGGTATCAAAAACAAGAATTGGCTTTCGATATCTTCATAAAGTAATTACATTCATAGACAACATCGTTAGAACTACCTCCATGCAAACTCCCAGCGAAATTGATCGACTAGATAAATAGTTATACCATGAAATGTATACCACGGTGTCCAGTCAATCACTGAGGTGCATTCAATAGAAACGACAATGTAAATTCTAAACAAGGAAAAAGAAAGTTAGTTCAAGACCTGTAGACTCATACTGAGCATTTCTACTCAGAACAATGGTAGAAATCTCAAACATGTGAACCTTGCTAAGTTAGTGCACACACTTTTATGTTAACCACGGTGTATCTGTATTCAGAGCGGCAGTAGTTTGTACTTAACCGTCTTAATTTTGAATTTCGTTTAAGGCAACTTAGTTTGAAGTATGACGCCTAGAAATGTGTACAGCTGACCACATATTGTATACATATTGGTACTACTCAGGACAATGAATGCTTTATTGTATTGTTTGTTATGAAACAGCTATTCAACTATTATTTTCTCTCAAAGTATATACATTTGGATCCTTTGTTCCATTACATGACATCTATTGTAAATATGTTATAACCTGTAAACATGTTTTGCTCTCTTTATTTGAGGAATAAAATATATCTATATGTCTATCTATATAGTTACTGATTATGTAATGATATTTAAAATAACACTAGTATTAATGAAATGCTTATTAAATACAAACTGCATCTCAGTGATTGTGTAGTCAATTTCTCATGTTATAAACCTTTCTAAGATATTTTAAATTCTATAACAAATATTTTTTGTTTACTCTTTATTAATGATACAGTTACCTGTGATATAGTCAACTGTAGCTATCACATCAAAGAAATCAACAATTTATGCTTGAGTTAATTACAAACACTACAGTAAATACGCTCTTTTTTCATTCAAAGGGAGGTAATTGGAAACATATCAAAGTTGGACTCAATCTACATCAAAATGTTTTGGACATTTTCGATATCGAAGTTGATCTTTATAGTCCGAAAGTGTTTAGTATGCAGTGTTGCCTTCCTGAAATTCTTTAAGAGTCGGCAAGATACAATATTTCATTAAGATTTGTAAACACATTCAACGTAAGTATTTGTTTATTTTGCTGAGTATTATGAAACAAACACGTAAAAAGATTATTCGATTATCGGTATTAACTTACCGATTTAACTTAAATCCTTATTACGGGAGGGAACACCAGAATTTTGAATGCCTTAAGATTTTAACTATTAAATTTCTCCACAGCCAATTCATCCCAGCAAGAAACCAAAATAGAAAGTAATGTTTAGGAACATTAGCAATTGAATTATTTTATATCTGTATGTTTTGTGTGAACTTTTGGAATGTTTTTCAAAATTGCGCTTGAAAATGTCAAAACAACGTCAGAAATAACGAATTTAAGCCGACGACGTTAGGTTTTCGCACCGAAAAGCTCGCGACGTCACGCATTTGTTATCACACGTGTTTGAGAACATTGTTCCGACGTTTGTTCTCACATGGAAAGATCACGGTACATTTGTATTAGTGTGACAAATTATCATTTGCTGCTATTTTCACTGTTCAAGAAGCTGGTTCAATTACCATACAGAAACCGAAACGCGACGTCAACGGTGCCTTGCTTCAAATTAGGCGTAACGTCAATATGACGCCATAATTGTCACGTAATTTCTTATTTCAACGTAATTTTTTCAATTAGTCGAATTACTGAACCATTTAAGGAGAAATTGAAGCAGAAAAGATGTTGATTTTGGCGAAGAATCAAGTTTTTATTTCACGCGTGATCACATAAAATTAAATTTTCGTTCGTCGCTACGCCTCTTGTAAAAATATTGATTTCTGTGAGCACTTGGTTAGTTCTAAGTAAAAAATGTACAAATAACCATAAATAACACCAACATACTCATAATATTTTCCCACTATAATAAGTGTACGAGTACGGTTGCGTGTTTGTATGCGTATGCGTAAATGCGGGTATGCATGTATAGATGAGTGTTACTGTGTAAGAGTCTACGTGTCATGAATAAATGTCATAATATCCACCATATGACGATGAACGTATCACATATCCTGCGGTCCAGGCGTGCCGTAAATATCGTTTGGCACTCCCAGACTGTGCAATAAATATTTAAAATAGCTTGACATGACGTTAGCAAATCCATGCATTGATCCGTCAATGACGTCAGGATAATTTCAACGTCACCATGACGTCGCGCTCATTGTACCGCTGAATTTTGGATAAACATATGCAGCGTACATCATCCTTTTGAACAATAATGTGCATTTTTTAAGGTTGTGATAAATAGAATCTTACATTCGGCAAAGCTCGTGTCATATAATTTTGTCCACTCGTTTAATAAAACTCATATGCAATGAGCACTCATGCAATAGTTGACAATTTTAGTCAAGTACTTTTAAGATTATAGGTTATGATAGTAATTATTACATTTGGATTGGCGGACAATCGATCTTGGTACAATCTATACAGAATCAGTTTAGAAGACACTATTATTATATACCATCACAAATATACACGTAATATAAATGGACTAGTTGACAATTATTACTATATTATGGTTATATACCAATGTATCTAAGTGTAAACAAACACCGCAAAGATAAAAAAGATCTATTAACTCCACCCGTCCCTTTATTTACTTACGCGATGTATTCGTTATGACCTTATACGACAGGGTTCAAATATTCTAGATAAGGCCGGGAACGCTCCACCCCGGATCCCCGTTCCGTATTATGAGTCAATAGGATTGAGCCTATTGGAGTGACGGCTCCTCTTTAGATAGGGTTAGGGACGCTCCCCCATTGACCTACTTATATGACGTCACGTTTACGTCACCCGATTGTCCAGTTACGTCACGTAACGCCCTCGACGCACCTACTACGTCACGGTTACGTCACCCGATTGACCCCTTATCTCCCTGGCTCCTCGGCTCCTTGATCCCTGATCCATGTATTCTGTGAATTCGATTGTTCTATACTACTTACATATTAATTAAAGCCATTGTTTTTATAAATATGTATTGTAAACATGTTATCAAATAACGCTGGATTAAACAATTCACAACGTTCATGATAGCTATTTCCGTTTTACAATAAAAGATAATGGATAAATCGGACATGAAAGGCAGTAGTCAACAATATTTCAAGAAACAAAAGAAACACAAGAAAAAGTAATGTTACCTGCTCTTTCTTCTTCCTTTTCTGGTGAACTAGTACAATATATTTATATTTGTGGGCTCCAGAATCGTCCACCATAAATAATGTTGCAGTTTAGTCGGTGGTCATCGAATCGCAATGTGCGTCATTTTTACCGGGGTCGCTTGCGACAACCTCAACCCAATTAAGGACCTTATTTCTGAACATACATAATGTTAATGCATGTAGGGACTCGTCCCACCTTTCTTGATACAGCGCTGGCTTAGAATTAGAAGGTCGTACGTACAAAATAAATACTGTGAGAAAACAAGAAATAATTGTCCGAAAACTACTCTTTACTTATGGAAAACAGACTTTTCAAACTTCAGTTTGGTCAACATGACCACTTCCGATTGTTATGAAAATTGGCTCATAAGAAATGGCTTGAGATGCAGGCTACGACCTTTTAATTCTAAGCCAGCGACATGTACATGTATATAGAGACAGAATGAAGTAAGATACTAGAGAATTACTGTAATTAGTTTTCTGTGATCACGAGCGAAATCAAATTGATCTTACACCAAAAATCAACATTTTTTTGGTTTATTATTTACCTCAACTTCTCTTAAAAATGTGCCATAATTGGCTTAACTAGAAAAAATCACGTCGAAATTGGAACGTCACGACGTGAAAATTATGACGTCATGAGGACGTAACGCATAAAGCCCTGTGCCCTTGACGTTACGTTTAATTTTTCTTCATGATATTGGAACCAGCTTCAAAAACAGTAAAAAAGTGGTAATTTCACTATTATTTTCACTGAAAAATCTCCATAATCCATAGAAAGCAAACGGTAAAAATTCGATCTTACACCATAATTTTTGATCTGTTTGTTTGCATAGGCGCTTGAGCTTTCCAGGACCAAGGAAGTCATTCGTGCATTAGAATATAACCTACATTACGAGCCAATGAAAACGCCGCATTTTCGCGGTTAAATGAAAATTTAATCATTAAAATTTTTTCTTAACCGACTTGACGTCTTGCGTTGGCGCTAATTTCTATCGGCCAATCAGAATGCAGAATGTTATATTCTAAGTTAGTTAGAACATATTAAGTAAATTTTAATGACTAAAAAGGCCTCGCTTCGCTTCGCTCGCTCCGCCCTTTTTAATCATTAAAATTTACTTAATATGTTCTAACTATAACTTAAACTAACACCGACGAGTCATCTAATGTTTTTGAGATTTTCAGCTGACGCTGACTTGGGACTTGGAGAAGCGAACAAAGACTGAGAGTGTAAACCAAAGTCATGTAATTTAGCTGCATGGACAGATCATGAAATACCATAGGTGCGGTTATTTTCAATTACTTTTAATATCTGCTATTATTAGTCCTAATGTTTGTGCATATTTATGCAAGTCAGTCACTTTGATTGTCGAGGACATCGATATTCCACTGATCTTTAAGTGATTTGTCTGATTATATATGGTTAAGTGAACTGTGTATATAAAGATCTAGAAATGAAGGCACATGGAATACAATCTTGTGCACTTTTAGGTAGACTGTATGTCGTCTTAGTCTCGTACGTACAACTAGAAATTCACATGGTCCATAAATAATGTACACTAAACGGTATTGACTTGAAGCATTGAGATAGCTTGAAAAAATACATCCGGACAGTAAACACGGTGCAAAGTAGTCGAAAATGCACTTAAAGGTTACCGGAAATGACATATGACAGTTAACCATGAGCGACCGAGCTATCATTTATAATAACCTTCCTTCATAGGGCTAATTATGCACAGAATTCGAAGTCCACATTGTCATTCATTGCGGAGTGAGCTTGAAATATCCAGTAGATGGGTAGGCGCTGCCGTCGTTTCTGTGTTGCTTTGGATTATCTGTGCGCTAAAGTATTTCTTTTTTACGATTATTTTACCATATTTTGGGGTCCTCGTGTTATCACTTGGATGTATGTGTAATGTTAATAAAATACCAGACGTATAACGTTAACTACGGAAACCTGGTGACATTCCACCCAGATACAGATTTGCAAAGGATATCTCATCTTAGTGTTGTTGACATACAAATGAGCCAGTCTCCAGGAAAATTTGCTATTTTGACATTATGTAATTACTATTGTGTTATAAGGTTTATATAAAGCTCTAAAATGAGAAAAAAATATCTATCAATTCTACTTTAAGTAATTTACCAATATAGTGCTATATCTTAGCTTTAAAATTTCTTATGAAATATATCGAAATCACATACTTCGTTGCTAAGGTGACCAATTCCGGAATTCATAAAAGACAGTCATTCCCGTAATACGAAACAGCGTTACGGAATTAAAGGGTCCGTTACCGAAATGACTATATGAAGGACTGTTGATTTTATATACATCTGTATGTGATAATTAGTCCCCTACCGGTTTTTGACCGGAGGGGACTATAGGTTTGCCCTCCGTCCGTCCGTACGAATGCACCGGTAGTTGTGGGGTGTGGAACAATAGGCTATTTTTAGATTCCATTCATTCCGTCACTTGTGGGGTGCAAAATGCTACTTGTGGGTTGCAACCAAACAAAAGAAAGAACAAAAGAAAACCCCACAAATAACGTCTCATGAGTACGTCCGGCCGTCCGTCAAACAATCTGGATCCTGACATAACTCAAACAGTTTCCAAGCTACGTTTATGAAACTTGATATGTGGATAGGGGGCAATAAGGGGATAATGCACGTCTGAAAATATTTTGATTCTGACTAAAATTGTGGTTGCTATGGCAACAGAAACATTGAAAATGGCCTCAAACCGGTAGGGGACTTCTGTATTGCTTGCAATTCTTAATTACTTGTTATGAATAAAGTCGATTTTAATGTAATAAATATTTAACAATAAAAAAACACAATTTATTGAACCCAGTGAAATAAAGTAGTTTATATTTGCAACCATATATATTTATTGTATATGATATTTGTAGGTGGTTGGGGTGATTTTTACACTTTTGGGTATTTGAGTCCAATGTCACTTTTTGGTTATTTTTTATACTTGGGACTCCATTATTCAGTTTTCAAGACTGCACATTTACGACGCAACTTATCAGAGAAGATTTTTTAATTTTATTGATTGTTTTAAACTTTATTCATACTTTTAATTATAGAATATTGTTCATTTAATTGATATACAAGAGGATTGTTATATTTACCGTAGCAACGGTAGTTGCATTTTCATGTAAATAGGATTATTCAATTGTGCGTCGTTGACCTACTATACTTTCGGTGGATGGTTAGCGTGGGTATTTGGCATATTGTTATTGTTTGCTTATATGCTTCGTAAATGATTTAGGGTTAAGATTTTAGATTAAATATATAATCTTGTCTATTCATAATATAGTATAAGATGTGAGTAGTGTTTTAGATGGTCAAATATAGCCAGTATAATTTATAGCGCGAGGCGCGCTATTACGTCATAATTTTTAGACGCGCATAAACTGTAAATTGGGTTATCATGTCTAATCAGATTAACATTTTTAGGTCATTTATTCGCGAGAAGACTGCAGACATGGTGTTTTGCAAATAACAAGATTAATCTCAATTTTGATTCAGACAAGTGTAGAGTTTACTGGCATGGTTTTGGTGGTGGAAAGATTTTTAGCAGATCTCATCAGAAGTCCATCTGGATGGATGCTCGTTTGGTGGATAACTTAGACATAGACATTGTATTTATTGATGTAGGTAGCAATGATTTGTGCATGGAGAATGTTGACCCATCAGCATTGGTGGACGTCATGTTGGAGTTTGCAAGGAGTTTGCTTGAGAAAGGTGCCAGATTTGTGTTATTTTCAGAAATTATTAATATAAAATTTTGGTCTCATTGTAGAAACAATTACAACTGGAGATTCATACAGGATTTTGTTGCCAGTGACAGGGTCCATGTAAGCCATCGGGGGATGCCTCGTTATTACATGTCAGTTAGGGGAGGCATCATTTGGGGTAAAAATATATTGTTAAAAGTTGTGTGTACATAGTGTATATTTATGTTCGAATTGTTATCACTGTTTATTTACATTTTAGGACTGTAATTTGTATGTGGATTGTCACTGTGTGTTTAACCAAGTGGATACACAGGTAAGGGTAGGGTGGAGTATGTTTGTTTTTTTATCAAAATTAAGTTATAATTCATACACACGTTTGTATGACAGGCACATGGTTAGCACATTGCTTTACCAAGAAGGCCATTACAATGCACATTTATGGTTCATAACCAGTACATGCATCAATATGTCAGTATTTATAGGCTTTTCAGCCACATTTGTTTGACTATGATTATTAAGGGTCAATACATTCATAACTGCCTTTGCATATATTCCTTGCGTGAGCAGATTTTACTGCCACAAAGCTTGGAAAGTATAAGGCTTTCATTTTTTGCATAAATTCCTTGCGTGCGCAGATTTATCATATAATGCCACATAGCTTGGAATGCATAAGGTAACGCTTCTGCATAAATTTCGTGCGTGAGCAGATTAATTGTATACTGTCACATAGCTCGGAACGCATTAAGCATTCCTTTTGCTTAAATTCTTTGCGTGCGCATATTTATATTATACTGCCACATAGCTTGGAATGCATTCATGTTTTAATTTTTGCATAAATTCCTTGCGTGAGCAGATATTGAACATACTGCCACATAGCTTGGAATGCATCAGTATATACTAATTTTATTATTTGCCACACTCCAGAGTTTGATAACCATTAAAGACACTATATTGCCATGAGTGTTACATATACATTGTGTCTACCCCATTATCAGGGTTGCCACTGATTTATTTGTTATAGAAATTTGTATGATTGTAACTTTATTGTCACATGGCTATGAATGACTAATTATTGTGCCCTGCCACTATCTGGTGTGGCTACCAATTATTATGTGTAGATGCTACTAGATAGGGCTTAGTTATTTGTAGATTTACAATTGATATTTCAGGATGCCTAAGGTTAAACCAACCAAGGCCAAGAGTGGCAAAGCGAAGGCAACTCCTACAGCCGACTCTAGATTGGCCACCCTGCTGCCATCGCCAAAGATGAAGGGGTAATGTCAGAGCTAAAAGCAATTCTGAACGAGGTCTCAGAGGACAGAAATGAGGCTGAATCCAGAAAAGAGGATGGAACTGAGGCCAGTGTGAGTGGCTCAGTTGAGCATAACAATGACGGTAGGTCAAACAATTTGTTTGATATGTGTGACGGTGACAATGATAGCCATACTGAGATTAGTGACTGTGAGGAACTTGATGAAACGGAAGTGAATCAGAAAAGTGATGTCAAGGACAATCAATCTGTTGATTTGGGAATTTTCTCATTCACACATTCCCCTGTGTCTTCCAAAATAAGAGATACAATTTTGAACATGGAATACATCATAGGGGTCTGTATCGACTCGCTGGTCTCTCAATCACTAGATATAGATTAACAGGGACGTAACTGGTATCAAAATTGCGACACCACCAACTTTACAAACAGTCTTGTAACTTTTCAAAAAAGGCAATTAATCACATACTGTTTTCTCCAGTAGCAAGCTTATACATTTATCTTCGAGATACAACCAATCTTATGTCAAAATATATCGCACTCGAGCCGTTACAAATGCATACATGTTGAAAATATACTGAAAAATAAAAACAGGACAAAAATGTGGACAGGCCCTTACCATACTATAGGGCTCTTCACACAGGAGTGTCGACAAAAACAATGCCATGATTGGATGAGCGTATAATAACTAAAACTATAACCAAAATATCACCTCTGAAAGGTAACACAAGCGCTAGTGCGGTCATTCTATCATTTTGAAATCTAAAAATGTTCATCGGACTTCCATTTTGAGTCACGTGACGTAATGTCGAATACCCGATGATACAAGCCATTTTATTGGACACGCTTTGGTGGAACATGTGACGTCACAAACCATACCTTGGGACATAAGGAAATTCGATCGAGGGTTGATCAACAAATATGCGGAAAAGTTACTAATTTAGTACTGTAGGCCTATCTACTTTGTTCGTCATTGGAAGTCTATGAAACGTTCTAAATATATAGGTACCCTTTCTTAAACAATATATTCATATTATTAACCAAAGTCCGAATAGACATGACCTCCGGTGGTAACTTTGTTCGACGCCTTACAGCTTAATGTTTCTAACGTTGCGTGCATTGATATATACATTTGTAGTTGTATATATATATGGTATCAATATACATGTAGTAAATTACAGAGAATTTAACTTGATCCTATTCTATTAGCATAAATTAACAGATGATATAGTGTCTATATGTAATATGAACAAATGCACTGCATCCAGCGGGGATTTCCCATCAGGTTTTTTTGATAATCTGATCGAAGAAAAAAATGACTTTGGAATTTGTTTGCTCTACTACAGAGACTATAGATCTAGATCTAGCCTCTGGCTGCCAGGCAGCACCACATAGAAAACCAGGCGAACAAATACTTCGAAAAGAGTGTTTTCCAATCTAAGAGACGGGTTGCACAGATATTCCCTATAAATAGTTATTATAGTTTTACACTCGTCTTTTATTTGCTATTTATCATATGTTTGACGTCGCGGCAGCGTAACAAAGCCATTATTTATTTTTGATAATACACTTGTGTAATAAAGTTTTGACGTGACGTCACTCAAAGTATAGGCGATGTCGTCAAAGTTGTGCGTTTATTATAGTGAAAATAAGTAGCTATACATATGATAAAAAGAACATTATATTTGTGACTTTCCACATTGACTTTATTAAACTCGTTGAATAAAATCGATAAAATGCTCGACAGAGCCTCACATTTTATTATTTTATTAAACTCGTTTAATAAATTCAATATGAAAAGACACTCATGTAATATCCTCTATTTATATTTCAATTCAACATAATTTTATTCACAAGTTGGCGCGCTATGTCGTGCGACGACGTCGCGTTAACGTGCGATGACGTCGCGTTAAATGATGTGACGTCAATTCTGACGTCGCCATATTGTTTTATTTACGTTGGATTAAGTAAGATATGTATTTTTTCAATAATTTTCATGATTTGAATCAGGCTTAACGTTATGAAAGAATATGTTAGGACTCAAAAGTTTCGCAATTTGAATACTTTCAACCATTCACTTCTTTCGACTCCGCAATTTTCTGAACCGGAAATAACTTTTTCTAAAACGATTAGTACCGATTCAAAACTCTGAAGAACATAGGCACGTGCGTGTTACTGGTATGGGTATTTACAATTTGTTCGCAGAAATTCATAAATTTAACGCAAGAACTTGTTATATATTCAAGTATACAGTAAAGGTAAGGATCAGACCCAATTCTCAGTGATGTACTCCTTATTACACATGACGTGAATTTTTAAATAAAATAATCCAAATACATAAACGTTAAGTTGTTTGTTTGTTTGTGTTAAAATGAACGTTTTTTATAGTTCATTATTTATAATAAGCCAATATATTATATGTTTAAACAACATTGGTCACTTAACAATAATTTATGAGCATTTTCCTTTTTATGTCTTGATCATCCCTCATGTACATTTAACGTGTGCTTCTTAAAATGGGGAGTAGACTCATTGATTAGTTAAAAACCTTTAACTGCTGCACGCTTTTCAGTGGAATATAGTAATATTTACAACCATTCTACATTCCTTGCTTACTCACTTGGATCAGAACACGAGTTTTTCGTGCACAATTTGTAGACCGATACGTAGTATTTTTATTTACAAACTACTTGATCCCGGTTGTGCATTCAATACCGTATCACCTGCGCTAGAATATCGAGAACTAGTATATTTATTTGCTGTGGTCACATGTTCGAAAGTTTATCCAGTAAAATAGCTTGTATCATCGGGTGTTCGGCTTTACAAACATGGAAGTCCGATGAACATTTTTAGATTTCAAAATGATAGAATGATCGCACTAGCGCTTGTGTTACTTTTCAGAGGTGATATTTTGGTTATAGTTTTAGTTATTATACGCTCATCCAACCATGGCATTGTTTTTGTCGACACTCCTGTGTGAAGAGCCCTATAGTATGGTAAGGGCCTGTCCACATTTTTGTCCTGTTTTTATTTTTCAGTATATTTTCAACATGTATGCATTTGTAACGGCTCTAGTGCGATATATTTTGACATAAGATTGGTTGTATCTCGAAGATAAATGTATAAGCTTGCTACTGAAGAAAACAGTATGTGATTAATTGCCTTTTTGGAAAAGTTACAAGACTGTTTGTAAAGTTGGTGGTGTCGCAATTTTGATACCAGTTACGTCCCTGTTAATCTATATCTAGTGATTGAGAGACCAGCGAGTCGATACAGACCCCTATGGAATACATTGGTATGTCGAATTTGTTATATGCTAATGATCACATTGCACAAACTAAGACCATCAGGCAGTCCAATTTAGGAACTGTCACTTCCATTCAAACTGCTGCCCATGAACAAATAAAAAATATTTTGTCATGGTGTAGAGCTTTTCAGATTTTTGCACAAATCTACCCCTCCAAATATGCTGATGAAGCTCCCCCAATTGTTTCAATATATGTCATTGATCCAAACCATGGCAAATAATCCAGTCGTTAATTGGCTGACTTATGATGAACAGTTCAGACAGCTACGGGCATTCAGGACAGTCCCTTGGGGTCAATTACATACTGAGACTTATTTGTACTGTTGTATGGTGAAACAGGCATTTCGTCCCCAGGGTGGCCAAACCAGTTATAAAACAAATAAGGGGAAACAACAACACCCACACAATTCACTGTTTCGGAAAGGCTACTGTTGGAATTCCAAAACAAACAGTCATGTGCAAAAAGTTACTGCAATTTGTTGCACCAATGTTCCTTCTGCCAGGGCAAGTCCCATGGTGCAGGGAAGTGTTTCAAATCCAAGGCCAATAAGAGCCCCAATCCTACAAAAGGTAACGAATAAACTTTGCTTACCTTATCCTATCAATGTTAAAACATTTGGATTGTTTTTAGAGGGGTATGATTCATGCGAATATGTTAAGCTCATCAAAGGAATTTGTTATGGTTTCCCACTAGGATGCATAGGAAAAACCCCATCATGCATTGTTCCAAATCACCCATCTGCTGTGTTACATGCAGACTTTGTTTATAATAAGATACAATCTGAAATTGGTTTAAGACGGATAAAAGGGCCATATGATGCCCCCCACTAGATAATTTCATTTGTAGTTCTTTGGGTGTGGTGCCCAAAAAGTTAAAGACAGTTATAGGCTCATACATGATTTGTCGTTTTCCAGGGGATCCCTTTCTGTCAACTCTTTTAATTCCCAAGGAAAATTATGAGGTTTCCTTGGAAACCTTTGATCATGTTGCTGATTTGGTCAGCAAAGCAGGTCATGATGCACTGACTGCTAAAGCAGACATAGAGGATGCTTTCCGCATTATTCCTATATCCCCCATGGACTATCACAAACTTGGTTTCATGTTAAACGGTAGATTTTACTTTGACAGGGTTTTACCTATGGGTGCTTCATCATCAGTTCATTTATTTGAATCGTTTTCTAAAGGTATTCAATGGTATTCAACTTGCTGTCTAACACTATGAAAAGTATCCCACATAATTGACGACTTCATTTTTGTTGGAAACGGCAAAACTAATGAGTGCCAAGATAGCTTGGATGCTTTTATGTCATTATCTAAGGAGGTGGGCATACCTATCAAAACAAGTAAAACAGTTTTGCCTACACGTAAGGTTGAAGTGCATGGTATTATGATAGATTCTGCCACCATGATTGCGACTTTGCCTAATGATTAAATTGTAACATTGAGGAACTTGCTGTCTAACACTATGAAAAGGCGTAGAATATTGCTTAAAGAGCTCCAATCCATTTTAGGCCATTTGAATTTTGCATGTAAGGTCATCAAACCAGGCCGTTGCTTTTCACGCAGGTTATTCGACCTGGCAATGGGTAAAACAATATGTCACCATTACATTAAATTATCGCCTGAGTGTCGTGCAGATTTGCGTCTTTGGTATTCTTTCTTACAATCGTACAATGGTTGCACTTTATTGACCAATGACAGGTTCATATCTTCAATAATTTTGAAGCTTCATTCAGATGCAGCGAGTACTAAAGGATTCGCTTGCACATTTGACAGTCATTGGACATATGGCAGCTTTCCTTTATACATTAGACACCACATCAATATCTTAGAATTGTTTCCCATTGTTATGGTGGTTTCGTTATTTGGTCATATGTGGAGCAATAAAAACATTTGTTTCATTTGTGATAATATGGCTGTTGTTTACTGTCTGAACAAACAAACATCTAAAGATAGTATTATGATGAAACTAATTCGAATTATAGTGCTCAAAGCGTTGGAATTCAACTTTTGTTTCACTTCAAAACACATTTCCACCTTTGACAATACTATTTGTGACAAACTTTCACGCTTTCAGATAGAGGAGGCTCTTCAGATTGCCCCATACCTAGACAAGGTTCCAACTGCGATTCCTTGGGCGATGTCCCACAGGAAGTTATTGAGTTGAGAAATAATATGCTTTTACAATCTTCACTTGCTGAAAAGACTAGGATTTCTTATACAAGATTCTGGAATAGGTTCATAACATTTGTAACAAACACTAAAGGGCTTAAATTCAGTTTCCCTTCCCCATCAAACCATGTTTCATTGTTTGTAGCACACTTATACAAGTTGAGTTTTGCCCCTTCCACAATAAGCAGTCATTTGTCTGCTATTTCATATTTTCATCAACTTTCTGGGCATGTAGACCCATGTGATCAGTTCATTATTCGGAGAATGTTGTTGGGATGTAGAAAACTAAAATTTGTACAAGATACTAGGTTACCACTTCTGTCACAGCACATAAGTGCACTGATTACAGCTGTTGACAAATTGTACACTAGTCGAATGTTCTAAGTACACACTTTGTGATTTTTAATTTTACAGGAAAAGTATTAGACCTATCAGTGAATCGAATATACCATTGGAATCAGGAAACTATTGTCTAGCAAGTTGAGTTAGTCACCATTCTGAAATATAATAACAACATACTAGAAAATGACCATTTAGTTCACTGCTTAAAAAAATAAAGTCGCACATCAATATTATGTATGACCACCGACTGCCTTGATGATAGCCTGACATCCTCTCAGGCATTAAATTGATAATGATGTGTACCAATTGCTGCTGGAGTGCATTCCGTTCTAGTAAAGGGTTCGTTGTGAGTTCCTGTACGTTCTGGTGTTGCCGTCGTGCTCGGATGCGTCGCCCCAACACATCCCAGACGTATTATTTCGGATTTTGGTCCGGGCTACAAGGCGGGCATTCAATAGTGCAACCTAAATAGGAAATTGCATCAAAATCAAATTCCATGTGATAAGAATGTGCTCATATCTTACAAAATACATGATTGATCGAAAATAGTGAGTTTTTGTTAAATTGTAGTAGTAATTCGGATGACAAATGCCTATTGAAAGTTACTTCCATGCTCAACTTCAAATTGCTCCATACAAATAAATGGACTTATTCTGTTGAAATCAACGATTCCATATTATTTCACAATCTTTAGGAGATTCAACCATCAGTCATATGTTGTCATAAACGTGTTTTGAAGAGTTTAAGGACTAAATGTAAATGACGCCATGTGACGTCTCAATTTTAAATCGAGTCAATAGAAACATGCAGCTTTTTCGAGAAATCAATGCAACAACCATAATAAAAAGTTTGTGCATGTGTTAAGAACCCCAAAAACCGCCAATTAATGAATTAAATCTTGCCCGTCTTATTGGCATGCCAATTTCAAGCATTAATACCGCACTTGCGCACTCCTCAAGCGTCATTTGCTTGAAATAATACGAACTATTTTTATGGCTTTATGTTTGGGGTCGAATGTTAATCGTGTATGAAATGATTTAAACACATTTACACATATTTGAGGCGTGAGCACGAGAAAAATGTCATTTTGTCATTTTCGTCACGCATCAATGATTGTCACGTAGATCTTGGTTTTTCTTCTTCTGTATTAAAGACAACCACCAACATATGCTATCTTAACAGTTTTATTGAGTTGAGATGAGTATGTTCCTGATTTATTCTAGTTCTAAAAGTGTGTACTTAGAACATTCGTCAAGTGTATATGTCAAACAGATATGTGAGATACATGGTTAGGGCTATCATTCTCACTGCATTTCATGGATTTTTTAGATTAGGTGAACTACTTCCAGCTAAAAGTAACAACTGCAGTAATGTTGTCCAGTTCCAACATGTTAAATTGTGTGCTTCTTCAGCCCATATTCAGCTTATATATCACAAAACACAACGCCACGTTGTATAGTTTAACATTATGTGATATATCATTATGTTCTGAGCTAGTAGTCATTGGGGTGTGACTATTTTGTTTATTGTGTTGTTTTTGTGACCTCATGGGTCATAATTCACAGTTTACATGATGTTTAGATAGGTGGTATTAGACATTGGTGTGTGTCTATGCCACATTGTATAGTTTAACATTATGTGATATATCATTATGTTGTGTGCTAGTAGTCATTGGGGCGTGACTATTATGTTTATTGTGTTGTTTTTGTGACCGCATGGGTCATAATTCACAGTTTACATGATGTTTAGATAGGTGGTATTAGACATTGGTGTGTGTCTTTGCCACATTGTATAGTTTAACATTATGTGATATATCATTATGTTTTGGACTAGCTCCCGTCCAACTTTATGTCACATTTGTACTTGTTAACATTAAAACGTCTGCCATTGGTTAAATGGCAGAAATAGTCAATCAAACATTTGTGTTTGTCAAGTCATTTATTATTGAACATTTATTACTGTGACATAAATGAACTACAGAGACTGGGAAGTGCAAAATATAAAACCACAATTTATTGAACCCAGTGAAATAAAGTAGTTTATATTTGCAACCATATATATTTATTGTATAATATGATATTTGTAGGTGGTTGGGGGTGATTTTTACACTTTTAGTTATTTGAGTCCAATGTCACTTTTTGGTTATTTTTTATACTTGGGACTCCATTATTTAGTTTGCAAGACTGCACATTTACGACGCAACTTATCAGAGAAGCTGTTCCGTCCAACTTTATGTCACATTTGTACTTGTTAACATTCAAACGTCTGCCATTGGTTAAATGGCAGATATAGTCAATCAAACTTTTGTGTTTGTCAAATAATTTATTATTGTACATTTATCACTGTGACATAAATGAACTACAGAGACTGGGAAGTGCAAAATATAAATAAATATAATGATAAATATAAAATAAATTATTCTTTTATAATGACGTAGACGCTTTAACAATAAACTTATAATAAATAGACCTACATAATTATATATACTATAGATATGTAATAAATACATCTAGTAACAATGCTATATAGACATACAGAAGTGGTAGACACAATAGCACCAAAACATTTATAAATGGAAATATTTTATGTATTTACAGCAAAAAAACACAAGAGATACCCTGTTTGGGTGTTTTCTCGCGTTACTAAGAAAATAAAGTCATATAATGACAAATAAAATAATTGCCTTGTTGTTTTTTTCTTTTCTTCACCCAATTTGGTCTTATAATGATTCATTTATATGGACAAAATATTGGTCAGAACGACACAGTTTTATTTTCGGCCATTTTTAAAACATGTATCATAACCTTGACAACTTAGGGTCTTAAAATATCTAATGCAATTTATAAAACATTTAATGCACTACATTTTGGAGCAAGTTTGATTTCATTATTAATTTAAGAATTTTACTAAAATCGGGTATTTCTGAGCGTTACGCAAGGTGCTTTAAATTTGCCCAATCAAAAGCGCCGTTACATAACGAATGTTCCATGCGCCATTTTGTTTACATCCATATCGGTAAAATGCCATACAAAGCGATGCTGAATCTATGTAGGTCACTTATGTTTACAA
This sequence comes from Spisula solida, assembly GCA_947247005.1. Classification (NCBI taxonomy): domain Eukaryota; kingdom Metazoa; phylum Mollusca; class Bivalvia; order Venerida; family Mactridae; genus Spisula; species Spisula solida. The sequence continues at coordinate 13,807,576 of OX365953.1, read as the reverse complement.
TAGGTGGCGCTGTTTTTAGATATTTGTAAAAAATCAAATTACCACGAGGATAGGTTTAACGCGAGAATACCAGCAAACGGTATAAATCGTTTGGACCATTACCTGGATTCGCTTGACCAACGTTTGAGCCGTTTGCTGCAAATTGATATAAGTCAGGTAAACGTTGTTTGGGCAAACGAAGTTGTGACACTTCAATCTATAGTGTTGCATGTCAAAGACTTGCGCAGGCCACGAATAAAAAAGTTAGAGCGATGGTTCTGTCGAATGCGGAACGTGTAGCCCTTTGGAGGCAAAGGCAGCGAGATAATCCTACTAAACTCGAGGAATATAAACGGAAAGAACGGGAGAGATATCAGAAGAAAAAGAGAGAGGTGTAATAAAATGATCAATGAACTGACAGAGCGAGAAAATAGGGTGAAAAGGCGCCAATGGAAACAGAGTCAAAAACAGAAGCGAATTAGGTAGAAGTAGATAGAACAAGCGGTAAACAGTACTATGACGCCATCGACCTCTCCAGAACCGGTACCAGGACAACAGCAACAAGTAGCGGCGCGACAGTTAGGAAGAAAGAAGGTACGTAGAGACAGAGCAAATGCCTATAGAGAAATATTCAAGTTAAGAGAATCTTTGAAGAGGGAACAGAGCTTGAGAGAAAAGTATAAAAAAGAAGTTATAGAATGAAGAAACAATGCCCAAAGGACGACAAAGAGCAACCTGGTGATATATCAAAAACCACGATCTTAGAAAGACAACTTTATTCCACAACATTATCATTAACCGTATCAAAAGTGGATATAATAAGACAAAGAGTTACAGACACAGGAAATACATATCAAGTTTGATATGTGGCTATGACTCCATCAGAAAATATAGACTAGGTCAATATGCTTAGAAATATGCTAGGATTTTCAACGCATCAGATGAAGAAACCCCGTAATGATACTGTCAAAGTCATACCCATATGCAAGAAGAACGTGCCCATGAAAAGCATCAGAATAAAGCAGTCAGTCCAAGACTTCCTAGAACGGGATTACAGTTCGATATTGAAGGCTGACAAACGTAGTACAATCACTAGAAATATTGTCAATATGCAGATTCGACTTCTGAATGACGACATGAGACATTTGCACGGAAAATTCTTGTCTTTAGTTTGGACATCGGAAAATTTCATACAGTTTATTCTGTAAGACCGTTTTGGAGTAAACGAGTAAATACATATAAACCTGCTTATGCAAATTGCATGAGAATTTGTCTTTTACACTGGAACGTGGGCATTATGAGAATATGTACCAAACGAAAAATATAAATGACATTGTAAAAACCGTAGCCTGTAACAGTAATACGAAAGAGTGCATGTATAGAACATCTATAATGTGCAAAGATAAAACAGTGCCGGTCAACCAAGAAAATTAAGAGCTAGGAAAGCAGGTAACATGGACGAATTGGAAAAATCGCAGAATTGAGGTTCCCCCTAAAAAATCAGGCAGGTGAGGTTTCCACAAAATTCACTAATCGAATGTAAGAAACAGAACAAGGGACACTAGAAATATTGCATAAAGAGGTAAATCAGGAGGTACAAAGAGTATGCAGACACGTCTATAACAACAACCATCAATATCGTTCATTGACAGGATTAAAAGAAAAGTTAACTGACGATGAAATTATTATACACATTGACTTTAGCGAGAACTACATGTGTAAATATGAGATTGAAATCCAAAACGTGCACTTCGGTGCTTCACAAAGACAGATTAGTGTACATACAGGAATAGCATACACTAAAGGAAGTACCTATTCATTTGCAACAGTGTCCTACTGCCTCAAACACAGCCCCGCCCGCATATGGGCACATGTGAAAGCGATATTTACTTTGTGATGGAAATGACACAATCAAAGATTCTGCACTTCGTATCTGACGGACCAACAACGCAATATATGAATAAACACAACTTTTTTCAAGTTTATTATTCGACAAAGGTTACAAAGGGGGTACTTGGAACTTTTAAGAAGCCGGCCATGGAAAAGGGGCGGCCGACGGTATTGGGGCTGTAGTAAAGAAGACTGCCGACAATAGTGTGCTACCCAAACATAAGGAAATTACACGTGCTGAAGACCTTATATGCGCACTTCAGGACACAAAGGTCAAGTTGTTTCACGTCAAAGACACGGACATTGAGGAAATGTAAAAGCTCATTCCGGAAGGACTCTCACCAATTCCACAGACATTGAAAGCTCACCAGGTACATACATGCAAAATGCCGCTCGATATACGTGTTTAAGATTAGGAAATAATTAAAATCCTCCAAGTAGGTATTCATAAATGTTATCTGTGTTAATCATTTACATGGAAAACTTTTAAATACCCACACATTTGTTTCATAGGCAAACTATCTAGCGTTAATATACGATTTCCTTGATTTGACCTATTTATTCATTAAGTGATGTGTATTGTCCGCAAAGTTTGTAAAGATTAAGTGAACAACGTGGTAGTTAACAAACTAATTGTGAACGTCAGACAAACAGACGGGTTACTAACATTCAACCATCATAAACGCTTAAATAAGATGAGCTGATACACTTGTACATAGACGTGAATTTATGTACACTTTTCCATGTTGTATTCAATTTCAGGTATTCGTGTATACACGTGGTGCAGTAAGATGTAGAGTGTTGTCCTGTTTTTGTAAGCCCGACTGTGAATGCTTCTAACCTGTTTTGACCAAGTTCTTATAACGAACACGTAAGTTTAATTAAACATTTTATATACCTACTATAAAGATGTGAATATGGTGTAAATGCCTATACATAGCATAAAACTTAAATGGTAAAACCCAAATGTGTATAAATTTCGGTTTTAAATAAATATAAAATGTAACAATGGTGTAAAACGACGTACATTATAATTATAGTAAATGTTGTTCTTAAACATATAATAAGACTGTTTTTACTTAATGAGATACTAATAGAGTCAAGTCAAGATAACCAGGTATCAACACATGAAACAGTGCAGAATGAGAAACCAATAGAGTCAAATCAAGATAACCATGCATATGTACCGTCCATGGGGCGCATGGAATGTAAGCCGCTGCAACCATAAAACGACAAGCATTACTTAATAAACACAGGTCTACCAAAGTGAGGAAGGACAAAGTTCTTCTTGAGTTAACGGAGTCCTTTAGCAATTCCTTTCACCTTCAAGAAATTATTGTTTTCCAACTGCATGTTTCCATAGAATTCAGAGTTCCATTTTTTTTTCATTTCAGCATTCAGATTCCGATCTTGAACCATTGGCTTTAGTTGACGAGTCTCTAGTTGGCAGATACTGTGTGATAGTATATGGCGGACTACCATACCCTGGTTTAATTCTTGACATAGATGACGAAGAAGAATAAGAAGTTAAAGTTATGTGCAGAATTGGAGCCAATAGGTTTTTCTTGCCTTTAGTGAGGACCGTCTTTGGTACGCGAAGAAAGCTATCGTTACAATGCAAAGGGAAGAGCCAGCCTCAGTAACGAAACGCCATTGTCAGATAGAGCCACGTATTTGGGAAGCTATTGTTGATATCCTAGAACTTGTTGAACAAGGAAAAAAACGTTGATTGTAATGATCAAATAGTTTACCCACAAATATTTTTTGAGGGGGGGTGGGGGGCATATAGATTTGCCATACATTTATTTTTATTCTGATTCGACCAGTTTAGCAGCGTTATTGCCCTTGGAATTGTGAAATTTAATGAAACTTGGCTTAAATCGCTTATAACTCTCAGCTGCCCACCTTAATATTTGAATTCAGCTCTCGTTGCTTGCATTTTACCGCACCTCGCTCGACGTAGCGGTCTCGCCAGATACCACATTACACAAGCAACTCGAGGTAATACGACCCAACGTATCAAAACACTACACTGCAGTGATATTACATATATATCATAAATCGTTTCATCCGATATATATATATAGGAAATATACAACTATACCTCGAACCATGCTACAGTAAAAAACTGTTCACTAAAGACTTGGGCTGGGCCTGGTAGTCTTTAAAACCCCTTTCACAATTGTAGGAATTTCTTCGTCGCACGACGCTTGCGAATCTACGTCGAAATGTACCGACTTGTCTGGAAAGGGTTATTTTAATTCCCATACGGTATGTCGGACAATAGCTATACATAGCTAATGTTTGCTGTTTGTAAATGTCTCCGACTTAAAATAAATATTGTATTGTATTGTTCATACACAAGAAGGGTAGTGTTAATAATACAGATAGTTACAGAGGGATAGCCCTCTTGGACATATTGAGCTAGATATACATCTCGATAATAACAAAACGGCTTACTTTTTATACTCAAGCGTATAACAAAATATGCGAATGTCAGGGTGGGTTCCGGCAAGGATACACCACTAAAGATAATAGCTTTATTCTGTATTCAATCATCAATAAATACTTGAGTATGAAAGGAAAGTCAATGTATGTTGCTTTCATAGATTTTGAGAAAGCCTTCGACTCTGTTGATCGCAGTATTCTGTATGAGGTATTACATCGAAAACTTGTCAAAGGCAGATTACTTAAAGCCATACAGTCGATTTATCTCTCCGTAAAAGGTTGTGTGAGGACAAATCAGGGTTACACAAATACGTTTGACTGTCCTATAAGTCTACGGCAAGGATGTAGTTTAAGCCCGATCTTGTTTGCCATGTTTATTGATGAGTTGTATATAGTTTTATGTGATTGCCATACTAGAGGTGTCCAGCTAATTCCAAGTTTAATTGAGGTGTTTACGCTCATGTTTGCTGATGATATCGCTATGCTCGCTGACACTGTTGTTGGCCTTCAAAGACAACTGAATGTTTTGTATGATTTTTGTGATAAAAGTAAGCTTCGTGTGATTGTTAAAAAGACGAAAATAGTGGTTTTTAAACGAGGTGCTAAAGTATCTGCAACTGAGAAATGGACATATAACAATTGTAAGATAGAGGTGCTGAATAGCTTTACTTACGTAGGCATGTTATTCACATACAGACTATCTATGAATCAAATAGCAAATGCTATGTCAGTTAAAGCTAAAAAAGCAATAAGGGGATTATGCACGTCTAAAAATAATTTGATTCTGACAAAAATTGTGGTTGCTATGGCAACAGAAACATTGAAAATGGCTTAAAACCGGTAGGGGACTTCTGTATTGCTTGCAATCCCTAATTACTTGTTGATTCTAAAATTGCTCCAATTATGCTACATGGGTCGGAATTATGGGCCTTGAAAAAAGTTGTCTGTATTGAGAATGTACATGTTTACGCTTGTAAGCGATTTGTGAATGCCAATACAATGTCATGCAATGATGCTATTTTAGGTGAGCTAGGTAGATTCCCTATGTACATACATGCATATGCTGCCAAAAGATGTATGAAATACTGGTTCGGTTGTTGAAAATGCCTGGGCATAGATACGTCAAACTTTGCTACGAAATGCTTGTTTACTATGATAGACTAGGATACAACAATTGGTTGTCTGATATTAGGCTAAATCTGTATCAAAATGGTTTCGGTTATGTGTGGGAAACACAATACAATTTTAACCACCAATTGTTTTTATTTGAATATATGCAAAGGCTTAAAGACCAATACATCCAGACATGGCATACTAAATGCTTGGCTTCAAGTAAATTGTTTCATTATATCAATTATAAGTGTAATTATGATGTTGCAAGCTATGTAAAATGTGTTGAGAAGGTGTATAGCTAATTTTAGAAGCATAGCTCATTGTCTTATGGTGGAAAAGGGTAGACACTTGGGTATAATACCAGAGTACCGTGCCTGTCCGTTGAAGACGAACTACACTTTATGTTGACCTGTCCACTATACAACCCTGTCTGCCATAGGTATCTACCACATGTACATATACAAGAGAACGATGCCTCGACAAATGTATACAAGTCAAATAGTTCCTGCGAGCAAATGATGTACCGACTTCATTTAACAGAGAATTGACAGGATCCTCGACCTTCTATCTGCATAATTCAACAGCTGATGTGTATAAAATTAAGCATGAAAATCTCAAAATTGTGAAAGAAATAAGCGCGATAGGCAGGTAGCTTTAAAATTGGGAAAACTATATGCACGATAATTTGACATACGAAATTTATCAACAAATTGTTAAATAATTTCATGTATAGCAAACCAATTTTCAAGACACATAATTGCATATTATGACTCCCTTGTTCCATATAATATTTATATTCTTATAAATTAAACCTCGTATCAGTCCATTAAAGGTATTATCATAAGACAATATCAAAGATCATAAACCAATTCCGATAATTGCATGACAATAGACAATTAGAATTTTAAGTCTCTGAATAGACATTAACACTGAATGGTAATTCTCCTTATATGACTCTGGAGACCTAAAGAAACTGTATATGTTGTTAATGTTATCAAGGGAAACAACAAGCACTTATTTTACCGCTGATCCTAAAAAATCCGAAAAATAATTTACGGAGCGAAGTGCAGGGTACGAATTGTGTTGAGTACGAAAAACATATTCAGGAGTGAGTATGAAACTATAGCGAAGAATTTATCCAACGATAAAACGATCCAAACTCGTGTTTTATACTCTTTTAAATCGAGTTGCGTGTATATTTTTATCGTAAGGACGGGTTTTAAGGATAATATTTTAGTTCTTCCAAAGAATTTCGACTTGCCCGGGCCGACATACGTCAGCCATCTTTTCGCGTAAGATAACCTATTTTCGTTCAAGAAAAATTTGAAATCTTGTAACGACCGGTTTGATTAGTCTGGTTCACGACATTCTTACAAAATGCATCTTTTTTTGGATTTTTTTTTTGAAATCGCAAACCATCGAGAACAGGTCACGTGCCCCTCCATGGACTTTTTACTTAAGGCAATCCAATATACCTGCTCGCTCAAGGCTCGCATGTAATTATAGCCTAATGTCCGCCTAGAATGTTTACATTGTGCGTAATGTAGCTATGTATATATTTTATGCTACTAAAGAAAGGAAGGAATACCTTTCGATTTATAATTAACTGGATTATTATATTGCTTTGTCATCAAATGTATACATGTATTATATCTACAATTTCACACTTCATTCATTGTTAAATGTCATATGTATGTGCTATTTATTTCTTGTGTATAGGCCGGTGGCCTGTTTTGCGCAATAAACTTTGAAACTTGAAACTTGGATCGGTCACAATTTTCGCACGACGGACGTGCGACGGCTCTACGGTGTATGTTAGGGAACTATCGTGCGTTCGTCGCACGACGGTTGTGCGATGGTCACACGACATAACAATTGACGCACAACAGCCTTACGATGAGCAGTTGTCGCACGTCCGTTCATAATAGAATTGTCGAATTATTAGCTGGTTTAAAAATAAGTTTCAGCAGCAGCTGGATATAATTAATCAAAACGTCGAACCAAATTTTCGAATAATATTAAACTGTACTACATGTATGCATAATCAACATTATAATAAGAATGTATTTTGTGGTCCGCTGGTGTCAAACGCGGCATATTTTAGGCTTTGTTTGTTTCGAGATATATTCATGTTATAAAAGAGAGAACAGTTGATTCCAAATGCAAATCATGGCTTTCTTGTGCATAAAATGTTGGACATATTTATGAATTAATAAAACGAGTCTTTAGATGTACTGGTATATTGGTACTAAGTATAAATTTAATGTAACTTATTATGGAATAAAAACATACATGATTGTTGATGTTTTTATAACCTGCCAAGGGATTAACGTATGTTGTTGACATGCACATACCGTACAACCCGTTGCGTGTAAGGCAGTTCTGTTTATCGAAGGCAGAGACAAGCGCGTTTTGCGCTACTTGAGTAGGGCACGCACGTTAATTAAATGTATATGACACTCTTTATTAACGTATGTAAGAGGAGTAAATGTGTTGTCGCTCACACATATCGATCGGCCGATTAACAATGTTACCGCGGTAAGCGTAAAACGCACTAGTCAAATTCTACCCTGCTTTATATAAGACCTCATAATTTTCCTATCTATTATCCGATTTTAAATATTTAAAGATTGTAATGAAGCAGAGATATACAGTGCCTACCAAAATTAGGTATACAGTAAATAAGTGTTGCAAAATTAAATTTGGTTAAATTATTCAATATCTGTTCAAGAGACGGTCACAATTATACAAGTTTCTGAAACTACATTTTCTAAAGGAGTCAAAAAAGAGTTAAAAATGAAGATGAAGCTGTTCTGAATTAAAATAACCATGTGATCATAAAGGCTGCATTTTCCATGTTTTGGTGACAAAGTTACCATTCAAGAAGAACAAAGAAACTTTATATTTTGCACCTACGGTACCAATCAATGCATGGTCTATACATTTAATAAACAAAAATTTTCATTTTCCTTAAATAATATTGTTGTTTCACTGTTTTGCAAATAGTGTTATAACAGACAAGTACTGTTGATTCAAAGTTATCTGTCACAACCGCGTAAACAAATATTCAATACGATCGATTTTTACAGGTGTGTCAGGACTAAGTCCTAACATCATAAGTATATTTAAATGATCAAACCTTTAACTGCCCTTATATCCGAGTGGTTATCAGCTATCGTTTTGTGAGTCTTATTTTGAAAATGTATACAATTAACTGCGAGTTCAAATCCCAACAATGCCTAGATTTTTTAATTTTCTTAAACTATGAAAAAACTATATTATCACATGTTTGACGTCGCGGTAGCGTAATAAAGCCATTATTTATTTTTGATAATACACTAGTGTAATAAAGCTATCACGCGACGTCATTCAAAGGATAGGCGACGTCGTCAAAGTTGCGCGTTTATTATAGTGAAAAATACGTAGCTATTTTATGTTTTGGCCGGAAAAGGCTAACATATGATAAAAAGAACATTACATTTGTGACTTTCCACATTGAATTTATTAAACTCGTTGAAAAAATCGATAAAAAGCTCGGCAGAGCCTCGCATTTTATTATTTTATTCAACTCGTTTAATAAATTCAATATGGAAAGACACTCATGTAATATCCTCTATTTAATCATTTTGCTAATTCCGGTAATTACATACAAAACATGTACATACAATGAATAAACTAAACTATTCGCATTTGTATTCCAGCACACCAGGATTGAGTTCATCCTACGAAGCTGAACAATTTTTGCATTCAATGTACTAGTAAATATAAAAAAAACATAGCGTATCTACTTTTTTCGCAAAGAAAAGTATGATAAAATAAATGTGTCGATATAAAAACATCAGAAAAAAATATTATAAAAAACATAATAAAGAAAAAGCGTTTCAGACTGGATTCGAACCTATACTTGGATTTCATCAATGTTTTAAGCTTATACCATGCATTTAACGCACTACGCTAAGAACGCTAATGAAATATCCGACGCTTATTTTAAAACATAAAGATATGGTCAAAGATGGTATGAGTAAAATAAGACCGCTGATTGGTCTATACATACATTTACCTATTAAGAAATGGAACATTCTGGCGGATTTGACAGATATCTTTGAATCGACAGTACATGGGGAAATAACATCTGTATACTTATTTTTGGTGGGCACTGTATGTCTGTCTAATTATGAAATCCACCGCGACGAGTAACAATCTGTTCCGCGTAACAGTAAGTTTAAAATATCCCGTTTTTTACCAAATAAAAATTCAATCAACGGTCGAAAATCATCAAATATTTATTTATTTTTCGATCGATTTTGTTCATTAAAGCTTGTTTTAAAAGCTAATACTTTTAAGGTTTTATAAAATGTAAAACTTATTTTTAGAGCATTTGCGAGTTGTCATCCGCCAACGATTTGATTAAACTTCGTGCGTTTGTGTACTAACTCGCAAATGCTTAAAAAATAAGTTTTACATTTTATAAAACCTTAAAGTATTAGCTTTTAAAAACGCACAAAGTTTAATCAAATCGTTGGCGGATGACAAAATCGATCGAAAAATAAATTAATATTTGATGATTTTCGACCGTTGATTGAATTTTTATTTGGTAAAAAACGGGATATTTTAAACTTACTTTTACGCGGAACGGATTCTTACTCGTCGCCGTGGATTTAATAATTAGGGTATCGTGATGAATGTTGTATTAAAAGACAGACATATATCTCTGCGGTAACATTGCTAATCGGCCGATCGATATGTGTGAGCGACAACACGTTTACCCCTTTTACATACGTTAATATAGAGTGTCATATACATTTAATTAACGTGCGTGAGTAGGGTAAGAATTTGTTATTTTATATGTGTTTTGCGTTGCTTTTGAGAATGATAACTTACAGATATCGCTGAAGCGATGATTGAACAATTTGTATACACAATATATGTGCCCACAAATGCCATATTATTTGAGAAAACAGTTTTTATGTATCCCAATGTGTGCCGCTATAGATGGGTTTGATTTTCAAAGTACACATTTTTCTCTAAGGATATGGTTTAATCTTAGAATGGCACTATAAGGTATGAATTTTGAAAAATGACATATTTGTAAACGAGCGTCGTTCGACAGTCGTGCGATTGTCGTAGGAGGGTCGTGCGATTGACTCACGGCTGTCGTAGGATAGTGAATATACACAAGACTGTCGTATGACCATCGCACGATAGTGGTGTGATTCTAAGTGCCTAGTTTGGCTTAATAATCACAAACAAATCGTGCGTCCATCTTTCGTCCGTCGTGCGACGACGTAGGGCATCGCACGACGGACATACGACAGTCGCTCGCCGTAGAAAATTTTGAACATGTCCAAAACTCTACGACAAGGGGCCACGGTTGTGTTTTCCGTCGCACGTTGCAGAAATTTCTTAAGTCCGATAGTCCTCAAATTTACATCGTAGACTCGTCGCGCGTCCGTCGCACGACAATTGTGAAAGGGGTTTAAGTTAATTCCCTTAACGATAGTTCCCTTATATGCATCGTAGAGCCGTCGCACGTCAGTCGTGCGACAATTGTGACCGCTCCACAAAATTATCCTTTCCAGACGCAAGTCGGTACATTTCGACGTAGATTCGCAAGCGTCGTGCGACGAAGAAATTCCTACGGCAATTGTGAAAGGGGTTTAAAGTAACCACAGTTTGTGTTCGGGTTTGATAAACTTATAACCTATCTTAATCGAGTTGGTAAGCCAGATTAAACGAAAATTTATTACAATTGTATGTTTCAATCAAGCGCTATGGGTATTAAATGAACAACACTCGTATGTCTCTAAAAATAAAGTCGTTATTATGATGATAAATGCTGCTGGTTGACGAAAAAATAAATACTTAATTATCGGAGCCAACTGGTAATCTAGCACAGTCATTACACAATGATTATAATGTTATATAACATAAACAAAAAATGATCATTTGTAAGATAAGTAATAACAAAATAAGTCAGGTATTGTCGATATAAGAAAATATGAGAGAATACGAACAATAGAAGCGACTTAAAGCGATATAGTTCTATTTCAATTAAAAATCAATTCACTTTATTCTTTTTCAGTTTTGAATTCTGATTTGTTATTCAGTTCTATAAACTCGTCTGACTGACTTCTACTTTCCATCCCACTTTCATCATCCGTGTCACGTTCCAAATACTCTCTTGTTGATATATGAATGAAGAGTATTAGAAATGACATAATTGTGTAAAGTCCCGACGCTATTAAGAATGACAGCCCGGGAAAGATATCTAATGTAGTACCGTACAATGCAGTAAAAATAAGTGCTAGGAACTTAGCTATTGTCTCGCCACTTCCTAAAACGGAAAAAATCTTCCCTACTTCGTGTTCTTGCACTAGTTTACTTAGTAGCGACCTTGCTGGTGAATTGATTAATCCACCTAAACTGCCAATGCCAATTGCAAACCATACCATCCATGTATGTGTGCTCCAGGTGAGGATGATAAAGCGGATACTAGCACACGCTAGACCTATCATGCTGATTACAGAATCTGACAGTTTAATCACGTTCGATAAAATCGGCAACACAATGAGCAATACAATGCCCATAGCTGCATTATCGGCCGCTGACAGATATCCGAACCAAGATGTCGGCCATGATAACGGCGGTAATTCCGTGTAAAGCAACGTCACATCTGTCAAGCCGGTTCGACATGTTTGATGTAGAAGCAACACAAACAGAACAGCGCATATACTTCTACGTAAATTACAGTCACGTTTCTTTATCACTACCATTAATGAATCTTTAAAGTTCTCAGGTCGAAAGATTGTTCTACAGGGAAATACCTCTGTGCCTTCATTTGCTGCAACGGTTTCTTTCACTGTGCTGAGTGCAACAGTTACAACGAGTGCATTTAGAAACGATGCAGTACAATACGTTGTTAATATGTCGGTGTTATCTATAAGTAGCCCGGCTACCAATGATCCTATAAACATTCCTATAAATTGCATTGCGGCCAAAAGGCCTAATTTGTTAGTCCGTTCATTTGGAGTTGTAATATCAACAGTGTAACTATGAACAGCCATAGAGATCATTGATGTTTTACCGAAGCAACCGTGAATTAATGAACCGCTGAGGAAAAAGGCAACCGAAGATTCTGGGGAAATGTTTGCTGCCATATATAACAGAACCGCAAAAGTAGTTCCTATCGATGGAAGAACCATTGGTAATTTACGACCATATTTATCACTCCACGCCCCGCAAAATAGTCCCAGTATAAGCGCTGGAAAGTTTGATAGGCATTTGTGATAGATAATGTAGTTTGTAGCCTCTTTTTGCACATCATCTTCTAGGTCGGGCGTGTGCTCTAAATTACGACACATTTCAATTCGATTTGGAAACATATTGAAACAGACGATCTGTGGTATATTGGGCCGAAGAACGGCGTCTAACATGGCGTCTCCAACGTTGTACAACAAGAATATTAGATCGATAGGACATCCATAAACACAGCTCCAAAACTTTATCGAATATCGCATTGGAATGCTGTCCCTACATTGTTTGAAGCGTGAGTATAGCCTGCCCATAGTGCCGTATTTCTGTGATAGGTCAGTACAACTACTGCCAACGTACTTTGTCTAAACGGTCTTTCCTCTGGTGCAAATGTGGGCTATGCAGTGTAAACCTGAAATAGACAGAAATACTACTAAGCGCTTAAACCATTGTTATGAAACCATGCTATTGTTATCGCCGTCCAATACTAATTAATATTATACAGCTATCAATGGTTTACTTTCCAATATTATTACACACAAACATTGGACTCCTAAAAGCAAAAATAAAACAAACACTGATGACTACTGCTTTAATTAAGATTATGCAAACCACATATTAAATAGTTACATGTTACATGATTATGATAGTCCATCAGCACTCATTTCCCTGAATATGTACGTCTACTTTCTACATGATCACTGTGTTTAGTTTTTTTACGATGGACAATTTAATCACTAGTTAAAAGCAAACTGAAAACGACATATGAAAAATGTCCATGGAGGTGTTGTGTTTGTATCATTTTGTGGCGGTAGTCGCTGCTCGGAGAGTTTGTTGTAACGGACGTACACCGAACTGGTTCTTCATGCAATTTGTCTTTGGACGAAGATAGAAAGTCTGCAAACACTTTCCGTTGGTTGTTTTGGAATGAAAAAAAACAACAAGCTGGTTTTGTAAAAATGTACACACATAGAGACATGTATACATACCAGGGACAACTACATGATACATGCATACCAGGAGTGGTTACATGATATATATATATGAACTAAAGCGCCGCCTATTTAGCGGATTTTATCTTAAACACTAAAGAAATGCTAAGTTATACACTAGAAGGCTTTCAAGTGGCCCGATATTTCTTATTTTCAGGCATCCCTAAAACACTTAACCAGTGGGCCCTGTATCGCTCAGATGAGCCCACTGTTATAGTAGAACAATATACTAGAACCATATGCCAACTGTTCCTTGATTTTGGTTTCTATGGTAACCCAAATTCTGCATTATTTAGCTATTGTTTGAATGAACCACCCAAAGAGTATTTTTACCAATTTGAAATGAATTCCGGCCCATACTTTTTGAGTAATTATTTCGGTTGCCATGGCAACCATAGTTATAGATTTCAATTAGTTTAACTATTTTTAGAAAGGACCACCCAAGGAACATTCCTGTGAAGTGGTTAATATAGGAAGTCATTTGAATGAATTTTTGATGGAGGGACAACAGACGAAGAGTGATCACAAAAGCTCACCCTGTCACTATGTAAAAGTGTTTCCAATTGCCATGATAACCAGTTATCAATATATTACCATTATTGTAGCTATATTTAGAAAGGACCATTCCTGTGAAGTTTGGTTAAAATTGGCCTAGTAGTTGAAGTTGTTAAGAGAATTGTTGACGGACTAACACGTGTACACATGGATGACAGACAAAGACCGATCACCAAAGCTCACCTTGTCACTATGTGACAGGTGAGCTTCAAAGAGCCAAATTCCGAAAAGAGCTTTTTTAAAGTAATTCCTGCTTTTCGTGTTTTCGGTCTAAAACTAGAATTGCCACACTGACAATTAATACCCCCACAGAAGCACTTTGTCCCAGAAATCATGTTTTTGTTTTTTTAGTAACAGTGACCTTGACCCCACCTGTCCCACTTTCAAACTTAGGAGACGTATTCACATAAGCCACCTATCCAACAAGTTTCATCACAATGTCTCATTCCTAACTAAAGTTATCGTCAAGAAACCAACAGACCAACTGATGGACGGACATATTTGCACTATTTAGCCAAATATTAGTGATATTGTAGCATAGGTTTAATACCACTGCCAAGTAAGCACAATAACTTAGTGCCAAATGTTGTATCACAACTATGCGACAAGGCTAATTCATTATGAACTCTGATTAACTTGTGACACAACAATGTGAAATAACCCTGACATAACCAAATTACATCATTTACATAAGTGATAACTATGAGACAAAAATAGCATATGTTATATCATATGCTTTTATTCAGGCTATAAAGAACAATATAATTGACGATTTAGTCACACTCTTCCACGAAAACCAGAAAAGGAATATTTTTCTCCACATGTGGAGAAGTTGTGGACTCTGTATGGTACGGTACATAAGTAATGATATAGGATACAGTCTAGAATACTGGTTAAGTCAAATAGGCTGCAAAGCGATAGAGCTTAAATTCATTTGTTTTCCAACGTTTAAACATGAAAACTTAATGTATAAATAATTACTACAGATTATTATTAAACTTAGCAAAAAGGACCGGTATCCTAAAAAAAGCTTTATTAAAAATATTGTATTTTATTCTACACTGCCGCTTCCGTATCTCGATACTGATGGCAAGAAGATATATACAGAATGTTTCAGTTTAATATGTATTGTTTTAATTTTATGAAAATAATGTTGGCAAGGTCATAAAAACGTTTTATCAATGTGATCAATCAAGTAAGATTTTGTTTACAAATTCTTATCTTTTGGAAACATAATCACCAATACTGTACCCGTTTGCTCAATCCGACTAAATCTTTACGGGTAGATCTGATAACGACCCTTTACGAGTTTGTATTTTCTGAATTTCCACTATCGCTATTTATATATATTTATAATTCAGCCAATCATATAGCTTGTGACGTTACATTGGTACTATGGTCGTATTAGTAAACGATAAATTACAAATAAATCAGTTGTCCTCAACTTTAGTAGGAGTAGAACTCAAGACTTATAATATTATTGTTCTTGAATCTGAAACAGCATAGAAATCACATTACTAACAATGTGGATAGCACTCGATTCGCTATTCTCGATATCGACATTACTGGATAAAACCTGTTTTCTGGAATCGAAAATTTCACGGTTGGGGGATTCTGGACAAAGGGCTTTATAGCGGGAGTGTATATTCTTTTTTCAATATTCAAACACGAAAAACGTATTAAACCATTATTGTATATCATCAGTAAACATCTTTGTTTTTAAACTTTAGCACGAATTATCCTAAAAATTGCTTTATATTTGAAATATTGCATTTTATTCTACACTCGCTTCCGTAGCTCGATACCGATAGCGAGAAAATAAGCTAATTTTTTCAAGTTAAACATATTATTTAGGCAAACATATTGTCAGCGAGGTCGTAACTTAATGTCATTGTTTTCAAGTAAGACTTTATACAAGTTCATTATATTTTGACTAAAATATCTTATTTTGTACCTAGTTGCTCTTTACGCTCTATGCAGGTGACCCCTGGCGAACATTCGGAATATCTCGCACATTGTCGCTCAATTAATTCCGTAATCCCGGAAAACTGGTTTTAACCTGTAATGTCGATATGGTGAATGCTAGGAAAAGTGCAACATAGCGTACGAAGAGAAACATTTATATGCTACTGGCGAGTGCTCGAAAATAGCAGACTTTTGGACAGCCAAGTGCTACCAAAGCGGTCCTTCGCTGCTTTGCACAAAAAAGCGCTTGCCTAGCAAAGTGCTGAGAAGTCGTATGCTATTGGCGAGCACTGCTTGCTGGTAGCATGTCGTTTATGTAAAGTAAAGCGCTATTTGGTAGCTGTTCGGTTAGGCGTCAGGCTCCTGAATGATATTTGAACCGTTGACACAAAAAACTATCATATATACACCGGGCACATTATAGAACCAAGGAGTCTATTCGGAACGAGCTAGGGTAACGCACCCGGATTCCTTGTATCACACCTCTTTCTCTTCATTGATTTTAAGTCTGCCCTTGACAGACACACCTTCCAATAATACTCGAAACAAGAAATATCTTTAAAAAAGATATACAGCGTTGAGTTAAATAACAGTCTGCGATTGTTACATGTATTTTTACAATTAAAGTTGACTGCACACTTAATATACGAAATAAAGAATGGTCCATGACATTTGTGCATTTTTCCCTAAAAACATGCATTTTAACGTTGTTGTATTCTCATTAAAAAACTAAAGTGCACACCCTACGTTTATCGGTATAATAAATTATTATGTCTTGTGTTGATTTTTGAAGTACATGATCTATTGATGTCAAGAAGTTTAATGAATGCCTAGGATAAAACATGGTCACAGATATTGCTAATTATGCATGTTGTTTTACAAGATACAAAATAATGTTAATTTTATATTCAGTTTCAGAGTATTCATAAGCAATCATGTATCTACAAAACCAATGATGCCATCAACAATGTAATTAAAGTTGCTATTTCAGCCTAACTACCCGTATGTCTATCAATTTACGTAAGATGAACCATTGTTATATACCATTATATATCACAGAAACATTGTAATGTGACCATTCTAATACAAAATTACAAGAGACTAATAAATACAATGGGGATAACGTATAGAACGGAAGTGATACCCCTGACGGTTTTTCGAGTGTAAATTTCGTCGCTTCGGTAAGTAAATCTTGATTTTTCTTTGTTTTGTAAGACGCTTTCAATGAAATCACCTAGCCCACCGTACCCGGCCCTATCAATACTTGCATACCCAAGCCCATTTTCCCTTCAAATACCTGTGATTAAGGAGAACACCCGATTCTAGTGCGGTTTTGGTTACTGCACCCCTGACGACCCGTTTACATTTTTTCCAATTTCTGCCGCTTTGCATGGTGTGTTGCTGTTTTATGGGGCCAACTTCGTTGTTTACCTTATTCTAGGTATACATTTTGCAAAATTAGTTCGATGCAGTCAGGTTATGAGGCAAAAAAGACGAAAAACCACTATGATACCCCTGACGGTTGCTGTCCCTAACTGATACCCCTGACGCCTCCTAATACTATAATGTTGTAATACGAGACGGTCAAGATTCTAATCAATACAGTTATTGCGTAAATACGTGAAGAACTTGATCAACAATTCCAATAGACAAATACAGTTGCATACATAGATTTGGAATCGTACAGCAAGTCAAGTTGTGTGAGCTATGTCAATTCATATTACAAATTATTATAAAGGAGTCCGTATTAATTTATTTATTAATCTTAAATTTCGACGGCGCATAGTTGAATATTGGAACCACCGTAAATGGGTTGTTATTAAGCTGCTGTTTGCTGTGCGGGCGCCCTTATACTTCAGTAAGTACTACTTAGAAAGCTCCACCAATCAGAACTCATGATTCTGGCACTTCTCTACTAATATAGTACAAACCGGTAAAAGAAGTCCCTACGCATTGTTTTATTGATAAAATAGACGTTATGATATATTCTAACATAGCACGTATGATTTGCCTTCTTTGCGTTTATTGAGCTTACCATATTTTATTACCGCGATAAAATTGATGACGTCACATTTGACGTCATATAGAAGACAAATGACGTAACGTTGACGGTAACGTTCCTAGGAAAGAAAGTAGTTTGACGTCAACCTGTTTATAGTAAACATAGCGTTGGTCGTTCAAATCAAACACACATGTAAATAAGCATACTTCAGACAAAGAAAGGTATGTCAATTTAAAGAGTTTGTTGACATGCATCGATGTGTGCAACGTCTGAATTGCTTGTTGGCCATTTAGTGAACTGTCACGAGTCCGCGATCCGGAAATGATACCGCGTAGTGCCTGCGAGTTTCTGCTTATATAACTACACGAACAATAAGCAAAAATTAAATAATGTTATTAACTTGTGTAATTCACAATTAATAATATCTTGAACAAGCATAACGAAACATCCCTGCGTTCAAGGAAAGTTACCTGCAAACATGTTAAAAATCACAGGGTTTGGTCGTTACAATCCTTGTTTGTACGCTTCGTTTGCGACAAACACATTGAAAGTATAAATCCCCGTTTTTTCCCTTCTCGGCCACCCTGCGTTCAACGAAGAATAACGTGACGTACGATTTGTACCGGTACACAACAGGTACGAAACGCTTCGTACCAGATACGAAACATGTTCGAAACGTGCGTCACGTAATTCTTCGTTGAACGCAGGGCATTTTGATACATGTACGGATGCATTTGTTGCACTATTGCCATTTTTTGTTTGCCTCTGTCCGCTATTTTGTTATAATTTACCAATTTAGGTACACCACCTCCGGATATGGTTAGCCAAACTTCGCTCACGTGACGGACATGTTTTTTTAACATAACGTTCAATGAATAACAGCCCTGCGTTCAAGGAAAAAATAAAGTGACGCACGTTTCGTACCTGGTACGTGCCTGTTATTTGTTGAACTATAACCATATCCTGAGGTGGTGTGCGTGTATTGGTGTAATTAAACAAAATGGCGGACAGAGACAAACAAAAGAATGTGAATAGCAAAACCCGTGCATGCGTACATATTTCAAAACTGAGATCGAAAAAAACGGGGATTTATACTTTCAAACTGTTTGCCGCAAACGAAGCGTACAACGAAGGATTATAGCGACAAAAAACCCTGATTCTTTGACATGTTTAGGTAACAAACCACCAAATGCCTACACGGACCAAAATCAGATACTCTAGTAGTCCTTTTAAAAACTTTGATTTGGCTGACAAATCAGCATTAGAATCATGTAATTGGGTTTAAATGCTTTGTACACATGTATGTGATGTAGTGAAACTGTTTTATTTAGAAAATTTTGATATGCTGGCTAAAGTATTAAAGCGAAAGGGTTGTGGCTAACGGACTTCAATTCAGTCCGCGCGTGTGAGAAAATCTGTTCACTGCGTTTGACGAACCAAATTTTTCTTATATGATACGCAACCCCCTGATTTATTTTCATTTTCTTGAGGCTATATGCTATTTCTATTGATTGGTGGATTTTGAAGGGTCCCCATGGACAAAAGTTTGACATTTTTTGGGTCAGCACTTTGTCACTTTACATTGAGTTAAAGAACAAATCTATTTGGTGGTTTGTTACCTTTACAGGTAACTTTCCTTAAACGCAGGACAGTTACGCCATAGGTACGTAACACACCTCACATAATGCTTCATTGAATGCAGGGCAGTACAAGGTACCTCAGATCACAATATATTAATCTGCTGTATAAGTTAAACTACATCTATAATTTACATCATGTCAGTCACACTTGACTTTAATTTGATGGGTGGTTACTGGTCAAAGTAAACAAGAACTGGATGTAAATAAATAGAAATGTAAGTAACAAGTAAAGCGTTCAAAGAAAGAAGAATAAGAAATGTAATACAAGTACATGTCATGAAGTAATACAATGTCATATTTGAAATTTTGAATTGAAACGAACGCGTGTATAAAATAATGTCCGCGTCACATCGTGAGGTGATCTGAATTATTAACCTAAACACAGTTCGATGCGAAACAACGATATATCACCATTAATTTATAAAAATGCTTGTCAAATATTGCCTAGTATGAATAAGCATTTCGTTTAGATTGGTGGAGCTTCCTAAGTAGTACTTACTGAAGTATCAAGGCACCCGCACAGCAAACAGCAGCTTAATAACAACCCGTTTACGGTGGTTTCAATATTTAACTATGAGCCGTCGAAATCTAAGATTAATAAATAAATTAATACGGACGCCTTTATAATAATTTGTAATATGAATTGTTATAGCTCACACAACTTGACTTGCTGTACGATTCCAAATCTATGTATGCAACTGTTTTTGTCTATTGGAATTGTTTATCAAGTTCTTCATGTACTTACGCATAACTGTATTGATTAGAATCTTGATTTTTTAGTGGTTGAACATGTACAGAGCCGACCGTCTCGTATTACAACAATATAGTATTTTGAGGCGTCAGGGGTATCAGTTATGGACAGCAACCGTCAGGGGTATCATAGTGGTTCTTTGGTCTATTCTGCCACATAACTTGGCTGCATCGAACTAATTTTGCAAAATGTATACCTAGAATAAGGTAAACAACGAAGTTGGCCCCATAAAACAGCAACACACCATGCAAAGCGGCAGAAATTGGAAAAAATGTAGACGGGTCGTCAGGGGTGCAGTAACCAAAACCGCACTAGAATCGGGTGTTCTCCTTAATCACAGGTATTTGAAGGGAAAATGGGCTTTGGTCTGCAAGTATTGATAGGGCCGGGTACAGTGGATAAGGTGATTTCATTGAAAGCGTCTTACAAAACAAAGAAAAATCAAGATTTACTTACCGAAGCGACGAAATTTACACTCGAAAAACCGTCAGGGGTATCATTTCCGTTCTATACGTTATCCCCATTAAAATATTCCCAACGATATTACAAATAAAAAATGCACCTAAATACATGTGTACACATATTATTAATATATTTATCATTATCAAAAATGTAATTTTATAGTACATGTAATTAAAATCAAACAGACGATGAATAAAGGTACTTAAGTTTGGCCTACCAAGTGTGAACTGTGAGCTATGAAGTGTGAACTATTAAGTGTGCAGTGTGAACTATGAAGTAAGGACTGTGAAGTATTAAGCGTGGAGTGTGAAATGTGGAGTATTGACCGTGGAGTGTGAACTGTGGAGTGCGAACTGTAGAGTATGAGCTGTGGGGAGGGAACTGTGGAGTATGAACTTTGGAGTATGAACTATGAAGGGTGTTTACATATAACATATGAACCATAAAGCAATATACGACATGAAGTTCGAAGTGTGAAGCTTGAAGCATGAACTATGAAGTCACAACCGAGCTTTCGAACAATAACACCTCAAAGTGTGCGGAACCCGTCCGGAGCTATTGCACTTGCTGGACACTCCAATGATAACCGTACGGTGGCCACACGGTGTCCGTTTGATACTTTTCGATAAGGCATGCGAGCATCGACAAGCCTATTAGTGTTCAAATCCGTAAGGATATCATACATAGATCGTTTGATGTCGGTATGAGACCCGTACGAGATGTTCCCGACTTCGAAATCCCTGTGAATACGTGAACAACACGGGGGTTCGGTGAAACATTTTCCACTGATATAATATGAATTAAGAAAACTGTAAGATGATCGGTAGTCTACCATATCCACACTGTATTGGCTTATGGACGCCGTAGGCCTACTAGTTTGCAAAAGTCAGCTCGTGTATTTCTCGTAGCGTAAATGTGACCAAGGTATAAGCGTATGCTGACAAAATTGACATGTTTGATAATATAATTCAACGAAAGATATTGCGTTTTAAAATGCATAATAAAACATGAGTGTTATAATTCTACTATAGGCCTACTTTGTGTTCGCCATGGAGTTATTATTGTAGCGTGATTAGTGTTATATACTTATTTACCCTTTGTAAATTACATATAATGCACGATGAATTTAGCAACATATTTATTTCTGATTAACTGTGTGTTATAACTGCAAAATGTTGATATTTGAGACTATACATGATTAAACATGTATGTATCAATAATTCCGAATTCCGAAACCTGTGTCCGGGTTTTCCAACTAACCTTCTACTTTCGCTTTAGGCCGGATGCTACACCGGGTTATTTCCCTTGAACTGTGCGTTTGCATGACGTTTTGATAAATTGCTAAGTTTTTTGTCTAAACGAATGATTTAATACGTATATTAGGGCGGTTCTTCATTGTTACCCATTGCTTGATGATTTTCAATCTTTAAAATCGGTTTTATAAACATAATAAAAAGCTCCTATTTTCATCTTAGAAATTTCTTAATAGTAAGATACATATGAACGTATCTTAAATATAGGCACATTTCGTAGTTGAAATTGGATATTCAAGACAAAAATTGGCTATTTAAGAAGATCTTAAGTTTAAGATATATTGTGAATAGCTACTTAGAAATAAATTAAACTTTAGACGAATTTTATCATATCTAAGAAATTTATAGGATATTTAAGATATATTTTTATCTAAGAAGCTTTGTGAATACCAGCCCTTGGTATGCCTTTTCGTAAATAACCATATACCAATCGCAACTTCTTGCACCAATCATCTGGATACTGTCAGAAATATCCTGAAATCAGGCGCAGTTTAAACTGCGGATCTCTGCGGGCTATATAATTATCCGAAATATACGCAACAATAATCTCGTGTTTTTACGGCGCGTGAATACCACCCGTTTTCTTTTTGAAACTGATAATAAAAACTATAATTATAATCAAAGCACCGATAGCACTTAAGCTAAAGTTGTTTGAATGAATGTAGAGGAAGTATAATTAAAGATGGTTTAGCTGTATTTTTCACAATCTTAATGTTTCTTAAGTTTAATTGTAGATTTATTAGTACTGGAAGATATAGCTTTCTGGTATGATCATATATATTGATCTAGACGTTAAGACTAGAAATCTTCCAAATATGCCATTTTAAAAACAAATCATACCTTCACATGCAACGTACACATGTATAATGGCTTATCAGTCAATGTTTTGCCAAACATGTGATCCGGTAAATGCTATACATGGTAAATAAATAGTAACCGTGAAATTGTTCTATTTATTGACCGGGTGGTAACCTTATGCAACAGAGACATTCATTCAGGACATGGTCTCAATTATCTAGCGAAAAGGCTCTGTAGCATATATGCTGCCACTGATGAACTATATTGCATGACCGTTTTACATCCGCGTTGGTAGTTACGCAATATTACTTGCTGCCCGGTTTACTATTGCAAAGGTGGCGATGCCTAGCGGTGGCGTAGGAAGAAAAGTAGTTTCATTAACCTGCGGCCTTGAGCCGCAGGTTATATTGGATTGCCAAAAGTAAAATGATCATGGAGGGGCACGTGACATGTTCTCGATGGTTTACGATTTCAAAAAAAATATTCAAAAAAGAAGCATTTTGTAAGAATGTCGTGAACCAGACTAATTCCATTATTCCGTGCGGATAACATCGGTCTTTATCGCATTACAATAGTTTATTTACCAAAGAATCCAGAACTATTCCGAAATTTCACTTTGAACGCGAGACCACGAATCTAAACAGCAGGTGTCTGCAGCTACATAAGATTCCCAGTCAGTAATAAATATAGTGGGCAATGCACTACATCCCACAGAGAACACATCGCTAGATTAACAGAAGCATGGTATTGATACATGATATTTTTTTTCTTATTCTTTTGAATGTGTTCATTCGTTCGGCACATACATTTAACACAACCAAATAATTGGAAGATAATCGGTATTGTCCGATTTTACATGTATTGGAATTATTTTCACAGGAACATTAATTTAAACTTACAATGGAATAAATTCGAATTGCATCCAAACGGCAAAAAACACATCCTAAACAATACAACTAAATTACAAGGCCGCAGGTAATCACCCGCAGGAAAACTATTTGACTTGTCAACTTGTTGAAACCTGCGTATATAATTACTGTAGTTGTTCGTACATTGTATATAAGATAACCATATATGCAAAGCATCAAAGGGCACCGTAAAAGAAATTATGTAAAACTGTAAAGACATAATTATATAATTGATCTTCATAAGAAACAGCAGGTGTGGCATTTTTCAAAATATATTGGCTATAGTGAATAATAACAAATATATTTTCATTTTGAATATTAAGGAACTTAAATCTGAATGACTCAGATAACGAATCTGTCCAAGATTTTGACTGACTTGTCCATAAAGTCGATTTCCTTCGTGCAATATTCCATCAACATCTTTAGGTAAAAAACATGGTTAATATCGCGCGAACATTGAAAGAAAGCTAACAATGCTATAAGGGCCATAGCACTGCACTGATTACCACTAAATGGAGAAAAAACCGGGCTTCCTTGATGCATATTTCCTAAAAAAACTCTTACCATTCTGAAATAGACAGATAAGCTGTCCACAAGTGGCTGCTTTTAAATTCTGACGGTCCAGCCACTACAGACGGACACCAAGTAGTCCAAAACACGGCCGAAGTTTGCGCACATATTTTTTGCGCACTTTCAGCTCTTAAAAATATATGAAAACGTCAAACCACTATGAAATATATAGCATGTGCACGAAGAATGAACCTTAATCTCGCGATTGACACCAATAATAGTCATAAAATACAAAGATGTACCTAAAACATACCATCACTACACGATCATATCCATAATTTGACCTCGACCTGATAGTCTTTGCAATCACTGACAAAATTTGCAATTACAAATACAAATATCACTTGTTTTAACGTACATTTTAATGATAAATGGAAATTAAAACACATAAAACGTAACTATAGTTTATGTATCATAATTTATTCCAACATGATGTTTAAAGACCGTATAGATCTACATGTATATCAAAAATAACAAAAACGAAATAAGTAACTAACTATAACATTACTAAATTAAAACCCAATATATTTCTTCAGTGTGCATAATCTACCGTGGGAAAGTTTGTTTTCAAACCCGTGTTCCGGACAGTACGGATAACGGTCTTTAGGCAATTCACGCGTAGGTTATCGAGACGGCGCGTGCCGATTTATTCAGGATTTATTCAATCATTTTACCGATTTAAAAGGCCAATATTACCAGGTATTCGATGGGGTTCGTGTGATTTTGGGCACTTATGGTTTCGACGCTAATAAGGCACTCCTGTATAGATTGCGTTGAAATGGTTCTGAAACTGCGTTGTAATCAATTTGGCGTCCAAAAACCAGCGAACGCCGTTCATGGTCACATGGTAAAACCAGCCAATGAAATAAATCGTTTCATTAAATGACGACATCGCGTATGATGTAAACAACATAAAAGTCTTACTGTAAAGGGAGCAATTTCAATCAAATACCCATCCTATTCAATGTATCAACCAAATTTCCAAATATGACATCCTAATCAAGGAATAACAAAAGAGATAATAACTTCATTCTTTTTTATTTTTCCTTATAAGGATGTGTTCCTGTTATTATATCAATACCTAGTATAGCATTTTTCTGCCGCCTTGGAGATTAAAATGTTTCTTCAAACTGCCCGTTTGTTCGCCACTCAGTTTAAACACGCATGTTAAATAAATGTATATGACACTCTATATAGGGCTTAACATGTTGCCGCTCACACAAATCGATCGATCCTTGATATGTGTTCACAATCTTATTGAAAAGAAATGGTGAAATCAGTGATTAGTTTTAGAACAACATGGCAACGAAAAGAACGTATGCCGGGAAAATTGATAAAATGTGGGTAAAATTGTTGCTAGGCAACAAAATAACACGGCATTAGTGACCATTCTGAAATAATTGCTCATCATTATTTGAAATATACTATTCTACAATCGATAAAATGTGGGTAAAATTGTTGCTAGGCAACAAAATAACACGGCATTAGAAACCATTCTGAAATAATTGCTCATTATTATTTGAGATATACTATTCTACAATATACACATGTTAGTTGTAATAAATCACGGTATATAAGGTTGAACTAAACCATTGAATTTACAACAGATTCAATCTTCTTATCGCTGGTGCGAACGCATACCCCTTAGTAATGTACTTTGGTTGCTTGGCAACTGTATTTATAAGCCTATATCTGATGACGGAATTCATTAGAAGATCCACAGGGGATAATAGTTGACGATGAATAATAGAAAGTACAACTGCAAACATATGTTGAGGGCTTAAAATACCCACTCTCAGTTTTTCTTGACTGACCCTCGTATTTATGTACAATTGTATTGAACCTCACTACAGCTTTGAAAATCACACCAATAGCAGTTGCGCTGTACATGCCAAGCTTTGATCTGTTTCGAACATTGTTCTATTGTTAAAATTCATCTGTGTAATTTCAAATGACAATAACTTAGTCAATACTTGGTATGTTTTCATCAAGTAACTTCTCATTTTCTGCATATAAGATTAGTGATTATTCTAGAACCACAAAAAGGCCAGGGTGCTGTGATAAAGGGCAGGGTGAAGAAAAATTAGGGGGGTTTTGAGGCATGCTCCCCCAGAATTTTATTTTAAAAAATGGATCAATGTGGAGCATTTTTTGTGTCCTGAGGAACTTAAATGATACCGAAAAATGACAGATTTTGAGGCAATAGCATCCCAAAATTTTCACCAATTATGCCACCACTGGCCTTCAATTAATCACAGGTATTATTATGCCATTAAACATGCCATAATAGGCAATTGTATCAAATAGATGTTGATTCATGTGTACATGTATCAGTAAAAAGATGTAATTCATGAATGTGTTGTTCATCCTTTTATACAGTTGGTCGACAGTTCTGATTATTTTTTTTCTTTATTTTACACTATGCAACTATAAAAACAAACTAAATTGTTTTTAATGTACTCTTAAGACAAAGGAATTATTTCTCTAAGTTTTAGCAAGATAGCTGCCGTTTTATTCTTTTAGGGGCAATAAATGCTGAAAAATGTTAACCTGAACTGGTTGAACAACTCGAGTATTGTACTAACCTTATGCAAGTAGAAGGCTTTATTATTTTAAAATAACCTTTTTCAATATTAAAAAAGGCTATGTTTTGAAATATTCATTCAGTTTTTTTATGGTTTTGTACAATTTCCCCACAGGTGAACTTTAATTGACATTTTTTACCAAAAAACTGATAAGCCGTCTGGCTTAAACTGTTACAATAAGAATGAAATTGTACTCTTAAATTTTACAGGTGCTGATATTGACATCAAACCCTAAAGGACATTATTCAGATTAAGACAAATTTGCTGGGTTAATCCAAACTGGTTGACTGACTGTATACAGGCCCGGTGGTGGATACATTTACATTCATAATTGGCATTATTTCTCTCATCATTTATGATTTAAACATATTAATTTAACATAAATATTTCACAAACTATCATTCTTGAACTCCTCCATCACCTGAATACGTTTTTAAAAAGAAATTGGTTGTACATCGTTTTTTTGTTCATAATCCGGGTCCGGACCGGACGGAACGGACTTTAATGTTTTATGATTTAAACATATTAATTTAACATAAATATTTCACAAACTATCATTCTTGAACTCCTCCGTCACCTGAATACGTTTTTTTTGTTCATAATCCGGGTCCGGACCGGACGGAACGGACTTTAATGTCAACGTTTAACGCGTGCGTAAACATTTACGTGGAGTCACTTTCGTTTTCGATTTTTCGAAAATACACGATGAAATTTCGTCTGTTACGTTATATCAAAGTTCATACACACATCTATCGTATTCTTTGATTATATTTATCGTAAATAAATGCATTTGGGACGCTAAATGCAGCGATGCTGCCGAAAATATTTCATTCTCAAAGCATGGGCCGTGAAAATCAAACGGTAATTGTTGTGCTATTTATAGAACATGGAACACGTTCAAAGTAAACACAACGTAAGAAAATTAATACGCTACTACGATAATAAATACGTAATTATTGATTTACACTAGTTGTCGTTATTACTTTTTAAAATGTTTATAAAAATGAGTTTTAGTGAACAA
Organism: Spisula solida; assembly: GCA_947247005.1. NCBI lineage: Eukaryota > Metazoa > Mollusca > Bivalvia > Venerida > Mactridae > Spisula > Spisula solida. The sequence goes on along the minus strand of OX365953.1, from coordinate 13,779,333 downwards.
TTATCATGACATGGTTTCATCTATTAAAAATGTTAATGTAAACAAACGACGCACTACTTTTGTAACGACTAACTGCTGTGACGGTAGTACGGTACGGCTTTTAACTGAACAGAAAAAGAAGCTCAATGGCAAAAAAGAAAAAGCATTACAGTAGTAGCCTCCACATACATAATTATAGTAAACCGCCTATCGATAGTTGACGCAACATAATTATGTAGTCTTATTTCACGATGCTTAAAAAAGTTGGCCATGGTGGCAGAAAATTGAAACGCAAAAATAGTATGCAATTCAGATTTGTTCGTTTCGTTTATGGTATTTCTATTGTAACAGTCGAGATATTCCGAATATACGTCATGGTGGTGGCTGCATATAGCGTATAGAGCAACCAGGTATAGAGCAACCAGGTATAGAGCAACCAGGTATAGAGCAACCAGGTATAGAGCAACAAGGTATAGAGCAACCAGGTATAGAGCAACCAGGTATAGAGCAACCAGGTATAATAATCGTGATTATTTTAGCCAAATGATAAGAATTTGTAAAAGGACTTACTTGCACACAATGACAACACTATTTGGCGATCTCTCTAACAATATGTTTGCTTAAATAATGTGTTTAACTTGAAAAATGCGTACATTTTCTCGTCATTGGTATCGATCTACGGAAGCGGCAGTATAGAATAAAATGCAATATTTCAAATATAAAGCATATTTTAGGATAACTATTGTTAAAGTTTAAAAACAAAGATGTTTAATGATAATGTGCAATAATTGTTTTAAACATTTTTCGAGGTAAAACGTTAAAAAAGGGATTTTATCCAGTAATGTCGATATCGAGATATAAGGTAATTTCACAGTTATATATATTACAGCAAACAAACAAAGTTTGCAACTTAATAATGCAGCCGATTTATATTTAGCACGCGAAAATCTCGGTGCAGTTATAAGATCTCGAGCTCACAACTTCAAAAGTGGGACGCGGTTACTCGAAACTAGTGCGGCGACTTCGATGTGCCAGTAAAGTATTCTATATATGGCTGTATTAAATTCAAGTATTAAAATTAATACAATATGATTTATGCAGTGGCAGTGGGCTATTTAGGCGTTGCAGATAAAATTATGCTAGCTTCTTTAACCAAATCGTATGCTTCATCCTAGTATTCGCTGCCTGATATACTTAGCAACTTTTCTTAGTCCTCACTTATATTTTGGATGATAACTTTGTCAACCAAGTATATTTCTCAATGAAAGTTGGCTATATTATGCGTGTGTTATCGTTTTGCAGAATTATACATCAACACGTCGATTTCGATATATATTTATTGAATGAAAACAATCTTAACATAACAACTAAAGAAGTTAAAAGTCACAAATACATATTTTGATATCTTGAATGACCACCATGTAGTCTGATTGTTCTGCTAACAGTCACATACGAGACTCGGAACCAATGCTGAACGAATAGACTAGTTGAATTTTACTGTCTGAACTCAAAGTGGTATCACGTCTCCGGAGAAGCCCGATGTAACGTCATAACGTCACTTCAAATTGACAACCGGCATTTTACGACAGACAACCAATACAATTACCTTTAACTGAACACTCGAATACATGCATATGTTGTAAATCAATCAGCCAGTGATGTTTTAGGTAATTATTCTGTCTTGTCGACAGAAAATGCCACACTGCACCGTACCGACATCACGTCATCTTTTTTCTGACATCGTCGGACGCATAACTATGATATTAAAATATATTTTTAAATGATTTTCATAAATGGCGAGTCTTTGGGCTTACTCGCAAATGTTTTAAAAAAAATCCGGGGATGTGTAACTGCGCGGAGGCACAAAAACGCAAAACGCACGTGCGTCTAAGAACGGCAAAACCACGTGACATACGGACAGTTTGTGACATGGATTAGTTTGTCTGCCGCATACAAACATCACTTGAGAAATTTGGTCGCGTCACTATTTATAATAAAAAAGTTATTAATCAATGCAAATGAGGACTTAGAAAAGTTGTTAAGTATGCAATTTTCCGCCGTACAAACATTCAACTTGTCTGTTAATTGATTGACAAACATGACGTTAGGGAAGGGGTCATTTTATCGAATTTGAAAGATGGAATGATGTTTGATCTCATGTTTGTTTTGACCTTTCAGTTCCATTGTTGTCCATATTTTGGCAGACAACTATTATATTATTAACCGTCCTGTTGCAACAAAACGATTATTAACAATACAATGTATTCAGTTTTAAACAAAGGTTTTAGTAAGATATACCGCTCAACTGTCAATTATAAATATATTGAACGATCTTCGCGCCTAAGATAGTTCAATATTTTTCATAATGGTCATTTTTCGTCGCGTATCTATGACATATACATGTCTTGTTTACAACTTGTATTTGTTTGCATGCATGAAGAGAAGCACCGGAACGAAATCATATGTTGCTCATTTTTGTCGTTGTTTCCACATCCTTTTCGCTACCATAGCGCACTATTGCAGACTGGCCGGGGTGGCCATTTCGGCCTTCCATAGTTCAAGGCCTAATTTAAATGCCCACATTCTGGAATTGCACTGTCATGGATACACATGAATCCCAGGTCATATACAGATATTGGGTCCCACTGGCCCCCTTTAAAGTGGGCTTTGAACATAGGTTTTCAAAATCTGAAATTACTAGTTTATCAGCCATTGCGGTACGAGTCCCTGAATATAAGGCTAGAAAAAGGGGCGAGGATCAATGCCCTAAATAGGCCCAAAATTAGGCCTACTAAACTAAAAAAGGAAGTTTTTCACGCAAGGGTCACTGTCACATCGTCAATTCCGGTGACCTTTTGTCGCAATGTTGACAATTTTGCCTACTTTTACTCTAGGTCGGGTGTGTAGCATCCGGATATATCAAGTTTATCTCAGTGTTGTTAGTCAATAATGTCTCAGGGACGGAATAAAGGGTTCATGTGAATTTCATGTAGGTCCGAAAAAGCTTGGTAGCGGAAGGGATATCTCGTTTACATATAAAGGGAAATAACGCTACGTTGGTATTGGTCGTTGATTTCAACGCGGTACACACTTTAACAACAATGATGTTGAGAAAATCCTCTTGTTGTTCGATAGAAAGATAATTGATCTGCATGCAACACAAAACCAAATGGTCATAGAACCTAAAATAAGTCAGATGTCCACAAAACTGTCACAAAATCAGCTCAGTTTTTGACAATTTGACCGGCCACCTTCTACGAAGAACAACCCACCATCGCCGTTTCCCCCACTAATTTCAACTTGTAAACACAGTTGTATTGTGAAATGGCATATTCATTGTGAACATCGAAACACTTTGTATTATTTTTCAACATTGTGAAAATTGTGTAAAAATCAACACAATTAGCAGAAGCCTACTTCTAAAATAAATCTTGGCTGTCGCGTTTGCAAAAAGCAAAATACTATTAAGCTGTTGGTTTTAACAATAAATACACCTTTCACAAATTAATTTAGAGTTATTAGTGGAGAAACAGCAACCATGGGTCGTTCTACATGTGGCCAGTCGTATTGGCTTATTTTAGATCATTCGGATTTGTGTTGCATTCAAATCAATAATCTTCCTCTTGAATAACAAGAGCGTTTTCTCGATATCTTTGTTTAAGTGACCACGTTGAAATCAAAGGCCGCTGCAAATATAGCGTTATTAGTCCCCTTCCCGTTATATAGTTTGCTCTCCGTCCGTCCGCCAAAAATCTGGATCAGAAATCAAATATATGGACATGTATAAATTCAAAATAATCTGGATCCTGACATAACTGTTTTTATCATCCCCCGCCGATGAAATCGGCAGGGGTATTGAAATGGCGTTGTCCGTCCGTCCGTCAGTCCGCAGCCATTTCTCTGTAATTACCTTGTAGAATTTCATGAAACTTGAAATAATTGTGAACTAGCATACTGGGGTGAAGCCCGTCAAGTTTTTTCTTATCTATAAATAACTCTGGTTGCCATGGCAACCGATTGGAAAAAACTTTAAACAATCATAGACAATCAACCACAGGCCAGATTTCAAAATAATTTCACAGAAATAGTTGTTGGGTGATCCTCTTACAAGTTCGATATTTTTATCATGATTTGTCTAAAAACATGGTCGCCAGTGGGTGGGGCTCTATTTCCCCTATGTGTAAAAAGTAAAATCTTTAAAAAGTTGGATTTCATTATGAGTTATTAACAATGTTCCTCTATAAACATAGCTAAAAAATTGAAATCTATAAATAGTCTGGTTGCAATTGTAACCGATTTGAATAACTTTTAAAAAAAACATAAAAAATCATCCACAAGCGAGATTTGAAAATAATTTTACAGAAATACTTGTTGTGACCCTCTTACAAATGTGACATTTTTGTCATGATTCGTCAACAAACATGGCCGCCAGTGGGTGGGGCTCGTTTACCCCTATAGATAAATATGAAGTTTTTTTATCTGCAGACTCGATTATATTACAAATTTGAAACAATATTCCTTGAGTGCTCTATTCTATAAATAGCTAAATAATTGAAATTCGTGCAGAACCATGGCAACCGAAATCAAGGTCCTGTTTGAATATGGTTCTTCTAGTTCAATATGCATAGAAGCGATACAGGGCCATCTTGTCCCACTTGTTTATTAGTCAATTTTCATACGAGTTACTGCCCTTGGTTTATTGACTAATTTCGTCCACTAACTAGCGGGTAGAATTTCATGAAACTTAAAAGAAATATGTTCAACCATACTGTGATGATGGCTGTCAAGGTAATTTTATTGGTCAATTTTATGTTGAGTTATTGCTCTTGATTTATTGACAATTGTTATCTGATGGAAGCTTACATTCCAAACTGTGCAATGAAATACTGATAATCTGTAGGCGGGGGATATCAAATCAACGAATTTGCGTGTTAAGCTAGATTTGTGAAATTTTGTATGTGGATAGAGGTATTATGCACGTCTTAAGCAATTTCGATTCCGACAAAAAATGTGGTTGCTATGGAGACAGAAATGGTGGAAATACTTCAAAGTCTGGAATCCTGCCACAACTCAAACAGTTTCTAAGCTAGGCTTATAAAACTTATTATGTATGTAGGCGCAAATATTGAGATTATGCACATATAAATATATTTTGATTCTGACAAAAAATGTGGTTGCCAAGGATACGGAAATAGTGAAAATAAATTAAAATCAGGGATACTGCAATAACTCAAACTGTTCCCAAGCTGGAGCCATGCAACTTGATATATGGAAATGAGTCTATATGGAGATGGTGCATACTTAAACATGTTTTTATTCTGACAAAATTTGTGGTTGCTATGGGTACAGACTAGTTAAATTACCTCTCTTAATCTGGATAGTTGTATAACCCAATATTATCAATGCTAGGTTGACGATTTACGGTATGTGCATAGAGATCAATGTTGGGATGACACCTATTAATGATTTGCTTCACTTTGCAAAAAATTGTGATAATTTAAAGGTCATTGCTTCAAACCGGTAGCGGACTTCTGTATTACTTGCAATTGTTTCCCTGTTTATGTATACGACAAATCAGGCAATCACACGTATACATAGTTTTAAATGATAAGCGTCAACACCCTGTGGTTGTAGCATCTTTAGGGTTTTTTACCTCCGATTGAACCATTTGTCTAGAACTAAGAGCTTGAGAAACGGTGAATATGCTAACCGGTGACATGGCATTCTTTCATTCCGAATGATAGATGTAACGTTTACAACGGCGGTATCCATTTTAATTTCCAGATATCAGACACTGTTTTCAAAAGTTCTCTCCCTGTTGTGTGCATTCAAAAATATATATATTTTGGTGAGATTCGAACTTGCTGAAGGCTGGACATAATGGTTGTATGTTAAAATTAAAACAGCTCGCACATTTCGACTGACGTTGCGTAAAACGTACCTACGTTTGCCTATCTGTCCATCTGAGTATCGTTTTGAACAACTATGGTGTTCTTCAGATATTTGATATCGGCGGAAAATTGTGTTAGGCTGTTGAATACTAGGATGAAGCATATGATTTGTTGTAATTAGAATGTGCAACGTTTCATACCTCTTGAAATTGGGTTAAATTGGGTTAAAAACTAGATCACTAGGTCAAATCTTAGAAGGAGCTTGTGAACACACTAGATGTCATAGTTATGACCCAATCTTTATGAAACTTGGTCAGAAAGTTTGCCTCGAGTGTACATGCAACTGAGGCTGCATTAACTGGATTTTTTGAAGTTGTAAATGATTTCTTACGTCACCATGTAGGCCATCACGAACTATTACGACAGGTGAGCGACCTAGGGCCAAACTTGTATTATTATCTATGTAGTTGTATTTACCAACCTCGTTTGAATTTTGTTTGTTTCCATGTTTTTTGTTTGTATGTATTTATATGAATGTTCCTGTACGTATTTGAGTGTGTATGCATTGATTTTTGTGCTGTTTTGTGTTATGTTACCAATGGCACGTAAAATCAGTACATGGTAGTTTACAACTATAGTGGAATTCGAACCCGTACTTCACGGATCATAATACCACTCGTCTAGGGCAACAACCCCCCAAAAAAATTGCTAAGATACAAAGTACCAATGTGACTACATCACACCAGTAATTGGTTGGTGTATGAATAATACTTGATTATATGTACGGGGCCACCACACCGCACTAAAGTTTGTGAAATAAATATTTTGCACCTACAGTGGGAAAATTTATGTGAAATAAGGATTTCTTATATTACGTTTAAAGTTGACCATACAAAAATTTGAAATTAAGAATGAAAACACGCGTAAGAACTAAAGAAGTTTTATGGTATACTGTAATATTCAATATTAGTTCTGACAAATACATGTATAATTCATTGATTAAATCGATCGCATATTTATCAATACAACCACACAATTTATTCCAACTGTTAATGACATAAACTACAGTGCCAGCTATCTCTTGAATAATGCTGTGTTTTATGGTGTTATTTATCCTTTAACATTTCTGCCATCGGAAGACGTCAGTCCATTCAGTAACTGTTTTTATGCTTCGGTTAATAGTCTAGACGCAGGACCTAATACAGGCAAGTACACTGGAGAAACGATAATTGGCTAGTTATCAATAATCTCGTATTCTAGGCACGAAACCAGCATTAAATCAGATTCGTTGTGGACTTGCAGAATGGGCCACGTGGTTTGTGTGGCAAATAAGTGTTCAGACTGAACAAAATATACTTTAATGTAGGTGAAAGCAATCATAAGCCCTTATACGTATAGTTCGACGACGCTGTGTTGTTTGTTTACACGCAATTTAATGTAACTATTATTTTGGTTACGGGTAAAAATCCTCGTTTCCGATTTTTTGTTACTTCCGTATTTTCTTGACAAGTTTTCAGTTTTATATGGCGATCGAGCACTTATTATGATCACCAGTTTTCCTAGACTATATTCTATATTCACTAACTGTCCCATCCACAAGGAACCAGCAACTTCTTTACATGTGGAGAAAATCGACATCGTCGTCAAATTTTCATGGAATGGTATGAGCTGATGGAACCGGGAATCAATCCCGGACCATCAGGTTACTGCGCGGCTCTTGTTCCGGAAGTCACCTCATGCGTACATTTAACGTGATGCGTACGGCACATGGTATAAGTGTACACTTTATTTTAAGCTTTCCGTTGACCACGGAAATAACGATGCATTATAACCCAAATGACCGTGTAATTGCACTGAAACGTACTGCCTTAAAATTTCCCGTCCAGCAAGGCCCATAAATGAGTTCTCTCCACGATAGTCTAGTGATAGAGCGTCTGCATGAGTGCGAGAGATCCCGGGTTCGGCATACAAAAGTCGTTACAATGGTATTGGTATAGTACGGAGAAAACTACCTCGGTACGGTTTTATCAAAGCACATATGCATATATTCTTGTGTTGTCTCATTTTTTGTACATACATATAACACACGACATAGAACAGAACAGATATCATGTCCATAATCATTCAGTTATGAATTATAAGAGACAGTTATCAGATATAAAATAAACTGATAATCATAAAATCCACATATGACTAACTCGTGCCATAAACACTGCAATAAACTTCGCCTCGGACACTTTGTTGTTCGTGCTAACAAAACTGTACAATATCCCTTGTAAGAAGACACTTATGATTAAAAACTAGTACTATTGCATATTATTTTCTTTTATTTTGAATTTAAAAAACGGACAATTCATGAAAATATAAATTAGTATTTATTTTCAAACAGGTTCATGTGAAAGATGCTTCTAACAGATCTTAAACTGTTTTGTAAATGTTTAGACAATGTTTTTGGTTTATATTTGAAAAAAACCGCTTGCATAACATGCATCCTTAACGAAGTAACATATTTTCTAGTTTAAACATACATTTATCATATGGATATATGTATTGATATGTAACTACGATACAATGTTGTATTGAAGTGGTACTTAATGGTATCACCAATGGTCATGAAAAAATGGGCGAAAATATAGCCACTATTAGGAAGATGTAATTAACTATATAATTCAGGTTTCTCGCAATTGATTGACAATCTGCACAATATATGTATCAAGCTTTATAAATGATGCATAGTTTGCTTCAATTGCTACTGATAATTAATACTGTAAAATCGTTGAATTTAGACAAATTATGCTCCCAGTTTTGTGGTTACAAAAGAATTAGCCATTGTTGTTTAACTGTTCGGGTGAAGATAAATCATGAGGATTGGATTTGATAATTTAGTTCAACGAAGACATTTATTAAAATTAACGCCACCAACTTGATGTTTTTTTACAGAAATGCAGGCATATTAATCCATGTTGTGTGTTTTTTAGGCTTTAGGCAATCAGTTGTTGTTATTTAACTGTTTGTTACACGGATTTGTCATAGTTTTCGTCTAAATGTTGTATAGGATAGAACATGAGTAGGTGTTGTATATGAAATTAAACATCGAGCGTAGCAAGAGCTATATGACGTAGACCGAAGCTAGAATTGTGTGTTTATCAGATACATTTTGCACATTAATCACCTACTGAATACTGTGATTAATACTTAAATCATGGCTATGGCAATTTACATTGATGTTAACTGATGCGGTGTGGCTAAATCCAATGATATTTGATGGGGTGTGTCTTACTTTTCAAAGGAATGAGTGCAATTACTACAGTGCAGGATAACTTTCATCCTACTTCCTCTTATGACTGCATATGCGTTTAACATGTCTCTGGGAAATCTTTGCACCTCGGTGTTACTTACGTATACACACGATGAGCGGATATCAAATTGAAGCTGTTCTGTCTGTTTAATTGCAACTTTAAAATGTGCAAACATGAATCTTACTTGTTTTAAATGTTTCTTCAACCTTCTCTATATTTTCAAATAAAGTAATATTCGCAACGTAGAGTGAAAAAAACATTTTAAACATGTAAGATAACCCTGTTAAACGCACACGGAGTACTGGACTGGAAGCTGACTTGGTTTGCACGCGTAAACAGTCAGTGTGAAATATTCCGCGGGCGCCTCTACACAATTGGACAGAGTGATGGCAAGGCGAGGTCCAAAAGGGGGACATGATAGATGTATTGTTGGAAATAAACAGACAGAACAGCTTGAAATTGATAGCCGCTCATAGTGTAGATCCTTAAGTAACACCGAGGTGCAAATATTTACCAGAGTCCTGTTGAACGCATGCCCAGTCAATTAGCGGAAGTAGGACTCAAGATAAATGACAAGTCAAATAGTTCCTGCGAGCAAAAGATGTACCGACTTCATTTGACAGAGAATTGACAGGATCCTCGACCTTCTATCTGCTTATTTTAACAGGTGATGTGTATAAAATTAAACATGAAAATCTCAAAATTATGAAAACAAGAGGATCATAGATCCTGGAGCGCTCGCCTGCTAAACATGGCCAAACATGAACTTGACCTTAAGTCATCAAGATAACGTTTGACTAAACTTCATGAAGGTTAAAGCAAAACTGAGGCCTCCAGAGTGTTTACAAGGTTTCGCTATTATTTAACATATTGACCTAGTTTTTGACCCCACATGAACCAACCTCGCACTTGACCTTAGGGTCACCAAGATAAACATTTTGACCAAACTTCATGAAGATTGAAGCAAAAATATGGCCTCTAGAGTGTTAACAAGGTTTTGCTATTATTTGACATTTTGACCTAGTTTTTGACCCCCAATGAACCAACTTTGCACTTGACCTTTAGGTCATCAAGATGAACATTTTGACCAAACTTCGTGAAGATTGAAGAAAAAACATGGCCTCTAGAGTGTTAACAAGGTTTTGCTATCATTTGACCTTTTGACCTAGTTTTTGACCCTACATGACCCAACTTCGAACTTGACCTAGATTTCATTGAGGTACAACTACTGACCAAGTGTGATGAAGATCAAAGCAAAATTGAAAGTGCTTAGAGTGTTAACGGTCAAAAGTCTAACGGACGGACGGACGGACGGACAGACTGACAGACGGACAAAAAACAATCACAAAAGCTAAAAAAATAAGCGCGGTAGGCCAGTAGCTTTCAAATTGGAAAAAATATAATTATGCACGATAATTTGACATACGAAATTCATCAACAAATTGTTAAATAATTTCATGTATACGATAAAACGATCTTGCGTGTACATTTTTGGGAGGCGATTAAAGCCTCTCATTACTACCATTGCCATTTCTTAATACAAAATTAACCGCCTTTAGGCTGCTATGTGAATCCGCATTCAAGTAGTTCCAGAAACTGTCAACATTCCCGATACTGCTACATATGTTTCTCCAAATTTTTTAACTGATTTAAGCCAATCAGCAACATTTGTTTATTCTAAGATCAAAAACTATTTTGGCCAAAAAAATCACTACACCGGCTGATACCGAACGTGTTCCATAGTACGAAAATGACGTGTTCATCAAATGTCCCGGCTGTAAAGCTATTTTTAGAAACTTCAGACTACGGTCAAGTGATGGTTTTATCAATGAATCGTATACGGTCTGCAAAGTACTGTTATGCAATCATATGGTGTCGCTGTACTAGCTAGCCGCTTTCTATAGACTGTCTCCCGCTGTGAGGGAAGTGATTACAAGACGGTACTGTAGAATCTGATAAATAGGCGCGTATTATTAATTTAAAGCCACTTTAGATATACGCGTTCAATACACGCATTACATATAAATTAATATGCACCTTTTAACAATTATTTAGATACCCAACATGCCTATATAGTCACATATGCCTATTTTGACATTCAAGACAACATCGGCAGTAAGAAAACGAACATTAAACGTGTAAAGTCGGTTTAAGCTTTAGTAGCAGCAACCAGATCGCCTCCCACGAGTACTCTCAGTGCTTTGATTATCGTAGGGACGGGTTTTGAGGATAATTTTGTAGTTCTTTCTAAGAATTTCGACTTGCCCGGGCCGACATACGTCAGCCATCTTTGTGCGTAAGAAAATTATCGGTTGCGTAAAAAATACCGATCAGGTTTTGGTTAACACCCGAAATTCCGTAATCCTGACACATTAACCATAGAACTAACCTGTTTTCGTTCAAGAAAAATTTAAAATCTTGTAACGACCGGTTTGATTAGTCTGGTTCTGGTTTTTGGATTTTTTTTTAAATCGTAAACCATCGAGAACAGTCACGTGCCCCTCCATGGACTTTTTAACTTTGAGCTATCCAATATACCTGCGAGATCAAGGCTCGCAGGTAATAAAAATAACATAAATATATCATACGATCTCACGGTGGGGAATCACGTCGTTTGAATGGTAGGCCGCACTCAAAAAATGGCTGCCAATCGGCGTCGGATGAACCTATATTTTGAGGTAAATATATATCATCGAGTCCCGTTTAGTTCTGGACACCACGACCAGCACACAATGGCTTCCCCGCTGAATCTTTTGGTACCTTGCTTTCCATTATTGATTGCGTCGTTTCCTCAAACACTTCAAAATTGTTCCGTAAAAATCAAAATACTAGCGGGGTAGGTACCATGATGAAGACCATTTTATGACTATTTTCACCCTTATATCATGCGTATTCCAACGATTCAAGTGTGTGAACATTTCGCCCACATAATCGAATACAACGAAAATCAGAATTTGATATTTGGTGCGAATCTGGACAAAATAGCTAAGACAATTTGCACGAAAGATATGCTGCACGAGTATTATTTTGTTCATTGAAACGGGATAGGCCGCACGATACATTTCGGTCAGCATAGCTTTCACCACTGTTATCGATCTGACTATTTCTAAATTATCGGTATCCGGTATTTACTGCTTTACACACAGTCGCAATCATCAGTATACATGATCAATCTTATCATATCGTGTGTCACAATAGTTTAAATTACATGTATTTCAATATATGTCCATCTTAATTATAGAATCCATTAAATGTAAATGTGTGAATTTTAATGGAATCAATTGTCAAAGAAGTGTTGCATAAGTCTTATAAAAGTAAGGCGCCAGTTGTTAGCGGATAAAAGTAAGGCGCCAGTTGTTAGCGGAAGGTATGCCGAGTTGTAGCCGTATTTCCTGAACTATACAAGAGCGACAACGGAAGCGATGAGGTCAGTTTTAATCTTAGATATATCGCGTTCATCATGGTTCGAAAAATCAAGGATAAGCTTGACAGGGTTGTTTCAGACCCTATAGAAAACGATGACATAACAAGTGCCTGACAGGAAAAAGACTGGCACAAAAAACAGGAAAAAGACTACCGGTATATCTATCAAGGGTCATGAGTCTTTACTAGCTCAATATGTCTTTTTAATAGCTGAAACTAGGTAATTAAACGTTTGAACAGTTGAAACAATGTCTTCTAGTTTTTATAGCTAAAACTAGTAAGATGGAGGCGCCTTCCAGCCTTCGTGTTCAACTAGCAACTGATAACAAGATAGTAGTCCGGCATCGTTTATATACATCGGCAACATGTCAGCATTTCGTAAACACTTCTGCATATTCTGCAATGAAACTGCAACCTTTCCGCATGATCGAGAAACATTCAAGGCGGGGCCAAATCCTGAAATGTCGAAATATATTCGTGTTGCATTCGGTTAAGTCGGATATGTTTCGGCATTAGTATTGCAACAGGTCTATAGCTTAGGTTTAACTGGGTATTTTTGCATTGGCGATGTACTCTCGATGAAATTAATGAGCTTTTTATGGGCATCGGGAGCAAGGTCCTCGTGGTATAAAGGGAGCTTCATGAGGCATTTTGTGAAATCGGGAGGAATCATAACTCTCGATGATTCGGAGACAGGTTCTACGAAATACATCGGGGGAACTATGTGTAAAATGTAATAAATTTATTAGTCTTCATATTTTAATTAACGATGTTATATACATAGAGACTTACGTATGCCATCGGTCAATATTCCCTTCTAGACTATCGCAGGTTACATAACTGTATATTTCCCGAATCATAAGCGCATATAAATGTTGTATATGTCTGATTACGGCCGTTTTCACAAGCAGATTGTATAAAATTATTCATTGATTTTCAAACTTGTTCTTTATGTCGTTTTCAGTATCAAAACAATCATACACAATGGATCTTTGTTCTGTCGCAAGAACACTGCGTGATAAGTAATACGACATTATGGTACAGCTTGATAATAGTAAGTTTCTTTTACTGGTACTATTGCAATCTTTCATCGACACAATATTTCTAAATTAAGGAGTCCATGTAGAATATGTCTCAAGTTGTGATGTCCTAGTCATTTCATTCAATATTTCCTGATTCACTGAGATGCTATTTAACTGAATGGCCCTTAGTTCTTTGCATAACTGCTTCCTTTCGAAATTGCATACGCAATGGGTGATACATTCTTAATAAAATGTTTAAGCCAGTAATGTGTAAGAAACAGAAATACTACTTTTATAAGAACAATGTAACACTTACTTGGCAATTGATTCCATTTATATTTAATGGATTCTATGATTAGTATATTGCAATAATATAAATTATTGTGACACACTATATGGTAAAATTGACAAAACATACTGATTGTGTGCAAAACAGTAAATACCGGATGTCGGTAAAGATATTCAGAGTGATTACAGTGGTGAAAATTATGCTGACCGAAATGGATCGTGCGGCCTATCCCGTTTCAATGAAAATAATTATAATCGTGCAGCCTACCTTTCATGGAAATTGTCTTATTTTGTTCAGAAACTCATCAAATATCAAATTATGATGTTCGTTGTATTCGATTCTGTGGACGAAATGTTCACACACTTGAATCGTTGGAATATGCATGGTATAAGGTTGAAAATAGTCATAAAATGGTCTTTATCATGGTACCTACCCTGATAATATTTTGTTTTTACGGAACAATTTTGCAGTGTTTGAGGAAACGACGCAATCAATCATGGAAAGCAAGGTACCAAAAGATTCAGCGGGGAAGCCATTGCGTGCTGGTCGGGAAGTCCAGAACTAAACGGGACTCGATGATATATATTTACCTCAAAATATAGGTTCATCCGACGCCGATTGGCAGCCATTTTTTGAGTGTGGCCTACCATTCAAACCACGTTTTTCCCCACCGTGAATCTTACATGTGAGAACTAATCACGGAACAATGTTCTGCGTTGTGTGTGATAACAAATGCACACTCTCATTTAAATCAAATCCATATAACGCTTCACACTACTTTACACTGATATATATGATCTGATGGTACTCCATACGGGGTCATGTCCAAGTTTAATCATCCAATCAAAAGTTACTATCACAAATCTGAAAGTCTTGCACCAAGCTTTTATGTTTGTATTGATATGTTCTAGTGCATAGTATTATAATATCACTGGTGACAATATTTTCTCTTGTTATTTTCTGTAATATTTAGCTATTTCTTGATTTCTACTGAACATAAAAATGGGTTTAGCTCAAGTAAGATCATTATTTCACTGCAAGAGTTGTCTCCTTTGCATGTTCCGGTCATCAAAATGTAATTGCACGTACTAGTTTAACTGTAACACACTGTCTTTTTATCTTTTACACTTTTAACACTTGTAACATACTTATTTCTTTAATAACTGTTTGCTCTGACAGCGCCATCCTGTAATAGTCAGATGTTTGATGCCGATGTATCTAGGTCTTAGCAAAATTAATTACTAGGACTGGTACCAGTCTAACTAGTGGCTACAAACTGACTGACTCAAGGAGTGTAGTAAGTCTAACTGGACAAATGCGTGACGTCACCAGCTTTTCGTAACGTCGTCGGGTTATTTTTTTCAGCGTCAGCTGTCCAGCTTGATATTTAACCTCGTTTTGACAATTTCAAAAACCAATGAAATGTTTGGAAATAAATTCGGAGTAAATTGATACAGATGCCTGATAGGTAGGAATATGCTATACTCATCACAAAAGATACCGCGACAAAATTGCATTTTATTAAACATGTCAACGAAACTTACAATAGCTACACAGAGAGATCTGTTATTCGCGTTTCCCACGATACGAAGTGTATGACTTTACTAACTATTTGACCTTAAAGTGACCAGGTCAATAGAGGATTGGATTTATAAAGATAATTCCGCGCATGTAATTTAGTAGCAAAATTTGCTACATTGGTAACTCGTTCGTCTGATTGAATCGTGTTTTGACTTGAGGGCCTCGAGTTCAAATCTCAGAAGAGCCATTTTACTTTCTTATTTTCTTTTTTCCCATTTTCGTTTTGTCATAATTTCTACGTTTATTTAATGTAAGTCCCGTCTACAGGTTTTTTTTCAGTCATGCATGCTAAATATTCAAATCTGAGTTAAGTTTGGAATCAGTTTCGCTATAATTGCCGGATATTACGGAATATAGAATATAGACAACTATACATACCTATATTATTATTATTTTAACAATATACATGTGTATATTGTGTTTTTCAATTTCAACGATATGAAATAACGTCCGCATTGCAAATAGGTACACCTATCTGCTATATTAACGCTGTTTATATTTCTTGATTATTTATGACGTTGTTTAGCTCACCTGTCACAAAGTTTCAGAATGAGTTTTTGTGATCACTCTTCGTCTGTCGTCAGTCGTTCGTCCACAATTAGCTTGTGTAGGCGCTAGAGGTCACAGTTTAATTGGCTTTTAACAGCGCTTTTATAATGATTTAATCATTTTATTCTCAGTCTGGTACTCAATTAGTTAGACAAGTCATAAGTCTATATGCCATTGTGTACCTAAACATTGCAATGTTTTATTTATTTCTTAATTTAACATATATTATATGACATTGTATGAGTATGTATATCTTGTGAAAAAGATATTGTTTTTCATGATATAATAATTATAATTAAAGAGGCAACACCGTTGGGCAAGCACATTCTTCCCTGTGATCCTCTATGATTTGTACATGTTTACAAGAGTCATTATATATTTCCTGAATACAAGCGACATACCTAAATAAACGCCTTCATGACAGCAATTTCAGTCTTGGATTAAATAAATGATAGTAAACTATCAATGAAATACCAGATTACCTCCCTGTGCTGAAGTGTCCAAATTAATGTAATTTCAATATTTGTTCATTACGTCATATCTCGATTTGTTCAATTACGTCATTTTGAAAGTAGGTCATCCGACTATACGGGCCTTTCAACGTTTTAATACGGTTATTTAGCTTTTGAGACTAAAGGCTGCTAAAACTATGAAGTTCAGCAGTTTTACTGTTGCAACTAGGTCATTCAGCGTAGGCATTCCGCCTTTTGTTTGCTGAATCTTTTCTACTGGGTCATTCAGCTAGTTTTAATTTATTATACTTTTCGACAGCTTGGACTTGGGCGGATATGCGCTTGTTTAGTTGGGCATTGTGCTTAGTGTGTTTTTAATGTTTTCTGTGCTCGGCTGGTTAAGTTGAGTGCTGCCTTCCCTGCCTGATTTAATATAATCTTTTTTTAATAAGTAATTAAAGTTACGAAATTGGGAATGGGAGTAGGTAGGATGTAATTATGTTTCTACGTAAAGTTTTACCAACATCGGATGAAGATTTTCGGAAATTTAAAATATATACGATTTGCAAACGACATCAACACGATCAAATAATTGCTGCAGCCATTTCTTTAATAATGCAGGTATTTAAAGTTATTTACATAATTTAAAACTAGTCAAAACGTCCACTTATTTGGTGTCATTACATCGTAATTAAGTTAGCAACACAATCATTGAAAAGTTTCTTTCATAGTGAATGAATGAAGCGTACTATTAATTGAACGTGTACGAGATTGCAATTATGTGTATACATCATGTGAGAAACGCTCCGTTATACTCAATTGGTATGATTTCGCACGTTCACCTTGTTAGGACCAGTGCTCGTTAACAAAGAATAAAGAAAACAGATTCAATGCGATTTGAAGATTCAGTCATTTCCATGGGCTCTGATCTAATTTGTAATTGAAGCTTTACTATAAAGCTGTAGGCGATTATCTATCTTTAGAGTTATCACAACACTTGCCGTGTGTTGTGTGTAAATGCACTTACTTCGGTTAGTGACATTGTTACTATTGTGTTTCGCAAGTGTTTGAATCGTTTACGTATACAAATACACAAGCATTTGTAGGTTATAAATATCAAAGTTGTAACCGCAAAAATTATATAGATGGTATGCGGTAAAAAAACAACAAAAAAAACCCTTAAATATCTTAAGACAGGGCAACTTTAAAATTCCCGCCCTATTTTATACGCAATTTAAAAAGATCGGGAATGTTGGTTAGTCTCGGTAATATTCGGTAAATATCTGATTTATCCCAAAATAGATAGTTTTGTTGCTTTATATTGGACATCTAAATTATTATGCACACGATAGTATTGAAATTTCCCGACTATCGTTTCTTGCAAAACGAAAATGGCACGAAAGGTTTGTTTTCTCCGAAATCCGATACGTAGACACGTTAATCCAATTGTTAGATTTCGGTCAAAATTACTGCAACAAGGCTATCGCTTCTATAAACTTCACAAAACCTTTGCAAAATTTAATCGACGAAATACTAATTTTACTTCTAAATATGTTACTGACTTAAAGACTCTGCTGCGACAGAGTCTGTCTCAACCTGAGTTTTATGGTGATGGACTTTTCAAATTTCGATGGACTTTGCTTCATAGTCACTTTCATGAAGTTTATCAAGAATATAAATAGTCAAGTAATTCTAGCTAAAATAGGTCTAACCGAAAACTAATTGCAACATAAATAAATTATGCACTATGTTATCAAGTATAAACTTTGGTGAACTTCAGAAAAAAGTCGCACGAAAGTTGATGAGGCAAAGGGGCTAAATCAAAAATGGCGTCCAACATGGCCGCCATAAATTGCCGAACTACACAAAAGCATTGCTCAAATGAGGGAATTTCATACATACATATGAAAATAAAGGTTTGCGTGAAAGTGTGCATTAAATAGTTTGCATCGAATTGGCATACAATACTGAGTTCCCCATATGGCATTGGATGACTGTTCCAAGCCGTCATAAATCATTCGTGGAGACTGGGAAGACACGACTACTAGTACTCTACACAAAATGGCAAGTTCCGTATATTATATGGCTACAGCCAGTAGTGATGAGTCACACATTGGGCCGTAATGACTGCAACTTACACGTCCTAATATGACGTGGATGACCGTTGCCAACAGTATTGTGTCACATATGGAATCACGGATGATTGTATCAAAGACCTGAATCTGAAATATGACCCAAGTTGATAACAATAATACCACCGCCTCCTCGATAGCCTAGTGGTTGAGCGTTTGCTTCGAGTGCGGGAGGTCTCGAGTTCGATCCCTGGCCGCGTCATACCAAAGACGAAATAAAAATGGTACCAGAAATTTCCTTGCTAGACGCTCAGCATAAAAGGGAAACTGGCTTCTCTTCCTCATGGCGATGGATAACATCAGGAGTGATTAATATAAGTTTGAAAAACTTGTTTCACAATCGACCTTAAAATAAATTAGTATAAACTACCAATCACTTGTGAGAGCCAAATATGATATTAGATGACTGTTCCCAGCAGTTATGAGTCACCCGTAGGTCTCGTCTCTGATGGCTGTACCAATCACTTGTGAGTGCTAAATATGACGTTATATGACTGTTCCTATCAGTATTGAGTCTCTGATGACTGCACCCATCAATTGTGAGTGCTAAATATGACATTATATTACTTCCCATCAGTAACGAGTCACCCATAGATCTCTGATGACTGTACTTGTCAGTGCCAAATCACTTGTGAGTGCCAAATATGACGTTATATGACTGTTTCCAGCAGTAATGAGTCTCTGATGACTGTACCAATCAATTGTGAGTGCAAAATATGACTTATATGACTGTTTCCAGCAGTAATAAGTCTCTGATGACTGTACCAAATCACTGGTGACTGCCACATATAATATATCATAACTGTATTGAGTCACCCGTATGTCTACCAATGCACGGTGTAGAATAGATTGTCAATTCTAAATTCGAGGAAAATGATAACAAAGCAACACAATTGATAGGTAAAGAAATTCTATGGAATAATTCAAATTTAAACATTGGTTCAAAGCACGTTTTTATATAACAAGAGGGCCCAAAGGGCCCTAGGTCGCTCACCTGTAGTACTAGTGCATGCACACCCCTATGGTGATCCTACACATTTTCTGAATAAAATTCAGCCTCTATTGCAAGTTTTTGTATGATTTGACCATGTGACCTAGCGTTTGATCCCAGATGACTTAATTAATATCAAACTTAACCTAGATTGTGTTGAGATGATTATACCAAATTTCATAAAGATTAAGTCGAAATTGTAACCTCTGGTGACTACACAGGGTTTTTCTATGATCTGACCTATAATTTAAATAAAATATTTCCTCCATATAACTGTACAAATACATGCTATAAAGACAGAACAATACCTAAACACTTAAAAAATAATTATGGTTCCAGTGGGGTTTGAACCCACGACCCTCAGGAAAATGTCAATTGACATTGTGACATTGTTTTTGACGCCAGATGACCCAAAATCGAACTTGGCCTAGATTTTGTTGACAGGATCATTGTGACAAAGTTTCATAAAGATTAAGTTAAAATTGTAACCTCTGGTGACTGACTACACAAGGTTTTTCTATGATTTGACCTTTATTTTAAACAAAATATTTTGGAATATTTTTCCTCCATATAACTGTACAAATACATGCTATTAAGACAAAACAATACCTAAACACTTAAAAAAATAAAAATTATTGTTCCAGTGGGGGTTGAACCCACGACCATCAGGAAAATGTACAAATACATGCTATAAAGACAAAACAATACCTAAACACTTAAAAAATAAAATAATTATGGTTTCAGTGGGGGTTGAACCCAAGACCATCAGGAAAATGTACAAATACATGCTATAAAGACAAAAAAATACCTAAACACTAAAAAAAATAAAAATAATGGTTCCAGTGGGGGTTGAACCCACGACCATCAGGAAAATGTACAAATAAATGCTCTACAGACAAACAATACCTAAACACTCAAAAAAAATAAAAATAAAAATTATGGTTCCAGTGGGGGTTGAACCCACGACCATCAGGAACATGCACAAATACATGCTATAAAGACAAAACAATACATAAACACTTAAAAAAATAAAAATTATGGTTCCAGTGGGGGTTTGAACCCTCGACCCTCAGGAAAATGTCTACGCTCCCTACAGCGCTTTGATTTCCACTTAACCGTTACAATTCACACCCTGCTTAAAATACTAGAATATTTTGATATTTGACCTTTACAAAACTGCTGTGAACCCTGATACACATTTTCATAGGTTGATGAAAGTTTACTTGTATGTATAGAGGAGTAGAGAGTTATAGCAGAGAGTTTAGTGACCATGAAGACTACATGTTGAAAGGTTTAAAACAAGGTTTTTTCTATAATTTGACATAGTGAGCTAGTTTTTTACCTCAGCTGACCCAATATCGAACTTGACCTAGATTTTGTTGAGATGATCATTGTGACCAAGTTTCATAAAGATTAGGCCAAAATTGTGACATCTAGAGAGGACACAACCCAATTGTTGACGGACGGACGGACGGACAGACGGACGGACAGACGGACGAAGTGTGATCACAAAAGCTCACTCTGTCACTTTGTGACAGGTGAGCTAAAAACTGGCATAAAGAGGTATTTCAATTATAAGATCACTTATATGACTATCACAGTAAAACTTTCCACAAAATTAACCATTTACAATATCTGTATGGAAGTCCAAATGTAGACCTTTTCAACAATATGGCATTAGTGCACTGTGTACCGAATGAGTTCAAAAATGCCCTTAGAACAGAAAATTATAAAGATAACACAAACAGACAAAACGAATCAATTTGAAACGATTTTAAAAATGCAATGCATGTTAATAAATTCTTACATTGTCTACAAATAGATAAAGGAATAAAACAAAAAAAAGTAAAAAAATGGCACGAAAAATTTCAAAATCAAGTTGAACGGAAAGAGCTATATATGCTACCTAGGCAAAATACGGAAGAAACAACTCTTTAGGACTTTCAATTTAAGATTAATAAAAGAACAACTCCTACAAATAAACATCTTTATATATGCAAAATTGTTGATTCAAATTGAAGTGATTTCTGTAATTGTCATGTAGAATCCATAGAACATTAAATTTTATTCTGGGAATGCCAAATTGTTCAAAATCCTTGGTATGAATTTTATGATCTATATTCCAAACTTTCGAGTAAAAAAGATGCCTTACTGGGAAATACTGAGCTTAAAGTATATAATAAAAACAAATAAATTACATACTCATACAATGTATTAATGAGAAACTTTATATACAGAATGAAGATCCTCAGTATTTAACAAGGAATCGGTAAACCGAATTATGCTCGTCCAAATATGGGACATGTTACAGATATACAGGTAAAAAAGAAAATAATGTAGAGTTATGGTTCTTTGACTATGCATTTCCCCTTGATGGTCTCTATATAAGTATGTGAAGTTTCAATCAAATGCCATCAATATTGTTCAAGATATGGGCCGGACAAGCATCAATTTGTATAGAACTGGAGATAATTCAAAAACAAAGTATGGCAAGGTTATTGTTTTTTGACTATGCACTTCCCCTCGATAGACTCAATCATTATGAGAAGTTTCAATCAAATGGCATTAATACTGTATTATAGGCCGGACAAGCATTAATTTGCACGAAAAAAGGACGATTATTTATTTAAGGACAAGGCAGTCCAAAAGACGGCTATAATCCCCCGCCGAATTAATGAACAGTGAAATTGTCCAATAAGTTGCACTTTTGGTATGAGTTCCATGCAATTCGGACAAGGCATTAAAAGTTTGAGACCGGATATTCTTTTGTTACGGACAGACGGACGAAGACTATTCCTATAATCCTCTCCCACTTCGTCGCGGGGGAGTAACTAAGTAAAGTAGGGTTATGGTTCTTTGACACAGCACTTGTCCTCAATGAGATCTATTCAGTATTAAATCGATCCCTCTCATACTGTACGACTATAAATTATGCTCAACAATAAAGATGTTTCGGAGGACAAGACTTAAGTACTGCATATCCCCTTAATGTGATTACTAGTATTCACCTGTTTCAAATTGATATCTCTAATACTGTACGAGTTAAGGCGAGGACAAAAATGCAGTATGAAAAAATACAAAGGAAATAACTCCAAAAATATGCAATAAAGAGTTACTGGGCACTGCACATCCCCTCAATGAGATCTATTCACACATGAAGTTTTAAATGGATATCTTTAATACTGTTTAAGTTATGAGCCGGACAAAAGTGTGACGGACGGACGGACAAAGCGGCGACTATATGCTCAACAATAAAGATGTTTGGATGAGATTTGATCGTTAACTGAAAGGTGGCCATACTTTCTTAATAACTTACAATCCAATACATTTGTGTATTAACCTATTAGTCATATTGTTAAGCATATACGAGGGTATATTCAAAAGTAATGTCACTGATGCTATTAAATCGTCCACAATGTACGTAAAAAACAATTTTACACAGAGTTTCATACATCTGTTTGGAATATGGTAGCCAAATTTCATAAACAAGCCCTGAACAGTTATTGAGATATTAGCATATACATAATGCATACTAACGGACATCGCCGCAAGTCTGACGTCAACGACTTCATGATGACGTTTTTTCCGTGGCACGAACTCCTCCTAAAAGTCTATCCCCGGTATTCCTCTTAGAATCTTAAATATATGCAGCCATTTACTCGACCTTCAAAAATGTGCAACCCGACCGACACTCGCTATCTGCATATTAAAATTGTTGGATAGTCCTATAACTAAAATCTGTACACACAACTGTCGCATTATTGAAACGTCGAACTGCATTTACGGCATCAGAAACGCACTTGGTGTTCGTGACGGAGCTACCACATACCACTCTTCCGGCCCTCTGTTGACATTGATTCGATCTTAGCCATCCATTAAAAGCTTATACTACATATACACGAGACTATGTCGTCGCCGTGTGTATCGTTGAGTTTCTAACTTGCAGGAACAATACTACGCGCAGCGTCTTTTTGCCAGAAATCTGCATTGGTTTTGTTTAGCTATCAGTGCGCTAATCGTTTATTACTAGTTTCATAATTGAGTGACGCAACTGAAGTTTTAGCAGCAGACAACAGACAGTTGAAAGGTTACGTCAGATACTTATCGTCTGATTAGGCAATAAATGTTTAACATAATGTATGAAACAACGTTTTTATGATTATGAAAAACGTACCATTTTTTTCATGTGCGGCGACATGACGTCATTGGTATATTTTGAATTGTTATATAATTCCATTCTACCAACCAATACATGCAGCACGTTACCTGTTAATCAGAATTGAAGTACTGCATATTTTGATAACGTTTACATAAACCTACGCCCATAAACAAACCCACCATGGGAGCAGTGACATAACTTTTTGATATACACACACATGTGCTTAATTTGTAAACTTGATAAACATGTTTTTCCCTATGAACACGTCGGAACACAAGCGCCGCGCCATTAAGTCTTTTGGATGCGCTCTACTAAATGCTATCCCAGTAATCAGATTGCGTTTTAATAAAAGAAAAATAAGCAATCTAGCGGCAAGCAAACATGAAATGTTTTATTGATAAGATGCATCCGAAACAGGGCTTTCACGAATACTAGAGTATCAATACAATTAATACACAAGGTCTTTCAATCCGATCCAACAATGGTAATGTGAAAAGAACGCAATGTTTCCACAGACAAACTGCTGAAGTCAATTTAGTATTATTGGGAGGAATCAACAACCTATATGATTGTGTACCATCAAAAGTCGGGCCACTGTGCAAATTATTTGAGTACATACTATCTACTGCTCTTCGTGATTCAACAGAACGTTTTTGCTGATGTAAATGGATTTTGTCAACACACTTTAAACGATACTTTTCCTTGTTTGAATAATTTAAACTTGCCATAAGTTACATTAGCGGTTTAAAGGTAATAAGTGTTCTTATAACAAACATGGTCTGGCTGTATTTTGTCAACATCTAACATTGCTAGTCTATGGTGGCATACTGTAACAAAGAAATAATTCGATTTCTCCGGACGGAGAAGTTGCTAATTGAATTTCTCGATAGTCTTAGACGTCGCTTATCCATTTTCATTGAGTGAAGATGTGTCAAAGCTTTACCCATTGAGAATGAATAATTTCGCGGTGTAACAGTTACGTCTTCAAGCTACGGTAATCGCTGACTTTCTGCATTGACCAGATTAACGCAACTAATACATACTGTCTCTCGGGATGTTAGTGGTATTGAGTGTATTATGTTTGATGTTGACATATTACAAGCGAATTCCTCCAGACAAATTGATGATAATCACAGTTAAAACAATCAAGCATTGATAGAACCAGTTTTATAGCGATTGAGAATGATAATGCGGAGACAATATAGTTCACTATGGAATATTGCTTGGGGTCGGGGATTGAACAAAAAACGCACACGTATCTAGTCTCGCATCTTCGTGGTGATTATATGTCGAGATTCCTTACTTTAAGCTGTTCAACTTGTTTCACAATCTACATGAAATAAATTAAAGTGTAAACCAAATTTCATCATTTTAAGCTTTTAATTTGTCTATGAGAAACACCCGCATGCATGAGCATCACCCGTCTTTGACGGCTCTTGTTTCATCTATTGAGGTATTGACATGGTATGTCGGACATAAAATTTGTGCAAATGTCCCAAAGATCACAGTAACAAGTTAATACATGTAGTTCAAAGGTAAAACATGACAACTATTCAAATTTCCAACCTATAACTTGTGATACCCTCGCAAACAAAGTTTGAAGGGGGTATACTGGAGTCACCGTGTCTGTCGGTCGGGCGGGCGGTCAGACCCGGTCTGTCTGTCTGTTAGCAAAATCGTGTCCGCTCTCTAACTTTGTCGTTATTACTGGATTTTAAAATTGCTTGGTACAAATGTTCACCACATCAAGACGATGTGTCATGCGCAAGACCCAGGTCCCTAGCCCAAAGGTCACACATAGAGGTCAAATGTTATATAGGCATCCAAGTCGTGTCCGCTCTGTAACTTTGTTGTTTTTTACTAGATTTCACAATTGTTTGGTAAAAATGTTCACCAAATAAAGATGGTGTGTCATGCGCAATACCCAGGTCCCTAACGTAAAGGTCAATGTCATACTTAGAGGTCAAATATTAAAGACTCAAATAGGCATGTAAATCGTGTCCGCTCTGTAACTATGTCATTTCATATTGAATATTTATATAAGTTGGTACAACTGTTAACCACATCAAGTTCAAGAAATTTTAATGGCATAAACATATATACATGTTTGTCGCCACAAACAACTGGCGTTGAAAATATACAAATCAAATACAAAGAAATACAGTAGGAATTGGAAATACAGAAAAGCATGAGTAATATTATTCATACATACACAATTATGTAATATCTTACACACATACATTAAAATATGCATACATTATTTACAAATATAACATGGCAATTTCATTATGGATTATGATATATATATAGTTACAAAGGAAAGATTAAGGATTAATTGTTATTCTAGACATAGATTCTGTCCTTAATTTATCTGCGTGATACAAATAGGCAGCCAGATTAACTGTACTTTTTTCGAGGTGTTTTTCATTATATTGCAAAATTTATTTATTGTAGGCCAGGTACTGTAATATCGTTTTATATATTTAGTTCTCAGATCCTGATAATGGGGACACACAAGGAGAAAGTGAAATTCATTTTCGATCATATTCATGTTACATAATTTGCATAGCCTTAAGTTTCTTTCTATGTTTCTATGTCGTCCTTCTTCGATATATAATCTATGTGCAGAACATCTAAAACGACGTAACGCTGATCTGTGTTTATCATTGGATACAATAGAAATATATGATCCCCTTTCAAAATTCAGTTTAAAAGTTCTGTATGTTTCTAGTCTAGAGGAATTGTCTAAATCACTGAACCATTTTTGCAAATAGCTATCAGTTATCCTTTGACAAAGGCTAACAATAACAGAATCGTTTGCATACACATTATGTGTTCAAAGGTATGCAAATCCCATGTTTGATAACAATTTAATGAAGTGTTTGGTCCATGTATTAATATAGTTTCCATTTCTATCTTGCATATACATTAACTTATACATCACAGATTCAGGTTGTTTAATAATTCTGTACCAGTATTTGACTATTCTTATTTGTCTTACATACAACATAGGATACCTAGCAACTTCACCATAAACGGCTGCATTTACCGTATTCTGCTTTAGTTGCAAAATTTGTTTTAAAAATCGTATATGTATTTTTTCTATGTCCGGTTCATTATGGAACCCCAAACCAGAGAACCATAGTTTAATATAGGCGATATCATACTATCAAAAAATTTCAGCTTTTCAGAAATTGCCAAAGGCACAACATCATACAATGAGAATAATGCTCTCCCTGATTGATTAGCTAATTTCTTTTGGGTATGATAAAAATTGCCATTCGCACTAAGTGTCACACCTAGGTAAGTAAATTCCTTTACAACTGCTAATCTAGCACCATTATAAAAAAGATCTACGTTTTCTATTGTGTGTCCCCTTTTAAACACCGTACATACAGTCTTGTCCATGTTTACTGCTATACCCCATTTTAAGCAATATGCATGTAGCCTATCCAACAGTAATTGTAGTCCTTCCTTGCTGTAGGAAAATAGAACAGTGTCATCTGCAAAAAGTAATAAGAATATTTGCAACTGGTCAATTGTAAAGGCCTCAAAGTCATCACTCTCCATGTAATTGTGCATATCATTAACAAAGAATACAAATAGAAGTGGGGATAAAGGCTCACCCTGCTTCACACCCATATAGCTGTCTATAAATGTTGACAGGTCATTGTTTACTCGAACACACGACTTAACACTTTGATACATACTTTGTAATATTTTTACAACTTTAGTAGATACACCATAATCAATTAATTTAAACCAAATTCCATTTCTGTATACTAAATCAAAACATTTACGAAAATCTACAAAAGAACAATACAAAAAGAACAATACAATTTTTTCTTTTCGTGTTTAAGAACTTTGTCAATAATTGACGTTAAAACAAAAATACAATCAACTGTACTTCTACCTTTAACAAACCCGTATTGATTATCGGATAGTATATTATTATCATCTCCCCATTTTCGCAATCGAGTATCTAAAATAATGGATAATATTTTAGAAAATATGCTAGTTAATGTAATTCCACGATAATTATTAACATCATTCATATCACCTTTTTTGGGTACCGGAACAATAATACCTTTCGTCCATAATTCTGGATAAACACCGTTATCAAAAATATAATTAAAAAGTTGACATATGCTCGGGGCTAACTCGTTTTTACAAACTTTAAACATTTCAGGTGTTAGCAAGTTGATGGAGCCACCCTTACCATTTTTCAGGGTGGATATCGCTTTAATAACTTCATCAACTGTTATAACAGAATCTAGATCATCAACAAAATTGTTATCAGTAAAATTTGCGTCTGACAAATTATTCTCTACATCATCATTATTAAAAACATCAGTATTGGAATAAAGATTTTTAAAATGATCATGGAATTCGTCTACCGGTATATTACCGTTTTTCGTTTTTTTGCGTATATTTTTTATTTCTTTCCAAAAATTAGTTGGTTGTTTTTCAGCTAAAAAGTGCAATTTCTGTTTTTTTTTGTTATTGTATTGAGATCTTGCTTTCCTCTTTGTTAGCTTATAAATACATGTACGTCTATTTTCTTTCAGAATGTTCAAATGTTCTGGACATTTATTACGAGAAAATGCCTTATTTGATTGTCTAAGTGCACGACGTGCTTATTCACAATCACGATTGAACCAGTCATTTTTATATTTTCATGTCTTATTAGATTGGCGTGTGTTAGTCTTTACTGTTTTGCCACATACATCATATGCACATTTATACAATAAATCGGAAAACAATATTGTCAAATAAATCTATTATTGTAAGTTTTTCTTCATTTTACTTGGAGCTCAAATTTTTTTCAACCGCCATTTTTCACACATCAAGACGGTGTGTCATGCGCAAGACACAGGTCCCTAGCTCAAAGGTCAAGGTCACATTTCGAGGTCAAAGGTTAAAAGGCACAAAATCGTGTCCGCTCTGTAACTTTGTCACTTTTTATTGGATATTTATAATACTTGGTACAAATATTGACCACATCAAGACGATGTGTCATGTGCAAGACCAATGTCACTAAAGTGACGTCATCAGAACGTAACGAAAAACAGACAAACAACACGTTCTGTCAAAAGCAAGATGATAGGTCCTCTGTATCGTATGAAATTATCGTAACTACATTGGTAAAGAGTTGTGCAAGTCGTTTTTTAGGTTAAGAATGACACAAAGGCTTTAGGGATATGGAAGGGAATTTCCGTCATATGTCTATTGATCCTAATTACATTCTTATTCATGTTTCGTCATACATGTATCTATCTAGATTGCACTTCTATGTGTGGTTATTGCAAGTTACTTGATGCAAACGCCATGTATTATGTTCTATGTATGGTTCGTCATAGTTTGTATGTATTCTATTTGCAAGTCTCTTATGGTTACTGCATTTTTCTTGGTGTAAATGCCATGCTTGGCTTTTTTATACATGCTTCGTCTTAGTGTTTGATTCAATATTGCATTTCTATGTATGCTAATTGATCTTTTGCATAGGTATTATGCAATAGCGTATTTATGATTAAACTATCAATGAACTGCTATATGCATTGTTACAATCCAACTTAAATATCTTAAAGTTCCTACTTTATCTTATAGTACTATGTATCTATGTGAGATTCTTTACTCTCTTCAGGTAAAAAAATAAAAAGAACGATAATACACAATTGTATAAAATTACATTTACATATTGCCCGGTTGCAGTAAGGACTTGAACGAAAGACAAATAGCATTTGAACGAAAACGTAGTTGTCATTATGACGCCAGGTGGCGCTGAAGAACGTTTAGGATTAATGACTTCTCCCTTTCGCTGTGTGTTTTTTACGATCGCATTATTCTCACGGCAGTTCCGGTTTTATTTAAAGTACACGTAAATTCGGATAAAGTCCTAAATTCGGATAAAATTTAGTCGTACGCCCAATAACAATAATTTGACACGAAGTTTGTGATAATTACGATTGCTTTACATTTCCTACTATCTAAATTTCTATTTTAATTTCAGATTATACTTGAACATGAAGATAATGGCATTTTCCAGTCATCAAATTTCCAATGGGTGAATATAAGCAGATAAGTGTAGAAGTCGAAACCAGAAAATCGCCGATATTAACGCAAATTATCAATGCAGGTATGGTAAATTGTGTCACTTGCTTATAATATAATATATTGAATTAAAACACACCGGAGTAACTTAGTCTAAAAGTAAAAATGACGAAATATCGTATATAGGCCTACATAAAAGTACATCTATTTCAACCCATTTCGTATTCACTATGCTGTGTATTCTAAGTTTTTTAAGATGGCATGTACAGCATCATGTTATCAGGTATTACAACTACCTGATATTATGAATAAATTTATCTATATGG
Organism: Spisula solida; assembly: GCA_947247005.1. Classification (NCBI taxonomy): domain Eukaryota; kingdom Metazoa; phylum Mollusca; class Bivalvia; order Venerida; family Mactridae; genus Spisula; species Spisula solida. The sequence continues at coordinate 13,749,189 of OX365953.1, read as the reverse complement.
CTGTGTCATAAACTCAGTTTATAGCATTTATACCCAGATTAACACTAACCCTTTTATAAGATTATTGAAAATGCTTTCCACAGAATCAATGCATGGGTAATAGGCTGACCCTAACTTTGGTATTTAGAGTCTTACGGTTCCGGGTCAACGTGCTCGGGGTATAGTTCTCTACACCTACCAACTTCATCTTGGTTTAGTTTATTTACACCATGTTATAATATATTTTCAGCTCTACAAGTCAGAACTTCTTCTAGAAACCTTTGATACAGTACCGACCAAAGCTCCACCATGATCAACGGTAGCGGATCAACAAATATGTGGACTTAATCAAAATTTCAACAGCAACATTGCATGTGCCTCAGACATTATACAGTGCTGGTACAAGCACACATCTTGACAGTCAGATGACAATATAGACTATTGGTTATGTTCAGACCATGTGTTAACAGTGCCATGGGCTTCAGTGTCAACCCGCAATCTACGATAAATAATGAACATCCCATATTTGGTCACCAAGCAGACAAACAGAAAATCGCAGTGTTTTCAAACTTGGTGCACGTGTGATGGTTATGGATAATTTACGTCAATAATCACACGGCATTGTCAAGAAATATACCAAGCCCGTCAAGTCGTGATCACGTTGAAACAGTTGACCTGGTGATATCCTATGGCTAGTTTCTGTCACTTGTTGAAAGTTTTGAATCAAATAATCTGTGCGAACACATTGTGGTACTTTATTTTTGCCGATACTTCATTATACATGTACACCTTTAGTAGTACTTATTGGTGTGATTTCTATTGAAATCTCTATGTAGATGTTTAGAGGTAGGAACGGGTAATATCCTTCCTGTTCTGTTAAACTTTGACCAGAAAATTGTCAATGTTGATTTTAATCCACATGTGGAGAAGTTGGTGGTTCCTTGTGGAAAGGACTTTAAGGTAATGGCAAGTCTTACCATTCCATAAAATTTTCCAATCATGTAGATTTTCTTCCACATGTGGAAAGGTTGGTGTTACCTTGTGGAAAGGTAGAGAAAACATGCCAGGAAAACTTGTTAGGTGACTCGGCAGCTTTAAATGACATGTAGACAACAGTATTTAAACACTCTAAGAAAGTATTATTTATTCAATGTATGTATGTTTTGTTATTACAGTACAGCATCTTTGTATATAAAATGCACTTATTAAACCAAAATAAAATATTGCCTTTAATAAGTATAATTACTGTCTGTTGATTTATATCCTACTTTAACACTAACAGAATAATGCATATTTCTACACTCCATCATTTTTTATCTAGGTTCTCGAACCAGATCAGCCATTAACCTGGTCCTCGACCTTTAAGCATAAAGGTTCTTGTGCAGAATAAATCAAATGTTGCAAGAAAGTCATGCCTTGTTGAAGGTGTATAGAAGTAATTTTATTACATCTCATATACATTCATTATCTTAATCGCTGATAAAAACAAAGGCAGAAATTAAATTATAGTTGAGCCAACTGTTCAATTATGCAATGAAATAGAACGTTTGAGGACCAAGTTAATTGTTATATATCTCTCAGTCTGGAATTACTAGAATGTCTGTACCTTCAGCTTGGAAGGTAGAAAGTACTCTGGAGTGCTGTCACAGATAGAAAATGGTATCAAACTTCTGACAAATGGAAAAAGAGCTTAAAAATCACCATTCATCATTAACACAGGGAACTTAAAATATTTACTACGTAGTCAAGAGACTCAACTGACTCGACAGTGTTTCTACCCTGATTTCATCATGAGCCGATACATAAAATTCATGAAAACATCACATTTTTATCAGACAATGAATATACATTTTTAGTTTTACAATAATAGCACAATTAACCCTTTACTCCATATATGACTATATAAGACTAGTTTAACTGTGTACACCATCCCCATATACACTGAATTCCATAAATGAATAGACAATCCCCTTTAAGACTCAATAAAACCTCATACATATTGCCACCAGGGTAAGAGAGAACCCATTTTTTTCTTTTGTATGTCGGAACAGAAGTACGGGTGCTAATTTCAGACCTTCTGTCAGAAATAATCAAATGTGTTTGTTCAGACGACTGTACATGTGTTTGTAAATGAGACTATGACCAGTCGTCATTGCACTGGAATTTCATGTAAACTGTTTTTTCGGTTTCCTGGCATACTCCGGTTGCCCATGAAGATCTGCCTCTCCTAAAGATTACCTCTTCTTCAGAGTAGTAGATCACTTGGCGGTATAGGTTTTATCGAACCTGAAATGAGAAATAACATGAATAAGTTAACCATTGATCACACATATACAGCCTTGACAAGCTTGCTGTCTCAAAGTGGCTTCTTTTTAATATCTGACTTTCCAGTCTGGCTGAGTGTGCTACTGTATGAGTAGAATTTGTTTGGCTTTCATTAAATAAACTTTCCAACTCAAGTATGGGCTGGTGAAGCATAAAAGTTTTATTGTAGTTAAACTATTATTGATATATAATAGTATGTGTAAAATAAATTATGCTAAACATATTTCAAACAAGCAGAATATGGAACAAAAACATGTAGGCCTACCCATATGTTACCTCTTAACACTTTTAGGTAGATCTATAATGTCTAGAGTATTGGATCATGGATATTTTCCAATAAAAATATCAAATATTGCATTAGCAAAGTTCAGGATGACCTGACAACAACGCATTATATCAAAATAGACTTTTCAGTTGAGTTTTACTGGTTTAAACAAGTCCCATCATGATCCGTCCGAATATTCAGCTATATCCGAAATAGATACAGTTTTGTCATTTTGACGATTTATTCGTTTCGTAGTAGTTATTAGATTCAAAAACGGACGGTAATGGGTAAGGACATTGACGAATTGAACATAACAGCCTTAAATAGGTCATCCTCCTGGAAAATCGCAATATTCGCATTCGTGCAGTCGAAACAAATTATCATATCTTCTGTATCATCGGTTACATTGAAACCTTACCTGCATCTATCGACCCATTTTTCCTCCTACTATAGTCCGTCGGAAATCTTAATAAGCTGCACGATTGTGCAGGCAACGTACGATGTGTGCACCCAAACACAAAGCTATATACCATCGTATAGAGTTGTTGTTGTTGTTGTAGTATGTTGATGTACCCGGAAGTTGAAAATCGAAAACGAAAGTAAACGAGACTTACACATCATTTTGGGGGAGCAGTTATTTTATATTAATAGCATGAGAGTGATTTCCCCTGAATAAGAATGACATTCGTCCTCAGCTTAACTCGAAATAAAACAAGTCGACTTCTGTAGTAAGCAATTACCCTTGTAAACAGTCAAACTCTAATAATATAGGTTACCATTAATCATGTCAATCACAAACAAAAACAATCTTACTAATAAGAAAGCGTTTGCATCTAGTATAATACGAGTATGCCAATAGCATAAACGTGATCATTTTTAAAGGCTGGACATATTCATTTACACCAAGAGACTTGCAAGTAGAATACATAGAAATGCAATATTGAATAAAACACTAAGATGAAGCATGTATAAGAAAGTCAAGCATAGCATTTACACCAAGAAAATGCAGTAACCATAAGTGACTTGCAAATAGAATACATACAAATTCAAAATAAGATTATACAACTATGACGAACCATACATAGAACATAATACATGGCGTTTGCATCAAGTAACTTGCAATAACCACACATAGAAGTGCAATCCAGATAGATACATGTATGACGAAACATGAATAAGAATGTAATTAGGATCAATAGACATATGGCGGAAATTCCCTTATAATTGTATTATACACTAACCAAATCTTACACATTAATTTATGAATCTGCATGAATATTTGTGTTTATGCTTTTTAATAACACACGTTTGGTTAAGTTATAGTTACTAGAACACATTAAGTAAATTTTAATGATTAAAAAGGGCGGAGCGAGCGAAGCGAAGCGAGTCCTTTTTAGTCATTAAAATTTACTTAATATGTTCTAACTAACTTAGAATATAACATTCTACATTCTGATTGGCTGATAGAAAGTAGCGCCAACGCATGACGTCAAGTCTGTGAAGAGAAAATTTTAATGATTAAATGTTCATTCAACCGCCAAAATTCGGCGTTTTCATTGGCTCATAATGTAGGTTATATTCTAATAAAGATTTTTCTTCAAAATTAACAAGTAATTAAGAATTGCAAGCAATACAGAAGTCCCCTACCGGTTTTAAGCCATTTTCAATGTTTCTGTTGCCATAACAACCACAATTTTAAATATCTTTGGACGTGCATTATCCCCCTTTTGCCCCCTATCTACATACCAAGTTTCATAAACCTAGCTTGGAAACTGTTTGAGTTATGTCAGGATCCAGATTTTTTGACGGACGGACGGAGGGCAAACCTATAGTCCCATCCGGTCAAAAACCGGTAGGGGACTAATTACAGCGATCACTGAACCATGAATCATCAAACACGTTTACATTCAAAAGACAAATAATTCTGCGATTTTTCACTCAACAACATGTTGATTTTTAACTTAAAAATACAGTTAGAATTTTCTGGTCAAGGGGAGGCAACTCTTCCAAAATTGCATTTTGATCCAAGATGTGTTATTATTAAATTAATTGGGCTTTATTTTTATCATTGGTTTCTTTATTCTGTCTCTGTGATAATAGGTCAGCAAAGTGCCTAAAAGTGGCTTATTTAAGAAGTAAGATGGACCCAAAAAGTAACAGCAAGAGTTATATACCAAAATGTTCAGGACAGTCTCAAAATTATCAGACTGCCGGCATAAATGCAAGTTGTTGGTGCGGCCCCTAAAAATCCAAGATGGCCGCCATATAATTCAATAAGATGCTATTTTAGTGTAATGTTTTTAGATTGTTTGTGAATAAAGATTGTGTCATCAAAGTTCACGCAAATATCAATCATGGTATAGATAAAAGAACTAGATGGTTTCCGTTATTGTTCAAGGTCAAATTCAAGGCCAAATGGCAAAAATCGCCGAAATATGGCATATTGACTTCTTTTATTGTTTACTAATACTATCTGCAAATAGCCTTTTTTGCATGGATTTATGTTTGGCATTGTATGACTTCTATATTAAATGTTTCAAAAACATTTATGGTTGGTTGCCATGGAGAAATAAGAAGTTTTGTACACCTATATCTCAGCATTATCTCTACAGTCAATTCACTAAAAATGCCATTTAGATTTGAGTAATGACTCTAGATTCTGTTTTGGTATTATCAATGTTCACAGAAATATCAACCAGGCTCTAGACAAAAAACAAGAGGATGTCCGTAATATGTCAAGGTCAAATTCGAGGTCCAATGGCAAAACAATGTCATTTTGACTGCGTTACTGGATAAAATTGTTGTCAGGTTGTAATAAACTCAATTGAATTGTAATTCCAGATATCCAAGCTGCGTATGTTGAAAATTTCAACATTATCAAACGCGTACGTATTGACCGAGTTATTGGTAAATATATACATGCACACTTTGTTAAGTGTATATGGAAAAAGGATTCCGAATTCTGATGTTATATAATTTGATTTATAATGTTTAACCATACGGGTTGTGTGACAATTGTCCTGTTTATTTTTAACTTCCTTGTAATACATTTGGATACATATCACAAACATTTCTCATTTGAATAAAACCAAACTTTCTCATAACTTATGTTAAAAATATGTTTTGTATTCAATAATGTTTGGCACAATCATTTTCCCTTCGGCGGGGTATAATTTATATATTATATTTATATATAAATGATATTGTGTCATATCTAAGTTTATACTAATTTATTTAAGGTCGATTGTGAAACAAGTTTTTCCAACTTATATTAATCACTCTCGACACCTCATTCCTGATGTTATCCATCGCCACGAGGGTATGAGAGAAGAGAAGCCAGTTTCCCTTTTATGCTGAGCGTCTAGCAAGGGAATTTCTGGTACCATTTTTATTTCGTCTTTGGTATGACGCGGCCAGGGATCGAACCCGAGACCTCCCGCACTCGAAGCGAACGCTCAACCACTAGGCTATCTAAGGTAACCTTGATACAGGCATCGATATAGAGGATAGGAAAGTGTGTATTTTGTTGTTCGCTGATGATGTAGTTCTCCTAGCAGATACAGCTCAGGACTTACAGACTCTATTAGATGCATTGAGTGGTTGGTGTTCGCAGAATAGAATGCAAATTAATAATGATAAATCTAAGATAATGCATATTAGGCCTAATAGCATGGTAAAGTCAGATTTTGTATTTCATAATGCAAACGATCCTTTAGAGATTGTATCACATTACAAGTATTTAGGTGTTGTTTTAAATGAAGTTTTAGATTATTTTGAAATAGTGTTGCAAGATCAGCTTCGAGAGCATTAGGACCGATTATATCCAAAAGCAAAGCTTTTGGTGATTTCCATTATTCAACTTTCACAAAATTGTATGATACTTGTGTCTGGCCCATAATAAATTACAGTGCACCTATATGGGGTGATAATCATATTCGTGTATTAATGCGGTTCAGAACCGGGCAATGCGTTTTCATCTTGGAGTTGGGAAATACACGTCAAATGCTGCAGTATCGGGGGAGATGTGTTGGAAACCACCTGTTGTTAAGCAATGGGGTCTGTGTTTAGACAGCATTTTAGAAATGTTCATATGAATAATAATAGAGTTAATAATAAAATGTTTGAATGGACCGAATCTTGTAATGTTAAAAATGGTTTTAAACGAATAAAAGCCTGTCTCCACGACATTGGTATGTCACATGTAATTTAGTTAGATGTCAAAAATTCAAACAAGAATTGTAAAAGAAATTGAATGTAAAATATCTGATAAACAAATTGTTATTTGGAAAAACTTAATTAATAGAGAGACTGGAAACAGAAGTCATGGAGGAAACAAATTAAGAACATATTAGCTTTTAAAACAAGATTTTGAAACAGAATACTACGTTGGAAAAAATATTCCTTTTAAGTACAGAAGTGCCTTTGCAAAGTTCAGGTGCGGAGTTGCACCCTTACGTCTGGAAACTGTTAGATTTGAAAATATTGCTGTTAGTAATAGAACATGTTTCCATTGTACACGTACAGTAGAAAATGAGATGTATGTAATCCTCCATTGTCCAGTTTATGTCGATATTAGATGTCAACTATTGGATACTCTGGATACATATAATGAATGTCAGAATATGTCAGATTCAGAGAAATTTATCTTCATTTTTACCAATGAGAATTTGATGTACATTGTATTTGTCAGCCAAAACCTGCTATAACATACTCCAAGAACGGAGGAAACTCCTGTATAAGTGATAGATTTTTATTATACATTTGTAACTGTAAATATGTATAGCTGTTCATGAAAACAACTTTTTAACATATGGCAATTTTTTAATGTTGTATAATTTTGCCAACATAACTGATTTATGCTGCTGTATGTCTACAGGGTGATCCATTAATTCCGCACATTAGTAAATGCTTATAACTTCAACATCTTTAAAGCTATCATATTAAAGAAAACATGTAATTGCAGAGTATATGTGTAAGTTTTGTTCTGATCTAAAACGGATATTCAACAAAAGAATCCTTATCTAAAGCAGACGTTCAATGTGACCACCCATTTTCTCTGAAACGAGATTTAAACGTCGTTTTAAATTCTGTACACGACGCTTTGCATGCAGCTTAGTAACCAGTCTCTTTCCCCCGATGAATCGAACGTTTCATTTCATTGGACACATCAAACAATATTCCTTCTTGAAGGCACATGTGTACTTGGACACACTTTTCAAGTTTTCTTTTCACTTAAATCGCATTCTTTCCCAATTAATAATAAAGTTTTATGATTCGAATTTGGAAATACTCAAATTAATGACGTCAACAAAGATGTCATAACTTCACTTTGACGGCACAATGCCAAATACTTTTTTCATTTCAGCAGAAAATTTTATTTATTACCTTTCCAACAATACCAAATTTATATGTGTAAGTGAAGAAATAGTGACGTTATAGGCATATACTCATGTGCGAAATTAATGGATCACCTTGTTTATAAGTCTTAAGATACATATTATGTCATATTTTAGTGCTTTAGATTTAATACATACATCTAGACTTATTTGATTTTATCATAGAGGATTTATAATATTTTAGATGTATTGTAAGTTTACTACTTCCAGTCTCTTATAAATCAATCATGATTCTTGTATTATTGCATTTATATAATTTCGTTGTATAATTGTATTTTATATATGAAATGTGAATGAGATTTGAATAAATAATTGAAGTGAAGTGAATTGAATTGAATTGGTATATGGCTGTGACTGTGACTGCTTGTTGTTCCAAATGCTTTTAAACACAAAACGTCCATGAAAACTGGTTACAACGTTCGTAAAACGTAATATTGTGAGAACCTAAATTCTTAAAAAGCATCCAAAACATTAGAGTGGAAGGTTCTGGTATCAATTTCATACGAGTATAAACTAGCACATGCAGAACACCTTTAAACTAAAACTCTTAAGCATCTTTAATTATACACGCTTGATAAAATCAAATTATCGCGAAAACTGGATACAACGCATGCTACATGTAAACGTTAAATAATTTGTTACCTGAAATCACTAAAGTTTTAATTAAAAAAACAATGGCGGAGATTTTGCCATGAAATTTGGGATATAACTTCTGTAAGTGTTACTCTACTTGCTACATGTACGAAAACAGTAACTATGCTGTTCAACCATTATTTTCGTTTAACTTGGGTTTGATCAAAATTGAGAAAATACATACTTTAAAATAGGATGTAAAGTACAACCATCTTGCACAGTCTAAAATAAACGAAACTGTATGATTCATGCATATTTATGTTGTTAAAAGTCAGACTTTTTCAGTAAAATGCAAAGTTCAGTTTTTAGGGGATTTTCACAAAATCTAAGAATATCTTAAACACTCATTTAGACTTTTTCAGTAAAATGCAAAGTTCAGTTTTTAGGGGATTTTCACAAAATCTAAGAATATCTTAAACACTCATTCAGCAAAACTGTTAGGAACTTCTAAAAGCATTACCATCAATGTGTTCGTCATAATTATAACAGGTAAAGTTATATCAAAGACCATAGAATAACCTTAGATTGCTTGAGGATTTGAAATCTGCGTTTGACTGTAATGAATACGTTGATGCTATTTTAATGGATTTATCATAATTATATAAGCCGAGCATAGCCTATATTTGCTAGTCAGCTTTCTGTTGAAATATGGCAGGTATATGAGTGCCTTCACCTGTATTTGAACTAAGGTCGCCAGATTAGACGGCAAGCGCGCTAATGATTGAGCTACGGAGGTCCACATAAAAGACTTTGACTGTCAGTCACATAATATTTCACTGCACAAATCATGTTATGGGGTTATGATGCCTCTAACCAGTAACAAAATTCTTATCTGTCAAACCGTAAACAGCAAATTAAAATTGGTGAAATCGTCCTTCAACCCCCTTGAAGTGCTAAATTTAGGTTGAGAGCAAATTCTTATCGACTGGTTTAGTTTTAACTGCATGCAGGCAAAACATATTCAAAGCTATTGATGTTGGGAAAAAGACTTGTAAATAAATTTCTGTTTTTGTGTGGCGTAAACGCCACACAATGATATTACCATTTTTCAGCTTACGACCAATTTAACGCATTAGGCCTCGGCAAATAAATAGTTCTATGATTTGAACAATATTACAAGCATGCAACACAGGTTACACGTATCATTGGACCTGATTTGTTTACATTACCAACATTTACTTATATTAAGACCAAAAATTATATCAGACTTTTATTTTTAGAGGATATTTATAGCAAATCATTCCGCAACGGACTATATTTTTACTACCAACGAATGTTCTCACTGGTGGCGGGAATCTAAAATAGTTCCCACGGCTTTCAATCGTACTATACTGTAACGTATGTAAATCTCCCCGCCGCTGCACATTGCAGACGATGACCTAATTATGTTGTATACAAACATTGATGCTATATATAGCTGGCGGGGGGAACTGAAATAGTTCTACGTACATATCGATCGGCCGATTAACAATGTTACCGCGGTAAGCGTTAAACGCACTAGTCAATTTCTACCCTGCTTTATATAAGACCTCATAATTTTCGTATCTATTATCCGATTTTGAATATTTAAAGCTTGTAATGAAGCAGAGATATATGTCTCTCGTTTAGACAACATTCAACACGATACCCTAATTATTAAATCCACGGCGACGAGTAAGAATCCGTTCCGCGTAAAAGTAAGTTTAAAATATCCCGTTTTATACCAAATAAAAATTCAATCAACGGTCGAAAATCATCAATTATTAATTTAATATTCGATCGATTTTGTTCATTAAAGCTTGTTTTAAAAGTTAATACTTTAAGGTTTTATAAAATGTAAAACTTGATTTTAAAGCATTAATCGGCCGATCGATATGTGTGAGCGAAACCATGTTTACCCCTTTTACATACGTTAATATAGACTGTCATATACATTTAATTAACATGCGTGGTCATACGGAGAATAAACAGTCACTTATCTTGACACTGGTCGAATTCTCCAAGTCGTTAAAAATGGTATTTGTAAATATCCCTTCATTGTTGCTCAGCATAGTTACTTAAGTAAGTTCCAGGTAACTGCTGGTTCTCTTGGTGTCTTTAGCAGCACAAATGTTTGAGTAAGGGTGGGCTTATCAGAACTGTGACATAAAATTATGATACAACCTGGATTCGATATTGGATTTAATGGCATCAGTACGCCACACAACAGTACTTTCAGTGCTTTGATTAATCTTGGTAATACAAACATCTCACGTGATGAAGTAGTAAAACTCATGGGAATGGACATTGACTGCAACCTGAAGTTTTGATACACATCAAAGTAATATGTGCAAAACGGCGGCACAGTAAGTAAATGTACTGAAGAGAATTGGCTAGAACCTTAGCAGACTTGAGTAGACTCACCATTTCTCATACCTTCGTACTTTCGAATTTTAATTTTTGTTCACTTTTGGCAATAAGGCTTGATTTTTATTTGGTAACACAAATAAATAAGGATTTATGTCTAAAGGATCCTACCTCCTTTCATGCACTTGAAAAGCATCCGTATGGAACCTTATCAGTCCGTAACTTGGCACTGACCACAGAATGACAGGTTCATATACGGATCTGTTACAGATTAGATACGGAATACCTACGGATTAGATACGTTCAACGCGGATGAATACTTTAAGATCTAGATCATAACGTTTTTAGCTTACCTGTCACACCTCCGACTGTCCACAATTTGCTTGGTCACAGTTTTAGCTTAATCATTATGAAACTTGGTCACCATGGTCATCTTAACAAAATTTAGGTAAAGTTAAGTATTCGGTCATTGGGGCTCAAAAACTAGGTCACAAGGTTAATTCATAGAAACATGCTGCATTTACTGGATTCTTAGAAGCAATAAAAGTTTGGAATGATGTCACCATTAAGGGGCTTGCATGAACTACTACGACAGGTGAGCGACCTAGGGATTTCGGTCCTCTTGTTTTTCATCCGCGCCTGGATTTTGAACCTTTTAAATTGTCCGGTTACACGTCAATCAAGAGGGAGCTTTATAGGGATTACTGGCGTATTCTGGATAATAGTTCTCAGTAGTCACCCGGGTACTAGCACATTTGCAGCAGACCTTTGCGTTGCAAAGCTATTTAGTTATTTATGCTACGTTTAATTACAAACCATATTCATGCCTGGAACTAATCAGGGCAATACAAATTTACAAAATATATGAATTGGGTAACAAATATATAAACCTTGTCGTGCAGATAAGAAAAGAATTAGAATGACCGCAATGCGGATAAGGCACAAAATGTGCCCGATCGTCATGGGCACAAGGAATGATAAGAAAAATAATTGGCATAATCATCGTGCAGATAACGAAAATAATTCAATTATTGGCACAACCGTCTTGCGCATCAGGAAAATAAATGGCACGACTGTCGTGCAGATAACGAAAATAATTGCATAAGGAAAACTATTGGCACGACCGTCGTGCGGATAAGGAAAATAATGTGCATGACCATCATGCGTATAAGGAAAATAATTGGCACGACCGTCGTTCGGATAACCAAAGTAATCGGGACGACCGTCAGACGCATAAGGAAAATAATTGACAAGACCGTCATGCGGATAAGGAAAAAAATTGGCACGACCGTCATGTGGATAAGGAAGATAATTGGCACGACCATACAAATAAAATCGACCACAAACTGCCAAAAAGGATTTCACGAGCATCTGTCAATTCACGATGCGCTTTGAAGACTGCCCAACTCGACTGAATCAATCTAATGTCATAAGTCGGTGACATTTCTTCATTTTGGTTACTAAACTTTTAAACGATGTTCACATTCATTTAACAGTTTTCAATACAGTGTTAAACTCGTACACTACAGTCACAGTGTAACACACGATGTCTTGTACTGATGTAACAATTGACTAATGCGCAAAAACGAAATAGCAAAGCACAATAGATGCATAACAGTGTTCAAAAGTTATTTACATTTATTTACATTTTGGGTCGAATCGGTACGAGTACGACAGTGACTTACTTTCACATTCAAGGTTTAAACTCTGTATCGGATGTTGATTAAATTGCATTTCTACGTTCGTTGTGAGTATTAAAGACGATTTTCCTTGTTCAACAAGTACTCGCATCGTGTAATCAGTTATTTAACTGAGTATAGATATACAACGACCTTCGAAATATGACCCTAGGACGAGTTCATTTGCTAAGGTTGAAACGATATTTACCGTTATTTTTCTAATATTTTACGGATATATATTATAAATTCACGTTAACTTTCAAGTTGACATCGTTGCCTAGTGGTTAAGATCATCTACACTCAGAAAATTATTTTATATGGGCTGTGGTTCGAGCGCGCTGCTAAACTTTTTTTATAATTTTATTATGATAATACATGCTTTTTATATATTTTATTACTTAAAGAATGATAAAATTATGTTTTATGTTTAATACAAATTTTGAAATTTGCTTTGTTTCGTTTATTTTATGATTTTAGTCCGCCCTGGATATTGTATTTATTGCTCAGATGACAAACGGGTTGAATTACAAACTATTTTCATCCTTGGTTTCGCTGGAATCACCGCTCTAAGAATATTCTGTAGAAACGTCAAAATTAATAAGCGTTTACTCTGGTAGTACACAGTATATGGAACACAGTTTAGGTGACCGTTGACCGATATTTCTGTTCAACAGTCTTGACGTGGGAATGTTTTCAATGATTAAAATACAAAGGAAATAAATAAATTTTAGAAGTACATTTGTATTTGTAAGATAGACATGCACGCGCATGTTTTATTTAGAAAATAAAAGAAAAATATTCAAAATAGGTGGGATTCGAACCCAAGCAAAAACATATATTTAGATCCATAAGCAGTAGCTTAGCCTACTGCGTCTTAGAATATAACCTACATTATGAGCCAATGAAAACGCCACATTTTCGCGGTTAAATGAAAATTTAATCATTAAAATTTTCTCTTAACAGACTTGACGTCATGCGTTTGCGCTAATTTCTATCGGCCAATCAGAATGCAGAATGTTATATTCTAAGTTAGTTAGAACATATTAAGTAAATTTTAATGACTAAAAAGGACTCGCTTCGCTTCGCTCGCTCCGCCCTTTTTAATCATTAAAATTTACTTAATATGTTCTAACTATAACATGGAGGACGATGTAAGCTTCAATTTCAAATAATTATTTCTATTCCGAATACACCCCTTTTACCTGGATTATTTCATTATTAAAAGTGCAGTTACGCCCGAACGATTGTGGTTTATCTTATATCGTCTTTTTTTGATAAGATTTTATCAAAACAATGCTATCCAAACCCTACTTCCGCTGACTCACTATGGATACGGTAATGGATACGGGCTTCGCGTCTTGAAGTTTTTATCCACCCTTACTGAATGTTTGTTTATGTTATTGAATACATTTTAAAATAATAATTATTTAATAGAATATGTTCGGGCTCTATAGTGTCGTGATTAAGAAACTTCAAATATTATTCCATTCACTTCTTCGCACTAAATTGGTAAACCGGAAATAACTTTTTAAAAGCATTAGTACCGACTGACAGACTTAACGAATACATGCACGGGCCTATTACCATTCTGTTAATTTCTAAATAATAAATTCTAATTGGCCATCTGTCTTATGGGGGCCTGGGTCTTGCGCATGACTTGTCGTCTTGATGTGGTGAACATTTGCACTAATTCATATAAATATCCAATAAGAAATGACATAGTTACAGAGAGGACACGATACACATGCCTATTTGAGCCTGTTAACCTTTGACCTCTAAGTGTGACCTTTGAGCTAGGTACCTAGGTCTTACGCATGACACATCGTCTTGATGTTGTGAACAATTGTACTAAGTTATATAACTATCCAATTAGAAATGACATAGTTACAGGGCGGCATGGATTTCACAACTTTTGAACACACACATACACGCACCCACGGAAAGGGTGAACACTATATGCCCTTCCGCAATTTCATGGCGGGGCAATAATTAATCCATCCTCCGTCTATATGCAAAATCCCACCTTTGTATTCTTCTTTTTCGATGAGATTTTCGAGTCTAAAACAAATACTCTCTTTCAATAGAAATTGACCCTTCTGGTGTTTATTGTGGAGTGTTTTGTCTTATTTCAAGACTGTAAGACCAATGTATCAAACATATTGAGAGTATCACTCTAACTAAATCGCAACGATCATGTACTTCAATTCTTCAGAGATTGTCTTTATGAACGTAATTTATTTATGCTGTACTCGAGAATCTAGTGATAGTTTGTTTTCACAAAGCATTACTTTAGTTTGTCTCCAAGCAAACGAGTTAAGTGATTTCTCTAGGGAACTCGTATTCAGCTAAATAAATTAGTGTTCATATTGTCATCGTTCAATACAAAATGAAATAAGAGAGGTGCCAAAGCACATTCCAATTAGATCTGTAATTTTGAATTAGACAAATAGCAATTTACGACACTGTAAATAATTTTATGGAAACTTTTGTGTCGTGTCAAATAGCCGATAAATGAATAATTAAATTGAATCGTTACACAGAAGGCAATCGTACAAAGACAATACATACCCACATACTTGTCGTGGAACTATTCATATATACACAGTTTATAACACATATTGACGAGGTAAACCAAGTGACAAACGTGTACGAGAATGCAGGTTTAAGGATTCTCCATCCAATTATTAGAATTCATTATTATGGAACATAACCCAGGTCATGATGTAAGTAAGAAAAATAAGGTGGAACATTCAGCGTTATTGCCAGAATTAAGAAATGTACATTCACAAATTAAAACATTCGAATGTTTATATCTACATTTTATGCATCTCACGAAACGAAGAATATAACAATTAACAATTACTCGTATTACACTGCATACTGCTACACACGCGACTGAGGGTCATCCGTAAAATTCGTGTAACAACTTTCCCAATAAAGAAGGTTCTCAACCAGCGCACTCTAATGAGCAGCTGAAGTTTCACATTTAGCCTGCAAGTCTGGTCTATGGCTTTTTCATAATGTTTCTTAATTTTTGTCTGTATGTTGTTCATATTAACCTACAAGTCAAATAGTTTTCCTCGGTCAGATAATTTACAGACCAGTATTTACTACAGTAACTTTACTTAAGAAATAATTTTATCGTAGAACAAAGCACAGTTACTAGTTTGGATGCGCACCTGAACAAGCTTTATTTTAGATAAAACACAGGTACATGTTTATTAATTCGATTCTAATATAGCCAATATTCCGCATTTGATATTTAAGTACAAAAAGACGTAGTAACAATAGCACTACGTTCTTCATCGAACGGCTTATTTGCAGTTGTCAGTCGTAGCTGTATTTTATCGTTAATTCGTGCACACCATGATTTCCTCTATGTGTATATGGCTGAAACCGCTTGTTGGTTAGAATACCAGTTAATCCTACCTAATCAACGTGGTAGGGAAGGGGAAACACTCCATAAATTCTTTTGGCCTAACCATTTTCAAACATTCTACATCAATAGTAACAAAGCAGACCCCCGTCGTGATTCGAACATTGAGACCATTTACACCAGACTACTGGCGAATTCGTGAAGATGTGTCTAGACGGTACATCTCAAGAAACTGTGTGATAGAAGTATACTACTTGTAACTACACAGTACATTTTTAAACCAAAATGTACTGTCTAGACTCACCTTAAGTCAGACTGACACATTAGCCAATCAGGCATTGACATGTGGTCACGTGCTCCTCCATAGTCAAATTTCTTTAGGCTTTCCAATATACCCCCGGCCTCTAGGCCGAGGGTACTAAAGTTAACAATTCTACCGTTTGGAAATTGAGTTTGGACAATAAGTCTTTCTGAATTTAAACTGCAGCGTATACTACTTTTCCGCTCGTTGTATTCATTTGCGATAACAGGTCTAGATCATTAGCGCGTCCGCTGCTTATCGCTCGCGTGTCACCGAAGCACAAACGGTTGTGATAACTTGCTATACTAGATGTCTGTCGGCGACAAATAATTATTAATAAGATGGATGTAACTAAAGGTGCATCTACAAGGTAAGTTTTGGTGTATACATCTTGACTTATAAGTCAAAATGTACCGTGTAGTAACGAGTTTACCACACATTTTCGAGAGTTGTACGACACATTTATTGGATAGTGGCCGCAGTACAGAAATGGCTTGGTGTAACACCGAAACGAAGCTGCTCATAGAATTATACCATACAGTATGGTACAGATCAACTCTACACACAGTCCTATTAATTGGTCTACCTCAACCGACTCCATTGTTAACAAGTGTTTGGAGAGAAATAACGTGTGGTTTATAAGTCATGATGTACCGTGCAGTTAGGGAAGATGTACATCTTGTGAAGTGTACATCTTCGCTTTATACACCAAGACTTACCGTTTAGATGCACCTTAACATAGTGCTATGCAATTGAAATTCCTGAAGAAAAGCACGAGCTCGAAAATTTGAACAAAACGTCGTCGTTATTTGCACGATTCGCTCGCTTACGATAAGCCATATTCGGCGCTGTGTAACGAATTCGGCTTGCTTTCCACAGGCGGCTTGCTTTCCACAGGCACAGTTGCATTTAGATAATTCATCGAACGAGCATCTCATGCAGTCAAGAGAGTGAAACTAGGATGCTGTCAAGAGAGTGAAACTAGGAAAACGTGATGTAACACGGAATTAAACACATTATGCTACAATAATACTGAGGACTACAGTATGTGTATTATGTGCATGAGCTCTAGTATTGTGAGCTGTATTTTACCCTAATAATGGCCCTCCCCTTTAATAGCCAAAACGTATTTTATAGGAGATATTTTAGTTTTCAGCTGATCTTAGCAGCTGCTTCAACTTCCAAGTCGTTAAAAGTAATCGAACACTTGCCATTATTCGCCCACCTGAGTACAAATTTGAGCAATTGTGTTAGCCCAATGCTCATCTTAATCCAACTGGTAACACGACAGTGATGTCGCGTCATAAAACATACAGAAAACGTAAGGAAGACGCCCACGGTACATCGTTAAAACATTTACTAACTATTCACTCATATTAAATCAATCGTCGATGCATGCGATCAGCGATACAAATACGTTTCTGTCTTCAAAATAAATGTTCCCAATTTACATATATTTCCCAATATCAACAAAATTTCCCCCAAAATGTTCGTCTACAAATTGACGCATAAGAGTCACAATAAATCCTATAATGAACATTGAGGGTGTCGGAAGATAATACGATAATATCACGATGTAGATTGTTCGCGGGTTGTCTGGAGAGTAAGACCATACGTTTTGTTATTCTATCTTCCTTCGGGGAATACTTGAAGTTAGTTACATGAGTAGAGTAATTGTATTTCGCTCCGTTGGGATGGATTTTCTATCTTCTTTATGTTAATGTTTACATATGAACAACACCATTCACTGTATCACATTCACTTTCCACAGGTTCCGTTATTATGTAAACAACAGTATTTTAGTGTTTGTTCATTACTGGAACATTACTGGAAGTTCTTTTCTTCTGAAGGTTACAAATTGTTTTGTACTTGCCCACATTCGCGACCTTACATAGCGCAACATTAGCTCACTCAACAACCTCCATTTGTTTAAACTTTACCAGTTATAATATGGCGTCTCTTCACCTTAAGCGTCTTGCATTTTGAATCATCCTTTCAAACAACTCCGAAACACAAGAGTTTGAACTGAAAGTTCGTGCTGTTTACGATATGTTAGCTTCAAACGATTTGCCATTATAACTTGTTCGTGTAGGTATCTCCAATACATGCAAATTGGTTGTTATTATTGTGTATGTGTTATATTTATCACGTAAATACTATAATAACTAAGAGGCTAGCAGTGCTGATTATAGCCGCTACGCACTCGTGATTTAATTTTTCCGCAACCAAACTCCTGTCTGTGTTTTATTCAACGACAACATTCAAGAATATATTTTTATTTCTTAAACGAAAAGTTTTTCCAGTTTTGCCACATGTCCCGTCTTGAAGTTATTCCATGTAATACTGTGGGTAGGGTCTATAAGCAACTTTAACCTGTCGCTGGTCAAGTCAAAGGCTCTCGATGCGATTTTATGGTCCGGAAAAATATTACTTAAGTTAACCTCAAGGTGAATTAGTGCAGCCAGAATTGTCCGACGGTAGGGAAAACAATCGTGCCCATAAATCATTTATTCACCGATCTTATCAATCTTGGTGTCAATCGTTAGTGGAATGATTTCTCTTTAAGGAAAAATCGCTGTCATAACATATGTTTACACACAGAAAGTAAAATCCGACCGCAAACGGTCACACAACTTGTCAAAAGGCCTTTCCGAAATCATCTGATTGCAGAAATTCTCAGATTGTTCATCTATCGACAATATCGTAATGATTGAACAAATTCCTTCGATAGTTCTTTCCTGTACATCAAATATGTACCCTTATGTGTCGATAAATAGATTAAACGTAACAAAACGAACCTATTTTCTTCACGCTCTTTGTTGTTGTTTCGATTTCAACGGCCATGAGTGCAATGCGCATGCTCATGACGTTTTGTAAGACGTCCTTTCATTGGTCACAACGGAGGTGTGTCTGTCGCTGACTAATGAAACGTGGTATTAGAAAATTCCGAGCGCATGCGCTTTGGTTTGTCATGAATGTTTACGAACGATTGAAAACATATCATGAAGAAATAAAAGTTCGATTTGTTACGTTTAATCTATTTATCGAGACTTTAAGGGTACCGCGGGATTCTATTTGATGTACTAGAATTAACTACCAAAGGAATTTGTTTAATCTTTAAGATTTGACTGTGTTTTTATAGTTGATAGTTGGTCAATCTGAGAATTATGCAATCAGATGATTTCTTAGATGCGTTAAATGTCACAGTTTGTGACAGTTTGCGGTCAGATATGACCTTCTAATGTGTACGCATATGTTATGAAAGCGATTTTTCCTCAAAGAGAAGAAATCATTCCTCTCACGATTGACATCAAGATTGATAAGATCGGTGAGTAAATGGTGGATTTATGGGCACCATTGTATTCCCTACCGTCGGCTGCACTAATTCACCTTGAGGTTAACTAAGAGTTATATTTTTTCCGAACCATAAATTCGCATTGAGGGACTGTGGGTCAAGTTATATTGTTTTAAGTGTCTTAGTTCACAGTTTATGTCGCAAATGAATGGTGGTCTTCTATTGAAAATTCAGGGCAATGCAATATAAAGTGTTCAAGAGTTTCATTATCAGTAGAACATAATCTGCATGTAGGGTCCATCTTATTCTTGTTTATAGAACGCTGTCCGGTGAGTATTTTCAGTCGGACCTTAAACGAGCGGCTTCCCTGGTTATGATGACGCCATGAAAGCTAAATATTGTTATAAATTCCCATTTTCTAAAGTTACGTCGGAGAAAAATAATCCATCATCCGACCCTCAGGTGAGATATCCTTAACCTGCATAGAAGCTCATGGTGAGATATCCTTAACCTGCATAGAAGCTCATGGTGAGATAACCTTAACCTGCATAGAAGCTCATGGTGAGATATCCTTAACCTGCATCGAAGCTCATGATGGATCCTTATAATCTTACATAGGCGTACACGCGACATAGAGCGGACTATTTTAGTTTCGGGATTTACGTGTTCCTGACGATATTAAGCTAACAAGACGAATATCAATAGGATATAATGCATCTTCTTGAGCATAACATAACATCGTAGGCTTTATTTACGTTAGATCTAGTATTTATGATTGTTATGAACAACAACGTACGACAAATGTCACGTTATGATGACGTTATGTTGACGCCATGAAAGCGAAACAATGTTATAAATTCCCAAGTAAAATAATCCATCATGAAACAGTCAGCTGAGTTCCTGGTTAAAATGCCGACCCCGAGGGTGAGATATCCTTATCTTTAATAGAAGCTCATGATAGATACTTATAATCTGCAATCTCTGACTTAAGTAAATGCAATACTATTGGAGTTAATTATCAATGTTGAAATTATTGGTTTACATGTATATTATAGCATAAAAACGGTGATTTTGCTCATACGTTAACGTTAAACCTTGTGTAAACATAAAGATTCGCGCGCTGTTAACGTCCAGTTTTACGTAGGCTCATTTCAGGGCCGCACCAGCGACTATAAACGTTATACAGCGTCAAATGAACAGTAATTCCCATATTATTTCTGACTACTACTTAGTTTTCTATAATATTTAATCAATTTATCAAGAACAGGATTGTATCTATGACTTACAACAACGGTTGCTGCATGGACAGCAGTTTTTAAAATAATTTCGGGCTAATAGTTTAACTGTCATGCCTGGAAACTATTCGTGTCCAACGTTGGGTCCCATGAACAGCGACCGATAAGACGCTCAGATCTATATAGAGTTATAGAGGGGATATTTAGGAAAACGCATATAAATTAATAAACGTTATAACTATCGACCGTATGCGAACGGGGTGATTTAGTTTAATTATTCATCCTTTAAACAGTAATTTGGATAAAATAAAATGAAAACATTTTGGTTTTTTTATACGCCCAGTAATTTGTCTGTACTCTAGCGCAAACAGTTTTCCTCCGATCATCTTCAAACTTGCTGACAATCTTTATGGGCATAATATCTAGGCCAAGTTCGATTATAGGCCAAATTGGCCTAGGCGTCATTTGGTTATGGGCCTAAATTAATTACCAAATAAGTATGAAATTGGTTGTCTGTGCTCTAACGCAAACAGTTTTCATCCGATTGTCTTCAAACTTTGTGACAATGCTTATGGGCATAATATCTAGGCCAAGTTTGATTATAGGCCAAATCGGCCTAGGCCTTATTTGGTTATGATCCTATAATTACCAAAATAAATGTGAAATTGACCTTGTCTGTTCTCTAGTGCTAAGAGTTTTCATCTGAGTATAATATCTAAGACAAGTTCAATTGTAGGCCAAATCAGCCTAGGCCTTCTTGGGTTATGGTCCTTTAATTAAAAAAATGTTGGATTGTTTTTTTCATTCACCATGCCCTGAGACTCACCATGCCCCAAGACGGGCGTATTTTGTGACATTTTGGCACTCTTGTTAATGTTTTTATAGTCACTATCATTCATATAGATAAAGAAGGAATTGGAAATAGTCGTTACACTGTCAGGTCGTTTACTATTGTAATAAAAATCACATCATCCATATGCGAACGGCTTCGTTAAGGAAAATAAATTATCTTTCCAATGATGTAATTTGTAAGAATTTCTTTTAAAAAGATTTTGGTCCTTTTTTGAAGTTTTTTGAAAAAAATACATTTTGTTCTTTTCATTTTTTACCGATACAGATTACGTAATAACCCGGTTAATTGTTTTATTGCCCTTCCCGCTGCGATCGTTTCAGCATGCGGTGTAATTATACATTCGCCTGAGGGGTTATAAAACTGCTATATATTTCAAGTTTGCTAGATTATGATTTTGGGTTGGTTTAATTCGCGTTAATCAAAAATGGTCACTGCTGCGGACAATATTCATGTACATGTACATATTATTAATGATATGTTTAAGAACAATTGAATTGCCGTTTATATTGATTAATAAGAATTTGTATGTGTAGATGTATCATTTGTTGAAGTAACTGCATTGAATAAGTTATGAGTTATTCTACCCATTGTATATTGTAGTAAATTAACAAGAACCTAACAAAATCAATATGACTTATAAATGTCGATGTAAATGAAATTGATCATTTTTGTATACCTTGTCTGCCAATATCTATGTAACTGTGTATTCTTTGACTGGTCGTGGGCTTTTCAGTTTAAATCAGACTAATGTAGTGGGAAATGTCACTACTAGTAGTTAATTAATAATAATTCGCGCAGGTGTGAAATAACAATGAAGAAGTCCAACATTCGTCAGAGTATAAGATTTACACTTTTCTTGAAAATTGCCAATATATGCCATATACGATTACAAGTAAATGACATTATATCAATAAATAAAACACACATGGAATTCACATACTATTCTATTAATTTTATTGTAGAAAAATGGCAAGCATTGAAACATAAGGTTTTATCGTGAAAAAAAATCTTAAGCTATTTGCTTGGAAGTACACTTGTAATAAATTGATCCATGCATTTTTGTGAAAGTTTAAACTATATTCTTAATTCTTGCAATGTAAATCAGTAAATAAAGTTACACATTGTCAGGGATCCGAACATGATCCGGATGTAGCATTATTATCAACCATTAACTTTGGCAGAATTGGTAACTACTCGTAAATCGTGATAGTTTTTTGTTACATAATCGAATTGTAATTATTCAAATCCAGACATTTTTAAAGGCAAAGTCGATGGATGACTTAGAAATAACTATCGGGTAATTTCAACATTCTATAATTATGTGGCCAGTAGTTTTCGCGTTATCTAAAAGCGCTAACATTTCACTTCAAAAAGACATCATCATTTGTTACTAGTTTATAAAACAACTATTTTTTACAGTAAATACTTAATACTCATAGAATTAAATTAGACATGACTTAATTAATAACATAATTATATTATCGAGTATTTTGAAATCATATAAATTATCTTTATGATTTTTAGTTTTATCAAGTTCAATTCCAAAAATTAAATCTTTCAACAAATAACGGTTACTATATACATGTCACTACTTTCACTAATCGATAAATATGCATACGCGTACATGTATTGTATCGATCTTAATTAGGCTGCACTATCTTATCTTAAATCAATGCGTCGTGCTTGGCGGAGCAATAAAACATCCATCCGGGAATATACTGTAACAGTAATGGTATAACCGCCTATCGCTAGTTGATGCAAAAAGACATAAATGTACAGTCATGGGATGGAAACTGGGGTATGTCAGTTCGTGAAAATTCGGGTATTAATTTATTTTGGTCTGTTAAAAATTCTGGAGTTATTCCTGACAAAATTCAAAAGAAACAAGATGTTTCTTCTCTTGGTACTTATGATTTTTCTACATTATATACTACGCTGCCACGTGCTCGTATCAAAGACAAATTAATAGCGCTGGTAGAGAAGACATTTGGTAGAGAAAATACTGCATTTCTAGCGTGTAACTATTCTAAAGCATTTTAACTAACACTATATTGGATAAATATACCATGTGGACCTACAGCGATGTTTGTGAAGCCCTTATACTTCTCCTTGACAACTTTTTTGTTAGGCTGGCTTAGTGACTACCATTTATAGACAAATTATCGGTATTCCAATGGGAAAAAATTGCGCACCTCTTGTCGCAGATCTGTTTTATACTGTTACGAACGAGATTTCATGTTAAACGTGTCTCCCGAACACTAATCTGATGAAATTTCAGCGTTTAATAATACTTACCGATACCTTGATGACATTTTAATTATTGATAATCCTTACCTTTCGAATAAGATCATAGAAATTAACCCTGACGAATTAACACAAAACAAAGCCAGTTCATGCGATACACACGCATCATTCCTAGACCTCGATCTTGCCATAGAAGCAGGTCAAATTGTAAAATTTACGACAAGATTTTAATTTCGATACTGTAAATTACCCACACTTGGATGGAGATGTTCCACGGTCAACTTCATATGGTGTTTACGCTTTTCAATTAATCCGTTTTGCTAGAGCTTGTTCTCGAGTGGTAGACTTTAGTACTCGAAATCTTTGCATTACTAATAAGTTACTGCAACAAGGCTATCACTTCCATAAACTTCGTTAAACTTTTGCAAAATTTTATAGGCGTAATTCAGATCTCATTTCTAAATATGGTATTAATTTAAAGACACTTCTGCGACTAGGTCTGTCTCAGCCTGAATTTTATGGTGATGTGCTTTACAAATTTCGAAAGGTTTCGGGTCATAGTCACTTTCATGATGTGTTTATCAAGATTATAAAACGTTTTCTGAGTAGAGGATATGACCCTTTAATTTTGCAAAGGACTGCATGCTTAGTAGTGGGTCCATTTACAGCTCGCCATTATGCTTCCTATTTCATTGTGCGATGACCGGACAATATAATGCTATGCCTAACCTAAAGCCCTTTTGGACGGCTGGCATTGATGCCTGTCTGTTACATTGTCTTGTCGTACCATTAAATGTTTTGCTCTCTTGTTGCTCTGACTTCTGATAGGTTATTGAGTACTTTCTGTGCTACTCGATGGACGTTATTTATATAATGTTTCATGTTTTATATTCTTTTATTACCTGTCACTGTGGCTGTTTTGTTAGAGGGCATAACATGGCGGGAAACTTTTTATTTACACTGTAATGTGCTATAAGGTTGTCTATTGGGTAAGTGAGGTTTGGTGCACTGTAAAATGTTTAAGCCCCCAGTGGCATTTGTCGCTGTCCGTACCAACGCGGAAGTACTTTGGTCAACCTTCCTCTATGTATGTATTGTCCACTATATAGTAAAAATACAAAAATATTTCGCCATTGTTCATTTTGTATGTGCCATTCTGCAATTTCGTTGTCCAGCACAAGGCTGCTTCGTATCTTTCAAAATTGCATGTACACTATATATATGTTGTAGATTGTCCTTGTAATGTCCAGTAGTTATTTTTCGTCACCTGGCTCTCGTTCCGTTTTAGCTTGACTGACTGAGGCGGCAGACTTTCGGGACGGGATGCCGTGTTTTCAGTGCTTTGTGTGTTTTTTTTATGTTTTCTGTGCTCGGCTGGTTGGGTTGAGTGCTGCCTTCCCTGTCTGACTTAATATAATATTTTTACACTGTAGACGTTAGTACTTGCGCTGATTAGTGTTTCATAAGTATAAATAAGAGCGGTACAAGAACAGCACGCTCCAGTATTCTCAGTACCATGCTAGGATAGTATAATCATTATATATTCTTAACAACATCATTACCCTCTTGTGTAGAGGCTGGGGCTTCTAAGTCCAAAAATGGCAGATACTTTCACCAAAATGCTTGACAGAGTAACCTACTCCACGGTAGGTCATGGCGTCATGATGGTGAACAAGCATGCAAAGTATCAAAGCAGTTTGTTTATGCACTTTGAATATATTACATGTTACAAAACTTGTACCTAAACAAGCATTCTGAGTCAAAAAGGGGGCATACTTTCAACAAATGTAACAGTGATATTTCCTGGAAAAAACTTTTGATCCAACTGTTTCAAGCAATTTATCCAACACATTATGTACAATGTGTGGCCCTGGCACATCTTGCATGAACTATGCATCATTCAAAACAATAAATCACCTGCGGTGTTTAGAAATAAGCTGGTGTAGCAAAGCCAAGTAACGGATTTAGTTTATTTCTTTCAATTATGCTATCTGAATCGCTAGTATACAGTCTAAAGCCAACGGACTCATCTATACTGCTGAGGAACATCAAAAGAGAAGGTTAGAAGATCAGGTAAGACACATGTGCAAATCTAATTGATAGTTTCAAAAAACGAGTGCAAGAAGGGAAATGTGATAAGGCGACATGCATCGTGAAAACGTCGTTTATTACTACAAAATGACGTCACGGACAAAATAAGGTAATTTTAGAAAATTTACATTTTTCAAAAAATTATCCAGAAATTGATCACAGAAAAAACTTGCCACTTTTGTCTACACATGTGCAAATTTTCGTTGCGATAGCAGATTGTAGGGTTTAATAAATCGACATTGAAACTGTATACTTTCTTTTTGGACACCCTGTATCAAAGCAATATGTCAAAGGACTTTGAAAATATAAGAGGGTAGTACCTGTTCCTGTTCATCAAAAATAGCGCTAATACTATATCTAAGTATAACATGCAATTGTTTGGACACGAGGTGTCCCATAGTTGGAAATATTATCTCACGTGACCTTGTGTGAATATTACTTTGTTTTAATTTGTTTTCATATGAACAATTGCAATGTTTTACTATATTCTGCTTTATGTGAAACGAATATGGGCATGTTTTTCTCCAAAATACGTTTTAATAACAGAATTCTGTTATTCTGTCGCATGTCCTGTCGTCATTATACAAGTACGGATTGCCGCTGTGCTGGGAGTGAAATACACATTTCTTAAAAACTGTCTTCATCAAATGCAAGAAAACGGCGAGGTCTATCAATGGGGGGGGGGAGATTTTCTGTGACTATATGGGACAATACTCTTCACAAAAAATGCGCAAAGAAATTCTTTTGCTATTTTCTCTATGTTAAAAGCTTGAATGACTGGACTAGTTTTATAGTGACAAATTAATATAGTTTATGAATCACCAAATAATGATGCACTGTTAATTGTGCGAGGTGCAGTTCCAATTATATTAAACCGTACGACGATTACCTGTACGCTAAAATATTAAATACTCTCGCACGCATACACGCACCCACGCACGCACATACACACACATGAGAGATTCTATGCACTAAATGCATTCGGTTTTATCAAGTTTTATGTAGGTTTATCATAAAACCAGATTAAGGAACGAGCGCATGTAAAAGTTCCCTGTGCGATACCGTAGCTCATTTGTTATAGACTCATTGGTTCTGTAATGTACCCGGAGTAAGCACCGATACACGCGATACCTGTGTTACCACCCAGTATATCTCTAGTTGGGAGGAAAACAGTATTAATTTCCTACGATCCCGCGATATTTTCAATTGAATTTCCTAAGTAGGAAACTATTTATTATAGGCGGGAGTGTATTCCAGACATATAAACATTAAAATGTCGTACTTCCAAACCCCAAAACAACATTAACTGTCAAATTCGTCATCATGAATTAATATAAAGTGTCGAGTGATTTACTTTATAGCTTTATATGTAGGTGACTTGTTGAAAGTATAACAGAGTGAAGTTTTCTAATGCCGTGTTTACAGTCCGCCACGATATTATATAAATATCAGGGTACCGTTTTATCAAAGCACTTACGAAAATCTTAAATTTCAGATCAAATTTAAATTCATTAACCGCATCATTATTATTATTACAGCTCCATTTACAATAGTTTATAATTGTAAACAAATTATGAAGAATATAAATTGATCGTAAGTTCACGTTTTCCGTATGTGCTTTAATAAAACAGTAGCCAGATGCCTGTCTGTGTGACATTAATACTGTCAACCCGAGGACAGAATGTCACCCCGAGGCGAAGCCATTCTGTTTTGAGGGTTGACAATATCAATGTCACGCAAGCAGGCATCTGATATTTATTTTATTATACCGAACACTATTAAAAGTTCACTGCCATGATTATGATAGTTATAAACAGTACACATGACTGCTTTCTTATAAATTATTGTAGGGTACCAATTTCACATTCTTTTTTGTTAACGTTCATTTGGTGCATTTTACGGATTTTATTATATAATTAATTAATATTAATATATAGAGGATATTTGGTGATTCTGGTGTAAGATCAACATGATCTGCATGATACTATAACCAGCTTCTAAAACAGTGAAAAATAACAAAATGACAATCTCACTGTTATTTCCACTGTTAGTTTTACTGAAAAATCTCCATAATCCATTGATTAATAGCAAATAATAATAAGAATTCATTAGTTTGTATACATCTATAATATTAAAGTGCACCAAACGCAACGTAACTTTTTGACGTTATGGCGTCATTGATGGTGACAGGGTTCCCACAATTGTTATGCTCACCGAAGGGTAAGCCTATAATCGCCGCTTTGTCCGTCCTCACGTCCGTCCACACCCACTTGCACTTGTGGGGTGTAGAACAATAGGCTATATTTAGATTCTACTTATTCCGTTGCTTACGGGGTGCAAAATATTGCTTATGGGGTTTTATAAACAAAAGGATGAACAAAATTCGATCAATTTGAAACCTAATAGGTTAATAGACCTCATTGAGGAGAAGTGCAGTGAACAAGAACCATAGCTCTTGATTGCATATTGTTTTAGTTATTTCCCTTTGTAATTTTTCATACTTAATTCTTGTCTGGTCCATAACTTGAACAGTACCCGAGATATCAATTTGAAACTTCATCGGTAAATAGACCTCATTGAGGGAAAGTGCAGTGCACAAAAATTATAACTCTTGATTGCATATTTGTTAGTTATTTCCCTTTGTAATTGTTTATACCTAATTCTTGTCCGGGCCTTAACTCATACAGTATTCGAGATATCAAATTGAAACTTCATAGGTGAATAATTTTCATCAAGGGGACGTGTAGTGCCTAAGAACCATAACTCTTTATTGTATATTTTTGGAGTTATGGCCCTTTGTACTTTTTAGCTCACCTGTCACAAAGTGAGCTTTTGTGATCACACTTCGTCCGTCGTCCGTCCGTCCGTCAACAATTGGGTTGTGTCCTCTTTAGAGGTCACAATTTTGGCCTAATCTTTATGAAACTTGGTCACAATGATCATCTCAACAAAATCTAGGTCAAGTTCGATATTGGGTCATCTGAGGTCATAAACTAGCTCACTAGGTCAAATTATAGAAAAAACCTTGTTTTAAACCTTTCGACATGTAGTCTTCATGGTCACTAAACTCTCTGCTGTAACTCTACTCTCTATACATACAATAAACTTTCATCAACCAATGGAAATGTGTATCAGGGTTCACAGCAGTTTTGTAAAGGTCAAATATCAAAATATTCTAGTATTTTAACCAGGGTGTGAATTGTACTGGTTAAGTGGAAATCAAAGCGCTGTAGGGAGCGTAGACATTTTCCCGAGGGTCGAGGGTTCAAACCCCCACTGGAACCATAATTTTTATTGTTATTTTTTTAAGTGTTTAGGTATTGTTTTGTCTGTAAAGCATTTATTTGTACATTTTCCTGATGGTCGTGGGTTTAACCCCCACTGGAACCATAATTCTTTTTTTTTTTTTTTTTTTTTTTTTAAATGTTTAGGTATTGTTTTGTCTTTATAACATGTATTTGTACATTTTCCTGATGGTTGTGGGTTCAACCCCCACTGGAACCATAATTTTTATTTTTGTTTCTTTTAGTGTTTAGGTATTGTTTTGTCTTTATAGCATGTATTTGTACATTTTCCTGATGGTCGTGGGTTCAACCCCCACTGGAACCATAATTTTCATTTTTTAATTTTTATTTTTTTAAGTGTTTAGTTATTGTTTTGTCTTTATAGCATGTATTTGTACAGTTATATGGAGGAAAAATACCAAAATATTTTGTTTAAAATAAAGGTCAAATCATAGAAAAACCTTGTGTAGTCAGTCACCAGAGGTTACAATTTCGACTTAATCTTTATGAAATTTGGTCCTAATAATCATCTCAACACAATCTAGGTTAAGTTTGATATTAATTAAGTCATCTGGGGTCAAACGCTAGGTCACATGGTCAAATCATACACAAACTTGCAATAGAGGCTGAATTTCCTTAAATTTTATTCAGAAAATGTGTAGGATCACTATAGGGGTGTGCATGCACTAGTACGACAGGTGAGCGACCTAGGGCCCTTTGGGCCCTCTTTGTTATACTTACTTCTTGTCCACGTCATAATTCCTACATTATGGGAGGTATTGATTTTATAGGTGAATATATCTCATTGAGGAGAAGTGCAGTGCCACAAAAACATAACTCCACCTTACTTGTTATTTTAATTATCTCCCTAATTCATACAAATTAGTGCTTGGCCATCCCTAACTTGAACAGTATAGATGGCATTTGATTGAACCTTTACATAATGATAGAGACCTTCAAGAGGAAATGCGGTGTCCAAGAACCATAATTCTACATTATTTTCTCTTTTTTACCTGTATCTGAGAGTATCTGTAATATGTTATTTCCCATGTTGGGACAAGCACTTGCTTCGGGGAGCATAATTCGGTTTTACCGTTTCCTTGTTTATTGATGAAATTCCCAACTTTTCCCCAACTTTTAAATGTTTTCCCTGGCGAATTCAAGGTTCTCGGTTGGTCATAGTCTAGACCTTAACCAATACTATTTCAGACTTGAGTAGTTTGTAAAACATTTATGTCCCTATTGTAGCCTGATAGTCATGAATGTTACAGGTCACAACAACCTTGATATTTGACCTACTGACCTCAAAATCAATAGGAATCGTTTACAGGTAGTGACCAACATTTATGTAAAGTGTGAAGACCCTAGGGCGTTCTTGACTTATTGAATTAAAACAATTTGGTAAACTAACAGAAAGACCGACCGACTGACCGTATGGGAGGGTATATCCGCCACTACATGCATGTATTGATAATTGTATCTTGTTTTGTTTCATGCATACTGCCAAGCGACAATTACATCTTGTTTATTTCATTCGTTTTACACTACCTGCATCTACCATGCGTCTTTATGCTTCTTTACATATGCTAGTGTGTAAATGACAAATGCATAAATTCTTTTAATTTGTTTCTGTGTCATCTTAAAATGTTCATGCTAACGTGTCCTTATTGCTTTGTACATTTTGCTTAGTGAATTTGATTTAACCGTTCCTCAATTATTTAAATACAATGTACTAATACTGACTTATGCATAAAAAGGTTAGCACTATGCAGCAGCTAGCATGAACTTAAATGAATGCATTTGAAATATTCAATTCATACAATGCAGCGAGCCAGATTTTTTTGGTAGTTTCCGTAAAAATGTCAACCTTGCACGCACCGTAAACAAAAATCTACACTACGATTAAGTGTTAACCGTGCAAAACAAAATCAGCGTCACCCCAGGAGACCGGGTATGTAGATGTAAGCCAGGCTGACGCGAGTCGAACGAGACAATCACTAGGCCCCTGTCTTGGGGCTGAAAGAAGGGCCAGATCCCCAAAGTAGCCATACAAGCTGAATGAATAGGCGACTTTGTGTGGGTTCGATACCTTGTAGAGCCAAAATAGGTAGTTTGACCCCGGAAGATCGGATATACAGACAGACGTAGCCTATACTCATACTAGTCGAACGAGACCACCACACGGTCCTATCTTGGGGCTCATAGTAACTAGGGACCGGGCCCCGTAGCATTGTATTGAACTTTGCATTTTGGAGCGAGTCCGATCAGAGCCTAAACTAGGATACGTGATCCCGGGTATGCTGATGAAGGGCCAGACTGACGAGAGTCGAACGATATAGTCACTAGGCCCATGTCTTGGGTCTGAAAGGAGCTATAAGCGCTTTAATAATTACCCTTAACCAACTACAAATAAATCGTATTTGCAGAAATCGTGCAAAATACGTCCCAACTATACCGAGTACGCAGTGATCTCTCTTAATTACCACTAGTCACCACTACAATTAGTTTACTCGGCTTATTTTTTTCAGCGCTAGCCGTCAAGCTTGATATTTGACCTGCTTTTGACGACTTTAAAAACCAGTGAAATGTTTGCAAATGAATTACAGGCAAATAAATCTACGAGCCCGATTGGTAAGAATATGCTATACTCAACACAAAAGAAACCGCGAAAAAATTACATTTCTGTTCAACTTGTAAACGGAATGTACAGTAGCTACACACAGAGATCTGTTTTTCGCGTTTCTCTCGCTACTGAGTATATTACCCTGCCTAGTACGCTTATTTCTGGCTCGCTGAGGTACCTAATAGTGCCCGGTACAGTCAAATATTGCTCTCTTAGGTACCTACCACAGCCGGATGCAGCAATTTCTAGGTTTTTGAGGTACCTACTACAGCATGAAACGGCCATATCTGGATTTCTGAGTCGCTACCACAACATGTAACATCCATATCTGGGTTTCTGAGGTTCGTACCACAGCATGTATCAGTCATATCTGGGTTTCTGAGGTACCTACCACAGCAGGATATAGTCATATCTGGGTTTCTGAGGTACCTACCACAGCATGTATCAGTCATATCTGGGTTTCTGAGGTTCCTACCACAGCAGGATATATCCATATCTGGGTTTCTGAGGTACCTACCACAGCAGGATATAGCCATATCTGGGTTTCTGAGGTACCTACCACAGCAGGATATAGCCATATCTGGGTTTCTGAGGTACCTACCACAGCAGGATATAGCCATATCTGGGTTTCTGAGGTACCTACCACAGCAGGATATACCCATATCTGGGTTTCTGAGGTACCTACCACAACAGGATATATCCATATCTGGGTTTCTGAGGTACCTACCACAGCAGGATATATCCATATCTGGGTTTCTGAGGTACCTACCACAGCAGGATATATCCATATCTGGGTTTCTGAGGTACCTACCACAGCAGGATATAGCCATATCTGGGTTTCTGAGGTACCTACCACAGCAGGATATAGCCATATCTGGGTTTCTGAGGTACCTACCACAGCAGGATATAGCCATATCTGGGTTTCTGAGGTACCCACCACAGCAGGATATAGCCATATCTGGGTTTCTGAGGTACCTACCACAGCAGGATATATCCATATCTGGGTTTCTGAGGTACCTACAACAGCAGGATATAGCCATTTCTGGGTTTCTGAGATACCTACCACAGCCAGATACAGCCATATCTCAGGTTTCTGATGTACCTACAACCGCATGAAATAGCCGTTTCTGTGTTTCTGAGGTACCTACCACAGCATGTATCAGCCATATCTGGGTTTCTGAGGTACCTACCACAGCATGTATCAGCCATATCTGGGTTCCTTGGGTACCTACCACAGCATGTATCAGCCATATTTGGGTTTCTGAGGTACCTACCACAGCATGTATCAGCCATATATGGGTTTCTGAGGTACTTAACAGAGCATAAAACAGCCATATCTGAGTTTCTGAAGTACCTACCACCGCATGAAACATCCATATCTGAGTATCTAAGGTACCAACCACCGCATGAAACAGCCATATCTGAGTTTCTAAGGTACCTACCACAGCATATATCAGCCATATCTGGGTTTCTGAGGTACCTACCACAGCATATATCAGCCATATCTGGGTTTCTGAGGTACCTACCACAGCATGAAACAGCCATATCTGAGTTTCTGAAGTACCTACCACCGCATGAAACAGCCATATCTGAGTTTCTAAGGTACCTACCACAGCATGTATCAGCCATATCTGGGTTTCTAAGGTACCTACCACAGTGAGATACAGCCATTTTCGGGTTTCGAGGTACCGACCACAGTCTGATAAGGCCATTGCCGGGTTTCTGTGGTACCAAATTCAGTCGGATACAGCCGATTCTGGGTTTCCTATGTACCTACAACAGCTGGATATAGCCGTTTCTGGCTTACAAGGGTACCTATCACTGGCAGAAAGATCATTTTCTTCCTCTCTATTGTGCATACACCACTGCCCGGTACTTCATTTCTGGTTCTATGATGTACCTACCAATACCGGATACATCCTTTTTTGGCTCTATAAGGTACCTTGCACTGCTGTGTAAAGCCTTTCCAGGCTCTATGGGCTCTATCTAACGTTGCTTAATCACCTATTGTTGGTTCCACCAGGTATCACTCACCACTGCCGCATACAGCCTTTTCTAGATCAATGGCGTGCCTTACACTGCTTGACACAGCCATTTCTCAGCCATCCCATGTCAAAGAACAATTACTTAAAACTGCTCATGTAATACAATTATAATAATATCATGGAATGCGATGAAATACAAATATATGAGTTACTCATACATTTTTTGTATTTAGTTACAAATATTAAACTAATCAAGTGCTATTAATGAAATCAGTATAGCTCAGCTCACTGGTTTACTGAATGAGCCCAACCACTTTTTAGTGACTATTTTTTCTATTGGTTAATTCTATCGTTTTTGAGCTATTTATTTGTAATTCCTTTATACAGCCTGATCAGATATAAAGTAAGAATCAAGATATATACATAGTTACATACATGTATGTTATTATAAATTGCATAAAAACAAGAACAACATGCAACCCATTACATGTATTTCTAAACAATTTTGACGCGTTGGCCACTAGAACAATGACCGTAGCCTTACCAAGCTTGGTAAAGTCATCATTCTGCATATTGTAGATACATGTACTTGTGTCATTGACACGTTCAAACTTATTCAGTATCCATATACACAATGTTATCTATGGTCTCTGGTATCCATAAGTCTATGAACAAAAATATTATTGGCCATATATTTCGTCATTGTCAGCGGTTATTTACCCCCATTCTAATATTTGAAAGCAATATTTCAATATCTTACAATTGAAATAAAACATCCATAAAGACACAAAATAATATTAATATTACAGTTATATATTACGCAAATAAAATATCCCATTAAAAATAACAATTTTTGAATGGCAAACTAATTTCATTTTTTGGGTTAAATTATTACCCCACCCACCTTAATACAAATTATGCGTCAAAATCTCACCATCATACCACAGTAGAATGAATATGATGTTGTTAGATCTATATAACTACCACAAGAACTATTTGGGATAGTTAATTGGCCTAAAATACACCAAGTATATTAACTATAGTAAACGATATGACATATTTTACCGATTTTTAGTCATTTTTTCGTCATAAAAGCATGATTTTCAAATATTCAATTTAAAAACATCATGATTTGAGCTTGATTTGTGTATTTCAACATGTTTCCTATAACAAAATCACATAAAACATGTTATAAGACAGAATTGGTACTTATAGTATGTATATTGTGTCACAGGAGTGAAATTTGAAAATTTGGCGGCCATCTTGGCGGCCATCTTGGATTTCTCAGCGTTGTGACAGCAGATTTTTGTAAGAAATGGATTTTCGTAAACTGGACACTATATGCTTTCAATTCATACCAATTATAGATTTGGACAAGAATTGTAAATAAATGGCCCTCAGCTCTTGGACTATATTCCTCTATTAACTGTGTTAATGTGACCCGGGTCAAGTAGCGAGTGGATGTATATCTGCGCTTGAAATGGTCGTAGCGAAATTAGCTGCATCGGAAGCGCGTTCGTCTGCACCGAATCGTTTCATGAGCAGAGGGCCTCGAGTTCAAATCCCATAAGTTGAGCTCTTTTTCTTGATATTCTTTTTTCCCATTTTCGTTTTGTCTACAATTTCGACGTTAATTTAAGATAAGTCCCGTCTACAGTTTTTTTCAGACATAATGCGTGCTAAATCTTAATGTTTGGAATAACTATCGCTTAATTGCCGGATATAACGAACCGCAGAATCTAGACTAATACACTGACCAAAAATATATACATGTATAAATATATAAATTCTAGTTTGATTTGTGTCTTCAATTTCAACGATTTGAAATAACGACCACATCTTCATTGAAAACAAGTACCAATTCTAGTTTGATTTGTGTTTTCAATTCCAACGATTTGAAATAACGACCGCATCTTCATTGAAAACAAGTACACCTATCTTCTATCTTTACGCTGTTCATCTTTCTGAAAGATATTTCTTGTTTCATATTGTTTTCATAATAATCCATATCAATATAATTTAGATTATAGTTATATAACATCTATGTTGAAGATAAAAGTAAACAATAAAAACAAATTATTCTATGAGAATTTCTGCATACTCGTACTTCGTAATTTATCGAACCTTATATCCACAAAGCACTCATTTAACATGTCTGAAAAGTTGATTGTGGATTGTTAAACAGGCTTTCAAAAGAGCACATTCTTTCCAATTAAGATACTGAGCATCAAACATTGGATATGGAAAACTAATGAAATCCGGAATTTCCGGACACGTGGTTTATTCTATAATATTGTTATCGACAACGAAAGAAAGGGTTAGAGGAAATATGTTATGTTGGTTATTTCACTCCGTCTATATTAATAAAAGAATATCCTATAACATTTAACATAGTGTTTTCCTTTATTACAAACAAAATAATATTGACGCGCTTTCGTGCTGTTACGGAGGCTGACATATTTCAAGCTTGGAGTTATCCTCGCCGCACGCTACACCTGGAGGCAGTGACAACGCCAACATTGATGGATTACGCATCGACATAGCCGTGGAGAAAGATTAACATCGTTTTACTATTTTGTCTTCTTTACTGCAGAGCTACAGATAAGGTTTTAGTCAATTGGGTATTTTACCCCCGAGTTTCAATTTTGATTGGGTTTTGACAAATTTTAATTGGGTATTTAATAAAATCAAAGGGAAAATAAGCTTTTATGTACTATTTTTCACTATAACATCCTTTTCTATTAGGGTATTTAAGATTTTCTTTGCTTTTTCTTACTCCCTCCTCTCAAAATCAATTGGGTTTTTAAGAAAATTAATTGGGTAATTACCCCAATACGCAGCTTATCTGTAGCTCTGTTACTGTCATGGGACTTTAAACATATCACTAATTTGTAAAAATATCATTCATGGTATATGTAAGATATAGCCCCAGATAGTGCTTATACACACATGTGCCAAATTAATGTTCATAAAATACAAAAAATACAAACTTAAGTTAGTTAGTCTCGACGCCGCATCCCTGATGTTGTATCCATCGCTAATCATGCATACATAGATATTCAATACTTTGAAGATAATATGCGGTTGAGCAGGACGGGGTCTAAATATTCGGCCTGCAGGAAGCATATTCGCCCAAGTGGATTTAGCCCTAGAGTGATTATGCGAACCGAGGGACGATTATCAAGAGTGAATAGTTTCGAAACCTCCAAATAAATTTGTTCATTAACTCAATGTCAATTTACAAATTGCCGAACCCAAATATTTCAACTATTTGTCCATGGGGACCTCTCAAAATCCACCAATCAATAGAAATAGCTTACAGCTTCAGTAAAATGTTAAAACAATCAGGGGGTTGCGTATTATATCATAAGAAATATTTGGTTCGTCAAACCGACTTTCGACTTTGATTTTTTACAAGAATTTCCATTTCTCAAAGAATATCAAAGGTATCCACTTGAAACTCAACATAGTGATTCATTATCACAAGGGGGGGGGGGGGGCATACTGACAAGGCTGGTAAGCCTGTGACCTATATTTATGAGTTTTCTGCCCTTGTTCCTCTTTAGAATTTTCACTCACAGATGAGCAAAGGAACTATCAATTACGAGAAAGTAGAGCGTCCAGCACGCATAGGCGGTGCTCTTGTCTAAATAAAACTGTTTCACGAAATCACATACAGGTGTACAAAGCATTTAAACCCAATTTCATGCGTTTAATGCAGATTTGTCATAACATCACAATTTTCAGTCAAACCAGTTTGTTTTGCAGAACTACAGGAGTGTATTCGAATTTGGTCCGCGTAGGCATTTAGTGGTTAGGTACCTTTTTAAAACGTCCGCTTCGAGTGCAGGGGGTACGGGTTCGATCCCAGGCCACGACATGCCAAAGACGAAGGCAACAGTAATTCCCTTGCTAGACGCTCAGAACGAATAGGAATCTGGCGTCTCTTCTCTCATACCCTCGTGGCGATGGATACAACATCAGGGATGCGGCGTCGTAAAGGTCATAAGGCCGATGATATTACAATACGTTGTCATAATTCAGTTGATTAGTTAACTTTGTCCAAACAAAATTACAAGGACAACAAAAAACATGTACGTAACTATTCATTAATAAGACATGAAAGTAACCATACATAATCACTAAAAAAATTGAATCAATATTTCAGTGATAAAACAAAACAAAAATATACTGTGAATAACTAAACAGTTTACAGCCTAAATTAGCTATATAGTTTTGCATTATTAAATTAACATTATCTAGTATTAGTGGTGTCGTTGTGATAAGACCAAATTATGATCGGACGGTGATCGAAAAGGATTTTTTCAGTCAGGTAAAATCATGCATAATATGTCATGCCACAGAGCATAATCTCAACCTAGTGTTGGAAAATATGCCTTATACGTAAGTCATTAATGCGTATTCGAGGTCGTCACTTTTAGAATGTATGACTTAAAACGCAATTTTGAATTATAGTTCGGAGTCATTTGGTGTGAATGAAAAAAAACACTTCTTACAGCAAATCAGCTGCAAAAGCGGGACCAGTTCGCTAGGAAGTACATACATTTGACTGCATGCCAAATGACACGTGACCTCGATATATCTCGGGCGTGTGCCCCATGGTGAATCTGTTTGTCAGTACATAATGAACAAATTTATGCAAATCCAGTATCCATGACAATAGAACTCATGAGCAGCGTGGAACTCTAGAAAGAAGACACTGAAATCCCGTGTTCACTATATGCTTATATCTTGAAACATATGATTGAAAACATGGCAGGTAACTCACGGTATTGGACTAAACAAAGCCATGTTCACATGGCTACCATGTCGTATATGTTTGCTACTAACAGGTGCTTAATAGAAACTGGACTAGATATAATTAATTATTTTTGATCTATGGTTATATAACTCAAAAGTCGCCAACTATAAAGTTTTAAGCCAATCCTACGTAAAGTTATGGAGGAAAATTAATAAAATGGAACGAGACAGAGTTACTGTTCTTAGTCACTGCACATCCGTTGATGTCATGTGCTTATATTTTGAGTTTCAAATAAATACACTATTATGATTTCAGAGTTCAAGAAAGGAAAAATATTAGGAATTTACATAAAAAGAAATATCATAACTTCTATGGTTAAAAGGAAATAATTCAAGAATGATACCAGCGAGAGTTATGTTTCTTAAGCACATCACTTCTCAAAGAGGCCATCTACTTATATGTACAGTTCGAAGACAATCAATTTAATACTTGTGAACTTATGCTCTTGACAAAAATATTTTAAAATTAAACAAAGAAAGATAATTTCGAAACTGGGCTAAATAGAGTTATGGTTTTTGGTCACTGCACTTGTCCTAGTTGCCATATATTCAGATATCAAGTTTCAAAAAGATTATATTAAGTCAGACAGGTAAGGCAGCACTCAACTTAACCAGCCGAGCACAGAAAACATCAAATACACACAAAGCACAATGCCCAACTAAACAAACGCAGATCCGCCCAAGTCCAAGCTGTCGAAAAGCATAACAAATTATAACCAGCTGAATGACCCAGTAGAAAAGATACAGCAACCAAAAGGCGGAATGCCTACGCTGAATGACCTAGTTACAACAGTAAAACTGCTGAACTACATAGTTATAGCAGCCTTTAGTCTCAAAAGTTAAATAACAGTATTAAAACGTTAAAAGGCCCGTATAGTCGGATGACCTACTAACTAGCTGAATGACCCAGTTTCCACAGCAAAAGGACTATATTGCCCCGATTTAGCTGTAAGAAATCTTAAAACGAAGAAGTGCCCAACACACCACCGACCTCGAAAACCAAACGACCCCTGTCCCATTGTTTAAAAACTGAACAGAAAAGATTCAGCAAACAAAAGGCAGAAAGCCCACGCTGAATGACCTAGTTACAACAGTAAAACTGCTGAACTACATAGTTTTAGCAGCCTTTAGTCTCAAAAGTTAAGTACAATGTAACAGTATTAAAACGTTGAAAGGCCCGATTTCAGCAACAAAAAATCTGAAAACCTTAAAAGGAGTGACCCAGTTTCAATAAGTAAAATAACGTAATTGAACAAATCGAGATATGACGTAATGAACAAGTCATTAAGAATTGCAAGCCATACAGAAGTCCCCTACTGGTTTAACGCTATTTTCAATGTGTCTGTTGCCATATTAACCACAATTTCCGTCAGAACCAACACTGGCGGACAGATGGCAAACCAATAGTCTCCTCCGGTCAAAAACCGGTAGGGGACTTAAAACTACATTAAGGTGAAATAGACCCTTTTCGATAAAAATCGTCTATCACGCGGATTTTGATCCTATTTTGTATACATGTAGTATCAATTATTGGCTTTGTGTTTCGGATGGTTTTAGGGAGCAATTACACATTCCGGGTGAAAAATAGCGCCACCTAGCGGGACGTATTTTTTGCGGGATTTTCTACGTTTCTGCTCTTATTTTGTGGTCAATATTAACGTCATTAAAATGAGAAAAATATATTCGTGTAGAGAAATGAATGCTGCATCATATGGAGCTATTTATATAAGGAAATGTTGAAGATGATGGGCGAAACGCTTAAATTACTGCGTCGCACGCTGAGTAGTGACGGCGTCAAATTCGCGACATTTCTTTCATTTATACGCACATAGCAAGAAAACGGGACGGTCAAAGTTTTTTTAATTTTCGTATGATATTATTTAAAGTATCTTCTTTGATTTTGTGAAATAAAAAATGGGGTGTTCTCGAGTCCGTTTTCGCGCTATTTTCAGTCTTAGTTTTTGAGTTGGAGTAAAACTACTCAACGTTAACGTTAGAACGCCGAGTTTTGATGACGTTAAAATTATTCCTTTTCTTTCGTTTGCAAAAATGCAGGACGGTCAAAGTTGTTTCTTTATTTTAGT
This sequence comes from Spisula solida, assembly GCA_947247005.1. Taxonomy (NCBI): domain Eukaryota; kingdom Metazoa; phylum Mollusca; class Bivalvia; order Venerida; family Mactridae; genus Spisula; species Spisula solida. The sequence continues at coordinate 13,708,395 of OX365953.1, read as the reverse complement.
GAAATAAAATTAGTGGCTTGTTCAGTTCCTTTTCCCGCTATTTTCAATCTAAGATATCTAGTCGGACTAAAAGTACACAACGTTAACGTTAGAACGCTGAGTTTGGATGACGTTAAAATCGTTCCTTTTCATTCCTGCGAAAAAGCAGGATAGTCAAATTCGTTTTCATTTCCATATGATTTGATAAAAAGTATTTTCTTCATTTAAGTGGAGCATATTAAGAGATTTGTCCAGTCCGTATCCGCGCTATTTTCAATCTTAGATATCTAGTCGGACTAAAAGTACTCTACTTTAACGTTTTGAGACCAAATGCGAATAATTCCGCTGCTTAGAAAGCAACATGAAGTTGCGCTGGTATCAATTCATTTTGGAGTGATTCTGGAGTTACAGCTGATGTTGTACAGCGATGCTTGGTGCACAAAGTAAACTAAACCAAGTTAAAGTCTGTTTTATGACATGCGCGTATTCGGAAAACTGTTCATTCACCCCCCTTTCCACCACGGATTTTTTAGCCGCAAGTGGGCTATTAAACTCGGTCCGGGAAATCTCGATCCATGCGCGTGCGTTTGTCCATTGTATGGATATTACGTTCACTCATACGTGTATGCAATAATAATATACCAGAATTATATAGCTCCATTCGACGTACGCATTCAACGGCGCAGGTACCTCCCCCAGCATGATCTGACCAGAGGGAAAGACTGAGAAGAAGCACCCGAAGTGAATTAGAGAGACAGTAGATACAGTCATGTCTAGTTCTGCAGGAGTGCGCCTAGCACTATCATGTCTGCTGCTGCAGGAGTGCGCCTAGCACTATCATGTCTGGTTCTGCAGGAGTGCGCCTAGCACTATCATGTCTGCTTCTGCAGGAGTGCGCCTAGCACTATCATGTCTGGTGCTGCAGGAGTGCGCCTAGCACTATCATGTCTGGTTCTGCAGGAGTGCGCCTAGCACTATCATGTCTGGTGCTGCAGGAATGCGCCTAGCACTATCATATCTGGTTCTGCAGAGTGCGCCTAGCACTATCATGTCTGGTTCTGCAGGAGTGCGCCTAGCACTATCACGTCTGGTTCTGCAGGAGTGCGCCTATCGCTATCATGTCTAGTTCTGCAGGAGTGGGCCTAGCACTATCATGTCTGCTGCTGCAGGAGTGCGCCTAGCACTATCATGTCTGGTTCTGCAGGAGTGCGCCTAGCACTATCATGTCTGGTTCTGCAGGAGTGCGGCAAGCACTATCATGCCTGGGGCTGCAGGAGAGCGCCTAGCACCATCATGTCTGCTTCTGCAGGAGTGCGCCTAGCACTATCATGTCTGGTTCTGCAGTTGTGCGCCTAGCACTATCATGTCTGGTTCTGCAGGAGTGCGCCTAGCACTATCATGTCTGGTTCTGCAGTTGTGCGCCTAGCACTATCATGTCCGGTTCTTCAGGAGTGCGCCTAGCACTATAATGTCTGGTTCTGCAGTTGTGCGCCTAGCACTATCATGTCTGCTTCTGTAGGAGTGCGCCTAGCACTATCATGTATGGCACTGAAGGATTTTCGTTTCATTTCAAATAGACAGCGAGGTTCTTTAAAGTTTCCGGTGTGTAACACCGATATACCTGTAGCTTCATGACACATTTAACCATTTTGTAAATTACAGACAGACATAGCGGAAATACTACGAATATAATTTCAGAAATACCCAGATGCCATGTCGGGGATTGAACCCTCCACCGCTGGATTGACAGTCCAATGCGTAGCCGCTAATTGATATATTGTAGTCGAAACGGAATGTTTCCGATTATATGTCTGCCATGAATTTCGCTTGACGCGGTGACTGACTTTTGGGCAATCTTATACTCCCGTAGTCTACTTTAATTTGTTTACTGTTCTTAAATCAGCATCGCAGCTAGTTTGAAATGTAATGACCAGGTGACAAGCAATGGGTGGTGCTCGTGTGCTCGTTTTGCATGTCATTGTGTAATCATAAAACGATACAGAATAATCCTAAAATAAACATATATCGTTCACTAATGGCCAACACAGTTTTTAGTTCATATTATACTTCAGGTTAAACGTACGTAGTCGGATACAGTCTGTTTTCACACTTCCTAATCCAGCCTTCATACGTTAAACTGTGAAGTTTGAAATATCATGATTGGTTGGGAATAAAGATTTAAAATACTGAAATGAAGTATGAAAATTAATATTTAAAGTATTCAATTTCACAAGAAGTTTACATTTCATACTTTATAAGTCTCACTCCTTATTCCAAATTTTACCGTTCTTGGGTCATAGTAAAAAATTACCAATATGTTTCTTGGCGACCGCTTCGATTGCGGAAGGCCCTGAGTTCAACACAAGCCGCGTCATACAATAGGAAAAATAATATAAGGAATTCCATTGCTCATTTAAATAAGGAAATCTGGCGTGTATATCATACCCTTGTGTCGATCATAGCACAAGAATGAGGTATCTATGGTGATATAACGTCACCCTAATTCCAGAACCCCGTAACGCAACTTTTGGCGATATTGAGTGTTTGGTATCATTTTGTTCGCCTTGACACGCTCTATACAGTCAAATAACTTACATGTCTATGGAATCAACTGTTCAAAACTTCAAACGCGATTTTCTCAAAATGACTAAAATCGCGTTACTGGTTTCTGGAATTAACGTGACGATAAGTTGTAAAGAACATGTTTCACAAGCGTCCTCAAATAAATTAGTTTAAAATATGAATTTCAATGTGTACTGAATAGTGGTGTATGAAATATCTTTTGTATAGCAATTTCGTTCAGAAAGAAAACCGGACCATTGTGAATGCTTATGCGTTCATTTTATCCATGATTCCTTAAGTCGTGATCAGAATGTCGACTCCGTGTCCAAATTGAAGTTGCATTATGATTGGAAAAGTGGAAAAGATTTACTTGTACCCGAACCGTGAAACATGTTTGACATAGATCCGCACTTTCCACAGAATAAATGCCTTATTAATACTATGTAATTTGTCGTTAATTTATCTAAAGAATTCACTTTGCTGTCCATCTATTTTTTGGGGGTAATTCTTTTATTAATATTTCTGTTCCTGGGGATTTAAAAAGACGTCCCTGACAACGGCATTTTTAGAACGCTTAAATTGAAAATAGCGCGAAAACGGGCTGGAGAATATAAATATTTTTATTTAACTAAAGGGAAGAATATCTTATAGTAAATCATATTAAATTAGAATAACTTCGACCATGTTGTTTTTTTCGGTAAGTGCGTATAAAGGAATACAAAGAACGATTTTAACGCCGTCAGCGCTAAGTGCACTAACGTTACCGTTGCGTAATTTTACTCCCGACTAGATAACTTAGACTGAAAATAGCGCGAAAACGGACCCGAGAACACCTGTTTTTTATTTCACTAAATCAAAGAAGATACTTTAAATAATATCATACAAAATGTTTAAAAACTTTGACCGCGACGTTTTCTTGCTATGTGCGTATAAATGAAAGAAATGTCGCGAATTTGACGCCGTCACTGTTCAGCGTGCGACGCAGTAATTTAAGTGTTCCGTACATCATATCCAATATTTCTTTCTATAAATTGCATCATATGAAGCAGCATTCATTTCCCTACACGAATATATGTTTCACTTTTCTATGACGTAAGTATTGACCACAAAAAATAACCAAAAACGTCGAAAATCCCGCAAAAATACGTCCCGCTAGGTGGCGCTTTTTATCACTAGAAACGTGAAATTTCTCCCTAAAACCACCAAAAACAGAAGGCCAACACTTGATACTATATGTATGCAAAATATCATCAAAATCCGAGTTACGGGCGATTTTTGTCGAAAAGGGTCTATTCCATCTTAAATGACCTCAGGGGACAGAATACTACATCCATAACTCCACAGCTGTACATAGACTCATGAACGAACCAGGTAGGTTGCGAATCGCGGGGACGAAATAGTAAGAGGACAACCGGCAAATACGAATTAATAACTCCTAGCTCCTTTTGGCCCCGGTCAAAAAATTAAATACTGAGAAATTATGGCATATTATCGATTATTTAAAAATGAAAAACTCGATTGTAAACGGAATTGGCGTTTAAATCCAGATACAAACCCATATTATAATAATTAAACAAAATACGAAACTAGTAGCACCGACCCCAACAGATACCGCGGGACACGCGAGAACAAAAAGGCACAGCAAATATACAACTTCACTCGAAAAGGCGCGGAACATGCCCAACATAAAAAACTAGCACAGGAACTTGTAATACAAAACCGGGCATCCAATCCCGAAAGTCTGCTGCTTAAGTCAGTCAAACTAAAACGGAACAAGAGCCAGTTGGTAAGAAATTAACAGCCGGACAAAACATACACCACAAGGGCAATCCACAACAGACACTGAGTATATGCAATTTTGAAAGATACGAAGCAGCCAGCCTTGTGCTGGACAACGAATTTGCAGAATGGCACAAACAACATTAATAAAGTTTAACAAAAGGCACAGTGGCCAAATATTTTTGTATTTTTTTTCAATTATACTATAAAGTGGACAGTACATACACAGAGGAAGGTTGACTAAAGGGCTTTTGCCTTGGAACGGACAGTGACACTAGTCACTGGGGGCTTAAACGTTTTACAGTGCACCAAACCTCACACTTACCCAATAGACAACCTTATAGAACAGGACAGTGTAAATAATGGTTTCCCGCCATGTAATGCCCCCAAAAAAAGGCCACATGTCATACCTTACATAGCCCTTCCGCTACCAAGCTATTTTCGGGCCTATATGAAATTCACATGGTCCTTATATCCCGTCGCTGATACATTATTGACTTGCAGCACTGAGATAAACTCGATACACCCCGATGCCAAAATGTCAACATTTAGACAAAAGGTCAGCGGAAATGACGATGTGACAGTGACCCTTGCGTGAATAACTTTTTTAGCTTTTCTTAAGAAAGCCTAGTTTTGAGCCGCTTTAGGGCATTGGTCTTAACCCCTTTGTCTAACCTTATATTCCTTCTATAGAAAAATTAAAACTTTTTGGCGCTAAATGTAAACGCAATTCCACAGGGACTGATACCGCAATGGGTGGTATAACCAGTTTTTTCAAAATTTAAACAAGAGGGCCATTGGCCCTATAGCGCTCACCTGATGACTAGCAGTTTAGGCAGAATCAGTGACCTGGTGACCTAAAATTGGTCCCAGGTGACCCAGTTGCGAACTGGACCTAGATTTCATAAAGCCACACATTGTGGCCAAGTGTCATTAATATGACATAACAAAATGTGACCTCGAGAGTGTAAACAAAGGTTTTCTTCAATGTGACCTTGTTTTTAACCACAAATGACCCATTTACAAACTTGACCTAGATTTTATACAGACAAAAATTGTGACAAAGTTTCATATAAATTAGGTAAAGCAGGTGACCTCTAGAACGTTAACAAGGTTTTTCTTCAATGTGACCTAGTTTTTGACCCCAGATGACCCAGTTGCGAACTTGACCTAGATTTCATAAAAACGCATATTGTGACCACGTTTCTTTCTGATTACATCAAAAATATTAACTCTAGAGTGTTAACAAGGTTTTTCTTTGATGTGACCTAGTGACCTAGTTTTTGATCTCAGAAGACCCAATTACGAACTTGACCTAGATTTAATAGAGACATACATTGTGACGAAGTTTCATTAAGATTATGTCAAAAAAGTGTTAACAATGTTTTTCTTTAATGTGACCTGGTGACCTAGTTTTTTATTACAAACTTAACCTAGATTTTATAGAGACATACATTGTGACCAAGTTTTAAAAAAGATAAAGTGAAAATTATGACCTCTAGAGTGTTAACAGTCCAATAATTGACGGGCACGGTGGACGACGGACAAAAGGGTGATAACAATAGCTCACCTTCAGAACTTCGTGCTCAGGTGACCTAAAAAAACTACGTTGAAATCCCAGTGGGCCCAAAAACTGTATACGACCTTTGGCACGTGATATCCTTTAGTCTGGATGCATGTGTATCCAGCGAAATTCCCGAATTCGGAAATTTAGGCCGTAAACTATGGAAGCCCAAAATGGCCATCCGGGCCAGCCTGAATTAGAACGCTATCACGGTGGGGGAACTAAACATAGTAATCCCAAAACGGGCTACGCATTATTTAATCTGTCGTGCTTCCGGGCATACACATATTATCAACAATTCGACGGTAAAAAGGTGAGACTGTTATTTGTTATCAGTTTGAGTTAAAATTAGAGTGTTTTGCCAAAATATCTCAATGTGATGCAACCCTATATACATTCCCAAACATGTACATGCATTTATCTTATCTGTATGTGTAGAAATGACGGAGAAAAACTTATTTTCCGTCACGCAGTATGACTGAAAATATGCAACAGTTAGTTCAACACGAGAATACATACACAACAATTTCGCTTATCTGATAAATCCAATCGATTCAGATCGATATCGACAGATGATACAGTATGTGCTTTATTGCCGGTCGGCTATTTCCGTTAGTGGTCGTAAATTTTCCGATAGTCACCGCTTGATAACGGTAATTAAGCTACATAACTCGTAGGCTGGGGGCTACTGATCATATAAAAAGATAAGCAGTCGATTCTTCATATTTTGAGATTTATGATTGTAACTGTCTATTCGTCTCCTGATCATGTATACATTTCAATTTGAATTGCTGATGTTGACTTCTGGTAAATTCAGACATGCGTGTGGTAGGTACCAAACCACCAAATGCCTACGCAGACCAAACTCAGATACACTCAAGTAGTCCTGTAAAAAACTTTGATTTGGCTGAAAATGGTGGTGTGTCTTGACAAATCAGCTTTAGACTCATGTTATTGGGTTTAAATGCTTTGTACACATGTATGTGATGTGGTGAAACTGTTTTATTTAGACAATTTTGATATTTTGGCTTAAATGTGAAAGTAGGGTTGTGGCTAACGCACTTCGAATCAGTCCGCGTGTGTGAGAAATATGTTTACCGCGTTTGACGAACCAAATTCTTCTTATATGATACGCAACCCCCTGATTTGTTTTATTTTTCTTGAAGCTATATGCTATTTCTATTGATTGGTGGATTTTGAGTGGACAAAAGTTTGACATTTTTTGGGTCAGCAATTTGTCACTTTATATTGAGTTAAAGAACAAATTTATTTGGTGGTTTGTTACCTGGTAGTATTTTAGTAACGACAAAATGACTTCGCTTATTATCAAATATTTTCTTAATCCCGATGTAAATTATGGTTGTTTTTTTGGATTTTTTTTTATATTTGCACGTACAAAAAACAAGTATAGTCCAGATTGATTAAGTGGCATCATGAATCAAATAATTAAGTGGGCCTATATTTGAGTCGTTTGAGGCGTTTTTAAGTCCTCGTGTGTATAATTTATGCGTTCTTGTCTATTTGATTCAGTTTGTTTACGTAACTTTTATCGTAAAGATTTTGCAATGTTTTACACAGAATGTTGTGTTTATAAATAAGTTCAAGTTCATTAAACTGCTGCAATCAATTATACAATTATTACGATGTAATGAAAATAGGCAAAATCATAACAGAATATTTGTATTCATAATAAGTCTAACAAATATATTAAAAGTTAAACCGCTCTAGTTCACAATTTATCTATGCAATTTAAATAAATTAAATATCATGACGGTTAAGTTTTTCGAAATAATACCATTTCCTACCAAAAAATAAGACGCTCATGTCTTTATAGAGTTATGGTTTACATAGTTTAATTGTTCATCTTTTAAACAGTCTTAATTTGAAAAAAGGCCCCTTTTAAAGTTTTTCATAACCACTACCACACAGGTTACGTAATAGCCCTGTAACTTATTTTATTACGGTACCCGACTGTGAATTCCCAGCATGTAGTCGTCTTCTTCGCTCTGGGGTTTTATGGCTTATCATAAACGTTGAACAACTAGTTTTAAAGTATACTATTTACTCAAAGAATAAAATAAGACATGACTCAATTAATAAAAGAGTTATATAATCATTTATTATGAAATCATATCATCATATAAATGATCTCTTTGATATTTAAGTTTTATCAAATTTAATTACAAATATAATCATTTATAATTAAATCGTTCAACAAATACCAGTTCTCTATATAATTCTCACAAAAAGTCGTCATAAGTTTAATGTACATGGGTAAATGGTTTGTTGAATCATTTATTTCCTTATTCGCGCATGAGACTTTACGAGACTGTGCGTTAAATACAGAAACTTAATTGATTTCACGTTGCTGAGGAATATTTAAAGTTGCCGCTTCAGTCATGCAAATCATGAATAACTTGAGCCACGTACCGCACAATGTAATGCGAGTAAATAAGTTATACTTAAATGTTTATGACAATGCAATATTTTCAGAAATCTTCTTATAGTTTGGAAACAATCGATGTTGAAAGAAAATGATCACATCATTTTAACTTTTTTAGACTGATTTATCAATTCAATAGGAGAGATCATGTTTGTATACAAAGGTATTCATACCACCAGCTAGCTATTGGTGATTGGCAGGTTTTTATTGTCCATTCATCCAATATATTGCTGGTGGGTATTTTGCATATGAATACGGTGATCTCTCATATACAATATTCTTTATTTGGTCTGATTACGTTTGTAACAACATACAATATCAACTGTGCTTGTAATGTGGTTTCATTGTGTTTTATTTTCAAATTTTAACAATAAAATAATATGAACTAATGCACAGCATATGTAGCGGACTATGTCAGTTGTCCTACATTATTTGTAACATGCTCATCTAGTACTGGATTTTTTGGTGATGCATAACTTCACAAAAAATTGTTTGGTTACGAAGTTACGAATCTGGAGCAAGCCGTTTCCAAAAGGCGCTACCGAGCGCTTTCCTACGTCTATGCAACCTATCGAAGCGGTTCGTTGCACAAGAAAGCGCGCGATAGCGGTTTGATACGAAATATTGGGTACAAAGTAACGAAAGACGATACAAACCTGCTATCGTTTGTCAGTCCGAATGAACACGAATAATACACGCTTTTCAATTTGTTTAATTCTAGGTCTACTTAAATCAGGGGTAACTAATTTAAAAATGAATAATTAGATATAAACACAGATAACAAATGATTTCTACGCCTTATTTGATATTTTATCTTTTTTTAATGGGTTGCATGAGCATACCAGATAGTACTTTTGTTCAAACGAAAAGGCTATTTTCATTTCAATTAATCATATTACGATTAAATATCAAACATCTTTAATCTTAATCACCTTTTTTTGTTAAATAAACCCTGCAAATCGTCACAACATAAAAGAGATTTAGACGGAAAATTACGGGTTTTATTGTATCCAATAACGACAACAACAACATGTAATTAGTTTTCGCGACCTTCATCCCGCGAATATTTTTTGACGATTTTGGAGGGATTTTTTAATTACATCTCGGCGAGGAATTACGAAAATGCATTTGTTTTACTTTCTTTACAATAACCTACAACTACGATGTGGATTATCACCGTCCGGTCTAGATACGTAAATACCCGAAACGGACTTTAATTAATTGTATTGCAAACTTTGCGATGGGAAATAACCGAAACTTGTGTCTTTTTCATTAGATTTTCTTAAGATTGGTTGATAATTCGCGCATATGAACGATTCCCGCTCGACTTACTTCGTTATCTCAGAGTAATCATGTGTCTCATAACAGTTTGTAGCATCGTTTATGCACTGAAAATGTTAAAATTTCCTTCCGAAGTGGGCAAAAAAATGGCTGCCTTTTTGTGTCCAAACATTTAGGAAATAGCCCTCCCCATAAACACCCGAAACGGACTTTAATTAATTGTATTGCAAACTTTGCGATGGGAAATAACCGAAACTTGTGTCTTTTTTCATTAGATTTTCTTAAGATTGGTTGATATTTCGCGCATATGAACGATTCCCGCTCGACTTACTTCCGTTATCTCAGAGTAATCATGTGTCTCATAACAGTTTGTAGCATCGTTTATGCACTGAAAATGTTAAAATTTCTTTCCGAAGTGGGCAAAAAAATGGCTGCCTTTTTTGTGTCCAAACATTTAGGAAATAGCCCTCCCCATAAACACCCGAAACGGACTTTAATTAATTGTATTGCAAACTTTGCGATGGGAAATAACCGAAACTTGTATCTTTTTTCATTAGATTTTCTTAAGATTGGTTGATATTTCGCGCATATGAACGATTCCCGCTCGACTTACTTCGTTATCTCAGAGTAATCATGTGTCTCATAACAGTTTGTAGCATCGTTTATGCACTGAAAATGTTAAAATTTCCTTCCGAAGTGGGCAAAAAAATGGCTGCCTTTTTTGTGTCCAAACATTTAGGTAATAGCCCTCCCCATATAAAAAGATTACCATGGAAGACTGATAATTATTATCTTTTCTTTTCTAGGCAGAGGCCTACGCTAGTTTTTGGAATATTTTTAAACATGATTAAACAAGAGGGCATAAAGGGCCCTAGGTCGCTCACCTGTTATAGCAGTACATGCAAGACCTGTGATTTGCCCTGTGACCTAGTTCTTAGCCCCATATGACGCAATATCGCACTTGACCTAGATTTTGTTGAGATGATCACTCTGACCAAGTTTCATAAGGATCAGGCTAAAATTGTGACCTCTAGTGACTATACAAGGTTTTCTATGATTTGACCTTGTGACCAAGTTTTTGACCCCGGATTACCCAATATCTAACTTGACCTAGATTTTGTTGTGATGATCATTGTGACCAGGTTTCATAAAGATTAGGTCAAAATTGTGACCTCTAGTGACTACACAAGGTTTTTCTATGATTAGACCTTGTGACCTAGTTTTTGACCCCGGATGACCCAATATCGAACTTGACCTAGATTTTGTTGTGATGATCGTTGTGACCAAGTTTCATAAAGATTAGGTCAAAATTGTGACCTCTAGTGACTACACAAGGTTTTTCTATGATTTGACCTTGTGACCTAGTTTTTGACCCCGGATGACCCAATATCGAACTTGACCTAGATTTTGTTGACATGATCATTGTGACCAAGTTTCATAAAGATTGAGTCAAAATTGTGACCTCAAGTGTCTACACAAGGTTTTTTATGATTTGACCTTGTGACCTAGTTTTTGACCCCGGATGACCCAATATCAAACTTGACCTAGATTTTGTTGTGTTAATCATTGTGACCAAGTTTCATAAAGATTAAGTCAAAATTGTGACCTCTAGTGTCTACACAAGCAAATTGTTGACGGACGGACCGACGACGGACGACGGTCGAAGAGTGATCACAAAAGCTCACTCTGTCACTTTGTGACAGGTGAGCTAAAAATAAAAGAAAATTTATGAGCTGCCGAATATCGCATTTTAATTTTTTTTGTTATTCTATTAGCAGCCATTTTCTAGTATCTTTGCTTCAGTGCGGGATTTTAACACAAACTTTTAGATCCATTAGTGAATTCAAACTCTGACCAAACCACGTGCACACGTGTTATCGTAAACCGGATCTAATCCGTTGGGCTTCGCCTAACGTATAGTCCGCTATAAGCTGTATCTCATACAACCAAGTTTGACATTTGACACCTTTTTCATATTTTGATGACGTTTCTAGCAGTAAGATATTTTACCTTATAACGTCTGGTAAATTGAAAAATGCGTTATTTCACACCTTTATCAAATATACAATATTTCTGATGACATAAACCATTTTATGACATGGATGTAAAAGCACTTAAGTATTTCATCTATCTAAAGTCAATCCGATCATCTTTTCTAATATACAACATTATACAATCTCCCATCCGCCAAGTGTATTTCCGATATCTGACGGAACGAATCGATAATTTCCGTAAATTTCCGTAAAAATACCGAACGCGAAAAAAAATGATAGTGACTTAATGCAGCTCCTAATTCCCCCGCTTTAATATAATTTATTTTTTTATTGAAAAGTACCATTTAAACCATAATATATTTTTCTTTTCAATTAGTCCTAAATAAATATGTTGGTTTCAAGCATATTCTTTAAAATACAAGTTAAACTGGACAGTTTTGATTTTTTAACCAATTGCACTATATTTAATGTAAAAACGGGTGGTAATTTGTTAACGCTAATTCCCCCGCCTATACATCAAAATAGTCTAAATATTTTTGCATTAATATGAACAAATGCACTGCATCCAGCGGGGATTTCCCATCAGGCTTTTAGATAATCTGATCGAGGAAAAATGACTAAGGAATTGGTTTACTCCACAGAGACTATATATCTAGCGCCTTGCTGCCAGGCAGCACCACATAGGAGACCAGGCGAACAAATACTTAGAAAATAGTGTTTTCCGATCTAGGAGACGGGTTGGTCGGTAGTGTGTTGGGCACTTCTTCGTTTTAAGATTTCTTACAGCTAAAGCGGGGTAATATAGTCCTTTTGCTGTGGAAACTGGGTCATTCAGCTTGTTAGTAGGTCATCCCACTATACGGGCCTTTCAACGTTTTAATACTGTTATTTAACTTTGAGACTAAAGGCTGCTATAACTATGTAGTTCAGCAGTTTTACTGTTGTTACTAGGTCATTCAGCGTAGGCATTCCGCCTTTTGGTTGCTGTTATAATTTATTATACTTTTCGACAGCTTGGACTTGGGCGGATCTGCGCTTGTTTAGTTGGGCATTGTGCTTTGTGTGTTTTTAATGTTTTCTGTGCTCGGCTGGTTAAGTTGAGTGCTGCCTTCCCTGTCTGACTTAATATACTCTTTTTGCACAGATATCCCTATAAATAGTTATTATAGTTTTACGCTCGTCTTTTATTTGCTGTTTATATTTAAATTCAACAAATTCACAAGTTGGCGCGGTATGCCGTGCGACGACGTCGCGTTAACGTGCTTTGACGTCGCGTTTAATGACATAATTTTATGTATTTTTTCAACAATTTTCATGATTTGAATCAGGCTTATATGCCGAAACGTTATAAAAATAGTTGAACTGTATTTATATTTCATATTGAAAAAATAAATTAAACAAGATTGGTTCTCAAATCTTGAGCAACAACTTGCCTCTACCGGAAGTGGGACGTGAAAGTCAGTCTATCGAATCATTATTCTGCATCCGGTCTGTCAAAACAATATAGGCCATAGCCAATGCAACTACAACAACAACAATCACGTGTTTTTCGCATGTAATCGTAAAGGAGGATTTTCCCTAATAAAAGGATAATAACTTGCAGTTTTTAAATCACCCTAAAGAAATTATATCGTTTAAACAATAAAAAAGTTATGACAAAATAACTACACTGGTCCCTCTATATTCTATAGTGTCGATGGTGGCCATTTTGAGCGATTTTGCGCTAATCGGATAAGCGATATTGTTGTACATGTCTTCATTATTTTTACTTCGGTGGCTTAGTTCCAGTCATAGAAACTTGACATACCCTTAATTCCACACATGTTCCAAAAACGGCGATCTATCGGTCAGAATAATGTATTGTCAAAAAACAAAAAAGGGCTTTATGTTGTAGTTGGTTACTCATGTTATGCTGAAAAAGAATTTACGTGATTTAATTCTTGGTCTTAATAAACATAAATCACAGGAATTTGAAATTCCATCCATAAAATACCATAGCAGTCAATCTAATCAAAATATTTTCATTTTGTTTGCACTGGATACGGGATTCCATTTAGGAGGGGGAAGCGTTGCGTTCCTTCAGTATTATTTATACGTATAGAGTTATTTGTGATGGACCGACTTGTACAATATTTTATTGAAAGAACTTCAAATTCCTGTGCATAAATATAGGTAATGTAAACAAACCAGGTTAAATGATACGTGTAACCTGTGTAGCATGCTTGTAATATTATTCAAATCATAGAACTATTTATTTGCGGAGGACTTTTTTCTGGCCTAAAGTCGTTGAATTGGTCGTAAGCAGAAAAGTGGTAATATACCCATTTTCAACACATGAGTAACCCACTACAACATATAGCCCCTATTTTTTTACAATAAATATTGTTATGACCGATAAATCACCGTTAAATTTGGTACCTGTGTGGAATTAAGGGTACATTAAGTTTCTATAAGCCATTGAAGTGAAAATAAAGTAAATATTCTCGTGTTGAACATTCGCATATTTTCAGTCATACCGCCTGACGGAGAATAAATCTCCGTCATTTCTTCACATACAGATAAGATAAATACATGTTTGGGGATGTACAAAGGGTTGCATCACTATGAGATAGTTTGGCCAAATACTCTAATTTTAACTCAAATTGATAACATATAAGAGTCTAACATATTAGATGTATGCCCGAAAGCACGACAGATTAAATAATGCGTAGTCCATTTTGGGATAACTATGTTGGTCCCCCCGTGGCAATGGTAGCGGAAATGATAACTTTAAAGTTAAGCTCTAGACAGAAAATAAAAGGAGATCATTTCAAAACTTGACAATATAGAGTTATGGATCTTGGCCACCGCACTTTTCCTTATTGTCGCATCTCCTTCACATATCAAGTTTTCAAGTCAATAAATTAAATGAATGGAAATAATTTAAAAACTGGAAAATATAGTTATGGTTCTTGGTCACTGCATTTCTCCTTATTGTCACCTCTTCACATATCAAGTTTAAAGTCAATGCTCTGAACAAAAAATTAAACAGACGGAAGGACGGACGGAATGACTGACGGAAGCTGACTATTACTACACTTAACCGATTTAAAAACGCAACAGTGGTTTTTTGGTACATTTAAGCCAGTTAAAGTGCTTCAATTTTATTGAAATTTTGCAGGTGATGTACTCAATACTTGATGTCAAATATGTGCAAATTTCATTGTAATCAAGGTTAAGATGGTCACAAAACCAATCCAAGAAAAGTATTGATCGACAATGTCAAATTCGCAAAATTAATAATGTATTTATAAGCTGCAACCTGCTACGCAAATCTGGGATATGTGCCTCATTGGCGGGAAAATATATGGTTGTACAATGTTGTTCCACACATCTATAAGAAAAACACGTAACATTCTAAACGCTCTTGAGTTTCTGCTTAATGGTGCACTTCTTGACGGCAATATGTGTATGCCTTCAAATTTAGCTACACGAGAAAAAATAACCTCCACAGACGTAACATGAGCTGTCAGTAATTGTTTGCCGATCTAGCATACGCTGCATTTAGTTATAATATGACTGGGTCCAAATGAGGAATTTTTGATTTTGATGATTTTTTTACTGCAAAATGATGTTAACACATTCCTTATTACAAATATGAAATTTCATTATTGTATGTGGTCTAGTTAAGTTGCTATGTCGTCACAAACATATGCAATATCTTCATTCCAACTGCGGTTTGACGTTAGCAATTCTGTACAATGAGTTGCATAGACTATCTTGGACCACGGAGGGTCAATTTAGACCCATGCCTAATTCCTTGGAAAATGATACTGTGATATAATCATTTCACATGAATTGTGATAAAGAAAGTTTTTGAAGGGCGTTTTTTTAAGCTATGTTACCATCGCAACGATAGATGTTTTACAAAATATGAAAACATTTTTTTTTTAGAATTTTTGAAAAATAGTTTTGTGTCCACGTAATATATTTATCATAATTGAAACAAATCTGTTGATAAAATACATTTTTAATTTGGTTGCCATGGTAACAGTTGTAAAACAGGAAAAAACACAATCATGTAGATCTAGCTCGTGCAGAATCATAAAATAAACAACGTGTTCTCTGTTTTATTTGGTCCTCGATTTGCTATATTTACTAGACAATTATAATGCTGATACCAAAGGCGTGTGTTAAAATTGTGTTGACAAGTTTCATTACCTATCATCAGTAAGCAGGTAAGCGTCGGGGACTTAGGTCATTGATGGGGTACGTTGCTAGCCTAATAAAATGATTTGGGTACTGCATTGCTTGTGCGTGGTTACGGACTTTAACAATTTTATCGTCAGTAATTACGTGCTATAGCTGCTCATATCCTTTCCGCTACCACGAATTTTTTGGGGGGCATGAGAAATTCTTATGGTCCCTATACCCCGTCCCTGAGACACTATTGACTTGCAGCACTGATAAAAACTCGATACATCCGGATACTACAAACCTACCTCAAAGTGAAAGTAGGATAAATTGTCAACATAATTATCGACTAAAGGTCACCGGAATTGACGATGTGACAGTGACCCTTGCGCGAAAAACGTTTTTTTAGCTTCGTAGGCCTACTTTTGGGACCCTTTAGGGCACTGGTTCTGACCCCTTTGTCTAGCCTATTATTCTCTCTACAGAAAAATAAAAACTTTTTGGCGCTAAATGTTAATGCAATTCCACAGGGAATCGTACCGCAATGTCGGGTAGGACCAGAAATTTCAGTTTTGGAAAATCTACGTCCAAAGCCCTCTTTAAAGGGGACCAGCGGGCCCAAAAACCTTTGTACGACATTGGGCCCGAAATATCCTTTAGTCTGGGATGCACCCATGACAGCAAAATTCCAGAATTTGGGCATTTAGGTCGAAAACTACGGAAGGCCGAAATGGCCATCCCGGCCAGTCTGCATTAGTACGCTATGGTAGCGGAAAGAATATAAGACATTTTATAGGGTGGATATTTCCCAGTCTGGATCCGACGCAAGTGGTAAGGGACAACCATCCGTTATCAATATTATGTGCAAATTTATCCTTGGTAGCGTGGAGTTCCAGGTTAATCTTGCGACGGTTTTTCCGAATGATATGGGTTCAATCCCTCTCAGGTCATACAGCTCTTATAGGGAGATCAATTACCCATATTTGTTTAGGTGCACATGTCTGCGATAATATTCATAATGCACTCGGTGTAAAAGAATGATGTCCACACAAGTTCGTATTTTAAAGTAACAGTAACATTCGAATTTCTATAAGTGGACCTTGTACAACAAATAGAACACGTAGAGTTTACGCAATCCCTCCAATGTATTCGACAGGTTGGGATCACACTATAGTTCTTAAACGGATGTTTACCGCCGGTAAAATTTGTTAATCGTTTACAACAGGGCTAGCGTTGGAAAACTTTCTTCAGCAAACCCGTAACTTTAATGAATTTATAAATCGGGTGTTAACGCAACGAAGTATTTGTTTAATAAGGACACAGAACGATACAACTACCTGTGACGTACACGTATACTTTTATGTTGGGTGACTTGAGGACTCGCAAGTATTTTTGTACGGAATATTTTACTAATTATCTGAAACCACGTTCATCGATATAATTATACAACAGTCAATTGAAACCACGCCCCTACCCCGGGAATGGCGGGGTTATTCACTTTTGAAAACCCCTGGTACAATCCCTGCCCCACATGGCCAAACTTCCGCAAATTGCCCCGCCCTATACCTCACGGGTATAGTTACGGCTATATTTTCCCGCTATACAAAAAAGCTTACAAATGCACCCCACCCACAGGGCAGTGCGGGGACATCGAAAAAGTAAAATCAGAGAAAAGTTCCCCGCTATATCTACCCTCCCCGGGGTTAGGGTCGTGGTTTCAATTGACTGGTGCATGTTGTGATTATCCTTTATGTGTAACTTATTCATGTTTAATCAGCAGTGACGTTTGTGCCTATGGAACAGGGTAAAGCTATCTTGTTACATGCATCATATGGCATACACAATGCCTACACAATTTTTTTGCGTTTGACTGAGACAATCATAGTGCGTAGCCATTCAGTTTTTATCCCTGCGTAATCGGCCAATGACGTCCGAGGAAAGAGACAAAGTTTGTGTGATACAAGCAATCCGGACACGCTGTCCCAGCTCTTTCTGAATAGACTTATTAGTTATTCAACGTGCTCGGTGTACATAGTACCTGCAATACACGCGATACTACCTCTGAGTTTCCAACCAGTTCATCTCTTTCTAGTTGGTTGGGAGAAACTGGAAACGCTTTTCAGTGTTTACCACCTAACTAGAGATGAACTGATTTTTACATTATTTAAAAGCCCTCAACAAATAGTCCAATACAAATCAATGTACTTAAATTTCCAACTGGTATTGTTGCAACAGGATATGACACATCGCTGATTATAATTATTTTGACATATACTATTTTCCCCACACAGAAATTAATCACAGAATCTAACATACATGATTGTATGGTAAACATTTCATAAGTTTAACACCACTCCATGACTCTAGAGACAAAAATAGTTTCCTTTTTATGACTTCAGAGACGAAAATAAGTGCTCATTTTATTTTAAAGAATGTAATTTCTCGAATTTGAAAGGTAGACTTGTTGCCATCAATGAATAAATAAGATAACATTATCATTTTTTAATCAACATCTGTTTATTAAGGACCTGTGACGTAATCATTTCACAGAAAATACACGTCCCGTTCTGTGACAAATAGATGTTGCGAGGGCATCGGTCACATAACTTTTATTTGATAATCATCATGATATCAGTCTACGGCCGTAGTTTGTTTTTTGCCAAGCAAACTATTTAATAAAATTGTTATTCTTTTAAAGGTGGAGTCTTTCAACATTTATGCATTTAATTACTTGAATGATTACTCATTTTATATTTCTGTCACAGGACTCGACACACAGACATTAGTTAAAATATGTTGACCTAGATATTTTATGTATTGAGCAATGCCTACACGCGAGTGTCGCGATTCATGTACTGGAGTGTTTACAGCAATATATTCTAGATCTATTTATTATCTATTAATATATGGAATATATCCAATTATTACAGAAATGTAAGAGTCCAAAAGTTTACTGGATTTAATTAACAATGACTGTAGATCTACAATATTCTTGTTGTCTATGAGGATAATGCCGCTCGGCGATAAGCTAAGAAGTAACTCGATCGTCGTATTTATGTTCGTTTTGAAATTAACATTATTAATAAAGAATCAGTATTCGAATATCGCTGAGTGTCCGCCACGACTCTTGTGATAATCTATCAAATCCGCATTGCCTTTAGATTTTATTTAGAATCTTAGGTTCTATTCAGAATTTACGCCATAAATATTTTGTATTGCTCGTTTGCATTACATACTTATAGATTCTATAATTAATATTTATTTTCTAATATTACCCAAATGATATATTGGGCTCTACTACATATGCGCAATGTCGAGAATACGCGTTAGAGTAATCAACATTCTGAGATTATACGGCGACGTCATTTCTCTGTTTACGACGTTACGTCATTTGCCGCATTTGGACCCAAAGTCTCGTGGCGCGTCACATATGGTTAAGGTAATACCTTCCAAAGTATATGACAACTCAAACTCGTAACCGGAAGTCGATAATTGAATATGTAAGGGTAAATAAGAAATAAGCGATTTTCAATTTGGGTCAAAATAACCATTGAACAAAATGTTATGGAATGTATAATTTAGCGTAATAACTAAATCGTACGCATCATTGCCTTCAAACTGTAGGTATATCATCAAAATTTGTTTACCGGAAGTGGTGTCTTCAAAAAAAACATTCGTATGGTGCCATCATATTTACGCGCTTCTATTGTCAGTTTACCTGACTCAAACAATCGTAGATGTAAACTGCTTCTTGAAAATATTGTGCAAGTCTTAGTATTATCGCCAGACGACATTTAAACTACTTTGGCATGACTAAACATCACATATCTGCTTATAGCATGTCAATACGTCGGGATACTAAAACGGATACTGAAACCTAAAAGAGTGGCACCATATACAACGCACTTCTAAACTTAATTTATTGTTTTTTAGTCGTGGTATTGTTGTCCTACGACGCGACGGTCAAATCCTCACGCTCATTTTTTTTTCTGGCGGCATTTGTAAATTATGAAAATGACACTTATATGACGTAAAGGGTTAAATTCAAATATTTGTTCGCGGAAATTCATACCATGCATATGGCTTTCATCCCACTTATTGATTTAAACTCTTAACAAATTTCAAATCATAATAATCTCATGATCTTTTACCAGTAGGTAGTTCCAGTCGACAAAAGCGCAGTAACATGCTGCAGTTGGTTTACAAGGTGAATTTAAATATCACGACTAAACAATGGAAATCAAGCACGTGTTTTATAAACGCTGGAAAGTGGAATTTCGTAAATCGACGTCGTTGGACGTTTGTTGCTTCAAGATCCACTATTGCTAGATTAGTTCAACGCGTAAATACCACTAGGAGCTTATTAGATAGGTCTCGCTCAGATGCGCCACCTGTGACTACTGTACGTCAAGACGTTTGTATCCCCCAACGTCATATGTGTGACCGATTAACAGTGAAAATAATTGTGGTCGGACTGTGGTGTTTTACCATAACCGGCATATTTCCTGGTTGGCTATGGTGTGACAAACGTTGCAATATTGTATAAAAAATATTCGTTAAAAAAACACAAAATAATTGTTGTTGAGAAAATAATGATTCTTTTTACTTGAATCATTATTTTTCAACATAAACACTTGTTTTTTTACAACAATTATTTTTTACCACAATTATTTTTTACCACAATTATTTTTTTACCACAATTATTTTTTAAGAACAATTATTTTTCACGCTGCAAAAAAATAATGATTCAACAATTTGAATCATGGGATACACAAAGCCCGTTTGTAAACGCGGATTTCATTGGCCGAGACGGAAAACAACAAAATGGCAGCTCACCCTCAGTCCTTTTTTAGACTGTGAGGCTCTGCACACTTGATACTAAATGATCTGGTATAGGCTGCAGACATAACAAATTCTGTTCTCAGCACTCTATTGCATGAACTGCAGTCTGCAGACTAAATTGACACTATTGTAATGCAGGCATTTAGCATCACAGAAATTAAAAAGTTCTTCCAAATGCTTGAAAAATTCAAAGAACATTGCTTCTATCCTAGTTCAGGTTCCTGTCTCTGAGCATCTGAAAGAAAAGAAGCTTGTAGTTTGAACATGTACATCAGCTAACCATATTTAACCCATTATAGAGGTGTATTTTAACACGTCTGAGAAACACACATTTTTAAACAAGAGCCCCGCACGCGGAGGCCAACGCTCGTCTGTAAATGCAGAGCTTCACATACTGTTTTAGAAGTCTTAAAAGGACTGGGATCAAATAACTCTCCCTCATATGGGTGAGCTGCCATTTTGTTGTTTTCTGTCTCGGCCAATGAAATCCGCGTTTACAAACGGGCTTTGTGTATCCCATGATTCAAATTGTTGAATCATTATTTTTTTGCAGCGTGAAAAATAATTGTTCTTAAAAAATAATTGTGGTAAAAAAATAATTGTTGTGGTAAAAAAATAATTGTTGTAAAAAAATAATTGTTATTGAAAAATAATGATTCAAGTATAAAAATAATTATTCAAGTATTGAACAATTATTTTGATTTTTTTTTGAACGAATATGTTTTATACAATATTGCAACGTTTGTAACGCCATAGTTGGCATTCCTTTATATCTATTTTCGTGATACTTCCCGCTTATGAAAATATACAACTGGGATTATAAATATAGACAATATATCAGCTGTTATATTATGCTAATTGAAGGTTGAGAGTCGTGTCAAATTCTCCAGGCTATATCTGTCTTTAATGTCAAACCCCTTGCGACACATTGACATAGGCAATGTTCTTATGTACGAGGGTTGATCGGGAAGTTCGTATAATTTTGTTGTCAATCGTGTTATTTTGCTCATAATGAATAACAAATAATACCATCACAATCTTCTATGTATTATCAAATTCTCTTATAAAAATGAGAAAAACACATCACAACAGTTACATAGTTACGACGAATCCTAAACAGTCACTATGCATAGACGCCGCACACCAGAAAACTATACGACGTCACATTACGTCAAACGCATTGTATGTCACACAAAATACTTTAAAAACGGCATTGTTTTAGGAGAACGAAGGATGAAAAATGTAGCAATTTTGGTGTGCGGCAACCACGTGTAGAAGCGTTGCCAAGGGAACCGTTAATTGTCGCATAAGTTGGTGGATTTTTATTCCGTTCTATATTTCAACTTCAATCATGTTGATCATCCTGATAGTGAAGTTTCAGCAATATTAAACTAAAAATAAATAATTTATAAACAAATTATACGAACTTCGCGATCACCCCTCATATATATGAAAATCACGCGACTCGCACATAAAATGTTTTGTTTGAGTGTTGATGTAAACCACAGTATGTTTACTCACTGTACCCCCAAACCGGAGGACGCTGGTAACTAGGCGTTCAGAAAATAAATGGATCGTGTTTACAGTCTCCGATATTTAGGATTTTATTGGTTTATTCATAAGTATCGCATAAAGTAAGTACACTGTTTTAGTTACAATGTAGTCCATTAAAACCCGTTTACGTAGATACCAAACATTCCTGATAAAAGCCCTTATAAACTTGATTTTCAAAGTAAATCACGGATAGATACTTATTAGAGCTTGTAAAAAAACCTACGAAAAATATTATATTTAGCGTTCACAAGTCTTGAAACCTTTTCTGCATCGTAAATGAATGTCGATACACACAGGCATTGCTCTAAATATAACGGATACTATTTGAGGAAAATGTGTTTTTTCTGGGACATGCATGCCGATTACACTGTACGACTAGTCGAAAGCATGACTGGCCCACTAGCATTTTGTAAAATCTGGACTGTACGCTTAGTCGCAAAAACTGTACGCCTATTCAAAGTTAACGTATTTTCATTCTCGCATTTAATGTTTGGCCTTGTTATGTGTTAACCAACGGTAGAAATTAGTCATGGAACACTATCAATGCTACTGCGGCAGTTTATGATTAATAAAAATGTTCCTTGAGTAATAGACCCGAAGAATCGGGTACATAGACATTGATGGATAACTTTAACATTTAATGTTTGTTTAATTTACGAATAGACACGGTCCCTGCAAAAACTGTGTTTGTTTACTGCATGTAATTATGTGTTTTACGTTCCAGTAAAAAACAAAGACTTTACAGAAGCAAGAGATGTTTGTAAAATTGTAATACACGTAAGCCTCTATGGCATCCCGATAGCCAGGAATATTTAAGGTTGAATGACGACTTTGACCTATTGACCTTGTTATGTTATTGAACGGAAACAATTTGAGCTATTTATTCATGGTAAAGGTCAAAGTGACACAATCTTGACATTGACCTACCGACCTCACAATCAATAGCGGTCATCTATTGTTGTTGCCCAACTACCAGGTAAAGTTTTAGGATCCTTGGGCCAAGCATTCTGGATTTTATTAACGGAAACCATTTAGTCTACCAACAGACAGACATACAGGGTTGTAAAAAAGTTCGTTCTCAATGTTTAAGTTACAATAGCTTATTTTTCTGACCCCAGAGGACTGTAAAGTTGTCATGTTAAAATCAAGTTGGGTCTACCATTGTTCGTATCTGCCTGGTATGAAATGAAGCTATTAGAGAAATTAAAATTGTCTACTATGTACATAGCTCTAACAAAACTTGATTTGAATTTTAAGAATAAACGTTTTCAACACCCTGTACATAAGCAAAGCAATTAACCCCTTCAAAGACAGGAGTGGAATAAATACGTACACGTATTGTCGAACTACTTAAACACATAACGACAACTTCGGAATCTAGTTAGTAGAAAAGCATCAGAATTGGAGCCAAAAGTACCAAGAAAAAAAGAATAATGTTTCCTTTTCAACTAAGAAAACCGACCATAATCATATAGTTATTCGTGTTAATTAACATAGATGCACCTATCAATATTTTGTTCCGGGAGGGCATACACGGGAAAGGCGGTAATTAGACACTCCCAATGAGCCCGGTCCCGGAAATTAATATTGGCCGAGTTTTTGATCCCGATATTGGGGGAATTTAGACGCCACAAAAAGCAGCCAACCATTTCAACAATATTATATTAAGTCAGACAGGGAAGGCACTCGGCAGCACTCAACTTAACCAGCCGAGCACAGAAAACATAAAAAACACACAAAGCACAATGCCCAGCTGAACCAACCGAGCACCGGAACATAAAACACATATAAGGCACAAAACGATATCCCATTGGATATACGGTGGGGAATTAAACCCCAAAAAGAAAACTTTCCCAATTCCCCTTGGTCTGCCCGCTGCCCACCTGGAGCAAAAGATAGATGCAACACGCATATGCAAGGGTCATTGGTGATGAAAATGACCCAAAATTACGGTTTGTTGTTGAAAATAATGATACAATGTATAACTAATTTCAATGTGTACCTTGAAAAGGTTAATGCGCACAAGCATTTCGTAATTATTTTACTGAATATGCGTACAGTGGTACTGCGACTAGTGGGACAGATGGATTTTCGAGTTTTCCGAATAGGCGTTCAGTGCATGATTCGACTGCATACTGAATTAAACACTATTGCAACGATACACGGGAGAAATGCATGAATGCACGTATAAACTCATACGTATAGATTGATAATGAAACACCTAGAAGAGATTATTACTAGAATTTCCTTAGCATTTCCAAAATAACGGACATTTTATCGCGATTGAATCATCTTTCGCTTAAACCAGCAATTCATTTTGGGGAAATACGTTTTCATTTTAAATGCTAATGCCAAAATGCATCTGAACGCCTAATAATCAGCGACTTTCGATGTTGGGGTACAGTGAGTCAACATACTGTTTTAACGTTTGGAGTACGTGTCAATGACACACTCAATATCATTAAATGGTTGTATTTTATATGAACTAATGTCTGGGGTGATGCCTAGCTTATTGTTTTTATATATCCATCAACTCTGATCAATTGTTTTAATCGGTAAGACTAAACGTCATGTATATATGCACTTTCAGTTTATTATGCTCCCCGAAGATAGTCGCCGAAGTGTCTGTCCGTCCGTTCGTCTGTGCGTGAGACGTTTTTGCCCAGGCTATTTCTCAAGAACCACTGCTCAAGATTTTAATAAAACTTCATGGATAGCTTCACTACCAAGTGGAGATGGGCATATCGTCGGCACGTTCCGGTTCGCTGATTATTCACATATCTGACAGATATCATTACTATAAAGTAATTATCAATCATAAACATCTCGTACAATGTGTTAATTATTCGAATCGATTCAAATTAAAGACAAACGTGGTATCACGTACAATTACAAGCAATTTACATAAAATTACACCGGGGCATCGATTACTGTGTATTGTAATGCAAATTAAGATTAGTAGTTGGACACCTTCTTTGACTCTACCATGATCGCCTCTATTGTATTGTGTTCCATCAGATAGTTTCTATTACGAACGCTTCAATTGTATACTAATTGTTCGTACAAGGTATCGTGTATGCAATGTCACTCACAGTTCTGCGCCAACCAATAATGATATTTGTTACAGAATCAGTCGGTTTTAAAACCACGTAATCATGTCTAGTGCCGTAACGATACACTTTAAGTGTTTGAACAAATTGCTTAAAAGTAATGCAATTCCTCGTTTGAATAAATAGCTCGCGAGTGTATGTTTAAGGATGTTTGAGCGGTTTGGTTCCCACATTAAGATTTTGTTTCAATTTTGCCTGGAAGTAAAGAAATCTATTCTGACATAAACTAGGGTGAGCAAACACGGTCACTTAACTTGTTTTCCGAGTATTCAGCCCGGTTGAAATTATAACAAACATAAAATTTCAAACTGAAAATGGGGCCTCAATTAAAATATTGTTTCGTTGACCATTAGATACATATTTTGGAAGTATGAGTGTTTTAAACACTAGAAACACTTATCAAATCAAACAAGTCTGCTATTTTATGACGTTTTCATATCTTTCTTCAAGTTTGGTGTTCATCGATTAACTTCCTTAATCTATTTGTATATCTCATACGACTATATTCCACATTTACAGTAGGAATAATGAAAATTGATGACGAACAACAGTTATACGAGGGTTGTTCTACTTATATTTGAACAAAACTAAACATCGGATTTTATCGTACTAACACAATGAAATCGATTTATTCCTATTGAACCATGTACGAAAATGTGTTAGGTAGTATATACACTTATTCTATATCATATTTGCATTATTTTTCAAACCAAAATCAACCATATTGTAAAGGGCGCTGTGTTTTGTTTTTTTAAAGACAAATTGCCCTATAGAAGCGTCAATGTGTTGGTAGATTATGAATTACCCATGTCCGTATACCTATTATGTAACAAGGATTCTGATTGGCTTAGATGGCCTACACGAGAGGTCTATATATTCTAATATAGACCTCCCGAAACCGAGGCTGGGGTAGATATAACTTATTCGTCACGGGACGTCATTTCCTGCGACATAACGTTCCAAACAACGTAGCGTTATTTTTCGGTATTATTTGGCCTACAGCTGCTCATACATATTTATAGGCTCTAACCTAGCCATAAATTATAAATGCCGTTGATAAATACGTGAATACTATCTCATATATATACATGAGACGAACATTGTTAGCTAGAACATTTTAAGAGTCGTGTTTTGTATATATTACATACCCTTTCCTGAAGTCATTATAATTTAAAGAGTCAATAGGTTTTATTTCCTTGACTTATAGCATGGTATACAATATAACAGTTGTCGATTTATGTTTCGATGAATATGATGTTTAGTTTCGTCATCGGTCAATATCATTTTTTTTCAGGTCAACAAAACATCATATGCACCTCAACATAAGTCAATAACAGTATAGTATTTGTCATATTAAGGGTGATATAAGTTCACCTGTTTGTTTAGGCTTAATGGTATCAAGTATTGAAAATCACCAAAAATGGTCGCAACCATGTCCATTGGTTCTGTGATATCTGAGTCAATTTCAAAATTCGCAGGTTTTCTTGTCCTCAATGTAAAACTTACACGTAAATATGATAAATTATAGTTAAACATTTATTATGTGAAGCTGTATATACTGTATTTATAGTATCATTGCAAAACTAAACGATTTGTTATCAGTATTTTTTTTATATTTGGGGTTTTACTGCCTATAATTAAGAACAAATGAATGTCCCAGTACCACAGTGCCATGCTTTTATTAACAGTATTTCATGCTGTCATATGTTATGAGACAAAACTTGTATGTTCATTTTGGTGGTGAAGATTTAAAAATACACAAACACATATTGTAAACAAAAATATGTAATTAATATTGTAACAAGAGGGCCATGTGGCCCTAAAGCGCTCACCTGATGAGTAGCAGTTAAGGCAGAATCAGTATTTGTTATGATATGACCTTAATAGTTGATGTAGATTTTACAAAGACACACTTTGTGGCCAGGTTTTATAAAGATGAGGTTAACAATGCGACATCTAGAGTGTTTAAAAGGTTTTTCTTTGATATGGCCTGGTGACCTTGTTTTTTTATCCCAAATGACCAGTTACGAACTTGACCTAGATTTTATAGAGACAAACATTGTGACCAAGATTCATAACTATTAGGCAAAAAGCATAACCTCAAGAGTGCTAACAATATTTTTACTTTGCAGATACCTTGTGACCTCGTTTTTTACCCCAGATGACCCAGTTACGAAGTTGGCCTAGTTTTATAGAGAAAAACATCGTGACCAAGTTTCATAAATATTGGGTAAAATGTGACCTTAAGAGTGTTAACAAGGTTTTTCTTCAATGTGACCTGGTGACCTCTAGAGTGTTAACAAGGTTTTTCCTCAATGTGACCTAGTTTTTAACCCCAGGTGACCCAGTTTCGAACTTGACCTAGATTTCATAGAGATACACATTATGGCTAAGTTAAATTAAGATCATATCAAGAGTGTTAACAATGTTTTTCTTTGATTTGACCTAGTGACCTTGCTTTTGACCTTATTTGACCCAGTTACGAACTCGAACTCAATGTCATAGAGACAAACAGTGTGACTAAGTTACATGAAGATTGTGTAAAAAATGTGACTTCTAGAGTGTTAACAAGGTTTTTCTTCAATGTAACCTTGTGACCTAGTTTTTGACCCAAGGTGACCCAGTTGCGAACTTGACCTAGATTTCATACAGGTTCACATTGTGACCAAGTTTTATTAAGATTATGTCAAAAATGGGACCTCTAGAGTGTTAACAAGGTTATTCTTTGATTTAACATAGTGACCTAGTTTTTGACCCCAAATAACCCAGTTGCGAACTTGACCAGAATTTCATTGAGACAAACATTGTGACTAAGTTTTCATTAAGATTAGGTAAAAATGTGGCCTCTAGAGTGTAAACCGTCCGATTGTTGACGGCGGGCGGTGGACGACGGACGCCGGACATAGGGCGATCACAATAGCACACCTAGAGCACTTTGAGCTACAAAAACATGTTTTATACATGTCCCATAGCTTTGTGTCTTTGGTGTAACGAATTCAATTAGGTACCTTATTTTATACCATGATCCCTTAAAACACCAAATCACTTCTTTTATTTCGAAGAGTTTATCATCCTTCACGCAACAGCAATGAATTTTTTTAATTTAATTTACAATTGGAAAGCTCAATTCAATGTTTGTATCGCTGTTCGCACTATTTTCTTTGTCTGTGGTGTAACGCTGTTTATTATGCATCTGCAATCACATTTTTCAGAATAGTTCTACTTTTTGTTTTAAATATATGTATAAATGAGTACTGATTGTCATTATCAAAGTACTATAAACGATGTGTTTGTTTTTTACGATAACATCTCAAAATGTCCGTGGTGTAACTGTCTTTGGTGTAACAATTTGAATTTGTTACACCACAGACAAAATGAGTACATTAACTATGAAGTTTAGACATATATTGTATTTTTTTAATTGCTTACGATTGCATTTCATTGACACAAGCAGGGATGTGTTGCCAAAAGCATAATAATGTCCTTATTTTTCATAAGAACACTACTAAATGTAATATAATTGTTACACCAATGACAATTTCTTTAATGAATGCGACCTCCTTTTTGTGTTTGCATAGAGATATTGGGTAGCACTGAATACAGCACACACGTCTGTAATACCCTTTATCTTCAGTTTATTCCTAAATTTGATCAAATAAGCACATTAATGTGTTTGTCTATGGTGTAACATACCTATCCGTGGTGTAACAATGTCTGTGGTGTAACAATGTACTTCAAGTTTTGGGATGTAATTGAAATGAAAATAGTCTTAAAAATAGATGTATCTGAAAGATAACCTGAAGGAAATGCTACATGTGTGAATAAAAACATATAAACAAAACAGTTTTGTTTATATTATATACAATACAAAGTTACAGAAAATGTTCTGATTTGACATTGGCTCATTGTATTGCTATAACATTTCCAGTGACAATTTCAGCAAAATGTATCCAGATATGAGTACTTTCGTTACTATGGACTTGAAAATCATCTGAATTCAATTTGTTTAAATATTTTTTATGCCCCCCTATCGATAGATGGGGAGGCATATAGTGATTCACCTGTCCGTCCGTCCGTCCTGGTTAACCCAAATTGACCGTTTCTTCTAGCATTAATATGGCTTGCTACAAAGCTTTCATACTTGCATGGATGTTGTGTATGAACACTCTCCACACGCCAGTATCACCTAACCCCATTTTGACCTTGACCTAATTTTGGACTTATTTATGGACAAGGCTTCCACAGGGGGCATAAGCGTTTATTGAACGCAGTCTTGTTTGTCCAATTTTTTTATCGTAACACCACCGACAATTTACTTAAGTGATTTTAAGTTTGAAGTTTAAAAATATATATATTGTCTTAATTAAGGGTGGGAATTATACATAATTGTCCAAGAAAAGTTTGGTCAATAACATTGTACAATTAAAACCATTATATTTGACCAAACATATTTATGAAATTGTGGGTGAAATTGACTCATCTAGGAAAAAATCCAATAACCCAAAGTTGTAAGTATCAGTAGCAACTTTTAATCGAATTAATTCGAAAATGCTAGATTCAGGAATTCGGAAATAATAGGGTGTTCATTAGCTCGATGCCAAGCAAAACAAAGAGCGCATACACAGGTCTTGTATGCTGTATATGCGACAACGGAAGAGTGATTGGAAAAAATGTCTCGCCCATGAGGATCTTAGAGGATATTATAACAGAGACAGAGTCTGCTATTTTAGAAAGGGTCATGATCATAGGCATAAGTTTGAGTAAGTTAAGCTTGGTGTGTTCGCGGCCGCTTTTATGACATGGTCTTGTTTTATATAGTAGGGACAAGCGGAACTCAAAATGATTGAAAAGGAGGACAAAGGTGAACGCATATTTGTTCAGACAAAGGGTGTAAAAGGTTTTTTTTCACAAAAATGTGGCACGTCTATTTCCTAGTGACATGCCAAAGAAATGGTGCTTCACCAGTACTGAACTTCCTGTCGCCCTATAAAATATGTCAAAACGTTACCTTATTGTGAATTAGACTGAGAAGTTTATTTTACCCAAACAGTGGACACAAAAGTCTCCTGATGAACTATCAATATAATTTAAATCTGGAGATAATGAAACGTCGATTAGAGAAGGGAATCGTAAGCATCAACACTTGGAGGTTTTTGGCCTTCAAAAATGCAAAACAACACGATCAATACAAAAAGTGATTTCGTTCAAAGGATTTTACATACACATTCTACAATGGTTGTTTATATCACTTGATACATTACTAGACACAATTCGATTTCGTTGTGAAATTCATGAAAATGTTCAATTTTGTTCAAATATAAGATGAATACCTCTCGTATATACAATGTACATGTGAAATATAAAGATAGGGACTGCATAAAAATAATATGATACAGGTGCAAACACATGTTTTGGCATTGCTTCGTGTCAGCTACCCAACTTTTACTGCTATGCTTCTTGGTAAATAATTATTGCGAACGGTTTGGAGTTCTCATGTTGTTTATATGAGTGCGGCTTACAAATATCATGGATGTAGTTAATTGATAGCTTCATAAAGCGTAATTGTAAGCCGTTAGATAATGCATACAATATGGGCAAATGTGCATTAAATAAAGATTGGGTAAAGGACTCGCCATCAGCTGCATCTACTATGTTTACTCCGCAGACATATGATATGCTCTGTATGAATAAAACTATTTTACGGCGAGTATACATACATTGTGCCAAGTGATGTACTATTCCACCAACAATTTTTTACAGTGACGTCGAATATGTAACTAAGCAAGGTGTATCCCCAATGGACTTATGATTATATTAGATACAAATATGCCCTTATCAATTCTCAATCAATGCATCATCAAGTTTGTGCTGGCTGCTTCGCACGCAGTCGATTGCAGTCACAGCTGGTGGTAGCCAAACTACATGAATGCATTTTTTTGTATAATATACGGAAAATTTAATGATTTAATAAAACTAGAAATTCGTGCCCTCGTGCAAATTATGTCGAGCCTCGGAGCACGTTGAAAAATAGCTACAACTTAAATTAGCCTTCAATTTGACCTTTGACCTCCAACTATGGGCTTGATCTTTGAGATAGGAACCTGGGGGTTAGGAATGACACTCCGCCTCATATAGGTTAACATTCATGCCAAATAAGAAATATTGGTCAATGTATTACAAAGTTAGGCTCCGGACACGCTTAAATTTCACCTTTGACCTCAAACACTGACCTTGACCTTTGAGATGGGAACCTGGGGTTGGACATGACACCCCGCCTCATAGTGTTTAACTTTCATGTCAAATATAAGAAAGATTGGTCAGTGTATGACAAAGTTATGGTCCGGACAAGCTTCAATTGGACCTTTGACCTCGAACGCTGACCTTGAGATATGAGCCTGGGGGTTGGGCATGGCACTCCACCTAATAGAGGTTAACATTCATGCCAAATATAAGTAAGATCGGTCAGTGTATGACAAAGTTATGGTCCGGACAAGCTCTAATTTGACCTTCAACGGTGACCTTGACCTTTGAGATAGGTACCTGGGGGTTGGGCATGACACTCCTCCTCATGGAGATGAACATGCATGCCAAATATAAGCAAGATTGGCAATCCATAACTTCTTTGTTATGGTCCGGACAAAATCGGACGCACGCACGCACATACACCAAAAGTGTCGACTTAGTCTCGCTCACCACAAGCGGGCTCGACAACAAAAATTGGACAATAAAGACTTACAATGCGTATTAAAAGCCTTTGAAATTCATGTAATCTCTAAAACACCGCGTTTAGAATAATACATGTTGCGTTCTCCTTATTCTTCAAAGACTTACTACAATAAATTAAAATGCGTTTTAGCCATCGTATTCAATTGAAAAATGTAACTTGTGGGAAACTACGCTGTCATGTAGATTAAAGCTAAAGAAATATAATGATAATTCACATTTTTGTAGAACAATATTATAAAGTAAACGTTTGTTGTAAACACAATATGACGCCTATGTCAGGTATCCCTGGTTGGAACGCAATATGACGCCACTGTCTGGTATCCCTGGTTGGATAGTTAGTTTATGTCTTCAGTTTCAGTGTTTCAATACTTACAGGTTGCCTTGTTTTGAAATTGTCTATTAACAGCTGTGGAAGTGTATATTATTTAAGAGATAGTATTTGCTGACGACCATATAACAGAAGGTCAGATCAATTCATGAATAAGACTGAATATGTTGCCATCTGTATGTGTCATTTGATATGAACCTTAATTTGTTTAATAAAATATATTTCTTATTCTATAGAGCGACTATCTATATTTTACAGAAAGTCTTGATCACAGAAATGTACAAAAATTAAACCTACATATATCTGTTGTAATATATTTCGATGTCAAAACCGATATTAAACTTCGAAACTGGGACATGTTTTTGTATCACACTGCATGTACCACCGAGCATAACCGGTACAATGAGACATATAAATTTGGCCAGCATTAAGTCTGTTGACCTTCTAGAAACCCATAAGATCGGTATTTAGATTTAGACAACAGTCATAGTATGTGCCTGTGTTTAGATGCCTTGTGATGACATATTCCGACTGCGTCAATAAGCGTAATAGGCAATCGATATAAGTCATACGTCAGTTCATTTGATTTACTAATAATTGCTACATTGTAATATCTTGAAGCCAACAGTATATGACAATCAACAGAATTAATCAAATTAATCATCAGCTGACATTCGATTGCATATTATCCGTAACGATGAGTTGTGTCAATTTTAGATGATGGAACAAATAGTTACAGAATACACTTGGATTTATTCAGAGAGTGGGTATACTTAAGCATTAAATATATCTAATTTCTACGATCAGAGAAGTTTATGCTTATTTATTTTAGGTCGATTGCGAAACAAGTTTTTATAGCTTATATGAATCAATCTCGATACCTCATTCCTGATATTGTCCATCGCCACGAGGGTATGAGAAAAGATGAGCGTTTAGCCAGGCATTAATGGTGTCATTTTTTAGCTCGACCTTTCGAAGAAATAAAGTAGAGCTATTGTCGTGACGGGATCTTGTGCGTTGGTTAAATTTATTTTCAGAGTCATCTTCTCAAAGGCTATCAAAGGTATCAACTTGAAATTCAACATAGTGACCTATATTTATGGATTTAGTACACATTTTACACATAAACTGAGTTTCCTCTAACACTATCTAAGCTTTCAACTGGTAAGTCAATACACTTATGGAATGTGATGACCTTAATCTACTGACAAGAGGAAACAAATCTATCCAGCATTTTGTAAGAGTTATTCCCCTTTTCTGACTTTAAATCTTTACACAAAATCCACTTGAAATTTTACATAGTTATTCACTATCACTAAGGGAGCTCATATATACAAGTCTGGTAACCCCATGGAAAGGTACAGGATTGTATGTCGTTTGTGGTAAAACAAATCGTATGAAATGGAGATTTCTCGGTATCTACTAAACATACAGGTACATGTATACAATGTTGCACGAGTAAATTAAATACAAATATCAAATGGAAATTTTATATAATAATGGTACATTTTTAAGATTCGTCAAGGTTGTAGTTATATAAAAGCTCCGCGAGTCGCATGTGTCGCCTGACGAAACGCACATTTGTCATGGAAAACTATCCAGTATTGGGCTACATATCAGACTCACAAGAGTTCTCTAGTCATCTGAACTAAAAACGACAAAGCGATGCTCTGGACAAAAACATGTCCTGATAAAATCAATCTGAAGAGAATCATTCAAACACTACACAAGCTAGAGTTATGATTCTTGCGCACTGCAATTCATGTCACAGCAAAGAAACATGCATTCCTATTTTTGAGTCATTAATAGTTATAGTGACAAAGTTATGCCACAAACAAGTAATGCTTATAAAATCAATCAAAGGGAAAACATTGAAAAATGGCACAAGGTAGAGTTACGGTTCTTGTGTACTGCACTTGGACTTTTGGTAAGAAACATGCATACCAAGTTTCAAGTCATTCAACCTCATGGTGACAAAGTTATCCTCCGGACAAGAAATGCTCAAATTAAATCAATCTAAGGGAAATAATTCAAAAACTATGACAGGTAGAGTTATGGTTCTTGCGCACTGCACTCAGGCTTATTGCAAGAAACATGCCTATCAATTCTTGAGTCATTTGAACGTAAGGTGACAAAGTTATGCTACCGACAAGAAATGCTCTAATAAAATCAATCAAAGGGAAATAATTCAAAAACTATGACAGGTAGAGTTATGGTTCTTGCGCACTGCACTTTGGCTTATTGCAAGAAACATGCATACCAAATCTAGAGTCATTTGAACTTAAGGTGACAAAGTTATGCTCCGGACAAGAAATGCTCTAATAAAATCAATCAAAGGGAAATAATTCAAAAACTATGACAGGTAGAGTTATGGTTCTTGCGCACTGCACTTCAGCTTATTGCAAGAAACATGCATACCAAATCTAGAGTCATTTGAACTTAAGGTGACAAAGTTATGCTCCGGACAAGAAATGCTCTAATAAAATCAATCAAAGGGAAATAATTCAAAAACTATGACAGGTAGAGTTATGGTTCTTGCGCACTGCACCCCGGCTTATTGCAAGAAACATGCATACCAATTCTTGAGTCATTTGAACTTAAGGTGACAAAGTTATGCTCCGGACAAGCAATTTGTGACGCCGCCGCAGCCGCCGCCGCCAAAGTAACACCTATATGTCGCCTTTTCAGGTGACACAAAAATACGAGGCCCGTCCCGGCATTCAATTTATTGGAACTAAAAACAATTATAGAACAACTTTTATCATGCATTGAAAATTTTGTGCAGTTCCTCAATACAAACTACTAGCTCGAATTCAAAAAAAGTTCTTAAATATATCCTCCAGGTGTTTAAAAGGACAAAATATGTATCCCTGCTGCTATAATAGGCCTGGTAAATAAAGGCTTAGTATGCTCGGCATGTACAGAGCTATTGGTGAATGTTGTCAAATTAAATGATTTTAATGACCAAATTTCGGCAAGTAATTGATAATCTAAATCAAAACATATTTTTATTATCAAAATGCGCAACTATGTATATTTGTTATTCTTAAAAAACCGGCGATTTTGCCTATATAGACAAAGAACAAATCATAGCGTTGTATATCGGCCGATATACAATGGAAATTTGAACTACTTTGGACTCGACTGTTCTTTTTTACACGTCGGGAAATTTATGAATGAATAATAACGTAATTTCTAGTCATTAGGAATAAATTTTAATTATTTTTAGTCTGAAAGATGCAATATTTATGGATGGTTAGGTTAAAGTCAACTAAATTATTATTTATCCAGAACTGGATAACTTTTGGTTAACTTTAATCAACTTTGGAGAACTTATCCAAGTGGATAAATGGTTTTATACAAATCGTTAACCAACTTGGATAACTTAACCAATTTGGTCAAAGTTAACCATGGATAACCCCTGTGAAATGAACTGTTACAGTTCATGAATTTTTCATGAAATATACATGAATAGTTCATTTCCATATATCATGAAAAATTCATAAAAATCCTTGAACTCTAAATGAGACTTTTCTTGAAGTGACCATGAAATATTGATTCATGAACTGGGCATGGTTCATGAACAGGGCATGAGTCATACCATCAAGGATTTTTAAGTACTAATCATGCACAGATGTTCTTCAATAAACTGTTGAAGGACAAACTGATTTTATGTACAGTTCATCAAAATAAATGTTCATGAACAATTCATTAACTTTTTGCTATATATCTCTATTGTCTCATTTAGACTTCATATTTTGGACATGAACTGTTCATGATTACAAATTTCATGAAAATTTCAAGGACAAACATATTTTATGTACAGTTCAAGAAGATAAATGTATTCATGAACAACCCATGAAATAAACTAAGTGTATCAAAATGCATAAAATGAAGCTCTATTGTGTGTATGAAGACTAAGTCCAACATGTGTTTTAAGTATAAATAGTAAATATATTATTGGTACAATGATTGCCTCATGATATTAAAAATAAGAAAAGAATCATTGTGTATGTATATTCATGTTCATAAAAGTTGCAAATCGGGAACATAGCTGAAGGATGATGTACGTGCCTGAATATCAGATGAAACCTACTGGAGCATTGTTATTTTATCATTACAATTGTTTGCCTCAATCAGATTAATAGTTTAGCTACCTTTTGTACCTTTTGCAACATGATTTTCTGTTCTAATTGTTGTTTTGAACAGTTTGAGTATATTTTATTTGGTATATCTCATTTTCATATTTACATGTATGCTCAATAGCTTTTCAAAGACTACACTAACAGAGTTTAAAACTACCAACTATTCAATTTACAAAAATCAGCAATTAATAAATATTACATTTATCTATGACAATATACAGTAACCTTATATGATATAAATAAATAAACATACAAAAAAGACGCATTGTTTCTTGAACACTTCATGAATACTAATTCTTAAAACCTCATGCTAGGCGTACCCCACCCACTTGCTAATTTGTTTTCCTATATTTTTCACACAATTATTCTTAAAATTAGATATTTAAAGTCACACAAGATACTTTAAAACTTGACATGCTTAACTCTGCAAGTTACCTTTTATAAGATCACATATTAAGATAAAACCACCCATTAAAATTTGTCAAACATCAGCACATGTCATTGCTGTCAGCCATTTTGAAAATCTGTGATGTCGTCAACATGTGACAGAAAGTCAATTTTCATGAATACTTTAAGAAATTTCATGAATTAATTGATGGACAGTTCAGGAATGGTTTAAGAACAGTCTAGAAATAATTGTTCATGAAATGTTCATCAGGTACTTTTTACGGCTGGATCAAGGACAGTTAATGAACCCTTAAGTATCCATAAAAAATTCATGAACTGTTCATGAACACATTTTAAGAACAGTTCATGTCCAAAAGTTCATGAACCAGGTTCAAGAACTTATCAGTACCTGTTCATGAACAGTTCTTGATTGGAGTCAAGTGTCC
Organism: Spisula solida; assembly: GCA_947247005.1. Lineage (NCBI taxonomy): Eukaryota > Metazoa > Mollusca > Bivalvia > Venerida > Mactridae > Spisula > Spisula solida. The sequence continues at coordinate 13,671,082 of OX365953.1, read as the reverse complement.
ATGAAATCATGAACTACATTTCGCAGGGGAAGTTATCCAACCTGGTTATAGTCCGGTCAATTATGAAAAAGACCCGGGATTTGACTGTATAGTAAATATTTTTTGGTATTCTGTTAGGGAATATGTTTAATTGAAGAATCTGAATGATGCCCAGCTGGCTACATTAAGCATTTTGAAAAATTCAAGATGGCGTCCAAGATGGCCGCTAAAATTAGAAAAATGCCATGGGTGCATGAAATAAGTTACAAATTGCTATTTTTGCACATTGGTTGTACTTAAAATGTTTAAACATAAGCATTAATATATATTTATCATTATTCATTGATTCAATTAATATAAGATGGCATCTGGGACAGCTAAAATCAAAATGGCAGCTACTTTGGCCGCAATAATTGCCAAATTTTGTAAATTGTATTAAAACCATCTATTTTAATCCTATTTGTTTATATCAGTACTGTAATATGTAATTATTATTCAAAATTAAACTTTCTTTCATCTCGAAACTATTGACTTATTAGCTGATTCAAAATGGCACCCAATATGGCGACCAAAACCAGTAAAAATATGCCGATGACGCAAGAAGTAAGTTACCAATTGCTATTTTTGCTGATTGTCAGTTCTTAAGATGTATTTGACGTATTTATTTATATCATTATTGTGCCCCCACACCTTTTTATAAGTGGGGGCATATAGCATTGGTGCTGTCCGTCCGTCCGCCCGTACGTCCGTCCGTCCGTACGTAACACAAATCTTGTGTGTTGAACTACTAATAAACTACTGGGTAGAATTTCTTCAAACTTTCACAGATGAACAACCTCAATGTGTACATGACCGTTAAGGAAGGATTTGTTACTGTTTCAATTTTGACTAGAGTTATGGCCCTTTGTTACTTTTACTATATACCCTATAGGGAAAAATCTTGTGTGTTGAACTCCTCATAAACTACTGGGTGGAATTTCTTCAAACTTTCACAGATGAACAACCTCAATGTATAGATGATCGTAAAGGATGGAATTTTTGCTGCGTAAATTTTGACCAGAGTTATGGGCCTTTGTCACTTTTACTATATACCCTATAGTGAAAATCTGGTGTGTTGAACTCCTCTTAAACTATTGGGTGGAATTTCTTCAAATTTTCACAGATGAACAACCTCAATGTATAGATGACCTTAAAGGATGGAATTTTCGCTGTGTAAATTTTGACCAGAGTAATTGTCCTTTGTTACTTTTACCATATACCCTATAGTGAAAAATCTTGTATGTTGAACTCCTCACAAACTGTTGGATATAATTTCTTCAAACTTTCACAGATTGATAATCTCAATGTATAGATGACTTTAAAGGATGGAATTTTTGTTGAGCAAATTTTTACCAGAATTGTTGCCCATTGTTACTTTTACTATATGATGGACCTTTGATATTTTTTTTTTATTAGAATTATTGTCCACAACGACACAAGGCTAAGACATTGAATAATGATGTTACCTCAAACCGCTATTCTCTCTCCTTCCCCATTGTAAATGATATGTGTTATAAGGGGGGCACCCGTGTCATGGGACACATTTCTAGTTTATTGTTTGAGTCTATTTGCGATAACATCCATGAAGGCTGAAATCAAAATGGCGGCTACAATGGCCCTCATAATTGACGAATTGGCATATTTTATTAAAAGCCATTAATAATTGCAAATTATAATATTATCAGTACTGCAATATGTTCTTGTTTGAGGACCCATTCGGGTAACCCCGTTTATTTCTATATTTGTATACGTAAATGACATAGTACAAATGTAATACATACAATCATAATGTGACAAAAATATAAGTTGTACTAAAATATCGTTAGGTGTTGTTTTCTATTAGTTTTATTTTATGTATTATGAATAGGGTTGCCCAAAATGTGACACTTTTTGGTTGAAACTTTTTAAATTAGATGCTACAAAGTAAAAGTATATTAAACTGAGATAACCAAATTGTTATTTAAAAAGTTTCTTTTATTATGTTCTGTCTACACGTGTGTGTATGTGTGTGTAGGTGCATAAGCGTATTTTAGTAGAGCAAGAATGAGAAACAAGTAGGTGGGACAAGAGAAAGAGAGAGGGAGAGAGAGAGAGACAGAGAAAACATTTCCTGATCATGTTACTTTGTTGTATATGCTTATCAAATTCCATTTCTTATAGTGTGATGGTAGTTTTCCTTTCATCAAAGCTATATGTTTTTCAGTATTTTTCCGACCTTGTAGAAACTGAATGAATTTAGGAAACAATGGAAGTGAATTTTCCAGTTTGCATTTGAATAAAAAGTATTTTCCAAGAATAATTAGATAGTTAAGAATACTATTAATATTTGATGGTTCATTATATCCTAATGATACTATTTGGTAATTTAGACGTACATTTATATTATTTTGCTGTAGAAATAAAGCGCATCTATTCCAAAATACTTGGACTTCGTGGCACTCCCAGAACAAATGTTTAACTGTTTCAACAAACATGTTACAAAATGAACATGTACTTGATTCCACATAACCACATTTAAGAAGGAATTGATTTGTTGGTACAATATTTTTTAGATATTTATACTGAAATTCACGTAGTTTTGATTCGATTGTTGATCGAATTGGTAGTAAATATGTGTATTTCCAGTCAATATTTTCAAAGTTATTGTTCCATTTAAGTTCAGCTTTGTCTATCTTATTTTGTTGAGCGTACTTCAGACAGGTGTTATATATTAATCGAGTGGGCTTTTTGCAAAATTTAAGTCTGTTTACTAGTGCTTCTGGTTCGTTTTCTTCGTTTTCGGAACTATTTATGTTGAAATTTTCTTTCCAGTGTGTTGGTATACTCCTTACCAGTGTTACATATTTAAGAAGATCATAATTCGGTATATCATATTTATCTTGTATTTCTTCAAAAGTATAAAATCTATTTTCCTCTGTTTTGTACACATGTTTTAAATATTTAATTCCATTTCTGTACCAATTTTTGTAAAATAGTGTGTTATTGTTTGTGGTAATCAGTTGGTTATTCCAGAGGATTTCATTTAGCTTACTGGTTTGGTCAGTGTTTTGTTTTACTTTAGTCCAGCATAAGATCACATCTTTGAGAAAAGTATTTCTAAAACTGCGTTTAATTTCTTTTTCCGACATGTTACTCTTGAACAATAATTCGCCTCCAAATTTGTTTAATTCTTTTGTATAAATATGTTTCCAATTTCCTTTATTTTGATCATCAATAAGTCTTTTTACCCACCCAGACTTTAAGCTATTGATAAAATAATTTATGTCCACCATTTTAAGACCACCAGCTTCGTAGTTTTGAATGATTATATTTCTGCTTATTTTGTCTGGTTTATTGTTCCAAAGAAAGGTGTAAAGTGATTTACTTATATCATTTATTGTAGCTTGTGGTGGATTTTCTAAAACGGTTAAAGGGTATATTAATTTTGGTAGTGCATATGTTTTTATGACTGTAATCTTTCCTAGTAGAGTAAGATTATGTTTTGACCATTGCCTTAAAGTAGATTTCATTTTTTCTATTTGCTTTGTTAAGTTGAGATGAATTCGTTTGTCATCATTTGTAAATATTATACCGAGTGTTGTTGCTTGTGTGGAAGTCCAATTAAATTGTTTCATTTTGCAAAATATTCGATTTGTGTGTTTTAATGGTCCAACTCTTAATACTGTGGATTTCTTTGTGTTGAGTTTAAGACCTGAAATATTACTGAATTTGTCTATGTTGTCAATGAGTTCAACGAAAGACTTTTCATTGTCACCCTTTAGTGCAAATGTGGCATCGTCTGCAAACATTGTATTTTTTATTTCTTCACCAGCGTTTGTGATTCCTATTATGTTATTGTTATTTCTTACAGATATTGATAGTAGTTCGATTGACATAATAAATAAATAAATAAGGAGATAATGGACAACCTTGTCTTACTCCTCTCTCGATTTTGAAGAAGTCTGACATAAATCCATTATTCGTGATGCATGCTTGCATATCATTATAAAAGGTATTTATCCATTGTTTAAAAGATTCTCCAAAATTGAAATAGTCAAGAGTTTTGTAGATAAAATGATGATCTATACTGTCGAAAGCTTTTTCGAAGTCTGCAAAGAATAGTATGCCTGATTTTTTGGCGTTATTTGAGAAGTCTAATAAATCATAAATCGTTCTTATATTTTCACCGATATACCTATTTTGTACAAAACCCGTTTGTGAATTATGTATTATGGATTCTAATACTGATTTAGTGCGGTTGGCAATGGCTTTTGAGGCTATTTTGTAGTCAATATTTAGTAATGAAATAGGTCTCCAATTATTTAAGTTCATAAGATCTTTGTCTTGCTTTGGTAGCAGTGTTATAATACTTTGTTTTTGTAATTGGGTTAATTGTTTGGTTTGATATGAGTAGTTTAATGAATTCACCAAGAAATGTTTAATATCGTTCCAAAATATTTTATAAAATTCAGTTGTCAGTCCATCTGATCCAGGGCTTTTATTGTTTTGCATTTTGTACAAGGCGGTTGCACATTCCTTTTCTGTTAGTTTGCCTTCACAAGAGCGTTTTTGAACTTCATTAAGTTTGTTTGCAGGGTTGAGAAAAAAGGAGTCATCTTGATTTATAGAATTTTCCTTTCGATATAATGTTTGAAAGAACGATTTACATTCTTGTAATATAGTTTGTTGATTTTCTATGTTTTTATTATCGATTATTAGACGTGAAATTATTTTTCTTTCATTTCGTTTCTTTTCAAGATTAGAGAAATATTTGGTATTTTTGTCCATTCCATCAATGTATTCCGCTTTTGATCTAATCAGGTAACCTTCTGTTTGTTGCTTTATATGTTTTTCTAGTTCGCTTGTTTTACTTTTAAGTTCTTCCTTTAAGGCCACTATATTTGGTTGTTGTGTGATTAACGTCCTTAAATCTTCTATTCGTTTTGTTAAATCTTTTTCAATTTTGTTTTGGGTTTTCTTCTTATGTTTGCAGTATTGTATGGTTGTATTTCGTATTGAACCCTTAATTATTTCCCAAAGAGTATTTGGATTTGCATTTATGTTCAGTTCTGATGTTTCTTGTATTGTTTGTCTAATTTGAGTTTGATAGGGTTCTTCTAAGATTACTGAGTTATTCAATTTATATATACCTGGTCCCTTTTTTATTTCGCTTAAGTCAATATTTAATTGAACTAGTGAGTGATCAGATCTTAGCCCAGCTGATATTTTACAAATTGTTACTTTATTTGCCAGGTTTGTGGATATTAAAAAATAATCCAGTCTACAAGAAATTGGCGGTCTGTGGTTTGAGTGCCAAGTATATTGCCATGTATCGGGATGTTTTGAGCGCCATATATCTGTTAGATCGTTTTCTTCTATAAGCGTAATTATTTCTTGGCGTGAGTTTTTGTGTGATGTGAGATTGCCATTTTTCTTGTCAATATTCGGGTGAACGACAGTGTTAAAATCGCCACCTATGATGAAGGTTTCGTCGTTATTTGTTGATACGTAATTTCTAAGTGTTTGAACTGCAATATGTTGTAAATACTCTAATTGAAACATTAATTAAAAGCAATTGACCCGATAACTGATTCAAAATGGCATACAAGATGGCTTCCCAACGTGAACGAAGTGGTTAACCATACAGTCATTGGTCGGTCGGTTACTTTAGTGTAAATCATCAAGTTCATCATTCCAAATAAACTAATTTATATTGATCAATTTTATAAAAGTCAATTTACATGCTGTATAATACGGGACCCTGTGCAATTGTTAGGTAGCATTTAAAGTTCAACCATTCAGGTGTATTCTGTCCCCATCAAAACAAAGGTTTTGTCCAAATTCCAGTGAGTCACGGTTGTGTAATAATTAATGCCCAGACGAATCAAGATAGTTAAAAGGTAATAACTCGTAATTGTTCAAAACCCTGAAACAAAGAGTTTATCACGTTCATTGGCGATACAAATACCATCACTAGTAAAGAAATGATCATTGATAACGAAGGTCTAAGCGAAAAAATGGTATATTCTATGCTGCCATGTGATAAGTTAAAATTGTGATTCCAACACCCAAGAATCTACGAGGCCACATGGAGGTCATCTGATATGGTCACTTTAAACCAAATAGTATGTAGCGATCTCCAGAGGATGGGGAAGACCTCTGTATGACATAATAGTTTATATACCTGCAAAAATATTACCAGACCAGACCAGACCAGACCTGGTCATGATAATAGTAATGCATGTAATAATAATAATAACGACTTAGTCTATTGTGGATTACATATTTGACAGTTATAAAATTACTAGCTAGAATAAGGATACTTAGCGACCCATAACTAGGCTGATTGCAAGAAAAGCCTCCATAATTAACCAAGATCAAGCGTTGAAAGCTCATACACCAACCTTAGCATAATTATAACTAGAGCTGTCGTCATTCGGCAGACTAATATTTCCCCGCCGGCAAAGGGCCATAATTCTGCCAAAATTCATCGCAGCGCAAATTCCTTTCTTCATGCACATCTATATGTTGAGGTTGTTCATATGTGAAAGTTTGAGCAAAATTCTGCCAAAACTGTAGGAGTTGCGTCCACAAGAATGAGTCTACAGACAGACGGACAGACAGACAGACAGACAGACGGACAGACGGACGGACGGACGGACCAAATGCACTGCATCAAGTAGGGAATTTCCCATCAGGTCTTTGACACTATAGTCTTTGGCTCCCAGACAGAACCACGTAGAAGGCATAGCGAAAAAATGCTTAGTCATTTATCATTATCAGTTCAGATGCGAAAACTTTAAAAGGCTTTCAGTCATTCGGACTGGCAGAAATAAAAATGTTGTCCGAATGAACATTTGTCAGCCCGATCAAAATGAAAATATATCTGTATGTGGATAACGCACGTTTTTCAATTTGTTTAATTCTAGGTCTACTTAATTCAGGGGTTACTAGTTTACATATAGTAGATATAAACACATATATAACAACTGATTTCAAATGGGCCTAATTTGATAGTTTACCTTTTTATAATGGGTTGCATGAGCATATCAGACAGTACTTTTGTTCCAGAGAAAAGGCTATTTTCATTTCAATTAATCACATTACGATTAATTATCAAACATCTTTAATATTAATCACCTTTTCTTGTTAAATAAACTCTGTTGCAAATCATCAAAACATAAAAGATATTCAGACGGAAAAGTCCGGGTTTTATTGTATCCAATCACAACAACAACAACATTTAATTAGTTTTCGCGACCTTTATCCCGCGAATATTTTTACATTTTTTGACGATTTTGGAGGGATTTCTTATTACATTTCGGCGAGAAATTACGAAATGCATTCGTGTTACTTTCTTTACAATAACCTACAACTACGATGTGGAATTATCACCGTCCGGTCCAGATACGTAAAGACCCGAAACGGACTTTATATTAATTGTATTGCAAAGGGAAGTAACCGCTTTGCAAAAAGAAGTAACCTGAACATGTGTCGTTTTTGTTAGATTTTCTTAAGATTGGTTGACATTTCGCACATTTAAACGATTCCCGCTCGACTTACTTCGTAATCTCAGAGTAATCATGTGTCTCATAACAGTTTGAAGCATCGTTTATGCACTAAAAATGTTAAAATTGCCTTCCGAAACGGGCAAAAAAATGTTTTGTTTTTTAAAACTATGGAAAAGAGTGTCTTCCATCTAGGAGACGGGTCGCACAGCAACCATGGAAGACTGACTTATTTTTTTATTTGAAGGTTTTTTGGCGTAATAAATTTATTCTATAAATATTTAATTATAGTTTTATTCTGGTCTTTTACTATGATAGTTATTTATGTGCCACATTTGAAAAATAAAAATAGAGTCAAGAACGATTATCGATTTCTCGGTATCAAATTCCTGCTACCGGAAGTCGGAAGAGTCCGTCTACCTAGTGACCATAGAGATCCGGTCTGTCCAAAAAATAACGGCGTTAGCGAATGCAAAACTACAACAACAACAACAACAATCGTGCGTTTTCGCATGTAATCGTTACTGGGGATTCCCCTAATAACATCAATGATGGAGTCAGAGATTTGAAATATGCTGAATATATCGGCCTAGTGTATCACACAGACTTTTAATTTGTACCGTTGACTAGTAGTAGTATATCTTCAGATTGGATGTACTGAACAACATCTTCTGTATGAAGGTTGCTGGCATCTCCCCACAGCTTTGCCTCGAACTAAACACTGTACATTGTCTTGACAACAAAACCAAAGACATTGGTCATTGTCAAGAAGACCAACGGTTGGCGATGCAACATTATGCGCTATGCTCTAATCATGCAAGATGCCATATGAATCATCAAACATTGATAATGAGACCTTCATCTTCTTGAGACGTGTTGGAACTGACAGGGGAGGATGTAAATTTGAAGATTATGATAGGTAAAGCTTGCAATGCTTTCAATACATTTAAACCACAGTGGAACACCAGCAACAACTTGATCAAATCAGACATCAAGCTATTCATCTCAACGCCAAGACAATATAGCCCTTTCCCGAAACTAGGTTACCTCCCTTGGTAAATCCTCGATAACGTCCCCTGTTTTCAATATATCCACTTCCGGGGTGTCCTGATAATTTTTAGATCGGTAAATAGTAACATAGAACAAATTGCAGTTATTTTAAGTATTTAGCTTACAAAAGTGTTCATTTTGTTATGTTTTTGGTATTATCTGTTAGAAAAAATAATTTTGTATCCCATACTGCTGTATAACATTAGAATATTGCGAAATTAATTAAATTTATACGGAACAAAGTATAGAATTTACGGCGGTAAACAAAACAAATATTTGAAATTAAAGAAAACATACGAAGGATATTGTTTGTTCGCTTATCACGATAATAATCTTTGAAAGTACCTGGTAAAATTAAGCAAACTATTTTATTTTTCGTGTGCTTCATAGTTTTTTTAATTATTAAAAGTGAAGTAATTAAATTATTCAACGCCAATCTCTCCAGCGTACTTCTACTTTGGTATATGTTAAGTTTTATATTATGGTATTTGTGAAATTGTACAATATACATTGTCAATGTGGTTGTAAGATGTTGGCATATTCGTATAAGATACCTGCGAATTTGTAAAAATAAATAAAAATAGTGTGATAGGGTGTTGGCGCAGTACCCCCAATCCCGGGAATGAGCCGCACAATGCATGTATTAATTTATGCGCGGCTCAAGAGGGTTGTTCAGACCCACTTGAATTTGGTTGTCCTGTAAATATAAATGCATGAGTTGTGCAAGGCTTAGACTTTGATCAGGATATCCCACTGAGATCACAAAACTGGTTCGATCCGTCTGAGCAAATGGTGGCCCGACTCGACCTTTCTTGAGAATAAATTATTTGGATGCCCCCCCCCCCCGCCTCCCTTCCCCTGAGAGAATGTGCTTCGACTGCGCACGTTAAAAGTTAATCTAATTTCACTGAACGAAACAAATCAACTGTCAATACTTCAAAACAAACGGGAAATACAAAACATAAATTTAAACGAACGCAACGGACCAGAAACTATACAAGTGTCTGCACGGACGAATATATTCATCCAAAGAATACTTTTTTAAGATCTTTGCTCCCTCATTTTAAATTACAGTCATCGGGATAAGAGCTGTTTTATTACCCTAATATTAATCTCCCGCTGATATTATACAGATCTTACATCAGAAGGGATGCATCTATATGTCCAATTAAATAGCCACCGCGGTGACATATGTTGCATTATACAATGTGTCAGACACGTAGTTGACCAATTACATAGCAGGGGGGCTTTTCCACTGATTACTAATTCAGATTATGGCTTTTTATGACACTTAATTGGTTTTGAAAATATTTTTTAATATGGGGTTTTATAGGGGCACTCTAAACGAATACCGGACTGTCATTTAATTTTCTCGATATACATGAATTAGGATATTTTCAGAACGCAAACACCAGTGCGTTCATTTTCGCTACAAATTTCCCTCATCATAGCCTTCTTATTGAAATACTTATTGTTTAAATCTTACATTAATTAGTTTAATATTAATTTTTGTATTCAATACCACGAACACTATTGTGAATAAGCATGCCATGATATGTCTGCGTGCTGGTGGATTTATTTAGCACTTATAAGTGCAAGTTTATGTCTACGTGTGTTATGGATGATAATTTAATTGGTGAGTGTCTTCATAAAAATATTGTAGATTAATTCGTATTTTATAAGGTTACCGAAAATAATATTTGAACGAATATGAATAATATTGCTGTATATACATAATTATTATTGAAAAGTCTTCTCAACTTATAAATAACGAAAGCGCTCGTGAATAAAATATTTTACTGAGAAATATATTTAAATCTTTATGAAATTTCATTATCCCAATAAGAATTTTAGGCCATGTAATCACTTCCATACATGTTCGTTCAACTTACAACAAAAGAAAAGCAAAACCATCGTCAACAATGTACTTTTATCTCAAGTATAACGGATCGTTAATGCTAGGAGTAATGGCTGAATAACGATATACGGACACCCCGGAAGTTGAGATATTAATCTGGCGCATGCGCATAGGTGTCAAGGGAAGACAATTTCCAAGGGAGGTAACCTAGTTTCGGGAAAGGCCTATAGCTGTATATTTCAAACACCTGGTATCTTACTGAGCAGAAGACATAATTAACTATACGCCTTAACAGGGAATGAAGCCGAAATCCACCGCCAACACCATACACGGACGAAAATGGCGTCAGTGTTGGCAAAGGACGAAGCATGAACACACAATCCCAACCATAAAACGACGAACATAGAAGTGATATGGCATCTACATTGTGAGAACTGTCTAACATCACTCACCTATAATTGGAATTGAACCCAAAAGACCAGATAATCCTACCAGATATTACTTGAAGAACATTTCTTGTCGCAGCTTTCGTTTTGTGTGGCAAAAATTGCGACCCAGGTCCGAAAACGATTAAAAGCTGTTAACAATGCCTATTGTCAAACTACAGGAGAAGTGGATAAAATCAAGTGCAAATGTATATAAAATGTTGTTTGTAAAATAAACAAACGTGCAAATAAAACATATACATGTATACATATACTAGTATTTACAATACCATATACATAATTATAATAGTATACCAACCGACGAGTGGTCTAAGATATATAATTAGCTTGGTTTAAACTTCATGTTTGATATCAACCTTGGAAGCCAATTTGAATATGCTAAACATAAAGTGTTTTCAATAGTAGTTTTATTAGATCATTTATTACCTATAGCAGTACTTATATTAAAAAATAAAAATTTCTATTACGTTACATGCTATTAAATGCTAATTTTCAGTTTGACATATGTGACAGCCATTTTTGACACCATTATGATTTCAGTCGTCATTGATGCTATCTAAAATTGGCTTAATCAATAAATAATTATATATTTATGCAGTGTATTACAGAAGTAATTATGTTTGACACACTTACACTACAGTCAATCAGCAAAATATCAATATGTAACTTCTTTATGATCCACTAACATATTGTTTTTATTATGGCGGCCATCTTGGACGCCATTTTGAATCAGATAATGGGTCAACTGTTTTGAATTGAAGTATTCTTTGAGTATTTATCATATATTACACAACTGGTACACATATAATTAAAATATTGAGTTTTAGTACAATTTGGTAATTGTGGCGAACATTATAGCCGTGATTTGGATTCCAGCAGCCATGGGTGCCATCTAAGATCACTAAATCAATAACTAATAATAAATTTATATTTTAATGATTAATTTTTAACATTTTAAATACAATCAACCCGCAAAAATAGCAATTAGTAACTTATTTCTAGTACCACAGGCATTTTTAGCTCACCTGAGCACGAAGTGCTCAAGGTGAGCTATTGTGATCACTTACCGTCCGTCGTCCGTCCGTCCGTCCACACTTTCAAATGACATCTCCTCTGAAACCGTTTGACCAATATTGATGAAATTTTGCCTGGATGATCCTGACATAGGGGGATTTAAAAATTGGTCAAATAAAGTTGATCCATCTAGAACTCTGGTAGGTACAGGTAACAAAACCTTTAAACATCTTCTTCTAAGAAACCAGAAGGCATAGAGCTTAGATATTTAGCATGAAGCATTGCGTAGTGGACCTTTACCAAGATTGCTCAAATCATGACCCCCGGGTCAATATTGACCCCGCCCTGGGGGTCCCTTAATTTTATATAAGAGATATATAGAAAAAACTTTAAAAATCTTCTTCTCTGGAACCACAAGGCATAGAACTTAGATATTTAGCATGTAGCATTGTCTAGTGGACCTCTACCAAGATTGCTCAAATTGTGACCCCCGGGTCAATATTGGCCCCACCCCAGACATCTCATTATTTTATATATAAGAAATATATAGAAAACTTTAAAAAATCTTCTTCTCTGGAACCACAAGGCATAGAGCTTAGATATTGTGCTAGTAACAATGTCTGGTGGACCTTTACCGAGATTGCTCAAATCATGACCCTTGGGTCAATATTGGCCCCACCCTGTGCTTCCCTTAATTTTACATAAGATATATATAGAACGTTATTTTAAAAATCTTCTTCTCTGGAACCACAAGGCATAGATCTTAGATAGTTTGCTTGTAGCATTGTCTAGTGGACCTTTACCAAGATTGCCCAAATCATGACCCCTGGGTCAATATTGGCCCCACCCAGGGCCTCCCTTAATTTTACATAAGATATATACGTAACGCCCCCTGGCAGGAAACTTCGTGCGTCACGAGTTGTTATTACGGAAATCATAAATAGTTTTGCATAAGTGTGAAGTACGAACCCTCTTCTTAAGAATTTTTGTCATATTTTTCGGAAATATCTACTGTACGTCATTGAAATAGCGCCAAAAGTGCCCCTGTTTGGGCCCCAATATTAGGTTGTTCCCGTGACGTCATATTTTGGGAAATCTATTTTTAGCAAAGAGCTTGAACACAGGTAGGTGTAAACACAAAACAATCTGACTAAAAATCGATTTTTAACTTCAGGGAAGCTTTTTATGCGATTTCTGTCCGGAATTATCTCCTTTGCCAGTATAGAAAAAACTTTAAAAATCTTTTCAGAAACCACGAGGCATAGAGTTTAGATATTTAGTATGTAGCAGTGTCTAGAGGACCTCTACCAAAACTTCTTCATATAAATCGCCTGCTGGGTTATCATCAAACTTTGTCTGTAGCATATCTATAAAGTCCTTTCTGAACTTTATTCAAATCAGGGCACTTGGTCATTAATACAGGCCGCTACACCTTTTTTTTAAAAAAGACTTCTTCTCTTGAACCGCTTGATGGATCTTCATAAAATTTGGTCTGTAGCATCCTATTAAGGTCATTTCTCAAATTTAGGGCACTTGTCTTCTTTAAGAGGCTACAGTTTCATATATAAAAATATCATGAGCAAGGTGATTCAGGTGAGCGATTCACGGCCATCATGGCCCTCTTGTTTCTAATTTTAGCGGCCATCTTGGAGGACGCCATCTTGAATTTCTCGAAATGCTCAATGATGCAAGTTGGGCATCATTCAGATTCTTCAATAACAACATATTCCCTAACAGAATACCAAAATATTTACTATACAGTCCAATGCCGGGTCTTACCTAAATATCCCATTTTTAGACCGGACTAGTCGTTGTTACCTCCAGCCATCAAGAACACCGGTGGTTATCAAGTGATTATTTGTAACATAAGGATTGTGCCATTTTTTAAATGTTAAGCAGCTGTGCCCCCTACGTTGTAACTTCAGCAATTTGTTCCAAGTGCTTACTACCAAAATACAAGTTGAATTTCCATACCAAGTAGTTTGTTGTTATTGAGGATACGTACATGTTAAGGGAAATATAATTTCCCTATTTTGAGTTTACAAATTAGAGGGAAATTAATTTCCATTGTTATGGTAGTATCAGAGATACGGTTTAGGTATTGATAACAATTCAGGCATGAAATGGTCCGTTTTGGCGGGTAAAGCATGACATTGTCATTCAGCTTTAAGGCATAAACCGCGCTGGTCGTAAATTTTGTGTCTTAAAAATTGGCGCAATGAACATCGTTTTATGTTAAAATATTGTCGGTATATCGCTATAGATGGTTAAACGTTGAATTCATCTAATGAAATAACTTCTGTATAAAGTGCTGTATTTAATAAGAATGAACGACATTATGTATATGTATTATTTATTAATGTTTTGCCTATTAGTGCATAAATGTTAAAATGAACAATGATATCACAAAAATATGGAAAATGCCGCACAATAAATTGTGCACATATTGCCAATGTATTACATGTTATATTGTTTGTTATAACTGGTTTGCTAATATGATGTAAAATGTAACTGATCAGCGGTTTGTTCCAAGTTTTCTTACTACCAAAATACAAGTTGAATTTCAATACCAAGACTTAGTAGTTTGTTGTTATTGAGGATACGTACAGGTTAAGGGAATGATCTGTATCTAGTTTTTCACACATTCCTTGGGGGTAAATTAACAAATTGATTGTTTGGTAATTTGTTTGTTCGGTATTTAAGCTTTGATTAGTGTGTATTGATACAAGGTCGGTATTCAGATTTCCCAAGTTTCCGGTTTTTCGAACAGCTTTAACATTGCATTAAAGAAGAGAAATTTCGGAACCAAAATATTTGGTCGATTTGGACAACATTCAGGTATTCTGACGTGTCGGTTTGCCCTCAAAACACTGTATTTATTATTCAGCCAATCATATAGCTAGTTACATTGGTACTTCGGTCGTATTAATAAACGGTAAATTACAAATAAAACAGCCCTGCGTTCAAGGAAAAATCACGTGACGCACGTTTCGTACCAGGTACAAAACGTTTCGTACCTGGTACGTACCAGGTATGAAACGTGCGTCACGTGATTTTTCCTTAAACGCAGGGCAGTTGTCCACAACTATAGTCTGCTTGTTTGGACTAATCAAGGACACATTATGTGACGTACGTTTCGCTCCTGGTACGCACCTGTTATTCGTTGAACGCTATGTTTAAAAAACTTGTTTGGCACGTACACCAAGTTTGGCTAACCATATCCGGAGGTGGTGTGCGTGTATTTGTTTAATTAAACAAACTGGCGGACAGAGGCAGACAAAAGAATGTGAATAGTATAATCCGTGCATCTGTACATATTTCGAACTGAGAACGGAAAAAACGGGAATTAGTACTTTCAAATTGTATGCCGCAAACGAAGCGTACAACGAAGGATTATATCGACAAAAACCCGTGATTGTTAAACATTGTTTGCAAGTTACTTTCCTTGAACGTAGGCTGATTAATTCGGTCATTGTAGAATACATAATTTGATATAATCGCACTGTTCATTATCAATCATGAGAGCTCGGCCATATCCATGTGTCTCCGTTAAATATTGCAATCCATAACAAGAGGGCCCAAAGGGTCCTAGGTCGCTCACCTGCTGTAGCAGTACATGCAAGACCTGTGATTTGACCTAGTGACCTAGTTCTTGGCCAAATATGATGCAATATCGCACTTGTCCTAGATTTTGTTGAGATGATCACTCTGACCAAGTTTCATAAAGATTAGGTCAAAATTGTAATCTCTAGTGACTATACAAGGTTTTTCTATGATTTGACCTTGTGACCTAGTTTTTGAATCCGGATGACCCAATTTCAAACTTAACCTAGATGTTGTTGAGATGATCATTGTGACCAAGTTTCATAATGATTATGTCAAAATTGTGACCTCTAGTGACTATACAAGGTTTTTCTATGATTTGACCTTGTGACCTAGTTTTTAAATCCGGATGACCCAATATCGAACTTACACTAGATGTTGTTGAGATGATCATTGTGACCAAGTTTCATAATGATTAGGTCAAAAGTGTGACCTCTAGTGACTATACAAGGTTTTTCTATGATTTGACCTTGTGACCTAGTTTTTGACCCCGGATGACCTAATATCAAACTTGACCTAGATCTTGTTAAGATAATTATTGTGACCAAGTTTCATAAAGATTAGGTCAAAATTGTGACCTCTAGTGACTACACAAGGTATTTCTATGATTTGACCTTGTGACCTAGTTTTTGACCCCGGATGACCCAATATCAAACATGACCTAGATTTTGTTGATATGATCATTGTGACCCAAGTTTCATAATGATAAGGCCAAAATTGTGACCTCTAGTGTCTACACAAGCAAATTGTTGACGGACGGACGACGGACGGACGTTCCAACATTTGGGGTTTACGGGGCTTTTCCTTTGATCTCTATGTGATTTTTTTCCACATAAATGTGGATTTCCTTCTTTATTTAACTAAAATTATTGACGGAATGAACCTCATAAACCATTGGATGTTGGCACGGACGGACGGACGGACGTACTCATGAGACGGTATTTGTGGGGTTTTCCAAGTAGCATTTTGCACCCCACAAGTGACGGAATAAACGGAGTCTAAAAATAGCCTATTGTTTCCCACTCCACAACTACCGGTGCATTCGTACGGACGGACGGATGGATGGACGGACGGACGGACGAAGAGTGATCACAAAAGCTCACTCCTGTCACTTTGTGACAGGTAAGCTAAAAACCGAGGTGATCAGAACGAAATCGGCGCGTAAGATAACTACCGCATTTAAAAATAGAATCAAATCGCTTTTAGAATTCTGAAAGCAAGGCGCCGATTGGCTTATGGGAAAGGTCGTCTGAGGTGACCTTCATAGGCCGCATTCAGATCCTCATGCGTAGCGGGTTTGAGGATATGATTTTAATCAGATTGAGGAAATATATATCCTGATCTGCAACTGTCTGGGGAATTGCCGCTATCAAATGATTTGATTAAAAATAGATACAATATGTGGAGAAATTATGCTAAATGAAGCTTTGATTATTTCAGCTGAGACATCATCTGGACCAGTAGCTTTAAACTTATTTTGTTTAAATACAGCTTTGTGTACTTCCTGCTCATGCACCAGCCAATATTATGCCCGCCCGGGGGCGGCGGGGGTACAGGAGGAATTAGACAGACAAATCTTTCCGACAGGCGGGAATTACACGACCTTATCGACTCCGAGTCCCGGGAAATAGACTGTCGTCCGGGAATTTCGACACCGCAAAAGACGTAAGTGATACTTTTATTAGTGTTTTTATTAAAGTACCCGGATGAAAAACTATGCCCCACGGTGAGGATTTAGGCAGTTAGCATTGCCTACTGGGTGGGAATTTAAACATAAAAAAATGAAAATGTCTAATTCCCCCTGGGTCGCCGGCGGGCAAAATATTAACTGGTGCATCAGATATTTGTAGATCACGTTCATCATCATTTATCTGTTCATAATTATCTGAATTATCGCCACTATCGTCATTGTATTTGCATCACTATTTTTACCATATAAAGACCCAGCAAACATTGCCATATCGGACCAATGTCGGCTGCATGACGGAATATCGGTGACGGACTTCCAACATCGGACCAATGTCGGTCCGATATAGACTATATAACTAGTTCAACGAATTTTACTTGTACAACTATTATGTCTTAAATTGCCAAGTAAACATGACAATATCGGGCCGAAGTCAGTTACAATATATATAAGCAAAATTTGCCATATCGGACCGATGTCTGCTACATGACGGAAGACCAATGTCGGTCCGATATACGTTGGAATAACCAATGTAAAATTGTAAGTGTGGTAAAAAAAAACTATGTTTTTCAATAAAAATCAGTTATTTTTAGTTACTTTGTCATCATTTCACTGTCATAGTTGAAAATTGACATCGTATCAACGTCGGGAGTTGCTATAAAGGGAGGTAATTTTTTTTATAAAATTATTGTATAAAAACATTCAATTGGTCTGGTGTGTATATCTAAGTGTAAAAGATATAGTGGGGGACAATAGTTACATTACAAAATCTTACATAAATTCCCAAATATATCAATTAAAATGTGGTATGTATTAGCCTATTTATTCGTAATTATAAACATTTTCTTGCAGCAACATATTCTGCAATATGGAGCAAGCTTTCTGCTGCTCAAAGTTCTACTGGGAATTTCGAGAGAACATCAAGTAGCAGAAAATAGTTTTGAGAAAAGCATGTCAAACAAATATGAAATAATAAAAGGTCTGATAATGGTTAGCTTTGTGAATATATTCATGTCGGCATGATGTCGGCTCCAGATCGGTAAACAGTCATACAGCCGATATCGGACCGACGTTGAGCCGGGTTGCACATCCGATGTCTAGCCGTTATCGGAAACCGATGTCGGGCCGACATAGCAACTGATATCGGGCCGACATTAGACCGACATGTAATGTTTGCTGGGGAAGCGAAATACTCATGCAGCTCATCAGTTTCTATATTTCATTTTTTTGAGTTATTCTTTTTATTGCATTTTTTGACAGTTTTCCAAAGTTTACGGGGTTGTTTAGTTGCAATATTTTCTAATTTACGACCCTCTTATAATTTATAGTGTATTCAAGTTTCAATAAACAGAAGGATGTCATAGTCATTCACATAGTCAACAAGAGATGTTTGTAAAACACGTATGCCCCCATGGCAGCCAAATAGTCCAAAATGGTGAAGGTCGCAGTGACCTTTGACCTCACAATCAATAGGGGCCATCAACTGTTGCTGACCAACCTCCATGAAACGTTTGAAGATCCTAGGTGAAAGCGTTCTTGAGTTATTGAACAGAAACCATTTAAATAGTCAGAAATGGTAAAGGTCACAGTGACCTTCGACCTACTTACCTCAAAATCAATAGGGGTCATCTACTGTTGCTGACCAACCTCCATGTAAAGATCCTCGGTCAAAGCATTCTTGAGTTATTGAATGGAAACCATTTTATACGACCGACAGACATGTGCAAAGCAATATACCCCTTCATCAAAGATGGGGGCATAATAAATTCCTCGTCTTGTAACTTTCGAATTAAACCGTTTATATTCCACGATAGTATTCGTAGCTCCTCTTGCTCTTCCTAACTGGAAATTTCTTGGAATGGACCACTACTACCAGACGAGAAAACAGTTTGGCTCCTTAATGAGATCCTGTACAAGGGATTAATAGTTTTCGTTGTCATTTTCAGGGATTCAATGGAACAGGAGATTGTCACAAGACTGCCCGACTCAAGATCGTCAACGCTTTTTAAGCGGGAAGTATCACGAGGACGCTCGATGTGTAATACTAACACGCAAATCTAAAGTATAGATATTGCACGATTTGCTAGCGGAAATTTACATATTCAACGCAAAAACCTTGTAATATATTCATGTATAAAGGCAAAGACCTAAATATACACAGATTGGACACTCAATTAAAAACGTAGAGAAAAAGCTAAATAGCATGCAGCAGATTCTGATATTTTGCATAAACACTTGTTTGTTATCCTTTATGAATGGCTAATATCTTATCCTGAAGAGCTAAGTTTCTTCTACTGCATGATGTAACTTAGTTTGTTCTATCTCGTATAGAATTCAGAATATTATTGTTTGAATGAGGCAAATTGGGTATTTTCTGATAAAATTGGAATTTCCATTAAAATGAGAGTAGGTCTGGCTCATTGAGGTATATTGTTTTATTCCTGGACTGATTTCAATAAATGAGGTCTCATTTTAAAGCTGAATAATAAATATATTGCATAAACTTATTAAAGTTTGCCTATGTATATCAAAACAGGAGATATAAGGTATTAAGAACAAACGAGAT
Source organism: Spisula solida (assembly GCA_947247005.1). Classification (NCBI taxonomy): domain Eukaryota; kingdom Metazoa; phylum Mollusca; class Bivalvia; order Venerida; family Mactridae; genus Spisula; species Spisula solida. The sequence goes on along the minus strand of OX365953.1, from coordinate 13,651,353 downwards.
TTCACGAGATTTCAGAAGACTGCCGCGAGATATAGTGAGATTTGATACATTTTTCCAATCTTTGTATATTTAGGTTTTAGATAAAGGTCAGGATCATGTCAAATGCTCTGTGCTATACATGGTTAATTAAAACGTGAAGGAAAACATGTTATCAGATGTGCCCATTTTAGACCTGAAGCCAGCTTGAGCTTCTATATACATTTATAATTTTCTGCCCACGTCGACAGACCTGGTGTTAATAGTACTATGATTTAATTTGCCTATAACACTGAGAAGCCTAATGCCACGAGGTGCATGTTGTCAGGTTTTGTATTTCAACCATTTATGTCAAAAGTATGGCCCTTTGTTGGTTTTGTACTAAATTATGTAAGACATAGAGAAAACAATTTGCAAAAGACAATTTCAGTTCGTAATGGGATATCATATGAAACTTGCTGTGTATGGAGTTTGGGTGAAGACGACACTTGCAATAGGAATTAGGACCGGTGGCTTCAAGGTCACCGTTACTAAAAATAGAAAAATGATTTAAAAACTGTACTTAGAAATGATGTATCATGATGAAACTTGCTGTGTAGGTAACTTGTCTTCAGACAACACTTGCAAATGAACGTTGGGCCGGTTTGGACAAGTGCTACTAAAATGGCAAACGCATTCTGCACAATTTATTGAGTTAGGAATGAGATTTTATTATAAGACTTGCTATGTAGGTTAGTACGCTTGTGTGAAGACGAAACTTGGTGGTATTGTATGTGGACCGTCGGAGTCAATGTCATTGTTATCAAAATAGATTTAAAATTGTTTTCACTAAATAACTTTTGCTAGAAATGAGATATCATATGACATTTGCTGTTTAAATAGCAGTTAGCTTATGTGAAAACGATATTTGCGATTGAAAGTGGGGTTGGTTAGGTCAAGATCACTGTTACTAAAAATAAAAAAAATAACATTAGTTAAAAATGTGATGAAATGATGAATCTTGATATGTTGGTAGCCTTTGTAAAGACAGCGATTTGAAAATTGTGACCAAGGGCACCGTACTGACTCACAGAGTTGTTGTGTCTTGTTGACTTTGATATTTTGTTTGTGTTCGGTAGGGAGGAAAATGATGTGAGCAACTCATACATTTCTCGTGGGATTTAAACGAATCTTTCACATAATTTTGTTAAAAATATTGTTTGTATTCAATCATTTAGGCTCAATTATTTCCCATCGGCGGGAATATGGCTGTCTGTGACTGCTTCTTGTTTACATGAGAAACAAATAATGTTGACATTAAATAGAATTGTAATTTGTATCACTCATTTCAATTGTCAATAATATGAATAATTATTGTTCTAAACGTTGACAACTGTTAACGTTGTTTGTACTGCAAAATAAGTGTGGAACAACCAGATTTCACTGACTTCCGGAGTAATCCTTAAAAACGTGTAGTACTACTTTCCATGGATACTGTGCTTACATGGCTAAAATATTGACAATTATCTTTGTTCAGAGCACTTCAATGGTAGTTTGGACTTGTGAATGATTGTGTTACCAAAGGATTTGCTTCTGGAATTGAGCACACACATTGTAGAATGTAAGTGCTTTTTTAGTTTTACATGTAAAGTAATATTGTTTTCTTCTCTCGACTATTTATGACATTATTATATATCATGTGCTCATATATTTTGTATCTACGGGGGCATTCGTAAAGTTTGTAGACAGGTATCATTGTGAAAATATCTATCAAAACATAATCATAAACATATCAGTTCCGATAACGTATATCTATTCGCGATGTACAAACGAAATATAGTGCAAAAATATTAAGAAATGACAAATCTACATTACTTTGAAATCATACATAATCACTGTTACGAAGCACTACAAATAATAATATCAAATCAAGACGTCAACGTCTTATTGTTTTAAAAACACTCCCACTAAATGCAACGGATTTACAATGTCTATTTATAATAAATGTATTTGTATCACAAACTTGTATGTCTTTTCAACATCGTTCCTACCTTCTCTGAATGCTTTAACATCCCTGTATCGTTTTCTGCATACTTTCGCTTCCATATGGAGGATGACAGTTGAATCCATTAGAGCCAAGTCTGGACTATATGGAATGTAATGAATCCACTCCAGCCAGACCAAAATACTATGGCCTTCCGTGCGTTGGAAATTCATTCAAATGTCTTTGTAGAAGCATATTACGCCTGGATACTTAATATATATGCTTTCGGCGCTTTGATTTAACGAAGTCGGCATTCCTATGTGCATATATGAAATTTATTAACGTGTATGATGGTATTTTCGATTCGTCATATTTGTGGAAGGAATATTCATTTGTGTACCAATTCTTAACCCATGTATTGTTTAGTCTTGACAGAGTTCTTGACCTTGTATATATATACTATTTAGACTTATTGAAGGGAGATAATTGTGAAAATCATACGACGATTGCCTGTTGTCAGAACATATTTACCACGCCTCAATACATTTCACTTCGAAACATTTAATTGGTAATTGACTCGTACGTCTTAATATATGCATTAATACTGTACATGTATTTGTACAGACGATTCGAAACGACACTGAAGCGGAGGCAGCGCCTAATCATCTATGCAAGAAACACTCGAACAGGTGTTCGGCTACGTGAAAATAATTGTATAGTTTAACATTTATTACGAGAAATAATGAGGATTCATGTAATAGCCCAGCCTACCTCAATTACTCTGTCACGACTTTGGATATGTATTTCTAGGAAGAGGTTAACGCTGTTCCTTTTCTTAGTTAAAGTAAAATTTATCAATTAAATTCCGTTCGTTACAAATGAGCTTATTTCCTGTAGCCCCGAATATTGGAATGCTTAAAGTGATTGACTGTGGTTGAGCATATGACCAAGCATCCATAACATTGAAATATTATGAAAACACAAACACACAAAAAATATTACCAAACGAACATGACTTCCCAAAAAGTAATTTGGCATAAATAGCAATATAGCTGCTGCCCTTACTGAGAAATGGGGCGTCATTCCACAAAGGGACATAAAACAAGAGGGCCTGTCGCTCACCTGTCGAATTTAACCTAGATTTTGTTAAGATGATCATTGTGACCAAGTTTTATACAGATTAGGCAAATATTGTGACCTCTAGTGACTACAAAAGGTTTTTATATTTGACCTAATGACCTAGTTTTTGACCCCAGATAAACCAATATCGGACTTGACCTAGATTGTGTTAAGATGATCATTGTGACCAAGTTTCGTAAAGATCAGGCCAAAACTGTGACCTCTAGTGACTACACAAGGTTTTTCTATTATTTGACCTTGTGACCTAGTTTTTGACCCCAGATGACCCAATATCGAACTTGATCTAGATTTTTTTTAGATGATCATTGTGACCGAGTTTCATAAAGATTAGACCACAATTGTGACCTCTAGTGACTACCCAAGGTATTTCTATGATTTGACCGTGTGACCTAGTTTTTGACCCAAGATGACCCATTATCGAACTTGACCTAGATTTTGTTGTTATGATCATTGTGACTAAGTTTCGTAAAGATCAGGCCAAAACTGGGACCTCTAGTGACTACACAAGGTTTTTCTATGATTTGATCTTGTGACCTAGTTTTTGACCCCGGATGAGCCAATATCAAACTTGACCTAGATTTGGTTGTGTAGATCATTGTGACAAAGTTTCGTAAAGATTATGCTAAAACTGTGACCTCTAGTGACTACACAAGGTTTTTCTATGATTTGACCTTGTGACCTAGTTTTTGACCCCAGATGACCCATTATCGAACTTGACCTAGATTTTATTGCGATGACCATTGTGACCAAGTCTCATAAAGATTAGACCAAAATTGTGACCTCTAGTGACTACACAAGGTTTATTTATGATTTGACCTTGTGACCTAGTTTTTGACCCCGGATGACCCAATATCGAACTTGACCTAGATTTTGTTGAGATGATCATTGTGACCAAGTTTCATAAAGACTAGGTCAAAATTGTGACCTCTAGTGACTACACAAGGTTTTTCTATGATTTGACCTTGTGACCTAGTTTTTGACCCCTGATGACCCAATATCGAACTTGACCTAGATTTTGTTAGGATGATCATTGTGATAAAGTTTCATAAAGATTAAGTCAAAACTGTGACCTCTAGTGACTACACAAGGTTTTTCTATGATTTGACCTAGTGACCTAGTTTTTGACCCCAGATGACCCAATATCGAACTTGGCCTAGATTTTGTTGAGATAATCATTGTGACCAAGTTTCATAAAGATTAGGCTAAAATTGTGACCTCTAGTGTCTACACAAGCCAATTGTTGACGGACGACGGACGGACGGACGACGGACGAAGAGTGATCACAAAAGCTCACTCTGTCACTTTGTGACAGGTGAGCTAAATACTCGTAGGCAGCTACCAGACATGTGTCACAGAGGTTTCCATATGATAATGCCATTGTGTTTAACCCGATCTGAGAATCAATCACGTGCAACTGTATGCGAAACTTGTGTCACTTTCTATACTGTTTGGACACAATTTATCAAAACATTTGACCAAAGCGTATAGTCATAATTAATTATAGTTCTGACCAACGCTTGCCACATATCAATCATATCATCATGGAATTGAGTGCAATTGAGTGTAAATGTTACGCATATATTTTGTGTTAGATACTTAAAAAAGTGTTTATTATTCATGGATGTGCATGACCCGTTGGTTTATCTCGTAATAAGGCAACACCAGATGTCGACATCTTCATGATTTTGCATGATAAAACACTATTTTACAGTTTTTGGCATTAACACTGGTGTTTATAGCTAGATTTCGTTGTGAAAAAGTCATAGTAACGTCACAGAAATTCCTTTCAATCAGTTCAGAAGTGTAGAGATACATTTTGCCGAAAAATATCAAAGTCAAATTAACGATACTCTTACGAATGCAAACGAATGTTCTTTTTATTTTGAATGGCGTCTGAAGCGAAAATGAGCAGAAATGTTATTGTCTCGAAACAAAACTGTTTTCTGTTTAGTTTATATTGAATTACAATTCCCATCCCCCCAAAGTTAACTACCTCCCAGTATTAAAACATTGTAAACCAATAACAAATAGCATTACGGATAATAACAGTATGTATAATCATGTTATCATGTTATTACATTTTGTATGCTGTGAGACAAAATGTCAATAAACGTTGTTCTGGTAGGTACAAACAATGTCGATACCGAAGAACAGAGAATATCTTTGCTATGCAAATTAAATAAATCTACTTATTTAGAAAACGGCAGAAAATATTAATTCTAATGTGCTAGAGTTCAATAGAATCAAAGCTTCAGAAATTCAATTAAATAAATAAAAGGGAAGATGGCTTCTCTTCTCTTATACGCTCGTGGCGATGGATAACATCAGGAATGAGGTGTCGAGAGTGATTAATATAAGTTGGAAAAACTTGTTTCACAATCGACCTTAAATAAATTATTATCTACCTATTCAATTAATTGAATCGTGCAATTATCTAGTATTTAAGATTTTAAATGATATGGACTCGGGGGGGATAAACAAGTGACCATAATTTGAAACAAGATGGCGGCGTAGACGAAAATATTATCGTTGTGTGACTATTATTGCAAGGTGAGTACGGAATTTAAACATCTTATATACCCTATCATATGCTACTCAAAACGCGTTTTCCCGCGATGTATAATGATTATGCTTGTCTGGTATGTTTACGTTCTGAGAACATTAAGACACAAATGTCGAGTCGAGCACAAGAAGCGGTGGTGTATTTCACGCTGTCGCTCAATATTAGTGTTTTTGTGACTAAATCGCACTTTTGTGGAGTAGGACCCGCAGGTATATTGGATAGCTCAAAGTGAAAAGTTCATGGAGGGGCACGTGACATGTTTTCGATGGTTTACGATTTGAAAAAAAAAATCAAAAAAAAGCAGCATTTTGTAAGAATGTCGTTAACTAGACTAGTTAAACCGGTCGTTACTGGATTTCATTTTTTCTTGCACGAAAATAGTTTCGTTCTATGGTTAATGTGTCTGGATTACGGAATTTCGGGTGTTAACCATCACCTGATCAGTATTTTTTACGCAACCGATAATTTTGTACGCAAAAAGATAGCTGACGTATGTCTCGAAATTCTTAGAAAGAACTACAAAATAATCCTCAAAACCCGTCACTACGATAAAAATGTACACACAACTCGATAAAAGAATATAAAACAAACGTTTATATCGTTTTATCGTTCAATGAATTCTTCGTTAACGTCACGTACTCAACACTTTCGAACCACTTCCCAACGTTTGTCCTGAAAATTTTTCGTACTCAACACAATTCGTAACCGAAACTTCGCTCCGTAAATTATTTTTCAGATTATTTTAGGATTAGCGGGTAAAATTAGAGCTGGTTGTTTCCCTGGATAAAACTAACAACATAATATTTTTTGGAGGCGTTTAAGCTTCTCATTACTACCATTGCCCATTTCTTAATACAAAATGAACCGCCTTTAGGCTGCTATGTGAATCCGGATTCAAGTAGTTCCAGAAACTGTCAACATTCCCAATACTGCTATATATGTTCTCCAAATTGTTTAACTGATTTAAGCCAATCAGCAACATTTGTTTATTCTAAGATCAAATATTATTGTGAAACTGTTCGTTAAATCGATATTTTTGCAAAAAAATCACCACACCGGCCGATACCGAACTTGTTTCATAATACGAAAATGACGTGTTCATCAAATGTCCCGGCTGTAAAGCTATTTTTAGAAACTTCAGACTACGGTCAGGTGATGGTTTTATCAATGAATCGTATACGGTCTGCAAAGTACTGTTATGCAATCATATGGTGTCGCTGTACTAGCTAGCCGCTTTCTATAGACTGTCTCACGCTGTGAGGGAAGTGATTACAAGACGGTACTGTAGAATCTGATAAATAGGCGCGTAGTATTATTTTAAAGCCACTTTTGATATACGCATTCAATACACGTATTACATATAAATTAATATGCACCTTTTAACAATTATTTAGATACCCAACATCCCTATATAGTCACATATGCTTTTTTGACATTAAATACAAGATCGGTAGTTAGAAAACGAACATTAAACGTGTAAAGTCGGTTTAAGCTTTAGTAGCAGCAACCAGATCGCCTCCCACTAGTACTCTCAGTGCTTTGATTTTCCTTGGTGATGACTAAAATTAGACGGATATTTTCAGTATATCTACACATATTTCACAGCATCAGATGTGTGCTGACGGGGTTTAATTAGGAAACATGTCCTTATAATCTATACGGGTTTACTGTTTTTGCAGAGGTTTAAATATTTCACGGTTCTATGGGATAGTCATTTTTTGTTCCTACCAATATGGATTTATTAAACAACGCATTACACTCGCGAGAGTTATTACTTTACAACGCAAAACAATCTTTGACAACGCATTGAACCCCGTATTTACATATTTACTGATATGGAGTTTGCTGACTAGCAATACGCTGATTGGTTGTTTATTGGCTGCGGAATTTTCGGGAGAAGGGTATACATATATACATGTAAGATTACGTAAGGTCTGTAGGCCAGACCGGTGCCTTCATGCAAATGAGATATTTGGCCGGGGCGGCACAATTAGCTTAATGCAAATAAGTAATTTCGCTGGCCAGGTCATGCTGTTTGGGAGGGAAGTGTCGCCGAAGCAGGTCATTTATTAATAATATTTCTTGATTTCTGTCCGCATACTGCAGGCTGTATGTAATTAAAAATAAGTCACGAGGAGCATGCCCCCAGTAGAACCAATTGGCTTACATTTGGCTGACATTTTTATTTACAACCAGCTACGCCCCTGCATATCTGTCGAACCCATGTACTAGCTTGAACTAGCGACGTCACACTGGGAATTAGCTTTACGCAAATAAGTAATTTCATTGGCCAGTCCAGCGAGGGTTCTAAGGGGAATTTATGTATGCATCGTATAATTATGTAAATCTAATAAAGTTCTATTCGCAACGTAGAGTGAAAAAACATTTTAAACATGTAAGATAACCCTGTAGTACTGGTCAGCAAGCTGACTTGGTTTGCAAGCGTAAAGTCACTGCGAAACACCCCGCGGGCGCCTCTTCCAATTGGACAGAGTGTTGACAAGGCGAGGTTCAAAAGGGGGGAATGATAGATGCATCGTTGCAAATAAACAGCCGCTCATAGTGTGGACTCTTAAGTAACCCCGAGGCGCAAATATATCACAGAGTGCTGTTGAACGCATGCGCAGTCGACAAGTCGGAATCAAGTTAGATGCAAGCAAACGATAATGATTATACAGGTACACAAACGTATGAAATGATTATAGCAAGGTAGGCAAAACCCCTCCACTCGGTCACATTGTGTGGTAGACAAACTTTTAGCTCATCCATTTTCAAAGTGATTTTTTTTAATATACGCATCTTCAATTTTCAAGTATCCTACATAAACTGTTGCTTTATTATCGTTTGCTTAATAATTAGATTGAGTTCGACTTCCGACTTATTGACTCATTCAACAGGATTCTGGGATATCTTTGCACCACGGGGTTACTTAAGGATCCACACTATGAGCGGCTGTTTATTTGCAACGATACATCTATCATTCCCCCCTTTTGAACCTCGCCTTCCCAACACTATGTTCAATTGTGTAGAGGCGGCCGCGGGTATTTCGCAAATCTGCTTCCTGAACAGTTCTTACATATGTATACCATGCATTCATAAATTCCCCTTAGAAGCCTCGCTGGACTGGCCGGTGAAATTAATTATTTGCGTAAAGCTAATTCCCAGTGGGACGTCGCTAGTACATGGATTCGACAGATATGAAGGGGCGTAGCTTGGTGTAAAATAAAAATCTTGAATAACCAGTAAATGAACCGCTCTTTGAAAGTCCAAACTGTGTAAAGTCTGCGTTGTGTATTAAAAACCTTCTAAATTCTAGGGTTTGCTTTCAATTCTACAGTAAATGTTTATTTTTTCATATTTTATACATGATACATTCATAAACATTCTCAAAGCAGACTATTCCCCCCAGGCCAAATATCTCATTTCAAAGATCTATTTTTAGATCTTCGATCATTTGCATAAAGGTCCAATATAAATATGGCCTAGTTTTGTTAGTCTGTTCCACGGAGCTGATTAGCAAATCAACGCCCGTTACTTGTAAACCATTTTCACTGCGCAGTGTATCATGTGTAAAACTTTTCTGTACGAGTTAACCATAATGCGCCGGGCAATGTTATATTCTTAATCTAAAAATATACAGGGTTTCTCTAAGAATTTAAACCTTTATCAAGCACTCGCGTATCTTAACAAACCATGTCTAACAAACCTAACTGATAATACGCACACATAACTCTAGTCATCTGTAGCTAAGGTACAATTTATTTGCAAATTATTATACATGTAGGTTATAGCGATCATCATTAGTCTACATGGGTTTAAATGAAATCAAAGCACTGAGAGTGCTGATGGGAGGCGATCTGGTTGCTGCTACTAAAGCTTAAACCGACTGCACACGTTTAATGTTCGTTTTCTTACTTGAATGTCAAAATAGACATATGTGACTATATAGGCATGTTGGGTATCTAAATAATTGTTAAAAGGTGCATATTAATTTATATGTAATACGTGTATTGAATGCGTATATCAAAAGTGGCTTTAAAATAATACTACGCGCCTATTTCGTATTTATCAGATTCTACACTACCGTCTTGTAATCACTTCCCGCACAGCGTGAGACCAGATAGTTGAGACAGTCTAAAGAGAAAGCGGCTAGCTAGTATAGCGACACCATATGATTGCATAACAGTACTTTGCAGACCGTATACGATTCATTGATAAAACCATCACTTGACCGTAGTCTGAAGTTTCTAAAAATAGCTATACAACCTGGACATTTGATGAACACGTCATTTTCGTATTATGGAACAAGCTCGGTATCGGCTGGTGTAGTGATTTTGTTTGCAAAAATATCGATTTAACGAACAGTTTCACAATAATTGTTGATCTTAGAATAAACAAATGTTGCTGATTGGCTTAAATCAGTTAAAAATTTGGAGAAACATATGTAGCAGTATTGGGAATGTTGACGGTTTCTGGAACTACTTGAATGCGGATTCACATAGCAGCCTAAAGGCGGTTAATTTTGTATTAAGAAATGGGCAATGGTAGTAATGAGAGGCTTAAACGCCTCTCAAAACACTAAGCATTTCGTTGGGTAAACACGTATGATGGTATTCGGTAAACACTCTGATGTAGCAGCCGACATAATCTAAAAATATAAAAGGAAGCCCCACATCAATATAACACTCAGCCAATCAGTGACTTTGGTTTGTAGCGGTCGTTAATTCGTAGTATAAACACGTGCAAAAGTCTACTAGTTTTGTAGGACAACAACAGACATTACGTAAACGCACTACTTTTCATACATACCCCTACGCTATCGTGTTATAATTATCGTCACTCCGTTATTTTATATACAAATAATTTTGTTTTTAATTGATTAAATCTAATGATTACAATGGTATTGCGAGTACTGCATTTGTGAAAGCTGATCTGTTAGTACGTATTTTACATAAAATGTGTTCAGTGAATAGTTCCAAACCGCGGGAAATCTGAGGTCACGTGATCAATAACTGCGTCATTTTGCGCGTGTCTCGGCCAACAAACCCACAACCAACCTAGAGCGAACAAGATTCCGGAAGAAATGTTAGACTATTTTACGTTTATTCGTTTGTGTATAACTGCTTTTAATGTTTCATTCTCTATATAGTTGTATTTGACTGGTTGCTCTTTCAGGAATTTGCTTAAACATCTTCCAAAGAATGGCAGTGTTCTGACATTTTAACTCGTCCCCACGATAATTGTACCCGTGTCATTTCTAAGAAGAGCAACATTTATTTCGTGCAATTGATTGGTATTTCATGTTTTAAAGGGTTTTTATACACAGTAACTGCTTCGTCATTTACATTCCTAGAACGGGTTCAGTTTTAACTGTTTGATCATTTATGCACCATGATATCGAAGTATTTCCGTCTTGCCAGTGTTGTGACATGTATCAATTTATCTCGTTCCCATGATAATCATACCCATGTCATTTCTGAGAAATGCAAAATTTATTTCGTGTTTTAAAGGGTTTTTAAACACATTAACTGGTTTGTCATCCACATTTCTAGAATGGGTCTCAGTCATAACTGTTTTGATGCCCTATGTTATCAAAGTATTTCCGTCTTGGGAGTTAAACTTGTCTGTAATTCGGTGTTATATTCTTACATACAATGAGAGCTATGCGTAAAATTATTACCAATAATTGTATTGAGGAACAGTTTAATATGTACAAACAAGATTGGTTACAAACTATTAATAATGATCAGTTAAGAGGAAATGGAGGCAATAAACTTAGAATGTATAGACTATTCAAACACTCATATGAAACGAAAACCTATGTGAAGAACAATATTATACCAAGAACTCATAGAAGTGCGCTGTCAAAGTTCCGTTGTGGTGTTGCACCCCTAAAAATTGAAATTGGACGATATCAGGGGATACCCATCGATGAACGATTTAGTTTTAATTGTATGAATGTTGTCGAAAATGAATATCATGTAATAATGTCATGTAATCTGTATGAAAACACCAAACTACATTTATATCAATGTATTCAAAATGTTTACCCTGATTTTAATTATCTGAATGATCTAGAAAAGTTTTATTACATCTTATCAAATAATGAAATCGTAAAATACAGTGCCAAAGCTGTCATGAAATTCTAGTCACTAGGAGAAATGTATTGTACAGTTAAGATTTTTACATGTATAGATGATATTTTATATTATGACTTCCATTTGTATTTGTAATTGAATGATATTGTGTTTTAAGGATATTATTCATTATCGTTTTTATGTATGTATACTTGAAATCTTATGCCGTTTATATTGTCTCTCTTAACTCAAATTGAGTGGTTTTGTGCATGTTTTACATTTTTATCATTTTATATGTATATTTGTAACAAACATGTACAAGAGTGAGACGTTAATAAATTTATCTTATCTTATCTAATTTATCTTATACGAGGGAACCTACATCAAGGTAAGGTAGATGAGCCAAGTTACTAGGGGAATTCCCCAAGGTCGCGAAGCGACCAGGGAATCCCCAGTAACGATTACATGCGAAAACGCACGATTGTTGTTGTTGTTGTTAGTTTTGCATTCGCTAACGCAGTTATTTTTTTGACAGACCGGATCTCTATCGTCACTAGGTAGACGGACTCTTGCTTTCGACTTACGGTAGCAGGAATTTGATACCGAGAAATCGATAACCGTTCTTGATTCTATTTTTATTTTTTAAATGTGGAACATAAATAACAATCATAGTAAAAGACCAGAATAAAACTATAATTAAATATTTATAGAATAAATTTATTATGCCAAAAAACCTTTAAATAAAAAAATAAATCAGTCTTCCATGGTTGCTGTGCAACCCGTCTCCTAGATGGAAGACTCTCTTTTCCATAGTTTTACAGTTTTTTAGAAACAAAAACGGCAGCCATTTTTTTGCCCGCTTCGGGAGGCAATTTTAACATTTTCAGTGCATAAACGATGAGACACATGATTACTCTGATATTACGAAGTAAGTCGAGCGGGAATCGTTCAAATGTGCGAAATATCAACCAGTCTTAAGAAAATCTAATAAAAACGACACATGTTCAGGTTACTTCTTTTTGCAAAGCGGTTACTTCCCTTTGCAATACAATTTATATAAAGTCCGTTTCGGGTCTTTACGTATCCGGACCGGACGGTGATAATTCCACATCGTAGTTGTAGGTTATTGTAAAGAAAGTAACACGAATGCATTTCGTAATTCCTCGCCGAGATGTAATAAGAAATCCCTCCAAAATCGTCAAAAAATGTAAAAATATTCGCGGGTTAAAGGTCGCGAAAACTAATTAAATGTTGTTGTGATTGGATACAATAAAACCCGGAATTTTCCGTCTGAATATCTTTTATGTTTTGATGATTTGCAACAGAGTTTATTTAACAAGAAAAGGTGATTAAGATTAAAGATGTTTGATAATGAATCGTAATGTGATTAATTGAAATGAAAATAGCCTTATCTCTGGAACAAAAGTACTGTCTGATATGCTCATGCAACCCATTATAAAAAGGTAAAATATCAAATTAGGCCCATTTGAAATCAGTTGTTATATATGTGTTTATATCTACTTATATGTAAACTAGTAACCCCTGAATTAAGTAGACCTAGAATTAAACAAATTGAAAAACGTGCGTTCTCCACAGACAGATATATTTTCATTTTGATCGGACTGACAAATGTTCATTCGGACAACATTTTTATTTCTGCCAGTCCGAATGACTGAAAGCCTTCGCATCTGAACTTTAAATCAAGAATGATAAATGACTAAGCATTTTTTCGCTATGCCTTCTACGTGGTTCTGTCTGGGAGCCAAAGACTATAGTGTCAAAGACCTGATGGGAAATTCCCTACTTGATGCAGTGCATTTGTTCATATTATCAATTACACGAAAATCCAGCGTCCAGCACTAATAGGCAACCACTGTTTGTTAAGCATGACTTTACAAAACTATAGACTGAGAAGAACGGTTAGACTCAGCAGTCTACATTGGTATGTTATATCTTAAAACATTTCTTTAAAATGGATATGCCATGCAAACGATTTTTGGAAAAGCTAAAACTTGTATTATATAAGTAACGGGAATTGTCTGTAATGTCGTTTATGAATAGCATATTGGTATATAAACCAATTAAAACTAATTACATTCGCAAATGTATTGGATAAAGTACATTATGTAGTCGTGATGCCATTATTGCATTCTTTGCTCGCGGCTGAAATTAATCATAATTATGTGTATATGGTACCGACATGTTAATGGATAATGTAAATTTGCATAATCAATTAGAAATGATTTGACTGGTTAGAACAGGAGCCACACATTTGTAGTGGAAGTTCTGTAAAGGTTTTTGAAATATTCGAACATGGTACGCATTAATAGTTACGAGGGGGGATCAATATATTCGAAGACTTTCCTTCTAACTTATATATTGATTCTAGAATTATGAAATTACCAGGCAATATAGAGTTAGGGATACACCTCCTTAATTTCTGAGAAATAAGAGGCATATTTCTGAACGATATGTTACTGGCGTACTCTAAGATCAGTATAGATTACAAAACAATAAATATTTCATTCCATTTGAAAGGAGTTCTTTAGAAATTGCGGCCTAAACTTGTTAGGTCGTGATTCCTCCTTCAGCGGGTTGATGCTACCATGTAAAGCCAACCGCTTTTTTCAGAGTTTTGAGTCCAGTAACGCAACGAGACAATTTCTATTCCGCCTTACATTCCAGAGTTGGCTATTTTAGACTTATTTCTGTACTAAAAGTAAATAAATCGTATACAGTGGGTCGGATATGAGTCCAGAAAGGAGCTCGGTGCTGCTCAAACGGTGACGCTGTGAATGACGTCACGTGACGGCCTGCGTCACGCACCTTTTACATGAATACAACTATGTTATATGTGCATTCGGTCGCAGATATTCTACACTGAATAATGCTAATTAGCTTTTGAGCCTTGCTGACAAAACAAAATTGCTAGATGAAACGTCCACGAATATATTGATCACCCCGCGTATCTACGAAAGGTCAAAGCTTTAGTCCAAAACCGGCACAACTTCTTGGACAGTAGTTGAGTCGGTTTCGGGCAAAAACTGTGACTTTGCGCGAAAATGTTGAGTGGCATGGATAGCACTCATTCTCGGATTGAGCGTCGATGATGTCTCGTTTAAATCGGTCTAAGAATGAAATACTCATGGTTGTTTTAAACTTTGTGTTTACATATTTTACTTGCGGTGTTTGCCAAAAGAAAGTTTCATAAAACGTGGTATGCCCAGTTGTCCACACTGGTTATGCGAAATGAAAAAACAAATGAACGGATTTTTGTGTGATCTCAATAAAAAAAGTCCCGGATGGGCGCCGAGTCGGGAGACGCGGTCTGGCAATCAGAAACACACCCTTACAGGCCTAACATGCAAGTCAAGTATAAATGGCCGTTTTGTTTTCATGATGATAGATAGTTTAACAAACAATGGTGTATATACGTATTTTTGAATAAGACTCGTACTTAGCATTGGTTGAATCCTGGTGTGATTCTATAATGTAATATTATTATTGCGTACAATAACAGTTTTTTTTAATCTTGAAAATGTAATTAGTATCGGTTCTTCATGCTTTGAAAAACTACTTCCAGTTTCGTAAGTTCATTTATTTCTGTCTGTGTGTTTTGATATCAGTGGGAGTTATTGTGGACATTTTGGAATGTTGTGATGTATTTTCGACAGTCAGACAGTCAAAAACTCTTAACATGGATATGTAATAGGTTGGTCTAACCGAGGCAACATACGTCATTTAAAATGTCGAAAGAAATTTGATTTAACACAACAATTGACTGGGATACGCAACTGAATAACAACAGACATGTCACTAATTTGGCAAGACATAACTTTAATAGCTGCAATTTCACACATTTTGCCTGTCATGATGGAAGCGAATTGTGACTTACAATATTTCAAAGCACCGAACGTCTTAAATCCAATTTTCTTGTTTGACAGTAAGAACATTCATTTTTCTCTCTATGGAATTATTATGACACTTAGAGTCGATAACATTCCGAATTAACAAAGATCTTGAGCACAGTATTATCTCTCACGATCACCGTCACGAGGATTGGAG
Source organism: Spisula solida (assembly GCA_947247005.1). Taxonomy (NCBI): domain Eukaryota; kingdom Metazoa; phylum Mollusca; class Bivalvia; order Venerida; family Mactridae; genus Spisula; species Spisula solida. Next base: position 13,635,569 of record OX365953.1, on the reverse strand, counting down.
AGCATAAATAATTAGTTATTATGTCCCATACAATGTGTTGATCAGAAACAAAACATTCTATTGAAATCGAAAGTTCTATGATTGAAGCCCATTTTTACATAAACTGTTGAGATGATGAAAAACAGAACATATAAACAATCCTAAACAAATACATACAGTCCTTAACATGTATATACAGTCCTTAACAATTATATACAGTCCTTAACATGTATATACAGTCCTTAACATGTATTTACAGTCCCTATCATGTATATACAGTCCTTAACAAGTATATACAGTCCTTAATATGTATACACAGTCCTTAACATGTATATACAGTCCTTAACATGTATACACAGTCCTTAACATGTATATACAGTCCTTAACATGTATACACAGTCCTTATCATGTATATACAGTCCTTAACATGTATATACATTCCTTAACATGTATATACAGTCCTTAACATGTATACACAGTCCTTAACATGTATTTACATTCCTTAACAAGTATATACATTCCTTAACATGTATACACAGTCCTTAACATGTATATACAGTCCTTAACATGTATACACAGTCCTTAACATGTATATACATTCCTTAACATGTATATACATTCCTTAACATGTATATACAGTCCTTAACATGTATATACAGTCCGAAACATGTATACACAGTCCTTAACATGTATATACAGTCCTTAACTTGTATATACAGTCCTTAACATGTATATACATTCCTTAACACGTATATACATTCCTTAACATGTATATACAGTCCTTAACATGTATACACAGTCCTTAACATGTATATACATTCCTTAACATGTATACGCAGTCCTTAACATGTATATACATTCCTTAACATGTATACGCAGTCCTTAACATGTATATACAGTCCTTAACATGTTTACGCAGTCCTTAACATGTATACACAGTCCTTAACATGTATATACAGTCCTTAACATGTATACACAGTCCTTAACATGTATATACATTCCTTAACATGTAAACGCAGTCCTTAACATGTATATACAGTCCTTAACTTGTATACACAGTCCTTAACATGTATACACAGTCCTTAACATGTATATACATTCCTTAACATGTATACGCAGTCCTTAACATGTATATACAGTCCTTAACATATATATACAGTCCTTAACATATATATACATTCCTTAACATGTATACACAGTTCTTAACATGTATACACAGTCCTTAACATGTATATACATGCCTTAACAAGTATATACAGTCCTTAACATGTATATACAGTCCGAAACATGTATACACAGTCCTTAACATGTATATACAGTCCTTAACATGTATATACAGTCCTTAACATGTATATACATTCCTTATCAAGTATATACAGTCAGTCCGAAACATGTATACACAGTCCTTAACATGTATATACAGTCCGAAACATGTATACACTGTCCTTAACAAGTATATACAGTCCTTAACAAGTATATACAGTCCTTAACAAGTATATACAGTCCGAAACATGTATACACAGTCCTTAACATGTATATACAGTCCGAAACATGTATACACAGTCCTTAACATGTATATACAGTATTCATAAACATTATTCAGAATCAAGCTTTGCACCTATCACATATCTTAATGGAGAAAATGTGTTTTATTTGTACATTTTTGAATTGGTAAATACTCAGTATATAACACATAATTAGTAAGTTATAGATGAAGCACTTCATTGAGACAGGTGAAGGAGGTTCCCGGGAGGAGCTTCATAAAAAATGTTTAAAATATAGAGGGTGTAGGGATGAACAAGACTGCGTTCAATGAACGTTTGTGCCCCCGTGGAAGCCTAGTCCATAAAAAAGCAAATCAGGGGCCATAATTCTGTTAAAATGTTAAATAGGGTTGCATGGCTTTGTCAGTATAAGGGGCTTACGATGGTAAACAAGTATGTCAAGTTTGAAGAAAACGACTTAATGTAAGACAAAATTTGGGTTAACAAGAATTGGACGCTTAATAAGTCTAAGTCCAAAATTAGGTCAATGTGAAGGTCAAAATGAATTTAGGTTATACAGGCGTGTGGAGAGTGTTCATATACAACATCCAGGCAAGTATTAAAGCTTTGTAGCAAGCCATAATGATGCTAGAAGAAACGGTCAAATTCGGTTAGCCAAGAATTTGGCCCTTCAATAAGTCTAAGTCCAAAATTAGGTCAAGGCGAAGGTCAAAATGGGGTCAGGTGATACAGGCGTGTGGAGAGTGTTCATATATACAACATTCATGCAATTATGGAAGCTTTCTTGCAATCCATAATGATGCTAGAAGAAACGGTCTATTTGGGTTAACTGGACGGACGAACGGACAGGTGAATCACTATCTATCGATACGGGGGCATAAAAAGCTGAATATATTGCGGACAAGAGTAAAGTGTAAGTATAGATATATCGGATACTTTCCAAGGGGCAGAACTGTGTGAATAATCAGCGAACCGGAACATGCTTGCGATATGCGCATCTCCACTTGGTAGTGACGCTATCCATGAACTTTAGTTAAATTCTGAGCAGTGGTTCTTGAGAAATAGCTCCGACAAGAATTTACTATATAGTTATAGTGCGATCTTCCAAGGGGCATAACTGTGTGAATAATAAGCCTACCGGAACGTGCCGACGATATGCGCATCTCCACTTGGTAGTGAAGCTATCCATGAAGTTTTGTTAAAATCTGAGCAGTGGTTCTTGAGAAAAAGCCCGGACAAGAATTGGACGGACGAACGGACGGACGGACAGGTGAATCACTATTATGCCTCCCGATCTATCGATACGGGGGCATAAAAAATATTAGTATTTGCACAACCTCATGGGATATCAATGAAGAATCCTGCAAATTCAAATATATGTTGTAAAGAATGTTTAAATACTCTTCTCATGATTCAATTGCCTTGGTGATTGGGACGGTCATATGACTTTAACCGACATTGTAAGTCAAACTACAAGAATTGGCCAAAGTATGAAGTTTCTTTGATCATTAGAATATTTTAAACTTAATATATGAACAGGTTTATCGAAATATATTAATAGTTTTGTGCGTTGATAGAATTCTTATGTACTGCAATATGTAAACACCTAAACACACGGAAGACATTTCAAAATTGTATTCCTTATAAAACAGCTGGCCTGGTTTCTAAAATAGTTCACTAATATGCATCTTAATAAATGTCTTTTTTGTATATGGCGTCAATTTTAGTAAGCAACTTCGTGGTAATGTGTTCTGAAGTTATTTACCATTACTGTGCATTACTGTTCAGGTGTTACATTTAGAAATTCTCATTTAGTTCAAGCTTACAACTGTCACACACATGTCAGTTTATCTTCTCACACCTTATCCTAAAATGCTCCGAAAGATCAAACGTATAATGAATTTAGGTTAGATGAGAGTGAGCAACTACAGAAATCTTGACGACGTCGTTATTTACCAGAATTTACGTCATATCTAAACATGACATTTTTTTAACGAGACGTATTAAAGACACACTTTTCAAACTAAATTGAAATGTTGTTTATAATGGAATAAAAGTGTCCTTATTACACTGTGTATTTTGATTTGTAGTTGTTCGATAAAATCTAACAACTATATTTATACACACCTTTCTACCATCGCTCATAGTTTAGTTGATGAAACTACTTTTCTTCCTACGCCGCCGGTCATGCAAAATATGTTTTTATTTCATGCAGATCACATCGGTCTTTGTCGCATTGCAATTTTTTATTGACCGAAGAAAGCAAAAACTTCCGAAATTTCACGTTGACCGCAATATAATTGAGACCATACCATACTTCCGCATGAACAGCACGTGTCTACCTCCCTCCCGTTCAATAAATAGACCGATTTCTATTTACTATATATAGACCATGCATATCACTAATTCTGCTTGGGGCAAAACTTACTAGTATAAACGGATAGGAGTTCACATCAAGACATCTAAGCAAGTATTATTAAAGAGTATATGCTAGTAATTAATGTACAAATAAATCATAAGAAAAATACAGATACATCATCTTTAATTTATACTTCCCCTGCATTCATCCGATCAACAATAGTGCTTTCGACGCTTTGATTGCCTATTGTATAAAGTAAGAAAACCAACGAAACTGTAACACTCTGTACAATAAAGTGAACTTCATTTGAATTCATAACAATGCTAAATTTTCTCTTTTTATTAGTTGTTCTAGAATCGAACAACTATATTTATATACACACGTTTCTACAATCCACTATACTTTAGTTAATGAAACTAGTTTTCTTCCTACGCCACCGCTAGGCAGTGCCACCTTTGCAATAGTAAACCGGTCAGCCAGTATTGCATAACTACCGACACGGATGTAAACCGTTATGCAAAATAGTTCCATCAATTGCTGCATATATACTACAAAGCTACTTCCTATTTCTAAATCTATAGGACAGCTGGATATCCCCATAAATAATTATTTAAACCTATCTCAAGTATTTATTTGTATTTACAAAACAGCTACCACTTCTGTTAACTGCCTCCCGTACCTTTTTCGTCTGCATAAACTAATCATATACTGCGGGGGCGCGTTCGAAACGCTGTTCCGCACATCCCGGACAGTGGAACACACTTACGAACAAACCGGAACACTGTTCGGAACATGTTCTTTCTGTGCCCGCCACAGAGGTGTTGCAGCCAGAACAATCACGTGATAACAAGAACAACAATGACCGCTTGTGTCATAAAATAGAATATAATAAATTTATTTTTCAATTATGGGCAATTGCGGACAAATAGTCACATTTAAATATATCCACATGCATATTTCTTCCTCCAATATTACGGCTGCAACTACAATTTTGGTCATCTTAAACATTTTACTTTCTGTTAGAACATTCGAAGACAGTTCCGTTTTGTTCGTAAGTTGTTCGGAGTAGAACATCCCGCACAGTGTGTGGAACAGACGTTACGAACTTACCCCGGTACTGACCCAGTGTTTCTAATTATATCGAGGCCATGGTTCCATTGCGTAATCAATCTAGCTACTCTCAACTAGCGGTACGCAGAATATTCATAACTCCGAGTATCGCTCTATATAAACTGTTACACATACACGTAGTTAGTTAGGCTAGATTTATCAGACGATAGTATCCGATGTTACGCGTATCTGGATTATTTGGACTAATACATTTAAATATGCTGGAATAAATTCGATCAGCATCCAGACTGCTGAAAAACACGATAAATTATCTGACCGCAGAAAACTATTTGACTTGTACTTCCTGCATGCATTCATTCCAATCGTGAAAGCTCGGACATTTCCGTTTGTCTCCCGTAAATAGTTCAATGCATGCAGGCCGAGGGGATCAGAATGGTATTCATTCGAACAACTCCAGGGCTTTCAGCGCTTTGATTTATTCTGACGCATTATCCGTTTCTCGAGGCTGTTATTTGTTGCACCCAACGTACGATGTGCAGCTCTAGATGATTAGATTAAATGAATTTTGGTTTAGTTTACATTTTTTGTCAAGAAATAGGTTTGAATGAAAATATTTAACTATTTTAACTAGTTTAGATTACTCTAAATTATGATTTTTATGTTAAATTATCAAGTTTAAGACTCGTACAAAACTGCTGTTGTCATGGCAAGAATTTCAGCATTTTTATTACAACCATTGGTAATTAACTATTATGGGCTTTGTATATATTAAGTTATATTGTCTGACCACATTAATACGAGACTCCGACCCTATGCTCGTTCAAGTCTGACAAGTTTAATGTGGTTTACAATGACAAAGGAATTATTGTTTGTGCTTGAATAAATACTTACAACATATTATAAATTCCTTCTAAATTGTCAATTATTTCTGTGAATACTATAATTGTAATCATGTGACATGGTGATAAATTGGCCAGGTATAGATAGTGCCAGAACAAAAACAAACTTATTTACATTTTGCCCTTAAGTGAACTAATAAGGTGTATTAATTTAATTACAATAGCCTATTAGAAAATAGCTCAGTCAGTACAGAGCAAGGTCTAGTGACAACAAACACGCTATTTATTACGCACAAGTTCGAATCCCAGTTTATGACTTTTCCGCTAGAAAAAGTCTTTTGCATTAAGTCTTATAATCTTTTATATTTACTTTTTTCGTGTTTTTTTTGTTTATATATGTTTTAATAGTTTTAAATTTACAAATGATAAGAAAAAGAAATAACAATAATGATAAAAAATAAATGACACAACGAGGAATTGAACCTGCGTATAAAAATAAAATGCCGAGTACATCAACTATTTGCGGATGCGTTATCACTGAGCCACTGGCTCTTTTTGAGAAATGATTGCAGCATTAACATGTCAACCAAATGTTTCGATTAATTAGATGTGACGGTCATTTTTGTGTTTATTTACTAGTGATAATTTTAGCCCGGTCAATTTCTGTTTGTCCGACGAAAAGGGTAAATATCTAGGTTATGCATATTTATGTACTGTTATCAAAAGAGTTTATATAGTACTTAATATTATATTATATAGTACTTTAATATTTTCAGTGCGTTCAAAGTCTAACGAGAACCGTTATAAACATAAACTCGTCTGTCAGGTAAACTTTAAATGGGTTCGATATCCAATTATGTCCAAAGATAAAAAGAAAATTACAAATCAAAATGAAATAAATTTAAAAAAGAAAATCGAGAATCTAGAAAACATTTTGCAAGAAAATAATTTAGGGACTTTGAACCAATTAAAGACCGAAGTAAAAACTATTCAGGACAATAAACTAAAAGGTTACATGGTGAGGTCGAAAGTTGATTGGGTCATAAATGGTGAAAAGCCTAGCAAATTATTTTGTAATTAAGAAAAGTATAACTATACATCAAAAACTATCAACAGACTTGTCAAAGTCGATGAAACTGAATTAACAGATCAAAAGGATATACTGAACGAAACATCACTTTTTATAAGAAACTTTACTCTAAAAAACAAAAGGAGATAGATTTGGATAGTTTTAACAACTTTATACATAATGTAGATATCCCTAAATTAACAGATGAAGAGTCAAACTCGATAGAAGGTTTAATTACATTAGACGAATGTTCAAGAGCATTAAAAACTATGGATAATAATAAAAGTCCTGGGGTGTCAGGGTTCAGTGCTAACTTTTATAAGGTATTTTGGAAAAATATTGGTGCTTTTGTTTGTAGGTCACTAAACGATGCTTTCATATCGAATTCATTAACGATCACACAAACACAAGGAATTTTAACATGCATACCAAAGGGAGAAAAACCAAGACAACTTCTGAGTAACTGGCGACCAATTACACTTTTAAACTGTGTTTATAAGATAGGTTCCGGTTGCATTGCGAACAGATTAAAAAAATATCTTGAACAATTAATAAATACTGACCAGACAGGTTTTATAAAAAATATATTTATTGGAGAAAATACAAGGCTAATATATGATTTAATGAAACATACTGAAATAAACGATATTCCTGGTTTATTATTATTAATTGATTTTGAAAAAGCATTCGACTTTTTATCTTGGGAATTTGTACAGAAAACTCTAACCTTGTTTAACTTTGGAAATGACATAAAAAAGTGGTTCAATATATTATATAAAGATAGTGTTTCAGCAATTACACAATGTGGATTTTTATCCGATTTTTTCAAATACAACGTGGTTGTCGTCGGGGTGACCCTTTAAGCTGGTACATCTTTATATTATGTGCTGAGATTTTGTCCTTGAAAATTAGATCAAATAAAACTATCAAAGGTATAAAAGTGAATGACGTAGAACACAAATTGTCACAATTTGCTGACGACACAACAATTATCATTGACGGCTCTTCAGAATCGCTCAACGAAACCTTAAAAGTATTGTCAGATTACACGTATCTCTCTGGACTCAAAGTTAATTTCGATAAAACTAAAGTGGTTTGGATAGGTAAACAAAAATATAGCTCTAATACCATAAAAACAAAATGGACACTGTCTTGGAATCAAAGTAGTTTTGAGATGTTAGGAATTAAATTTCACGTAGATCTTGAAAAAATGATAGAACTAAATTTTACAAATAAAATACTTAAAATGAACAAAATATTAGCAAATTGGAAGCGAAGAAACTTAACACCAATTGGAAGAATCTTAATAATTAAAACTTTAGTACTCTCTCTTTTCAATCACTTGTTTACATCCCTTCCTAATCCTCCGTGTGAAACTATAAAAAAGTTAAATGATACCTTCTCTAACTTCGTTTGGCAGGGTAAAGCTAGAATAAAGAAAGAAGTTTTGAAACAACATTATTCACGCGGTGGGCTGGGAATGGTGGATATAAATGCATTTATATGTTCCTTGAAAATAGCTTGGATAAGGAAAATCTTACAAACAAATAGTAAATGGATAAACATTGCAAGTACGCTATTTAACATTGATAAACTAATAAAATGTAGCACTCAGTATCCAATACTTATAGGAAATAAAATAAAAAACTCATTTTGGAAAGATCTTTTTAAAGCATTAATCGCGTATAATGAACATCAGCCATTTAAGGAAAGATATTTATTAGCTTATCCATTATTTTATAACCCTAACATATTGGTAGGAAAAAATAGTATATTTTATAAAACCTGGTTTGACGCTGGAGTACAAACAATAGGAGATCTTGCGAATGAGGAAGGTAACTTACTTAGTTTTGAGGAATTCAACCAAACATTTAGTCTTCAAACTAACTTCATTCAATTTTATGGCGTAAAAAATTCTGTTACTAAATATTTGTTAGAATACAAAAATAAATATAATACAGTGCTTACTAAACCATTCCTTCCACCGTGCTACAAAGACAATCTAAAATTTAAAAAGGTACGCAACCTATGTACGACGCAATGACACAATCTCAATTGGCGCCTACGTGCAAATCAAAATGGAAGGAAAAAATAAATATTAACTTTAATGATAAAGACTGGCTTGCGATATTTTCTATACCGTTTGAAATTACAAGTGATTCCAATATTCAGTGGTTCCAATACAGAATAATACATAGAATACTAGGAACTAATTCATTTTTATTTAAAATAGTTATTAAGCAAAGTGAAAACTGCTCTTTTTGTAAAACATCACCAGAAACAATTGAACATTTATTTTGGCAATGCCCAGTAACAACAAGTTTTTTAAAAAATATGTTTTTGCATAATGCCGTTGTAACCAACCATCTCAATAGAGAAAATTTTATTTTAGGAATACGAGACAAAAGCTGTATAGCATTAAATCTCTTATTCTACTACACCAAAAGATATGTAAATAACTTTAGATTAAAAGAGACAGTTCCAACCATCCAGTACGCTAAACACTATATTAGGTATCAATACAATATATTAAAAGAAATAGCTATCAAAAATCATACCGTCAGCCATTTCAATGATACTTGGAATGAAATAACAGACCTTTTTTGCTGAATGTCCAGATAAGACACTTATATTTACAAATATGTAAGATATCCCACCAAACCGGAACCAGAAACCAGTATACTATTTGAGAATGTCACATTGTCTTTTTGTTTCTATAAAACTGAGGATAGTGTTTTGTTTACTATGATAAGTAACACAAGTTCCATCTATATTCTGGCATTATATAACAACATGTTTTCAAATTTTCAATGTATGAAAATGTTAATATTTTGGAGATTGTGTATACTGAATATTATAACTACGTGATTATCATTTCAAGCTCTGCTATATATTATAACTACCTTTTTTTACTAATACACATTTATATATATATACTAATTCAGAATTTGTAAGGTGTGTACTGGGATGCCCTCGACCCAGGCACACCTTTTGACGAGGATAATAAACAATCACTCCACCTCAAAAAAAAAAAAAATTATGTTCAAAGCGCGTTCCAACATCAAAGGTACTGTAGAGTAGCGGATAAACGCATACTTCTTGTTTAGTTGGGCATTTTGCCTTGTATGTGTTTTATGTTTTATGTTTTATGTTTCCTGTGTTCGGTTGGTTCAGTTGGGCATTGTGCTTTGTGTGTTTTTAATGTTTTCTGTGCTCGGCTGGTTAAGTTGAGTGCTGCTTTCCCTGCCTGACTTAATTTAATCTTTTTTCCTACAAGTTCCAATTTTGTAGGTTCGATCCCCATAATTTTATTTGGTTTTATTACATTTATTCATGTTATTAATTCTTATAGTATACTACTACTTAAATGAATCGATATTTGGAATCATATTTTTTATGTTGCAGAGAATATAAATATTAATTAATTGTATGACTATTGTACTGTAGATAAAAATAAATTATTGAAATGATACATGTCCCAGTCTGGTCGAGACGAAACACAAGACCTATCGTACTGAGAGCGGACGCTCTATCACAGAAAGCGGAAGAACTATCACTGGAACCGGGTGCACTATCACTGGAAGATCACTGGAAGCGCGCGCACTATCACTGGACGATTACTGGAAGCGGGCGCTATATCACAAAAAGCGGGCGCTATATCACAAGAAGCGGACGATCTAACACTTGAAGCGGACGCTATATCACTGGAAACTGACGCACTGTCACTGGAAGATCACTGGAAGCGGGCACTATATCACTGGAAGCGGACAATCTAAAACTTGAAGCGGGCACACTATCACTGGAAGCGGACGCAATATCACTGGAAGATCACTGGAAACGGGCGCACAATCACTGGAAGCGGACGATCTAAAACTTGAAGCGGGCACACTATCACTGGAAACGGACAATCTAACACTTGAAACGGGCACACTATCACTGGAAGCAATCACTGGAACTGGAAGATCACTTGAAGCGGGCTTACTATCACTGGACGATCACTGGAAGCGGGCGTGCTATCACTTGAAAATCACTGGAAGCGGGCGTACTATCACTTGAAAATCACTAGAAGCGGGCACACTATCACTGGAAGCGGACGCACTATCACTGGAAGATCACTGTAAGCGGGCGCACCATCAATGGAAGCGGACGACCTAAATCTTGAAGTGAGCACACTAATATTGGAAGCGGACGCACTACCACTGGAAGATCACAGGAAGCGGGCGCACTATCACTGGAAGCGGACGATCTAAAACTTGAAGCGGACACACTATCACTGGAAACGGACGATCTAACACTTGAAGCAATCGCTCTAAGCCGGATGCGGACGCTCTATCACTGGAAGTAGATCCCTAGAAACGGACACTATATCGCTGGCAGCGGACGCCCTAACACTGTATGTGGACGCTTTATCTCTAGAAGCGGACGTTTATCACTGGAAACGGACGCTATATCACTTGAAGCAGGAGCACTCTCACTGAACGCTCTAACACTTGAAGCTGACGCTCTATCACTGGAAGTGGACGCTCTAACATTTGAAGCGGACGCTCTATCACTGAAAGCGGACGCTCTAACACTTGAAGCGGACGCTCTATCACTGGAAGCGGACGCTCTTTCACTGGAAGTGGACGCTTTTTCACTGGAAGTGGACGCTCTTTCACTGGAAGCGGACGCTCTATCACTGGAAGTGGACGCTCTTTCACTGGAAGTGGACGCTCTTTCACTGGAAGCGGACGCTCTATCACTGGAAGTGGACGCTCTTTCACTGGAAGTGGACGCTCTTTCACTGGAAGCGGACGCTCTTACACCGGAAGCGTACGCTCTATCATGTAGATTAAAATGGCGGATTAAGAATGTGAATTAAGAACGCACTGATCACTCGGCTGTCGGAACAGCTTCCAAAATATAGGTTTCGCGACCAGGAACAATATGGCGTTTCGGCTTGTTCATATTTCGTAACAAACACTCGGAGTGGATTTTAACATGAGTACATTTCCAAAGATATGAATAAAGTAGTTAACAATTTAACGGCACCAATTTATTTATGATAATTAGATACGAAAGAAACACCAAAATTAGCGTTTTGTCTCATCCCGATATAAAGTGTTAATAGTGCAACTAATCGGTGCAAACAAGTAAGGAAATAAAGAAATTAAAAAACGAAATGGTAATATTGGAACATTGTTTTGGTAGATTTCATTTTGCACAATGAATAGATTGCAACGTGGATAAAACCCAACCTTCGGCGCAATCGCATAGCAATGAAAAGTACGAACAATCTTAGACATCTCAGCTATCGCAACGCTTGCGTATCAATTTAACTTAACCTGACCACGCAAGTGATGTGTTAATACACTTACTGCATGTACAGGGGAGATTTTCCCGGTCGCTACACGACGCAAATACATATAGCGCTTAGTGAAACCACCAAGCAATGCTAAAACGAAAGCATTATACTACTCAGCTATCGCGACAACACAAAAACATAGACTATAGAAAGGCGTCTAAGGTTTCGAGTCAAAATGCAATTAAATGCTTTCGCACTTTTTCGTATAATCAAAATGGTTTCTTCAAGTCCTCTTCGATACAACAGAGTGACTGATTTTAACAGTATAGGTTTTAATTAACAAAACTGTGCATAATCACAGGTAACTGTATCATTGATTAAGATTAAAAAAATGTTTTTGCAAAATTGATATATTCATAACAAGGTTGATTACATAGGTATTGACCCCAACAGTCACTAGGGTGCATTTTGTTTTTCATAATTTACAACATTTACAGCATTAATTATCTTTAAAGTGCTGTTGGTGAACAAAAACACGTATGTGCATTGAAAGCATTTGAAAACATGCTTAAAATTACCATCATATGATGTCATTTTCATTGGTTAGCGTATGAAAACAAACCAATGAAAATCGCTTTCACAAAAAGGTCATTCGGAACATTCTGACAAACAATGGAGTCATTTTGACAATAAATTATGCAGCCGATTTTTTTCGGCTTAAACGTATACATTTTATGAAGTTAACATGTGTCATCCAGGTAAATGTCTTACAACTGTTGCGTTCTTTAATCATACCACATTGCTATGTTTATACACAACGGTAAATACGACATATCCTCAATATTTCTATTTTTGTATCTTATTGAATGCACCTCAGTAATAGGGTGGACACCGTGAAATACATGCATAGCATAACTTTTTAACGAGTTGATTAATTTCGATGGGATTTTGCATGGAAGTATTTATAACAATGTTTTGTATGAATATAATTACGTTATGAAGATATCGAATGCCAATTCTTGTTTTCGATACCTTGAAAATCTAGTCAATTCCTTTGAAATCAACCTTGTTAAGAATATATAATTTTTTTCTCTCTTAATCAATGATACAGATACCTGTGTATACAAAATGGTTTGTAAAAAATATCAAACTATGTTAAAATATTCAAAATTCCCATTGAAACATAATTACATGTTTACCCCTGCTGTAGTACAATTTGTTTTGTTTGTTTATTGTTAAGGCTCGAGTTATCCCCGGAAAACTATAAGTAAATTTCTAGGTTATGCATGTTGTTGTACTTTAAATTATGGACTAATCCGATTAGAGGTATTCTGGATAAGCACGTTGGTTTTTACAGTTGTAATACAATGTATATACCCAACATGGAAGCATGCCTCACCTTGTCAAAAGACGAGTCCGTGTTTGGATTACCACAGTTAAAAAAATATACCCATATACATACTCATGTGATTACAATGTGTGACGTAAGTATACATACTAGGATGTACTTACATAGAAGTGGGCGTTCTATACTGTTATTAAGGAATTAGTATAACTCCAACGCGATAAATTGCAGTACAAAAACAAACACAATATTGCCTATATTTTTGTTATGGATTAAAATCAAGGACCGTAACACTTACTAATTAAAGCATTCAAACATTTGGCACAACATATAAAGTTTTCATGCTCCTAAATATTCAGAAACGATAAATATAGCGGATTTTGTGTTTGTTTTTGTATTGCAATTTATCGCGCTGGAGTTATACTTACATAGAAGTGGGCGTTCTATACTGTTATTAAGGAATTAGTACTTACATAGAAGTGGGCATTCTATACTGTTATTAAGGAATTAGTACTTACATAGAAGTGGGCGTTCTATACTGTTATTAAGAAATTAGTACTTACATAGAAGTGGGCGTTCTATACTGTTATTAAGGAATTAGTACTTACATAGAAGTGGGCGTTCTATACTGTTATTAAGGAATTAGTACTTACATAGAAGTGGGCGTTCTATACTGTTGTTAAGGAATTAGTACTTACATAGAAGTGGACGTTCTATACTGTTGTTAAGGAATTAGTACTTACATAGAAGTGGACGTTCTATACTGTTGTTAAGGAATTAGTACTTACATAGAAGTGGGCGTTCTATACTGTTGTTAAGGAATTAGTACTTACATAGAAGTGGGCGTTCTATACTGTTATTAAGGAATTAGTACTTACATAGAAGTGGGCGTTCTATACTGTTATTAAGGAATTAAGAACAATATAATATATAAATTATGTATACCGTCTGAATTTGTATAACATTTTGTTTTCAAAAAAATCGAAATAGGTAATATAATTATGGATCAACATTTAAATTGAAATTATAATTACGTTACATGATAATAGTAAATCAATTAAACCATAAATAAAAGATACAATATTTAAATATATAATCTTACCTGTTAGTGGTTATTGCATATATTTCAATACACTGTTTCAGACAATAGCTATTTCACACTGCGTATGTTATTCCTTCAAACATTTAAATTATTCACCAAAGTTTTAACAACGTCAGGATTGTATGCTTAGCTTGACACTGGTAATTTTCTGCGCAAAAAATCCATATAGCAAATGTTGTCAGCGCTTATAAATACCTGAATGAAGCAGTAACTCCGCCCTTTCCAAGTGTCACAACCCAACAATATCTGTTTTCCGTTAAAGTCGATTTGCGTATCATTTACAGCGAGTTTTTAAATTTCCTACCACTACAGACACACATCTATAATAGTTGACGTATTTGTATCGTGTTGTAAGAAACACAGCACCCAAGCTGTGAATGTAACTTAAACAAACTAATTACCTTTGAATATCAATAATGATTAAATATATACGTAAAACAAAGAGTTTGTTTGCAAAATTTGTTTAAGTTTGGATTTCGATACTTGGATTCTTAGTGAGACTTGGTAGCTCATGCTATCAACGCGCTTTTACAATAGCGCTATACGGTGACTAATGGGGCCTATAGAGAATCATGAAAGACGATTCAGAATATAGTCTGTCTTGAGTTACACTATTCAGTAGAATGATTGAACAAGTCCTTCACAATGATTGTAGACCACTGTAAACCGCAGCTGTCGTTTCAAGTAGATAGGATGTTTTAGTTGTTCGTTAGCAACTGGAGTAATTATCTACACAAGTTTTAACAATCGGTCCTAGATACGTTGACGAAACTACTTTTCTTTCTACGCCGCCACTAGGCAGCGCCACAATTGCAATAGTAAACCGGTCAGCCAGTAATATTGCGTAACTACCGACGCGGATGTAAACCGGTCATGCACAATAGGTCATCAATGGCAGCATATATACTACAGAGCCTTTTCGTTAGAGACCATGCTTATGAATGAATGTCTCTGTTGCATAAGGTTACCACCCGGTCAATAAATAGAACGATTTCACCGTAACTATTTGTAAACCATGTGCATCATTTACTGGATCACATGCTCTGCCGAGGGCAAAACTTGACTGATAAGCCATTATACATCTGTACGTTGTATGTGAAGATATGATTTGTTTCTAAAATGGCATATTTGGAAGATTTCTAGTTCAATATATACTCCTCCAAAAAATTTAAGGGACACAAAATGCAAGGGTTAATATTCAGTCACTGAAATTACTAACAACTAAACACTAAATAATATAAAATGTTCAGTATGTCATATTATACTGTTATTGACTTATGTTGAGGTGAATATGATGTTTTGTTGACCTGAAAAACAATTTTTGAAGGTAAACTAAACATCATATCATCGAAACATAAGTCGACAACTGTTATATTGTATACCATGCCATAGGTCAAGGAAATAAAACTCATTGACTCTTTTTAAATTATTATAACTTCAGTCTCTCTTCAGAAAAGTGTATGTAAGACAAAAGACGACTCTTCAATTGTTCTAGCTAACAATGCTCTTCTTATGTTGTGTTTGCCAAAGTATTCAAGTATTTATTAACGGCATTTATCATAAATGGCTGGATAGAGCCTATAAATATGTATGAGCAGCTGTAGGTCAAATAATACGGGAAATAACGTTACGTTGTTTGGAACGTTAGGTCGCAGGAAATGACGTCACGTCATAAAAAAGTGATATCCACCCCAGCTTCGCTTTCGGGAGTTGTATATTAAAATATATACACCTCTCGTGTAGGCCGTCTAAGCCAATTAGAATCCTTGTTACATAATAGGTATACAATATTGACTAATGTAAACGAGGGCAATGGCAAATTGCAGTAGTAAACACGCGCTAGGTCAAGATGTGATGTCGCAACCAAAATTTCAACGTTCGGATAGTGGTGGATGGGGTATGATGTTTTAGTGACGAACACATTAAAGGCAAAGCCATAACTAACGCCAATTCCATAGATGACCCGTTCGAGCTTCCATAACAGCCCTACACCTGAGTTTTAAGCTGCTAACCAACGTTCTGATTGCATGACGGTGGATTTTTGTCTACTCCTCTATGAGTATACGTGCTAGCTACCACTGGGTCAGTGGTTTGACAAGTCGTGCACTTAACCGTTACTGGAGTTTGTCGCATGCATGCTCTATCGGATTCATGTTAGGAGACCGAGCAGGCCAGTCAATACGAACTATACGCTCGCGTTCGAAGTACTCCGTGACCACACGGGCCCTGTCCGACCGGGTGTTAAAGTCCATTTGCACAAAGTCCTGACCTAATGCATCAGCGTAGGTCGTACACATAAATTTTAAACATCATCGTGATAAGGAACATCCACCGATCACCACCGTTTTGATGACGCACGGGTCAGTAGATTCACCATAGACCCTACCACAAACTAGCACTGACGAACCATCAAACCTGTCGTGTTTCTTGATACAAAAGTACAGGAATATTTCGTTTTTCTGTCGCCACACAAAAGAGAAAATGTCAGTGAAAACATCGAGCCCAGATACATGCCGGAAGTAAGTCGACGTTTTAGCGGATTTGAACCGCACACTCTAAGCAATGTTGACGATATAAAGGTCATTTCAATCCGTCGTTTTACTCGAATGGGCTCATCTTATGCGCTCAACAACAGACCTTGTGACCTTGACCTCTGAGATATGAACCTGGGGGTTGGGTATAACACTCCACCGCATGGAGATTAACATTCATACCAAATATAAGAAAGATTGGTCAATGAATAACAAAGTTATAGTCCTGACAAGCTTTAATTTTGTTTTTTGACCTCCAACTGTGACCTTGACCTTTGAAATAGGAACCCGAGGTTGTGCATGACCCTCATCCTCATGTTGGTGAACATTCAAGCCTAATATAATCAGGATTGGTTAAAGCATAACAAAGTTATTGTCCGGACAAAATCGGACGGACGCAATTACGCACCCACATACACTAAAAGTGGCGACTAAGTCTCACTCACCGCAAGCAGGCTCAAAAACAAACTTACCCCTGCCAAAGACCTTTAATAGATATTTCAGGGTTGACCGCTGTAGAAAACTTCCACTTATAACTAACTGACCCCTGTCACTGTAGAAAACTTCCACTAACCGACCCTTGTTAGAGACTTTAAATATATATTTAAGGTGTCTGCAGTAGAAAACTGCCTCTTAAAACAAACTGACCTTTGTCAGAGACCTTTAATAGATCTTTCAGGGTTGACCAATACAGAAAACTGGCGCTTACAACTAACCGACGCCTGCCAGAGACCTTAAATAGATATTTCAGGGTTGACCGCAGTAGACAACTACCACTTATAACTAACCAACCCCTGTCAGAGACCTTAAATAGATATTGCGTGCGTGCGATTTTGTCCGGACAATAACTTTGTTATGCTTTTACCAATCTTGCTTATATTTGGACCAGCGGGCGTTTGGACCTGTGCACGACCTTGGGCCCATAATATCCTTTAGTCTGGGATGCATGTGTACCCTTGACAGCGAAATTCCCGAATTTGAGCATCTAGGTCGTAAACTACGGAAAGCCGAAATGGCCATCCCGGCCAGTCTGCATAAGTACGCTATGTTAGCGGAAAGGATATGGCAGAAAATTCAAACGCAAAAAGAATATGCAATTCCGATTTGTCAGTTTAGTTTAAGGTATTTCTATTAGGCAGAAAATACCAGCCAAGAAAAAAAGGTCCGCACGCCTCATAGAATGCATGTAGATTCAAAATATGTTACAAACATATGAGCCGCGATCTGAGAAAAGGGCCCTTATTGACATGAAAAGTTACGTCATCATTTTCTGTGCATTTTAGTACAGGGCAAAAAATGCACACAAATGTTTAATGTTGAAACCCGTCTCATAACTGTTGCCTTGTAACTTACTTAATATTGAGTTCCATACTAACATGTAAGGTCGTTATTTTTTGGGTAAAACATAACAAAATATAAACAAAAGTGAGGATTTTTGGAAACAGCCGACCATAATGTCATTTGAAATCCTATTTTATCAAAAATCATTGCAATAGGATTGTAGCAATTTGAAGTATAATGGATCATAAGATTGTATAAGCTTTTGTTCAAGAAACGATCTTTTGGGGTAAAATCATACAAAATAGAAACTAAAATAAAAAATAAAATTTTTGGAATTGGTTTACAGCAATGCTATTATTCATGTTATTTGATAATAAATCACTTTGGTAGGCACATGTTGTCTTTCCGCTTAAGATATAAATACTTTTGGGTCAAAATCTTGTGCATCTTGAGTTAGTTATGGGGTAAAACTTAACAAAATATAAACAAAAGTGAGGATTTTTGGAATTGGCGGACCACAGTGTCATTTATAATCGTGTTATATCAAAAATCATTGCAATATGATTTTATTACTTATAGTATTATATATCGTAAGATTGTATATTAAGCTTTTAGTCGTAATACAATATTATGGGGTAAAATCTTACAAAATAGAAACTAAATTGGTGATTTTTGGAATCGGTTTACTGCAATGCCATTACTCGTGTTATTTGATAATAAATCAATATGATAGGCACATGTTGTCTTTTCGCTTAAGATATTTATAATCTGGTGTCAAAATGTTGTGCATCTTGATATATTTTGGGGTAAAACATAACGAAATATAAACAAAAGTGAGGATTTTTGGAATCGGTGGAACACAATGTCATTTATAATGGTAGCTTATAAAAAATCATTGCAATAAGTTTGTAGTGACTTAAAGTATAATGTATTAAAAGTTTTATTTTTGCTTTTGTTCACGATACCATATTTTTGGGTTAAAACCTTACAAAATATAAACTAAAATGATGGTGATTTCTGGAATCCGTTTACTACAATGCTATTAATCATGTAATTTGATAATTAATCACTATGATAGGCACATGTTGTCTATCTGCTAAAGATATTAATAATCTTGTCTCGAAATGTTGTGCATTTGAGATATTTTTGGGGTAAAATATAACAAAATATAAACATAAAGTGAGGATATTCGGAATCTGTAGACCACGTCGTCATTTATCACAGTATTCGTAAATAATTTACCGCGATAGGTTAGTAGCAACTTTTTGCTTAATATATAAAAACAATTTTATAGTTTATTGTGTAAAATGAGATATTGTGGTAAAAGCCTTAAAGATATAAACGAAAAGCCTTATTCTTGAAATCTGTTTACTAAAATGGTGTTAATAATTTTATTTGAAAATGAAGCATTGTGATATGTACATACTGACTGCAAGTTTACATCATCAAAACTGTAGTGTCAGACAATCAAGAAAATTGGATATTTCTGGGGTTAAACATGTTAAAAAAACTAAAAATGAGGATTATTTGGAATCGGCAGATCACAAAACCATTAAATTATTATATTTGATTAAAAACAATGTAATTTGTTAGTTATAGTCAAATGTAGTACATTTTTGTATAAAATATCAAAACATTTTATCCTGATACGGAAGAATTGTAGTATTGTAAAAGTCAATATTTTGGTATAAACCCTTACAGAATATAAACTTTAAAATGTGTGTTTTTCTAAAGGTTAACTGTGATGCCATTAATTATGTTATTTAATAAATAATTACTATGACATGCTCATGTTGTCTTTTCGGAATCAGTAGACCATCATTTACATGTGTATCATTGTATACTGACGTAACGTCAAAAGTTGCGACCCATAAGCGTAACACAATACGCGTAACGTCAAAATTTTGCGAAATTCTATAGTTTGTACACGGTAAAAGGGGTCACCTAAATGCTATAATCAGGCATATTTTTATTTCATGTTATATTTTTAATACATAACATATTAACATTAAATCATATTTCAAACGTAATACAAACACTATAAAAGTGCATATTATTCGCTTTAATAACACCTAAATATAAGTGTGTTTTTTCTTTCAAATTGCGTCAATTTTTTTAAGGTGGGACAGTTTTAAGTATCACCCATCTGTTTATAGAAATGTCATTATTGCAGGTATTTCAAAGACAAGACCCTTATTTTACACAGAAAAATAAGCGAAATTGATAAAACAAATAAAAATACAAAAAGCAAATTTCGAAAAGTGTTTATTTTTGTATATCAGCTTTTTTCAAATTAAGGTTACGTATGTGCGTACGTCCGAGTGTATAGCTACGCCCCTGTCTTATGGTATATATATATATATATTCCTAACAGATAAGAGTCTACCTAGCTAGATAACATACGGATCACAGCTTGGTATAATAAACATAGGTTGTATGGCGTAACTTAATGTTGCTCGGAACAACTAAATCAGGCGGTATGGACAGTTTAGCCGCCCGATACCTTATCTAGTGCTGACACTATATAGTACAGCCATTCAAGGCCCGGTGTATTACTCATGCCTAACTTTAAAGTCATTCTTGTTCAATGGGTAGTACTTAACACAGCATGA
Source organism: Spisula solida (assembly GCA_947247005.1). NCBI lineage: Eukaryota > Metazoa > Mollusca > Bivalvia > Venerida > Mactridae > Spisula > Spisula solida. Next base: position 13,614,592 of record OX365953.1, on the reverse strand, counting down.
AAAATTACCTTTAATTTACTATTAAACGTAACTTAAATGTAATTATAGTCGTAATTTAAATACATTTAATCAGAAAAAAGTAGCTATTAAATTCCATATTTTAGTTGAGTTTAATACTACATTTTTACTTTTGGCCGAATCTGATGAAAATCTCCAGAAATATGCTTTAACATTCTGTCCTTATTGTGCCGGTTTTTTTTTCAAAATATCGCTTCGTTTCCTAGCAACGTGACGCTACGTACATAGGGTGTAAAATTGACGTTTTAATGGCCTAATTCGGTCAGAATAAGGTCTATTTTAATGTTCAAAGCTCTATATGTTAACCCTTGATCCGTTGAATACGTATATGTTAAATTTAAAGCGATTGTGACGGACAATTTTTACCGAAAAAGGTTTTATATCGAAAGTTGACAGAATTTTATTGCGCATTTGCAACACCTAACTCATTTCAGGGCGCAATTTGGTCAACAAAAAGTGATTCAATCAACTAATGAAATACACCGTGGTGATGCGGTAATTCTATAGAATAAACTCAACCAATAAAAAGGGGGGGGGGGGTGATCTCGCATTATTTTCGACAAAATTGAATTTCAGTAAAAAGCGGACTTACGTAAAAACGTTACGTCGCACAACGTAACGCGCTGTGTACGTCCATTCTATTTACGGACTTGCGTCCTATTTACTAGTGCGGATAAAATTCACGCATTTCACCTGCATCTGTTCACTTATCAAATCACATAATATATAATAGCTTTGTTCAAAGCAAAGTTTGTCACTACATAACAATTAGTTATTTCGATTTGAGTGTAGTTATTTTTGCGAAAGTGAAAATGACAAAACTGAGTTTCTCTCGCAATACATGTACTACTATCAGAACTGTGGTTTTATTATTCTTCACATTGTGTCTTTACTGGTACTTTTATTATGAACACAGCATCATGATAAATACACAGTGATACAAAAGAGAACATCGACTGTGTTATGTATTTAAATTATCCAAACATCTACTCAGAATACTCGATCGAACATTAAATGCATTGTACAGAATTATGAGCTCAAGTCTTCCAAATTAACTTAAGTCTTCGAAACTAATTATTACGTCCCTTTAATAAAATAATAATTAAAATATGTATACATCGTTTTCTTACGGTCATATATAGTTATAATGTATATAATAATAGCGTTTGGTATAAAAGAAAATCTTTGATGTATAAACATCTGGAAAGTTAGTCCCGCACTTGTCTAGAAATATTGCCACTAACGACACTTATACTTATATACCTGTTGGAAGCTGAATAAAAGATGATGCGGCCGGTAGATGAACAGCCAGCGAATTGAAAGAAAGTGTTTATACATGTATATGTACACTTTTCAAATGTATGATGTCTTACACGTGTATTAGATAATAATATAAGTTAATGGAAACACGTTTGAGCCGCTGTTAGATCGGCTAAGTCGCGGTCCGTTTTTGTTTCTGGAATATTTGTACTATTTTCACAATGTTTCAATTTTTTTTAATTCGATACTCACGGTATAGGTTGACATTTTGGCTTATCTGCCTTAGTTGGAGTAGGCCTACACATCAAACATGACGTTACAATAATGTACTAGTCAATTGAAACTACTCCCCCAATCCAGGGGAAAGACAGGTGATAGCGGGGAACTGTCCCGTGTTTTTACGTTTTCGATGTCCCCGCACTGATGTATGTGTGGTACGCTTTTGATTCGCGACAAAAAAGCGGGGAAATGCAGCTCTGACTATACCCGTGAGGGGGAATTTGCGGGGTTTTACCATCTGTAAGCCCCTCGGGGTTTTATAAAGCAAAAGTAAAAATCCCCGTCGTTCCCCGTGGTAGGGGAGAATGGTTTCAATTGACTGGTTCATAAGATACGTGATTCGGCCACCTTTGGAATTTACTGTACAGCTGTTGTGTTGTTGCTGTTTAGCGAGTTGGGGGAAAAGTCTTACATAATGTATAGTTGTTACATTTTCTATTGAATGCATGGACACTTATACAGTCCTAGTAATAATGTATACAAAAGCATGCTTAATTTTGACAATGCAAGTTCTTTAATTAATCAATTTGGATATGCATTAACTATTTCAACTGTTTAAAATGGTTCGTAAATGTAACACATTATGTCGACGTTTTGGGACTACTTTTGATCGTTTATTGAAACTATAACTACATACCAAAGTATGTTTGTCGGTCACATTATTACATTAAACATTTTTGCCACAGGGACTGTAACACTTTGCCCCGAACCCCTCTACTGTGCGTACAAAATATATAGGTCGTAAGCCAAAATGTTAAAGCACAATATTCTTTGTGAGAGGTGGTTAGAGTTTTATACAGTGTGTGCTAGTAGCAAGTTCATATCTCTTTTTAATGGGGCAAATGTACGTACGTGTATATCACTAGAAATCAATATTCATACAATTTAGGGGTATATTGAAGATCTCATCTCGCATTTAGCATAATGTAATGCTTTCGTATATTTTTAATATATTGAAACAATGTGTCAATGCGCCAGATACACCACAAGATCATCACACTGACGTAGTCATAATTGCCCGTAACGTCGTGCGACGACACGACGTTATGCTTTTAACGTATGTCCGTTTTTAATTAAAATTCAATCTTGTCGAAAATAATGCGAGGTCACCCCCCTTTTTTATTGTTTGTGCTCATTCTGTAGAATTACCGCATAACCACGGTATGTTTCATTAGTTGATTGAATCACTTTTTGTTGACCAAATTGCGCCCTGGAGTGAGTAGGGTGTCGCAAATACGCAATAAAATACAGGTCAATTTTCGATATAAAACCGTTGCCAAATTGTAAGTCACAACCGCAATGAATTTTAAATATTCGTATTCAAAGGATGAAGGACTAGCAAATAGTTTTGAAAATTATTGTAGACCTTCATTTAACAGAAATATACGCTCAAAACGTCAATTTTACGCCATATGTACATAGCGTCTCGTTGCTAGGAAACGAAGCGATATTTTGAAAAATTAAAAACGACATAATACGAAGAGTATGCTAAAGCATATTTCTGAAGATTTTCGTTAGATTCGGCGAAAAAGCGATTTTTTACCGATGACGTTGGAGAAAGGTCCTAAAGTCCTTAAGTCGAATTATTCCTACAAGTTTAAGTCACATTTAAGTTGCATTTAAAGGTGATTAAATATAGAATATAAATGGGATTAAATGCACGTTTATGCAATATAAACGCAAACTTAAATACGTTAATTTGAAATTTAAGTTGCATTTTGTTGATTAAATATCTTTTTTTGTTTGAAATAAATTTATTCTGCACATATTGTACAAATAAGACAACAAACCGCTCGCGCGGTAAAGCAGTAAAGCAATAAAAATAATTCTGTATAGTATATGATTTATACAGTATAATCATATGTTTTTATGTTAGCTATATGTACTGCTTTTTTTAATGTTCATGAGCAAATATGAAGTAGAATTTAAAGATGTTACACATACACTAGTTCACTATAAAACTACTTAACGGTATCATTTGTATTTAAAGTATATTTAACGGCAAGGAAAAGATATTTACACAGTTTACTCATATTTGTATTCAAGGGAGGTAATAAAAGAATTATGGAAATTCTTCTAATTTTGAAATTTGTGAAGTAAAATTTGTAGATCTACATGTGAACTAAACGCGAATCTAGTTGGATGCCTGTACTAGTATTATTTGTGATTATATATATAAATAAAATTTAGTTAATATACAGAAAATAAATCTACTTAAATATTGACGTTTTTGTGAAATTCCAAATAAACGGAAAGATAATATAGTATTATTTGTGATTAAATTTACAAATTAAATTTAGTTCGTATACGGAAAATAAATCGACTTAAATTTGACGTTTTTGTGAAATTCCAAATAAAAGTAAATATAATAAACTATTATTTGCACTTAAACCCGTTTTTTCATGCTGTTTAATACTATCAAGTATATCCATTCCAGTCTTATTCTATGTGATTCCTAACACTACCTGATTTAAGCTTTCCCGTCATTAATTGCACAACAAATCAAACTATTTTGCGCAATTCTAAAATATTTTGACTTAACATTTATAAAGGCAGCGTATTGTTAAATTGAGTCACTAAGATTAGAACGAACTGTTGCTATGAAAACAGCAATAAGAAAAATCCAATTTAAAAATCCGACTATGCATAGCATGTATTTGTTATTCTTTCAATATGACTACATGTACATAAAACTCTTACAGTAAATACACATTATTGTCACGGCATATTTGAGTACTCAGTCTAGTAATTCAAAAGAATTGGTTGCCATGGTATTGAAACGAAAGAAGCAAAACCATTTCAAACCAAATAAAAAAATCTAGTCGTATTAATATAAAGTCCATATATGGCATTGGTAATATTTTTATGATAATTAGTAGTAAACAAGATAATTTGGTATATTTTAGTCGTTGAAGAAATGGTTGCTATGGCAACAAAAATAAAATAAAAGCGTAAAATATTTACACAGAAATGTTACGCCTCACAAATTAGTACTATTATCCGAATGATAAGTTGATTCATAGCAGGTGAACGTTTGTAGGATAATGCTACTAACACAGACATTACCAAAATATGTCAATGTTGAGATGCGCGTTTTTGCACAAAAACATACATGTCATTGGTTCCATTGGAAGGTCATAACTTTGTGAATATTTTGAATTTTGACAAAAATCTTTTTTTATTGTCTACAGGAAAGATAGATTCGACAGAAAATGACAAAAACAAAATTCATACTACAGCATACTGCATCCCGAGCACCAAAAGGATAGTTTGAACTAGTGAAATAGTGTGTTCTATTGGGAATATGTTTGCTAATATTGTCTGGGAATGTGCCCAAAAAATTAACAGGTTTGAATGTAAGTGCTCTTTTGAGTTATATATTTTGTTCTTGCCAAATATAAAATACCTTAAAAATCGATGCGTCAAAATGTTTCCGTATGTCACGTGACCATTCTGAAAACGAGGTACATGTAATTGACTTGAACTACATTGTATTAGAATGGCTTTGTGCAATGTTTTACTGTAATCTGATATGTATATTGTATGTTTGCTGTACAAAGATGAGACCTAAATAAATAAAAAAATGCTTTTATGAATGAATGTAATCACAGACTGAGGCCTTGACCCAGATACAAATATGCCAACTATTATGTCCTTTTTATACGCCCGTTGAAAACGGGACGTATTATGTGAACACCCTTGGCGGGCGGGCGGGCGTGCGTGCGGCGACGTCCAGTAATTTGTGTGTACTCTAACTCAAACAGTTTTCTTGCTGACAATGCTTATGGACGTAATATCTAGGCCAAGTTGGATTATAGGCCAAATCGGCCCAGGCCTTCTTGGGTTATGGTCCTTCATTTAAAAAAAAAGTGAAATTGGCCTTGTCTGTACTCTAACTCAAACAGTTTTCTTGCTGACAATGCTTATGGACGTAATATCTAGGCCAAGTTCGATTATAGGCCAAATCGGCCAAGGCCTTCTTGGGTTATGGTCCTTCATTTACAAAAAAAGTGAAATTGGCCTTGTCTGTACTATAACTCAAACAGTGTTCGTGCGATCGTCTTCAAACTTGGTGACAACGCTTATAGGCATAATATATAGACGTATATATAGTTTGTGATTATAAAGATTAGTTTAAAGATAATTGTTTAAAAATGTTTTGACATAATATGGGCTTTTATTTCACAATCAATATTTTTGTCACTAGCACAACCAAGACGGGCGTATTTTGTGACATTTTGGCACTCTTGTTACAATTATTTAGATAGTTATGCCACATGTCTGTATAGTCACATAAGCCTATTTGACATTCAAGACCTTATCGTCAGTAAGAAAACAAACATAAATCGTGTAAAATTGGTTTGAGCTGTGAGATGCTTCGAGAGATTGGGACGGATGCACTTTTATATATCTGTCCATTCTTTATTCTATCAACAAGTGTCTCCTGACTGAAACTTAATAATTTATAAATGGGCTGATATGTTCACTACATCAAGTTTTGTCCTGCACATGACATAATTCTTCAAATCAAAATTACATATACCTGTGCATATGCATTCTAATTACAACAAAGCATATGCTTCGTCCTAGTATTCAACTGATTGATACAATTTTCCGCCGTACAAACAATTAACTTGTTGTCAATTGACAAAGCTTTGGATTTCGTAACCCGGCAATTTGACTTAGATTCATCGCATGTTATGCCATTCTATGAAAATTGAGAGCACATTGACATAAGGTTTTCGCTTAACTGTATGATAAAGTACTTTTCAAGAACACTATCTGAAAATTATCTAATAATTGTAGGACAACAGGTCAATAAAGAACTAATTTTTGTCATTTTGGGCCATTTTCATTACAAAGGGAGACAATTCTGCTTTAATTGCGCTCAAGGAAGCACGTGACGTATGTTTTTTCTAAATATTCTGATAGATTACCTTTTCATTAACATCATTTGCAGAGATAAAAAAGATATATTGTCCAGATTTTTATGGCCCTCTAAAGTACTTATTTGATTCATTCTCATGACATTTTTTTAAAAGGGAAAAAACTCTGGTTTAACCGCACAAAAGAAGCACATATGCATGACCTATGTTTTTTTTAAATATTATGATATAGTACGGTTTCATTAACACTATTTGCAAAAAAAGAAGTTTTAGTCCCCAGATTTTTTATTGGCCTCTAAAGTACTATTATGAGTGATTTTCGTGCAGTTTTCTTTAAAAAGGGAGACACTTCTGCTTTAATAGCACAAAAGAAGCATGGTGACTTTTTTTTTGCTCACCTGTCACTAGTGAGCTTTTGTGATCACTCGTTCGTCCGTCGTCCGTCCGTCCATAATTTACTTGTGTAGACACTAGAGGTCACAGTTTAAGCCTAATCTTTATGAAACTTATTCACAATGATCATCGCAAGAAAATCTATGTCCAGTCTGATATTAGGTCATCTGGGGTTAAAAACTAGGTCACAAGGTCAAATCATAGATAAACCTTGTATAGTCACTAGAAGTCACAATTTTAGCCTAATATTTATGAAACTTGGTCACAATGATCATCTCAACAAAATCTAGGTCAAGTTCGATATTGGGTCATCCGGGGTCAAACACTAGGTCACAAGGTAAAATCATAGAAAAAACCTTGTATAGTCACTAGATGTCACAATTTTGGCCTAATCTTTATGAAACTTAGTCATAATGATCATCCTAACACAATCTAGGTCAAGTTCGATATTGGATCATCTGGGGTCAAAATCCAGGTCACAATTTAAATCATAGAAAAACCTTGTGCAGTCTCTAAAGGTCTCAATGTTTGCCTCATCTTTATGGAAGTTGGTCACAATGATCATCTTAACAATATCTAGGTGGAGTTTGATATTGGGTTTTCTAGGGTAAAAAACTAGGTTATTAGATCAAATCATAGACACAACTTGGCTTATAAACTTCAATATGACATTTGGTATATGTGATGTAAATTACAAGATCACTTTATAAGACAATATAAAAACCTTTTACAAGCAATATGGGGCTACCATTATGGGGTATGCATGAACTACTAGGACAGGTGAGCGACCTATGGCCCTTTGGGCCCTCTTGTTTAATATTCTGAGTACACTTTCATCAACATCATTTGCAAAAATATTATTGGACCAGATATTTTTATCGGTCAATAATATATATATTTTGTTTAATTTTTAAACATTACTTTTTGGCAAATTTTGAAAATTCATTTGTCGTCAAATATATGTGAATGTAATTAAAAATGTGCAAATGTATGTTTGAATTATATGTATCTGTATATTTCAACTAAAATAAAATTCTGATGGCATTTTTATAGAAAAGTCATGTTGCAAAAACTTTTCTGAAAAGAAAACTAGTTCCGCGAACCATGTTTGTCTTCAGCGTATTCTTTTCACCATAAAAATTCCCATAAAAAGTGAGTTAAACGACATTCTTGGAAGAAAAAAACTATAGAAGCCCATGTTGTGTGCGTTTGAAGTACACACTTTCTAATATAGGCTAGATAAAAAATTGTCAAGACAATTGTCATAAAAACATCATCTGAATTATTAATGAAAAGAAACTACGTGTCAATTGTATAATGCAACGTATGTCACCGGCGGCTATCAAAGAATTCGCTGCTAATTGGACATAAAGTTGGATCTCTTCTTTGCTTCTGAATCAGAGCCTAATTGACGGATTAGTATGATATCAGCAGAAGATTAACATTAGTTCTTCTTAAGTTCTTTATGGTAATAAAACAGAACCATTACCCTAATCACGGTAATTTAAAAAGAGAAACCGACTATCGTTATCTAAATGCATGACCTATCATCGATGATGTTAATATTTGGGAGTATTCCGAGTACAATATTATCTCCCATTTACAAGTGTCGTACTAAAAGTTCTGATAACTGGGCGATAACTTAATATCGGTATGTCGGCTTTTTTTAAGAAAACATTTTCTGAAATATCAACCTTTCAGCGAGACAGCCATAGTTAATATATTTTTATATATATTTCAGAGCGCACTGCTCAAATATAATTCAGGGTGATTGAAATAAATTTGATATAGTTCCTCAAATAACATCAATATACACAACCCATATAGGAGACTATTTTACCACATTTAGCCCTAACTTAATTCTAGACATATAATACCTACATGGACATTCATCCACTCTAAACAAGTCAAATTGTCTAGATTTGAATGTGTGTTCTTTTCATTTGGGGGGGGGGGGGGGGGGCGTTACAAATGTAATTTTCGTAAAGTTTGATATTGGGAGCAAACGTTTGGTACCCTACCCTTGATTTTAGAAAGTCGATGGGGTAACGGAAAACATATGAGCCAGTCTCCAGGAAAACCTGCTATATTGACATTATGTTATTACTATATCTGTATATGCAACAAGGTTTTGAAAAAAACTCCAAAATAAGAAAAAATACATATAGATTGATTCTAGTTTAAGCAATTCACCCATATAGTACTATATCTTAGCTTTTAATTTTCCCATGAAATATGTCCAAATCACATACTTCGTTGCTATGGTGACCAATTTCGGAAAAGTACTCTGAGAAAGAAAAAGAGAAGTTAGTTGTTTAAAACAGTAGTGGCCTTTCTCTAAATGCAAACAATTTCGTTTTTTCAGATATGTTTTGAAAATTAAACATAATTATAAAACATGATACTATTTTGATTTGTTTATGTCAAGTGTAATTATGAAATACGTGTTACAGTTACGTTGAATAATGTTTGAATGACGTTTGCGACGTCACACAAAAGGCTCGGAATAGAGACTCTACAAAAACAGCTGTAACTTCCTTAAAACTCAAGATATTAAGGCAATTTCTTTTGCATTTTGCTTCATTAACATTATCCTTTACAAGTATGTAAAATGTCAAATTCAATATTTTTGTCAATATAGCAGGTTTTCCTAGAGACTGGCTCATATCATAAAAATCAAAGCGCCGAAAGCATTACCGTTGTTCGAATGAATGCAGGGAAGTTAAAGATTAAAGTTAAATTAAAGATGATGTACCTTTATTTTTCTACTTATTTATCTGACATTTATTACTAGCGTATACTCTTTAATAATACATGCTTGCATGCCTTGAGGACACTCCTATCCGTATATACTAGTACTGGAAGATATACGTAGCTTTCTGGCATGATAAAAATATATACTGATCTACTAGTTTTTTAAATGCTTAAGATCATTTAAATATGCCACAAATAAGAGTAACCTTCACATACACACTACAGATATAATTGCTTATCAGTCAATAATTTGCCCCAAGCAGAAATAATCATTTCCCCATTATATTTTAAAAAACTGGTTAAACATTAACGTCTATATCTGTGCATAATGCCGATGGGAATATAATTGTAAAACACGAGCCGGACCATTTTCGTTGTATCGACAACCGGACCCTGGTTCGCTCAACTTTGAGATGTTAGGTTTTGGCCTATATAAATACAGTATTGATAAAAATTGAGTATTTGAACGTACAATACATGCAAATACATAGTTTTGACTCGGTTAGCTTCTATTTTGTCTAATTTATCTAAATTGTCCGCATTTCATGTCTGTTTTGCTGTGTTTACGGTTGAATCGTAACATTCAAAGTGCATTACATTCATAAGCATTAATGCAGGACAAAGCCAAGTAGCTACGAGCATGCAGGACGAACATGGACATTCCCGTAAGAGTATTCCAGTCTTTAGAATTCAAGAATAACCATACAAATTACGCAAACATGTTACAATCACCTTCTGATTATTGTTGATATCCACCATTTTTAGCCGGATCATTTGCGTTACGTTAGCCGGATCCGCATCGTTAAACCGGATCCATTGCGTTTTGCCGATACAGTGTGTGACATGACGCCATAGTTTGACGGAAGTCTTGTGAAATATTGTTAACAGTAGATGCACCGAAGGCTACTCGAAAGTCAAAGTCATTGTTAGTAGTGATAGTGACAGAGAGTGTATTTTGAACATGTATGCAGTGTATACTGAAAAGTACTGATGTCACTAAACCATCGTTTTCAGCCAGGTTGTTGCTGTTGAAGTTTTCAATTAGCCTGTTTGGTACTATGTTTATGTTTTGTGACCAAGTGTCTCTTGTACAATTCAGCATGCTTAATAATGTACTTAAAACTCAGATACTTGCTAATGCTCCAAATATAATTGTTAACATGTTATATTCTGATTCTTAAGAAACCGTTGTTCTTTTACCGTATGTAACCATGTTATAATAATGTTGCCTTATCGTAATGTGTTTGTGGTAAATTGAAATCAGAAACACACTAGAAACGTGTTTTATGTTTGTATACGTTTACCAGTTTGACTTTTAAAGACGTAGATTATGGCACTGGGCCAGCAAAATTTGGTCTTAATTTTCTCAGCATGTGGTCTCTGATTTATAAGATATATACCAGTATTGCACCCTATTATGTAATATTACATAATATTGCATACTCTGTTAATTAGTTGACTAGAGGCCCTAGTAGTAGATAATAAAACAACGAGAGTCCCCTTTATGACAGGAAGTTAATTATAAAATATGTGTATAATAAATATATATTGCTTCAAACAACTTTATTATCAAACAAATATAGAGGAGATTTAATGTGAACAGAAAACTTAAGCAATAAAAACACTGGAATTTGTATGACTATATGTTATGCAATTAAGTTTGCAGGTTTCACTAATGTCACATTGAAAGTCTAATCACTAAGTAACTTGCATATGAAATGTCACTTCCACTCATGTAAATGCATAAACAATGTGTAAAAATTTACATACGAACTTATAACACGCAGCAACATTGACATGTTTATCTTGTTACTTGAGTAGAAATGAGGAGTGACTAAATATAATTCATGTTTTTAATCAAAGATACAAAAATGTTATTTTGAGGACTAAATTTATAAACTGTATTATAGCAGTTTATCATTTTATATTTGTCTTACAACAATAAGATACATTTATTTATTTTTATTTGTATCTAGTTCTAGTGTGTACAAATGACATATAACTCCTAAATCATAAAATCACCAAATTTATTGACATATACGGAAAATAGCAGTTACACACTCAAACTAGATAGAAACAAAAAATAAATGAACCAGTCTCCAGGAAAACCTGCTATAATGACATTATGTAATTACTATACGTAACAAGAATTGGATAAAGCTCTAAAATAAGAAAAAATACATATCTATTGATTCTATTTTAAATAATTGACGCATATAGTACTATACCTTAGCTTTAAATTTTCCTATGAATTATTTTGAAAACATATACTTCGATAACAATTTCGATTTTGATATATATTTTGAAAAGTGAAACATAATTATAGAATTTGGTACTATTTTGAACAGTTTATGTCAAGAATTGATCAAAATGTGTAATAATGAAATACCTATTTCAGTTACGTCGAATAACGTTTGAATGACGTTTGTGACGTCACACAAAAAGCTCCGAATAGGGACTCTACAAAAACAGCTGTAACTTCCTTAAAACTGAATATATTAACTTAATTTCTTTTGCAATTTGCTTATTTAACATTATCCTCTAATACTATGGAAAATCTTAAGGTCAATATTTTTGTCAATATAGCAGGTTTTCCTGGAGACTGGCTCAAATATATCATAATATTCAAATTTAAAACAGACATAAATGATAATATGACACATATTGTCTAGTGTACATACAGTAGCACACTATTGATTTTCAGTAGCTGGGTCCTCTTGTTAATTACATTGTCCAGATACTGCGTTTTATGACCCAAGATAAACACTGATAGTGATCTCCTGCTGATATCATACTGTTCCTTCTCTAAAGTTCTGGTCCAGAAATATAGAAGGACCATTCTAGGTCTTTAAGTGTTGTTTTTGGGAGGCGTTTAAGTCTCTCATTACTACCATTGCCCATTTCTTAATACAAAATGATGAACCGCCTTTAGGCTGCTATGTGAATTCGCATTCAAGTAGTTCCAGAAACTGTCAACATTCCCAATACTGCTACATATGTTTCTCCAAATTTTTAACTGATTTAAGCCAATCAGCAACATTTGTTTATTCTAAGATCAAAAATTATTGTGAAATGTTCGTTAAATCGATATTTTTGCAAAAAATTCACTACACCGGCCGATACCGAACTTGTTTCATAATACGAAAATGACGTGTTCATCAAATGTCCCGGCTGTAACGCTATTTTTAGACTACGGTCAAGTATAATATAATAATAATAATAATAACGACTTTATTTATAGTGGATGACATATTTGGTTCTAGACCAATTTTCAATATAGTCCACATGAACATGGGTTATATACAATCATTTACAGGAATACATGATAATTATGAGCAAAAGAAAAACATAACAGAAAACTTATGGAGTCAATAATAAAAATGCAAAACAAAACAAAAACACAACAGCACAATGTTAAGGTAATGGTAAATAATTATGATATACAAAATTCAACAATGGAATTTGTAAATATAATTAATAGCAGAATGTTGTGAAACATGTAGATGTTACATCATGTGGTCAGAGTACGAGGTCGTTCATTTAATACCCGGACGATCGCCATAGCGCTTGATTGAAACATGCAATTGTAATAAATTTTCGTTTAATAAAACGTACCTACCAACTTGATAATTCGACAAAACTTGAAATAATTGTATCCAACCGAACACAAATTGCGGTTACTATAGTAACCTAACTAAGTGCTACCCGGCCCAACCCAAGTTTTCAGTGAAATGTAGAGTGTTTATATGACAGGGTATGTGGTATAGTTGTCTATTTTCAACGGAAAACATCATATAACGTTATGGCTACATCTATCTGGTTTGATATCATTTCTGTACTGTTACTGTGCGTGAAGCGCTGTTTAGTGACAGCGGGCGTGTTTCCGTTAAGAAATCGAATGTATTAGGGAAAAAACGATTATGATACAATTTCGTAAAAGTATTAAACTAAGGAATATATTTTAGAGAAGCCTTTTGGCAATATTCGTATCGGTGGATTTCTGCTTATAAAGGGTTCCATGATTACAAGGATCACCTCGCGATGATCCGAGGACGGGCCAATCTAGCGTCAGGAACAGGAAATTGTCGTCGGTTAAACACCTGTGGAGGGGTAAACACTACTTGAAGATTACTACTATAGTAATTACGGAACCATGCAAAATTATCGTCGATACATCATTTAACATCACTATCGAACATCTTAAAATGGTAAATGTGTGTGCTCGCGTGACTTTATGGCTCCAAAACGAAGATCGAATAGAGAAAAAGTGTCACGTTTTAGGAGCGAAAATGGCGTAACGTCACAATATTTTGACGTCGACTTGGGCCGACTCGCGTTACATGTACTTATTAAAACACTAATATTATGTAAATCCTTCGTCGCAACAAGTTGAAATTTCGTATGTGAATTAAGGAATGGTGTGAATGTATTCCTGTACCTTTTCATCAATATCGGTTCACTAGTTTCCCAGCAATATCGATCGTCCGGGTATTAAATGAACGACCCTCGTACATCCACTGTAGATAGGAGTTTTTGAATTGTTTCAGTGTTTTTGAAGTACGTATTTGTTTTGGGATGACATTCCAAATGACTGGCCCTGAATAATTTAAGGACTTGCGGTAGAATTCGAGCGGTGGTTTAGGAATTGTAAGTTCACAATTTTCAGTTGATCTAAGCTGGCGATCTGAGTGTTGGTAGTTTTGGTTAAATGTGAATTTCGAATGAAAGTATTCTGGGCAAAATATTATTTAGTGACTTGTATATCAGTATTGCTTTTTTGTAACGAATTCTGTCTGGGAAAGTCATCCACTTTAATTCTATAAATAATTCTGCAGATGGTGCATCAAATTCCTTATTAAGAATAATTCTGGCTGCACGTTTTTGGAACTTCAGAACAGTGTCTAATAGTTCTCCACTGCAGTTTCCCCATACTGTACAACAGTAGTCAATATGGGGCAAAATGTACGCATTGAACATTTTCCTAGAGTGGATGTTTAGGTAGCTTTTAATTCTTAGGAGAAGATATAGATAACTTTTGCACTTCTTAAGAGTTTGTTCAACCTGACTCTTCCAGTTTCGATTTTGACCTACATGCACTCCTAAGAGTTTCTCAGATGAGGAGTATGTCAGTGACTGTCCTTGCATTTGGATGTTGTGAGAGTTTGTATGCGTAACAATTTTCTGGTTATTGTTGGAAGCAGATATATACATTGCCTTTGTCTTGTTAATGTTTGGAATCATAGCATTTCGACGACAACATTCGTCTACAGTATTGACCTCATGTTGTAAAATGTTATGTACTTCTTCTATGGTACTGCCATATGCAGATAGTATGGTATCATCAGCAAACATGTCAACTGATGAATTTTGAGTGTGGAGTGGGAGGTCGTTTATGTAAAGTATAAATAGTACAGGCCCAAGAACAGATCCTTGGGGAACTCCTGCTGAGATTGGTTGTGCATCTGAAAGATTTCCAGATATGCATACTTTCTGTGAGCGGTTTGTCAAGTAGGATGTAAACCATTTCACTGAAACTTCGCTGAAGTGATAAAGTTTCAGTTTGCTTATTAAAAGAGAATGATTAACAAGATCAAAAGCTTTCGTGAGGTCTAAGAAAACAGTCCCAACATAAGACTTATCATTGATAGCAGTAATCCAGTCATCGATAATGGCAGTAAGAGCTGTTTCACAAGAATGGTTTGATCGAAAGCCTGATTGCTTATCATACAAAAGTTTGTTTATCTCTTAAAAGCTTTTCATATGATCAGATACATGTTTTTCTATGATCTTGGATAAAACTGGCAAAATTGAGATGGGTCTGTAATTGGTCTTAACAGATTTGGATCCTTTCTTAAAAATTGGAGAAATTTTTGCCATTTTAAATTGTTCTGGAAATTTACCCATGGTAATACTTAGAATAATTATTTTTGTTAGTCGCTTTGCAATTACATTACAGCTTATTCTTAATATCCTTGGACCAATGTCATCCAGCCCTGTTGATTTTGAACCATCAAGTGTGTCTAGTTGTTTTAATATGTACTCCTCGGTTGCTAGAGGTATAGGAATGTTTCATCATGTAGTTTGCTGTTGACAAATTGTTTGATTTTTTGCTCACTCTCTTCTACGAGAGTTTGAGACGGATCTGGCACTGTTCTAAATATGTTTGTGAAGAAGGTGTTGAAAGCTTCTGCTGTGTCTGTTGGGTTTAGAATTGGAGTACCATTGTCATCATTGATAAAGTTGGCATGGTGGTGTTTTTCTTTACCAGATAGGCTCTTGAGATTTCTCAATAGAAGTTTGGGGTTTCTTTTGTTCTCATTAATGGTTTTGGAATAAAATGATTTTTTTTGCATGGGTGATTAATGTTTTGACTTTTTGTCTCCAGAACTTAAATTGTATTTCATTGCATGTTTTCTTAGCAAAGTTTCTTCGACCAATAGCATCTGCTATTTCATCATTAAACCAGTCTGGTTGTTGTTTGTGTTTGACACGTTTTTCTTTCTTAGGTAAATGACGGTTCAACATCATCAAATATCTTTAGAAAATAATCTAGTGCATCATCAAATACGTCTATTACAGACCATGGTTGATTTTCCAAGTCATGTAAGAATTGTTTTTCTTCAAAGTTTTTATATGATCTATACTTAATTGTAGAATGCAATGGGCCATTTTCATTACAAGAAGAGCATTTCCTAGTAAAGCAGACTGGGAAATGATCACTAAATGTAAGGACTGGGACTTGAACATTTATTATATTTGACGGCCTATTTGAATATATGTGGTCAATAATAGTGGACGTAGTGGATGTAACTCTGGTTGGTTGCTCCGCAAGTTGTTTAAAATTGTGTGCACTAATTATGAGTTCCACACATTGTTAACTGAAATATTATTGACAAAATTATAGTTAAAGTCTCCAAGCATTATTATTTCTTTGTTTTCAGAATAAACAGTTTCTAAAGATTGTTCAAATTCGTTATTACAATTTGTTGTAGAGGAGGGTGGTCGATACGTATAACATAAAAAAAATGATTTTTGTTTTGGCGGTTTGATTTCTAGCCACAGATTTTCTATAATTTCAATTCCCAAGTCTGTTCTTTGCCAACATGGGTATTTCGTTTTGACATACACTATTATTCCTCCTCCTTTTGTTTTCCTATCTTTTCTAAACATTTTGAAGTTTTTCAAGTGGAATTCATTGTCTGCAAATTATCATTTAGAAATGTTTCACAAAATCCAAGAATATCAATTTCACTATGCTCGTCAAGAAAATATTTAATTTCATTAAATTTAGGGTAGAGAAAATGAACATTAAGGTGCATTATTTTAATTCCATTTTTGGGGAACAAAGTATCACTATTCACATGTTGAATGGGAGGAGATTGTGTATGCCCAGGGGTCACAGCTGGTACTTCTGTTATTACTGCTTTGGAAGCCTCCACTGTGCTGGGTATCTCCGCTGGAAGTAATGATTGTGAGGACTCTGTCGGCGATGATTGGTTCTTCTGGGATTGGTAACTCGAAAATTTACAGTAGAATAATGATTATGTTGGTTTCACTACATGATGTACGGAGAAGTGTATTCAGAGACAGTATGTTGGGTGAAGACAGTTTGTCATGCTTCTTTGGAAGGACTGATGAAACAATTATCTTTGATGTTGGATTATTGTTTCGTATAGCCTTGATCACTTCCTGGTATTGTTGTGCAATGCTGTCAGGTTTCTCTGTGATGGTTTTATCAATGAATCGTATACGGTCTGCAAAGTACTGTTATGCAATCATATGGTGTCGCTGTACTAGCTAGCCGCTTTCTATAGACTGTCTCACGCTGTGAGGGAAGTGATTACATGACGGTACTGTAGAATCCGATAAATAGGCACGTAGTATTATTTTAAAGCCACTTTTCGGCAGTAAGAAAACGAACATTAAACGTGTAAAGTCGGTTTAAGCTTTAGTAGCAGCAACCAGATCGCCTCATACAGTACTCTCAGTGCTTTGATTATTAATTGCTGATATTTCAGGTAAAACTTTGAAATACGTTTTCTTCAACTTTATAATATGATAGCACTAAAAATTCATTATAAATGCATGTTATACATTGTTGTACTTGTTCATCCTAGTTCTGAACATTAAAATATTCTTTAGATTTAGATTAGGTGGCTTTTTTGAATTTATCCATTATAACACAAAACCTTCGTTATTATTTGGTTGATTGTTAATGTTTGGCCTATTTTATAAATTATATGTAGATAAATCGAAAATAATGGTTCATTTGAATTCTATTATCAATACACATGTTCATATGTATTTAGTTTACAGCCAAAAGATTAATGCAAATATATCGGTAGGAATTCATATTTGTTATTTGATCATTTCGTTCAGACCTTATCGAATTCAGAATCGCTATACATCATAATTGCGATAATGGGAAGTTAAGCAATCTTTTTAATATATTATTTCAAATAAGTGTTCATTTACATCATAGGGTTGTGGTAACGAAGGTTTTGAAAGTACTAGAATTGGTTTCTACCTACCTGTGTTTGTATGATCATAACATAAAAACTACGAAAGTGTTGCATTCAAGATTTTCGGGCATGGTTACTGGATGATATATCAAACTTTTAAGGCATGATCAAACTGAATCAGAAAAGGTCGCAATTTAAGTTTTTTTCCTTACCTTATGGATCTAGCTATTGAAAATCAGTGAATATCTAATTAATTGTTATGTCATTTTGTGATTCTGTAATATAAGTTACTACAATAGTCTGTTTATTTTTGTTACTTAAGAAGTCTAGTGGTGTCAAACCAATGGCAACCATGCAGCATGAGGATCACATATGATATTTTCTAAATGCAAAATGTTCAAAGTTTTGTGGAATTGTAGTGTAATAATTGAGGGATAGCTAATTATATAATATTATTTTCAATGTACTGTCCTGTCGACCGTGCATAAATATAGATTTGTACTAAGTTATATATTTCGATGTCGATACACTAAAACCAGACAGCCTAGGGCAGACACTTGTCAGTGAATTGCGGAAGTGGCTAGGCTGGTCAAATATATCATAGACCATGTTACTGGGGAGTTCAGTTTGAGTAGAGTTTGGGTTTAGTAGAGAGTCAGTGGAGTTGAGTTAGAGACCAGTTAGGTGTGGGCCGTCAACGAGCGAGTAACTTGGGCTATAAGCCTGGACATTATGTTTAAAGTATTAACAGTTGACTTATGCTGTTGAACCTACTATGTTTATGAACTATATGAACAACTATATGAATAAAGCAACTATACGAACACGAGCGTTACGTTCTTTACCAACTCATATGGACTACGTAACAGAATCGACACCAACACAACTTTTTGGAAATTGTAAAATAATATTTTTACAATGTGAATAACTTCAGTTCCACCATCTATAATCTATCACAGGCGTCGGCATTTTATCCACGTAGTGTCAGGTAGTAAAGATCGGGAAACAGACTATACAGAAGTTACAATGTTATTATAAAACTTCAATGTCATATTATAAAATTTAATTAATGTCATAGTAGTAAATGTTAGAAAGCTTAGCTGGAGATATTGACCTTATTTAATTCACTTATTTCATTTTTAATAATTTAAACATGTGAAATTATGAAATAGTTAGAGGGTCAGCCAAGGAACATTCCTGTGGAAATATATTGAAATCAGGTCAGTAGTTTCCGAGACGAAGATTTTCAAAGTTTTCTAAATAGCCATGGTGGAAATTAGTCCAAACCCTGGCGGCCATGCTTTTAGCCACCAACATTAAAATTACAAATTTAGTAGAGTCACACAAGAAACACTTCTGTCGAATTAAATTGAAATCGGACCCGCAGTTTCTGAGGAGAAGATTTTCTATAGTCATATAGTGGAAATTAGCCCAGCCCCTGTTGGCCATATGTTTTAGGGAATCAACATGAAAATTAGGAATTTGCTAGAGGGTCACTCAATAAACATATATTTGAACTTATTTTGAAATACGCCTGCAATTTCTGTGGAGGAGATGTTCAACGTTCTTATGGAGAAAACAAGATCCGCCCGTGGCGGCCATGTTTTTTATCGAATCGATCTAGTTAAAGTTTCATCAAAATTGGCCAAGAAGTTGATGAGGGAAAGGAAAAGAACGCGCTGTCAATATTGAATAGGAAGTAAATTTGTCTATGTGATGACATAATACCTATGTTAGGCTACGCTTTTTTATAGCTTCGTTTAGTTTATGCAATACGCATGGCCTCAATGGTATCATGTCTTAATTTTAGGCTACGCTTTTTTATAGCTTCTTTCTTAACCATACTACCCCAATTCCCCTATGTCTCGAAAACGTTTGCGAAGACTGCTTAAGCTACTTAAAACTTTGTTTTAAAGCAAATAAAGAATAAATTCATAAAGCTACGACAATTGATTTTATTAAATTCCTACAAGGCTGTACAATGAGAAAACTGTAATTACATTGAACGAACAAGGCAATTCGTATGACCTCAGAACTAATGTGGAAATGGTCCATGGGATGATATAACTGTTCTGGGAGAAGCAGCTATTAAACGCCTAAGGTTACGCTATTTTACTACTTTGCTTCCGGACCTAAGGACCCTTTATTAACCGAAGTCCCACAAAAGGTTTCGAAGGTTGTTTACACTCAATTAAATTCAGTTTTTATACGAACACCTGTTAGATTAAAAATACTTCATTTTAACTAGTTATTACAATGTCTATGTAATAAATTATATAAACTGTAGAGAGTAAATACTATAACCAAACCATGAATACGCATAGCCTTATCTAAGATATCTTGCAAAATTTTGACCAAATTTATAATGGTTTATAATCAGATCATAGTCTGGTCCCGACCTTCACAGTAATCTTATGTAATGTAATGTAAGATTTGGGACTAAGACTAATTAGCTCAGTGGTAATACTATGATTAAATTTGACTTAATTCAGATGGTTTATGTATGGCTTAATAACATCCTTTTAGATAGAAAATTAAATGGTGTTTGTTTAAGGTTTATCTTAAAATAAGTTAAATAAAAGTTTATGTTTTTAGTTTATTTATACACACGTTTCTACAATCGCTCATAGTTTAGTTGATGAAACTACTTTTCTTCCTACGCCGCCGCTAGGCGGCACCACACTTGCAATAGTAATTCGGTCATTTAATATTGCGTAACTACCTACGCGGCAAGCTCCTCACAACATTGACTTCCGTTAGCACTCTCAGTAAACGCTGCCCTCATAATTGGTTCTCCGTATATACATTGTACCACGTGATGATGAAAAGTCACATGACGTTCCAAAATGGAAAACAACCCGTTAAAAGAAGACCCTACACATGGTTTCATTGATAAAATAGACGTTATATGAATAGAAGCAGACAAAACAAAGACTGGCAATATAATACACCAATCAGTAGAAATCGGACGCGGCCCAATTTGATTGAGAATGTGGTGCGATGAAGTAAATCCCGAATTTGAAAGTTAACGTTCTCTTGAAAGCCGATTTACTATTTAGAACGATAACTCCGCAAGGAACTAGTTTCCTGATTTATTGATCTTTTCGTCGATACTTATGCGACTGCATCATCCGTAAGGGAATATTTATTCTAATATCGATATCATTAACGAGCGTGAACAATAAAATCAATATCTAAGTATGCAGAGTGCAAAAATAAAAACAATAACTAAAATCGGTTAAAAAATCCTGTGGTTGCAGTGGTTTGATCTGAGATAAGGGAAGTAACCACTGCGGGGGTTTGCCTACACGGATGTAAACCGGTCATGCAAAATATTTTCTATTTCATGCGGCTCACATCGGTCTTTGTCGCATAGCAATATTTTGTTTACCGAAGAAAGAAGAAACATCCGAAGTTTCACGATGAAAGCTTGATAATTGAGACCATGCCATACTTCAGAATGATCAGCATGTGTCTACCTCCCGGTCAATAAATAGACCTATTTCTATTTACTATTTATATACCATGGATATCATTAACTCCGCTTGGGGCAAAACATCGACTGATAAGCTATTATATATGTGTACATTGTATGTGAAGGTTACTATATTTTTGTGGCTTATTTAGATGATTTAAAGCATTAAAACGTGTATATCAATGTATATTTATAAATATCATACCAGAAAGCTAGGTATATCTTCCAGTACTAGTATATACAGATAGGAGTTAACACCTAGACATTCAAGCATGTATTATAAAAGAGTATATACGCTAGTAATAAATGTACAAAAAATCATGAGAAAAATACAGCTACATCATCTTTAATTTATACTTCCGCTGCATGCATTCGAATAACTATAGTGCTTTCGGCGCTTTGATTATGTTCTGGCTCCCTTGTAGTAGAAATGTTTGATGATTTATCTCCAATAACGCTATTATCAGGCGTACGCTGTAGCGATCAATTCCATACGAACCGTGTTGATTGGTGAAGAACGCTACACAGAGATATACCCTACATCTATGATTCTTTGCAATGCGGAAAATTACTCACATTGAGATATTTAAGAAATAATTAGTTAATAAATAATGTTGTACTTGTAATTTAATTACCTTGTACACATTAAACGTTTAATTATCTTGTACATTAAAATGATTAAATCTGTAGCGATAGGGGAATAACCTATTATATAGATAACGTAAAAATGGTTAAAGTGTCTTAGGTTATTTAACACATAAATACCATCTACTACGACCATTCGTATATTATTTTGTAAAATTTAGTCCAAATTCAATACTGGATAGTATGGGTTCAGAAATTAAGTCAGCTTGGTAAAAAACACTTGTTCGAATTATACAGGCCACATTTTGAACCCTATGATAGATCCTTGCGTTCAAAATGATTTAAACACTTTCGCGCTGTCTTTGATGCTTTTGCATCAAAATTAGCATTGAACTGTAACTAATAGGGAAGTAATCGCTGTGAGGGGTAAGGTGTATGGGTGTAAATAGAACGTCTCCGCCTTAGCGATTATTAGTGTGAACAGAACAGCATGCACTACACCGATTAGACACCTTGTGCATACGACCTTTCAACAAAGCTGTAAGAACTTTGACTGATTCGACATTCTCCCCCGAATGTGTCTTAAATTTTTATTTAATAATAAATATTGTCATTCCGGCTGGTTGTGCCTAATTCCTGCTGATATGAGATTCGTGCGACTAGGGTATAAATATGATATTATTTACCTGGGGTAAAGAAGAAATGTGAATTACTATTTTGTACTTGGTTGTCAAAACGTCGATTACGCTAAAATCATGAATGCATTATCAAACTAACAAACACGATCTACAGGGTGTCTCAAAATACATGTCCGCTTGTTAAAGACATATTATTCGGTAATGTATTGCTTTACGTATCTGATGTATATTTATGATCGTAGGGCATTCAAATCAATGTTGAAATTACGAAACAATTATCCAAAATGATGCATACGAAACGTTAAGTAAGCATTTTGAGTATCTACCCCAAATTCATCAAAACCAGCATTTGACGTCGTTTGACGTTTGCATAACTTTGAGTATGGTTTAATATTTCCAATTTCTCCGCAAACTGATATTTTGAAGTGTTGGTGTAGTTGTAAATCTTGAACTGTATAATCACACTTTCAAACAGTATCAGAAGAAATAAATGTTGATGGACATTTGGTTATTTCTTTCCGGATTTCAATGAAATTAGTATCATCACCAAATGCATCCTCTCGGACCACGACAGTGTTAAATGCATGGCTAATTTATTTAGTACTAGTTTAAACTTCCAAGTTATATTATATGATCCTATGTACGTACTGTTGGAGCTTAGCTAGATATACAGCTTGAAATTCAATCTAGTGGTTTAGTGGTTCCTTTATGAATATGGTATTCTTAGAAATGTTTGAATATCAACTTTTAAGTCCCAATTTATTGATTTGTTTCTTCTCTAAAGTGTGTCCCATTTCATTTTCCATTCTTGCTCACTAACACTCGTCAGTTTTTCGGGTAGTGTGAGCATAATATGGTACAACAGTCTACATTTTGTATTACTATCCTCTTAAAATTTACTCATATGTTCCCCACCAATCATGTTTTCTGCTTTTCGGGCATTTAAGAACGTTCGTTTCCAATGACATTATTATGACGTATATGACGTCATCAACTGTTCCTGTATTGACTCACGATATAATTCACCAAATAATTATTAAATTTATCTTTTAAATGAGACTAGGAGTATCAATGTACGAATTAATTTGTTATAGCCGTTTAACAAGCGGACATGTATTTTGAGACACCCTGTATGTGACACATACACTAGTCGAATGTTCTAAGTACACACTTTGTAATTTTCATTTCACTGAAAAAGTATTAGACCTACCAGTGAATCGAATACACCATTGGAATCAGGAAACTATTGTCTATCAAGTTGAGTTATATACCATTCTAAAATATAATAACAACATACTGGAAAACGACCATTTATTTCACTGCTTAAAATAACAAAATCGCACATCAATATCGTGTTTGATCACCGTCTGTCCTGATGATAGCCTGACATCCTCTGAAGCATTAAATTGATAATGATGTGTACCAATTGCTGCTACAATTTAACAAAACTCACTATTTCGATCATTCATGTATTTTGTAAGATACGAGCACATTCTCATCACATGGAATTTGATGCAATTTCCTATTAAGGTTGCACGATTGAATGGCCGGTATGTAGCCCGGACCTAAATCCGATATAATACGTCTGGGATGAGTTGGTGCGACTCATTCGTGCACGACGGCAACACCAGAACGTACAGGAACTCACAACGAACCCTATCATGCCTATCGAAAGTTACTTCCATGCTCAATCTAAAATTGCTCCATACAAATAAATGGACATGTTCTGTACAATTCAACGATTTCATATTATTTCACGATCTTTAAGTGATACAACCATCAGTCAGGTGTTGTCATAAACGTGTTTTGACGCATTTAAGGACTATATGTAAATGACGCCATGTGACGTCTCAGTTTTAAATCGAATCAATAGAAACGTGCAGTTTTTTCGTGAATTTAATGCAACTACCATAATAATAAGTGTGTGCATGTGTTAAGAACCCCAAAACAGCCAATTAATGAATTAAATCTTACTCGTCTTATTGGCATGCCAGTTTGAAGAAATCATATCGCACTTGCGCACTCCCCAAGCGTCATTTGCGTCATATGATACGAAATATTTTTATGGCTTTATGTTTGAGGGTCGATTGTTAATCGGGTATGAAATAATTTTAACACATTTACACATATTTGAGATGTGTGTGCGAGAAAAATGTGATTTTGTCATTTTCGTCACGCGTCAGTGATTTTCACGTATATCTTGTTTTTTCTTCTTCTGTATTAAAGACAATCACCAACATATGATATCTGAACAGTATTATGGAGTTTAGATGATTATGTTCATGATTTATTCTAGTTCTAAAAGTGTGTATAGCCCGTTTGCAGCGAAAAAAATCGTCTAAATCTTGAATGGTTAAAAATCTATTCATCAGATGTTGATAAAAATTTACGTAGAATCATAATTACATTCTACCTACTCCCATTTAAAATTTCATAATTTTTAATTACTTATTTAAACAAGTTTATTCTTTATTGTATATTGATATTACTTGCATTTGAACACTTTAACGCTGGGAGGATATCTGGTATTCCATTGATGATTAACTGTCTTTTTATTGACTGTTATAATCCGTGATCAGTGAGATTAACATTGCTGTAATGAAAGCGAAATTAATGAGGCCCATATAAGTCGATTTATTTAGGTATGTCTCTTGTGTGTATACAGATTATGTATAAAACATGTAATATCACGGAAATGCAGTGAACACCAAACCCTTATTTACTAAGCTACAAAAGCTATGTATATACTTATACATGGACATACACGTATATAATAATGTTAAATTACGAACTTAATAAAAGCATTGTAATGTTTATGTGCGCAATGACATGTAGTCTTAAGACTGAACCAGTCCTATATAATTGAGTAATATACATCTACCCAAACCTTTAGGATATGTCTGAAATCGACATTCATGAACACGTTTGAAGAATGCCTAATATTAAGCAGTCAAAATCGTTAAAGACGCTGTAAAATCCGTGTTTTTATTATAAGTTCGAAAAGGAGTCTGCTAGACGCAAGCCATTTTTACGTTTAGACCCGTAAATATGAAACACATGGACAGTACAGATGTACAGACGGGCCTCGTATATGCTATATTAAATAGGTTACAAATACGTAAATCTACCGTTAGACATGTCACGTGAGCATAAAATTGGCTGTTGTGTGTATCGAGTCTTCTAACATGAAGTTTCATTGTAAACTACAAATATTTTACATAGAACTTATGAACAAAACTTTTTTCACACGTGTCTGATGTTGCTTAGATTTAATTGTATATTAGGTAGATACATTTCATTTACTCGTGCAAAATCTCATACTTGTAGGTGCAGTAATTACTGAGAAATCTTCATTTTAGACGATTTTTTTCGCCGCAAACGGACTATACTTAGAACATTCGCAAAGTGTATGTATTATTTGCATATAAGTCATCACTATCGACACTTGTGAATATATATTTACAACAGACAAGTAGATAGTCACCTGTTTTATCGGAGTCACTTTAATAATAATACGTAATGTTGGTGTTATTACATTAATAAATAACACTACCATAAAACGATCGACTTTCAGTACTTCACAAATTCATTTGTTTGGCAGTTCTGTAATTTGCGTTTACTTTGATTACGATAATTGGTATAGTACATGCATTATTACCAGAGTTAGGACATTTAACCACAACGGGATAATATTGTTCGTTATAATGTTATCATTCCTGTCAGTTTGTCGGTTTATTGCAGAATGAAAACACGCGCTGTAGTATAATTAATTAACGCTAACGTAATAATATCCAATCGTTTCATTGGTTTATCATTCGAACGAATGCCTTTAATCAAAATCTTGTTACCAAAGTGGAAACACCAGTAATGAAACAGCCACAGGACATGTTAGGATGAGGGTTCTACATAATTGTGTTACCATTGAATACAACGTATTGCCGTGAAAATTGCTGTCAATCGATTGTCGGTTTACATCCATAAACTGCATCTATATGTCGACATGACTTATGTGCAAAGAGAACAACACGCAACAATTGAACGAACAATACATTAACACAATAAGATAACCGCAAACCACTGATTGTTGAAAATGAAATATCTTAAGGCCAAAACAAATTAACATTGTGGTTCTGGTTACATACTGCAATAAAATAGGCTAGGTAGGTATAATCGGACAAAGATTAATTAGCCGGGCTATAAATAGCACAAGAACAAAAACAATCTTATTGACATTTTGCACCTGCAGTGAACTAGTAAGGTGTATTGACTTCATTACAAAAGCCGATGAGAAAATAGTTCAGTCAGTACAGAGCAAGGTCGAGTCTCAACAAAAGCATATTTTATTACGCGCGAGGTTCGAATCCCAGTTTATGACTTTTCGGCTGTCATTTTATCTTTTTATAGTTTCTAATTCAAACAATGATGAACAATAAAGTCACAACGAGGATTCGAACTTGCATACAAAAATATAAGTCTGCGTAAATCATCTTATGGTGGATGCGTTACCACTGAGCCACTGGCACTTTACTATATGTGATTGCAGCATTATCATGTCTACCGAATGTTTCGATTAATTAGATGTGAAGGTCATAGGAGAGATCACCGTATTGATATCCAAAATGCCCACCGGCAATCGATTAGATGAATTAACAATAAAACCTGTCATTCACAGTTATTGTTTGACCAGATTAAACTGAGACTTCTTGCATAATTCGTTCAAGACCGGAAATTTCCGAAGTTATAAAAACATGTCATTTATGTGGCTTTATTGAGTTGCTACTAGATAACAATCTGTGATGGCTCAGTGGGTAAGTGTGTGGTGTGTAAACCACAATGTATTGGGTTCGAGACTAACTGAAAATTATTTTTATTTAACATTTGTATCTTGATATGCTAAAGTATGCTATTCGTGCATTATAATCATCCCTATGTTCACATATCCATTGCACAATTCAGCCATACATTAAATTTATTATGGCCAATTGAAACTATTACAATCAAAGCACTAAGAGTGCTGATGGGAGGCGATCTGGTTGCTGCTACTAAAGCTTAATCCGACTTTACACGTTTAATGTTCGTTTTCTTACTGCCGATCTTGTCTTGAATGTCACAATCTAAATAATTTTAAAAAGGGGCATATTAATGTATATGTAATACGTGTATTGAATGCGTATATCAAAAATGGCTTTGAAATAATACTACGCGCCTATTTCTCAGAATCTACAGTACCGTGTTGTAATTGCTTCCCTCACAGCGTGAGACATCTCTAGAAAGCGGCTAGTATAGCCATACCATATGTTGCACAAGACAAATAAATTTTTGATGCAATGCATCAAAGTAGCCGCAATTTTGTGGTTTACATTACATGAATACTGTTATATCAAGCATAAACTATAACGATGTTATAAATTATTCTAAACAACTGAAATCTCTAACGTTTCATTCAGATAGAATCAAATTGAGCTGGAAATATTCCAATATTCACAGGTATTTGACATTATATACTGGGAGTCACTGAAAAGTTACCACTTATATATATATCGGTATTTTGTATACAATATGACCTATCGGTACAAAAGTTTTCTAGTGTGTGCATTTGAATATTGTTAAATAGGATAGGTGTGACTACTCAGTATGGTCAAAACATAGTCGTGTTCGGCTTTAACACAGTGTAACGTGAATTTTAAATATAAGAGTCAATTGATAGGATGGTACCTAACTTTTCATTGACGCTGAGTATAAGTACTGTATAATAGATCTAGATCTTTTAATTTCTATTTATTGTTTAATAGCAATTTCATTTCTATATGGACGCACAAAACGTTATAATATACACGTGCTGCACGATAAGAAGTAAAAAAAACGTAAGTACATGTAGCGTTCAGCCCTCGAATATATACAATTACAAGCACATTATAAATCACTGAAACATTATTATGTGACCATTCTAAATAGCTTACTGGCATTGGAAACTAGTTACCATTCCTTTGACCAATTGGGTGTGCAGTGTTGCAATGTCACCAGATTATTAACATAATTCAAAATACTTGATAGTTTCACATATTTATTGGATTAAAGTAAAAGTAGAATAAAAATACACAATTAGGCCCTCCTGCATTTTAAATGAGGACTTGGGATTCGATGATGGTGCAGTTACATTGTACCTAGGGTTTTTTCTACTTCACTCTGGGAGCTGAAAATATTGGCTGTCATTTTGAGGTATTTCAGCTCTACAGAGGTTATATCTATAGCTATGCTCATTCAGGTTATTGTAAAAAGGTAAACAACAATTTGGTCCTTTAGTAATCATTTGTTAAATATGTTAAAAGCTAATAATGCATTTCTAAATTATTTAGCTCTGAATAAGCAATTAAAAGGGTACACAGGTCTATTTTCATTTTTAATATTTTTTTCCGTCGCGCGGATAATGAATATAATTTGCATGGCTGTCATGCCATAAGGAAAATAATTGGCACGACAATCATGCGCACCAGGAAAATAATTGGTACGACCGTCGTTCGGATAACCAAAGTAATCAGGACGACCGTCAGACGCATAAGGAAAATAATTGACACGGATAATAATTGGCTCGACTGTCATGCGGGTAAGGAAAAAATTGGCACGACCGTCATGCAGATAAGGAAGATAATCGACAACATACTGTTAAAAAGGATTTCACGAGCATCTGTCGATGAACGAAGCACATCAAAGACTGTCCAGCTCGACTGAATCAATCTATTGTCATAAGTCTGTGATATTTCTTCATTTTGGTTACTAAACTTTTAAAATATTTCAGATTCATTTAACAGTTTTCAATACAGTGTTAAACTCGTACAGTCACATTGTAACACACAATGTCTTGTACTGATGTAAACAATTGGCGTGCAAAACGAAATAGCAAAGCACAATAGATGCATAACATTGTTCAAAAGATATTTACATTTTTTAACATTTTGGGTCGAATCGGTACGAGTACGACAGTGACTAGGTCATTCAGCGTAGGCATTCCGCCTATTGTTTGCTGAATCTTTTCTATTCAGCTTTTAAACAGTTGGACAGGGGATGTTTAATTTTCTTGGTCGGTAGTGAGTTGGGCACTTCTTCGTTTTAAGTTTTCTGACAGCTAAAACTAGACATTATATGCTGTGGAAACTGGGTCATTCAGCTAGTTATAAGTTATTATACTTTTCGACAGCTTGGACTAAGGCGGATCTGCACTTGTTTAGTTGGGTATTGTGTCTTTATGTGTTTTATGTTTCCTGTGCTCGGTTGGTTCAGTTGGGCATTGTGTGTTTTTAATGTTTTCTGTGTTCGGCTGGTTAAGTTGAGTGCTGCCTTCCCTGTCTGACTTAATAAAATCTTTTTACTTTTAAACTCTGTATCGGATGTTGATTTAATTGCATTTCTGCGTTCGTTGTTAGTATTAAAGACGATTTTCCTTGTTCAACAAGTACTCGCATCGTGTAATCAGTTAGAATCGGCTATTTTTGATAAGATATTATCAGAACAATGCTATATCTACTTCCGCCGTTATGTTTAAAACGCGGCCAAACTGCGGGCAAGTGCGGCAAATCAAGCAACTTTAAAATCATCATTATATTGTTCATAACATTAGAAAATTACTTAAAAACCAAAAAAAACAGCACAATAATTGCTAAAATACTGATATATTACCGTTAAACTTTTGGCCGCAAGTACCTCGGCAAACCTATTCTGTGGCCGCAGATTTGGCCGTCCTTGTCCGTAGTTTGGCCGCGTTATAAACATGTCCTCACTTCGCGTGGTTCCCGATTCATTCGGTTACAGAATCAATTAGAGCTATACATAGTACAGAATTTTAAGACTAATTCCAGATACTAAACTTTTTTACTGTATGAATTTCAGCTATTTATTTTCGTTATCTATACAGTAATTGATCAATAAGAAAATCGAGGGGTTAGAGCCAAATCCTGCTATGTGCTATTTCCTTATGTTTTCAGCAGAGCAGTTTTTAATAACCATTTGTTAAGATGTGGTTATTGTTAAAGTTAAACTATTAAATTATGTAGACAGTTGAATACTTTAAACCCTAATATGAAATATTTGTGAACATTGTAAGGAATAATGTGATTTAAATGCCAAAATATTTTTGGGTTTTCAAACCCTCACTCAATGATACAATTTGACATTTGCCAGATCCAAATGTAATACGATATATATATGTGGCAAGCAGCTGATGATAAAATAATGGGAAACCTGTCCACACTATACCACGCTTATTTACACTAGACCGGTAGGCAAATCCACTTTCCTCCTGATACCAAAACATTTAAAATGTCAAACCATATTATTGTCATATATATGTATATGGAGTTTACGATAAACGTCCAAGTGATGAAAATTTTAGAAACTTTTTATCATATTCAGTGATGAAATCCTCTGGTATCATATAAATTGATGTTTGTGGACTAACAAAAAACATTAAGAAAATATTATATGGTTCATGGTCTGATTAAGCTTAAATGTCAGTGTAAATCAGAATATCATTCAATGCTAAAATTGCTTCCGTAACAGATGTAGCATTTTGGCATATAAAATGTAAAGGAAATGTGACTTGAAAACATAAAAATTGTGCAATTGTGATTGTAAATACACGTATATAGGATAATGACCAATACGGTTATGTACTTTAATTGCAGTTCACCATGGCCACAAGCTACGAAACCTTTAAAATTAATTACGAAAGTCAGTGTTCACTGTGATATCCATCACTGTATTCATATACAATTAGAATTACATGCCGTAATTAATAGTTTTTAATGAATTTATAAATGTCATGTCGTAATTAATACAGTTTTTCATAAATTTATAAATTCATTAAAAACTTTAATATTTACGGCTGGTAAATTAAAATTTAAAATGTGTTGGTATGTTTGAATTACAAGCAGGTATGAACATTTAAAATATTAACTGGGTAATAAAATACAGAATATGTTTAAAATGAAAATATGTTTTAGGATTGACACAGCAACTTAGATATGTACTACAGAAATTGAAAACTTCAATATCTTTGAAATGTATGATTTATCTTTTTTGCTTTCGACAGACAGTTGTAGTGCTGTTTCATCTCTGCCTAATTGGCAAATGACCTCAAGGAGAAGAGATAGGTTGATGCTTGCGTGATACAAGGAATTCAGACGGGATGTCCTAGTCCAGTCATTCTGACTAGACTTCCTGTGTCCAGACAGAGATTCAAACCTTGAAATTCCAGATTAGTAGTTGAGCGAGCTAAGCACTCGACCACCGTTCCACTATGATATATAATATATATCACTTGCAACAACTGGACCACGTGTCATCCCATGTGGTATTTTTTATTGAGATAATACATAAAGCTATAACAATCTTTTGCATATACAGTAGTGTTGGAAGATATTGTCATAAGAGATGTATATTTTCCTGATACACGTATTTGTCTAGGAGTATAAATGAATCAACTTCCAGTTATCGCAATAAGTCATACACGTTGAATTGTATAGTCTACCAATGAATCACACAGTGACGGGAAATCACAAGTGCTTTTACTCACAATAAGGCACATACTTTGCATTGTATAATATCCCAATAAGTCATACAGTGATTAGGTTTGAACGCTGTGATTGTGGTCATTTCTGTTCTACCTTAGAAAAGTTAATTAATAACGCTTGACCACTACTTGATGCCAAGTTAATGCATACTAGCACCTTCCTTAAGTTTGCTTACGTAGTGGCTAAACAGTATTTTAACTGAATGTCTTAATACAAATTCAAGTGTTTAAAAGTTTTTTTTCTGTTTTTCATGTATTACAGTTCTTACTTTATACACCTTTATAATCAAACATTACACAGCTATGTTAATATCCATCTCGACGAATGAAAATCGTTAATTGATTCGTAATAAATAGTTTATTCGTTTAAATAATACATGCACCGTTCCAAAAAATAATTCATATTAGCTGTTACAAAATTAACAAATTCAAGCACATACACGTTTACTAAGTAAGTTATACTTACTGTTATAATTAAGAATTAGCTAGTTTTATGTTCTTTTTTTAAGATTATTAGAAGAGCTTCTCATTTACAAAAAGATTAAATAAATGAAAGCAATTTAATGTGTTTCTAAACGCACAACATTTAAATTCATAAGGAATACTAGTAGTCAAAATAATTTTCGCCAAAACTACATTTTTCTCTCTGTATAAGGTATTCCTGTTTCAATCACACATAGCTAAATGTATACAATCCATTTTAGTCACACTTTGACATCTTATTCGAGTGAAGCTGCTATTATTATACAGCAATATAAACAACAACTGTGGTTTGACATTTAACTTACAGCGATGAAATTGTATGTACTACAGACCAGCACCCGGTGCCTTGTTGTTGACTTATATAAATTGACAAATCAAGGCGGATGTCATTTAACCAAAATGTCATTGTTTTATATGGAACAGTTGAGCGGGACAAATATTATATTAAGACACACAAATGTTATTGGTAGAGATTGATATACAGATTTGATTCATTCTAACACATGTTAATGTTACATCTACGAAAATATTAAGAGGCCATTGATTTAAAACTGGTTTTGCCTCCAGTCAGTTCTGTAGATACACGATAGCTCAAAATGACTATTATCAATATTTAATTAATTAAGTTCGATATTTTGAAATAATTTTGAGAATAAATAACAATGGTGATACGGAACTCATTTAACTAAAAAAGTCAATTTGGCCAAGTTTATCAGATAGAAGGTTTTGGCTGTAACCCCTCGAAATTCATATGAAACCCTATATTATTGTTTTCATGCGGAAACATCTGCATCATTTGTAAACGAATAAAACTAGCGGTCAGTTCAATAACTTTGAAGAAAAAAATAGAAAAATTTGTCTTAATTACGAACATTATCAATCCAAAAAAATGTAAATATGTCTATATTGTCATCAATTAATAGCTGCACTATTCACGCAAACAAATTTATTCATTGTATTAACTAGCAGTTACTTTTTCATTCACCTCCAGTAGACAAATTTAGATTGTATTCCATATGACAGCCGACTCAAGGGCGGCTATCATTAACAGTACTTTGCAGACGATATACGATTCATTGATAAAACCATCACGTGACCCAGGTCGGAAGTTTCTAAAAATAGTTATACAGCCGGGACATTTGATGAACACGTCATTTTCATATTACGAAACAAGTCCGATATCGCCCGGCGGAGTGATTATCTGCAAAAATATCGATTTAACGAACAGTTTCACAATAGTTGTTGATCTTAGAATAAACAAATGTTGCTGATTGTATTAAATCAGTTTAAAATTTTGAAGAAACATTTGTAACATTTGAGAATACTGATAGTTTCTGGAACAACTTGAATGCGGATTCACATAGCAGCCTAAAGGCGGTTGCATTTAGAAATCGGCAATGGTAGTAAAGATAGGCTAACGCCTCCCAAAAACCGAAATAAAGACATACTAATATAAGAACGTACGGGAAAAAGTTTCAAATATAAACCCCTTGATTCAAGGATAGAGAGTTGAAGTAAAAATATTAATGTCAAAAGGTTACAGTAAGTTTCGAACCTGCGACAACTGACGTTAAAGGCGCAAACGTTTCCACTGCGCTACTATTCATACTTGATGTTCTTTCAATTTTGTTTCAAATGCAGAGATTACTTCACAAGTAGTAAATAAACAAACGAATCGAATAGTCTCAGTTTAATCTGGTCAGACAATAAATAGCTAGCAGTTGGTATGAATACTTTTGTATACAAACATGATCTCTTCTATTGTTGTTGTTATTTACTAGTGCTAAATTTAGCCTGTCCAATTTATGTTTGTCCGACTTTAGAACACATTTTAATTTTGATAATTATTTTATTGGTTGGATACACTGAAAAATCAATGATTCTCAGTGAGTTCGAGCAAAATGTCAATAACATGGTTAAGGGTAGGATGGTATTTATGTGTTGAAAAAGTTTACTTCAAAAAGCACGCCATTCAAATACCGCAAATGAGCGGAAACCTGGTACATGTTCAACCTGTCCCGCATGGTTTGTCTGGTTTCAAATGTGTTCTCATTTTCTCAGTATGAGATGGGTCGATTGCACAGCGCGCTTGTATTCTTTAACTGGAATAACACCGTTCGTTTGTTCATCTAACAGTCTCGAAACTGTAGAATACGAAAGAAGACTTTTTGACCAAAGCGTAAGTATTATGCAACGTTTCGTTAAATTACACCGACTGGTTTTAGAGATAATTGACATGTTGCATTATATATTGAATGACTCTTTTACAGAATTTAATGTATCCGTGTTTTGTCCCTTACTCAACATTTCGTCTTTTTCCATAAAACATCACGAAAAGCCATTTTGAATACTATACTATAACATGTGTATGTGGATGCTTTGAACATTTTACCCTCACAGACACGTCCTTGCTGTCATAGCGTATTAATTCAGTCATGTTACAAGTATTTACATTTAAATGGAGGATAATATCGTAATTCTACGAACACAATTGGAAGTTTCATCAATGCAAGTAGAAGAGTATTTTCAGTTTATGTCCTTAATGATACTCGATGTCATTTTACATGCTTACTGAATACCTTAACTTTTGATTTGATGTTACTTACTGATGTCAAATTAAATATCGGTATATTTATAATTCTGATTGAAAACAGATGAATGGTGTAGGCTTTTATGATATTTATAGCAAAGAAGGCAAATACTTCCTTGAGGTAAAGGTATTGGCTCACAGATCGGACTAAATGTTTTGATGACGTGTTTTTCCTACCTTAAACAAAGAATTTATGTATCAGAAAGTCACTGACGATGTATTTGATTTGTTTTGCAATTCGTTTTTCGTCGAATGCGAATACGTTTTAGGCAATTTAAGTGATAGTTGTGTTAATTCTATAGGGTACCAATACCCTATAGAATTATGGATGTAAAACTAGTAAATAACTACAAAATGCTGATGTTTCGCAACTTAATTTATGAGATATACAGGCAACTAAACTAACATTACTCGAATATTTGACAATTTAACACCAATACGTGAGGCAGCACCTTTAAAAAACACTTAATAATGTAATCAGCACGGACTAAAAGTGTTTCTGCAAAGACACATTGGTTCTGTATGAGTTTTCCAAACGATTGCTTGTTTATTTATCCCGACATAAACCTTTGCATGTACTTCAATATTAACTAGTTGATTTTATGCACAAATCTTACTACATGTACATAACAGTGTATTGTTACATGTACATGAAGGACTGACCATATGTCTTAAAGGCCTCACATATTGGTGTATTGCAAAAAAATAAATTGTCAAATATTTGCGTAATTTTGGTATAGTTGCCTGTATATCCCATAAACAACCCCACTGGCATCTAAAATAACTTGAGAAACTTCGGCATTTTGTAGTTATTTAGTATTTTTACATCAAAAATTCTATATGGTATTAATACCCTATAGAATTAACATTACTATATCTTAAATTGCCTGAAATTTGTTCGTATTACTCAGTGGGCGATATCGAGAGTGGTTAAAATTGCTTATTTGCACCAAATCTTTCAAAAAGCAAC
Organism: Spisula solida; assembly: GCA_947247005.1. Taxonomy (NCBI): domain Eukaryota; kingdom Metazoa; phylum Mollusca; class Bivalvia; order Venerida; family Mactridae; genus Spisula; species Spisula solida. Next base: position 13,578,234 of record OX365953.1, on the reverse strand, counting down.
TGTCAGTGGCTTTCTATTACATCAATACTTGGTTAGGTTGGAAAATCATGATATACAAAAGTTTAAAGTCATATAACGTATATTCTAAAATCACAAACAATTAAAAACCTATATTGGAAGCTCAAGGAAACTTAGTACCACCATGTCTTCTAGACCACTTTACATACAAGCAAAAACACTTCTAAGGGTTATGAACAATCGTATGCTCATTCAGATATATCAGCAAATAGTCATGATTATTGGTGTTTGTGACAAAAATGATGACATTGTTTTTTTACAAATTGACCCATTAAAACTGCCCAAATTAAATATTAGCGCAAACTACAGTAACTGTAGTCGATAGTTTGCAAATGAAATAGCGATCAACCAGACGTGGGTTCTTTGTAACACATTCAGATTGATAACCAAACATGATATAGCACATACAGAAACGCACCGCCTACTCGATAGCCTAGTAGTTGAGCATTCGCTTCGAGTGCTGGATGTCTCGGGTTGGATCCCAGACCGCGTCATCCCAAAGATGAAATAAATATTGTACCCCTTGTTAGACGCTCAGCAAAGAGGGAAACTTGCTTCTCTTATCTCATACCCTAATGGCGATTGATAACATCAGACATGAGGTGTCGAGGGTGATTAATATAAGTTGAAAAAACTTGTTCCACAATCGACCTAAACTAAGTTATATAAGTAAACGCACTGTTAAAGATACAATGCAGTAGGGTCGTACGCCATTTTCTTTATAAATCAAGCTCCTATCGTTCAAATTGGTAAATGTCATGTTTAACAAAGGTGATGTAAATTCCTTTAGATATTGAAGAAATGCTTTGCAATCGCAGTTCAGCAACTGGTTCGTAGGATTTCATGCTGATGCAGAGTAATGTGCCTTCACACGATGCGGCCAATAAACGCGCCTTTCTGAAAAGTGCGAAGGTGTTGAGCTTCACGACTTTCTTTATTCGCAAGGCATTGTCCATTGTGACATTTATCTTTTTCAAAAAATACATTGTCGGACAACCAAGCAAATGAAACTCTCGGTTAAGCTCTTGCCCTGTATATGCACAGAATAATAATAAAAACTTTTTAGCTCGACTTTTAGAAGAAAATAAGAGCTTATCCTGTCACTTGAGCGTCGTCGTCTGCATTGCAACAAGGTTAAATGTTTGGAAAATTAACATCAAAATAATCAAAGGGACTTAATCAAACTTTGAATACTTATTCATCATCACAACCTCTTCCTTACTATGAAGGCCCTAATTCTTCCTTGCTCGCTCCCTTATTTTTGAGCTATGACCATTTTATATTACGACTAGAAATGTGTTCACTGGACACATATGCCCCTGCTAAGTGCTGTTATCGGACACGTTTAATTAAAAAGTTATGCAAATGGAATATTTTGAAATAAAGTTGTTTGTAATTGTCTAAATGCGACATTGACCAGAATACAAGGGCTGGGTCTCTAAGTGTTAAATTGACCTTTGAGCTAGGGACCTCAGGATGCGAATGTTATCAAATTATTTTAAAATCCAATAAGATATAACAAAGTTACAACCCAGACACGATTTGTATAACTACTTGATCCTTTTAAATTTTGAAGTTCGACCTTGACATTTAATTTAGGGACATGAGTCTTAATGTGGTGAACATTTGTACCAAGTTATATAAATATCCAATAAGAAATAACATAGTTACACAGCGGACACAATCCACATGCCTATTTGAGCCTTTGACCTCAATTGTTAACTTGAGCTTTGGAGCTAGGGGCATGGGTCCTGCGCATAACACATCGTCTTGAAGGTATATTCATATCCATTGAGAAATGATTAAGTTACAGAACGGACACGATTTCACGCACAGGGCGAACACTATATCAAATTTGTTATAAACTTTAGTAAAACTTTAATAGTGTTTAGCCCATTGAACTCAAACTTCAAATACTTATTATCATCACCAAGACCTCTACTGGTACCTTACATAATTAAACCGTGACCTATATTTTGACCTAGCGAATTAAGGTTGTGTCTTGAGCTATAGACTTGGAATTTTTACCACTTACATTAAATTACAATTACACGTTGACATTTGCTGAGAAATCGCATATAAAAGGTTATCATGAATCGCGAGTAGGGCGATATCAGGTGAGCGAACTAGACCCTCTTGTTTGACTAAGAATATCAATAAATCAACGTTAAAGTTCCAAGTCTGCGATCTGTCTGTAGAAGGTATATCAAACCTGCTATACGTATCTATGAAGAACACATTTGTGATTATAATTTTGAAAGATGACAGTTTTGCTCGGCTGGTTTTAAGATATGTTTAGATTTTGGGGAAAACCAATGAAACTAACATTTGCATTTAACAAAAACAGTTTGACTTTTAACAACATAAAAATATGCATACAAGAACTTTCGCCTGTAAGGATCATACAGTGGAGTTTATTTAAGTCTGTTTAGGTTATTGTATTTAAAAAAAATACTTTAAATATGTTGATTTTCATTTTTGACCAAAAATGTTAATCGACAGACATGGTTGTAAGTAGCGTAACACTTCAAGAAGTTCTAAACAAGTAAACAAGATGGCAACATGAACCGACAACAAAAGGGCAACATGAACCGTAAACAAGATGGCAACATGAACCGACAACAAAAGGGCAACATGAACCGACAACAAGAGGACAACATGAACCGACAACACAACAAGAGGACAATATGAACTGACAACAAGATGGCAACAAGAACCGACAACAAGAGGGCAACATGAACCGACAACAAGTTTAAAACATGACCAGACAACAAGAGTACAACATGAACCGACAGCAACATGAACCGTAAACAAGATGGTAACATGAACCGACAACAAAAGGGCAACATGAACCGACAACAAAAGGACAACATGAACCGACAACGAAAGGACAACATGAACCGACAACAAGAAGGCAACATGAACCGATAACAAGAAAGCAACATGAACCGACAACAAGTTGAAAACATGAACCGACAACAAAAGGACGACATGAACCGACAACAAGAGGGCAACATGAACCGACAACAAAAACCGATAACAAGAAAGCAACATGAACCGACAACAAGTTGAAAACATGAACCGATAACAAGAGGACAACATGAACCGACACCAAGAACCGACAACACAATAAGAACCGACAACAAGAAGACAACATGAACCGACAACAAGAGGACAACATGAACCGAAAACACAACAATAGGACAACATGAACCGACAACAAGAGGGCAACATGTACCGACAACACAACAAGAGGTCAACATGAACCGACAACAAGATGACAACATGAACCGACAACAAGAGGGCAACATGAACCGACAACACGAGGACAACATGAACCGACAACAAGAACCGACAACACAACAATAGGACAACATGAACCGATAACAAGAGGACAACATGTACCGACAACACAACAAGACGACAACAAGAACCGACAAAAAGAGGACAACATGACCCGACAACAAGAGGACATCATGAACCGACAACAAGAGGACAACATGAACCGACAACACAACAAGCGGACAACATGAACCGACAACAACATGGCAGCAAGAACCGACAACAAGAGAGCAACACGAACCGACAACAAGTTAAAACATGAACCGACAACAAGAGGACAGCATGAACCGACAACAAGAGGGCAACATGAACCGACAACAAGAGGTCAACATGAACCGACACCAAGAGGACAGCATATAATGCATGCAATCATGAAAAAGAATAAACCGTTATATCCGATACAGGGGAAAACATGAATTTAACATTGATCGAAAGTTATTACAAGGGATGCGATATTCACTGGACAATCAGTCTACACATATACTAAAACGGACAAAACGTGAAAACATATAATAACCACATCGTATATGTACATTAAATTTTGTTTCTACATGGTTAAAATTATTTTGCAATTTGCGACGTTCTCGAAAGCTGTTGGTAAAATACTGTGGATTACAAGGGGTATTAGGCATATAAGCATGCTTACCTTATTAACAAAGTTAATGCTCTAATCCATACTATCTGTTAATTTCCATGTACGTGTCATATCTTCGTATTGGCGAAACTTCTGAAACTCACAGAACGTGATAGTCGATTGCATGTTCACAACTTCGTTTTCAGAATATTATTTTTGTTGATGTTTTGTCCTGGGAATGAAAGGAAATCAGATTATCATTTCTAATGATTTCGTCACGTCATACATATCGTACGTATGACAAACCAAATGCGTCTGAGAATAAGAATTTTACTAGAAATGTTAAAAGTTTAACTTAGGTGGAAGTGTTAGGAAATGATGAAATAAGTTATGCATCTGCACAAAGGAATGAACAACTTGACACTTTACTTAATATTAACTTCATGCATATGCATGTATATCGTTCATACAAATGTATATAAACCTCGTACTGTTATGGTTACAAGGGAGACGATTGACCCAGGATTTATGTACTAAAGGCATTCAGCAAAGGTGGACACAAAATGGTCTAACTTCCGAGAACATTTGAAACATTACACATTTATCATTACGATTAGATTGACACCGGGGCATTGTCATTAAATGACCAACCATTTACAGATGACAAAATAATCCGCCTTTCTCCATTTCCGTTTGTACTTATTCATAGCGCCATACGCTTGGCTGTCTATTCATTTATTCTAACTGTCGATTACGGTACATGTAGCAATAAAAGAGATGAAACATTATTGCTATCAGGGTTTGGTTTCACGGCGGTGTCTTCACTTCTTGAAGGCTAAGGGATATAATAACAACATATTTTAACGATTCGTATAATAAAAAACTAAAATAATTTGCTAGTTTAGTCGGTTCACTTTGTGTGTTCCTGTTTAAGTGTTTTGCAGCAAACTTTAGTATTATTAGTTTTTTTTAAATATGTCGTCTGTGACATTCAAATAATCAAATTATACCGTACAACGTTATCTTCTAATAGATTACAAGATCACAGTGCAAACAACACATCTGAATCAAGTGATTTGTGCAATTGATGAATGAAAATTTAGTACCACACTGCTGCTTAATACAATACAATTATGCTACACTGAGGAAGACTAAAATGCAACTTAAGACATTCATGTTCCCGACTTAAGTTGAAACATTTGTCATTAAATTTTCGTATCATTACAAGGTAAAGCTTCACTAGTGCTTATAGAGCCAGACAAAAGAGTGGTCTTATTAGCGAATCGGATTTTGTTCTAAATATTGGGTCTTTATATACCGTTTCATTTAAGGCCGAATTAAGTTGTCCCTATTCGAAAACGTCGTACGGGGCAATTTTCGATGTAACTTATATTATGCTATATATACATGAATTAAGAAGCATTTACTTAATAAAATAACATACTTTTACTATGATTAAGGAAGCATTTTTCAATATTATTGTGAAGGTAGATTTAAAAAAAATGAAATATTGTTTGTTCATTATTAAATTATATTTAGTGAAAAATATATCATTTTATTTTTATGGTTACAAATGGTTCCTTAGTTTAATGTGAAAAGTGTTAATTATCCCCCTAAGGGATATAGTAATAGTAAGCGTCCATTCGTCCGTCCCATATTTTGTCCGGAGCATAATTCGTAAACAATTTGAGGTATTAACTTGAAACTTGGTGTTTGAATAGATGGCAATTAGGAGAAGTGTAATAACCACGAACCATAAATTTATATGGCCTAGTTTTGAAATTATCTCCCCTTGTTTCATTTTGAAATAATTTTTTGTCTAGAGCATAACTTAAACTATTTAAGATTAGATATCGATTTGAAACTTTATACACTCAGCAAAACTTATCAGTACACACTTAGTTTTTCCGTTAATTACTACTTTTTTTTATTTATTTTTTTTTTCATAAAATGTTGTGCACACGGTATTGACTACCACATGATTGGATTAATAAAGCGTTCTTCAAAATGAAATACAGCGGTTCATTGAACCATAAAACATCAAAACCCGTAAAATTACTGAGAAGTTGCCCGTACGTGCAATTTTTTACGTATGGTAAATTTGAATTTTAGATATATCGACAAATTCAAAAAACACAAAATAAATCGATTTTTCATTCAACAATATGGTGGTTATTCACCTTTGAAAATATGTTTTCATTGTTATGGTCAAGGGAGGTAACCCTGTCGGAAATTGCATTTTTAATGTAAAGTCGGTACTTCTAAACCTAAATTGGGCTTTGTTCTTATCATTATTATCTTTATTTCTGTCTCGGTGATAAGAACATGCATTTGTAAACGAACGTAATTAGCGATGCGGGCACATATCTGCATTAGCAACCTGACAAACGTCCGACGAACACATGACAAAAAAGTGTGACTTTAGATTCTGGTGATGTCATTATTTGTTTATTCTGTTAGTGGCAATTGCAATCAGATGTTCAAAACATCAGTTGTATTGTAATTCAACACATCCAAGCTACATACATGTATGTTGAACATTTCAGCAAGATCAAACACGTATTGAACGAGCTATGGGTAAATAAACACATGTGTACTTATAAGTTTTGTTGAGTGTATAGATGGCAATTAGGAGAAGTGCAGTGACCAAGAACCATAACTCTTTGTAGTCCAGTTTTGAAATTATCTCCCTTTGTTTATTTTTAAGAGTACAGTTATATGGCGGAAAATATTATATATTTTGTTTAGATTATGGGAATTTATGTAAGGGAGAAAGTACAAGTAACTGTCCATTCCTGAGAAATAATCGAGACGAGGCACCGAGGCTCGCGCGGTCTACACTTTTTAGTAAAGATTTGCTCATGAGTGTGATTGTGTCTAAGAAGGCCTTCGGGCTGCAACATTTTGATGATGATGTCGTTGAAAGAACAGTGAAGTTTACATCCAAAGGGGCTAAAGTTACTGATATTTTGGTGTTGTTGCGTGCCAATGGTGTTTCACCTGATGACGTTGAGACGGTTGCTGTGGGTAAACCGACTGAAGATGGACAAATCTATCGAAGATGCCGAACGTATAAGGTCAGTGTCGCCACTTATTTTTAAGGGCAAAACATTTCATATGGTGTCTTTTGGCAAGTAAATGCTCAGTGTTAGGGTTCACTGGTTGCCCGTGTACATCAAGGACACGGCGATAAAGTCTGTGTTAGCCGATTATGGCAAGGTCCTTCATGTGAAACACCTTACGTCCAATTTTCATGGAACTGCCATACGTAATGGGATCAGGGAGATCACCATGGAGGTGACCGAGGTCGAGAGGATGCGGATTCCTCACTTGCTGAGCTTTGACGATGGAATTTCTGTTCTACTCACCACAGCTGGGAGGCCGCCTCTATGTCTGCGTTGCTCCCATGTTGGCCACGTCCGTCGGGATTGTCCCTACCAGAGGAGACAGTATATTAGGTCTTATGCTTATGTTGCTGGGGGTGAGGAAAACTATGTTGAGTCGACCGCTACTGGTAATAGTGCTGTGGATGTGGCTACGTCCCAGCAGTCAGAGTATCGGGCTGAGTATATTCAGGTGGTAGTGGAAGGTGGGTCTGAGTCTGAGGAGGGGTGCCTCGTCATCGACGAGACGCAGAGCATGGACGAGGAATCTCGAGGTGCCAAACGTTCTGTAGAGGAGGAGGGGGCCGTTGAGGTTTCTGGGGTGATGGGAGATTCTTTTAATGGTATCTTCCCTCCTCAGATGGTGAATCGTTCCGCTGGGGGTTTACCTTTGGGTCCGGGGGCGAGTATGATCCGGCTTTTGTCAGCAACAGGTTTGGACTGTTGTCGCCTGGCTCGTCTCAGGACACAGATGTGGAAGCCTTATTGTTATAAGTGAACTGTCATGATTTATGTTTCTCCCAATGGATTACGATTTTTGCCTACTGATTTATACTGTTTACATTTTTGGTGGTATCGACCCGGACCGTCTTAAACCGATTATGATTATGCCTGTCGCGTGTTTTAGGGTAATTAATTTATTACATGTATCTGTAATGTTTCTAAATTTTGATACTTACCTATCTTGTATTGATTGTATAATTTAGTTATAAGATCGTATGCATATATTATTGTTCATAGTCTTACTATGTCAAAAACCTGTGGATCTAGCCCAGCAAACAATTGACGTTGTATTAACGTTGTATGAACGTTAGACTCCAACGTTGGGAAAAGTTGGATTCTGCAAACTTTTCTATCGTTATATGTCGTCATTTTCTAACGTCCATACAACGTCGGATTCCAACCAAATATCAACTTGAATCTAACCTTTTTCCAACAAAAATCTGACCAAAATCCAACCTTCTCCCAAACACTTTCTAACGTCAATTGCAACCATTTCCTAACCAAATTCAAATCTTTTCCCCAAAATAATTCTAACCATTCCTTTCTTTCCTTCAGTCTAGGTTATCATAGATGAACACATCTGCCGGATTAAAAGAAAATTTTATTTCAAATGTCATCTCTAGTGCTGCATGATATACAGTGCTTTACATTTTCATGACAAAACATTGAACACAGCATAAACAAGAACACCGCGAAGTGGCATCAACGCTTGTCTGTTTAACATGGAGACAACAGATAATAATGTTACCAAATGTGGTTTATCAGCTTCCAAGTTCTAAGTCGATCGAATAATGAATAGTTACTGAGGAAACTGCCTCGTCACACTCTAGGTCCGAGAAGCATTCTTCCAACTCCTACAGTAGTGTAGTTTACAAGATATAAGTTCTTGCTATTCTTCAAATAGGCGTTGGAGATTCTTTTTTAACAGCGCTGCCACCATGCCAGTTGTTGGAGTAAGGAGAAATCAATGACGAACTTCGATCAACAATTAAGGTAATTGCGTACTCTTCAGTTGAGCGGAAGTTTAGAAATTGGTGTAAATAAGACGCATTGAAAGCGTCTGACTATCATGATGAAATATAGTACGAAAAAATTAAAATTGATATGTCAGCATGTTCTCATGTCATAAAATAGCGAATGTACTGTATAGTTATTACTATATTATACTATAATAAACTTGCAGAATAAAGCTATAGCGGAACTTTTACGTGCCATTTATTCCAAATATTAGAAACACCAACACTCGCGAATACTAGCTACAACGTACGTGAAACGTTTTATAATGAGCCCACACAAAATTTTACTCAAGTTTTAATATTTGTTTATAGCAAGCATCCCGACCACTTTAGAGAAAGGTTCTTTCGCATTTATTTCGTAAGAATATAGAAAGGTTAAAGCAAAATAATGAAAAATGAAAAACAAATTATAGCGAAAACGGGATACAACGTATTCAAAACGTTGATGTATTGTGTAAACTCCTGGTTTTCGACATTTCCGAAATCACTAAAGTGTCAATTAAAACATTCTAGCCGAGCAACTGCCATGAAATATGGGATAAAGCTTCTATTATAGTTACTCTACTTGTTGCATGTACGAAAACAGTATGTTGTTCAACAATATTTTTCGTAAAACTTAAAAATGAAAAATCACATATTTTAAAATATCATTTAAAAATACATATAACATGCATATTCTAAAACAAACGTTATCGTATGATTCCGTATATACAAAATTTCGTGCAGGCCAAGTTTCATGTAAATAAATGCCAAACTTTTTCGGTAAAATGCAAATATCAGTTTTAGGGGGTTTCCCCAAAATCTTAAAATATCTTAAAAACTAGCCGAGCAAAACTGTTATGGGTTTGCACAATCACTCTTATGGGTGTATTCTTCATAAAAATCAGGTGTTTGATACCTCTTGTACAGAAAAATTATAAGAGTTAGCAATTACCTTAAATGCGTTTATTCGCAGCAAATGGTAAAACTAAAAAACGAAGGGGAACAACTTAAGCAATTCCTGTATGTGTATAAAACCCGGACTATCTACGGTCTACCAATAACGTAATCATATCGTGAAGGAAATTCATTTTTTTTCTTTGAAAAAAATTGTCTTAGAGTTCAAAACAATTTCAAAGACCAAATAAAAATGTTCTAACACTACCTCGTAACAGAGCCAATGCAATTCTGTAATTTCTTCGGTTTTATAATCGCTCGTAAACATTAACAGTGTGGCAATACCACGTGACTAAATACTACAGTCCAAAGAAGAAAATTGTAAACAAAACCTCCACTTCGCGAAGGAAAATAGGCATAAGTATTTTATTTCTTCACCAATTTCTATGAAATATAGACCACGCTAAGGGAAAAAATATAAGGGTTCCGCCATATATAGTTTATTTCTCCGTAGCTTGACCGTTTTTTCAATTACCCTGAGAAACCTTGGAAAAAATTTGTGTGAGAGCGGACTACAGTATCAAGCCTTTTCGTTTTCCTGGTATTATCTACTCCATGCGTGATTGAAGAGTCATGTTTACACCTTCCGGGAACACCGGAGGCAATTTTGCAACAAATAAAATACATATTATAACAATGCATGGCACAAATATGAATTTTCTTTTAATTTGCAATTATGACTACAGTTCCAAGAAAAAATATTCAGACTACAGTTCAAAGCTGTTTTCAGAATTTACAATACTTTGAATGTTTATTTCAATGTATATCTTGTATTGTTATATATATGTATATATGTATTATCCCATAGCATGAATTGTCTCGACAATACCCAGCTATGTATGGAAGACACCATTTCATGTTGTTTTCTGAATAAACATATTCTATTCTATTCTACAATAAAACCAAGCAACGTGTCGCCCCTGATGCTATTTTTGGCAACATTACACACACTACAATATTCTGTATTTGGTCAGGTGTTATTTGTAACAACATATTATACCGAATTTAAAAACACAAACACGCACATTGGTAACAGTAGTTTACAATATATGCATGTAGATCTAGTAATTGATAATAAGCTTGCGTATGGGTAATTTTGAGTAATTTCAATACGCGCATTTGATGTTTGATCTAAATTATATATTGCACGGTGCCATCGATTTTCATCACTCGTAGACACCGTACAGCGGATATAACATATAGTCCGTATTTATAACAATACATCATTGTTGAGCGTCAGGTCAGTTTGTCTGTGCTTGAAAGTCTTGGTTTTCATGATTTATAAGTGCCTACATATCAAGGTCATGGATACGCCAATGTGACTATGTCTCATTTGCTGCAGGATCAGACTTATCTGATCATATTGCCTAATTAAAGTTTGAAGCAAATGCTGCAAAAACTGTAGGAGGAGTTGCGTCCACAAGAACTGTTCACTATATATTGTATAGTGCATAAAAGTACAAAGGGCCATAATTCTGTCAAAAATCGTCGCAGCGCAAATTCTTTCCTTTAAGCACATCTACATGTTGAGGTTGTTCATCTGTTAAAGTTTGAATCAAATGCTGCCAAAACTGTAGGAGGACTTACGTCCACAAGAATGCGTCTACGGACGGACGGACGGACGGACGACGGACCGGACGACGGACGGACGGACGGACAAGCTGAATCCAGTATACCCCCCCCCCCTTACAACTCGTTGTGCGGGGGGTATAATTAAAGGAATAAAAAGGTGTGCATAATTTGTTTCAGCATGCAATTTAAGCGCCCGTAGACTGAGGGTAAAATAGCTTATAACACGTCCCCAATTATTTCGTACCAAATAAGACAGAATTGAACAATTTAGCAATAACAATATTTTGGTTACGAAGGCAATACTACGTACTTAAATCACGTGCCTTCCTATTTTTAGCTCACATGTCACAAAGTGACAGAGTTAGCTTTGTGATGACTCGTCGTCCGTCCGTCCGTCGTTCGTCCGTCCGTCAACAATTTGCTTGTTGCTTGTGTAGACACTAGAGGTCACACTTTTGACCTAATCTTTATCCAACGTGGTCACATTGATCATCTCAACAAAATCTAGGACAAGTTCGATATTGGGTCATCCGGGATAAAAAACTAGGTCACAAGGTCAAATCATAGAAAAACCTTTTGTAGGCACTAGAAGTCACAATGTTGACCTAATCTTTATGAAACTTGGTCATAATGATCATCTCAACCAAATCTAGGTCAAGATATATATTTGGTCATCCGGGATCAAAAACAAGGTCACAATATCAAATCATAGAAAAACCTTGTATAGTCACTTGAGATCACAATTTTGACCTAATCATTTTGAAACTTTGTCGCAATGATCATCTTAATAAAATCGAAGTCAATTTATGATTGGGTCATCTGGAATCAAAAACTAGGTCACTAGGTCAAATAATAGAAAAACCCTTGTGTTAATTCACGAGAGGTCACCATTTTAGCCTAATCCTTATGAAACTTGATCACAATGATCATCCCAACAAAATCTAGTTAAAGTGTTATATCGGGTCATCTGGGGCTAAGAACTAGGTCACAAGGTCAAATCACATGGCTTGGGTGTACTGCTACGACAGGTGAGCGACCTAGTGCCATAGGGTCCTCTTGTTTTAGATTCAAACCACGTACTACGGAGTCAAAATGAGGAATCCAACACCAGTACAGGACTGCTATCCTCGGTGCAACAGAAAAATAGATCATGTTAATGGAAAGTTTCATAATGATTAGATCCCGTACACAATGCAATGTTTTCCTTCAGTCGATTGCTTGTTAGTTGGTGTTTGCTTGCGAGAGTTCCAACATAGGTTAAGACCATGGAAGATATAAGTTTAAATCAGAGTCCTGGGAAGTGCATACTTGAGCTGAAATAAAAGGAAAGTATAGTATACGAAACGTCAGAGCAAATTACAACATTGGTGTTTTAAAATAAACATTCCGCTGCTTAAATTTGTTCACTTCAAGTGAATCACATGAATATTTACAAAAATGTGATTAAAAACTTAGAGTCGTGTGAAATCGACATCCACTTTTACTTTCGTTTTCGTGCGAAGTATAGGGGGCTATATCCGCCATATGGTGTCTACCATTGGTGAATATCGATGGCACCGTCCAATACATAATTTAGATCAAACATCAAATGCACTAATGGAAATTACTAAAAAATACCCGTACGCAAACTTATTATCAATTACTATATGTATATACTTTAAACTTCTGTTACCCATGTGCGTGTTTATGTTCTTAAATGATATAAAATGTGTCGTAAAAAATAAAACCTGACCAAATAAAGAATACTTTAGTGTGTGTATTGTTGACAAAAATAGCACCAGGGGCAAAACGTTGCTTGGTATTATGGTAAATTCTGAAAACAGCTTTGAACTGTAGTCTGAATATTTTTTCTTGGAACTGTAGCCATAATTGCAAATTGAAAGAAAATGTCATATAAGTGCCATGTATTGTTATAATATGTATTTTATTTGTTGCGAAATTGCCTCCGGTGTTCCCGGAAGGTGTAAACATGACTCTTCAATCACACATGGAGCAGATAATACCAGGAAAACGAAAAGGCTTGATACTGTAGTCCGCTCTCACACAAATTTTTTCAAAGGTTTCTCAGGGTAATTGAAAAAACGGTCAAGCTACGAAGAAATATACTATATATGGCGGAACCCTTATATTTTTTCCCTTAGCGTGGTCTATATTTCATAGAAATTGGTGAAGAAATAAAATACTTATGCCTATTTTCCTTCGCGAAGTGGAGGTTTTGTTTACAATTTTCTTCTTTGGACTGTAGTATTTAGTCACGTGGTATTGCCACACTGATTAATGCATGTCTCAATTTTCATTATGTTTCTTTTATTTAATATATTATTCAATTAACTGAATAACCATAATAGGTATTCCTACTAGGAATATTAAAGACGAGAGATGCTCTGAAAAAAATTTCGCAGATCTTTCTAAAACTATATTTTCGAATCTAAATATAAAAGAATCTAGCGCCACCAAGCGGCCATATTCTACAACACGATACTCAATGGAACTAATCAGTGAATGTTACTATCGCGCATTATCAACTGTTGCGGTGCATGTTTTAAAACCTTTGTTTGATAAAAAAATCAAATTAAACAACTAAACAATGATATTTAACTAATATTACCACCCTGACCAGAAATGAACGTTAGTACAACGTTATGAAACGACGTTGGATTAACGTTTGTGTTTTAATGTTGTATTAACGTTGGATTTTGGTTGCTGACCAACTAACCAACCTACAACCATAATCCAACGTTATATAACGTCGGGTGTTTGCAGGGAGTATTTGTCAGTGTATATTATAGTCATGCCATAAATGAAACATTTATCTATTACTCTATATTGCTTTCTATAAATGTCACATGTTTAACATCATGTGTGTTACATTGCATTCTATGCAGTGTAGTACAATGTTCATATAACATGTTTCCATTTATCTTTACACATAATTTATTAGTCATGTCACCACAATTCCACGTCATTATAGTACGTCACAGCAGTGGCGTATCATCAGGCCATATCGTGTAGTTTACACCGTACACATGTTTACATTTAAACCTTGTTTTTAAATACAATTTGATTTTTCATGGCTGAATTTAATATATATAAATTAAATATTAACGGATTGAAATCCAAAAATCGTCAGTTGTACCTTAAAGAGTTTATTAAGGACAATAATTTCGATATTCTCTGTATACAAGAAACTCATATTGACACATATTGGGGAGAAAAATCTATTGAAATATTATTAGGATTAGAACACAAAATAATATGAAGTTACGGTCACGGTAGAAGTAATGGTGTTGCTATTATAGTTTTAAACCCCATTATTAAGTGTTGTAAGTTTCAGTGTGATACTTCAGAACCTGTTGACTCTTCGTTGAATGATCTATTTCTCAATAATTTACCTCAAGTGCCGTGTGACGATAATGTACTATTAGAACGACATTTTAATAAAGCAGAAATTTTACATGTATTGAAAGAAATGGACAGAAATAAATCTTCAGGTACCGATGGACTGTCATTGAGGTTTTATATTAAATTTTACCATTTACTTTGTGACACTCTTGAAAATTTGTTTCGTTTGTGTTTTGATATCGGAATTATGTCCGAATCTAAAAAACTGTCGTAAATTACATTATTATGCAAAGACAAAGATAATGCTACTTCTATGAAAAACTATTTCTGTGCTAAATATGGACAGAAAAATAGTATCACAAGTAATTTCAAACCGGCTTTCTAATATTTTACCAAAGATTATTCGAATACATGTTCTATCCGTGGAAGATCTATTTTTGATAACATACATTAAAGCGTAATATTTTCGATTATGTTGAGCAAAAACAATTATCTGCTTGTGTTATTAATTTAGACCAAGAAGAGGCTTTTGACAGGGTTCCTTGGTCATACATGAATGCTACTTTAAATGCTTGTGGAATTAGTCCGAACTTTATTAGGTTATCACTTCGGATATGATTTAAATACAGATCGCATTTTGTCAAAGTTATTCTTACAGTTCACAAGAACATTAAATCTAATTTCTACAAGAAATAACTCGTTAAAAGGCAAAAGTACTGTTTTAAACTAGTTAGCATTTTCAAAGACTTTATATTACCTGACGGCAAATATTACGCCATCTCACTACATGACTATGTTTCAGAAAGCATCTTTCAAGTTTATTTGGAACTCACAATTCGAACCTTTTGCTCGAAAGACACTCTACTTACCGTTTAAGGAAGGTGGTCTTAATGTCCCAAACTTTGAAATTAAATTGCAAGCTCTACTGTAATGTCATGTACAAAAAATATTTTTAGACATGCAAACGCCATTGGTATATTTTACCAAGTATTGGATTGAATTTGAGAAAATTTAATTCCACTCTAGCCAGTAACAATTTTCCACAAAGTGCGGAATTTGTTCTTCCATTTTATAAGTGTGTTTAAACATTGTCAAGAAGGTCATAACACTAAATCCAAATACGTCCTTTGCTGGCCTTCCCACTAGATTATTTTATGATGTTCTCATAAACAGAAATGATGTTAATGTAAAAAGCAAACGATTATTCCCTAATATTAACCATGAAAATGTTCAAAACATTTTCTCAAGCTCCATTGATCCAAGTCATAGAAATATATTTGTTATAGATCAGCACATGATGTTGTTTTTGTGAATTATTATCTTTATCTGAAGAAAATAAGCAAGAATACAAAATGTTACTTTTGCAATAATATTGAAACTGTGTCCCATCTGTTTTTAGAATGTTCGTACTTGTTACATTTGAACAAAATTGTTCTTAAATTTTTACAACTAATTTGTGAAAGTGGGGTGACTTTTTCAGAAAAGTCATTTTGTTTCCTAGACTTACCCCATTTAGACAAAAATATTTTGTATTAGTGCTTAGTTATCTTATCTGTATCTAGATTTGTTATCTGCCAGGCTAGGAATTTGGCCAGACATCACAATGTTGTTTTATCCCAATTACGTATAATTGAACGTTTTTTATCGTTATTGGGATATAGAATATATGTTGATAGCTATAGGCTAAATGCAATTGTATTTCTTGATTCATGGGCTCAACATGGGCTATGCTCATTAATGCTAAGGTCACATTTGCCCTACGAGCTCCGTCCGAGTTGATTTTGGCAAACCCGCACGGCGTCCGTACGGACATTGATGACTATTACGAGCATCGTACGGATTTTCTGAACTCGTACGAGCATCGTACGTATATCGTTTCAATGCATCTCTATAGGTAGTTCTTGGTCCGTACGAGCTTTGACCAGACGCTACGAACATACAAAAACCGTTAGGATTCCAAAAATTGTGAACTCGTACGAGTTGATAAATTCGTACGTATATCGTACGAGCTTTGTGACCCAAGCATTACGGAACATCATTGTGATTTTGATGATATGATGTTTTCAGTATATTATCAATTTAACGTAATCCGTCCATCATTAGCCGACGTAATTTCGTGTTATTACGGGAAACTTCGGTACCGTCCGGAAAATATTACAAACATCCGTAAACATTAAATATTTTTATTTTACGGTATTCACATCAATAAAATTAATCTACTTAATAAATTATTTCTTGGCAATTAGATTTCAGGGGGGATAAACACGTGACCATAATTTGAAACAAGATGGCGGCGTAGACGCGAATATTATCGTTTTGGGACTATTATTTCAAGGTGAGTACGGAATTTAAACATCTTACATACCCTATCATATATGGTACTTAAAACGCGCTTTCCAGCGGTGTATAATATGCTTGTCTGGTATGTTTACTTTCTGAGAACATTAAGACCAAAATTTCGAGTCCAGAACAAGAAGCCATGGTGTTTTTCACGCTATTGATAAATTTTAGTGTTTTTGTGACCAAATCGCACTTTTGTGGAGTATTTAAAGCAACTACTTACAAGAAATAGTTTATAATGTATGTCAGCACAAGTCATTGGCTCATATTTAATGTATTACGAGATTTATCAATTCTGAATGAATTGGTGCATCCTACCCAGAAAGAAACGATGATGCATTTCACGTCCAATCCACAACAAAGAATGGTGCATTTCACGCGGACATGTATTTTATTACAGAAATGAGTGTTATTTTCTCATATAAATTGTATAAAGCATGCATCCTGACATCTCTTATTGTAATTCACGAGTCGTATCTTATATACAAAATGTACATGTAGTACGCTGGAGATAACACTAGCCTTTGTTTGCAATTAAAAATGACAATTAAATGCATTTCCAATCTCTTATTTTGTTCATAATCACTTTAAAAAGGATATTTAATCTCAGACTACACCTGAAGCTAGCGTCAAGTGTACCGTGCAGTGTTTATATTGTCATTTTCATTTGTAAACCTACAGTGGGGAAATTCCCCGATTAGCAATTATGAATGAAAATTGCCCGACCGGGCAAAAAAATGGTCATTTATTTATACCTTTGAAGACTAACCTTGGCAAAACGATATTTGACCAAGCGATAATCTGAACAAATGCTTCATATCACATTGTTTATATTCAAGATACTACCGTTCAAAGTTCCTTTGAAATGTCTAGATTCTAAGATATAACCTTAAAAACTGCCTTATTCGACCACAGTCTAATTTCATTGTATTAACTTGTCAGCTTCGGAAACTTCTACTATTCAAAATGTATTTACTTACCTAATCAGCAAAGTGAACATAAAGCACTTAGTATATCTCAGAATAATGTGAAATAGTTCTGAACGGTAAGATTTAAGATAAACCGTTTGTAGTACGAAATATGCAATCAGATTGTCTTTATGTCAAATATCCATATGCACAGGTTAGATTTTCGAAAGTGTACGTTTCTATTGCCCAATCAGGTAATTTATGGAGCAAAAGTTCCCGATCGGGTAAGTAGTTAAGGGAATTCCCGAATTTCCCGATCGGGCACTTTCCTCCACTGACAAAGGCCAATGTTGTCATGGGCTTACTTTACATAAATATAACCCCTTGAACACATTTTTCTTGTAGGATGGTGCGTGAACGAAGCTACAAAGACCTCGTCGCCGAAAATCTTGCTGCAGCACACCAGCGTTTAAAGACTTCTAGATCGTTTACTGATAATAGATTATACAACCTTGTCATACGAGGAATATAACATAATAATCAGCAAAATAAAAAGTACCCACATTTAATGTGTTTATATGACAATGCTTAATGAAAACATATGCAAGTAGAAACATTGTGGCTATTGACTGCTCACCCTACTAAAGAATTCCATACAAAGGAACGCTGTAATTCTGACCATGACGGGGAATAACTAATTTTTTGTTCAAAAAGCATTATGTTTATTGAAACAATAACTCCATACAGTTGAACTGTTCTTTTCTGGCTATAAACATCAATACAGGTAATATTGTTAAGGAAATCAATTTTGATATCAACAATGTCTAAAGTATTTTATTGCAAATTGAGTCAAACTTAGGTATTTTTCAAATTACCTCCCTTCGAATTAAAATACGAACATTTTTACCGTGGCGTTTGTGATCAACTCTAAGCAAACATTGTTGATATCTTCAATGGAATGTGTCAATTAAAAAGCAATATAATGTTCATTTATCAATGGGGGTAATTGCCCGATCATGAAATTCTGCTCGAAAAAACGCCTGATCGGGCAATAAAATGGTCAATTTAAACAAACGTCAGAAGAACTGACCAGTGCATAACGATATTTGACCAAGCGAAAGTCTGAACACACGTATCATATCACAAAGGGTATTTCGAAGATACTATCGTTCAAATTTCCCCTGATTGTCTATAGATTCTGAGATTTCTAGCCTTAAAAACTACCCATTTTGCCGATTATCTGAACACATGTATCATATGACAAAGGGTATATCTAAGATACTATCGTTCATATTTCCCTTCAATTGTCTATAGATTCTGAGATTTCTAGCCTTAAAAACTACCAATTCTGCCGGTCTAAATTCATTGGGTTCACTTGCCCGTTTTTTTGGCAACTTTCTACTATTCAAAATATATTTACTTGCCCGATCGGGTAGTTTAAATGGCCAAAACGGGAAAGTGAACAAAAACCAAAAAAATCGGAATCTTGACAATGTAAAATATTTATGAACGGTAGGATAAAGGTGCTATCCGATCATCTCCATGTCAAATATCCTTATGTACAGGTTAGTTTTTTTAAATGGTGGGCGTTTCTATCGACCGATCAGGCAATTTTTGGAGCAAAATTTCCCGATCGGGCAAATGGTAAGGGGAATCTCGATTTGCCCAATCGAGCAATATCCTCCACTAAATTGCATATAAATAATGTGATACCTTTATCATAAGGCACGTCTGATTGCAACAAAACAAAGGAGCATTTAATACAATATAACATATTAGCTCAAAGCAATCTCTGTGCAAACACTCAAATTACTTTGTTATGCGTATAATTAAGTAGTTTGACCTATCAAAAATAAGTTATCCATACTTCTACATTTAGTTTTGTATTCTTGATATAATTTCACGCCCATCTATGACTAATCAAACCACGACTTGACAAACCTGTTTTCCTGGACTGTATTCTAACACGGACATGAATGTGTGATATATAATTCCACAATTCTAAACAGTACCAACTTAATATTTTAAAACGAGCCGGGTTCTTCTCCACAGACACAAGCAACACGGATGAGGCGTCTGTGGCGTCTCATGTGATCACGAAGACCCGCTATGCTTCGAAGTTCTTAAGACCTTTCCACACACGCTGTTTAGTCTTGCTGTTCTCATGTCTTCAATCATATCTAAGAAATGATATAATTGTTAGTTAGATAACAAGTACTGACACTTTAAGTACAATAACATACTAGGACAGTTCCGGTTTATTATTCACTCATGAGTTTCAAAACATGCATATGTTATTGTTTATCTGTTGTACAACATCCCGATGTATCCATTTGTCATATCCAAATGTCCAGGTTACATAGCTATTTTTAGAATTTATGTTGGAAGTTCCGGATGTAGCTATTTTTCGGATATAAGAGTGTTACACCAAGCAAAAAAGTTCTGAAGTATGTACACGACTAACTTCTAGTACCTCCTTGAAGACACTGCAATATATATAAATACACAACGCGTTAATTAGAGCCCCGCAACAAATAACTTGACAACCATCATAGGTATCGACTTCAAACTTTACATTATAAAAACAGTACGCTGTTTTTTGGCAAGTTACATTACTCTTGCAGGACATGTGTTATGCTGCGCATACTTGTCCATATCATAACAGACCCACCCCCATGTCGATCGTGCATAACAAGGCAGACGTCAGCATATCGTTCTAGGACTTCTCCTCACCCTATCGGTCTATCTAGGAAATCTACAAAATCTCATCGTAAAGAGTACATGAGTCCAATCTTGCACTGTCCATTCAAGATAGTAAATGGTTCAGCCTACGCGTTCTATGTGACATGTTTGGCCCCAAGGATATATGTCTCATGGACACACCCGTCTGCAACCTCCCTGCACCCCGTTCAATTAAAGTGGAGAAAAAGCGCGTCCATGCCTTGATTTACCATAATTTCTAATGTAAGTTACAAAAAATAGAACGTGTCTTTGAGAGTACAAGAAACATCAATTATGGAGGTTCTTCTTTCGGTTTAGTACAGGTCCCACTCTGGGGCAATATCGTACTACACTGTAAAATAGTGTTTAGGGCCTAAACATTTTTCATAACGCGTTAGCTGTTTCCTTTTTTACGCGTTTAGACAGCTAAACATGTAAGTCAGCTAAACATGTAATGAATTATGTTTAGGTGCTAAACATGTTTAGACCCTTAACATGTGTCTTTCCTACACATGTAACCGAATAATGTGTCCAGGCAGTAAACACGTGTCCATGCTCAACATGTAAAAGCCAAACATGTTTAGGTGGTAAACACATTCAGAATCTAAACATGTAGTGCAACAGCAGAAAATTTTTTTTTTGGTTTTTCATAAAATTATTCAGCACATATGGTACAAATAAGACAACAAACCGCACAGCAGTTTGTAACCTGCTTCTTTTAATTATATGCCTAAATGTATAAAATACAAGCAAGTTGATGGTAATGAATTGTAGATTGGTATATACGAGGGGTGATCGCGAAGTTCGTATAATTTGCTTATAAATTATTTATTCTTAGTTAAATATTGATGAAACTTCACTATCAGGATGATCAACATGATAGAAGTTGAAATATAGAACGGAATACAAATCCGCCAACTTATGCGACAATTAACGGTACCCTTGGCAACGCTACTACACGTGGTTGCAGCACACCAAAATTAAAACGTTTTTCATTTTTCGTTCTCCTGAAACAATGCCGTTTGGAAAGTCTTGTGTGTGATTAAAATTCACGCAAATAAATCACATCATACGTCAACGTCATGGAGTCATTTCCATAGAATATGATGTTGTTTACTACATTCGCTATCAAATTAGTACTGTGTTTATCTGAACAGTCAATGAAAACGGAAACAACGTCATGACGTCAACGGGTGACATTGAATTGAGGCGCGTTACAGAATGTTGCATGGGAATGTGGAAAAACACTGACTGAAACCAATAAAAAGATTAAAATGTGCGATAATTTAAAAGCGTATAGTCCGGCAGTTACTAACATACAACGCAGACGATTCAAAGAAAACAGACGATCAATTCAAGTCAACAATAGAGAAAGGTTGCCATCGACAGTTCTTCCGTGTGTACGTGAAAAGACAGACGTAACACCATTAGACGAAAGAGCTAGGTAAGCGGAATATCCGATATTCGTAGCCTTGTGTCGTGACTTCGTGGGAAACGTGCTCCATACATTGGACCTACATTTCGTTTGACGTTGTGTGACGTCGTTTAGTTTTCTAGCGTGCGGCGTCTATGCATAGTGGCTGTTTAGAAATCGTCGTAACTATGTAACTGTTTGATGTATTTTTTCTCATTTTTATAAGAGAGTTTGATAATGCATACAATATTGTTATGCATACAATATTGTTATGGTATTATTTATTATTCCTTATGAGCAAAACAACACTATTTCACAACAAAATTACACGAACTTCCCGATCAACCCTCGTATACATATCTATGTTAACTTTTGAAAAGGAAAAAAACATATTTTTTTGTAGATCTAACTTTTGGAAATTGTTTTACTGAGAATACGATCAACTTGCTTTGCATACATTACAAAACAAACACTGAATAAAACATACGTATGTATCACTTAGTATTCACTTATCTAAAACGATTTCACGAGGAAAAGAGAAGAGATCGAGTCACTGGTATTAAAATTTACACTGTTCATAATGTCACATGCGAATATCCACTGTTAATAAAGTCACGAGGAGGAGAGATAGTTTAAACTGTTCATATTATCACACACGGAGGAGTATAATTAAGATAGTAAACTTCGGAAAACTTCTGATTAACATAGTGTAATTGAAATAACTGAATTGATTACATTTATAAATATAGTCAATGAAAGTTGTGAGAACCCCGTACTGTTGGTATACTGCAAGTTGTGTACATCAAAACAACTCACACCACACCATCAGGGTATAGACGCATATTATTTTATGCGTGTGCGACCGCCTTATATCTCATATACGAATAAAGGGAAGTAACGCTACATTGTAGTGGTCTTTGATTTCAACGTAATAAACACACATAAACAAAGATATGGCGAAAATCCTCTCGCTATTCGATAGAAATATGATTTATCTGCAAGCAACACCAAACAAAATGATCGTCAGGTCTAAATTAAGCGAGAAATTAACAAAACTGTCACAGAATCACGCCATTTTTTGCCGATGTCAGTTGGTCCGGCCACCGTCATATAAAGCACGACACTCCCTCGCCGGTTTTCCTCTAATTTCAACTTGTGTTTACTATTTATTTTGTGAAATGTTAGTAGACCATTTTGTAGATTTCCGACATATTTTAGACCCGAAGATCATTTGGATTTGTGTCGTATGCAGATAATCATATTTCTATCGAATAACAAGCAAGATTACTTCATATCTTTGTAAATGGGTGTGTTCCAAGTTGTAATCAAAGACCACTATCAAGGTAGCGTTATTTCCCTTTATTCGTATATGAGATGTAAGGCGGTCGCACACGCATAAAACAATATGCGTCAATACCCTGTGATCTTAATGTACGGCTCTGATCCGTCTTATTTTATAATGCGCCATAAATATTTCATCACATTTCATACGAAATTGAAAAACATGTAAGCGATATAAGCCCTCTAGATATCTCGTTCATTCCTTAATTTTACATTTCAACGAGGAACTATAATCTAGCGAAAAAGCTGTCATTTAACATCTGTGAGGATGGTAACTGGGTATGTTTAATGTTATTGCTAATCAATTTTCTAGTAAATTAATTTACGTCTTGCAGACGAAACATTTCTGTTTAGTAAGAAGGGGGGAGTTAGCAGCGAAATACACGAAAGACAAACCTATATTATGTCTTCATTGTTTAATAATTTAAAAATAGTTAACATCAGAATTTAACTAAACATCATTAGCTAAGTCACTGGTTATATAATTCACATTCATCAAGGCGCTTTCACAAATTATTTTAAAGCGCCTGAATGATCATGATTTAGGTTATCTATGTTACTATAACGTGTGAACTGATCGATTTATAAATAGTGACACGATAGAACTTAAATTACATTTCGAAATGTTCTTGTTGAAAGATTTATTTAAGAAATAAATCTGTTCGCGTTTATTGTCGGTGAATAAAACTCGGGCAGGAGTTCGGATGCGGAAAAATTAAATCACGAGTGCGTAGCACGAGTGATTTAATTTTCCGCATCCGAACGAGTGCCCGTGTTTTATTTACCGACAATATACAAGAACAGAGTTTTTATTTCGATTCTAAATACGATAATATCCCGCACTATTTAACTGCGCGCATTCCATTTTCACCCATTTGACATTGAACATAATTCCACGCTGAAATTGAGTGGCTTATTAGCTGGTAGAATTACCTCCATCGTTAATGATTTGGAATTGATTATCAGAAGCTTTAATAAAACTTGGTTTCTAGAGTATATTGGAGTTTCTAAAAATAGATGCGTCATAGCTGTAACACTGGATTCTCGTGCAACTCGCCTTGTCATCGTGACTCGTAGAAAATTTTACTATAAAGTTTACGTTCATTCATTCATACATATGTCACGTGATACTGGGCGTAAATAGAAACAGCCAATTTGATAGGTATGTTTTATGAGGGTAATAATACATTGTTAGGTCCGCTCTATATTCAAACGATTAATCCGCAGATCGTGTTAGAATACTTATTATGTAACAATGCAATTTTAAGAATTTCACGTTATACAGTATTTTAAAACATGAAAGCTGGAAAAACAATTTTAATTCAAAATTGACAAAACCTTTCGCAAGGGGCATATTCCTTTTTGAAAGTTAATGTGTCTAGCTTTGAATTGTGATATTTTTTAAAACGTTAGGGTGCAGGAAAGTTTATGGTTTTTTATTAACAAAATACTAAAGAATCGATCTGAACCTGTGGAAACTTTTAGATATACATGTAGATCTAATATTGTTTATTTTATGGGCTGGGCTATGTATTTGATTTGTAGCAGTAGTCCTAGAATTTTAATAATTTAACGTCTAACTCTAAATTTATTTAGTTATTATTTGAAATAATCACCAACGGGGTAAACATTTGTCTAAATAATTGCATAAAAATATTTCGTTGTCTGATTAAGTAGCGAATTTGAATTTTAATTACTTGACGCCTGACTGTAAATTTTAGGGAATTGAAAGAAATTGTTTTTAAATAATTGTTAAACTCATAATGTTTTCTGTTGATGTAGCAGTACAATTTTAATACCTTTACTTTTTGATTTTTAAAGCTTTAAGCGCATGATTTTAATTTGGAAAGTGAAAAAATCATCCACGAGGCGATATATTGCTGCTTCATCCCCTGTCAAGGCTTACAGTTGTTAATAATATCTTAGGCATATACTTTCCAAATTCTACATAAACATTGTGGTTGAGGAACACATGTAGAGCCATCGTCTGTCTACATGGCGTCTTCACTATCTGCTTAGTGATACACAAACTGCACTTCGTAATGAATAGACGTACATTTTTTTGCTCTGACAAAATTTAAGTTTTCTAAATACATAAAAGGAATAGAACGTTAAAAATTATATGGTGCTGTAGGAAATTTTGTGTGGATTAATGAAGTTAAATGGATTAAACTTTAACATAGTGATTGTGCTTTTAAATAGCTAAGCAGATATAAATATATGGAAATAACTTGCTAAATTGTGAAGATGATAACCAGCCAGAACTTATATTCTTGTCAACAATTGTCTTGAGGACATCAAATATTGACAGTTGGTACATTTGTAACGAACATATTTTGCAAATTTTTGAAAATACACCAAGAGTTACTTGTCAAAATTTGACCGCAAACAACTAGTGCTGGTAAAAGAACTCAACTTGTAACATTGTGAATACAGAATAAAAGGATATGAATAAAGGGAATACAATAATGACAGCTTACAAGTAAAACGGTTGTACCCGACTATAACTTATTCCGAAAATTGTGTTGATTATACAAATGTTCAACTGGATCGTTACAATTTCAAATTATTAAACTCACAACACAAATGCAAGCAAACTAGAAAATAATTAGAATTTTTACATTTTACCATATTGGAAAAAAGGACAGTAAATATTAAATAACCTCGAAGTCCACAAAGTCTACAAGCACCAGTCAAACAACAATGGCGGCGTATATGTTTGGATACCTTGATAATGAAACATCCATTCATTCTTTAGACTACAATGCACATAACCTGTGCTTGTATACAGTATAGGTAAATCAGGAATACAATGTGACAATTAAATTTAACCAGGAAAGTGATTATACAACTTTTGGGGACATATTATCATCAAACTATACATTCACACCAACAAAGTCTAATAGTGGGATTACAACAACCCGACAAATAATGGGACAAAAAATGTGGAATTACATGTTACAATACAGAAACACTCTTGATTCAATGCACTGGGACTCAGACATGGATGCTTAACACCTTCCCTTCACTAATTGATGAACTGTCTACATGTGCTGAAACATATATCCCAGTGAAATCACTGACAGACCATGAAACCAAACAAAACGAATCAAACCAATCCAACAAAAAAGTCCGGGCTGGGTCATACGTCTCCACAGTACTCCAAGGTGGTCAAAAGACCAAGAACTGCAGGCGCTTAAATAAAGACTATGACAAAGCCCTAAAGATGTCACAAACCAAAGGCTGTCCTCATGTAGATCAAGCATTATTTGAAGAAGCACTAAACAAATGCTTAATTGATTCCTCATATAAGTACAAGAAAATGCCATTCAATTCAACTCCAACTAACTGTAACATGTATGCCAAAACTCACCAGTCAACAGCCCTCGAAACTGATGATCATACAGCACACACAAGAGAATTTGAATGGGACAACTACACACACCCAGCGTCTTTCCTTGATGACAGCCAAACCAAGCTTAAACAGCTTGACATACAAAATGAAATATCCACAGAAGTTGTGAAAATCCAATAAACAACGATTAGACCACAAAAAAATTCTGACATTAGTAATGATAAGGGTTCAATTTCAGAAATCAATGATATCTCAAGAAATCCTAACTCAGTGAAATGTGACGAATACAGTGATATTATAGTAGAGAAAATACAAACGCCAAGCAAAACCTCAATTTCAAGCTATGTAGAGGAAGAGGTTCAAATAAATGAAACAGATGACAATTTGAAGAAAGACGTAGCCTCACCGAAGATTGAAGATAAAAAACTGATCTCAAAAAATGAAGAACAAGAAAACAGGATAATGAAGCTTGTGGACAGTACAGAAAAACTTACGAAAGCTTTAACGCAAACACAATCTAAAGCAACTGAACAAAGAAAACAAATTACACCACTATCAGAGAAATTAACATCCCTGAAGAAACAGCTAGCAGATGCCAATGCACACGTATTGGTAAATAAATAGAAAAAAGTAAATACTCAGCTACGAGAAGAAAAACAAAAAACCCTCAAAAAAATGTCAACCAATAAAAGTGACATAGAAAGAGAAGTCAGCCGTTTTGAGGAAAATGTTTCAATCATGATGATGAAATGAGTGTTCTCAAAATGGACATTTTTTAATTCAAAAATAAAATGAAGTACACTGCTACAATTACCGATGTTGAAATTCTCAGAAAGGATGCAGCATCAAGTAATAAGGAAATCAATCAGCTGAAAACAAATATCAAGGACATCAAAGATCGAATCTCATAAAAAATGACCATCAATCCAACTCAAATTCTACAAATGTACCATCAATATCACGTTACCAAAATCAGCAGGCTTCTAGAAAGGCAACCACAAACAAACCTAGGATG
The DNA here is from genome assembly GCA_947247005.1 of Spisula solida. Classification (NCBI taxonomy): domain Eukaryota; kingdom Metazoa; phylum Mollusca; class Bivalvia; order Venerida; family Mactridae; genus Spisula; species Spisula solida. The sequence continues at coordinate 13,550,453 of OX365953.1, read as the reverse complement.
TTAGTCATGAGGGATTCAGTGACACAAGTTTTAAACACAGCTGAATGTTCGAAGACACCCTTGAGGTAACCATCAAAACACATCCTGGTGCTAAACTAGGTGACATCAACCAGAGCTTGATTTCCCTACAAGAGAATCACAACGACATAAGTAAGTCTGACTCTGTTGTCATTCATGCAGGAATAGGCAACATATCAAATGCTGACGAACCAAAAAACATTCTGCAACAATTTAAGACAGTAGTGTCACCGGTTAAACATCAATACATTATTTATTCAGTCCTACCAAAGAAATACGACAGATTGTCAGCAGCAAACATATTAACTTTAAATAACTTACTTCAAGCTTACTGTACAGAAAGTAAATCAATCTTTACAGACAACACAAGTCACTTTATGTTTAACAAAACATCCTCTGATCTAACCTTGTTCCGAGATGAAGTCCATCTGACACGGAAAGGAGCAGCTGTACTGACTGACCAGTTAAAACAGGCATTCACAAAGTCCATGGAATACAAACCACAAACATGACTACGTCCACTGCAAATTTTCGTCAGAACTGGGACACAAATTGGAACAACAATCAACGATATCCAAGACACCACAACAAAACCAGATACTAGATAATACCCTGAATGATGATCCATCCATACATACTGCTGATACCCAAAGAACAACACATGAAGTAGAAAACCATTTTCAACCTCGAAACGTGTTAGAAAATCATTTAGATCTCCTAGAGACTACCCTTAAATGTAATGACAGTGATTTACAAGTCAAATAGTTTTCTGCGGGCAGATGATTTTGTTGTATTGTTTAGGATGTGCTTTTTGCAGTTTGGTTGCTGATCAAATTTATTCCGGTGTATGTTTAAATATATTTGTCCAAATAATTCAAATACATGACTTCTAATATCGGACAATTCCGATTAATCTAACATAACCAACTATAATATGTAACAGTAATTTTGAACTTAATTACAACAAATGTCATGATGAGATATAAATTGTATTCAGTTTAAACAAACATATATTCTCTAATTAATTGGAATTGTTATGTGCCGAGCGAATGAAGAACAAAGAATTTGAAAAACAAATTTATCATGTATCAATATACCATGCTTCTGTTAATCTAGCAATGTGTTCTCTACGGGATGAACTCCATTGCTCACTATATTTATCATTGACCGGGAAGCGCGTTGCTTATGCAGCTGCAGACATCTGCTGTTTAGATATATGGTCCCAATTGCCTAGCGCTCACAGTAAAATTTCGGACAGTTCTGATTTCTTCGGTAAATAAACTATTGCATTGCATGGAATAATGGAAGTAGTCTGGTTCTTGTCATTCTTACAAAATGCTTCATTTTTTTGAAATCGTAAACCATCGAGAACAGGCCACGAGCCCCTCCATGGACTTTTCACTTTGAGCATACCAATATACCTGCGGCCTCAACCGCAGGTAATTAAGCGCTGAAAATAATTCTGCAGTAAATAACGATGACATGACAGCAGGAAAATACTTCAAGAAACAAAGACTCACTTTTTTTCATCTTAATATTCATTATTTATTCCCTAAATTTGACCAATTGAAGACTTTAGTAAATGAACATGACGAAATTGATGTATTATGTATTAAGTATTTCTAAAACATTTTTAAACATAACTTGGGTAATCCAAGTAACGAATATGGTATTACCCAAACCAACACACATCCTTTAAAAGCAAACCAAGGCTGTACATTGCAGCCGAAGTATAAAACAGTGACATTAATTATTTTATCTGACAATAAATCATATTTATATGCATCTGTATTGCCAAAAGAACTGAAACATGTGACTATGAGTGTAAAACAGTAATATAGCAAAACATACAAGATACACCAATTTGACTTTAAGATGGGTTCTTTAAATTTGCCAGTTTGTCCTGTAAATGGAACAAAGAATGTGTAAAAAGATAATATTTAGTAAGGCGGGGAAGGCGGCACTCAACTTAACCAGCCGAGCACTGAAAACATTAAAACACACACAATGCATTTTTGTTTTGTTTATTTCCTTCGTTTTTGTGTAACATGTCGATTTGCATATGGTTTCATGTCTCATTGTAACACCAAATACTAACTTTACACCATTTTATATCACTTTACATGATATCTCCGTTTTCATATTAAAATTGTGTTATGATCCAACCCGTTTTTAAATTATAACACGTTGCGTTTTTAGCTGACCTACTGTCACTAAGTGACAAAGTGAGCTTTTGTGATCACTCTTTGTCCGTCGTCCGTCCGTCTATCAACAATTGGCTTGTGTAGACACTAAAGGTCACAATTTTAGCCTAATCTTTATGTAACTTGGTCACAATGATCATCTTAACGAAATCTTCGATATTGGGTCATCCGGGGTCAAAAACTAGGTCACAGGGTCAAATCATAGAAAACCCTTGTGTAGTAACCAGAGGTCACAATTTGGACCTTATCTTTATGAAACTTGGTCACAATGATAATCTCAACAAAATCTAGGTTAAGTTTGATATTGGCTCATCCTGAGTAAAATAATCTAGGTCGCAAGGTCAAATAATAGAAAAACCTTGCGTAGTCACAATGATCATCTGAAAAAGATGTAGGTGTAGTTTAATATTGGGTCATCCAGGGTAAAAAACTAGGTCATTAGGTCAAATTATAGGCCAAATTTGGCTGACACTTCAGTATTGGTTAGCTAGTGTTAATTACAAGGTCGCTGGTTAAGACAATATGGAAACCTTGTACATACAATAGAGGCTGCATTTACTGGATTCTTATAATTGTAAATGGTTTTAAATGAGGTCACCATTAAGGGGCCTGCATCAACTACTACGACAGGTGAGTTACAGTCAGAATACAATAGTTCTGTTTTCTTTCTCATACTTCTGTTTCCCACATATTGTGGGGGAAACATATCACATTTGTGCTGGACATTTCTCTGTCGTTGTGGATGGATGTCTCTAAGAAACGTGTCTGCTTCGATATATTTGTGAGTGGTGGATTCACTTTGTCATGTCTAAAACTACTTGACATCTTTCGCAAATGTATTGAAAAAATATTCATGTAACATTTGCAGTATGTCATTTAACTCAACGCTGTGCATCTTTTTAAAATATATCTCTTATTTATTGTCACTCCGTTATGAATACCGTGCTACCCGTCAGTTTGTGAAACTTTGAACAACACCTATTAAATACACTGAGCATAACGGTTAAATAGTTTGTATACCAACGACATTATATAGCTTTCCAGTTTTCTAATGCACAAGTTTGACTCTGGAACAGCTAAAACTTGTAAAAAGAGATATAATTCAAACTGGCAGCAGTTTTTTGTCTTATTTTAGTTATGTGTATTTTAGATGGGGTAATTCCTGATAATCAATCTGGATGCTAAGACACCACTGATAGACAGCCTTAACAGATAGCGGGTAAGACAAAGATACCAACTAAAACCAAGTCTTATGATGTACCACGATGTCAGTACAACAACAAATAAATGAACACGTTAAGGTCGGCTTGATTAAAATTTCTGCATCAAAGCATTGTCTATATTTGTGAAAAAAACTAAGCGTTTACCCGCCATGTCCTGCAAAACTTGCCTGCAATATTCGCCTAATTGATCGACACCAGTAAAAACAGCAGGTGCCTTGAAATAGCGTGCTCACTCCTAATGTGAAGAGTCTGTAAAGTCGAACGTTTTGTAGCTGACGTGAAAACTGACGTAAACGGCGATTAAGTATATCCCTCATTTGTTCTATAAGAATACGATTCTGGAAGTATGCTGGTTTTGGTAAAACACCACAGCTCGATCACAATTATTTTCACATGAGAAAAAGTCAATTGTGACGTTGTGAAGCGGTCAGACAGGTGACATTGGCGGATACAGATGTCTCGACGTACAGAAGTCACAGCTGGCGCATCTGAGCGAGACCTATCTGATAAGCTCCTAGTGGCATTTATGCGTTGAAATACTCTAGCGATAGTGGATCTCGAAACTAGAAATTCGTGACCTCGGGCAAATTATGTCGAGCCTCGGCGCACGTTGAAAAATGCACTTAAATGTGCCAAGTTACATCTTATCCCACCATGCATTAAGAAGAAATGATCCGTACAAACTTCAATTTGACTTTTGACCTCCAACACTGACCTTAACCTTTGAGATAGGACACTGGGGTTGCTCATAACACTCCGATTAATAGAACTTAATATAAGCAAGATTTGTAAATGCATGACAAAGTTATGGTACGGACAAGCTTCAATTTGACATTTGACCTCCAACTGTGACCTTGACCTTAGAGATAAGAACCTGGGGTTGGGCATGACACTACACCTCATGGAGTTGAACTTTCATCCCAAATATTTATAAGCAAGATTGGTCTAATCATGACAAAGTTATGGTCCGAACAAGCTTTAATTTGACCTTTGACCTCCAACGGTGACCTTGAGATAGGAACCTGGGGGTTGGGCATGACGCTCCAATTCATGGATGTGAACATTCATGCCAAATATAAGCAGGATTGGTCAAAGCATAACAAAGTTATGGTCCGGACAAAATCGGACGGACGCACTTACTCACGCACGCACATACACCAAAAGTGGCGACTATGACTCCTCACCTCAAGCGGGCTCGACAACAACACAAACGTACAACGACGTCAATTTGCGAAATTCCACTTTCCAGCGTACCAAAAACCCGTGCTCGATTTTCATATTTTTTTCGTGACATTCAATTTCCTTTCAATTTCCAAATTTCCTTGTGAATTTCACCTTGTAAACCAACTGCTGCATGTAAATGCGTATTTGTCGACTGGAACGACCTACTGGTAAAGGAGCACGAGACGCACGTGCGTCGAACCATACCTGGGCACATCGGGTCCAGATTGGGATTTGTTTTCGCTTTGAAAATATGGTGTGTCGATAATCAAAGGAATATTTAGGAAAATGAAAAAAGTTCATTGTAACGTTTTTTCTTGACGTTAGTATACATTGATTGTACCGATAGCGATATCAACACGAACAAAATAATACATGCACAGCCCAATATTCCTGATGATCCTAATTGAACATATTTTAAATGCAAGACTGATATAATAATAATAATTTTCAAACACGGTAAACCTCGCACGGAACCAAAGAGTTATCATCCAATTACTCTTCTTCCGGTAATTAAAAAAAAACGTTTTACCAGATTAAACTAGTAGTGTTCGCACCGACATACCTACTATCAAACGAGCAACAAAATGCTTACGAAAGAATCTTAGTTCTATAGTAACTTCTGTCAATATTCAGGTAGCAGTAAACGAATCAATAGAACTAAATTCAAATGTATTTGCTACGCCACAATGTACGTATTATTTGTGGAAATGGTGGAGCTTGACATCAAGGAAACGTTCATCAGAAATTTATGCCTCGGCATTTACTGAGGCAGCAGGCATATAGTGATTGTCCTGTCTGTTAGCCAGTTCGTTCGAAGATGTTAACCAAAACTTTCAACATATGTTTGAAGTCCATCAAGACATTGCTTTCCAACTTGGCATACTTGTTAACCATCATAAACACCTTGCATTGATAAAGCCATGTAACACTCTCCAACATGTCATCAGAATTATGGCCTCTGGTTGACGGTAGTAAACAAAAATAATAATATATGAAAAACTAGCACCAGAAACTACACTACGTCGTTATAGAGTTGTGCGGTCGAGATTTGAATTTGAAAATGAACTGTGAAGTTTGAGTAAATTAAGAGGGGTTTACTCAACATAAAACCAAAAGAACATTACTGTAAGGCAGTTAATATCCGTAACAATGTATTTCATCTTTTTATTGAAAATATGTGAAATTTTACACATGTGTCTCGGTCGCGGTTGGCCATATGCATATCCTTTCATGAATATTGAACAATTGTTCTGTCCGCCACATGAGTAGAGGTTGCCGGTTCCTTCTGGAAGGGTAAGTCAGTACTGGCTGTGATAAAGTACAACAAAACAGCTCAGATGAATCTGCCGCCGTATATAACTTACAAAATGCTGAGAAACGGCGTGAAAACACGAATCTAAACATAACTGCATGTATGTAAAAAAGAACGCAGTGTCACGTCAAACTTGCGATGAGATTTTGAACTTTAAATCACGTCTTTAAAATTAAATATCACATCGTCATTTTAAATATACTGACGTCAAGAAAAAACGCTACATTGAAAAAAGTAAATAGCTTTTTTATTTTCCGAAATATTCCCGTGATTATCGACACATCATCGATCAAGCTAACAACGCGCCAACCGAAGCGAAGAGAAAATCCCGATCTGGTCCCGATGTGCCCAGGTATGGTACGACGCATGATTCGCACGTGCGCCTCCTGCTCCTTTACCAGGAGGTATTTCCAGTCGACAAAGTGCAGTTACATGCTGAAGTTAATTCATATGGTGAAATTCACAATGAAACTTGGAAAATGAAAGTAATTTAAATGTCACGACTAAAAGGGAAAATCGAGCATGGGTTTTTGGAATGCTGGAGAGTGGAATTTCGCAAATTGACGTCGTTGGACGTTTTTTTTGCTTCAACATCCACTATCGCCAGATTATTTCAACGCGTAAATGTCACTAGGAGCTTATCAGATATGTCTCGCTCAGATGCGCCGCGTGTGACCTCTGTACGACAAGACGTTTATATCAGTTAACGTCACCTGCGTGTCCGCTTGACAACGTCACTATTGACTTCTCATATGAAAAGTAATTGTGGTCGGACTGTGATGTTTTACAATAACCAGCCTTTTTCCTAGAATACATTCCCATGGAACAATTATGGGACGTCCTTGGACGCCGTTTACGTCAGTTTTAACGTCAGCTACGAAACGTTCAGGCATTACACACTGTGAGTACAATATTTCAATGTACGAGTGCTGTTTAGCTTGTGTGGATAAACTAAGCTAAGATTGTCAGCAGTTGTTGCAGGACATGGAGGGCATACGCGATACTGACATCTTGGGTAAGATAACGTTTTTGGATCGCAATTTTGAACATCTTAATGGCGATAATACCAAATGGGAATTTGTAGACATGTTTGCACACCTCTATAGGTACGACTGAGCTCTCTCGAAACTGCGTCTACTTCCATTTTCTCCAGTTTACAGTAAATTTCTAACCGCGATGTTTATAAAGCGCCGCGCACGGTGTTCTCGGGTTTATTTTACTCTCTGCACTAAAGTAAACGGACGATTAATAACCACGGGCGTATATTCCCGATGCACTCGCGATGGCACTAAATGTATCAATACTTCCCGAAGCTTAACCGAAACATCGAGGGGGGGGCTTCCCTCACACACCGGGGAACCTTATGCGTTCAGTCGGCAGTACATCCCCAAGACTGGTGGAGTGACGCATAAAACCAGAACACATAGATTTTACAAATTGTCTTATGACTTTCCCGAACCTTCCCCAGGACAACGAGCACCCCATTTCCGTGCCTCCCGATGCTCAATAATTTCCATCAGTTTCTGTCAGTGTTTCTTCAGTTTAACATTTGTGTTATGTCATATGACAATTACGGTAGCGTAGAGGGAACACAGGAACTATTTTATTGTCCACGTGCGCACGTGTAATTACCACGTGGACACGTATTAGCTATCACGTGCACATGTGTTACTACACGTATCACGTGAACATGTATGAAACAGGAAATATTTTATTTATCACGTGCGCATGTAATACTTACACGTGCACAGGCAATAACTTACAACATTTTAATTTGAAAAAAGTTATCTAAGCATCTTCTCATGAGTATATTCATAATCGCTATAGTAGACAATATATACACCCGTGGTTATATCAAAAGGCAGGCCACTCAAGCGTTTTCTATAGTACAGAGAGTAAGTTGACTATACCCGAGAAACCCGTGCGCTTTATGCGTCGTGGTTTGATGTCCTCTATAAACTGATGAAAATTGGAGACTGTATAATTTTCGAGATAATTCATTCGAATGTTTAATCATTTCACTTACATAGCGAATAATGGTGATTGTTTCTGTAATTCAGAGCATTGAGGGCAACTCCTTTCTGAATGGGATACACGGGTAGTTCATTTTCAAATTCAAACCTCGACCGCACAACTCTAATACCATTACTCTACAGCTGCATTACAAGTTAAATAGTTTTCTCGTGATCACGTGACTGCGTAAAACCTTGTCTCGAGCGTAGTAATTTTCAGCAACACGATATTCTATAGAAACAATTGATCTTTTTAATTAGTGAACATAATCTACTTTCATAAAGAAGAAATCTACTTAGTGTATTTCAAAGATAGTCAGTCTAAGTTATTAGTGGTTTTTACACGCAAACGCTTTGGAATTACTTTACGTAGAACTATTTCAGATTCCCGTCACCAGTGAAAACACGCTGTTTCTATTTATAGAATGTTTGTCTGCATACAACATAATTAGGTCATTGTCTGCAAAAGCGGCGGAGTGATTTTATTTTTAAAAACACCTAGAATAAATGGGTTAGATAATAATCTGTTGGCCTGAACGCTAACGAATGTGACCGACCTTCAAAATAAAGCAGGTTACAAAACATGACTATATACGTAGCAGTTTAAGAAATGTTGATAACCGTGCAATTATTTCTTTGCTTGATGATTAAAACTGGAAATATCTGTGTTAATAGGTCTTTGGTAATAAGAAGGTAGTCCGAAATCGGTAAAATGCAGAATGATTGTCTATAAATATCCTTTAAAGATATACCTGGCGCATCTGAGAAAAAATATCTAACATCGGGATTATTGCTACATTAGATTAAACTACTTATTATTAGATCCGTGACAAAGTTTTATTGATAAATACGCAGGCGTTCTTATAATAAACGAGTCGTTTACGAAGTCACTCAGCAGCCGTCCGACTTTTACCGATCCTTAATTTATGCATACCGGAAGTTCACGAAAGGTCAACATATGTCAACCAAAATAATGGCTGAAACGAGGAGAGTCTGACATGGATTTGGTAAGACTTTACCGATCTTCACTTCTTATGTATAAACGTGATTATTTCCACGCTTTATGAATACCCGAATTGTTATAATTGCTATCTTGTGCACTTCAGCAACCTTTCGCAAAAAGCGAATTTTCAGACTCTAGCCTGGCTATCGCCGCTAGTGCCAAGCGTTGCTGATGTGTATATTATGGAATATCCCATGCAAGGTGGATAAGTCAATATGAATTACTCCATACTTTAATATTTATTTGACTTGAGCAGTGTTCGCCCATCGACAACTAAACGGCAAGTACGAAGATTCGCCCCATAAGCTGTTCGCCCATGACGCTGGTTGCATTTTCCACCGTTCTGTCCTTCAGTTCAAAATCCCACAGTTATTTTTTGGCAAACTTGTGGAAATATTCTGACATCATACTTGCTTGATTCGGACGTGTATACACATTTGAAAGCATTTAATGAATGGCATGCATATTTCTCATTTTCTGTCAAACTCAAAGTTCTAAAAACATTTACACAATGATAGGTATCTAAATAAATTGTTTTTATTCTGATCCGTATGACATAACAGTCTGCTTTTTTACAGGAAGATGAAGCTTCAAGCTCAAAAACGTCAAATAGCCCGGATAGGCCTGTGAGGGGAAGATGAGGTGGTAGGCCTCGATGTGCCAGAAGCGCACAGGGCTCCAGAAGTAGAATGTTTTGGGGCTGCCACCCTCGTGTAAACAGCAGTATAGGGAGAGGAAGATCATGCAGTAGATCAGTACCGGGAACAGCTTGTTGACCAGAGGCGTGACAGCATGAAGGTAATATGTCTATAGATGTACTGTTTTGAGCACAGGTGTTTGGCATGTGGATGTTCTATAGAGATTTGGATTTTTTTTTGATGTTGGGTTGTAGAGGGGACAATGGGGGTCATATCCACATGCCAAACACCTGTGGTTTTGAGACCTGTTCTACAGTCTACAGAACTTCACTATTTCAGTATTTTGGAGGTACTGGCCCAGGGATTTGATATGCTACGTTGCACATACATGTATTTAATGTTTGATATAGCTGGTAAGAGCCACCTTTAAGCGATTCGGCTCACTCTGTTCAATAGACGGACCAAAGACCTAAAATAACAATTTAGATCTTTGGACAGACATTGTTGTATAATAAACAGTATATACCCCGATCATTGAGTTCAAGTCGGTGTACACACAGCTCCACATTGATTACGGCTTGACCTTTTCAAGTACCTATACATACACCTGGATTAGTGGAGTAGCATGTGTGTTTCTTGTAATTTAGCAGTAGTGAAGGCACAGGTTGTACCAGAGATCTCTATACCTACAAGCATGGGCTATGTAATACCTCTATAAAAAACCGCTCCCAACATCATACTAAATGATAGGCAATGTTATCAACATTATGTATATTTCTACTGTAATACATGTACAGTGCAACCTCTCCAGAGCAGCCCCTTACAGAGCAACAACCTCTCTTAAGCAACATAATAGTTTATTTTCCAGTAATAACCATTTACTCGAAAGTTTACCACTCCAGAACAATAGCATAATTATATATATATTATGTATGACCAACTTTTGTGATTTTTAAATGGTGTTACTAGAGAGGTTATACTGCATGTGTTAACATGCTTATACTTTTTGTAGGTGTATAATGATTTATAATTATTTCTTAATTGCTTAATTTTTATCCAGGAGGTTAACCAGATGAGTGTGTATGAATGAAGGAGCATTCTTCTTCATGTCATGGAGAAGAATCCAACTGTCATGGTTGACATCATGAGGCCGACTGAGAGGTGGCTACCATCCAGGTCCAGATGTGAAAGTACCAGATTGGTGTGTTAGAACCAAATGCCGAGAAATGCCTTCACTGGTCGAGGCTTTCTGTGGAAAGGAGAACTGTGTTTCTCTTGTCCCAGTAAGTAGAGCTCTACATAATATTATGTACAGCGCATATTTAGTAATATAAAGCTAAAGTAACTATATTGTAGCCAAATCCTAAAACTAGCAACTGAAACAAGGGAGCTATGCTTACTACCAATAACATGCTTAAGGCAGCCTGGAGTTGACCCAGCTACTTTCAATTCTGAGGTGTACCACTCAGGAAAATGTCTGGAAACCGAACAAAAACAAAGTGTTTGAAAAAACTTGACGTTTCAACTAGACATGCCCCCTACAGAATACATGTTAACATTTCTCTAATTTAACAAATTACATGAAACTGTTTTCTTCAAATAGAATAGTTTATAGAGCATCAATCATATACACTGTCAGCCACATGTTTTCCATGACTTGCAGAGGTGTAGCTTTCTACATACACTTTTCAAAGAATGTCAAGAAATAAAAACTTCCCAGCATGTCCTTTATTCCATACAATAAGGATGCTTAGTTTTATGTAGACGCAAGATTTCTACTTGCTTGATTTGAATGACATATTATGCGATTGCCTTTGACTGGTCACAAGAGTGATGGTTCATAAGCTTTATTGCATGACATGGTCAGACCAGTAGCGTATCCTCTATAGTGTAGGTTATACTGTAACTGATTTAAATTGATCATCGTTCTTCATTTCTTGTTATTTTCAGGATTTTCAAGTACTCATTCTTGACGTGGCCGTGTTGGCAAGGCTGCTTCGTTGGAAAATTTAGGTTTATGATGCCGAACATGACCACATGGCAGCCAACGGACACACTGCCTGCAGACAAAATAGTTTGTGATCATTTATTTGGCCGTCTTACAAGTGGCAACAGACGTATATTTCCTTCCTGCTGCCTCTGGAAAATCAGAGAGAAGTTTCCAGAATGAATTCGGACAGTACACAGGATTAAAGCCATCACGTCTTCGAAGAGGAACAACAAATACAGAATTTGTGATTCAAATATATTTATTTGATGATCAAAAGCTTATTAAATTAAATACTGCCACATTCCACATTAATTATAAGATATTATTTTGAAACCATACATATTAAACAATTTTAAAGAACACAGGGTAATACCAAATGTGTTTACTGTAAAATCGGATGGCTTTGTGATTTACAAATTTCAGATCATGACAAAAACTTACTCAGTATAGAGTATAAAATTTAGAGTATTCTTACTATTATAATAAGTGGAACTTTACTAGATAATTTATATGTAATTGATAGTTCATGCTTCATCTAGAAAAACACCTGTTTGGTATATTTTAACCTAATGACAGTTGGTTATGATATTTTTATATTTAAATTTCCCAAAATTCCTTAATGCATTGACTTTGAAGTGTACTTAGTATTCTTAATACCAATGAGATTTATTTCTTTCGATATGTATTTGTGTAAGATAAGTTACCATCAGGAAATTATTTTGACTACCATAAAGTAGCGATTGTGTGTGAACTTTATGTAAAAATATTGGTTCTCTCTGAAATACAAATTTGTGTGAATGTAATAATTGTTGCGTACTGTTACTTTTCCCTGCTGAAGTAGTTCAATTCTGACACTTTCTTTGTTGTTTATTGCGTAAATCACCAAGTCAAGAAAATAGCCCTTAAGATAGTCATTATTTAACAAACAATAATACTAATCAAAATGTATTATCGCAAAAATAAAATGTAATCAGACTGTTCTTTTTGGAAATTATACCTGGTAACCGTATTTCCTGATGCTTGTGATTCTCTTTACGGGCCCTTTCTATGTGATGTGGTTTATACAGAGTCGGACATTAAGCCCCCTGCACATAGCAGTTTTGTAAACTTCAGTAACTTTACAGTCAAGCCTGTGTAAAGACCATCTGTTGTAACAGCAAGTGTCTTCATTGAAATGTGGTCACTTTCAACAGGTTTTATATATCCTTGAAAATGGTTTGATTAGAGATAAAATTGTAGTCTTTGTTTGCAGGTGGTCTTTCACACAAGTTTAATTGTACAATTACTGCAACATACCTTGTACAACAATAATCATATCATAATATAAACCAACTTTATACTACAATGGGTATATTTACAAGCAACTGGATTAATTGGTAATAATCTATCATATTCTATAAATAAGTATATGCATGAAAGGAAAATACACATCATACGTAACATTGATAGCACTGAAACATATCATACCTGATATCATGCATACATATCATATATTGATATCATGCATACATATCATACACTCATAGCACTGATATCATTCATACACTGATACATATACACTGATATCACTCATACATGTCATACACTGATATCACTCATACATATCATACACTGATACATATCATACACTGATATCACTCATACATATCATACACTGATACATATACACTGATATCACTCATACATGTCATACACTGATATCACTCATACATATCATACACAACTGATACATATCATACACTGATATCATTCATACATATCATACACTGATATCATTCATACACATCATACACTGATACATATCATACACTGATATCACTCATACATATCATACACTGATATCACTCATACATGTCATACACTGATACATATCATAGTTCATACACTGATATCACTCATACATATCATACACTGATATAATTCATACACTGATACATATCATACACTGATATCATTCATACATCATACACTGATACATATACACTGATATCAATCATACATATCATACACTAATATCATTCATACATTGATATCACTCATAAACATGATACACTGATATATATCATACACTGATATCATTCATACATATTGATCATACACTGATATCAATCACATATATCATACACTGATATCAACGATACATATCATACACTGAAATCAATGATACATGTCATACACTGATATCATTTATACATATCATTCCGGTTCATATAAATCATACACTCATAATATCATACACTGATATCATTCATACCCATCATACACTGATATCATCCATACATATCATTCCGGGTTTAAATAATGTTAGAATCGAAATAAACTATGAAAACCGTTGTATACCGGCTGTTATACAATGGTTTGTCGTTGTGATGCCTACGGCCTTCGTGGTTAAAACCTACGCGTCAGAACATTATATGACAGCCGGTATACAACGGGTTTTCATAGTTTATTTCTTAAATATACATTGTGCAAATACATTTACTAATACTGTAAAACCATTTTTTTGCGGGCATCAAATTCCGTGGAATTTAGGAAAATGCAATTTTGCGAGGTTGTAAATTTGTGGATTACAAAATAAGATGCTGGAATACCCTTGGTTTGTATTGGGAGTTTAATTAAAAGCAGTAGATAATATTTCTTAGTAGACTTCAACCTCAAAATAAATGTTAATTCATCCCTCATGAAAAATAATGGTTTTACAGTACGAAAAAGAAATATCACTGAATGTGATGTATACCCCCAGAAACTGCTTGACACAGTCAGATATGCACAACTAGACTTGGTACTGATCAGTCATGCAAAGTTTTGTTGAAATCCGACCATTGGTCGCTGAGAAACAGCGCATACAAAATTTATAAGTGCAAAAAAACAAAGGGTCATGACTACCTTGAAATTGATCTGACCAATGTGTGCCACAATATGCACAACAATACTTGGTACTGATCATTCATGCAAAGTTTCATTGAAATCCGACCATTGGTAACAGAAAAATAGCACAGTGTTAAAAAACAGAAGGAAATGACTACCTTAAAATTATTCTGACCAATGTGTGCTAACAATATGCACAACAAGACTGGGTACTGATCATTCATGCAAAATTTCATTGAAATCCAACCATTGGTTACAGAGAAATAGCGCGTACAAAATTTATAAGTGTACAAAAACTAAGGACCATAACTACCTTAAAATTGATCCGACCAAGAAGTGGGGTCGATATGCACAACTAGACTAGGTACTGGTCATTCATGCAAAGTTTCGTTGAAATACGATCAATGGTTACAGAGAAATAGCACAGACAAATTTTGCACGGGCCAACCTCAAGCATGACTCCAATATAGCCCCCATATACTATATATCTGGGGGTATAATTACTAATTGGTATGGTAAACATGGTACAAATCATGATTGCATGTACATGCGTGACTTAAATACCTCAGTCAGATATAATCTACAAGAAGTGTCAAGAACATAGTCTTATATGAAGCAAAGTCTTATGTATGTTAGAAAGAATGTATACAGGTCATCTAATTATAACATGTACCTAAATCAAAGTGTAAAACACATCTAAACAATTTCAGATAACCATGGACATTGGCCAAGTTTTCACACCTATGAACCCAGCTAATGTTACATAGTCAGTACAGCAAGTTAAAAATTTCAAAGAAATCTTGAAACCTTTTCCTACATTATTTCTTTGGTAGAGTTTCGCTCCTCTGGAGCAAGGTGTGTGAAAATAAGCCTTGGTTCATAAATGCCGGTTTTGTCATTTTTCAACGCTCTGTTCAAAAATCCATGAGCATAATCATATTTCAGGCAAATTCTTGGCATGTGTTATCCACCTCCCACTTTTCTAATTCCATAGCCTTAGTAACCTGAAATGTTGTAATACAGTATCTGTATCTATTATATAACATATAAGTCAGCCACTGTTAGCTAAGCAGTGAATGGGATTTTGTCCGATATGTTTAGTTGAGAACTAAACCCACCTGGCATACAAAATACCCCCTAACACATGTAGTATGCTATCAGTCATCAAAATACTTACCATTCATTGTTATTTACATGTCAATATTATCGCTCATTCTTGTTCAACCCTCACACTTTAAAAACCACACAGCCTGGTACATTTTTTGTATATGTATATTTCTATATTGTTCCTCATATCACATACTTGTACATGTGCTGAGTGTATCAATAAACTTGTAAACTTGTATGTATTAGAGTGACGCCTACATAAGTTTAAAGGAAACCTTTGAGTGTGATTAACCTTCACACATGTGATCATGATCAGTCGGGTATTGATCACTTCATATGATAACAACTGTTAGTTTGAGGCTAAAACACTATTGCAGGGCTCAAATCCACAATGTTTGGGTAAAGTGTTGGGGACCCAGCTCATCAAACACTAAGCTTGCTATGTACAGCACATACTTTACCTTAAGTTAGGCTGGTGTATTTGTAAGCACTAGACTTATACTTATCTTTGCTTCCTGAATGCAACACAATTAAATTGCCACTATGGGAAGACTGCAATAATCATGATCTTGATTTTGCAGTTATTTAGACAGTAGATAATTACAAAGATGAATCATACCTTTGTGTCCCATCTTTATTGATAATGCATTCTCAATCCAGATTCATATTATTGTCTACAGCAGCCAATAGGTTCCTACATCTGTACGCAGGTGGAGAATAGAGAACCTTTTGGAGCAATATTTGTATGTGTTCTAAATCTGCTGTACTCCTGAAATATGTAGAGAAAAAAATTGCATACAAATTTTATAAGCAGGATATTTTAGTGTTACAAATTTCTTTACCTTGGTGGCAACGTTTTAAACACATGTTCATTTAGTTACTTTGATTTTATTCAGATAAACATTGTTATACAGTACAATATAGGATGAATGCTTATTCAACTGAATGCCTTGTTTGATTCCCAGATGATCCATTATCTATCTTAATATAGACATTTTATGTGAGATCTGGATTGCCAATAGTCTAGTTGTTGACACTGGACCTTTCGCAATCACAGTAGTTCACGTTAAACAAGTCGCTAAGAATTGCAAGCAATACAGAAGTCCCCTACCGGTTTGAAGCCATGACCTTCATGATTGTCAATATTGTTTCTATAGCAAACCCAATTTTTGCCAGAATTAAAACATTTTTAAATGGGCATAATCTCCTTATTGGCACCTACCCAAATACGAAGCTTCATAAACCTAGCTTGGAAACTATTTGAGTTATGTCAGGATCATGATTTTTTACGACAGACAGCAAATCCATAGACCGGTATAGGACTAATAAGCAGTTAGTACATCTTATGTTAGATACATTACATTTATTTATTTGTACTAATTTATTTAAGGTCGATTGTGAAACAAGTTTTTCCACTTTATATTAATCACTCTCGACACCTCATTCCTGATGTTATCCATCGCCACGAGGGTATGAGAGAAGAGAAGCCAGTTTCCCTTTTATGCTGAGCGTCTAGCAAGGGAAATTTTGGTACCATTTTTATTTCGTCTTTGGTATGACGCGGCCAGGGATCGAACCCGAGACCTCCCGCACT
Organism: Spisula solida; assembly: GCA_947247005.1. NCBI lineage: Eukaryota > Metazoa > Mollusca > Bivalvia > Venerida > Mactridae > Spisula > Spisula solida. The sequence continues at coordinate 13,533,260 of OX365953.1, read as the reverse complement.
CGAAGCGAACGCTCAACCACTAGACTCCTTATCACCTCGGTTTGTTGAAACTTTCATGTATCTTGAGTTATTTCACAAATAACTACTGATAATAATATAAGGGGATGTATAACAAAGTTACATTGTTATGTTATAAAACATTACACACCATTTGAATAAGAATGGATAGTTCAATTCCTACTTTCGCTTTACTGAATCAAGTGTTGAACAAATGGAACAAACTACACAAGGATTTAGTAAAGGAAAATAATAAACCCTTACCACAAATTGTATGCAGCAGTTTGCTTCTTTGCATGAAAACCAGAAATGATTGACTTTTAATATCTCTAGACCTCTTCATCTCCGCAAAAACATAATTATGTGGTTTTTTTGCAAACTACAATATAGAACCATCAAACATGAACAAGTGAGCTAAACATATTTTCAAACATGTATGTATGCATTGTTTTGAGTATGAAACCTTTCTAATTAACTTCACTTAGACTAATCAAGGTGTGTCTGATAAAGCAGCAGATCATGAAATATTGAGATTAATACAATACAATAGATGTTTGTAAAACATGTATGCCCCCATGGCAGCCCAATAGTAAACAAGAGCGCTTAAAGGAACCTAGGTCGCTCAACTGTCATAGTAGTGCATGCAAGCCCTGTGATTTGACCTAGTGACCTAGTTCTTGACCCAATATTGCACTTGACCTAGATTTTGTTGAGATGACTATTGTGACTAAGTATCACGATTATGCTAAAATGGTGACCTCTAGTTACTACACAGGGATTCCCTATAATTTGACCTTGTGACCTAGTGTTTTTCCCCAGATGACCAATATCAAACTTAACCAAGATGTTGTTAAGATACTCATTGTGACAAAGTTTCAAAAAGATTAGGCCAAGAGTGTGACCTCTAGTGACTATACTAGGTGTTTCTTTGATTTGACCTTGTGACCTAGTTTTTACCCCGGAAGACCCATATCATAATTGAACTAGATTTGTTAAGATAATCATTGTGACAAAGTTTTATAAAGATTAGGCCAAACTTATGAGTTCTAGTGACTTTACAAGGGTTTTCCATAATTTGATCTTGTGATCAAGTTTTTGACTCAATGACCCAATATCGAACTTGACAAGATGATCATCGTCACCAAGTTTCATGAAGATTAGGTAAAAAAATTATGACCTCTAGGCTCTAGTGACTACACAAGGTTTTTCTATGATTTAACCTTGTGACCTAGTTGTATACTCTGGATGACCCAATATTGAACTTGACCGAGATTTTGGTGAGGTGATCATTATCATTTTGACTAAGTTTCATAAAGATAAAGCCAAAATTGTGACCTCTAGTCTACACTAGCAAATTGTTGACGGACGACGGGTGATCACAAAAGCTCACTCTGTGACTTTGCGACAAGTGAGCTTAAAATGGTGAAGGTCACAGAGACCTTGACCTCAAACTCAATAGGGGTCATCTACTGTTGTTGACAAACCTTCATGTAAAGATTGAAGATCCTAGGCCAAAGCGTCCTTGAGTTATTGAATGGAAACCATTTGAATAGTCAGAAATGGTGAAGGTCACAGTGACCTTTGACCTACTGACCTCAAAATCAATAGGGATCATCTTCTGTTGTTGACTTACCTCCATGTAAAGTTTGAAGATCCTTACCAAAGTGTTCTCGAGTTATTGAATGGAAACCGTTAGAATAGTCAGAAGTGACCTACTGACCTCAAACAAAGATCCTAAGCCAAAGCATTCTTGATTGAGTTATTGAACGGCAACCATATGACCAACAGGTGCAAAACAATAATTATACATCCAAGATGGGGGAATAATAAAGGTTGCATAGCAAGCAAGGATTTAGTATGTTTTATTTATAACAAAATGTGTCGGGACAGAATTTTTTTTCCAGTACATGAAACACACATAGACAAAGCATTAACTTGTCACCCTTTAGTTGTGAATGCTTGAAAGACATGGTATTGTGTATTATAACATTGACTACATGCATGTCTTTGACAAGTAGAGAAGTATTCAGTTGCTTGTTGTAGGGAAAGTAAGTACTGTTTGATAATTGACTCAAGAAAACCCAACTCACCATTCCATAAATGTCTGAACATTATTAACGATGACCCCCCCCCCCCCTACATTACAGACACTTATACTTACAGATTTGCTGACAAGACAAAAATAGGTTCATATTCGGGATCATCTGAATCGTCATAGTTGGATTCATGTAGAGTGATATCAATGGAAACACTGAAAGCAACGAAAAAAGATTATCTCAATAAATGTTTCCCCAATTATAAAACCAATAGCAACATATGTAATGGGAAATTCCAGTTTCCATGACCTTATTCAAAACCTAATGTTTCGATGACTTTCAGACAAAAACACTATCTACCAGAATTTGGAAATCTGTACTTAATCTGGAGGGCAAAAAGAGAATACTAAGTCCTCAACCCAAGCAGCCGAGCACAGAAAACATAAAAACATACTAGGATTTTTTTCCGCTGAATTGTGAAGAGGCCCAAGCGCTTTTGTTTTGTAAAAATTAGTTCGAAAAATATCAATATTGTGAAAAAATTAGGTGCAAAAATTTTCAAATTGTGAAAAACTAAACGCGATATTTAAAATCACCAAATTGCGAAATAAAATTTCTCAGATATTAGCTCATTGTTTGTTCACTTGTCCCAAACATGCACGTATTTATGATATAATACTTAATATCAAGTCCTGTACAGGAATATATCATTGTTATCTGTGATTGGTTTATTTGGTGCTATGTGGTGAAGTTTATTTTACAATTCTAATTGCGACCCTTCAGTTCCAGTTTGTGAAAGGGGCCTATAGGAAATTGTGAAGGGGCCTTATATAGGCCCCTCGTATAAAGTGAAAAAATGCCCTGCATACAAAGCACAATGCCCAACACACCGAACGATAAAATGATCCACCCAAGACCCAGCTGGCATATAGCCGAATGAACCAGTTTCAGCATTCAGACAGCTGGTTTTTGGGCGGTTCATCAGAATGCCCATGCTGAATGACCCAGCTTCAACAGCAGATGATCTTTACATATCAACATGCTCCAGATTGTAATATTTAACAGTAATCCAATGAAGTAACCTACATTTGAAGTCTTCATTAACTGTATTGAACATTTATAATTAAGATAACTAAGTAAAGTAAGAATGGACTGTGACGGAATGAATGTCATTACCACGAACTGCTTTCATCAGACTGGATTGTTTCTTCATCTGACATTTCTGACTAGTCCCTGAAAAAGAAATTATTTCAATATATTCTGTATCAGCAACTTGTGGAGGAAAATAAAAATAAGTCACATGATGTTATGTTATGCAGTTTCCATCAATTGATGTAAGACTTAGTTACCTTCCACCCTTTCATGACAAGAATGTTTATTTTCCCCCACATGTGGAGAGGTTGCTGATTCCTGGTGGAATTTTTCTCCACATGTGGAGAAGTTGCTCAATTCACTTAAAAGGTAACAGTTGACCACAAATTGTGAAACATTTAGGAAGCCGGAAAGCATGGACATTTTTCTCATAAACATGGTGTGTTGGAAAATTAAAATAAAACAAGAGATTATTGTAAAACTTGTATGACAATGACAATATTTACTTCTGCTTTGAGGCCACTGGCCTATGCAACATATGTACAGTACATAATAAAAAGTATGCCCACATGGCAGCCAAATAATCAGAAATGGTAAAGGTCACAGTGACCTTGACCTTAGACATACTGACCTCGAAATCAATAGGGGTTTATGACCAACCTCCAAGTAAAGTTTGAAGATCCGAGGGCAAAGCGTTCTTCTGTTATTGAACAGAAACATATGATATTCAAACATTAATTATTATGATTTAGGTTACATTTTATCCAATTTTCCAATTATGTATTTGTGTCAAATGAAAACAAACTCCAAAGAAGTACCTTTATCTGGGACGAATAATTATTCGGTCCCGGCTTTTATAAAACACCCAAGTTCTGACCAACTTCTGATACAGGCAGGTTAAATTGTGCCTGTAGTTTAATGTGCCATTGAGCCTAGTATTGCCTATGTTAGGTGTTGTAGGCCAGATGGAACAAGGTGAAGTATAACACCTACTTGACTGTTAAAACAGATGGCTATGGTAGAAGTAACAATTTGCCCAATAGTTGCTCATCAAGTCTGAAGTATATGAATGTTCTTCAGAATCCTGTAACACAGAATCAGACCTGTTACTGATAATACTAATTGGCCCACCGGTATATCATATGGCCATTTGTATTGAAATTTTATAAACATAAGATATTTACATGACATCTTTTATCTTGCATTAAAGTCGTACCCCTTAAGGGGACGTAGAAATTTGTCTGTCTAGGGCAGACTTAAAATTAAGAGAAAGAGGTGTGATACAAGAATCCGGGTGCGTAACCCTAGCTCGTTTCAAATAGATCGACTTCTTGGTTCTTTAACGTGGTCAGTGTATAGCACCGAAACATGCAATACTACCTCTGGGTTTCCAACTAGTTTCTTCTCTAGTTGGTAGGGAAAAGCTGAAAAGCAATTCAGAAATGACAAAGTTCCCTGGTCGAGATTCGAACCAGGGACTTCTCAATCGGTAGTCTAGAACGTAATCCACCCTACCACCGCGCCTTGATCTCAGTCTTAAATAAACTTACAGTCTGATAATTATTAATTCAAAAAAATGCTTAGTTCGAAAAGTCAAGTGAAATTAGAAATATCGAGCGTCAAGGTACGAAATTGCCAGGGACGAACTGATTCGTTTTTAAAAGCGATACATAATACACTCTAGAGAGAACATGTACAGTACAAGTGTTTTGTTAAGTAAACACAAGAAACGTATTCATACATATTAGTCGTTACGTTGATACCTGGCATGCATCTTAAAATTCAAGATTTTATTTTTACCTGTCAGATTCTGGACGAAGTTCGCGTCGGACTGACTTTAGCGGCAATCGACGTCTCCATCGAATGAACTATATCTCCCGATATGGACACGGGCCTTTTCAAAGGCCAACATTTAAGCATGGTTCCGTCTTTTCTAAGCGGATTCCGTTACTACTGACGTTCTCTTCCTCGTCATGACTGTGTTGCCAGATCATCCGCCATTAATTGTTGTTGATTATCTAATCAATATTCATGTCACGTGTGTCACATGGTTCTCGTATCGGAAATGTCCGGAAACTCGTCGGGTTACTTCGGCAATTTCCGCCTCTTAAAAAAACTGCCAGTTTTTTTAATTTTACGAATATTTAAATTAATTTTTCTGTTACTTGCAAGCAATTTTCTTTTGATTTTATTGTTTCATTCTTCCTTATTAGCGATGAATTAACTGTCTGAAATGTGTTTTTGTCGTTCATTGATGTAAAATTTGCGCCAGGTAAATCTTTAAAAATTAAAGTCTGATACAATAGTTGGTCTTAAAATATATAAATGTAGGTAATGTAAACAAATCAGGTTAAATGATACCTGTGTAGCATGCTTGTAATATTGTTCAAATCATAGAACTATTCATTTGCGGAGGACTATTTCCAGGCTGAAAAGCTGAAAGCTGAAAAGTGGTAATATCATTGTGTGACGTACGGCACACAAAATTAATTCAATTGCTAGGAACAAATATTCTTAAAAATGATTGAAAATTATGATTTTGGTTGAGATTGGCTGTAACTCGTTTCTTGCTCGGATGAATTGGTTGTTGAGAAATTACATGGTTAAATTCGTAGTGATTTCTGAATTGTATGTATAAGCAATACTTAGGGGGAATCCCCCAAGTAAAAACTAGGCCTGATTAAACCTAGTGTATGGTTCACATTAGATGTCACAATGTTGGCTTATCTGTCACTATGGGTTATCTGATTTAAAAACATTGTACATGCAATAGAGGCTGCATTTACTTGATTTTTGTGTGGCGTTGGCGTAAACGCCACACAATGTTATTACCACTTTTCAGCTTACGACCAATTTAACGCATTAGGCCTCGGCAAATAAATAGTTCTATGATTTGAACAATATTACAAGCATGCAACACAGGTTACACGTATCATTGGAACTGATTTGTTTACATTACCAACATTTACTTATATTAAGACCAACAATTTTATCAGACTTTTATTTTTAGAGGATTTTTATAGCAAATCATTCCGCAACGGACTATATTTTTACTACCAACGAATGTTCTCACTGGTGGCGCGAATCTAATAGTTCCCACGGTTTTCAATCGTATACTGTAACGTATGTAAATCACTCCACCGCTGCACATTGCAGACGATGACCTAATTATGTTGTATACAAACATTGATGCTATATATAGCTGGTGGGGGGAACTGAAATAGTTCTACGTACATATCGATCGGCCGATTAACGATGTTATCGCGGTAAGCGTTAAACGCACTAGTCAATTTCTACGGTGCTTTATATAAGACCTCATAATGTTCGTATCTATTATCCGATTTTGAATATTTAAAGCTTGTAATGAAGCAGAGATATATGTCTCTCTTTTACACAACATTCAACACGATACCCTAATTAGTTAATCCACGGCGACGAGTAAGAATCCGTTCCGCGTAAAAGTAAGTTTAAAATATCCCGTTTTATACCAAAATACACGGTCGAAAATCATCAATTATTAATTTAATATTCGATCGATTTTGTTCGTTAAAGCTTGTTTTAAAAGCTTATACTTAAAGGTTTTATAAAATGTAAAACTTGTTTTTAAAGAATTAATCGGCCGATCGATATGTGGTAGCGACGCCATGTTTACCCCTTTTACATACGTTAATATAGAGTGTCATTTAATTAACATGCGTGGTCATACGGAGAATAAACAGTCAGTTATCTTGACACTGGTCGAATTCTCCAAGTCGTTAAAAATGGTATTTGTAAATATCCCTTCATTGATGCTCAGCAGTTACTTAAGTAAGTTCCAGGTAACTGCTGGTTCTCTTGGTGTCTTTAGCAGCACAAATGTTTGAGTAAGGGTGGGCTTATCAGAACTGTGACATAAAATTATGATACAACCTGGATTCGATATTGGATTTAATGGCATCAGTACGCCACACAGGAGTACTTTCAGTGCTTTGATTAGAATTTGTGATCACCATAGGGGCCTGCATCAACTACTACGACAGGTGATCGACCTAGGGCCCTTCAGGCACTCTTGTTTTGGATTATTTTTGTATTTTATATATGTTTTGTTTAATTTGCAAAACATTGAAGAATTCAACGACCATCAGCATGGCTACTATTGTTTCACAAAGTATATCGAGTTGGAGATAATTTCTCTATTTCTGAGAACCTTTTTTCCTCTACTAATAGCTTCAGTCTTATATGTCTGAGTTTGCAGATTGTAAAGGTGTATAAGAAAAGAAAGTCTATCGTTGCCATTTCCGTTCCTATTTAATGTTCATGATTGACTAATTGTCAAACGAAATGAAATCAGCTTCCATTATGTACTTCATTCGTCATATGTAAGAAATAAGAGAGGAAAGTATAGTTCAGAAATACACTATATGGCACTGATGGCATACTATCAAATATATTTACACGAAACTTTCTGTTATTACAGGGCAAACTTTTCCTGCATTATAGACGGTCGCACTGTCAGAATAAATAACACTTACGAGGGGTGATCCAGAATTACGTGGACTTTTGCTCTAATTCAAAAACCGTTATACTTGTATTTACAAATCTGTGAACAATCTATCATTGATACTTACTGCACAAGTATACTAAATTTCATGTGGATATGATAATAAATAACGTAAATACAGCGTCTGTAATAGGGTATGGTTATGAATCGCGGGGCAGCTCAGAAATGACGTACGACGTCACCTTCACGCCTGTATCATTTCATGATGCTTTCGAACACTGCTAATCAACTGTTCTTTATTTTCCCTAACCGATTATGCTGTTATTGTATGCATATATTATCGTCCTGTCAATATTTACCTAATTGTACCGTAACCAGCCCTGGAAGATAATATATTCCCACTAATGTCACGAATGGTTGATTCTGACCAACGTAAGCACCGATCCAATCAACGTCGGGGTTTTAATTCTACCCGCATGGCCTGTCACATCATCCAGACCTTCTTTAAAACGTTAATGCCATTTAAAAACAAGTGGCTGTGATACGATATGTATACTACTTGATTACTCCAAGATTTCTTTCATCTGCGTTGGGAATTTTCCTAGCTGTACAAAGAATTACATGGATATGCGAGTGTAACTGAAATTTTGTGACGTCATTATTGACGTTAATTATGATATGACAACAGTTACATATATATTCATAACATGACGAATACAACGAATATGTCTTTGAAATTTCACTCAGTTGTTGATACAATATTAGACAACATGATGCCATATTTCTGAATTTCTAAATGAAGAAACACAGTAACAATCAGCAATAACGTAACACGTTTTACGGAAAAATCTCAGTTGATCCGCGAAAGCATTTATGTGTTGCCATGGTAGCGTATAACTGTTGATGCAAATAATTGTTTTCAGATATGTGTTGCGTTTTGTGTCAATAATAGATAAAAAGTCGCTTGTGTACAACTTTCATACATATCTGACCTAAAATAAACTTTCTAGAGCAAACGTCCACGTAATTCTGGATCACCCCTCGTAGTAGCCGTAAGGTAGGTATCAGGACTACGCTTTGCAGTATGGATCTTGCGGGCTTCTACGTGAAGTGGGTTTCATATCTGTATCGCACAACTATCGAACCGTATTGTCTGATCAGACAGTCCTGTATGCTCACCAACCAAATGCTTTTAGCACACACCTGCCAAATGCAACAGAACCTACTTCAAACTTGCAGTGTTCATCAATATAAATTTCGCGAACCCCATTCATTTGGTTAAATACGTACACGTCAGTAACATGTAGAATTTTGAAACAGTTTCTTTGTCGAATACGACTTACCGCCATTCGCGAGTTAAATAGGACCTCGTAGTCCTTTTTGTTCTTTAACTCAATGTATTAAAGTGACAAATTGTCTGCTCTAAAAATGTCAATGTTTTGTCCATGGGAACCTCTCAAAATCTACCAAACAATAGATATAACTTTCCGCTTCCAGAAAATGAAAATAAATCAGGAGAATGCGTATCATGTAAGAAAAAGTTGGTACGTCAATTGCAATGAACATATTTTCTCACACGCGCGGACTGACTCCATGTCCGTTAGCCCCTACCCTACTATAACTTTCATATCTTAGCCAGAATGTCAAATATTTCTCAATTAAACAGTTTCCATACATGTATACAATTCATTTAAACCCAATTTTATGATTCTGATGAAAATTTGTCGAGACATAATACGATCCTCGGTCAAACCAAAGTGTTTTACATGACAGCTTAAGTGTATCTGATTTTGGTCCGCGTAGGCATATGGTGGTTTTTACATGTATATAATTACAACTTAGTGTATTTTCACATAAATGCTGCATTCTGATTGGATAAAGCGGTCAAGTTTATTTTCACATAAATGTGACCTGTCGTTCATATCCCGATGAAGCAACTCCGTATGCAAATCAATCGACGGACTACTTTTTCATTCATCCTAAATCTAGCTTCTTTCATCACTAAATAAACAACTAAATAATTTGCAATTAGATTTAAATGAAAAATTTAAACAAACTCGCATTATCCATGTTTTCGTGGTATTTTCCGATCCCGGAAGTCGACGCTCATAACAAAAACTTGTATGACGTAACGTTTGTTTTTCGCGACGTAACGTACGCAACGTCGCCTTAAAATTCCCGCTAAAATGAAACTAAGTTTGAAATTCAAACGCATTTACGGAAGTTATAACGTAAGTTATATTCTAAAAAAGCGCTTTAACGCATGTTTTTCGTGTTCTGACATTTGCAGAGTCCCTTGGGAGCGTTGGTGCCCCCGCGCTGATTGGTTTTGTTACTTAATTTAGCTTCGTTCATATCCGAGGACAACGGATTCCTACGTCACGACTAAACATAACACCATAGGAACAGTTGAGTCCCAATGAAAATTAACAACACTTTTTTATTTTTATTGTATTTATAAGAATTGAATAGACATTTTCCGCAGTTTATCGTTGTATGAACTGTCGGGAAAACCGCGCCTAATTTTTACATACGGCGTTTATTTAAATTAGGCGTGATTTTCCCGACAGTTCATACACCGATGAACTGCAGAAAATGTCTATTCAATTCTGAAATAGTTTACTTAGGACATTGGTTTTTGCTTATTTAACTATCATGTATAGCAGCACAAAAAAATAATTCTAAACAAATAGGGAATTAATTCTAAAAATGACAAATACGTATACCCACCTTTAATGAGAACTTTGGTGAGCGTCTGCCAAATGTTATGAAAAGTGACATAAAATTGAGTTGTATTTGCGTAATCACAAGAACCCTTGTCTGACACTACCATAAGGTAAATATTGGCATAAATATGTCAATTTTAGACTTTTTTAAAAAAAAATATGATTAAAAATTTAAAATGTTCACCTTTTTAGACAAGTTATGCAGACAAAATTTGTTAAAAACCACACAGGAATGCATTTCCGTACATTTAAGTGCAGACAACCTTTCTTCATGGAGTTTAGCATTTCTTTAGATTCAAAACCACCAAGATGCCAGTTTAGTTTTTAATTTCAAGTGACAGAGTGAAATTTTGTGATCACTCTTCGGCCGTCATCCGTTAGTCAACAATTGACATTTGTAGTGACTAGATGTCACAATTTTGGCCTAATCTTTATAAAACTTGGTCCTAATGATCATCTCAACAAAATCTTGGTCCAGTTTGATATTGGGTCAGTCGGGGTCAAAAACTGTGTCACAAGGTCAAATCATAGAAAACCGTGTGTAGTCACCAGTGGTTACAATTTCGACTTGATGAAACTCGGTCCTAATGATTATCTCAACAACATCTAGGTTACGATTTATCACAGGCCTAAGAAATTATATCACAAAATACAGTTTTGAAATTGCCCATCATCCGGTCATTACTATATACGCTCAATGACTTTAAAAACGCCTCACCTAATTCAACGTCCAATATCGCTCAAAGTATTTATGTTACTGCAATAAAACTTGTGTATTAATCGATACTTCCTACGTGTAAATCTGTTTAGTTTGTAATAAAACGTTGCCTCATTATTTTCTAGGAATTGTACAAGCGCACTCACCCTAAACAAAAGTGTGGGATTTGCAATACCGGTTATGTGAGGCATTATACTCTTTATGTGCTCATACGAGGGCCACTAAAATCTTATTAATCAGTGGGCGATAAATCAACATTATTGCCTCTGACTATATAAAAAGTGGACATTTTCTTACCCATCACTTAACTGAAACAAACGCACAACGATTTAAACATTTACATTGTATAATGGCTAGACAAAGGCCAATCTACTTCAAAAATTTGATGATGATAATACTGGTGGTGATAACTAGTAATGTTCTACAGACAACATCAAACTTTACTTAAGCCTCGATTGCCTAGTGAAAGAGCGAATGTTTCGAGTGCGCATGCCTTGAACGTGAATATATAATTGATAGTCACTGGAGAGTGGGGGGTCGCAGGTTAAATTCGTTGCCGAGTCATACAACAAAAGACGAAATACAATTTGCTTTAAATACTCTTAGTATGAAAGGGAAAGCTGGTTTCTGTCTCTCATACATTCCTTACGAAGGATACCGTCAGAAATGAGGCTTCGAAAGTGATTTATATAAGTTGTAATAAATCGACCCCTTCTTCACAAGAATATAGTTCGAGCCATCAACATGTGCGATGCATTTACTGCATCGCTGGTGTCGTTGACGGAACACACTAGTATGTACATGTACCAATAGTTTTTTTGACTGACACTCGCCGGAACATTGTACATGTATCTGACTTGAATGTTATTCCATGTTATAAAAATGTTGTATTATAATAGTGACAAATTTAAAAATACAGTTGTTCGTTTGTAAGGGTCAACACATGACGCATAGTGCACCATTTATAGCTAAATATGAGATTGAGTACACACCAATATGATTGAATAGTAACGATGAGGTAAAAACTAGAATCTAATAATAATTTGCTGTTATATTTCCCATGAGTGTGTTGGCATCACCATCCCTCTGATCATTCAGTGTATTTCAGTCCCCAGACGCGGTTTGGGGATGCGGAACGATAGGATGTTTAAGAATTCATTTGTTGCGTTGCTTCCTGGGAGCAAAAGTCGCCTATGATGTACGACCAAACAAAAATAAATGTCTCTCGTGAAGGAACGTACGCCCGCATTTCGCTTGTCCAGCTTCCGCATGTCAAAAAGGCTGGAGATGTTTCGACAAAAATCCACATGAGTGGTTAATAGTGTACATTTAGGTAAACACCTAGCTTCTAGATCCAATATGGAAATATACATGTAATCCTCTGTTCGCAACAAATTCAAACATAACAGTTTTTAATAACACCAAAAGGTTATATTCTCTCATACTTATGTCACAATACTTAAGGAAATGTGCAATAAAACGATACACAGCTCAGTCGTTAATAACTAACGAAGGAGCAACGAACGAACGTCGTAAGAGAGCTTTTGAGATACCCGCGCAAGTCTCTCGTTAACCAACCTTCCACCATTCGTTAGGGCGTTCGTTAACGCTTAACTAACGATAGTTTCGAGATATTGGCCCATGTTGGAAACGCATTTTTTGGCCCCTGTATGATTCCACTATTTAGCGCATCATCGGACCGGGAATGTGTTGCAATCGAGTCCAGATGTGCAATACTACACAAAACAATCAATATAGCTACCATTATCGTGTTTAAGCTACATTTTAGGCAATATCCGTATTCGAGTGGCTGTTTAGGATGTCATGACTGTCTCGTTGTTTAGAAATTTTAAAACAGTCCCGCAGTGAATGGTTAGGCTTTGTGACATTAGCGTATATTATTTAGAATATAACCTACATTATGAGCCAATGAAAACGCTGCATTTTGGCGGTTAACTGAAAATTTAATCATTAAAATTTTCTCTTCACAGACTTTACGTCATGCGTTGGCGCTACTTTCTATCGGCCAATCAGAATGCAGAATGTTATATTCTAAGTTAGTTAGTTACTAAAAAGGACTCGCTTCGCTTCGCTCGCTCCGCCCTTTTTAATCATTAAAATTTACTTAATATGTTCTAACTATAACATAAAGTCTAATAATGTTCCTATTTTACCATAAATAAATAAACATAAGCATTTTTACTGGGGGAACCCCAGTATTTGTATTACATACAATTCTGAAATCACTACGATTTTAACGATGTAATTTCTCCACGACCAATTCATCCGAGCAAGAAAGAAGTGCCTGCAAATCTCAACCAATATCGTAATTTTCGACCATTTATGAGAACATTTGTTTTCAACAATTTAATATATTTTTATTTGTTCGTATTGTGTGAACTTTTTGAAAGCTTATTTGGATGAGAAAATGTATTTGTGCGAATAAATTCCTACGCGGTGTAAAATGACTAATGATTTTTGAGGGCGATAAAAATGTCACTGTTAAAAGTAACCCGTTGAGCAGACGAACTTTTCACATTTTGTGGTTTTAACATTCATATTACAGTTTAGCTAGAAACTCCTAATCTAACGCTTGTTCTTTACTATTTACAATATTTTGGATTTGTTGATAGTATGTTTCCTCGTTTCGTCCTTTAACTTAGATCTTCAGCTAAATAGTTTGGATCTACCGTTAGATCAACCCTTTTCCTAGCGCTGTTACATAAATTTTCCCGCCGAAAGTCGAGACCATATGAGATATTTATGTTTCGTCCCCATCTTATTCGGTCGCGCTATTCGTACCATATCCAGTTCGTACCCAGGTATAATTATGGAATAAGTTTTGAGTTTCTAGTTTTTTTTCTATTTTCTTGCGCCCGTGTTAATAGTATTGAAGTGTTAATAGTATTGATCGACGTTTGGTCCATTGAAATGCCATAGATCATCAGCTAACTTGAATAGTTTGCGTCTGTCGTTAGATCAACCCTTGTCCGTGCGCTGCTGTGTATACAATTTCCCGTCGAAAATCTAGACCATATCGTCTTTTGTGTTTCGACCCCTATCTTATTCGTTCTCGCGAATCGTATCCTATTCAGATGGTTTATAATTTACATAATTATGCAGCTGAAGAGTTGTGGAATTATGACTTTGTGAAGTTTTTAGACGCTAGCTTATATTTTTTTGCGCCCATTGATGCATTATTCCATGTCTTGCATTCTTTTGGTTTACTACCATCAAAATAATTTGCACGGAAACGTTTAATCAAATGTTTTTTTATTCTATTTATTACGCGAGTCTGACCTACAAAAATATATATCAGGACTGGTACGTCTTGATGTCCGCAGGTACATTCGATGTTTGATAATTCATTTAACGAGCATCTTATGAAACTATATGTCAGTGAAGAACGAAAAAGACGATGAAACACGTTGGAATCGAACACATATTGTGACATATTACTTAGAACTACAGCAGGTGCATTGCCTTCATGAGTTCTAGTATTGTGATGGGTCCGTTGAGGTGTGATTGGAATGATTCAGCTGCTATCGCGTCTCAGAAACCTTGTCACAATATTAACATTTGTTTTGAAATTCAATACCATAAATGTGAAACCCTATAATACCCAGAATTGCGATTTCCCCCAGTATCAGTACTTCAGTACTTTGATTAAATTTGTACTTGTAATTTTATTACATTACAATTTTAATTTAAAAAATTGTGTAAAGTTTAAAATATTGTTTATTGTTATAAGGGAAGTCAACGGTATAACCCTTCCCGAAGAAAAACACACTTTTACAAAAAACGAACTTATTAGTGGGTTTTCCTGCGTTTTTGTATATAAGTATGCTAAAAGCGAGTTTTTCTTGTGTTTTTAACAATTAGGTTGGCTAAAGTGGGTCTTTTTATCAAATAAGTTGGTTAAAGTGCGTCTTTTAGTACAGGAAGTGTGTTTTGTTGGTATTTTAATGAATAAAGTTGGCTAAAGTGCGTCTTTTGAATAATGGTAGTCTCAGAAGTGGGTTAAAGTTAAAACATATTCGATATTTTTCTGTTAGTTGAGCTTCGCATTAAAAAGACTCACTTAAAACCCACTTTTGAAGGAAGTTGGTCTTTTGTTTTGAAATGTTGACATTCACTGAACACAAGATCTTAGATCTACGCATATGTCTCATAGTTCGAATGTAAGGCATAATCTAGCACGTACATGCTCATTTGGTATTTCAATTGGTGTTTATGCATGGTAATATTTTTTTAATTTTTCACAAAGGACATGTTATTTAAAGTCCTTCGTGTAAATAAAATATCCAGTGCTAAAAACATCTGTCCTTATTTTTTAATGCCAAGCATAGCCTTTATTTGCCAGTTGAAATATGACTGGCAGTGTATGTGTGCCTCCAACCGGATTTGAACACGGTGGCCAGATTCACTGGCTAGTGTATTTGACAGCATCATGTAAATATACAACAACCCATAATTACATTGAAATTAATATAAATTATCCGAATGTCTTATCTAGGCTTTCTACTTTTCCTAGGTTACAGTCGGAACTGTGTGTCACGCGGTACTACATGTATAAATAAAACACTGAGATATTACACAGTAAGCGGTCCGGGTAAAATAGATAAGAGTGGTAGATTTTTTTTGACAACGTGGCATGTGTATATGATATGTGTATGATATAATTGGTCACGTGTTGCAGAAAATCCAGACTATTTCCCAGCGTGCGGTCTGTTTAATTTGCCTATGGCTATAAAACACGGCATCTTTGAACAGTGATTTACACATTCCGAACTGTATGTCACGTGGGGCTATAGATAAAACATTAAGATAATTACACAAGACTAATTTTGATGCATAGCATCAAAGATGGCGCACATGTTTTTTTCAACGGTAATACTTATATGTCAAGACTGATCAGTGTTTATAACGAAGCATGTATAGTGCTAACAAGATTTCACTTTTAGGCCTTTTTGGATTATAAAGCCAGTAGTGAATATGAAGTATAATACTTGAACAGAACTTTGAAAAGTGTGTATCAGTATTATAACCATAAAGTTGTTCTTTTAGTCTTGCTTGAAAATTTGCTTTATCAATATTATGGTAACTGTGGTGAATTTGCTAAATGTGTTCAATATTATGGTAACTGTGTCTAAAAAAATTCAATTTAAAGAAAACAAGTCACTGAGAATTGCAACCAATACAGTCCTTCTGTTGCCATGGCACCCCCACTCCCTGTCAAAGTGAAGCATTAATTATCAGGAGTCATCCCAACATTGATCTCTATGCATATACCATAATCAGACAACATAGCATTGATAATGTTTGGTTTATACAAAGATCCAGTTAAAGTTTAACTTTTTCTGTATCCATAGCCACCACATTTTTAGTCAGAATAAAAACAATTAAGTGTACACGTTCATACTTATTAAAACTGATGAATACCAATTTGCTTTCCGGTACAAAAATTAATGTTTAATTGATCACCGATAGAGCCAAAGAGCAAAATACTGATATGAATTTTCATGATATTCGACTTTGACTAGTACACTTAGCCAGACTAATACCTATATGTTGGATACATAAAACTTGCTTTCCGGTACAAAATATAATGTTTAATTGATCACTGGTAAAGCCGGAAAGCAAATTACTGATATAATGTTTCATGATATTCGACTGGTGCACTTAGTATGTGTAACTTTTTATTACATGTCATGCACCCATACCTGCAAATATAAATTAATGCATATGCAAATGTATACTATATTATGTTGAGATACATACGGTAACATAGTAATTGCATGAAAGTTCTTTAAACCAACTTGCTTTACAGTACAAAAATTAACGTTTAATTGATCATCGAATGAGCCGGAAAGCAAATTACTGATATAATATTTTATGATATTCGACTGGTACTCTTAGACAGGCATACATGTACACTTTAATACTAATATGTTGGATACATAAAACTTGCTTGTTTAATTGATCACCGGAAAGCAAATTAATGATCTAATTTTTCTTGGTATTCAACTTGTGCTCGGCTGTTTACGTAGAGTGCTACCTTCCCTGTCTGACTTAATATTATCCTTTAGTATGTGTAACTTTTCATTACATGCCAGGCACCCATACCTGCAAATATAAACTATTGCATATAATTATATACTATATTAAGTTGAGACTCATGTAGTGGTGTAGTAATTATTTCTTTAAACAAATTGGCACACCAGCCGAAAAGCAAATTACTCGGATGGACATCAGCTATTTATTCTACTGGTACAATATGTATCAATTTATTCATTCGCTTCTTTATATTTATCATACGTGTTAATCATATAACACAGCAGTTTGTAACCTAAAATATGCGTGTATAACATGTTATGGCCTAGGAATGAAAAAAGTTAAAGTTATACTTCATTTCACATTCAGTGACGTAGTAATTACATGAACAATATTCAAACTAATTTGCTTTCCGGTACCAACATTAATGTTTAATTGATCACCGCCAGAGTCGGAAAGCAAATTACTGATCTTCTTTTTCAGGACTGGTACTCTTAGACAGACATATATGTATACTTTAAATGTTGATACAAATAAATAAAATATGCTTTTCGGCACACCATTTACTATAGTAGAAGTATACATGATCACCGGTAGAGCCGAAAAGCAAATTACTCTGATGGACATCAGCTATATATTCGACTGGTACATTTATATCGTATAAATTTATTCATTCGCTTATTTGTGTAATCACATAACATAGGTAGCAGTTTGTAACATAAAATATGCGCATAAATTATAAAGATCTAACACGTTATGACCTAGGAATGAAAACAGTTAAAATTAAAGAAATGTTCACGTTCGCCGTTTTCATGCTGGAAAGCATTCGGATAGACATAGGCCATTGTATCTAGATACAAATATGGGGTAAGGTAGACAAAATTGCAAACGTTTTGTTACTGGTGGCAAAAGTACCAGACATGTATGTACTAACAGGTGTTAAAACCCGCAATCATGGAAATGGCGGGAAAGTGACCAAATCAAGATGGCCACCAAGATGGCCGCCGTTTCATTATTCATGTATTGGCAAAATCTAGGCAATTATTTAGCGTAAAGAGCTCAAGATAATATGTAATTTTAGTTTAAACAATATTTATTTCCATAATTATGCATTTTTTATGTGTTACATAGACAGATTATCAAGATAAGAGGTACATATACAATAATTAGTAACAGGTAGTTTTGATGGTAAATTTGGGTAGAAATTGGATTTGTAAGTCTTATATAAGACTTATGTTAATATGTAATTTTGAATAGAATGTATTAACAAATTATATGTCTAACAAATTATATAATACCTTTCACTATTATAGACGTATTTTTACCAAAAGGAGGCCCGAAAGGGGTATTTTGAGAAAAATATATCATAAAATATAAACAGGTTTGTATACTTATTCCAGTATTCCATATGGCTGAACAAGACAATTATAAAATGCATTTCAGATTATCAAACAATGCTTTTTTACATAATTTAAATCATTTAAAAGAACTACTTATAAGTCAATTGAGGCCCTAATTTGGATATACTCAATCATGAAAAAGTAGACAAAGTTAGCATTTTCACGGTTCTATCGGTAAGACACATAAATGGTATCTGAATGTATAACAAACGATCTGTAGCTGTGATTTATATTTGTTTAATGTACAAATTCAACAGATAGATACGTAAGTAAGAGTTCAATGTGAAAATGGGGCCCCAATAGGGGTAAAACCCAAAGATTATTCCCGTTATAAGGTACAATAGAAAATACGTCAAATAATCAATGTAATACACGATTACAAGAAATAGCTAAATAACTTTAATAAATACTGATCCGAGTAGCATAAATATACAAAATGTACAACAAATATCCTAATGCTTGATAGAATTTGATAGAACTGAGGCCGTAATAGGGGTAATTAAAAAGGGGGAAATAGAATGAAATCCATTAGTAGAGAAATATTATTAAAATGTATTTTCTTAAAGTTTTAATCGAATGAACTCGGTAACCCAAGTTCTTACTGTGTTAAATGTTTGTATATGAGCTATTTCACATTTAAATAGTTAATGTGTAGATGAGACCCAGCTTGAGGTACTTAAACAACACATGAAGTACATTGTAATGTAGTAAATACATAATTTAAAGTCAAAAGTTCTTGCATAATTGCTAAAAATATTGTATGTGTTTCAATATTTACCACGACTAAAGTTTGTATCACATGTGATGATATTCGGAGTACAAATATGAAAACAACATACTTGCAATTGATCTAAGCATACTCAAAACACCATAATGATTATCCTTAGTTTACATTGTATAATAATTATTTAAGTAAAACATGTAAAAGAGCAATGAAATGCATCGAGGCCGCATTCCCCTCTTTTATTCTGAAAGTGACATGCGTTAATTTTGTATTAATATGTATGCTATTCAATGCCCTGGTGGAAGTTTTTGTGTGCTGGAGGTCGGTACGGCACAAAGGACAGTTGTGTCCTGTATCATAATACAATATATCTTGACAATAGTCTATGATACAGAGCGTAGAATGGAAGTACCCAACCTTGAAAGGTCCTCAACGGAGCAAAGAGTACATGGTAAGGCATAATGGCATTTTAAGTAGGTAGTGGTAGGTTCCCCAATGAGTGCACCTGACTGCATTAGGTACTACAAGGACACATAGATGGCTATGTTGAACAGTGTATATATTGCCAGGAATATCTGTATTAGACAGTGTTAACTATCACATGGTCCAATACTAGGTACCCATAGATCTAGGACACTGGCTGAAGTATGCAGTTGCATTAACCAAATAGAGCCCGACCGCTGTGCCAAGGAGTGGCATATACCACATGAAATAATGAATGGTTGTTCCAATGTACCCTACATAGACGGGAATGGGTGTGTCAATAAGTGTTAGGTGCCCAGTGGAGCCCGGACAGGGTGCATAGAGGAGGTGTCTTAAGTAATCACTAAGCATGGCGTGTTAAGTAACCAACAAAAAGGCCACAGCCGAGATCAGGACTGTTAGGTACTGTAATGAGCACTGACTGGAACATAATGCCAAGCTAGTGATGTTAGATACCACAAGAAGCAAATAATGAACTTTATGATCACTGTTAGGTACACCAAACCGTATGAAATGGCTAGTCCAGGCAATGTTAAAAATCCCACAGAGCGAGTAATGGCTGTCTAAGCTTAACACATATTGCACACACATTGTTATTTGAATCTGTTTTACATGTTAAATTTCGTTCGTGTGTATAGGTTTTGAAACACTCTGTATGTATCATCTGTCCCTCATCTGTTTTAGTATCTGATCCCCGTATCTCACTTGCCCTGTTCACACCGTCCCTCCTCTTCTTCCCCAACTTTACAACTGTCTGTTCAGAGAGTGTCTTCTTACAAATCACACATAATTCATCCATCTAAAATAGAAATGGGCCTGTTACATTCAGTATGCAAATTTCAAGTTTACATACTATTAAATGGTTTGTACCTACAGTAGAATTCAAACCGAAAGTCATGCTTACCTTTGAAATATGAGTAGATTATTTGCAAATATCATGAAAAGGCAAATTACTAGCATTTTTAATATATTCATTAAGCACCCGTTTGTGTCTTAAGTTGTAGTTAGTGTTATTATATATATAGATAAATTTCACTTTACCTTTGTTATTTATTCAGGTGACTGCGATTCTATACATCGATAATCTCCGTGGGAATATGCATGCATGATGCTGACCTCACACCCTTTATTATGGCTATCTGCAAGCAAAACGTAATACATATATAGAATAACAAATACATGCATAACTATAATTTGTTCTACAATGTATTTCACTCTTACAAGATGAAGAGATACTTGTTTATTTAATAATACTTAAAACTGAAACATTTTATCTAAAACGAAATATTCGTAATATGAAAAAACAATTGCCTTAAATTTTCAGACTGCTACGTATAGATCTATTCCAATTCTATCACTAATTGAATTCATATAATGTATACTTTGACACTGTCTACTGTGTTCCTGGGTTCCAGTATAAGTATAAAAAATCTATAAAAAGACCTAATGGAAGGGAAACTTTGTGAAATATAAAGTACATATATTAGATCTATCATGTTCTAGACGGATATCCAATATACACAGTTTCTAGTCGTATTTAAGTGTTCCTATCGATAGAATTTGCTCACAATTTGTATATATACACAATATCATACTTGGAATAAAATGACGTGAAAAAATACACAAGTTGTATCGCTTGTTGAAGAGATAACTTCCAAAACACAACGGCACTTGTGAAAAATTCGTTAAATTGATGGCACGAACACGCTTCCGTACTTATTATTTTTGTTCAGCATGTCACCTTTATTAATTTCCGGGGTTTTTTTATTTAAAGCTTCTCTTTGCTATTTTCATATTACCGTGACTATTAAATAGATAAATATAGACAAATTTACCATTCAACCCAAAAAAAACTCAAAAGAAAGAATATTTATGTTGACTCTACTTGCCGCAAAATCATGCATTTGTCAAATTAATTTGCTAATTGTGTGCATGTACACATTCCCATAATGTCATGCCTTGTGTAAATACATCATACTTACTTTAAATGAACCCTTCAATCTTTATTTATGATAAAATTCCATCGATTTTTAACCCGGAGATCGATTTTTTATAACTATACCTTCCATTTTATTATGATGTCATCCGTGAGGTCATAAAAAATACCGAGTATGGAAAACCGTTTACTACATCGTCGCTGATGTTAAAAAAACGATAATCAAAACTTGTTTTAAACAACTTTCCCCTCACATTACAAGGTGCGGGTTTTAATGGTATGTATATATAAACGTATACTATCGTCCAGTATTGAGAAAAATTATTTTGCAATTTTGTCTAGGTCAAATTTTATTTTGAATGGACTAACATCAATATCTCTACTTGATGAGGTTTGTATTTTTCTTTTGTAAATAACACATATAGGTGCATAAGCCCTTATTTTATGATACGAACCCCCGAATGCGTCCCTAAAACCAACTCTTACTGAAATATATACAGAAATAATTGCTTTCCGGCATTTCGGTGCTTTCTGGTACTTTCCGGCAATTCGGTGAATCGTTTCCAATTGGTCGGTTGATAGCGTGGGTTTTGGCCGGCGGGATATATACTGCGGACAGATTTTATCGCGAAACGGGGAAAAACGGAATGGTAAATAATTATAAACATAAAACGTAAATTAGCGATTCACTTAAAAAAATTTATCAAACCGTTCAAAAAATTCATTTTGGTTCAAACCATTAACATGTTATGTCTATTATGCTGTTAATTATTATTGTTTTGAAATTTCATTTTATATTTTGTAAGGGAGGTAACTACAGCTATGATGTTTCCGGTTCTGTTAAAACCCATTTCGTTTTAGTAACATAAAATGGTACGGAGTAAATGAATAACCCAAATTCAATTGGCTGGTATCTCTGTTTACAAATTAATGACTAGGGGTGTCACACCGGTGAAAGTACTTCCGGGTCGTAGTGTGCTAAAATAGTTCCTATGAAAACTTTAATTCTGTACTGTTTGACTGTGGTAACTGTGAATTGTTGACCAAAATTCCTGTATATATTTCAAATATGGACTTTCTGTCAACAGCTAACAGCCTTTAATTTATCTTTTTCTAGATTACTACACCCTGGCGGAGGGCTGGAAATGTGTGGGTGCTTCGGCCGAATCAGCTGTTTTGTATTGGAAAATAGCATTGTCTATCTGGGAGACTTGAAATAGCAGGACAACAACACAGTCAACCTGGCATTTTCTGTGACTCATTTATGAGGACAGTGTATGTATTCTATGGAAAAGGCCACAGGAAATCATTTGGGAAATCAGTGTGAATCAGGGAGAGACATGAAATTGAGTCATTTTGCATAGAAATGATAGTAGAAAATTTTACCGGTGTGACACCTAGGATGTTATTTAGGCCACGCGTATTGCACAGTTTGTTCATTGTAATTACTGGTTTTTCATTGTCACGTCTTGTAGGAATTAAATAAAGCCAATTGTCGTTGATTTTTGAGTTAATTCTTCGTTTGTTAAAAAACTATTTTGTGAATAGCTTTATCTGTGTTCGCATCCGTTTTCGAGACATTTGGTGAATTGGAGTAGTAAGATAAGAAACGAAGCTACGCAAAGAGCGTAGCCTAACTTTTGAGACACGTTTCCGTTTAGGCAGTGACTATTGCAAAGTTTGTTCATTGTAATTACAGTTATCCCATTGTAAGGCTTTGTGGGGATTAAATGCAACCAATAGTCGTTGATTTATGAATGTATTCTTAGTTTGCTTTAAAATAATTTTTTAAGCACCTTTATATGTATTCGCAAGCGTTTAAGAGACATTAATGAAAAGAGGTAACACAGTTTAGAAACGAAGCTATAAAGAAGCGTAGCCTAATAACACGGTTACCTAATTACATGGACACATTTACGGTTATGTAATTACATGGACACATTTTTAAACTCATACCATATGATGGCGCGTTTCTCGCGCCATCAATAATCGATCCTGACTTAATCAATTGTCCAATTATAATATCGATAAGGGTGGTAGCTAGATTAAAAAAATTGCTAACGTGACATGTATGTATTCATATGATATATCTAGTAGGTCACTTGCGACAATACAGAAAACAGCGGGCGGTCCTATTTTTTGTCATGCACTTACATAGTTGACGTAAATTTAGTTCAGTGACATTATTTTTAAGCGCTAAATATGAGCTGACACATATACATGTTTATATATGTAATAACTGTTGATGTAAATATTACTTCGATTTAAGATTTAAAGACACGCTTTTTATGATACATGTTTGATATCGATGTTATAGTATTATTAGGTAGCTAATTGTTCACAAATTGACATTTAAAGTCACAAAGTAGGCCTATTTAATTCTGGTTTATTCTCGCACGTTATTTTTTCGACTTTGTGGTTTATATTATGATTTATGCAGTGTGCTACATTTTCAATATTTGTTGGCATCTCCTTATTGATTATGAATTCTATAAAATACTCTGACTTAGCCTACACTAAATACCGAAACTAGAATTTTTGTTTGCTCAGTGAGTTTATAAAATATATATCACTCACATTAATTAACCTAGGTAAAAGGGGAAAAATCTTATTTTTATATACGGTCCGGAATCACGGGTTTTAGCATCTCGTTAGATTATCTCCCCTTGTACGTAATTGACGCTTTGTTATCGTTTCCGGTGGAAATTTGAATTGAACAGAACATAGAAATTTAATGTTTATCAGGTAATAATCCATCTGTTGTAATATTTGTGTATTGTTTTATCACATATTAAGAACTACACATAGTTTGGCACTCTCTCAATATAAACAGGCCTGTGATTCTTTCTCCTTCAGACTGATTCCATTTTCAAAGTTTTTGTCTCAAATCTTCGAAACAAAATGGTTCAGATTGAGACTTTCAAATGTGACTAGACAGATAAACTGTCTCCAAGTGTGCTGCATTTTTAATTCTGGCAGTCCACCAAGTGTACTTTTACGCGTCGAGATGGTTTCACTACAATTTGGTCCACTCCAAACTAATGTTTTTTTCAAGTAGGTGGAGCAATCAAAGGCTTGTATAAAAAAATGTTAACTTCTGTGATTTTGTAGTCCATACTTTGGGTTTGAACATTCACTGATAGTGATAATAATTCAAATTTTATTTTTTAAGGCGAATCAAGGAAAATGTTAATGTTGCTGTATTTATCAGATTCTATTCAACATATCACCATTACTGGTTAAAACCCGTTTTCCGGTATTACGGAATTAATTGAGCGACAATGTGCGAGATATTCCGAATATACGTCAGTGTGGTCCCAGTATATAGCGTATAGAGCCACTAGGTACAATAATCGCGATTATTTTTGCGAAATAAGAATTTGTAAAAAGTCTTACTTGAACACAATGACAACACTATTTGACAACCTCGCTTACAATATTTTTGCCTAAATAATATGTTTAACTTGAAAATTGCGTATATTTTCTCGTCATCGTTATCGAGCTACGAAAGCGGCAGTGTAGAATAAAATGCAATAGTTCAAATATAAAGCATATCTTAGGATACATCTTGCTAAAGTTAAGTTAATAACAAAGATGTTTAATGATAATGTGCAAAAACGGTTTTATACGTTTTTCATGTTTAAACGTTGAAAAACGAATTTTTATGTACACTCCCGCTATACGGCCTATTGCTTGCTACGTCCCTGATCGTGAAATTTCAAATCCGGAAAACGGGGTTTATCCAGTAATGTCGATATCGAGAATCTGCCATTAATGTCAAACTCCTTACGGGGACGTAGAATCAAAATGACCCTAAAAAATTTACCAGTGCATCGTTGGTGGCACAATGAAAAAAAAGAGAAATATACAAGGTGGCCACATACTCTGGAAAACAGAGAAAAGACCTAAAACAAATTCCCTGCAGGGAAAATCAGGGAATTTCAAAATTGGGCAAGAATCAGGGTATTATCAGGACATTTTACCAAAATTGGAGGAAAATATGTATCTACTGGTAGATTCACTTCATGACTTTATTAACTAGATGTATTTCTTTAAACAGACTGTTGGTAACATCTTTCATTATAAAATATGCATAAATAATGATTTTTGTGATTAAAAACATCAGGCCCTTCCGCATGGACAGAAGGCGTTGAGGCATTTTCCCAGAATATTTTAAGGGGCTGGGGTAATGCTAGGATTTGTGCTTCCACAAGAGCGGCAAAAAAGGTCTTAAGAGAAATATACATGGTTGTCCATAGTTTAAGGGCTCAGTTAAGCTCTTTTTCACACAATACCAGTCATAATCACTTAAATATAACAACACAGACTGAACATATAAACATCCATACTGATTTTAAGACACCATACTAGGATTTAAGGCGCTGGGGGAAGCTGATTCTGGTTTTAAGGTGCTGTGGTACCACAGCGCCTTTTGACCCTTGGTAAGGCCTGGCGTTGTAGTACCCTAGCACCTTATAGCCCGAATCAAGTTTCCCCCGTCGCCTTAAAACCTAGAATGGTGTCTTTAATAGATTTAATTAGTATGGGTATTAATATTTTGGTCTGTATTGTGTAATCTGGCTTGTATTGTGTAAATAACTTCTGAAATTAGCCTTTAAATTAAGGATATGATCATGCATTTATCACTTTTTAAAATGTTAGCGATTCTCGTAGATCTGTGTAAAATGTCTCAGCGCCTTAAAGTTGAAGGCCATACTTTCAGCGGTATCTTAGTCAGGAAAAATCGCCTTTCAGTCAGGGGAAGTTTTAGGGAATTTCATTATTCAATTTCTGTGGCCACCCTGAGATATCTCCAAACTGATCGCAATTAGAGCCATAGAAGAGATCAGTGTACAGCACCGATACACACACTAATACCTCTTTGTTTCCAAACAGTTTCGTCTGTAGTTGGGTGGGAAACACTGAATAGCGTTTCATAAATGACCAAGTGACCCGGCCGAGATTTGAGCCAGGACATCTCTATCAGTAGTATAGAGCGTGATCCACTTGACAACCGTGCCACCCTATGTACAGTATATGGATCCTGTTGCCTAACTATAGCGCTACTGAGCACCTTACTCTGTCTATGCAACAACAAGCTTCCATCGAGCTGTGCTTGCTGATAGCATACCATTTCTCTGCACGGATGATGCCTTAGATTGTTTT
Organism: Spisula solida; assembly: GCA_947247005.1. Lineage (NCBI taxonomy): Eukaryota > Metazoa > Mollusca > Bivalvia > Venerida > Mactridae > Spisula > Spisula solida. The sequence goes on along the minus strand of OX365953.1, from coordinate 13,506,448 downwards.
CAATCATTATTTAATGATGATTTAAATAGCATGCTCCATTGAAACAGAAGCGTGTAAAACACATACATTTACCAGACAGGTACAACCCAGATATTTCCAAAATGTCAAAAGAAAGAGATAAGGCAAAGAAGTAAATGACACGGATCAATATAAATTTTTACGAAACAAAGTAAAAACCTTGATATCAAATTCTAAGAAAACATACTACTAGTATGCTGAAACAATAAATAACAACAAAAACGATGTTAAAAAAATTTGGAAGAATCTTAAGCAGTTATCTGGTAAAGTCACTAATCACCAAACTAACTTTATCCATGATGACGAGGGCACTCAGATTTCAGACCCGCTTGAAACAGCTGAAGTGTTCAATAGCTATTTCATAGACATTTTCAAATCTGCCCCCCCCCCACAATTGTATCTCCGTCTCAGAATGTGATAAAACAAAACTGAGTAATTTCATTGAAATGCATTGTGAACAAGGCAATTCGTTTTCAATACCTAGTATAACAAGCAAATTCATAGAAAAAGAGCTACAAAACCTTGATATAAGTATATCAACGGGATTAGATGGTATAGGACCAAAGTTTCTCAAACTAAGTGCTAAAACCATATCCAAACATATAGAAAAGATATTTAACCTTAGTTTATCGAATAGAATATTTCCCTCAATGTTCAAGAGAGCTAAAGTTACGCCTATCCATAAAAAAGGTTCTAAAAGCGAGAAAAGTAATTACAGACTCTATCTTACCAGTTCTATCAAAGATACTAGAAAAACATGTCAGTAATAACCTTAAATTTTTCCTGGAAAACAATTCTCTCCTTCATCCAAATCAGTCTGGGTTTCGAGCTCACCATTCATGTGAGACTGCACTGACTGTCATTATTGACAACTGGATAAAAGCAATAAATGAAGGAAATATTGTAGGATCTATTTTTCTTGATCTCACTAAAGCATTGGACCTTATCGATCACAGGTTACTACTTGAAAAACTACAATTATATTACATTGATGAAAATGCCATTAATTGGTTTAATTCATATCTAACAGATCGCTCACAGCAGGTGTGCGTTTCTGAAAAAACTTCAAGTGTTCAACACGTACCAGCTGGTGTGCCACAAGGCTCTGTGCTGGGACCTCTCCTGTTCATTATTTATATTAATGATATGCCCTTACACCTAACAAATTCTGTCACCGATATGTTTGCCGATGATACCACTATTTCATCTTTTGGAAGCACATTAGACTCAGTTAATACTTACCTTCAGTCAGACCTTGATTCAATACAAAACTGGTTAAAACGAAACTCAATGATAGCAAATGCAGAAAAAACAAAAGCTATGCTCATTTCACCTTCAAATCGCATAAAACAATCCATAAATTCAAGTATTTCATTCAATGAAAAGACTATTCAATTTTCTCACACAGCAAAACTTCTGGGGGTTCATATTGATGAGACGCTAAATTGGAAAACACAAGTACAAATGACACTCAAAAAATGCAACTCCTTATTGTACCTACTGATCACTGTGGGGAACCCACGTGACCAGATGCTAATGTTCGGAGCCAATTTTGTCGACAAACCGCCTCGATTCAGGTAACATTTTTGCTTGTAACTTTCTTAATAATTGATCGATCTGGATGAAATATAGACGAGCGCCGTCTCCTTTCAAAAGCAAATCATCGACGCTCTTACCTAAGTGACACTATTGTGTACTTTTTGTTATTTGGGCAACGGCGCATTTCGTAAACCGCAATATGCTATGCTGCGGTTCGGAGCAATTCACTAAAACATGTCCTTAATAAATTACAGCTTCATTAAAAGTTACAATTTAATAGCGATAATGTGGGTCGCTAAATTTAAGACCGACAAGCAAAATATTTCTGATAAATATGAGCAACAGACAAAATGAGACGACATAAACAAAAATGCTACAGTTCGGAGCTGAAATGAAAATGCTACAGTTCGGAGCTATTTTCAGAAAATGCTACGATTCGGAGCAAAGTTTTAAAGTATACCATATGTAGGAAAAGAAGCAGGGCTCTATGCAGTCTGACAAGTGTCACATGCTATATAGAGTATAATATGCTGTTATATCAAGGTATGGGAATGAATGAGAAGGAAACATGACAGCCGAACACATTTTAACAGAACCATGTACACACAACGACACATCTCCAAGCTTCGTAAACACGACCCGAGGTTCATCCGAGAAAGTAGCACGGCCTACATTCAATCTTAGTTTGAACTTGTGTCAGCCAATGAAACAAAATTAATAGAACAACAAAACCCTGCGTCAACTCGTGATCAATACAGCTGTAAGCAAAAAACTATGATTCGGACAAAACGTTTTCTAACATCTCTGATTCAGAGTCGACTGTTAAACCATCGTTTTGCACAAAAGTGCCCAGTGCCAGCACAGAGGGGTCCGATATGCATATACACCATGATGTAAAGGTTAAATATTTTCAGAAACATTACATGTATATTGAATTGATTATAATTATATTTAAAATACTAAAATAAATATTTTACCAAGACAACTAGCACTGTTCGTTTTAAACTTGTTGTGTGTGACCAATAGTTTCACACGTTAAAGTTTGTGAATCATGTTACATACATGTATGCTCCACCAAAAATATACTGAGTGCATCTAGAAACGCAACACTGAGTCTACACACAACTTTAACTTCAAGCAAAAAAATCCTCATTTTTCAGAATGGTCGTTCTAAGTGAATTTGCAAAATATCGATTAATGGTGGATTGATTACTTTCCCATGACGACCAACATGTTGTCTCGCAATGTCTGAAGCAGTTGTGAACCTGTTTCGGAGGATGTTCACGCGGGGTTACTGGTCCGGTCGGGCAGTTTTTAAACGTGGGTGACCTGAACAGGGACGGTCGCGAAAGGTGTCAGTGTGCTAGTAGCGTGACTCAAAATGCAACGTTGCCAAACCATGACAATTAAGGATATTGTCTATATTTCTTTCTTCCAAGATTTTTTTAACTCACTTTATTGTAAGGGAAATCTTATTCTGAAAACAATAAGCTAAAGCAAAACAGTGGTCACCGAACTCGTTTTCTCAGAAAATGAGATTTTGCAACATCACTTTTCTATAAAAATGACAAAAATCATGAATTTTGAAATATTTTTTATTTTTTAATAAAAATTACAATATTTTTCATCAGATATTTTTTAGTTCAGATGTACAAAAACATACATACTACTTAAATATACCTATGCACATTTTGAATCTTTAATAACATTCATACATTTTTGACAACAACAGAATTTTCAAAATTTGCCCAAAATTAAAACTCGAAAATTAAAAAAGATACATTATTGACTGATTAAAAAAAATCTGGTCCAATTTTTTTTTTTATTTTTGCAAATGATTTTGATGAAAGTGTGATCCATCAGAATATTAAGAAAAAAACATAGGTCACCGTATTTCTTTTTGTGCTATTAAACAGAAGTGTTTCCCTTTTCAAAGAAAACGGCATGAAAATGACGCAACATAGTACTCTAGAGGCCAATAAAAATCTGGTCCAAGAATGTTTTTATTTTTTCCAAATGTTGTTAATGAAAGTGTACTCTATTAGAATATTAAGAAAAAAAGATAGGTCACCGTGCTTCATTGAACAAGCGTCCCAAAGGTGTGAATATGCACATATTGGACAATCATGGCATTTTTATTCCGAAACACGTGACTCGTCTGTTGTGATTTTCATTCCATTATAGTGCGCCCAGGATAATGTGATATTTACAAATATAAATCGTTTTGGTCAACTGTTGCACAATTAGTTTTACAAATTACTAAAGTAAACAGATAAGGTCAGTATTGTACTAAAACATCAGTGATAAATCGTACACATCTGTAAAATCCACCTTTTGTGGAATGTACCACATTTCATCACCTTTACTTATCCTAGTCGCACTATAACAACTTTACAAATGATTAGACGCCTCTGGAAAACGGAATTTACAATAAAAGAAAAAATATCGAGGATAAAAATGTTGCGTTTCTAGATGTACTGAGTATAGTTCAAACTCCAAGAAACGCGTTGTTTTTGTGCCTCTAAATTTGTCACATGACAAGATGGTGCGGAAGATGCCTACACGAATACATTTTATAAGGGATGTCCGGCATCGACATCTGTGTGTTATTATTTTTGTGTTCCGCGAAACTGTTAACAAATTGAATGTTCATACTTGGTCGATGATCTTAAAAGTCTTGATATTCAAAAAGGCATATAGCACATAGTCTTAGCTCTGAGCCATTGCATTCTCTGAAAATAGCTCCGAACCGTAGCATTTTATGAAAATAGCTCCGGACTGTAGCATTTTCATTTTAGCTCCGAACTGTAGCATTTTTGTTTATGTCGTCTCATTTTGTCTGTTGCTCATATTTATCAGAAATATTTTGCTTGTCGGTCTTAAATTTAGCGACCCACATTATCGCTTTTAAATTGTAACTTTTAATGAAGCTGTAATTTATTAAGGACATGTTTTAGTGAATTGCTCCGAACCGCAGCATAGCATATTGCGGTTTACGAAATGCGCCGTTGCCCAAATAACAAAAAGAACACAATATTGTCACTTATGTAAGAGCGTCGATGATTTGCTTTTGTAAGAAGACGGCGCTCGTCTATATTTCATCCAGATCGATCAATTATTAAGAAAGTTAAAAGCAAAAATGTTACCTGAATTGAGGCGGTTTGTTTACAAAATTGGCTCCGAACATTAGCATCTGGTCACGTGGGTTCCCCACAGTGCTGATGAGAATTAAACAGTATCTAAATCTGCATACTAGAACAATGTTTTTCAATGCCTATATTCTACCTCATTTAGACTACTGTAGTTCTATTTGGTGAAACTGCACCACTGAACTTTCAAATGATATGTACAAATTTCAAAAATGTGCTGCGCGAATAATTTTAGACAAAGATTTCGATACACCGACAGATGAATTATTTTTGCAATTAAATTGGATGAAATTCCCAGACAGAATTAACTATAAAACTGCCATTCTAGTATACAAATCTTTAAACGGCTTCCTCCCAAAGTACATGGAGCAACTATTTATATATCATGAAAACAGATCATTGAGATCATTTGAACAAAAGCTACTCGCAGTTCCAAAACCAAGGCTAGAATTTTGCAGAAAATCATTGGCATATTCTGGTGCAAAATTATGGAACTGTCTTCCGTACGATGTAAGAACATCTGCAAATGTTAACTTATTTAAAAGCAACTACATGTACTTGAAGTGGTGGTTCTCTGGTGGTCAAACAAACGTTTCTCTCATTTGAGAGATACATTTATTAATTATCAGGACCCATGAACCTTGTTCTATGCAATTTATGCCATCATTTAATGTGTATATATTGCAGGTTAGATCTTCTGTCTTAAATTTATATATTGACTTTCTTTCAGCTGTGTATATATGTTATTATATTTATAGTTATTATTTGCCTTTCATGTAACTTTTATAAATGCACAATGCCATATATTATGTCAATGTTATATGAGGCTCACAGGGAAGACTGGGTATACCCAACTGTGTTGCCTCTTTAAATAAAGTCGTTATTATTATTATTATTATTCTTTGCTCCAGACGATTGTTTTCTTTAAGTTTCTTATAAATTCATTTTAGCTCCACTATTCGTAGAATAAGTGGAGCTATTGCAGTCACCCGAACGTCGGCGTTGGCGTCGGCGTAATGCTTATGTATTTATGTGTTATTGCTTTGCATACTTGTTTACCATCATGACCCCAATCCATACACAGGGGTAGGTAACTCTTATCAAGCATGTTGTTGAAATTATGCCCCCTTTTGGACTTGGAAATGCAAATGCTTAATTTTTTAGGTACAGGTTTTTTAACGCTAATATTTTTAAAGTGCATTGATATATTGCTTTGATACTTTGCATACTTGTTCACCATCATGACACCAACCCCTACATCGGAGTAGATAACTATATAACCTTATGGACTTAGAAATGCTTATTTGTTCACCTTCATGACCCAGAGTACCTACACGTGAGTAGGTAACTGTCCTGCATTTTGTCCAAATAATCACCCTTTTTCGACTGAGAAGCCCCAACCTCTACACAACAGAGGGTTATGCTGCTGAAAGGAAGCATTTTGTTTTGAATATATAATGATTACTACCTGCGGGCTGAATCCTGCAGGTCTATTGGATTGCTCAAAGTGAAAAGACCATGGAGGGGCACGTGACCTGTTCACGGTGGTTGACGATTTCCAAAAAAATCCAAAATCCAATTATTTTGCAAGAATGTCGTGAACCAGACTAATTCCATTATTTATGCGGATAACATCGGTCTTTGTCGCATTGCAATAGTTTGTTAACCGAAGAAAGCATAACTATCTAAAAATTCACTGTGAACGGAAGGAAATTGAGACCATGTATCTAAACAGCAGGTGTCTGTAGCTGCATAAGCAAAGCGCTTCCCGGTAAATCATAAATATAGTGGGCAATGAATTACATCCCGTAGAGAACACATTGCTAGATTACCAGAAGCATGGTATTGATACATGATCAATATTTTCAAATTATTTGGAACTTGTTCTTTCGTTCGGCGCATAAAACAACCAAATAATTCGAGGATATGTGTTTGTTTAAACGGAATACGATTTATATCTAATAAAGACATCTGTTGTGATAAAGTTCAAAATTACTGTTACATATTATGGTTTGTTTTGTTAGATTAATCGGTATTACCCGATATTACATGTATTGGAATTATTTGGACAGATACATTTAGACATACACCGGAATAAATTCGATCGTCATCCAAACTCCAGAAAAACACGTCCTACACGGTACAACTAAATTATCTGCCAGAAGAAAACTATTTGACTTGTACTTACCTAGCATGGCACTGCGAATAGTGGAGCGCGCTGTTCGTGGACAGCTCTTGTTATGTATTTCACTGCATCGATAGCGCTTGGCTGTGTAATGGTCCGATATCTGCAGACACTAGCCAATAGCATATTAGTTTTCTGTTTTGTCCGCTGTTATGAAGCAAGCTGTTTTTCAAGTAAGTTTTCAACATTCGCCTCATTGTCTTTGAAAAACTGCAACAAATCCCATATATTGTCGGCCCGTGGTTCTAGTGTTGTAGACACCGCCGTTCGAGCAAGTGCATTTGTCGATGTTGATGAACCTCTCCCAGTTTGATTATTATTGAACCTCTCACGTATATTTTGAAAGAATAGTTCATATCCTATTAGAAAATCCATTTCTTAAGTATCAAAGCCTTGTCTATCTATGTTTTTGCGCCTTTATATGCCATGAGGTCAATGAAAATAATAGGACTTTGCTGAGGGGGAGGGGTAGGGTTATGTTTATGTCTACAAAAAATCAAAATCAACTTGAATGTGAAAAGATTTGCGAAGTAGGTAGAAGATATATTGGGAAATATTATAAAACTTATAAATATTAGCATGTCACTTGCAAGTAGGTGCTATCTGGGGTCAAAGGTCACTTAACTTTTGAAATCAATGAAATTAATGCAATATTGTCCATACAGTTTTTACGTAAACTTTTATATGTGTCTTCAAAATTTAAAATTTTCGCATATTTCTATTCCTACATTTATTTTTAATTCATAACAATATATATGTTTCCAAAAAATAAGTCCAATTGCACAAGTACATGTAAATAATTTTTGATCCTCCTGGTAGCATCACAAAATGGCCAGCATATTGAGGGCATGGTTACGTTTATATCTACCATTTATTTTCTTGTCAGTTTAGGAAGATACTTTTTAATATTTGGCTGCATTTATAACAAGCCATCTCAATGGTGCAAAGTTCAACGTGAAGAGATCAGGGTCAAATATGGTATAAAAGGTCAAAGGTCAAATATGTGAAATCTCACAAAATTAGCCCTAAATGCGATATAATTAGTCATTTTTGAATGTTTTTCAATGTGAAAAAGCATGTTATTGTCATAAGCTGATGATACACTACTATACATAAGAAACAGAAGTCAATTTATTGAAAATGAATACACAATTACTTCTTTTAAATATTCTGGTGCGAGTTAATATTCATGTATATGCACATGTTCACATTCAGTACTCATATTCTATACAAAGTAATTCAGTATGTTTTGTGTATAAATTCGTTTGTATGCGAATAGAGCGAATGAACACTGACTAGCCTACCCCATCCGGAGTGCATGGTTGTTGTGGGTACCCATTAGGAATAGGAATGGATGAACCTAATGGTTGCGAGTACCTAATAAGACTAGGGGTTTATGTACTCGGTGGTCGTGAATACATACAAGGACTTGGAATGGATGTTTATGAGTGCCCAATAAAACTAGGTTTGTCTTTATGTACGCACTAAGTAGACAATAATGAAAGTTCTGAATATTAAGGCCAAAAATAATTTACATTAGTTGTATATTTTGACAACATTTGTATCTTCTCATCGTCCATTACTTAACATTCCAACAGGACAAGGAATGGGTGTTCCTACGCAAAAGACCAGTAATGTATGTGCCTTAATGTTTGAGAGTGCTTTATTTGACCAGAAATGTTTGTGCATTATAATATTAAATATATAACAGGATCCGGAATAGTTATGCGTACCAAATACGACTATGAATGTATGTACTAGTATAAGTATATGATGGCAGTGAGTACCCAATAGGACCAATAATGGTTGAGAATAGTAGCTGCGAGTACTCTATAATACCACTTATGCATGTACGCGGTGGTTGTGGGTACCCACTAGGACAAGGAATGTATGAATCTAGTGGTTATGCGTACCCAACAAAGTCAGGAATGTATGAACATCGTGGTAATGGTGACCCGAAAAGACAAGAAATGGCCTCACCTTGTGGTCGTTAGTACCCATTCCGACAACAAATGTCTGTATATTGTGGTTTTGAGTATCCATTGGACCAGTAATGCATGGACATGATAGCTGTCGGTATCCACTATGTCTAGAAATGTATATACCTAGTCAATATAAGTATCTAATAAGACCATAGTGTTCTGTACTTAGGGTAGTGATTACCCAATAGGACAACAAATGGTCGAACCTAGTGATTATGTGTGCACAATAAGACGAGTAATGTGCTGAACATGGTGTCAATAGGGCGAGGTTTAGATGTTTCCAGTGGTTATCTGTACTCAATAAGACCAGTAATGTATGTACCTAGTGGTTAAGGGTGCTTTATTTCACCAGGAATGTCTATACTTGATGATATTCAGTATCTAGCAGGAACAGGGATGTCTGTATAAAGTGGTTATGGGTACCCAATAGGACCAATAATGACAATGTATAGTGGCTGCGAGTACTCCATCATACCAAGTATACAAGTACATAGCGGTTAAGGATACTCACTAGGACTACGAATGTATGTATCTATGGTAATGAGTTCCTAATAAGGCCAGAACGACCAGTACATGATCGTAGTGGTGACCTAATACGACAAGGTATGGTCTCACTTAGTGGTTGTTAGTGCCCAAACCAGCCACAAATGCCTGTACATGGTAATTTTGAGTATTCAATATGACCAGGAATACATGTACATGGTAGTTGCTGGTACCCAATAGGACTAAGAATGTATGTATGAGTATCCAATAAGAACAGGACTGTCCGTATACGGTGGTAGTGATTACCCAATAGGATAACAAATGTTCGCATCTAGTAGTTGTGAGTTCCGAAGGTTTTGAGTACCAACATAGGACCAGAAATATCTGTACATGGTAGTTTTGAACACTCTAAAGGGCCTGAAATGTTTGTACAGGGTCGTCCTTCGAACCTACAATTGTTAGGAATATATTTACCTAGTGGTTATGAGTGCTCAATAAGGCCATTCGTGTCTCTAAATGGCGCACCCGAGTTGTCAATTGGTGATCGGCCGTATCCAACAGGAACATGAATGTCTGAACCTAGTAGTTATAGGTATCAAATACGACCAGGAATATATGTACATGAAGGAAGTAAGTACCCCATCGTTCCTTTAATGGCTGTACAAGGTGATTGTTAGTACCTATTTGGACCAGGAATGTATGTACCTAGTGGTTATGAGTGCCAAATTGGACCAGAAATATATGTACTCGTATAGGGTGGTTTTGAATATCAAAAAGGACTAGTAAGTATGTACCTGGTGGTTATACGTATCAAATAAGACTAGTACTGTCTGTACATGGTGGTTATTAGTATCCGATAGGACCACTAGTTTTTGAGAACAAAATATAACGAGGAATGCGTGTACAAGGTGGTCGTGGGTACCCATTAGGACTGGAATTGATGTACCAAGTGGTTATCTTCCCAACAAGAATTGACTATACAGTCATGGTGAGAATGTAATTTTAAATATCAAATATGACTACGAATGTCCGTACTGGATGGTCGTGAGTAACAGCTAGTACTGAGAATATAAAGTTAATTAGCTCGAGAATAAACCATTTGTCTTACCCCAGAAACGATATAAATCATAACGCTCAGCGATTGGTTAATCCAGAGGCTATTTTTAGATGGGTATATAAGGAAAGAATTGGAGCTGGAACATTCTTTTAATTCCTGACTTCGACGAAAGCAGTCGTAAGTTGATTAATTTCCGCTCCCTCACACCCAACAGTTTATGTATACTATTTTTGCTGCCGATTAATTTTGTATTTGCAGAACAATGTCTTGGAAATAGATGAAAAGCGTCAATTGTGTGAGATTCGTCATGGCTGGTCAAAGCGGCACGTTACCATGGTGTCGAGTACATTCATTCCAATGATGGAAGACATTTGTGGTGTTTATATAAAATGACTTATCAGCGACCGTTGTCGGAGCTGAATAAAATAATTCTTACCGCTTGGTGAAGTGAACTTGTGTTTATTTATACATGTATGATTATACAATTCCAGCCATGACAAATATATTGCCAAACCATAAAATCAAAATAAATGAATGAAACTTATTACAGTGTTGTAGTTTCTGTGGTGGGACAATGGTAATACCTAGTGTTTAGTCAATAGGTGAAGGGATTAATGATCCTTGTGGTTTTGTGAACTCAATAAGACTGCAATGTTTGTGTATAGTGGTAGTGAGTAGTCAATATGACAAGAAATGGCTGAACTTGGTAGTTGTGAATGTCCAGTAGGGTCAGGATTGGATGAACCTATATGAGTATCTAACAAGTGTAAGAATATCTGTATATGGTGGTTGCGTGTACCCAATCGGACCAGGAATGAATGTAACTAGCGGGTTTGAGTATCTCAAAAAAAACCTTAATGTGTGTACATGTAGGTAGTGAGTACCCAGTAAGACCAGGAATGGTAGCGGCTAGCGTTTTTACTTTTTATGTTTCTAATTAATTCCTGACTTTATGTCACCTCGTGATGTTATGTCAGATATAGCCAGATATAGCTTTACGCAAATATATAGAGGATCCCAGTATTTAGAGGTGATCATTAATGATGTTTGAAATCCTGTAGGAAAGGAGTCCATATATATAGGGGTCGTAAGATCCTCAGATGGCCGATACTGAGGTTGCTGTATCTCATGATGGCAAGTAGCCAAAGAGGCTTAGAATGGCTGTACGGAACATGGCTGTTCCGAATGGGGTAGGCTAGTCAGTGTTCATTCGCTCTATTCGCATACAAACGAATTTAGACACAAACCATACTGAATTACTTTGTATAGAATATGAGTACTGAATGTGAACATGTGCACATACATGAACATTAACTCGCACCAGAATATTTAAAAGAGGTAATTGTGTATTCATTTTCAATAAATTGACTTCTGTTTCTTATATATAGTAGTGTATCATCAGCTTATGACAATAACATGCTTTTTCACATTGAAAAACATTCACAAATGACTAATTATATCGCATTTAGGGCTAATTTTGTGAGATTTCACATATTTGACTTTTACCTTTTATACCATATTTGACCCTGATCTCTTTACGTTGAACTTTGCACCATTGAGATGGCTTGTCATAAATGCAGCCAAATATTAAAAAGTATCTACCTAAACTGACAAGAAAAAAAATGGTAGATATAAACGTTACCATGCCCTCAGTATGCTGGCCATTTTATGATGCTACCAGGAGGATCAAAAATCTTTTACATGTACTTGTGCAATTGGACTTATTTTTCGAAAAAATATATATGGTTATGAAATAAATATACATGTAGGAATAGAAATATGCGAAAATTTTAAATTTTGAAGACACATATAGAAGTTTACGTAAAAACTGTATAGACAATATTGCATTAATTTCAAAAGTTGAGTGACCTTTGACTCCATATAGTACCTACTCGCAAGTGACATGCTAATATTTATAAGTTTTATAATATTTCCCAATATATCTTCTACCTACTTCGCAAATCTTTTCACATTCAAATTGATTTTTATTTTTTTGTAGACATAAACATAACCCTACCCCTCCCCCTCAGCAAAGTCCAATTATTTTCATTGACCACATGGCAAATAAAGGCGCTAAAAAAACATACTTAAGAAATGGATTTTCTGATAGGATATGAACTATTTTTTCAAAATATATGCAAACTTCGTTTGGCCTCTCGATGCAATAAAAGCCCGTGGGCTCTCGGACTATATAGTACACAGGTAAGAACTTATACCAATTTTATTGTTCTACATATTTGACCTTTGACCTATTGTACATGTATAAGAGTTGAATAATTTGAATTATTTCCAATGAAAGGTGGAATATTCATATTGCCTGATATTCAATCAATGCTATTGTTACTTACCAACAGAAGCAATGGTAGAAGTAAAACTAAACATACCCTCAAAATACTGCAATTTTTCAAATGCTTCAATTTGCCCCCATATGATACAATACATGTTTTTTGTAAAATTCGGATATTTTCTTATCAATTGTATAACATTTTGAATTAAGTATACATTAAGGAATAATAATATGTGTAAAACATTTAATTTGGGGGAAAATGTGAAATTTGATACAAAAGTATACGGAAGCATATGTATAAATTCAATGAGTTGTATCATATTGTTGACCTTTGACCCCTATTTACTTAATCCTTTCAAGTCAAGGTTATGGGTTTTTATGTTTTAAGTATTGCCCATTATGTGTTCTCTCAAATTTTGCAAGCATTTTCCATATTGAACATTGTTTTTGTTTTTTATTAGACATAAAGCTACCCCTACCCCCTTCAGAAATTATGCCTTTTTTCATAGACCCCATGATACAAAAATGTGAAAAAAATGTAGATAGTCAGAGCTGTGGCACTTAAGAAATGGGTTTTCATATAGTATATGAAATAACCTTTCAAAATATGTACAAACTTCTTTTGGCCTCCTTCGTTGCAATAAACGTCCATGGGCTCTCGGACTAATAGTAAACATAGTGATAATTTATACCATCGGCGAAATAAAAAAAAGATTAATTCTTATAACATATTTAAACTGATAAAGCGTAACCAGAGACCATTAACGCTAAACATTTCGACTCTGGTGTAACTTGTTAAGGTTAGTGACAAAGAATACACACTTCTAACTAAAAATAACACAGCTTGGAAAACCAGCACTAAATATAGTGATACTTAGATCTTGTCGGGGAGTATGAGCCATGTCTTTAACAACCTCAAACGTCCTTTTAAATGACGAATAATAAGCGAGTTAAACTCAAATAATGATATTTGTTTTCAATTTCAAATATGGGTTAGTTTTCATCAAATTGAAATACTTGCAAGTTAAACTTAGAAACACAAATGGAAATGTCGATGTAAAAATAGACTAGAAAAACCCAGTTCTTAATATAGCCATAACTGGATCCAACCGGTTTTTTTCTTCTAAAAATAGATTATCCCTCATCCCTCATGGGGCAGAACTCTCATTTCCTATTCATCAAGTGGTGGAGTTTCGTTGTCCAGTTGTCACATCACCGCTGCAATACAATAATAAGTCGTCTCTTTTCATGGCACGTTCGCCGTCACACTAAATTCCATCATAACTACGACTCAAACCAGCAGCATTCGCTTGACATCTTCGCAAAAGGTTACATTTCGTATTTTCACGCTGCAAAATCTTTCTCGATCTCTGATATATACTTCCTGCTTCCGGTTAGTTACGGAAGTTGGCAGGTGCGCGTATTGTAACGCAAAGTGCGTTGAGCACAGGAAATACCAAGAAGGCAATTTTCATCGTCGTATTACAGGCGCGCATCGAAATAAAAATTTGGAGACTTCTTGCGAGTGATCTTAGACCCAAAAACACTCTTATGAACAGAACCCTTCGCATTATTGAAAACACAAGCGTACAAGTCACCCAGTAATTTAGTTTGGAAAAGTCATTCGGCACATTAAACGATAAAAAAATCATAATAAGCGAACGTCTAAGAACCCCCACAGGGTATTGACGCATATTATTTTATGCGTGTGCGACCGCCTTATATCTCATATATGAATAAAGGGAAACAACGCTACATTGTAGTGGCCTCTGATTTCAACGTAATAAACACACATAAACAAAGATATGGAGAAAACCCTCTTGCCATTTGATAGAAATATGATTGATCTACAAGCAACACCAAACAAAATGGTCGTCAGGTCTACATTAAGCGAGAAATTAACAAAACTGTCACAGAATCACGCCATTTTTCGCCGATGTCAGTTGGTCCGGCCACATGAAGAACGACCCATCCTCGGCGTTTCTCCACTAATAACTCGTAATTATTTCGTGAAACGTAAGTACAATGGTATATTTTGTGTTATAAACCAACATCTTTGTAGTATTTTGTGTTTAGCAATTGTGACAACCACTTTAACTTGCATAAATTAGGAAGTCGTATTTTGGAAGTGAGCTTTTTGGTAAAGCTCTATTGAGTTAATTTTTACACAACTTTCTTAATTTCTGCGACAAAAATGCGAAATAATAAAAAAGTTTTTCTATGTTAACCATAGATATGCCATAGGACTAACATTTTACAAAAGAAATAGTAAATACAAGTTGAAATTAGATGTAAAACGGCGAGGGAGTGTAGTGCGTTATATGACGGTGGCCGGACCAAACGACATCGGCGAAAAATGGCGTGATTCTGTGACAGTTTTGTTAATTTCTCGCTTAATTTAGACCTGACAATCATTTTGTTTGGTTTTGCTTGCAGCTAAATCATATTTCTATCGAATAGCAAGAGGATTTTTGCCATCTCTTTTGGTTATGTGTGTTTATTACGTTGAAATCAAATCAAAGGCCACTACAATGTAGCGTTGTTTCCCTTTATTCATATATGAGATATAAGGCGGTCGCACACGCATGAAATAATATGCGTCAATACCCTGTGAGAACCCCTAAATAAAATACATTTAATAACATATATATGAACTATAACATTCGCCAAAAGAACCAACTCAACAATTTCGTCTATTTAAGCTGAAGCCACTTTAGTGTCTCCATGGAAAATTCCAAGATTTTCAGAAATACGCTTTTTTGAAGACGGTTGCTAGGGAAACGAGACGATATAGAAACTTTTTATTTGTACCAAACCCTAAAATAGGAGGACCCTCCATACATTTATGATATTTTTTTTGCATTCTGTGACATAGCCTGAAATCAAAAAAATCCATGCAGTGACGGTAATTCTTATGTAAAGGCACATTGTATATCTAACAGTTTTATTTAATTTTACGACACTTTCGACCATGTTTCATCAAATAACGGATTTTCGAAAACAGCTCTCGTACGCACCTGCGATAAATTAATTATTCAAAATGGCCACCGAAGCTGATCAAACGCGGAAGTGAATAACTTTAAGCAATATATGATTATCAGTAGGTGCCACATTGACTGTTTTTTGACAAAACATTTGAAAAATATTACTTTTTTACGTAAATGATAGTTTTTGGGCGAATTTTGAATAATGAACTTGCATTTTAGGCGTTAAGCTTAAACAGTTGATTATTGAAGAGGATCATTCCATACCTAAAAGGTCGACACGTCAGTGTAAATAAAAGGCCATTTAGTTATGTGATCCAGAACAAAAAAGGAACATGCTTTAACCTGACAGAATATAACTTAATTCTTACAAATTATTCAAATAGTTATTGTTAAATTAAATACTATTACAGTTCTTCAAACGCTATATGTAAGCATTTTCAATAGCTAGAACAATTTAGGTAGAAATGACTTCCAGTCATAACTTGTTAATTATTATTATAGTTATTTGGACAAGTTTTAAGTTGCCACGAAAGAACTGAAATAGGTTTATGGAAAATTAATTAAAGCTTAAGTATGTCTTTCAATTATTAACATATTTTAGTAAGATATTCCTTTCCACTGTATTTTATTTGTTTATATACCAAATAAATTGCTAATTTATCTTTAGTCGTATTGGTCCCTGTTAATTTTTGTTCCGCCCGTTAGCCCGTTTATTTTAACATGGAAAAGAATCCAAAAAATGCTGTATTTGGTCAGTTTTCGAGTTAAAATGGTTAAATATTACTCAAAAAACTACTTGCAGACGATACTATAGCATGGCAGTACCCTCACACCATACGTAAACTTACCGAGCACGTTGTAACATTCACACGGACAATTCGTGTGGATTGAAATATTTTTGACAGCTGTGTGATGACCGGTTTTACACAAAACTGTATGTGATCCAGAAACGATCCAGACAATTGAATTACAAAACAGTGTTTGCAATGATTATACCAGCATAATTAACATAATGATTATTTAAAAACGCATATAACTTTTGTAATTTAGCTAAAATCAAGTTTGACAGAAAGCCTCGTAACTCATATCAGATTATCAACTCGCTAACATATGCAGCATGTGTTGAGATAGAAAAGTGCTGATACTGATGCTTCATTGGGTCTTAAATCAAACCGTAAGTAATATATTGTATTCGATGCCATCATTCGTTATGAACGACACATTATCACGGGCGGTAATCACGTGACTTCGTCTTGTACGTTAAACGAACAATGGCGGACGTTCAGCCTCGGTAAGCACCTATTTTTCTTGAAGTTATATGTCTTACAGCCTGGATATCGAAACCTCACATAGCCTATCATATGCGCAATGCTTTTTTTCGAACGTTAGTACTTAGTTTTGCCTCATAATGTGAATAGATTTCGAGAACACTCATTGAATTTGATTCAGAGTTTCGGCGCAAGGCCGGTATGTTGCACGCATCGTATACATTGTTGTCGAATTATCCACAAATAAGGCCCTCTGCTACGAAAAAGGTATAAAATTATATCAAATGTTTGATTATATCGTGAACGAAACATGTATGGATTTCTACGGGGTAAAATTCGTCAGTATATTTCAATTTTACGAAAGTAGTATGTAAAACGAACGTTTTTGTACTGGTATGTCTCACGTACAAATCTCGGTAGGGTTCAGTAAGTTCAAAGTTAGCTCTTTTTAAACATCTTACCATCCCATATATATGTTTTATATGTCAAAATATTTACCGAACGATACAGTTGAAGTCCAATTATTGCATTACGTGATATAAAATTGCAAGAAAAGTACTTCAAATGTGTGCCGTTAATTCAGATGCTTTAATGCTCATGATTTAACCATGTCATTTCTTAATGGAAACTATATTATCAATGTAGTTTGTTAAAACACAAAGAGTGCCTCCGGTTTACTGGTAGTCGCTTGGCCACAGAGAATCCAGGATTTCACTGTTCCTTTTGACCTACCTGAAGTTATGAAGAAGATAATACTAAATTGGCCGATGTAGGCTAGTTGTTCTGTTATAAAAACCTTCACAAAAAAGCTTGGATGGCATCATGCGTAGTAATTAATCGGAACGATCCATATTGCTGTTATGTTACTGGAATAAACTACATCTAAATCGAAATATAACTATACTAGATCTATATCGATTAAAGTCCGTGGAAATATTTAGAAACGACTGTTTTCAGGTTGTATGTAGTAAAGATATAACGCCACCCGGTCGAAGCTATTTCCTGATTTAGTTAAATGGCAATTGGGTCATGCGGAGAACGGAAACGTTCGTTTCTGAAAAGTTGGGAGTGTCAAACTAGTGTTGTGATATAATTTCTAATCCTTCTTTTAATAGACACATTTCAGTGTGACGTCACAACCACCTGTAACTGTTTATCTGCTTGGATGACAGAAAGGGGCCAGCATTTATAAACAAAACATAGACACTGGAAAAAAAATCTAAATAACTTTTTCATGTTTTGGCCGAATTTCAATATATTTATATCCACGGGAAGCGCTTGACTTTCATATTTTAAAAATGCTATCGGTTTAATAGTTTTACATTTCAAACACACCCAAAAATGAATTTAATTAACCAAAATTATTACTCTAGTTCACCACCAACATTTGCAAGTTTAAATAGTTGTTAAAACGGGGAATTTCAGATAAGAAAACTGTTTTTACATAAGCAAAAAATATGAATGTAAAGAGCTTTCCACAGATATAAGATACTTGTAAATTGTACGAAAAATGAATTAGTAGTCTCAAATATAAGATTACTAGTTTAAGACAATATCCACCGTATATTTCCTGCCATCCAGATAAAATCATCCATATCTTTATGATATCTTGTTACTATTTTTAGAACATAAACAATAATATGAAATGTGCCTATAGTTACAAATATTAAATTGGTGTCGATCCTACCATAAACAAATGAGTTTATATATAATATTGAAACCAGAGAGCCTTAACAACAATTCTAACACGATCCACGGAATAATCCATATAAACATAGAGCAAACAAGAGCATGTATTATTACCCCCATAAAACATACCTAAAACCTCTCAAATTGGCTGTTACTATTTACGCCCCGTATCACATGACATATTTATGAATGAAAGAACGTAAACTTTATAGTAAAACTCCTACGAGTCGCGATGGCAAGGCAAGTTGCTCGAGAATCCAGTGTTACAGCTATGACGCATCTATTTTTAGAAACTCCAATATACTCTCGAAACTAAGTTTCATTAAAACTTCTGATAATTAATTAATTCATATAGAATTTTTCATTTCATGAAATAGATACCATATACTCGTGCTATTAAAATTGTTTCAATGTTTCAAATGTGTTATTTCCTTAAGAAAATTACGATTGGTTTTCATTAACGAGGGAGGCAATTGTACCAGCTAATAAGCCACTCAATTTCAGCGTGGAATTATGTTCAATGTCAAATGGGTGAAAATAGAATGCGCGCAGTTAAATAGTACGGGATATTATCGTATTTAGAATCGAAATAAAAACTCTGTTCTTGTATTTTGCCGGTGAATAAAACACGGGCAGGAGTTCGGATGCGGAAAATTAAATCACGAGTGCGTATAAAACACGGGCAGGAGTTCGGATGCGGAAAATTAAATCACTCGTGCTACGGACTCGTGATTTAATTTTTCCGCATCCGAACTCCTGCCCGTGTTTTATTCACCGACAACTGCGTGAACAGATTTTTATTTCTTAAATATTACAATAATCTAGGTATGATAATGCGAAATATTGACCTTTAAACAGGTATGCGCTATTTCCAGTGCGGCGTAAGCGGTGCAAGGTAAAACTTGTGTTCATGTTAAGGTGATTCCAAACTCTTCAGTTGAGCGGAAGTTTAGAAATCGGTGTAAATAAGACGTGTTGAAAGCGTCTGACTATCATGATGAAATAGTGTGAAAAACTTAAAATTGATGTGTCAGCATGTTCTCATGTCTTAAAATCGCGAATTTACTGTATAGTTATTACTATATTATACAACATTAAGCTTGCAGAATAAAGCTATAGCTGAAATTTTATGTGCCATTTATTCCAAACGTTGAAACACCAACACTCGCGAATATTAGCTACAACGTATGTGATAGTAATATAATGCGTCCACACAAAAATTTTATCCAAGTTTTAATATTTGTTTAGGAAGCATCCCGACTACTTTAGAGGAAGGTTCTTATATAGACTAGCTAATGCAACAAAGCATGGGCTCATCTTTAAATATACCCATTTTTCAAAAACAAAGTATCGCAAAAACTGGATACAACGTATTCAAAACGTTGATGCATTTTGTAAACTCTCCTGGTTTTCGACATTTCAGAAATCACTCAAGTGTCAATTACAAAAATCTAGCCGAGCAACTGCCATGAAATTTGGGATAAAACTAATTAAATGTCAAACTTTTTCGGTGAAATGCAAATTTGAGTTTTTAGGGGTGTTCCCCAAAATCTAAAAATATCTTGAAAACAAGCCGAGCAAAACTGTTATGGGTTTGCACAATCACTATCATGAGTATGTTCTTCATAAAAATCAGGTGTTTGATACCTCTTGTACAGAAAAAAATAAGAGTTTTGGAGTCACCTTAAAATTACAATATCTTACAGAAAAGTTTTGTATAGGGTAGGGTATTCACACTGAATTTTTACATTGAATTGTAGCATCGAAACCAGTAAGTTTAAATGCAATTCGCATTTTAAATGTTATAACATGTATTTTTATGCGTTTACCATTACCTATCGGCACTTGAGGACCATAAATTCCCCGAAACTAATTACAACGATTATCTTACCCTTCAAGTACATGTAAATGCCTTTTCAACTTAAATCTAAAATGTAACTATGGTATTTAAATCCAAACATTGCCCATTTACTCACATTAAGGTCTCCCTTGTATACTTCTGTTTTATTTAAAGTTGCGCTATACCTCGTTTGTGTCATGAAAAGTCCTTGTTTGTCTGGTTAAATAATAAGTAGCGTAAGACGTAAGAGTATTTGTCTTGGCTATTAGGTCAATTATTGAATGTATGTCCGTTTTTTAAATTGACAGAATCTAAATTGAGAGTGTACCGAGTCCTTAGTTGCAAACGTAGCATAATTATGTATCGATTATAAAAAAACCAATACACATCTATATAAAAACAATATACTTCTCCTTGAAAATATTTTGACATATAAAACATATATATGGGATGGTAAGATGTTTAAAAAGAGCTAACTCTGAACTTACTGAACCCTACCGAGATTTGTACGTGAGACATACCAGTACAAAAACGTTCGTTTTACATACTACTTTCGTAAAATTGAAATATACTGACGATTTGTACCCCGTAGAAATTCATACATGTTTCGTTCACGATATAATCAAACATTTGATATAATTTTATACCTTTTTCGTAGCAGAGAGCCTTATTTGTGGATAATTCGACAACAATGTATACGATACGTGCAACATACCGGCCTTGCGCCAAAACTCTGGATCAAATCCAATGAGTGTTCTCGAAATCTATTCACATTATGAGGCAAAACTAAGTACTAACGTTCGAAAAAAAGCATTGCGCATATGATAGGCTATGTGAGGTTTTGATATCCAGACTGTAAGACATATAACTTCAAGAAAAATAGGTGCTTACCGAGGCTGAATGTCCGCCATTGTTCGTTTAACATACAAGACGAAGTCACGTGATTACCGCCCGTGATTATGAACACCGCATCATGATGGATTCGTCGATAAACTGTCGCACTACTTTAATTCATCTTTGGCGCATGAATATAAATTTGCTACACAGCGCCAATTTCGTAAACAAACGAGATGACAACTGTAATAAATACTTGGATTTCTATGTTATTATCGTTTGATCGTTTTAAAAGTTGATATATTATGAATGCAATAAAGTTAATTATTCGATCTGGCAATCGATTATGTTGATTACTATGTTTGAAACATTTTGCTGTACGTTTAGGGAGCAAACATGGCGACTTTCTTGTCGAAATTACACATCGACATGAAGGTGTTTTTCTCGTAAACAATACACCAGCATCTACTTTCAAGCCTGGCATGCCCTTGCGACGATTGATTGTAAAGTATATTTACTGAGTTCGTATTATAAAATACAATAATGATAACGTTTGACTTTTTGAAAAAAATGCTGTATTTTTCATTTAAAAAATCGCCTTTATTTTAGTGTTAGCATTTGAATTAGGCGACTATATGGCACATTATGATAAAATCAGATGGCATACGCTGTTTGAACTAGTTTTTTTTCAAGTGTGTGTTTTTCAAGCATTTTCAAGGGGTAGGATGAACGTTGAATATGTGCAGTTTCCCCTCAGTTTACAAAAACTGCAAATCGGCCCAGTCAGTTTGAGCCATATTGTTTGATAGGGGGTGTAGGCCAACATGTCGTTAGTGCAAAAATGTAGTGATGTTTGGGAGCTGTAGTCAATTCATAGAGGATCATGGTTATTAGCCACATAGCAGGAACTTTCCCTCAGTGAACAGTTACTGTAGTGTATACACATTACTGAATTATAGCTAGTAAGTTTGATTCATGAATTTAAAGAGTGTGCAAAATATAGCTCAATGTGTGTACTGTATCAAGGTGAGTGGGGGAAATTACATATAAACAACATGAATAGCAATAAAGGGAATAACTCTCAAAACAATAACTAGACACCACTAAAAAAAACATTTTCAAAAGATCTGTTAAACCATTGGCAAATCCGCGAAAAAACACCGAACGTTTTTGACGTTATTTTTCTGAAAAAAGACATTACTGCGTCTGGTCTGACTTCTGCAGTCGTCTTCCCATATCCAGTTTGGTTGGTCAACGACTGGCTGTTGATACAATGGCAGTGACTGCACTGGACAGGAGATGTAACATAAAACATACCCTACATTCATTATATGATGTCTCAAGTGTATGATCTTTATTAATCTATTTATTTAGCTATTCGCATTTGATCTCGTAAGCTGAATGTTTTGACTAGTTCAAGCCGAAAATTTTGCAACACTTAACAACGACGAAGCTGCCTAGTTAACTTCTTCGATTAAAGAAATACGACGACCATTGAACAACTATGTTTTGACGCAACGAAGTTTCACTGGTATATTATTCAATATCATGCATATTATAATATTTCTTATTGATAAAAGCAAAAGTACCTTAAATTACATTCATTATTTACGAATCGATATAAAGGCACAATCAGGACCATTTAAGCTCCGCTGTGCGATTTCCAACCTCTTCAAAAAGTAGCATTATTTGGGAAAACCAGATGTGCTACAGAGCAGAATTGTTTGGGGGGGGGGGGGGGTGCGAAAATTATTTTATTGGAATATTTCATATTACCGGTGTCTTGTAAAATACCAAAAATCTAGGCCCATACTTGTTTATCAGTGTTTTTGGGGTTAAACCTTAAAAAATAAAAAAGCAAAACATGATTTTTTTGGAATATATTGACCACACTGTCATTAATCGTTTTATTTGATGAAAATAAGATTGTGATATGTATGTTTCAACTTGTAGATTAAGGGTCAAAAATCGTTTTCAAGACTTTTGGGACAAGCATTTACGCTAACGTTACTCTAGTTTTTCTGTATATATTACAAGTTTCAAAATATAAATCAAAGTATTGTTACTGGGGGACATCTTACCTGGACCAGAACCCGTCATCTTACCTGAACCAGAACCGTCATCACATCTAAACGAGAACCGTCATCACATCTGAACGAGAACCGTCATCAAATCTGAACGAGAACCTATCATCACATCAAAACGAGAACCGTCATCACATCTGAACGAGAACCTATCATCACATCTAAACGAGAACCGTCATCACACCTGAACGAGAACCGTCATCACATCTGAACGAGAACCTATCATCACACCTGGACGAGAAACGTCATCACACCTGAACCAGAACCGTCATCACACCTGATCGAGAACCGTCATCACACCTGAACGAGAACCATCATCACACCTGAACGAGAACCGCCATCACACCTGAACGAGAACCGTCATCACATCTGAACGAGAACCGTCATCACACCTGAACCAAAACCGTCATCTCACCTGAACGAGAACCTATCATCACACCTGAACGAGAACCGTCATCACACCTGAACGAGAACCGTCATCTCACCTGAACGAGAACCTATTATCACACCTGAACGAGAACCGTCATCACACCTGAACGAGAACCGTCATCACATCTGAACGAGAACCGTCATCACATCTGAACGAGAACCGTCATCACACCTGAACGAGAACCATCATCACACCTGAACGAGAACCTATCATCACATCTAAACGAGAACCGTCATCACATCTGAACGAGAACCGTCATCACATCTGAACGAGAACCTATCATCACATCTAAACGAGAACCGTCATCACACCTGAACGAGAACCGTCATCACATCTGAACGAGAACCTTTCATCACACCTGGACAAGAAACGTCATCACACCTGAACCAGAACCGTCATCACACCTGGACAAGAAATGTCATCACACCTGAACCAGAACCGTCATCACACCTGAACGAGAACCGTCATCACACCTGAACGAGAACCATCATCACACATGAACGAGAACCGCCATCACACCTGAACCAGAACCGTCATCTCACCTGAACCAGAACCGTCATCTCACCTGAACCAGAACCGTCATCACACCTGAACCAGAACCGTCATCACACCTGAACGACAACCGTCATCTCACCTGAACCAGAACCGTCATCTCACCTGAACCAGAACCGTCATCCCATCTGAACGAGAACCTATCATCACACCTGAACGAGAAAGGTCATTACACCTCATCCAGAACCGCCATTTCACCTGAACGAGAACCGTCATCTCACCTGAACGGGAACCGTCATCACACCTGAACGAGAACCGTTATCTCACCTGAACGAGAACCCGTCATCTTACCTGAACCAAAACCCGTCATCTTACCTGAACCAAAACCTGTCATCTCACCTGAACCAAACCCGTCATCTCACCTGAACCAGAACCTGTCATCTCACCTGAACCAGAACCTGTCATCATACCTGAACCAGAACCCGTCAACTTACCTGAACCAAAACCCGTCATCTCGCCTGAACCAGGACCTCTCATCTCACCTGAAGCAGAACCTGTCATATCACCCGAAGCACAACCTGTCATCATACTGTAATCTCACCTGAACCAGAACCGTCATCTCACCTGAACCAGAACCTGTCATCATACCTGAACCAGAACCTGTCATCATACCGGAACCAGAACCTGTCATCATACTTGAACCAGAACCTGTCATCTCATCTTGACCGAACCTATGATCTTACCCTAACCTGCCAGCATCCCTTATTCCAGCCCTCTTATCAGGACCAGCACCTATCATCTTGCCCCGACATGCGCCTGTTTTCTTACCAGGACCTGCACCTGCCCTCTAACCACGACCCGCACCAGCCCTCTAACCACGACCCGCACCTGCACTCTAACCACGACCTGCACCTGCCCTCTAACCATGACCTGCACCTGTCATCTTACCAGGACCTGCACCTGTCCTCTAACCACGCCCTGCCCTCTTACCAGGACCTCCACCTGTCCTCTTACCAGGATCTCCACCTGCCCTCTTACCAGGACCTCGACCTGTCCTCTTACCATTACCAGGACCTTCACCTGCCTCTTACCACGACCTCCACCTGCCCTCTTACCAGGACCTGCACCTGTCCTCTTACCAGGACCTGCACCTTCCATCTTACCATGACCTACATCTGCCCTCTTACCAGGACCTGCACCTGCCCTCTTACCAGGATCCGCACCTGCCCTCATACCGGTACCCGCGCATTCCCTGTTACCACATTGCCCTCATAGCAGACCATGCATGGTTGAAAACATAACGATTTAATCTGCAATTCATGGTTAAATAAATATGATTGAATTGATTTATATTATATAAACTAGAAATGACCTCCAACTGTGACCTTGACCTTTGAGATAGGAACCTGGGGTTGGGCATGACACTCATCCTCATGGAGGTGAACATTCATGCCAAATATAAGCAACATTGGTCAAAGCATGACAAAGTTATGGTCCGGACAAGCTTCAATTTGACCTTTGACCTCCAACTGTGACCTTGACCTTTAAGATAGGAACCTGGTGGCTGGGCATGACACTCCTCCTAATGGAGGTGAACATTCATGCCAAATATAAGCAACATTGGTCAAAGCATGACAAAGTTATGGTCCGGACAAGCTTCAATTTGACCTTTGACCTACAACTGTGGCCTTGACCTTGGAGATAGGAACCTGGGGGTTGGGCATGACACTCCTCCTCATGGAGGTGAACATTCATACCAAATATAAGCAACATTGGTCAAAGCATGACAAAGTTATGGTCCGGACAAAATCGGACGGACGCACGTCCGCACGCACACACACCAAAAGTGGTGACTAAGTCTCGCTCACCGCAAGCGGGCTCGACAAAAATGTTTGAGATAACCCCTCGGTTTTATATCGCCTATCCGCGCTCCATGTCGACATAGGTTGTCGTGTATACATCTCTAAAAAGACCAAGACTGCCTGGACATGGTGGTAGTTATGACCACTGATATATGTTTATTAGCAAATAGTACAAGGATTGTAAGTACATGATGGTCATTGGTACACACTAGGACTGGTGGTTGTACCTATAGGTTATGTACCCAACAGCACCAGAATTGTCTATACATGATGAGAATGTCATTTTGAATATCCAATATGAATAGGAATGTCCGTACCGGAGTAACAACTAGGACCGGGATTTGATGTACATATTGTACCCAATAATCTCAAAAATGTCTCTACATGGTTCTAGTGAGTAGTCCATAGGTTGAAGAATAAATGTTCCTATTGGTTGTGTTTAATGTAGTTGTAGTGAGTAGTCAATAGGACAAGAAATGTCTGTACCTGGTAGTCGTAAATGTCCTGTAGCACCAGGATTGAATGTTCTTCATGGATATGAGTATCCAACAAGACTAAGTATTTCTGTATACCGGGACATGGTGGTAGCGTGTACCCAATCGGACCAGGTATGACTGTAACTTGTGGTTTTGAGTACCTAATAAGACTAGGAATGTATGTGCATGATGGTAGTGAGTACCCAATCAGACCACGAATGGTTATGGCTAGCTTTTTTACGTGTCTAATGAATGCCTGAATAGATGTGCCTCGTGATTTTCTGTCAGATAGAGCAAGGTGTAGCTTTACGCTACGATAGAGTGAATTCCAGTATTCAGAAGTGATGACTGTCTTATTGGGTACACGGCTATTATGACGTTTGAAATCCTATTGGAAAGGAGTCTTTATATAGCAGTCAGACGGTCAATATTGAGGTTGCTGGTTGAGGTTGAGGTTGCTTGCTGGCTAAGAATGGCTGAACAGTTTCGGCACTGAATTATGGCTGTTCCGGGTGGGGTAGGTTAGTCAGTGTTTATTTGCTCTATTGGCATACAAATGAAATTATATATGAAAAATACTGAATTACTGTATATAAAATATGAGTACTGATTGTTAACATGTACACGTACACATAAACTCACAACCGAGTATTTAAAAGCGGTTATTGTGTATTCGTTTTCAATAAAATGACTTATGCTTGTTTTATAAAGCAGTGTATCGTTAGCTGATGACAATAACATACGTTTTTGCATTGAAAAAAAACATTCAAAAATGATTAATCATTGCGCATTTGTGGCTAATTTTGAGAGTTTTAATGTACTAGTATTTGACCTTTGACTCCATATTTGACATTGACTTGTTTACGTAAAACGTTTCCCCACTGAGATGACATATTATACATGCAGCCACTTATTACTGCCAGTTGATATTCGACCGAACCACGCCAGAGCACGTCCCTCGTAGTACGTTCAACTCGTTTAAGTACGTTTTCATTCTGTCTAGTTGCAGGACTGTGAAATGTTTAAAATACTTAACTAATTTCTGGAGCACTATTCCCGATCAAGCACCCATTCATACAGTTCGTAAATAGTTGTCACATCTTCCTGTCCGTGTTGATACAATGTAATCCCGTTCAGCGAATATTTTTTAACACACAGGGAACGATTTAGGTGTGGTGTGGGTACTTAACCTAATTCCATGGGGACTTCTCTTGCCTTTCAAGTAATTGTGTACGCTTCAATAGCGAACCTTTCCACTGGGGTAGACATTTGCCATTATTCTCACTAATCCTATGCGTCATGGCATTTTAAATAATTGACAAATAACCCCAAAAAACTGTTTTAATAAGATTATCAGTACATGTTCAAAAGTACTGTTGCTAATTTTGAGCGAAGTTTGTCACTAAGAATCACGTGCAATTGTGTAATGATATGATTATCGTATACTAGAGGTGCTCAACTTATATTTGAACAAAATTGAACATCCAGTATTATCACGAATTCAGAACGAAATTGAATTGTGTCCATTCAATCGCGTATAGTTATGTATCAAGTGAAATAAACATCCATTGTAGAATATCCTTAGAACAAAATTAACAATTGTATAGAGGGTGTTGTTTTAGCCTTTTTAAGGCCAAAGTGTCCAAGTGATGATGCTGACAATTCCCATCACTAATCGACGTTTCAATATTCTTCAGATTAAATTTGTATTCATTCTTCATTAAGAGACTTTGGTATCCACTATTTAGTATTCTAACACGATCCGCAGATTAATCCTATAAACATAGTGTAAACAAGAGCATGTTTTATTACCCCCATAAAACATACCTCTCATATTGGCTGTTACTATTTACGCCCCGTCTCACGTGACATATTTATGAATGAATGAACGTAAACTTTATAGTAAACATTCTACGAGAATCCAGTGTTACAGCTATGACGCATCTATTTTTAGAAAATCCAATATACTCTCGAAACTAAATTTCATTAAAATTTCTGATAATCAATTCATTTATATTTTTCTTTTCATGAAATGGATACCCTATACTCGTGTTATTAAAATTGTTTCAATGTTTAAAATGTGTTGTTTCCTTCAGAAAATTACGTAGATCGTTTTCATTAACGAGGGAGGTAATTGTACCAGCTAATAAGCCACTCAATTTCAGCGTGGAATTATGTTCAATGTCAAATGGGTGAAAATGGAATGCGCGCAGTTAAATAGTGCGGGATATTATCGTATTTAGAATCGAAATAAAAACTCTGTTCTTGTATTTTGTCGGTGAATAAAACACGGGCACTCGTTCGGATGCGGAAAATTAAATCACTCGTGCTACGCACTCGTGATTTAATTTTTCCGCATCCGAACTCCTGCCCATGTTTTATTCACCGACAATATACGCGAACAGATTTTTATTTCTTAAATAATATACCTTCCAGTCTAGTTAATAAGGTACTTCATGACTGTTTTGTGAGTTGAGTTTTTGTCTTTGGCACTGTAACCGGGAAAACGACGTGTAACATTTTTATCGAAAAATAACTGAAACCTTTTGCAAATTATATAAAATATGCGTTCACTTTTGTCCCCTCTTCAATAATTTTGAGTTTCGCTTTTTCATAGTATCAAGCGCAAGACAATTTCATAAAAGTGGCCGCGAACTCACCAAGCTAAACAAACTTCAGCTTTCGTCTATCATCGTGACCGTTTCTTAAATAGCAAACCTTGCCTCTATCAGAACTTCCTCTAATAGCGAATTTTCGGGCCTGAATAAATTTCGCAATAAGTCAACGTGTCACGTGGTTTGGTCAGAGTTTGAATTACGTTACGGTCTCGCAGTGACAGGAATATACTGAAAAATGGCCACCAATAGAATAACAAAAGTTACATAAAATGCGTTATTCTGTAGCTCATAAATTTTCTTTTATATTTTAATGATGTTTAAAAATATTCCAAAAACTCAGTAGGCCCATCTAGAACACATTTTAATAAGGGAGATAAATACTCTGTTGCTTCGTATAGCACTTTGATCGACCGCCATCTTGGAACGCTGGGAAAACAGAGAGAAAACACAGAATGTGACAGCCTGCATAGAATCAGTAATTGATCAACTGATTACGCCATTAAAGTACTTGTTCTGAACATGGAAAGTCGTATTATTATACACTTACTAAAGGTAGTTATACAGTGAACTTAAAAACGAAAGCAGGTTCGTATCGACTATCGTCCTTTGTTACTTCGTACCCAAAAATGTCACAAATTTTCTACTGACTACATATATGAATCATATGATCAGCAATCATTCTGTACTGGATGATCATGTTACTAATAAGGACATCTGACAAGCGTCTACTGCTGTGTTTCAATACTGACATGTAGCAGCGAGCTATGAGAATTGAACAAAATTATGAAAATGAAGAACTTAATATTTAAGATAAAATTCGCTAAAATAGGCTGTGCCTTAGTTCATATTATAAATCATTCACTCCTCAGAGGCGACACATGTTTTCCAATAACCGTTCCGTAGTCGTATGAACAGCCTCATAGACCTTTGCAAATTACATGTTCGAAATAATTCGATGGAAAGTTGCTATAGATACTTACAACTCCGCTGCAATTAGACTTTGGGGTAAATTGCTTTGTCCTAGATATCACGGAACCAATGGGCTTGGCGATTGCAGGTTTTGACAATGTTGGGTGGTTTTAATCTTGTGTTCCATTTCGCCCAAACAAGCAGCAGAACGCATATGCCTTCTATGAAACACAGTGAGTGTAAATACTACTTAACACAATTTCTTACATGGTTTAACAGTGGCAAATCGAGTTTATTATATTAGTATGACCAAATTCGTTGTTTCGTTTTGTTGAACACCTCTCGTATACATCGAACACTACTGTAAATGTGTTTTATATAATATGGATGAAACACCTCAATGTACATATTATTTACTTGAGGCTCACAGGGAAGACTGGGCATACCCAACTGTGTTGCCTCTTTAAATAAAGTCTTTATTATTATTATTATATTATTATTATTATACCACACCCTAAATACGAGGTAATCGTTACCTGATACATATCTAGAAGACAATGACATAAGCATTTTTTTCCTGCTCCACCGGGGCATATACAGTATTGTTATTCATTTCCGTAATCCCATCATCATTCAGTTTCCGTTCATCTGTTGTAGATTTAAGAGGAGCACTTAGCACGGTTGACCCCACTTGACCCAATATCGCACTTGACCTCGAATTTATAGAGACAAACATTCTGACCCAAGTTTCGTGAAGATTGGCCATAACTGTTAAATCTAGCATGTTCATAAGCTCTTTCTAAGATTTTACTTAACGACCTAGTTTTTGACCCCACACGACCCAGTTTCAAACTTGACCTAGATGTCATAGAGACAAACATTCTGACCAATTTTCATGAAGATTGGACCATAAGTGTGTCCTCTAATGTGTTCACAAGCTTTTTATACCCCCGCACAACGAGTTGTAAGGGGAGTATATTGGATTAAGTGTGTCTGTCCGTCTGTCTGTCTGTCTGTAGACGCATTCTTGTGGGCACAACGCGTCATACAGTTTTTGCAGCATTTCCTTCAAACTCTAACAGATGAATAACCTCAACATGTAGATGTGCATAAAGGAATGTTTACGCTGCGACGATTTTGACAGAATTATGGACCTTTGTACTTTTATGGACGATACAATATGTAGTGAACAGATCTTGAGGACGCAATTTCTCCTACCGTTTTTTGCAGCATTTCCTTCAAACTTTAGCAGATGACACAACCTCAACATGTAGATGTGCAGAAAAGAAGAATTTGCGCTGCGACGATTTTTGACAGAATTGTGGCCCTTTTTACTTTTATGCACTATACAATATAAAGTGGACAGTTTTTGTGGACACAACTTCTCCTACAGTTTTTGTGCATGAAGCAAAAAATTAGCTGCAATGATTTTTGCCACGCGGGGGTATATTAGTCTGCCGAATGGCGACAGTTCTAGTTAAAAGATTTGACCTAGTGACCTAGTTTTTGACCCCACATGACCTAGTTTCGAACTTGACCTAGAATTCATAGAGCCAAACATTAAGACTAAATTTCATGAAGACTGGTCAATAAGTGTATCCTCTATTGTGTTCACAAGCTTTTTCTAAGATTTGAGCTAGTTTTTGACCCCACATGACCCAGATTCGAACTTGACCTACATTTCATAGAGACAAACATTCTGACCAAGATTGGATCATAACTGTGACCTCTTGTGTGTTCACAAGCAATTGTGGACGTATGGACGACGGACGAAGGGTGATCACAAAAGCTATTGGTAGTGTAGGCTAGTGGTTAAGGGATGTTTGTTGGTCAGATACCGCTCCCCATGGTAGAACATTGTTGTTTATTTAAGAGGAAGGTCTTGGGAGTTAGAAACGATGGTCGTGAGTCCGAGATCAATGTACGTCATAATGAAAATCATCTTTTTAGTCTCGTACCGTTTTTTGACCGGAGGGGACTATAGGTTTGCCCTCCGTTCGTCCGTCCATCCGTCAAAACATCTGGATTTTGACATAACTGACACAGTTTCCAAGCTAGGTTTATGAAACTTGGTATGTGGATAGGGGGCAATATGGGGATTATGCACGTCTAAAAATATTTTGATTCCGACAATTGCTATCATCATGGCAACAGAAACATTAAAAATAACTTCAAACGATAGGGAACTTCATAATTGCTTGCAATTCTCAATGACTTATTTATGTTTTTTGGTGTTTTGAGGGGCAATTTTACGACACATTTTCCCATCTATAGTAGAACAGTATAGATACCATTTTGCTCAGGAAAATCAAATCACAGACAATATTATAGTTGAGTCATATCACGTGATAGGTGTCTTATAAAACAACAGGGCACAAAGGGCCCTAGGTCGCTCACCTGTTATAGCAGTACATGCAAGACCTGTAATTTGACCTAGTGACCTAGTTCTAGGCCCCATATGACGCAATATCACACTTGACCTAGATTTTGTTGAGATGATCACTCTGACCAAGTTTCATAAGGATTAGGCTAAAATTGTGATCTCTAGTGACAATACAAGGTTTTTCTATGATTTGACCTTATGACCTAGTTTTTGACCCCGAATGACCAAATATCGAACTTGACCTAGATTTTGTTAAGATGATCATTGTGACCAAGTTTCATAAAGATTAAGTCAAAGTTGTGACCTCAAGTGTCTACACAAGGTTATTCTATGATTTGACCTTGTGACCTAGTTTTTTACCCTGGATGACCCAATATCAAAGTTGACCTAGATTTTGTTTAGATGATCATTGTGACCAAGTTTCATAAAGATTAGGTCAAAATTGTGACCTCTAATGACTACACAAGGTGTTTCTATGATTTGACCTTGTGACCTAGTTTTAGACCCAAGATAACCCAATATCAAACTTGACCTAGCTTTTGTTGTGATGATCATTTTGACAAAGTTTCATAACGATTAGGTCAAAATTGTGACCTCTAGTAACTACACAAGGTTTTTCTACGATTTGACCTTGTGACGTAGTTTTTGACCCCGGATGACCCAATATCGAACTTGACCTAGATTTTGTTGAGATGATCATTGTGACTAAGTGTCATAAAGATTAAGTCAAAATTGTGACCTCTAGTGTCTACAAAAGCAAATTGTTGACGGACGACGGACGACGGACGACGGATGGACGACGGACGAAGAGTGATCACAAAAGCTCACTATGTCACTTTGTGACAGGTGAGCTAAAAAGTATAGTGCAGCCAAGATATGATGGCACAATAACATTGTGTAAACGTCATTGGTTGGATCAGTCCATATAACAACGCGGGAAAGTAACTAAATCATAATAATTTAAGCGCTTGTTCAGATATGTTAAACAACTTAAGTTTGCATGACAACATATTTATACAAGAACATAATTATGATAAACATATCAACAGCAAGGTAGAAACTATTATTTACATGTAGTCTGACAGTGAATATCAGTATACATCTATAACACAGCATCAAAATTCTATAGCAACGTCTATATCTGTAGGTGTCGTAGCACCACCTGGCATTTTACCTCACTTGGTTTATTTAGTTTGAACGAAACGAAATTAAAAACTAAACATGTAAGGAAATGGTCATTCGATTACTGGTATAATGCATTTAGGAATTTGCAATTTTCTAATAAGAACTGAGGATACGAGCAAGTGCCAATGATACTCATTAAATGTTCGTCTGTACGACCTAGTATGTATGCACACAATTTGTCTCTGTTTACACTATGCAAGTAGTTACTGAGAGCGACATTAAACTTTAAACGTGTTGTGAGAAAATATTTCGTTCCGACAGAAATAACAGTTGGGTCTACACAGTCGAACAGTTTATGTTGGAGTTCATTTCTATAAGATGAGTTGCAATTGTAACAAATAGTCAATTCGGAATGTTTTGTTGCACAGCATATCTTGACGAGATGTTTAATTATCACAAGGGAGTCTGGTCGTGCTTTCGCCACTTTTCAAGCGTTGCAAACAGTCAATGTATCGTGCACCAGTTTGAAGCGCTCGAAGTCCGCACTTTGTAATTGACTGTTTTTCCACTCATGACATTGGAATTCGAAAATGTTTTTCTTGCAGATGGTTTTCCATTGTATGTTGTTAGGAAATGTACCAATAGTTGAGTAGTCGATCCAGAAATTATGGAGATCGTACTTATTAAGGATATGTTTGAGATCTTTCATAAATCCGGAATTTTTATTAGAGCCACACGTTTGATGCTGGAAGAATCTGTAGTTGAATAGGTTCGTGACTAAGTCAGTTGGGTTCGATCTACATAAAGTTCCAAAGAATCTCAATTTTTGTAAGTCGATATAGGCTTGTAGAGACGTAATACCGAGAAGACCGGTGACCATGTCAGAGCGAGTGCGGTGTGGGAGTCCTTGGATTCGTTTGAGACAGAAGTGGTGTGTAGATTCTAACTTTCTCATGTCAGAAATAGAAATATCATTCCAAAGTTCACATGCATATAGCGCTTTCGGTAAAACACATGTGATATAAAGCTTTAATAGATTGGGTAATGCCCAAATGTTTGTCTTGTTGTGCGCACATAATGTCTATGTTGCCGTAATGCAACTGTATTTGAAGCGACGAGCGATTGTTTGTAGATGAGGTTTTCATTAACATCGTCGCACTTTTTGAGGAATTGTAGTTATTACCTGCGAGCCTTGAGCGAGCAGGTATATTGGATAGCATAAAGTAAAAAGTCCATGGAGGAGCACGTGACCTGTTCTCGATGGTTTACGATTTCAAATTTCGTATGTCAAATTATCGTGCATATTTTGAAAGCAACCGGCCTATCGCGCTTATTTTTGTCTCACAATTTTGAGATTTTCATGTTTATTTGTATACATATCAGCTGTTGAATTATGCAGATAGAAGGTCGAGGATCTTGTCAATTCTCTGTCAAATGAAGTCGGTACATCATTTGCTCGCAGGAACTATTTGACTTGTACCTCCACTGTAAAGCGTATTTCTTGCATATTTCCAAGAGTTGGTCCAGTCCATTTCTAGTCAGTGATAATAATACAATATCGTCGGCTTGTGTTGGTGCACTGAGCTTGAGGTCACAAATTTTGAAACCATGGGATGACATTTGTAGTTTGTTAAAGAGTTCGTCAATGAATATTGTATAGTAGAAGGGTGCGCATATGCTCCCTTGTCTAGTACCTTACATGATGCGAAATGGTTCTGACTAGTATCCATTCATATATACCCGACTAGACTAGTCTGTGAAAGAGTCATGTATTATTCGGAGCATTTTGCCGCGTATCCCGAAGTGGTATAGTTTATACAAAAGTACTGGTATCAACACTATGTCGAATGCCGATCTGGCGCCTAGAAAGCAACAGTATAGAGGGTTGTTGCGTTCACAACAGTAATTACGTGATTCTTGGAGGATAAAATAAACCATTTTGCAGTCTTTCCCTTTTTGGAATACGTGTTGCAGGTCGTTGAGTTTGGGTAGGAACGTTGCGTTTTCTATTCGCGTGAGTATAATTTTTTCAAGCACTTTAGAAATCACTGGTAGGAGGGAAATCGCACGGTAGTTGTTTGGATCTGTTGCAGATTTCCCTTTACCCTTGTGTAGTGTAACCGTAATACCCGTTTTAAAGTTTGTAGGTAGGTATTCTTTCTCGAATATTGCATTGAATAATTTTGCTAACACATCTAAAAGTTAATTCCCGCCAAATTGCAAATGTTCGTATGTCAGGTTATCAAGGGATCCACTTTTGTAATTAGGTAGTGACTGCACTATTGCTTTTACTTCGTCCGCTGTTACTTTGCATGACAATTGGCTATTATTGGGCTTTTCACTTTCGTCGGAAAAGAAGTTTTGCACCGAGTTTTCGACATTTGTTTTAAATTCATTGTCGTAATCTGGATCTTCAGAATACGAATATAGGGACTGAAAGTAAGTATGCCAGCCAGGCAAAATCTCGTCT
This sequence comes from Spisula solida, assembly GCA_947247005.1. NCBI lineage: Eukaryota > Metazoa > Mollusca > Bivalvia > Venerida > Mactridae > Spisula > Spisula solida. The sequence continues at coordinate 13,470,281 of OX365953.1, read as the reverse complement.
GTTGTTGAATACGTTATACCTCTGAATACCATATTACATTGTTTCTGTTTCACTGTTGATCTTTTAGATTTTAGCAATTTCCAGAATGCATTCTGATCTATTTCAGCCGCTTTGCTTATACGGACCAATTCCTCCTTTTCAAAGCGATGTGCTGATTCCCGTAGTTGTCGACGAAAGATGCGCTTATTTTCTTTGTAGTGTTGGTATAGGAGTCCATTTCGGGTCTTGACGGCATTACATCATGCATGCCAGGATGTCTTTATTTCATTATGTAACTCTTTCAGAGTTTCTATCCAGTAAGGTTTCAGCCAGTTTTGAACTTCCGTAAGTGTAATGCAGATTTAGCGGCGGCGGATATAGTGCTAACAAGTCTGTCGTAATATTCGTTTATATTGTCGAATTCTAACGATTCCCTTTGAAGGTTTACTGTTAATGTTTCCTTATATTGATTCAAATCCATATTGTTTTTCCACGAATAATACACTTTAGCGAAAGGTTCAGCCTGGTTGGATTTTTCTGTGGATGGATTCACTAATAAAGTTAGCAGTATTGGAAGATGACGTGAAACATTCAATGGAGCATCATCGTTGATACGGCACTCAATTACTTCCGTTTGTAATAACTCGTCTATAAGTATGTGGTCGATCAGCGTCGGTTGGTCTCCTGTGTATGGCACAAACGAGAAGTTTGGTCCTTTACATAACTCCATGGATGTTATATCTAACAGACTTTGTTTGTCTGCAAATTTAGCGAGATACAAATCACGGGATCGAACTTGAGTTACGGAGAAAAGTCCCATTGAAGTCTCCCATTATGACGAGCTTTGACTGCGGACCATATGAATCACAAATATCGTTAATGTTGTCAACTTCATCTTTGAATAAGTCTATCTTATGATTAGAACACGGCAAGTAAATGTTTGATCACTTAAGCTTACTTTCATTGCGGTTAGCCTATCACTACTAATGTCTAAAATTTCTATCATGTTATGTAACGATTTGTCCCACAAGAATGCGACACCACCTTTACCTAGTCTCCTGTGATGGATTATTTTCGGATGTTCGCAAATAGTCACGTGCGATTTGTAATTAGGATCAACACTATCAAGTAGGTACGAACTATGTTCCAATAACCAATGTTCCGATATGCCACATATGGATATTTGCCTAGTTACAAGTTGGTCGAGCAAATAATGTATACCAGTCATTATGCCTATGGCGCTCCATGTCCTTAGTCGTAGTTCCATGAATGATGATTAATCGACGTTCGCGTCGTTATGACTACGGGTACCTTTATGACAATTTCTGCATACCAGCACATGTATGTATGAAGTAAACCACAAGTCCCACACGTAAACTTGTTTTCAGGCATAAACACCAATTCAATCGCACGAAAATACAGTTTGTTGATCGGTCGATTCGACGTCGTATGTTTACACCGGACGTCAAGTTTCTTTTTTCTTGGTGATAGTGATAATGATTTTTGCAAATTTCTTGAATTATTTTGTCACATACACTGCTGATGATCAATATTAATTCATATAATTTATATATACATGTATTAGTCCATGAACCACCAATAGAAGACCCTCCCCCCCCCGAGGGAATTTTAGTCACTATATTTTTCTGAAAGCATATGGTCCCTGGAGTGTTTTCCTGAAGTCTGCATTTTGGTCATTGGGGCGTTAAGATTTTTTGGGGTAAAACGTCAAAAAATATAAACGAAAAGTACAAATTTTCGGAATCGGTTGACTATAATATTTTCTATTATGCTATTTTAAAAATAAATCTGTAACAGGTAGATATTAACCTGTCCTATCTAGACTATAAAAAATAAGAGTGCTGCTATTGTGCAAAATGGCTTTTTTGGGTAAAACGCTAAAAATTATAAGAGAAAAGTGCGAATTTTTGGAATCTGTGGACTGCATTGGCATTTATTTATTTTTTTTTATAAAAAATACTCTAATTGAAAGATATTATAGTGCAGTTTCATACTGCAAAAAAATTAAAGCCATGTTATTACGCAAAGTGTGATATTTTTGGGGTAAAACATCAAAACATATAAACCGAAAAGTGGGAATATTAGGAATCTGCAGATTACAATAAAACCATTCCTATGATAATTTTTTTGTAACTAAATAATATTAATGTGATAAATTTGTAGTAACATGCAGTTTAAGATTTCAAATATATATTGCCAGATGAGATACTTTGGGGGGAAATTACAAAAATAATAAATGGAAAGTGTGATTTTTGGGAATTGGTGTCCTAGTTGTAACTTACAACCATCGGGTACGGACATTCCTAGTCCTAATGGGTATTCAAAATTACATTCTAACCATATATAGGCAGTTCGGGTACTGTTGGGTAAATTATTATTAAACCGCTAAGTACATCCATACCTAGTCCTAATTGGTACATACGACCAACCATTACATGCAATATTGGTTCTATTTAGCACTAAACAACCCTATACAGACATCAGTTGTCCTATCGGGTATTAACTACCACCATGCACAGACAGTCCTAGTCTAATTTGATAGCATAGCCAATACCATTCCTAGTTCTATTTAAAATTCAAAACCACCATACTCATACAAATATTGCTGGTCAGACTGGGTACCCATAACCACTAGTAGGTACATTCATTCCTCGTCACAATGGGTAGTCACACTTACCATGTTCTAATTGGGTACTCGTAACTGCTTATTGAAGTACATACATGCCCAGTCATAGTGGTGACTTACATATCCATATAAAGACATTCCTGGTCATATTTGGTACTCTAAACCACCATGTACAGGCATTATAGGTGCAATTGGGTACTCGTTTCCACCATGTACATATATTGCTGGTCGTAAAGAATACTCATAACCACTAGGTTCGGACATTTTCGTTGGATACTGCCGATCATCAATTGACAACTCAGGCGCGCCATGTTGCTACATGCTTGGCCTTATTGGCCACTCATAACATATGTACTACTCGAAACCTTCATATCGAGGGGTTACAGCCAAAACCTTCTATCTGATAAACTTGGCCAAATTGACTTTTTTAGTTAAATGAGTTCCGTATCACCATTGTTATTTATTCTCAAAATTATTTCAAATTATAGAACTTAATTAATTAAATATTGATAATAGTCATTTTGAGCTATCGTGTATCTACAGAACTGACTGGAGGCAAAACCAGTTTTAAATCAATGGCCTCTTAATATTTTCGTAGATGTAACATTAACATCTGTTAGAATGAATCAAATCTGTATATCAATCTCTACCAATAACATTTGTGTGTCTTAATATAATATTTGTCCCGCTCAACTGTTCCATATAAAACAATGACATTTTGGTTAAATGACATCAGCCTTGATTTGTCAATTTATATAAGTCAACAACAAGGCACCGGGTGCTGGTCTGTAGTACATACAATTTCATCGCTGTAAGTTTAATGTCAAACCACAGTTGTTGTTTATATTGCTGTATAATAATAGCAGCTTCACTCGAATAAGATGTCAAAGTGTGACTAAAATGGATTGTATACATTTAGCTATGTGTGATTGAAACAGGAATACCTTATACAGAGAGAAAAATGTAGTTTTGGCGAAAATTATTTTGACTACTAGTATTCCTTATGAATTTAAATGTTGTGCGTTTAGAAACACATTAAATTGCTTTCATTTATTTAATCTTTTTGTAAATGAGAAGCTCTTCTAATAATCTTAAAAAAAGAACATAAAACTAGCTAATTCTTAATTATAACAGTAAGTATAACAGGTGTGTGAAGTTGGCTCTGAGATCGTTAATAAACTATTTATTACGAATCAATTAATGATTTTCATTCGTCGAGATGGATATTAACATAGCTGTGTAATGTTTGATTATAAAGGTGTATAAAGTAAGAATTGTAATACATGAAAAACAGGAAAAAAAGCTTTTAAACACTTGAATTTGTATTAAGACATTCAGTTAAAATACTGTTTAGCCACTACGTAAGCAAACTTAAGGAAGGTGCTAGTATGCATTAACTTGGCATCAAGTAGTGGTCAAGCGTTCAAACCTAATCACTGTATGACTTATTGGGATATTATGCAAAGTATGTGCCTTATTGTGAGTAAAAGCACTTTTTTACTGATTTCCCGTCACTGTGTGATTCATTGGTAGACTATACAATTCAACGTGTATGACTTATTGCGATAACTGGAAGTTGATCTATTTATACTCTTAGACAAATACGTGTATCAGGAAAATATAATCTCTTATGACAATATCTTCCAACACTACTGTATATGCAAAAGATTGTTATAGCTTTATGTATTATCTCAATAAAAAATACCACATGGAATGACACGTGGTCCAGTTGTTGCAAGTGATATATATTATATATCATAGTGGAACGGTGGTCGAGTGTTTAGCTCGCTCAACTACTAATCTGGAATTTCAAGGTTTGAATCTCTGTCTGGACACAGGAAGTCTAGTCAGAATGACTGGACTAGGACATCCCGTCTGAATTCCCTGTATCACGCAAGCATCAACCTATCTCTTCTCCTTGAGGTCATTTGCCAATTAGGCAGAGATAAAACAGCACTACAACTGTCTGTCGAAAGCAAAAAAGATAAATCATGCATTTCAAAGATATTGAAGTTTTCAATTTCTGTAGTACATATCTAAGTTGCTGTGTCAATCTTAAAACATATTTTCATTTTAAACATATTCTGTATTTTATTACCCAGTTAATATTTTAAATGTTCATACCTGCTTGTAATTCAAACATACCAACACATTTAAATTTTAATTTACAAGCCGTAAATATTAAAGTTTTTAATGAATTTATAAATTTATGAAAAACTGTATTGATTACGACATGACATTTATAAATTCATTAAAAACTATTAATTACGGCATGTAATTCTAATTGTATATGAATACAGGGATGGATATCACAGTGAACACTGACTTTCGTAATTAATTTTAAAGGTTTCGTAGCTTGTGGCCATGGTAAACTGCAATTATAGTACATAACCGTATTGGTCATTATCCTATATACGTGTATTTACAATCGCAATTGCATAATTTTTATGTTTTCAAGTCACATTTCCTTTACATTTTATATGCCAAAATGCTACATCTGTTACGGAAGCAATTTGAGCAATGAATGATATTCTGATTTACACTGACATTTAAGCTAAATCAGACCATGAACCATATAATATTTTCTTAATGTTTTTTGTTAGTCCACAAACATCAATTTATATGATACCAGAGGATTTCATCACTGAATATGATAAAAAGTTTCTAAAATTTTCATCACATGGACGTTTACCGTAAACTCCATATACATATATACGAGTATGACAATAATATGGTTTGACATTTTAAATGTTTTGGTATCAGGAGGAAAGTGGATTTGCCTACCGGTCTAGTGTAAATAAGCGTGGTATAGTGTGGACAGGTTTCCCATTATTTTATCATCAGCTGCTTGCCACATATATATATCGTATTACATTTGGATCTGGCAAATGTCGAATTGTATCATTGAGTGGGGGTTTGAAAACCCAAAAATATTTTGGCATTTAAATCACATTATTCCTTACAATGTTCACAAATATTTCATATTAGGGTTTAAAGTATTCAACTGTCTACATAATTTAATAGTTTAACTTTAACAATAACCACATCTTAACAAATGGTTATTAAAAACTGCTCTGCTGAAAACATAAGGAAATAGCACATAGCAGGATTTGGCTCTAACCCCTCGATATACAAAATCAGTTGTCCGATTGGGAACTACCAACTACTAGGTGCGACCATTTGTAGTCCTATTGGGTAATCACTTCCCCCGTGTACAGACTGTGATGTTCTTATTGGATACTCATACATACATTACATAACCACCATACATTCATAGTCCTAGTGGGTACTCAAAACCACTATGTTCGTGCATAAGTGGTATAATTGAGTCATCACAGCCACTATACTCAGCCATTATTGGTCCCTGTGGGTACTGACTACCATGCATGTACATACATTCCTGGTCGTATAGGGTGCCAATAACCACGATTAACAGACCTGTTTAGGATAGATACTGAACATCATCATGTTAAGACATCTCTCAACCACTAGTTACATACATTATTGGTCGTATTGCGTACAGACAACTATTGGGATTACCCATTCCTTGTCCTATTGAGACCATATAGAGACATTCCTGGTCTTTAAAATTCAGCAGTGAGCATGCCTAACCCTCAGCTGTGACCATTTTTTTCAAATTGGGTAATCACTAACTCCATGTACATGAATCATGGTCTTATTATATACTCATATCGACTAGGTACATACATTTCAAGTCCTAGTGGGTACCCACAACTATCATGTCCCATGCATTCCTTGTCCTATTGGATACTTCAAACCACAATGTACAGACGATTGCAGACGGATTATGTACTAACAACCACTAGGAGCGGTCATTTTTTGTCTGATTGGGTCATGATTACCACGATGTACAGACAGTCCTGACTTTATTAGGTACTCATAACCACTGGATACATACATTCCTAGACTAAGTGGGTACCCGTAACCACCACGTACATGTATAAGTAGTGTGATATAGTACTTGCAGCTACAATACACAACCGTTATAGGTCCTATTGGGTACCAACTACCATCATTTACTAGTACATGTACATACATTCATGGTATTATTTGGTATGCATAGCCACTATTCCGGATCCTGTTATGTACATACTTTACTGGTCTTGTTGGGTACAGACAACCATTAGGAGCACCCATTCCTCGTCCTATTGACGACTTAGTGCCTAAGTAGAACATTCCTGGTCTTGTTAGGCAATCATAAACACTGGGTTAATCAGTCCTAGTCCATGTATGTATTCACGACCACCTTGCACATAAACTCCTAGTCTTATTAGGTACTCATAACCATTAAGTACATCAATCCTAGTCATAATGGGTACCCACAACCACCGTGTTCATGCATACTTGGTTGTATTTGGTACTCATAACCACTAGGTGCATCAATTAGAGGGTACCCAATACCACTAGGTACAGGTATTTATGGTGTTGTAGGGTACTGACACACACCATGAGCAGACAGTACTACTGGATACACACATCCATGGTCTTATAGGATGTGCACTATCATGTGGTATCTCTTTTATTGTACTTATCTCATTTATTGCACTATGTGTACTGGCAACTACAAGGTCGAGAGATTCCTGGTCCACTTGGATACTCACAACCAACCAGAACAGCCATTTCTGACACAACCATGATGCACAGCCATTGTGTCACAAGGAATTATAGCTGTACAATAACATTCAAAAAAAAGAATGTATATTTACCCCACCCACTCGTGTAAAATACATGTAAGTATAAATAAACACAATCCATACAAATGTTACTGATGCCAACTATTACATACATTGCAAACAAAGTGAAAAATGGAAATAGATTTCAAAATCATATTGTGAGTACTTGTAAATAAGTAGAACGGCTGTTTTCAATACTTCAGTCATTTTGGCGGCCATTTTGATGGCCATTTTCCATAATAGACCCACCTTTTGTGCATTTAAATGTTAAAATACATTTTGGGAATATGCCTTTATTGGTATTCACAATTGCAATTAAAATACAGTAAGGCACAATGTGTTAATAATTATAGCATAGTTAAGTGAATACATCGTTACAATTTGTACACCATTTAAAAGCAGGAGAGATAATCTTATTTTTGCTTTTCCTGCTGAACGCCCCAATGTTTGAAGTGCAGACTTTGGGAAAAGTATTGGTAGGTCAAATCCTTTCATAATTACCAAAAAAAAGATCAATGACACTGTATTCTGCCATTAAAGTGTACCGATTCTCAAAATTTGCACTTTTTCATGTATTGTTTAATGTTTTACCCCAAAAATATCCCATTTGCATAATAACACGGGACTAAAATTTTGCAGACTTAAACTATGAGTTAATATCAACCCATGAAAGTGTTTAATTACAAAATAACTTACTAAATGTGATAGTAATTAACCAATTCCAGAAATTCACACTTTCGTTCATATTTTTAACGTTTTACCCCCAAAATATCTTAACGCCCCAACGGCCAAAGTGCAGACTTTGGAAAAATACTCTACTGATCATACGCTTTCAGAAAAATATAGTGTCCGAAATTCCCTAGGGGGGAGGGTTTACCCCACTGGCCCATGGACTATATACGCACAGAATATTAATTTGTAATTGTTTGTTCTTGATAAATATAATACAATATATAATATATTATATAATAAATATACAGAATAGAGAAGCATAAGAATAAAAAGAAATATAACAAGACAATCAACGTATAACGTGATGTACTAAGAAAAAAAGTTTACTAGAACTTTAGAATACAAATTATTACCCCAAAAAATACACAAAAGTGATACTCGAACCAGTAACCTCCATCCATAATAATATGAACTAAGGCGCTGCCTATTTAGCGGATTTTATCTTAAACATTAAAGAAATGCTAAGCTTTACACTAGAAGGCTTTCAAGTGGCCCGAAATTTCTTATTTTCAGACATCCCTTAAACACTCAACCATTGGGCCCTGTATCGCTCAGATGTGCCCACTGTTATTTTAGACCATAATTATACTAGAACCCTATTCCAACTGTACCTTGATTTTGGTTGCTATGGTAACCCAAATTCTGCATTATTGTTGCTATTGTTTGAATGAACCACCTAAAGAGTATTGTTACCAATTTGAAAAAATGAAATCGCTATATTTAGAAAGGACCATTCCTGTGAAGTTTGGTTAAAATTGATCTAGTAGTTGAAGTTGTTAAGAGAATTGTTGAAGGAGACACACGTGGATGACAGACAAAGACCGATCACCAAAGCTCACCTTGTCACTATGTAACAGGTAAGCTTAAAAGAGCCTAATTCCGAAAAGAGCTTTTTAAAAGTAATTTCTGCTTTTCGTATTTTCAGTCTAAACTAGAATTACCACACTGACAATTAACACCCCACAGAACCACTTTGTCCCAGAAACCATGTTTTCTTTTTTTAGTAACTGTGAACTTGACCCCACCTGCCCCACTTTCAAACTTAAGAGGAGTATTCATATAAGCCACCTATCCAGCAAGTTTCATCACAACATCTCATTCATAACTAAAGTTATCGCCAAGAAACCAACAGACCAACTAATGGACGGACATATTTGCACTATTTAGTCAAATATTAGTGATATGGTAGCATAGGTTTAAAGTGAAAGTTCACCATTTTTTTATTTTTTTATATGTTGTAAAGAACCCTAAACTATCTTCAAAATCAATGTTTATAGCCCCCTATTCACACCCTAATTAGCTAGGGTAATTAAACTCTCTCCGATTTGGAGGGCCACCATATTTTACCCAGGTATCTTTGCAGTACTACGTCACACCGCCAGTTAGGCTCTGATAAGATTGCAGTAATTAAATGCCGGATCCAATAAGTGGGACATAATAGTGTTATCATTTTATGTAATTTGGCAATAAAAATACCTCAGTGCAAAGCGAAGTATTGCAATGTTGTGCGTGGACAGGGAATTAGTACATTTGCCATGCCAGATCATGTAAAAAAAAACTATGTGAAAGATGGATCCATAATCTAGGCACTGGAAACCTGAACATAAAAAATTATGTCTACTCTGAAAACAGAATTGTATGTAAAAACAACTTTGAAAAGAGCTGCTTTATAGAAGATACAATGTAAACAGGTAATGTGGTGAAATTATATACGCTTGTTTAGTTGGGCATTGTGCTTTGTGTGTTCTTAATGTTTTCTGTGCTCGGCTGGTTAAGTTGAGTGCTGCCTTCCCTGTCTGACTTAATATAATCTTTTTTATAATGATTTTAACAAAGTTTTCTGTCTGCAGTATAATACAAAATATTGTTTTAGTTTAATTTTATTAAATATTTGCGAAGTGAAATTCGACAGGTTATGAAATTTATAGAATATTGCAATTGCAATCATTTAGAATTTTTTTTAATTATTCAATTGGTTGGTTATTAAAATAATTGATCCTTAACTATCATTAGAATTAAGTTGATTGTGAATCACTTCATAAAGTAATGTACGTACTTTATATTATTACAGATCAATTAATTTTAGTTCTTTCTCATTATGCTCTGGCTCCAATTGGTATCCAACTGCTTCCACTGCAGATAAATCCTCATTTTCTTCAGAAGACATTATAAAATTATTTCAATCAACAGTCAAAATGGTGACATTTCCTACATACAGTGATTGGCACCGCGATGGATCGCGGTGTCTGTATTGTAGGACTTTGTTATAATGAGCTGGAAGACAATTCTCCCGTGGTGAGCCTCAACTGGTATGAAGTTTATGGACAATGCCCCGTGTTGAGCCTCAACTGGTATGAAGTTTATGGACAATTCCCCGTGTTGAGCCTCAATTTGTATGAAGTTCATAAACAATATCCCGTTTGGAGCCTCAACTGGTATGAAGTTTATGGACAATTCCCCGTGTTGAGCCTCAATTTGTATGAAGTTCATAAACAATATCCCGTTTGGAGCCTCAATTTGTATGACAGCGAAATGTTTTGGCCATTTGTTTACCTTTAAATCAGAAAATAGTTCGTCGTTTATTTTCTTTATGCAGATTATTTAGGTAAAACAAACTCATGATAAATACATGTTTTGACAAAAAATCATTTTATAAACATTTCTGTTAAAAAATAATTATGTTATAAATGCTAATGAACTTCTACGCATTAGTGTTTACAAGCGTATTAATTTTTCTTTTATGTTGTTTACATCATACGCGATGTCGTCATTTAATGAAACGATTTATTTCATTGGCTGGTTTTACCATGTGACCATGAACGGCGTTCGCTGATTTTTGGACGCCATATTGATTACAACGCAGTTTCAGAACCATTTCGACGCAATCTATACAGAAGTGCCTTATTAGCGTCGAAACCATAAGTGCCCAAAATCACACGAACCCCACCGAATACCTGGTAATATTGGCCTTTTAAATCGGTAAAATGATTGAATAAATCGGCACGCGCCGTCTCGATAACCTAATGTAAACAATCACTGTTAGTAGGATGTACGTGTTACGCGTGAATTGCCTAAAGACCGTTATCCGTACTGTCCGGAACACGGGTTTGAAAACAAACTTTCCCACGGTATATTGACCAACATAATTATGGTAGACTATGTACACTGAAGAAATATATTGGGTTTTAATTTATTAATGTTATAGTTAGTTACTTATTTCGTTTTTGTTATTTTTGATATACATGTAGATCTATACGGTCTTTAAACATCATGTAAATGTTGGAATAAATTATGATACATGAACTATACGTTTTATGTGTTTTAATTTCCATTTATCATTAAAATGTACGTTAAAACAGGGTGATATTTGTATTTGTAATTGCAAATTTTGTCAGTGATTGCAAAGACTATCAGGTCGAGGTCAAATTATGGATATGATCGTGTAGTGATTGTATGTTTTAGGTACATCTTTGTATTTTAAGACTATTATTGGTGTCAATCGCGAGATTAAGGTTCATTCTTCGTGCACATGCTATATATTTCATAGCGGTTTGACGTTTTCATATATTGTTTAAGAGCTGAAAGTGCGCAAAAAATCTGTGCGCAAACTCCGGCCGTGTTTTGGTCTACTTGGTGTCCGTCTGTAGTGGCTGGACCGTCAGAATTTAAAAGCAGCCACTTGCAGACAGCTTATCTGTCTATTTCAGAATGGTAAGAGTTTTTTTTAGGAAATATGCATCAAGGAAGCCCGATGTTTTCTCCATTTAGTGGTAATCAGTGCAGTGCTATGGCCCTTATAGCATTGTTAGCTTTCTTTCAATGTTCGCACGATATTAACCATGTTTTTACCTAAAGATGTTGATGGAATATTGCACGAAGGAAATCGACTTTATGGACAAGTCAGTCAAAATCTTGAACAGATTCGTTATCTGAGTCTTTCAGATTTAAGTTCCTTAATATTCAAAATGAAAATATATTTGTTATTATTCACTATAGCCAATATATTTTGAAAAATGCCACACCTGCTGTTTCTTATACCCCAATCACACGACTCTCGAATCAGCCGGAATGGGCCCGAATGAGTCGGAATGAAGAAAGAATAAACATTCGAAACACATTCCGAATGATAACTCGAATTGACCAAAATTATTACAGCTTTGTTAAAATGCCGTTGGAATACTTCAAATACCATTCAAATACAATTCTTATATACTTCGAGTATAACTCTAATACACTTCGAGTCCGCCTGGAATGATAGCGGAGATCCTGCACGCATATGTTTTCAAAATACGGTAAACACAAGCATCGGACCGTTTTGCACGGGATTATGCACGGGTTGTGCACGGGTAGTGTGTTTAATATCAGTACCTATAATGGCTTTAAGTAATGTTTCGAATATAGTCAGAATGCCGTAAGAATATTTAAAATGTAATCAGAATGTCGGAAGAATACACTTCGGTAGCCGTTCGATAGTCCACCCGACTTCGAATGTATCTCGAAAGTTTTGAACATGCGCAAAACATTCGAAATGGACACAGGAATGGGCCGGAATATATCGAATGCACTACGAATTGACCTAGCATGCAGACAGAATGTTTCGAATGCATTTCGATCATGAAGGAATACACCTCGAATTGCTATTCCTACGGCATTCCGGCTCATTCCGACGCCGTGTGATCTGGACAGTATCAATAAATACAGAGAGTTTTGAATAACAGTTTATTCATTTTTATTTTAATATGTATTTTATTTCAAACGAAATAGGTTTAGAGCATGTTAAAACATTCAAACTGGTCCGAACATACGGAATGTACTCGGAATGCAGTCGAAATACATTTCGAACATACAAGAATGTACCACGAATTGCTATTCCTACGGCATTCCGACTCATTCCGACTCTCGTGTGATTGGGGTATTATGAAGATCAATTATATGTGTCTTTACAGTCTTACATAATTTCTTTTACGGTGCCCTTTGATGCTTTGCATCAATGGTTATCTTGTATAAAGTATTCAAGGCTTTCTGTATCAATCGGCGGTGTGACGTCACTAGACACCTGTTTACCTGCTGGGGGGTAGTTAATTAGGGTTTTATTACCGTTACAAATTGGATGGTGATTACTGAGTAGGAGATTAAGATACAGCACAATGAAAGTAATAAATTATGATAAACTATAAATTATCCCGGAATATCACTTTAATACCCCTGCCCAGTAAGCACAATATCATAGTGCCAAACTATGCGACAAGGCTAATCGGTCATAAACTTTAATTAACTTGGTGACACAACAATGTGAAATAACCCTGGCACAACCAAATTACATCATTTTATAAGTGATAAATATGAGACAAAATAGCATATGTTTGTTATATCCTATGCTTTTATGCAGGCTTTACATGTAATTTAAAAGAACAATATAAATAATTGATGATTTAGTCACACTCTTCCATGAAAACCAGAAAATGAATATTTTCCTCCACATGTGGAGAAGTTGTGGACTCTGTATGGTACGGTACATTAGCACGGATATAGGATACAGTCTGGATACTGGTTAAGTCAAATAGTACATTCTCTGAAAAAAATAGGCTGCAAAGCGGTAGAACAAAAAAAACGTTCAAACATGAAAACTTAAGGTATCAAAAATGACTACAGATTATCATTAAACTTCTTTGTAAAGCTTCATCAAAAAGTACCGGTATCCTAAAAAAAGCTTTATATTAAAAAATTGTATTTTATTCTACACTGCCGCTCCGTATCTCGATACTGATGGAAAGAAGATATAAACAGAATGTTTAATTTATATATATTAAAAATAAAATAATATAAATAGAATAATTATAAATAAAACAGTTGTCCTCAACTTTAGTAGGAGTAGAACACAAAACTTATTATATTATTGTTCTTGAATCTAAAACATCTAAAAAATAGAAATCACATTACTAACAATGTGGAGAGCACTCGATTTGCTATTCTCGATATCGACATTACTGGATAAAACCCATTTTCCGGAATCGAAAATTTCACGGTCTTGGGATTCCGGACAATAAGTCGCATACCGGGAGTGTATATAATTATTCTTTTTTCAATATTCAAACATGAAAAATGTATAAAACAATTATTGTATATTATCAGTAAACATCTTTGTTTTTAAAAACCTTAAGCAATAATTATCCTAAAAAATGCTTTATATGTGAAAAATTGCATTTTATTCTCCACTGTCGCTTCCGTAGCTCGATACCGATGGCGAGAAAATAAGCTCATTTTTTTCAAGTTAAACATATTATTTAGGCAAAAATAATCGTGATTTTTGTAGCTAGTTGCTCTATACGCTAAATTCAGGTGCCCCCCTGACGTACATTCGGAATATCTCGCACATTGTCGCTCAATTAATTCCGTAATCCCGGAAAAAAGGGTTTAACCTGTAATGTCGATATGGTGAATGCTAGGAAACAGCTTGTTTAAAAAGTGCAACATAGCGTACAAAGAGACACATTTATATGCTACTGGCGAGTGCTCGAAGATAGCAGATCGTTTGACAGCAAAGCGCTACCAAAGCGATCCTTCACTGCTTTGCACAAAAAAGCGCTTGCCTAGCAAAGTGCTGAGAAATCGTATGCTATTGGCGAGCACTGCTTGCTGGTAGCATGTCGTTTATGTAAAGTAAAGCGCTACAGTCAGATCTCGATACAACGACGCTGTTTGTTTCCAAGAAAAATGTCGTTATAACGAATATGTCGGTATACTGAATTGATACAAAGAGCATTTTAATACTTTTGTCCCCAAATTTGATGTCGGTATAATGAATTTGTCAGTATATCGGATGTCGTTATAACGAGATCCGACTGTATTTGGTAGATGTTCAGTTAGGCATCTGGCTCCTGGATGATATTTGAACAGTTGACACAATAACATATCACACACATATCAATAAACCTATTTAGACTTAAAAGTAAACCACACCCCACCTAGTCAAACCATTTAGACGAGTTACAGGAATACCTGCAGCGGCTGGACGGTCAGAATTTAAAAACAGCCACTCGGAGACAGGTTATCTGCTTTACTTACCACGTTTATGCTATGGCAGGCTACCAGCTCGCCTGTACTGCTCGCCTGTAGCATAGCATTTCTCGGCACTTTGCAGGGTGGTCAAGTGGCACGGTGGTCGAGCGGATAATGCTCTCAACTACTGATCAAGAGATACCTGGTTCGTTTCTTGGCCGGGGTACTTGGTAATTTCTGAAATGCTTTCTTGTTCATGAAAATATTATAGTACTGGGGGTTTACAAATCAACATTGATTATCCAAAATGTGACTTCAAACCATATAGGTCATAATTAATGCCATTTTTTCTATAAACAGCAATGGACCGTTGTCAGTTGTGCTACATTTTTAATAACATGATAATGAAATACAGAAAGTTTGTTCATGTTTGACAGAATCATCGACAATTAATAAATGTTTAGCATACTTTAGGTACGAAGGGTAATCGGTACGAACCTGCTTCAGTTTTTATTGAAAATCAGCATCCGCCATCGGGTGTCGAATTAATTGAAGATTCTATAACTACGTTAATTATGTTTTTAAAAGACGACATTCCTTGTTTAAAACAAGTATTAACGTATTCACCCAGAAGAACTTTCATGGTTCACAGACTGTGATTTCGTCAAACCGTGTTTTCATCCGGCAGCCATGTTGGTGGCCCAACTCCACTAAGTTTTCCTTTCTGTAGCTGCGGAACCGTAACACAATTTTTTATACCCATTAGTCTAGTGAAATGGGCAAAAACTCAGACGGATCCGGATGTTACCAGAAAGCCGATTTATTCGGCCGACTGATGCCGGCCGAAAATCCGCTATTATTGTATTTCTAAAGCTTTACCAACTGGGCTAGCGAGGCACATGTAAAAGTGTCTCGTATATTTGCTCATATTGCGAAAACTAATACGAAACAAGCGTTTATTGACAATGACAGTAAATAAGCACCCCTGTTGAAAATGGACCCGTCGGCTAATTAGCATGCGTAAATGTTATTGTGGCATCATATCTTGGCCGCACTATAGTAATGTGTATTTTAAGATATCAAACATCTAGTGACAAGCTAGTTCCAGGTTTTATGCAAAATTCGCTAACTTTGGGGTAAAACTACAAAATAAGCGAAAAGTGTGATTTTTTTGGAATCGGTGGACAAGAGTGTCATTAGTTGTTTTGTTTAATAACAAATCAGCGTTATGCGTGCATATTAATATACAGCTTAAGATATCAATATATCTAAAGCCATCGTGCAAAATGAGATATTTTGGGGTAAAACATTGCGAAAGATCAACAAAAGTAGCGCATTTTGGGAATCGGTAGACTTCAATGTCATTCATAATTTTATTTGGTATGAAACAACTGTGACATGTAAGTAGTAAGGTCCAGTTTAAACATCAAAACTGTAGTATTAGGGTAGTGTACTAAATGAGATAGTTTGGGGTAATATCTCCCAAAATACATGAATAAACGAAAAGTTAAATATTTAAAATCAGATGAATACGAAGTAATTGTTCATTTCATAAGATATCTGGCGTCAAGTTTGAAGTTATTGTACATCATGAAATGTTTTGGGGTTAAGCCTTAGAAAATATACGATGTACGACAGACGGAAGGCGATCAAATTAGCTCACCATGAGTAATTTGTGCCCAGATGAGCTAGATGAGCCAGATTTTCCCAAATATGTTTTGATAATAACAGCGAACTACTACACGTAATTATGTAACTACTGCACGTAATGATGTAACTACTGCACACAATGACATTAGTCATATGAAGGCAGCAATGGCGTTCCATTCGCACACAAGATTAGTCATGGTTCCGAGTAATTCAAAACAAACTCGCAAAATTATCAAAATTTGTTACAAACTCGGACATTCACAAACTACAACACATAAAATTAATCGAAAAGCGTCATCAAAGACAACTTTGTTTCTGGCATGTATGTGGGTAGAGTCAGAAGTTTAAAGAAAGTGTTGAGATATTCAAGGCGCTATAGACCGATTCCATATGACATAATTGGATCCATCGTTGATCAAGAAGCTCTGAGACGCTGTGAACTACAGGCGTTGAACACCAGAGTAACATGTGACCTGACAATTGTGAATTACGAAACTGAATGAATGATATCCGTGATCGTTCAATAACAACAATAAAGTATTGTATCCGCCAAAAAATATTTTTAATAAGGGCCCGCGAAAATGTTGCGCAGCCCTAGAGTAATCACCCTGTCCGTCCGTCCGTCCGTCCGTCCGTCCGTCCGCCTGTCTGTCCGTACTCACCCACATGTAGTTGTGGGTGCGGAACAATAGGCTATATTTAAATTCTATTCATTCCGTTATTTTATCAGTTTTCTTTTTTTTCTTGATAACTTGCAAACTATTATAGGTATCGACATCAAACTTTAATAGTTATGGCCCTTTGTAAAATTCTTTTTTTTCATTTTTCATCTTTTTTCTCCATAATTTCAAAACAATGATAGATATTCAAATGAAACTTCTTATACTTATTGCCAGTGGTAATACGCATATCTGTAGCAAAGGGCAACAACTCTAGCTTTGATAAATTTTGACTTATGCCCCTCTTCAGCTTAAATTTTGGCCATAGTTCAAAAACGGTTCAAGATATTCAAATGGAACTTGCTATATTTACTGGCATTGACTACGACAATAAGTTCATGTATGTGGAGTAAAAACAATCACACACGTTTAAAGCAAAGGGCTACAACTCTAGCTTATTTACGGATTTCAATCCTAGACTTTATTACTATTCTTTTCCCTTCCCCCTCTTCTGAAATGCTACGACGTGGCCCTGCTCATGACAGTGATAGTCATCACTGAACCCCAATGTTCTTAATACACAACCCCAGCCACACTGACTAGCCACTGAAAAACAAGTCCACCCAAAAATTACAATATCTAAGCCCTTTTCGCGGGCGGTTACGGAAGGTTCCAAAATTGGTCTGAAAAAATTCACATTTGGTATGAAGACATTTATGTTATGTCATTACCGATTGTTTTAATGGTATGTAAATGTATCGGCATAAAAATGATTGTTTCAACAAGTAGGCATCGTGAAGTATGCACATTTTAAACGACGTCACTCGACATCATCTTACCTGGTCCCCGCAGCTTTCACCTACTGTGCAGTTTCATATAATTTTTTATAGTTTCATTGTTATTTGCGTAAATCTCTTGAAAAAATCGGGAAATATCAAGCAGACATTGTTGTAGCTGTGTTGTTTTTTATCCTGTGCAACAAATAGTACATTAACTGTAATTATCAACACAATTCTAGTTGCCCCTCGCATACAGTATTACGGAATTAATTTAACGACAATGTGCGAGATATTTTGAATATACGTCAGGGGGTGGCTGCATAAAGCGTGTACAGCAACCAGGTACAATGATCGCGATTATTTTTGCCAAAAGGAAGACTATGTGAAAAATCTTACTTGAACACAAATTCTATCTTTTAAGCCAGGTGTACATGTATTACTCAAAGTTTGTCCTGACAAAGTGTCATTATTTGATTCTTGTTTGAGATAATGAATTTAAATTTTGATAATTCGTGTGGTTTGTTACATTTGATACCATTTTTGATGATTCAGCTCGAAGTTACGATTTTAAATTGTTTTAATGTTGTTTTTTATTATCCATAAATATGACACCGTTGGTAAATGGGTGTTTTCAGCGGGTCTGGAACAATCAAAATGGGTTAAAACTTGTTGTGGAGACATAATTCAACATTAATATCGGGTATGTGACGTGTTCCTTTTTAATATCTTCATACAATGCTTCTAACTAACTCTTCAAAAAGATAATAGGAAATCGGACAAGTTCATTTAACACATTATTGTTGGACTTGTCGGGTTGATAATGCGAGCTGAACTCATTCCAGACGTGTTCATTAGGTTTCCTATTATAGACTGGAGTGCAGGAGTGTCAGTTAAGAACTTTCTCTTTCCATACGGGGTATACTCTTCGGCGGCACGAGCAGTACAATGACGGCCGTCATAATTCATTAGAATTATATTTAAAGCGCCGGTAGTGTCGAGGTTTCTCAGAGATCATGTCCTATCTTTATTGTTGAAAGAATGACATTCCGAGAAATATAATAAACATACTCTTCCAATGTCATCACTTTTTGACATGAAATCATCTGTACATCCATTCGTAAGATGGTAAAGTTAAGAGCGTTTCCTCCTTACAATGCATACTATAACAATAGTCGCAAAAACTGCGTGGCCACATAATCGTTACTATGTTTATAAAAACATATACTGTGTTTGTTATATTTTCTTAATGTGTAATTTGCTTAACTGATCTCGTGCATCAATGATCCCGTATTTAATATATATGCATGCTGTTAAAAAAATGTCATTGAGACAATAGCAAAAGTCCTTTTGTAGTATCCCTCGTAGGTCAGTACGTTCAATTCGCCCACACTGATTATGACACTCCATAGATAACTGTTGTTGTCAATACTGTCCGCGGGGAACAAATCAACTGGTTTTCTCCACACCATAGCATGACCATCAGTGAAGCCAGGGCATTATCGTAGACTAAATTCCCAAGCCACCAAGGTCGTGTCCAACAAACAGGGTCCATGATTCCGAGTCAAAAGAGCGTAAACATGGTCTTCTCTAACACAGAAGTCCTTAACGTAACATTGACCGAACATTTTCCGAATCTTTATATGAAACCAATTTACATTGGATGGTGTGTCAACGTACTTGAATCACTATATACCTGGCTTTAGCCACAGAGGGGGGCATTTTTGTCACCTGCATGCCACCGATGCCAATATACTGGTTATCACAACGTGGCGAACACTACACACGACCCCCTACCTGGCAGAGGGTTCCCCCAGCTCGTCACATTTCTACCTAAGACAAATATTGTCTTACAATAACATTAGACATAATCAGTCCTTCAACCAATGGTTATAAACTGGGACAATCTATATTAGGTTCATCAAAATGACAAATGGAGGTATATAGTTTTACAATTCGTTGCACTAATTTGTTGCTAATAACATAAGATTTATCAGTCCTTCAACCAATGGTTATAAACGAAACTGAGTCAATCTATATTAGACTCATCAAAATGACCAATGTAGGTATATAGTTTTACAATTCGTTGCACTAAAAGGTTGCTGAAGTATAGTGATTAGCAAACATTGAGTTAAATATATATAACAGTCAAATTACTCTATACCATTCACATTAATTTATTAAAGGGAATATTTACCGGTGACTTAAACTTTTGTGAAATATTTCTATTCGGCATCGTGATTGCATTCGCAACATTTTCCCCGAAATTCCCCGTACATTTACCTGTGTACAACCGATATTTCACGTCCATTGTTATACCTGTACGGAAACTTACGGAAATATCTCCGGAAAAGTCCGATGTTAGAAACGAAGCGTGTGACGTCACAATCGTGCTATTAACAAGATGTCGGACAGCGAAGTTCTCCGACTCAGCTTATCTGGGAAGATAATATACGGTCCCTGAGCTAAAGAAACGATAAATTCTTCGGATACAGATTATGATGGCAATGAAAATATTTTGCCGTATCAATTCAAACCTATTATTAATAAGGGAAATCATAATAACGGCGACGAAGAAATCTGCCAGACATTCACACTGTAAATATCGCTGACCGCATTGGCTACACGGACTGGTAATTGACCTTCCTGTCGATTTTGATTGACAGGTGGCGTTAGCCAATCATATTGCAGCATTTTGGCTACGGTTTATTGGTTTTTGTAGGACACAACCCTTCTCCAAAAAGCGAGCAAAACCCGGGTTAAACGCGGGTTAAAACCGTGTTAAACCCTGCGGTATTGGCACCGTGCTAAAAGCGAGTCTTTTAGCTTACCGACTGGGTTTTTTCTGAGCAAAACCCGGGAAAAACACGCTTAAAACACAGTTTTAACTCGCTTTAACTAACTTAAGTTGGTTTTATGTGGGTTTTAAAACCCACTTATTTTTAGAAAGTGGGTTTATAGTGTGTTTTGTCAATAAGTTGGTTTTAAGTGTGTTTTTTCTGTGCTGAAAAACTCGCTTATGTGGATTTTAAAACCCGCTTTTAGCTCACTTATTTCTAGAAAGTGGGTTTATAGTGTTTTTTCAATAAGTTGGTTTTAAGTGTGTTTTTTCTGTGCTGAAAAACTCGCTTATGTGGGTTTTAAAACTCACTTTTAGCTCACTTATTTCAAGTAAGTGTGTTTTTAGTGTTTTTTTCTCTCAATAACTTGGTGTTAAGTGGGTTTTAAAACCCACTTTAGCCAACTTTTTCCCAGCAAGCGAGTTTTTTATTCGTCAAAAAACTCGCTTTAACACACTTCTACTAGATGGGAAGTTGGTTTCTTAGTGAGCTAAAAGTGAGTTTAAAGCGAGTTTTAGCTGTGACAAAACACGCTTTAAACTCGCATTAAACACGGTTTTAACCCGCATTTAACTCTCTTTAAACTCACGTTTAGCTCACTAAGAAACCAACTTTCCACCTAGTAGAAGAGTTAACAGCGAGTTTCAGCTGTGAAAAATCACGCTTTAAACTCGCATTAAACCTGGCTTTAACCCGTATTTAGCCAGCTTTAGCTCGGTTTAAACACGCTTTTAACTCACTTTTATTTAATTAAAATTAAATGGAAAACCTTTCAAAGCAATGTGATGAATCCAGGTTTAAATGTTGTTTTAGCCGTGTAAACTCACTTCGATCAATAAAATGAAATGGCATACCTTTTCAAATATAATAAAGAATACAACAATAAATATCAATTAATAAAATATTTACTTGAAGAAATAAAGATGTTCATACTGATATACAACAATACAATCAAAACAATGTTCAACATATAAGCAAAAAGAAAAACCTGGTGAACAAAGATGTAGATACATACAGAAAGACGTTGCATTTATAGAAACTTTAGAAAGACATTGCATAAATAGATAAATATAATAACTTGTTTGGCATTAATAAGAAAATTAAATTTATTGTTAAATACATCACAGCTTGCTACATTTTGACTAAACCACAGAACAACCTGTCTAGAGTAACTCCTTTCGGTCAAATCAAAATTTGGTTGTTGTACTGAGGTTGTGCCTAGAGACTAGAGTGGTATAATATATAGAAAATGTTAGTGTAAAATAATCATGTCGCTTTAGAGAGGTTTTTGCTCTATTGAATGCCCCTCTGGCGAGGTTGCAATAAGGAAACATTTTTAGAAGGACATTAAAAACAATGATAGTTCCCTTCATGACAGAAAGTTATAGGTATGTGCATAATGAAAATAAAATGCTATATAAGTTGTTGCAAACAACTTTATAATAAAACAAATATAGAGCTGATTTAAGGTAATCAGGAAACTAATCAATAAAAGCATTGAAATGTATAGATAGAATAAAAATAAGTATAAATTTGTTGGCCCTTAATTTAATTAAGAAATAATGAATATATGTACCTGCGTTTTATCGTAGAATAAAGCACAGTCACAAGTTTGGATGCAGAGTAATTAAATTACAAGTGCGTAGCACGAGAAATATTAAATGTACGCATCCAAACATGTGACCGTGCTTTATTATAGATAAAACACAGGTACATATTCATTATTTTGATTCTAATATACTAAGCCAATATTCCGCATTTGACTACAGATCAATGCATTATCCGCTGCACCATTTTCTTCCTAGGAAGGCTTATTAGCAGGTTGAAGTTATCCAGACCTAGCTGTGTTTTATTGGCAGTTTGTGCGCACCGTGATTTCCTCTATGTGTATATAGCTGACTCCGCTGGTTGTGTTAGAATAGATAATAATCCTTAAGTAATAAATAATATTCTACTACATGAGCTTTCATTGATGTACCACAGGGGTGACACTGTCTTTAGTTGGTAACCACAGCACTTGTGCAGATTAATAATATACATGTATATAATAATTTTAAAACAAGAGGGCCATTGGCACTAAAGCACTCACCTGATGACTAGCAGTTAAGGCAGAATCAGTAATTGTTAAGATATATATATATGACTAAGACTTTCATATTTGATGTAGATTTTACAATTTACAATACACACTTCATGGCCAGGTTTTATAAAGATGAGATCTATAAAAAATGTGACCTCTAGATTATAAACTAGGTTTAAACTATGTTTTTCTTCGATGTGATCTGGTGACCTAGTTTTGACCCCAGATGACCCAGTTATTACTTGGCGTAGATTCCATAGAGACAAACAATGTGACCAAGTTTCATAAAGGTTAGGTAAAAAATGTGTTAACAAGGGTTTTCTTCAATGTGACCTGGTGACATAGTTTTGAACCCCAGTTGCGAACTTGACTTAGAGTATATAACGATAAACATTGTGACCAAGTTTAATTAAGATTATATCAAAAATGTGACCTCTAGAATGTTAACAAGGTTTTTCTTTGATTTGACCTAGTGACCTAGTTTTTGGCCCTAGATGACCCAGTTATGAACTTGACCAGTTGACCTAGATTGCATAGAGGCAAACATTGTGACAATGTTACATAAATCCAGTTACACAGAACCGTTTGGATCTTTTCCTTATGTAGTTGCTGAAATTTTCAGGGTCGGAATCAGAGAATATTGGAGTCGGATCACGATTGGAGACCTGAACGGGAATACCACGAGCCATATGATCTTTAAGACCTTAGCTAGTGAAGTGTCTGAGTCTGTGACTATCGTCAGGCATTGGCGTAATACGGAGAATATTACACTGAATATATATATAATATCCACCAATTTTCGCGCGAAGAAAAAACTCGAGCCTGAGGCATGTTCATTCATAGTTGTTGATGTAAGAGGGGACGTAACTGGCGTTTGCACTGGGGTATTGCCAGATAAAAGTTCATCAATAGTATTCTTATTCGTAGAATTAGGTCTTCCTTTCTTGTTTGATGACTCATTTATTTCAAAGTAACAGTTTTGAGCACATTGAATTTCACTACAATTGAGGTCTGTCCGTAGTATATTTATCATATTGCTGGGTGTATACGTTTTCACTAATTGTTAACAAAGTCCAGTTAGAGTTTTATAACTCTCCCGCTGGTATCATGTGGTTCCTGCTAAAACATTCTGGTCCAGAAAAAAGAAGGACGAAAGAAGGTCTTTACCGATACATGATCCTAAGTTGTCTTAGTGATACCCTCATCTTCTCGTCAACTTGACATCGGGTGATGCCAAACTTGTCGGATATATAACATCTGCAATAATATAACATACATATTTCAGTTTTAAATAGCCAGTACAAAACCCGATTAAATCATGTAACAGTAACTTAATCATTGAACTTTATCAGGTAGAGATCGAGGCATTTTTCTAGCTCGCTGCATTCCACAATAACTTTCTCAATATCATCAAGTAGACAAGAAGAGAATGACTTTGTGTGACATGCAACACATTTTACCTCGCCTGCACAATAACTTTATCAGTGAATCTGCCACGTAGACAACAAGTTTGTGTGATATGCTGCTCAGATAGAAATGCAATCTTTATAGATTATTTTTATCACATTACTATAGTTATGTAACCAGGCCAAAACAACATCAGACATAACATATTTAAGTCAGCGACGTTTCGTTTTGGCGCCTAAAAGCTGGTCACGTCACACATTTGTTATCACACACGGAGAACATTGTTCCATAATTATAAGTGCAAAAAACAAACAGAAATAACACCCTTAAAAATTGGAGTAAAATGGATTTGTAATAAAAACCTTCATCATGATAATCGACATGCAGACCAGAGCTAATTAGCCAATTCCTGGTCCTTTAAAGGATCGTTTCTATGTAAGCCATCATGGGATACACCAATACAACTTGTGTGCAAGTTCGGTAAAAATCACATCATTAATAAAACTGCAAATTACCAATGCTAGCTGTTCTTTCTGCAGCAGGGATTCTTGGTTGAACATTTGTTTCATGGAACAGAGCACAAGTTGTCAGACGTAAACAGCATCCAAAATATGTCATGATGGCGTTTTTAGTCTCACCTGGTGCTGTATCTATTAAAGCTTGAATGATGTGCTGCAAGAATCAGAGGAAATAATTAGAAAAAATGTACAAGCATATATCATAACAAAAGCTGTCACTGTAAGACAAAAAAAAATTCCACCCTTTACAGTCATCAATACATTGAGATTGTTAATCTGTGAAAGTTTGAAGGAAATCCATCCAACAGTTTGTGAGGAGTTCAACACACAATATTTTTCACTATGGGGTATATAGTAAAAGTAACAAAGGGCCATAACTCTGGTAAAAATTGACACAGCAAAAATGCCATCCTTAATGGTTATCTATACATTGAGATTGTTAAGATTTGCGTTACAGACGGACATACATACGTACAGCACCAATGCCATATGCACCCCACTTATAAACAAGGCACAGGTTATGTTGCCCGCAACACATAAGTCCCCTATCGGTTTGGGCATTGTATGTATTTGCTGACAGCAATCCTTATACCTTATACATTATTTTCATTACCATAGCAACCAATAATTTGGCATTCCATGGCGAAAAAAATAACATGCATAATCTACACATTGACACATATGCAAAGTTTCAACAAGCTGTGTTGATCAGTTTCTGAGATATGTGTTTAATCAATTTTGACTATTTTCATTTCCATAGCAACCACAATATGCAGGCCATGGTAAAAATAATGATGTGCATAATCTGCACATTGCCACCTGTTCATATGCAAAGTTTCATCAAGCTGGCTTGTTCAGTTACTCAGTTATCTGTTTTTTGCCATATTGACTATTTTCGTTACCATAGCAACCACAATTTTATCAGAATAAAAACATATTTAAGTGTACACAATCCCCTTACAGACTCCTTTCCCTATACCAAGTTGCATACCCCTAGCTTGTAAACTGTTTGACTTATGGCAGGATCCCACATTTTAAAGTATTTCCGTATCCATAGCAACCACAATTATTGTCAGAATAAAACAAGACCGCGTTCAATAAACGCTTATGCCCCCTGTGGAAGCCTTGTCTATAAATAAGTCTTAGTCAAAAATTAGGTCAAAGTGAAGGTCAATTGGGGTTAGGTGATACAGGTGCGTGGAGAGTGTTCATATACAACATCCATGCAAGTATGAAAGCTTTGTAGCAAGCCATATTAATGCTAGAAGAAACGGTCAATTTGGGTTAACCAGGACGGACGGACGAACGAACGAACGAACGAACGGACGGACGGACGGACGAACGAACGAACGAACGAACGAACGGACGAACGGACGGACAGGTGAATCACTATATGCCTCCCGATCTATCGATACGGGGGCATAAAAATATTTAGATGCGCATAATCTCCTTATTGGCACCTACCCACATATCAAGTTTCATAAACATAGCTTGGAAACTGTTTGAGTTATGTCAGGATCCAGATTTCAGCGGATGGACAGACAGACGGACGGCAAACCTATAGTCCCCTCCGGTATAAACACCGGTAGGGGACTTATAAGTGCGGGGGGCACAAAAAAGTGAATAATTCTTTATACCTTTTTTATGTTTCACGTTGAAAAAATAATAATTTTAAAAACTCCCGCTATGCAGCCTTCTAGCCAATATCCCTTACTACCCCCCTTTATCCTATATGTTGATATCAAGATATGACGTATAAAGAGGGATATGTGACTGTTATAAGGCACCAGAGTTTGCCAAACAAGAGCCATATATGCAATGCTGAATTAAGTCAGAACCCACCTATACTGAGCCACAAGGATCATCTTGCAAGTCACTCAATCAACATAATTGAACATTCTCCACATATATCTTCATGACTTCTAAACTGGAAAAGATGGTACAGGCTTGTCATGTTTCTCATTGATTCTGAACAATCGTCATTAAATTCTCGAGGATGCAGTCGGTTTTGCCTAGTGCCCTGATCTTTTGACATACATGTTTAACCATGGCATCAGTCTGTAATCATTATAAATTAATAAAAATGCTTATATTTATAATATAAAGCCACTCACTGAGATAAGTAGAGCTGTCATCGACAGAAACCATATTGATGAATTAACAATAATTGTAATTTAGTTGATTGTTTGAAATAATTTAAATCATACAAACATGTGTAAAATAATGAAACCACTAAAATTCCTATTTTTCATGCACAAAACACTGTTCTAGGATAACGTTGACCAACATTTAAATGGGTCACGTCTTAACTTAGGCCTAAAAAGAGGTTTGTTTCTGGTTACATGACCAAAAAAACATGGGTTGGTAGGTCGACTTTTTTTTTATTTAGACAACACTTAAATTGGACATCAGAATCAAAGAATGTGTATGCTCCTGTTCCTGCATCATGCTTTTATATGTTATTATTTGTTGGGTGCCAATAGTGTGAAATGTAATATAAATGTGTTAGCATTTGTTCAATCTAACAGCAATCAATGAACTTGCCATTCTTCATCGTTTGTTTACATGGTAAAAACCACCGCGTATGCTAATATTTGAATGTCATTAAATTTGTTAAAAACTCAAATATTAAATACCAACGCCGTTAATTGCTTCCGAACAATTCACTAATTACACAATTTTAATGTTCGCGAGTGACCAAATTATTCTCTGTAAAATGCAGAAAAAAGTCTGTCGCATCACTCCGATCAGTTACTTTCTCAAATTTAACACACGTATATCGAAAACAATTTACTGGACAAAATTTGCATGCCGCACGATTGAAGACCGCCAAGTCTTTAAAGTGAACCGCGCGTCGGTTACACCAAAAGAGATCGACGCCGCACATGCGTTTGATGAAACTGACGACTTACACTTTGGCACAAGTATGTTGGATTGTTGTGATATTGTTTATCTAGGAATTTAATGCACGGAATATACACAGAATACAATCTGATTAAAATCATATCCTCAAACCCGCTACGCATCAGGATCTGACATCGGCTAATTGAAGGTCACCTTTCCCATTAGCCAATCGGCGCCTTGCTTTCACAATTCTGAAAGCGATTTGATTCTATTTTTAAATGCGGTAGTTATCACGAACACATGCATTTAACACGCCGATTTTGTTCTGATCACCTCCGTCTTTATGGATTGCAATATTTACCGGAGAAAAAGGGAAATGACCGAGCTTTCACGATTGATAACCAACAGTGCTTTTATATCAAATTATCAATAGATACTACAAATTCAACAATGACCAAATTAATAAGGATTACTCCAAAAAAGCAGACTATAGTTGTGGACAACTGTTTTATTTGTAATTTACCGGTTTTTTATACGACAGAAGTACCAATGTAACAACCAATATGATTGGCTGAATTATAAATAGCTATTGATAGCGATAGTGGAAATTCAAATTTCTGAAAATACAAACTTGTATAGACTATAGTGTCGTCATCAGATCTACCGGTAAGGAAGATCAAGTACTTTAGTCAGATTGCACGGAATAAGAATAACAAGGTATCTATTCTTTGAAAACATGATACATTTGTTTTGAGTCATCATTTAAAAATTCTATGTTTTTAAAATAATATGCGTATGTAAGAATAACGCTTACCCAGTACGACAAATATCGCAATTATAATAATCATCGGACGGCAATGAAATAAATTCGATAATTGAATTGATAGATCAATTAAAGCGTACATGTTAACGTAACAGTTTGTAATAACACAATTATCTGCCTTTACTCAAGATAAACCAAAGTTCCTGATGCTGACTCGCACATATGGGTTATTAAGTCTGCCTCTCATCTGTCAATTACTCGAAACAAGTGATGCTTTAAGCCTTTATTGAATACGGCGTATGCGACGAATTTTTGACCCAATGTCAAATGCGTGCGATAGAAAAATGTCGCATCCTGAAAAGTCGTAGATCAGTAATTTTATGCAGTTAATTAAAAAAGTATGCGTCAAAATACGGCGTTGCCGATTTTGTACATAAACACTTTTGAGTCAGGTGTTAAAATTTACGGTCTGTCGGGCAAACGGAAACAAACCTCTTTTTTGTTTACGTCTTAAATGGCAGCTGCTATTTTCGAAAGCTGAATCTGTATCTATACACTTGTACTACAGGAACACGGTATTACCAGTAACCGTGGTATCATTTTCCGACAGAACGACGCCACGGTACAATTCAAAATACCGGTATTTTATTAACATTATCCTTGCTTGTAAATATAGTGGTTAACGCTCTCAACTACCAATCGAGAGGTACATGGTTCGAATCTCAATCAGGGACACTGGTGTCTGGATATTTCAGAACACTTTTCAGTGTTTCCCCCCAACTAGAGATGGACACCCTGAGGTGTATCCGCCGTCACCGTCACTGTATCGATGCTATTCACTATATCGAGTCGACATTATTGTCAGGTGTTTCTGTCATGCGCAGACTTAAAATCAATGAAGAGAAAGAGGTGTGATACAAGGAATCCAGACCTGTGCGTTACCCTAGCTCGTTCCGAATAGACTCCTTGGTTATTTAACGTGCCCAGTGTATAGCACCGATACATGCGAGACTACCTCTTGGTTTCCAACCAGTTCATCTCTAGTTGGGTGGGAAACACTGAGAAGTGTTTCAGAAATGACCAAGTGCCCCAGCCGAGATTCGACCCTGGGACCTCTTGATCAGTAGTCAAGCGCGCTACCACTTGACCACTGTGCCACCCACAGTAGCAATTATCGATTATCAATACTAGTATTTTAAGTATAGCACACTAACAACTGAGCTTACATGTATGGCATCTAACCTAACGTGGGTGCCGCAGTATTCGAGCGGATTAGTCTGAATGTGTGATCGAGAGGTGGCTGGTTCGATTCTCGGTCCAGACACTTGGCTAAAAAGTGTATACTTTATAATGTACATTAAACAAAGTTACCATACAAATATATCGAGTTAGCACAAAGATATTATACAAAAAGCATCAAAATACTCTGCCAGACTGCTGATCTGGTCTCTGATCTCGCGGCATTGTGATTGCAATTTTGAATTGAAAACACAAACTAGAGTCAAGTCTGAAGTCTCCACTAAGTGGCACTTCTAAAGCAATTTAAATTTTATTCCATCGTATTCCTTGCAATATTGAAGTGTATATTCTAGATAGACTACAAAAACAAAATCATTTAACACGAAATTAACTCGTAAAACAACTATTTCTGTGTAAAATTTCACCAAAATCTTCCGTCGTTCTCCATTTTCAAATATTGAGCAAAAAGCGCGAAAGGGGAAGTAACTCCGCAAGAAGCTGATAAAGGCCGAATTCCGGACGGAATGCACGAACGGTTAAAGATATTTGTCAGAGTCGAACAACATATTTTCGAAGAGTGCTGCCTAATTCAAACTACACGGCACCTGGTGGAATCAGTGTCCGAATAGCACACATAATGGTCCCGTCTGGATCCTCGCATGTTAGTGTAAAAAATTAAAGCGCATTTCTTTTTTGTTTTAGAATAAATCTTTAAGTTTATACCTTAAAATACCACATATAAGAGGCTCAGTATGAATGCGGGTTTGTACATAGCGCATTAAATTTATTATAGCACAAATAATTGGCATTTTTCCTTCAACTTATTTAATTTTTCGCTATGACAATCTACAAGATGATAAATTTTCTGATTATAAGGCATCCGAATGGTTTTACCAGAAAGCACACACGTTAATAAACATTCGTACAGAAAGGCAGGTTAAACAGTTTAAAGGTTTTCGAATCACATATATCCCACACGATATCCACTTTAGTGATTTAAACAATTAATGACAGATATTCATGGGTAATGGTGGACCATAATTCATATGCTAACACGTGCATAAACTGCGAAGTCAAGTTTCGGTATTTATAAAAAGTTACCATGCATGCATGCAGTGTAATTTACTAAATTAACTAATTTCAGTATTTGAAAATATATTTGGTATCAATTAAGACTAAAAGAGGTAGATCTACCCCCCCCCCCCCCCCCCATTATATGAATCCAGATGAAGACAAGACAAAGCCCTGAAACCGTAATTCTACTTCCACTCTATAAATTATGTTCATAAAATGTACGTGTCCATATTGTGATCAAGCTATCACCAAAACATATATTGTACAATGTATGTTTTATTACAATAGAAAATGTCATATTAACGATTTCAAGGTAAATGGCTATGCAAAGTTATTATTTTACATAAAGCATAATACAATTAATGATTATATATTTTATGCTCTGCTCATAATTCTCTGATCTGGTATATTGTGCATAATTTATATTATCAAATCGGGCGTGAAAACAAAAGAGTGTCAGTAGAGTACCAGATTAGGTTATGAACAAGACCCCTAACTGTGAAACTGTCTGGAACGCGTGTCACATGTGTCATAAATCGCCGAGATATGTAGCCGTAGGCAATAAATTAAACTGGTGAGTATATACAGTATGTTATAATTGGATTGGTTTACATTATACCGTCTGCAATTATCGATTAGCTAAATAATTTACAAATGCATGTTTAGCTTTTAACATATTTAATAAGTGATTGCCAAAGGACCTAATTTGTTGTTTACAATAATCTGAATGAGCATAGCTAGTATAAATTTAACCTCTGTAAAGCTGAAATACCTCAAAATGACAGCCAATATTTTCAGCTCCCAGAGTGAAGTAGAAAAATCCCTAGGTACAATGTAACTGCACCGTCGTCGAATCCCAAGTCCTCATTTAAAATGCAGGAGGGCCTAATTGTGTATTTTTATGCTCCCCGAAGGGTGAGCATATAGTCGCCGCTTTGTCCGTCCGTCTGTCCGTCCGTCACACTTTTGTCCAGGCCATAACTTGAAGAGTATTAGAGATATCAATTTGAAACTTCTTAGGTAAATATATACCTCATTGGAGGGAAGTGCAGTGCACAAGAACCATAACTCTTGATTGCATATTTTTTTAGTAATTCCCCTTTGTAATTTTTCATACTTAATTCTTGTCTGGGCCATAACTTGAACAGTATTAGAGATATCAATTTGAAACTTCATCGGTGACTAGATCTCATTGAGGGGAAGTGCAGTGCACAAGAACCATAACTCTTGATTGCATATTATTTAGTTACTCCCCTTTCTATTTGTTCATACT
The DNA here is from genome assembly GCA_947247005.1 of Spisula solida. Lineage (NCBI taxonomy): Eukaryota > Metazoa > Mollusca > Bivalvia > Venerida > Mactridae > Spisula > Spisula solida. Next base: position 13,438,107 of record OX365953.1, on the reverse strand, counting down.
AATTCTTGTCCGGGCCATAACTCATACAGTATTAGAGATATCAATTTGAATAGAGATATCAATTTGAAAATTCATAGACCTCATTGATGGGAAGTGCAGTGTGAAAGAACCATAACCCTATATTATATATTTTTTGAGTTATTTCCCTTTGTAATTTTTCATACTTAATTCTTGTCTGGGCCATAACTCATACAGTATTAGAGATATCAATTTGAAACTTCATATGTGAATAGATCTCATTGAGAGGAGGTGCGGTGCAAAAGAAACATAACTATTTATTGTAAGTTTTTGGAGTTATGGCCTTTTGTACTTTTATACTTACTTCTTGTCCAGGTCATAACTCCTTCATTATGGGAGGTATTGATTTGAAACTTTATAGGTGAATAAATCTCATTGAGGAGAAGTGCAGTGCCACAAAAACATAACTGTACCTTTATTGTTTTTTAATTATCTCCCTTTTTCATACAAATTAATGCTTGGCAGGTCCCTAACTTGAACAGTATTGATGGCATTTGATTGATACTTCACATAATGATAGAGACCTTCAAGAGGAAGTGCGGTGTGAAAGAACCATAATTCTCCATTATTTTCTTTTTTTACCTGTATCTGTATTATGTTATTTCCAATTTTGGGAAGCATAATTCGGTTTAACCGATTCCTTGTATTCTACTTTTACTTTAATCCAATAAATATGTGGAACTATCAAGTACTTTAAATTTATTTTGAATTATGTTAATAATCTGGTGACATTGCAACACTGCACATATAATTGGTCAAAGGAATGATGACTAGTTTCCAATGCCAGTAAGCTATTTAGAATGGTCACATAATAATGTTTCAGTGATTTATAATGTGCTTGTAATTGTATATATGCGAGGGTTGCATGCTACATGTACTTACGTTTTTTTACTTCATATCGTGCAGCACGTGCATATTAGAACGTTTTGTGCGTCCATATAGAAATGCATTTGTAAACGAAATTGCTGTTAAACAATAAGTAGAAATTAAAAGATCTAGATATATTATACACATTACTTATACTCAGCGTCAATGAAAAGTTAGGTACCATCCTATCAATTGACTCTTATATTTAAAATCCATGTTACACTGTGTTAAAAGCCGAACACTACTATGTTTTTTTACCTTACTGAGTAGTCACAGCTATCCTATTTAACAATATTCAAATGCACACACTAGAAAACTTTTGTACCGATAGGTCATATTGTATACAAAATACTGAGATTATATATAAGTGGTAACTTTTCAGTGACTCCCAGTATATAATGTCAAGTACCTGTGTATATTGGAATATTTCCCGCTCAATTTGATTCTATCTGAATGAAACGTTAGAGATTTCAGTTGTTTAGAATAATTTATAACAGGGTTATAGTTTATGCTTCATATAACAGTATGCATGCCATGTAAACCACAAAATTGCGGCTACTTTGATGCATTGCATCAAAAATTTGTCTTGTTACATTTGTAATTCAAAATTGATAACGCTATAATACAATAATAACAACGTACTATCAAAGAATACTATTCTTTGGTACTATGTGATACATTTTATTATTTTCATTTGACAAATAGACTAATACAAAACTTGCAAATATAAATTATAACTTTAAGGTGCACTAGTAGTTTATAGATAACTACTTTCACTTGTGTCCTTATATATAGCATGAACTAATGTATTAATTGGTTAGTTATTAATGAACCTTGACAGTCATTTTTTGTATTGTAAATGGTCAAAGACATTGTTTATGTCGATTTACCAAATAAATGTATGTACATGTATATATAATAATTAAGTTGTCAAGTATATTTTGTATCTTTATAACCAACCGGGTATAATCCGGAGATGTTAAATTGGTCCGGATGAACATATTATAAGGTTCTTGCGTTGAATATATCGATTTGTGCGAGCAAACCATGTAAATTCCCGATTCTTTAAATTTGTGTGTGTATTACACGTCGAACGTATTAGTATTACCCCCGTTTATGAAAAACGTATGACCGGGGTATACATGTATAAAACATTAATTGTGCCAGCTATTAGATTATGCTGATAACAGGTAAGATGGTCTAGTCAATACATGTACATGTATATCCGCAAAATACCAAAAGGTAAGATGCGGAAATTCCGGAAAATGGGTTTTATCCCTTAACGTATCGAAATGGACGTTCGGTATATTTTCACAGGGAAATAAGTTTAAGGACTTAAAATAAACTGCCATTTAAGATTTTGTTCTAAAAACATTTACATACATAAACAACAACTGAAATACGAATGAAAAGATGTACAAAACATATTATGCGTTACAATTCGAAGCAATGAATAAGTGTAGATCTAATTTCTTCGGTTCAGTGATTCATTCAACACTTCAAAACAAAAGACCAACTTCCTACAGAAGTTGGTTTAAGTGAGTCTTTTGCATGTGAAGCTCACAATGCGCAAAATTATCGAAAAAGTAAAAGACCAACTTAAAACCCACTTTAACCCACTTCTGAGAATATCATTATTTAAAAGACGCACTTTAGCCAACTTATTTTCTTTAAAGACCCACTTTAACTAACTTCATTTATTAAAAGACCAACAAAAACACACTTCAGATATAAAAAGACGCACTTTAACCCACTTATTTGAATAAAAGACCCACTTCAAGATACAAAAAACTCACTTTTGCCAACAAAAATCGCACTTATTGTTAAAAAACACAGGAAAAACTCGCTTTTAGCATACTTTTGAAAAAAAACTCAGGAAAAACTCGCTTTTAGCTTACGTTTGTAAAAAACTCAGGAAAAACCCACTAATAAGTTGGTTTTAACGTAATCCGTCCATCATTAGCCGACGTCATTTCGACGTAATTTCGTGTTATTACGGGAAACTTCGGTACCGTCCGGAAAATTTTATAAACATCCGTAAACATTAAATATTTTTATTTTACGGTATTCATATCAATAAATCTGCTTAATAAATTATGTCTTGGTAATTATATTTGACGATCTTTAAAAAAATAAATTTAAAATAAAAAAAATAGTGACGAGTTCCTTCCCTTTGATATTCGAAGTCATAGAAACGCTCGCGAAATCAAGCGCCGAAATGACATGGCGAGCAGACTTATTCTCGACGTGAGGTCGATTTTGTCACCAAAACTATGTTATTCGGAAGGGTTGAGGACTATTATCAGTCTAAATTACATTGGTAAACACCGTTGTGAGGACGAATATCGTTATTCTTATGAATTTTCGGTTGAGAACGATGGAAATCTCGGAAACAAACATTGAGCTGTTGAGAAAACGAAAGTAGAAATATTTCTGTTGCACCATTTCGTCGAGAAGAGACTCAATAGTGCAAACCAGCCTATGTTGATGTTCATCACGATGCTTCTCAACACTATTGAGGTAAAACTTGCTAAAACATTGTGTTCTTGATCAAATATTCTTGTATCAGATGAGCGTTATAGGCTCCATTTTACATCTTGTTATTGTCAGCTCGACTGTACTTGGTCATTTTCAATTCAGACTATTCTGATTTTGAATGGTCAGTTTTGTGATCTTCGTGTAAGCATAGTGTTATTTTAACTAGATCAAATGGATAATTTAGTTTAAAAAGCTCAGTGGAATAGCCCATGTATCTACATGTACATATTTGTGAAAGAAAGAACTGGACTACATGTACCGAAATAGCCTTGTAGTAGCCGCAGGTCTATTGTTTAGTGTACTCGACTTGTAACCGGGAAAGCCGGGTTCAAAAAATTTTCACAAAACAAAAGGTCCAGGCCTTTTTTTTGCTGAATTTTGTAGAGGCCCAGGCCCTTTTGTTTTGTGAAAATTTAGCACGAAAATCCTCAAAATTGTGAAAAAGTTTGCGCAGAAACTTTTCAAATTGTTATAAACTAAGCGCGATAAATCATCAAATGGTGAAATAATTTTTTCAGATGTTAGCTCTCAATTTTTGTCCACTTGTCCCAAACATGCATGTTATGATATAATACTTCATATCAAGTCCAGTACAGGAATATATGACTTTTTATCTATGTTTGGTTTGTTTGATGCTTTGTGGTGAAGTTGTGAAAGGGCCTGTATAAATTGTGAAAGGGGCCTATAGGAAATTGTGAAAGGGGCTGATGAAGGCCCCTCGTATATAGTGAAAAAAAGCCCTGAGTTCACATAATACTTGTTGCAACATCTGTCTATTTGATAGAAAAACAAAACAAATATATCTGAAATATATTTGAACTGCTACAGATTCTTATAAAAGTAGTTTACCTTAAGCATTTCTGCACTAAGTATGCGACATGACACTATAAATCTGCCAAGTCACTTAGTGTCAACATAATAAACAACAAGGTGATATTAATTATTATTTATATTTGCAGGGAATCGAGAATGGTACGTTTCACTTGAAACAGTTGACTTCAAAACTAGAGATGCTGAAGAAATGTGTGCAGAATTGAGAAAATGTAAAAGTGTAGTGTAACTGTGAGGTAATGCATGATTGTATTGTTACAGTTTGTTGCATAAGCAGAAGTAATGCGCGTCCATGTTTTGCAAATACATTGTTCCTAATGCAAAATTTAGGTTATAATTAAGCACCTATCCCTAATTCAACGATTTGAACTTTCTGTCTTATAATTGTATACATAATTCAGTTTGGTTGCTAAAATTGTTTTTGGTTGTAGTTACTATGACAATATTCCAAATAAATTCAAATTATATTGCAGTTCAGTCATAGATCTGTTCTTATAATATCTGTCTTTATTGGAGCTGTCATTGACGATTCCGATATAGCGTTGATACATTGATATATTGATTTTCAAGTAAAGGTGAACAAGAAACAGACCTATCAGTCATGTAGCAGTCACTTAATTTGAATTCTACACTCTATATGTTTAATACTGGGTATAGATTCAGCTTTTGAAAATAGCACCTTTGGTTTTAGTTTAGATTTGATATAATTTGACAATTTCTGAACTTTCATTTTTCTAACAAAGAAAATGTTTTGTGCAGGACCACCAGGATCATATTAGTATATACATGTAATTATATAGAGGATATTTGTTGATTTTGGTGTAAGATCGAATTTTATTTAACCGAGTAATCACAGAAACTAAATATTTTCACGAGTGGCGTAGCCACGAGTGAAAATGTAATTTTCTGTGATCACGAGTGAAATAAAATTGATCTTAAACCAAAAATCAACAAATTTTCTGTTTATTATATGCCTCAATTCCTCTTAAATATGTGCCGTAATTGGCTTAATTGGAAAAATCACGTCGAAATTAGAACGTCACGACGTGATAATTATGACGTCATGATGACGTAACGCATATTTTAAAGCCCGGCGCCGTTGACGTTATGTTTCTTTTTCTGCATGATACTGGAACCAGCTTCTAAAACAGTGAAAATAACAAAGTGGTAATTTCACTGTTATTTTCACTGTTTATTTCACTGAAAAATCTCCATAATCCATTGAAAGCAAATAATAAAATGTTATAATATTATTTGCAGGTTGTGAAGTACTGTTGCTGAATACTACACAGATTGCAACAGTGGAATCAGACATGGCATATTACCCGGAATGCAGCACGGGAACAAGATTTTGCATATAACCCAGATCGGACCATGGAACTTTTTTCTAAAAGATTGTTAAATATTTACATATTTATAGAGGAATATATCGCGCAGTTGTTCCAGTCGTTGCCTGCAGTCACTAATGCTACTTTTATACTTGCACTCAGAAATGGTTGTATCGTTCAAGATTAGTGTCAGTGTCCATACCGTCTAAATTTGGATTGGCAGACAAAGTTCCTTTACTTTGATTCCATGTGACAGTTTTCCTGTGTCATAAAGTGCATTCTATTGTATAAATAATATTTGAGTGTCAATTAAGAACTTGGGATACAGAGTGTATGAGTTAATTTTCACCCATTACTCCATAGATATACAACTTGAACATTTATAAGTATGAGACAGGGCATATAAACTTTATAAGGGTATGATTATACTTGTAAAGTATGCTTGGGTATATTGAGTTCAGCACACCTGTCATATAGTCACAAGGTGAGCTTTTGTGATCACTCGATGTCCGTCATTCCCACCCTTTTTGCTTGCATAGGCAGTAGAAATCACAATTTTACTATAATCTTTATGAAACATAGACACAACGACCATCTCAACAAATATTTATTTTATATTGGGTCATTTGGGGTTAAAAAGGTGTTACTTGGTCTAATCATACATGAATCTTGTGAAGTCACAGGAGTTCACTATTTTGGTCCAATTTTTATGACTGATCATCTCAACAAAATCTGGCTCAAGTTCTATATTGGGTCATAATGTTTGCTTTTGAATGAAAACATGACGTGTGTATATTCATTTTCTTAGTTAGATCATTAGCTATAAGCCAATGGATGTTTTAATGCGTTTTCTTATTTTTGGGGTTATACAATGGTCCAGCCAAAGGGAAGGAATTTAACTATTTCTGTATCCATAGCAACCACAGTTTCAATCAGAATAATACAAATATTCAAGTTTACACAATCTCCTTTTAAACTCCTTTCTGTATACCAAGTTTCATAGGTCTAGCTTGGAAACTGTTTTAGTTATGCCAGGATTCCAGATTTTATAGATTTTTTCTATTTCCGTTTCCATAGCAACCGCACTTTTTGTTATAATCAAAACATATTTAGATGTGTATAATCTCCTTATTGGCACCTACCCACATACAAAGTTTTGTAATCCTAACTTAGAAACTGTTATGGCAGGATCCAGATTTTTACATTTTTTCATTATTTTTGTCTCCATAGCAACCACAATTTTTGTTAGATTCAAAATATTTTTGGACGTGCATAATTCCCTTATTGCCCCCTATCCACATACCAAGTTTCATAAACCTAGTTTGAAAACTGTTTGAGCTATGTCAGGATCCTGACTTTTGAGGAACGGACGAAGGGTAAACCTATGTCCCCTCTGGTTGAAAACCGATAGGGGACTAAAAAAATTTTTCTGAATTTTATGTCAGAACATACATCAACTTGTAGCAAATGATCTAACTAACAAAATGAATACACACATGACATGTTTTCAGTCAATAATGAAAAAGTTTCTGTGTTTTTAGTAAATGAGAACTCATTCTCCAGCGAGTACAGAAATAAGAGTATGCAAAGAAAAGTACATTTTCTGAAATAAATCTGTGGTAAACTTTTTTTATTTTGTTATTTTCTTCTACAATATTGATTACTTAAAATTTGTATGTTACTATTGTAGCATGCCAATCATTTTATAAGATGATTTTATACCATTCTTTGAAAGGGAAATTTAAATATTTTGATAAATCTACTCATTCAAAACACTGAAATTGAAAGATAGAGGTGAAAGAAAAAAATACGAAGTAATTTACAAATTTCTGTTACATATCATTTACAAACACATTCCATTGGCTGTGTAAAAACATAAAACTTTGCACAATTTATTGATTTTATTGACACAAAAAATAGAAAAATACTGTTAGGACCTTTTCTGAGATTTGCTCTATTTTGATATGGATGGTTACCATAGTTAAAATGGAATTTCTCCAAAACGGCGTGGTAAAAGTTTTTAAAAAATTATATTTAGACAAGCCATGTGATCCCCTTAATGAAAAAGTTAGTTTCATTGGGAATCTAAATTTTGCCAATGATGGATGGATTACCTTAAGTGGGTTTTTGGTATAAGTGTGTTTTTCCTCGGGAAGGGAAACTAAAATCAATGGAAATTGTGCAATATTTAATTAAGCATAATTTCATTAATAATGAATAAATTCTTAATACATTGGCACGTTTAGAAACTAGAGAATTTCAACTTAAATTGGTTGGTAGCGATGCCATGACAGTAATTTATACACTAAATAAATTTATTAAACCCTGAGGGCCTCGGGAAGTAAGAGATACATAATTATGTATATTTTCTCAAATATAGTCTGAGTTTGAAGTAATATCATTTATATTTTCCAAAAAAATTGACAATCACATGTTGAGAAACAAAGCTTCGTCTTTAATTTGACTCTTTTAAAATATGTCATTTAAAGCCCTAGACACGTGAAAGTATGTTATTGTTTGTTATAAAATAATAACACATAAATCCCAATAAACGAGAATGTGTGGATTTTTCCATAAAAGCTGGTTTTATAATGTTGAACATAATTATGTTGGTTTGGTCTATGTAATAGTTAAAGCGCTCTTTAGTTGATATCAATGCTGTACTCAATTACATTCAATCTCTAAAGCATAATTATAAAAATATAGATTTAAAATTATATGTAAGGTCTAAGACAATTGAAAATCATGACTGATCGATGTAAGTTTATTTGAAAGTATTTATAGGCACGGAAATACATTAGACATTCTGTGTATATCCGTGCTAAAGGCCAGAGTACTGTCAGACATATATAATATTATGTATACATTACTACAAATCGTATATAGCAACACTATCTGACCTTGCGAAAACTGCAATCAAAGTAACTAGTGACACATTGTTAATTGACGGTAAACTAATCAGCAAGACACCGCGACCAGTCGTAGATCATAGAACCCCGACTAATTACCGCGGGATACCAACCTAAGCGATATCATCAAAGAATATAACACATTGTAATTTTAACTGACTTATAATCTAGGACTTACATATTTAGTTCTGGTATAATGGTGCATATAAAGTATGTGTAGCTCAAGTTATTGTACTTGACCCGACATTTATAATGTTATGTTAGAAAACGATTATGTTTTTTTATTGATAACGCGTGATTGTACATTGGTAATTAGTTTATTTGTTAACTGCCAATGGCAAACCATGTACACATAATACACATATTACGGAAGTTGCAATTAAATACAACCTTGTCACTCTGTTGCCAGCAATCAACAAAATGTATGTCACTGCTAAGCGATAGAGCACATGGAAAACACCAAAGATTATTGCGTATTCTTTGATAAACACCAATAAAAACCCGAGGTAGAAAATCAGGAGATTGGTCTACTATACTATTATTTTAAAAAATTATGCACATTTGAATTTGATTATTAATTAGCAAACTAACATACTGACCGGGTGCAAACGATGAAAGGCTAGTTTATGGAATATTTCTTTACACAGTGTATATATGTAAATATATCGCTGGCTTAGCAATAGAAGATAGTAAGTACTATTTACGACCTTATAAGACTCATGCATATTTAAAATCTGCACAACGAGGCGCTTCTTATGAGCCTATTTTCATGAAAATCGGAACTGGTCTCAGACACGGGTTTTTTTCTTGTTTTCTCAAAATATTGATTTTGTACTTATACAACCTTCTTATTCTAAGCCAGCGATATGTATTAACCCATAAAATCAATTATTTTTTACAATAAAAGATGCTTCTCTCATGACAGGTAGTTAAATTTTCCCGATTTGCACAAAACTATAATGATTGAAATCAAAAGAAGCATTCTGTTTGAGCCACAGATTAAACTGCGAGTACCGATTGTGACGTCACAGTCAGATTTTACGAAGATATACGAACGCGCTTCCGGAAATTTCCGATATCAGCGGTATCGGAAAATGTGCACTACGCGTATTTGATTAGTCGACATAAACATCGTAAATACTCGTAAAATATAAAATAGTCCCTTTAACATACCAAATTGTTAATAATATGTTTATAATTCAAGCCGTATCAACACTTTTCGTTTATATTTTGCAATGTTTTACCCCCAAAATGGCTCATTTGGTGCAATAGCCTGGCAGGTTTGATATCTCAAAGTGCACCTATTGAAGTGATTCGTTATTAAAAAATCACAAACGGCACTGTAGTCCACAGATTCCAAAACGTCACACTTTTCGCTTTTTTGTGAAGTTTTACCCCTTCGGTTTATTTTTTGGGAGGTTGTACCCAAGATCTCATTTTGAACTATAGCCCGATACTACATTTTTTATGTTAAAAACTGGATCATATTACATACATGTCACAGATATTTAGTATCAAGTAAAATGATTAACAACATTCGTTGAAGTCCACTGATTCCCAAAATTCACTATTTTTGTTGCTATTTTGCAATGTTTTATTCCATTATATCTCCTTTTGCCCAGTAGCTTGGCTAAGATATTTTGATATCTTAAGCTGCATATTAATATGCACACATTATAGCAAATGACACTCTTATCCACATTTTCCGTTGATTTTTGTGAAGTTTTACCACAAATTTAGCGCATTTTGCACAAAAGCCGGGAACTAGGATCTTGAGGTCTTAAACCGGATCTTCCTACCTAGTCTATGAGCTGGTGACCAGAATTTCAATTTTCATTTACCCCATCTGGTAGATAAAGTCTGTTGGTATTTTTGAATAATATAGACTTTCAGGCTTTGGAAAAAGGTGGATGCCAGATCTGAAAGTGGTGCAGATTTTTTTAACAGGGGCAACAACTCTTGCTTCGGAACAAATTTATGAAAACACCCGATGTCCTATGTTCTGGTGTTAAATTTTTGTTTATATATGAGCCAGTCTCCAGGAAAACCTGCTATTTTGACAAAAATATTGATTTTGAGATTTTCCATAGTCTTAAAGGATAATGTAAATGAAGCAAAATGCAAAATAAATTGTATTAATATCTTGAGTTTTAAGGAAGTAACAGCTGTTTTTGTAGAGTCCCTGTTTGTTGCGTTTTGTGTGACGTCGCAAACGTCATTGAAACGTCATTCGACGATACTGTAACAAGAATTTCATAATTACACCATTTGATCAATTCTTGACATTAAACTGTTCACAATAGTATCATGTTTTAGAACTATGTTTTAGTGCAAACGTCGCAAACGTCATTGAAACGTCATTCGACGATACTGTAACAAGAATTTCATAATTACACCATTTGATCAATTCTTGACATAAACTGTTTACAATAGTATCATGTTTTAGAACTATGTTTTAGTTTTTAAAATATATATAAAAATAAAAATTGTAAGCATTCAGAGAAAGGCCACTACTGTTTTAAACAACTAACTCCTCGTTTTTCTTAATCGGAGTACATTTCCGATATTGGTCACCATAGCAACGAAGTATGTTATTTCGATATAATTCATGAGAAATTTTATAGCTAAGATTTAGTACTATATGGGTAAATTATTTAAAGTAGAATCAAAAGATATTTTTTCTCATTTTAGAGCTTTTATAAACTTTTTTACATAATAGTAATAACATATGTCATTATAGCAGGTTTTCCTGGAGACTCGCTCATATGTATTGCAACATAATAACATGGATATTGTTCACTTGATAATGTGCATCAAAAAGACATAAAACATGGACCAGTTTGAGTTCAAGGACGGTCAATTCAAGGTCAAAGTCAGACAAATAGCTAAAAATGAATATTTGCTCTCTATCTTTCTTAGTATAGCATGTGTTTTGAATTGAATTAGGTTATAAACATGATAGTTGTGTTTGTTAGTACTAATTCTCTCATTATAAGCCATCTGTTTGATTATAAATATAAAAATATTGTCATAACAGCCATTTTATGCATTTGCATGCTGGCCGAGATGGCATTCTTACGAAGGCCCCTAGCATTTATGATCTAATGTGATTTGTTTGTTTGGGTATGTAGTGTCTCGTATTTACATGGATAATATTCATATGATTATATACATCAAATGAACGTACACCTAAGACAAATTTGAGGTCAAGGTCAAGGCCATTTCAAGGTCAAAGTGAACAAAATAGCTGAAAAAAGGGAAAAATGATATTTCCTCTCAATTTTTCTTAATATAGCATATATTTTTAATTCAATTTGGTTATGAAAATGATAGTTGGGTTTGTTAGTACTTATTCTCTCATGATAAGCCATTTGTTTAATTAAAAATGTATCATTTTGAGAAAAAAACATCCATTTTATGCTTGCCAACATGGCATTCGTACGAAAATCCCTGGAATATTATTTTCTAATATGATTAGCTTGTTTTCGTATCCAGTGTCTCATATTTGTATGGACAATATTAATTTGATAATATAAATCGAATTGACATACACCTAAAACCAATATGAGGTCAGGGTCAATGTCATATCAAGGTCAACGTGAAAAATGATATTTTCCCCCATTTTTCTTATTCTGACATATGTTTTGAATTTTGTTTGGTTATTAAAGTGATAAATGTGTTGGTTAGAACATATCCACCTCTCATTATATGTTATTTGTTTGGAATGTTATTTAAAAAGCTATTGTTATGTATCAGGGCGTTGGCAGGGGTGACATTGCTGCTTTCGTAATATTATTTTATTCAAAATTGACATGCATTTATAATGATAAATATTTGTATAGATTTTAGGGACTGTATCATATGTAGAATAGTCCCTTAAAGTATTGACATGTTCAATGTCATCTAAGGTCAACAGTACAATTATGTATGTGCAACTTTGAATTGTCTCACTTTGTATGAAATTGGCTTTACATAAACCTGACTAAACGACCATTTGATGAAAGTTCACGAATGTATACACTACGTATACATGTTTAAACAACAAAATGTTTTGTTTTTAGGGGTGTCATACGTGATGATGCAAACTACACGTATCAATAATAGGATTCCCAGGCCCTTGAGAAACCCATCATCATCTACTATTCGTAGCTCTCTAGAAAACGGTTGCTATTAGAAACATTCATACAACCCCGTGGCATACTCACCACCACATAATACAGCAATCCCTTTGCGCAATGGTATATTCTTCGTTGCAATGTGCAGAACTATCTAGCATTAAGTTGTCATCACCACAACATAATTCAGCCACCCGTGCCATACAGGGTATCACTGGTGAGGATGGAAGTCATAGGCCTTATGAGTTACATGTCAATGTCAAGTACATTTCAGACCCTTTGCGGTACAAATCTCTGCCAGGTACCGACATCCCAGTGCATATGTGGTACACATCACTGCGGGGTACAGGCATCAACGACACTATGCTGTACGCATCACTGCAACATACAGGTATCAAAGGTTCTATGTGGTATGCATAATTACAAGGTACAGGCATCAGAAGCACTATGTGGGTACACATCACTGCAAAGTACAGGTATCCTATAACAAAAAAGGTATTTACCGCATGAGAATATAATATTCACAGACCATACCCAGTAACACCTTACACTACAGCTAGACCCTATATGAAAAATACAACATATCACTGTAATGTAAAGGCACCGAAGGCTAAATAAGATACGCATTAAACACAAGCGAGTATAGCCATAAGGTACTCACCACCATATAATTCAGCCATCTCATGCCGGGCACTTAACCATCACTGAATCCAGCTATTACATGCTCAACGGATACACACCACATATAACATTAATTTTGCAGTGATTGCATCCATCGTTTATTCGATGCAACGGACTATAGTCATCCCAGAATAAGTAATACCAAAGCTGAGTATAAGCATCTCAGGCTTTATGTGGTATTCACCTCGACATACTATTCTAAAAGCCACCTAACATCGTAAGTGGGGAACACATCACCACATAATTATGCCACCCCTGGTCCTACGGGATACTTATCACTATCAAGTTCAGCTATCCCAGACCATCATATGTACCACAAGGTACAGATACTCAATGTCCTGCGCGATAGATACCACAACCATGTATGGCCATACCAGGCTAAGGGGTGGTTCCCATCTCGGAGTAGAGTCACTTACATGTCATGTTTGGTACTCACAATTTGCAAGTACAGATATCCAAAGTCATATCGGGTACTAAAAATGGACTGGTATTGCCTTTCATCGCCAGGCCTAGAGCCTAATATTGTTTGATACTGTGTTAAAGTTAACATAGCCTGGTATATACAGGGTGTCAAAAGGCACGTTAACAGTTCCCATGCCTATTTTTCAAATTCCTACGTTCTCCTTTCACAATGAAATCTTTACTTGAAAGTAAGGGTACCTACCTATCACTGGTACAGTCATTCTGAATTTTACGTACCACCACGTTGTTCAGCTATGGAATGTCAAATGGGATACTCACCACCAACTAGTACAGTAATATCTAGTAGTAGTGGAGATGCATCACTGCAAAGTACAGGCACTTCTATTAGGGTATTCACAATCACTGGGTAGAGCTATCCAATGTCCTAATGGATGTTCACTACTGCAGCGTACATTTAACCAAGGCTCACTAACCAGTACAGCCAAATATAATATATTCTAAGGGTTACTTATCGCCACTAAATGGATATAATCCATACCCTATGAGATGCTCATCCCCATCGAGTACAGTCAGCCATAGCCCCCATCTTATACACACCACCATATAGTACCGACAAATCCATACCAGGCCTTATGGGCTTCTCGTCACCACAGAGTACATCCATCCCGGTCCCTATAGGGTGACTAATATTTCTTGTCACAGTCCTTTCTAATTCCTGGTACTAAGACCATTACTTTGACCCACTGACCTCATAATCAATGAAATTCAACTACTGACGGTGACCACACTTTCTATAAAGTTTGAAGATCCTAGTTCCAGAGTGTCAAGGGTGAGGATTCTAGTACTTAGCATTGGTAGGGTATACTAGTAACTCGGAAACCGTGTGATCTACCGACAAACAGACACATAGATCGACCGACTTTGATCGATTAGTTTGTCCTTGAAATGTCATTGACCTTGACCTCGAAGTGATCAGCATTTTATTTCCACTTAGAGAAAGACATTGAGTAAACAATGTTCATACAAATATTTAATAATACTGAAATAAATTAAACTCATATCTGAATACTAGTAAATTGGTGGCAGCTAGCAATTTAAGAACCCCATCTCGGCAAGCATGCATTTGCGTAAACTGGCAGTTTTACCAATTATTAGTATTTGTTATTAAACAAATCACTTACAATAAGAAAATATGTGCTAAACACTACATCTATCACTCTCATAACCAAAATTGAATTCAAAACATACGAGAGAATAAGGAAAATAGAGAGGGAATATCTAGTTTTACTTTTTTAGCTATCATTTCACAGTGACTTTGAAATATCCTTGACCTAAAATTGGTCTTAGGTGTATGTCCATTTGGTGTATATAATCAACTTAATACTATCAATGCAAATAGGAGACACTTCATACGTTAACAAACTGCTCACGTTAAATCATATTATGCCATGTGGCTTTCGTATGAATGCCATCTCGCCAAGCATAAAATGGCTGTTTATTTCAAAAAATGATACATTTTAAATTAAACAACTGGCTTATCATGAGTGAATATGTACTAAACAACACAACTATCATTTTCATAACCAAAATTAATTTGAAATACATTTTGTATATGCTATATTACGAAATATTGAGAGCAAATATCATGTTTTACTTTTTTCAGCTATTTTATTCAATTTGGCCTTGAAATGACCTTGACATTGACCTCACATTTAACTTAGGTGCATGTCCATTTGATCTACAAAATAATATGATTGTATAATATCCATAAAATATTAGACACTACATACGTAAACAAACAAATTACATTAGATCATAGAATGTTAGGGGCCTTCGTACGAATGCCATCTCGGCCAACATGCATATGCATAAAAAAGCTGTTATGACAATATTTTTAATCAATCAAATGGTTTATAATGACAGAATATATACTAACAAACACAACTATCAGTTTAACAACCTTATTAAATTCAAAACACACGCTATACTGAGAAAGATAGAGAGCAAATATTCATTTTTAGCTATTTTTCTGACTTTGACCTTGAATTGACTTTGACCTCAGACTGGTCCATGTTGTATGTCTTTTTGCTGCACATTATCAAATGAACAATATCCATGCAAATATGCAATACAATTATAAACAAAAACTTAACACCAGAACATAGGACATCAGGTGTTTTCGTATATTTGTTCCGAAGCAAAAGTTGTTGCCCCAGTTAAAAAAATCTGCACCACTTTCAGATCTGGCATCCACCTTTTTCCAAAGCCTGAATGTCTATATTATTCGAAAATACCAACATACTTTTTCTACCAGATGGGGTAAATGAAAATCCATTTTTAGGCTCTTTTGAAATCTGGCTCCTGGACTACCTGTCAATCAGTGATTTATTTTGAAACAAGCAAATTCGTTGAATTGATATTCCCCGCCTAAAGGTTATCAGTATTTCACTGCACAGTTTGGAATGTAAGCTTCCATTTGTCAATAAATCTAGAGCAATAACACACCGTACAACCCGTTGTGTGTAAGGCAGTTCTGTTTGTGGAAGGCAGAGACACAGGCCTTTTGTACTACTTGAGTAGGGTTAGTATTTGTTATTTTATACGTGTTTTGGGTTGCTTTTGAGAGTGATCACTACAGATATCGCTAAAGCAATGAATTAACAATTTGTATATATAATTTATGTGCCCACAAATGCTATATTATTCGGGAAAACAGTTTTTATGTACTAGTATGCGATGTTTGCAAAGAATTCGAAACTTTCGCCTTTGACATTGAATTCTTGGCTTAAATCGTGGTTTGGAACAATTCTAAAACATTGGATACAACCTACATGTACAATCCTTCCTCAAAATATCTGTCGTGTCCGGTTTTGGGAAATGTACATTTTCTGTGAAGATACAGAGATTTAAATGGTTCGAGGTACTGAAAAAATGCTAACGAAATAGGCAGTTCTGTTTTTCGAATGCTAACGACTAAGACAGAGCGTTAAATGTTAATGCTAACGCAGAGATGAAAGACTTATGCTAACGACTAAGGCAGAAATTGAAATTACTTGACAGGGCCATTCAACCCCTTTGTACGATTTTTATGTTATAAATGTAACCCAGTTTCATGTAAGGCTGTATTTCACGTCCATTTCATCAAGAATCACGAGTGCTTAGTTTTTATATTTGTCAAGTTAATTAACGGAATATATTACATACCTGGTGATCGCTGATGCTGGCAATGGTCGGTTGTGCTTGGCCCTTTTATGCCTGTTAATGACGAATACATGGTTGATTTGGGGGCATTAAGCTCTTCAGGCAATTGTATTGAAATTTAGAAACGAATGGCGTTCGTAGTAATTATAGAGTAAGTAAGTAAAATGTAAACAAAATGATGGAGAAATTTGCAGTTTTTACATGCCGTAGAGAACACACTGCTAGATTAACAGAAGCAAGGTATTGATACATGATAAATATGTTTCAAATTATTTGGAATTTGTTCATTCGTTTGGCACATAACACAACCAAATAATTAGAGGATATTTGTTTGTTTAAACTGAATACAATTTATATCTCATCATGACATTTGTTGTGATAAAGTTCAAAATTACTGTTACATATTATAGTAGGTTACTATGTGGGATTAATCGGTATTGTCCGATTTTACATGTATTGAAATATTTGGACAGATACAGTTAAACATACACCGGAATAAATTCGACCAGCATCCAAAACACATTCTAAACAATGCAACTAAATTCTCTGCCCGCAGAAAACTATTTGACTTGTATCTTATAATTGACATACTTTACAAATACACGAGAAACGCCGACTAATTAGTAGAGCGTTAAGTACATCATATTTCCAATTCTTGCTCGGGAAAAAGAAGCATCCTTTATTACTAATTTTAACACGACCAGCGGTGTCGGCTATATACACAGAGGAAACCACGATGTGCATGATTTGCCAACTATCTATATTATCTATAAAAGAGAACAGTCACTTGTTGGGATGCGTACATTAAATCACCCGTGCTACGCACTAATAATTTAATTACTTCGCATCCGAGCTTGTGACTGTGCTTTATTCTATCATAATACACAGGTACATTCTCAGTATTTTGATTCTAACATAGCCAACTTTTCGCGTAACTTAACAGTTATCATGTATAACTGAAGCTTGCATTTGCCGTCAACAATCGACATGTAACCCGTGTTTTGTTCTGGTTTGGGACAGCATTTTGTTTTAATTTTGCCTTGTATAGTATGACTTGTCAAGTATGAAATATATGAGTCAGTCTCCAAGAAAACCTGCTTTTTTGACAAAAATATTGATTTTGAGATTGTCCATAGTTTTAATGAATAATGTTAACAAGAGATGTTAGTAAAACACGTATGTCCCCATGGCAGCCGAATAGTCAGAAATGGTGAAGGCCACAGTGACCTTGACCTTTGACCTACTGACCTCAAAATCAATAGGGGTCATCTACTTTTGCTGACCAACCGCCATGTAAAGTTTGAAGATCCTAGGTCAAAGCGTTCTTGAGTTATTGAACGGAAACCTTTTAAATTGTCAGAAATAGTAAAGGTCACAGTGACCTTGACCTACTGACCTCAAAATCAATAGGGATCATCTACTGTTGCTGATCAACCTCCATGTAAAGTTTAAAGATCCTAGGTCAAAGCGTTCGTGAGTTATTGAACAGAAACCATTTTATACGACAGACCGACCAGCTTGTCATCCGACCAGCTAATTTGTCAAGTTGAGTTGTTTTAATCAGCACCCATCCTCTGTCTCAAGAGCTTAAGGACCTCCACAGCAGCCATGTACTCGTCATTAACAAACACAACCGAGAATTGCCAGCCTCAGCGATCGCCTGTTATAATTAGTAATATATTCCGTTCATTAACTTGACAATCATAACCACTAAGCACTCGTGATTCTTGATGAAATGGACGTGGAATCTGGGTTACATTTATAACATAAAAAATCGTACAAAGGGGTTGATTGGCCCTGTCAAGTAATTTCAATTTCTACCTTAGTCGTTAGCATAAGTCTTTTATCTGTACGTTAGCATAAATATTTAACACTGTGCCTTAGTCGTTAGCATTCGAAAAACAGAACTGCCTATTTCGTTAGCATTTTTATGTACCTCGTACACTTTAAACCTCTGTATCTTCACAGAAAATGTACATTTCCCAACGGAAACGACAGTTATTTTGAGGAAGGATTGAAGTTTGTATCCAATGTTTTAGAATGGTTCCAAACCATGATTTAAGTCGAGAATTCAATGTCAAAGGCGAAAGTTTCATTAACAAGTGAATTTCAATTTTTTAGCTCTTTATAGAACGGAGCACTCAAGGAATATTGCAATTTGTAATGAAATCCAGTCTGCCGATAAAGACTTCTTTATTTATTTAGGGGTAAACGAGCCCCACCCACTGGCGGCCATTTTATTTGGCCAATCATGATAAAAATATCAATTTTTTAAGAGGGTCACCTAACAACTATTTCTGTGAATTGTTTTGAAATCTGGCCTGTAGTTCATTTTCTATGAATTTTTTAAAGTTTTTTCCAATCGGTTGCCATGGCAACCAGAGTATTAATCAGAAAACAAACTTAACGGGCATCATCCCAGTCACATGTATTTCAAGTTTAATGAAATAATTCTACAGGGTAGTTACAGAGAAATAGCTTTACGGACGGACGGACAACGCCATTTCAATACCCACCCTACCGATTTTATTTGCGGGGTATAATTACATAACAGATGGCATTGTAGTCGACCGATCCCAAACTTTCGCACTTTTCGTTGATATTTTTATCCCAAAAAATTCATTTTGCATATTAGCTTGTCACTAGATTTTAGATATGTTAAAAAACAGGTTACTACTAACCTACCATAGTGATTTTATTTCAAATAAAGTGATAAAAGATGTGTTGTACCGAATCCTAAAATTCGCACTTTTCGTTTATATTTTTAATGATTTGAACCAAAACATCATTTAAATAGGAAACTAGAATTTTAGAATGTCATAAGACACCAATAATGTGATATGATTCAACAATACTAATGTCAAGAGTACGTAGGCACCATTGTTTGTTTAACTATCTATCATCCGAATAATTTCATATTATTAATAACGGATTATTCGCGCGCAAAGCGCGTAAATAAAATTCGCTTTAAGTCAACGTATGTGTACGTGTTTTGATAAGAGTTTAAATTCACTAATGGATCTGAAGATTTGTGTCAAAGGCCCGCAGCCCGAGAAAGTTCCTGAAAAATGGCCGTCTATAGAAAAACAAATGTTACCTTAAATGCGATATTCTGTAGCTCATATTTTTTTAATGATGTTTTTAAAATATTTCCAAAACTCGAGTATCTAGAAAACATTAAAAAGGGAGATAAATACTCTGTTGTTTAGTAGACCGACCGCCCTCTTGGAAAGGGGACGCTAGGAAATATAGAGAAAACACAACGTGTGACAGCCTGCCCTCAGTTAAATCAACTGATTACACCATGAAAGTACTTGTTTTAAACACACATAATCAACGTAGTAATACACTGAACTTAAAAACGAAAGCAGGTTCGTATCGTCCTTTGTTACTTCGTACTAAATAAGGTCACGACTTTTCTATTGACTGTCCGTTTATGAATCATATGGTCAGCAATTTTTCTGTACTGGATGATCATGTTACTAATAATAAATGACATCTGACAAGTGTCTACTGCTATGTTTCAATACTGACCTGTAGCTATGAGAAGTGACCAAAATTATGAAAATAAACACGTGTTTTTAGAGGTAAATTTCCAAAAAACGCTCAATATATAATACAGTAGATAGCAATATTTGCCTCGGTGTATTTTGGATATTGCCTGCAACAACACGAAATATGCTATATGTTTTCATGTCAAATTTTGGATTATAGATCTATGAACAAGACCGCAAAAGTACAGTAAGTTGTCCATTGGTCCCAATACCCTTCACAGAGGGTACACAAACACACCGTTAAGGTCCATGTTGGTTGATCCGCGTTGTTCAAAGTTTCTGTCGTGCTGGTTAAACCCTACCGTACGTCCGCCTTAAGAAATTTCTGCGTCCTGCACGTCCGTCGTGCGACGGGAAATATCATCTTGGGCCCTCGTCGTAGAGTTTTGGACATGTTCAAAGTTTTCTATGTCCGGTGACTGTCGTAGGTCCGTCGTGCGATAGGCCAGCCAAATTCAAATAATCGACCCAATTTTGAAAAAAGCTGTCGCTCAACTATGCCTGTTTATAACTTCTGATGTAAGGGTTATGCATAATAGGTTTCTATTATTTTAACATGTCTAACGACTTAGGACGACTTTCCCAGATTTTTAGCAATGTACAACTCGAGGAAAATAACTTTTGATGACTAGTAAATGAAGAGGGTATAGCGTTTTCGTGTGTCGCTTGGGTGACTGGTTTACTTTTATTGACGAAAGTGTATATTATGTAAAATCAATATGTAAAAATGTCGTGTTCTCATATACTCGGTATGGCATGGTTTCAAACAACTGATACGATTTGATGAATAACTTGCATTTTCAAATTTTCCGTTCATATTATGCCCTGTCGCTTGATTTTTTTAACTATTTTTATAAGGTCTTCGTTTTTCAAACAAGTAGCTTAAATTGTGAAATTGTAGCAATGACACACACTAGGCAAATATTGGATTAACATTTCACTAACATACACCTATAATACATATATTAAATTAGTAAATCATGGTTTCGTTTGTCCAATTATTTTCCATTTCCTCCGTAACCATCTTTTCATACATAATCAACCACTGTAGATAAAAATTGGCCTTGATCCTACATAAACTTGACAGAGTTAGGTCCAAAAAGTATTTTAAACCACACTTTTATTGAAATACTCAATGAATACATCGAATTAAACATGCAAATTTTACCCTCCGTAACTATTTCCTCCGTAACCAAATTTAGTGTTCGTAATATGTAACGTTATATCGCATATAAGCCCTCATAAACTATTCTTTAATGTATTGATATCATCCCAATATACGTTCTGCTTAGCACAAGCCCCTGATAAAGGTTGATTGATGTCGCACAGTTTAAAAAAATCGGCACACCAACTTTTATTTAAATTCATCATTATTTTAAATCTTTAATTTGTGTTCAATAAGGAAATGTTTTAATTGCAATTACTGTTTACTGTTAGTGCATGATGAATCAAAGTTAGAGCCAATGAATTTTCACTTATTGAACAGTTTTACATGCATTGTACATGTGTATAAAAATCGGTTACGGAGGAAAGATACGGAGGAAAATCAAATTGATGAAATAGTTTAATTTTTCTAGATTGCATAGTTAACATGATTCCTTTAAACATATTTTTTTAAATTAAGTTGAAAATACTTTGTGCGCCTACATGCAAACTTGATTGTAAAAGCTACGTAGCTTGATCCTATGGAAGAATAATTGCTTTTTGGTTCATTAATTTCATAAACTTAATCATTCCATGGTCATCTGCGTTGTAGTTATAGTAAGGGTTCACTATTAAAATGCAAGAATGTTATATTTAAACTTTTCTGTAGAATAAGTACCTATGTAATAGGTTCATTATTTGATATGTTGCCAGAATTGAGCCAGATACAACTGATTCAGGAGGAAATAAATAGGTACGGAGGAAACCTATGAGTGCTGGTTGCAAACAGTTAACTTGTTGCCCAATAGTTAACTTACCCTAATCGAAGTTTACTCTAAGGAGATACTGGGGTCACCATGTGCGTATGTTCGTCCTTTCACATGTTCAGATTACTTGTCTGAGAGGCACTACGTTAGTGTTATGATTTAAATAATTGTAACTATCGTGAGACGGATATTTGATCACAAGACCAGGGTTTGTAGCGTCAGTTTCAACGCAAATTAGAAGAGATAAAAAATTGGATGTAATGAAAAATGCCACGATCTGATGATGTAAGCTGGATGGATAGAAACACATGTATGATGTTGTACACATATTATATATGACGCTCTGTGTCATTCGCGAGATTTTTTAAAAAGTTCAAGATAACATATTGACTTCAACATTTATTTACGTCTAATACGAATAAAATAAAGCTTGACATTACAATAACTGTATTTGGAGTTGGTACTAAGTAGTGTTCATTCCTACATGAAAGTCACGCGAGACAAATTTGCTTATGCAAACTCCATGTAGCATTTTCTATTAATGTATTTTATTAAACCCACATAAATCAATTGTTGGCAAGAATACGACTACACAAATGAGTTTTCAAAACAGTTCCGATTGAATTTCCGAATGTCACGTGCTTGATATTTGACCAAACAGCTATTATACGTGTACATGTACCATTGCTATTGATGGAAGTAGGCCATTAAGTCTTGTAAGATCATTAACATTGCACATAACCCTGTATGTTTCTGTCATTACTTATATTTTCCGACATAATCACTTGACAATCAAGCATTGTTAGTGTAAGTCAACTGTCCATTTCGCTTGAAAAGTTGTAAACTGATTGTGTTCGATAGCTAATAATATCAACGCGTTCTTTGAATTAAACACCATTCTTTCAACGTTCGTTGCAGTCGTTACTTTAGGCAGTACCATGTTAATCAGTAATTCTTTATAAAGATTGTATATTTAGCTACATAAAAAGACAAATGATTTTTTCTTATGTGTAGAATTGGGTAACGTTTCTAGAAGCACAAACAATGGTGAAAATGTAATAATACACAGTCTTAAAGAGATCAAATAAAAATAACAAGTAACTAAGAATTGCAAGCAATACAGAAGTCCCCTACCGGTTTGAGGCCATTTTCAATGTTTCTGTTGCCATAGCAACCACAATTTTTGTCAGAATCAAAATAGTTTTAGACGTGCATTATCCCCTTATTGCCCCCTATCCACAAAACTGTTCGAGTTGTGGCAGGATCCAGATTTGGGCATATGTTCACTCTTTCTGTTGCCATAGCAACCACAATTTTTGTCAGAATCAAAATATTTTTAGACGTGCACAGTCCCCTTATTGTCCCCTATCTCCACATACCAAGTTTCATAAGCCTAGCTTGGAAACTGTTTGAGTTATGTCAGGATCCAGATTGTTTGACGGACGGAGGGCAAACCTATAGTCCCCTCCGGTCAAATACCGGTAGGGGACTAATTAAAACATAGATAACTTAGGTTTCCTCCGTAACCATGTTCAGGGAAACGTATATCTTTGATAGTGTAATCAGATATGGAATTCAACAAATAGTTATGGTACTATTTGTGGAACAGAATACTTCTCTTCATCATTTTATTGGTTCACTTTTTAGCTCACCTGAGCACGAAGTGCTCAAGGTGAGCTATTGTGATCACTCACCGTCCGTCCGTCCACACTTTCAAATGGCATCTCCTCTGAAACCGTTTGACCAATATTGATGAAGTTTTGCCTGGATGTTCCTGACATAGGGGGATTTAAAAATTGCTCAAATAAAGTTGATACATCTAGAACTATGGTTGCCATGGCAACCAGGTAACAAAACCTTTAAAAATCTTCTTCTAAGAAACCACAAGGCATTGAGCTTAGATATTTAGCATGAAGCATTGCGTGGTGGACCTTTACCAAGATTGTTCAAATCATGACACCCGGGTCAATATTGGCCCCACTCCGGGGGTCCCGTTAATTTTGTATAAGAGATATATAGAAAAAACTTTTAAAAATCTTCTTCTCTGGAACACAAGGCATAGAGCTTAGATATTTAGCATGTAGCATTGTCTAGTGGACTTTTACCAAGATTGCTCAAATTGTCACCCCGGGTCAATATTGGCCCCACCACAGACATCTAATAATTTTATATCAGAAATATATAGAAAAACTTTTTAAAATCTTCTCTGGAACCACAAGGCATAGAGCTTACATATTTTGCTAGTAGCATTGTCTGGTGGACCTTTACCGAGATTGCTCGAATCATGACCCCTGGGTCAATATTGGCCCCACCCCGTGCCTCCCTTAATTTTACATAAGAGATATATATAAAAAAATTTAAAAGACTTCTCTTGAACCGCTTGATAGATCTTCATAAAATTTGGTCTGTAGCATCCTAATAAGGTCCTTTCTCAAATTTAGGGCACTTGTCTTCTTTAAGAGACTACAGTTTCATATATAAAAATATTATGAGCAAGGTGATTCAGGTGAGCGATTCAGGGCCATAATGGCCCTCTTGTTTAAGAGGGGTAATGTGTTTGAAATTTAAAACGTAGTCTTTTGGTTTGAAAACGTATCAAATCACAAGTTTAATAAAAGTTTTTATCATGTCATTTTTCAAACCGATTTTGTGTCTGAAGACATATTTTTTGCACAGCCTTAATGTTATGCGTATGCAGAAATAAGTACAAAGTAAATTAGAGAAAATGATGTTTGTATTTTACTTCTAGGATATAACAATATACCTAGACCCACGTAGTTTTCTTCCGTTACCACGATTCGACTGCTTAGAATCAAGGGAAGGTTGTCGGTTAACCATAAACATGTTGTGAGCCATATTATGTATTATTATTGTCGACATGCTAAAGCTTCCAGATCTTATATTGTTGCGGAAAAGTCTTGATGTCATTTTTTCAACTTTTCATTTTCAAAATTGGGTCGATTATTTGAATCTGGCTGTGGGAGCGCGATAGACGCACAATTATAAGGTCAAACTAGAAACTAAGATTTATACTGATAAATGAACATTTTATAATGGTTGTGCGATTGCCGCACGCCACACGCAACAACAGTTTTACGAATATTCATTATCGTATGACTGCTGTGAGACAATTGCACAACCACAAAAAACACGATGCACGTAGGAGCAACCTGACTTAAGTACTTCATCTTCCTCACCGGTAGATCTGATGTCAACGCTATACACCCTTTCAATTAAGACCGTGTTTGAATTGTCTCCCTTTGATGACGTAGACAGGGGGCACGAAGCGAATATCGAAGCCGACTAAATATAACTTTTATATATAACTTTTATTCCTCCATTTTCTGAAGAGTGACATATCAATATTAATAAACATGACGATATATACATATACATAGAAACATGAGAACAACGGGAAAAAAGAACAGCAAAAAAAAGAAATAATGCTATTATTCACACAATATTAATGCACACGCACGCACCATCCCATACACGCACATACACACGCATCCCACACGCATACACACGCGCACATTCGAACGACATAGATAGAGATACTAAGTATTCGTACAATTACACATCTATACAGTTACATGATTAGCACAAGAGCTAACAAACATACAAATTACATATACAAAACATAGAATCAGTTACAAGCGCTAAACAGTACTCCCTTAATGCTTGTATCGTTAAGGTAAATATATTTAATAATACACCATTTACAATAGCTTCGTCAAAGAAGAACGAAATGGAAGCTGAAGTATACACGGTGGGAATCACGTGGTTTTAATGGTAACTGCAACGTTCAAAATGGCCGCTTAAAATCCTCGGATTAACCCATGAAATCAGGTATTTAACTACTTTTTACTTATTCTTGTTATTTGTCATACATACCAACCTACGCAGATTAATCTATGGAATGTTATGACATCATGTTCATTACCTAAGACTATACTTTTCACAAACACTTCGAAATGCTACCGACATAATAAATTTGACCTAAACAAATTGTGATTATTTCCACGGATGCATACATAAAATGTCCTTAGCAGCTTCATACGGTATGTACCATGTACCATGTACCACTATTATTAAAGATCCGGCCACGTGTATTAAATGTCATACACAACAACAAACGGGCACCAGTTTTTAGCTGCTTATTATTACATAAATGGACGTAATTGACTCTGTGGCGCAGTTTTGAAGTCTAAACCAGTACTCTATGACCATGAGCAATGTCATTACGGCCGTACAAATGTTGTGAAAAGATTTATTTCATCCAGACTCACTTAACACGACACAGGTATGTAGTTGACTGCGTTTCTTTTATTCCACTATGAAAAATGTAGTATGCACAGAAATGTGCCTCCTGTAAATTGCGATTTGAAGAAAAAGCGCTTGATTCCAAATTGGTCTTTTTATTGGATTTGAAGCATATATTGCTTTGAGTGGAGTTTGCAGGTATCTCTTATACCATTGAAGATTGTTATAAATTAAATGCTGTAATGCACATACAAGTCTGCCGAACAATCATTTTGATCGATTCGCTTCAAATGCATGATCATACCCTAAAGCTAGTGGGGTTTGGTTGCAATTTTGATTATGTTCTTGTTACATTCGTTAGGTTTTCAAATATTGGTATTCTACCTACTGTTCGAATATCACAATGAATGAATTGTTGCAAGAAATTTAATATTCCATGACATTGTATTTCGCAGATGTTCTACTTATGGGCTGGAAAAAAAACTGTGAAGTGTCCTGAATGTCCTTACACTTGTGGTGATCTGACCAGACAGGGGGCCAGAGTTCAAGTGTGACACTTGGATGTTCACAGCAAAGAGAAAGCACATCTTTTCTTATGTTGAAAAGCCTTTCGATATGCGTCTGGTCTTTCCAGACACAGACGTAAATGTTAATGTTAATTAGGGATCATTTGGCAGCAATGATATCGTTTTCTTATTGTAAGTAGGGCTTATACATGCATAAGCAAATAATTATCTAGGTTTGTTGTTTACAAACGTGTATGCATGTTTCAATTCAGGACTATTAAAGCATCTTACGATTAGCCCCAATTACGCAGTCATATGGACCCTGTCCAAGATTCAGTGAACAGAAAACCGAACTGAGTTATTTCTCGACCAAACACTAAACAAAAACTATAATCGTGCATGTTTAATACCTTGGTTCTATATTATCTGGCAATGTTTCCGCGCTATACTAATACAAATACATGTTGTTTCGTCAGATGTGCAAAGGTTTGATGTTTCTTAAACCACGCCATACACATGTCTCTTGCTTGTGCAGCGTGAAACGCTTCTGCAAAAGATACATTTAATAGTAAAGGAACAATCTCGTGATCATAAAAACATCTTTGAACGATGAATAAATTGTTGACAATACGTGGAAGTTATCTTTGTTATTGAATTGGTACGTGGAGTGTACCGTTTCCGTGGATGTTTTCATTTGAAGCGTTTTCATGTGATCAAGACACGGTCGAATTTCGAAATAATGTATGAATACAATTTGTTATGATGATAATATACGTGTTGTCAAACGAATGTTGCATGAAAGTCGCAAATATGAAGATTACAAGACAAATTGTGGTTATAACGTGGAATTTATCACTCAATTTTATTCGACAAACGCTGTCTGTCGGTTGCATTTCGAAGTGTTTGAGAAAAGTGTAGAGTTTGTGGTAATGAATATGATATCAACATATTCGGTAGACCAATCTGCGTACTAGGTTGATATGTATGACAAACAACACGTATTAGTAAAAAGCAGTTAAATACCTGATTTTTTTGGTTCAGTCGACGATATTTAGCGGCCATTTTTTCCGTTGAAGTTACCATTAAAACCACGTGATTCCCAACCGTGGTATAGGAATATTATTAGTACTCACATTGCATTCAAAAGTTTAGAATCGTGTGATTTACAGTCGATATTGCGGATAGCTATTGTAATGTTGCATGTACATTATGTAACTGTCTCATGAGTGATGCGACACATTGGTCTTTGGTCAACAAAACCTAGTAGATTTTTAGTTGTAACGACATGGTTGCACATTCATTAAGTATACGACAGAAATCTGGAGATAAAACACATATTTTTCTTACAACAGAGTCACATATTGCGTTTATATCACTGTTGTTACATTGAAACACTACATGAGTAAGGTAGTCATTATATTTTATGTTACATATTGTACATAACGTTTCGGTATTTGTAACCGGAGTACAGCAGGTTTTCACCAGAAAAGTCATTAGTTTGATACTGTTCGGCTTCATGAACGCCACTCGCCAAAGGTTCGAAGGTGTAATGTCAAAATGAATTTCACGTAATCTGCCGAAATCTGGACACGTGTCCATACGTTCTAGCCATTTGCGTTGCTCACATGAGAATATCTTTTTCCATGACCATTTTGTAGGAAATATCAAAGTTTTCTCAAACTCTAGTATATGGTGTTCTATAAAGTATTTATTAAGAATACGAATAATATCAGATATGAAGCCAAAGTGCTTAGTGGAGCTATTAAGTCAGATAGTCTATATAAGAACATTATCAAAATAACATCAGTTGATTTCATTCTACAAATAGTTCCTAAAAAGTTCAGCTTCTGTTGGTCGATGTACGCTTCGACAGACGTATACCCAAGAAGACCCTTCGCCATGCCGGACCGCGTTCTAAATGGTAGTGATTGCATACGTTTGAGACAGTAATGGTGCGTTGCCTCCAGGTGGCGCATGTCAATTCGAGATATATTGCTTCACAAGTCGCAGCCATAAAATGCTCGTGGTAGGACGGTTGAATTGTAAATTCGAGCAGACGATATTGGATTGATACCGTAATCGTGTATGCAGTTGACACTAAAAAGAGTTCCTCTCGCTACTTGGCGGACGTTATCTATGCTGGCAGGAGTTTAACGTGAAGTACACTGTGTGATTCCTAAATGTTTGTATTCCGTTACCACATTTAATTTTGAAGTCCCGTACATAATGATGATATCTCGAGGTTTGGTCTGTCGTTGATGGTTAAATACAAGTACGGCACATTTCGTTGGATTGTAAATATATCGCCACGTGCTTGCATACGTGTAACAAATGTTCAGAAGATCAGAGAGACCCTTTTTGCTTTGTGATATCAGGCCCCGACCTCCCGAAGCGTCTCAGTTTGAGAAAAATCTCATCTCAAATTTTGTCATTCTTCTTTGAAGTAATTTCCGTGAAAGGTTGGACTCAAAATTTGCATCACAAAACAAACACTTTATTCTGAGTTTGTTACAGTAAAATATCAAGATCACGAACTTCTGATGTATCTAAAATTCAGACTTCTGGTTTGAACAAAATCTCAATTTGAGCTGAGATTTCTACTTGAGATGCTTCGGGAGATCGGGGCCTGGACAATGCCATCAACCTGAGTTGGTGCACAGAATGGTATACTGTTTATTTTCAGACCGCTTTCAGATTTACTTAATTGATTTAGTAATCCGTCTAAGAACATGGTGTATAGGAATGGGGCACATATGCTGCCTTGTCTCGTTCCTTGGTGGATGCTAAATGGCTCTGACAGGTGGTTGAATGCCATAACACGACTTGAAGCTCCCTTAAGTAAGGATTGACCTATTCTGAGGGTTTTTCCTTTAACACCGAAATGAAACAGTTTGTACAAGACACCATTGATCCACGTTATATCGAATGCTTTATTTGCGTCCATGAAACACGTGTATGTAAGGTCACCACGCTCCTGACAATAGTTGACTGCTTCCTGGTAGATCAGCGAAACCATTTTGCTAGATTTTCCTTTCTGAAATCCATACTGCATAGGGTTAAGTCTGGTATTAAACTCACACTGTTAAAATCGGTTGAGTAGAATTTTCTCAAATAACTTTGACACAACAGGCAATAGGGATATAGCCCTATAATTGTTTGGGTCTTTTGTCGATTTACCATTACCCTTGTGCAGTGTTATTGTTAAACTTTGTTTGAATTTAGAAGGCACATGTTCATGGCTAAGAATGGAGTTGAAAAGTTTAGTCAATGAATTTATAAGTCCTTCCCCGCCGTTTTTAATATGTTCGTACGTTACATTGTCATATGATGGACTCTTTCCACCCGGGGTACTTTTTACGATATTCTGTAGTTCCGTGAAAGTTACATCTTTGGTGAGTGTTGTTGATAGCAGATTAGTCTGATTTTCATAGCAGAAGAATTCTACCTCTTTATCAATGTGGTGTCGGAACTTATCATCAAAGTTTTTGTGATGTGAAAATGAATACAACTCCGCGAAATATTTTTGCCATCCTTGTAGGAGTTTATCTGGCTCTGTTACACTGATGTCGTTAAACGTAAGTTCTGTACCGTTGTTGTTACGGGTTTTTCCCTTTTTAGAATTATTTTCCAAATGACTTTTGGTCGATTTCCACAAGCTCGTCAATTCGGTTGTATTCATTTTTCTCGTAAACGTGAGCTGCCTTTCTTAGAGATCGTCTAAACTGCCTTTTCTCTGCTTTATATTTTTGGAAAGCATCGCCATTACTTGGTCGTCCGTGTGATAACCACTGCGCATGCGCTACTTTCATCTTCTGGTGAATTGTCTTTAAGCCAGCAGTTGACCAAAATGGTTTGAGGTATGGTTTAAAGGAACGTTTGGGCAAGTGGTTATCTGAAGCAGATTTCATGCATGATATTATAGTATCATAACTTTCTTCAACATTTTCAAAATTCAGTATGATGTTCTCTAACGAATTCTCGAGTTCATTGCGATATGTGTTAACTTGATTGTCTGAAGTCAATTTGCATACAGTTTTACAGAACTTTTCTGTTGTAAATGTATAGTTCGTTGAAGAACCCAATTTAATTTTCAGAAATATCGGTAGATGACGCGAAACGTTTAGTGGGGCATCATCGTCGATGTGACAATAGCCAATGTCGTTGTATAGGTTATCAGATACAATATAGTGGTCGATTAAACTCGGCGACATGTTAGTTCCTGGTGCAAACGAGAAGTAGCTACCGGTGCACAAACTACTTCCGGTGACCACTTTCATATAGTTTGATGTTATCACACTGGATATATATTTGTCCCGTTGACGTTCACTTCCGGTAAGTCTTTTAGCGTTAAAGTCGCCCATTATGACGATTCCGGTGTAGTATGAATTCCGCAAGTTTATGAAAAATGCAAGTTTCGCTTCCGCTTCCGGTTTAGACTTGTAAAATTCACAGTTAGGTACTGGTTATGCGATGTGTAAGTCATGGGAATTGCAAGTTTTACTTCGATAATCGCCGAATTGTTTTCTAACCCACCCCCCTTTTTAAATTTATAATTATAGAAACTAGATTTTATTTTATAACGGAGATTAATTAAAAAATAGACCTCTCATTGTATTGAATTTTAATTGATGGACGCTTCGATCGTATAACGGACCTTGTTCAGGTACCGCACGTGGTGGTTTAATAATTCGTATAAATTCAGGTTTTGTACTTCGATGGATTTGAAGTTTTGGCAGATGATTTTTTGCTTTCATTTTATTTTTAAATTAAAATTAAACTATCTTTAGCAATATGAACTTAACAAATTACATGTGCGGCCCCAGGGAATTTTCTGGGGAGGGGGGGCTAATAATATGAACAACTTTATTTATTGTGGATGACATATTTGGTTCTAGACCAATTTTCAATATGGTTCACAATATTGGCTACCTGAGAACTGTACGGTATATGTTCACATTGATAGGCGAAGGCAGGGTATAGATAACAGTTTTTTTATTGAATAGCTCGTGGCGATGGCCCTGTACGGTATAGGTTCACATTGACAGGCGATCGATGGCCCTGTACTGTATAGGTTCACATTGATAGGCAATGACGATGTACAATATAGGTTCACATTGATAGGCAAAGACGATGTACAATATAGGTTCACATTGATAGGTGATGGTCCCCTACCGTATAGGTTCAAATTGATAGGCGATGACGCTGTGCAGTATAGGGCGACATTGGTAGGCGATGACACTGTACGGTATAGGTTCACATTGATAGGCGATGGCCCCGAACAGTATAGGTTCACATTGATAGGCGATGGCCCCGAACAGTATAGGTTCACATTGAAAGGCGATGGCCCTGTAGGGTATATGTTCACATTGATAGACGATGGCGCCGTACAGTATAGGTTCACATTGTTGGGCGATGGCCCCCTACGGTATAGGTTCACATTGATACGCGATGACCATGTACAGTATAGGTTCACATTGATAGGCTTATGGTATAGGTTTACATTGATAGACGATGGCCCCCTATGGTATAGGTTCACATTGATAGGCAATGACCCTGTACAGTATAGGTTCACATTGATAGGCAATGACCCCGTATGGTATAGGGTCACATTGATAGGCGATGACCCCGTGTGAAAACCGCACGTTAAAGTACAATCTCACAAATTGTTATAATTATGATCTCATAACTAGACTTAGTTACAAACTATATGAGCCAGATTTCATAGTCAGCTACAAAATGGCCTTATATAAGAGTGAAATCATTGGCAGGGGGCTCATTTTCATATTAACCATTATAAAAGGCTGTTTCTTTTGAATCCATGCAGTATTGAACTTAATATATAACAGCTACCGGTGCTAATTAATACATTTAAGTTTGATTGAACAATTGTTTATACTGATTAATTTGTGAACATGGGTCTCATTGTGGGAGTTGTCCAAGGTGTTATCATCCAGAATCTGTTATGGTAGTATCTCGACAATAAGTAAATGGGAAAACATTTGGACTAGAAGACATTCCCCGGTTCATTGCAAGTACTGCCTGACTATATAATTATTATCACCTTTTCAGAAAGCCAGGGCTAAGAGTGCAATAACCCCCTCCCTTCACATTAAGAATAAAACTGAGCTATATGGCTTGTCAGACCATCTGAGAAAAATAACTGGAACCATGCATGCATGATTATAAGGATTAGATCAAGGTTCCAGAGGGAGGTGGACCTGACAGTTGGAGGAAACCCCAGGGAATTTAACAATAATGTTAACTATATCATATTATTTATACATGTTAGATCCTACATATTGAGACTTAAGTCTGTCAGGACCCAACCCAAGCAAGAGAGTTGCCCCGGCTCTTGTAGATTTTCAGTGCTAAATGTATAACAGGATGAGAAAAATATGCAGCCTGACTGGGGGGTCTAAACCCGGGATCCTTCCCCTACAGGCCAGTTAAATGGTGTTCATACTGAGCTATTCTTGATATCAACATTATAGGATAAAACCATTTTACCTGGATCTGAGATTTAACGGTCAGGGGGTGGGGGATAGAAAAGGATATAGCTAATAGGCTGCATAGCGGCAATGTATAAATCTGCTCATTTTCAATTACATGAAAAAGTATAGCGGGTATAAAATTATTGCACATTATCATTAAAGAATTTTTACAAATTCCTCCTTTTGCCAAAAATAATTGCAGTTTACAGCCAACCCCCTCAGGTCAATCAGAACACCTAGAACATTGTAACGCACAATTCATTTCATAACCCGGAAAACAGGTTTTATTGTAATATTAATGTCATTATGGTGAATCTGGCCGTCTTCATAATTGAGTAACTTGCTATTTTAGTAATGAACCAGTCAATTGAAAATACAGCCCCAAGCCCGGGGATAAGGGGAGTTTTACTTTTGTTTTACCAAGGGCCATACAGATGGTAAAATCCCTGTAAATTGCCACGCCCTTTTCCTCACGGCTATATTTCCCAGTTTTATTTGGCGCGAAACAGAATTAAGCCTTGCGTTCAACCGGCAGTGAGGGGATAACGGAAAGGTAAAAATACAGGACTGTTCCCCCGCCCTTCCCCGGATTTGGGGCGGGGGCGTGGTTTCAATTGACTGGTGCATAATCCAATAGCTATACACACTACAAATAAAGCACCTTTAGTCTTAAATGCCTAGAATCTCAGTGTATAAATGAGTCGACTTCTGGCCATCCCAAGAAGTCATACACACTGAATCGATAGTCTGGAAATAAGTCATATAATATAACTGCGTACGGGTAAATTGAAGCGCGAGGGCAAATTTAAAAAATGTTTAAAATGTTTAAAATAAACATGTAAATGTTGTTTTATATGTCAACCGATAAATAGCTCTAGTTATTAATGGTACTGTATGATTTGTTTCGGAATAACCTTTCAATAATACTCGGAAGAGTTAGATAGATTAGGCTGCCAAAATCTGGCAAAATACGACGAAGTTTTCTCCAGGGAATTTAACAGCTTCTATTGCAACTGCTGAACTGATCATAAAACGGACAGAAAATTAAAATTTGCGATGTTAACCAATTTCTGCTCGCCCTTAATGACTCCTTAATCAGCAAAAATGAGCCTATAACATCAAAATCAGAGTTAAATCTACCAGAACAATTTGGATGGAAATACATTTTTAACTCCCCTTTCAAAATTACTAATAATTATAACCTACAATGGTTCCAATACA
The DNA here is from genome assembly GCA_947247005.1 of Spisula solida. NCBI lineage: Eukaryota > Metazoa > Mollusca > Bivalvia > Venerida > Mactridae > Spisula > Spisula solida. Next base: position 13,403,251 of record OX365953.1, on the reverse strand, counting down.
GAATTATCCACAGAATATTAGGCACTAACTCATTGTTATTTAAATTGAATCTCTGTAATAATAACTGCACTTTTTGTAATCAAGAAGAAGAAACTTTATACCACTTATCTTATGAATGTCATTTTGTGTCCCAATTTTGGCAATCACTGAAACAATGGACAAACTACACTAACCCAGAAATAAGCATAAATTGGACACAGTGCGACATTCTCCTTGGTTGCCCAAATATCCAGACAGCTACAAATGTCGTATTAAATACATAGCCAAAAAGTCCTTTTCTACACACAACTTCAATAAGAAATGGAACTGTTACATGGCAGCACTGGAGGGAGACCCTTCATAAATTAATCTCCTGACCACCAACATCACAAAACTATACTACAATAAGATCGTTTAAAGATTAAATGCAAACATGCTTTTTGTGTTTCCTATTTTGACAGCAATGGAATAGTTTTCTTTTCCTTATTTCAAAAGTTGTCGATAGACATACAGTAATATTTTGTTTAAAATTATATTTGTAATTTAAGTTGCTGACATTGGCATGATGAACACCAAGACAAACTTTTATTAATACGTATTATACATTCGTGCCGAAAAATATATTTTTTTTTCTGAATTTAAAATTACATGACATGTCAACACATTCAGACAAAAGTTAATATACCTTCATTATGCCGTTTTTAGCTGAGTAAATATTCCAACTTATTTTGTAAGCGTTTGTCTTTTGTGAACTTAAATTTGAAACAGAAGTGAAGCTTACTATACTGCACCCAGGATTATGTGATACTAACAAACATGACTCGGTTTGGTCAACTGTTGCAAAATTGGTTTTACAAATTACTAGAGTAAACAGATAAGTTCAGTATTGTACTCAAAACATCACTGATAAACCGTTCACGTCTGATTAATCCTCCTTTGCGGAATATAACAAATTTCCCGCCTTTCACGTTATCCTGGGCACACTATAAGATCTTATTTATTCTTTGTGTAATTTGTGCTTTGCATCCATATGTATACATGTTATGCCTTGTTTATGTTTACCATTTGTTATATCAGCAACGAAATAAATAATTACAAAAACAATAATAAAAAAATTCTGCTCGCCCCCCCCCCCCCCTCATATTCAGATACATGTGTGTGAAATGGATGTCATTCGGTTCAATCATTGAAGGTTTGACACAGGGTCATCGCCTATCAATGTGAACCTATACCATACAGGGTCATCGCCTATCAATGTGAACCAGTATACCATACAGGGGCATCGCCTATCAATGAGAACCTATACCATACAGGGTCATCGCCTATCAATGTGAACCTATACCATACAGGGGCATCGCCTATCAATGTGAACCTATACCATACAGGGTCATCGCCTATCAATGTGATCTTATACCATACAGGGTCATCGCCTATCAATGTGATCTTATACCATACAGGGTCATCGCCTTGTTTATGTTTACCATGTGTTATATCAGCAACGAAATAAGTAAATACAAAAGAAATAATAAAAAAAAATCTGCTCGCCCCCCCCCCCCCCCCCCCCCTCATATTCAGATACATGTGTGTGAAATGGATGTCATTCGGTTCAATCATTGAAGGTTTAACATCAACATTCTACTACTTAACACATTAAATCTTTATTTAGGCCAAAATAAGGCGTTTAAATGCCCTCAAAATACATGCGTGGGTCTAGCCATTTTCTCGGAGGGGTCGGGGTCCTGGATATAATTTAGTATTACAGACTTATTAGATATATAATTCCTTGTTAGTATGTATACAAAGGATTTAATTACTATAGGGGAGAAAGTTGTTTAGGCAGCAGTCTAGCTCAGTCGTTAGTAAGAGCATTCACCCTAGTAAGCGAAGGGACCGGGTGCTCATTTCTCTCACCCTGTTTCTAACCACTTTTCGTCTCACTGCAGACTCAGCCCGGGGTCCGACCCAGACTCCGGGTCTAAGAGATTATTTCCTTACAGTCCTGATCCGACTTTGTAACAACAAAGCTTTTTATCAAAATTCCTGAGATCAGGATTTAAGTTTGGATTGACACTAAATTTGCTGGTCGTGAGATCACGATTTAATTTTCGAATTGACGTATGCTAGTTATGAAATAAGGGTTTAAGTTTTGGATTGACGTTTGGTGGTGATGAGATCAGGATTGGAGTTTTGGATTGACATTTCCTAGTCGTGAGATCATGATTTAAGTTTTGGATTGATATTTGCTAGTCGTGAGATCCCGATTTAAGTTTTGGATTGATATTTGCGAGTCCTGAGATCAAGATTGAAGTTTTGGATTGATATTTGCTAGTCACGAGATCACGATTTAAGTCTTGAATTGACATTTGCTAGTTGTGAGATCACGATTTAAGTTTTGAATTGACATTTGCTAGTCGTGAGATCACGATGTTTGTTTTGGATTGATATTTCCTAGTCATGAGATCACGATTTAAGTCTTGAATTGACATTTGCTAGTTGTGAGATCATGATTTAAGTTTTGGATTGACATTTGCTAGTCGTGAAATAAGGATTTAAGTTTTTATTTGATGTTTCCTAGTCTTGAGACCACGATTTAAGTCTGGATTGACATTTGCTAGTCGTGAGATCACGATTTAAGTTTTTAATTGATGTTTGCTAGTCGTGATATCAAGATTTAAGTTTTGGATTGACGTTTGCTAGTCGTGAGACCACGATTTAAGTTTTGCATTGATGTAAGCTAGTCTTGTGATCACGATTTAAATTTTGGATTGATATTTGCTAGTCGTGAGATCAAGATTTAAGTCTGGATTGACATTTGCTAGTCATGATATCACAATTTAAGTTTTGGATTTACATTTGCTCGTCGTGAAATAATTATTTAAGTTTTTGATTGACGTTTGGTAGTGATGAGATCAGGATTTAAGTTTTGGATTGAAATTTGCTAGTTGTGAGATCAGAATAATTGTTTGAGATCAATATTCCATTTCCAGCAAATAATAAGTAAATAATGGGTTGTCTTATACCAGGCCTGGTATTAGCACTTAAATATACATTACATTTTGTTATGTTGTAATAAAGTAAAAGGTCCCTTTCAGAACTGACTCTGTATTCTTGTAAAGATTCAGAATATTTTCTCAGGGAAAATGTTTGACTAGCTATTCTATCTAGAGGGTTGTCCTAATCAAACTCAACCAGTGTAAATTATATAAGATAACCACAATTAGCCAAAATTTCAGGTAATGTCCAGAGCCCAGATCTACCCATACTCTGTATCCGCAAATGGACCAGACTCTAAGCCCAAGTAAACTCATTTCAATACTTGAATATACAATGTACTAGCTATATATAATTTCAGGGGTTAGGGGTCTTGACCCTCTCTGGATTGGAACAATTCTGGGTACACTGGCACCTTAATTATTACAACTCAGTTCTGCCTGTATGACTGTTTGGCCAGCAGTGTGCATATTTTTTAAGTTACACTGATGGTATGTTTCTGAATCAGATATATTATATATTCAATGTCTCTCCCTGTTGAAGATGATGATTGATGCATGTATTTATATCTACATAGAAATGTACTACCAGTGTTTTCACGTTTGACTGAGAGTCATAGTGTGTTGTCGATTTTGCGTTTGACTGTGACAGCATAGTGTGTGGTCAATTTCGCATTTGACTGTTACAGTCAGTGTGTGGCAATTTGTGCGTTTGATGTGATAGTCATAGTGTGTGGCCATTTTTGCATTTGACTGTGACAGTCATAGTGTGGCCAATTTTGCATTTGACTCAGACAGTCATAGTTTGTGGCCATTCGGTTTTATACCTGTCTATAAATGGTCAATGACCTCCAGATTTTAAGAAAGTTTGTGATATACAAGTAATCCAGGCTGCCTAGTATCTCTTTCCGAATAGATTCCTTGGGGTTTTTTTTGGATGTGCCAGGTGTATAGCACAAATACTTGAGAGTCTTTCTCTAGGTTTCTAACCAGTTCATCTCTAGATGGATGGGAAACACTTCAGTGTTTCTGAAATATCCATTGCCCTGGCCAAGATTCAAACCAGGGACCTCTCTATTGACAGTCGAGAGCGGTATTTGTATTTACTAGTATAATATGCATGTATGAAGTAATGAACCTATCAATGTTATGACCCAAATGTGGCAGCAGACATACTTATTATCTTTCGAATAATGTATACATACAATTTAGACATACATGTACATTATGTATCTGGAAAATATTTAATGCACAAAGACATATCAGCACTTAGGATTGGATCTGGTAAAAGAGTGTCAGCTAGCTTGGTCACAAGACTGATAGGTTTATTATAAAAACAAAGTACAAAGAAACAAGTCATTATTTTAGGTAAAGTTTATTTTGTGGAATAGCAAACTTGTAACAAGCAAAAATTGCCATTTTTCTTCAACTTCCCTCACCTGATTCACCAAACATTAGTAAAAAATTATGTTTAATGTCACCACAACATTCACCTTCTGACCTCAAAATCAATAGGGGACAAGATGACCAAGCTCCATTTAAAGTTTAGTAAGTCAATACTAATTTAGTTATATTGATGACAGATGCGTAGTTCACCAGGGATAAATCTTGATTTATCAATAAACAAACATGCATAATATACAAAATACACGGTCGACCGACCGCTTGTTATCAGTATAGATTTAAAGAGTAAATCATTAAAGTGAAAATGCACAAGATAGATCAACTGAAACTAGAGCTATAAATGGAGTGATGAATCATACACCCTCAAAACTGCCTCGACACAGGAATATTATAAATTATTGTACCAAGCAAATTAAAATCCAGTAAGAAAAGTTACAGAGCGGACACGACTTGCATGACTACTAGTATATAACCTTTGACCTCTAGGTGTGACGTTGACCTTTGAGCTAGGAACCTTGGTCTTGTGTACAACACACTGTCGTGATGTGGTGAACATTTGTACCAAGCCATTTTAAAATCAAGTAAGAAACGACAAAGCTACAGAGCAGACACAATTTTGCTAACAGACCAACCAACATGGTGAATTCAGTATACCCCCTTCAAACTTTGTTAGAGGGGGTATAATAAGCAAACATATATACCCCAACACCTTGAATGTCCTCAGCATGAATCCAGAAGATTTTAAAAACATTACAGACTAAAGAGACATGTTTTATCTCACTTTCAAAGATAGATGTCTTCTCACTAAATTGAGATATAAATACTTAGTAAACTTGCTATGTTACCTGTGTTATATTTAGAAATGTGTAATGGATGTCCCCACTTGCCATTTGACCATGCAAAGGGGCAAAGCTCAGCTAAACATTCTTTACTTAAATTATATTAAAACTTCTACAAAGCTTGATAACTGTAGCTCAAATACTTATATAGAGAAGGGCAACAAAAGCACAACTCTGCTCATACAGGTCAGATTTGAATCAAAATATGAAGGTGCACAACTAAACGAGCTTTGTAAGGTACCTCCCTACGCTCATTTGAGGTTACCCTAATAGTCAAGGATGCTGGTTTACTGTAGTGTGTGTAATATCCATGATAACTTGCTTGGGTGTATATCCACGCCTGTGGAACTCCGCCCAAGCAGGTAAAACAGAAAGGTCTACTTCTGTCACCGAATGTGTAATCTCCATGGTAACTTGCTTGGGTGTATATCCACGCCTGTGGAACTCCGCCCAAGCAGGTAAAACAGAAAGGTCTACTTCTGTCACCGAATGTGTAATCTCCATGATAACTTGCTTGGGTGTATATCCACGCCTGTGGAACTCCGCCCAAGCAGGTAAAACAGAAAGGTCTACTTCTGTCACCGAATGTGTAATCTCCATGGTAACTTGCTTGGGTGTATATCCACACCTGTGGAACTCCGCCCAAGCAGGTAAAACAGAAAGGTCTACTTCTGTCACTGATTGTGTAAGGTGCCTCTTCATGCTCCGTTTTAATGTTCCTTATTAGTTGAGGATGCTGGTTTACTATAACGTCCATGATAACTTGCTTGGGTGTATATCCACACCTGTGGAACACGACCCAAGCAGGCAAGAACAGATTATGTGACCTCTGTCTCTACGTATACACCATCGTGGCAGAACAACAACAACTGGTTCCGTCTACATCATTTAATAACGGCGGTTTGCCGCAATACTTCTTAGATCAAAATATATATTCAAGAGGGTAACTATGTACCTATGATAAAAGTATACACAACTATAAATTAACTGGATACGCAACTGTATTCATAACAGTGACATCATAACATCATAAAGGACATCGGATCAGTGACGTGCGTCAAATATATAAAGTGCTATAACCTCATAGACCTGACAACGAGGGACTTAGGCTGCATAAAAGGATCCACTTTGGTTGACTTAAAGATTACATAATGTATATAGATCTACAAAGACTGGTGAATGCACAATTACTTTGGCTCATCAATGCATGGTAAACACATCTTGTGCATGTAGATCTATATAACCCCATACTGTAGGCAACATCTGACATCACTAGGCAGCACAGGCGTTCCATACTTGGAAAATCTCATTCATAATCATATACTATAAGTAGGCCTATTGTAATTTACATCAACCTTCTAGATAGTTCTAATACCTTGTAGATAGCTAAGTATTAAGTAGGAGCTGGTATAGCTAGTAGATAGTTCAAAAACTAAACATGTTACGTCTTCGGTGACGAAGTGGATAACTGAAATATTGTGACGACGCCACATATACACACTTCTAAATAGGGTCACATGACCACATAAACCAATCAGGAAGCTTGTTTTAATGTGTGTACTGTGATCGGTCCCCATTAAAGTCAGCTTACATTATATAAAATGTCATGTTTAAGTGTGGCTCGATGGTGGGTTCTCAATACAATACAAAAAGCCACAACATAAATGTCATACAACAATAAAAATGCATGTAACAAATAAAAGCCACAGTAAAACTAGCCGTACGCAACAATACAGGCCAAAGTGTAGGGCTACGCTTACTAAAAAGTACAATGTAGTCCCAATAGTATTAACAATGTAACACAAGACTTCATGTGACTGGCTCAGACGTGCATAATATACAATTTTACATAAATAAAGTATCTGTAAAGTTTCAAGGCTGAAAAAGAAACATACACAAAAAGCCACGAATTTACAGTTTGAAAATAGTCCCGTACCAAAGAAGTTAGGTAGCCGCCATTTGTCAAATGAAGACAAAAATGGACGCTGATACTACTGTCATTAAAGTTCATATATCTTGAAGATTTGTTGATTAATGTTCACACAGAATGTTTCACTAGACTCCGAAAATATTTGAACACACAGTAAGTCACTTGCTAATTTCTGATCACAGTCTCATTTAGTTGTATGACGCCCTATATCCTGTGAATGTTCCGTGACAGACGTCAATATAAACATTGAGTAAAACACTGAAAATCCAGTCTGTTGGTTGTAATTAAGCACTCAATGGTGAGTTATTCATAAATTTATCGTGTTAAAACTACATGCTGAAGTTCATTTTGTTCTGTAACGCGTATTTGATGGAGAATCACTATTGTCACTAGTTTTCGCGACCTTGATTCCGTGTCATTTGAAGACTGTCCATTTGTAGAATGTAAACCTCAGTTGAGTTTGATAGCACAAAAGGGTGATAATGTAAACTCATCGTGTAGCACATACAGGGCGCTGTCCTGGTATTCACTGGGTTGATTGTGTTAATCTTGATGATATAAATGTAAGGGAGTCCCTTACAGCTTAAATACTTTTAGAGTTATGCGTGACACAAGCATACTTTAATAATTTCAAGGGCCATAACTCTGCTAATACAGCTTGAATCTCAAAAAAGACATAGGTGCACAACAACACATGCTGGCTAAAATTCCTGTCAAATTTGAGTGCAGCATAAGTTACAGACAACAAAAGAGAAATTTGCACATATTAACATTGTCACCAAGTTTAAAGACGATCGGATGAAAACTGTTTGATCAAGAGTATAGAGTATGTGCAACATGCACGCCCAGCAAGGGTGTTCACATTTTACGGTACTGAAACCTACTTATCAATGCTGTCTTTTATTTGGATGGCCATATGTTCAATTCAGAGTGGTAGGTTACAATAAATGCTGCAGAATATACATATACAATAAAACCTCAATAATAAGACCCACATGGGACCCTTTACAGCTTTCATGATAGACAGGTCTTAATATTGATAAATATTGACAAAACAGTAAAACTGGACCTTAAACTTGTTGTTTTTAAATGTTGATGAGGTTTTATGATTGAGATAGATCTTTAGGTAAAGTTTGACAGTACCCAACATAAGATGACAAAAAGAAATTTGTCCATCACACACCTTGTTCTAGTCAGGTACTGTAAATCACTTTATATTTCGCGTGAGCTTTATTTCGGTTTTGAGCTTATTTCACGAATGGATTATTTCGCGATTGAGGAACCCAAATATTAAATTCACGAGCAAATCCACAAAAAGTTAAAATGCATTACAAAATAATATTTACAACAAAAGACGTCTTGTTAATGTGGTTTATATTTATTTTTTAAATTGCCCAGATATGTCTTATGTTATGGAAGTATATTTACGCGGAATGATGATTTCGCGATGAGTACGAATCGCGAAAATTAGCAAAAATTGAACTAATGCGAATAATATCCGATTTACGGTAGTGTCTGCCATTAAAATCGGCACACTTCTCTTTACAAAGAATAATATGAACACAGAATAAAAGTAAACAAAGTAAATATCGTCCATGGAAAATGCTTAATTCAACAGTCAAAAATTAGCACAAACACTAACAATTTCTCATAATTATATGCATGTGTTAGGAATGTTTGGTTTTACTCTGAGTCCCTCATTTTTGTGCACCATCCAATCCTTAATCCTTGCTCTGGCACTCGACACATATTTGACTTTCCTGCAACCAATACACATTTTAAGTCATACTTCAATGTCTTTAGGATTGTCTTCTAAGGCATGCAAACATTGAGTAGGAGAAAATTCTAAATTCTATTGAGGTCCTGTTCATGGTAAAAGCTACTGTTTGAATCAGTGTCATTAGATTACTGGTACGGTTCCTGAACATCTGTTTTCGTCACAAAACAGCTCCTCTGGTTCTGTTACATCCAGCAATGTGCACTTATTGAATCCAGGTAAAGTTAGTTAACCATGTCGAGGGCGATAATTCCGCTAATATTTATTTTCATTTTTAGTGGATGTTCAGTGACCTTTTTTGCCACCATTAGTTGTAGCCGTTCTCCCTGGTGCATTAATGATATCCTAGGTAAATTTCTTGAAACAGCGTCAGCATTCTGAAAAAGAAAACATATACTGAAACTAACAAAAGCTACACCTTCTGAAATGTAGGAGTTGCACACTGAAGAGTCTGACGGAAAGACAGATTGAAGGCTACCATTACATTATCCCCCTCGGCGGTTGATAATTAATACAAGTCGCTCACCTGTCATATTAGTGCATGCACACCCCTATGGTGACCTAAGTAAGTGGTTGAGCGTTCGCTTCGAGTGCGGGAGGTCTCGGGTTCGATCCCTGGCCGCGTCATACCAAAGACGAAATAAAAATGGTACCAGAAATTCCCTTGCTAGACGCTCAGCATAAAAGGGAAACTGGCTTCTCCTTTCATACCCTCGTGGCGATGGATAACATCAGGAATGAGGTGTCGAGAGTGATTAATATAAGTTGGAAAAACTTGTTTCACAATCGACCTTAAATAAATTAGTATAAACTAAACTTAATTATTTACAGTTTCTGAAGAAGATTCAAGAAAATTCAGTCTGTATTGCAATTGTTTTATTATTTTAGGATGTGACCTAGTTTTTTACCCCAGATGACCCAATATCGAACTTGACCTAGATTTTGTTGAGATGATGTGACCAAGTTTCAAAAAGATTAACATAAAATTATGACCTCTAGTGACTACACAGGGTTTTTCTATGATTTGACCTTGTGACCTAGTTTTTGACCCCAGATGACCCAATATCAAACTTGACCTAGATTTTAATAAGATAATGATTGTGACCAAGTTACATTAAGATTAAGTTAACATTGCAACCTCTCGTGACTACACAATGTTTTTCTATGATTTGACCTTGTGACCTAGATTTTGACCCCGGATGACCCAATATCAAACTTAACCTAGATTTTGTTGAAATGTTCATAGTGACCAAGTTTCATAAAGATTAGGCCAAAAGTGTGACCTCTAGTGACTACACAAGCAAATTGTGGACGGACGGACGAAGAGTGATCACAAAAGCTCACTCTGTCACTTTGTGACAGGTCAGCTAATAAAGTAATAAAAGCTATTACTGAAATGTAACTATGCTTGAAATAATAATATGTAGAACTTCAACCATCTGCAACACTGATGGTGAAGAACAAGCAACTGCAATGGCTCTCTATATTCACTTACACTATTCTTTAAACAAAGAATGTCTACATGTAGTAATCAGTAACTTCACGGCATCAATTGTTTCATCTACTCAACTGTCATTATAGTTCTCATTGGCATTTCATCTTGACAACAGCCATCCCAATCTTTACATCATCAAAATATCCTTCATTGTGTGAACTAGATGTCGTGACATCTGAATTAGAAAATAATGCATAAGTAGGTTTAATAGTGTCTATATTAATATATATATATAACTAGAGCTGTCCACGAACAGCGCGCTCCACTATTCGCAGCGCCATGCTAGGATAGTACAGTAAAGTTCCGCTAATAAGACCACTTAGATTATTTTGAAATAATGCAGATTTTTGCCTGTTTAAGGTCCCAAAGTATTAAATTTAGAACAAAAAAGGTCCGCTAATAAGACCGATTCGCTATTAAGACCACCTTTTTGACTGGTCTTATTAGCGGAACTTCACTGTACAATCATTATATATTCAAAACAAATTGCTTCATAACAACAGCATTACCCTAAACTGTGTAGAGGTTGGGGCTTCTAAGTATACAAAGTATCAAAGCAATATGTCAATGCACGTTGAAGATATTAGAGGTTAAAAAACCCGTACCTAAACTTTAACATTTGCATTTCCAGTCCAACAGGAGGCATAATTTCAACAAAATGACTGATAGAGTTACCTACCCCTGTGTAGGATGGAGAACAAGTATGCATAGCAATATATGAATGCACTTTGAAAATATTAGAGTTGAAAAAACCTGTACCTAAACTTTAACATTTGCACTCAGTTGAAAAAGAGGGCATAATTTCACCAAAATGCTTGATAGAGTTACATACCCCTGCGTATGGGTTATGGTCATGATGGTGAACAAGTATACAAAGTATCAAAGCAATATGTCAATGCACGTTGAAGATATTAGAGGTTAAAAAACCTGTACCTAAACTTTAACATTTGCATTTCCAGTCCAAAAGGAGGCATAATTTCAACAAAATTACTGATAGAGTTACCTACCCCTGTGTAGGGGTTGGGGTCATGATGGTGAACAAGTATGCAAAGTATTAAAGCAATATGTCAATGCATTTTGAAGATAGTATTGGTTTAAAAACCTGTACCTAAACTTTAAGATTTTCATTTCCAAGTCCAAAAGGGGGCATAATTTCAACAAAATGCTAGCTAGAGTTACTTACCCCTGTGTAGGTCCTCTAGGTCATGATGGAGAACAAGTATGCAAAGCAATATGTGAATGCACTTTGAAAATATTTGAGGTAAAAAAACTGTACCTAAACTTTAACAATTGCACTAAGTTGAAAAAGGGGGGCATACTTTCACCAAAATGCTTAATAGAGTTACCTACCCCTGTGTGTGGGTTGGGGTCATGATGGTGAACAAGTATGCAAAGTATTAAAGCAATATGTCAATGCACTATGAAGATATTAGAGGTTAAAAAACCTGTACCTAACTTTTTTAACATTTGTACTACAGTGGTACCTCTCTTGAGCGACTTTTGGGGGAGACAGAAATAGTGTTTGTTGTAGAGAGGGAGCCGTTGTGGAGAGGGATTGTACTTCTAACAGACTGTTGCATAAATAGCATGATTTAACCTCCAAAATATGTACATGATGTACACAAGCAGCGTGTCATAATTGGTAAAGATGAATACTGTCTATTGAGGTTGCTAACTCCTGACCAGATTATGATCTTATTAATTCTATAAAAGTAAATTATTTCGCCGATTTTGCCATGAAAAATTGTACTGACTACATGTACATACAAAATAACAGAATGTTCATGTACACCAATTTACATACATGACGGTCCGGATCGGACGGGATTTAGACGGTACCGTATGCCCGACGCCATTTGTATTAAAATAAACAAACGCTTTCCTTTTCCTTATTAGAAAAGATGCATTAGTTGTCACTTTACTTTTATCAGAAGTAACAAGTTTTCTCACCTTACCCTAACCAAAGTTATTATACAGACCACCAATGAATGAAAACAATCTAATCGTCGTAATTATCCAATTAGACCAAACCACAATTTGTTAATCGTGTCACAATGCAAGTGTGAAAAATAGCGATTTACAAGCTTCTCAATGATGATTAGTATACCATATTCACACATTTTGGCAGACAGTGTCAACACTTATGAAAACAATCAACAACTGACTTAACCTATGCTGGTCTGAAGAGGTAATTCTTAGTGTCGGTACGAATTTTGAGTGACGTTTGTCGTTGAAGGGAGGTGTCGTTTCTCGGAGGGAAATTAACGTTGAAATTGCACGGGAGGAATTTTGAATGTCGTTTAAAGGAGGGAGTCGTTTGAGAGAGGTGACGTTACGAGAGGGAACACTGTATTTGCACTAAGTAGAAAAAAGGCATAATTTCAACAAAATTTGAGTTACCTACTCCTGCATATGGGTTGGGGTCATGATGGTTAACAAGTACGTTAAGTATGAAAGCAATATCCTAAAAGACTTAGAGAATACAAGAGGTTAACAAAACCTGTACCTAAACTTTAACAAAAGTGTTGGTTGCTGCTATCAAAGCTCAAAGTGAATGAAGGTTTTCTTACTGCCAGACGCAAATGGCTTAATCTAAATAGTTGTAAAAGAGGGCCATACTAATTGGCATACATGTTTTACAAAATATAAGACAATGTCATCAGTCATTAAAATGACCAACTATCATACTAAAGACTAATTCCAATCAAGCAAAATTATAGATATCAATAACTATATCGTATTGAGTCAACAAAATCAAATGCTACAAAATCAATAATTTCCCATATTGCCCAAAAATATTCATGAAAAACCAACATTTACAAGCTATAAAAAAGTCAGACAATTTAAACAGCCGTAAAAAATGACCGACTATCCCACTTATCACAGACTTATTCATATCAAGCAAGATTATTAATATCAACAACTGTATCAAAAGGAGTCAACAAATGCCAAAGACTCAATAATTCTATGTATCGGCTCAAAATATCCATGAAATACCATCATTTATGTACTGTAAAAAAGTCAGACAATTTCAACAGCCGTAAAAATGAGCAACTATCGCACTACAGACTAATTCATTTACAGGCTATAAAAAAGTCAGACAATTTCATCAGCCATAAAAAGATTGACCATCGTACTGCAGACTTATTCATATTAAGCAAGAGTATATATATCAATAACTGTATCACATGGAGTCAGCAAATGCTACAGACTCAAAAATGTTATGTATCGGCTCAAAATATCCATGAAAAACCAACATTTTATGCTATAAATAAAGTCAGACAATTTCAACAGCCGTAAAAATGAGCAACTATCGCACTACAGACTAATTCATTTCAAGCAAGATTATAGATATCAATAACTGAATCCCATGGAGTCAACAAATGCTACAGAATCAATATTTTCCCATATTGGCCACAAATATTCATGAAAAACCAACATTTACAGGCTACAAAAAAGTCAGACAATTTCATCAGCCATAAAAAGATTGACCATCGTACTGCAGACTTATTCATATAAAGCAAGAGTATATATATCAATAACTGTATCACATGGAGTCAGCAAATGCTACAGAATCAATAATTTCCCATATTGGCCAAAAATATTCATGAAAAACAGGCTATAAAAAATGTGAGACAATTTCATTAGCCATAAAAAGATTGACTATCGTACTGCAGACTTAATTCATATCAAGCAAGATTATATCTATCAATAACCGTATCACATGGAGTCAACAAATGCTGAAGACTCAATAATTTTATGTATCGGCTCAACATTTCAATGAAAAATGAACATTTACGCGCTATAAAAAAGTCAGACAATTTCAACCGCCGTAAAATGACCCACTATCGCACTACAGACTTATTCATATCAAGCCAGATTATTGATATCATTTACTGTCTCACATGGAGTAAACAAATGCTGAAGACTCAATAATTTTATGTATCGGCTGAAAATATCCATGAAAAACCAACATTTATGTGCTATAAAAAAGGTTAGACAATTTCAATAGCTGTAAAAATGGCAGACTATCGCACTACAGACTTATTCATAGCAAGCCAGATTATAGATATCAATAACTGTATCACATGGAGTCAACAAATGCTACAGACTCAATAATGTTATGTATCGGCTGAAAATATCCATGAAAAACCAACAATTATGTGCTATAAAAAATGTCAGACAATTTCAACACCCGTAAAAATGACAGACTATCGCACTACAGACTTATTCATATCAAGCCAGATTATAGATATCAATAACTGTATCACATGGAGTCAACAAATGCTACAGAAGGAATAAGTTCCTATATTGGCCGAAAATATTCATGAAAAACCAAAATTTACAGGCTATAAAAAATGTCAGACAAATTCATCAGCTGTAAAAATGACCAACTATTGCACTGTAGACTTATTTATATCAAGCAAGATTATATATATCAATAACCGTATCACAAGGAGTCAACAAATGCTACAGACTCAAAAATGTTATATTTTTGCTCAAAATATCCACGAAAAACCAACATTTACGGGCTATAAAAAAATACAGACAATATCAACAGCCGTAAAATGACCGACTATCGCACTACAGTCTTATTGATATCAAGCCAGATTATAGATATCATTAACTGTCTCACAAGGAGTAAACAAATGGTACAGGCTCAATAATTTTTTGTATCGGCTCAAAATATCCTTGAAAACTAACATTTAAGTGCCATACAAAAGTCAGACAATTTCAACAGCCGTGAAAATGACTGACTATCGCACTTCAGGCTTATTCATATCAAGCAATTATAGATATCAACAACCGTATCACACGGAGTCAACAAATGCTACAGAACCGGGCGAAAAAGTACCAGGAATTACCCTGGAATACCATGGTAAATGAAAGCCTGGAGTATTCGGACTCTTTGTCCAGCGTTTTCCAGGGTAAAATGAGGAAAAACACGGAAGAAATATTTCCATGTTAGTCCAGCCTGACTGTAAAATTACCATGGTAAAACCTGGAAATTTTACCAGCATAGCATGGAAAACCCTGGACAATTGTCCAGCATAGCCTGGAAAATCCCGGAAAATTCTCCAGCATAGCCTGATAAACCCCGGAAAATTATCCAGCATAGCCTAGAAAACCCTGTTACACTATCAAGCATTGTAACTATTGAAGATACTGATTGATCTAATGACGTTGATAAAAACTTTCTATATGTACAGCTGCATAAAGTAAGAGAAACACTTAAGTTTCTTTTAAACGATAGCAATTTAAGATTATAGCTATGTTTTAATTATCTATAGCTTTGGAAAAGATAAATTATCGTCGCCTCCACTGAAGTGGAGGCTACTACTGTAATGCTTTTGCTTTTTTGCCATGGAGCTTCTTTTTCTGTTCAGTTAAAAGCCGTACCTACCGTCACAGCAGTTAGTCGTTACAAAAGTAGTGCGTCGTTTGTTTAACATTAACATTTTTAATAGATGAAACCATGTCATGATAATTGTTCACTAAAACTCATTTTTATAAACATTTTAAAAAGTAATAACGACAACTAGTGTAAATCAATAATTACGTATTTATTATCGTAGTAGCGTATTAATTTTCTTACGTTGTGTTTACTTTGAACGTGTTCCATGTTCTATAAATAGCACAACAATTACCGTTTGATTTTCACGGCCCATGCTTGAGAATGAAATATTTTCAGCAGCATCGCTGCATTTAGCGTCCCAAATGCATTTATTTACGATAAATATAACCAAAGAAAACGATAGATGTGTGTATGAACTTTGATATAACGTAGCAGACGAAATTTCATCGTGTATTTTCGAAAAATCGAAAACGAAAGTGACTCCACGTGAATGTTTACGCACGCGTTAAACGTTGACATTAAAGTCCGTTCCGTCCGGTCCGGACCCGGATTATGAACAAAAAAACGTATTCAGGTGACGGAGGAGTTCAAGAATGATAGTTTGTGAAATACTTATGTTAAATTAATATGTTTAAATCATAAAACATTAAAGTCCGTTCCGTCCGGTCCGGACCCGGATTATGAACAAAAAAACGATGTACAACCAATTTCTTTTTAAAAACGTATTCAGGTGATGGAGGAGTTCAAGAATGATAGTTTGTGAAATATTTATGTTAAATTAATATGTTTGAATCATAAATGATGAGAGAAATAATGCCAATTATGAATGTAAATGTATCCACCACCGGGCCTGTATACAGTCAGTCAACCAGTTTAGATTAACCCAGCAAATTTGTCTTAATCTGAATAATTTCCTTTAGGGTTTGATGTCAATATCAGCACATGTAAAAATTAAGAGTACAATTTCATTCTTATTGTAACAGTTTAAGCCAGACGGCTTATCAGTTTTTTGGTAAAAAATGTCAATTAAAGTTCACCTGTGGGGAAATTGTACAAAACCATAAAAACTGAATGAATATTTCAAAACATAGCCTTTTTTTAATATTGAAAAAGGTTATTTTAAAATAATAAAGCCTTCTACTTCCATAAGGTTAGTACAATACTCGAGTTGTTCAACCAGTTCAGGTTTACTTTTTTCAGCATTTATTGCCCCTAAAAGAATAAAATAATTCCTTTGTCTTAAGAGTACCTTAAAAACACTTTAGTTTGTTTTTATAGTTGCATAGTGTAAAATAAAGAAAAAAATCGGAACTGTCGACCAACTGTATAAAAGGATGAACAACACATTCATGAATTACATCTTTTTACTGATACATGTACACATGAATCAACATCTATTTGATACAATTGCCTATTATGGCATGTTTAATGGCATAATAATACCTGTGATTAATTGAAGGCCAGCGCTGGCATAATTGGTGAATATTTTGGGATGCTATTGCCTCAACATCTGTCATTTTTCGGTATCATTTAAGTTCCTCAGGACACATAGAATGCTCCACATTGATCCATTTTTTAAAATAAAATTCTGGGGGAGCATGCCCCAAAACCCCCCTAATTTTTCTTCACCCTGCCCTTTATCACAGCACCCTGACCTTTTTGTGGTTCTAGAATAATCACTAATCTTATATGCAGAAAATGAGAAGTTACTTGATGAAAACATACCAAGTATTGACTAAGTTATTGTCATTTGAAATTACACAGATGAATTTTAACAATAGAACAATGTTCGAAACAGATCAAAGCTTGGCATGTACAGCGCAACTGCTATTAGAGTTGTGCGGTCGAGGTTTGAATTTGAAAATGAACTGTGAAGATTGAGTAAATGTAAAAGGGCTTTTCTCCAACATATTAACGAAAGGAACAGTATTGTAAAGTAGTACCCAACCGTAACTATTTATTTTATCAGTAACTACATTGTACAGTAAAGCTTACAGTACAGTAGTACCCGTGTATCACGTTCAGAAAGGAGTTGCCCTCAATGCTCTGAATTACAGAAACAATCACCATTATTCGCTATATATATATTATATATGTAAGTGAAACGATTAAATATTCGAATGAATTATCTCGAAAATTATACAGTCTCCAATTTTCATCAGTTTACAGAGGACATCAAACCACGACGCATAAAGCGCACGGGTTTCTCGGGTATAGTCAACTTACTCTCTGTACTATAGAAAACGCTTGAGTGGCCTGCCTTTTGATATAACCACGGGTGTATATATTGTCTACTATAGCGATTATGAGTATACTCATGAGCAGATGCTTAGATAACTTTTTTCAAATTTAAATGTTGTAAGTTATTGCCTGTGCACGTGTAAGTATAACATGCGCACGTGATAAATAAAATATTTCCTGTTTCATACATGTTCACGTGATACGTGTAGTAACACATGTGCACGTGATAGCTAATACGTGTCCACGTGGTAATTACACGTGCGCACGTGGACAATAAAATGTTTCCTGTGTTCCCTCGATGCTACCGTAATTGTCATATGACATAACACAAATGTTAAACTGAAGAAACACTGACAGAAACTGATGGAAATTATTGAGCATCGGGAGGCACGGAAATGGGGTGCTCGTTGTACTGGGGAAGCTTCGGGAAAGTCATAAGACAATTTGTGAAATCTATGTGTTCTGGTTTTATGCGTCACTCCACCAGTCTCGGGGATGTACTGCCGACTGAACGCATAAGGTTCCCCGGTGTGTGAGGGAAGCCCCCCCCCCCGATGTTTCGGGTAAGCTTCGGGAAGTATTGATACATTTAGTGTCATCGCGAGTGCATCGGGAATATACGCCCGTGGTTATTAATATCGACTTGCTAATCACTCGTCCGTTTACTTTAGTGCAGAGAGTAAAATAAACCCGAGAACACCGTGCGCGGCGCTGTATATACATCGCGGTTAGATTTACTGTAAACTGGAGAAAATGGAAGTATACGCAGTTTCGAGAGAGCTCAGTCGTACCTATTGAAGACCGTTTTAACCATATAATATATAAATTGACGTCAAAAAGGAACGCTACACCTACCTATATGTTCGGATATTTCATACGTTAGGATAGTAACAATATAATTTCTACTCAAAGACTAAAATTTAGAGGTGTGCAAACATGTCTACAAATTCCCATTTGGTATTATCGCCATTAAGATGTTCAAAATTGCGATCCAAAAACGTTACCTTACCCAAGATGTCAGTATCGCGTATGCCCTCCATGTCCTGCAACAACTGCTGACAATCTTAGCTTAGTTGATCCACACAAGCTAAACAGCACTTGTACATTGAAATAGCATACTCACAGTGTGTAATGCCTGAACGTTTCGTAGCTGACGTTAAAACTGACGTAAACGGCGACCAAGGACCTCCCACAATTGTTCCATAGGAATGTATTCTAGGAAAAATGCTGGTTATTGTAAAACATCACAGTCCGACCACAATTACTTTTCACATGAGAAGTCAATAGTGACGTTGTCAAGCGGACACGCAGGTGACGTTAACGGATATAAACGTCTGGTCGTACAGAGGTCACACGCGGCGCATCTGAGCGAGACATATCTGATAAGCTCCTAGTGACATTTACGCGTTGAAATAATCTGGCGATAGTGGATGTTGAAGCAAAAAAAAAATTGCGAAATTCCACTCTCCAGCATTCCAAAAACCCATGCTCGATTTTCCCTTTTAGTCGTGACATTTAAATTGCTTTCATTTTCCAAATTTCATTGTGAATTTCACCATATGAATTAACTTCAGCATGTAACTGCACTTTGTCGACTGGAAATACCTCCTGGTAAAGGAGCAGGAGGCGCACGTGCGAATTATGCGTCGTACCATACCTGGGCACATCGGGACCAGATCGGGATTTTCTCTTCGCTTCGGTTGGCGCGTTGTTAGCTTGATCGATGATGTGTCGATAATCACGGGAATATTTTGGAAAATCAAAAAGCTATTTACTTTTTTCAATGTAGCGTTTTTTCTTGACGTCAGTATATATAAAATGACGATGTGAGATTTAATTTACAAGACGTGATTTAAAGTTCAAAATCTCATCGCAAGTTTAACGTGACACTGCGTTATTTTTTACATACATGCAGTTATGTTTAGATTCGTGTTTTCACGCCGTTTCTCAGCATTTTGTAAGTTATATACGGCGGCAGATTCATCTGAGCTGTTTTGTTGTACTTTATCCCAGACAGTACTGACTTACCCTTCCAGAAGGAACCGGCAACTTCTACTCATGTTGCGGACAGGCATCCTAATACATCAGTGGTTAGTCAAGTTCCCATGTTTCGGACGAAGAATACTCTGGTGAACGAGAATGCGGACAGGACAATTGTTCAATATTCATGAAAGGGTATGCATATGGCCAACCGCGACCGAGACACATGTGTAAAACTTTTACATATTTTCAATAAAAAGATGAAATACATTGTTACGGATATTAACTGCCTTACAGTAATGTTCTTTTGGTTTTATGTTGAGAAACCCCCTCTTAATTTACTCAAACTTCACAGTTCATTTTCAAATTCAAACCTCGACCGCACAACTCTATTGGGCTGTAGTGAGGTTCAATACAATTGTACATAAATACGAGGGTCAGTCAAGAAAACTGAGAGTTGGTATTTTAAGCCCTCAACATATGTTTGCAGTTGTACTTTCTATTATTCATCGTCAACTATTATCCCCTGTGGATCTTCTAATGAATTCCGTCATCAGATATAGGCTTATAAATACAGTTGCCAAGCAACCAAAGAACATTACTAAGGGGTATGCGTTCGCACCAGCGATAAGAAGATTGAATCTGTTGTAAATTCAATAGTTTAGTTCAACCTTATACAGTAAAACCTCGTTATCTCGAGGACCCATCGGGACAAGCCAAATGCTCGAGTTAAGCCAGGTGCTCGAAATATCCGAAATCAATGATGAATTGTTGTTATGACTAATTGTAGCTGTGTTTATAACGAAAATGAGTTTGAAATTTGCTCGAATTAGGCCGGTTGCTCGAATAATCGCTGCTCGTATTACCGAGGTTTTACTGTATACCGTGATTTATTACAACTAACATCATAATTTACAACACCTGTCTATATAACACCATGGGGATAAATTATTTTCAATGCATATGTTACAGGAATGTAACTTTTCATTTCTTGCATTTAATATAACATGTAGTTAACACTTGTACCCATGGTGCACCCCTTCTAAATGAAGAAGCATATTGTTAGTTTTATTGCACATTGTAATTTCTTGCAGATAAACAATTTGACACATGGACCCCTCAAAATTATGATGATCACATCCTGACTATTACCCTTTATTATTCAAAATGGCATCTCTGCTTAATTGCCCCTTGTAAAATTGCAGGTATAAACAATTAAAGAAATGTTTGAATTACTTATTATAAGCTTATTTTGTAATATATAATATTCTGATTTAAACAAACGCTTTATAATCTTTATTCCTCCAGTACCGGAGAGCATTAAGAACCTATGACTAATGTGTTCTATATTATATTATAATAATTATGTATATAATATCATTTTAATAATACATATAAATGGAGAAATTAGTTTTAAAATTTATCACTGACACAAATTGATACTAAGCAAATATTGTTTTATTTCAATGATTGAAAATGAAATTGTATGAAAAAAGCACTATTTAAGTTAGGTATTTATTTAAGATATAAATAACAGTTTCGAATACATTGTATAATTTAATAATAATTTACTTTTTTTCATTACTATATCTACATGTATTAAAACTGATAAGTTTATTATTTTGATCAAAGATCTAAACACATGTATTTTTAGATCTTTGTTTTGATATTGAAATATGTCAAATAATTTTATTATAAATTAATATTTATCTTTTATAATAAATGGATATAATATCACAATTGTGTAACTGGGGTAAATACTTGCTTATAATAATTTTATTCTAATCTTATTACAGATCATTATTAAAAAAACCAACTCCAACAGGGCCGTAATGCTAGGTAAGCACAGAACTGTATCTGGTAAAGAGCAACGTACACCAATGACCCAACACATTTATTTACAATAACCTGCATCCCTGGCTGCTTCAATCATATAGGGTGTGATATAATAATTGCAATATAGCAAGTTATTGTAATCGCAAAGATAAAAACATGAAGCACATTTGGCATCAATAAATCAAGTTTGTAGTGCTTGGGCAGCATATGTTAAGATGATGGAATGAATAATGGAAGATTGCCATTTAATAAAATTGTCAAATGAGTTTCCTCGTAAAATAAAGTCTCTATTATTATTGTAAATTATTCATGTTTCAAGTCATCATCTGTTTCCAGCAATTTTTCTTTAGGGGATTCAAACAGATTTTTTTTCTTTCAGATTCTTTAGGGGTCCATCGAATTAGTTTTACCCATGGGGGTAGGCATGACATGATTATTTCCAGAAGGTCATTCCAGTCATATAACATGCGATATAACTAAGATATCCAAATAGAATTGCAGGTCAAGGTCTAACTTAAAAAACTGTTTGTTTGGCCTTTACCTATCTATCAAATAAAATTGCCCCCTAAGTTTAAAGAATTATATTAATTGCTTTCCAGAGATTCTTATCTGACCATGCCAGAATATTTTAATGTTATGGTTTATGTTTAAAGGTTTATATTATATTATAAACATACATTTGAGTGAGCATCTACAATATTTAGAATATAACCTACATTATGAGCCAATGGAAATGCCAAATTTTGGCAGTAACATATAATAAATGAAAATTTAATCATAAAAATGTTGCTCTTAACAGACATGACGTCACGTGTTGGCGCTTCTATTTCTATTAGCCAATCAAAATGCAGGATGTTATATTCTAAGCCAGTAAGAACATATTAACTTTAATGTAATTAATAGACTACCGGGTATATTACTGAGACAACACAATACATGTATCAAACTACACCATCAACATAAAATAAGGTTTTATTTATTAAACCTATACCTACAATATTTGGTTGGTAAAGGACAAACTTACAATATTTTAATTGAGACCTGAGGGGAGTTGGCAGTCAGTCCCCAGAATTCCCCCTCAGAAACTGTAATGGTCCATTCTTTTGATAGAATCAAAGCGAACCTTTGCTCTGCAGGCACCTGGGACGGACAAAACTAATCATAATATGTGCTCAATCGGTTCTTTTTAACGGTTAACAATTATTTGGTGACAATTTAATTTATTTACTGTTTAAAATTATACCATTTTCGGTGATAAACAAAAAATCTAACACCACGCAGGCACTTATTCAACTCAGTGGTCCAGGAGTTTGGTTGCATGGCTCTATCTAGCTTCAACTCGGAGATTGTTTAGCAGTTAAGGTGACAGTTAACCGGTTTATCATTAATGAATACTGAAACGGGTATATTAGGGCTCGTATTCACATTTTTCATAGTTCCTATTTCATTTCCACTTTCATTTTCCAAATACAATATGTGACTGAATAAACAATGGTTTCACTGAATATATGTATACTTATTCAACATTTGTCATTTTGAATATACAATGTACTCATAATGTAACATCTATTAAAAATTGCTACAGTTTAGAGCATAATCCTACACGTTTCAGAAAACTTTCTAGGCCTAGGGCATGACCTGTCACCCTTACTAAGGCTTAGCTATTTTTAATGATAAGAAAACTGTACAGCATACGCCCCCGCAAGTCTATACAGTAAACATCAACGTCTTAAACACGGATGTAGGTTGATCATCGCCAGTTATCCACGACGAGTGTAAATATGCCAATAAATATCCCGTGTCATGAATAATTATATGTAACTTTCAATTCATTTCTACTTTCGTTTCCAGAATCTATCATGCATGGCAAATAACGAGCACAACACAGGTACAGAAAGGTGTTGTAGCTCGACATGTCTTTATAGACATAGAAGCTGAATCGTGTGCATAGAAAAACAGGCATAATTAACATAGTTTATCGTGTTAAAGTAAACAAGAGGGCCCAAAGGGCCCTAGGTCGCTCACCTGTTATAGCAGTACATGCAAGACCTGTGATTTCACCTAGTGACCTAGTTCTTGGCCCCATATGACCCAATATCGCACTTGACCTAGATTTTGTTGAGATGATCATTGTGACCAAGTTTCATAAGGATTAGGCCAAAATTGTGACCTCTAGTGACTATACAAGGTTTTTCTATGATTTGACCTTGTGACCTAGTTTTTGACCCCGGATGACCCAATATCGAACTTGATCTAGATTTTGTTGGGATGATCATTGTGACCAAGTTTCATAAAGATTAAGTCAAAATTGTGACCTCTAGTGTCTACACAAGGTTTTTCTATGATTTGACCTTGTGACCTAGTTTTTGACCCCGTATGACCCAATATCGAACTTGACCTAGATTTTGTTGTGATGATCATTGTCACCAAGTTTCATAAAGATTAGGTCAAAATTGTGACCTCTAGTGACTACACAAGGTTTTTCTATGATTTGACCTTGTAACCTAGTTTTTTACCCCGTATGACCCAATATCGAACTTGACCTAGATTTTGTTGTGATGATCATTGTCACCAAGTTTCATAAAGATTAGGTCAAAATTGTGACCTCTAGTGACTACACAAGGTTTTTCTATGATTTGACCTTGTAACCTAGTTTTTGACCCCGGATGACCCAATATCGAACTTGACCTAGATTTTGTTGAGATGATCAATGTGACCAAGTTTCATAAAGATTACGACAAAATTGTGACCTCTAGTGTCTACATAAGGGTTTTCTATGATTTGACCTTGTGACCTAGTTTTTGACCCCGTATAACCTAATATCGAACTTGACCTAGATTTTGTTGTGATGATCATTGTGACCAAGTTTCATAAAGATTAGGTCAAAATTGTGACCTCTAGTGACTACACAAGGTTTTTCTATGATTTGACCTTGTGACCTAGTTTTTGACCCCGGATGACCCAATATCGAACTTGACCTAGATTTTGTTGAGATGATCATTGTGACCAAGTTTTATAAAGATTAGGTCAAAATTGTGACCTCTAGTGTCTACATAAGGTTTTTCTATGATTTGACCTTGTAACCTAGTTTTTGACCCCGGATGACCCAATATCGAACTTGACCTAGATTTTGTTGAGATGATCAATGTGACCAAGTTTCATAAAGATTACGACAAAATTGTGACCTCTAGTGTCTACATAAGGTTTTTCTATGATTTGACCTTGTGACCTAGTTTTTGACCCCGTATAACCTAATATCGAACTTGACCTAGATTTTGTTGTGATGATCATTGTGACCAAGTTTCATAAAGATTAGGTCAAAATTGTGACCTCTAGTGACTACACAAGGTTTTTCTATGATTTGACCTTGTGACCTAGTTTTTGACCCCGGATGACCCAATATCGAACTTGACCTAGATTTTGTTGAGATGATCATTGTCACCAAGTTTCATAAAGATTAGGTCAAAATTGTGACCTCTAGTGTCTACATAAGGTTTTTCTATGATTTGACCTTGTGACCTAGTTTTTGACCCCGTATAACCTAATATCGAACTTGACCTAGATTTTGTTGTGATGATCATTGTGACCAAGTTTCATAAAGATTAAGTCAAAATTGTGACCTCTAGTGACTACACAAGGTTTTTCTATAATTTGACCTTGTGACCTAGTTTTTGACCCCGGATGACCCAATATCGAACTTGACCTAGATTTTGTTGAGATGATCAATGTGACCAAGTTTCATAAAGATTACGACAAAATTGTGACCTCTAGTGTCTACATAAGGTTTTTCTATGATTTGACCTTGTGACCTAGTTTTTGACCCCGTATAACCTAATATCGAACTTGACCTAGATTTTGTTGTGATGATCATTGTGACCAAGTTTCATAAAGATTAAGTCAAAATTGTGACCTCTAGTGACTACACAAGGTTTTTCTATAATTTGACCTTGTGACCTAGTTTTTGACCCCGGATGACCCAATATCGAACTTGACCTAGATTTTGTTGAGATGATCATTGTGACCAAGTTTCATAAAGATTAAGTCAAAAGTGTGACCTCTAGTGTCTACACAAGCAAATTGTTGACGGACGGACGGACGGACGACGGACGGACGACGGACGACGGACGACGGACGACGAGTGATCACAAAAGCTCACTCTGTCACTTTGTGACAGGTGAGCTAAAAACTTACCGATAGGATCATGTTTATCATCTGGTCCCGACTATATTCACACCGGAACCGACACCTTTCCCACGCATGCGCGTTGACTGTTTTCATAGATCTGACGATTTTTATAATACACCGGCATCATTTTCAACGGTTGCGCATAAATCATTTAGTTGATTTACTTCTTCTTTGAAGTTATCCAAACTTTCACTGCTTCATGGAAGGTAGACTTGAATAATGTACAAAGTTTGTGTTGGAAAGCTAAGCTTTAGCATAGCGATACGTTCACTGTTCGTTCCCACTAGCGTTAAGTTCTGACTGAGCGATTTATTCCAAGCAGGGCCTAGATAACAATAGAATAGCTCCAGTTCCAAGTAAGTGCGACACCACCTTTACCGAACTGTCGACCATTTAGCGTATGATAGGTGTTTACAGCAGACGACATGTGAATCATAATTTCGACGGATATTGTCTAGAACTGCCGAGTTACGTTCTAAAAGCCAATGTTCCGACAGGCCCAAAATTGAAATGTGTTTGTTTTCGAATTGTTCTAAGATGTATGATATACCAGTGTATACACCAGTAACGTTTCATGACATAAGCTGAAGTTCAATGATAGAAGTACGTTTATTCACGGTCGTCGTATGCGTAAACATCTTGTTCACTATCAAATCTCCGCCTGTTGCGGTGTTCACGATATTCTGTTCTGTTCAACCAAGGGCGACAACACACATTCTGGCTACGTTGCAGGATTCTCTACCAGATCGCTTTGGTCGTGACTTAAACTATCTGTGCGGATTTGCAGTCCGTACGTCTTGTTACTAGGAATTTCGTCGTTTTACTGGCTACGCCGATTTGGTCTAGACATTCGCGAAGACCTTCTATATCACTGTTTAAGTCTATACCCATCAATAGGTAGGATTTGACTTTCTTCCTTACCACTCCCCTAAACTGGTTATTTTGTGGTCGATGAGCGGTATTGATATTCAATTCCCAAACGGGCGGATCCAGGATTTAGTGTTAGGGGGCGTGAAATGAAAAATGAGCTGGGGTCCAGTTCGACCTGAATAACGGGGCGGCAGAGAGTCTATCGAAGTGAAAATGCAGAACAAAAATGACTTTAAATATGTGATTTAGTGTGACACAACAAATTAATTGACTTTACTTTGGCGATTTTAGGGGGGCGTACGCCGGGTCCGCCGCCCCCCCCCCCCCCCTGGATCCGCCTATGCCAAGAGTCGTTTGCGTTTACTTCACAAGGAGTAGGTACATTGTTGTTTGTTATCTTTATGGGGTTGAGTTCAGAACCATTGTTTCTAGAGTTTATAGTTTGGCGATAACTAGCATTGGTTTTAGGAAAATGATGTTGGTGGGATGCAGCTTCCTGATATGTCACTTTGGAAATAGTGAAGAATTATTTTAATATCAAATAATTCTATTTATTTAGCTGAAAATGTAGCCTGTCAATTGGTAGGGTAAAGGTTTAAGATTGTTCCCGGTTTAGTAAGGATTTGAATTTCTTATTGAGTCGGATGACGGTAACCACCTAATACCAGAGCTTATATAAACACACAAAACAGTGTCCTTACCCTCAGGTCTTCGGGCAGGACAGGGGTCACGAACACACAGCTGACGAGTCATATTGCGACAACTTCTCCAGCCAGATACCGGTAAGCTAATTTGCTTGTATTTGCTATAGTTGGAAATAACTGGACAACAACACGTGTATTATAATTGACGTTTCGGCTTGCATTTTTTTTTCTTGTATTTGCTAGTAATTTGCTGATTCTGGCGGTAACGACACCATTGGTAATGCTAATGAATTGTTGATACTGGTAGAGGATACTTTATTTCGGAATTGACACACAGTTGTTGTTTCAACAATAGCGTATGCGCCTAATCGTACATAGACTTGATTTACAAGTAATTTTGTTGACTATCGGCTATTGGAACCAATGCTAGTGCTAATTCTTAGCTGATACTGGGGCGTAGAGGCTAATTATTTGGGTTTGTTGTACTATGACAACTATCCGCGCCCATATTTTATAGACTGGTTTGACTTGTATTGTTATTGATCCATGGCTATTGGAACCAAAGCTAATGATAATTGCTAGCTGATACTGAGGCGTAGAGACTACTTTTCTTCGGGATTGTTGTACTATGAAAACTTTACGCACCTATATTTTATACACTGGTTTCCGTAGTACTTCTGTTGATCCTTTGCTATTGCTAGCTGCTACTGTGGCGTATAGTCTACTTTTCTTGGGGATGGTTGTACTAGGAATTATATAGACTGGTTTTACTAGTAATTTTGTCGATCCTTGGCTATTGCAACCAATGCTAATGTCAATCGCTAGCTAACACTCGGGCGTATAATCTGTTTTCTTTGTGTTTGTTATTCTATGATTACTATACGCGCCTATTTATATAGACTGGTTTTTACTAGTTTTTGTTTTGCCGGGCTATTGGAACCAATGATGATACTTATTGCTTGCTGACACTGGGGCATAGAAGCTAAATTAAAATTGGGGGAGTGTTGTACTTAGATTATCATATGCGCCTATTTTATATAGAATTGTTATACTAGTATTTGGCTGATTCCGGGTTATTTGAAACAATGATACTGCTAATTGCTTGTTGATACTGGTGCGAAGAGGCTAATTTTGCTTGTGGTGGACATCCACACTTACCTAGTTGCACCATAATTGTCAAATGCGCCTATCGAATACAGACACGTTTTACTAGTATTTTGCTGATTAACCAACGACTAACCAAGCTTGCATAATTTTGACGCTCATATTCTGCACCCCTTAACCAACAGCCATCTAAAGGGAAATATGTCAATTCAACATTGGTATTGAGAGGCGTTGCGTATCTTTCGGAGCAAGGCCTTAAGGTTAATGTCTGATGGTGGTATTTGATTGTATTATAAGAAGAATCAGGAATACGCTAACTACGACGCATACATTTATGATTTGCTAGCCTAGTGTAATACTGTTGTTTACCCTGTTATTAAGCATAAGTATTACGACGGGTACCAAAAACATAGGTAGACAAATAGACATGGTACACTGGTGAGCGATGTATGGCCATCGTGGACTCTTTATTACCGCCGTGTTCAGGCCATAGAATAGATAGCGACTCTTCAAAATTTTCGATATGGTTTCTTTAATCAATCAATGCTAGTTTTGGCAGCTCAACTTGTGGGTCATTTCTAAACCTTTGTTTAGGAATTTAATAGTGTTACATAATTATAAGACGGGTACCAAAAAGGGAAAGACCAACAACATGATTAGTGTTTTTGGGACTCGAACTCGATTCACACGCATGGTGGTTCGATTATCAGTAAACAAAAATGGGGGGGGGGTAATTCAAAATTGTTGGCGTTTAACAAAGACAACTTGTGTTATGGCTATCACTATAATTGATTACACGAGAATAGCTTTAATTTACAGTTTGGTTAAAGTTTATTCAATGGTATGTCTGTATTCAGTGTAAGAAACTGGTCAACAACAAATTATGTAGAGCTTAAAACTAAGCGCGGATAGTAGGGGTTTTCGCTGGCGTCAATTTTCAAAACCACTAAATAGCCAAATACGTATATATAGGGAAAGGGGGGGGGTAACCTCAACGACCAAACAAAACAAAAACTCGAAGATGTACAAGTGGTAAAATCAGTAGACACCAGAATCAAAGCAATGGAGTCAAGCTCAAACAATATAAGCAGTACAGTAAAGGAATCCTTTGATCAGTTTACCAATGAACTTTCAGGCAAATTTGACACTTTGAATAAAAACATTCTTGACCTTCTTGAGAAATATGCTTCAAATAGACCGACGATATTCTCCTGCTCTGATAACATTGATCATACGCAAATCGATCACATTATTTAATGATTGAAAATGATATAAATAAAACGAAGAACACTTTCTACCATTTAATTTTGGCTATGCATTTGAATAATGTTGAATCGAATTAACGACGAACTATAACTAAAGGGTTAGAATAATATGGCCGTTCATTTAGTGCCAGGGATGAAAACAACATGCTACAAATAGTAAATGCGAAAAACACCACCAGCCGAGAGAAGAGCAGGCGTGCGTATTGCTAGAATTCCTGCAAGATTTGAATTGATGGCAAGTGATGTTTGTTGCTACGCGATGGCAAATAGTATTACGAAACAAGTCCGATATCGACCCGGCGGTTTGATTATCTGCCAAAATATCGATTTAACGAACAGTTTCACAATAAGTGTTGCTCTTAAAATAAACAAATGTTGCTGATTGAATTAATTCAGTTTAAAAATTTGGAGAAACATATGTAGCAGTATGGGGAATGATGACAGTTTCTGGAACTACTTGAATGCGGATTCACATAGCAGCCTAAAGGCGGTTCAGGTTGCATTAAGAAATGGGCAATGGTAGTAATGAGAGGCTGTCGCCTCCCAAAAAGCATATTCGAAAAAAAACATTGTATATATTTTGAACAAGTTATTTCATTAAACTATTAATGTATCTGAAATAATTATCTGTGTAACTTTTGATATGGTTCTAATTTATTACGTTATCATTACACTATGTAATAATAACACGGACGGATACGTTTAACAAATATTATTGATTTACTGATCGAAAGTACACGTCGAGAAGAAAGTAACGTAATTCACAATTATCCTTAATCTGTATGTTTAGGTAAATTCAACAAAGCATGTAACATTCAGTCGTACTATGTACTAAAACAAACTGTGTTATGCATTTCAGTAAGTGAGTACCACTTAAAAATAACAGACGTTTCCTTTCTAGAAGAGTATGACTTATTACTGATTACTGAATAATACATAATCATATAAAATCGTCCATGTAATAAAGAACAAGGGCATTATAATGTTCAAATAGCTTTAAAGTATTTGTCTTCACATTACCTTTGATAGCTAACAATGTGATAATGAAGTTATGAATGAACCGTTCCATATTATATCTAAATTGGTATTTTGAAGTTGATATGAAATCTTACAATATGGTAACGTTATTCACAACGATGTATACTTATTGATTGAAACAGTGTTCATCATGTCTGTGATTACGTTTATACTTTACCAGCCACAGTAACTGTTACTGAAAGGCATATTGATTCATATGCGTTAATTAAATGTAGATAAGTACTGTTGTAGTTTTTTGGTACAAGCATATTACCTATGTGTATGTTCATGCAAAAACGGATCACACACATAGAAACCAACAATATGAAAATGCGAGGAAAAATGACATTTTAATGCAGATTCAGAAAGTAGAAATACTTTTCCAATACAGAAGCATAGTGGATGAAAATATTTAACAGTTATATTACAAGACAAATTTTTGATGCAATGCATCAAAGTAGCCGCAATTTTGTGGTTTACATGACATGAATACTGTTATATCAAGCATAAACTATAACCCTGTTATAAATTATTCTAAACAACTGAAATCTCTAACGTTTCATTCAGATAGAATCAAATTGAGCGGGAAATATTCCAATATACACAGGTATTTGACATTATATACTGGGAGTCACTGAAAAGTTACCACTGATATATATCTCAGTATTTTGTATACAATATGACCTATCGGTACAAAAGTTTTCTAGTGTGTGCATTTGAATATTGTTAAATAGGATAGCTGTGGCTACTCAGTAAGGTCAAAAAAATAATAGTGTTCGGCTTTTAACACAGTGTAACGTGAATTTAAATATAAGAGTCAATTGATAGGATGGTACCTAACTTTTCATTGACGCTGAGTATAAGTAATGTGTATAATAGATCTAGATCCTTTAATTTCTACTTATTGTTTAACAGCAATTTCGTTTACAAATGCATTTCTATATGGACGCACAAAACGTTCTAATATACACGTGCTGCACGATATGAAGTAAAAAAACGTAAGTACATGTAGCATGCAACCCTCGCATATATACAATTACAAGCACCTTATAAATCACTGAAACATTATTATGTGACCATTCTAAATAGCTTACTGGCATTGAAAACTAGTCATCATTCCTTTGACCAATTAGATGTGCAGTGTTGCAATGTCACCAGATTATTAACATAATTCAAAATAAATTTAAAGTACTTGATAGTTCCACATATTTATTGGATTAAAGTAAAAGTAGAATACAAGGAATCGGTAAAAGTAGAATACAAGGAATCGGTAAAACCGAATTATGCTTCCCAAAATTGGAAATAACATAATACAGATACAGGTAAAAAAGAAAATAATGGAGAATTATGGTTCTTTGACACCGCACTTCCTCTTGAAGGTCTTTATCATTATGTGAGGTTTCAATCAAATGCCATCAATACTGTTCAAGTTAGGGACCTGCCAAGCATTAATTTGTATGAAAAAGGGAGATAATTAAAAAACAATAAAGGTACAGTTATGTTTTTGTGGCACTGCACTTCTCCTCAATGAGATTTATTCACCTATAAAGTTTCAAATCAATACCTCCCATAATGAAGGAGTTATGACCTGGACAAGAAGTAAGTATAAAAGTACAAAAGGCCATAACTCCAAAAATTTACAATAAAGAGTTATGTTTCTTGTGCACCGCACTTCCCCTAAATGATATCTATTCACATATGAAGTTTCAAATTGATATCTCTAATACTGTGTGAGTTATGGCCCAGACAAGTATTAAGTATGAAAAATTACAAAAGGAAAGAACTCAAAAAATATATAATGTAGGGTTATGGTTCTTTCAAACTGCACTTCCTATCAATGAGGTCTATTTACCTATGAATTTTCAAATTGATATCTCTAATACTGTATGAGTTATGGCCCGGACAAGAATTAAGTATGAACAAATAGAAAGGGGAGTAACTAAAATATATGCAATCAAGAGTTATGGTTCTTGTGCACTGCACTTCCCCTCAATGAGGTATATTCACCTAAGAAGTTTCAAATTGATATCTCTAATACTCTTTAAGTTATGGCCCGGACAAAAGTGTGACGGACGGACAGACGGATGGACAAAGCGGCGACTATATGCTCACCCTTCGGGGAGCATAAAAATACACAATTAGGCCCTCCTGCATTTTAAATGAGGACTTCGGATTCGATGACGGTGCAGTTACATGTACATTGTACGTAGGGATTTTTCTACTTCACTCTGGGAGCTGAAAATAGGTAAACAACAAATTAGGTCCTTTGACAATAAATATGTTAAAAGTTAAACATGCATTTCTAAATTATTTAGCTCTCAATAAAGCAATTAAAAAAGGTACACACTTAAAGGTCTATTTTTATTTTAATATTTTTTTCGAACTGACAAATATTCATTCAGACTGACAAATATTCATTCGGACTGACAACATTTTGACCGTCATGTGGATTAGGAAAATTATTGGCTTGACTGTCGTGCGGATAAGGAAAATAATCGCCACAACCGACGCGAGGATAAGAAAATTAATCGGTATAATCATCGTGCCAATAAGGAAAATAATTCAATTATTGGCACAACCGTCTTGCGCATCAGGAAAATAAATTGCACAACCGTTGTGCGGATACTGAAAATAATTTGAATGACTGTCATGCCCATAAGGAAAATAATTGGCACGACCATCATGCGCATAATAAAAATAATTGGTAAGACTGTCGTTCGGATAACCAAAGTAATCGGGACGACTGTCAGACGCATTTATATAAGGATAATAATAATTGACACAGAAAATAATTGGCACGAATGTCATGCGGGTAAGGAAAAAACTGACACGACCGTCATGCAGATAAGGAAGATAATCGACAACATACTGTTAAAAAGGATTTCACAAGCATCTGTCGATTAACGATGCTCATCCAAGACTGCCCAGCTCGACTGAATCAATCTAATGTCATTATAAGTCTGTGATATTTCTTCATTTTGGTTACTAAACTTTTAAAAGATTTTAGATTTATTTAACAGTTTTCAATAGTGTTAAACTCGTACAGTCACAGTGTAGCACACGATGTCATGTACTGATGTAAACAATAGGCGTGCAAAAAACGAAATAGCAAAGCACAATAGATGCATAACATTGTTCAAAAGTTATTTACATTTTATAACATTTTGGGTCGAATCGGTACGAGTACGACAGTGACTTACTTTCACAAAATTCACATTCAAGGTTTAAACTCTGTATCGGATGTTGATGAAATTGCATTTCTACGTTCGTTGTGAGTATTAAAGAAGATTTTCCTTGTTCAACAAGTACTCGCATCGTTTAATCAGTTATTTGCGGCTATTTTTGATAAGATTTTATCAAAACAATGATATATCTACTTCCGCCGCCATGTTTAAAACGCGGCCAAACTGCGACCAAATCAAGCAACTTTAAAATCATCAATATATTGTTCATAACGTTAGAAAATTACTTATATAACCAAAATAAACAGCACAATATCACAATAATTGCTAAAATACTGATATGTTACCGTTAAACTTTTGGAAGCAAGTACCCAGGCCAACCCATTATGTTGCCGCAGATTCGGCCGCACCGTAGTTTGACCGCGTTTTAAACAAGTCATTTATAGTACAGAATTTATAAATAGACTAACTCCGGCGATACAAAATATTTTTAATCAAATTAATGTATAAATTTCAGCAATTTATTTTCTTTTCATTATCTATAATTGATAAATAAGAAAATTTATATGAAACTCTGTATTATTGTTTTCACGCGAAAACATCAGCATCATTGGTAAACGAATAAAACTAGCGATAAAACTAGCGATCAGTTCAGTAGTAAAAAAGAATAGACACCTCAGCTAGTCTACACTAAAAGTGATCAGCAATTAAATTATTAAAACGGAAACATTTTTTATTTTGATTACGAATATTATCCATCCAAAAAATGTCATTTATGGTGGGATCAATATGAATTTAAATGTGTTTATAAAGGTATCAATTAATACCTTCAATATCCACGCAAACAAATTTATTCATTTTATTAACTATCAGTAACTTGTCCTTTCACGTCCAGGGGAGAAATTTGGTTTGTACTACATAAGATAGCCGCCTATCAATGAAAAGGAACAAGATCGTTGGCAGTTGACAGTGACGGATGCAAAGTAACGTAATTCACCAACATTATATATGCTGTTCATATACTTGGTAAGCCATACGATCGAAACAGGTTTCAAATATATTGTTATTTTCTAAAACACATTAAAGTAGCTTTGTTCAATGTTTCGAATGCACATTTTGCAGTTAATAAAAAGCTATGTTCAACCAACTTTATAAATATCTGTTAAAGCCTTTAGGAAAAACAACTTAGATAAACTGCTGCTGATAGATTTGCATTGTTTCAGTTTTTCAGTTTCCTTAAACAATTACCAGTCATATTTCGATAAAGAGAGTCATGGTTGGACATACGAGACACTAAGTAACCAGGATTGGAATCGTATTATGCGGTCACATTATTTTGGAAAACCATGGTATTCCCATTCTCTTTAATTAACAAGTAACACTAGTTATCTTCCTTATTTGTGGCTTTACCAGTTTTAATCTGGTCGATCTTATCTTGATTGCGTAATCACGCTGTGCAAACTCCGCGGGTAGTCCGAGTGTAATAAATCCATTTGCATGAGGGGGTTTTGCTCTCACAGCAATAATTATTACCCTAAGGCTATACATTTTATATTTTTGACATTTTATACATTTGAAGTTTAATCTTTGTCAGGTACTTGTCTTTGTCTTTATAAACTTATTGAGTTTTTAGGACATGTATAATCAAGACTTCGTTAATTGTGTGTGTTGTTACTATGTATATGGCGAAAATACTTAAATATGCTTTTATATGAGACCATATATATCGTCTATATTTCGTGGGTTATGAAATTAACTGTACACTAGTAAAATGTCCACAATAGGAAAATAAATGACATGCTTGAATTAAAAACTGGACCAATATATTCCGATGTAGCATGACATTCACATCAATTCAAGCTGAAATGTCACACAAATAGACATTTTGACATTTCCAGCGATGTCAATACGAGGAATGTTTTTAATTGTATGATAATGGCTGTTTAAAACAGGTGGTTGCTCAGTCCAAGTCAATAAAACACTGCAACGTGATTCTGAGTTTAGAATATGTCTGAATTGTAAAAAGCACCTTTTTATATACTTTTTCAAGTCATTTAATCAAGCGTTTACAAAGTATTATTATCCAAATAAAAGGTAAAACGTCACTCAGAGCTGAGCAGTACATTTTATTTTACGAATAAAATTTAATCTATGTGGAAAAGTAATGTTTTGCAATCAGCATGGGGAAAGTAATATATCCGGCTTAAGATGTACGACTCTCTAAAATTACGAATACTTTGGTATTGTCTTTACTCGTTATAATTAATACAGATGATAATGAGATAGAACAAATGTGTGAAAATTGTGAACATGTTTACATAATGGAATATAATTAAATGATATTTTTATATTAAGAACAGTATCTTCAGGAATAGAGTTTATACATGTACATAACGACGACTTGTTTCTATCAAATTAAATTCATAACTTTAACTGCATATAAAAATCAAGCCCGGTATATTCAACATGATATTATAAAGGTCAACATTCCCGTATTAAAACATACCGTGTCCAGTCTGGATTCGCAATCAGTGTTATGTAATATACAGGGTCTGTATAGGAAAGGTCACCTATTCATATATGCCATATATACCTAGGTACTGTTGGTCAAATCCGAGCATGTTCAAACTCAAATCACTTTTTGAAAGCACAAATAGGTGTGTAATTGAAAACATTTACAAAACATGTCGGCAAACTTACAATTTAAAATTACAATTATTCACAACATCAAATAATTAAATTGGATGCGTCGCTGGGTCTTGCTTATTTGAACAGTGTTGTTTGTAAACCTTTAATGTAAATACATTTTGTGAAGCAGTTAATTTATTATTATTATGAATAAGGACTGTGTGTATGTTTGTTTTATATATATATGTTTTCAAGAAATGTACATTTGTTGATTTGCATTTAAGTATAGGCCTCTCATATATTCATGTCGTGTATTGCTATTTCTAAACGGACTATGCATCTTTCTCCGCTTAACACTCTTGCTCTGTATGCCCTATCCACTCAACCTTTTTCTTTCTGTTCCGCAGCTTTAGTTAAACTCGCTGATGTTTGTTCTTTCTAACGTTGCTATACATATTTCGTTCTTCGTCTTTTCAGTACCCACATTACTTCCGTGATATGCCATCCCACTCTCTAACCACTCCATCTTTCTCTCTTGTTTATTGTTACTCTATTGTCACATCTTTGTGCGTGTACACGCACTCACTCTTCTGCATTTATGTTGCTCAATAGTGTCATTTTGTTGTGTCATTGTATAAATTGTGTATTGTATATTGATGTTTTCGTGGGCCATGTGGCCTTTTGAATTTGAAATAAACTTCTTCATATATCTTTGCAGTACTACGTCACGTCGCCAGTTAGGCTCTGAGAAGACAGTAGTAAATGCTAGTGGGATATAATAGTTCTTTTACATATGCAAAGTGCCCACCGTCAGTTTATTGGATGAATTAACAGTAAAACCTTTCATTCACCAATTGCTCGCAGGTGGGCACACTTGTATATGAATAACCCTGCATATAAAATCTGCGAAACATGGTCTCTCATAATGTACCCACCGGTAGTCTATTGGATGAATGAACATTAAAAACCTTTCAATCACCAATGGCTGGCTGGTGGGCACATTTACATGTGAATAACCTTGTATACAAACATGATTTCTACTATACGTGTATTTAAGAGTCAATTTAATTATAACAAGTTGTTCTAAAAACTGTATTAAAGTTTCTAGTTTCTTATAATTCTGAATTTCCTGTGAGAATGACCGCAGGGGTATCTGTTTAAATTATATGATGGTGTTAATATAGATGAGGCATAAAAAATAAACTGTCACTATTAAATCAGGAACGATTT
Organism: Spisula solida; assembly: GCA_947247005.1. NCBI lineage: Eukaryota > Metazoa > Mollusca > Bivalvia > Venerida > Mactridae > Spisula > Spisula solida. The sequence goes on along the minus strand of OX365953.1, from coordinate 13,365,299 downwards.
ATGGATCCATTTTTAAAACATAGTAATTAAAAATCGAATTTCGTGGATTTAACATCCCGGTTTAAAATTGTAACAACTATTTCAGTTAGTTATGTATAAAATTAGTCATATTATCTATTGCGTAAATTGACTTCACACTTCAAATTGTTATAATTACCTGCGGGCTGAAGCCCGCAAGTCTATTGGTATGCTCAAAGTGAAAAATCCATGGAGGGGCACGTGACCTGTTCTCGATGGTTTACGATTTCAAAAAGAAATAAAAAAAATAAGCATTTTGTAAGAAAGTCGTGAACCAGACTAATTTCATTATTCCATGCGGATAACATCGGTCTTTGTCCCATTGCAATAGTTTATTTACCGAAGAAATCAGAACTGTTCGAAATTTCACTGTGAACGTTAGGCAATTGAGACCATGAATCCAAACAGCAGGTGTTTGCAGCTGCATAAGCAAAGCGTCTCGGTCAATGATAAATATAGTGAGCAATGGAGTACATCCCGTAGAGAACACATTGCTAGATTAACAGAAGCATGGTATATTGATACATGATAAATGTTTTTTCAAATTATTTGTTGTTCATTCGCTCGGCACTACACAAAACCAAACAATTAGAGGATATATGTTTGTTTAAACTGAATACGATTTTTGTCTCATCATGACATTTGTTGTGATAAGTTCAAAATTACTGTTACATATTTTAGTTGGTTATGTTAGATTAATCGGAATTGTCCGATATTACAAGTCAAGTATTTGAATTATTTGGACAGATATGTTAAAACATACACCGGAATAAATTCGATCAGCATCCAAACTGCAAATCACATCCTAAACAGTACAAGTCAAATAGTTCCTGCGAGCAAATGATGTATCGACTTCATTTGACAGAGAATTGACAGGATCCTCGACCTTCTATTTGCATATTTCAACAGCTGATGTGTATAAAATTTAGCATGAGAATCTCAAAAATTTTAAAAAAATAAGCGCGGTAGGCCGGTAGCTTTCAAATTGGGAAAACTATAACTATACACGATAGTTTGGCATACGAAATTCATCAACTAATTGTTAAATAATTTCATGTATAACAAACCAATTTTCAAGACACATAATTGCATATTATGACTCCCGTGTTCCATATAATATTTATATGCTTATAAATAAAACCTCGTATTAGTCCATTAAAAGGTATTATCATATGACATGTTTTCAGTGTTCAACAATATAAAAGATCATAAACCAATTCAGATAATTCCATGACAATAGACAAGAGACATTTAGAATTTAAAGGTGCTGCCTCACAGATTGGGCTTAAATATTTGTATATCGTGATTTTGCAACCTAAACACGTATTGGTGAAGTAGAAAGCCACTGTCGTTTGCTTTATGAAAGATTTAATGCAAATAAGAAATTTTAACCACTCTCGATATCGCCCACTGAGTTTTTTTTCTTAAAATAAAAGTTTCCTACCAGCATACTTTGTGAATTATGTAACTCACACATGATTGAACTGTAACATCAACAAATTACAGCGTAAACATCAGAGAGGTATTTGGTTCGTTTTTCGATTCGTTTTCATCTAACGTGAACACATTTCAGACAATTTAAGTAACAGTAGTGTTAATTCTATAGGGTATTAATACCCTATAGAATTTTCGATGTAAAAATACAAAATAACTACAAAATGCCGAAGTTTCTAAAGGTATGTTAGATGTCAGTGTGGTTGTTTATAGGATATACAGGCAACTATACCAAAAGTACGCGAATATTTGACTATTTTATTTTTGCAATACACCAATATGTGAGGCAGTCCCTTTAAGTCTCTGAATAGACATTAACACTGAATGGTAATTCTCCTAATATGACTCTGGAAACTAAAAAGAAACTGTACATGTTGTTAATTTTATCAAGGGAAACAACCAGCACTAATTTTACCCGCTGATCCTAAAAAAATCCGAAAAATAATTTACGGAGCGAAGTGCCGGTACGAATTGTGTAGAGTACGAAAAAAAATATTCAAGACGAACGGTGGGAAGTGGTACGAAAGTGTTGAATATGAAACGTTAGCGAAGAATTTGTCCAACGATAAAACGATCTAAACTCATGTTTTATACTCTTTTAATCGAGTTGCGTGTATATTTTATCGTAGGGACGGGTTTTGTGGATAATTTTGTAGTTCTTTCTAAGAATTTCGACTTGCCCGGGCCGACATACGTCAGCCATCTTTTTGCGTAAGAAAATTATCGGTTGCGTAAAAAATCAGTTTAACACCCGAAATTCCGTAATCCTGACACATTAACCATAGAACTAACATATTTTCGTTCAAGAAAAATTTGAAATCTTGTAACGACCGATTTGATTAGTCAGGTTCACGACATTCTTACAAAATGCATATTTTTTTGGAATTTCTTTTTAAATTGTAAACCATCGAGAACAGGTCACGTGCCTCTCCATGGACTTTTTACTTTGAGCTATCCAATATACCTGCGAGCTCAAGGCTAGCAGGTAACAACTAAATCATCTGCCCGCAGAATACATCATTGTATGGAACAAATGACTTCACTAAACAGTAAATCATTATTGCCTTAGGGTACAGATATCATACAGATAAGATATGTTTTATTGCAGGCTGTATAATCCGATCATTTGAATTGGCCGTCATGCTAACGAATTTTACCGAATGGATATGCACCAAAATTAATTTAAGTAATGATTAAATTCAACGTACAGATACCCGCTTATATCCTCAAAATATTTCATTTATTTTTACATGTTTCGAAAGTAAAATAAATTTACTTTCTAAGGTGGGGTGTACATTTTTGATATCATATGTGATATATTTGATATTGAGTATTAAACACCAAGTTTAACGGACACTTTCTGTCAAATTCGTTAATTTTACATAGGATATAGAGTAATTCAAGAATGATAATTTTCAAAGTTCAAATACCCGCCTATGCTTAAGATTTAAAAATAATTAAAAATGACCATAGTATCGTGTAAAGATTAAATAAACTTTTGTGCTATGTACAAATTTGATACCTTCTTTCGTTAAGGAATCATAAACGTTAAACTAAATTTCACCTTCTACTTTTAATGTAAATTTTATCGACGCGCGTATTATCGATACAACATTGAAAGTTGGGTATGTGTTGCTACAAGTAAGAATACTTTTATCGTGAACGATGATTATTGTGACTTCATTTTACCGTGATGTTAATTATTTAAAAAATCTTTCATCTTGCAATTACTCGATGTTGATAAAAAATCATTGACTAATCAATAAAATATACTTTTATGCATATGCCACATTATTTTCACAAAAATAACTTCATATAAAGTCGTGAAGTAAAGAATTTTGGTTGATGTATTAAGAGTGTGATTAAGCATATACTATGTACACATGTATGCATGAACTATCATTCCCTCCACGTCCAAGAAATTCACAGACAGTACTGTTTAAACTAAACTTGACATCCTTGTGCACATGGAGTGCACTAGGTTTTACCTGGAAAATACCATTCTCGTTCACCAGAGTATTCTTCACCTGTGATATCATACTCTGGTTCAAAACCACACTTTTCAGCGCGACGAGGGCGAATAAGTTAATTCCGAGCGCACCTGTCGGCAAAACTGACGAATGTTTACGAATTTGTTTACTTCCTTTCGAAGCATTCACGTACACACAATCTCAATTTCACTTTTAATAATAATAATTCAATTAGATATAATGTCTACAGCTTATTGTAACTGCCGATTGCATTTCTGACAAAGCTTAAGATCCATTTCGAATTACGGCTTCACGTCCGGGACTCCGGACACTCATCGTCAAAGACTGATTTCATATCACGATATATCTAACTCTTCGTACGGTACTTTATAGTTATTTACGACTGCTTTATAAACAAATCTAATTAGATATGTACTTCATCCAATTAGGTTCGTAAATATTTAAATCCCATAACTCGATCCATGTCTACATTTTCTCGCGAGTTTGTTTATAAAATACCCCACGTAGCGTACCGAACGTTCTGATTGAACGATAGACGGAATCACCAGATCTCCACAAATTGAGCTATTTTTTAGGTTTGCGCTCGGAATGAAGGGAATTGAATCAGGGGGTAGTCTGGGAACTTGACTAACCACTGATGTATGAGGATGGGAGAACACATGTTGTTCCAGTTTAATTCTTATTTGTTAGTCATGAATCTGCTTTTTGAACATGTTTTTGTGTCATTATTGTACTGAAACTAAATTCCAAATATTGATTGTGTATGGAATGAAAATGAGTTAAATATATATGTTTCAAAAAATAATTATTTAATGGATTTTAATTGTTTTCTTTGAAGTCTGTTTAAAGGTCAAATACGACGAAAATTATAATGTTAAATATAACAACGAATTTCCATAGATATATATCCTATAAAACACTTGGTGTATTTGTTTTCACCATAATTTCAATATATAAGATGATTTTAAACGACCAAGTTGCCGATAAATAAAGGACAACGTAAATCCAACATGGTAGTCTCCCTTGATTTTGAGACCGTGAGACGTCATCGATGCACACATGTAGAAATGTTCCACTTCAGATAAGTAAATTCCAGTGGCCACTATCGATTGTTTATTGGATTAAATTCGTGATCAGTGACGGTAATGACTATAATGTGCCGTGTTCTAAGCAAAATATATGTTTTCATTTCGATCACATTTCACATTTCTTCAATAATTAACAAACAAAACGGCCATATACCGATAAGGACATTACTGGCGCGTGTCATATTCTAAAATGCCACAGTAGGGCAGTAACTAACAGATGCGCTTCAGCGGGTAAACGTCATGCACAGTTTATATATGATCTTGACAATATGTTAAAATATACATTTTTAAACCACTTATTGAATATCTCCATACGGAATTATGTCGAATGTTTACAGGAACCTGTATATTTTCTGAGTCTTTATTTTGATACGTTCCTGAATTAATTAACACAGACAGCGGTCGGTATATCATGTAATATTATAAAGCTTTTGTAATATTCCTCGATGAATTATTAATAAAATATAATTAAATCGTTTCCTCAAGGGTAAAATATGATTCGCGAGAAAGGGTTCGAGCCAGAGAGTTTTTGACGAGGGAATAAATTTGCAACGCAAGTCAGAAAAAAGTTGAAGTAAACTTACCGACCTTTTCAATAATTCGTCGATGCCGAGTTAATCCTAATTTATTATTTCCATTGTGAATATAAATTCCATTCTATTTATAAGAGAGTAAATTCATTTGGTACAATTAACATCCAACATAGAAAAGTCGGAACAGATGTGCATGAAATGTCGTAATTTGGAAATGTGTAATCTCATGGCACATATATAAAACGTTATCGGCGAAATAATGTGTTTTCATTATTTCTTAATTGTTTATTGATAATTGATCATATTGTCATGTAGTGTATTTTGGTATACTGCATCATTCACAGTCAAGCGACAGAGAAACCCTCAATTATTAACAATTAATAATATTGTGTTCATTCATATGAGTTTCGTGGCAACGCAAAATTTTATTCACGCACAAACATTTCACCTTCTAAAACTTCCATTACACCGGCACAACTAAGAATATGAATTTTACCGCATCTTAGTTATTTTTACTGAAGTACTGATATTTTGGGGATATCGCAATTCTTGGTAATAATTTAGGGTTAACATCATTCAGATCTCACCAAACGGACCCATAAAGACAATCCACCCATAAAAAGCCCAATGAACTAGTTTTAACTGTAAAGGGGAACTGAACGGCCTAGTTTTAGCTGAGAAAAGGTATTAGAAGGATTAAGAATAACAGTCAATGGTAATATCATGCAGCTGCACAAATAACGTTTGGCGGTAGCTAGTAAACAAAAATAATATAAGTAGATCTAATTGGACAACGAATGAATGGGCGCAAAAATATATGAAAACTAGCACCAAAAACTACACTAAGTCGTAATTCCATAACTCTACAGGTGCATAATAAACGAACCACATAATTATTATGTTGTGAATTGCGCGAAAGAATCAGGGAATGAAAGAAAAATCGACAGACATGGTCTCAAATCTGAATGGGAATTTTGTATGGAATGGGCCGTTGTTTTAACGATATACGCAAACTATTTCACTGAATATATGTGGTAAATTAATTGACACAACGTCGATCGAAACTATAAACATGAGGCGCTAGAAATTAAAACAAAATAGCAACTAAACTTCACAAAATCCAAATTCGATATACTTAAACTCTAGCTGCGTACGAACTAGATATGGTACGAGTAGCGCGAATGATTCAGAATGGGGACGAAACACAAATAATCGGTATGGTCTCGATCTCGGCAGAAAAAGTGTAAACAACAGCGCTTGGAAAAGGGTTGTTAAAAAATAGACGCAAACTATTTAGCTGAATATCTGAGGTAATTTAATGGATGAAACGTCGATCAATACTATTAACAAATGCAAAATATTGTAAATAGTGAAAATAAGCACACATTATAATAGGAGTTTTTAGCTAAATTGTTATATGAACATTATGAAACAAACCAGTGTAAATTTCGTCTGCTCAACCGTTTACTTAAACAGTGACATTTTTATCACCCCTCAAAATTCGTTCGTCATTTTACCACGCGTAGGAATTTATTCGCGCAGATACATTAATTCACAGATACAAACATTCCAAATTATCTTGCAATACAAAGAAATAAAAATAATTCAATTGCTAGGGACAAATATTCTTAAAAATGATTGAAAATTATGATTTTAGTTAAGATTGGCTAGAACTCTTCTTGCTCGGATGAATCGGTTGTGGAGAAATTACATGGTTAAAATCGTAGTGATTTCTGGATTGAATGTATAAGCAATACTTGGAGGAAATCCCCCAAGTAAAAAGTATCACAGATTATTAAATTACATCTAATTGGTGATCTAATTATGCGTTTCACGCACTAACTCAACTGCTCATAACGGCTATAACTTCAATTCATGACGCAATTGATTGGCTGATACAAACTGTCCTGTAATAAATTAGACACGCCCCTGCATCTGCATGACCTGTCACCGCCAGCAACCCAGACATCGGACATCGTGTGATCTTTATATTCTTTTAACTTGAAATAGACCGCCCGCTTTGGCGGCGTCTTCCAACATCAACTATGTGTCGGTATTTCACTGATGATTATTCTTCAAATGGCATCCGGTCTAAATTAGTTTGAAACATGTACACCATCTAGAATTTCTTACGAATTGGAATGGCTAAAAGGTTTTTTAGACCGACACTTGTAGATATTTTTTAACGCAAATTAGGCACGTGTTTGAAATAACATACACAAGATTTTTCGTAATTAAATAATCGCTAATGGATATATTACGTCTATTTTGTGTCATTGGACATGTTCACTGGAATTCACGATGATCGGCCTTGGTAAAGTCACATTTCAATTACAAGAGGGCTATGTTGGCCCTGAATCGCTCACCTGAATCACCTTGCTCATGATATTTTATATATGAAACTGTAGCCTATTAAAGAAGACAAGTGCCCTTAATTTGAGAAAGGACATTATTAGGGTGCTACAGACCTAATTTTATGAAGATCCATCAAGCGGTTCGAGAGAAGAAGTCTTTTAAAAAAATTCTATATATATCTTATGTAAAATTAAGGGAGGCACGGGGTGGGTACCAATATTGACCCAGGGGTCATGATTTGAACAATCTCGGTAAAGGTCCACCAGACAATGCTACTAGCAAAATATCTAAGCTCTATGCCTTGTGGTTCCAGAGAAGAAGATTTTTTAAAGTTTTTCTATATATCTCTTATACAAAATTAAGGGACCACCGGGGCGGGGCCAATATTGACGCGGGGGTCATGATTTGAGCAATCTTGGTAAAGGTCCACCACGCAATGCTTGTTCTAGATGGATCATCTTTATTTGAGCAATTCCCCCTATGTCAGGAACATCCAGGCAAAATTTCATCAATATTGGTCAAACGGTTTCAGAGGAGATGTCATTTGAAAGTGTGGACGGACGGACGGACGGACGGACGGACGGACAGACGGACGGACGACGGACGGTGAGTGATCACAATAGCTCACCTTGAGCACTTCGTGCTCAGGTGAGCTAAAAATGCGACATTTATCGTTATTCTCAGGATATCAATTTTAGAGCATTTATCTTTAAGCCTATAGGTCCCACTGAGCATTCTATGCCTCGGCGATGTACTGACGATGTCAATTAATGAGCTTCGGGAGGCATCGGAAACAGGTTCCTCGTGGCCGATGGGTAGCTTCGGGAGTCATGAAAAAAAGCAAATCGGGAGGAGTCGTGACGAATCGGAGAGATCAGGAATCCAGATGTTTTCCCGACTTTGTGCGTAGGTCCAACTGCCTTGGGGAGGCATCTCGGCAGCAATGATGTTTCGCGGAAGTTTCAAGAATTTCGTGATATTTAAATGATTCGCAGTCTTGGGATTTAATCCCCAGATATTCGTTAATATTTATCGGGGATAATTCGGGGTATCGGGAGGCATCGAGAGAACTCCCGATGTGTTCCCGACGTTATACGTCGATCCCACTGCGTCGGTGTTGTACTCCCGATGACACAGACAATTAGGAGCTCCGGGGATAGGTTCTGTAATAGCATCGGGAGCATCGGGGAAACTATGTGTAATTGCTCATCGTCGATGAGGAATTCCTCAGTGTGACCTAGGCCTTGATACTAGAATGCAGTCACTTCGTGTATGATCTTTTCAGATATTTATCGACCTTCCACGAATAGTCAGTTAATAAAATATTTTCCCTGAATTACCCATATAAGGCATTAAAAACAAATAAATGCACAACTAAATAATAGAATCTACATCGAGTTAGAAACATTTAAACTATTCATACCTTCTTCTTCTTCCAGTAGTACAGGTCCCACTCGAGATCTGGAGCAATATCTAGTCTAGTTCCTGACGTTCTCTGTAGTAATAGTACGTCTGGCACAAACGACTTATGGTATCCCCCATGATACAAACGCCAACAACAACAATAAGATAGATATAGAAGGAACAACACACAAAACATGTTACATAACAGAAAATATTTATTAATTCCTTATAACACCTTTTTAAAACCCGATACATTTGTGTAAATGTACCTGCCAGTTTACCTATATTTAAACACAGCGTTGTAATCAAAACGGAAGTACAGGGTTTGACTAAATAATGGAGGCATACGGGGACTGGAAGAAAACAAAATGGACTGCCAAAAATCCAATTAGAGTAAGAAGGGACATGTGTGGACAATTTCTTTAATTGGAGCAAAGCTTTTATGTGATAAAAAAACTGAGACAACAGTTGTGGATGGTATATTAATAAATCTGGCTTCTGGAATCACAAGGATCGGTTTAAGCACTATCCTATTTTTGGCCTTGATCAATGCCACTTATACAATATTCAAATTACTAGTAAATGTTTTTTAAATTATATAATCCAATGATAATTTTTCCAGCTGTGTAATTAAACTGACAGCATAGCAATGTTGATGCAGAGGTGAACGATAACGTAAAGAATAGCCAAGTGTGATACCAAACACATAACTAAAGATATATTCATTGTTTCAACTTCAATATTTTATTGAAGAAAACAATAGCACCCATTTATTATGTTGTTCCTGCATCCATAGAATGTAGGTTTATTTTATGTTATATAGTGTTGTTTTAGAAATGTTAGGGCGTCATCCATAGAATGTAGGTTTATTCTATGTTGTATATATAGTGTTTTTATACATGTTAGGGCGGCATTCATAGAAAATAGGTGTAATATAATGTTGGATATCATGTTTTAGAGACATGTAAGAGCGGCATCCATATAATGTTATGCATAATAAATGATGCATATAGTGTTGTTATAGACATGTTAGTGCGGCATTCATATAATGTAGGTTTATTCTGTTTTATAAAGTTTTGTTTTAAAAAGTTTAGGGCTGCATCCATAGAATGTAGGTATATTCTATGTTGAATATAATGTTGTTACAGACATGTAAGGATGGTATTCATAGAATGTAGGTGTATACGAGGGTCACTTAAAAAGTATTAATCAGTGGCCAATAACATGTTTAATATCCACTTAATGTGTATAAAAGTGGACATTTTCAGAAAGATACAACCTTTGCCTAGCTAACCAACAAAACAATATTGCAATCGGAAAACTATCCATTCATCGATATGACATTTAACCAGTAGGGCTATGGAACACTGGAATGTCGAGAAAATTAGGTATATTAGCAGTCGAAAGGGTAGATATTAATGTTCATAATGTCTACAATTTTATTCCGATTGCTTTGAAATTTGCACAATAGATGCATCGTATACTTGTTTAATTAGTGGTAAATCAAAATTATTGTTTGGATAGTCTACATGGCTTAAGTTGAACAAGGAATCTGCCATGTTCCAAATACTAATGGAAACAGCATTTTACTTGGACTATGCCCTAAGCCCTGTTACTGTATCGTACTATTGGACGTCTTAAGTGGGAAAGTTAAACATGTTGCTCTTTTAAACATTTATATATGTTACTATCTCTTACATAATAAATAAACTCTGAATTATTCATAATTTGTCCTTTATAACAGCTCAAAGAACATGATCACGTGACCAAAAAATACGTATTTTGGATTTATGACGTCATATTCCTAAAACAATATTACAGAAAACAAAAATAAAAACACATGGTGGTAATTTCATATAAAAGAATACATGAAATGGACAACAGGGTTGAAAAAAATATTTTTTGTCATAAATTGGGGGTATTACATTACCCCACCCACTTTTTCAAAGATGGGGTCGAACATAAAATTTTGTTGTAAAAAATAAAATTGAGGTTATAAGGATTAAAATCGCTCGACGAATAATTCTACATATCATAATCTAGAACTTTTGACTTATTCAGAATAAATTAGTGTTAATTTAACTAGTAGATATCTAGTATTAATTAGGATGTACATGTGGTAGGTTGGGTCTCGGATATGACTTGTTTATATTGCTATAGATTGGTAATAATTTAACATTTTTAAAATTATCGATCGCCATTTAAGAGTTCAATGATACATATTGCAAATAATGTCAATTTAATTTTAATCAGCCTGAATGACATTTGAGAACGACGCTCAGTAACCGTAGGAGTCCATAAAAAACAATTTTCTTACGCGTTTATGAGAGATTTTTTGTCAAGTGCTTTAAACCATGTCCTGTTTGAATATCAGTAAAATGGAAATGCATTCATATAAAATGATGAAAATACCACGAATGTCTAGCTGAAAGATTGATCTTTAAGAAAATGTACACTTTTAATATAGTCAGGGGCAATGATATTGATTTATCGCCCACTGATTAATACTTTTTAAGTGGCCCTCGTATAGCAACATTTTATTCATATACTCCCAGGGGATATTATCGGTCATGTGATCAATAATGGACTTGCGATCGTGCGCACGCAATTTACGTTAAACGTATGGCTTTATAAGGGCGCTATATTATTTTTATATTTATTTAAACCCCGTTAACATATCACAAATATGAAAGTACTTGTACAAGATGCATTAATCAAAATTTAATTGAGAACTTAAATGTAGTTTTTTAGACGGTCAAATATACTTGAATATGCATTTATAGTTTGAATGTGATATGTTGTTTAGATATCCGTGGGACATAATGCTGAAAAATAAAATTTTAGGTCATACACAATTAAAATATAGTTTATTGTTCTGAATATGACAAATTTTCAACTGATGCTGAGATGAATGGCAAAACTAAAATAATAAGTTCAGTCAGAGATTATCAATAGCCTCTGGTTCAGTCCAGCATATTTTGTTTCAAACTTATATAGATCTTTACTTGTGCTGCAAGATTTGTATAATTGTTAATTTGTCAAAAATAGTGTTGTTTATTCCAAATACATGTATACAGTATGATGGGATTAAATGATAAGGACCGTACATGTCATGCCTGGGGGCCTTTGGTGTTGGTTAAGATTTTACCAATAATCATATGTCAGCTATAATTGGATTATATGATACGGACCATATGACGTATGTTATGGATTGGGGATCACGTGCTATTCACATGCTGTGTAATTTCTATCCATAACGTTTAAATGCCACCACGTCTGTGTACAGTGTTTTGACATTGCAAGATACATTAGCAAAGTTTTAAACAGACAATTTAACTTGAAATGATACTATCAGCAGTGAAAGTAATGACACTAATTGAAAAACAAATGAGTTGCCCCGGGAACGCGTAACCATGGTTATTAAAATGGCAGGTTTACCTATAATATCCATAAAGGTGTTTTGTAAAATATGCCATCAGGTGGCTAGATAATTCCGATTTTAAAAAGAATGTTCATATATAATCTATGTACAACACAAATCGTTATACAGCCAAAGTCTACGTTATTTCTGAACGTCCCTTGTATTAACATTCACAAATGAAATAACTGTTACTATTTACAATCCATGTAGAAATACATAGTTAATACCATAAGACAATGACTTAACATCTAAATAGTATCGCTCAATTGCTATAAGCAGAATACTTGCCTTGGTATGTTACTAAATACGTCAAAATTCTTTTCATAAACACGTTTTGCCCGCCTTTAACACTTTATAAGAATGCACAGTGAAGAGTTACCGGTATTTATAAATATATAACCTCTTGCCATTGATCCTATAGCTATTTATAGCCTTTATACAAAACATCACAGTAACGTAATTCACGGTAACGTGGTTCGCTTTTTTCACAAATTGTAGCATACAAATTTTGGTTTTAAATATATTTGTATAATGACTGTTTATATTTAGGCTATCTATCCACTTGCTTTAAAAGTAAGCAAGATACTAAGTCAATACGTTGTACATCTAGATAAAAAGTACTGGTAATGTTATTCACATTTGCTGCTAATTTTCAATATATATTCGTTTGATTTTTACGGAAATTTAATAAAAGAAATACAGAAATTTGAAGTTCAGTAATACATGTATATACAGCATACATAAAGGTGTCTAAAACTTCAAAACAATGTAGTTTAGAGTAACGTTTACTTGCTTATAGTTGGCATGAATGTTCAGCTCTATGAGGCGGAGTAGCATGCCCAACCCTCAGGTTCCTATCTCAAAGAGAGACTAAAGGTCAAATTGAAGCTTGTCCGGACAATAACCTTGTCATACATTGACCAATTATTCTTATATTTGGCATGAATGTTAACCTCCATGATGCGGAGTGTCATGCCCAACCCCTAGGTTTTTATCTTAAAGCTCAAGGTCACAGTTGGAGGTCAAAGGTCAAATTGGATCTCGTCCTGACCATAATTTTGTCATGCGTTGGCCAATCTTTCTTATAATTGGCATAAATGTTAACCTCCATTAGACGCGGAGTGTCATGCCCAACCCCTAGGTTCCTATTTCAAAGGTCAAGGTCACATTCGGAGGTCAAAGGTCAAATTGATGCTTGTCCAGACCATAACTTTGTCATACATTGATGAATCTTTCTTATATTTGTCGTGGATGCTAATCTCTTGGCACATTTAAGTTTATGCTTTTTTCAATGTGCGTCGAAGCTCGACATTAATTGCCCGATGGCATGATTTTTTAGTAAGAATAATGTTTCATCTACAATCCATATAACAAGTTCCTCGCTTAACCGTCGGGCCGATTTCTATGAAACTTAATGTCATAGACGAATAAAGATGAAGCTACAGAATATTAAATGTTTGTTTACTTATCTTGCAAAATGAACTCGTAAATTTATGTGTCTACGTATTTTTGAATGACCCTAGTATTGTATATCCTGAGCAAAATTGTATCTGCCCTGTTCTATACATGGAAACAAGAGGGCCAAAAATGGCCCTAAATCGCTCACCTGAGTACTAGTACCTTGTCTACCTATGTAAATATGTACAATGACCCGCCCCTGGAAGCAATTATACCAACAAATAAATTAGGAATTCACTCTATGTACATGCCTGTGAATTCACATTTGAATCATGCCGGTATTTTCTAAGAGTTTCAGATTTCTATAATTTATATAATCTAGTGGAAATTAGCCCCTTCCCTGGTGGCCATGTTTTTAAAGCAATCAACAATGTGGTGGATGGTTAGCCAAGGATCATTCCTGAGGAATAATATTGAAATCGGGAAGGCAGTTTCGGAGTAGAACATTTTTTGACGTTAGAGTATTTTTAAGAATATACCATGATTTGTATTCAGACAACACTTCGACTTATTTCGAATCTAGTGTGATACATGTATAAGAAAATGAATATTCATATGACATGTTTCTGTTCAATGATACGGGAACTAATGATAAAAAGTAGGTCCAACAAAGAGGGGAGCTTATATCCCCCATCGATGAGTGATATCTAGTGGAACTTTATTTCAATGATAGAACTGAGAAATATATCAGTTGGCGTAAAATAATAACAATTTCTGCAAAAACACCATGTGTTTATGATAAAATGACATTACATCCAGCGACTCGAGTACAATCAACCAACTTTAATAAACTGTCGGCCTGTCCTAGATCTACCTGAATTTGCTTAAAGTTCTATGTGAAGTATGATCATAATGTCATTGATACGTGGAGAATGCTCATCAAATTCACATAGACATTGAAATCAAGGTTTAATGGAATATAGTTCCGGTGTTTTATTGAATATGAATATCGATATTCCATAAACACGATATGAAAGTATAATTTAATATAAGAATGCAAAATTTAGCATTCCCAGTCACATAAAAACATTAGGGTATGAATAATCGAATAATACGTTCCTGTAGGATTACACCGCTTTGTTGGCATGAAGGTTTATGTTGGTTCTAATATGTTACAGATACTAATACACGAGTCATCCAACTCTCAATGAGATATCTGAGAGAATGTGTTCTTTCTGTTTAGTTACAAAGTAAAATCACACAAACGGTGCGGTTAGTGTGGTGGTAAAAGGGAGTGCCTCTTCATCACATGACCTATTTATGCAAAATGCTGAATTAACTAAATCCTTTAATGCCTACAACCTCAGGCTCAAACCTAAAACACAATGTAAGACACTAACACTAGGACAAATTCGGGTAATATCAAATATACTATGCGAATATCAGTCATTTCATTTACACGATACATTCTGTTCTCCTTTGTACACCCGGCAAATCTTTACATCGATGTAAGATACTATAAAACACACAAATCTTTGGGGGATTGGCTTATGTTATGAGACGGGTGCCTTTTACTAACATTTGTACCAAGCAATTTTAAAATCCAGTAAGAAACCACAAAGTTACAGAAAGACACGACTTGCATTACTATATAACCTTTGACCTCTAAGTGTGACCTTTTGAGCTAGGGACATTGGTCTTGCGCACGACACACCGTCTTGGTGTGTTTGTAACAAGCAATTTTAAAACCCAGTAAGAAATGACAAAGTTACTCGGACACGACTTCCATGTCGTTTGAACGTTATATAACTTATATTACATGATAAAATTGCTATTATATTTTTAACGATTAAAGTTATTTTGGAGCGTGGCGGGCGCGAAAATTGCATACTTTGTTGCACATAGAACAAAAGACAAAATTTCCCTGCTGCGTTCATTTTACGGGGAGGGGGTAGGAATACCCTCGTCCGCCCCTTTAAAGCAACCCTTGCGACGGACGCAGAGGATACATTTTTAAGGGGTGAGATGTATGTTCCAGACAAACTTTAATTTGATCATTGACCTCAGGCTGTTACCTTGACATTTGAGAGTTTGTGCACGGTTGTGCCAAGTATAACCAAAAATTGTCAAGTTTTGGTGCGGACAAAAATTTGACCTATGACCTTTGTGTAGGGACATTTTTTTACAATGAAACTCCTTATTGAGGTTAACTTTCACGCCAAATTTAAGTAAGATTGGTAAATACATAAAGTTATGGTCCGGACAATATCGGACGGAGACATTTCCACAAGCATTTATGAATGCATGCTCATACACTAAACGTGACGAATATGTCTACTCTCGCTTACCGCAAGCGGGCTCGACATAAATGCGCCACCATCATTCCACAGAAACTTAAAATTGTTCAAACAGTTCAGATAGTGATAATTAATGTTAGAAAACGTCTGTCTGAAATAGTCGGTAACCGGTACGGAACGAGTATTGTCACTGAAACCGAACAAGAGTGCCCAAAGGGCCCTAGGTCGCTCACCTGTCGTAGTAGGGCATGCAAGCCCTGTGATTTGACCTAGTGACCTTACACTTGACCTAGATTTTGTTGAGATGATCATTGTGACAAATTTTCATAAAGAGTAGACTAAAATGGTGACCTCTAGTGACTGTACAAGGTTTTTCTATGATTTGACCTTGTGACCTAGTTTTTTACCCTCGATGACCCAATATAAATATTGACCTAGATCTTGCTGAGATGATCAATGTGTCAAAATTGTGACATCCAGTGACTACACAAGGTTTTCCTATAATATGACCTTGTGACCTAGTTTTTGACCCCAGATAACCCAATATCGATTTTGACTTTGGTTTTGTTGAGATGATCATTATGACCAAGTTTCATAAAGATTAGCTCAAAATTATGACCTCTAGTGACTACACAAGGTTTTTCTGTGATTGGACCTTGTGACCTAGTTTTTGACCCCGGATGACCCAATATCGCACTTGACCTAGATCTTGTTGAGATGATCATTGTGACAAAGTTTCATAAAGATTGAATCACAATTATGACCTCTAGTGACTACACAAGGTTTTTCTATGATTTGACCTTGTGACATAGTTTTTAACCCCAAATTACCCAATATCGAACTTGACCTAGATTTTGTTGAGATGATCAATGTGACCAAGTTTCATAAAGATTAGGCCAAAATTGTGACATCTAGTGTCTACACAAGCAAATTGTTGACCGACGGACGGACGGACGATGGACGAAGAGTGATCACAAAAGCTCACTCTGTCACTTTGCGACAGGTGAGCGAATAAAACATATGGATGGCATTTTTTTCAGCGTTAGCTGTCTAGCTTGGATTTTGACCTACTTTAAAAGCCAATCAAATGCTTCTAAAAAAACCGCACCGAAGTTATAAGTAAATATAAATGGACAGTTTATAGTAATCTTAACACATAAAGTTAGGTGCTATTTCATATGTTTTTGTATTCGTAGTGTATTGAAAAGTACAGTGGTCTATATAGTCTAATAGCGTCGCTTCTTTACGCTAACTTTATACAGGCAATATAACTGTGTAAACTTGCATTGACCACAGTGACTCATCAAAAAAACAACCAATCAGCGTTATCGGCCAGGACTAAGAAGAGATTCCCAACCAACGTCACCAATGCAGTCTGCTACTTATAGGTATATAATTAACTTGGGTAATCCAAGTTACAGATAGTATTACCCAAATCAACACACATCCGTTAAAAGTAAACAAAGGCTGTACATAGACGTATTACAACGCACGCTACTGAATACGTTCGTAATTCTTAACACTTGCTGTAGAACAGTAGTTGATAAATGTTTCAATTTCATTCAATAGATTAAATATCATATACCAAATTATTTGTTATGAAATTGTTTACAATGCTTTAGCTATTTATGTTCGTATATAAAAGTATTTAATCATAGAATGGAAGACAAGATCCGGTGGATAAACGAAAATCTGCGTGTAAGTTGTAACACAAAATATTGGTCATCGGCATAAAATAACAGCCGTTTTATTCAAAATAACTTTAAATTTGCGGGATATTTAACCGACCGGCACCAGAAGTGACTTGTTTTAATATATCATCGTCAAAAATACGGGTGTGAAAATTAAAAAAAGTAAACTGTAAAAACAAAAAAGTGTAATTTTGCAAAACATTGCCGAAAATTTCATAAGACGCAAGATTATATATATTGCTGCCGAAGTATAAAATATGTTTTCTGTTTTGACAGATTTGTAGAGCCCTGCATGTGGATATGCATAATTATGGTTTCATGTCTCATTGTAACAGCAAATACTAAATTTACACCATTTTATATTACTTTACATGATTGCCAGATATCTCAATTTTAATGATCCAACCCGTTTTTAAATTATAACACCTTACGTGTTTTGTTACAGTCAGAATACAATAGTTTCAATTTGCTTCTGTTTTCTTTCTCATACTTCTGTTTCCAACATATTGCGGGGAAACATATCACATTTGTGCTGGAGATTTCTCTGTCATGGTGGATGGATGTCTCTAAGAAAGGTGCCTGCTTCGATATACTTGTGAGTGGCAGATTCACTTATTCATGTCTAAAACTAGTTGACATCTTTCGCAAATGTATTGAAAAAAATATACATATAACATTTGCAGTATGTCATTTAACTCAACGCTGTATATCTTTTTTAAAGATATTTCTTGTTTCAGAGAGTTTCAGTATTGCAGTCCGGTAGTCGGATTTAACGTTGAGTTGATATTCTATTAATTCCGGATATGTTTCAGACCACTGAATAGAATAATAACCACACCATGGCGGCAAATGGTATTTTAGTCTATATTGCCGTACACCAATGTTAATAATGATATTGATGCGTGCATCGTTCTGTTGGGAGTTCAAAACAAAAGTTTGACTAGTAAGAATGGCAAGTAAAGAGAAAAAGTTTGTACTGAAAATTTATAAAACCACGCAGTACAAATACACCACAGTTTAGACTTCTTTTAACACTCTCTCAAGTCTGTTGACGAAACGGTACATGTTTGTAGCCCACTGTTACACAGAACTTAGAGGAATTGCATGTATGTTTATAAATAAACGTTTAGGTATAGATAAACCATGTATTTTGGGCCGTGACTAATTTATGCAGCAAAGTTGATTAATCCTAAAAGGGTAGGTATATATAGGCAATGCCAATATAAGTTAAATAACTGATTTCATAAATTAACCGAATACGTGGCCCAATAAATACGGCGATGTTTTACGATGCTTACTTTCTAGGTTTGATCCGTGGTATCGTCACTTTTTATATTTTCCTAAAATCGTTTGTTTAAGTTATATAGCACGGATAATTTGACATGATCCCATGAATATATTACAAGGTTCTTGCGTTGAATATCTTTTCTGCCACCGTGATTTTGTGGGGGGATTGGAGAAATTCATACCCTATACTCCGTCCCTGAGACATTATTGACACTTATAAAAACTCGATACATCCGGACGCTACACACCTGCCCGAAAGTGAAAGTATGCCAAATTGTCAACATTTCGATAAAAGGTCACCGGAGATGACGATGTGACAGTGACCCTTGCGCGAAAAACGTTTTAGCTTGGTAGGCCAAAGAATAAAAACTTTTTGGCGCTAAATGTCAAGGCAATTCCACAGAGAATCGAACCGCAATGGAGGGTATGATCAGTAATTTCAGTTTTGGAAAACCTTCGTCCAAAGCCCTCTTTAAAGGGTGCCAGCGGGCCCAAAGACCTGTGCACGACCTTGGGCCGTACTATCATTAAGTCTGGGATGCATGTGTACCCATGACAGATAAATTCCCGACTATGGGCATTTAGGTCGTAATCTATGGAAGGCCAAAATTGCAATCCCGCCCAGTCGTCAACCAACACATCAAGTGAAGTCGAAAATCTTTGACACGAGTTTAAGCATTTAATTCAGTAAAAAATACATTAATACTTGGACTGAAGAAAAGAAATGAAATAAAACAGCGGAACATGAAAAAGAACTACATGTAGAACGAAAAGTAAAAATAAATAATTATGTAAAAAAGATGAAAAGGCTTAAACATGTCTTCATATTCTAGACAAAAAGAAACAACCAAAGGGCCGAACGCACTAAAGTTGTTCGAATGAATGCAAAGTAAGTTTAAGGTGTATTTTTCTTATGTTTAATTGTAGATTTATTTGTACTGGAAGATATATAGGATCCGTCATGAGTTGTCTTTGGAGATCAACATTTCTTAAACGAGTCTAGAAAACACATGTTATTAAGCGAGCCTTTGGCGAGCTTAATACTTTGTTTTCGTGACGAGTTTAAGAAATGTTTATCTCAAAGACAACGAGTGACGGATTCTTTTTATCACATTACCATAGTTATGTAGTCAATACAACTTAATAAGAACGCATTTAAGTCGGCGACGTTACTTTTTCGCGCCGAAAAGCTGGTGACATCACACATTTGTTTTCACACGTGTTGGACAACATGTTCCGTCATTTGTTCTCATGTGTTTATGTGATAAATAGCTTTCTGGCATGTTTATTTATATTGATCTAGAAGTTTAGACTAGAAATCTTCCAAATGTGCCATTTTAAAAACAAATCATACTGTCACATACAGCGTACACATCTATAATGGCTTATCAGTCAATGTTTTGCCCTCAGCAGATCATGTGACCCAGTAAATGATATACATGGTTTATAAATAGTAACGGTGAAATCGTTCTATTTATTGACCGGGTGGTAAACTTATGCAACACTTGACCAGAGACATTCATTCAGAAGCATGGTCTCAATTATCTAGCGAAAAGGCTCTGTAGTATATATGCTGCCATTGATGAATTGTTTTGCATGACCGGTTTACATCCGCGTCGGTAGTTCCGCAATATTTGTGGCTGACCGCGGGTTTACTATTGCAAAGGTGGCGCTGCCTAGCGGCGGCGTAGGAAGAAAAGTAGTTTCATCAACTAAACTAGGGCTGATTGTTAAAACATGTGTATAAAATTAGATGGGGACGAAACACAAATAACGGATACGGTCTCGACGTTCGGCGGGAAAAATTTATATAACAGAGCTGGGAAAAGGGTCGTCCTAACGGTAGACACAAAATATTGTAAATAATGAAAAATAAGCACAGTCACGTTAGATTAGGAGTTTCTAACGAATGTTAAAACCATGAATTTCGTAAAGTTCGTCTGCCTAACGGGTTACTTTTAACAGTGAATTGTTTATCGACCGTCAAAAATCATTAGTCATTTTACAGCGCGTAAGAATTTATGTTCACAAATACAGTTATTATTCGAAAAAAAACTTTCAAAAAGGTCACACAATACAAAAAAAAGATAATTCAATTGTAATAAATAAATTTTCTGAACAATGATTGAAAATCACGATATTGATTGATATTTGCTGGCATTTGTTTCTTGCTCGGGTGAATTGGTCGTGAAGAAATTACATAGTTAAAATCGTAGTGATTTCTGAGATGGTATGTAATACGAAAACTGGTAGTTGAGTAAAAATGTAGTTGAGAAAAATTATGCAGTCAACAGGACTTGAACCCGCATTTCCTAGCATAAAAACAAGCTCTCTACCGATTGAGCCAGCGATGCTGACAATATCAGGTCATACAAAAATATATATCAAATCATTTTAAAGGCACCCCGGCCAGGTATATTAACACACCATGACTAAATAGTGTAATCTCCCGTTACGGCTCAAAGTTAGTGGTCCATCTATATATACACACCGATTCCTTTCCTGTTTCAGTTGATTGATTCACTAAACGTTAGTCTTTCCACTCGCACTGTACTAGTATTCTTATTACTTGGGGGGAGTATTGCTAATACATACCGATTCAGGAATCACTACGATTTTAAACTATGTAGTTTCTTCACAACCAATTCATCCGAGCAAGAAACGTGTTCCAGCCAATCACAACCAAAATCATAATTTTCAATCATTTTTAAGAATATTATAGTCCCTAGCAATTAAATTATTTTTTATTTCTTTGTAATACGAGATCATTTGGAATGTTTGTTTTTGTGAGTTAATGTATTTGTGCGAATAAATTCCTACGCGCTGCAAAGTCACTAATGAATTTTGAGGGGTGATAAAAACGTCAATGTGAACGTAAACGGTTGAGCAGACAAAATTTACACTGTTTGGTTTCATTATGTTCATTTAACAGTTTAGCTAAACACTCTTATGTGTGCTTATTTTTACTATTTACAACTTTTTACGTTTGTTGATGGTACGGATCGACGTTTCATCCATTAAATTACCTCAGATCTTCAGCTACATAGTTTGCGTCTATTTTTATCTTTACCCAAGCGCTGTTGTTAACACATTTCCCGCCGAGATCGAGTCTACGCCGGTTATTTGTGTCTCGTCCCCTTTCTGAATCGTTTGCGCTACTCGTACTATATCTAGTTCGTATGTAGCTAGAGTTAAAGTATATGGAATTTGGATTATGTGTAGTTTTAGTTGCTTGTTTTTACCACTTTATGATATTACCACTTTTCAGCTTACGACCGATTCAACGACTTTAGGCCAAAAAATGTCCTCCGCAAATAAATAGTTCTATGTTTTGTATGCTACGAGGTTACTCGTACCGTTTAACCTGATTTGTTTACATCATCTATTTTTTTATATTAAGACAAACAATTATTATCAGACTTTATTTTTAAAGAATATTTTATAGAAAATCATTCCGCATTTACCTATTACGGACTACATTCCTATTACCAAAGACCTAAACACAGAGATCTTTGCTATTACCAATTTTTATCATCAAGACAAAAAATGTAATCCCACGGTCATCAACATATCTAATACGACTGCGTCATGTTTTATAACCTGCTCTATATTGAAAGTCAGTCACATTCGTTCATGTTAAGGGCAACAAAGTATTATATAACCTTTTTAAATAGGTTGTTTTAGTTAAAATCACTCCGCCGCTGTTTGTAGACGATGACCTAATAATGTGGTGCTACTAAAAGCCGTCTATTACAGTCGAATTCCGTCTTTTGCGATCGAAGGCCGTCGAAGTTTAAACAAGAAATATCTTTTTAAAAAGATATACAACGTTGAGTTTAATGGCAGTCTGCGATTGCTACATGTATTTTTTCAATACATTTGCGAATGTAATTAATTTGAATTGGTTTATATACCAAACAAAACGCTGTACATTTTTGTATTATGACAGACAGTTCCCGTTATTTATATAAAATAAAGTAACAGTTAATGTGGGATACTGGAAAACATGCGCATATTAAAAAAATAACTTTGAAAATGGTCGGCCACACATAATATATGTGCAATAATGAAAATTATAGATGCCATGTTTTCTGACCGGGAATTTCACGGGCGAGAAAAGGTAAAAGTTCAATTTGCGTTATAATCGATCAAATTTATTATTGTTTGAAGTTTTACAAACTAGGCAAGCTAAGCCTTCCGTCAATGTTATCGCTGTTAAAATCAAAGTACTGAATTACTACTACTGGGGGAAAACGCAATTCTGGGTATGAATTTATAGGGTTTTACATTTAATGGTAATGAATTTCAAAACAAATGTTAATATTGTGCAAGGTTTCTGAGACGCGATAGCAGCTGAATCATTCAAATTACACCTCAACGGACCCATCACAATACTAGAACTCATAAAGGCAATATACCTGCTGTAGAAAAAAAACTAGAAACTAAAAAGTGCGTATACAGAGTCCTTATTCCATAATTAGGTCACAAACCACTAAATATAATTGTTCTTTAGCTCAATGTAAAGTGACAATTGTCAGCCCCAGATAATATCATGTTAAAGTATATGGCCAGTTCACAGAAAAGCAGTATGTTGCAGCTACAAAATAAGACCAAAAAAACAGGGGGTCATGTTTAATATAAGAAAGATTTTGTGTGTCAAAGGCGGTAGACAAATTTTTACAGACGCGCGGACCGATCCAATGTGGGTTTTACCCTACTCTACTTTCGCTTTGTCAAATATGCCAAAATCTCAAAATATTCAAGATGAAACACATTCACTCATTCAACTACATGTATACAGTACATTTAAACTCAATAAGATGATTCCAGTTCCATTTTGTCAAGGCATATCACCATTTCCAAGCAAACAGAAGTTTCTGTAAGGACTATTTGAGTGTATCCGATTTTTGGTCGCGTATGCATTTAGTGGTTTATAACCTAATTATACCCGCGTACGAACTGGATATGGTGCGAATAGCGCGAACGAATAAGATGGGGACGAAACATAAATAACTCATATGGTCTCGACTTTTGGCGGGAAAATTTATGTAACAGCGCTTGGGAAAGGGTTGTTCTAACGGTAGATCCAAACTATTTAGCTGAAGATCTCTGGTAAGTTAAAGGACGAAACGTATATCAATACTATCAACAAATGCAAAATATCATAAATAGTAAAAGACTAGCACACGTTACATTAGAAGTTTCTAGCTGAACTGTAATACGAATGTTAAAACCATGAATTGTGTTAAGTTCGTCTGCTCAACGGGTTACTTTTAACAGTGACATTTTTATCGCCCCTCAAAAAGCATTAGTCATTTTACAGCGCGTAGGAATGTATACGCACAAATACATTTTCTCATCAAAATAAGCTTTCAAAAAGTTCATATCATACAAACAAATAAAAATATATTAAATTGTTGTAAACAAAAGTTCTCATAAATGCTCGCAAATTACAATATTGGTTGAGTTTTGCCGGCACTTCTTTCTTGCTCGGATGAATTTGTTGTGGAGAAATTACATCGTTAAAATCGTAGTGATTTCAGGATTGTATATAATACAAATACTGGGGTTCCCCCAGTAAAAATGTTCAAAAGTTAAAAACAGAGCCATTTTTCCCGAACTTAAATATCCCGTGCATAAAGAATGAATAACCATTCATGTTGACTCGTGTTTACACAAGCATGAAGAAATTATTCAATAATTGGTTACTTATTACTACATATCATTAGCTTTAATATGATATCAAAATCGTGAACCAGAAATAAAAAAATAATACTTAATATGCGGAGCCATTTCATTCTTTACATTTTGTACTAATATCCGTAGGGGCGCCGTTCTACTGGAATTACCTATGTGAATTTATACTTATTTGTTACATGTATATTGAAGTACATTTGTATTATACTTAAAACGTACTACCGGTTTAATGTAAGGAAGTATTGGGGGCAGTCCGTCCATTTTACGATTGTAATTAATTCAGAATAAATTGTGTGTACTATTTCATGATGTTGAGTGAAAAGTAAAAAAAAATGTCATGTTTGTTTTGTATTTATCACAATCTAGTATAAGCAATTTGTAACTTGTACTTGATAATAATTTAGTAACTTGGCCAAGCAATGATTCGTGTGTGTATTCTATATATTCCCGTGGCAAAGTTTTCAAATAGATCAGACGGTTTTCTTAAACTACACTGTAAAATTAACACCTAATTACGTATACATGATGAGAGCATTATAATCAACATAATTACGACACGACATCTCGATTAAAATCCAAGACGGCATTGTACGTGTTGCGAGTTTTTAACCCATCCGAAATTTGGTCACCCCTGTTCGATTGAGATTTGTGTGTACAGGAAGTGTTTTTTCGGGGTACTCTGAAGACGTGAATGGAATTGGCAAACTCATTAAAAAAATATTTTTGTTGTTAATAAATTATCTTTTATTTTCTAATGATGTTTAAAAATGTTCCTTGAGATAACCGAAGGCCAGCTTACACAACATTAAACGCGATAGGGGAGGTAAGAATGCTAGCGCGCGAGATAAAGGCGGTCGGTTAGCATTTTAGACTGTCCCTCGCAAACGGAAGAAGTTGTTTCATTCGACTGCCGTCAAGTAAGTACAGCCTACAATCGTTGAAATAACTGCTTATACGATTAAAGTACTTGTTTTAAACAAGGAAAACTGTCTTTTATACACATTATTGGCGTAGGTAAACAAAGAAATCAACTTTCGATGCTAATTTGCATCATAAAGTTTGATAAACGAAGCGTATCCAAATTTGTTCGTACCCAAATTGTCAACAACAAACAATCATATGAATCAACCAACCAACCATTTATTGTGAATTAATTATCAACAATCATTCTGTGTTAGATGACCATGTTAATTGATCTTATAATGTAGGACAACTGTCTACTGCTGGTTTGTCAATACAGATCTCCGTGAAAAAATATGAGAATTGACCAAAATACAAACAATGTAACTTTTCATGAGTGCTTTTATGATTATTTATAAGAAAGTTTTTTTGGAAAAAAAGACATAACAAGTCCGAAGAAGTGACAGATGTCCCAAGACCCTTCAAAGAACCCTCAGATCCAGTTAAGGTCTGTGTTGGTTGACCCGCGTTTAACAAAGTTTCTGTCGTGTAGATCGGTATTCATCTGTCCCTCTGCTGAGACTGTCCATTACAGTATGTAGCTGCCATGTGACCTCCGGTGTGATGCCATCATAAGAGCTGTCATTGACCTAAGCGGTATCAACAATATTTTTAACCAATCGATTATCGATTCACATTTTAGAATATTTACCATATCGACATTACCGGTTAAAACCCGTTGTCTGGGATTACGGAATTAATTGAGCGATAATGTGCGAGATATTCTGAATGTACGTCAGGGGGAAACTGATATAGCGTATAGAGCAACTAGGTACAAAAATCGCGATTATTTTAGCCAAAAGATAAGAATTAGAATAAAGTCTTACTTGAACACATTGACAACATTATTTTACGACCTCGCTGACAATATTTTTGCCTCAATAATATGTTTAACTTGAAAAATGCGTATATTTTCTCACCATCGGTATCGAGCTTCGAAAGCGACAGTGTAGAATAAAATTCTGAATCTAATACTTTTTGACAGGGGGGTGGCTGCATTAAGCGAATAGAGCAACTAGGTACAATAATCGCGATTATTTTTGCAAAAAAGGAAGATTATGTGAAGTCTATATAGTTACATTGTGACTCACTGAACTTATGTAATGCTTAACTTTTACTCCGGCACTTGGGGGTTATGTGCGTGTGGACTGGCCATACGGCTTACAAAGACGCATCGCCATCAACAGCCATTTCTCTGTAACTTGCATGTAGAATTTCATGGAACTTAATCAAAATAAATATGAACAACTATACAGTACTTTGATGATGCCTGTCAGGTGTTTTTCCTTTGACAGTCATTTACCTTGATTTATTAAATATTTCTGTCTGTCCTTCCGTCTGCAGCCATTTTTCTACTAACTGGTACATTTTTAAGCAACTTAAAATAAAAAAGTCATGATGCCCGTCAAGTTTGTTTAAGTTGGTAATTTTCCTTAAGAGTTATTACCCTTGATTTACAGTATAATTCACTCTGACCGTCCATTCGCATTCCTTTCTTTGTAACTAGCTTGTAGAATTTCATGAAACATAAAATGAATATGAGCACCCAATTACTGTGATGATGACTGTCAAGTTATCATTATTGGTAAATTTTCCTTAGAGTTATTGCCCTTGATTTGTTGAAAAATTTCATCCGCCAGTCCATTTGCATTCAGTTCTTTGTAATTAGCTGGAAGAATTTCATGTAACTTAAAATGAATATGAACACACATTCTGTCTGTCAATTTTCTTGAGTTGTCACCCTTGATTTATTGAAGAATTACCTCCGCCCGTCCTTTCTTAGTCATTTCTTTGTAACTAGCCGGTAAAATTACATGAAACTTAAAACGAAAATGAATGCTCACACTAAGATGATGCCAGTCAAGTTTTGTTATTGGACAATTTTCTTTAGAGTTATTGCCCTTGATTTAATGAATAATTCACTCTGCCCATCCATTCACATTCATTTCTTTGTAAATAGCTGGTATGATTTCATGAAACTTAAAATGAATAGGAACGCTCATACTGTGATGATGTCCGTCAAGTTTTTAGCTCACCTGAGCACTCGTGAACATGTTTTACCTAATCTACATGAAACTTGGTCACAATGTTTGTCGCTTTGCAATCTAGGTAAAGTGCGTAACTAGGTCATCTGGGGTCAAAAACTAGGTCACCAGGTCACTGATTCTGCCTAAACTGCTGGTCATATGGTGAGCGCTTTAGAGCCAATGGTCCTCTTGTTTTATTAGTCAATTTTCCTTGAGTTATTAAAATTCTATCTGAATTTCATGAAATGTAAAATAAATACAAACTGTATGAACAACCATACTGTGAAGATGCCCCTCACTAATAACTGTAATGAGTTATTTTGATATAGTATCAATGGATGATTGAATCCCCTTTAGGCAATGCCTTAGTTCATATTATTTGACAATTTTACGTCCGTCAATTAATCCATGGACCAAAAATACGGGAATAACTCGGCCTTGACTGAGAACGTGACATTTCACACGTTTTCCTCCATACATGATACAGGTAAAATAACTATAAAACCCGATCTTAACGTATTTAACGCAAAATTATCAATATCGGTGAAATCATATTTGTTCGCTCCTGCTTATCGCATTATTAGTCTAGGAGCTGGTGACCAAAATTTCAATTTTCATTTACCCCATCTGGTAGAAAAAGTCTGTTGGTATTTTTGAATAATATAGACAGTCAGGCTTTGGAAATAGGTGGATGCCAGATCTGAAAGTGGTGCAGATTTTTTTAACAGCCCAACAACTCTTGCTTCGGAACAAATTTACGAAAAGACCCGATGTCCTATGTTCTGGTGTTAAATTTTTGTTTATGTATGTATTGCAACATAATAAAATGGATATTGTTCATTTGATAATGTACATCAAAAAGACATACAACATGGACCAGTTTGAGTTCAAGGTCAAGGTCAATTCAAGGTCAAAGTCAGAAAAATAGCTAAAAATGAATATTTGCTCTCTATCTGTCTCAGTATAGCATGTGTTTTGAATTGAATTAGGTTATAAAAATGATAGTTGTTTGTTAGTACATATTCTCTCATTTTAAGCCATTTGTTTGATTAAAAATATTGTCATAACAGCCATTTTTATGCATTTGCATGTTGGCCGAGATGGCATTCTTACGAAGGCCCCTAGCATTCTATGATCTAATGTGATTTGTTTGTTTAAGTATGTAGTGTCTCATATTTACATGGATATTATTTATATGATTATATACATCAAATGAACATACACCTAAGACAAATTTGAGGTCAAGGTCAAGGCCATTACAAGGTCAAAGTGAACAAAAAAGCTGAAAAAAGTAAAAATTGATATTTCCTCTCAATTTTTCTTAATATAGCATATATTCTTAATTCAATTTGGTTATGAATATGATAGTTGTTTTGGTTAGTACATTTTCTCTCATGATAAGCCATTTGTTTAATTAAAAATGTATCATTTTTGAGAAAAAAACATCAATTTTATGCTTGCCAACATAGCATTTGTACGAAAATCCCTGGAATATTATTTTCTAAAATGATTAGCTTGTTTTCGTATCCAGTGTCTCATATTTGTATGGATAATATTAATTTGATAATATAAATCGAATTGACATACACCTAAAACCAATTTGAGGTCAGGGTCAAGGTCATTTCAAGGTAAATGTGAGAAAATAGCTAAAAAATGATATTTTTCCCTATTTTTCTTATTCTGACATATGTTTTGAATTTTGTTTGGTTATTAAAGTGATAAATGTGTTGGTTAGAACATATCCTTCTCTCATTATAATTTATTTGATAGAAATATTATTAAAAAGGCTATTGTTATGTACCAGGGTGTTGGCAGGGATGGCATTATATTTTATTCAAAATGGACATGCATTTAAATGAATATATGTATAGATATTAGGGACTGTATCATATGTAGAATAGTCCCTTAAAGTATTGACAAGTTCAATGTCATCTAAGGTCAACAGTACACTTATTGTATGTGCAATTTTAATTTGTCTCACTTTGTATGAAATTGGCTTTATATAAACCTGACTAAACGACCATTTGATGAAGTTCACGAATGTATACACACTTATACATGTTAAAACAACAAAATGTCTGTTTTCGTAACAGCCGTTGATCATTTATATACACCATTCCCTCAGAGGGGCGATTTTGTTTTAAGGGGTGCCATACGTGATGATGCAAACTACACGTATCAATAAAAGGATTCCCAGACCCTTGTGAAACCCATCAGCATCTACTATTTGTAGCTCTCTAGAAAACGGTTGCTATTAGAAACATTCACACATACCCCGTGGCGTACTCACAACCACATAATACAGCAATCCCTTTGCGCAATGGTATATTCATCGTTGCAATGTGCAGAAATATCAAGCATTATTTGGTTATCACCACAACATAATTCAGCCACCCATGCCCTACAGGGTATCACTGGTGAGTATGGAAGTCATAGGCCTCATGAGGTAAACGTCAATGTCAAGTACATCTCAGACACTGTGCGGTACATATCTCCGCCAGGTACCGACATCCCAGTACATATGTGGTACACATCACTGCAGGGTACAGGCATCACAGGTTCTATGTGGTATGCACCATTACAAGGTACATATTAGTTTATACTAATTTAATTAAGGTCGGTGGTGAAACAAGTTTTTCCAACTTATATTAATCACTCTCGACCCCTCATACCTGATGTTATCCATCGCCACAAGGGTATGAGAGAAGAGAAGCCAGATTCCCTTTTATGCTGAGCATCTAGCAAGGGAATTTCTGGTACCATTTTTATTCCGTCTTTGGTATGACGCAACCAGGGATCGAACCCGAGACAAGGTACAGGTATCAAAAGCCCTATGTGGGTACACATCACTGGAAAGTGCAGGTATCCTATACCAAAGAAGGTATTTACCGCATGACAATATAATATTCACCGACCGTACCCAGTATTACCTTACAATACAGCTAGACTCTATATAAATATACTGTAATGAATTAAGGGGTGCCATACGTGATGATGCAAACTACACGTATCAATAAAAGGATTCCCAGACCCTTGTGAAACCCATCAGCATCTACTATTTGTAGCTCTCTAGAAAACGGTTGCTATTAGAAACATTCACACATACCCCGTGGCGTACTCACAACCACATAATACAGCAATCCCTTTGCGCAATGGTATATTCATCGTTGCAATGTGCAGAAATATCAAGCATTATTTGGTTATCACCACAACATAATTCAGCCACCCATGCCCTACAGGGTATCACTGGTGAGTATGGAAGTCATAGGCCTCATGAGGTAAACGTCAATGTCAAGTACATCTCAGACATAAGGTACTCACCACCATATAATTCAGTCATCTCATGCCGGACACTTAACTAACCATGACCCTATGATAAACTCACCGCCACGCTGAGCAGTCATATATAATACAGGGCTCTCACTATCAACTTTTGTTACTCATTACAACCAAATACAGATCATCCAGGTCCTTTGGAATATACTCGTTCAACCCAGTTCCTAACCACCACTAACCACTGCAATGTACAAACGATGTCCCAGACGCTATGTTTATTCGATGCAACGGAATATAGTCATCCCAGAATAAGTATTACCAAAGCTGAGTATAAGCATCTCAGGCTTTATGGAGTATTCACCACGACATAATATTCTAAAAGCCATCTAACACCGTAAGTGGGACACACATCACCACATAATTATGCCATCCCTGGTCCTACGGGATACTTATCACTATCAAGTTCAGCTATCCCTACCATCATATGTATCACAAGGTACAGATACTCAAGATCATACCGCAACATGTATGGCCATACCAGGCCGTAAGGGGTGGTTCCAAACTCGGAATAGAGTCAATTACATCACAATATGCAAGTACAGATATCCAAAGGCATGTCGGGTACTAAAAATTGACTGGTATTGCCTTTCATCGCCAGGCCTAGAGCCTAATATTGTTTATGTTAAAGTTAACATAGCCTGGTATATACAGGGTGTAAAAAGGAACGTTAACAGTTCCTCTGCCTATTTATCAAATTCCTACGTTCTCCTTTCACAAGGAAAACTTTACTTGAAAGTAAGGGTACCTACCTGTCACTGGTACAGTCATTCTGAATTTTACGTACCACCACGTAGTTCAGCTATGGAATGTCAAATGGGATACTCACCACCAATTAGTACAGTAATATCTGGTCTTTGTGGAGATGTATCACTGCAAAGTACAGGCACTTATGTCCTATGAGGGTATTCACAACCACTGGGTAGAGCTATCCCATGTCCTTATGGGTGTTTACTACTGCAGCGTACAGTTAACCAAGGCTCACCAACCAGTACAGCCAAATGTATTAGATCCTTAGGGTTACTTATCGCCACTAAATGGAGATTTTCTATACTATTGAGATGCTCACCACCATCGAGTATAGTCAGCCATAGACCCTATCGTATACACACCACCATCTAGTACCGACAAATCCGTACCAGGCCTTAAGATATTCTCGCCACCACAGAGTACATCCACCCGGTCCCTATAGGGTGACTAATATTTCTTGGCACAGCCATTCCTAATACCTGGTACACAGACCATTACTTTGACCCCTGACCTCATAATCAATGGAATTCAACTACTGACGGTGACCAGGCTTTCTATGAAGTTTGAAGATCCTAGTTCCAGAGTGTCAAGGGTGAGGATTCTAGAACTAAGCATTGGTAGGGTATTACTCAGAAACCATGTGATCTACCGACAAACCGACACTTGGTCGACCGACTTGTCCTTGAAATGTCATTGACCTCGACCTCGAAGTGTTCAGTTTTTTATTTCCACTTAGAGAAAGACATTGAGTTAACAAAGTTCATACAAATATTCAATAATACTGAAAGAAATTAAACTCATATCTGAATACTAGTATTATTGATAGCAGCTAGCAATTTAAGAACCCCATCTCGGTTAGCATGCATTTGCGTAAAATGGCAGTTTTACCAATTAAATTGTATCAGTATTTGTTATTAAACCAATCACTTATAATGAGAAAATATGTGCTAACCACTACATCTATCACTTTCATAACCAAAATTAAATTCAAAACATACGAGAGAATAAGGAAAGTAGAGAGGAAATATCTAGTTTTACTTTTTTAGCTATCATTTTCACATTGACCTTGAAATGACCTTGACCTAAAATTGGTCTTGGGTGTATGTCCATTTGGTGTATATAATCAAATTAATAATATCCATGCAAATAGAAACACTTCATACGTTAACAAACTAATCACGTTAGATCAGATTATGCCATGGGGTTTTCGTACAAATGCCATCTCGCCAAGCATAAAATGGCTGTTTATTTCAAAAAATGATACATTTTAAATGGCTTATCATGAAGGAATACGAACTAAACAACACAACTATCATTTTCATAACTAAAATGAATTTTAGATATATGCTTTGTTAAGAAAAATTGAGAGATAATATCATGTTTCCTTTTTTTTAGCTATTTTATTCACTTTGACCTTGAAATGACCTTGACATTGACCTCAATTTTTTCTTAGGTGCATGTCCATTTGATCTATATAATCATATGAATAATATTCATAAAATATTAGACACTACATACGTAAACAAACAAATCACATTAGATCATAGAATGCTAGGGGCCTTCGAAAGAATGCCATCTCGGCCAACATGCATATGCATCAAATGGCTGTTATAACAATAGTTTTATATTTTAAATCAAAGAAATGGCTTATAATGACAGAATATATACTAACAAACACAACTATCATTTTTGCAACCTAATTAAATTCAAAACACATGCTATACTGAGAAAGATAGAGAGCAAATATTCATTTTTAGCTATTTTTCTGACTTTGACCATGAATTGACCTTGACCTCAAACTGGTCCATTTTGTATGCCTTTTTGATGCACATTATCAATTGAACAATATCCATGCAAATATGTTGCATTACATACATAAACAAATACTTAACAGCAAAACATAGGACACCGGGTGTTTTCGTAAATTTGTTCCAAAGCAAGAGTTGTTGCCCCTGTTAAAAAATCTGCACCACTTTCAGATCTGGCATCCACCTTTTTCCAAACCCTGAATGTCTATATTATTCAAAAATACCAACAGACTTTTTCTACCAGATGGGGTAAATAAAAATCCATTTTAAGGCTCTTTTGAAATCTGGCTCCTGGACTATATCGTTTATTTGTTTTTACCCCGGTCTGCGTCACATCCGTTAAGGGAGGTTACTCTGCACGCACTATAATCGCTAAATTGAAAGGGTGTATAATTACAAAAAAGCTTCCCTAAATACTTGGGATGAACATATTTACATTACATCATACTGTTATAAAGTTATAAAATATTCTATCATAGTACAGACAATTAATGAGTTGACTGCACACTTAATATACGAAATAAAGAATGGTCCTTAGAAACATGCATTTTCACATTATTGTATTCTTCTCATTAAAAAACTAAAGTGCTTACCCTAAGTTGATCTGAATGATAAAATATTATGTTTGTGTTCATTTTGAAGCGCATGATCTATTGATGTCAAGATAGA
Source organism: Spisula solida (assembly GCA_947247005.1). NCBI lineage: Eukaryota > Metazoa > Mollusca > Bivalvia > Venerida > Mactridae > Spisula > Spisula solida. The sequence continues at coordinate 13,331,078 of OX365953.1, read as the reverse complement.
ACATGGTCATATATTGCTAATTATGCATGTTGTTTTACATGATACAAAATAATGTTAATTTATTCAGTATCAGAGTATTCATGTGATCAAACATTTTTTCCAACAAACTAATTATTTGCATTTTTTTGTGTTTAAAAATTCAAAACCAATTCAAAACAATCATGGTTCTTTTAACACTTCACAGCCCTTGTTTACATTGCTTGATCAACCTTCACATAGCCTGCAGCAGACTGTATTGATGACATATACTATATATAATTGTGAATCGTAGCTAGCTACTCATTTTGACTGGTATAGTAAGAGGTCGCATAAAGTTCAACACTGTAATTTTTCTTGCTCAGAGTACACTGCACCACTAAAGTTATGGTATAACAGACATACAGGCGATTATAGTACTATAAGTTTAGCACAAGAGAAAAATGCAATAATTTAAAATCGGGCATAACCTTTTGTGAAAAGAATACAATCAATTTTTACTTGGGGGATTTCCCCCAAGTATTGTTATATACCAACTTTTGAAATCACTACGATTTTACCCATGTAATTTCTCCACAACCAATTCATCCGAGCAAAAAACGAGTTCCAGCCAATCTAACCAAAATCATCATTTTCAAGCATTTTTAAGAACATTTGTCCCTAGCAATTAAATTGTTTTTTATTTCTTTGTATTGCGAGAAATTTTGGAATGTTTCTTCTGTGAGTTCATGTTTTTGTGCGAATAAATTCCTACGCGCTGTAAAATGACTAATGATTTTTGAGGGTTGATAAAAATGTCGCTGTTACAGTACCAGGTTAAGCAGACGAAATTTACACTGTTTGGTTTCATAACGCAAAATATTTAGCCGAAGATCTGAGGTTAATTTAGTAGATGAAACGTCGATCAATACTATTTATCAATGCAAAATATTGTAAATAGTTAAAAATAAATACATTATAACAGGAGTTTGGTGCTAAACTGTAATATTACAGTTTAGCACCAAACTCCTGTTATAATGTATTTATTTTTAACTATTTACAATATTTTGCATTGATAAATAGTATTGATCGACGTTTCATCTACTAAATTAACCTCAGATCTTCGGCTAAATATTTTGCGTCTATCGTTAGAACGACCCTTTTCCAAGCGGTGTTGTTTACACATTTCGCGCCGAGATTCGAGACCATATTGTTTCGTCCCCTTTATGAATCGTTCGCGCTATTCGTACCCGAGTTATGGAATTTTTACTAAGTGTAGTTTTAAGTTGGTTTTTTTGCGACAATTTATCCCCTATCCAATTACTTATATTATTTTTGTTTACTGTCGTCAAACATTATTTATGCAGATGCATGATGTAACCATTTACTGTTATTCTTAGTCTTTTTAATACTTTTTCTCAGCTAAAACTAGGTATTTCAGCCCACCTTTATAGTTGAAACTAGTTCATTGAGTTTTTCATGGACGGATTGCCTAAATAGGTCTGTTAGATGAAATTAAATGAGTCAGCTTTCCGCAATATTTCTGATATTTTTTCACAATATTCCCACTTGTTAATCCAATACCATTTAAGGTAATTTTTAATAGATTACTAAGATTTGCGTTATCCCCCAAGCAACAGTACTTCAGTACTTTGATTTGTATTTCATTCACCCCAGAGATATTTATAAACATTATATTGGTTGTTAAGTACGTCAACATTCAAGCCAGACAGCTAACGCTGAAAAAACGTTTTTAGGCATGTATATACGTTAGGTTGTGGTATTTTATGTGAATACATGTATATCTGTCAATAATAAAAACCGAAATATCTAAAAAAAAAATGTTATATGTTGAATGTATAATCCAAAAACTGTACGATGGCAAATCCATTGAGAGAGCTTGGGTTGGACTAAACAAGAGTCGAATCTAGATAAAGGCTGCGAAGCGAAAAATAACCGTTTAAAGCAATTAAACGTTATATTATCGTCACACATGCCAAGATATATATATTTACAACTAATTAAAATCGAAATACCTAAAAACAATATGTAAAATGGTGACTTTATCACCAAAAATACCACGACGATTGGAAGTTTTATACGGTGGTCAACCTTGAAACATCTATATAACGTCTCTGGCAGGAAGTCAGTTAGTTATAAGTAGAAGTATTCTACTGTGGTCAACACTATGATATCTATTTGGTCAACACTGAGTTATCTATCTAAGGGTCGGTTAGTTATAATTGGAAGTTTTCTACAGCGGTCAATCCTGAAATGCCTATTTAAGGTCTCTGAGAGGGGTCGGTTATTTGTAAGTGGTAGTTTTCAACTGTGGTCAACCCTGTAGTATCTATTTAATGTTTCTGGCAGGAAGTCAGTTAGTTATAAGTGATAGTTTTCTACTGTGGTCAACACTGATATATCTATCTAAGGGTCGGTTAGTTATAATTGGTAGTTTTCTACAGCGGTCAATCCTGAAATGCCTATTTAAGGCCTCTGACAGGGGTCGGTTAGTTATAATTGAAAGTTTTCTACAGCGGTCAACCCTGAAATATCTACATTGTAATTAAGGTTTCTAACTAAAGTCAGTTAGTTATAAATTGAATTTTTCTACTGCAGTCAACCCTGAATATCTATTTAAGGTCTCTGACAGGGGTCGGTTAGTTATAAGTGGTAGTTTTCTACTTCGGTCAAACCTGTAATATCTATTAAAGGTCACTGACAGAGGTCGGTTGGTTATAAGTGGTAGTTTTCTACTGCGGTCAACCCTGAAATAGCTATATAAGGTCTCTGACAGGGTTTGGTTAGTTATAAGTGGAAGTTTTCTACAGCGATCAACCCCCCTGTAATATGTATTAAATTTCTCTGGCAGGAAGTCAAGTTAGTTATAAGTGGTAGTTTTCTACTGCAGTCAACCCTGAAATATCTATTTAAGGTCTCTGACTGGGGTTGGTTAGTTATAATTGGAAGTTTTCAACTGCGGTCAACCCTGTAATATCTGTTTTATGTCTCTGGCAGGAAGTCAGTCAGTTATAAGTGGTAGTTTTCTACTGCGGTCAACCCTGAAAGATCTATTTAAGGTCTCTGATAGGGGTCGGTTAGTTATAAGTGGAAGTTTTCTACAGCGGACAACCCCCCTGTAATATCTATTTAATGTCTCTGGCAGGAAGGCAGTTAGTTATAAGTGGTAGTTTTCTTCTGCGGTAATATCTATTTAGGTCTGTTACAGGAGTCGGTTAGTTATCAGTGGAAGTTTTCTACTGCCGTCAACCCTGTAATATCTACTATAGGTCTCTGACAGAGGTCGGTTAGTTATAAGTGGTAGTTTTCTACTGTGGTCAACCCTGAAATATCTATTTAAGGTCTCTGACAGGCGTCGGTAAGTTATAAGTGGCAGTTTTCTATAGCAGTCAACCCTGAAAGATCTATTTAAGGTCTCTGACAAGGGCCAGTTTGTTTTAAGTAGTAGTTTTCTACTGTGGTCGGTTAGTTTAAGTGGTAGTTTTCTACTGTGGTCAACTCTGAAATATCTATTTAAGGTCTCTGACAGACATCGTTTAGTTATAATGGCAGTTTTAAATAGCGGTCAACCCTGAAATATTTATTTAAGGTCTCTGACAGGGGTCAGTTAGATATGAGTGGAAGTTTCGTACAGCGGCAGGGGTCGGTTAGTTATAAGTGGAAGTTTTCTACAGCGGTAAACCCTGAAATATCTATTTAAGGTCTCTGACAGGGGTCAGTTAGATATGAGTGGAAGTTTTCTGCAGCGACCAACCTTGAAATATCTATTTAAGGTCTCTGACAGGTGTTGGTTAGTTATAAGTGGCTGTTTTCTATAGCAGTTAGCCCTGAAATATCTATTTAAGGTCTCTGACAAGGGTCTGTTTGTTTTGGAGTCTGCTTTCGGTGAGCGAGACTTAGTCGCCACTTTTGGTGTATGTGTGTGCGAGCGTAAGTGCGTCCGTCCGATTTTGTCCGGACACTCATTTAACAAATCTTGATTATATTAGGCATGAATGTTCAACTCCATGAGGATGAGTGTCATTGCACAACCCTCAGGTTCCTATCTCAAAGATATAGGTCACAGTTGGAGGTCGAAGATCAAATTAAGGTTTGTCCGGACCATAACTTTGTTATGCATTGACCAATCATTCTTATATTTGGCAAGAAGTTAACCTCCATGAGATGGAGATCACAGGTCAAGTTGAAATTTGTCCAAACCACCCCTTTGTCATGCATTGACCAATCTTACTTATAATTTGCATGAATGTTAACCTCTATTAATTTGAGTGTCATGAGCAACCCCAAGTTCCTCTCTCAAAGGTCAAGGTCAGTGTTGGAGGTCAAATGTCAAATTAAAGTGTGTACGGATTATTTCCTATTCATACATGGTGGGATAAAATGTAACTTGGCACATTTAAGTTGGTGATTTTTTTAACGTTGTTTATCCAGCCTGCTTCCAGTATTTCAAGATATACACAGCAACAATACAAGTTTTGTAATTATGAGAAAGAATGTTACCACTCAAAGTGTCAGGAAAACAATAGTCCTGTACTGCTTGTTTGTTTGTACTGTTTTAATTCCCACTGTATTTAGTCATACGGCCCAGTAACTAATTATCTTGACACTCTCCAAGTCGTTAAAATGGTCATTGTAAATACATCCTTTGCCTGACGCTCAGCATAGTAAGTTCCATGTAACTGCTGGTTCGCTTGGTGTCTTGGGCAGAACAAATGTTTGAATGAGACTGGGCTTATCAGAACTAGAGCATAAAATGTTGATGCAATCTTTATTCGATATTGGTTTTAAAGGCATCAGTACGCAACACAAAAGTACTTTCAGTGCTTTGATTTATATTTTCTAGCGCCTCATCTTAATGGTATCGATCGACGTTGTGTCCATTTATTTACCTCATATATTCAGCTAAATAGTTTGCGTCTATCGTTAAAACAACCCTTTTCCATATTCCGATTCTATAAACACCTATATCATGACATCCGATATTTATTTTAATACCCTTCATACTCTTCTTTAGCAAGTATGCAACCTACGGTTGACTACAAATCAACACCAAAGAGTCTCAAATCATACTTCAGACCATTAATGAAGACTTAGACATTTATCAGATATAGATTACGTCAAATTTGGAAAATCCAAACAGCACAACCGAAAAGCTAAGTTGCGAATTTGCTAATATATCAAGCAAATTTAAGCTAACATGTAGATACTTATGAACTTCCAAGTTTCCACAATGGCTGTCTTTAACAAATCTGAAAAATATTTTGACCCAAAGTATATTTAACATTATATTTTGACAAACTCTGTATCATTCAACTATTATCAGACGTAGGCTTCCGGTTGAATGCATATCGGGGCTATGCCAATGTACACGATGCAAACTTATCAGCGATGAGGAATTACACATGTGTTTATGTCTCTCGATACTCCCGATCTTCTGGCAGAACTTGGTCCCAACACCTCCCGAAGGCCTTAATTTCCATCGGGAGTAAATCATCGAGGCAGCGGGACAGACGCATAAAGTAAGGACCACAACGGGAGTCATCTCCCGATCCATAGGATCCTAGACGCCTTCTTAGCTCTTAAATCCATCGGGAGTACATCCCCGAGGAACTGTCGCATATCGCCTGGAACACATCTAGAGTTTGTGCTATGCATCCCGATACTCCTTGATTTATCATGATTACTCCTGATGCCACGACTTGTCTGATGACCTCCCCGATACTTCCCCTGGACCACGAGGAACCTAATTACGATGCCTCCCGAATCTCCATCGGGCGTTCATCCCCTAGACAAAGACATGCTCAGTGGGACATAGGCTTCAAGCGTCTCAATTGATACCTCGTGGCATTAAAAGGGACCAAGAACAAGACTGAAAACTGCAAGGCGAACAGCAGTAGAGTCAGAATCTGAGTAAAAACGGAATCAATGAAGAGAACTAAATGATGAGTTAGTAAGGCATCCTTCGCTTGAAGCACCCAATGTATGAAAATGACCCTCGTATCTTGTGATGACATTTTGCATACTTCGGGTCTTTTCGTTGCCTTCAGTACATTATGGTAGCTTTCTCTTACAACAAGCTCGTTCTCTCTTAGCAACGTCTCTGAACTTGTTCGCAAACTAAAGGAAAGTAATCTATCAATATCGACTTGTTTTACTCATTAGCAAGATGTAATTGTTTGATTGTGGCATGGGTATACTACATGTAGTATCAGGACCAGGTATAATTCGACGCATCGGGCGACTTTTTCTTCCTCGCTTGCTTCTAAGTTGTGTTGTATTTATTGATGAGCTTATGATTTGTAAAGTCACAATAGAAACGTTCAAAAAGGTAATTACTAATATGTGCATTCAATACCGCCCTAATCGTGATTACTTACTACACATTGATACTGATTACAATATCAACAAACAGTATTAGCTAAGGCCTTATAAACATTATGAAAGAACGGAGTCAGGGTACGAAAAAAAAGGAACAGCAATTGGCTTAGAACAACGTTTTCTTATTCTCCAAAACGACTCTATACAGGCAACTTAAAGAACATACATATACCCGGTAGTTCGTAAACAAATACCATCTTATTAATTGAGAGGTTAATATACCCGGCGACATTTTACGTTGACGGCACTATATGTTTTCTTTGATAGGAGTTGGTGTAATATGTAATAACGGTAGTAACTACTATGGTTTGCTGAGGATTATAAGAATAAATAATACAGTTAATAAGTTCTAAACGTCATGTACAAACATATATTGTGTAATGAGACATATGTATTGCATTTTGTATAATTATTAGAAGACACTGCTTGTTAATCACTCAGATATAGATCCCTATTTCTACGCCATTTGTCATACATGTTCAATATATTATCAATATTCCTAAATTTGCAGAAGAGTTCATTAGCATAATATTAAGTAAACCAAAATCAAATTCTACAAATAATTCGTATTTGGATATAAGGAATATGTTAAATGAGTGTTTAATGTTGATTCTGACTGTATTGAGAATTTTACGTTCTGATTTCAATTTACCCCACCCACCTTTGGTGATTATTCTCGGTGAAATTAAATTATATTTATCTATGAAAATATACATTTAACGAAAGCTCTATGTCTTCTCATGATTTTGGTACAACTTGGATCTTGAAATAATAGAAATAAGGAAGATATTGCATACATTTAACAACTATACACGTAGATTTGTAACGAAAATTTACCGATTTTTGATATCGTCATTAATATTCATGAGTATGCAAATGTAATAATTTACATACAATCATTGCAAATGAAGGACCAATTCATTAGCTTCATTTCGATACCATTTTGACCATTCTACCTGTAGAATTGACCAAAATATGGTGCAATTTCAAGTTGATGTATGCTATATGCACTTAATTGACCGTTGACCTCGTTTATGACCTTCAGAGGGTTTTGCGCGTGGCATCCACCTAAACCACAGACAACTGGTATTGGGCAATTCAAAAATGGTATTGAAACACTTCTACTAAAAATGCCATGGACCATGAAAAATAAGCGACTTTTGTCCTGATGCACTAATCGGGCGAAAGTGAATATTTTCGATTGCATGAGGTACATATAAATAGTCTTCGTCAAATGATCTAACTTGATCGCTTGTATCTTTTATTTTGTTAGCACGGGCTACGGGATTCCATTTTGGAGGACGAAAGTGCGTTGGGTTCCTACAGTATTATATATACGTATAGAGCGATTTTGATTAGATCGACTGCTATGAAATTTATGGATAGAATTTCAAATTCCTGTGATAATATACATGTATACTGTCCTGCAGTATTTATAATTGAGTTTGTTAATATCTGTGCAGTACATTAAAAATAAAATAACATTTAATTTATTAAAAACATATATTTACAATTAGAATATAGTGCTTTACAACAAGCGGCTGTCTTTTAAGGGCCTAAAATATAACCAAATAATCAAAATAAATATTGTTAACTTTCTCCATATTTTAAAAATATGTAGTATGTTTGGGGGGAGGGGGACGGTTGGAACCCGTGTGCACATTTGGTCAATTATATGCCCCAGCAATGGCATGGATTTCCAGATTATTGATGTTTGATGGGTAATGGACCGACACTAGGTGTAGGCCCACACCCACCAATAGGATATTTTGTTGCCTATTCGTTTTAAATGTTTTGTGGGTTAAGGGAATTTTAAAGTTTACCCCCGGCAGGATTGTGATATAACATCACTTGATCCCGCAGCAGAGGTTTATGATAATTGAAAAGTTGGATCAGCCTCAGAACTGCAGGCACTCGGGCGGGCTGACCGCTGAATCTGAATCTCAGCCCGGCCCGTAGTCTGAGGGGGGATATCTTGTTTTGAATACTTCTTGGCCAACACACAGAACTCAGATAGTGGTACCCTCAATGAACTGCAGGGCACAAGTAAAAACTTGGCTTATTGGGTAGTGTCTATATGCACTTCATAATACAGCCCGGTGAGACTGTGACATATGAACAATAATTTGTTCCATCACTTAGGTCTCTTCCGGGCAATATGCTCTCACCCCAGGACCTCATAATACAATGAGGACTGTATCTGAGGTAAGATCAGATATATATAAAGTATAGCCGGTTTAAGTACCCATAATGACAAAACTTCTTACGTTTTATACTCAACCGTATAACAAAATATGTGAAAGTCACGTTGGATTTCTTGTAGGATACTCAACTTCGTATTCGATCATCAATAAATACTGGAAAATGAAAGGAGAGTCCGTTTACCGTATGTTGCTTTCGTAGATTTGAGAAAACCATTGACTCTGTTGATTGTGGTATTCTATATGACATCGAAAACTTATTAGAGGCAAATTACTCAAAAAGATAATAGAAACTCGAGCATGGAAGGCAGCACTCAACTTAACAAACCGAGCACAGAAAACATAATTACATTCCGCAATTACTCGGCACAATGCACAACGCATAACTGAACGGGAAAGTAAACAGCCCGAGTCCCAGTTGTCAAAAAGCACAAAGTGCTCAGTGTAAGCTATTGTGATGGGCCCGTCGTCTGTCCATCAGTCGTCAACAATTCATGCCAGGGGCGGGCCTTGTTTTCTCAATAAGAATTTTGAAAATCTTCTAAAAAAATACAAGCCCGATTTCAAACTTAATTTCACAGATATGTTTATTTGATGACCCACTCCTAAATTCCTAACGTTCATGTTGATTCCCTAAAAAACATGGCCGCCAGGGGAGGCTAATTTCCACTATATGACTATATAGAAAACTTCGTAATCTTCTTCTCAGAAACTGCAAGCCTGATTTCAATATGATTGGACAGAAATGTTCCGTAGGACCCTCTAGCAAATCCTAATTTTAACGCTCTTTGCTTTAAAACTTGGCCGCCAGGGGCGGGGCTAATTTCCACTATATGGCTATAAATAGAAAACTTCAAAAATCTTTCTGATAAACTGCTTGCCCGTTTGCAATATAATTCCTCATGAATGTTCCTTAGCTGACCCTCTACCAAATTCTTATGTAAATGTTAATTGCTAAAAAACATGGCCGCCAGGGGCGGGACTAGTTTCCACTATATGGCTATATAATAACTTCAAAAATCTTTTCTCTGAAACTACTTGCCTGATTTCAATATAATTCCATAGGAATATTCCTTGAGTGACCCTCTACCAAATTCCTAATTTTAACATTGATTGCTTAATAAACATGGCCACCAGGGGCGGGGCTAGTTTCACCTTGAGTGACCTTCTACCAAATTCATAATTTCTTTATTGATTTGTTAAAACATAATGGCTGCCAGAGGCGGGGGCTTGAACATGTTTACATAGGTACATATGGCGATCTAGGGTCATCATGGCCTTCTTGTCAGTTATTGTGGGTGGTATTGCTTAGTTGCAACTTTGTTGGTGACAAATATATATAATTATTGCTATTGCCCCCGTGAGCTCATTTGTTTTTTTCAGCAAGCATGCTCAATAACTTCATATGCAGATTCAATTGTCATTCAAATGCCTAACAACAATAACACTCACTTATGAATGCAACTAACAATACAAGAATGACAATGGAAAAAAGTATTCCCAAATCGAGGGAAACAATTTAATACATGTGTATTACTACTGTTTTTTTAATTATGATGCATTAAATTAATGTTTAAAACGCGAGTGATACATCCTCACATGTACGCTAATGCAGTTAAACCTCCCGAAACGAGTTTAAATGTCAAATATGTAATTAATGGTATGTCTCTCTTCGATGCCTACATTGGATTACACAATATACGAGATAAAGTTCTTGAGAAGACATTAGTACGTACAAATATAGCGCACAATGCTTACTGAGAGCAACGCATTGTCATTTATTCAAATTTGTTTGCGTCTGAAAACCAGATGGGAATATACGTTCATACATGAATAGAAATGGAGACAAAGGTGCGATACTTTCAATTTACAATAAAATTGAATATTTTGTAATGTTGAGTAGTGAATTTAAATATCTTACATCCCCTATCATCACATGTCTAGTATGAACATACTAAAGACAAAAATTCCAAATTGGGCGTAGACGTATTTATGACCAATTCGCAGTTTTGTGAAGTTATCAAAGTATATACATGTTCATGAATATAATACTACAAATAAGTGTGTCAGCACTACGTATCAGCACAAGTGATAGACCCATATTGTTCATATTTACGAGATTTGTCTACATTGCATGAATGAGCGCCTACCGATGAATAAAACGATTGTGCATTTCACGTCTAATCCACTAAAACAGACTTAAGGTAACTGCTTGTCTTGGGGGTAAGATCTTCTCAACCCTGAAAAATAGTGCCATTTCCATTAAAGATTGAGCAATAGGTTATACCGGTCATTCGTGTTTTGTTTTGGGTTTTACCTTGCATTGTCATAAACAACCACATATTTGATCGGTCTGAATGACGATGAGTTGAATGAAAGAAGAAGTACAACACCATTTCTACAGACAGGAATGATGTTCTGAAGGGAGTATTTCCTAACATACTCCATCTACCGTACAGTCCATGTCGCAGGTCTTGAACATTGAGGGTTCATTACCAAAAATGTGAACATATCCAAATGATTTTCGGTTAGCTTGATACCTCAGCAGTCCAAAATCGGTTGATGGACTTCCGGGTCACTTTGCCAAAATGACCTTTAGGCGGCCGCCATTATTTTAAGCAATTATAAGCTTTGGAAAAAAATAAATTATTCTTCACTTAATAGGGCTATCGGCGTGTAATATGTCTTAAAATGTTCGTATTACAACCCTGCATCTGTTAATACAATGTATATACATATTAATATGATGATAAAGTTATTAGTTCGAAATTGTTGATATTCTAAGATTTTTATTTTTTATTTTTACTCTTTGTCATTATTTTTTCTTTTGCATTTCTGATTGAGATTTGTATTTAGCCATTTTTGTTTGTTATATTCAGCCATGATATACATTGATAGATATTCACTTCAAAGGCCGAAATTGGTCAGAAATATATGACAACTGATATCTCATTAAATGGATATTTTTAAGACGCATGAATATTTTCCAATAATCTTAGGAACAACCATTAATTTTGATTTTATTATTTCAAAACTGCTTTGTTGGTTCATATTCACATATTTATACCGATGTAAAGGTAGCCGGTACTAGACCCATGCCTAATAGACTGTGTATGGTACCGGATCACAGCTAAAAGTCTTGGAGGCTTGGGTTCGGCTATTAGCACGGAATCATACACACCATGGGCCCGGCGATTTAGTATAACTTTTTTCCCAAATAATGCATCATTAGCGAATTGCATTCTTATTCAACACCAATGCATGCCCATGTTTTATGTTGTCGATTTGAAAGGTACGTTTTGATGATGTTTTAGAGGGCCATAATGAAATATATTATTATCTCAAGCGAAGGGTGCTGTATATGGCATCATCATACTTACTATCTTGGTCTATATAATTGCCATCACTGAAGTCATGTTTAAAGATTAAAAACTGCTTCGCGAATGGTTACGATACCTGTGGGGAGCGGTGGCCAAGATGTAGGGTGCGCGCTGTGGGATCGAGAGATCCCCGGTTCAGGAATTACTTATCTACATGCACATCATGGAGACAGGAATAGCAGCAAACCGTGTAGTAAGACGCATCATAGGATCTTGCATGAATATCTTCGCCTGTAAAATATGGATAGCCCATGACACCAGGACAGACACAGTGAAGTGGGGGTATCCATTTGGAGTGGATGTGTTGTTTCTGTCAGTGGATCCTTATCAGTACATGTAGTAGCTGTACTTTACTGCAGAATGTACCCCATAGTAACCAAAGTGAATTTACCATGTACCATAGAGAGAGATAATGATACATGTATATAGGAGTAGAATTTACCTCCTTGGGACATGAATGGACAGAATCATTCCCATGGGGTTAAGAATGGCTTACTTAGAGGTACGGTATACCTTAAGGATCAGGAATGACTATACCGATAAAATACGAAAGGTGCCCCACTTATATTTGAACACCGTTGAATATGCGATATTTTCATACTTACCCGATATAAATGAAATAACTCTTTTGAACCGCGTACAAGAATGTGTCGGGTAAAATATGCATTCACTGTTTGGTCCTAGAAAAATGGCGGTCTGATTTTTTTTCTCTTTTTCATAATCCAAATGTAGATTCTACATCTGTACCTAATTGGTCTAACGAAATAGACGATTCTCTACCATTTAATGACCATATATCTATACAAGAAGTCAAGAAAGCTGTAGATGCTACCAATCGGGGTAAAGCATGTGGTGTTGATGGAATACCATCTGAAGCTTTAAAAAATGATACGACTGTTTTTGCATGTTTAATTCAATATTTGTTTTAACAATGGCATTATTTCATCTGTGTAATTAACCCTATTCCCAAATCTGCAAGTCTAGATGCTAGAAACCTATTATCTTATAGGGGTATTTCATAAGCATCCTCTATATAATAATAATAATAATAAAGACTTTATTTATAGAGGCAACACAGTTGGGTATACCCAGTCTTCCCTGTGAGCCTCATTAACACATTTACATAATATGTACAGTAATAACAGAAGATAACAATCAACTATAACAACAATAACAAAAAATTATGACTTGGCTGAAAACAAATTTAGTTTAAAATGTACTGTTATGCATATATAAGGAATAGATACAGTAAGTCATTGACACAACTGGTTGGAGCTAAGACCAGGACCTAAATGATCTTTCAAATGAAAGAAATGGTTTGTTGACCACCAGAGAACCACCACTTTAGATATTTGCTTTTGAATGTGTTAACACTTTCAGATACTTTGATATCATATGGAAGTGAGTTCCACAATTTAGCACCCGAGTATGCCAATGATTTTCTGAAAAACTCAAGTCTCGGTTTTGGTACAGAAAGAAGTCTTTGTTCAAATGATCTCAATGACCTGTTGTCGCTATATGTGAATAGCTGCTCCATATAATTTGGAAAAAGGTTATTGAGTGACTTGTAAACAAGAATAGCTTTTTTGTAGTTAACTCTATCTGAAAATTTCATCCAGTTTAGTTGCAAAAATAATTCATCTGTTGGTGTATCAAAATCTTTATCCAAAATAATACGAGCAGCACGTTTTTGAAACTTATACATATCATTTGAGAGGTCATTAGTGCAATTTCCCCAAATAGAGCAACAATAGTCTAAGTGTGGAAGAATGTATGCGTTGAAGAACATTTTTCTAGTATGAATATTCAAAAATTGTTTTATTCTCATCAACAAGTATAATAAGGAGTTGCATTTTTTCAGTGTAATTTGTACCTGCGTTTTCCAATTTAGTGTATGATCAATATGAACACCAAGGAGTTTTTCTGAGGTTGAAAATTCAATAGTTTTTCCATTGAATGAAATATTTGAGTTGTGTGAATTTCTTAAAGTTTTAATAATTTGGTTTGATGGCGAGATGATCATTGCTTTAGTCTTGTCAGCATTTGCAATCATAGAGTTTCTATCTAACCAGTTTTGTATGGAACCAAGGTCTGATTGAAGATTGGTGCAGATTGAGTCGATAGTATTTCCAAATGATGAAATAGTTGTATCATCAGCAAACATATCTGATTAACAATTTGACAAATGTAAGGGCATATCATTGATGTAAATGATGAATAGTAGAGGACCTAATACTGAGCCTTGAGGCACACCAGCTGGTATCTTTTGGACACTAGAATATTTTCCCGACACACAAACCTGTTGTGATCGATCAGTTAGATATGACTGAAACCAGGTAATGGCATTAGCATCAATGTTATATAGCTGTAGCTTTTCAACTAGTAACTTGTGGTTGATAAGGTCAAAAGCCTTTGTCAGATCGAGAAAAATAGTTCCAACATGATTTCCCTCATTTATAGCCTTTATCCAGCTGTCAATAATAGCTGTCAGAGCAGTCTCGCATGAGAAATGAGTTCGAAACCCAGACTGATTTGGGTGAAGGAGTGAATTATTTTCTAAAAATAATTTCAAGGTGTTACTGACATGTTTTTCAAGTACTTTGGATAGTACAGGTAAGATTGAAATTGGTCTGTAATTACTTTTTTCTGTTTTAGGCCCCTTTTTGTGGATAGGTGTAACCTTGGCTCTTTTGAAAATTGATGGAAAAACTCCACTTGTTAAACTGAGGTTAAATATCTTCTCCAAATGTCTTGAAATGATTTTAGCACTTAATTTAATAAACTTTGGCCCTATACCATCTAATCCAGTAGATTTACTGACATCGAGGTTGTTTAGTTCTTGTTCTATAAATTTGTTTGTAATTTTAGGTATTACAAATGAAGTGTCCTGTCCAGATTGCATTTCAATGTATTCCTGAAGTTTGATTTTATCACTTTCTGAGAAGGAAGAACAGTTTTGGGGAGAAGATTTAAAAATGTCTATGAAATAATTATTAAACGTTTCTGCAGTTTCCTGAGGGTCTGAAATCTGAGTCCCCTCATCATCATGGATAAAATTTGTTTGATGATTTGTGGCTTTACCTGATAATTGCTTAAGGTTCTTCCATAAATCCTTGGCATTATTTTTATTGTTATTTATAGTCTGTGCATAATATGTTTTCTTTGCATTTGAAATTGTGGTTTTAACTTTATTTCGCCAGTATGTAAATTGTTCCCTATGATTCAACTTTTTTGCCTTATCTCTTTCTCGTGTCATTTTAAGTATCTCTGGGTTGTACCAGTCAGGTAAATGTGTATGTTTGACCCGCTTTGTTTTCAATGGAGCATGTTTATTTAACACATTGTTGAATAATGATTGAAAACAATCTAAAGCGTCATTTGGGTCTTCATATATATCTAACAAAGACCATGGTTGTTCATTAAGAGATTCTAGAAAATCTTTTTCAACAAATTGTTTCATGTTACGGTATTGAATGATATGATGTAAGGGGTCTCGAGGTGCCTCATTGGAAACTTTATGTGTGAAACACACAGGAAAATGGTCACTAATTGATAGTACTGGTATATTAATTTCAGATATATTTTCAGAAAAATTCGTGTATAGATGATCAATTATTGTTTTTGAAGTGCATGTTACTCTGGTGGGGTTTTCAACAAGTTGTCTGAGATTGAAACTGTTAGTAATATTATTCCATGCATTGTTGTTAGTTGATTGAGTAATGGGATCATAGTTGTAATTTAAATCTCCAGTCAATATGATTTCTTTGCTTTCAATAAATATTTTCTCAAAATTGAAGTTCCAGTCCGCATTGGAACACGGGGGTCGATACGTGTAACCCAATATTATTGGTTTTTGCTTGTTGTTTTGAATCTCAAGCCAGATAATTTCAGTTTTATCATTTTCTAAATCAAACCGACGGACACAAGAAAGGTATAAGTTATACTGTTACATTTTAAACAGTAGACTAAGTAACTGGTCGGAATCAAATGACATCATTACCGGTGTACAGAATGGTTTTAGACAGAAACGCAGTACGATCGATCAGCTTTCTACACTTACTACTATTATTGATACAAGACAAAAGCTAAAACGTTCTACCTTTTGCATCTTTATAGATTTTTAAAAAGCATATGACTGTATAAATCGTGACTTGCTCTGGAAAAAACTGTTTGATTTGGGATTAAAGGTAAAATGTTAACAGCTATACAATATTTATATCCATCAGTGTCATCTTGTGTCAGAGTAAACTGTCTATGTACTGATTGGTTCAATGTAAGATCGGGATTGTGTCAGGGATGTATAGTATCTCCCCTTTTGTTAATGACCTTGCATTATATTTGAAGTATTTTGATATCGGAGTACAGTGTGGAACAGAGAAGACGCAGACGATATTTTTTTACTTGCTGAAAATGATAGAGACTTACAGTGTTTATTATATGATTGGTGCAATATCAATGGTATATCTATTAACAAAAATAAAAGTCAAATCGTACCTTTTCGACAACAGTCTATTGAAAGAACACTTACTAACTTTTACATTGGAAATGATCAGTTAGAGTTAGTGGATAGATATAAATACCTAGGTCTTATATTAAGTGAACACCTAGATTATAATATTACAGCAAAGTCAGTAGCTCAAAGTGCAAGCCGTTCCCTCGGTCTCGTTATTGCTAAATACAAGTCTATCGGGGGAGTACCGTATAATGTTTTTACACAACTGTATGATTCGGTGGTTTGTCCAACTATCAGTAACGGTGCCGCTATTTGGGGTCAAACTTCATATTCATGTATTAACGCAGTACATAATCGCGCGATGCGTTTCTTTTTAGGAGTTGGCAGATATACACCAAACGCAGCCGTGGCCGGTGAAATGGCATTGACCGCCCCGAATATAAGGCAATGGAAATCCGTGTCCGTTGTCAAACATGAATACTAATCGTATAAATAAGCGAGTTGCACTTTGGGCCTCTGTTTGGCAAGTAGATTATGTTCAAATTGGTTTGATACTGTAAAGAATATGTTGAATAATTGTGTTTTAGAACGGTTCTGTGATATTAATATTGCTATCCATAAACTTGCACTTGTTGATAAACTTGCTTTACATGTTAAATATTGTAATGACTGGAACCAATCAATCAATGATGTCACAGGACCGTCGGGCCGTGGTAGCAACAAATTACGTACATACCGATTATTTAAAACTGATATTTCTGTTGAAACTTACTGTAGCCATTATGCCACCACGACACAGAGCCGCCGTTAGCAAATTTCGATGTGGGGTGGCTCCCATACGTATAGGGACTGGCAGATACGAAGGCATTCCGATACATAACAGAAAATGTCCGTTCTGTGACATCATTGAGGATGAGAAACATGTAATACTAGATTGTAGTTCTTACTCTGGTTTGAGTACACAAAAACAACTTCAATTGATTATAATTTTTTGAATAGGTCAGATATGGATAAATTAATTTTTCTTTTCAATAACTCAGAGATGATACGGATATGTGCCAAAACCTGCTACAATATTTTACAGCATTGTTCTTTTTATATATGTAAATAATGTACGTAGTTGATTAAATTATACTATTTAGTTCGTCTGAAGAACAGTTGTTAATCAAATTAGAACCAATCTAATTGGTCCTAAGTAGATTTCATAAGTCATTTCTTAAATATACACGATAACTCTCGTATCTTAATAATTTCTACTTTTTAATCTATATTCTAATAAGGATTAACAACTGTTTTTCAGTTTTAAACATTATACTATGTAAAAATGTGTAATATTATATTTTTATATACGGTACATGTACCTTGTGATAATTACATGTTTTATTATAATGTAAATAATGTCTCTTGTAACTCTTAATAAGAGTGGCTATATATGATTTGTGTTTTATGTTGTGTGCAATATATGTTGTAAATATAGATGAGACTCAAATAATTAAATAAATAAATATAATACCATGGACTAGTACAACGGCCCAACTTTAAGATTGGTTGTCATCTCGCCCATCTGAACTCTTCATGCCCGATGTGCTTCGTAATATGTTAGTAGTCATGCGTCTCATGACATTTTGAAATATCGTTTATTAACTGAAAATGCTAAAATTTCTTTTGAAGCTGGCTAAAAGATGGCTGTCATTTTTATCTCGCTAGCTAGATCTTGGATACTTATTTTGTTTATTTTATGCGTTTATTTTTAAATGTTTTTGGTATAATGTCCCATATTTTGCCGTAAAGTCTTGTGAAATGCAGTGTAAAACTATGTATTATTCATTTGTGTTTATTATCAAACATGTATTTTAATTAATTCTTCAATATTGTGAATTATTTCCATTTTTTCAAACTTTGTATCAGAATTTGTATCAGTATTTCATATTATTATATTTGATTGAACTATTTTCTTAAACATCATTGAGCCTTCCCGCTTAACACTTATCCATGAAGTTTGTAGACCTTTCGGCTACAAGGTGATGATGTCTCAATTCAGAACATATCTTGAGCTATTCTTATGTTTGTACACTGGACAAAGAGGTGTTAAATAATCAAGAGCTAAACGTATTTGTTTGCATACTATAGACAAAAAGGTGTTAACTCATCAGGAAAGCATCTGTTACTTTTATAGAGTAAGGAAATGTCTTTACTGTGAGATTATTCTCAAACAAATTGACATTATCAGATAAATCTTATAACAAATTACTGATACAAAGTTTGAAAAAATGGACATAAATCACAATATTGAATAATTAATTAAAATACATGTTTGTTAATAAACAGGCCGAGGATAATAATAATAGTTTACATTCGTCTTTAACGATGGATGTTATATTTATATTCATATTTTAAAAAATAGAATTAGGACCCACGAATGGTTATAATTATTCAGTATCAAATTCCCCTACCTGAAATCGGAGGCGAAAGTTGATCTACATAATCACCACAACATTTCCGTTTTAACAAAAAGAATTAGTCTCAGCCTATGCAAAAATACAACAACAATCGTGTGTTTTCGCATGTATCGTCAATGGGAAATCCCCTATTGCAGAGCCATGATATCGACATTTCAGAAAACAAAATACTTCTTGGAATCAATGTAGACAACACACTCAAATGGAAAACTCATATTGACAAAACAATAAAAAATGTAATACACAACTCTATCTACTCATGAGAATCAAACAATACCTGGATATACCAACAAGAAAGATATGTTTTAAAGCTAGATTATAGCTGTTCAATCGTAACCAGTTTCCAAAATACATGCAACAAAAATTTACACAATTAAACCAAGTTCATTCATGCAATCTAAGATCAGTAACCAATGAAGAACTATTTGTACCATCACCATAGTTTGAACTTTTTAGAAACTCACTTGGCTTCTCCGGACCGAAAATATGGAATGATATACCGAAGCCAGTACGAGCATCAGATTCGATACATCAATTCCAAAATGCATACATCAAACGGAAGTTCACATAGTTAAGGATTGCAATAGAACTGACCCATTATGTGAATATATTTTTGAGTTCAATATATGCTAACCAGTTGTTAGCATATCTTTGCTATTTGCAATTGTAAGTGATGTTTATTTTCTATGTAATTAATACTCTGTTACATATATTTGTATACAACTTGTCCTTTATGTAGTGTACGCCTATATATGTGTTTATAATTATGTTGAGGCCCATATGGAAGATCGCATTATTGTTAATATGTTACCCTCTTAAAATATATAGTACTTACTTACTTTCTTACTTATAGATTTAACTATAAATATATAGAACAACAAGTGACCCTTGGGACAGTGTCAGTTTGACTCCGGAGTTATGATTGGAACAAACTTGGTAAAAACTCACTAGACAATGCTACACACCAATTATTTAAGCTATATGTCTTCTGGTTTTTGAGAATCAGATTTTTATAGATTTTCCTTTTGATGCCATGATAACTAGACTTCTGCATTGAAATAAACAAAATATAGCTTTGAAAGAGAGCTCCTAGCCAGGCACACCCCCTGTGAAATTGTGTTAAGATTGACTCACTGGTTTAGGAGATGTTTTTTTAATCAATTGTTGATGACGGACAACGGACACAGCCTGATCCTTAAACATCACCTTGGCACTCTGTGAGCTAAAATTACGTAACGTTTTATTGATGACGTATATGACATTAAGCACATAACTCGTTCTTGTTTTTAATTACGTATTCCGTTATACCTGTATGAATAAAATAAATAATTGAAATAAATTAAAAACAACCTAGCGCCAATAGACTTAATTTGCTCTGGTCAAAATCATAGGTATCATTGATAATGATTTAAAAAATTGTTTTATGAAATTGACAGTAATGGTATGCCTTTTTTGTAAATGACCATGCACCAATCGCAAGTTCTTGCATCAATCATCACGATACTGTCCGAAATATCCCACAATAATAATAATGATCAACAGAGTCACGTGATCAATTTGCTTTATGAATGAATGTAATCATTAGGATGTGTGTGATTGGACAGAGATAACGATATCGATACGATTAAGCAGATACCTACCAAATGCTAGTTTTGACCCTCTTCGTACGCATATACATGTATACGATTTAGTAGGTACCTACTAATTCGAATTAGGTGGAACCTCTATTCGATTTAGTAGGAACCTACTATATACGAGTTTTGACCCTCGATTTAGTAGGTACCTACTAATTATGACTAATTCGAATTAGGTGGAACCTCTATTCGATTTAGTAGGAACCTACTAATTCGATTTAGGTGGAACCTCAGAACTAGAATTCATACTTTCGCGTACAAAAGGGTCAATATTAGTTATTTAGTAGGTACCTACTAAATTGGAGAGGTTCCTACTAAATATTTAGTAGGTTCCTACTAATCATTTAGTAGGTACCTACTAATTATTTAGTAGGTACCTACTATATATTAAGTAGGTACCTACTAAATACGAGTTTTGACCCTAACCGTACGCCATAATCATAGAGTAAGGCACTGACCCAGATACAAAATGTATATACAATGTACTAGCATTCTACAGACGCGTCTCCAGCTGTGTTAAGCTGCTGTCAGTGTTTACTAGCGTACCGTAGATTCTGATAAATGACGCTTACAATTTTTTTAGTGCCACTTTTGATATACGCATTCAATACATGTATGTCAAATAGTATGTCCCTTTTACAATTATTTAGATAATTATTGCACATGCCTATATAGTCACATAAGCCTATTTTGACATTCAAGACAACATCGGCAGTAAGACAACGAACATAAATGTAAGTGTAAAATTGGTTTGAGCTTTGAGATGTTTCGGGAGATCGTTCCTATCTTCATTATAACATCAAGTGACTCTGGACTGAAACTTAATTATTTATAAATTGGCAGAGATTTTCACTAAATCAAGTTTTGTCCTGGACATATCAAAATTCCAGCATGCAGATGTATTCTAATTACAACAAATCATATGCTTCATCCTAGTATTCAACTGCCTGATACTATTTTCCGCCGTACAAACACTCAACTTGTAAAGTAATTACATGTACATTCATACAAAACATTGTTAGATCAACCTTCATGGAAATTGATAGACTAGTTAAAAAGTTATGCCATGAAATGTATATCAGGGTGTCCAGTTAATCACTATAAGGTGCATTCAATATGAACGACAATAAACAAGAACAAGAAAAAATATGTGATTTCACGGCCCTAGGGGTTTATTTTCTTATTTATGGACGGATTTTTAAATGTTGGTATCAAAATAAAGATGAAGCTCTCTAGTTTCTGATTATGTAAATACATTGAGCGGCTTTGAAAACGCAACACTTATGAACTTCGAGATATCTTTTTTATATATTAATATTTCTAAACGATTTTTTACATGTACCCGTGAATTGTAACTCGATATCTTTTAGAGAGGTTGTGATGCGAACGTGTACGTCTACGCGTACGTGTAGCTACCTGTACATGTATACGTACGCCTTGCAAATAAAATTAGCTTGCGAAAGACAACGCGTGCTTGTAACATCACATGACAGTTGGAACATGATTTATTCGTAAACTCATTGAAACCATGGGCGACGAATTATTGGGTTTCTTGTGCATACGCATACCTGTGTGACGTAGTACACACTATATTTTCGTCTGTCACACGTCGGTTACTTGTAGAAACTACACATACCTGGATGACGAATTACTCAAAAGTAGTATTGACGTACACGTACACGTTACACGATGACTTTCGCAACCTCTCTATTATTTCTATCTAAATTCACTAAAGTGGTGCTTTGAACCATGAAACGGATAAAAAAACAAAATTATACGAGGAATTGATGAGTTGACGCTAATAATTTTCATATTCGGTCAATTGGAATATTCGACACATCGACAAATTCAAAAAAACATAAAATGAGACGGTTTACCACAGCCACATAGTGGTATTTTAGTTTTAAATATGCTTAGCAACAATGTTTCAGGTTTACCAAAAATTACTACTATTTTACAGTCAAACGGAAGTAATTCTGGATAGGTACTGAGTAGATAGATTCGAATTTTCTAAATCTAAATTGAGCTTTATATTTATCTTTGAATTGCTTTATTTCGGAGTCCATGATACGCACATACACTTGTTTAAGAACTTTATCTGAATAATAAGTATACATCTGCATTAAAAATCTAAAAACCGCAGAATAACGCACTGCATCAAATTTGTATTTGTTATTTGTATCATCATTTTTTTATTGTAATTGTGAAGGTTTTCAGATTGTTATGAAATGCGTTTGATTAACATGCCACATATCTTACCTACATATGTTGATAATTTCAGCAAAATTAAACACATTGGCCGAGCTATTGGTCAATACATTAAGATATATAATTGTTTAACGGAACTGAAAACGAATGTAACGCTCGGACGGAACTCAGATGTCAAGTATCCTGAATTCCGTCAGTCCCTTTTGAAATTCCGTTGTCCAACATTAGGCTGCTTCGTATCTTTCCAAATTGCATGTATGTACACTTTATCTGCTGTGGATTGCCCTTGTGGTATGTGTCGTCGGTGTATATTCTTGTCATCTGAGGCGGCAGTCTTTACGAGTGGTTTGTCGTGCTTTTGAAGTTGCTAGTTTTTTTATGCGTTGGGCATTGCCTGTGTTTTTTGGTACAAAGTCGTGTTTTTGTTATAGTTAGTTGTTTTATGTTGGCAATTGTCTGTGTCTTTTGAGTGGCTAGTTTTCTACGCTGAGCATTGTCTGTGCGTTTTTGTTTTCCAGAGTCCTTTTCGTGTCTTTCGGGCCCTGTTGGATGTCACTTCTGTTCTGAGTTTCGTATTTTAGTTCGGTGTTGTGTTTAACTCCAATGCCAATCATATTGGAGTTTTTCAATCTTAACGTTCATCCTAACCCTTGAAAATGCTTGAAAAACACACACTTGAAAACAACTATTTCAAACAGCGTATGCCGTCTGACTTTATCATATATAATAGGAAACCATTGTAGCACTTGTGTGTGATGTGAAATGTGCCATAATAGTCGCTAAACTAAAACACTAAAATAAAGGCGATTTTTGAATGAAAAATACAGCATTTATTTCAAAATGTCAAACGTTATCATTATTGTATTTGATAATACGAACTCATTGAATATACTTTATAATCAATCGTCGCAAGGGCAAGCCAGGCTTGAAATTTGATGCTGGTGTTTTGTTTACGAGAAAAACACCTTCATGTCGATGTGTAATTTAGACAAGGAGGTCGCCATGTTTGCTCCCTCCTGTCACCGCAGTAAAAGTACAGCAACATGTTTTTCAAACATAGTAATCAACATAATCGAATAATGAACTTTATTGCATTTATAATATATCAACTTTACAAACGATCATACGATAATAAGATAAAACTCCAAGCATTTATTACAGTTGTCATCTCGTTTGTTTGCGAATTTCGCGCTGTGTAGCAAATTTATATTCCTGCGCCAAAGATGATTAAAGTAGTGCGACATTTATTTTCCTATCTCAACACATGCTCCACATGTTAGCGAATTGATAATCTGATATGTGTTATGTGGCTTTCTGTCAAACTTTTTTTAGCTAAATTACAAAAGTAATATGCGTTTTTAAATAATCCGTATGTTAATTATGCTGGTATAATCATTGCAAACACTGTTTTGTAATTCGATTGTCTGGATCGTTTCTCGATCACTAAAGCGGGGCAATATAGTACTTTTGCTGTGGAAACTGGGTCATTCAGCTAGTTAGTAGGTCATCCAACTATACGGGCCTTTCAACGTTTTAATACTGTTATTTAACTTTTGAGACTAAAGGCTGCTATAACTATGTAGTTCAGCAGTTTTACTGTTGTTACTAGGTCATTCAGCGTAGGCATTCCGCCTTTTGGTTGCTGTATCTTTTCTACTGGATCACTCAGCTAGTTATAATTTATTATACTTTTCGACAGCTTGGACTTGGGCGGATCTGCGCTTGTTTAGTTGGGCATTGTGCTTTGTGTGTTTTTAGCTCACCTGTCACAAAGTGACAGAGTGAGCTTTTGTGATCACACTTCGTCCGTCGTCCGTCCGTCCGTCCGTCAACAATTGGGTTGTGACCAAGTTTCATAAAGATTAGGCCATAGGTATTGTTTTGTCTTTATAACATGTATTTGTACATTTTCCTGATGGTCGTGGGTTCAACCCCCACTGGAACCATAATTTTTATTTTTATTTTTTTTAGTGTTTAGGTATTGTTTTGTCTTTATAGCATGTATTTGTACATTTACCTGATGGTCGTGGGTTCAACCCCCACTGGAACCATAATTTTTATTTTTTTAAGTGTTTAGGTATTGTTTTGTCTTTATAGCTTGTATTTGTACAGTTATATGGAGGAAAAATACCAAAATATTTTGTTTAAAATAATGGTCAAATCATAGAAAAACCTTGTGTAGTCAGTCACCAGAGGTTACAATTTCAACTTAATCTTTATGAAACTTTGTCACAATGATCCTGTCAACAAAATCTAGGCCAAGTTCGATTTTGGGTCATCTGGCGTCAAAAACAAGGTCACAATGTCAATTGACATTTTCCTGAGGGTCGTGGGTTTAAACCCCACTGGAACCATAATTATTTTTTTTAGTGTTTAGGTACTGTTCTGTCTTTATAGCATGTATTTGTACAGTTATATGGAGGAAATATTTTGTTTAAATTATAGGTCAGATCATAGAAAAACCCTGTGTAGTCACCAGAGGTTACAATTTCGACTTAATCTTAATGAAATTTGGTCCTAATAATCATCTCAACACAATCTAGGTTAAGTTTGATATTAATAAAGTCATCTGGGGTCAAACGCTAGGTCATATGGTCAAATCATACACAAACTTGCAATAGAGGCTGAATTTCCTTAAATTTTATTCAGAAAATGTGTAGGATCACCATAGGGGTAAAGACTAAAGATTAATAAGCAATTTCTTTGGTATATAAACAAATAAAACACCGTGGAAAGGAATATCTTACTAAAATATGTTTATAATTGAAAGAAATACTAAAGCTTTAATTAATGTTCCATAAACCTGTTTCAGTTCTTTCGTGGTAACTTAAAACTTGTCCAAATAATCAAGATTTAAGTCTTATAGACCCGATAAAATCGGTTATCGACAAACCAACTACTATCTGGTCCATCAGGCCCACCGTACCCTAAACTATTTAGGATTTATTAAAAGTAGTCCTTCACACATACACATGTGATAGACTTTAATTGATGTTCATGTATTTCATTGTTCAAAATCAATGCATTTTGACTGCTTTATTTAAATAAATGGGCAGGTATGACCTTGGTCAAATATTTGACAACCTCAATTTCTAATTTTTCTAACATTTTCTTACCAAATAAATTACACTGACATTTTGAAAAATGTATACCTATTATGTAATTAACTTTTTATAAATACATTTGTATAACAAGTGAATATAACAAAACACTCGTTGATATAGATTAGTTGAACTTTAAGCTACAAAATGATGTATGAGACTAATGTGTTAATATGCAAAAATGGTATTTAATTCACTGAAGATAAATACACATTTTCGCTCCTTGAGATGAACCTTAAATAATCAAACAAATAACACGACTTCTCAGTATTCGTCATTTTGACCACAGGCATCATTGATAAACAGTGAAAAAAAAATCTTAGAAAAGTTCATAACACAAGAAATTGACCAGACTGAGGTGTATTGTGTTTTTATAAACATTTCATTAGTACTGGTGTTATTTGAGATATACACTGAGTGTAAGGCTTGACGCACCATAACGTAAAAACGTGCGTAACATAGCAATTTCACGACGTCATAGCAACGTCATTATCTGAAAAAAAAACCCGGAAGATTAGCGTTCAGTTTTAAATTGGAAATAACTTCAATTTTACAATAATACCAAATTTTTATATAGACTCCGACATTTTTTAATCCACTAGTTCAATACAATACAATACAATATTTATCTTAAGTCGGATACATTTACAACAAGGAAACATTAGCTATGTATAGCTATTGTCCGACAATTTTAATAAAGTATAAAATTAACAGACATAATTATAAATACATGTAAGCAGAGGTTAAGACATTTAAGGTAGCAAAATATATATAACTGTTTTTACATTAAAAATATTTTAATAGATAGTTACACATTGAGCAGAAAATAAGAAGGAACCATGCATTTAAACTAAAAATTAAAATATACTTTTAAATAAACATATCAATTTAAATTTAGAGGTAGCAAGCTTCACGATATTACCTGTATGACAGACATGTACCAAGCTATATCAATGCAGTCAAGTAATAAGCATACATTTAAGTATTTAATCATACATGCAAGCAAAAACAAACAAGCAAACGAACATAAAACGCATAAAACCAGTGTCAATCGGATGGATGGCAATTATCCTAAAAAGTTATTAAAGCGAAATGAATTAAAAAACTGAGAGAAAACGTGTAGCAAAAGCCGACGATTAAAAGCGTGCTAAGAAAGCGTATCACCTCATATTAGATATGAAATGAACAGATTGACACTGCTTGTATACGTGTAATTTAAACGTCAAATGAATACATACATAGCTAGAAATTAAGCAGTGTTTTAGCACATGATTAAAAGCAGCCGGTGTAAAGTCGAACGAAATTATAATGATACATAATGCAAGTATACAAGTAAGTAGAGTAATCATATAAACAGACATACATCTATGACTATGCAGTGTAGACGTGAACAAATTAAATCAACATGTTACTAATAAATAAATAAATAATCGTAGAGCTACATAAGTGACATATACATATAGCGGACTGGGAAAGACACTAAATAACATGCTTGGTTTACACACATGTGAAGTTATATTGCATGTACTACTAGTATCACAAATTAAAAAAATATGTATATATATATAAACATAGCATAACAGCGTAAAAGCAAAATGACAAAGTCACTTCACATCATACAAGTATAACACAACAGAAATGTTTTAAAAGTACATTATTCTACCATAACAATGCAAATAGAACGTATGCAAATAGAACGTATGCTGTTATGTTATGTTATGTCCGATATAAAGGTCTTTAATGGTATAGAGCATATCAATGGTCATATTGTTAACTTAATATCGTCAATAACACGTAAATACCGAAGCTAAATGTAGGATAGAATTCTCTTACATTAGCAACGGGCCTAAGCCTCATTAGCAACGTCAGAGAAAATGTGTGTCTTAATGTAGGGAGTGCGATAAATAGAATATCAAATTCTTGATGGGTTAGTATTGAATTTATGGAGCGAGTTAAATAAAATAATACGAAGCGCTTCGTATTATTTTATTTAACTCGCTCCATGAATTCAATACTAACTCATCACTTCTGCAATATTCTCTATTTATAATGTTAGGTGGAGAAGGGAAATGTGTGTGATTACTACTTTAAAACACTTGTTTTCATTTATTTCAATGACCACATTTTGTATAATAATACATACATCATCTGTAAACTATATCCTATGTGAATACATTTTACACATGTTTTATTTTGAATTATTTGAAACAAAAATAAAAAGAAAATGCAACGAAAATGGATGTGTAGCAGAAAATGGACGTAAATGAAATCAAGCAGACGAAGGTTTCGTTGTTGAACTGCGAAAAGCAGAGACGTTATAATTAGGAGTATTGAGATTAAACGTTCCTGTAATTGTGTTATTAGTGCACATTAATTTAATTCCTTGTTGAATGGATTCGATGTTCATAAAATAAAACACTGAACTTCAATAAATAAATTACAATACAAATCACCACTTCAAGAAGCGATGCAATAATTTTATCAACACTACCGTAAAATTGCTGTCCCACTTTGTTTTAGTTAGTTCATCTGCTGGTCTTTAGATTTTCTTAGACGTTAATTGACGGTACTGGCCGTGTTAAACTATTGGCATGTTCAAATCGAACACAAGGCGAGTCACGTTACACTCGCATATATACCTCCTCTAGATACCGGTAGTTAATCGAAATGGACAGATGGTCGTACCATTTGCCTCAATTAGCCACAGACTGATTCGGTGCATTAACTACATACATGTATCGCATAAATACCGTGATCTTCCCTGTGAAAACAAATGACGGAACATTGATCTCCCAACATGTGTGATAATTCTTGTCCAGACCATATCTCATACAGTATTATCAATTTGAAACTGTGTAAGTGAATAGATCTCTTTGAGAGAAAGTGCAGTGCAATGAACGATGTCCCTTTATTATATATTTTTGAGTTATGGCCCTTTGTAATTTTTCATACTTAATTCTTGTCCAGGTCATAACTCATACAGTACTAGAGATACATATTTGAAACTTTATAGATGAATACACCTCATTGAGGGAAAGTGCAGTGCACGAGAACCATAAATCTTTATTGCATATTTTATTGCATAGTTATTTCCCTTTGAATGTTGAGCTCACCTGAGCACGAGGTGATCGACCTTTAGTCCGTCTTGCGTTGTCAACAATTGGACTGTTAACACTCTGGAGATCACAGTTATCACTTAATCTTTATGACATTTGGTCAAATTGTTCGTCTCTAGGTCAGGTTTGCAACTGGGGGTCAAAAACATTGTTAACAGAGAGGTCACCTGCTTGACTTCATCTTTATGAAACTATATCACAATGTTCCTCTTTATAAAATATGGGTCAAGTTCGCAAGTAGGTTCTCTGGGGTAAAAAATTGGGTCACAAGGTCACAGCAAAGAAAAATCTTGTTAACACTCTTAGAGGTTACATTTTGTGTGTTGCTGTGAAATGTATGTCAAGTTTGCAGCTGGTCGTCTGGGGGTAAACAACTAGGTCACCATGCTTAAGCATAGAAAAACCTTGTTAACACTTTAGAGGTTACAGTTTTAACCGAATATTTATGAAACTTGGTCACAATATATATTTTGGTAAAATGTTGGTCAAGTTTACAACCGTGTCGTCTGTTTCAAACCCATAGGTCTGATATAAAAATCGTAATCATTGTGCTAAAACACCATTGTACTCAAGTGAGCGCTTTAGGGCCAATGACCCTCATGTTCATACTTAATCTGAATTAATTTGAAATTTCATAGTTTAATAAATCTTATTAAGTGCATTGCTAAACAACCATAACTCTCCTTTGCATATTTTGGTGTATTTTTCTGTGACAAACGCGCCTAGGGGAGCATCAACCGTCTCATGTTTAAAAAAAAAATTACGTATTACAGTATCTTTATTTGTCCAAAAATATACTTTTATATAACTAATTCTAACAAAATTTATATTTAGGGTAGTATATTGATCACAACGCACGCCCAAATGTATTTTTTAAATTAACTTAAATACCAAAAGAACTCAATTAGTTCAACATGCGTGCGCTAACACGGAATTCACGAAACGCCACTTTTGTTGGAGTCGATGCCAAGTGGCCTTTTTGTTCCCAGTCAGTCGAGCCAACCAACTACACCGTTATGGATACCAATTTCTAGTTAAACCCTTTTCACAATTGTCATAGGAATTTCTTCGCCGCACGACGCTTGCGAATCTTTGTCGAAATTACCGACCTACGTATGAAAAGGGTAATTTTGTGGTCACAATTGTCGTACGTCGGACGCACGACGGTTCTTCAATGTACAAGTAAATTTTGGGAATATCGTGCGTCCATCGCACAACGGAGGTAC
Organism: Spisula solida; assembly: GCA_947247005.1. Taxonomy (NCBI): domain Eukaryota; kingdom Metazoa; phylum Mollusca; class Bivalvia; order Venerida; family Mactridae; genus Spisula; species Spisula solida. The sequence continues at coordinate 13,300,946 of OX365953.1, read as the reverse complement.
GTCGGTCGTGCGATGCTCGTAAGACATAACAATTGACGCACGACAGCCCTACGATGAACACTTATCGTACGCCCTTTGTACGAGCGACGTAGGTCATTATACATGTATACATACTCAATATACTTATAATAATGCATTCAACCAAACGTTATGTTTCCCAATGTGTGTCGCTCTAGAGAGGTTTTACTGTTTTCAAAGTGCACATTGTTCTCTCAGAATATGATTTTATCTTAGACTTGCACTGTAGGGTATGGATGGTGAAAAAGGACATTAATGTTCACTAGCGTCGTGGGAACGTCGTACGTGCTATTGGCTGACAGTTGTCATGGGATAATGAGTGACAACAATACAGTCGTACTTATGACGTGCAAAAAATAGTAGGGCATCGCACGACGGACCTACGACAGTCACCTGACGTAGCAATTTTTTGATATTTCTCGTCACACGACGGACGCACGATGCAGAAAATTCTTACGTCCGACGGATACACGATAATCCCCAAATTTGCATAGTAAACCCGTCACACGTCCGTCGTGCGACACTTGTGGAAGGGGTTTTAATCAGAATTGACTTGCTGTGCATTTGATGTCGTTTTAATGAATATACGCCTACCCACGTATATAACCCTCATATTAATGTGATAGCACAGCTATTTTAACTCACATGACAAGCAATGAATACATTAAAGTTGGCAACATAGAACAAACATGTTTTTAGAGAAAACATGAAAGTAAACCCACTTAGAGCCAGTATAACCCGGTACATATCTAATAACGTGTTGAACCCAATTTTGTTTTTGTTTTAGTCTCTGTAGTTCAGTTAATAATTTATCAATTTGTACTGAGATAGACGTAGGCAAAAGCCAACAATAATCACTAATCACCGACTGAGTTTTAATGTTACCGTTATAAGTTTAACATGGATACAAATAGTTTCTTTAATTAAGAAAGGGGCGGCAACATTAATTATTTATTAACTTAGTCATTCTTTTCTGGATGTTTGTTCAGTTATGATAGAAATTTTCCGTGTACTACATGTATAGTGAATTTGTAATGTTACCACGTTTTTATACAGACAAAGATAACCTTGACTTCAGTTTCCGGTATGGTGGTGTACGCTGTATCGGCACAATACACCCAAATTAAATGCTGCGCCTTCGGTGAATGAAATGATAGCGCTCCGATGAAACATGGCCATACAAGGCTACAAGGCTCAACAATTACTAAGAATTGTTGATGTAAGCCTTCAAAATGTAATAACAGTTGCATTTATAAGCAACCAAGCAACATCACTAAGGGGTACGCGTTCGCGCCGCGAGTTTGCATTTGTTATAAATTCCTTGGGTTAGTTCATCATTGTGTAACGTAATTTATTAAAAAATGTAATATTAAGCCATACAGGGAAGGCGGCACTTAACAACACTAAAACAAACAAGTCACAAAGCCCAACTGAACAAGATCCGCCCAAGTCCAAGCTGGCAAAAAGTATCAAACTAACATATGTATCTCATATACAATAATGAGCAATTATTTCAGAATGATTACTAACTCTGTGTTATATTGTTGCCTAGCAACAATTTTACACACATTTTATCATTTACTCATGATGAGTTCTTTTCCTTGCCATGGATTTCTAAAACTAATCATTGAATGCACCACTTCTTTTCAATGAGATTATAAATATAATTATTATCTCATTAAGTCCAGTAACCGTAGGAATTAAAATATATAACTCGTATTATTCGTTCTCTAATGACATCAACTAAAATGATAATTCATTTATTTGTAGGTTCTATATTGGTGGACAAAATCAACTAGAATTCAGATTGTCTTAATATTTGCATGTATTACAAAATAAATAATGGTTTTTGAAAATGTTCGATATAACTTCGTGTTTCCATAGCAACGCAAACGATGTCACAACACATACAGCAGTGCGCATTGGACATTGTTTATTACATTACAACACACATCCAATGCCGGTTTATTCAGACACTGATTACTGGTAACTGAAGGAATACGTGTTGACAAAGAGTGCCATATACAGCAATACGAAATCTACAAGAAGTAAGCTTAATGTCTTGCATATGATGATTCACATGTACTTACTATTCTGATAGAACACATCGCTGGCTTAGAATGAGAAGGTCGTAAGTACAATATTTTGAGAAAACAAGAAAAATTTGTCCGAAAACTACTCTTTACTAATGGAAAAACATAAATGTCGGTTTGGTAAACATGAGCTGTTCCGATTTTCGCGACAATAGGCTCATAAGAAGCGCATCATTATGCAAATTACAAATATACATGAGACTTATAAAGTAGCACTTACGACCTTCTAATTCTAAACCAATGACATATCTATCTTCATTATTATGATAACATCATTTTGGATATTAATCAGTATTTAATGTTTGAAAGCTTCTTACATTACGAAAAATTAGGATGATTCAATTGTGTGTGATATCATTAGAATCACGTTTGAGCGACAAGGCCATTATTTTATCAAACAGTGTTTGGAACAAAAATAAAAGCTTTTTAGGGACATGTTTTGCCTCTTGTACACTGTCGTATCAATAATTCAGAATGAAGATAAACCCAGATATAAAAGTTTTCATCTGAGATTTTCGGTAACACATAACAGAAACGCGTGTGTTCTGTAGCCACCAGCTGAAATATTAATTGAATAGAACGGTAGAAAATGCGATTTAGGTGTTCCACAGTTGACGTTTTGATGTTAATTAAATACAACCAGAAACAACGTGTTAACTTCACCTAACCTGCTACTGTAAACAACGTATATTGCTGCATTATTTTAACATATAGTTCCTTGTCTCAAAGACCCGCAGTTCAAATATTGCTGAAATGTTATAAGAAGACAAAATACGTCTCATTGCTGCCACAATGAACAAACTCGGCTTGCGTCTCATTGCGCATTTATTGCGTCGGAGATGCACGTACTCCCGACGGAAATTAATGAGCTTCGTGCAGCGTCGGGAATGGGTTCCTCGTGGTCGGTCTTGGCATTGTGTAACATCAGAAGGAATCGGGAGAAGTCCCGATGTTCTATCGACGTTCTGTGTCGGTCCCACTACCTTTGGGATGTACTTCCGATGATCACAAGGAGCATCGAGGGGCGTCGGATGCCTCGGGGAAGCTTCGGTGAGTCTTGTGGTGGAGGCTGGTAAAACAAATCTAAAGGTAGTTTACAAAATGAATTGTCACGTTTGAACAGTAAATATTCTATTGAGAAGATGCCAGATAACACGAAGTGTGATCGACAGTCAAAGATCTAGCTGGCCAAGGATGACAATCCCGGAACAGACAGATAGTTCTGGGTGAAATAATATTAAAAAAAACTATATTGTTACCTCACAACAACAAAATATATGAAATAAATATTAAATACATGTTAACATAATGATTTTTTACGTATTTAGAATATCATTTGTATTCCAATTTATGCATGGTTAGTTTATGGATACATGTTAATAAATTGCTTATGTAACTCACCACGCTGTTCTAATGGTGTATGTGTCATTTATGTGCTCCTTTTGGTTTCTGAGATACTCCCGAGGTCTTATGACGAATCAGAGGAATATTTTGTCAATATGTCTAGATAAAACTTCACAAAATATGCGTTTAAAGACAATATATAACATCATGATTAGGTGGTTGTGCTTAATTGTACTCGGAAAAGAATTCTCATTGAAAAACAGCGACTAATGAATACTTTATCTGTATTTTAATGCAATTTTCTGCAACAAAATGACAAATTATTAAAATGGTACTTTACACGAAACAACACGGTTACAAAATGACAAACTATTAAAATGGTACTTTACACGAAACAACACGGTTACAAAATGACAAACTATTAAAATGGTACTTTACACGGAACAACACGGTTTTGATACTTAACACTGATCGTTTTTAAACCTGTGCATAACGATTGCATGAAACAATTTTTTCTGCATCGTCGATTCGACTTGGTTAAGTATTTTTGTTTGATTATAAGTGTTCCCTGTTGGCTATTAATTGTTCTTATTTGCTCTTTTACAGATACATGTCGAAGAGAGAAGACTGCAATCGAAAACTGCTCTTAATTAATTGATGGAACTAGAATGAGTTGTGTTGTTTTCTGTACAAAAATAAACAATGTTACATGTATATGTACATATACGTGATACTGTACAAGTTAATCAAATTATCACGGTGCACTCGAGTGATTTTAAGAAAAAGAGAACAGTAAGATGTCTCTGGTAAAGGATGTTTAGGACATTTCTCCGACGTCATCGTCAAAAATCGATTTTTCGGCGAATCTAATGATTATCTCCACAAATATGATTTAACATGCTCTTCTTGTTGTGCAGTTTTTGATTTTTCAACGTAGCTGTTTTGCTTGAGAACTGACCCACTTAACAACCAATGAAATGTTTGCACTGAATGAAATACTGTACTAGAACTTGATTGAATACAGTATTGTATTCTTTTCTCAAAAGGCTACGCCCGATTTAAAATTATTGCATTTTTCTCTTATGCGAAACTTATTGTACTATAATCGCCTGGCTATTATACGATAACTTTATTCGCTTTGTGTAATCTTCAGCAAAAATATTACAGTGTTGCACTTAATGCGACCTATTACTATACCAGTCAAAAGGAATAGTCTAGCTACAGTAGCTAGTTACTGTCAGTGCCACACTCTATGATTACATAACAGTCGAGCAGACGAAATTAGCATTCAAGCAAATTTATCACGTGACCCTGGTTTTCTGGACTGTTATTTGGTTAGAACAATTACAACACGCATCCGTTAAAAGTAAACAAAGGCTGTACATTGAAGTATAAATAACATGACATTAAATATTTGATCTAACAATAAATTATAGTTTTGAGCATCTGTTTCACTCGTATAAACACGTATAAAGCAAAAAAAACAAGAAACACCAATTGACTTGGAAATGGGCAGTTTTAATTTGCCAGTTCATTCTATAAATAGAACAAAGATTGTGGAAAACCTTTTTTTATTTATTTTCTTCGTTTTTAGCTCACCTGTCACAAAGTGACAGAGTGAGTTTTGTGATCACTCTTCGTCCGTCAACAATTTGCTTGTGTAGTCACTAGAGGTCACAATTTTGGCATAATATTTATAAAATGAGGTCGCAATGTTCATCTCAATACAATCTAGGCCAAGTTCGATATTGGGTCATCTTGGGTAAAAAACAAAGCCACTAGGTCAAATCTTAGAAAAACATTGCGTGGAATGTAACACACATGATGTTAAAAATGTGACATTTATAGAAAGCAATATAGACAGGTTTAAGCAGTTCCAGAAATCATTTGCAGGGCATATCCATGTTGAACGAATGCGCAGTCAATAAGCGGAAGTCGAACTGAAGTTAGATTTTATCGTTTGCATTAATAGATATTTCATTTATTATAGTTTGTGAGCGTTCAACAGGACTCTGGGAAATCTTTGCTCCTCGGGATTACTTAAGGATCCACACTATGAGGGGCTATCAATTTCAAGCTGTTCTGTCTATTTATTTGCAACGATGCATCTATCAATTCCACCTTGCCAACACTCTGTCCAATTGTGTAGAGGCGCCCTCGGGGTATTTCGCAGTGACTGTTTACGCTTGCAAACCAAGACAGCTTCCTGACCAGTACTGCGCGTGCGTTCAACAGGGTTATCATACATGTTTAAAATGGTTTTTCACTCTACGTTGCGAATATAACTTTGTTCGATTTACATAATTATACGATGCATTCATAAATTCCCCTTAGAACCCTCGCTGGTGAAATGACTTATTTGCGTAAAGCTAATTCCGAGTGTTTCGACAGATATGCAGGGGCGTAGCTTGGTGTAAATAAAAATGTAAGCCAAATGTAAGCCAATTGGTTCTACAGGGGGCATGCTCCCCGTGATTAATTTTTAATTACATACAGCCTGCAGTATTCAGACTGAAATCAAGAAATAGAGGATATCACATGAGTAACTTTTCATTTTGAATTAATTAAACGAGTTAAATAAAATAATAAAATGCTCGAGCATTTTATCGATTTTATTCAACGAGTTTAATAAATTCAGTGTGGAAAGTCACAAAATGTTCTTTTTATCACATGTTAGCCTTTTCCGGCCGAAACATAAAATGGCTACATGTACTTATTTTCACTATAATCAACGCGCAACTTTGACGACCTCGCCTATACTTTGAATGACGTCGCGTCAAAGCTTTATTACACTAGAGTATTATCAAAAATAAATAATGGCTTTATTACGCTACCGCGACGTCAAACATGTGATAAATAGAAAATAATAGGTTAGTGCCGTGGATAAAAAGTTAATCTGGCAAGGCGGAGGAATTTATCTGGTGAGCCGCAGGCGAATCCGAATACTTTCGTAGCCGAGCCGGATAAACGTTTACTTCATTCACGGTACTAACCTATTATTCTTTATATCCGGTCGCTAAATCTGCTTAGTAAGAGGATCAACCTCGGGACTATACTGTTACTCTTTCATTAACTAGCGCGCAACGTCACGTTCGTTCCGTGACGTCACGATAAACAACGACGTCGGACATCTTGATAGACGTCGTTTAGAAAGAAGAAAATAACCGATCAACCACCAGCTCATTTAAATAAGAAAAACCTCACCCTCGGGAACGGAATTGCAACCGGCGACTCTCATAAAAGAAGTCCGTCAGATCACGTGGTAAGGTGGCGGATTATCACTAGTCACATAACCAGGTGACCGATTGTAGCTAAGTTTAAACGGCACCCGGTAACTGGCTGATTTTGCCGGAAGTGACTGGATAAATATTATTGATTAATGACCTGCTTCGGCGACTGGTCAATGGCACTTCCCTCCCAAACAGCATGACTAAATGAATTAAACAGTAGAATCTAGAATAACCAGTAAATGAACCGCTCTTTGAAAGTCCAAACTGTCTAAAATCTGTGTTGTGTAAATAAAACATTCTCTACAGTACTTGTTTATTTTTTTCTTATACTCCGACACGCCCACTGATTCCATTAAAAAAGTGTACATTATTTTCGTAAGCGGACACTTTTGTGAGCTATAAGAAAACTGTTTCACTCATAAAATAATTGCCATAAATGGTCAATTAGACGAAAACTGACAAATCTGTAACAGTTAAATAAACGACATAGTAACTGATTGCCTAAAGCATAAAACTTAGAGCTAGGAAATTGTATAAACACACATCATGGATTAATATGCAGCATTACTGTAAAAAACATCAAGTTTGTGGTGTTAAATTATATTCAATGTCTTGGTTGAACTATATCATAAAATTCAATCCTCACAATTTATCTACACCCAAACAATTATACAACAATGGCTTATTTTTTATAATCCCCAGAGTAAAACTTCTCTAAATTGAATGAGTTTACAGTATTATTATCGGTAGCAATTAAAACAGAACTACAAACCATTTGTAAGCTTGAAACATGTATTGTGCAAATTGACAATCAATTGCACTAAACCGGAAGTTATACTAGTACATCAACCTTTTTTCATGCGAGTTGGTGATGCCATTAAGTATCACTTCAATACAATACTGTATCAATTATAAATAAATTCATGTGAAAAATGTGTGTTTAAACTAGAAAATGTGTCATTATGTTAAGGATCGTATAATAATACAATCAGTTTTTTCAAGTATAAATCAATTACATTGTCTTAACATTCACAAAACAGTTAACAATCTATTAGAAGCTTTTTATATGAACCTGTTTGAAAATATTTTCATGAATTATCTATTTTTAAATACAAAATAAAAGACAAATAATATGCACAGATATGTACCTTTGTGCATCAAACTGTATCATCAGTCACTAATGTGGAAACTTATAGATGTGTATTCTTTTATATGGTGGGTGTAATAACATATGGGCACACTTGATGTTTACTCAGTAAATTTTCACATGCTAATAAATGCTCAGCACTGTATGAATGGACAGTTAGATAATCCCTAAGGATCATTAGGCCAAGATTATTTTGAACATTAAAATTATATTTTCTAAAATGTAAAACATCTTCTGTTCTTGAATTGTGTCAGAATAGATTTTGATTATCATTGTCACTCTGGTGATCGTTTTGTTTTTGTCGGGGTATAAGTCAGATATAGTACTAGTTATTCGTCAAAAGTGTCTTCTTACAAGGGTTATTGTACAGTTTTGTGAGGACAAAGAACATAATTGTCCTAGTACTGTATCTATTACATATTTTACACATGATATAGAGGATGTTTTTTGATTTTAGTGTAAGATCGAATTTTATTTCATTGAGTGGTCACAGAAAATCAATATTTTCACGAGTGGCGTAGTGAAAATTTAATTTTATGTGATCACGAGTGAAATAAAATTGATCTTTCACCAAAAATCAACAAATTTTCTGTTTATTATATGCTTCAATTTCTCTTAAAAAGGTACCGTAATTGGCTTAATAGGAAAAATCACGTCAAAATTGGAACGCCACGACGTGACAATTAAAACTAAAATTGCATAATTGTTTGCCAAATGTGTTGATGGTAATGTATGCACATTGTTTTATTATTTTAAGAGAAAACTAATTTTACGGAAATATTTTAATATATACTTATAAAAAAAGTTTAGCAAGCTATTTTATTTGTTTTCGTGAAGTGGCATGACATTTAACAGAAGGAAAGTTTTTCAATTTTAAGATCAATTAATTCCATTTAAAATTCAAACATTTAAGTGAAGGAAACGTTCATCCTGACGGAAATTCGTCACTTGTAAGGAGAGTAGGGGTCAATTAGAAAAATCACAAGAAATGTGATGTCGATTATGCTCTCCTTAAGGAGTCATTATAGTCGAATATGCTTGTCTCTTGCTGTTACGACGCTTGAAAACAACGGTTAGAGGAATGTTATACCGGTTTTGTTCAATGTTTGCTCAATGTCATGCATCTTAGATGGTATTTTGTTCCTCATCTCCTCTACTCCCGAGAAAGACCAATTCTAGTGTGTTTGTTTAATCCATACGGAAATGGTAATTTTACTGCCTACGAGTCGTTATGCGATAAAAATTGCCGAGGCAAACCAACCCTGTCAATGACGTCGCGTTAACGGTATGCCAACGTCAGCATGGCGTCCATAAATTCTAGCGACGGGTTGTCAATTCCGGTCGATTTTTTAACAAACAATAGTGCCGTTTGCATTCCTGACATGAACAGCTAGCTGGTGACTTCACATGAATCTGCTAGGTATTGACGTCACTGCAATATAACGCTCTTATTGTGACGTAGTTATTGTTAGTCTGGCTGAACGTGGCCCACATTTGACGATTCCTGTTAGCGAATATTTAGTGTTTAGGCGACTAATAATCAATTAATTGTCGTTTAAGTGTATTGCTTTGCCTCTTGCCTTCGTGACACCATTCAACATTTCAAATTACAATTTGACGTCATTCTCTGCCATTCTTGGACCTCGAACCATTGAATAGTTTACAAATTTAACACCAGTTTATTAGGTTGTAGCCCAAGACTGACACTATCGTGCTTGTTTTCATCCTTTAACGTGTCAGATTTTCTCCTGCACGTGTTACACGTGTTTTCTTTAAAAATGACGTAATGGTTTCACAAAACCACGAAAGCACAATGTGACCCCATTAAGTTGAAACTTAAGTCTTGGCCAACATGTTAACCACATCACTTATACAGACATCGCCATACAAGTAAAATATTTGTACCCTGAAAAACTTGCTAAACTTTATTTTTTCAGTATATATAGAGGATATTTGTTGATTTTGGTGTAAGATCGAATTTGATCACCGAAAATCTATATTTTCACGGGTGAAATAAAAGTGATCTTACACTAAAAATCAACAAATTTTCTGTTAAATGTTCCCTTAAATTTCCCTTAAAATGTTCCCTAAATGGCTTAATTGGAAAAAATTACGTCGAAGTTGGTACGTCACGACGTGAGAAAATGACCACATTGGTGTTTTGGAATAAACATTCCGCTGCTTAAATGTGTTCACTTCAAGTGAATCATATACATTTTTACTGAATAATCATTGGAAACTTACCATCGACCAATATTGATATCCACAGTTTCTTTCATGTGAAAAATGGGACTGTTTCCGGTGCACGGTGTCTACCAATGATTTTACTTATTCCAAAGTAATGAGATGTTTAAGTCAAAACGACAAAACGCAAGTCGATTTATTGCAAACTAGTTAACTAGTGGTTAACGTGTGGCCATTCTACGTTTCCGTAGCTTTCAAATATTTCCAGTTTCTTCATTCAAAAACGTCTGTCCTCATTTTACAATATGAGGATAACAATAACTATATGAATTGTTTGGATACTGGTAGGATTTTAATTGTATAAACGTCTAATGGCAACATTTAACACTGTAATTGTACATGAATGTTTCGCAATGACACAACAGCAAATGGTATTCAATTGTATCTGAGACGTGGTTTGTTTATTGAACAGTTGAACACGTGATCGATTACAAATTGCAATTGTTAACGCAGAAATATTTTGTGTGCAATTGTGATATGGGAATTTAATAATCTCGAACTGTTATTTGTATATCGGTCATGACGCAAGGACTATTTCGAGAGAACAGACACTAGGGGCTAATAATCGATCGAGGGACAAAGGAACATTCAGTTCTCTCAGTCAAAAAACTTGTGTCTCAGAAATTGATGTTTTTAAATGATGAAATTGGAAAAATTTGAAAGCTACGGAAACGTAGAATGGCCGAAAGTTAAACACTAGTTAACAGATGGTTTGCACTAAATCGACTTGCGTTTTGACTTAAAACATATCATTTATTCGGAATAAGTAATATCACTGGTAGACACCGTACACCGGATACAGCCCCCCCCCTACTTCACACGAAAACGAATGTAAAAGTGGATATCGATTTTGGACGACGTAAGTTTTTAATGATTATTCAATAAATATTTATATGATTCACTTGAAGATTACAAATTTAAGCAGCGTAATGTTTATTTCGAAGCACGTATGTGGTCATTTCCCCTGGCGTTTCGTTATTTATTGACAATCAGAGCCGCAAAAGTACCACTCTTCACTGACAATAAAGAAAAACGTCAGCGCCGAAAAGTACTACATTTGTACTATTCACTGACAATGCAGAGAAACGTACATTTTCCTTTATTATAGCTAAAGTGTACATTTCCCCGAACTCTGTTCCGATTTAAACTTTTACCAGGCTTTTAGAGGCAGGTTCCAAGCTTGTCAGATGAGGTCCAGAGTGCAGTGCTCTGTCTTATACGCAGGTTTCAAGCTCGCTAGTGAAGGTCCAGAGTGCAGTGCATGACCTTAGACCTTCTTCAAAACCTGCTAGATATTGTCCAGGATGCAGTGCTCAATCTTAGATGTACGATCCAAGCTTGCTAGAGAACGCCCAGAGCGCAGTGCCTAATCTAGGACTCTCGTTCAATGCTTGCTAGAGAAGGTACATAGTGCAGTGCTCAATCCTAGACCCACATTCAAAGCTTGCCAGAGAAGGTCAATAGTACTGTGCTCAATCCTAGACCCACATTCAAGCTTGCCAGAGAAGGTACATAGTGCAGTGCTCAATCCTAGACCCACATTCAAAGCTTGCCAGAGAAGGTCAATAGTACTGTGCTCAATCCTAGACCCATATTCAAGCTTGCCAGAGAAGGTACATAGTGCAGTGCTCAATCCTAGACCCACATTCAAAGCTTGCCAGAGAAGGTACATAGTGCAGTGCTCAATCCTAGACCGACATTCAAAGCTTGCCAGAGAAGGTACATAGTGCAGTGCTCAATCCTAGACCCACATTCAAAGCTTGCCAGAGAAGGTACATAGTGCAGTGCTCAATCCTAGACCGACATTCAAAGCTTGCCAGAGAAGGTACATAGTGCAGTGCTCAATCCTAGACCCACATTCAAGCTTGCCAGAGAAGGTCAATAGTACAGTGGTCAACCTAAGACCTACGTATAAAGCTTGCTAGATAATGTCCAGATTACAGTGCTCGACCTTCGACCTTCGTTCTATGATTGCTAGAGAATGTCCAGATTACAGTGATCGATATTTACTTACGTTCAAAACTTGCCAGAGAAGGTCCAGAGTGCAGTGCTCTACCTTAGACCTTCGTTCAATGCTTGCTAGAGAATGTCCATATTACGAGGGGTGATCAACAAATACGCGGAAAAGTGCTCAGAAGTCTTTGTTACGTGACTAATATTTATGAAAATCGGTCTAGTAATAGATTACAGTATTAAAAATACATAATCTAGAAAAACATTAAGCCCAAGGAAATATTTGGTGAAAAAAACATAGAAACCGTAGCGTCACTATGGCTACACCGGCCCAACGTCATCGCGACGTCGTTACATATATCAATACTCATTCGTGGCACAATTCACACTGTATGACGCATAGATAGGATCCGTCATGAGTTGTCTTTGGAGATCAACATTTCTTAAACGAGTCTAGAAAGCACAGGTTATTAAGCGAGCCTTTTGGCGAGCTTAATAATTTGTTTTCGTGACGAGTTTATGAAATGTTGATCTCAAAGACAACGAATGACGGAGTCTTTTTATCACATTACCATAGTTACCAAGTCAATACAACGTCATTAAGAACGCATTTAAGCCGGCGACGTTACGTTTTCGCGCCGAAAAACTGATGACGTCAAGCATTTGTTATCACTCGTGTTGGAGAACATTGTTCCGTCATTTGTTCTCACATGGATTATCACGGTTTTTATGTGATGAAGAATGATTCTCAAAAATAGCTGTACAACCAGATACACTTCATAGACCTGTCACACGAAAAAAAAAATTTCTTTGAACCTTGCATCTAAATTATGAGAATTAGCTGCGGGAGAACATTAATACTGATGACGTAATTCGACGATATTGACGTCGTAAAGCCCATTAGCATGTTGATGTTGATTTCACATGGCTACAAATGAGAGAATATGCAAAATAGACACCTGTTGTGTATGCTATTACATATTAGTTGCATTTTGGAATATTGTCATTGGTATTTATGACATTTTACTCGCAACACGAATGTTCGCCGCCGATTACTGTATCACACTCATTTTCCGACAATGACTTCGAAGCAAATAGCTCTAAAACGGAATTTCGACGTTAAAACATTTCTTTTTAATAATGAATATCATTGCATATTCATAACCCTCCATTGCAAAAGAATTTATGTTTGTATCCTGCGACAGAGTATCCAATGTACTAAGCACCAATAAAAAGTTGCAAGTTCAACTCCTGAAGCAAAATGAATAAACAGCTGATAAAGTTTTCGATCTTTTTGAGAAAAAAAAATCGCGTACGATGGCAAATATTCTACACCGTAGCGAGTACTCTTCAATCTCCACTGAAGTTCACACGCGCCATTTGTATGAATATTGACATTAAATGGTCAACAAATAACGCATTGAAATGAATACCATGCATTGTTTAGAAGATCCATGAAGATGCATACGGAAAGGTATTTATATAACCATTTTCCTGTATACGCAAAACCTTGCAACTACGATGGGTTACGCATTTATTCACTTTAGTCGGCAATATTTTAGCTGCGCAGATTTTTTTAAAGGCAACACAATCGTGCAGTTTAAGACTTCTATTTGATAAATATGTTTATTTGTATGTCTGTTTTGAAATAATATGACATTGAATTGAGTTATTTATGAGAAAAAAAATGAAAATTTATTGATGACTTCACGACTTTATCGATGTGTAAAAAAGTACGGAAGCGCAGAGTTGCCATAAATTTAGTGATTAATACGCAGAATATGTACTTTCGTCAATTTCCGCGTCTGTATTTGAATTTTCTTCCCATTTTCGTTATTTAAACATTTTTTATTATTATTGTAGTGTATAAATAATGAAAATGCTGGTGAAGTTGTTCAAATTACACTGACGGGGGGTCTTCCTGTGTTAGTCTGGTTGCTATTTACAGTAGAGATATGAAACATGGTAAATATTAATACTGATGCAGACTACTATTAAAACCACAACTTTGAAGAATGATAATACATGCATTCATAATTTATTGATATTGAGCAATGCCATAAACATTCGTGAATATACATGTAGAGTACCCATTCATTTGAATTTATTCTTTTATATACAATATGGTCATCAATTGTTTAGCTTTAAACCATATATATGATTATAATAATCATAAATGTAGATCACCATATTATGCTTGTTTTTTGATGATAACGCCAATAATTAAAACACATTAAGATAACTGTTTTATATCTCTACGATTCAATTATTCATTGCTGTTTAACTATCCATAACATAATAAGTATGAAATATTTTTTTCAGGAATATTCATTCTGGAAATGTACAAGGCCTTGTAACAATGAACATGATCAATACATGCTGTAAAACATACCTTGTAAGATAAGGTAAGTGCATTAAAAAGAACATACATCAATTTGATTATAAGAAAACAACAACACTAAGTCTGCTTATTTTTTATCACACAAGTCACAATTGTCACTTTCAAACACCCAAATATTGAACTATAAAACACGGTTATATTTGTTAAATTATATATTGTCTATCAAAACTAGTAGTAGAAGTGCATATTTTGATACTAGTTACATATACATACTGTTTAATATCAGTTTAATTTTATTTTCCTTTGCATGAGATAACATAATTACAATGTATATGATATAACTACCTATATCAGAACACTTTTTGTTGCAGATGGAATCAATTAAATGTGCAATTTGTAAACAGGCATTAGATGGGTGTCTATCAACAGTTCAACTAACAAACATAGGATGTAGTTCCATCAATGAAGCAAGTACTAAGAGGGAAAACTGTTATTTGAAAGTTGAGCCAGGCCAAATAGTTCACATAACCTGTCGGAGGGATTTTATTCACCCTCGAAATTTTAAAACACCAGCCCTACAAAAGGAAAAGAGTGATATCAATTTGTCTACAAGGTCTGCATATTCGTTTGATTTTAGAGCTCAATGTCTGTTTTGTGGGAAAGATGCTAAAATAACAAGTAAAAAGAGATCAGTCGATGTGTGTATCCTGTTAGAACAATTGAGTTTAAAAACAAAATACAAACCATATGCACAGAACGCAGCGATGAGTGGTCTAAGGATGTACTTAGGCGTATAAGCTTGGTTATTGATTTACCAGCAGCAGATGCAGTATATCACCAAACATGTAATGTTAACTTTCGTACAAATAAAGGTATTCCCATGCGATTTGCAGATTCCGACGCAAGTCCGAATAAAAAGTTTGTTGGTAGACCAGACAGTGGTGAAGCTACAGAAGCTTTTGAAAAAGTTGTGTCATTCATAAAAGATAATGCTGGGTCTGTGTTTTCTATAAGTGAGCTTGTTAAAATAATGAAGAATGAATGTGGCGATAAAACATATTCAAATAAACATATAAAAACGAAATTAATAGACTACTTTGGTGATACATTGTCAATAAGTTCAGTTAGTGGTAAGGATGACCAATCAGAACAGGAGAAATTACATCAGCTTATATTTGCTGCTGGTAAACTTATTAGAAATGACATTAATTTGATGAACTCAAATAAGAAATATCATCCTACATTTTCTGATATTGCTTCAGCTGAAGAAAATTCAAACTTTGTACCTGCTTTATTGCGTCTGTTTCTTAACACTGTCTTTGCCGGGAAAAATGTTGGTGTAAAAGTTTCCTCTATAGGACAGGCTGTAGTACAATCTGTAGACCTAGAAACTTAATTGCCCCATTACAAATAGGACTAGGCGTCCAGTTACATCACCATTTTGGTTCACGATTTCTTATAGATTTATTAAATAATCTAGGATTTAGTGCATCTTATTTTGAAGTGCAAAAAGTTGAATCATCTGCTGCAGGGGCTCTAAAAACAAACATTCCAGCATTTTTTCCAGGCAAATTTCTTCAGTTTGTAGCAGATACTAGTAATGCAGATCATAACTCAGCAACATTTGATGACCATGGTACTTTTCATGGCATGGGTATTATTGCATGTACTACGCCGGGTTCAAGCTTATGTATGCCAATACCCAGGTCAAATATTTCTATGGAAGAGCTGGAATCCTTGAGTAAGATAGACATACAATTTTTCAAAGTTCCTGAGAATTTGGTCCGAGAATGTCAGTTTGAACAGCTTGTTATACCAAATGTTGAAATCGATCAACATGACACTTGTGATAGTTACTTTGACACATTTTCAAAGGTAATTTGGCCCTTCAGATCGTCTAAGCCTAGTTGGTCTGGTTTCATGCAGTTATATGATAAAACAGACAGTAGACGCAATTCTGTAAAGTCAAGCATTACTTTTTGCCTTTAATTGATTTGAATGCCAGTGATATGACTTGCATATATTCAACCTTACACTTCGTTTCTGATCAGGCAAGGAGATATGATGTTACTCCGGTACTAACATTTGACCAGCCATTGTTTCAGAAAACAACCAATATAATAGAATGTTGTGATAGCCAGAGTCCGTTGTAAAAGTTTGTTCTTAGATTAGGAGGATTTCATATGCAAATGAGTTTTCTTGGGTTAATTGGTCTTCTCATGACAGGGACCGGGCTACAGGCGGTATTACAAACTGTGTATGCTACAAATGCTGTAACTCATATGATGACTGGTAAAGCAGTGAATAGAGCAATTAGGGGACATTTTCTTGTTGATAATGCCCTCTACTTACTTCTTGTGTCAACATTATTTAGAATTGCTTTGCCTATTGAAAACATTACAAATCAACAAACAATCAATTCGGACGATACGTCCTTGGATAATGAAGATGAATCTGTGGCATCGGAATTGCATTAAACTATTTCCGTCTTACATAATGGGATGTATGTATGACAAACTCGAACAAAACCAGCTCTGTAAAAGTGATATATACGATAGTGAAATTTTAAAAGAAGTCAAGGAGAAACTGCATGAGAATAGAAAGGAACTAGAAAGTCACAGAACAGCAAACCTGTGGGTCCAATACATGGATATGATATCAATCCTCCAGGAATTCATAAGATCAGAACGCACTGGTAACTGGTTAGGTCACTTGAAAGTTTTAAAACAAATGTTGCCTTACTTCGCTGCTTCTGGACATAACCTGTATTTGAAATCAGCATACCTATACATACAACAAATGATGAAACTAGAAGTTAATCATCCTGAAGTGTATGCACAATTTCTCAATGGAAACCATTCTGTAAAAAGAAGCGATATACATTGGGCCGGTTTATCAACAGACCTCATTATAGAGCAAGTGTTGATGCGATCGCTTAAAACTACCGGAGGCTTAACGCGAGGCAGGGGCATGACTGAACAACAAAGAGCTTTGTGGATAATGTCAATGCCTCAAATGCTGATATGAACAATGCGATGCAGCAATTCTCAAACACTGACTTTGAAACAAGTAACCAACACAAGGAGGCTACAAGATCAAGGACTATCAGGGACGAAAGTGATATGAAGCAAACATTGAACTTTCTCTACCATCATTCCCCCATTTGATTATTCTGATATTAGTTTGAGAAATATTGAAACTGGCGTTACAGCAGACATAAAGGTCAATGTTGAAAAAGCAAAGAAAGTTGGAGAAGAAATTGTTTGTAACATGGTTGGACAATCTGTGCAGAATTATTCGTTCAAACGGTCTAAACAAGCAGTTACAATGAATGAAAAAATGTCACTGAAATTAACCGGAGAAAGTATCACAATAAATCCTCAGTTAATGTTTCAGAGAATAACTGCTATTGCTGACAGATACGTAGATGGCATATCAACAATATTTCAGTATGAACTCTGTAGTATTCCACCAGCACTCTACGACAATGATGGATTACCCAGAGTTCCACAAAAGTCAATGCTAGCTGATGCCCTCTGGAAACTTGGAGATTGTGCTAAAACTCCAGAAACTGAGCAAACGGTCAATCCTGTCTCGTACGTGTTAGATGGTGGTATTCTTCTGCAAAAGATTCCTTGGCAAAAACAAGCAACATTTGGATCAATTTGTCAATAATATTACAACTATATTTTGCAAAAGTATCCGATAATGTCAACTTGTGTAGTGTTTGATGGTTATCTGAATGGGCCCTCGACAAAAGATATAACGCATATTCGAAGAAGTAAAGGCACTATTGATACTAATGTGACCTTCACATACAGTACGCCATTTAGGTCTAAGAAGGAATCATTCCTGAAAAATGTCTCCAACAAACAAACTTTCATCAAGCTACTTGGAGAATTCTTAATTGAGATGGGATTATGTGTGAAATATGCAATAAGTGATGCCGATAGACTCATTGTTGAGACAGCTATAACTCTAGCAGAAACAAACAACACTTGTGTTATAGGCGAAGATACTGATCTGCTTGTACTTTTGTGCTATCATCTAAATTATGACTCAAATAAAGTCTGAAATCAGACAAATCAAGTTATTCAATAAAACAACAGAAAATCTGGGATATGCATGAGACCCGCAGTGTTTTAACAAAGGACATCTGTGATCTTCTTCCTTTCCTACATGCTTTAACAGGATGTTATACTACTTCACGTGTTCACGGAATAAGAAAATCTACTGCACTGAAGTTGTTGCGCAAAAGTAAGCAGTAACAGGACATTGCACGGCGTTTCTGTTCCAGTGAATCAAAAGAAGAAATCGTGGAGTTGGGTGAAATGGCATTGTTATTCCTAATTGATGGAGATTATAAAGAGAACCTGAATGACTTGAGATTTCAGCCCATGTCATGAGAAGTTTAGTCTGTCTGCAGGTTCAAAACTTACCACCAACATCAGCTGCAGCCGTGTTTCATTCTCTCCGTGTATACTATCAAGTTCAGTGTTGGATTGGAAACAAACCTCTGCTTCCAGAAGACTGGGGATGGAAACTTTTAGATGGGGTGTACACTCCAATTAAAACAAGTCTTCCTCCTGCTCCGGACTTAGTAATTATAATATTACAAACGCACCAATTATACGTCATCGTTTGCTACGTGTAACGTTGGGAAATATGAAAATTTGGGCCGCATGACGTCGAGTGACGTTGCCATAGGAAACCGCGTTCGTTCTGACTGTGGTTAATATTGATGGTCAGTGGTGAATGATTTGAAATAATCTTATCTTCATTTTTAAAAAGTTTCAACGACTTACAATGACGAATAAAGAAATAACAGCACTTTTCCGTTGATCACCCCTCGTACAAAGCTCGATATTAGACTTACGTACAAAGCTTGCCAGGGAAGTTCCAGAGTGCAATGATCTGTCTTAGACCTGTGTTCAAAGTCTGCTAGAGAATGTTCAGAGTGCAGTGCTCGACCTTAGACCTTCGTTAAATGCTTGCTTGAGAAGGTTCAGCGTGCAATTATCTGTCTTAGACGTGTGTGCAGTGCTTGCTAGAGTAGGCCCAGTGCGCAGCACTCGATCTGAGACCTGTGTATAATCGGTTCAAGCTTAAAGTTCAGTCTTAGACTTAAAATCAATTCTCACTGCAATTGGTACAGTACAGCGTTCAAAGGTTTTTATATTTCAAAGGTTTTTAGATTTTATACACTTTTCAACAATCGCTCGCTCCAATTTTAAGTTGATGAAACAAACTACTTTTCTTCCTAGTAGGCACCACCTTAGCTAAAGTAAACCGGTCAGTTGCATAACCTCTGCCGATGTTAACAGGTCTTCAAAATGTAGTTCATCAATTCCAGCATGTTGATCACATCGGTCTTTGACCCAATGCAATAGTATATGTACCAAAGAAAGCAGAACTATCCGAACTTTCAAGGGTTCGCAATCTGACGATCGAGAACAGTGAGAGTCTGTTGCATAAGAAAAATCCTTCCGATGTAACCCCCGGTCTGATAAAGATTACAATTCTTAAGAAGATCCGATTGCGGTTCACGAGTACTGTTTGTCATCCGTTTTTCACTTATAAATATACGGTGGCCGATTCACCTAGTATTTAAAGCATATGGTTAAAAGTGCAGTCACGGTCAGTTCTCGTACAATGCAAATTTTGGTGTCTTTACATCAAGGCATTCAATTATGTATAATTAAAAAGTATTCGCTAGTAATAAATGTGCTATTAATTCATAAGAAAATTATGATTGTGAAAAATACAGCTACGTCTTTAATTTATTCTTCCTCTGCATACATTCATTGGAACAACTCCAGGGCTTTTGGCGCTTTGATTTGAATAGGTTCTCCGAGCAGGGATTAATCTTAAAGACTAGTATTTACTGCTGGTTGATAAAGGTACATCGTTGTGGACCCAATTTTAGATCTGCATTCAACGATTGATAGTGTACCTAAGATCAGAGTTATAGTTTGACATAGAGTCGTGGAGTAGGTATCGGTATTATACCTCAATTAACAAAATTATGTTAAATGTGCCAATGACTGCAGAAATCAGGCCAGACGCTAAAAAATTACAATTTGAGTTTTTTTCATTATCTTGAAATTATTTTTGATTTTACAGCAATTTCTTCTTATCATGACTCAATGCCAACAAAATGATGAAAAGATTGAACGGCTGGAAAAAACCTATGAATCCTTCAAAAGGAAATATCCAAGCTCTTCTGTTCTTTGTTTTTACACCATGTAACATCATCAAGTTCATATATTGTTTGAACAACTAGCATTCGTTCGAAACCACGGTTACTATGACAATTTTACATATTATAATAGTTACCATGGCAACAGTACTTCAACAACTATCCGAGTGACTGTGAATGAGATTTTTGGGCTTTTTGGGACAAAATCAGCACTGTATCATTGTCTGACATTTATTAAGTGAAGTTTCTGATACTTAAGCACATTTAATGATTACGTAATATTGAAAAAATGCTGCTTCTAAGTAACACTGTCTTAGTGCAAAACTATGACTTTCAGTAACATACATTAAACATTAAAACAGTGTTAACTATAGTACAACGATAAACAAACAACAGTTACTATAATTATAACTCTTTTATTTTCACAACAATAATTTAATTATCATCTGCCTTTAAAATAATGACATTTTTTTGGTTGCCTAGCAACAGGAGAGAAAATGACAAAATTCTTCATACATTTAATCTAAGGAAGTACAAAATGTATTTAATTGTAAACAATTCTGAGGGAAACTTTAGAACAATATTAAAGCTTCTGCTTGTACTTTTAGCATTTACAATAATAAAGAATGGAGCATCATTTACCTTCCATTTAGACACGTTGTAGAGAACTACATGTAAGCATGGTATATACTATATACAAGTTATATTCAAGCTGATCCACACATAATCTTATCATAACAATATTGTATATGCATTTTGAAACATGCAAATGTCCTTGACAACGGGTTGAATAGAATATTTAGAATAGCAACAGTAAAAATTAAGAAATACTAGACCGTTTCAGGTGGTTTTGTACTCAATTGTTCTCTTAATTGTATATTGTATAGGTACAAAACTACAGTCCAGCAAATCATAATAATAGAATACTTGACAAGAGAAGACATTTTAAACCGGTAGTAGCAACAGAAACACTATATCAAAATGAAAAAAGAACCAACTAAGTATAAAAACCTACATTTTAGAAATCAAGATATGAGATAACATCAACATTTCCATAGATTGTTACTATACCAGTGCAATAGCACCACACTAGTAGATTACATTTGTACATGTATATACATGATATGCAAATCTAAACTCATAACAGGAACATGCTTCAACTTAACAGAATATAACTTATCTCTTTGAAAATAGTTTATCTTAGACTTGAATAATAATTATTCAAATAGTTTTTTAATATTATTACAGTTCTTCAAATGTTATTTGTAAGCATTTTCTACAGCTAGAACAATTCAGGTAGAAATGACATCCACTCATAACTTGTTTATTCCCACCAATGGCCAATTGATATGCTTTGTCATCTGAACTGTTTCTGTAATCTCTGTCATATGGTTTCTGTATCAATGTTTCTGAAAGGAATATATACTAAACATTTTTAAACAATCAAATAGACACAATTACAAATTTTAGTGATAAAATTATGTTTCATATAGTGCAAATTACACAGTTCAAGCTGGGCATCATATTCATTAATCAAAAGTCCTGATAAAATAAGGATGTGTATTGGAAGGACAACTGATGCTGTGGCATATTGCACTTTTCTTTAGGCCTAATATTAAAAGAATCTTAATTAAACCATGCATTTGATATCTGTGCAGCATCTAAACATGAATGGTCAGCTGCTCAACTACAGTATTTTTAGATCTTTGGTTATAATTTATCATTTTATTTTACAAAAGAAAATATAATTTGAAACTTATTATTGATAGGCTGACTAATGAAAACAGATACTGAAATAATTGGCCTAATGTCTTATATATACATGTACATGTATTCCGTATTCCATATAATTCTCTTGTCCTAATCCAGTTTTGTGGATCAACCACTTCATAATAAGCACTCTGAGTAGTCATGTCTACAGTATAACAACTGGTATTAATGTCATTGGCACAATAACCATGGCAAAGAATTAGTGATATGAAGGATTTACTAATATAAATGTAATAACTGGATCAGTTGCATACCTGAGACAGAGTGGCCTAGCTCAGACTCTTCACAGTAAACTCCAAATAACAGACATTTTCATGTGTTCTTCAATGAATGTTCTTGTAGTTCAAGATCAATGATGGAACATCCTGAAAAAATATAAATAAAATTCATCAGGAGCATGTAGATCTCAATTATAATCATCTGCAATTCGCAAAACATCTGGACAAACTGGTAATACTATCCACAAAACAAACCTCTTGTATGCATACTAAACTGTTGTAGAGATGTGTGGTTAGATGGCCACCCGGTTAAATCCGGATGAGCCCCATGCACATTAATTATGTGCATTAGCCCCTCAGTTTACAACAACTGTGAATTGACCCCGTGAGTTTGAGCCTTATATTTAGGTAGGAGAGTGTAGGGTAGGCCTACCTGTCTACAAAAAAGGTAGGGATCTACCTTGATTCAATAACTCAATTCAGTGTGATATTTACTGGACACTTCAAAGGGGCATGGGGCACTTTCCCTCAGTAAACAGTGGTGTATAAACATTACTGAAATATAAACAGAATGGTTGATCAATTCATTCAAAGAGTATAAAAATACTGTAGCTACTGTATGTCAAGGTGGGTGGGGAAATGAAAACCAAACAACATGAATGATAAGTTCAGCAGTAAACAATCCTCATGTAGGCTGATAACATTAAAAAAATTTCTTTGCTATGAATTATGTAGTCTACTTTGCCCTCGCCAACATAAACAACATACTTTTTAGTAAAATTGTACACAGTAAGGGTCTACTTTCGTTTTCTAATTTCATGTCATCAACGCATGTAACCTCGAAATTTACAATAATAAAAGATTAACAAGAAATAAAAGATATGCTAACCCTTACATAATAACTTCATAACTCGATAACAATCAGATCATACCACCATGAGCGTCAACTTTTATCATTAAACCGTACAATATGCAGTCAACAATCGACAGTACGCCATCTGTATTCTTCTTCTTTAACCCCCTTCGTAGAGGAACCAAACAATCGTTTGTAGACAGTCATCTTTGACCTCTACAGCAGTACCCAGTAAAAGGGGAATAACTCTCAAAACAATGGCTAGACAACACTAAAATTTTCATGAGAGGTTGCGGAAATATTCTTGGGTGGTAAACAAAGCAGGTAAACAAACTTAAAAAAACATTTTCAACCAGATGATCTTGAAAATATCTGTTAATTAATTAGAAAATCCGCGAAAACACAATGAACGTATTTGACGTCATTTTCCTAAAAATAGACGTTACCGCGTCTGGCCTGATTTCTACAGTCACCGTCACAAATAAAGGGTAGAAATTCCTCATTGATTTAAATTGGAAAACATTCCGCAAAGGTTTAGAAAATCTATATATGTAGTTAAAACAATCATATTGTGTTGTAAAAAACACTTTTAAATAACTTTCTTGCAGTTATGAATTGAGTATTTAAAATATTCATAGTATACAGATTTCATTCTAGTCACGCAAAGAAATGTGTATTTTGTCAAATGCTTAACACTGATCTCTAACAAATGAAGGCTTTTTCTATCATCCGTGATAGGTCTGAATCATGCTGGGCAGTGTTGGCAGTAAATGGCCAGTTACATGCCAAGTTAATGATTCGCCATGACACATGAACACAATAGCGTTAAAAGTAATATAAATGAGTAATATATGTCTGCATTGATTTAAATTGGAAAACAAGTGACACCTATTACATTGGTTTTGGAATATACCAATTCATTCAAAATAGGTCAAAGCTCATTTAAGGAGGAATGAGCTACCTAGAAGGCATACACGTAAGCTGCAAATCATAATTTCGAGTTTAGGGTGATAAATAAGAACCAACATAAAGTTAGGTTCAAAGTATGCTTGAATATAAAAGGATGATGATAATCATAATGATATTATATAGATATATTTTATTCCTCCCATAAGGAGCATTCTCGTTCACCAGAGTATTCTTCACCTGTGATAGTCTGGGAACTTGACTAACTACTGGTGTATGAGGATGATAAGGATAGCAATATTTACAAAATGTGTCATGTAACTGAGCAGAGGATCTACATGTACACGTATATACAGTACTGTTTAAACTTAACTTGACACGAAGTGCACATCGTGTGCACTAGGTTTAAACATGGTGTACACTACATGTGCACTCGAAGTGCACATCAATGTGCACTAGAAGTGCACTTCAGACTGATAGGTAGGCTAATTAGGGCATTATGTTTATTTTGAATAATGGTGTAAAGAAGGTATAATTATAAATAAGATTATTTATTACTATATTGAAATTTTTTTGTGCATTGCTGATTTCAGTTTTATTTCAAGATGATAGTTTGTACTAAAGTATCATTTAAGGAGGTCCGAGCTACCTTGTGCGCATGCGCGAAATTTCAAAATCGTATTAGATAAGAACAAACATGAATTTTAGTTTTAATGATCGCTTATGAATGTTGATTAATGACAATAAACATAATACTATTGGACAAAATAGATATTGTTTAACTTTTTATTTTTTGCATGTGTGAAAAGTGGGTGGGGAACGGAACAATTGTGAATACTATGGGTTCACAATAAGTCCCTACAATTGTTCAAATGCATATGCTTATATATAATACATGTATGTAGTGCATGGTTTAGTTATATGAAATACCCACGTTTTAAAATAGTTTTAATAAAATTTTATTTGATTACAATATGCAAATTAGGTTAATTTTATGCAAATTTATTCATAATTAGTACACTGACACAAAATGAAAACTTTACACTTTATTTAAATATCTCTTTTGTTAGCAAACATGTCGCTTTAAGTTTAAAACATGATTATCATGTTTTTAATGCGGATTACGATTATGCAATATTTTTACACATCCCGCGTCTATTCATGCGTCCAAACCTGAAAAACGTATTCCATGCTTTGCACGTGCGCAGGAACAGGTGTTTCACTTACAGGTTTTACACCGTCATGTTATCATTTGCTGCACGGCACAGATAATAAAATGTTATTTTTGGTTGCAAAACGGTTGCATTTAGCGACGCCACGACTTTCTGAAGATAAAAGGAACCAAGTTATTGGTATGCTCAGGGAGGGGTCGATGGTGAATAACGTGGCACGCCATTTTGGCTGCTCTAGACAGACTATTTGTAATCTTGTGAAGTGGTTCAACACTACTGGGTCTGTCAGAGACCGTGCAAGGCCCGGTCGCGTACGTGCGACAACGTTACGTACTGATCGCGTTATCACGTTGACCCACCTACGTAATCGTTTTTTACCAACAACGGCGTTACGGGGTTCATGCACAGACGCTCATTTATAAATCGTTTGAGGCAGAACCAAGATCCTATTCGTGCTCGTCGTCCATGTACTGGACAGATTATGACACCTCGTCACCGAGCCTCTAGACTGTTGTGGGCACGACGTCATTTGCATTTCAGGCGAAACCAATGTCAATCGGTACTTTTTAGCGATGAGTCGGGGTTTACAGGCAGCCACGCAGATGGCTGGGTACGCATCTATCGCCTGCAGAATGTTGTATTCGGGAGAGGGATAGATTTGGTGGTGGCAGCGGGTCTGTGGTGGGATAATGGGGAATCAGAAAACTGATTTGGTCATTATTCAGCGTTACATCAATGTTTTAAACAACACGATGATTCCATTCATGCAAAACAACGGACCTGGCATTTTCCTCACACGGCGCGTATTACGACACAACTCTTGGCTCAAAATAACGTTAACGTCTTGCCTTGGCCCACATTATCCCCGGACATGAACCCCTTAGAACACATATGGCATGAACTCGGTAGGAGGGCGAGACCCAATCACCAAATTGTTACAATAAATGACCTCCAAAATGCACTCCAGTTAGAATGGCAACATATCCTTAATGCGCTCATACAACGTTGCGTAAATTCAATGAGGCGACGTATTCTGCAATGTATTCGCAAAAACGGAGGTCACACTGGTTATTGATGCTTCTTATAACATCACTAAAGCACACAGTCAGTAATTTCTTGTTTCCAATTGCAGTGTGCTTATTTTACTTTTTTCAGAATTTTTTATTTCGACCCCTCTCAACTGAATTGTCCTAAAAAAATAAGAAATATCTGATTTTTATCCAAACAAATTGCACAGAGACATCAATATTACATTGGAGCTTCGATGACAAAAACAATTAACCCCGAATATAAACTTATCAACAAAATAAGCTCTTTTGAATGCTATGTAAAGTTTTCATTTTGGGTCAGTGTACTTTTTGATGAATAGCTCCCAAAAAAGGCTGGTGACCCCTATTTTTTATTTGACTAAACTGGTGTTCTATTTGATACTCAACTTATGGTCAATCTAAATTATTTTCGATCGTTAGATATTTTTTGACGTTCATTTGAAAATCACACGTTTTTGCAAGTGGGTTGGGTAACTATTTATCATGTTCAAATACTGAATTTGTTCACCAGGCAGCCGGAATTGTGACTTATTTCAATAGGAATGCCCATTGAACACACAAAATATCATGCATTGCTTAAATGTTGTTTCATACAGTAAAAATCTTAAAAAGAACATAATAGTGCCATAAATGCAGGAAATAGATAAAATGAACAAAATATACTTATAAAAACAAGTTTAGCAAGTTGGTCTATTCCATTTGCTTTCGTGAAGTTGCATGATATTTAACAGAATGAAAGTCTTTCGATCTTAAGATCATTTCATTCCATTTGAAATTCAACCATTTAAGTAAAGGAAATTTTCAACCTGGCGGAAATTCGTAGAAAAATCACAAGAAATTCGGTGTCGATTATGCCCTCCTTAAGGAGTCATTACAGTCGAACATGTTTGTCTCTTGCTGTTACGAAGCTTGAAAACAACAGTTAGGGGAATATTATACCAGTTTTGTTCAATGTTTGCTCAGGGTCATGCACCTTGGATGGCATTTTGTTCCTCATCTCCTCTACTCCCGAGAAGGACCAACATTTGTTAAATCGGCGAAAATTCTAGTGTGTTTGTTTAATCCATACGCAGATGGTGATTTTATTGCCTACGAGTCGTTATGCGATAAAAATTGCCGAGGCAAACCAATACTACCAATGACGTCGTGTCAACGGAATGCCAACGTCAGCATGGCATCCATAAATTCTAGCGTTTGATTGTCTATTCCCGTCGGTTTTATAACAAATAATAGTGCCGTTTGCGTTCCTGACCTGAACAGCTAGATTGACTTCACTTGAATCTGTTACGTGTTGACGTCACTGCAATCTAACGCAATTCTTTTGACGTAGTTAATGTTAATCTGTCTAACACGGCCCACCCTTGACGTCTTCTGTTAGCAAATATTTAGTCTTTAGGCGACTAATGATCAATTATTTGTCATTAAAATGTATTGCTTTGCCTTTTGCCTTCGTGATGTCATTCAACATGCCAATAGTCATTTGACGTCGTTCACTGTCATTCTTGAACCTCGAACTGTTGAATATGTTACAATTTTAACACCGGTTTATTTGCTTGTGACATAAGGATGACAATATCCTGCTTGTTTTCATCCTTTACACGGATCAGATTTCCTCCTGAACGTGTAACACGTGTTTTCTTTATAATTGACGTCATGGCTTCTGAAAACCACGAAAACACATATTGACCACTGAAATTTTGATAATTAAGTCATGGCCGACATGTTAATTACATCACGTATACATATATCGCCATACAAGTAAACATATTAGTACCATGAAAAACTTGCTTAACTTTATTTTTTCAGTATACAATGGTAGGTCATTAGAAAGCCATTTATGTTGAAAACGAGCATGGTGACATACTATTTTTATGATTTCAATGTTGTTCTAGAAGATTGTTCTGTCATTTTAAGATGATTCAAGGAAAATTCGATCGTTAGATTAAAGGTGCGCGTACCTCCTTAATGCATGAATGCTGCAAGTACTAAAAGAAGGCAAGGCAAGGCAAGGCAAGGCAAGGCAAGGCAAGGCAAGGCAAGAAAATGAGCTTTTATCGGCCATTAATCAAGCCGTAGATGGGTTAGAGCTGTTGTAACAAGCGATTGTAACTAGTGACCATTCCTCGAACTTTTCGGACAGTTTGACAAAACAGTAAGTCAAATTCATGAACTCAATTTTCGAAGAATTTGTCAAAATAATCGCGCCATCAAACACGTCTTTAGTATCGTTCAATAAGCCTTATGGGCACATGAAACATTCATTTTGATACGCCACAACACACCTACTTCGAACATATATATACTGTTTTAGTCAAACTTGTAATCAAAGACCAAATCAAGGCACCTGACTCATCAATTTATGTGCGGATCCAGGAATAGCTCGGGGGGGGACATGTTATTATAATGCACCAGTTAATTACCCCCCCCCAACCCGCAGGAAGGCTGAGAATTTTTGCTTTATCAAATTCGTGCCCCCCCCCAGCAGTGCAGGGACATCTGTCAGGTAAAAACACGAGGCAGTCGTTCCCTGCCCTTCCCCGGGGTTGGGACCGGTTTCAATTGAAGTGCATATTAAACAGTCAATAACCTAGCTCCTGAGACCATGGACAAATATAATATTATATTGTAGTAGCGTGTATAGGATTTAATTACTAATAAGGGAGAAACTTGTGTAGGCCGTCGGTAGAGCCATTCGCCCTGGAAGCGAAGGGCCCGGGTTTGAGCCCAAGTCTGGTTGCACATTTGTCTCACCCTGTTACTATCGTTTTGTTCCTTATTTATCTATTATCATGACCTCTCTGGAGGAATATTGCAAATTTGTCTGACAGGTGCAGACAAGGTTATGCATAGTACTGGATACCATAACAAAATGGTCTTTTATTCAAACTGACTTGTCGACCTTTTATGAAATGGAATGATCGTCGTCAAAGACCTTGGACTAGGTTATGCATGGAATCTGGGTTCAATAACCTACTATGTCCCTACCTCATTCTAAACTCGGACACCTTTGTTTTTTAATGTTCCATGTGTACAGTACCTATTCATGCGATACTAACCAGTTTATCTCTAGATGGGTGGGAAAGACACTTACATGAATGTATAAAAGTGTTTCTGAAATTTCCATTGCCTCAGCTGAGTTTCGAACCGGGAACCTCTGGATTGGATGTCTCGACCGATCATTTAAATATTTTATCATTCATACAACCAATCTTCATCAGTGATCAACTTTAAATAAACTGTTCTATGTTAATTTCAGCTCAAAGTAATTAAACACTGTTGGTGCTGGACCTCGAACAGAGAAACAAAAGTGGGGAGACATCAAAAATGGTTAGTAATAATGTCTTATACTGTTAGTGTTTTATTATAAATGCACAGTGTTATGGAAGCCCTGGAGGGCACTATGACTTAGGTTTTGTGACTTGTGACTTGTGACTTATGACTTGTGACTTAGAACTTGTGACTTGTGACTTACATTCTACAAATAAATTTGCGCGCACTTCCTTGGGCATCATGGATGGTGAAGGATGCTGTCTGAATCGGAATTACCTGATAATAGTCTATAGTGAGTCAGGTAAGTCGGTATTAGTTTTGTTTGATTGAAATCGTCATTGTTGAAGGCATCGAACCGTTATTCTGAATTGTTAACACCATTAACTAGAATACCGTTCATGTAATAGCATAATGTCACATGGTATTATACGTGTACATGTGCATACATAGTATAATGGTTTGCGTCCTTTTCGCTATCATTTGTGCGTCTCATTTGAGACAGATAGTTCGGATTATACATATAGATTTTAAGTTTTGTTAAAGTAATAATAATTATATGTTCTTTTTTCCAGGTGAAGAAACTGGAATGTCCGTGCTGTGTGTGTATGTTCGATGCGTTTGGTTCCACAAATGATGTCGCGGTGCATACCTATTTACCTGCATTGTCTTTATATCCAGCAAAGCAACCGGCTCAAATGTAAATTTGGCAATTGTGTGACACTATGGGCTAGAAAAGATTTTGTATGTGATTGTGTTGTACCATAATGGTGAAGTAGAGCATTTTAAGGTTTTGCAAACAAATTCAAAGTTGTGGATATCAATACATTGTTATTTATGGCGCCTATGAACTAAGCTTTTCTAGATAGCTTTATATTATCCATATAGGTTTGATTTCATAGTCAAACATCTATAAAAATAATACGCTATTATGTCATGTATTGAAGTACATGTAATGCAGCAGACTCAAAGTTGTCATTTGCAAATGTGTGTTTGTCTACCGTTCATCCTTTGCAACATAATACTGTATTTGTGTTAGCTTCGTATACAAAATAAAGCAATTAAGACCAAAAACACTGTCAATTTCATGATTTAATATCATTCCATGATTTGGGCTTATTGATAACAAACGACGGATAACAAACTCTGTCATACAACATTTATAATAACAACACGTGTTATGATACATTTTGCTGTCTATAAGTTTACTAAAGATAGTGTGTATTTCACATTTTACACGTCATAAGTCACAAGTTACAAGTCTCAAGTTATAAGTCACAAGTCACAAGTTACAAGTCACAAGTCACTAGTCACAAGTCACAAGTCACAAGTCACAAGTCACAAGTTACAAGTCACAAGTTACAAGTCACAAGTCACAAATCGAAATCTTAATTGACATGCAGAAATACACTTGACGTTATAACTACATTAGTGGGTTACTATACGAATAAATGAAGCATTAGACCAACATTTCAAAATTATTAGAGCAACATATACATGAACTTATACCAAAGTGGCTCACCATAACAAAACCGACTAACAACATGTCACACTGTTTGGAATTAAACACATGCCTTTCCAACATCTCAAAATCAATTGGAGTACATGTATATCATCAATGTTGTACTCTAGCATGGTACAGGGTCTTAGGGATCCTATATCATAAACTTTCCTTTTTTTGTGCCACTCAGTCCAGATCGGTTTGTATTTCTCTGTCGACTATATCAACCATAACGTCCATTTGAGTATCTATAGGTTCATAACGAGACAATGGTATTTATGCTCATCTTGAGCGGGTTTATTGTAAGATATTTTGAGGATTCCATGACAATAAAAGCAGATTTCATTTTATCTCCACCTGCAAAAACAAACATTTTAATTACACTGGCCATTCGATTCACCTCTCTTAACCAAAAGATTCGTCACGATAGTGACGCTAAAATTATACAACTATAATCTATCTAAACGTGGGAAATATATTATAGCAACGTCAACACTAACTTTGTATGCAATAACATATTTTAAAGCTGACTCTTATGTAGAAGAATGATAGTAAATTCGTTTTTATTTTAATAATGCAACTTACCTGTCTTGCTAAATATAAAAATCCGATTCACGTATCATCCGTTTTTATCCACGTTATTGTTGTGCGTAAAGAATGATAAAGCATACAAATATATTTATAGTTTGTTTGGTCACAACTCCAAAGTCACAAGTCATACATGTTAAAATTTGTGTAGGATTGAGTAGTGTGACACTACTCACCGAACTGCAGGAATCTTACATTGTTATGCAGATAATGGTATTATTGATGGCCAAGTCACCATTTGAACAATATATGTAGTTTTTAAATGATCAGTTATTTAATTAAAAACCCTATTACTTGCAATATGTATTCATTGTGTCGGTCCATCCATCTTTGTGCTCAGTTGTTAATAATGTGTTTAATAGTCATGTAGCTACATTTGAGTCCATCTACAGTGGTCTCTGTTGAGCAACACCCTTATGGAAACACAAAGTGTGGTTGTTGTACAGAGTTTTTTGCAATAAGGGGTTGGTAATGTACAATCCAGGAAAACTGGTTAGGTGAACCAGTCACCATTATAGTTATCAGTTGATAAACTGTTGAGGAACAGTATTAAACCCAAATCAAAGAAGATCTCTGGTCTGTTGTCAAATTAGTACATGTATATTATTTGTTTTTCCAGCAGATGCTAGTGATATAAATCTGTTTTGTTCCAATAGTAGATTTTTGATATGTTTTGTCACTTACCGTAAGAACAACAGCAAATACTGGTGGTTCCTACTACTACAAACGTTTGTATTGACTTCATTAATCTTAAAAATGCTCTATGTATGCAGTCAAACCTTTGTTAATGACCACCTGTGAACAACACCTGTCTGTAATGATCTCTAATTTTATCTCCCATCAGACCACTTTCAATGATATACATGTATAACCTGTTCAGCGAGACCACCTATCAAGAACACTATGTTATTTCCATGATTGTTATTTATATACAGTTTGGCTGTATGTATATACATACAGTTTGGCTGTATGTATATACATGTATATTGATATGTGCACCTAACTATAAAGAAATGAGCCGTGTCGTGAGATTTCCGACCTAGTGGGCAAAATAAATCTACTGCGATGTGTCGTACGCTAGCGCATCGTTTAATAAACATGTTTAATTGTTTTAATATAAAATGTCTACAGTAAGGTTAAGATTTAGATTTTCAATTCACGGAAGCAGTGTAGAAGCGAATGAAATACGAACGATGTGTTGTAAATAAAATCTAGATTTAGTTGATTTGTGTTTCACTCCCCCACCCATCGTCTATAGACGACCGATCTATTCCTTCCACATGATTATTTATCATTTATTAGATCTACGAAATAGTTACAGTATTTAGATCAACATGTATAATATATATTATCTAATATTGTGTACTAACAGTCTACAGGTGAGAAAAAATCAATGTAAATAACCACTGGTACATTCGTGCCTGGTCCGTTACGTTTTGATTACTGTTGGTTAGATGTAGGCGGTGTTTCAGTATGTGTCGCTAAAAAGCTAATTGGACTATACAGTTTGAACTTTGTAATCGACATTTCTCATTTTTAAAAATATATTTATTGAAAACACGCGCGGATCCAGAAGGAATCACCGCCCCTGTGAAATAAATATTATCTCTAATTAGGGGATCTGTTTTAATTACTGTGCATTTTCGATCGCTGTTTAAA
Source organism: Spisula solida (assembly GCA_947247005.1). Classification (NCBI taxonomy): domain Eukaryota; kingdom Metazoa; phylum Mollusca; class Bivalvia; order Venerida; family Mactridae; genus Spisula; species Spisula solida. The sequence continues at coordinate 13,267,394 of OX365953.1, read as the reverse complement.
TAGATCTTTCGTTTCATGTTAAAAGTAGAGGAAGTTCACATTGCGTCTGAAAAGAATAGCTGTTGGTAAAGTCTACTAGAATCTAATTGCAATTTGGTAACAATAAAAAATGCCGGGCTAATCTAGATCTACATCATACATTTTGAAATGGGGTATACCCTGTATATTATACTTAAAGTGCCACGTGCTACATGATCAAATATAGGCAAAACACGATTGCCTACACATGTATTTTTAAATATTTTATTTTTTTTGTATAACATAAATCAATTATTTATTTACGACGATGAAAACATAGTTTAGAAGGAGTAGATCTGGTTATATTGTGTCTTGACAACAGAACCCGCTCCATACGACATGTGAAAAGTTGAGGAGACAGCGTGACATCGATGCAAGTAAATATTGTGCAAAGACCGCTGTCACCAGACGTATGCATATCTATTTACCTACACTTCGTTCACTCTAGGCAAGCTCTTACTACGATCAGGCCAATCTGCCCCGACCTGAAAGTATGAATTGGGACGAGATTGGCGTCAAAACCAAGAAAATGTATGAAGATCTTCACCGGAACGTCTGATCTACGACTACAGCCTTTCCGATATGATGCTAATATGCTTACACCACGTTTCCACCGCGATAAATGCCGATCATGAACCGTTTGTACTTCGATGTCGCATCGATCTGCAAGACCCTACTACGTTGGTACACATACCTTAAAGACTGTAGCACGATGTTGCGCCGTTCATGTCGGCAATACTACGATTTTGAAACGACCATAGTACGATTTGGTATGATGCGTACACTTATTTAATCAATGAGTTTTGAGTATTTTCTTTACATCACTCATTGCTTGAAAGAGGCATAAATTCATTGGATAATATTTTATGATAACAATGAACATCTTTTCTACGAAACAGGTATATGCGTGCTCGAGAGATTTTCTAAATGTCCATGTACTGTCCTTATATCTTGATCATTTTAGTAAAAAACTAACGTTAATGTTTTCCAAATAATAATTTGCTTTGATCTATGTCCAACATGTTCAAAATAATTATAAGCGTAGTAAGGTCGGGGAGCTTCCGGACCTACGCCACCACGACTCTACCACGTTCACAATGATCCTCTCCAGATTGACCACGATCGTCCCACGATTGGTCACGCTTAAAATTGGACCAATTTTAAATCGTAGTAGAAGCGGGGCTGCAGTGTGAACGCACCATTATAGCCGATGCCAAGCTTAACGAGAACTTAGATTCACTGCTGATCAGACACTGTAGGGCCTATATATTCGACTTGATTGGTGCAATACGTCAGCCTACCAAATCTAGACTGATATGGGCCTCATCCACTTCACGACTATTAAAAAGGAAAGCGGAGGAAAAATATATACAGAATTTAGCGAAATACACAATGTAAGTAAACATATTATTATTGCGCTGTAAGGTTTGTTAACGGCGGGTCGTTGCTACCAACAAGTACCAACATGCTCACGGTTCATGATTTGCCTTTATGAGGTTCAGATATGGAGAACTATTATCTAATTAATACGTCCTTAATATGTGTAGGCCTACTTTCACAGCTTCTCCGTGTATAAACCTAAGCACTGAATGGGGTCTGACGTATTGCTATGAACGGAAATTGACTCGTTTATACACTGTGAACTCTACTGTAAGAATTTATCAGCCGTAGGTCGGGCCTCAATTGGCACTGTACAGGGAACGAAATTCTATCTGATCGAGCACTATATTGGGTCATATGGACATTCGCGAAGTTGCTAGTTTAATGTACATCTGAACGAATAATAGTAGTTAGGATCGTGCGATATTAGAACGTATGACGACGGTAAGAACAAGTTGAACTGCCTGTGAACGAGTTGGTCTAGTTACGAACGTGCTCAAATACAATGCAGACGGGATATGAACGTTTTCAAATAAAAAAAATAACAAAGTGTCTCGTTCTAGCAAACCAGAACAGTTTTGACAATTTTTACGACGTGTTGGGACGTCCCGTTTTGGGAACTACACGTAGTTCGGTGTGACTGGCCCTTTAATGCACCAGTCAATTAAAATTGAAAGAATGCCCCCAACACCAAGGAATGGCGGGGATTTTTATTTTTGCGTTTTCATACCCATTACTAAATCCCTGCTCACAGGGCCATACATAATTGTAAACCCCCCGCAAACTGTCTTATAAAATACCTCATATAGTCACGGCAATATTTCCCCGCTATTTGTTTGCGCGAGAGAAAAGGACAGCACGCACACGGCAGTGCGGCGACATCGGAAAAGGTTAAAACACTGGACAGTTCCCCGTCCTTCCTCGTGGTTGGGGTGTGGTTTTAATTGACTGGTGCATAAGTCGAATAAAAGTTGTTCACAATTGTTACAATTAAGTTTTATAAGTAGTCTATATAATTTAGAAATTTTAACAACTGACCAGCAGACGTAATTCCAGGTACAATATTAATCTGGTGATAATGTAACCTTAATAATTCCAAAAAGTCGGCAATACATGTTCATACAACAAATCAGAACGATTATACACGTAAAGATCTAAAAATACAGAAAATCAATATTACACACGTAGGTTGTCAATTTCACTGTACCGCAGACATCAATCAAGGGGAAATCTGAAATTGAGCATAAGTCGGGGAATTCTTTATAATGACTGGCAATGCTATACCAACAACTGAAAAATATATAAAGCTCCCTTTTCTCTATTTGTATGCCCCCATCTTTAACGATGTGGTATATTGCTTTGCACATGTCGGTCGGTATGTCGGTAGACCAAATGGTTTCCATTCAATAACTCAGGAATGCTTTGCCCTAGGATATTCACAGTTTACATGGAGGTTGGCCAGCAACAGTAGATGTCCCATATTGATTTTGAGGTGAAGGTCACTGTGACCTTTACCATTTCTGACTATCGGGCTGCCATGGGGACATAAATGTTTTACAAACATCTCTTCTTATTGTTATATTTTACACAAAAAATAAAATGCTTCGGTGCCCGATTGCTCTAAAAAGTCAGGGAAAACTACTCTGTGGTCAGGGAAATGTCACTCACAGTCAGGGGTTTTTGAGTCAGAATATTTGTGGGAACTTTGTAAATAACAAGTTTCACAATAGAACAATTCAGGAAATTGTATTAAGCTTGTCAGAGGATTCATGGTACAAAAACATTTCCTGAAGTTATTTGATCAAATTTTATAGAATTGACAACTTGTGATAGATCCTTTATACTTAGTATATAAACTTGAAACAAACCATTCGCCCAATGATTTTACCTGATAATGTGAAACAGGTTCCTCAAACACAAAGTATGGGTACTGTACATACCAGTCTTTCTCAGCTGGTCCCTAACATCTGAGTGAAAATGAACTATATAGCCAGTATGGGAAAACCCATCAGTATTATGCAAAATACAAATTTGTACGTAAGAGTGAGTTAAATGCACCAGTGTGGGGAAAATACTTTATTTGGCTTAAATAATTTCAACAAAGTTTTAGAAAGTTTTCAGACTAGAACAATGGTTGGAAGCAATTTTGTCACACTGAAAACAAAACTGTCAGATCAAGCGCATTAGTTTGCACCAATAGTGGGATTCCAACCTATACAGCATCAATGTATCACGCCATCGCCTTGCAATGTGAAGTATAAACACGTACGGAAGACCGCAAGCCCAAAAAAGATTTAGCAAATAGTTGTTATATAGACAAATACAGTTGTACGTACGGAACCCTTTCAGTGCCATGTTGCCATACATAGCACGACAAAGTGATACCACAATTTGATTGATACAACATACATTCGTCACAATGTCATTTCGCATTTTCATGCCAATTTTGGTATGACTTGTCGCAATGTTGTATTGCATTGGCATATCACATTGTCCAGCATCGTATCAAGTCGCAATGTTGTATCATGTTATCGAACGTTGTATTGCATCGTCGTTCGTCATGTCCCTCATTTTAGAGGCATGTGTTGCACAAAAATGAGATATAACAGTGTGACATCGCGGCACGATTGACAACAATGCAAAAGGACACTGTGATACGACAATATGACAAGACGCTTGAAAACGCAATACGACGCTCAACAATTCAATACGTCATCTTGACATTTTAAAAAATGTTGTTTCGCATTGTCCTCCATCATATCGCATTGTCATGTATCTCATTTGGAGGATTATGGACGCCATTAGACATGGATTCACATTGGTGTCTCATTATATAGTAAGTGTAGTGGCGTGGCGTTAGACAAGCTTGCTATATGACTTATCTTTTCAATTTCTAAGCTTCCAGGTACAGTTTTCGTGTGTGGCGGATTAGTTCGAATACTCTGGGGTTATATAGATGCCCAGTTAGCTCAATTGGTTGAGATTAGGGGTTTGAACCACCCATGTGTGCATTTTTCTTCCTTCAGTCAAATATTTATATAATGGTGTTTGACAGCTTATGGTTGAAATGTCGTAAGGGCGGACCGGGGGTGTATGGGGTGAGTTGATTGCCCATTCAGCTCATTCGGTTGATGCTCGTCTCATGAGACATGTGTGGTGGTTGGGGGGGGGGGGGGGGGGTAGGTAAGTTTGACTTGCTGGGCAATATAGTCCTTTTGCTGTGGAAACTGTGTCATTCAGCTAGTTAGTAGGTCATCCGACTATACGGGCCTTTCAACGTTTTAATACTGTTATTTAACTTTTGAGACTAAAGGCTGCTATAACTATGTAGTTCAGCAGTTTTACTGTTGTAACTAGGTCATTCAGCGTAGGCATTCCGCCTTTTGGTTGCTGTATCTTTTCTACTGGGTCATTCAGCTAGTTATAATTTATTATACTTTTCGACAGCTTGGACTTGGCCGGATCTGCGCTTGTTTAGTTGGGCATTGTGCTTTGTGTGTTTTTAATGTTTTCTGTTCTCGGCTGGTTAAGTTGAGTGCTGCCTTCCCTGTCTGACTTAATATAATATTTTTGAGCCAAAGCTGCCACACATTGGTCCCCTATTGGTTGGCCCTTAAAATAGGGATTATGATCATATTGCATCAACAAGTTTACCAAGTTTTATACTGGTACATCTAGATCTACCTGTTGAAAGTGCCAAGTCATAAAACGAAAACTTCAAAATAAAACTGAAAGTAGATTTTGGTTGTCACTGCCGTCAACTCGCTGAACACAGCTCTTGTTATTAGTTTGGCACGGATACTAGATGTAATGAAGCTTTAATATGAATAATATATGACAAAAAGAAACATAAACAACCATAACCTTGCGATTCGGGGTTTCACTGTCACTTTATCATCTTGCAGACCGATCTGCTGACATCATCCGTGTCGTCTGAACGCTCACAAAGTTTACACGTCGACACCGGTGCAGTATAATTGAAACTTCAACCGTTTCAACGGTAAAATCGTCAAAAAAAGAATTCACAACAGTTTACAAAAGTTTCGGCAGCCGTATTTACGAACGTTACGAGTGCATTCTTACGAATTCTTAGCGTCTTCGTTTGTACGAAAATATTGATAAAACGCTTATACGTTGGTACAAAGTTCGTACGCAAAAACAGCGTCAGACAGGGAAGGCAGAGGCGTCATCCTGTACTAAGTTCATGCACATAATTAAAAGATGGCCGTCTCCGGTCACCTTTACGACACAGACATTAAAACTACAACTACGTAAATCAACCTGTCCACACTAAGTAAAAGAAATGTTACTGTATAACACAAGAGTAGAACACAAGTCGAATCATACAGACAGCGTACTAATGTTCGACAAGTCGTGAGTTTTTGTATCATCAAGGAACTAGCCAATCCCTTGTGTAAAACCATTGCATGTGTAATATGCAGAATAACCAATACGGTGGACTAATAGTGTCTTTCTGTCAAGGTTTATCAGATGATAAAATATAATTCATTATTTCGATCAACGTTAACAAACACTGCAAGTGTTACATTCCGAAGCCAAATATAATTGCGTTCAGCAATATCCTAGAGGAAGTGATGAACAAATATGTTGTTTATATAACAACTCCGATACCTGAGAGAGGGAGAACTAACACATCTGATGCTCCGTGACGTATATATTACCAACACTTTCTCATATGGTCTATGCATAATGTCTTAATATGAAACTACTAAGACATGTTCAAATGTAGTTTGTACGACACTCAAACGTTCTAAGAAAACATATTTCATTGTCTGACAAATTACTTCGTATGGTGTAATATCTCACATATTGAGATGTACATGTACAATGTACGAGGCTGTTCAAAAAGAAATTCAACTCAAATCACTGTCGATGTTTTCGCGCGTTAAACTTGTCGCTGAGTGTCGTTGTGTGGTTCAAACAAGGTTTACTTTCATTGATTAGTAATATACATGTAAGCTAAAACACATTTGAAAAACTTGAAGTAAGACACAACTAACTGAACATCAGGCTTATAATTATCTAATTTTGGATTAAGTAATGAATATCTACATGTGGAACTTTGTGAGATATCTGGACATCGTAAGGTGTCTTATTGTGCTGTCCAAAAGACAACGGGAACTTTTAACTATCAAACATGTTTACTTCTATGTTGAGGAGTGGGTATATTCCAAAAGATGTACCCGAGAATTATCGCGCTATTACCTTATCTTCTGTCATATTAAAACTTTATGAAGCCGTAGTGTTGCAACGATTTGAATCGAAACTTTGTAACAATATCAGCATGCAACAGGGGGGGGGGGTTTCAAACAGGGTTGGCTTGTATTATGTCATCTATTACCTTGCGCGAGTGCCTACATTTCGCGAGAGAAAACTCATCGTCGGTGTATTTATGTTTCTTGGACGGTAGACAGGCTTTTGACCATGTGTGGCATTTCGGGCTAATATATAAATTAATACAATGTGATATTGACACTACGACATTAATTGCCATGAAAGAACTATTGTTGATTCTCGTAGCTGCGTTAAAAACCAGGGCCTTCAATCAGAAGAATTACCCGTGCTACAAGGATGCCCACAGGGCCGACAATGTTCACCAATTATGTACTTAGTGTTTATTAATGGTCTTATTGGACAATTGGAAAACTGTAATCTTGGTGTTTGTCTGTTTGACCAAATCTTGAATTCCCCGACTGTTGCAGACAGCATGGTTCTATTGTCATTTTCTAAGTTGGGCATGGACCAAATGTTAGATATACATGTATGTTGTCAATATTCAAGAAAACGGAGGTACTTTTATAATACAGATAAGTGCAAAGTGTTAGTGTTCAATGAAAAGAGGAATAATATCATGGACCGTCAGTTTAACTTGGGATTTGATAGGATACATGAATGTCAAAGTCAAACAAACTTTATTCAATCCTAGTACAGGTAACACCTTTATATATTGGATTATAAACATTCATACTGTAATGGCACAGTTCTCTTGAGTTTAAATATAGAAGATCTTGCATCAGTGCTCATTACATACGAGTTTTATTAAACGAGTGGACAAAATGATATGACACGAGGCTTTGCCGACGAGTTTAATTTAACTCGTATGTAATGAGCACGAATGTAAGATTCTATTTATCACATAACCTTTAAAATGCACATTATTGTAGCTTTTCGGAAGCCTTACTACTTTAAAAAACTAGCTTTTTAAAAACCTAACTTTTTAACAAAATCTAACCTTTTTTAAAAACCTAGCTTTTCTAAAACCTAACTTTTTTAAAATAACTAACTTTTAAAAACATGACTTCTAAAAACACTAGCTTTTTAAAATCCTAACTATCAAATCCTAACTTTTTTTAAAATTCAACTTTTTTTTAAAACCTAGCATTTTTAAAAACCTTACTTTTTTCAAATCTAACTTTTTTCAAATCCTAACTTTTTGAAAATCTATCTTCTCTGAAATCTAACATTTTTCAAATCCTAACAAGCGAGTGTAACAGCTGATGAATGTCAGAAAATAGACTTTAAGTCGGTGCTTTTTACATACAATATAATTTTAATACCGAAGATGCCCGGGTGATTAGACAGTCAGTTAGTTGGAAACGTCTAATATTCTTTTGAGACGACCCTCTCAGCATGATCCATTTATCAGGTTTATTATTCAGTTTCAGTTTAAGCTCGAACAACTCTAGTAGTCGAAGGTCAAAGAACAGACGCAAAGCCAAATAGTTTAGTTGTTGAAATGTTAGCGAACCGAATAGCCAAATAAGTAAACATATTACGTAAGTTGAAGTGAAACATATTAAGTACTTTGAATAGAACCATCTGGAGAAATGCAATATGTATACATGTCATACTGATTTTGAACTTCAGCTTTAGAGTAACAGAGCGGGAGGGAAACAAAGTCATATGACCTTTAACCCTAAAGTGTGGCCTTGACCTTAAAGCAATCCTCTGCGCGTCGTCTTGATGTAGTGAACATTAATTTGAGTCGGATTTCTTTTAAATCATTCAAGGGGTTCAAGAGTTACAGAACGGAAGGAAATCAAGCCATATGATCTTTAACCCCTAAGTGTGACATTGACGCGACCCATCTAGAACATGCGCTCTGCACGTCGTGGTGAACATTTGTGTAAGGTTTCTTTAAACGCATTCAAAGAGTTCAAGAGCTACATAGCGGAAGGGAAATTGCTAACGTCAGATGCACAGACTTACAGATAGGTCATGACATAATACGACCCTTCGAGCAAACAAAACATATTTTTTTAATAAAATGATAATATCTTGGAAAGGTTCATAACACGGGAAATTGACCACACAGTCATTGAGGTCCATTTGTGTTTTTAATAAAAATTTCATTAATACTGGTGTTATTTTAATATATTTACATATTCAGAAACTAGTGAGCTTCGTCTTTAATTTGATATCAATATTTAACAAACCGTCCATGAGAAAATAAACTAATAAGGCGTAAAGTCACTTTCTTCTTTCTTGTTCAGAATACGGCTCGTAGCATTGTCGTCAGTGACTGGACACCGTCGTATAAATTTCATGGTATTACTTTTTAACGTTCATTCTAACCCTCGAAAATGCTTGAAAAACACACACTTGCAAAACGTTATTTCAAACACCATATATTATGCCATCTGTTTTTATCATATTAGTAGGTGCGCGTCAGGTGCAAGGTAAAAGCAATTTAACAGTAATGAAAGAAGACTTCAAAGTGAGAAGAAATAAAGTGTGATAGTGTCAAATAAAAGGTGAAATATTTATAGTTTAAAAGCTGATAAAAACACTGTTCCGGCACTCAGGGGCGGTTTGAGATGAGAGAGGGGCTAAGATAGTTCTTAAACCCCTCTAGGTCTGACTGGAGGACTATGTGGCTTGGTAAGCTATTCCAAAGGACGACTGTGTAAGGAAAGAATTAATATTTATAGTAACTAACAGTGGTGTGAATTTGTTTGTATGAAAGTGAGTGCATGTGGCGTGTCATTCTCACAGGTGCCACAAGATATGATGGAACTGGCCCGGCTATCAAGCCATACACAATTTTATAAAACATGGTCAGTCTCGTGAGGTCTCGTCTGTCACGTAGGGTCTGCCAATCAAGTTCGTTTTGCATGCTGGTGACACTGTCATACGGGGAGTAGTTATTTTTCACCCATCTTATGGCTCTACGTTGGACTTTTTCTATTTTGTTAATATTGGTTTGAGTATTGGGGCTCCACACAGATGAGGCATATTCCACCTGGGGTCTCACCAGTGTTTTATATGCAACTTCTTTAATGTTTTGGTTTTTGGTTATTATATTTCTGCGAAGGAAGCCAAGGCTTTTAGTAGCATTATTAGTTATTTGATTTATGTGTTTATTCCATGAGAGGTCATTTGATATGTTTACTCCAAGGTATTTGGCACTGTCAACCGATTCTAAGATATGACCATGTAATATATAATTATAAGTTATAGGATATCTTTTTTGGTAATATTTAAGACAACACATTTACTAGGATTAAACTCCATTTCTCATATTTCTTCCCATTTCATCAATTTATTCAAGTCATTTTGGAGAATTTGGCAATCTTGAGTGTTATTTACAGCTAAATATACGGCAGTGTCATCAGCAAATAAACGGACCTGTGAAGTTATGTGGTCAGGTAAATCATTAATATATAATAGAAAAAGTAATGGGCCGAGTACGGATCCTTGGGGCACCCAGATGTAACAGGGACCTCTGAAGATGAATCACCTTCCAGAACTACAGTTTGTATTCTACCAATTAAAAATGACTTAATCCATAAGATTACTGTATTGTTTACTCCATGTTCTTGTAATTTGTATAGAAGTTTAAGGTGGCTAACTTTATCAAACGCTTTACTAAAATCTAATAAAATCATATATGTCTGTTGGCTATTGGTCATATTTTTAGCTAAGTTGTCAACAAGTTGCAGAAGCTGTGTCTCACAGGATCGAAATGCCCTAAAACCATGTTGTAAATCATAGAGGAGGGTGTTGTTTCTATTAAAATGGGCAGTAAGGTTTGAGGCTACAATATGTTCTAGTACTTTACATAGAATACATGTTAAAGAGATGGGCCTATAATTTGCTGGGTCTTCCTTATCTCCCTTTTTGAAAAATGGGACCACATTTGCAGACGTCCAGATTTAAGGAAAATTACCTGTATCCAGGGATTTCTGAAAAATCAGGGTTATGATTGATGCAATCTGCTGACTAGGGGTCTTCAGAACAAGATACTTAATACTGTCAGGGCCCGCTGCCTTGTCAGATTTCAAGTTGGAGCTTCTGAACCCCGTTGGAAGTTGATTTCTTTAGAAAGGAAGTAGTCGAACTGAGGTTGAAATTACGTATGGCAGAGAGACAAGATTGAGACAAACTCAAAGGTGACATGGGAGTAAATACAGATTGAAATTGCCTATTTAAAATATCTGCCTTCTCTTTACTTTCTGTTTTAGTGGCACCAGAAGTTTTATCACGCAGGCTAGCAATTCCTGTGGCATCTTGTTTTGCATTTTTGATGAGACTAAAAAGTTTCTTGGTATTAAAGTTGCAGTTGCTAGTGTCTTTATCTTCATCAAGATCTTTCATACCTAAACTATGCTCTATATAATTGTTGTAAGACAGTTTAATTTGTCTTTTAATTTCGTTTTTCAAGTGTATAAAGGCTTCCTTAGTTTTACTCTTTTTATCTTTCTTATGTCTAATATAAAATTTATCTTTCTTTCTCATAAGACGTTTAATAGGTTGTGTTATCCATGGTAAAGATCTTTTATTACCTATTCGTTTAGAGGGAATAAAAATTGTAATTCCTTTAGAGATAGCATCTGAGAAAATAGACCAGAGTTCTTCAACAGACTTGTTTGAATGGTTTTCAAAATGTCGTATTTTACCTGATCCATATAGTGTTTAAATTTGTCCCAGTCGGCCTTTCTGTACAATGGAATATTCCTTGGGCTCTGGTGAGTTTCTATTGGTTTGATATCGGCTGAATGAAACAATATCATGGTCTGATATACCATGAAAAATATTCATATTGTTTATCAGTGTGAAGTTAGATGTAAGGAAAAGATCAAAGGTGTTTTCACCCCTTGTACTTTGGTTTACCATCTGTGTAAGGTTAAAATCAGAAAGCAGGTCAATAAAATCGTCATACAAACTAGTAAAGCTACAGCCAGGCTTAAACATTGGTGTGAAATCCTTTTCCCAAGATAGTTTTGGATAGTTGAAATCACCTAGTATCCAGAAATTTACTTTTAAGTTTCTAGTCAAGTCCAGATATTTCCTAAGTTCACTGGAGCTAAGAGTATCCGATTCATGCGGCCTGTAGTAAGCTGAAATATATAGGGGTTTACAAGATTTGAGGGCTAATTTGACCCATATAATTTCACAGTCAGTTTTTAGTTGTTTCTGCTCTGTTGCTAGAATAGAATCTTTAACAAGAATAATACCTCACACCCTTTGCTACCTCTATCTTGACGAAATGGTATGAAACTTAAGTGTTTAGGGAAAATTTCACAGTCTTTAATATCTTTATGCAACCAAGATTCTGTGCCAATAACTATATCTGGTTTATGGTGGGATAATAATACTTGGAATTCTGCTTTTTTGTTCACAATAGATTGACAATAAAACGATATTACTTTCAGTTTCGGATGTTGTTCAGACTTATTGGTTGGCGTCTTGGTACGTTGTCTGTCAGTTAAGTCCTTGGTCTGTATATCTGATGTGTCATCTAGCACTCTAAAACTGTTATGAGAGGATATGGTCGATATCGAATGAGACAATGGTGCATATAGGTTGATTGCATCACAGTGTAAGCACGCCAATGAGAACGAGACGTCACATGCTTGAAAATGACTGTATTTTGCAGGGGTGACATTTTGACAGTTAATGTGGAACCACTGTGAACAATGATCACATTCTAGGGCACTATCAGAGTCCTTAACCTCTTGTCCACACGAACCACATGGAAAATCATACTCGGGACCAAGGTTTTTCTCTACATCAGGGGACATGGACAAGAGTAGGATGCATAGGTATGCCATGGACATCCTGGGTGATGGTTTCATGGGAGGAAATATGGTGAAATACCTCCGTATGCATTTCAGTAAGTTTGCACAGCAATACAATTTAGATTGACGTATACCATTTGCTAATTTACCTGTCCTTATAATCCGAAAATGTATCTGGCCCTACATAAAACCTAAGGCAGAATGCAATGACAACAAGTGGTATTAACATACCTGTAAACATATTTCTGTGTTCAAACAGAGAAATCAAATATGGCGGTAATGGACTAGTTCAAGTATGGGAGAAAACAGTCACCAGGTTGGTGCTGTTAACTCCTTAAGACAGGAAGTCAACAATACAAAGTGTTTTGCAACACAAGATTTATTTAATAGCAAGCTTCCATGTTCTTGGATAGCTTGATAAAGCTTTTTGTATAAATAGACAATAAGAACAAAATGGCTGCTCCCTCGATCAGCTGTTTCTTAATGTCAAGGTCATAAGTAAAACATGTATAAATGCAGTAAAACTGCTTAGATCAGGAAAATAATCGATACAAATAATACAAATCAACCTAAAATAGTTTTCTATATATATAAAGAAACTATTTTGACCCCTGAGAGCCGAAAAACAGTGTTTTTGGAAAATTTTAGGAAGAGCTGAAAATAGTGTGTTAGTTACACCGACGCATGTTTGTTTACGAACTAGGTAGTTTATCGACGAAACCATTATGATACGAAGGATGTCATCGAATACAATATATTACTTACGGTTTAGTTTAAGTCCCAATGAAACATCAATATCAGCATTTTCCTATCCCAACACATGCTGCACATGTAGCGAATTGATAATCTGAGATGTGTAACGCGGCTTCCTGTGAAACTTTATTTTAGCTAAATTACAAAAGTAATATACGTTTTTAAATAATCCTTAATTAGGTTGGTATAATCATTGCAAACACTTATTTGTAATTCGATTGTCTGGATCGTTGCTCGATCACCTACAGTTTGTGTAAAATCGGTCATTACACAACTGTCAAAAATATTTCAAATTACACGGATATTCAGTGCAAATGTTTCAACGTGCTCGGTAAGTTAACGTATGGTGTGAGGTTACTGCCATGCTATACTATCGTCTGCAAGCAGGTTTTTTAGTAATGTGTAAAAAATTTAACGCACAAACTGACCAAACATAGCAGTTTTCCCCAGGTCAAAAGAAACAGGATAACGGATGGAACAAAAATTATCAGGGACCAGTACGACTAACTATAAATAAGCCATTTCTTTGGTATAAAAACAAATAAAATACAGTGGAAGGAAATCTTATCAAAGTATGTTTATTATTGACAGAAATACTAAAGCTTTAATTATTTTTCCAAAAACCTGTTTCCGTTTTTTCTTGGCAACTTAAAACTCGTCTAAATAATCGAGTTTTAAGTCTTATAGACCCGATAAAATCGGATTTGGACAAACCATCTGGTCCGTCAGGCCCACCATACCCTACATTATTTAGGATTTATTAAAAGTAGTCCTTCACACATACACATGCGATTTATTTTAATTCATGTTGATGTATTTTATTGTTTAAAATAAATGCATTTTGACTGTTTTTATTTAAATCAATGGGCAGGTATGACCTTGATCAAATATTTGACAACTAAAATTTCTAATTTTTCTAACATTTTGTTACCAAGTAAATGAGACTGACATTTTGAAAAATGTATACCTATTATGCAATTATCTTTTTATAAAATATATTTAAAGAAGTGAAAATAGCAAAAACACCCATTGATATAGATTATTTGAACTTTAAGCAACAAAATGATATATGAGACTTATTGGTTATTCTTCAAAAAAGGTATTTAATTCACTGAAGAAAAATACACATTTTCGCCCCTTAACTAGTTGATCAATTTCGATGGAATTTTGCATGAAGGTAGTTCTTACGATGTTGTCTATGCATGTAATTACTTAATAAAATAATAATTGATTAAGCCAATTTAAGATGGCATCCATGACGGCTGAAATCAAAATGGCGGCAAGAATGGCTGCCACATATGTCAAACTGAAAATTTGCATTTAATAGCATATAACGTAATGGAAATAGAAGTACTGTTATAGGTAATTAATGATCTGGTAAAACTACAATTGAAAACAATTTATGTTCAGCTTTTTCAAATTGGCTTCCAAGATTGCTGCCAAACATGAATGTTTAAATCAAGCTACTTATTTATCTTAGACAACTTGTCGGTTGGTGTATTTATGTTTGTGTGCTACATTAGCAGCGGTTGAACTATGTTTGGACAAATGAATAACACAACAATATATTGAATTGAAAGATGGGCATTTATTATGCCGTCAACATATATAATATATACAACAAAGTTTCAACAAACAATAAGTTGACAAAGTTAAACAACAATAATAATAAAGTGAAATCAATATATTTAAACATTTGTGGAAATCTTGGCTAATAAAAACCGCCATAAAAGCCTGACAGGGTACCTGTCAGGCTTTGCGCCCAGATGAGACCGCTGTTAATTGTCTAATTTTTTAAAAATATACCTGGTGGTATTGGCGCAATGATATTAGTGGGATGATACAAACATTAAATTCCTTACATTTTCTCACTAATAGTTCTCTTACCAGAAGTTAGTTCTAACGCCCTTAGTTTGATACACCTATAACCACATAAAGATTATTTTATGCCCCTGACCGAAATATGTGCTGAATAATTTCAATCATATTATATACTTGCGCAGTAATTAAACCTTTACTTCTCATAATCAATAAATACCAAATAAACACAACTATCAAAACATTATTATACTATGCATATCATTGTCAATGATGCTTAATAGCAGTTGTTGCCCTTTAAAGGTTTATGCATACTATATTGGTGCGCATATCCCTAACCTGACTGTCATGTTTATAAAACACATAGATAAAACAAGGCACTCCTGTATCAATTGAATTAATTGAGAACATGGTAATATCACAACTTCAAATATAACGTCATATATATACACACATAAAATATACAAAAACCACTGTGGACTCAGTCAAGCTAAGTATAATGTCATTTCAACCACAATGTGAAACTTTTCATAAATTGCTACATACTAACATGTATAGCTGAACAAATCAAGGAGTGTATCTCACATTCCAATTTCAAAATGGTAGTAACATGAACCCATAAAATGTCATTTACATATCTGTACAACACTGACATGGCCTTGCTGCATCAAAACAGTCAAGTGACAGTTTCAGCGTAATGTTTAGTATGTTGGTATAAGCCCTGACTAGATAAAAAGTGTTTTGTAAACATATGAATGCTGCATCGAAACAGTCATACATGAGAATGCAAGTTACACAGAAACATACTAATAGTACCATGCTGCATCTGAACAGTCGAATGTATGCTTTAACATGAAAATTGGTACAAATGCTGCATCTGAACAGTCAAATGAATATCCTACAATATGTATCAACCTATAAATCATATAAATGCTGCATCGAAACAGTCAAATAGTATGATATAAATGTTTATGATACATAAATATATAGCGCCAGGCCTGGCTCCCAAAATTGCTTTATTTCATGTGTTCTCATATTTTTTGTATTGTCTTGCTTGTGTGCCATGAAACATTTGATGGTCTAATGTATGTCATGAAAGCCGAAGAACTCCATCGTCCAAGGCTCTGTATCTTTTGGGTGGACAGATTGATGTCATGTGCATATGTTGCCCCCCCCCAATACGGAATGAATGGGAGGTGTACAATGATGGATCCAATTCACAAGCAATGACACATTGTTTTAGGATTGCCCTGAAAGTTGTGGCGGATATCGGACAATTTTGTTCAATTTCAAATAATGGACCTGGCCTGTTTGAACGTAGTTTGATGTACTTGTGTAGGGCCCTAACTGGACAAAGTGATTTTTTGGCAAATCGCTGTAGTTCTATTGTCACTGGCCTGCCTTTTGAATGTTTGGATTTGGACATAGATATAGAAACGGAGCTTGGCTTACGGTTGCTTCCCTTGAATGTTACATCTTTTATCTGTAACAGATTAGCTGACCCATGTTGTGTGTATGCTATCTCGCCTGCCCGTAACAGTGCGAAAAACGCCACTGAAAACCTTGCATGGATTAATGTTCGAGTGTAAGTGTCTGAGACACATGTGCGTATGGCCTTACTTAAACGCTTTAATAAATCTATTGTAATGGGTTGGCGCCTATCCACCTGTTTATGTTTTTGTATCCCTTTGAGCATGTTGCTAATCATGAATGATTTTACCGGTAACCATGGATTTTGTGTATGTATGATAGTGCAGACAGCCTGGAAGTGATAGTAGATGCTTTTAAGCCCATTTCATTACAGACAACGATAAACTGGGCTAACTTTTGAGTAGTAATCGGAAAACATGAATCTAGAGGGTAAAATGTATTATGGAAAGATCCGTAATGTTTGTAAGCATTGGTGTATGCCTTGCGGGTAGAGGGAGCCAAAGCCTGAGCTAATAATCTGTTCACAGACCTATTCAATGATGATAAAGTAAATGATCTGGCACTGGAGTGTTTGCGGCATCCATATTTTGGGTCATCTGTTTGAACTTCTGAACCTGTAAGCCTGAAAGTAAATCGGGTAACACGTTTAAACGGCCCATTACATGTTTTGATTTTACTAGTATATTATGAGTCATGCAGACTACCACTAAACGTCTCACTAATTGCATAATATCAGCATCCTTGGACGTTTGCCTATTTATGATGTGTACTACTGCATAGTTATCTGAATGTAGTACAATACACTTATTCGACAATGATTCTCCCCATATTTCTAATGCTAGAACAATTGGAAACAGTTCTTTAAATGTGATATTGAACTTCATTAAGTGTTTGGGCCAAGGACCATAAAGCCAATGTCTTCCAAAAATGGCACCGTAACCTAATGCTCCCGAAGCATCCGTAAAAAGGTGAAACTTTTCAGCCGATGACCATTTGTAATCCAACAGCAATTGTTTCCCATTGAAATGAGTCGTGAAAATTGACCAGGCTTTTATGTCCCGCCTACCCTCTATATTCAATGTGATTCTATGACGTGGGTTTGTGGCATTTATTGTCAAATCCTGTAGCCTGCGTAGGAAAGCACGGCCCGGAACAACAACTGAACAGCAAAAATTTAACAGACCCAAAAGTGATTGTAATTCCTTTAATGTGAGTTTTCGCTTGTTACTGTGAAAGTCTAGTAACTTTTTGAGCTTTGTCAATTTGTCCAAAGGTAACCTTGCTTCCATTTTAACTGCATCTAACTCTAAACCCATGAAGATGATAACCTGTCTTGCTGATTCAGTCTTCCTGTTTGATGGGGACACCTATTTCCTGACAAAGATTAAGAAATTTTTGTAGATCACTTTGACATTGAGTGGAGCCTGAATTTCCTAAGAAAAGAAAATCATCCAAAATATGTACCATGTATTTGATGTCAAGTTTTGTATGTGATATCCATTGTAATGCAGAACTAAAACTTTCAAAAATAGCACATGAACTAGATGCACCCATGGGTAAGCATGTGTCATAATAGTATTTACCCTCAAAATATATCCCAAGCAAGTCATGATCATTAGGATGGATAGGAATTAAGCGAAAAGCGCTGTCTATATCTGTTTTTGCCATGTAGCAATTTTGACCAAGTTTGAGCACCAACTGTGCGGCATCATCAAAACATGCATAATTGACACTACTCATGTCTTTGTCAATAAAATCGTTAACAGAATTGCCTTTTGGGAAACTGAGGTGATGTATTAGTCTATATTCCCCTTGTTGTTTCTTGGGTACTAAACCTATTGGACTGACCTGTAAAGTCTGAAAGGGGGGTTCAAGAAAAGGGCCTACTATTCTACCAGCTGATAATTCTTTTTGTAACTTAGACATTGCAACGTTTGGTAGTTCAGAACAAGATTTGAGATTGTTTGCCATGGACGCCTCCCTAGGTCCTGAATGACCTAACTTAAAACCATCTTTAAAACCGTTAACAATATAAGTTTTGTTCCAATAGCCCTGCAGGTAATGTTCTAAAGCATCCAAAACAATGGGTGAAGAATTTGTTAATTCAGAATGCAAGCTTTTATTTATGCATAGAGTGGTTTCTTTTGTCTGGCTGTGTTATGCCTTTGTTTTGACTGGTGCACAAGTCGGCTGTGTGGTTGCCCCTGCAGTAGCCACACACATGTGGTCTCTTACAGTGTCTGTATTTGCATTCCCCTTTTCTATTGAATGCCCAGCAAGTGTTGTCAAGGAATGTTGGTTGTTGCCTCTGTTTTGTAAATGGCTTATATTGCCTGCTGGACCCTGACTGAAAGGGACGGGTATGTGTAGTTGTGTTTTGGTTAATACTTCTGTACTGAGTGGTTGCCATTAACCATAGCTCAGTATGTATTCTGTCCCATGGGAATTTCTGGGACTGTCTGAGCAAACGAAACTGCATGTCATACATTTCCCATGCCCTGCTGTTCCTGTTTTTCGCCAGTTCCCTAACTATTTCCATGTATTTCATGAGTTGAGGGGCCTGGCGTTTGTGTCTGATTGTGTAGACGGCTACATATCTGATAAAAGCAGACGTCCACTGTTCTATATTGTAAATTTTTGACCTTTGTTGGGGATTTGTGACACTGATATTTGCATACTTGTCTAATTGTAGAGTGTATTTGTTGTTGTTATGCTGAAATTTTGAAGGTTGAAGAATTGCCAAATCTATGTACTTGTTGGCCCAAATTTTCTTTTTGATTTTTTCCGAAATTAGACAATCAATGGGGGTCGAAATTGGCTCGGCCATAATGGGTGAAACATTAAAATTAATAGGATTATCAACCATATCTCCCTCTGACTCACTACTGTCTAAATCACTTGGGGAATAGTCTGAGTTCGAAACATCACTATGGTCGTCCTCGTCAGAAGAATGTTCTGTAGGAATGTGTTTCCTCTTCCTTGATGGACCAGGTAATGTCAACAATGATTGTGAATGTTCACGGCGTTTGCCGGACCTACCATCTGATGTGGATGGCTGTTGAGGAATGTCCTCACTACTAACAATTTTACGCACAGTAGTGCTTCCAACCGTTGGCCTCGTCCCACTATTTACACTTTTGACAGTTTTAGACTTTGTAGTCTTATTGGCTGGACCCTTGCCTCTTGCCGATGTCACATTTTGGGGGCCTTCCCCTCTGGACGAAGCAGCCGTCTGCTTTGAACGTTTCATCTGAAAATATGTAAAAGCTGTATTAATTGATGTTGCTATACTTAACATGACTACCTCGCGTTTAAAAACCATACTTGCTCAACACTAATCCCTGTTGACAATAACCGGTGTGTGCATACTTCTATGTATTAGTGTACTATGTACCGGTGAAAACACACAAACTTCCTTCAAAGTATATATTACCACACATTATGTGTATTTGCAAGTAAGTACTTTCCTTGGTTCTCATACCATATATTTTTAAGCAAGTCTATATATTGAGTGTTTGAAACTTAACATAATCGACACTGACTTTATGATCTAAATTTATGATCGTCACCAAAATTTCCTTGTGCATATACATGTATGTCACCACAGTTGATAATTAACCTTAAATGTAGCAAACCAGCACTCTACCCGTGCATAGTGTGTCAAATTGTTACATTAATAGTACAGTCCACGAAATACACACCAAATTTGCCTACATATATATTTAAAATTCATATTAATATGCAAGTGAAATAATCATATCTATAAACATGAATGTAATATACGATTGAAAAAACCTCAGTTTCATCAACAGCACAACGTAACGTGCATGTTGTTCACAGGTTGAAAAACCTCAGTCTTATCAACAGCACACCATAACGTGCATGTTGTTCACAAATGAAAAACCACAGTCTTATCAACAGCACACCATTACATGCATGTTGTTCGCAAGTGAAAAACCTTGGTCTTATCAACAGCACACCATAACGTGCATGTTGTTCACAGTAAAAACAAAGCCTCAGTCTTATCAACAGCACACCATAACGTGCATGTTGTTCACTGTGAAAAACCTCAAATCTTATCAACAGCACACCATAACGTGCATGTTGTCACAAGTGAAAAACCTCTGTCGTATCCAGCGCACACCATAACATGCTTGTAGTCACAAGTGAAAAACCTCAGTCCTAACAACTGCACACCATAACGTGCATGTTGCCACAAGTGAAACCCCCCCCGTCTTATCAACCGCACACCATAACGTGCTTGAAGCCCCAAGTGAAAAACCTCAGTCCTAGCAGCCGCACACCATAACGTGCATGTTACCAGTGGGGAACCTCAGCTATAAGAAATGCACACCATAACGTGCATGTCGTTCACCGGTGAAAAACTTATCGATAGCACACCATCACGTGCCTGTTTTTCACATGTGAGTTAGGTTACAGATAAATATTACTTTTATACATGTATTTTCGAAACAATATAGATATGTGCCTTAAATTATACGAAATACCAATACACTATAATAAACCGTCCTCCGCTATTCCCAATTTAAAAACCTGTCTATTTCGTATCCGCCCAAATTTACTGAATATAGTGCATATAATTATTCCATATGCCAAGTACATGTATAATGCACATTACATCATAAACCAGTAAGCACTGTTCTTTAAAACTCCAATAGTGCTATTGCGTAAGAAACAGAAAACGGGCTTACTTTGTCACCGACCCTACATAATTAGATCTGATTATATTGTTTACTTATCTGATCTGGAAC
Organism: Spisula solida; assembly: GCA_947247005.1. Classification (NCBI taxonomy): domain Eukaryota; kingdom Metazoa; phylum Mollusca; class Bivalvia; order Venerida; family Mactridae; genus Spisula; species Spisula solida. The sequence goes on along the minus strand of OX365953.1, from coordinate 13,246,180 downwards.
TGAGTTTGTTCAAACTGTTAACCAATGCAGCTCTAATTATTCTGAACAGTTTAGCTTGACCAACATCTGATAGATGGACCCCATCTCCGGAGAAAGCTGTGGACTGCGCCTGCGACGACCAGAAGCCTTTTAATTTCCAAAACGATACCCTTTCATCCTGTAGTTGTTGTATCTGTGATGACAGTAGTATGTTGGTACGGTCTACACGGTTGTTATACCAGTCAATGTTCACCGGGTAACGAGAGATACTGCTGTATTGTCTATGTAGAATCTGACAAACTATCACGGATCGATCACCTCCTGTCTTTAGCATACGAACTAAGTTCACGATTGAATCGCATACCGACTGTGGAGATTCATATTCCTGGTAAATGCCGTTAGTTCCTACCAGGAGCACAACAATTTTTGGATCGAACTCCTCCACAACGTCAATGTTCTGTGCTAATCTACCAGTTGAAGCACCCGGAAAACCAGAAAATTGTACTAACACGTTTTCCTCATGTAAATGAAAATTAAATGCCACTCTGTCATTATGCCTTATCCACTTTTTCAACCTCGACACGAAAGAATGTCCAAAAATCTGAATGTTCGTCGCCATCTTGGATTTCTCCGTGTTTAATGCGCGTCACTTCTCCGAAGACGAGTCCAAATATCACCAAATTTCACCTTATTAAGCGCTATTTACCTTACGGTTAAATGCGTCACGATATCAAATAATATATCAAGTAAACATTACCATCAATAAAATCCTTTCACTAAGTCTTGATCATAATAAATAGTGAAAAATTAGAATAAAATTTGTGAGCAGGATAGAAGCTTCACTGCGAACAAAGAACTGTGAAGGTGAATTCTGATTGGCTTAAGCGATCAGGTGACCGGTCATGTGATGACAATTGTAAACACGTGACCGGTCATGTGATATGTTTAGGATAAAAGAGCGGATTGAGTAATCAACAAAAAGATGTATCAAAAACATAAAACATTTTATCTAACAATAAAATACATATATATATACGATATTGTAAATACTAGTACATGTATATATGTTTTATTTACACATTTGTTTATTTTACAAACAACATTTTATATATTTGATTTTATCCTCTCCTCCTGTAGTTTGGCGATAGGCATTGTTAACAGCTTTTAATTGATTTCGGACTTGTGTAGCAATTTTTGCCACGCCAAACGAAAACTGCGACAAAAATGTTCTGGTAGGATTATCTGGTCTTTTGGGTTCTAATCCAATTATAGGTGAGTGATGTTATACTGTTCTCACAATGTAGACGCCATATCACTTCCATGTTCGTCGTTGTATGGTTGGGGTTTTGGGTTCATGCTTCGTCCTGTGCCAAGACTGACACCATTTTCGTCCGTGTATGATATTGGCAGTGGATTTCTGCTTCATCCCCTGTTAAGGTGTACACTTGTTAATTATGTCTTGGCCATATATTTTCCCAATTCTACATGGACATTATGGTTGAGGAATACATGCAAAGCCATCATCTGTCTACGTGGAGCGTTCTGCTCAGTAACACAGCATGAAAAATTACGTTTCATTTACTATTAAACGTAACTTAAATGTAATTATATTCGTAATTTAAATACATTTAATCAGAAAAAAGTAGCTATTAACTTTCATATTTAAGTTAAGTTTAATACTACATTTAAGTCGAATTATTCCTACAAGTTTAAGTCACATTTAAGTTGCATGCGTTTAAAGTTTAACTTTAAATTTTCATGCGAACGCACGTTCAAAGGCACTTTATATAATTGTGTTGCAGCCACAAGGGCGCAGGTGCAACCTCTACCAGTGCTGATCTGACCGGAGGGACAGACTGAGAGAAAGCCCCTGAAGGTAGAGAGAGACATTAGATACAGGCATGTCCGGCGCTGCAGAAGTGCGCCTAGCTCTTTATTTCGAATAGACAGCCTGGTTCTTCAATATGCCCGGTGTATAGCACCGATACACAGCTTCCTGGCACTTCCAGATACTTTGCAGACCACACGGCCAGATATAGCGGGAAATATTATAAATATTTCAGAAATGTCAAGTTCCGGTGCCAGGGATTGAATCCACGACCTCTGGATTGACAGCCCAGTGCGTTACCACTGAGCTAAATCAGCTCATTGAGTTGAATAGCTAGATGTCTGTTTCGATCAAGTTGTTGCTGGTGTTCCACTGTGGTTTAAATGTATAGGCTTTGCAAGCTTTATCTACCGTAATCTTCATATCTGAATCCTGCCCAGTCAGTTCCAACACTTCTCAAGAAGATAAAGGTCTCATAGTCAATGTTTTGATGATCCACAAGGCATCTTGCATGATTAGAGCATAGCGCGTAGCAAACCGTTTCGTCTTCTTGACAATGGCCAATGTCTTTGGTTTTGTTTTCAAGACAATGTGCATTGTTTAGCACCTGACAACGCTGTGGGGAGATGCCATCAACCTACATACAGAAGACGGTGCAATTCACTACATCCAATCTGAAGATATACTAGTAAACGGTACACATTAAAAGTCTGTGTGAGAGACTAGGCCGATACATTCAGCATATTTCAAATCTCTGACTCCATTCATTGATGTTATTATCGGTCACATACGAATTAGTCTTACAAGTGACAAATAGATTGTATTCCTCTCCAATTCTGGAAGTCACCAATACCACCTTGACCCTTCACTATGCAAGCATTCTTATGTCTGCAACATATCATTCAACAACTTATTATAATTTTGCTAAGGTTGGTGTATGAGCTTTCAACGCTTGATGTTTGTTAATTACTAAGGCTTTTCTTGCAATCAGCCTATTAATGGGTCGCTAAGTAGCATCACTTCTGGAAGGATCAATGTATAGTTCAGTTTCTCTCCTTCTGTCAAGATCTTTTATGACAAGTGTCATCATGTAATCCTTAACCTCTTCTTTTATTAATCAATTTGTCACAACCCTCATGTTCATTCATGCGCTTTCTTTACCTTTTTCTCATATTTCTCTATATTACACTTGGTGTTTTAGAAATCTAGTCCTTGTTTGCAACAGTCTGTCTGATATGTATCTTCTTATCAGTAAGCCAATTCTTGTACATCCTCATCTTGTATCCCAATTGATTTTTAGAAATAATTTTATTATTACATTCTATATCTGGCGTGTTGATGTTGAGCCAAGCTTAAAGAGAATCCAAGAATGGCCGTTCCTTATTCAAGCCATGGTGATGCTATTACCAGGTCATGTCTGGCCATATTCTTGCCCCTATATAAACTATTACGTCATGCAGAGGTCTTCCACATCCAATAGAGATCCCTACATAAATATTTGGTTTAAAGCAACAATATCAGATGACCTCCATGTGGTCTTGTAGATTCTTGGATGTTGTTATATTATACCACACGTACATTGATTTTTTTGTAAAATTGATTAATATAAATTAGTTTATTTGGAATGGATACTTGATGATTTACACTTAATTTAACAGCCGACTAATAACAATGACTGCTTGGTTAACTACTTCGTTCACGTTTGGAAGCCATCTTGGATGCCCTTTTGAATCAGTTATCAGGTCCAATGCTTTTAATTAAAGTTTCAATTACAACGTATTGCAGTACTGATAATATTACAATTAGCAAATTTGATTACACTTCATGGTTTTTAATGAAATATGCCAATTCGCCAATTTTGACGGCCATATTAGCCGCCATTTTGATTTCAGCCTTCATGGATGCTTTCGCAAACAATAAATAATGATATAAATTAATAAACAAATTGATACGTAAAAAACTGTCAATGAGCAAAAATAGCAATTTGTAACTTACATCTTGCGTCATCGGCATATTTTACTGGTTTTGGCCGCCATCTTGGGTGCCATTTTGGATCAGCTAATGGGTCAATTGTTTCGAAATGAAAAAAAAAATTATTTGAATAATAATTACATATTACAGTACTGATATAAACAAATATGATTAAAATAGATGATTTTTAATACAATTTACCAATTTGGGCAATTATTGCGGTCAACGTAGCCGCCCTTTTGATTTTAGCCGTCCCGGATGCCATCTTGTCTTAGCTGAATCAATGAATAATGATCAATATATATTAATACTTATGTTTAAAACATTTAAAGTACAACTGATCAACAAAAATAGCAATTTGTAACTTATTCCATGCACCCATGGCATTTTTTCTAATTTTAGCGGCCATCTTGGACGCCGTCTTGAATTTTTCAAAATGCTCAATGATGCCAGCTGGACATCATTCAGTTTCTTTAATAACAACATTTCTCTAACAGAATACCAAAAAATATTTACTATACAGTCCAATGCCGGGTCTTTTTCATAATTTACCGGACTATTAAGGAAGATATCGAAAGCCAATTCTTGTTTTTGAAACCATGAAAATCTGACCACTTTAGTACAAATGCACCTTTCTAAGATAACATATATTTTATATAAAAAAAACTCTTTATCAATGATACAGTTACCTGATCCAGCAGTAAAACGGCTGTAATACCTAGTTTTAGCTGTCGGAAGTCATAAAAACTTGAAAGATAAAAGTATTAAAAAGCTGAATTTCAAGGTTTCAGCTGAATGACCTAGTATCAACAAAAAAAGCTGAACGCCCCAGCCGGAAGACCCAGTTTCAACAAGTTTAATGCTTTAGCTAGATGGCAGGCTGAACAAGCAGGGCACAACAGTAGAACGACCCAGCTCCAATAAGCCGAATGCTCCCAGCCGAACAATTGATATTCTTAGGTTGAATAACCACGTTTCAACAGCAAAAAAGCCGGACAGTGTTATAAAAGTTTCCCGCCATGAAATGCCCTCTATTCTAACACGATCTTCGGATTAATCCATATGCGCATAGAGGAAAAAAACCAGGGTATGTATTATTATCGCAACAAAATATAGCTGTCAATTTGGCTGGTACTTTTTACGCCCCGTATCACGTGACATATTTATGAATGAATGAATGAATGAACGTAAACTTTAAAGTAAAAATTTGAAGAGTTGCGAATAATGCAAGCTGCACGAGTATCAAGTTTTACAACAATGACGGATCTATTTTTAGAAACTCCAATATACGTACTCTCGACACTACGTTTCATAAAAACTTCTGATTATCAATTTATTTATATTTTTCATTTCATGCAATAGATACCTTTTACTCGTGTTATTAAATTGATTCAATGTAATAAATATGTTCTTTCCTTCAGAAAATTACGATGCTCGTTTTCATTAACGAGGGAGGTAATTGTACCAGCTAATAGCCACTCAATTCACCGACAAAATACAAGAACAGATTTTTATTTCTTAAACAAAAAGTTCACAGTGACAGATACTAAAATAATGTAAAACATGAAACACTATTACAACCCCCATCGAGAAGCCCAGAAAGTACTCAGAAGTCAGAGCAACAAGATAGCAAAACATTTAAGGGCATGACATTGTAACAGATAAGCATCAATACCAACCGTCCAAAAATGCTTAAGGTTAGTCATAGTCTGCATATTGTCCGGTCAACAAAGTATAATACCCAGTTGTGAAATGGACCCACTACTTAGCATGCTGCTCTTTGAACTATTTTAAAGGATCGTATCCTTGTTTTACAATCTTGAAAAACGTATTATGAAAGTGTGGCTATGACCCAAAATCTTTCGAAATTTGTAAAGCACATCACCATATAATTCAGGCTGAGACAGACCTAGTCGCAGGATGCGGCTTTAAATTAATACCAAATTTGGAAATGAGATCTGTATTACGCCTATAAAAAGTTTTACGAAATGTATGAAACACGGTGGCCAATCACATTTCGCTCTCACAACCAGCCGAAAAACGTAAACAAACGGTGTTTTTTCAAGGTAAATATTTAATTCTTAATTTTGGTAAATGACACCTAGCCGAGGCAAGTCCTTATATCAATGCGCACCTACGGTGATATAACATGTGTGCGAATCTGCTTTGGTTTCGCTGATTACCACGTCAAACTGCAATGATTTCACAACTAGCATATTTTCTAATTGCCTAAAATCCCATCCAAGACGATTAATCCTTGATAAACGATCAGCTACCTGTCACCGATATGTTCTCTATGTGCTCCTAAAACGAATTTCTTCTTTTTCTCGTAGAATGTAATGATCATATTAGTGCAGGTTGCATTTTTCACTGCAACGAAAACTTTGTAACGTTTACTGCTCGTGCATATTGATATTTTCAAGAAAATGTGGACAAGTCAAACAAGTCAAGCGATGCCTACCGATACCCCCGAATCATCCCCGATAAAACGAAATTTTATATTAAATACTGTAGCACACAGACAACCCAAAGCCACACAGAAACGACGACAGCGCCTAGCAATCCACGCAAGAGTCAGACATAGAACGAACTATCCTTATCCCAAAAATGAATATTTCAAGCAAGCCTATACACTCACTCCGCAATGAATGACACACTGTGGACTTCGAATCCTCTCAATAATTTGCCATAAAGGGAGGTAATAATAAATGATAACTACACTGAAGTGAAGTACGGGGAGACTTTTTACAGCCGCCACACGGCACTTAACACCTGCTGTAGTGATAAGTAAATACTGTAGCGCACCGACAACCCAAAGCCACACAGAAACGACGGCAGCGCCTAAGACCGTGAATGTGTCACCATAATATCGCCGAATGTTCGCAAAATATTAAAAAAAAAAATGCTAACCAGTGGTTTACCGCGGAATATCAGTGAATTATAATCCGATAATTTCACTGGCGATAATTTCAATCAAACGGACTACATTTTGTACTCTTGAAATCCCGTGGAGCACCCCATTTTTTGTTTAAGCCTATTGACGTCTAAACAATTTGGAGGCAATGCAGCCGAATAATAATGATGTATTGTATCGGTAGTAATTTAAATATGCGGTAAGTATTTTGAATAAAACTTAATACATGATCATAATCAAACATGAACTCTGAACAGTTTATTACTCAAATGATTAACGGTTAGCTTGCTTACAGTGGTAGACTAATACTAAAAAAAGCCAATAGCTAAACTGAAAATCCTATATCGGAAAAAGAATTATTTGACCGCTGATACAAAAAAAGCTTTTTGTAATGTCTCTTGTACAATGTCATTTTGATTTTGCATGTTATGTTTGGTACAATAGTTTAACTAAATCATTACAAAATAAGTTCCAAACTACTCAGAATAAACTTAAAAGATTTGTACTGGACTTAGACTGTACTACTCACATTGAAAAGTCATTTTAAACAGCTAAATTGGCTTCCTGTTAACAAACGTGTGGAGCAAATTGTTTTAAGTCAAATTTTTAAAATAAATAATGGTTCAGCTCCAAACTACATGAAAGAACATTTTATACTGCAAAACTCTGTTCATATGTATAAGACACGACTTAGTGAGAAGGGTGCTTTTGCGTTACCCAAAGTCAGGAGCTTTGGATCTAAAAACTTTTGTTTCAACGGTTGTACACTGTGGAATTAGCTGCCAATTGCCATTACTTCTATGGTTGATTTTCCTGCGTTTAAGAAGGCATTAAAACACATCTTCTACATAATCATTACTGATTTTATTACATTTACGACTTCTAGTTTTATTTGATTATTGATTTAAATACATATCGGTATAGGTCCATATTAAATAATATTTTTCATTTGTTTTAATTTGGATTCAACGAGGCTGTGGACTGTGATTAAATATAACTGTTGGAAAGCATAATTAACTGTGAAATTTACTATGATTACATCTGTGATATTCATGTTTTTCTATTTATAAACAGTGTATTTATATATAATTTATTGTTGCCTCTATGTCATGCCATCAAATCAAGGACCACAATGGAAATAAGAGTATACTCTTTTTTGTGTAATCCTTGGTGTTGGTGTGCATCGCATGGTTGTTGATACTCATGATATAATTATTTTATTTATGATCATGTTGTTTTAATAATAATGTATATGTACAACCTTTACCGAAATAAATATATTAACTAAGGCAGATTCGTATACATGTTATATCACCCGAGATGCGTATTGATATAGGACTTGCCTCGATGTTTCATTTAACAAAAATAAGGAATTTAAATATTTATCTTGAAAACACTGTTTGTTTACGTTTTCGACTGGCTGTGAGAGCGAATTCGACACGTCACAATTTTCGGGGACCTAATAAAATGCAAAAGTTACGCACATGATGTTAAAATAGATTGACTTTTCTGTAGGTCTACTTTATAAACAATTCGATAAACGAAATGCATTTGTATTGACATTTAAGTTGTGAAAATACACGTCTAGAGATTTTGGCAATAAAATTATTCCGGGAAGAGACGATAAAAATGAATTAAGAAGAAGCCGAGAAGAAATCTACGCCAATGTTTGTATTTTCGGTTTTTTTTTGCTGGAAGAATTAGTCATATAACTTAATTACACGCATCGTCACTTGTAACAAATGGTATTGGCTGATGTACAAATTGCTGGTTTAAATTGATTAAATTCGTCGCTGGACGACACGTTATTGTGTATGAATGTGTTTCTAATAGCATAAATAACCTATTATACTGAATAAAGTACAGTACTTGATTAACTACTATCACCAAATTTCTATTTAGAGTTACTGTCACATTAAACAAAATACGGTTGGGATGGGTTATTGTTAGGGATGCAACTATTCGGTCAATTTGCAAACCGGTTAACCGTTCAATCTTCCGAACGGTTAACCGATTAACGAATCGAAACTTGCCGACTTTCCGACTGTTCTAATTCTGGCGTGTATATATTTACTGTAACACCGTAAGTTGCAATCGGGCATCCTCGTATATTACCCAAGGGAAGTGTGTCGCCGGTTCTCAATTTCTCAATTGTTTTTTTTTAAGTTCAATAATGTACTGTACTCAGTGCTGTTGAAGCTGTGACAAAGATTCTTTTCAGTTCAAAGGACGGATTTCGGCCTCGAGTAAAGCATTAAACTGCCTCCAATTAAAATTAAATTACGTGTGCTTGCCGAATGTGTGAAAAACAACGTCGGTCAACAAACTAGTCCCCGACTACCATATGAAATTAACGGCAATTAAGTGACCTTCTTGTCACAACAATACGTGTCAAACTGTTAATTGCGGATTATAGATCATGACCCCTTTTGACGAGCGTTCGCACCTTCGATGGGTGAAACTTGTCGGCGAATTTCTCGATATTTTTTCAATATTTTTATTTTAATTTTTTTTAAATTTCTCCTTTTTCGATTTTTTTTTCGATTAACCGGTTAGCGATTTTGCTAACCGATAACCGAACGTTCGAACGGTTAACCGGTTAATCGTTTACATCCCTAGTATAACTTATTGCCATTAAAACGCCAATGCCCTTTTTGTAAAACACATGAAGGAAGATGTTAAATTCGTCGATAAGCAGAATGTGAAGCAATCCATCGAGCGTTCAATGTCTGTGAATCAAACGTCAAACATCCATTACCATAAAATAGCAATATCAAAATAGAAAATGACAAATCGGACAGGGAAGGCAGCACTCAGCAAAATACAGCCGTGCACATATGGCACAAAAAGAACATACACAAAAAGAACTAGAAAATGTGTCCATGGGACACGACTGCCCCAATTATAGCACATTTCATTTCGAATGGGGAATAGCAGGTTCAGGTAACATCATTATTCAAATTCTCTACCCTAGTGTATTACGCAGGTCCATCATTAAGGTAAACAAATACACAGCAAACATTCCTATCTATACATTGAGGTTGTTAAATCTGTGAAGGTTTGAAGAAATATTACCCAAGTTCAACACACACTATTTTTCATTACGGGGTATACGTATAGAAAAAAGAACAAAGGGCCAAAATTCTGGTAAAAATTGAGGCAGCAAAATTTCCATCCTTTACAGTCATCTATACATTGAGGTTGTTGATCTGTGAAAGTTTGAAGAAGTTCTGACCTAGTTTGTGGGGAGGTTAACACAAGATTTTTAACTATTGTGTATATAGTAGGAGTAACAAGTAATTAAGAATTGCAAGCAATACAGAAGTCCCCTACCGGTTTGCGGCCATTTTCAATGTTTCTGTTGCCATAGCAACCACAATTTTGGTCAGAATCAAAATATTTTTAGACGTGCATAATCCCCTTATTCCCCCCCTATCCACATATTAAGTTTCATAAACCTAGCTTGTGAACTGTTTAAGTTATGGCAGGATCCAGATTTGGGAATATTTTCACTCTTTCTGTTGCCATTGCAACCACAATACTTGTCAAAATCAAAATATTTTTGGATGTGCATAATCCCCTTATTGCCCCCTATCCACATACCAAGTTTCATAAACCTAGCTTGGAAATTGTTTGAGTTATGTCAGGATCAATATTGTTTGACGGACTGACTGACTGACGGACGGACGGCAAACCTATAGTCCCCTCCGGTCAAAAACCGGTAGGGGACTAACAAAGGGTAAACATTGATGCAGCAAACATTCCATCCTTTTCGGTTATCTATTGGGGTTGTTCATCTGTCAAATACATACCATCCAGCAGTTTATGAGGAGTTTGCGTTACGGATGGACGTACGTACGTACAGACGGACGGGCGTGCGGACAAACAACACCAATGCTATAAGCCCCCACTTATAATTAGGTGTGGGGGCACAAAAACAACAGACTACAAGCACACGACACAATGCCCAATACAGAATTGAACAAGAAAATCAAAGACATCCGCTTCTGCCCTAATATCCGGTGTAGAATTAACCTAAAATGTTTAAGCATAACTGTAAATTGTATAATCATACAGTGTCATACATAATTTGACTGATACGGTGAAATGGGCACAATAAAAAGGAAAAAATAAAAGCTGATATACGATAATGGCCGCTAAGGCATAGAGATATACGAACATGGCCCAGTCAAATGACGAATAATGAGAATAAATGACTTGATTATTTAAATATTACTGTTGACGGTTTTGGAGTTTCAAATCTAGTACCATTTTCTAGTTACTTCTATACAAATACGTAAGAAGGGACAATACCCAACAGAAACAGCAGAACATGAAAGGAACAAAAGAACATAAGGAGAGGAAAAGACCACAAGCACAAAACAATCCCAAAAATGAACAAGATTAAGCGAAACAGAACAGCTACAACAACACGACATCCCATCCAACAGCCTGCCCAGCCAGCCAAACAAACCGGAGTAGGAGCCAGCAGACAAGAACAAACGACAAGGACATCGAAAGATACGAGGGGTGATCAATATATCCGTGGACTTTCCGTATAACTTTTTCAATATTGATATAGAACAATGAAAATTACAGGTAATATAAATCTATCGTTCCACAAACTCTTAATTTGATGACGCCATTATCGACTTGATGACGTCATTTATTATGACGTATGTACATCACTCTTCGTCGAGATGTCGGACGATATTTTTACGGAGCAGCGCACTGTTATCAAGTTTTACGTGAAACTCGGTAAATCCCTGCGAGAAATTAAAGATGATTTATACAAAGTTTATGGGGATTCTTTCTTCAGCAAATCAGCTATTCATAAATGGTTCCGTCGTTTCAATGATGGTAGAGACACGGTTAAAGACGACCATAGAAGAGGTCGGGTTGTTAAACTGAAAACTGAAGATATGGACTCTGCTGTGGCGTCATTTGATTTGGAAGACAGGCGAATTACCGTCAGGCAAGTAGCTGAACATTTCGATATTAGCTTTGGAACGGCTCAGGATATTTTGACAACTAGACTAGGCATGCGTCGAGTATGTGCTAGATGGATACCCCGGCTGCTTGTACCAGACCAGAAGATGGTGAGGGTTAAACTATGTCGTGAAATCCTAGACCGGTATAAAGAAGATGGTGAAAACTTTCTTAATAAAGTCATTACATGTGATGAAACTTGGTTCCATTTCTTTGAGCCGGAAAGTAAACAGCAAAGTTCCATTTGGAAGCATCTTTCGTCCCCGTCACCTGTCAAAGCTCGACTTTCTAAGTCTGTTGGCAAGGTAATGTCCATAATTTTCTGTGACATGAGAGGCATAATCCTCAATCACATGGTACCGGCGAAAACTACGGTCAATGGTGTGACTATTACTCTAGTCTTCTTCGAGGTCAGTTACAAAGGACTGTCCGGGACAAGCGCCCTGAACTTGCTAGGTCAGGCTTTATTCTTCACCAGGATAATGCACCCGTTCTTGTTCAGAGCACCATGTCCGATTTACGTATTACACCACTTTCTCACCCACCTTACAGTCCAAATTTGGTTATTTGTGACTTCTTTCTCTTTCCAACTGTAAAAGATCGACTTCGGGGGACCAAATATGAGTCCAGAGAGGGGCTAGGTGCTGCTATACCGGAATATAAAGTTGCTACACAAAAAGTCCACGAATATATTGATCACCCCCTCGTACATGTATGCAAGACCACCAGCGTATAAAAACAAATGTCTTGCTTGTTAGCTAAAATCATCACAAGAAATAAGCTTGGACTAAAATTGTGTATGGACAGGTACTTCATGTGTCAAGATCAGACGACCCGAATTTTTTAGGATATGGATTGTTCGTTCTATGACTGACTCTTGTGTGTGGCTAGGCGCTGTCGCCGTTCCTGTGTTGCTTTGGATTAACTTTGCGCTACCGTATTTGAATGTTTGGGCTTCATGCGCCAAAATGTGGCATGTGTACAAATTAGACTATTGTCTTCTCATGGTTAAAATATTATTTACTTTCATTCATCTGTTTTCAAAGCTGACTTCAAACTTATATTAAAGGAAGATCTAAGATGTATTAAGTGATAAATCATACATAAGGAACTTCATGAGATTTCTGGAAATCATAAAATGTCTCATTGCATTGTTATTCGTTTATTACCAGCTTCAAACATGACCAAGACCACCTGAAAGACAACAAGAATTGTGGTTGGCCGACAGCAACAACCAAACACAATTGACAAAAAGTAGGATATTCGTCCCAAGGCTGCAATATTTACCGTTTGACATTAAGCTGTTCGTATAAAAATCGTATAAAGGGGTTGAATGGCCCTGTCAAGTAATTTAAATTTCTGTCTTAGTCGTTAGCATAAGCCTTTTATCTCGTTAATATCAAACGCTTTGCCTCAGTCGTTATCATTTGAAAAACAGAACTCCCTATTTCGTTAGCAATTTTTCTGTATTTCATCCAATTTAAACCTCTTTATCTTCACAGAAAATGTACATTTCCCAAAACGGAACACGACAGATATATTGAGGAAAGTAAAACCTCGGTAATACGAGCAGCGATTGTTCGAGCAACCGGTCTAATTCGAGCAAATTTCAAAGTCCCAGCGAATTTGCTCTATAGTGTACATTAATTTATCCCTCTTACTCGAGTAAAGTTATTACGAGCATCCGGTCTAATTCGAGCTCAGGTGTTGGTCCATTCAACAATTTTCAACGATAATTAGTTACTTTATCTCGAGGCAATTGCGAGGTGTGAAATTTTGCTCAGCCTGATTAAAACAACACATACATGTACGTTTCAGAACAAGTGCAATAGGCAACAATTGGGACTTTTAACGCATACGATAACTAGAATTATTAAATGCAACATCGTTGCTTCGAACGTACTGACTCGCACAGACTTTTAATTAACGTAAGATAAACCGACGTACATGTATAATCATAAATATTTATGCGCCGTTCGTTATAAAACTGCAAGTAAAATTAATTTCAAATTGTTTTCCTATTCCGTATTTCATGAAAACCTACGAATGTATGTTTACGCACAGTAAAATTTCACGTGTCCGATACTGAATAAGTGAAGAAAATCAAATCCGCGATTAAATCCAATTCTTATCAAACAACCTTGCAGAATAAAAAATTCGCCGACTTTGTAAACTAGATGTCAATTAAATAGAGGATCTTGCATGGGTGCTCATTACATACGAGTTTTATTAAACGAGTGGACAAAATGGTATGACACGAGGCTTTGCCGAGTGTCATGTTGTTTTTGTCGACGAGTTTAATAAAACTCGTATGTAATGAGCACGAATGTAAGATTCTATTTATCACATAACCTAAGAGAACGCTCATTATTGTTCAATTATGATGTACGCTGTATATGTTTCAGCCAAAATTAAGCGGGACAACGAACGCGACGTCATGGCGACGTTGGTATTATCCTGACGTCATGGGTTAATCAATGCATGGATTGGCTTACGTCGCGTCAGGCTAATTTAAATATTTATTGCACACTCTGGGAGTGCCGAACGATATTTACGGCACGGCTTTACGGCACTGCTGGACCGCGGGTTATGTGATACAAACTACTCCCAACTGTACCGGTAATTTCTTTGATGTGCGGCGCGTTTGAAGTCAGTCGAATGACCGCCGCGTTTGATGTCTCCAAATTGTCGCGCGCGTTTTAACTGGAAACCACAGGAATATAACTCATTCAGCTAAACATAATGCACTAAATAAATTATCATAAATAATTTAGTGCATGCTTTTTACTGAATGAGCCGTATCCCTGTGCAGGATCCCGGTTTTATTTTATCACATGCTATTTTAGTGCGTGGGTAATTGTTCACACATGTAGGGTATGTCGTGCGCTTGGGTAATGTTATATTTTTCCCGATGCAAACTTTTATTACAACCTTTAAATGGAGTTTGATATTTAATGTAAAAGGATTCATTACGACTTTCATATGCAATTTGTTGAATTCGGCGAATGTCCACACGGTTTAAGGTGCGTATAGACTTGATAAACAATAAAAATATACGTAGTTACAATCATATACATGTATCAAACGTGTTTTCATTATAAACACAGTTACACTTAGTCATAACAACAATTAATCATCGACTTCGCATATTTCGAGCACCTGGCTTAACTCGAGCATTTGGCTTGTCCCGATGGGTCCTCGAGATAACGAGGTTTTACTGTAATTGTTCCAAACCACAAATAAGTCGAGAATGCAATGTCAAAGGCAAAAGTTTCAACATTTTTACAAACATCGTATACTAAAAACTGGAATAATATGGCATTTGTGGGCACATAAAATGTATAAACAAATAGTTCATTCATCGCTTCAGCGATATATGTAAGTGATCATTCTCAAAAGCGACGCAAACACATATAAATTAACAAATACTTCCTCAAGTAGCGCAAAACCCGTGTGGGCCTTCCACAAACAAAACTACCTTACACCCAACGGGTTGTACGGTGTGTTAATGCATGTGATTTTCTTCAGCCCCACCAAGGTCCTGCTATTCAAGTAACAGAACTAATTGAAACCGTCAGTGACGGGTGTTGCTCCCCGTGGGATGTTTGTCACAGAAAATAATATACTCCAGAAATATACAAAAGAGATTTATGGTTCTTTTGCACAGCACTTTGACTTAATGAGATTTCTTCACCTATGAAGTTTCAAATTGACATCTCTTATACTGTATGAGTTATGGACCGGACAAGAATTAAGTTTGACAACTTACAAAGGGAAATAACTAAAATGATAATAAATAAAGAGTTATGGTTCTTGTGCACTGCACTTCCCCTCACTGAGATTTATTCACCTATGAAGTTTCAAATTGATATCCCTTATACTGTATGAATTATGGTCCGGACAAGAATAAAGTATGAAAAATTACAAAGGGAAAAATAACTAAAAAAATATGCAATGAAGAGTTATTGTTGTTGTGCACTTCTCTTCATCTCTGATACTTTTCAAGTTATGGACCGGCCAAAAATAGCAGGCGGACGGACAAAGCGGCAACTATATGCTCCCCCGAATTTTCGGGGAGCATAAAACATGCAACAATTAAGTTCTAAAGATATGCTGTGCGGAACAAACTTTCATAAAGCGATCGAACTTTTAATGCAATTGAACACATGACTTTGTATACTTTTCAGATGACATTGCATTTAATTTAAGGCGTCTACTGTAAAGTAGTTTTTGAGCGAAACGCATATATTGACTGGGTTTCATCACCAAGTCTAGAAGACCTATCCTCTTGCAACTACATGTAGTTTTAAGTTCCCATTATATTGCATTCGGTAGGACGTATATACGATTCCATGAAACCTAGGTGATCAGCGATAGTGTAATACATGGATGCTGCACCCTTTGAAGACGACAATACACAACTTGAATTGTTAAATTAGTGTTCAATGTGTAGAAGAGAGTTCATAGAAGGTATTCTGTAAGTTTTGTTGTTCTGTCAATATAACAGTAGAGAGTGTCATTTGCATTTCTTTTCAAAATTCCCTTGTGTATGGCGTATGCTAAGGGAATTTTTAGGGCAGTTTCTATGAAGTAAAACCCTATGAACGTATACGTCATAACGCCATGATCTCATTTAGTCCGCGCTATTTCTCCTTAACATGTGGGCGACTTGCAAAGCATCTTCACGCGGCGTGTGTACCAAGACTAGTTGTGCATATGGGCAGCATGTTATTATCTGCTAAATTGGGTAATATTTACTGATTAGTCTATAAGTATTGCCATTTGAATTTTTATTTTGTTCGAGCTGTTTGAAATTCAAAGAAACGTCACAAGTCAGTATTGGTAGCACGTTACGGGCGGATAGATTTTCACTGTGTTATTTAAGAAATAAAAATCTGTTTGCGTATTTTGTCGGTGAATAAAACACGTTCAGGAGTTCGGATGCGGACAAATTAAATCACGAGTGCCCATGTTTATTCACCGACAAAATACAAGAACATTTTTCTGAGGAAATAACACAGTTTAAACATTGAAACAATTTGAATAACACGAGTATAGGGTATCTATTTCATGCAATGAAAAATATAAATAAATTGATTATCAGAAGTTATTATAAATTTTTTATCCATTTTTCACCCAACTGAGTTTGATGCATATGCATGTTACAACACTAGTCAATTAAGAAATTGTTGCATAATGAGAAATCGCGGTTAAGACGTAATTTATGTCACCCGAATTTCAAAAATCACAAAATTAAACAGCGTATTTATTAAGGGTAAATTGGGTATTTGCAATTTTTGATTTCACTACTGTTTTAAATGTTATATAACACGTGTACACAATATAAATGTTCATGAGCGTCAAATACGTTGCAACAAGGAAGCGGTTGGTAAGCTAACGCCGCCTCAAAATAAACGCCTTTTCTGAATAAAAAAACCAAACATTAAACTTGATGGAGAGCTTTATTTTTTGTACTTTAAAGGTAAAGTACACATTATTTCTAAACATCCAATATGTAAAAATATGCAATAGAATTGAATTAAATCTGTTTGATATCGTTTTTGATCATCATTAGTTCCAATTTCAAGTTGACCTCGATTCCCGTAACTCGCGGGAATTGTATTATCTCAATATACTCGTTGGGATAACGGTTATCACTGGATTTCGCAGCAAAAATAAACGTCATTTTATTTACTAGTCGGTTGGTCTACAGTGTAAATTATTATCTAAGACATTATGAATTTAAAGCTTGATAATTTTGGAAGCAAGGACATCTTCAGCGCAAATAACAACCAGGTGACCGCCATTGCGGGCAAAATTTGTGACTTTCAATATTAGGGATCATTCAGTTGAAGACGTGTCTTACAATAGTCTTAGGGCCGATTTAGATAAAACTTTGTCAGAACAAGGGTCAAAATTGTTGTTTAACTGTGCAAAATTTCATGACAATCCATATAGCAGTTTTAAAGAATACTGACATATATAAAAGGTAGCGTTAGAAGTGCCGTAAAGTGTACATGTATGAGAGCACAGGATTTATCATTCTTCAGAAGTTGTCGGTATTGTATAGAAAAACGTTGTTGACATTTATCGGATGCCGTTTTCAAGGTATATTTCGGTTGGTTAATAAGCGTGGATGACCTACGGTCCAATGACCGTTATGTGTGGACGGCCGACGGTCCAATGACCGAAATGTGTGGATGACCGACGGTATGCGTGGATGACCGACGCCCGACGGTCCAATAACTGTGCTGAGACGGATATCCGGATGGACAGTTCAAACACTAAATATCAGGGATATTGTAGAATATTCTAACACGATCTACTGATTAATCCATATAAGCATAGAGCAATCCAAGCTGTATATTATTACCGCAACAAAATACACCTGTCAAATTGGCTGGTACTATTTACGCCCCGCAAACAGCAAATTGGTCATTTCTGTTTGTGCGCTTAAAAATGACTAGACAACTATATGAAATACATAATTTATTGAATATACTGTTATAGTTGTTTCTTGATTAAACTCCAAAAATATCTTTCGTTCCTTCACAAAACATCGAGCATCAGCATGTTCGATTTAAAAGTAGTTCAGTGTAAATAAATATCACGTGACATATTTATGAATGAATCAACGTAAACTTTGTAGTTAAAACTACAACGAGTTGCGAATAAGGCAAGTTGCACGAGCATCCAGTGTTACAGCCTAGACGCATCTATATTTAGAAACTCCAATATACTCTCGACACTAAGTTTCATAAAAACTTCTGATTATCAATTCATTTATATTTTTCATTTAATGCAATAGATACATGTACCTTATACTCGTGTTATTCAAATTGTTTCAAAGTGTAAAATGTGTTCTTTCCTTCAGAAAATTACAAAGGTCGTTTTCATTATCGAGGAAGGTAATTGTACCAGCTAATAAGCCACTGAATTTCAGCGTGGAATTATGTTCAATGTAAAATGGGTGAAAATGGAATGCGCGCGGTTCAATAGTACGGGATATTATCGTGTTTAGATTTTTTAGAATCGAAATCAAAACTCTGTTCTTGTATTTTGTCGGTGAAAAAACATGGCATCCCCAACTTTTTTAACCATCCGATATTGGAAACCCGATAGCCGTTTACATATAGAAGTAAGAAGGCTATAATTGAATAAATCGTTGTAACTTGTTTTACGTTTAACACACAAAATTTGTTACTATCACAAATGTTTATTTAATTTATCTGCCTTCTTATGAATATTTTTTCATTAATTTAAAATAATGAATCGATGGTCCTACATAAGTTTAAAAACAGCAACTCTTCGTCTTTATAACGGCCTTAACTTTCTATTGAAAACCCGATAAAAATGCCAATTTTAATATTTTTGTTCAGTTTTGTTTCAAATTTACACTATTTTGTTAAAATGTGACAAGAAATGTTACTATAACATTGTCTTGGTAATTTTTTTTTCTTTTAAGATATATAAAAATAATTAAGCTTAATAGCTATCTTTGCGGTTCTATTTAACTTTTAGTCAACTGACATTTCAATTTAAATAAGAATTTGTCGTCTCGGAAGTACTCGGCATTTTACGTAGATTGCCGAAGATTCTAATATAACGACCCCGTTAATCCTTTATGGCATCCCCCGCTGTGAATAACTTGTATACTTCGCTGTAGGGGTTTTATTGCTGATCATAAATTAATGATCATTTATAAAGCCGATATTTGTTGTTTTCTGAACTTTGATGTTAGTAAGATGAGATTGATGCTGCCTTTTTTTAGTATCTCATTTGACAGTAACGTAATTTACAAAGAGACATATGCATTATATTTGTGTACGTATTTCTTCTTGTATTATAATTGTTATTAAACTATGTAGAAAATACAACTACATAATATTATACAAAAGTGCAGAATCACTTTTAGCTTAATATCTTCGGACTATTTACTCAAAATGTATTTAAGCACCAAACATTCGGGAAAAATTGTTACAGCATTTATATATTATATATTTTGTATTTTTCTTTATTAATGTCTCATTAATGTACACGTATGTAAAACCTGATATTACGCGCCTTACTAATAATTTGTAAAAGCACTAAGTACCTAATAATCTTTTTATTTTGCTAATATCCGTACACATTTAGGGAAATGGTCTTCTGCACATTTTTCTTAATTCAGAATATATAAAAATAGAACAGGCCTGTCATTTATCAAGCCTTTAGTCTATTTGGTTCCGGTACAGGCCAGGCATGTTAATTAACATGCGTGTACAGGCTTACGGGCTATTGAGTTTAATTTACATGCGATTTCACAAAACGTAATGTTTTTATAAACTATACACGTATACACAATAAATGCTCCTAATTACTGTTAAAATAACCGAAGTACTTTTTATCGATTGGTGATTAAGCAATAAACAGGAAGCAGGTGTCATAAAAATTACAACCACTCATTGTTCACTAAGTTAATTTGATTCAGATTCAATGTACTCGATCTGGCTCACTTGAACGCTTTCATTTTCCATGTAATAAGTGTGTTTATAAAAAACGTCTTTTAGACACAAGTTATTTTAAAGTCGGTCATCCAATAAAATGTTCTGCATTTATATAATAAATTAGATTTTTTATGTTTCATTGTAGCTGGGAAGAATAAAATATCTCTATTACACTGTCCCTGATTGTAGTATTTAAAGGAGCATATTATAGAAATTTTATTGAAATACTTGTCGATATTTGTTCAACATGATTAAAGTTGAAGAAATTGTATCAGTTTTGCCTACACCATGCTGCTAACGTTTAACGTTCAAGATACTTTTTAATGTATATCTCTTTTACATTGTTTTATTCAGGGAAGCTATCTGAATATAGGGTCCCCAGTATTAGTCTTATACATTTTTATTCATTCTATCACTGCACGTTAAAACAACGTTAACATTTATTATTATGAAACACCTATGTTTAAAAGTAAATGCATGTACTGCATACACGCAAAAGTAGACATAGCTTAGGCTAATTGATAAAAAGTAATTTATAAAAAAGTAATTTATAATATTATATTGAAATCTTATTATGGTACAAATTATTTTTATGATATTTAAGTTTTATCTTTTTTATTTTTCAAACACTACCATTTAAAAAATAATCTCAACAAATACAAATTATCCGTACATGTACAAAAATGTATATTTTCATGACTCCCTACTTACATGTACATCTATATATATTCATATCGATCTTTAGTATACATAGCTTATGGTTATCTTATCACAAAATCAGCGCCCTGCTGAGATCCCTGCCATATATAGCAATAAAAATATATATAGTAATTGTATAAACCGCCTATCGATAGTTGACGCAAAAAAATGTAATTCACGATGGTTAAAAAAGTTCGCCATGGCACTCGTTCGGATGCGGAAAATTAATTGCGCACTCTTGATTTATTTTGCCGCATCCTAACGACTGTCTGTGTTTTATTCACCGACAAAATAAAAGAACATATTTTTATTTCTTAAAGACGCGTATTATGGCACTGGGCCAGCAACATTTGGTCTTAATTTTCTCAGTATGTGGCTAGTTCTGCAGCACAGCGCTATACAGAAATTGCATTCTGAAGATTATTGAATTTGGCAACAATTCTTCCAAGAAAAGGACAAAGTTTTTTATCACATTTTTATTATTGCAATGTTTATTTAACATCTGTATCGTGCCTTGGCAGGCGGTTACTGTCACCAGTGCCGACTTTCGAACTATTAATCACACCCAGACAGCAAAGACATCTCGTAATGAATCACCTCCACACATTAACATATTTACAAAACTAGAGATATCACTGATGGTGATGTATGTCAAAGAATAATGTCTGACACAAATAGGTTAGCTTCTCAATCTGTGAAATTCTATCATTTGTTACAGAGAAGCAGTACATACAAAACTATGTATGAACAAATGGACATTAACACAGTGAAACTATGTATGAATAAACGGACATTCTAACACGATCTGCGAATTAATCCATATACGCATAGAGCAAATCAGGGCATGTATTATTACCGCAATAAAATATACCTAACAAATTGGCTGTAACTATTTACGCCCCGTATCACATGACATATTTATGAATGAATTAACGTAAACTTTATAGTAAAACCTGCAACGAGTCGCTATCAAGGCAAGTTGCACGAGTATACACTGTTACAGCTATGACGCATCTATATTTAGAAACTCCAATATACACTTAACGGCACTTCTAACGCTACATTTAATATATGTCAGTATTCTTTAAAACTGCTATATGGATTGTCATGAAATTTTGCACAGTTAAACAACAATATTGACCCTTGTTCTGACAAAGTTTTATCTAAATCGACCCTAAGACTATTGTAAGACACGTCTTCAACTGAATAATCCCTTATACTGAAAGTCACAAATTTTGCCCGCAATGGCGGTCACCTGGTTGTTATTTGCGCTGAAGATGTCATTGCTTCCTAAATTGGTTTACATTATCAAGCTTTGAATCCATAATGTCTTAGATAATAATTTACACTGTAGACCAACCGACTAGTAAATAAAATGACGTTTGTTTTTGCTGCGAAATCCAGTGATAACCGTTATCCCAACGAGTATGTTGAGATAATACGATTTCTGCGAGTTACGGTCGAGGTCGAGGTCAACTTGAAATTGGAACTAATGGGGACCAAAAACGATATCAAACAGATTTAATTCAATTCTATTGCATATTTTTACATATTGGATGTTTAGAAATAATGTGTACTTTACCTTTAAAGTACAAAAAATAAAGCTCTCCATCAGGTTTAATGTTTACATCGAACGTATTGGTTTTTTTATTCAGAAAAGGTCTTTATTTTGAGGCGGCCTTAGCTTACCAACCGCTTCCTTGTTGCAACGTATTTGACGTTTATGAAAATTTATATTGTGTACACGTGTTATATAACATTTAAAACAGTAGTGAAATCAAAAATTGCAAATACTCAATTTACCCTTAATAAATACGCTGTTTAATTTTGTGACTTTTGAAATTCGGGTGACATAAATTACGTCTTTACCGCGATTTTTCATATGCATCAATTTCTTAATTGACTAGTGTTGTAACATGCACATGCATCAAACTCAGTTGGGTGAAAAATTGATGAGGTTACCTCCAACGGTTCAGGAGATATCACTTAAAGTATTGTCTGTTGTATTTAATACGCATACGACGGCATTGGACCCTTTTCAATACTCATACGCGAAGCAGTTACAGACTATTGCACCATAAAAAGGCTATTTAACCGACACAAACAACACTCGTAGCGGGAATTGCCTCATCCCAGCATATGCATCAAACTGAGAGAAGAAAGAAAACCTGTGTTGCTTTGGCGCTGTAGATAAGGTGGTTGTACAACCTGCTGATGATACAACCATCGTTAAAGATGTTTAGGATCTTTCTCCGACGTCATCGTTTCCTAGCAATGTACATAGGGCGTAAAATTGGCGGTTTAATGACATAATTCGGTCAGAATAAGGTCTATTTTAATTTTCAAAGCTCTATATGTTAGCCCTTGATCCGTTGAATACGTATATGTTAAATTTAAAGCGATTGTGACGGAAAATGTTTCACCGAAAAAGGTTTTATATCGAAAGTTGACAGAATTTTATTGCGCATTTGCAACACCCAACTCATTTCAGGGCGCAATTTGGTCAACAAAAAGTGATTCAACCAACTAATGAAATACACCGTGGTGATGCGGTAATCCTATAAAATAAGTTCAACCAATAAAAAAGGGGGTGATCTCGCATTATTTTCGACAAAATTGAATTTCAGGAAAAAACGGACTTACGTAAAAACGTTACGTCGCACAACGTAACGCGCTGTGTACGTCCGTTCTATTTACGGACTTGCGTCCTATTTACTAGTACAACAATTACATGTTAAGGATAAAATGCACGCATTTCACCTGCATCTGTTCACTTATCAAATTATATATAATAGCTTTTTTCAAAGCAAAGTTTGTCACTACATAACAATATGTTATTTCGATTTAGTGTTGTAATTTTTGCTAAAGTGAAAATGACAAAACTGAGTTTCTCTCGCAATAGGGTTTTATTATTCTTCACATTGTGTCTTTATTGGTCCTTTTATTATGAACACAGCATCATGATAAATACACAGTGATACAGAAGAGAACATCGACTGTGTTATGTATTTAAATTATCTAAACATCTACTCAGGATATTCGATCGGACGTTAAATGCATTGTACAGAATTATGAGCTCAAGTCTTCCAAACTTACTTAAGTCTTCCAAACTAATTATTACGTCCCTTTAATAAAATAATTACTAAAATATGTATACATCGTTTTCTTACAGTCATATATAGTTATAATGTATATAATAATAGCGTTTGGTATAAAAGTAAATCTTGGATGTATAAAGATCTGGAAAGTTAGTCCCGCACTTGTCTAGAAATATTGCCACTAACCACGTTTATATATCTGGTTTCACTGTTATGCAACCAAGTCAAATCCTGTTGGAATCTGAATTAAAGCTGATGCGGCCAGCAAATTGAAAGATATATTTTTGAAAAACAAAAACAAAATTGAAACATATATAAATTATATACAATTTTCAAAAGTATGATGTCTTACACGTGTATTAGATAATAATTTAAGTTAATGTTAACACTTCTGAGCCGCTGTTAGATCGGCTAAGTCGCGGTCCGTTTAACTTCACACATTTTGTTTTACAGGCTGACAATGCTGTTTTCTGGAATTTTTGTACTATATCACAATTTCTCAAATTTGTTTAATTCGATACTCACGGTATAGGTTGACATTTTGGCTTATGTGCGTTAGTTGGAGTAGGCCTACACATCAAACATGACGTTATAGTCCATTCAAAATAAAATTTGACCTAGACAAAATTGCAAAAGAATTTTTCTCAATACTGGGCGATAGTATACGTTTATATATACCTACCATTAAAACCCGCACCTTGAAATGTGAGGGGAAAGTTGTTTAAAACAGGTTTTGATTATCGTTTTTTAACATCAGCGACGATGTCGTAAACGGTTTTCCATACTCGGTATTTTTTTATGACGTCACGGATGACATCATAATAAAATGGAAGGTATTGTTATAAACAATCGATCACCGGGTTAAAAATCGATGGATTTCTATCATAAATAAAGAATACCGGGTTCATTTGAAGTAAGTATGATGTATTTACACAAGGCATGACATTATGGGAATGTGTACATACACACACATAACAAATTAATTTGAAATTGCGTGATTTTGCGGAAAGTATAGTCAACATAAATATTCTTTTGTTTGGGGTTTTTTTTGGTTGAATGGTAGATTTGTCTATATTTATCTATTTAATAGTCACGGTAATATGAAAAGAGCGATTAGACGCTTTAAATAAAAAAAATGGAAATTAATAAAGGTGACATGCTGAACAAAAAAAATAAGTACGGAAGCGTATTCGTGCCATCAATTTAACGATTTTTTCACAAGTGCCGTTGTGTTTTGGAAGATATCTCTTAAACAAGCGGTAAAACTTAATTTTTTTTCACGTCATTCTATTCCTAGCATGATATTGTGTATATACACACATTGTGAGCAAAGTCTATCGATAGGAACACTTAAATATGACCAAATAAAATGCAGATTGGATATTCGTTTAGAACATGATAGATCTAATAAATGTACTTTATATTTCACAAAGTTTCTCTTTCATTAGGTCTTATTATATTTTTTTCTATACTTATACAGGAACCCAGTAGACAGTATACGTTATATGAATTCAATTACAGTGTAGCAATACCACGTGACTTTTGACTACAGTTACAAGAAGAAATTTGTTAACATTGGAAAATAAAAAAGCCATAAGTATTTTATTTCTTTATGATTTCTATGAAATCTACGCCATGCTACGGGGATAATTATTTGCTTTCCGTGAAATATAAAATCTTTGTCCGCGGCTCTGTCGTTTTGTCCATTACCTTGTGATCCCGTGGAACGTGTAGGTTTCACAGGGTAATGGAAAAATCGGTATAACTTCTGAAAAAGATCTTATATTTCACGGAAAGTAATACTAGTGAAATTCATGTATATATATAATAACACTAACTACAATTTAAGACACAAACGGGTGTTTATTGAATAAATTAAACATGCTAGTACAAATGTAATTAGCTTTTTCGTGATATTTGCAAATAATCTACTCATCTTTCCAAAGTAAGCATGACTTTCGGTTTGAATTCTACTACACTCATTAAAAGTTATAAGTACACCAACACAGTAAAAAGCGATATATGCAAATAGTGAATAGTGAACGGCTCTAGCTTCAATTATTACACAATATAGAACTACAAAACGTAGGATATTATGTTTATTTTAAAATTATTTTGTTTAAACATCTTAGGAACTGTTAGTAGTTGTTTCGTATCGTAGATGTGGGGTTTATTACTTAGGAAATGCATGTCGATCGGTCGGTTGGTAGAGTAAATGTTTTCCGATCAATGACTTTAGAACGGTCGGACCTAGAACCCACAAACTTTCAGTGGAGATTGTTCGTCTTCAGTAGATGACCCCATTGATTTTGAGGTGGCTATGGTTCAAAGGTCAAAATTACCATGACCTTCTAATACACAATGTTTTCTAATCCACAAGGTAGGAACGTTGGGTCATAGGGTCGTAAAAATTTTACAGACAGGTAGCTGATCACCAGCAAAAGTCTTCTACAAATTTGTAGGTCAATATGTCAAAGGTCAATGTCGGGATGTATGCCTTAAGTATACATGACTATTCGTTGCCATAAAACATGCATGTTTTACAAACATCTCTTGTTTTTTCTGTAATCAGAGTTCTTCAGATTTTATGTTTTTTAGGGTTTTGGTATTGCTGGACAATGTGTAGTCAACAATTCAAGACATTATACAATACACCGTGTTGTGCACGTGTATTTTTCTGAATGTGGAGGGTTCACGACTCACTGCCTACTCCAAGTCAAATACAAATATCCAATTATCGGATATTGTTTTTATACTACTTGCGCGAACACATAAAAAAGAACAATCTATCATGTATAATAAAAAAGATAACAAGCGTAACAAGTTGGTGTACTTATAGCTTTTAATGAGTGTATATAGGTATGTACAAACCATTCAATGTAGTATGTAAACTTGAAATTCGAAAGTCAGATTAACATACATCGTAACATGCATACTGAATGTAACAGTCCCATTTCTATTGTAGATGGATGAATTATGTGTGATTTGTAAGAAGACACTCTCTGAACAGACAGTTGTAAAGTTGAGGAAGAAGGGGAGGGACAGTGTGAACAGGGCACGTGAAATACGGGGATCAGATACTAAAACAGATGAGGGACAGATGATGCATACAGAGTGTTTCAAAACTTATACAAACGAACGCATTTTAACGTGTAAACAGATTCAAACAACAATGATTGTGCAAATTTTGTTAAGCTAAGACAGCCATTACTCTGTGGGATTTCTAACATTGCCTGGAATAACCATTTTATACGGTGTACCTAACAGTGATCGGAAAATTCATTATTTGCTTCTTATGGTATCTAACTAACATCACTAGCTTGGTATTATATTCCATTCAGTGCTCAGTACAGTACCTAACACGCATTGTCTCGGTTGTGGCCTTTTTGTGGGTAACTTAAAACGCCATGCTTAGTGATTACTTAATACACCTCCTCGATGCACCCTGTCCGGGTTCCACTAGGCACCGAACACTTATTGCCCCACCCATTACTGTCTATGTAGGGTAGCTAGGCTAACATTCATTAGAACAACCATTCATTATTTCATGTGGTATATGTCACTCCTTGGCACAGCGGTCGGGTTCGATTTGGTTAAGGCAACTGCATAATTCAGCCATATCTATGGAGATATCTTACACTGTTCAACATTGCCATCTATGTGTCCTTGTAGAACCTAATGCAGTCAGATGCAGTTATTGGGGAACCTACCACTACCTACTAAAATGCCATTTCTGACTCGTGCGAGTTACCTTACCGTGTATTCCTGGCTCATTGAGTACCTATCAAGGTTGGTTACTTCAATTGTACGCTCTGTATCATAGGCTATTGTCAAGAAAAGCCATTCTGCGCTCTTATGATTCAGGACACAACTATTCATTGAGCCGTACCGACCTCCAGCACACAAAAACTTCCACCAGGGCATTGAATAGCATACACATTAATACAAAATGAACGCATGCCCCTTTCAGAATTTAGGAGGGTAATGCCGCCTCGATGCATTTGATTGCTCTTTTACATGTTTCACTTAAATAATACAATGTAAACTAAGGATAAGCAGTATGGTGTTTTGAGTATGCTTTGATCAATTGCAAGTTTGTTGTATTCATTATAAAGAGGATCTTGCATGAGTGCTCATTACATACGAATTTTATTAAACGAGTGGACAAAATGATATGACACGAGGCTTTGCCGAGTGTCATATTCTTTTTGTCGACGAGTTTAATAAAACTCGTATGTAATGAGTACGAATGTATGATTCTATTTATCACATAACGTTAGAGAACGCTCGTTTTCATTCAAAATGATGATGTACGCTGCATAGGTTTCAGACAAAATTAAGCGGTACAAAGAGCGCGACGTCTTGGCGACGTTGTTATTATACTGACGTCATGGGCCGATCAAGGCATGGATTGGCTTACGTCGCGTCAGACTAATTTAAATATTTATTGCACGGTCTGGGAGTGCCGAACGATATTTACGGCACGGCTTTACGGCACTGCTGGACCGCGGGTTATGTGATAAAGTTGGAATAATGTAACATGTAATAAAAAATTTAGTCGTGGTAAATATTGAAACACATACAATATTGTTAGCAATTCTGCAAAAACTTTTGACTTTAAATTGTGTATTTACTGCTCTCGCCTAACAATGTACTCCATGCCTTGTTTAAGTACCTCAAGCGGGGCCTCATGTGCATATTTAAAACTATTAAAATGTGAAATAGCTCAAATGTCAACATTTAACACAGTATGAACTTGGTTTACCGAGTTCCTTCGATTAAAACTTTAAGAAAATACATTTTAAGAATACTTCTCTACTAATGGAATTCATTTTACTTTTCCCTTTTTACCCCTATTACAGCCTCAATTTTATTTAATTCGAACAAGCATTGAAATATTTGATGTATATTCATGCTACTCAGATCAGTATTTATAGTACTTATTAAAGTTATATAGCTATTTCTTGTAATTGTACATTACCTTAATGATTTGACGTATTTTCTATTGCATCTTATAACAGGAATAAGCTTTGGGTTTTACCCCTATTGGGGCCTCATTTTTACATTGAACTCTTACTTAAGTATCTTTCTGTTGAATTTGCACATTAAACAAATATAAATCACAGCTACAGATCGTTTGTTGTATACATTTCAGGTACCATTTATGTGTCTTACCGATAGAACCGTGAAAACGCCTACTTTATCTACTTTTTCATGATTGATTATATCCAAATTAGGGCCTCAATTGACTGATAAGTAGTGCTTTTAAATGATTTAAATTATGTAAAAAACATTGTTAGATCATCTGAAATGCATTTTATAATTGTCTTGTTAAGCCATATGGAATACTGGAATAAGTATGCAAACCTGTTTTTATTTTATTATATTTTTCTCAAAATACCCTTTCGGGCCTCCTTTTGGTAACAATACGTCTATAATAGTGTAATGTATTATATAATTTGTTAGACATATAATTTGTTAATACATTCTAGTACAAAATTACATATTTTGAGCTCTTTACGCTCAATAATTGCCTATATAATGGCCAATACATAGCAATATAATGAAACGGCGGCCATCTTGGCGGCCATCTTGATTTGGTCACTTTCCCCCCATTTCCATGATTGCGAGTTTTAACACGTGTTAGTACATACATGTCTGGTACTTTTGCCACCAGTAACAAAACTTTTGCAATTTTGTCTACCTTACCCCATATTTGTATCTAGATACAATGGCCTATTACAATAATGTACCAGTCAATTATAACTACATGTACTCCCCCAATCCAGGGGAAAGACAGGTAATAGCGGGAACTGTCTCGTGTTTTTACATTTTCGATGTACCCGCACTGATGTATGTGTGGTACGCTTT
Source organism: Spisula solida (assembly GCA_947247005.1). Taxonomy (NCBI): domain Eukaryota; kingdom Metazoa; phylum Mollusca; class Bivalvia; order Venerida; family Mactridae; genus Spisula; species Spisula solida. Next base: position 13,216,345 of record OX365953.1, on the reverse strand, counting down.
TGATTCGCGACAAAATAGCGGGGAAATGCAGCTCTGACTATATCCGTGAGGTAAAGGACAGGGGGAATTTGCGGGGTTTTACCATATGTATGACCCTCGGGGTTTGATAAAGCAAAAGTAAAAATCCCCGTCGTTCCCCGGGGTAGGGGAGCATGGTTTCAATTGACTGGTATAATTTTATAAGATACGTGGTTCGGCCTCCTTTGAAATTTACTGTAGAGCTGTTGTGTTGTTGCTGTTAAGTGAGTTGGGGGAAAAGTCTTACATATGTAAAATTGTTACATTTTCTATTGAATGCATGGACACTTATACAGTCCGAGTAATAATGTACACAAAAACCATGCTTAATTTTGACAGTGGGAAATTCTTTAATTAATCAATTAGAATATGCATTAACAATTTCAACTGTTTAAAATGGTTCGTGAATGTAACACATTGTGTCGACGTTTTAGGACTACTTCCGACCAATTATAGAAAATATAACTACATACCAAAGTATGTTTGTCGGTATTTATTACAATAAGCATTTTACATCAGGGACTGTAACACTTTGCCCCGAACCCCCCTACTGTGCGTATAAAATATATAGGTCGTAAGCCTAAATGTTAAAGCACAATATTCTTTGTGAGAGGTGGTTAGTGTTTTATACAATGTGTGCTAGTAGCAAGTTCATATCTCTTTATTAATACAATGGAGGGAAAATGTACGTACATGTATATCACTAGAAATCAATATTCATACAATTTTATGGGTATATTAATAATAATAATAATAATAATAACGACGTTATGCTTTTTACGTATGCCCGCTTTTCATTAAAATTCAATTTTGTCGAAAATAATGCGAGATCATCCCCTTTTTATTGTTTGTGCTTATTCTGTAGAATTACCGCATAACCACGGTATGTTCCATTAGTTGATTAAATCACTTTTTGTTGACCAAATTGCGCCCTGAAGTGAGTAGTGTGTCGCAAATACGCAGTAAAATACAGGTCAATTTTCGATATAAAACCGTTTTCGTTGCGAAATCGTAAGTCTCAACCGCTATGATTTTTTCATATACGTATTCAAAGGATGGAGGACTAACAAATAGAGATTTGAAAAGTATTGTAGACTTTAATTTAACAGAAATATACGCTTAAAACGTCAATTTTACGCCCTATGTACATAGCGTCACGTTGCTTGGAAACGAAGCGATATTTTGAAAAAATTAAAACGACATAATACGAAGAGTATGTTAAAGCATATTTCTGAAGATTTTCATTATATTCGGCGAAAAAGCGATTTTTTACCGATGACGTGGGAGAAAGGTCCTAAACGTCCTTAAATCGTCCTTAAATCGTCCTTGTCACTCATTCACATTTGTTCTAGGCATATTGATTTGTTGCTATATTTCGACGTCATGTCGGACAAAATTATAAATTGAACCCGTTTTGTAATAAAGTTGCAAAATGTAATAATTATTACAAAACGGGTTGAGAGCTTATTACACTTCGAAAAAATGTTTGTAACCCGTTTTGTAATAAAGTTGCAAAATTTAATAATTTTTTGAAATCACCTCAAAAGTGAGGTATTCATTACAAAAAAGGGTTTTGAGGTGTTCTTTTGCTTGGAAATGACCTTGCAACCCTTTTGTAATAATATTTCGAAATGTAATAATTTTTTGAAATCACCTCAAAAGTGAAGTATTTATTACAAAACGGGTTGGGAGTTTTATTACACTTTGAAAATAACTTTTCAACCCGTTTTGTAATAAATTTTCGAAATGTAATAAATTTTTGAAATCACCTCAAAAGTGAGGTATTCATTACAAAAAAGGGTTTTGAGGTGTTCTTTTGCTTGGAAATGACCTTGCAACCCGTTTTGTAATATTTTTTCGAAATGTAATAAATTTTTGAAATCACCTCAAAAGTGAGGTATTCATTACAAAAAAGGGTTTTGAGGTGTTCTTTTGCTTGGAAATGACCTTGCAACCCTTTTTGTAATAATATTTTGAAATGTAATACATTTTTGAAATCACCTCAAAAGTGAGGTATTTATTACAAAACGGGTTGAGAAGTGTTATTACACTTTGAAAAAAACATTGCAACCCGTTTTGTAATAAAGTTGCTAAATGTAATAAATGTTTGCAATCACCTCAAAAGTAAGGTATTTATTACAAAACGGGTTGAGAAGTTTATTAGACTGAAAATAACATTGCAACCCGTTTTGTAATAAAGTTGCAAAATGTAATAAATTTTCAAAACGTATCAATTTTCGGCATTTCGTCAATGATTTGACATTTAATACATACCGGATGTCATTTAATGGAAATTTAATATTGGTATTGTAAATATCTAGACTGACATTGAAAGAAACATTACTTTTTAAGAAAAAAATATTGCGAAAAAATTTGGAGCCTTGTCGTAAGCGAAAACAAGCCGATTTACGCAGTGCAACTCTTTCGATCAAATGTTCCCTTCTGTTCATTTCAAAGTTGTGAATGTCAAAAATCATGAAATTGAGTATTTTTTGTGTTACCTATTTGACATAGATCTGCAATATTGTATATTGTAATAAAGATGACTTCTAAATGTGATGTCTAAGTGCTGATAAGATCAACCGCACTAAAATGTTTGTGCTGTGTTCATGTCTTTGTTATAGCAAATATCGGTCCATTTTTGACATTTTAGGTCTAACACAATATGAGAATATAATTCTTGTCACTTAGTTCCCTGCCAATAATGCTTATATGCCTATTAGTCTCCTTTACAGCCTTGTGGTTAAGCGTCCGCTTTGAGTGCGGAAGGTCCCGGGTTCGATCCCAGCCCGCGGGGACAGGACAGTCGGACAGGGAATGCGGAACTGATGAAATGATGATGGAACGAGACATTCTCTTGCTTCTTCTGTGTCAATGTAGTTAGGCTACTATTTTCATTTTTCAAGACACTTACTCAATGAGAAATATTTTTGTGATTTTACCTTCCGTTACAATGACACGATTCCCACTGACAAATTATTATTATTAGTACTAGTAGTTTTTGTTTCCTCCATGACTGTGTAGCATGAAATTACATAATGACAATGAATATAAATAAGAACGATAAGAACATCATTATAGCACTGAGAAGTTGACGTGATCCTGACCTTATATGCATTAATACATGTATTTTAGAAGGTTCTTGCGTTTAATATAAAAAACCTCGAGAAAATCTTGCAATATTGATCGTTTAAAATTGTATTGGTATTACGCCTCGAGTTTTTTTCATATTTCCCGCTAATGAAAACAAACAGCCGGGATTACAAATATAGACAAGATATCAGCTCCTAATTATGCTAATAGAAGGTCGAGAATCGTGTCGAATTCTCCGTACTATACCATAAAACATTATACTTCGATTTCGAGCATTGAATCTTAACTGTACTTTTGAGGTTTTTCTAGTTGGTATGTGAATATGCGTGAAGTAAGCAGCTAGCTGCCAGTAGCCGATTCAACTTCACAATCCTGCTGCCGATTCGATTTTCGCTAGCGTATCGGCAACTGCGAACTGGGCCCGGGGGATAGCAGCCAATTCGATTTATAGTAAAGGGTAGAATAGGCAACTGCGAATTGCCACTAGGAAGCTATTTGCAAATTCGAATTGTTGTACAGGATCTGAATGGCAACTGCGAACCGGCAGCTAGCTGCCAGTTAGATTTTCATTGTAGGATCGAATTGGCAATGTGAACCAGTAACCAGCTGCTAATTCGAATTTCACTGTAACATGCTAACAATAATCCATTGGATGATGGTGTGATATGTTACGACTGCTGCACATTCTTCTTCGTCGCCAAATATAGGTTGGACTCCCACTGTAAGTGAAACCTATTCATTTCACAACTGCGTTATTTATGAGTGTGTCGATTGTAAAATGCTGCACCGTACACAAAGTCTGTTTATTTAATCAGATTTCAGGTATGTATTGATGTAGTCACATATGTGCAACCTTTGTAGGCATCTAATGCTATCGTACTTCGCAATGCTTGGAAATGGTGCCGTACAGTAAAGGTTCGAATCCCCACTATATGTGTTAAATGTACGCTTATTGCATTGTTAACCTGCGTGATTATTTCTTTGGCAAGTGTCTACGTAAATGTTTGTTTTCTGTTGGATAAAGTTATGATAATAAAGCTTATTCTTCCACCATTACCGACTTCCCTCGGTCGGCGTACAAATAACCAAATCTTGCCAAATTTCTTTGAGTCCAGGTCATAGACCCCCCCTCTTAAAGCCGCACTTGGTACTCGCGCCGGAGACAAACCGGTGTTACCAGGTGGTCATTGAAGGAATATATACTTGCAGCTAAAGTTGAGTAAAATCGAAAGGTTCGTTAGAGTCATAACTAAATTACAAACATGTTAAATATTGATCATCCCTCTTGCACAACATTTATTAAATTGCGAACACTTCGAGATGGTATGGGTCACTTAGAAGGTGTGTTTGAGGGGTGATAATTGTATCAGCTAGCTAAGTTATGTCCTAGTCACACTGTCCAGAACCGACATCCCGGATTGCGACGGACTCAGCCGGCATTGTACGGAACAGTCTGTCGTAACCCGTAGTGCATTGTCTCAGTGGGGTCCTGTCATCCAACCTGGTCGTAGATCATTTTTAACTTACTACAGACAAACAATGAGTTCATCACTACGCTCGATGTACTACGAACAACTACATCCATCAACAGTTATCCCTGACTTCGGTTAACTACCAGCAGACTCAGGACCCAACATGTACAGGATGTTCATCCACAACCGTCTGACCAGGACATTAACATACGTCGTTGAACACTAGTTTGAAACTTAATGCTAGAGCCGACTAGTATCAAGTATCTCCTCTGGAGTTTCGATGTACTGTTATTTGAAATAGTTCATGTGGTATTCTGAATACAGGTTAAAGGAGTTTCTGTAGAACGTCTCATTCTCAAGCCTCAGTTCCTGGATGGTAACTGGCTCATATCGTTTCTATGCCTGTCTCCATCGGTACGAAACGGGGCTTTGTCGTTCTTTACCGGCCAGTGTTCACCGTGGTGTGCGTCATACCGGTATGACATTTAGAAGGACGGTAGAGCAACGGATCTTATTCGAAAAGTCCCGGAAATCCCTGCATATAACATGGTCCGTCGCGCTGAATATATCAATTTCCGCGAACAAATCGTGCAATATCGGTCCTTAAAATTTGTGTTGGTAGTATACACCGAGCGTCTTCGGGTTTTTTCACGCTTATGAAAACATACCACCGGAGTTATAAATATAGACATTTTATCAGCTGTTAAATTGAGAATCACGTCAAATTTTCCGTACTTTACATTAATTTATAACTGCCGTTTTGAGCATGTTTTATTAGCAAACAATTGTTATTGTAAACATTTCATAAAATACACACCAGTATACTTGTATGTTGAGCTTTACTTCTTGGCTACACGTATACTAATTGGATATTAGGCGGTTTCTGTTGGTTACGCGCTAGCCGCAAATGTTATATAGTATAATGATGGCCACCCGACACTTATATAAGTGTTAGTGTAAAACAATACATTTGAGCTTCACATAAAATCAAATTTAAAAACATGGCATGTATTTTCTAAGAAGCATACGACCATTAAAAGAGGATAACACAAAAAATACTAAATTTCGTGATATTTGACATTCACAACGTTTTACCGTGGGGTGAAATTAACAGAAGGGAACATTTGATCGAAAGAGTTGCACTGCGTAAATCCGCTTGTTTTCGCTTACGACAAGGCCCCAAAGTTTTCCACTATATTTTTTTCTTAAAAAGTAATGTTTCTTCCAATGTCAATCTAGATGTTTAGAATACCAATTTCAAATTTCAATTCACTGACATCCGGTAATTGTTAAATGTCAAATCATGGACGAAGAGCAGAAAATATGTTACATTTTGAAAATATAATACATTTCAAAAAAATTATTACATTTTGAAAATTAATTACAAAACGGGTTACAAGGTTATTTTCAAAGTGTTATAACTCTCTCAACCCGTTTTGTAATGAATATCTCACTTTTTAGGTGATTTCAAAAAATTATTACATTTTGCAACTTTATTACAAAACGGTTTGCAAACAAAATATCGTCACTTTTCTTCTTGTCTCTCGCTTCACTTTTCAACTTTCACAAAACATCGTGTTCAGTTAAAATTTACAGACATACGTTGGCATTTCATCACAAACGGATAGTCCATTTTGAAATGCCAATTTAAGCTCTATCATTTCATAATTCATTTACAACACACTGTATCGGCAAAACGCAATGGGTCCGGTTTAACGGCGCGGGTTCGGCTAACGTAGCGAAAATGATACGGCTAAAAAATGGTGGATATCAACAATAATACGCTGGTGAGTGTAACATTTTTGCGTATTTTGTATGGTTATTCTTGAATTCTGAAGATAGGAATACTCTTACAGAATGCTCACGTTTGTCCTGCATGCTCGTAGCTACTTGGTTTTGTCTTGCATCAATGCATATGCACGTAATGTACGTTGAAAGTTATGATTCAATCGTAAACAATGCAAAACAAACATAAAATGCGGACATTTTAGACAAATTAGATAAAGTAAGAGCTTACCGAGTCTAAACTATGTACTTGCGTGGATTGTAAGGCTACATTTCTTTCCCAGATACTCCTCTTTTATTAATAATGTATTTATATAGGCCAAAATCTAACGTTTTCAAAGTTGAACGAATCAGGGTCCGGTTGTCGATACAACGCAAATGATCCGGTTCGCTTTTACAATTATATTTGCATCGGCATTATGTACAGATATGGACATTAATATTTTAGCAATTTTTGAAATACACGTATATCACTTCATTTCTCACGTAGTAAGATTATTTTGAACTAAACGTCTTCTCAAAGGACTTAGTTCAGTGGTTACACACTGGACTGTCTATCCAGAGGTCGTGGGTTCAATCCCCGGCATTTGAACTTGACATTTCTGAACTTCTATTCGTAGTAATTTCCCGCTATATCGGACCATATTGACTGAACATTATCTGGTGAAAAGTGCCAGTAAGCTGTGTATCGGTGCTATACACCGGGCACATTAAAGAACCAGACTGTCTGTTCGAAATAAGAGCTAGGCGCATGTCTGCAGCACCGGACATGCCTGTATCTGATGTCTCTCTTTCTCCGTTCGGATGCTTTCTCTCAGTCTGTCTCTCTGGTCCGATCATGCTGTATCTACACCGGTAGGGCCCGGGATGCCCTGCGCCCTAGTGACTGCAACACTCTATGTGAAGCGCCTTTGTACGAGCGTTCGCATGAAAAGAGCGCTATATAAATCTACTATATTTATTTATTTTATTTAAAGGACACTTCTGACAGTTTTTTTATTATAAAAACATCTTTTAAAACCCCATGGATAATAACAAATACATACACGTATTGACATTTTTACGAGATATTGAGCTAAATTAAATGTTTTTGTTTATATTTTGTAGGGATCGCAGCTTCGGCTAGGGTAATAAAAGAATGACTAAACCACACAGAAAGACTGGAACAGTGAAAAGGAATTTGGATGAAGCCCCGTGCGGAAAAAAATATTTTAAATAAGATGAATCCAAAATTGACCCGCCAGTTAAAACGAGCAGGATATCAACTTAGAAATCACGTGCAAAGTGCATGTACTGTATGGATACTACTAGTTAACACAAAGTTGGAATATGCATATTATTTATTTTGCATTTCTTGCTTCAGTTGTTAAACAGTTTTTAACAGTTTATTTCATATATACATTGGACAATGTGTCCATGAGTACACAATTTTACATTTATAAATATTTATACATAGATATTACACCCAAAGAACATTACATAACAGTACAAATTTGATGCATAGGTACATAATAGCTTACCGTGCAAAACATACATTGATAACCTTCAAGAAGTAGCATGTATATAGCAAAGGTAAAAACGAGATTAATGTAGTCACATAATATTGTGATACTTAAACACCAAAGAATTCCTGACGTTGAAAGATTTTTGAACAAACATGGACAATTTTTTATTACGTTTTCATTTTCGGACGATAACAGTTCGATAAATTTTGGGATGTTTGGCCTTTTCCAAAAGTATTTATGTAAATATTGTTTTCTCAAATCATCATATAATGGACATTCTAATAAAACATGAAATTCATCTTCTAATTTGGAACATATATCACAAATCCTTTCATTGTATGGTATTGCCTGTGGTTGATGCCATCTGCCGGTTTCGACTTTAAGTCTATGTGAGGACATTCTCAAACGAGATAGAGAAAATCTAAATTTTTCAATATGTATACATGTTAAATAAGGTTGTTATTGAAAATTGCAAAACAATACATATGTTCTAGCACGTGTTGATTCTCTTAACTCGGAATACCAGTTTTGTATAAACGTATCATTTATTCTTTGCTTAAAAATGTTCATAAATATATTTTCATTTCCTACGCCTTGATTGATCCAGACATTATTAAAACCTAAAGCCTGTAACAAATTTCTCACGGATTTTGCCCAAGACGCACAGTTTGGCTTCTCATTTAAATCTCTTAACATTACATTATAAATAACTTTAGCATATTTGGTGCTCTCAAGTTGACCAATTTTTAACCAATATTTAATAACATTCATAGCTCTAATTGTTTTTAAAGAAGTTCTTCCAAGTTCGCCATATACGAAATTATTCTGTGTATGCTGTCTAACACCTAGAATCTTTTTACAAAAATGCAGGTGAAGTTATTTCCAATTGAGAACTATCGTTTAAACCCCATACCTGAGAGCCATCATTGAGTACTGGTAGTACAAGTTTATCAAACAAGTCTAACTTATGTTTTATGGTAATACATGGTAATTTTATTAATTCTAAGTAAGATTGAAAGAATCACCTACAGAAAAAACAACACCTAAGTAGGTAAATTTAGTGACAATATCGAGATTTTGGTTCTTATACATAAAATAAAATACTATACATCAGAATCACAGTAAAATAAACACTTCTCCACTGAAGATAAAACATAATAACATTCTAGTATGTTAACAAACGGTACATGTTTGTAATTCCTGCTAAAATATATTTTAGACACAAGAACGTTTGTCTAATACAAAGGGTCCCTATATAGAAAGAAGTTTGCGCAGCTGCCATGTTTAGGATCCATGGCGGTAATCGCTAAGCGGCATCCATATAGCCGAGACAACCATATATAACGTATTTATATGTAATTATTTTTTCCTGTACAGTTTGTATCTTTGTTTACTCATCGGCATAATGCCTAATGTATTTCAAATAAACTGTAAACTGTTAATGTTCGATTTGTGCATTATTCTTTAATCATATAATTTTGCGTTACTAAATCAGAGCCAAAAAATGTCCGAATAAGCAGGCACTCACACGCGTAATTTTGTCACTCAATCATAAAGTTTATTTTTATTTAAATCGCTATTTATGTATAGCTTTTGCGCAAATCGGGAATTACCTGTCTTAAAAGAAATCGTGACCATTTATTGTAACAAATAAGTCATTTAATGGGTTAATACAAATATTTACATATACACGGTGTAATGGAATCTTCCATACACTATAGCATTTCATCTTCTGTACACGTTCCTACGATCATAATCAGTATGTTGGTGTGTTAAATAAATAATCAAATTCCAATGTGCATAAAAAATTATTTAAGTAAAGTAGACCTATCTCCTGATTTTCTGCGTCGGGTTTTATTGATGTCATCCAGGTGATCTCCCGCTTATAGCGGGGACATACGTTTTGTTAATTACTGACGACAGAGGCTGTTTTTGATTGCAACTTCCACATAATAATAAGTGCTACGTTAACATAGATGAGTGTGAATCTTTCACATCCCACATCGCTACGTAAAACATGGTTTTGTCATTGACAGTCGGCATATTAACACATTTTTAATGACAAGTAAAACATATTTAACGTTAAAACTGTCGGGTCATGTGCAAAAATTTGGGCTACACACATTTTATATGCATCATTATACAAAAAATAATCAAACCGAAGGTTTTGAAAAAACATCTCCGAGACGGCTGAGTTAATCAGCAGCCTATAAAGGTCGTTCGGACCGTACCGATTGTCTTCGCGGTATTCGTAACTACTCGGGTCTTTCCGTCATCGGCCGAAGTTCTGCGCAACCACTAATTCATCAAAAACAATGTATTTCCGGTGTCGTCACTATTCGGAAACGACGTACGAGGACAGGTTAATTAAATATCGACACTTTGTACATAGCACATAAAGTTACTTCTATATTTTTATGTTATCTAAAATTATGCAGATCTAAAATTACACTTTACAAAATAAATAAATAAATAAAAATAGGTCCGGAGCAATAGGTTGGGGAGGGGAGCTTCGTCATCAGTGCCGATCGAGGCCTCTTTAGTTGGGTAGGAATTACCCACTACTTAAAAGCGTTTTGAAGTTTCCCGTGCCCCGGCAGAGATTCGAACCAGGGACCTCTGCATTGGTAGTTGAGAGCGCTTATCACTCGACAACTGTAACCCACAAAAATGTCTGCAATGAAAAGTGAAATTTGAAGACTGCATCGGCAAAGTAATGATCTACTTATTCCAATTCAAATCATATTCACCATATCGACATTACCGGATAAAGCGATAGAGCAGTCACAATTGCCGCACGACTGACGCGCGACGGCTCAATGATGCATTTTTGGGAACTGTCGTGCATCCGTCACACGACGGAAGTACGACGGTTGTGCGATGATCGCAGGACTTAACAATTGACGCGCGAAAGCCTTACGATGAACAGTTGTCGCACGTCCGTGGTACGTTCAAAGCATTGTCAAACTATAAGCTGGTCTAAAAAATAAGTTTCAGCAGCTGGGTATAATTAATCATGACGTCCAACCAAACTCTTTGTTTTCGAATAAAAATAATATTAAATATAATAATATTTAATAATAATAGGAACTTGCTGAATGCTAGTATTAAACTGCCCACGATTATGTTTTCCGGCGCACGACGGTCGCACAGTGCAGACATTTCTTAAGTCTGGCGTACGACGGACGCACGATAGTCCTCAATTTTACATCGTAGACCCGTCGCACGTCAATTTGTGAAAGGGGTTTAACTCTGACTTTTAAAATGTTTGAAATTATTTGTAAGTAGCTTTATTCAAATGAGAGTTAAGAAATCAATTTCCCTGAAAAATATGCTAAAAGTGTCTGTCTGTAGGATGCCTGGAGCCAGTATAGGATTTAATTACTGATAAGGAAGAGAACTGTGTAGGCAGCCACTTAGCTCACTGGGTAGAGCATTCGCTCTTCTTAGCAAATGGTTCCGGGTTTGAGCCCTGGTCCGGCTACATACTTTTCTAACCCTGTTACATTATTAACGTTCCCGCAGATGGTACCATGTACTAAGCCGTATAACATGTTACATATAGTCAGTTATGTCAGGTGTGTATATAGCCAGTGATACTGATGTACGCACGTGCGTAACATTAAATATAAATATAAGTCCCAAATTTTATCGAATCGTGAGGATCCCCTACCATAACCACCAACTTCAAGGCTTGTGCGTCAAGTCTGGCTACGCCCCTGTCGTAGTATCCGATATAACATATTTCTGATTATTTGGCTTATTATTCTGACTAATAAATTTAAACATTCACCGGAATGGTCATGTAGCGTGGTTGTTCACTTTGGCATACTAATTGTTTAAAGTGGTTCATTCAGCTGGGGGTGTTAAGCTTCTTGGTTACGCTCGACTAAGGTTTGTTGCTTGTTGAAACTAAGTCATCCGGCCAAGGCTGTCGGTTTTTATTTATTATCTTTCCGCCGTTTTTCTGTTGAAACATGGTCATTCTGAGTGGGCATTCAACCGACTTCAATTCGTTCTTTCGGACATTGCTTGGGTCCGGTAATTTGATAAAAAGAATCCGTCACTCGTTGTCTTTGAGTAAAATTCTAACCCAGTCTTAGCTATTATGTGAAATCGGACCCAGGTCTTTTTCGGTACATTGGTTGCTCTCTATGAGACATTTGTCGGTAAATTATAGTTCTAATCATATTTTGTGTCGAACATTACATATATTTATGTATTACCGGTATCCAAAGACAACTCATGACGGATCCTATATTTCCATAACAAAATGATATTCATCTTCAGGACATATACACAAATGACTCTTCATTTATTAAAGGTGGTACATGTAGCTACTGGTTTGAGCCATTTACTAGTTTCCTCTTAAATCTATGAGCAGAAAATCGTAACCGTGTCAGAGCTAATCGATATGTATCGATATTAACATTATATTTAGGTAAGCATGACAACTAAAATCTAATATTAATGCATATTCTGGCTCTAGTTGAATTTTCCAATTCTGACCTCCAATTTTGTATCAACATATCTGTTACTTGTTGCTTAAATATACATAAGAACAAATCCAACACATACATCGTTAAATCCACAACTTTGTAGTATGTGTCTTACCATATTGACCAAGGACTTGTTATTCGGATTTCGGTACAATTCAAAGCATATTATAAATTATTATAAACAATTCTAAATAGCATGTGAGATTTGCCTTCGTTGCGTATATTGAGCTTACCACATTTTATTACCGCGATAAAATATAGCTGATTGGTGACGTCACGTTTGACGTCATATACTATGACAAATGACGTAACGGTGACGGTAAAGTTCCTAGGAAAGAAAGTAGTTTGACGTCAACCTGTCTTGTTGTGCTATAAATGGCAGAGCATTGGCGATGTTAAAATCGAAATAATAAATAGGAGCTGAGCTTTGTTGTGTTATAAAATATAGGCACTCGTGATTTAATTACTACTCATCCAAACACGTGTCTATATTTTAATACGCAAAAATACATAGCTACGTATTCATTATTTCTTACATATTAAACTGACTGCCTTGTCACTATCTTTAACCAATATCTAATTACATTTATTGGGTGCCTAATTGACAATATCGTTCTACCAAGCTCACCAAAGATAAAATTATTCTTTTTTGTCTCCTTACTCCTATTAATTCTTAGTGTGTGCTTTTTCTATTTGATTACATTTAAAACGTCCCCAGACCTCAGAACCGTAACTCAATATTGGATCTATAAGCTTATCAAAAATATCTTATCTATGTTATACATATATCTTATACAGACAACGCCAAATGAAGAAATATTCAAGTAGAAACATCGTAGCTATTGATCTGCTGACACTGTTAAAAAATTTCAGGAAAAGCAACACTCCAAAACTAAGCACAAAGTGGAATGAGTGATTTTGTTCAAACAGCATTATTCTTATCAAAGCAATCTGATGAAGGGGGGTTGAACTGTTTACGGGCTACAAACACCAATACAATACTCGTAACATCATTGTTAACTAAAATTAATTTCGATATACAAATTGTCCAAATAATTTTGAGGCAGTTTGATTCAAAATGTTGTAGAATCTTAAGGAGAGATGTTAGTAAAACACGTATGCCCCCATGACTGCCCAAAATTCAGAAATGGTAAAGGTCACAGTGACCTTGACCTACTGACCTCAAAATCAATAGGGGTCATCTACTGTTGATGAACAACCTCCATGTTAAGTTTGAAGATCCTAGGGCAAAGCGTTCTTAAAACCAATTGGTCTACCGAACCCTTGTCTTTTACTTAAATAAGTTAAAATATTGGCATAACAATGTCAATTATTCTAAAACAAAGCAAGACTTTCTCTGGATTTTTCATGATAAAAATCAAACTTTTCACTTTTTAGACAATTAACACAGATACAAGTGGTCAAAACCAATCAGGGATGCAATTTCATACATTTAAATGCAACAAAAGTGAAAAATGAATGCCACCAATAAAATTTGTTCATTAACTCAATGTAAAGTGTCCAATGACAGCACCCCAAAACGTCCACTTTTTGTCCATGGGACCCTCTCAAAATATATTATTTAATAGAATTAGCTTCTAGCTGCATGAAAATGAGCAAAACAGGGGGTCATGTATCATACAAGAAAAATTGTGTTCGTCAAATGCGATGACCATATAATTTTCCCATTCGCACGGATTGATTCAAGCCGGTAGCCCCTACCCTACTTTCACTTTCATATCTACTAATCAAATTCATGAATATGAAATAGAGAACAAAATTATAGAGCTTTATTATTTGCTTTCAATGGATTATGGAGATTATTCAGTGAAAATAACAGTGAAATTACCAATTTGTTATTTGCACTGTTTAAGAAGCTGGTTCCAGTATCATGCAGAAAAAGAAACGTAATGTCAACGGCAACGGCGCCGGGCTTTAAAATATGCGTTACGTCATCATGGCGTTATAATTCTCACGTTGTGACGTTCTAGTTTCGACGTGTTTTTTCCAATTAAGCCAATTACGGCACATATTGTAGAGGAATTTAGGCATATAATAAACAGAAAATTTGTTGATTTTTGGTGTAAGATCATTTTTATTTCACTCGTGATCACAGAAAATTAAATTTTCATTCGTGGCTACCCCACTCGTGAAAAATATTGATTTTCGGTGATCACTAGGTGAAATAAAATTCGATCTTTCACCAAAATCAACAAATATCCTCTATATAGTTTACACCCGCTCCTTTATTGCTTTTAGACTTTGTCATTTCTATGTTAAATAAATAAAGAAAAAAATATGGAATAATTTTGCTTGATCTTTTAACAAAACATGTCTTGTTTAATACTAAACAATCGTCTCAGAACCCAAATAATTCACCAGATTGATGCATTGTTTTAAAAAACGTTCAGGGGGAGCATGCCCCCGGACCCCTATACTTATATGATAAGGTTCTAATTACCAGGTATTTGACAAGCTAACAACTTATTAGATAAACCGAACTTCAGTTATTTTATACACAATCATCTTTAAAAAAAATGGTTTAGCCCCCCTCCCCCTGTTTGCCCCCCCAATGTTGAAGACACTCCTACGCCGCTGGATATGGAAAACTCTGATATAATCCGAATTTCCGGAAAACGGGTTTATCCCAAAGGCAGGTGGGAAAACTGTTTACAATAAAACATGTGTTCGAAACATCTGTAGGCACGCACCAGCAGTCAATGTTTAAATGCTTGTTTGGAAATGATAAATGAAAACGCCGTGTTAGCGTTTGTTAACTTGTTTTAGTTAAGAACTCTAACACGATCTGCGTATTAATACGCATAGAGCAAACCAGGGCATGTATTATTACCGCAATTAAACATACTGTCAAATTGGCTGTTACTTTTTACGCCCCGTATCACGTGACATATTTATGAATGAATGAACGTAAACTTTATAGTAAAAACTTCAAAGAGTCGCGAGTTGCACGAGTATCCAGTGTTACAGATATGACGCATCTATTTTTAGAAACTCCAATTTACTCTCGAAACTAAGCTTCATAAAAACTTCTGATAATCAATTCATTTATATTTTTCATTTCATGAAATAGATACCCTATACTCGTGTTATTAAGTGTTTCAATGTTTAAAATGTGTTATTTCCATCAGAAAATTACGAAGGTCGTTTTCATTAACGAGGGAGGTAATTGTACCAGCTAATAAGCCACTCAATTTCAGCATGGAATTGTGTTCAATGTCAAAATGGAATGCTTTCTATGTATTTTATTGAGTTGTTTTGTCATTTTTTAGCGCACAAACAAATATGACCAATTTGATGTTTTTTAGGCGTAAATAGTACCAGCCAATTTGCCAGGTGTATTTGTTCAGTAATAATACACAGCTTGGATTACTCTATGCGTATATGGATTATACCACAGATCGTGTAAAAACGTTATATTTATCATGGTACGCATGTTTATCATGCAATTGAATTTATATGCATTTGACTAACACTGTAAATATATTCACTTACAACATTAATATGCGGGGTAAGAGATTTTTACCAAGCCATCTCTTAACGAACTTGAAACAGTGTATATTTCGTGCGTGTGTATTACTGTTTAAAATTGTACGTTGTGCTAACTTACTCCCCGTAAAATCAAATAGTCTGCCAAATCTTACACACTATACGAGGCGTGATCAACAAATACGCGGAAAAGTGCTGTGTTTTCTTTAATCGTCATTATAAGTAAGTAAATAGTTTATTAACATGGCATGTGTATAACATATATTTACGAGTAATATATTAATGAAACAGAAAACACCCGGCCCAATGGACCTATAAGTCACCGGCTTTGTGATGTAATAAATTAAATCATTGTAATATTATACATATATACAGATATTGCTCTATGTTAATTAAGCTGAAATATACAACGAACTAAACATATATTCATTCGGATATATAATATAAATACAGTATGCACAATTAATGTCTATAGCGTTTTGATCGCCTCTTTAAGTTACTTTTAACTTAAAATTTATCCACTTTTCTTGGGGCATTGTTCATTATAAAGTCTAACAAATCATTGTCACTGTTTATGGGTAAACATAGGAATAGTTCTTGTCGAAATTCATTATAAAAATGACATTTCAACAAGAAGTGTGTCTCATCATCTACACAATGTTCATCATATAATTTACATAGTCTATTGTCAATGGCTTCTCCAACGTACCTTCCAGTAATACACCACAACGGAATTGTGCTAAAATCGATCGTTCGTGACGCTTTAGATTCATCTTAACATATGTTTCACAAGTGAAATTATTAAACAAGTTATTCGAAATTCTGTTGCAGTCTGCTTTCCAGATGTCACAGTTATAAGTCGATGAAACTTTCTAAATATGAAGATAAATTGATTTCAAATTGATTCACCGCTGATCATTTATATTAACCAAAGACAGAACGAGCGCGGTTTCCTATTCAAACGTCACTCGACGTTATGCGGCCCAAATTTTCATATTTTCCAACGTTGCAAACGATGACGTACCATTCGTGTGTTTGTGATGTTATGATTTTTAAAGGGTAAGTTATGAATATACAATTATTTTTGCATATACTATCATACCTAGCCACGTGAAACAATGCCGACATTCGAGTTGGTCATACGACGTCAAAAACGTCATATTACGCCACCAATACCAATGTACTCCGGCAGCTAATTCTCATGAAAATTGCAAAGGCAAAGTTTTGATTTTCGATTGACAGGTTTATGAAGAGTATCTTGTTGTATGGCTATTATTTTAGAATCATTTAATGCGTTATATACTATGAATTGTACCGCGAATGAGTATGTATACCGTTATATGCATACCGTGATAACGTTGGGCCGGTGTAGCCGTAGTGACGTTACGGTTTTAATTTTTTTTTCGACCAAATATTTCCTTGAGTTTAATGTTAATAAAGACGTGGCTGGAATGTTGACCGGGGGTACTTGTTCGAATGAACATCGAGTCATGTTTATGAAGCTTAAATGCGACTTTTCTTCATTGTAGCACATAGCTAGTACCTCAGACGTAAAACCGTTGATCATATCTTGTCACTATAAGCTGATTATTCGGTAACTACCATCAAATTTCTTAAAAAAACACCCTACTATCGGTTTAGACGCGGCACTGGTACCCTCTCTGTTGTGGCCCAGTCCCTCTCTGCTCGTTGCACCTTACAAAGTACCATATCTGTGCTTGCAATCAAATTGATCATATTATATAGCTTAGCGACTCATAACATTGTCACTGATTGTTGGATTTTCGAATAGCCTGGCACAAATAATCACCCTAACATGACGCCGTGACTCGAGCAAGACCCGCTTTCCTACCTCGAGTCTCATTGTCACACTCGGTCATTGAAGGTCGAAATACAGCATGTTATTGCTTGTTCTGTCTTACCTTTGCCACGTAGTTTTGCATTCTATTACCTGACAAGAGAGGTGCGAGAGCCGTGCTACTGTGTCATTTATTGTTTATGGTCATTGAAGGTCGAAATACAGCATGTTATTGCTTGTTCTGTCTTACCTTTGCCACGTAGTTTTGCATTCTATTACCTGACAAGAGAGGTGCGAGAGCCGTGCTACTGTGTCATTTATTGTTTATGTTTGTGCGCTCTCAACCTAGTAAGCCCCTTTGAAGAAAGGGTGGTAGGTTGTGCTGCTTACGACGTCGAGCAACAGTCGGTCGAAGCAGCTTTCCGGACATATTGACGCATGTACCGAGTTCTATTAATTCTCACTTTATCAAATGTCCACTTAGCCATGTATCATTTTTTAGGTTTGAATATGCACTGGAGGAACACCACGCACCGGCTTCAATTCACCGGAGAATATCCCAACCCAAAAGCTATGCACCTGGATATGTTTATCACCATTGAAAATCCCACACTTTGCCTAGGGTGAGTGCGCTTACAGGATTCCCAGAAAAAAACCAGACAACATTTTATTACACATTAAACTGATTTACACGAAGGAAAGATCAATTAATACACATGTAAAATGATTGTGCAATAACAATAATACTGTAAGCGATATTGGGCTTTGAATTAGGTGAGGCGTTTTTAAAGTCCTTGAGTGTATGTAACGTCCATAAAATTAGACACATGTAGTAGGTATTGGTTCTCTTACAAAAGTATAAATTCTTCGTTTCACACATTGCAGACAACTACGTTTGAAGCAGCAATCCAGGAAACCGTTGAGACCAATTACACTTTTACAACAGTCATCAGATGAGTATGGGCCTACAGGGAATATCTATGGCAGCCAAACAACGAACCGTACAGTTATACACGCCGAGAAAAATAAAAATTGGATGGAACGAACTAGAATCTTTATATTTCGCTTATATTATTAATAAACAGACATGTCTGATGCAGAAATTACTTATGAGCACTGATTTCAGAAGGTATCAATTGATGATGCAACTATTGTTGCCCTGTCAAGTAAGTCCTTTGCACAAACGATCAAATATAACAACACCAGCGTAGTAAGAACCAGTCACATATATTTCAAATGAGGAGCAAACAGAAAATTACAATGGAAACTTGGACTATGTTAACGAACTTCAAGAGACATAATTCCTTTTCGTCGACATAGTGATAGAGCGCCTTCTTCGAGTGTGGTAGGCATCGGATGCGATCCCAGGCCGCGTCATACCAAATATGTACCTGCAATTTTCTTGCTGGACAATCAAGACAAAATGGAATCAGGTTTCTCTTCTTTTATTTTCTCGCGGCGATTAATAAGTTTAGAAATTTACAGTGGTAGATTTATATAAGTTGGAACAAATGATTCAAAATCGATATGCAATAGATTAGTATGAACTATTTCCATCCGTTGATAAATAACACGGTTATTTCAAACCATAAATCGACATCTACAAAATGATTACAGTCGACAGCTTTCCGATGGACAATTAAGCCTTCCAACTGTTCATGCCGTCAGATGTTTTCAGAATATACGGAGTTGAGAATGCTTTTATCGAGATAATATACTATATAACTAAAGTTAAACGGTTCTAGAGGGAATGTATCTGAGATATTTGACTGGACCGAAACATGTATACAGTACATTACTAACTGCTTATGGCATTAAATAAGATACTTCTTCCACTAGGGAACAAATGCTATCAAATAATACGTGGAATGAAATATATGCGATATGCTTACGTAGTACACGTACAGGATGTGTCACAATACATGTCCTTAATATTTTTCTTTACATATCTGATTTACATTATGATCAAATGTCGTTTAAATAAATGATAAAATTATAACCATCCAACAAGCAAACATCATTTCATAATTATATATGATTTAATTATTTTATTATAATTCAGGTTGTATAAATTATAATAATACTTCATAGCTGGTGAACAACCTGATCTTGCAATTGTTATAGCTTTCTGTAACGTGATACCAAAGAATAAGACATTCTAGTTATTGTTGCAAATTGTATAACAACAGTCATGATACTAACATAAGTGACTTGTTTGTGTATCAAGAATAACATTTTATTATATACCTAGCAATGTATTGCCAAATCGCGCAGTGGAATACAACGCGACAGATTGCATTTTCCGTATCATACATGTCCGGTTTTTTCCGAATCCGTATCATGCATGTCTGACGTCTTATATGCCGAACATATGCCAACTTCAATGACGTCACGACGTAAACAATTGTCTTTTTATGAATTGGGGCGTTGCGTTATATGCCGAAAATATGCCGACGTTCATGACGCATCAAACGCATTTTCGCGCGTAAAAGCGCTTTTTTCACTTTTGAAGGTATATAATAAAAGGAATATTACTGCAGTGGTGTTGATCCGTTAAGCCGTATTACCTCTTGTTGCTTGCGCCATACCGCATCTCACTCGACCTAGCGGTCTCGTGAGATATGGCATTACACAAGCAACTCGAGGTAATACGATCCAACGGATCAACACACTGCAGTGATATTCCGTATATATCAATGAAAAATATTATGGTATAGTTCACTGGTTATAACACTAGACATATCAACAAACAAAGCATAATATAACACTACATGATCGACTGACCGCTTGTTATCAATGTAGATTTAAAGAGTATATCATTAAAATTGAATATGCTCAAGATCTAACAAAAATGAACATCGAAAATGCATTTAATTTTTTTTCTGAACAAAGGCTTGTGTTATCTCCGGCTAACTATGCACACTGCACAGTGAAATGTTGATAATGAATTGACATGCATTAAGAACCGTAGTGTTTGTGACAAACAAATCTTATCTAAATTTGAGCGTGTCATTCATTGTGTGTTGTTTGTGTGTATCAGTGCAGTGAAACCAGTCTAAAGGAGCATCCAGGGAACATCTATAAATGACCTTAGATGACAGGTTACTCTTTCCATATTCAATATAAATTAAAATGGTCGGATGGAAGATAATGTTGGAGGTCTTTTCAAACTGATGTAGTAAGAGGGGCCATTGGTTTGTTATCAGATATGGTGTTTAACACAGGTTTGATTGTACTTGGTAAACACATGCTAAAACAATGTACCATGTGCCTTATCATATGATGACAGATTATATAGAGGATATTTGTGTTTTTCGGTGTAAGATCGGTTGAAAATAACTATCGATCTTACACCGAAAAACACAAATATTCTATTTATTTGATGCTTTATTTTGATAATCTAAACCAATTAGTAACTAATTGAATTTTATTGACCCGTATGGTGCCTCAACATGAGGACGTGACGTCATTTTAAAGCGCGCGCTGATGTTCGATTAAGTAGGTCTTTAATAAGCAGTTGATTTCCGACGTTAATGTACACTTTAGAAGGTTACTTTAACTGCAGTGTAAGTAATCATATGGATGTTTTTATTAAGAGAACGTATTTTTCATTTTGTATACATACGCTATCTAGATCTTCTAATACAGCATCCGCTAAAAGAGGCTAGCCGTCAACATTTTGAGTAATGAACTAATTTGTGTTTTTATTTGAAATTGATCCTGTATCATTTCAAACATTATCTGCATATTTAAATTACTATCAATGTCATACAACATTATTATTCGTCTGCATTGACTCAAATTGGGGATTTTGTGAACTATCCACTGAGAGTTCAAGGCAGACAGTGTCATTTCGATTTAAGACGTCAATAGGTATAAACCAAATTGGGGCGCTCCACGGGGATTTTAAAGTAGTCCGTTTGAGTGAAATTATCAACAGTAAAACTATCGGATTATAATTCACTGATATTCCGCGGTAAACCACCCATAAGCATTAAATAAATAAGTATAAATATATATAAGTACATATATAATGAAAATACAATCAATTTGTCACACGTTTATTGGTAGTTTATTATTTCGTAATTATCAAGGTTATCACACAAATACAAAGTGAACTTCGATAAATAACTTCCAATAAATTCACAAAGTATCGTCTGTGGACTTTTTGCACGACCATGTATTTATGTATTTGGTTTAGATGGTTAAACAGCGTTATTGGGTCTATCATATGAACATTACATCATTACGCTAATAATTATTATGCAACTCTTGATAGATCTGAAATTTGTGTCTTATTACTGTGGAGTGGAAGAAAAACTCCAAATGAAAGTAAATATAGTGTCATCTGCATAATTATACTAGTCGGTTCCATCTGTATCTCTTTAGCACTACGACGTGGTTTCTAAACAGACTCACAAGGTCAAAACGTCGCATAAAAATGACGTAAAATATAGCGTAAAATTTCATTTCGATTTTTAAAAAAAATATATCTTCAGAAGCTAGAGATTGTATAGATTTAGCCTTGAAAATTTAATATAAATCGACGAGAAGTTGAAAAAAAAGTAGCGAGCCACCTTAAGGACGTTAAAGGAATTAACGCAATGCATATAATCTATGTCGGCATTGGTCTGCAAACAAAACAAAAGCGTGTATCAGCCGTGCCCAAATAAGCTAAAGTATTCCAACCGTTACTACTTTTAAGCTGATATTCTCAGGAGATTTCTAACCGGTGCGTGGTTATCCTACCGGCGCACACGCAAATCTAAAAAATTCTATTTTTGACGTTTTGTAAGCACAGGTAACTGTATCATTGATCAAGTGTAAAACATGTGTTAGAAATGTGATAATGAACAAAATAATATTGTTATATAATATTGCCAAGTGCATCTGATTCTAGGGCATTTGACAATGTGAGCAATTTTAAAAACTCGGTTTGTGCGTCAATATGACTGAATAGCTGCTGTGAACGATTGTTGCTCGAAGCCCCACAAAAAAGCAAAACAGCCGACCCCCTTTCTTCAAAGGGGCTTCACATAAAAAATTAAATGAGTTAGTAGCACGGGTCTCGCACCTCTTGACAGGCCATAGAAAGCGAACGCGTGTAACAGGTATGGCAGGACAAGCTATAAAATGCTGTATTTCGACCTACAATGACTATGTCTGACAATGAGACTCGAGCTAGGAAAGTGTGTCTTGCTTTAGTCACGGCGTCATGTTGAGGTGATCACCGGTATTTGTGCCAGGTTTTTCGAAAATCCAGTCAATCAGTGACAATGTTATGAGCCGCTTAAGCTGTATAATATGATCAATTTTATTGCAAGCCAAGGAGAGGGTACCGTTGCCAGTCAGCTGCAACGAGCAGAGAGGGTACCGGAATCAGGTCAGACCGGATACTTCTTACCTCTCCTGTCGATCGGTGTCCTTCCTTTTTATTGTTTTGCACAGAGAGACACCGGACAGTGCCAGCTCCGAGAGGGTACCGATATATCATTGTGCACCGAGAGGGTACCGATATGGCTATACACCATGTAAGTAGTAGAACACTGGATTTTCTCATTATTTAGCGACAGGTTTTACAATACATGCGACATACTGACTTGCGCTGAAATTCTGGATTGAATTCAATGAGCGTTTTCGTTTTCTGTTTAAATAACGAGACACAACTAACTAGTTACGTGAGGTACTTGATAGCACACTGGCTCATCTGCATTTTTACATGTACATTGTATCATAAAACAAGTATCTTGAGATTAAAGTCAAATTGGACCAAATGCAAAAATTATTCAGTTAAAAATAGCAATAACTCCATCATTATTTTATTACTCTATATAAATGACAACTAATGTGCGATGTACTTGCTGTTTTATACAAAATATATTTAAAAAGAACATGAGAACATGAAACTTAACCGCCGAAATTCCAAGTTATATAATACAAGAATAAGGACAATACCACTACAAAACAATACCAAAAAGCGACGCAAAGAACTGCAATATACATTTGTTTGTACCTGGTTGCCACTAGTTTAAAACAGATTTGATACTACTGGCTTGTTTCCCGCACAGCCGGGGGGTGCCTAGCACGTGGACCGGAATCCAATGGATTCAAATAAGAGATGCGAAACGATAATGTATGTCCGGCCACATTGCAGTAAACTGTTTTTTTTCGTTCTTAATAAAAATGAGTGACTATATGAATTAAATATATAAAATGGGCCAGTCTCCGGCAAAACCTGCTTTTTTGACATTGTATTTAATAAGCTCAAATAAAAGAAATTGATGACGACCTATTGAATCAGTTTTAAATAAATTATGTTGACATAACTTGCTTGATCACTAGGGTGACCAATGCCGGGAAGGTACTCTGAATGAAAAAACGGAGAGTTAGTTGTTTGTATGGTGACCAATGCCTGGAAGGTACTCTGAATAAAAAAAATTAGTTGTTTGAAACAGTATTAGTCTTTCTCTAGATGCGAACATTAAATTTTTTATATATATTATTTACAATTATATTCACAATTTTGATAATAAATCATATTTTTAAAACGAGATACTATTTTAAAACAGTTTATGTCAAGACTTGATAAAATACTGTATTTATCATCCTTGTGGTGATGATGGTGGTGCAATACAAAACGACACAGATTGAAGTTGAAAAAGGGCTTTATTTATTAAAGCCAAGACCGTTATACGCAGTATAAGTTCTTAAAATCATATATTAATCTAACAAGAGGGCCCAAAAGGGCCATAGGTCGCTCACCTGTGCTAGTAGTTCATGCACCCCTAATGGTAGCCTCTATTGCATGTACAAGGTTTTTATATTGTCTTATGCTTTATAATTTACATCACATTTAGACCAAATGACATATTGAAGTGATTTGACCTTGTGACCTAGTTTTTGACCCCGGATGACCCAATATTGAACTTGACCTAGATTATTTTTAGATTATCATTTTGACCAAGTTTCATAAAGATTAGACCAAAATTGTGACCTCTAGTGACTACACAAGGTTTTTCTATGATTTGACCTTGTGATCTAGTTTTTGACCCCGTATGACCCAATATCGAACTTGACCTAGATTTTGTTGAGATGATCATTGTAAACAAGTTTCATAAATATTAAGTTAAAATGGTGACCTCTAGTGACTACACAAGGTTTTTCTATGATTTGACCTTGTGACCTAGTTTTTGACCCCGGATAACCCAATATGGAACTTGACCTAGATTTTGTTGTTATGAACATTGTGACCAAGTTTCATAAAGATTAGGCCAAAATTGTGACCTCTACTGACTACACAAGATTTTTCTATGATTTGACCTTGTGACCTAGTGTTTGACCCCGGATGACCCAATATAGAACTTGACCTAGATTTTGTTGTTATGAACATTGTGACCAAGTTTCATAAAGATTAGGCCAAAATTGTGACCTCTACTGACTACACAAGATTTTTCTATGATTTGACCTTGTGACCTAGTGTTTGACCCCGGATGACCCAATATCGAACTTGACCTAGATTTTGTTGAGATGATCATTGTGACCAAGTTTCATAATGATTAAGCTTAAACTGTGACCTCTAGTGTCTACACAAGTAATTATGGACGGACGACGGACGGACAGACAGACGGACGGACGACGGACGAAGAGTGATCACAAAAGCTCACTCTGTCACTTTGTGACAGGTGAGCTAAAAAGAGGCAATACAAAATAAAGCCTAAATACGTTTGAATTACAAAAATCATGTATATGGGCAAAAATGCACTTTATGAAATACGTCACGCATAAAAGCTCCGAACATGGCCTTCTACAATTCCATACACAACGATTTCGCTTATCTGATAAACCCAATCGATTCAGATCGATATCGACAGATGATACAGTAAGTGTTTCATTGCCGGTCGGCTATTTCCGTTAGTGGTCGTAAATTTTCCGATAGTCACCGATTTATAACGGTAAGCTACATAACTCGTAGTCTGGGGGCTACTGATCAGATAGTCGATTTTTCATATTTTGAGATTTATGATTGTACTGTCTATTCGTCTCGTGAACATGTTGAATTGGCATTTTTTGCTGATGTTGACTTCTGGGCTGGTATTCACAAAGCATCTTAAGTGAAAACTTAAATATTTTGACTTAAGTCAATAATTTGTGCAGCTCATATTTCCCGCAATTTGAAAAATAATCCTTGTTTTCTTAGTGATTATAGAAGCTGTGTACCTAATACTTCAAAACTATGTAAAATATTAAGCATGTTGATTTTCTTGCTTAGATGATACACTGTAGAAAAAATTAAGATTTTAAGAAATTTCTAAGTTTTCTGCTAAGATGCTTTGTGAATACCAGCCCTGGTAAATTCTGGTATGCATGACTGTGGTAAAATATTTTAGTAACAACAAGATGACTTCGCTTTTCGCTTATTATTAAATATTTCTTAATCCCAATATAAATTACGCTTGTTTTTTTATAAATTATTTTGTATTCGCACGTACAAAAAAGCAAGTACAGATTGAGTAAGTGATATCATGAATAAAATAATTAATTTGAGGCGTGTGGGGCGTTTTTTAAAGTCCTCGCGTATAAATGCGTTCTTGTCTATTTAATTCAGTTTGTTTACGCAATTTTTATCGTAAAGATTTTGCAGTGTTTTACAAAGAACCTTGTATTAATAAATAAGTTCATTAAACTGCTGCAATCAATTATACAATTATTACGATGTAATGAAAAAAGGCAAAATCATAACAGAATGTTTGTATTTATAATAAGTCAAACAAATATATTAAAAGTTAAACCGCTCTAGTACAATACTACTTGTTCACAATTTATCTTTGCAATTTATATATTAAATAAAATATCATGACGTTTAAGTTTTTCGAAACAATACCCTTTCCTACCAAAAAAGGGACGCTCAGGTCTATATTCAGTTATGGTTTAGTTTAATTGTTCATCTTTCAACCAGTCATAATTTGGAAAAAGGTCCCTTTTAAAGTTTTTCATTACCACTATCATGCATATGGATAAAGAAGGAATGAGAAATAGTCGTTACATTGTCCGTTCATTTACTATTTTAATCCCTTTTTGATTGTTTTGTCAAAAAATACAATTTTTGCTTTCCATTGAAAGAAAATGATCACATCATTTTACTTTTTTAGACCCTCCTGTTATCAATTCAATAGGAGAGATCATGTTTGTATACAAAGGTATTTATACTACCAGCTAGCTATTGGTGAATGCCAGGTTTTTATTGTGCATTCATCCAATAGATTGCTGGTGGGCATTTTGCATATAAATACGGTCATCTCTCATATACAATATTCTTTATTTGGTCAGATTGCGCTTGTAACAACATACACTATCCAACTGTGCTTGAAACGTGGTATCATTGCGCTTTTATTTCAAATTTTAACAATAAAATATAACCTGTATCTCATACCACTAAGTTTGAGATTTCACACCTTTTTCATATTTTGATGACGTTTCTAGCAAGATACTGTACCTTATAACGTCTTTTAAATTTAAACAATGCGTTATTTCACACCTTTATCAAATTTACAATATTTCTGATGACATAAACCATTTTATGATAGGGATGTAAAAACACCAATGTCAAAATGAAGTGACTTAAGTATTTCATCTATCTAAAGTCAATCCGATCATCTTTTCTAATATACAACATTATACAATCTCCCATCCGATATCTGACGGAACGAATCGATAATTTCCGTAAACTTCCGTAAATATGCCGAACGCGTTAAAAAAAATGGTAGTGATTTCATGTAACTCCTAAATCCCCAGCCTAAACATCATTTTGCAAATGTTTTTGCATTAATAAAAGGATAATAAATTGCAGTTTTTAAACCACCCTAAAGAAATTAAATCGTTTAAACAATAAAAAAGTTATGACAAAATAACTACTCGGTCCCTCAATATTCTATAGTGTCGACGATGGCCATTTTGAGCGATTTTGCGCTAATCGGATAAGCGATATTGTTGTACATGCTGTAATTCCTTGGCTTAAAAATCAAGATATGACTTAACTTTCGCATGATTATGATTTTTACTGGGGGTTCCCCCAGTTTTCGTATTACATGCCATCTCAGAAATCAATACGATTTTAACTATGTAATTTCTCCACTACCAATTCATCAGAGCAAGAAACAAGTGCCAGCAAATCTCAATCAATATAGTAATTTTCCACCATTTTAAAGAAAATTTGTTTATAATAATTGAATTATCTTTCATTTGTTAGTATTGTGTGAATTTTTTAAAAGTTTTTTTTCGATGAATAAATGTATTTGTGCAAATAAATTCCTACGCGCTGTTAAATGACTAATGATGTTTGAGGGTCGATGAAAATGTCACTGTTAAAATTAACCCGCTGAGCAGACGAACTTTCTATTTATTAACTTACTAGAGGACTTCAGCTGAATACTTTGGGTCTACTGTTAGAACGACCCTTTCCCCAGCGCTGTTATATATTGAGGATATTACATGAGTAACTTTTCATATTATCATCTATTAAATTAAAGTTTGTACGGATAATTTCTTATTTATACATGGTGGGATTAGATGTAACTTTGCACATTTAGGTTGGTGATTTTTTCAACGTACGCGCCGAGGCTCGACATAAATTGCCCGAGGGCATCAATTTCTAGTTGTTTTTCCAGCCTGCTTCCAGTATTTCAAGATGGCTGACAGTACACAGCCCTTGGAAGTCGAGACACGAGATTAAGAGGCGATATTTGAAACGAAGCACGAGAATCATTCGCGAGGCACGATACGATACGCGAGAATTACACGATATTAGATAGTTGTGGGTCTACAGCGAGATTAAAAACGCGAGGATTCAATTTTTAATTATCGTGTCTCTTGGAGGGCGATACACGATATTTAAAATGGCACTAACAGGATTCCGTATTTAACAGAACTCGGGCATAAAATGTTGATGCAACCTTTATTCGATATTGGTTTTAATGGCATTAGTACGCCACACATATGTACTTTCAGTGCTTTGATTATTCTATTTATTATATACAGTGTATTGTCACGAATACAGGCCAAATCGCACAGTGGAATATAACGCAACAGATTGCATTTTCCGTATCATACATGTCTGGTTTTCTGAATCAGTACATGTATCATGCATGTCTGACGTGTTCTATGCCGAACATATGCCAAAGTCAATGACGTCACGATGTAAACATTTACTTTTTATGAATGGGCGTCGCGTTATATGCCGAAAACATGCCGACGTTCATGACGTCAATGTATACACATTAAACGCATTTTCGCGCGTAAAAGCGCTTTTTCACTTTTGTCACAATATTCACATTTCTGTTTAAAATCCATTACCATTTAAGATGAAACCCAATATTACCAAGAATTGTGACCCCCCTGCAGTAAAAATCATTTTTGTTCTTCAAAATAACAGGTTTTTCTGTCTATTTATGTAAAGCACTATCACTTTATTCCCATATATGACATAAAAGGATCAATGAATAAACAAAGGGAAACGCCTCCCACATGGAACATTCAAACAAGAAGGAAAGACATATATAACGATGCAGACTCTAACTTAAAACAATCTATGCCAACTCAACACTTAATTAAGGACGTTTATGCGGGTGATTTTTCTCCTAAAATTCTTTGAAGCTAGGGGTCTCATTATAGGTGACATTGTTACACCTTTGTGGCGCTGTTCGCGAATCACGTATATTTTATCTTGTAATTATAGGGGGTCCTTCTGTGTTTGTATTTGTATATGTTTTTTGGCATTAGGTATGATGAATCAACTTTCTAGTCCATGTATGTTTGTAAATAGCAACATTTAACTCTATAATTGTTTTATTTAGGTAATTGTACTTGAGTTCATGTTATGCCCCCCCCCCGCTCTAGACCCAAATACTACCCAGGTACCCCCTGCCAACCAAATTCTACAACCATTCATCACACCGTTCAACCCGATACTTCGTAGTCGGTTGGTACTTCGTAGTCAGCTGGAAGCATAATTCGCGTGAATTTCCAGCGGAAGTAAGTTTTGCTTGTATTTGTAATCAGAACAAAACAAAGTGTGCACATCTAATTGCTTCTGAAAGAGGTACACACAATTCTGAGCAAAATCGTGCTTTGTTGAGGGAGAAATCATGGAAAATGTGTGCGCTTTTTCATTAAAAAGCGTTGTTTGAAACTTTGACCACAAAAAAGGTATTTTTAAACATAACCGAACCCTTTACTTAGTCCATAACAAAATTCATTCCATTCCCAGTCTATATGCAAAATCCCACCGCTTTTTCGCCGAGATATTTGAGTATAAACTGGACATGGATGGTTCAATATTTTGATACCTTCGCAGTCAGCTAATGATAAAAAAGATAACTTCGTACTCAGAAACAACAGTAGAGATGATATTAAGTAATGCAAATTCTAGTTGCACCGTTTTTGAAACGCAATAACAATGTAATAGTTATACTCAGGTATTTGTCCGCGCCCTTGATAGTAAGCGAGTGCTTTCGGGCAAAAACTGTGACTTTTTGAAGAACAGTATAAAGTAGCATCGCTAGAACTTATTATGGACAAACGTCGAGGTTTTCTCGTTAACACGACCAAATAATTAACTGTATATTTTGAATTCTAGATTCTAGTTGTTTAACTGTTCAGAGGAAACTTAGAACTAATTTGAACATTCAGTGAGTGAGTGTTAGATGGATAGCCCATTTTGAAAAGACGATAAAATGGCTGAACGAATGCAGGGGTCTCCGAAGAAAACCAGTGATGAACACTTTAGGTGTAGTAAGGTTCACGGGAGTAACGTTATCATGACGTCGTTGACGTCAGACTAGCGGCGATGTCCGTATATGCAAATATCTTAATAACTATAAAATGCATTTTTAGTCCCCTACCGGTTTTGACCGGAGGGGACAATAGGTTTTCCCTCCGTCCGTCTGTCAGTCCGTACTCACTTACATGTAGTTGTGGGGTGTGGAACAATAGGCTATATTTACAAGCAACAGTTTACAAGCTAGGGGTATGCAACTTGGTATATAGAAAGATGTCTATAAGGAGATTGTGTACACTTAGATATTTTTTTATTCTGACAAAAATTGGGGTAGCTTGGATACAGAAATTTTTGAATTACTTCCCTTTAACTGGATCTTTGTATAAACCAAAAATTATCAATGCTGTGTTGACAATTTATGGTAGTTGCATAGAGATCAATGTTGGAGTGGCACCTTTCAATTAATGCTTCACTTTGACAGAAATTGTGGTTGCCATAGCAACAGAAGCATTGAAAATAATTTAATGGCGATGGCTTCAAACCGGTACGGGACTTCTGTATTGCTTGGAATTCTTAGTGACTTGTTTATTAAATTTTGCAAATAGATTCATGTAACTTTATTACCGGTCACTGTGGGCTTTTTGTTAGGGGGCATTACATGGCGGGAAACATTTATTTACACTGTCCTGTTCTATAAGGTTGTCTATTGGGTAAGTGTGAGGTTTGGTGCACTGTAAAACGTTAAAGCCCCCAGTGGTATGTGTCACTGTCCGTACCAAGGCGGAAGCCCCTTAGTCAACCTTCCTCTGTGTTTGTATTGTCCACTTTATAGTATAAATAGAAACAATACAAACAAATATTTTGCCACTGTGCCTTTTTGTTGAACTTTATTAATTTTGTATGTGCCTGTCTGCAAATTCGTTGTCCAGCACAAGGCTGCTTCGTATCTTTCAAAATTGCATATACTCAGTGTCTGTTGTGGATTGTCCTTGTGGAGTGTGTGTTGTCCGCTCGTTCATTTCTAACCAACTGGCTCTTGGTCCTTTTTAGTTGGCAGACTTTCGGGATTGGATGCCCGGTTTTGTATTACTAGTTTTTTGTGTTGGGCATGTTCCGCGCCTTTTCAAGTGAAGTTATTTATTTTCTGTGCCTTTTTTGCTCTCGTGTGTCCATGCGTGTCCCGCTGTTTCGGTTGGGCGGTGCTACTTCCGGTAGTTTCCTATTTTGTTTAATTATTATAATATGGGCTTGTATCTGGATTTAAACGCCAATTCCGTTTGAGTTTTTCAATTTTAAATAAATAATAACATGTCATAATTTCTCAGTATTCAATTTTTTGACCGGTGTAACAGGCCCCGTCTTCCCCCAGTCAGTTTCATCCAACGGGGATAAACCGGGCCGGCCCAGTTTATCCCCCGGGGGAAGAAGAGGCCTGGTCAGTTTTATCCCCCGCCAGGCCTCTTTTTCCCCCATCCAGGCCTATTCTTCCCCCACCTAAAAATTATGATTTTTTTTGTTATGGAGATGGGGAAGAAGAGGAGGCGCCTCCTCTATTTTATCCCCCACTTCACTATAATAAATACAGAGGTGGGGAAGAAGAGGCCTAGTCTACTTTATCCCCCACCTAACTATTCTTAATACAGAGGTGGTGGAAGAAGAGGCCTAGTCTACTTTATCCCCCCTTGACTATAAATAATACAGAAGTGGGGGGAAGAAGAGGCCTGGTCTAACTATTTTTAATACAGAGGTGGGGGAAGAAGAGGCCTTGTCTACTTCTTCCCCACCCCCTTGACTATAATTAATACAGAGGTGGGGGAAGAAGAGGCCTAGTCTACTTTATCCCCCCTGGACTATAATTAATACAGAGGTGGGGGAAAAAAGAGGCCTAGTCTACTTTATCCTCTCTTGACTATAATTAATACAGAGGTGGGGAAGAAGAGGCCTGGTCTAACTATTCTTAATACAGAGGTAGGGGAAGAAGAGGCCTGGTCTACTGTATCCCCCTTCACTATAATTAATACAGTGGTGGGGGAAGAAGAGACCTAGTCTACTTTATCCCCCCTTGACTATAATTAATACAGAGGTGGGGGAAGAAGAGGCCTAGTCAATTTTATCCCCCTTGACTATAATTAATACAGAGATGGGAGAAGAAGAGGCCTAGTCTACTTTATCCCCCCTTGACTATAATTAATATAAAGGTGAGGGAAGAAGAGGCCTAGTCTACTTTATCCTCCCCCCCTTGACTATAATTAATACAGAGTTGGGGGAAAAAGAGGCCTAGTCTACTCAATCCCCCCTTGACTATAATTAATATAGAGGTGGGGGAAGAAGAGGCCTGGTCTATTTTATCCCCAACCTAATTATTCGTAATACAGAGGTGGGGGAAGAAGGGGCCTAGTCTACTTTATCCCCATCTAACTATTCTTAATACAAAGGTGGGGGAAGAAGAGGCCTTGTCTTCTTTATCCCCCCTTAACTATTCTTAATACAGAGGTAGGGGAGAAGAGGCCTAGTCTACTTTTTCCCCCACCTAACTATTCTTAATACAGAGGTAGGGGAGAAAGAGGCCTAGTCTACTTTATCCCCACCTAACTATTCTTAATACAGAGGTGGGGGAGAAAGAGGCCTAGTCTACTTTATCCCCACCTAACTATTCTTAATACAGAGGTAGGTGAGAAGAGGCCTAGTCTACTTTATCCCCCACCTGACTATTATAATTAATACAGAGGTTGGTGAAGAAGAGGCTTAGTCTATTATACCCCCACCTGACTATAATTAATATAGAAGTGTGGGAAGAAGCGGTCTAGTCTACTTTATCCCCAACCTGGCTATAATTAATACAGAGGTGGGGGAGAAGAGGCCTAGTCTACTTTATCCCCCACCTGACTATAATTAATACAGAGTGGGGGAAGAAGAGGCCTAGTCTACTTTATCCCCACCTAACTATTCTTAATACCGAGATGGGGGAAGAATAGGCCTAGTCTACTTTATCCCCCACCTGAAGATAGACTAGGCCTCTTCTTCCACCATCCCCATAATGATTATACTCAGATGGGGGATATAATAGACCAGTCTACTTCTTCCCCATCATTATATTAATTACTCTCAGGTGGGGGATAAAATAGACCAGTCTATACCTCCCCATCTCCATATTAATTATACTCAGATGGGGATTAAAAAGACCAAATTATGGCAATAATGAACCTAATTTATCGATTAAAGCAATTTTTTTTCACTTTATATTACTTCAAAAACAAATTCACAGGCCATATTTACCATTATTTCTTGTTTCTCACCAACATTTATTTATTTACAAAAATTATTTTCAGCACATTACAAAAAACTTATTTTTTAGGTGGGGGAAGAAAAGGCCTGGTGTGGGGGAAGAAGAGGCCTAGGGGGGGATAAACTGGGCCGGCCCGTTTTATCCCCCGGGGGATAAACTGAGCGGGGGATAAGATTGACCGTTACACCGGGGCCAATAGTTCTTTGGAGCTAGGAGTTATTTATTCGTATTTGCTGGATGTCCTCTAGCTATTTCGTCCCCGCGATTCGCATCCTAACTGGTTCGTTCATGAGTTGATGTACAGCTGTGGAGTTATGGATGTAGTTTTCTGTCCCCTAAGGTCAATTAACGTAGTTGTAAGTCCCCTACCGGTTTTTTACCGGAGGGGACTATAGGTTTGCCATCAGTCCGTCAGTTTTGGTTCTAACGGGAATTGTGGTTGCTATGGCAACAGAAACATTGAAAATAGCTTTATACCGGTAGCGGACTTCTGTGTTGCTTGCAATTCTTGATGGCTTGTTCATTACGTCATATCTCGATTTGTTCAATTACGTCATTTTACTTATTGAAACTAGGTCATTCGGCTACGCCACTTGTGAAAATATTTATTTTCTGTGACCACTCGGTCAAATAAAATTTGATCTTACACCAAAATCAACAAATATCCTCTATGTTTTATACATCATTTTGTTGCTAAATAAGATAATTAATAAGTTAAAATAATCTATATCAACGAGTGTTTGGTTATTTTCACTTGTTATAAAAATGTATTGATAAAAAGTTAATTACATAATAGGTATGCATTTTTCAAAATGTCAGTCTCATTTATTTGATAACAAAATGTTAGAAAAATTAGAAATTGTGGTTGTCAAATATTTGATCAAGGTCATCCCATTTATTTAAGTAAAAGCAGTCAAAATGCATTGATTTTGAACAATAAAATACATCAACATCAATTAAAATCTATCACATGTGCCTACTTTTAATAAATCCTAAATAGCCTGATGGACCAGATAGTTGTTGGTTTGTCCATATCCGATTCTATCGGGTCTATAGGACTTAAAACTTGATTATTTGGACAAGTTTTAAGTTGCCATGACAAACTGAAACAGGTTTATGGAAAATTAATTAAAGCTTTAATATTTCTTTCAATTATAAACATATTTTAATAAGATATTCCTTTCCACTGTATTTTATTTGCTACCAAAGAAATTGCTTATTTATCTTTAGTTGCACTGGTCCCCGTTACTTTTGATCCGTCCGTTAGCCCGTTTCTTTAACATGGAAAACATGCTGTATTTGGTCAGTTTGTGAGTTAAAATGGTTAAATATTACCGAAAAAACTACTTGCAGACGATAATATAGCATGGCAGTAACCTCACACCATACGTTAACTTACCGAGCACGTTGAAATATATATTTGCACGGACTATTCGTGTGGATTGAAATATTGTTGACAGCTGTGTAATGACCGATTTTACACAAAACTGTATGTGATCGAGAAACGATCCAGACGGCAAATTACAAAAAGGTGTTTGCAATAATTATACCAGCATAACTAACAGAAGGATTATTTAAAAACGAATATTACTTTGTAATTTAGCTAAATTAAAGTTTGACAGAAAGCCTCGTAACACATATCAGATTATCAACTCGCTAACATGTGCAGCATGTTTTAAGATAGGAAAATGCCGATATTGATGTTTCATTGGGACTTAAATTAAAAAAGATTATGTTAAGTCAGACAGGGAAGGCAGCACTCAACTTAACCAGCCGAGCACAGAAAACATTAAAAACACACAAAGCACAATGCCCAACTAAACAAGCACAGATCCGCCCAAGTCGAAGCTGTCGAAAAGTATAATAAATTATAACTAGCTGAATGACCCAGTAGAAAAGATACAGCAACCAAAAGGCGGAATGCCTACGCTGAATGACCTAGTTAAAACAGTAAAACTGCTGAACTACATAGTTATAGCAGCCTTTAGTCTCAAAAGTTAAATAACAGTACTAAAACGTTGAAAGGCCCGTATAGTCGGATGACCTACTAACTAGCTGAATGACACAGTTTCCACAGCAAAAGGACTATATTGCCCTGCTTAAAAAAAATAGCTGTAAGAAATCTTGAAACGAAGAAGTGCCCAACACACTACCGACCAAGAAAATTAAACGCCCCTTGTCTCATAGTTTAAAAACTGAATAGAAAAGATTCAGCAAACAAAAGGCAGAAAGCTCACGCTGAATGACCTAGTTACAACAGTAAAACTGCTGAACTACATAGTTTTAGCAGCCTTTAGTCTCAAAAGTTAAGTAACAGTATTAAAACATTAAAACGTAATACTTACATATATCGATGACGCGATGAA
The DNA here is from genome assembly GCA_947247005.1 of Spisula solida. NCBI lineage: Eukaryota > Metazoa > Mollusca > Bivalvia > Venerida > Mactridae > Spisula > Spisula solida. The sequence continues at coordinate 13,180,244 of OX365953.1, read as the reverse complement.
GGAACAATAAGTATATACAATGTATGTGCCCACAAATGCCATATTAATCGAGTAAACAGGTTTTAGGTATGCGATGTTTGCCAAAATTTCGAAACTTTCGCCTTAGAAATTACATTCTCAACTTAATTCGTGGTTTGGAACAATTCTAATACATTGAATACTAACTTCAATCCTTCCTCAATATATCTGTCGTTTCCTTTTTTCAAAAATGTACATTTTCTGTGAAGATACAAAGGTTTAAATTGAACGAGGTACAAAAAAAATGCTAACGAAATAGGCAGTTCTGTTTTTCGAATGATAACGACAAAGGCAGAGCGTTAAATATTAATGCTAACGCAGAGGCAGAGATAAGAGACTTATGCTAACGACTAAGGCAGAAATTATAATTACTTGACAGGACCATAAAACTCCTTTGTACGATTTGTATGTTATAAATATAACCCAGATTCATGTTAGGCTGTATTGCACTGCCAATTTAACCAAGAATAACGAGTGTTTAGTGGTCATTTTCATCAAGTTGATTAACGGCATATATTACATACCTGGTGATCGCTGATCGGTTGTGAGTGGCCCTTTATGTCTGTAAATGACGAAATAGTGTGTTTGGTGTGGGGGGCATTAAGCGCTCCATTTGTTATCATGAAGTTAAGAAACGAATAGTTTTTAGCATTCTATAGAATATGTAAGTTCGAAATTCAGCAATTCAAATTACTTGTGTGTTTGTGAATTTTTCGTGAATAACTCACACGAAGAACATAAGACATAATGTCGTGAAACATTGTAATGCCCCGATACATTACTATACATGTGCAGTCGAACATATGATCTTGGTATTAATCTTCTAAGCAGTCAATGTTGATTAAAATTACCTGTATTAAAAATAAAACAGTCAGGTTATTTAAACAGTCATAGAGTAAACGGTATTACATCTATTTATGGGCTGCTTAAAACAGTTCGGCAACACGTGCTCATGTAGCATCACGTATATCATGTAACATATTATTCCATGCTAAGTTGTTTGGTCTTAATGACATCATCTAACGTCTTCCGGACCGCAGATAATTATGCAACGAGGCGTAGCATAATACCAATAAGACGAGACGCAAGTACGCGTAAATTCTTTATGTACATGTATAATTAGATTTACGATGTACAAATGTAGTTGTTATCAATAACATTTCATATAAAATCAAAGCGCTGAAAGGCAGCAGTTGTTCGAATGAATACCATTCTGGTCACCTCGGCCTATGTGCATTGAATTATTTACCGGAGACAAACGGAAATGTCCGAGCTTTCACGATTGGAATGAATGCATGCAGGAAGTACAAGTCAAATAGTTTTCTGCGGCCAGATAATTTCTAGTATTGTTCAGCAGTTTGGATGCTGGTCGAATTTATTCCGGTTTAAATGTTTAAATGTATTAGTCCAAATAATCCAGATACGTGTAACATCGGATACTACCGTCTGATTAATCTATCCTAACCAACTACGTGTATGTGTAACAATTTATATAGAGTGACGCTCGGGGTTATGGATATTCCGCGTACCGCTCGTTGAGAGTAGGTAGATTGATTACGCATGGAACTATGACCTCGATATAATTAGAAATACTGGGTCTGTACCACTATATGAATACGTAACAGTTTATGCCGACGAAAAAGGCACGGAAGGCAGTTATCAGAAGTGGTAATTGCTTTGTAAATACAAAGAAATACTGGAAATAGGTTTAAACTATTTATTGGGATATCCAACTGTCCTATAGATTTAGAAATATGAAGTAGCTTTGCAGTATTTATATGCTGCAATTGATGGAACTATTTTGCATGACGGTTTACATCCGTGTCGGTAGTTATGCAATACCTGTTGACCGGTTTACTATTGCAAAGGTTGCGCTACCTTGCGGCGGTGTAAGAAGAAAAGTAGTTTCATCAACTAAAGTATAGTCGATTGTAGAAACGTGTATAACTATAGTTGGTCGATTCTCGAACAACCAAAAAGTATCTATATTACATAAAGCAGTTAGAGTGACACGTAAAAATTCCAGTGTCGATGACTTACAGTTTATGTAAACTGCTGACAAACAAGTGTTGGTCGTTTGGTGATGGAAGGAAAAATTTTATGCTGGTATGTTTAGGTATGAAAATTCAATTTGATTTCTAACAATTGTTAGATATATATGTAACGAATAATAACACATCCTGTTTGTAAATCATACTTTACTAAATTAACTTTCCAGTATAAAGCTGTGACAATATGGAACGTTTTGCCCAGTCAAGTTAAAAACACAACGTCAGAGACAGAGAGTCTATATCAAAATCATACTTATCCGCAAATTTAACAAAGATAAATTAAAAACACTCGGGTTATTGCTGTTTACCTATTATATCAGGATCTTTTAATACAATATTTTATATGTCATTATTTACTTTTTAACTCACCTGAGCACGAAGTGCTCAATGTGAGCTATTGTGATCATCCTTTTGTCCGTCGTCCACAGTCCGCCGTGCGCCGTCCACCGACCACCGTCAACAATTAGACTGTTAACACTCTAGGAGGTCATAATTTTCACTTAATCTTATTTAAAGTTCGTAACTGGGTCATCTGAGGAAAAAAACTAGGTCAAATCAAAGAAAAACCTTGTTAACACTCTAGAGGTCACAATTTTGACATAATCTTAATGAAACTTGGTCATAATGTATGTCTCTATAAAATCTAGGTCAAATTCGTAATAGGGTCATCTGGGGTGAAAAACTAGGTCACCAGGTCATATCAAAGAAAAACCTTGTTAACGCTCTAGAGGTCACGTTTTTTACCTAATCTATATGAAACTTGTTCACAATGTTTGCCGCTATGAAATCTATGTCAAGGTCGTAATTGGGTCATCTTGGTCACAATGTCATATCAAAGAAAAACTTGTTAACACTCTAGGGCCATATTTTTTAAGTAATCAGAATGAAACTTGGTCACAATGTGTGACTCTATTAAATCTAGGCCAAGTTTACAACTGGGTCATATGGGGTCAAAAACTAGGTCACCAGGTCACATTGAAGAAAAACCTTGTTAACACTCTAGAGGTCACATTTTTTACCTAATCTATATGAAACTTGGTCACAATGTTTGTCTCTATGAAGTGTAGGTCAAGTTCGAAACTGTGTCATGTGGGGTCAAAAAGTAGGTCACCAGGTCACATCAGAGAAAAACCCTATTGACGCTCTATGGGTCACATTTTTATGTAATCTTAATAAAACTTGGTCATAATGTGTGTCTCTATTAAATCTAGGTCAAGTTCGCAACTGGGTCATCTGGGGTCAAAAACAAGGTCACAATCACAGTTAAAGTATGCGCCTGTGTCATCTGGGGCCAAGAACTAGGTCACAAGGCCAAATGAAAGATAAGCATTTAACACTGTAGGTAACTGGTTTAACCTAAATGCTTATGAAACCTGGCCTCATTGTTTGTTTTAGTAACATCTAGGCACTGGGTCACCTAAAGTGTAAAATCTACACAATTGGCTTGTGTAGACACTAGAGGACACAATTTTGACTTAATCTTTATGAAACTTGGTCACAATGATCATCTCAACAAAATCTAGGCCAAGTGCGATATTAGGTCATCTGGGGTCAAAAACTATGTCACTAGGTCAAATCATAGAAAAACCTTGTGTAGTCACTAGAGGTCACAATTTTAACTTAATCTCTATGAAACTTGGTCACAATGATCATGGTAACAAAATCTAGGTCAAGTTCGATATTGGGTTATCCGGGGTCAAAAACTAGGTAACAAGGTCAAATCATAGAAAAACCTTGTGTATTCACTAGAGGTCACAATTTTGACTTAATCTTTATGAAACTTTGTCACAATGATTATCTTAACAAAATCCAGGTCAAGTGTGATATTAGGTCATTCGGGATTAAAAACTAGGTCACTAGGTCAAATCATAGAAAAACCTTGTGTAGTCACTAGAGGTCACAATTTCGACTTTATCTTTATGAAATTTGGTCAGAATAATCATGTCAACAAAATCTAGGCCAAGTTCGATATTGTGTCATCTGGGCTCAAAAACTAGGTAACTAGGTCAAATCATAGAAAAACATTGTGTAGTCACTAGAGGTCACAATTTTGACTTAATCTTTATGACACTTGGTCAAAATGATCATCTCAACAAAATCAAGGTCAAGTTCGATATTGGGTCATCCGGGGTTAAAAACTAGGTCACTAGGTCAAATCATAGAAAAACCTTGTGTAGTCACTAGAGGTCACAATTTCGACTTTATCTTTATGAAATTTAGTCAGAATAATCATGTCAACAAAATCTAGATCAAGTTAGATATTGGGTCATCTGGGGTCAAAAACTAGGTAACTAGGTCAAATCATAGAAAAACCTTGTGTAGTCACTAGAGGTCACAATTTTGACTTAATCTTTATGACACTTATTCACAATGATCATCTCAACAAAATCAAGTTCAAGTTCGATTTAGGGTCATCCAGGGTCAAAAACTAGGTCACCAGGTCAAATAATAGAAAAACCTTGTGTATTCACTAGAGGTCATAGTTTCAACCTTATCTTTATGAAACTTGGTCACAATGATCATCCCAACAAAATCTAGGTCAAGTTCGATATTTGGTCATCCGGGGTCAAAAACTAGGTCACAATGTCAAATAATAGAAAAACCTTGTGTAGTCACTAGAGGTCACAATTTCGACTTTATCTTTATGAACTTTAGTCACAATAATCATGTCAACAAAATCTAGGCCAAGTTTGATATTGGGTCATCTGTGTCGCGAATCCGCGAATATTTTGTTTGTATATTATATTATGTTGAATATTTTAATGACAGCAAGGTCAAGGGTAATGTAAATCTTATTAGGAGCTGATTTCATGTTTCTCATAATACACGTGTTTACAATATTCCTTCATATATTTGCTCCTGATGACCTCATTACATAAATCTGGAAGCATGTATTTCATGCTGTGACATGTGTGCTCCTAACGTTCATAATATATGCTCCTACTGATAGGAGCCCTTAATGATTCATGCTTTTCATGTGCACTTCTTCCTCTGGTATATATACCCAGTGCGACAGTGAAGTAAGTCAGAAACGTTTTAGGATTTAAATTAAATGAACCTCTGTATTATTTGAAGTTATAACTTGGGCATTCTTTCAATTGAAATACAATAAATTTGGGGTTTTTAAATAAGATTTGATTACATTTTGTACAATAAATAAATTGTGAAACAAATTAAATGATAAAAAGTTATTCTTGTTGTGTTGTGTTACAATTTCATTGTGGCAAAGACATCAGGGCATTCGCGTGTTAAAGTCCACCACAATCTGGGGTTAAAAACTAGGTCACAAGGTCAAATAATAGAAAAACCTTGTGTAGTCACTAGAGGTCACAATTTCGACTTTATCTTTATGAAATTTAGTCACAATAATCATGTCAACAAAATCTAGGTCAAGTTTGATATTGGGCCATCAGGGGTCAAAATCTAGGTCACATGGTCAAGTCATTTGAAAACTTGCAATAGAGGCTGAAATTTCTTGAATCTTACTCAGTAAATTATTACCTAGGTCACCATTTGAGTGTGAATGCGCAACTACGACAGGTGAGCGACCTAGGGCCCTTTGGGCCCTCTTGTTACATCTACTTGTACCTTACAATGGACACCTTCCTTCAGCAGTATTTATTTAAAAATGTCCATATAGATCTATGTGTGTCTATATTGCTTCAGAAACTTAAGTCATTCACTTTGAATTAATCTCAAATTTGTCTTTACAGTTGTATACTTATATTGTCATACTTTTTTTTCAGATTGCTGCTCATGGAAGAATAGCTCATAAATTCTTCATTAATTATGCGTACCCAACAGGCAATGTACCAGGTGAAGTGTCAGGGGGACAGGTTTAAATGAAATTAATATTTGTAAGTTTGTAATCTAAAAAAAGTTAACTTAAATAAAATAATTTTTAAGTATGTTACAACTGTCACCCTGATGGAAAAAAGCCTCTTCCTGGAATTCAACCTCCTCGTTGATCATGTGTTTCTTATTTTACATTTGTGTACATTGTTGTCAACGTTCATTAAAACAGTTTTAGAATATTCTACAAGAATTATTTTTTTAATGAAATTAATTAAATAGAGGATCTTGCATGAGTGCTCATTACATACGAGTTTTATTAAACGAGTGGACAAAATGATATGACACGAGGCTTTGCCGAGTGTCATATTGTTTTTGTCGACGAGTTTAATAAAACTCGTATGTAATGAGCACGAATGTAAGATTCTATTTATCACATAACATTAGAAAACGCTCATTATTCTTCAAAAGGATGATGTACGCTGCATATGTTTCAGCCAAAATTCAGCGGTACATTGAGCGCGACGTCATGGCGACGTTGATATTACCCTGACGTCATTGACGGATCAATGCATGGATTGGCTAACGTCACGTCAAGCTAATTTAAATATTTATTGCACAGTCTGGGAGTGCCGAACGATATTTACAGCACGGCTTACGGCACTCCTGGGCCGCAGGTTATGTGATAAAGATTATTTACTAGGTTATTTAGATCTAGTTCTTCAATAAAACTAATTAAAGCATATTTAACTATTTACTAGGTAATCTAGATCTAGTTCACAATGTTATATATAAAAGCTAATTATTTACTGGGTAATCTAGATCTAGTTCACAATGTTATATATAAAAGCTAATTTACTGCTACAAGACGTGTTTCTTAAATTTTGATGACATTATGAATTTAGATTTCTTTGCTTAATGTAAAGGTTACAATATTTATATTATAAATGATATGTCTTTTATTCCAGGAAAAAATACATATGCAGAGCAATATTATAAACTGTTTTATTGAATGAAGAAAATTACATCATGTACATTGTATTTTGTGTTACTTGTTAAATCATTTGGGATTATCCAATAAGTGGTGATGTGACACTGTGATAATATTCAAATAAGAGAAGGAAGTGATGTTGTGACATTGCCAAAGAAGAGAAAGTGACTCTGATTTTGTCATATATATATTGTGAACCAATATTAGCAGCTTAACTATTGAAAAGAAAAACAGTGTGTTTCAACTGTCACTAGTTTCCAGCATAACTGCAAGATTCAGAAATAGTGGACTGTATACATCTGTGTTTATGAAATTGTAGAATTTGAAGACACAGATATTCATACTTATTGAAGTGAGTCTAATATAAATTGTGTATATACGAGGGGTGATCCAGAATTATAAATGTGGACTTTTGCTCTTAAAAGTTTATTTTAGGTCAGGTTGGTATGAATGTTACTCAAAAGCGGGTTTATCTATTATTGACATACATCACAACATATATCTAAAACATTTTTGCATCAACAGTTATAGGCTACCATAGCAACACATAAATGCTTTTGCGGATCAAGTCAGAATTTTTCAGTAAAACTTTATTACATTATTGATGATTGTTACTGTGTTTCTTCATTTACCAATTCAGGGATATGGCATCATGTTGTCTAATATCGTATCATATCGACAACTTGATAAAATATCTAGGTTAAATTCGGTATATTCAACATGAAAGGAACATATGTGTTGCTGTTGTCATATCATAATTAAAGTAAATATTTACGTCACAAGATTTCATTTGCATTCGTATTACTTGTGTACAGCTTGGAAAAAACCCAACGCAGACGAAAGAAATGTTGGAGACATCAAGTATTAGACCTATTGTATCACTTGTTTTAAATGGCATAAATATTTTAAAAAAAGCTGGGATGATGTGAGACAGATAATAAGGACAGACGTTTTGTGTAGTGTGGAATTTCTTCAAACTTTCACAGATTAACAATCTCAATGTATAGATGACCGTAAAGGATGGAATTTTTGTTGTGTTGATTTTTACCAGAATCATGGCCCGTTGTTTCTTTTAATATAATTATGATGACCTTTGATATTTTTAATACAATTATAGTCCACAAGGCCTTATGCAATTAGTATCAATATTACATTGTCTATATATTTGTAACTGTCAGTATAATAGTTTTTGAATTAGAGCAAAAGTCAACGTAATTCTTGGTCACCCCTCGTACATACAGTGCTGCATTACACATTTTTCACTTCTTTTATTTATGGTTGGTTCCACTAAATTAGAGTGTTTGTTACAAAGGATTCTATCATATTGATTATAAAAGGATTTGCCTGTACTTGCTTTCACATTAAAGCGATAATGTTGTCATTGTTTCAACCTTTACATAAAACTGACTGCATCACTTCAGCTAGTATTATGGAAAAACAATTTAGTAATGACATTTCTTAAAAATGGTTAGGTCAATTATCTGATAATTTATAATACATGTATAGTTCATGCAATAAAAGAAAGCATTAATGTTTTTGGCTATGGAAAGTGAACTATATAGTTCTTAAATATGCAATAAAAGCAAATGAAGTGCATTACAGTAACAAATCTGTTTATTTCAGAGTCAGCAAGATGAAGAAGTCAAAAAGGCAGAGGCTTGCTGCTAGCCGTACGCTTGTTCAAAGGAAGAGATATAGTGAAGGTCTGGTGTCTGCAGATGAATGTTCCACTACTGATACTGTACATAGTTCAGTTGACAAAGTCCGATCATCGCATCGGCACGAAGTCCGGTCATCGCATCGGCACGAAGTCCGGTCATCGCATCTGAAATAGAATCGTGCTACAGTGCTTCAATGCCTTTCAGTTCATGTACATTTGTTACAGGATCATTTAATCAGTCAGATAGAATGTTCAGCAAACAATCACGAGGAAGTCAATGTACCATAAATGCTTTATGTTCATTGATATATGCTAAATATTCAAATTTAAGCGCAGGACAACATTTGGACAAGTGCTTTTAGATGGTGATAACTTATACAACAAAATTATCTTTGACTTAAAAGTACAAAGAATATTCAAAAGCAATTTTGATGAAATTCCTTGTCTCTGTTTTGGGTAAAGATATTGTTATTGAAACATTTGATGTGATTTCTGGTGTATGCACACGACAGTTTGCTACTTCAAGTTTGCCATCTTTGTATCAGTCATTATACTCAGCTTTTGACAAGTCTTCTTCGTTGCTGTTTATAAATTGGTTCAGTTTGTTCAGATGTATTCAAAATGGATGATATGTATTACTTTTTTGACTCTCATTCACATGGTACAGATGGAATGTCATTGCCTTGATCGAAAATCAGTGCTAGTTTCCTTTCATTGTGTAGGCAATCTGGTGTACAATAGTATGATGACATATCAGCTCAGTTTGACATGTTGCCTATAACTCTGGAGATAGGGTCTTCTATTCTAGGAAATGATACTGCTGACAAAATATGTACATACCCTGTACCCAGCTTGGGACATGTAATGCACAAACAGACAGTGTCCAAATTACAGATGAAAATGATTGGAAACCCAGGAGAAGGTCAACGACCTCTTAGTATTATCAAGACAAAGACTCTGAGTATCTTTGCTTTCCTTCCATAGTTTGTGGACAAACCACGAAAAGACAACGAACATCGCTTAGTTCCAGTTCACTACAGTGATATTGCAAAATGGGAATTAAGAAGTCAAGATAGACGTGCTGCCAAACAGTATTCCAAATATATTTTTTTTAAAATGAAAAAAATACAGATGAAACAGCTGAATGATAAAGTTAATCTAGCTGTGAGAAGATGTCAGGCTGATTCAAAATACTATGACAGCTGCACAAGTAACAAATTCAAGTACTATCGAAAACATTGTCAAAAAAGATGAAGCTTACTATTTGTTTAAGCAGATTAGAAACTCCCCCGCATATTTAGAAACTAGAAAAAATGATGTGTTTGCAATGATACGTCAATTGGGTTTGCCTACTTGGTTTATGTCTGTGTCTTCTGTTGACACAAGATGGCATGATTTTTTGAAAATGTTAGCAATCTTAAATAAGAATGTAAATTATAATGATGAGCAGACTTAACATGGGAACAGAAGATAATACTTATTCAGTCAGATCCTGTAACATGTTCACGATACTTTGATCACAGAGGGCACAAGTGTTTATAAACAGAGTTTTAAAAAGTGAACACCAACCTCTTGGAAAACTCACTGACTACTTTTACAAAGTTGAATTTCAACAAAGAGGATCGTGATATATTCACATGATTGTTTGGATAGAAAATGCACCCAAGTTTAATTTCAACACAAATGCAGATATAGCTGCATTTGTTGATCAATACTTACAGTGTTGTATTGATGATCAGTATGGTACTCATCTGACAGATATGCAAATTCACAAACATTCCAGAATATGTAGAAAAAAACAAGATAAAATATGTCTGTTTGACTACCCTTGCCACCATTTCCATCAACTATGTATTAGATCCACTTGAAACAGAAAAGAAAAGTACTGCAAGTTATACCAACAACTACAGAAAAAGACGAATGATGAAAAAGATGGTTATAATATTTCATACGAAACATTTTTGAAAACTCTTGTTCAGATGACTGAGGAAGATTACATAAAGTGCACCAGAAGCTCTTTAAACTCTTCCAAAGTACATGTATTTCTAAAACGAAATCCAAATGAGATACGTGTTAACTAAATAAAGATGTAATGAAAGCTTGGAAGGCAAATACTGATATACAATTTGTGCTAAATCCATATGCGTGTGCAATGTACATTGTTTCATATATAAGTAAATCCCAAAGAGGAATGAGTAATTTGCTGCATGCAGCTGCAAAAGAAGCCAGGGAAGGCAATTTGGATATCAAAAGGCAAGTTAGACATGTTGGCAATGTATTTCAAATAGTGTAGACGTGAGTGCACAAGAGGCAGTTTTACAAACGTCATTGACAATAAGTACAAGAGATGGCGTTTTCATAAATACATCAACTCCAAGCAATCGAGTGCAATTGTTGAAATCAAAGTCAGAGCTGGATGAGTTGCCTGCAAATTCAACTGATATCATGGCAGATAACATGATCAAAAGGTATTCTAAGCGCCCAAATGCTTTGGAAAATTACTGTTTGGCTGATTATGTATCCCAGTTCGATATCATTTATCCAAAAAGAAAGAAATGAGAGCTCAAACAAAGAAGTAAATGATGATGAGGAAACTGAGAGTTCTTGCAATGATGAACAAACAATCTTACATTTGAAGAATGGCATAAAAATCAGACGACGTTCTTCTTTTAAGATAATAAGCAACAAGCAGAAGCCGATACTGCTGAAGAAGAAACAGTTGATTCTGAAACTTTCATACATTTAAACCCCGACCGAGTTGTAGAACATAGGCAGTATGATATTGGAATTGAAATTGGATGTTCTGTTTCAAATCCTCAAGTCAATCCTAATGACAATATTCTTCCCGATGAACAATATAGAGCACTTTTGCGCTCTTCGAATACTAAACAAAAGCAGTTCTACAACCATATTATTCACTGGATTAAAACCAATGATGCCCCATTATACGCTTTTCTTTCTGGTGGCGCTGGTGTTGGCAAAAGTGTATAAGAGCATTATATCAGAGTCTGTATAGACATTTAAATCTCAAAGAAGGACAAAATGCTGATGACATAAGGGTACTTTTGTGTGCAAACACAGGAAAAGCAGCATTCAATAGTAATGGTTCAACAATTTCTTCAGCTTTCAAACAGAAATATAAGCAATCTGATCAGACATTAACCTGCGACAATCTCAATACATTCAGATCAAAGTACAGAAATTTATATGTTGTGATAATTGATGAAATATCAATGGTTGGAAACTCATTGTTGAGTTTTATTGATCAAAGACTTCAGGAATTAAAAGGAACAAGACTTCCATTTGGTGGTATCAGTATAATTGCTGTTGGTGACCTTTATCAATTGAAACCTGTAAATGGAGATTGGATATTCAATGATATGACACGAGACGCTGCTGCACTATCCAACAACCTGTGGAAAGACCGCTTTAAAATGTTTGAATTGATAGACATAATGAGGCAAAAAGATGATCTTGAATTTGCACAATTGCTGAACAGACTCAGGAAAAATTCTCTTAGTGATGAAGACAAATACAAGCTTCAAACTTGCAAAATAGAAAAACATGATAAAGATTATCTTCTAAATGCTCCCTACTTGTTTGCAGAATTTTTTTTCATGCATGCTTTTAATGATTTCATTATAAACAACATGGCAACAGAAAAGGTCACTATTCCTTGCCATGATTCCATTGTATCACCAAAACTGTCAAAAGAAAAGCAGGATGTAGCTATAACGAAATTACCAGTAGATACAAACAGCAACAGCAGATCTTCATTGTTCTTTAACTGTTGTAATTAATGATCTTACTATTAACACAAACACCGAAGATGGGCTTGCAAATGGAGCTACTTGTGTTGTAAAGCTTGTTCAGTACAAGCAACTTGGAACAAATAGACCAAGCATTATTTGGGTTCAGTTTCTTGATGCCAAAGCAGGCAAGGATACAAGAGAAAAGTTCAAATTTCGAGGTTTTTATCACCACCATATAGATGATAACTGGACTCCAATATTTGACATGGAACGCTCCTTTGTATACAATAGGAAAACCTTTCAGAGAATTCAGTTTCCATTGCAACCATCTGCAGGACGTTCTGTTCACAGAGCTCAGGGCAGTACTCTAGAAAGTGTTGGCATAGATCTATCTCAGCGTAGAACACGGAAAGTTCCTCATCTCCACTATGTTGCACTAAGCAGAGTCAAGTCATTGCAAAATATTCAGATATTAAACTTCAATGAAAAAGCACTTAAAGTGGATGATCAAGTTGAAACAGAAATGGGAATAGCCCGGTCAATTATGAAAAAGACCCGGCATTGGACTGTATAGTAAATATTTTTTGGTATTCTGTCAGGGAATATGTTGTTATTTAAGAAACTGAATGATGCCCAGCTTACCAAAATATCCCATTTATAGACCGGACTAGAAGGTTGTACCCAAGTGCTATGCTTAATTTATGTTATATTCCGTTTGAATCAGTTGATTCAAGTTCACACTTAAATTGGCTTTCAACAATTGCAGATCCTTCCGCTTGCACTTTGAGGACATCAAACATGATCAGAGCATAATGTCTTCTCATATTTTTGGAGTAGTAGAAAGTAGACTTTACCAAGTTGATAATGATTGTGATTACAAATTATATCAATTTAACTTGATTCGCAATGACCAGCGCACTAATAACCTTGCAAAGTGACCTCCGTATGGCATTGCAAGAAGATATAGCTGTAACATCTGAATTATCAATCACTTCAGATATGTTAGAATTCACAAAAGTCAACATTTCCCATTCATTGTTCAATGAAGTACAGATTGTAATGTTGTATAAAGCACCTAACATGTCAGGTAGAGACTTTGTTGCTGCTTTGAAAAAAGAACTTGTTCCACATTTAAGTACATCAAATTATTATGGGTGATTTCAATCTTGATGTTTTTGGAAAAACACAGAAGCTTGGTGCAAATTTGTCTAATGATTTTGCTTGTAAAATGTGTATGAATGAGTCAACAACAGATGAGATGTCAACATTAGACCTGGTGTTTTCAAATATTGATGGTGTAACTGGAACAGTAGAAACATACTGGTCAGATCATAAAATTGTCTTCTTTCATACATGAATAAACCAGTTTCATATGTGAGGGTTTCATATATAAATACTGTAGCACACAGACAATTCAAAGCCACATAGAAACTGCGTGCATATAGCCATTCACACGAGAATCGGACAAAGAACGAACCATCCATTTAAAAAAGAAATGAAAATTATTTTAGTTATATAGTTGATTATTCAAGTATTTTTATGTGTAATTTAAACTATGATCTAGTTTTGTGCAAGTTAACTTTGGTCTTTATTTACTTCTTACTTTGACATTAGTACTCCTATATTATTTGTTTTTTCACTAATGCAATTAAGCTTTAGTTAATATTTTTATATCTATATTTCTACCATGCCTTATTGATTGATGGTTGATAATTGATATATATTATGTTTAAAGCATTATGTTATGTAAATTGATAATTTTTCATTTTGTATGACCCTTGATTGGCAGAATAAAATTATTCTTTTCAACTATTTAAAACATTAAATTTGTTATATTATATTTGAAACATTGAGTAGGCCTTCTATGATTTTATCGGACAGATTTACTTCAAACTTGTGCATGAAGGATATAATTTGTGCTGCAATCTATTCTATTCTATAAGTAACAGCTCAAGTTGTCACTGTCTTCACTTAATATTCATGTGCACTTCATTACAATTTTCATCTCCATTGAATCTTGGCCTTTGTCATCTTGGTTTGCTTTGTTTGCTAAGCTGTCAAAATTGCTACAAACTCAGGTGAGCGCTATAGGGCCAATGGCCCTCTTGTTTGTGTTGTCTGCCATGTTATTGATGCTTTTGAATGTTTATATAAACATGTATTTATTCTTGTTTTGTTAGATGACCCCATGGGAGATAAGCCCTATGCTTAATGGGTATATCATCGGAACATAAAGTTATTATTATTATTAAGACGTGCTCTATTTGCAATCTCTAATGAGGTAACGCCCAATTGAATGTGACGTGAATTGACGTCTTATATTCAAAATAATATTATAATTGCAGAAAAACAATGTTTTCAACAGCTTCAAAGCACGATGTGTTAATTTTAATGACAGAAGTGGCTTAATAGCAAAAACTGATAATTTAGCAATAAAATCAGCATAGTCGGTTAAAAATGTTGACGTGAAGCATTTTGTATGTGTTTGTGTGGTCTTCCTGTATCAATTTTGCACCAATTGTGCACTTTATATGTGTTTTTTTTTATTTGTGTCGTGTGTCTCACTCGTAAACAAAACAAATATATTTTGACCTACGAGATAAGCACGTACGTCAATTTGTTTTTTTTCTACTGTATGTTACTAGCGATGTCACTAAATGTCTCGAGACTTCCCGAAACTTCTCCGACACATCCCTAAAACATCGGGGAACCTCAAGATTCCATCGGCAGTTCACTCAACGAATGTTCTTAATACACACTTTTTGAGCGTGAATAAATCAACTAAATAATCCTTTAAATTAAAACTATTTTTTACAGTGATGTATCCTTGGGTATGGCTTCGTCGCAGTGAAAGAAAACATGACGTCAATGCCAAAATTATAAAAGCATAACTAGTAGATCGGAAAATTTCAATGATAGTATTGAATTTTGCCCAATGTACTCCGATTTCATATCGGGAGTATCCCGGGTAGGCATCCCCGAAACTCGCGAATATATCGGGGAGGCATTGCCGAAGCACCCAGACCCTTTGGGTATGCTCGAAGATGCGTCCGCAATAAAAACGTATTCCGCCATGCGACACATCGGCGATGTTTCAGGAATCTTCGGGGGATACTAGGATTTGGAGAACATTTTGATGACATAATCACGGTTTCAGATTTAGTCCCTGAATATTCGCTGATATGTTTCGGGGATGATTCGGGTGGTACCGGGAAGTATTGGGAGAACTACTGATGTGATTCCGACGTTATACGTCTGTCCCACTGCCCCGGGGATGTACTCCCGATGACTATTGGGAGCATCGGGGGCGTCGGGAGGAAAACATCGGGAGCCATCGGTGGTCATCGGGAGAAATTATGTCGCCGATTAGGAATTCCTCAGTGGGACATAGGCTTTAGATACAATGCACGATCAACAACAAAACACAAATGATGACACAATTGTAATAATATTTATTAAAACATTAAAACACGCATTCAATACTTTTTCAGAGACAATTAAAATATGAGGGAGCCTTGGAGTAGGATTTTCTTCTGGAATATGTCGTCTAAAGTTGCTGGCCATGATGGAAGCTGGTCTGTTTTTTAGAATGTGTGATCTTTGTACCGCCTCTTTACCGACAAACTGTACTAAAGGGATGACCCATAGTCTGTAAATAAAAACAAGAACCAGCACGGGATGAGATGAATATGCACAGATATTTCCTGAAACAGTTATACTACGTCTTGTGAAGTATCAATGGCGACAGAGCAAAGGTGCAGACAAACACTAGCATATTAATAAAATTATTAAATCATTTGAATATCTGGCCACCAATATGCACAACTACGTTTGACACTAGAGTATTGTGAACTTTCGTTGAAACCAGTCCAGTGGACGGACAGAACGACAGATAGAAAATAAGACTATGAAAATTCTGACATGGAAGGCAAAACATGACCTAAAAAGACACCAACGTTGGTATCGACTTTTGTAGAACCGAAAAGCAATTGTTTAGAACTAAGTAAAAAACTGAAAGAAATGTCAAGGAAAAGCAGTGCTGAAAAAGAGAGTAAACAGTTTTGATACTGCGGTCTTCATAGACGTCGACATCATGGTCAACAAATGCAATTGAAATGACACTAAATAGATTTTAGCTATATATTTAAGTAAACCCTATTTATTTCGATTATAAGAAAAAACAATTGTCAGTGCACGTTATCTTCTGAAAGATCGCGTGTACGCTACCTTAAAAAAATGCTAAGTGTCCGTTACCAACCCCTTCGTATGATGATATTTCCAAAGTTTCTTAAGAATCATATTTTATATTTCACACACTGCTTAGAATATTTACAAGCGTCCATTTAATCCATCATTTGGTAGAATATTTGCCACTGTAGCTGTGCTTGATGCATAATTTGCGAACAGAAGGGTACGTTACCTAAACATTTCGCAAATTTGGAATCGGTTGGGCAAGGATTACGTTAAAACGGAGTAGAATTGCATCAAATTCCATAAAGCCAATGAAAAAGCTTTCAATCGCGGGGTTTATGCACGCTATCTAACTGAAAACAATGGCGTATCAAAGTAGTTAGAGTGAAAAAACCTACCTGAGTCGACGCTGTTTTGGGTCGAAAATCGTGCACTGCACCACTTTTGGTCACGTGGTTTCCCCAACGTGAGTAAGGATAGTATTATTGGTCTGAAACAAACCAAAATACAGAGAAATTTAATCTAGCGAAATATTGCTCTGAAAACTTAAGATTTATTATTATCACATTGATTCTGTAGAATACTCATTGTTTGTATTTAACCTCACATGCGGGACATTTAGTGTATTATTTAGTGCAGGCTGGTGGCTTTATTTTCCAACTCGGATTTAATAGTGTTACATTAAATTTTCTTGTTTACCCTCACGTGTTGAACATTTCAATTTTATTATTAGTTGGTAACAATATCAGTTGGCCTTTATTGAACCTTGGCTGTCAAATTCAAAGTCTGTCTAATTTCAAGCTCTCTCGTATAGCACAACTTTCATTGGATTAATTATAAAAGCACACCCTTAGGACATGTTTTACAAGCTTAACGCTTGCTTAAAATCCCATAAGATGTGGTAACTTAAATATATTACCAGACAATTTCTGGAGTTATCTGGATAATTTGCAGTTAATGTTTGGTTTGTGAATTTTCATGGGAAAAGCTAGTTATAGAAAATTTTGTTAAACAAACATGCACAAATCATTAATTTCATTTTAACAATAATGAACCTGGTGAAGTGTACATTGTAGATTTATCCACAAAGTGATGCTCAAGGTTAGTATCTCTATTTACATCACTTCAATGTTTTGTTGCATTTCAAATATAATATTTATATCATTCAGGACCCTGTCTGTACACAATTGTAGCATAAAAACCGCTGGTTTGCTCATACGTTAATGGGACAAAACCATGCGTAAACATAAAGATTCACACGTATTTTACGTATGCGCATTTCAGGGCGCAACCGACGACAACAAACGATTTACAGAGGCAAATTAACTGTATAGTCCAGTCATGGGAAGAATATAGTGACACTACTAGTATTACGATGTAAAATCAATGATCAAGGCTTTTACAGCTATAATTTCAATGCTAAACTAACATACTATATTTGCTCTACCTGTTCAGACAATGGTTGTAATCTTTTGTGTACACATAAACGACAACGGTACTCTCACTAGCTGGACTGTAATTCCCATTTTATTTGTAACCACTAATAGTCTGGACTAGATATGGCATTTTTTTGATGAACCTTGCTTTGAGGTATATAGCTTTTTCTCTTCTGATTATGATTTAGCACATATTCACTGTATAAAATCAGGTGGTGCATCGGGATTACCCTTACAACTTTTTTTATTGACGTTTATTGATCTAATGGTCAAACGGCCTAATATACCTGAAATGTAACACATTTCAAAGGTTAAAACTCGTCAGTTAAACTCACTATATCATGAAATCATGTTTATTTCTTGTACAAATTGATAGGAAATGGCATACAGTACTTGTTTGCAACAAACTAATTACTATAACATATGTTTCTCTTACTAATCGTAGTAATTTACGTTACCGAAGTGCATTTGGTTACAAGGCATATTTGTATTTTTTTATTACTAATCTGTTTTACTATTAAAATGTATCTTATTATCTTTTATCTATACTTGTAATCCTTTAAAACATATTGGTACATGATCAACGTTTCGGACATCACTTTAATAAATGAAACCTCCGTCACCACCCTAAATGTTTCTTTGAAACAACCAAATACGAAAACAACACCAATAATTGTATTGTATTCTCAAACAATAATGTAATTTCCTAAAAGTAATACCATACAGAACTCAAGCAAATAAGAATCTTCTTATACGTTAATACTGATTTGTAATGTCCGTTACTGTGATATTATTCCTATAACTATTAAGAAAAATACCCCAAAAATGCCAAAACTGCCGTTCAAAATATTTATCTTCATGTTGCACTATTTTCAATGGATGGTTACACCATGAATACTGCCTTTGACTTCTCCTTATTACAATCAATACCTCCATAACAAGAACAGAATATTTATTACACAAAGAAATGGGAAATGTGTTTTATATTTAGAACTTGTTTTCAAAACATTGATCAACGTAATTTTCGTTTTTCTTTTTCTTACTAGTTGCGCTAATTTTCGTTTCGTTTCATTTGGTTATGTACAGCTGGATTTGAATTTTCTCGTAAATGCATGTTTGACTGATACAATTGATCTGTTTTGTATTATCCTTTGAATACATTTTACTTGTTTAAGCCTAGGCCAAACTGAGGAATTCCTCATCGTCAATGTGGGATTAGACTTAGTTTCTCCCGATGGCTCCCGTTACTCCCGATGTTTGTGCACAAACTTCTCTGAAGCGCCTAATTGCCCTGAGATATATTCCCGAAGGTTCCTGACACTTGAGCAAAGCATCCCCGATCATTTCCCGAGGCTCTGTGTCTTTCGGGATGTATCCCCGAGATATTCCCGTCATGAAATTGCCAGTACATTAGGCAAAATTTTATACATGCATTGAAATATACTGATATACTCACGATGTCACTAAATGTCTCAATACCCGAAAAACATAAGGGAGCTACCCTCAGACATCGGGGAACCTGTTCTTAACGACTTTAGAAGATCTGAATTACCATCAGGGGTACATCCCCGAGGCAGTGGGACAGACGTATAATGTAGGGCACACTTCGGGAGTTCACCCGATGCCTCCTGCTACACCCACCCGATTCATCGCAATCCCTCCCGATATAACCAATCGTCTCATGACTTCCCGAATCTTCCCATAGACCACGAGGAATATGTTCCCGAAAATGAATATTTTTTACATCACAGAGGCAACAGCAGTTATAACAAAACATTTTAATAACAAATTGCGTATAATTATTTCATTTTGAAACAACAAATATGTTTCCCAAACATTGTGTTGTATGGAAATCACACATATAAAATATTCTCGTTACTGTTACATGTACATTTATTTCTCATTCTAACAGAGAACAACAGAGTATTTTGTGAGAAAGAAAAACTCCATCTAAATCCATCGTGAGTGGATCGGAGCTTGTAGACCGTAACTCTGTTGACATTAAACATCGAGTTGAAACATTCAATGGCATAAAACTTGACTTGTTGTGAGCCCGTGCTCGTACCTGTACCGTTGCCAAGTTACAATTTTTGTATTGGTAAAGAAACATTGTTGGAAGCGGAGAAAGGCAAAACTATGACATTTGGAGAGCCGGATACGGAAATTCAGGAAAGTATCAAATGCGTCTGGGCTGGTCATGGCCAAATTTATTGAGTCATTATCCGAATTCACTCACAATGTTTTGGTTATATAGGTTTGTAAAACTAACGTATCATCTTTAAAGTTACACACATCCCTGCCAACAATAGAGGTGTTAATTTAAATCTTAATCATGCACGTGTGCAGACATCTATTTAGAAGCTCTCACTATCGCAAGACACACTGATGCCATCGAGTATTCGGCTGGCTGAAAATGAGGACCCACATACTTTATTATAT
The DNA here is from genome assembly GCA_947247005.1 of Spisula solida. Classification (NCBI taxonomy): domain Eukaryota; kingdom Metazoa; phylum Mollusca; class Bivalvia; order Venerida; family Mactridae; genus Spisula; species Spisula solida. The sequence goes on along the minus strand of OX365953.1, from coordinate 13,159,914 downwards.
CAAATTGCTCTCAGGACAGTTGCCTTGCTCATAATATAATGATGTGTGTCAAATAAAGCACCACGTTTACATGTGCCTATAATTCTGCAATTGTAATGGCATTCAATTACCTGGTATTGCTAGAGATTATTGATACATTCAAACTAATCTACTAGTAGTTTCTTTATTACACGACCAATAAATGCTGAAAACTAGAAGGCTAGCACAATACACATACATACAAGAAATATCATAGGAACCGGTACGTCACTATGGATACATCGGCCTCTAGTAGGCATTTAAGTTTAACATACCTTATCAAGAATTTTCAAATATACGTAGTTGTTCAGTTTTGATATTAACACATTCGACTCTACAACCCCATGTCTGGTAATTAGCAAACATTCACTATTAGTCCGAATTTCAAAAACTGAAATTCTATTTTCAATATAAAAAGAGTAAAAATTCAGGGTGTGAAAATCTGAAATTCAATTTTCAACCGAAGTTTGATTAAAATACCCCATAAAATCAAGCCTGATTATTGTATCTTTGTACATTTAAAACCTACACCTAAGCAGTTAATAATATTACGAACGCACAATCGTTGGGAAGCGATTATGGTTGCCCTGCTCGATGTTTGGTGGGTATGCGATATTGGTTAAAACCTTTTCAAATAACAATGATCATGATCAGGGTGAGTCAGTTTGAAAAAAAAACGTAAATTGAAAGGCAACAATGACATTTTGGTTATCCATTATAATTATAGGAATGACAATTACAGTAGCGGACGTTACAGTTCAGTATAAATGTATTAGAAGATTCATGATTGCGTGTCAAAATTAGTTTTATGTGCTTTTCCTTTTCGGAAATAACATTAACGCTTCAGATTACAACAAATAGTTGTCATTTGTTATTCGGTTGTTTTATGCAACTTTATAGGGTTGTAACGGAGGTTTCTTTTATCATAGTGATGTCCAAATCGTAATCATGTACCAATATATTCTAAAGAAGTATATACTCGTATAAAACACAAACTGATGCATTTGAACAGTTAAACAGATTAGTAATAAGAAAATACAAATATGCCTTGTAACCAAATGTACTTTGGTAACGTAAAATACCACGATTAGTAAGAGAAACATATGTTGCAGCAATTAATTTGTTGCAAACAAGTATCGTATATCATTTCCTATCAATTTGTACATGAAATAAACATGACTTCATGATACAGTGAGTTTAACTGATGAGTTTTAACCTTTAAAAGGTGTTATATTTCAGGTATATTAGGCCGTTTGACCATTATACATGTATCAATAAACGTCAATAAAAAAAGTTGCCAATGGGTAATCCCGATGCACCCGCCTGATTTTATTCAGTGAATATGTGCTAAATCATAATCAGAAGAGAAAAAAACTATATACCTCAATGCAAGGTTCAAGTCTACCTGGCCCAGACTATAACTAATTTTCTAAAAGATTTGACTTATCAATTAAAACAAACTTGCATTATAGGGCCTATGTTTTCTTAGTATTTTCCTATCCCAGAGGCTGACGCTCATACCAAAAACCTGTTTGTTTTCGCGACTTCCACACAAAATCATCCGCCCAAATGTCATTATTTTGAAATACATACGCATAAATAGATGTTTTGTATGCTACAGGTAGCGTTTACGCATGTTTTTCGCGTTATACTGGTAACACGCCAAGTCCCGTTCTGGGTTTTAGTAACGACCTATGGACAGGGGAGTAACTCAGTTATCCATGTGATTTTATTCGTATGGATAGACGGCATCAGTTAATTAAATAACTGATGACAACACGATGCAAGTACTTGGTAATCAATGTATTTATATAACAAGAAAAATGGTTGATGCAAGGCATCAAACGGAAGCCGTAATGTTTTGGTGTACAATCTGAAAGAAAAAAGCTCAAGGAGTCGTGTTCCAAAACAAAACAACACGGATAGCCCTGCTTTTGTTCTGTCAGTAAAGACAAATCCTTGCCATATACAATAAAAAAACATATAAGTATGACCATGATGCTAGGTCTTGTGCATGACAAATCCGTCTCATTATGTTTAACATTTATGCCAAGTGATATGAAAATCGCTTGATGAATGGTAGAGTAATGGAACAGATGCAAAATACACCCCGTTTATTGTTTTACAGCTGTGACATTGACCCTGGAACTAGGTCTTGGACATGAAAAATGGTGTAATTATCATTTTTTCAAAGTTATTTCAAAATCCCTTGATAACTGGAAAAGACTTCATGCTGATCACTCCTATGAAGTTTCATTAAAATCGGCCAAGGGTATAGGAGATGTGGAGCTGACAAGACACCACCAGATGGCAGGCCCTGAAAAGGCTGTAATTGTGTCCGAGTGGAAAGATGAGACAATATGTACAACTGAACTTCGAGCTGGTGAAGTTTAAATATAAGAGTCAATTGATAGGATGGTAACTTTTCATTCATTGACGCTGAGTATATAAGTAGGGTGTAATACATCTAGATCTATTAATTTATATTTATTGTTTAACAATAATTGCGTCTACATATGCATTTCTAAATGGACGCACAAAACGTTCTAATATACACGTGCTGGACGATATGAAATAAACCACATAAGTACATGTAGCGTGCAGCCCTCGCAAATAGGCATATTCAATTACAAGCACATTATAAATAAATGAAACATTATGTGACCATTCTAAATATACATTTTCTGCACACCCATTCGCACTATCTATAATTATTTAATTCCCCGCCTCAGGCATGTTTCAATTATACAACATAATTTACAATTTAATGTACTATACAGCGTGATTAACTATCAATACCGGATTTTCTATTGATACCGGATAACACCGTAGGATACCGTCGTTTAGTAGTCACTTCGCTTGGTTCCCGATTCATTCGGTAACGGTTATTAGTGGACCAGCAACCAGACTAATAAGTGCTATTTATAGTAACGGTGAATTAATAGACAATAATTATTCCAGGCGATACTAAACTTCGTGAATTTCGGCAATTTATTTTCGTTATCTAGATATAATCGATAAATAAGAAAACTCATATGAAACCCTATATAATTGTTTTCACGCGAAAACATCTGAGTGCATCATTTGTAAACGAATAAAACAAGCGATCAGTTCAGTAGTTTTGAAGAAAAGAAACATAGACACCTCAGCAAGTCCACGGTCAAAGGGATCAGCAATTATTATTAAAACAGAAATATATTTTTTATTTCAATTACGAACATTACCCAACCAAAAAATGTAAATAGGGCGGGATCAGTAAGCATTGAAATATGTTTATACATAATCATCAATTAATAGCTGTAATATCACGCAAACGAATTTATTCATGGTATTAACTAGCGATAACTTGTCCTTTAACGTCCATGAGAGAAATTCACATTGCATTCCAAGAAGGAAGCCGCATAAAATCAACATCAGATAGATGCCGTGTGTAGTTGTCAGAGGTTTCGAGAGAGCATTTCGTACCTGATTTTATTCGTACCCACGGTTAACGGACGCTCCGTCATGTATATATACAGTTATATCTCTTATGTTCTTGTACATCGTACATCTGTTATTATATATGCCCGAGGGGGGTCCATAATTGAAAATAAAAGTTATTCTATTCTAAAAAATTATTCTATTATTTTACTTTTTTGACGTATAATACATAAATAAGGTGATTCGCCCCAGCAAAAACCTCATTTGCATAGTTATTACGCTAGTGTATTATCATTTTTAGTTGTTAGAACGTTTCGAACAACTATATTTATACACACACGTTTAAGAAATCGCTCCTAGTTTAGTTGATGAAACTACTTTTCTTCCTACGCGGCCGCCGCTAGTCGGCGCCACCTTAGCTAAAGTAAACCGATCAGTTGCTTGACCGATGTTAACCAGTCATCAATTATAGTTCATCAATTCCAGCATGCGGATCACATCGGTCTTTGTCCCAAAGTAAGTAATCGAGAACAGCGGGATTCTGTTGCATAAGAAAGGCCCTTCAGATGTAATACCTCCCGGTCTTTGATAAAGATTACGATACTTCAGAAGATCTGATTACGGTTCACAAGTACTGTTTGTCATCCGTTTCTAGTTATAAATATACGGTGGCCCATACACCTAGTATTTAGAGCATATGGTTTAAACTGCAGTAACGGCAGTCAGTTCTCGTACAACAGATTTTAACCTTTCCTGTTAAGGAAAGATCAGTATATACAAATTTGGAGTAGATCCACGAAAGGTCTGAATTGGCCTAAAAATTATTAAATTATCAAAGTATGTTATTATGTGTCATTTGTATATTTTTGTAATGTGGATAGCTTTATCCGTTTGCATAGGGAAGCATTTTTCATCAAATTTGATTTTTACCTGTCACCTGTCCACTAATTGGTATCCACGTTTGGCGATTTTTCACAAAAATGGCATATTTTGTCCATATTTTTCCAGTATAAGTGATTTTTTGAATATGGGCACAGTCCTCGACCAAAATCAGATGACTAAAATGTGAAATTGTACTTTATAATACATTGTTTACAGCACAATTCATGATGGTCGAGAGCTGTGCCCATATTAAATTTTAAGATTTTAGGTACCGCTTCAACGTTATTTCCTCTCGTCATAGAGCCATGAAGGCATGACATTCACCCCGCTTTTAGTCATATTCTCAATACATTTAGTACTTATTGTACAATGTTTTATATGCTGTACACAATCATTAGACATTGTACTTCAATGATACATAAAAAAACTTACAAAAATACGCCTTGCTGTTTTGATATACTCCACTGAACCCCACCCACTTTAACAAAAACGTCATTTTATTCAATTTGGAGTCATAAATGTGCATTTTGGGCATTTTTTGAAAACTGTTACCATGACAACCAAATTCGTAATAAAGATAAGTTTCAATTCTTAATATCACTCTATGGATGCGCACTTACATTTCGATTCACTATTTTGGAAATAGAAGCTTTTTTCCATTTTTTGGCAAAATATTATACCCGTTACCATGGTAACAGTTTCAAAAAAGAATCTTAAAAAATACTGTCTTTGTAAAATACTTCAACTGATGGTATAAATTTATCATTTTCACAGGATTTGGACATGGGGCCATTTTTTACCCTTCGTGGCTTTACCCCTTTGGTATCTATACATCAAGGCATTCAATTATGTATAATTAATGAGTATTCGCTAGTAATAAATGTACTATTAAATCATCAGAAAAAATAAGATCGTGAAAAATACAGCTACGTCTTTAACTTATACTCCCTCTGGATGCATTCATTCGAACAACTTCAGGGCTTCCAGCGCTTTGATTACGTAATGGGCTTATTACACCCCGCAGCATAGATTATTTGATAAGTAAAACTATTAGCTTTTACATAAGGTTTGTGTCTATGTTTGACTTTCATAATTTCAGGGATATGTGATCAATCACTGATGTTCAAGCGAAAGAAGAAAGGTACATAGAGCGGAAATAGAGCGAAAGAAGACTGGTACATAGAGCGGAAATAGAGCGAAAGATGACTGGTACATAGAGCGGAGGATGACTGGTACATAGAGCCGAATCTAACTGGTACATAGATCGGAAGTTGACTAGTACATAGTGCGGAAGATGACTGGTACATGGCACGGAAGATAACTGGTACATAGAGCCGAAGATAACTGGTACATAGATCGGAAGTTGACTGGTACATAGATCGGAAGTTGACTGGTACATAGAGCTCAAATAGAGCGGAAGATGACTGGTACATAGGGCGGAAGATGATTGGTACATAGAGCGGAAGATTACTGATTAATAGAGCGGATAATGACTGATACATAGAGCGGTAGATGACTGGTACATAGCACGGAAGATGACTGATACATAGAGCGGTAGATGACTGGCACATATAGCGGAAAATAACTGGTACATAGAGCGGAAGATGACGGATACATAGACAGGAAGATGACAGATACATAGAGCGGAAGATTACTGGTAGATAGAGCGGAAGATGACATATACATAGAGCGGAAGATGACAGATACATAATATACATAGAGCAGAAGATGACAGATACATTGAACGGAAGATGATATATACATAGAGCGGAAGATGACATATACATCATATACATAGAGCGGAAGATGACCGATACATAGAGCGGAAGATGACCGATACATAGAGCGGAAGATGACAGATACATAGAGCGGAAGATAACTGGTACATAGAGCGGTAGATGACTGGTACATAGAGCGGAAGATGACTGGTACATAGTGCGGAAGATGACTGGTACGTAGAGCGGAAGATAACTGGTACATAGTGCGGTAGATGACTGGTACATAGAGCGGAGGATGACTAGTACATGGCACGGAAGATGACTGGTACATAGAGCGGAAGATGACTGGTACACAGAGCGGAAGATGACAGATACATAGAGCGGAAGATGACCGATACATAGAGCGGAAGATGACAGATACATAGAGCGGAAGATAAATGGTACATAGAGCGGTAGATGACTGGTACATAGAGCGGAAGATGACTGGTACATAGTGCGGAAGATGACTGGTACATGGCACGGAAGATGACTGGTACATAGAGCCGAATATAACTGGTACATAGATCGGGAGTTGACTCGTACATAGTGCGGAAGATGACTGGTACATGGCACGGAAGTTGACTGGTACATAGAGCCGAAGATAACTGGTACATAGATCGGAAGTTGACTGGTACATAGAGCGGAAATAGAGCGGAAGATGTCTGGTACATAGGGCGGAAGATGATTTGTACATAGAGCGGAAGATGACTGGTACATCGGGCGGAAGATGACTGATACATAGAGCGGATGATGACTGATACATAGAGCGGTAGATGACGGATACATAGACAGGAATATGACAGATACATAGAGCGGAAGATGACTGGTAGATAGAGCGGAAGATGACATATACATAGAGCGGAAGATGACAGATACATAATATACATAGAGCAGAAGATGACAGATACATTGAACAGAAGATGACATATACATAGAGCGGAAGATGACATATACATCATATTCATAGAGCGGAAGATGACCGATACATAGAGCGGAAGATGACCGATACATAGAGCGGAAGATAACTGGTACATAGAGCGGTAGATGACTGGTACATAGAGCGGAAGATGACAGATACATAGAGCGGAAGATGACAGATACGTAGAGCGGAAGATGACCGATACATAGAGCGAAAGATGACAGATACATAGAGCGGAAGATAACTGGTACATAGAGCGGTAGATGACTGGTACATAGAGCGGTAGATGACAGATACATAGAGCGGAAGATGACTGATACATAGAGCGGTAGATGACTGGTACATAGTGCGGAAGATGACTGGTACATAGATCGGAAGTTGACTGGTACATAGAGCGGAAATATGGCGAAAGATGACTGGTACATAGAGCGGAGGATGACTGGTACATAGTGCGGAAGATGACTGGTACATAGAGCCGAATCTAACTGGTACATAGATCGGAAGTTGACTAGTACATAGTGCGGAAGATGACTGGTACATGGCACGGAAGATAACTGGTACATAGAGCCGAAGATAACTGGTACATAGATCGGAAGTTGACTGGTACATAGATCGGAAGTTGACTGGTACATAGAGCGCAAATAGAGCGGAAGATGACTGGTACATAGGGCGGAAGATGATTGGTACATAGAGCGGAAGATTACTGATTAATAGAGCGGATGATGACTGATACATAGAGCGGTAGATGACTGGTACATAGCACGGAAGATGACTGATACATAGAGCGGTAGATGACTGGCACATAGAGCGGAAAATAACTGGTACATAGAGCGGAAGATGACGGAAACATAGACAGGAAGATGACAGATACATAGAGCGGAAGATTACTGGTAGATAGAGCGGAAGATGACATATACATAGAGCGGAAGATGACAGATACATAATATACATAGAGCAGAAGATGACAGATACATTGAACGGAAGATGATATATACATAGAGCGGAAGATGACATATACATCATATACATAGAGCGGAAGATGACCGATACATAGAGCGGAAGATGACCGAAACATAGAGCGGAAGATGACAGATACATAGAGCGGAAGATGACCGATACATAGAGCGGAAGATGACAGATACATAGAGCGGAAAATAACTGGTACATAGAGCGGTAGATGACTGGTACATAGAGCGGAAGATGACTGGTACATAGTGCGGAAGATGACTGGTACGTAGAGCGGAAGATGACTGGTACATAGTGCGGTATATGACTGGTACATAGAGCGGAGGATGACTAGTACATGGCACGGAAGATGACTGGTACATAGAGCGGAAGATGACTGGTACACAGAGCGGAAGATGACAGATACATAGAGCGGAAGATGACCGATACATAGAGCGGAAGATGACAGATACATAGAGCGGAAGATAAATGGTACATAGAGCGGTAGATGACTGGTACATAGAGCGGAAGATGACTGGTACATAGTGCGGAAGATGACTGGTACATGGCACGGAAGATGACTGGTTCATAGAGCCGAATATAACTGGTACATAGATCGGGAGTTGACTGGTACATAGTGCGGAAGATGACTGGTACATGGCACGGAAGTTGACTGGTACATAGAGCCGAAGATAACTGGTACATAGATCGGAAGTTGACTGGTACATAGAGCGGAAATAGAGCGGAAGATGTCTGGTACATAGGGCGGAAGATGATTTGTACATAGAGCGGAAGATGACTGGTACATCGGGCGGAAGATGACTGATACATAGAGCGGATGATGACTGATACATAGAGCGGTAGATGACTGGTACAGAGAGCGGAAGATGACGGATACATAGACAGGAATATGACAGATACAAAGAGCGGAAGATGACTGGTAGATAGAGCGGAAGATGACATATACATAGAGCGGAAGATGACAGATACATAATATACATAGAGCAGAAGATGACAGATACATTGAACGGAAGATGACATATACATAGAGCGGAAGATGACATATACATCATATTCATAGAGCGGAAGATGACCGATACATAGAGCGGAAGATGACCGATACATAGAGCGGAAGATAACTGGTACATAGAGCGGTAGATGACTGGTACATAGAGCGGAAGATGACAGATACATAGAGCGGAAGATGACAGATACGTAGAGCGAAAGATGACCGATACATAGAGCGAAAGATGACAGATACATAGAGCGGAAGATAACTGGTACATAGAGCGGTAGATGACTGGTACATAGAGCGGTAGATGACAGATACATAGAGCGGAAGATGACTGATACATAGAGCGGAAGATGACTGGTACATAGAGCGGTAGATGACTGGTACATAGACCGGGAGATGACTGGTACATAGACCGGAAGATGACTGGTAGATAGAGCGGAAGATGACTGGTACATAGAGCGGAAGATGACTGGTACATAGAGCTGAAGATAACTGGTACATTGATCGGAAGTTGACTAGTACATAGCGCGGAGGATGACTGGTACATAGTGCGGAAGATGACTGGTACATAGAGCAGAATATGACTGTTACATAGAGCGGGAGATGACTGCTACATGGGGATGGAAGATGACTGGTACATAGAGCGGACGATTACAGATACATTGAGCAGAATATGACTGTTACATAGAGCGGTAGATGACTGGAACATAGAGCGGTAGATGACTGGTACATAGACCGGGAGATGACTGGTACATAGACCGGGAGATGACTGGTACATAGGGCGGAAGATGACTGGTACATAGAGCGGAAGATGACATATACATAGAGCGGTAGATGACTGGAACATAGAGCGGTAGATGACTGGTACATAGACCGGGAGATGACTGGTACATAGACCGGGAGATGACTGGTACATAGAGCGGAAGATGACATATACATAGAGCGGAAGATAATAGATACATAGAGCGGGAGATGACTGCTACATGGGGATGGAAGATGACTGGTACATAGAGCGGAAGATTACAGATACATTGAGCGGAAGATGACAGATACATAGAGCGGAATATGACTGTTACATAGAGCGGAAGATGACAGAAACATTGAGCGGAAGATGACAGATACATAAAGCGGAAGATGACTGATACATATAGCGGAAGTTTACTGGTACATAGGGCGGAAAATGACTGGTACATAGAGCGGAAGTTGACTGGTACATAGAGCGGAAAATGACTGGTACATAGAGCGGAAGATGACAGAAACATTGAGCGGAAGATGACAGATACATAAAGCGGAAGATGACTGATACATATAGCGGAAGATTACTGGTACATAGGGCGGAAAATGACTGGTACATAGAGCGGAAGTTGACTGGTACATAGAGCGGAAAATGACTGGTACATAGAGCGGAAGATGACAGAAACATTGAGCGGAAGATGACAGATACATAAAGCGGAAGATGACTGATACATATAGCGGAAGATTACTGGTACATAGGGCGGAAAATGACTGGTACATAGAGCGGAAGTTGACTGGTACATAGAGCGGAAAATGACTGGTACATAGAGCGGAAAATGACTGGTACATGGGGGCGGAAGATGACTAGTACATAGAGAGGAAGATGACTGGTACATTGAGCGGAAGATGACTACACTGACAGGCTCAGCTGACTCACTCCACTGACTGACTCAACTGACTCCAATGACTGACTCCAATGACTGACTCCACTGACTGACTCCACTTACTGACTGACTGCACTTACTGATTCCACTGACTGACTCCACTGTCTGACAAACTCCACTGACTGACTGACTCCTCTGATTGACTAAGTGACTCTACTGACTGACTCATGACTGACTGACTGACGTCACTGACTGACTGACTGACTGACTGACTGACTGACTGACTGACTGACTGACTGACTGACTGACTGACTGACTCACTCACTCACTCACTCACTGACTCACTCACTGACTGACTGACTGACTGACTGACTCACTCACTCACTGACTCACTCACTGACTCACTGACTCACTCACTCACTCACTCACTCACTCACTCACTCACTCACTCACTCACTCACTCACTCACTCCGTTGACTGACCGAGTCCGTCAACTGACTGACTCCACTCACTGACTGACACCACTCACTGACTGACCCCACTCACTGATTGGTTGACTGACGGACTATACTTCACTGACTAATTAGACTCCACTGACTGACTGATCACTTTCTTTACTGATTGACTTACTCACTGGCTGACTGACTACACTGACTGTATCAGTTGATTGACTCCACTGACTGACTTAACTGACCTCACTGACTGACTCAACTGACTGACTGACTCCACTGTCTGACTGACTTCACTTACTGACTCAGCTGACTGACTCCACTGACTGACTCTATGACTGACTCCTCTCACTGACTGACTGCACTCACTGAGTGAACCTACTCACTGACTGACTGACAGTCTCCACTCACTGACTGACTCCACTCGAAGACTGACTGACTCTACTGACTGACTCCACTCACTGACCGACTCCACTCACTGACTGACTCCACTCATTGACTGACTGACTGTCTCCACTCACTGACTGACTCCACTCAATGACTGACTGACTCTACTGACTGACTCCACTCACTGACAGACTCCACTCACTCACTGACTCCACTCACTGACTGACTGACTGACTCTATTGACTGACTCCACTCACTGCCTGACTCCACTCACTGACTGACTCCACTCACTGACTGACTCCACTCACTTTCTGACTCCACTCACTGACTGACGGACTCTACTGATTGAGTCATGACTGACTCCACTGGTTGACTGACTCCACTGGTTGACTGACTCCACTGGTTGACTGACTGACTGACTGACTGACTGACTGACTGACTGACTGACTGACTGACTGACTGACTGACTGACTGACTGACTGACTGACTGACTGACTGACTGACTGACTGACTGACTGACTGACTGACTGACTTACTGACTGACTGACTGACTGACTGACTGACTGACTGACTCCACTGACTCCACTGACTCCACTGACTTACTGACTGACTCCACTTACTGACTGACTGACTGTCTGACTGACTGACTCCACTGACTCCACTGACTCCACTGACTCCACTGCCTCCACTGCCTCCACTGACTCCACTGACTCCACTGACTCCACTGACTCCACTGACTCCACTGACTGACTCCACTGACTGACTGACTCCACTTACTGACTGACTCCACTTACTGACTGACTCCACTTACTGACTGACTCCACTTACTGACTGACTCCACTTACTGACTCAACTGACTGACTCCACTCACTGACTGACTCCTAGCACTGACTTACTCCACTCACTGACTTACTCAACTCACTGACTGACTGACTCCAATGACTGACTGACTCCACTCACTGACTGACTCCACTCACTGACTGACTCCACTTACTGACTCAACTGACTGACTCCACTCACTCACTGACTCCACTCACTGATTGAGTCATGACTGACTGACATCACTGAAGTCGCTGACTGACTCCTGATTGACATTTTTACTTGCTGAATGATTTTCTGACTTACTAAATGGTGACTTGCTCACTTACTAATTGATTTTTCGTCCTCATTAAGTAACGTGCTCACATTTTCAGTGATTAACTTGTTCACATACTTATTGACCTGTTCATACTTCCTGGTTCATTTTTCGCTCACTGACTTAATCAGATATTGATTATTTTTTTTGTAAAAAAAATATGTATATTCTATGATGAGGTAGTATTGTGTTAATTCATTATGTGTGTATTTGGAATTTACAGATTTAGATGTCACATCCTTACAATTGCGAAGATACTGGATTCAAGATACTACATAAAATCGCAATATGAAGAAACTAATAATTTGTGTTCAATTTGCCAGAATCAAAGTCATTTATTTTTTCTTTGATATGTACAATTTTATCTCCCAGTTGCTAACATTTAACCAAGCTATTTCATGTGGTTATATAAAATATTTTGTTTTTCATGTTGTAAACTCACTTAATATATTGTATTAATAAATCAGTGAACTGTACAGATTTGTTGTACTTATATGAAAATCATATATTATATATTGTCAGATTAAAGGGATGTACCCATATATTTTCATGTCTAAAATGGCGATTTAAATACAGTAATTACTAGTTGTTATGCTTATGCCACAATGCAGATGAACCATTAACTAAAATTGTATGGATCATTTATTACAAATGAATTAAATCATAACACATTTATATTTTTTCTTAAAAAGCATGTGTAATAAATGACCCAAACAGACTTAAGGACAGGCTCTTCTGCTTTCTATTCATAAACATATAAACTAGCAATTACAAAAAGATTAAATCACACTTTTAATATTGGTAAAAATACTAGAAGCTAACCTGCAAACAACACACATATGATGCACCACACAAGCCCCTAGCTCAAAGCTATGTTTATTGAGTGACATTAATTTTAAAAATGGCATAAAAGATATTGTCCTGGCTGTAGGCTTCTCCTAACATTGCAGGCAATTGTGTTCATCATAAATTACTTGTGTGGTACATGTGACTTGGATTCAAACATATTGCAGTTTCTACAAGATATGTTGTATTTACAAATCGGGACATAGATTAATGCATGATATAATGCAATAGAACATTCTTTAATATTATTATTACAGTGTATAGTATAATAATTGCAAACAAATCAGGAACATAAACAGGTTTTAAAACCCAAAGTAAGGTCGTATGTATCATGGTACACGTGTAGATACACAAGAGACATCATTGTCATTATTTTGGTCATTACTAATGGGTTTTCAACCCGGTTCGAGCCCCTAACGTTACATGTATCATTTTCATACACGGTCGTTTAGTTATGGTTCTTAGCTACGGAATGCACCCATTATCAGTTGGCTGGCTTTGATACAGACATCTTAGCAGTCATTTAAAGGTCAGTGTTCGAACTTGTATTATGTCGTTATTTTGGAAATTACTAATGTGTTTTAAACCTGGTTCGAGCCCCCAACGTATAAAATATATACATATATCATTGTCATATATGGACCTTTAGCTATGGTTCTTAGCTACAGAACGCATTCATTATCAGGTATCTGGCTTTGATACAAGCATCTCGGCAGGCAGTTTTTTAAAGCTACACAGTCAGTGTTCGAACTTGTATTATGTCGTTAGTTTGGTAATCACTAATGGGTTTTCAACCTGGTTCGACCCCAACGTATATATGTATATCATTGACATACATAGTCGTTTAGCTATGGTTCTTACCTATAGAATGCACCCATTATCAGGTGTCTAGCTTTAGTTTTAATACAGGCATCGTAGCAGTTATTTCAAGGTGTACAGTTAGTGTTAGAACGTGTCTATTTCGTTAGTTTGGCCATTACTGACGTGTTTTCAAAGATGTTCGAGTCCTAACGTTAACATATACATTATTGTCATATATGGTCGTTTAGCTATGGTTCTTAGCCACGTAATGCACCCATTATCAGGTGTCTGGTTTTGATGCAGGCATCTCAGCAGTCATTTAAAGGTGGGGCATAACAGCTAGTGTTCGAACTTGTAGGTTTATTACCTCGTTTAGAACCACAACGTATACACGATTGTCTACAAAGAAGTTTAGGTGTGATTTTTAGTTACAGAATGAGACTATTCACAACGAATATGACTTGGTAACAGGCATCTCGACAGGGGTTGTTGAACTTGTATTTTTGCGGGTTTATACATCATTACTGCTGAAGGGTTTTCAAAAAGTTACTGTTATACATGCATACTCAATTTATCCCTACTATAACTTGTATCACACGGTTTACATGCACGCAACTTGTAGTTTACCCATCCTACACATGAATACCGGTTGACTTATAGTAGAACACCAACTCGGATTCAGCGTAATGATATACTAATACACGTCAAAATAAATACAGAACCAAATGTCAAGTAAATGATTCGGTATGTCTGAGTCAGGGCTGTATATTCCGTTGTCACGGGTATTGAAGTGTCGTTAGACCCCTAATATTCGCCAACCTAGAAGGAATCAGCATCAATGATGATGCAGTACCGACCCGTAACCCCGCTTCAAACCGAAATAAACTCGTTTTGTATCGTAAAAATGTACGTTTGTTACAAATCAAACTTACTATTAGTGCATGTATATACTATTAAAGTGCATCCCTGGATGTATCACATGTACATGAAATGTAATAACATTTATTAGGATACATAAATATGATTCAGCCTCAAGGAAAACTAGCTATTCAGTTTACATAATATACATGTAAATGCTTATTTAAATTGAAATTTATACAATAAGGTTTCGAAATACGTCTAAAACAAGAAGAACTTGGCATACGTATTTGCCAAATTTTAATGTATCTACATTTATGTACTTTAATAGTAGATGTACAATATTAAAATTTATCATGCATCATGTTGCAATAACTAAGTTACTATTGTGGCACAAAGTTTTAATTAACGTGCGTGATGGTGGTCAATTTCTGAAAAGTATTCAGATCGACCACAACAGTGGATTGGACAGTGGACATGCTTTCACATGACCTATGCAAGGGGCCTATTAAGTTGAGTGAAGTTCGCGTGAAGAAAGCGGGAATTTAGACCTTCTACGCGTTAAATATATGAGTCCGGGAGCAAATGAAAGAGGATAGTGATCGCATTCTAAAGCGCATACGCTTGGTCATATTTAAGGACTGATTCAATAGAAGTGCTGTTTGTGTTAAAACAAAGGTAATTTGACGAGATCAACAGATATCCTGCCCCGCTACTGTAAGTTGATGAGACTGTTCAATCACAGGCACCCAGCATGTTAAGCCCGCCATATATAGAGAATAATAGGTTAGTGCCGTGGATGAAAAAGTTTATCTGGCAAGGCGGAGGAATTTATCGGGTGAGCCGTAGGAAAATCCGATAATTTCCGTAGACGAGCCGGATAAACTTTTACTCCATTCACGGCACTAACCAATTATTCTATTTATCCAGTCGCTCAATCTGCTCAGTCAGGGGATCAAACTCGGGACTATATTGTCACTCTTTCATTTACAAGCGCGCAACGTCACGTTCGTTCCGTGACGTCATGATAAACAAAGACGTCGGACATCTTGATAGACGTCGTGTAGACGCAGGTAAGTCGAAGTAAATAACCGATCAACCACCAGCTCATTTAGAATAGGAAAACCTCACCCTCGGGCACGGAATTGCAACCGGTGACTCTTATATAAGAAGAAGTCCGTCAGATCACGTGGTAAGGTGACGGATTATCACTAGTCACATGACCAGGTGACCGATTATCGCTGTTTATCAGGCACCCCGTTAACAGGCAGATTTTGCCGGAAGTGACTGGATAAATTACGATACTGCAAACGAATTCAAAGTGTACAACCTTTCATATTACATATATGTTGTACACGATCACAACATGAAAAAGGGTTATTTTTTACTTTTTACGCTTTCAATGGACGTCTTGAAATGTCCCTATTACTGTAGGTGGGTGAACGAGCCTGGTGGACTCTGGGACAAAATTGGGGGAATTGGTAGTGCATTCGAACGCGCATACACTTAACCTCCTTAAGCGGCCATTAAGTCCTTCCCCGGGGTCGAAGTGTTGTTCGTGTGCTGAAAATGACGGGAATTTTGACTTGTTACGCGATCAATACAGCCATATTCTGATCTGCTTCCGCGCTAGGTTGACCCAGTCTTCGGAATTGTTAGTGGTCGAGCAAATGAAGGGGGATTGGTAGGATATAATAACGTGCTTGCACTTGACCTCCTGAAAGGGCTTATCAAATCCCTTCCGGTGGTCGAAGTTTCGCCTGGAAACAGTGAGTTTTTTTTTACTTCGTTCGCATTCTATTACGAAGTAGAACATCCTCTTATGTCGTGTACACAGGCCCTCTATGCCGATAAGATCGGTGAATAAATGATGATTTTATGGGCATTATTGTATTCCCTACCGTTGGACAATTTTGGCTGCACTAATTCACCTTGAGGTTATAAGAGTATGATATTTTTTCGGGACCATAAAATCGCATAGAGGGCCTGTGGTCGTGTATACATGTAATAGGTTCATTCTATATGTTGCTAACCAGAAAATACCATGAATAATTGCTGCTTCGATAATAATTATTTCATTCTTCTGTAACAGCAATTTGGATGGTTGGTGTATATATCGTTAAAGGAGAGGTTCTGAGACGTTGCAACTGCCGTTTCCTACTTTTTACCTGCGTCCTGCATCCATAACCAATAATCATCCATAAGGTTGCACCGGTCGTCAATTTACACATATACATGTACTGTGATTGCTCGAAGAGCAAACATGATTAAATATTCTATCCCGCCCCCTTACCCTTGCAAAAACATTATTTCTAGATATGTCAGACTGAATCTGGACCCTTGTGTTTCAAAGATTTTAAGACAAAAAAGGCTGATATCAGCCTAAAGGGGAAGAATCACAGGTCTGCTGACGCCGCATAATTCAAGATGCTAACTCAAAGCCAGAGGTCACCAGCCAGGTATGCAGGGTGAATCAGGCCCGGAATTACAACCAATACTTACACTCAGCACTCAAATATTGAAAATGTAATATCTAGATGATGAAAATGTTTAAAATTGTTACATAAGTGTTGAAAATCACATTTCATACATTTTCTTTGTTATTTTGTACTACTTATGAGGTACAAAATGTACACATTTAATTATCGAATCAGAGTTGCACACTCAGACTGATAAATTAGTTATAGCTTACAAATACACTAAATTTGCACTAGGAAGTCAGCCATAAATAATATTAAGTACCAACTATCTTTATTGCAACTTATTGGTCTCAAAAAATGGCGCTATGAACCTCAAAAGATGAAATTCAATATTTGAGGTGCAAGTATTGTTTGATGCTGATGACCAGCACTTTGACCGTTAGTCGATTCTGCTAACAAACAACACACTATGTACAAGCTTGCTTAAAATAGAATCAGACATGCAACCATCAACTGTGAACATGAAGAGGTACATTGTTGACATAGGGGGTTCCAAAATTGCACTTGGTGATATACCTTAGGATCTTCTGTGGACGCAGGTTGTAAAACCTCTATATCCTTTCCGCTACCATAGCGTACTAATGCAGACTCGCCGGGATGGCCATTTCGGCCTTCCGTAGTTTTCGACCTAAATGCCCAAATTCGGGAATTTTGCTGTCATGGGTACACAGGCATCCCAGGCTACAGGATATTACGGGCCCAATGTCATGCGCGGGTTTTTGGGCCCGCTAGACCCCTTAAAAGAGGGCTTTGAATGTAGATTTTACAAAACTGAAATTACTGGTCCAACCCGCCATTGCGGTACGATCCCCTGTGGAATTGCATTTACATTTAGCGCCAAAAAGTTTTTATTTTTCTATAGCAGGAATATAAGGCTAGACAAAGGGGTCAGGATCAATGCCCTAAATGGGGCAAAAAGTAGGCCTGTCAAGCTAAAAAAAAAAAAAAAAAAGAAGTTTTTCGCGCAAGGGTCACCGTCACATCGTCATTTCCGGTGACCTTTAGTCGAAATGTTGACGATTTTTTCTACTTTCGGTTTGGGGAAGGTGTGTAGCATCCGGATGTATCGAGTTTTTATCAGTGCTGCAAGTCAATAGTGTCTCAGGGACGGGGTATAGGAACCATATGAATTTCTCATAACCCCCCAAAAAAATCGTGGTAGCGGAAAGGATATCCACCTCTTCTTCTTGTGTATTTGTCTTGTGGCATCTTGCACTTGTGAATGTAAGATCTACTTTATGGTTGAATTTCAGTTCTTAGTATACTCAGATTCATTCAATATATATAGATAATGATGTACATGTACAACAAATCAACTCGATGTTTCACAAATTTATTCATGTGATGAAATAACAGTTACAACAAAAGTGAAAAGGCAACAAGAGATATCACTGGGTGTGATGAATACTCCCAGATACTGCTTGAAAAAGTTACCAAAGCACAAAGGTCCAAAGTATGTTGTTTTGCACACCTTTGTCTTGGTTTGGTAACGATGAATCCTTCAAAGTTTTGTTTAAAGGTAATCATAATCATAGCCGATCTGACCATTGTGCGTCAACGATATGTACAACTAGGCTTGGTACTTATAGTCATGCCAAGTTTTGGGGAAATTTAATTGAAGGTTACAGAAAATGATATGGACCACTGCACTACTGAGCCTTGGGAAATTTCACTGAAATCTGATCAGAAAGTAGTGAATAATTGTGCACCGACCAACAAGAGCACAGCTTATGTGTGTTGGATGCTCGACTTTATTATTCTTGACAACACACTAACTTAGTCAGGGTAATAACCATAAAACATTCAAGGTAGTACACTCATTGACTTAATAAATGCACACATATTGAGGTGGCAACATGTTATTAGATGCAATGTATGAACAAACTTTTAAGGCATTAACAGAACAGAACAGAACAGAACATTTTATTTTCAGACTTGAGCTGTACAGCTCATCATCATACATAATAAATACATGCATAAATAAACTTGACAGGTGAAGAGAATATGAAATTTAGAATAAGGACACAGAAAATTAACACATGGAAAACAAAATATTTGGAAATTAAAATTTAACGTTACTTGTAAAACAAGAGGGCCATTGACCATTAAGCGCAAAAAATGTGACATCTAGTGTTAATAAGGTTTTTCTTTGATATGACCCTGTAACCTAGTTATTGACCCCATATGAGCCAGTTGGGAATATTACCAAGACAAACGTTGTAACCAAGTGTTATCAATCTTAAGTGAAAAATATGACATCTAGAGAGCTAACACGTTTATTTTTTGGTACAAACATTTTAAATCATTGATACAACCTCAAGATATAAGAAGCCCAGAGCTACTAAAACATATCTGTTACAAGTGTTATGCTCAAGAACAACAAGGTATTAAATTAAGTTATTAACAAATTGAAAACAAAAAAGTCTGTTCTTCATAGTATGTTCTATATACTTGATAATTATGAACAGTTACTAAAGATTTGTCTTCAAGAGAAAATGTTTTCCACATTATCACTGTGGCAAGACAGGCCTAACAGCAGCATAACAATATCTCTAGGAGTAGAACATACTCTCTGCCTAAGCTACCAATGTTGCGTAATCAATTAGATACTGCCAACTGGCAACTATTAAATGTTTTAAACTTTTCTTCTCCCAGTCAAGCCACCAATTTGATTGATCTCCTTTCACTATGACAGGCTCCACGTAATAGGCAGTCAGGTCCTTTTCTGTTATGTCAACCTTTGGTGATTCCTCAACCGTTGTTGCAATATATTACTAAAAATATCACACAATGATTCACATGAAGGTCCAGGATTTATTGAAGGAAATGGATCACAAGATATGCTAAAACACTTGTTTTCATCACTATCACCTGAGATCAATAACAGTTACTGAAGAAGCAGTGTTGTTCCATCTTTCTTTGTCGAATAAGGTCCAAGGTCAGATTGGGCTACATCTTATTTCTCCTCCTTGATCTGACAAGAAAACAATAGTGTTAATGGAACTTTGAAGTGTTTTGGTTATTTTCATTTGTGATATTATGTACTAGCACGAAGTTTAATTTAAATTAACGTGCGTGGTACTAGCAGTATTTCAAACACATTCAATAAGGCAACTATCATAACATACAGGGGCTATAGGTATCCTTGTTTGAAACAGCAAATACGCTGTTGTTTTAACTGCTTGCCAGTTAAGTTAGAACAATACTGACCTCCAAATCAATAGGGGTCATGTAAAGTTTGAAGATCCCAAGGCAAAGTGTTCTTGAGTTATTGAACGGAAACCATTTGGTTTACCGACAGACCAACATGTGCAAAGCAATATACCCCCACATCAAAGATGGAGGGCATAACAATCCGCCATTTTTTACACAATCATTTCATTAATGGAATAAAATTATTGTGCCGACGGATATATATGAGCAAATTACACATTTGACAGAACAGTGGAGCCTCTTCTGTGCAGACCTCCTGAGAGCAATAACCTCTCTTTAGCCACATCATCATTTTGTTACATATCGTAACCATTGACTGTCAAGTTCACATGAGTCCAGAGCAACAGCCTCACCTTTCCTGACGAACAATAGAATTTAAAAACAAGCCAAACTTTATGTTTCCCAGAGGGTGTTTCTCCAAAGATGTTGTATTGTGTTTGAAAACACCATTTATTCTAGCTTGTAATAAATTAGTTACAACCTATGTAACCAAACTTTCAGTCACAAAATAATCTAAAATTATTTTATCAGTTTTAAATGTATTGTTAGTCATTATATGACAATAATGAATGGGCATCTCAGCAGGTTGTACTGTATTTGAAAACCATGGTTTATTTTAGTTTGTCAAAAACAATTAGTACTACACAGCCAACCTATGTGTGTGAGAGCAGTCTGTGTATGTGAGGAGTATGTGTATGTGAGCAGTAAGTGTATGTGAGCAGTATGTGTATGTGAGCAGTATGTGTGTGTGAGCGGTAAGAGCAGGTGAGCAGTATGTGTATGTGAGCAGTATGTCTGTGTGAGCAGAAACAGTATGTGTGCAGTATGTGTAAGTGTTTGTGTTTGTTAAAAAGTATAAATCAGTGGGCGATAAATCAACATCATAGCTTCTGACTATATAAACCAAGCCAAACTTTATGTTTCCCAGAGGGTGTTTCTCCAAAGTTTCTTCAAACACAATACAACATCTTTGGATAAACACCCTCTGGGAAACATAAAGTTTGGCTTGTGTTTAAATTCTTATCATGGATGTAGCTCTAGTGTCCATGTTATTATAAAGATTCCTTAGTGTAACATATATTTTGGGACACCCTGTATATAGTCAGAAGCTATTATGTTGATTTATCGCCCACTGATTAATACTTTTTAAGTGGCCCTCGTAAATGATTAAGGAATTAGTGATATGAATCATTAATATATAAGACATAAATAGTTAAACAGAAATCGTGCCAGTGATTATTATTATTATTGTTTTTTGTTTGCTGCCATTTTTAACTCATGAAGGTTTCAAATTTTATTTATTTAAGCAACCGTGAAAACAATTCGATCTCGTTCTCGGAGTTCCAGTTAGCTCTTACCTAAGTTAGCTCGTACCTTAGTTAGTTCGTATCTTACTTTCGGTTAGCTCGTACCGGAGTAAACTCGTACTAGTATTATGTTTTTCTTAATATTATTATATATATATACGGAATATCACTGCAGTGTGTTGATCCGTTGGGCCGTATTACCTCGAGTTGCTTGTGTAATGCCGTATCTCACGAGACCGCTAGGTCGAGTGAGATGCGGTATGGCGCAAGCAACGAGAGGTAATACGGCTTAACGGATCAAGACCACTGCAGTAATATTCCTTTTATTATATACCTTTAAAAGTAAAAAAGCGCTTTTACGCGCGAAAATGCATTTGATGTGTGTACATTGACGTCATGAACGTCGGCATATTTTCGGCATATAACGCGACCCCCATTCATAAAAAGGCAATTGTTTACGTCGTGACGTCATTGACGTTGGCATATGTTCGGCATATGACACGTCAGACATGCATGATACGGATTCGGAAAACCAGACATGTATGATACGGAAAATGCAAATTCTTAATATATTGTACTATATTCCTTATTTGGGTGTTTAAACTGTCGTTGAATTGTGTTCTTTTAATGTATGAGGACTATTAACATTTTGCTTGTGTGTGCTATCAACATGCGGTTACCGAGAACTAAATGAACACATGCTTTCAAATGAAGTGCTTTCATTTATCAGTTATCAAAATTAATAACAGCATATAAAAGCATCTATTGGTATAATTTAGAAGATAAAATACACTGACATTTGATAGACTGTTCCTGCCTCCGCCGAGGTATAAAAATAGCCCCCATCAGATTTCTCCTTGAGATGCTTCGGAATATCTGTCCAATCTTCATTCTATCAACAAGTGTCTCATGGGTGAAACTTAATAATTTAAAAGTTGGCAGAAATGTTTACTACATCAATTTTTGACATAATTATTCAGGTCAAAATTACATGATACATATGTTTGAAACTTTGCACAGTCTAATTAAAACAAAACATATGCGTCTTCCAAATATTCAACTGCCTGATACAATTTTCCGCCGTACAAACATTCAACTTGTTGACATATTTTCGTTCAGATGTGTGTTGGGCATTGTGCCGTTTGAATCTGTTGTCAGCTGTTTCAGTTGAGTGCTGTCTTCTCTGTCCGAATTTTCATTATCTTTTTGTACCTGTATTTTGAATTCTGAAGACAGGAATACTCTTATGGTATACCCACGTACGTCCGGCATGCATTGACTCGATCAATGTTTACAACATCATTTGGATTTGTCAGCTTTAAAATAGCTCAAAATAATGCCGCTACAAAACCGTTGATTTGAACTAAATTGCAAATATAACAAACAATGAGTGTACATGGTACTCGACAGATTAATATACCCGACTGAATTGAAACGTTTTGATTATAGAGTGCCATCATGAAATTATCGGATGTTTACCTCTGTTCAAATATAAGTGGGGCACCTCTCGTATAATTTATAAAAGGCACATACATGTTTTGTACAAAGTCATGGTACAAAATACTTGATTAAGATGCAAAATTCATTTAACATTTAAAACTGTTCGGTAAGCCAATTTAATCAAGTTGAGAAAATTCTTTAAAGCTAATCTTGTCTCGCTAGTATATTAAATGTAAATACATTGTATTCGTCTACAAGGATGGTGGTAGTTTCCAACTCGTCTAATTATAAAAAGTAATTAATTAGACGAAATATATATTAATAACTCGTAACAGCAATATGCCACGTTAAATCTTAATAAGGTTCGTAATCAATGTAGTAATACATGTTCCGAAAATGCATACTCAATTAATGTGTGGAGAATATATACTAAATTATTACCCGCCTGTAGTAATTAGGCAAATATCAACGTCGATTCACCGTGAGGTCTAACAGCGTGCAAATCTTCTACCCAATTAGGAAGCAGTATTTATTGATATACCAGTGAATTAATCACGATTAAGCGTTCATGTTCGTAATACTTAAATAAATAACTAGGCATGTGAAAGACAAATCGAGATTTATTCACTGGTACGAAAGGTGTCCAACTTAACATTTTAACAGAGTGGAACATATGCGCATATGGATAAACCCATTTTATAACACTAGTTCTGTGTTTCGTTAATTTAGATGTCAATACACGACAGTGTCGGACAAGGAGGTGATAATATCGGCCCGACAAATTAACAATTACCTCGAGGGCTTCATCCCGAGGGTAAATATATTCCGGGCGGATAATGACCTCACGACCAGGCTCTGAAGTGTATTAAAGTCTTTAATATAATTGTTCTTTTTCAAAATATCTACGGAGAACAAATCAAGTAAATATTACCGATGTAGATCTACAATATGGGTGCAACCAATAAAATGCACTCAGTGTCAATAAAGTTGTTATAAAAATCTTACAATCTAGACAGCGTATGTCATTTTGGCTCCAACGTGACGTCACGTTTACAGGGATAATGTAGCGTGTGCCCGTTCAACCGGTCCGATTATGATTAGGAGATTGTAGCCCGTGCGGGCAGGTGATAATTAAGCGCGTGATGGCCATAATCAGCCACAAATAAGCTCATTTTTGTTACAACATATAATAACAAGTATATTAATATTCAATAAACACTAAAACGCAATATACAGCACTTGACACAGCATCAAAAGTGATAAAAAAGCAACATGAGAAGAAAATCTATGATCTGAAAATGTCCGATATTGACATCGCCCACATACTAACAAATATTTAGTTACAAAATTGTTTACGCCATAAAATTGAATGAAGTTAGTTTGAAGACTAAATTTTGGGTTGAATTCCTCAAAACTAAGTAAGTTACCCTCCTCATTCACAAGATCTCCTATTGTTTGTACTCCAGCGTCAAACCAGGTTTTATAAAATATACCATTTTTTCCTACCAATATGTAAGGGTTATAAAATAATGGATAAACTAATAAATCTCTTTCCTTAAATGGCTGATGTTCATTGTACGCTACTAATGCTTTAAAAACATCTTTCCAAAATGAGTTTTTTTATTTTATTTCCTATAAGTAGGGCATTGCGTGCTACATTTTATTAGTTGATCAATGTTAAATAGTGTACTTGCAATGTTTATCCATTTACTATTTGTTTGTAAAATTGTCCTTATCCAAGCTATTTTCAAGGAAAATATCAATGCATTTATATCCACCATTCCCAGCCCACCGCGTGAATAATGTTGTTTCAAAACTTCTTTCTTTGTTCTAGCTTTACCCTGCCAAACGAAGTTAGAGAAGGTATCATTTAACTTTTTTATAGTTTCACACAGAGGATTAGGAAGGGATGTAAACAAGTGATTCAAAAGACAGAGTACTAAAAATTATCAAGATTCTTCCAATTGGTGTTAAGTTTCTTCGCTTCCAATTTGCTAATATTTTATTCATTTTAAGTATTTTATTTGTATGATTTAGTTCTATCATTTTTTTCAAGATCTACGTGAAATTTTATTCCTAACATCTCAAAACTACTTTGATTCCAAGACAGTTTCCATTTTGTTTTTATGGTATTAGAGCTATATTTTTGTTTACCTATCCAAACCACTTCAGTTTTATCGAAATTAACTTTGAGTCCAGAGAGATACGTGTAATCTGACAACACTTTTAAGGTTTCGTTGAGCGATTCTGAAGAGCCGTCAAGGATAATTGTTGTGTCATCAGCAAATTGTGACAATTTGTGTTCTACGTCATTCACTTTTATACCTTTGATACTTTTATATGATCTAATTTTCAAGGACAAAATCTCAGCACATAATACATGTATAAAGATGTAACAGCTTAAAGGGTCACCCTGACGACAACCACGTTGTATTTGAAAAAAATCGGATAAAAATCCACATTGTGTAATTGCTGAAACACTATTTTTATATAATATATTGAACCACTTTTTTATGTATTTTCCTAAGTTAAACAAGGTTAGAGTTTTCTGTACAAATTCCCAAGATAAAGAATCGAATGCTTTTTCAAAATCAATTAATAATAATAAATCAGGAATATCGTTTATTTCAGTATGTTTCATTAAATCATATATTAGCCTTGTATTTTCTCAAATAAATCTATTTTTTATAAAACCTGTCTGGTCAGTATTTATTAATCTGTTCGCAATGAATCTTATAAACACAGTTTCAAAGTGTAATTGGTCGCCAGTTACTCAGAAGTTGTATTGGTTTTTCTCCCTTTGGGATGCATGTTATAATTCCTTGTGTTTGTGTGATCGTTAATGAATTCGATATGAAAGCATCGCGTAGTGACCTACAAACAAAAGCACCAATATTGTTCCAAAATACCTTATAAAAGTCAGCACTGAACCCTGACGTCTAATGTAATTTAACCTTCTATCGAGTTTGATTCTTCATCTGTTAATTTAGGAATATCTACGTTATGTATAAAGTTGTTAAAACTGTCCAAATCTATCTTCTTTTGTTTTTTAGAGTAAAGTGATGTTTCGTTCAGTATATCCTTTTGATCTGTTAATTCAGTTCCATCGACTTTGACAAGTCTGTTGATAGTTTTTGATGTATAGTTATACTTTTCTAAATTACAAAATAATTTGCTAGGCTTTTCACCATTTATGACCCAATCAACTTTCGACCTCACCATGTAACCTTTTAGTTTATTATAAACCTAGCAATGTATTGTCACGAATACAGGCCAAATCGCACAGTGGAATATAACGCGACAGGTTGCATTTTTCGTATCATACATGTCTGGTTTTCCGAATCCGTTTCATGCATGTCTGACGTGTTATATGACGAACATATGTCAACGTCAATTACGTCACGACGTAATCAATTGCCTTTTTATCAATGGGCGTCGCGTTATATGCCGAAAATATGCCGACGTTCATGACGTCAATGTATACACATCAAACCTATTTTTGCGCGTAAAAGTGCTTTTTTCACTTTTGAAGGTACAGTCAGGACTCGTTACAACGACACCCGATATACGGACAATTTCGTTATAACGACAGAAATTGGTGGGAACGAATTCTATACAACGTTAATTGTATCCGTTATAACGACATATTCACTTACCGACACCGACAGCAAAAAGATGGGAACGAATCGATTGTTTACACAGTAATTAATACTCGATATACTGACACTATCAAAGGACTATTTTTCACACCTGAACTATTTATCGGCTTCACAAGGTCACCGTCTAAGCAAGAAGCATAATTATGTAATTAAACTTGTGAAAATCATCTTAATTGCTCTCATTATAATAGTGGAACCTTTCACAGTCGAATAATAGTTTGTGTACTACGGCTCGGGCATTTGTAATCAAGGGGGATAAGCGAAGTCATCGCATTTATTCGTATTTTAGAAACCCTAGGGTTCACGAAATAAACGATGTTAATCGAGATTCCTAGACTTGATTTATTCATTCATCAATTATTAAAGACGATAGGGTAAAATTTGTAACAATGAATTACCAAATTATTCTCTAGAGTTTTAGATTTTATAGTTTACCGTAGTAGTATTCGGACATCTAAATTCGGACGCACTTTATTTGGAGCTCTCAAAACATTGTATTCTATTTTAAATATTATTTTATGTAATTATGATAATTTCAATCTGCTGATTTTGCCAATTATGTTAATTATGTCAATTTTATGACATAATAATGTATATGTTAATCATTAATTGATTTCTATGAAACAATCTCCCAATCAAAATTCTCGTCACAAGTGAAATTCAGTATAATGACAAATTCTTTATAACGGCATTTTGATCGTGAACAAACAGTGTCGTTATATCGAGATCTGACTGTATATAATAAAAGGAATATTACTGCAGTGGTGTTGATCCGTTAAGCCGTATTACCTCTCGTTGCTTGCGCCATACCGCATCTCACTCGACCTAGCGGTCTCGTGAGATACGGCATTACACAAGCAACTCGAGGTAATACGGCCTAACGAATCAATACACTGCAGTGATATTCCGTATTTATTGTCCTGAATATTTTTTAGTTCGGTCTTTAATTGGTTCAAAGTCCCTAAATTATTTTCTTGCAAATTATTTCTAGATTCTAGATTTTCTTTTTTAAATTTATTTCATTTTGATTTGTAATTTTCTTTTTATATGAGCTATAAGAAATAGACTTTCTGCGTATTTCCATCAGTAAGGTTTCCAAAAAAAATTGGTAATTTATTGTAAATTGTATGTCCGAGAGGGGATTATCAAGAATTGTATCGATATTGTCGACTGGCAGAGCATATTGTCTTATAGTTTTATTTATTGTTTCATTGATTGCATTCAAGTAGTCCATATCGCTTAGAAGTGAATTATTATGTTTCCAAAGTCCACATTTATGTTTAAACTTTGAAAAGTTGAGTTTCGGGATTATTATTGAATGATCTGATCGAAAATTTGGTTTGATTAGTGTATCAGAAACAATTTTTAGTAGAAGAGGGGATATTAAAAAAGAAATCTAGTCTGGCCTGTTGTAATGGGTTAGTTCTACGCCATGTATATCTTTTTGTATCAGTATGTTATATCTGAAAGGATCTGTAAGTTCATTGATTTCCTTTAGTAGTGCTAAACGCGAGAGTTTATTATCTATATGTTTATAATTATAGTAGTCTAACTCAGGGTCTAGTACTAGGTTGAAATCACCACATAAGATATAGTTTTATTTTCCATACTATCAATTATGACAAAAATATTTTCATAGAAAGATGGTGTGTCACTATTTGGTCCATATAGACGCTAAAGTCAGTCTAGTTCCCCCCACATTAAGATCAAGTATATAAAGGATATTACATGAGTGTCTTTCCATATTGAATTTATTAAACGAGTTTAATAAAATAATAAAATGCGAGGCTCTGCCGAGCATTTTATCGATTTTTTTGAACGAGTTTAATAAATTCAATGTGGAAAATAACAAATGTAATGTTCTTTTTATCACATGTTAGCCTTTTCCGGCCAAAACATAAAATAGCTACGTATTTTTCACTAAAATAAACGCGCAACTTTGACGACGTCGCCTATACTTTAAATGACGTCACGTGATAGCTTTATTACACTAGTGTATTATCAAAAATAAATAATGGCTTTATTACGCTACCGCGACGTCAAACATGTGATAAAACATAGTTTCCATCTTTGTCACACATGGTTTTATGAATTTTATATTCTATTTTTTTTCGAAAAGAGTATCGCTACGCCTCCTTAATTGGAGGAGCAGCTGCTTAAAATACACTCTGATCCCCATTCGGTATAAATATCTTGCAGTTGATCATTGTTAAAGTGGGTATCTTGCAAACACAAAATGTCACAATTTGATTCTTTTAAAGTATTGCAAAACCTGTAGTCTCTTAAATGTTGAAAGGCCTCTACAGTTTAAAGTTAAAATAGGAATAACACCCATATTTGAAATCGTTTTGAAGATTTTGTGAGGTATATATAAATTAAATAACTCAGTAATCTTAGAAGAACCCTATCAAACTCAAATTTGTGGGGTGACAATTGGTGATTTTTTGGGGTGAGGTGACAACTCAAGTAGAACAAGTAATGTTATATACCAAAATGTTCGCCTATGACTGTACTATATGGAACTGCCGGCATAAATTGTCAACGCGTGGTGCGGACACGGAAAACCAAGATGGTGTCCAAGATGGCCGCCATAATTTACACATACACTTAAAATTCTATGTTCTCATGCATTTTTTTTATTTATGTATGTAGTCACAAATATTTGCTTGGATATTATTCATTTGATAATGTACATCAAATGGACATACAAGACTGACCACTTTGAGGTCAAGGTCATGGTCATTTCAAGGTCAAATTACGAAAAAAAGCTGAAAAAATGATGTTTCCTCACTTGTTTTCTTGTTTTAGCAGATGTTTTATATTCAAGTTGATATTAAAAGTGATAAAAGTGTTGGTAAGCACATATTCTCTTATTATTAGTTGAATTTTCAGTTCAAAATATTGAAACTTTGTCAAAACTGACATTATTATGCATGTACATGTTGGACGAGATGGCATTCTTAGATTGCTGCTTCCCTATTTAAAATTTTAGTATTGAACTATTGACACTATTATTTCTAATGGTACGATTAAATGTTTGTCTAAACAAAATAACTTTGTATTGTACTCCAGATGGACTTGAAAAATGACCAATCAAGGTCAAGGTCAATGTCATTTCAAGGTCAAACTATCAAAAATACCTGAAAGTTTGATCTTTCATTGCATTTTTTCTTATTATGAAATTTGGTGAACATAATATTTCGTTGTAGATCATTGATGTGATCAGAGTTCTTTCATTAAAAATAATAATTTATACTGAACTCCTATATGTGGCATCTCAGACCATATGGGGTACATAACACTGTCAAGTACAACCATCCCATGCCATAATGGGTACTCACTACTATGTGTTAAAGTCATACTAAGTCCTAAGGGTACTATATACAAAGTACAGTCAAACCAAATCATCACCATCACATACCAGGCCAGAATGGGTTCTAACCACCAACAAGTACATTCTGTAAACAATGGAGTACATGTCATGTTCTTACAACTGCCCATAACAACCATTCCTATCGAGTTCTCAATGCCACTAGCTATACCTGAGGCTCAATGGGGTACTTACAACCACAGTTGGAGTAGAGCCAATCAAGGCCATATTGGTTAATAACCACCATATCAGTCTCGATATGGTACTCACAATCACCGAGCACAGCTGTAAAAGCCCTATGGGTTACTCATTAGTACAAATCACAGTCGTATAAGGCCCAAAGGGGTACTCATCCAAAATAATTACAACTTTCCATGCCCAATAGGGGTGCTCTTAACCAATAAATTACAGCCATACCAGGTCCTATGGGCTACACCCAAGTCACAACAAAAGGGTACAGACATCCAAGGCCCAATCAACACCACCAATAAGCATTGAGTACATTCACACCTGACCCTATGTGGTACTTACCACCGACGATTACAACCATACTATGTTCTAATGGGTACTTGGACCAACTGAGTACAGCCATACCAGGTGCAATACAGCCATCCTAGGCCCTACTGGGTATTTCACCACCACTAATTATGGCGATACTAATCCCTATGGGTTAGTTGCAACCACTAAATACAGCCATACTAGATCCCATGTGGTAATTACCAGCACCAATTACAGCCACCATAGGCACTATGCCCTACTCACAACCACTGTGTATAGCCAGACTATGACTGAGGATACTCGCATCTACTGAGAACAGCCATTCAATGCCCTATTTGGTATTTAACACTGCCTATAGAACAGCCACCCCAGGCCAATTTATTTTCTCACCTCCAAAAGTTCAACCATCACAGGCCAATTTGGAACCCATCACCACCAATTATAGTCATACCAGGTCTTATGGAGTACTCGCCACCACTCAATACAGCCGTCATAGGCCCTATTGGAAACCCACAACCACAGCCAACAACAATCACAGGTTCCATTTGGTACCAACCACCTTGAGTACAGCCACCACAGGCCCTATTGAATATCCTTTACCACAGAAAACAGCCAACCCATGTCTCATTTGGTACCCACAACCTCTGAGCACAGCCATGCCAGGCCCTATTGGATACCCATCACAACAGAGAACAGCCGATCCCAGGCCCCATTTGGTACCCACTATCTCTGAGTACAGTCATCACAGGCCCCTTTGAGCACCCACCCTCATGAATTCCAGCTATCACAGGCCCTATAGAGTATGCACCATTACAGATTTCAGCCATCCCAGTCCCTATTGAGTACCCACCATCTCTGAGCAGTCATCCAAGGCCCTATTGAGTACTCTCCCTCACAGAATTCAGCCATCCCAGGCCCTATTGTGTACCCAGCACCTATGAATACAGTCGCCCAAGGCCCTATTGTGTACTCTCCCTCACAGATTTCAGCCATCCAATGCCCTATTGAGTACCCATCATCACATATTTCAGCCATCCCAAGCCCTATTGAGTACCCATCATCACATATTTCAGCCATCCTAAGCCCTATGTGTACCCACCATCAGATATTTCAGCCATCCTAAGCCCTATGTGTACCCACCATCAGATATTTCAGCCATCCCAAGCCCTATTGTGTACCCACCATCACATATTTCACCCAACCAAAGCCCTATTTTGTACCCACCATCACAGATTTAGCCATCCCATGCCCTATTGAGTACCCACCCTTACAGATTTCAGCCATCCCAAGCTCTAATGGGTACCCACCATCACAGATCTCAGCCATCCCAAGCCCTATTGAGTACCCATCATCATATATTTAAGCCATCCCAAGCCCATTGAAAACCCATCCTCACAGGTTTCACCCATCCCATGCCCTAATGGGTACCCGCCATCATATATTAAGCCATCTCAGGCCCTATTGAGTACCCACCCTCACATATTTCAGCCATCCCAAGCCCTATTATGTACCCACATCACAGATTCCAGTCATCCCAAGCCCTATTGGGTACCCACCATCACAGATTTCAGCCATCCCAAGCCCTATTGTGTGCTCACCATCACATAATGAGCCATCCCAGGCCCTATTGAGTTCCCACCCTCACAGATTTCAGCCATCCCAAGCCCTATTGTGTACCCACGTAACTTATTAAAGCAATACCATACCATACGGAGTACTCCCCCCACACCGAGTGCAGCAATCCTTGGCCTTATTCGAGTAATGACCAACACCAATTATGGCCATTTAAAAGTTTAAGGGGTACAAAGGCAACCACTGAATTCAGCCATACCAGACCCTATGTAATAAACATACTTACCAATACAAATTCAGCCATATCCGGCCATAAGGGATACCTAACCATCACATAGTTCAGCCATCTTAGGCCCAAGAGGTGACTAACCATGTTCAAACGTTTTGTTGAAATTCCCACAGTAGGAGATGATTGGTATATTAAATGGCCTGCCATCTTTAACTGGTTGCAGCAAGTCTGCTTTTTGCTGTGTCTAAATTCCCAATCCCAGAATCTAAAATCCAGCCAAAGTCTATTTCCCGGGATCGGGAATCAAAGGGCCTGTCAAAATCCCGTCCGTTGGGAATTGTTTTCTGTCTAAAGTCCATTGTATGCCCGCCACTCCCCCACCCTGGGGCAAAATATTGATAGGTGCATTATTATATATAATAACTGTCTAATATGTAATAATGTTGTCAAACCATTAACAATAACACTGTCAAATATAGAGATTCAACGATCAAGGAAAAACCATTCACGGCTACAATATTGTACATTACGTAGAATCGCTTATGTTCCGTCACAAAATTTAAATAGATTTTCTACTTGCAGTAAATATATATCACTTCTAATGAAATAATTTACACTTAGAATACCTGCTATCACATCTAAAACAAAATACAATGTTCAGCATTCATTTATAATAACAATTTGCGACGAAATATCAAATTTTCAGGTATTTTTGGTAGTTTGACCTTGAAATGACATTGACCTTGACCTTGAGTGGTCATTTTTCAAGTCCATTTGGAGTACAATACAAAGTTAATAATGTTTAGACAAACATTTAATCATACCATTAGAAATAATAGTGTCAATAGTTGAATAATAAAATTTTAAATAG
Source organism: Spisula solida (assembly GCA_947247005.1). Classification (NCBI taxonomy): domain Eukaryota; kingdom Metazoa; phylum Mollusca; class Bivalvia; order Venerida; family Mactridae; genus Spisula; species Spisula solida. Next base: position 13,126,224 of record OX365953.1, on the reverse strand, counting down.
GGAAGCAGCAATCTAAGAATGCCATCTCGTCCAACATGTACATGCATAATAATGTCAGTTTTGACAAAGTTTCAATATTTTGAACTGAAAATTCAACTAATAATAAGAGAATATGTGCTTACCAACACTTTTATCACTTTTAATATCAACTTGAATATAAAACATCTGCTAAAACAAGAAAACAAGTGAGGAAACATCATTTTTTCAGCTTTTTTTCGTAATTTGACCTTGAAATGACCATGACCTTGACCTCAAAGTGGTCAGTCTTGTATGTCCATTTGATGTACATTATCAAATGAATAATTTCCAAGCAAATATTTGTGACTATAAACATAAATAAAAAAATTGCATGAGAACATAGAATTTTAAGTGTATTTGTAAATTATGGCGGCCATCTTGGACGCCATCTTGGATTTCCGTGTCCGCACCACGCTTTGACAATTTATGCCGGCAGTTCCATATAGTACAGACATAGGCGAACATTTTGGTATATAACATTGCTTGTTCTACTTGAGTTGTCACCTACTCTTTAAATAAGCCACTTTTGAGCTGATTGTCACCCCACTAATTAGACAAACAATACAAGAGACATCAGATAAATGCAAATCCAAATACTCTTTGGGAAATAATTAAGGGGTCAATACAAAATACAACCATACAATACTGCAAAAAAAGAAGAAAACCCAAAACAAAATTGAAAAAGATTTAACAAAACGAATAGAAGATTTAAGGACGTTAATCACACAACAACCAAATATAGTGGCCTTAAAGGAAGAACTTAAAAGTAAAACAAGCGAACTAGAAAAACATATAAAGCAACAAAATCTAATAAAAATTAGATTAAAAGCGAAATACATTGATGGGATGGACAAAAATACCAATTATTTTTCTAATCTTGAAAAGAAATGAAAGAAAAATAGTTTCACGTCTAATAATCGATAATATAAACATAGAAAATAAACAAACTATATATCAAGAATGTAAATCGTTCTTTCAAACATCATATCGAAAGGAAACTTTAAATCAAGATGACTCCTTTTTCTGAACCCTTCAAACAAACTTAATGAAGTTCAAAAACGTTCTTGTGAAGGCAAACTAACAGAAAAGGAATGTGCAACCGCCTTGTACAAAATGCAAAACAATAAAAGCCCTGGGTCAGATGGACTTGACCACTGAATTTTATAAAATATTTTGGAACGATATTAAACATTTCTTGGTGAATTCATTAAACTACTCAAATCAATTAACCCAATTACAAAAACAAAGTATTATAACACTGCTACCAAAGCAAGACAAAGATCTTATGAACTTAAATAATTGGAGACCTATTTCTTTACTAAATATTGACTACAAAATAGCATAAAACCCATTGCCAACCGCACTAAATCAGTATTAGAATCCATAATACACAATTCAAACGGGCTTTGTACAAAATAGGTATATTGGTGAAAATATAAGAACGATTTATGATTTATTAGACTTCTCAAATTACGCCAAAAAAAAAAGGCATACTATTCTTTGCAGACTTCGAAAAAGCTTCATCATTTTATCTACAAAACTCTTGACTATTTCAATTTTGGAGAATCTTTTAAACAATGGATAAATACCTTTTATAATGATATGCAAGCATGCATCACAAACAATGGATGTACGTCAGACTTCTTCAAAATCGAGAGAGGAGTAAGACAAGGTTGTCCATTATCTCCTTATTTATTTATTATGTCAATCGAACTACTATCAATATCTGTAAGAAATAACAGTAACGTTATCGGAATCGCAAACGCTAGTGAAGAAATAAAAAATACAATGTTTGCAGACGATGCCAGATTTGCGCTAAAGGGTGACAATGTTTCATGTCTTTCGCCGAACTCATTGACAACTTAGACAAATTCAGGAATATTTCAGGTCTTAAACTCAACACAAAGAAATCCACAGTATTAAGAGTTGGACCATTAAAACACACAAATCGAATATTTTGCAAAATGAAACAATTTAATTGGACTTCCACACAAGCAACGACACTTGGTATAATGTTTACAAATGATGACAAACGAATTTAGCTCAACTTAACAAAGCAAATAGAAAAAAATGAAATCTACTCGAAGGCAAAGGTCAAAACATAACCTTACTCTACTAGAAAAAAATACAGTCATAAAAACATATGCACTACCTAAATTAATATACCCTTTAACCGTTTTAGAAAATCCACCACAAGCTACAATAAATGATATAAGTAAATCACTTCACACCTTTCTTTGGAACAATAAACCAGAACAAATTAGCAGAAATATCATCATTCAAAACTACGAAGCTGGTGGTCTTAAAATGATGGACATAAATTATTTTATCAATAGCTTAAAGTCTGGGTGGGTAAAAAGGCTTATTGATGATCAAAATAAAGGGAATTGGAAACATATTTATACAAAAGAATTGAACAAATCTGGAGGCGAATTATTGATCGAGAGTAACATGTCGGAAAAAGAAATTAAACGCAGTTTTAGAAATACTTTTCTCAAAGATGTGATCTTATGTAAAACAAAACAATGATCAAACCAATAAGATAAATGAAATCCTCTGGATTAACCAACGGATAACCACAAACAGCAACACACTATTTAACAAAAATTGGTACAGAAATGGAATTAAATATTTAAAACATATGTACAAAACAGAGGAAATACAAAATGAATATGATATACCCAATTATGATCATCTTAAATAAGGTAAGGAGTATATCATTGGTAAGGAGTATACCAACACACTGGAAAAAATAATACATAAATAGTTCCGAAAACGAAGATAGCGAACCAGAAGCACTTGTAAACAGACTTAAAATTTGCAAAAAGCCAACTATGACACTTGTCTGAAATACGCTCAACAAAATAAGATAGACAAAGCTGAACTTTGACTGGATATACACATATTAATACCAATTAGATCAACAATCGAATCAAAACTACGAGAATTTCAGTATAAATATCTAAAATTTATTGTACCAACAAATCAAATCCTTCTTAAATGTGGTTATGTGGAATCAAGTATTTTGGAATATATTCTCTTTATTTCTACAGCAAAATAATATAAATGTTCGTCTAAATTACCAAATAGTATCATTAGATATAATACCATCAAATATTAATAGTATTCTTAATTATCTAATTATTCTTGGAAAATACTTTTTATTCAAATGCAAACTAGAAAATTCACTACCATTGTTTCTTAAACTCATTCAGTTTCTACAAGGTCGTAAAAATACTGAAAAACATAGCTTTCAAGAAAGGAAAACTACCATCACACTATAAGAAATGGAATTTGATAACCATATACAACAACGTAACATGATCAGAAAATTATCTCTCTCTCCCCTCCCTCTCTCCCCTCTCTCCCCTCCCCCTCTCTCTCTCTCTTTTCTCTCTATTCTTTATTCATCTCGTTTTGACTAGCGTTATCTTGTCCCACCTACTAGTATCTCATTCTTGCTCTACTAAAATACGCATATGCACCTACACACACATACACACACATGTAGACAGAAAATAATAAAAGACACTTTTTAAATAACAATTTAGTTATCTCAGTTTAATATATTTTACTTTGTAGCATCTAATTTAAAAAGTTTCAACCAAAAAGTATCACATTTTGGGCAACCCTATTAATAATATATTTAATGAAACTACTAGAAAATCACACCTAACAATATTTTAGTACAACTTATATTTTGTCACATTATGATTGTATGTATTACATTTGTACAATGTCATTTACGTATACAAATATAGAAATAAACGAATGGGTCCTCAAACATGAAAAACGCAATATACCAGTAATACGTATGCCCTGTAGCATCCAGTTTCGTAATAAAAACCAGAATTGTAATAATTATTACAAAACTGGTTGAGATGACAAAAATGTAATAATGCTCTTTTGCAACCACTTTTGTTATAAAAACCAGAATTGCAGTTCAATGTCTCAAATTTTCAACGTATGCTGATGATTCAGAAATACAAACAAATTCGAAGCAAACAAGTTTATAAAAAACGTAATACAGTAGAAATTCGATGCCTCGAACTACCTTCGGACCGGGATGATAGTTCGAGGCATCTAGGGTGTTCGACGCATCTATGGTATCCAAGAATATGTATGGGTATGAGTTCGAACTGATGTCGGTATGTGTAAATTTACAAATCGTGTGTGTATATTGCATAATTTACGTGTATAACTAATATAGGTCTATATTTTTTTAAAATTTTATTGATAACAATAATCTGGGACGAGAATACACGTATATATTCTTCCCAGCAATAATGAATCAATATAGTTTGACCAAATTGACATGAAATCAGACTTATCTCCTACAAGCTCTTCAAGTGTTCACGCGTGTACGGTTTCTCGTTTAACAGCATATTTATATCCGAGTATAACAATTAAGCTGCGAGCCACATAATATCATCATGTCCTGGGTTAAAGTTCGACTCTCGTCCCAGCTACAAATCAATAAATGGAAATGTAACGGACTCTTTTGACAAACTTTGAAAAATGATTTTTTTTATTACGATTTATTTAAAAATAAATCGGTTACAACTTCCTGGACGACCTTCATTAACCATTTAATGGATTTAGAACACCAATTGTTTGGTACAGTAATTATCACAACTTCTCGCCGTCTACCCGCGTTCGAACAAAGGATTTCAACAGTCAATGAAAGGTGCGAAAACTTGTATTGTTCGACTCATCTACGGGTAAATCATAGCAAGGGACCGTCCAATTAGTTCGAGTGTTCGACCTAGATACTGTTCGAGTCATCTACTGTTTACCATATGAATATTGAAGGAATTTCGACGGGACCGAAGAACTAGTTCGAGGCATCTAGGGTGTTCGAGGCAAGTACTGTTCGAGGCATCGAAGTACTACTGTATTTCATAGGACTTTTTCGAGAGCTTATGATGGAATGTAGATAATGAAAATGTAGAAAATCTTTGTGTTGCCATTAGTTTGAGGTCGAACTTAATTTTCAGCTAAAATGACTGGCCTATATATTGCATGACATTGCATTATTGGTTATAGGCCGTTGTTGACAACTGGACCGTCACTAATCGAACATCGTATTACAAACTTTACCAACAATTTTGTAGTATAAACCAAAATTGTACAGAACAGAACATACTAGTACCTTTTATTTTTGTTTAAAAATATGTGTACTAATATACGTACATGAATTCATACAGTATGGTATTGTACAATGGCGGGGTTGTGGGGATGGTGCAATTTTAAAACGAGTTACAATAACAATACGGCAAAGGTGATCATTCTAATAACATTACATATATGCAATGTTAAGATGATATCGAGAATTGAACATTTATATGTCGAAATAAGTATTTCGGCAGAGCCTCGCATTTAATTATTTTATTCAACTCGTTTAATAAATTCAATATGGAAAGACACTCATGTAATATCCTCTATTTTCATGAAGCAGTGCAGTGATTATCAGATTAATAAAGTCAAGCGATCTGAAAAATAATAGTCCAGTTCAATCAAGCCATTCCAAGTGCAATTACATTAATTAAAAATAAATACCGTCGAGTAACCTCAAATCGTGATACCCTAGTAATCGTTATAGTGGAACTACTTTCAATATATTTATTGATAGTTTAGTTATGACGTCATTAGCGGGAAAACCGAATGAAGGAATGTCAAAGTTGACCTTCTAATCTATAAATGTAACAAAAAGCACTTCATTAACGTAAGAAATAAGATAATTACCGATCCATCGAAAAATGTGTCAAATTTTGTAATGCCAAATAGTTTCAATCGATTAACATTCAAATCATGCCGAATGATCGATTTTGAATCAATTTTTTAGCCATCGTCTGTTTGTTTACGCTTTTCCACTAAAGGTCATGGTCGAAATGGACTGGTTCCTCAATATGCAAATTAAATCAAGGGAGGCAAATGATGACGATGCCGTAATTCACAATATTATTGCTGATTTCAGTTGTAGATCAGATATTTTCGAACGTCATCGGCACTCAAAATTAATATTTTTTGCTAAATTGTTCGTAGATGCCTGATTTACCTAGCCTACTTCGGATCTAGGTTGTGAAAGCGCGTAGTGATACACATTTCTAGTGCGGTCTTATTTAGTTTCTTAATTATTCGTTTAGATTGAAAATTTGTAACAGATTGCACTTTTAATGGCATACTGAATCTTTTAAGTTTAGAAGTATGCTACGTTCAAGGTGAAAACTCGATCATACGTGATTTTACGACACTAAGTTCAAATGTCACAATTTCAGGTATACGAGTGTTATTTTATGTAAATTATAGTGACGTCATTAAATGGGCTGCATTCACGATAATGGTTGAAAATTGTTGTTGAAACTACTTGTAACTGTTTTCTTAATATTTTGCCTTCATTTTGATAACTTTATAATCTGAAATTGATGTGGAATTGATCATTTATCGCCCGTTATATCCTTAACCTAACGAAACCGGTGACTCCACGGTATTATGAATACATAAAGGATGATATGCGAGAAGCACAAGTTTTAAGAATTAAATAATTTATTTATCTGTCTTAATCTTTTTTGGGTAATAATGTGATAGTATAAAGTTGCCAAAAACGGTAAACTTAACACAATGAATTTAGCTGGTCAAATTATTAGTTATTAAGACTAAATATATCAGAATCTAGACACTTTAATCGGTTGGATCTTACATATACCCTTTGTGGTATGAAACGTGTGTTCAGTTGATTGCTTAGTCAAACATCGTCATGCACATGTCAGTTCTTCTAAGGTGCGTATGTATCAATTGATCATTTTATTGCCCGATCAGGCAATGTTTTGAGCATAAATGAGCAAGTAGTTTTTTATTGGAAAGCATCTACTACATAAATATTTTCCTTTAGAACGAGCACATTGGATATACCAATTCAGAGTTTTATTCGTATAGCTATGAAATAAACGAAACATGCACACAATGATTTATCTCTCGTTACAAATTAAACAATTTACCAAAACTAATACAATTCCAACAATTAAACCAATCCGTAATTAATAAAAAGCAATATGATTTCAAGCAACAGTCGCCAAATTAAGAACAGCTATTATATTACACAAAACCCCTAGGCCTCTCGAAGATTCCAGCATAACCCATGACTACTCGGCCCGGTTCTCTCTCCCAAACTGTCCCAAATCCAGCCTATCATAGACCGCACTTAAATATCAATTCGTGTCATATATGTCGTGTCATCAATACGTGGCCTTTAGTACAAACATTAGTTAGTGTGACATCAAGGCGATAGTTCGATAGTGTTACCTCTACTACCAAGGCGTTAGTAAGTTTGTGTGACATCAAGGCGATCGTTCGTTGGTGTGACCTCTACGACCAATGCGTTAGTTTGTTAGTTAGTGACTCATCTTCTTCCATCTCCCAGGAAATAGCATACGAGTGTGTGGTGTAATATTGACTATTAGACGTGTTGTCAATATTGAATAATGCTCATTTAACGTAGCATTATGGATGATCGTTGTACCATATCCCCACCATTGTCCACTTACCATGAATGCTGACTACTGTAAAGTATAGTCAACATTATGACGCTTATGTGACGAAGCACCATCTGGAACTATGAAGACGAAGATCAACGTCAACCCATACCATGAACATATGCCATAACCATGTCCTCTTATTAGTTGACTGTTAATCGTAGTCAACACCCAATGACGCTATTGTAGACAAGCCATGTGCCATAACCATATAGTCCAGGAGCCAGATTTCAAAAGGGCCCATCTGGTAGAACAAGTCTGTTGGAATTTTTGAATAATATAGACATTCAGGCTTTGGAAAAAGATGGATGCCAGATCTAAAAGTGGTGCAATTTTTTTTAACAGGGGCAACAACTTTTGCTTCTGAACAACTTTACGAAAACACCCGATGTCCTATGTTCTGGTGTGAAGGTTTTGTTTATATATGTATTGCCACATATTTGCATGGATATTGTTCATTTGATAATGTGCATCAAAAAGACATACAATGCGGACCAAATTGAGGTCAAGGTCAAAGTCATTTCAAGGTCAAAGTTTGAAAAATAGCAAAAAATGAATACTTGCTCTCTATTTTTCTAAGTATAGCATGTGTTTTGAATTCAATTAGATTATAAAATGATAGTTGTGTTAGTTAGTACATATTCTCGCATAACAAGCCATTTGTTTGATTAAACATATAATAATATTGTCATAACAGCCATTTTAGGCATTTGCATGTCGGCCGAGATGGAATTCTTATGAAGGTCCCTAATGTGATTTGTTTGTTAACGTATGTAGTGTCGCATATTTACATGAATATTATTTGTGTGATTATATACATCTAATGGACATACACCTAAGACACATTTGAGGTCAATGCCAAGGTCATTTCATTGTCAAAATGAACAAAATAGCTGAGAAAAGTAAAAAAATATATTTCCTATCAATTTTCTTATATTTTTAATTCAATTTGCTTATGGAAATAGTAGCTGTGTTGGTTAGTACATTTTCTCTCACGATAAGCCATTTGTTTGATTAAAAATGTATCATTTTTGAAAAAAACCCAGCCATTTTATGTTTGCCAAGATGGCTTATCGTGAAATATTATGATCTAATGTGATTAGCTTGTTCACATATGCAGTGTCTGATATTTGTATGTATATTATTATTTTGATTATATGCATCAAATGGACATACAGCTTTGACCCATTAAAGTCAGGGTCAATGTCATTTCAAGGTCAATGTGAGAAAATAGCTAAACATTGATATTCCCTCTCTATTTTTCTTATCCTGACATATGTTTTGAATGAAGTTTGGTTAATAAAGTGATAAATATGTTGGTTAGAACATATCGTCCTCTCATTGTATGTTATTTGTTTAATTAGAAATGTTATTAAAATAGCAATTGTTATGTATCAGGGTGTTGACAAAGATGGCATCGCTGCTTTCGTAATATTAATCGTTTTTATTCAATTTACATGTATGTATAATGATATATAATCAAATATTTGTATAGGTATTACGGATAGAATGTTCCCTTAAAGTATTGATATGTTCAATGTCATGTTAGGTCAACAGTACATCATTTATCGTGCGTGCAATTTTGATTTGACTCACTTTGTATGAAGTGGGCTGTACATTAACCTGACTAAACGACCATTTGATGAAGTTCACGAATGTATAGGCCTTTCCCGAAACTAGGTAACCTCCCTTTGAAATTGTCTTTCCTTGACGCCTATGCGCATGCGCCAGATTAATATCTCAACTTCCGGGGTGTCCGTATATCGATTCAATCGTTATTCAGCCATTACTCCTGGCATTAGCGATCCGTTATACTTGAGATAAAAGTACTTTGTTGACGATGGTTTTGCTTTTCTTTTGTCGTCAGTTGAACGAACATGTAGGGAAGTGATTACATGGCCTAAAATTCGTATTGGGATAATGAAGTTTCATTAAGATTTAGATATATTTCTCAGTAAAATATCTTATTCACGAGCGCTTTCAATATTTATAAGTTGAGAAGACAATTCAATAATAATTGTGATTATACAACAATATTATTAAATATGCGTTCAAATATCTTTTTCGGTAACCTTATTAAATACGAATTAATCTACAATATTTTATGAAGATACTCACCAATAAAATTATTTTGACAATCATCCATAACACACGTAGACATAAACTTGCACTTATAAGTGCTAAATAAATCCACCACCACGCAGACATATTATGTCATGCTTATTCACAATAGTGTTCGTGGTATTAAATACCAAAAATAATATTACACTAATTATGTTAGATTTAAACAATAAGTATTTTAATTAAAAGGCTATAATGAGAGAAATTTGTAGCGAAAATGAACGCACTGGTGTTTGCGTTCTGAAAATATTAAATGCCTTATTCATGTATATAGAGAACATTAAATGACAGTCCGGTATTCGTTTGAAGTGCCCCTATAAATCCCCATATTTTCAAAACCAATTAAGTGTCATAAAACCCATAATCTTAATTAGTAATCAGTGGAAAAGACCCCCTGCTATGTAAGTCTGACACATTGTATAATGCAACATATGTCACCGCGGTGGCTATTTAATCTACATATAGATGCATCCCTTCTGATGTAAGATCTGTATAATATCAGCGGGAGATTAATATTAGGGTAATAAAACAGCTATTATCCCGATGACAGTAATTTAAAATGAGGGAGCAAATCAAGATCATATAAAATCCAAGTATTCTTTGGATGAATATATACGTCCGTGCAGACACTTATATACATGTATAGTTTCTGGTACGTTGCGTTCGTTTAAATTCATGTTTTGTACTTCCCGTTTGTTTTGAAGTATTGACAGTTGATTTTTTCGTTCAGTGAAATTAATTTAAATTAACTTTAAACATGCGCAGTCGCAGCACATTTTCTCAGGGATCCTAATAATTTATACTCAAGAAAGATCGAGTCGGGCCACAATTTGCTCAGACGGATCTCAGTAATATATCCTGATCAAATTCCAAGCCCTGCAAACTCTACAGGACAACCAAATTCAAGTGGGTCTGAACTGCCCTCTTGAGCCGCGCATAAATTAATACATGCATTTTGTGACTCATTTGCGGGATTGGGGTTACTATGTGCCAACACCCTATCACACTATTGTTTTTACAAATTCGCGGGTATCTTATACGAATATGCCAACATCTTACAACCACATTGACAATTATATTGTACAATTTCACAAATACCATAATATAAAACTTAACATATATCAAAGTATAAGTACGCTGGAGAGATTGACATTGAATAATTTAATTACTTCACTTTTAAAAAAAAGGAGCACACGAAACACAAAACAGTTTGCTTAATTTTAACAGATACTTTCAAAGATTATTATCGTGACAAGCGAACAAACAATATCCTTCGTATGTTTTCTTTAATTTTTTTGTTTACCGCCGTAGATTCTATACTTTGTTCCGTATAGATTTAATGAATTTTGCAGTATTCTAATGTAATACAGCAGTATAGGATACAAAATTATTTTTTCTAACAGATAATACCAAAAACATAACAAAAAAGACCACTTTTGTAAGCCAAATACTTAAAATAACTGCAATTTGTTCTGTGTTACTATATACCGATCCTATCAGGACACCCCGGAAGTGGAATTATTGAAAACAGGGGAAGTTATCGAGGATTTACCAAGGGAGGTAACCTAGTTTCGGGAAAGGGCTATACACTACTTATACATGTTAAAACAACAACATTTCTGTTTTCGTAAGAGCTGTTGATCATTTATATACACCATTGCCTAAGAGGGGCAATTTATGTTTTTTTGGGGGGGGGGGGGGGGTGTCATGCGTGATGATGCAAACTACACGTATCAATAAATCTAGGTATACATTAGGATGCCCAGACCCTTGAGAAACACATCACCATCTACTATTCGTAGCTAAAAACCCAGAACGGAACACGGAACGGAACAGAATACGTTTTCGCTGCGGTCCTAGATATGTATATTTTGTAAAGCGTAATTTTACATCTATTTTAGATATCCTAAAAATATTATTTTCAAAAGCAGAAAAATAACATTGTAGTAAACATAGTTGCACTATTTTCTTAGCCCATTTAAGGAACCGCTTTACTCCTATGGAGTTAACTTGCTGAAGGGTAAGTATGTACATTCTTTTACTGTGTATTTTGTTTGTATGATAAAAAGAATCTTACATTCGTGTATTTTGTTTGTATGATAAAAAGAATCTTACATTCGTGTATTAAATTAATTAAACTCGTTGCATAAAAATATAAAATGCTCGACAGAGCCTCGCATTTTATCAATTTATTGAACTCGTTTAATAAATTCAATATGGAAAGACACTCATGTAAGATCCCTCTATATATTAATCGTCAAGGACAATCAGTGTTTGCTGCCCTACATGCCAGAGGGCATAACGGGCAGTAAGTAAGTACAATCAGTGCTGATATAGAGAAATGAATTTGTAAGTGCACGTTACCTTCTGAAAGATCGCGTTTGCGTTACCTTCTGAAAGATGACAAAGTGCACGTTACCAAACCCTTCGTATGTTGATATTTCCAAAGTTTCTTAAGAGACATATTTTATATTTCACACACTGCTTAGAATATCAACTAGCTTCCATTTAATCTATCATTTGACAGAATACTTGCCAAAGAAGCTGTGCTAGATGCATTTATCTGCGAACTGAAGTGTACGTTATCTAAACATTTCACAACTTTTGAATCTGTTTGGCAAGGATTACGTAAAAACGGAGTAGAATTGCATCAAGATCCATATAGCCAATGAAATCGCTTTCAATCGCGGGGTTTATGCGCGCTATCTGACTAAAACAATTGTGTATCAAAGAAGTTAGAGTGAAAAAACCTACCTGAATCGACGCTGTTTTCGGTCGAAATCGTGCACTGTACCACTTTTGGTCACGTGGTTTCCCCACCGTGTTACCAGCCTTGTATGTATGAACTCCCTTAGTGATGCTGAATAATGAAGCCCGCAGGTATATTGGATAGTTCAAAGTGAAAAGACCATGGTGGGGCACGTGAGCTGTTCTTGATGGTTTACGATTTCAAAACAAAATCCAAAAAAGAAGCATTTTGCAAGAATGTCGTGAACCAGACTAATACCATTATTCCATGCGGATAACATCGGTCTTTGTCGCATTGCAATAGTTTATTAACTGAAGAAAGCAATAACTATCTGAAATTTCACTGTGCAGAGAAGGAAATTGAGACCATGGATCTAAACAGCAGGTGTCTGCAGCTGCATAAGCAAAGCGCTTCCCGGTCAATGATAAATATAGTAGGCAATGGATTACATCACGTAGAGAACACATTGCTAGATTAACAGAAGCATGGTATTGATACATGATAAATATTTTTCAAATAATTGGGAACTTGTTCTTTCGTTTGGCGCATAAAACAATCCAAATATTTCGAGGATATTTGTTTATTTAAACTGAATACGATTTTTTCTGATAAAGACATCTGTTGTGATAAAATTCTAAATTACTGTTACATATTATAGTTGGTTATGTTAGATTAATCGGTATTACCTGATATTTCATGTATTGGAATTATTTGGACAGATACGTTTAGACATTTACCGGAATAAATTCGATCAGCATCCAAACTCCAGAAAAATCCATCCTAAACAATACAACTAAATTATCTGCCCACAGAAAACTATTTGACTTGTTTCAACTGGATACCTATTAAAAACGAGTTGAATGTTTGTACGGCGGAAAATTGTATCAGACAGTTGAATACTAGGATGAACCATATGATTTGTTGTATAGTCCAGAGAATTTGACACGACTCTCGACCTCTATTAGCATAATTTCACAGCTGATTTAGTGTCTTTATTTATAACCCCGGTTGTATGTTTTCATAAGCGACAAGTATCACGAAGTAGCTCGAGGTTTACCCACACAAATCTAAAGGATTGATATTGCATGATTTGCTCGCGGACATTTACGAGGGTCAGTCAAGAAAAACTGAGAGTTGGTAATTTAAGCCTTCAAAATATGTTTGCAGTTGTACATTCTATTATTCATCGTCAAATATTATCCCCTGTGGATCTTCTGATGAATTCCGTCATCAGATACAGGCTGATAAATAACGTTGCCAAGCAACCAAAGAACATCACTAAGGGGTATGCGTTCGCACAAGCGAAATGAAGATTGAATCTGTTGTAAATTCAATGGTTTAATTCAACCTTATGTACCGTGATTTATTACAACTAACGTGTGTATATTGTAGAGTAGTATATCTCAAATGATACTGAGCAATTATTCAGAATGGTCACTAATGCTGTATTATGTTGTTGCCGAGCAACAATTTTACCCACATTTTATCAATTTTCCCGGAATGTGTTCTTTTCGTTGCCATGGTATTCTAAAACTGATCACGGATTTCACCATTTTTTTCCAATTAGATTATTAATACATCTCAGTGAGTCCAGTAACCGTAATAGAAATCAAATGTATAACTTCGCTTTCTAAAAAAATGATTCGTTCTTTTGGGTGGGGTAAAATTGTGGTTTTAATACCGTCAAATAAAATGACAATTTATATTTTCATCAAGTATATTTCTATATTGTTGGAATAAAACAACTAGAATTAAGTATTTTTGATGTATTACAAAATAAATGATATGTTTGAAAATGTCAGCTATGTCTTTATGTTTCCATACCAACGCACACTTTTGTTCTACTTACGGCGTGAACGCATGCTCTCGAGTTGTCTTCTTTGGTTGCTTAGCAACAAGAATCAAATTGTCATAGACTAGAATGGTATTCGCCATAACATCAGTGAGATACCATATTTCATGATAACGTGTAGAAAATATATGAAAACTTAAGAATTATTTAGCAACTCTCAGTTATTCTTGACTGACCCTCGTATATATTCAACGCAAGAACCTTGTAATATATTCATGCAAAAAGGTCAAATTCTCAGTGCTATAATTCGGATGCGAATATGCATAATGAAATTTTGATATGAAGAATTATGTCATATGCATGAGAAAACTTGATGTAGTGAACATATCTGTCAATTTATAAATTAGGAGACACCTGATGATAGAATGGACAGATATATGAAAGTGCATCTGCCCCGATCTCTCGAAGCATCTCAATGCTCAAAGCAATTTTACACGATTTATGTTCGTTTTGTTACTGCCGATCTTGTCTTGAATGTCAACATAGGCCTACAGGTGACATAATTATCTTAATATTGAGGGACATACTATTTGGCATACATGTACTGAATGCGAATATCAAAAGTGGCACTAAAATAATTATATAGAGGATATTTGTTGATTTTGGTGTAAGATCGTATTTTATTTCATCGAGTGATCACAGAACATCAATATTTTCACGAGTGGCGTAGTCACGAGTGAAAATATAATTTTATGTGATCACGAGTAAAATAAAATTGATCTTTCACCAAAAATCAACAAATTTTCTGTTTATTATATGTTTCAATTTCTCTTAAAAGGGTACCGTAAAGCTGAGTGTAAAGGCATTGCTATCAATTTGAATTTTTTTATATGATAAGTTAAAAATAACAAGAATAAAATACAACAAGTAAATGAACTTTGTTATATTTATAAACAGAAAACTATTAACAATACAAGATATATGTGTTGCATAACCATGACACATAGAACGAGCCAAATCTGTATAGACAACCAATGTATTTGTTTAGAAGCAACATTATTTAAATCTATATAGACTCTAGAATCAATTGCTTTCTAGACACCAAATCTATACAGACGTCAAGTTTATTCATGAGACTATACGCTTAGATGTATTCAAATACAAGAATCGAGAACAATTGATGTAGAAGATGAGTCTACCAAGACTCAAAAACTCTACCGAGGACCAGTGATTTACCAGCTAATTCAGATCTGTATAGATACCATTTTAAGAGTCTAGATACTTGTAAAAGCAAATGCGTTCAAATCTGTATAGACACATCTCTCCATTGGCAGAATTGTTTTTTAATCGAAATGTTTATAAAATGATGTTTTGTCAAAACATGTATTTATCATGAGTTTGTTTTACCTAAATACTCTGCATAAAGAAAATTATAAAAATAATTATTTTCTGATTTAAAGGTAAACAAATGGCCAAAACATTTCGCTGTCATACAAATTGAGGCTCCACACGGGAAATTGTTTATGAACGTCTTACAAATTGAGGCTCTACACGGGGAATTGTTCATAAACTTCATACAAGTTAAGGCTCACCAACGGGGGAATTGTCTTCCAGCTCATTATAACAAAGTCCTCCAATACAGACGCCCGAGCGGGCGCCAATTATACAGTTTGTATCTAGGTCAGTGCCTCACTCTATGATTACATTTATTCGCAAATTGATCACGTGACTCTGCTGATATCATTATTGCGGAATATTTCGGACAGTATCGTGACGCGGTTTGGAACTATATACTGTACATATTTGATGTAAAATACGTACTAACAGATCAGCTTTCACAAATGCAGTACTCGCAATATCTTTGTTATCATGGTTAATCAATTAAAAACAAAATTATTTGTTTTTGAAATAACGAAGTGACGATAATAACACGATATCGTAGGGATATGTAAGAAAAGTAGCGCGTTTACGTAATGTCTGTTGTTGTCTTACAAAACTAGGTCATATTTATATGGGACCTTTATGCAAATATGCAGATATTTGGACTTGGGGGGGGGGGGGGAAAGAGTTTCCTTTGAGAATGTTTATGAATGTGTCATGTGTAAAATATGAAAAAATAAATGTACTGTAGAATTGAAAGCAAACCCTAGATTTTAGAAGGTTTTAAATACACATCGAAGATTATTTTAGATTTTTATTTACACCAAGCTACGCCCCTGCATATCTATCGATACCATGTACTAGCGACGTCAAACTGGGAATTAGCTTTACGCAAATAAACAATTCCACCGGCCAGTCCAACAAGGCTTCTAAGGGGAATTTATGAATACATCGTAAAATTATGTTAATCAAATTAAGTTATATTCGCAACGTAGAGTGAAATATTATTTTAGTAGAGTGAAAAATCATTTTAAGCATGTAAGATAATCCTGTTGAACGCCCGCGAAGTACTGGCCAGGAAGCAGACTTGCGAAATACCCGCGGGCGCCTCTACACAATTGAACATAGTGTTACCAAGGCGAGGTTCAAAAGGGGGAATGATAGATGCATCGTTGCAAATAAACAGCCGCTCATAGTGTGGATCCTTAAGTAACCCCGAGGTGCAAAGATATCACAGAGTCCTGTTTGAAGGCATCCGCAGTCGGAAGTCGGGCTCGTTTAATTTATAATATTATAAAATGTAATTAAAGGTTCTATCGCTGGTCATCTGCACCAAAATAAAAGTCTAGCTTCAATTCAGATTACATTTAATTCCAAATGTAAATCTAGGCTCGATCGCTGGTCACCTGACAACAAATAAGTACTAACATACAACTATAAGTACAAGCTTAGTTAGATACATTTTAATTAACAAACAATCACAATAAAATACCTCTCTAACAAGATGCACAATGCTTTATAAACGTAATTAATTCCTAACTTAAATCTATGAATAAAACAATTTACCAAAATAACACAATTCAATCAATTAAACCAATCCGTAATTAATAAAAGAAATACAATTTCAACCCCGGAAGTCAAACTTAAGAACAGCTATATATAAATTAAACATGAAAACCCAAACCCTGAATACCCCGGAGAGCGTTTATTACGCCACCCGAAGATTCTAACATTCTAACCCATGACTACTCGGGCCGGTGCTCTCTCCCTAACTGTTCTGATCCTGCTTATGATAGACCACTTAAATATCATACGTGGCTTTAAATTTTTGCTGCATCTTAACAATGTACAGTAATACAGAAATAGACAGTCGACAAATGACATTAATTGCATTATTTTATTATTCAACAAGGACTGTGCAATTTAGTTAGCCCGAATGACTATTCATCGGAGACCATTCCATTGTAACAAAATTGTATTAACGTTTCATTTACAGGACATCGTACAGTAATTACAGTAATTCGTGAATAAAATGATCGCATTGAAATGGACAAATTACACCAAAAGCCCAAATTTAGATCAAAACGATGTCAAATTGCTTAAATGAACGTTTTATGAGAGACATAATTTCAGGCGCGACGGTCATTTATGTAAAGGAACTTGGAATCTTGCCAGAATGAATTAGTTCAAGGTGGTTTGTGGTTTTATTACTGAGGGAATCCCCCCAATATTGTTACATACCAGTTTTGAAGATTTTAACCATGTTAAACCAACCAATTTATCCGAGCATGAAACAACAGCCAGCGAATCTCAACCAAAATAATATTTTTTAATCATTTTAAAGAATATTTGTCCCTAGCAATTGAATTAATTTTCATTTATTATTTGCTTTCAATGGATTACGGAGATTTTTCAGTGAAATAAACAGTGAAAATAACAGTGAAATTACCACTTTGTTATTTTCACTGTTTTAGAAGCTGGTTCCAGTATCGTTCAGAAAAAGAAACGTAACGTCAACGACGCCGGGCTTTAAAATGTACGTTACGTCATCATGACGTCACAATTGTCACGTCGTGACGTTCCAATTTCGACGTGATTTTTCCAATTAAGCCAATTACGGTACACTTTTAAGAGAAATTAAAGCATATAATAAATAGAGGATATTTGTTAGTTTTGATTGAATATGGTTTATATCTTATCGTGTAGTGATAAAATTTATTATTATTTGCTTTCAATGGATTACGGCGATTTTTCAGTGAAAATAAACAGTGAAAATAACAGTGAAATTACCACTTTGTTATTTTCACTGTTTTAGAAGCTGGTTCCAGTATCGTTCAGAAAAAGAAACGTAACGTCAACGACGCTGGGCTTTAAATTGTACGTTACATCATCATGACGTCACAATTGTCACGTCGTGACGTTCCAATTTCGACGTGATTTTTCCAATTAGGCCAATTACGGTACCCTTTTAAGAGAAATTGAAGCATATAATAAACAGAAAATTTGTTGATTTTTGGTGAAAGATCAATTTTATTTCACTCGTGATCACATAAAATTATATTTTCACTCGTGGCTACGCCACTCTTGAAAATATTGATTTTCTGTGATCACTCGGTGAAATAAAATACGATCTTACACCAAAATCAACAAATATCCTCTATATATTTTCAAGAACGCGTAGCGCGAGTGAAAATATTAAAATTTTATCACTACAAGATGAGATATTAACCATATTCAATCAAAACAAACAAATATTCTATTTATTTAATGCTTTTATGGTGTCAAAACTGGTACTATTTATGCCAAATTACCACTGTGGTTAGGCTACGTATGAATATGTTATTCCATTCACATTTTTCACTTCAAAATCCGCCATCTTGGATTATGGTGAATAGGTGAAAACGACTTTTTTGAGAATTTTGCATTAAATCATACACCAACTTGTAGGAAATGGTTTAACTAAGAATAAAAACCCCACATGACATGTTTCCGTTGAGTAATAAAAAAGTTACAGACATTTTAGTGTTGAGATTTTGGTAAATTAAAGTAGTCCCTGTGAGGGGGCGGAGCTTATATCAGTCACATTGTAGGTGATAACCAGTGACTGATATAGGTTTTATTTCACTGATAGAACTCCATATCTCATCAGTTAGCATTAAATAAACAGAAAATTTGTTGATTTTTGGTGAAAGATCAATTTTATTTCACTCGTGATCACATAAAATTATATTTTCACTCGTGGCTACGCCACTCGTGAAAATATTGATTTTCTGTGATCACTCGATGAAATAAAATACGATCTTACACCAAAATCAACAAATATCCTCTATTTATTTCACCGAGTGATCACAGAAAATCAATATTTTCACGAATGGCGTACATATATCCTCTATATAGTTGGACAATTTACGCTAGTCGTTGTACTGTAAGCAACTCGTGTAATTGGCTAGTCTGTACGTCCACTCTCATTTATGTTTCTGTATCAACAAAATTCTGAAAGTGTGTAACCATGGCAACTAGATTTATTTCGTATGTTAAAAATTTTCATTGATATTCTAAAATTGCCTAGAAACCAGAACTGTATTATATAAAACATATTTTCTGATTAGAATCAAATTCAGTACTTTGATCATCGCTTGTACTTCAATTCATTTAAATTACGTATCACAGTTGCCACCATCATTAAGCCATCACGACACAGAGCCACCTTTAGCAAATTTCGATGTGGAGTGGCTCCCATACCGTATACGAAGGCATTCCGATACATAACAGAAAATGTCCCTTCTGTGACATCATTGAGGATGAGAAACATGTAATACTTGATTGTACACAAAAGCAATTTGAATTGATTATAATTTTTTGAATAGGTCAGATATGGATCAATTAATTTTTCTTTTCAATAACTCAGAGATGATACGGATATGTGCCAAAACCTGCTACAATATTTTACAGCGTCGTTCTTTTTATCTTTGTAAATAATGTACGTATTTGATTAAATTATAATATCTTATTTCGTCTGAAGAACAGTTGTTTATCAAATTAGAACCAATCTGATTGGTCCTAAGTAGATTTTATAAGTCATTTCTTAAATATGCGCTATAGTGCACGGTAACTCTCAGTATCTTAATAATTGCCACTTTTTAATTTATATTTTAATCATCGGTTTGACGCCGCGGTAGCGTAATAAAGCCATTATTTATTTTTGATAATACACTAGTGTAACAAAGCTATCACGCGACGTCATTTAAAGTAAAGGCGACGTCGTCAAAGTTGCGCGTTTATTATAGTGAAAAATACGTAGCTATTTTATGTTTTGGCCGGAAAAGGCTAACATATGATAAAAAGAACATTACATTTGTGACTTTCCACATTGAATTTATTAAACTCGTTGAAAAAATCGATAAAATGCTCGGCAGTGCCTCGCATTTTATTATTTTATTCAACTCGTTTAATAAATTCTATATGGAAAGACATAGAGGATATTTGTTGATTTTGGTGTAAGATCGAATTTTATTTCACCGAGTAATCACAGAAACTAAATATTTTCACGAGTGGCGTAGCCACGAGTGAAAATGTAATTTTCTGTGATCACGAGTGAAATAAAATTGATCTTAAACCCAAAATCAACAAATTTTCTGTTTATTATATGCCTCAATTCCTCTTAAATATGTGCCGTAATTGGCTTAATTGGAAAAATCACGTCGAAATTAGAACGTCACGACGTGATAATTATGACGTCATGATGACGTAACGCATATTTTAAAGCCCGGCGCCGTTGACGTTACGTTTCTTTTTCTGCATGATACTGGAACCAGCTTCTAAAACAGTGAAAATAACAAAGTGGTAATTTCACTGTTATTTTCACTGTTTATTTCACTGAAAAATCTCCATAATCCATTGAAAGCAAATAATAAACTCTTGTAATATCCTCTATTTGAATAATTAGTATTCTAGTGTTGCTTAAGATTTCTTTGGAAAGCCTAGTCTTGTTATTGCTATATGTTCTCTGTTATAATGTGATACTTCCTCATGATCATCATTCCATGTCGCGCGCATGACACATCAAACAAAAACAGTAGTTGTCGACCAATATGTGTACTTTTGGTATAACAAAACATGCAAATTCTCATTTCCTTTTGTTCAACCGTGAATGGATTGAAATCCACGAGCGTTTATTTTCCTATCAATAGAAATAAATGAAGATTGTCCCATGGGACACTGATATGGCGATAGTGTGTGATGTGTTAGCTTTATGACTAATGTAGAGTGAAGAGGTTGTGGCAGTTTTGAAATGAATTAATCAGACTGAGTGAAAATTTATAAATGTAGAATATTATTTCCTTCGATTATGAGCAAATAATGTCATTTATTACATGAATGCTTTTGCATTAGCTGCTTGCAAAATAAAATGTAAAAGTAATATGCGAAAACTACTTTTCATAACCTGTTACCCAGCAGTGCCTTTAAGCCGTGCCTGAAATATCGTTCGGCACTCCCAGTTTGTGCAATAAATATTTTAATCAGCCAATCCATGCCTTGATCGACCCATGACGTCAGGATAATACCAATGTCGCCATTGTACCGCTAAATCGACCCAACTGCTAGAAATGGTAAAACCTGGGAAGCTTATAAAGCAAGAACTCCGTGCTTGATCTAATAACGCTCGTTTTAGTATGTTACCGACATACACAATAATTCATTGGAAATAAATTGTTGATTTAATATTCAAAAGATTTGGTACATTTTCGGGAGTATTGTTATTTTGTCGGAAAATGCTTATACGGCAAGTATACCAAGACCGCAAGAACATTCATCATCGTCGTTCACAAATTCGTATTCAGTATAAACTCCCACACTTGACAGGTAAAATCAAACTATCATCTTCCGTCTTCGTACTGGACACTGGTCTGCGTAAACACTTTAAAAGATTGGATCTTGCTGAGACAGCCAGATGTCAGTACGCTTATCGCTATCGCTGTTGGTGACCGTATTTGTTGTCATATCATTTAGATCAGATATCGACATTACAAAGGTGAACTATGATGGCTGATTTATGGCATGTCGTATTTTCGCCAGAACGAAGCGAAAAAGCGAAAACATGACACATGAAGGGCGACAATACGACACAAACAATGTCGCTACAACAAAGCAAAAATGCGACAAAGCGAAAACGCGACAATGTAACAATGCGAAAAAGTCGACTTTGTCGTGTTTTCGCATTGTTACATTTTCGCAACGAAAAGGCAAAGATTACACAGGTGTTAGGCGATAACACCACACATTTTTGGTATCGAGTTGTTGCCCTTCATCCGTCGTTCTTTCGCTTTAATCTTCACTTTTTCGCCACAACAATGCGAAAATTCAAGAATGTAAAGATACGACAAAGTTTACTTTACTTAAGACATGGTATAAATCAGCCACCATAGAAATACGTGGTTTTTGCTTATGTCATCCTAGAAACATCCACTGATAATAATAATAATAATCCTTATATGTTCTGTATGATAGAGATCTCCATGGATTGCAATTATTTTTACTACCAAATAGTCTGCCAATTGCGTCAAAACAAGGTAAAGACACTACTTGTACGAATCTCCCATCATCAATACGCATTGTTATTTGTTGACAAATTCACTTCGCCGTTATTGAACCAAAACTGTCAAACACGGAAGTTCAAAGTCTGAATAATTTCAAACCAATTCGATATAATACAGCTTTAATTTGATTATTTTAATCAATCACTCCCTAAGGACATGGTTTAGAATCTTAAAATCTTTAAAGAAGCGGTAATTCAAATATATTGCCGCTTTTTTGCTGAAATGATTGGGATGCTGGAGAACAAGGAAGAGGTACATTGTCATGGGACGTGCTTATTGAATCATTGAATTATACAGCATGAATCTAAAACATAATGTATGCATCCTTATGTAAGTGTTATATACTCAAGGCCAACAACATTAGAAATATTCGTTACCATTCTTTTGGTATATATATTTTGCAATGTATATACAAACAAACAGTATATCCGGTATTCCTAACTGCCTTGCTTGTATCTAATATACGTCCGTATCTTATAATATCTACTGGCTTCTGTGATATGCTATCGCACTCAAAGCCACATTATAGTAACGAACATTTCGCTGCAGTGTTATACTCCACGTATTACTGTTCGCCTAGAATCTTATAAAGCGGTTCAAGTTAAATCTCCTTCATGTCCTGATCAAAGAATGTGTATATTATAGTCTATTTTACGTTAGAAATGGCATTTTTAATGTTAAAATACGTCTGAGCATTTGATTCAGATAATGCCGGGGCGAATGTGCCACCGTGAAATGTTCGTTAATATGCTTTACATAAACAATAATCACCGCAACAACACCAAACGGTGTGATTGTTCTACAAAATCCTTCTTTTTATCGTATTCGATGAACTCTTATATATATGACAATATTAATAACATTTACATGTACCCATTTAAAGCAATTTAATCTTGCATGTAGTTTTGTATTTCAAACATTCTGTTATATACCAGTATACATTATGCTTGCTTTCTAGATAATGAAACACAATAATGTTTCATGTCAAACAAGCTCGAAATGCTGTATTCAGTCAAATGTATAGTCTAGTATGATTGTTATACAATTATGGACGGATTGATATTTCTCAGAGAATGTAGCTAGATAAAAAAAGGTAACGAACATATCACTATGTATAACATGCTTTTCCTGGTATCTGAGGATATGCCTGTTCATGGCAAGGTCAACAGCGTCATAATTGCCATTATTCCCAACAATTTCGATTATCATTATTAATTAAGACTACTGGGAAATGACAATAAATCGGTGTGTTAATATGCCTACCTTCACAACGACAAACACTCCTATGTAAAATTCGTCTTTACGACATAATAACCCAATCATCGGTAGTATAACCCGCATGAATGACGGCAGTATATCTTCAGTATGAAATGTATATCCTTTAAATGAGCATTGAATCGACTATCAGATTTTATTACGGATTTAGTTGTGTACATGGTAACGAATATTTCAAGTCACGAACATATCACAAATAGTACATGATGTACAATTATGAAAGCCCTTTAAGTTCGATTAGTTTGACTTGTAAATATCTTAAACAGCATAAGGAATGCTAAAATTAACCATGTTAAAAAGGGGGTATTGCTGGACTGCATATGTATTTAAAGCCCGGTAACAAACATTTCTGTTTGATATGGAATTCTCCAGTCTACGATGGATGGAGCAACATATGATAATCAAAGCACTGAAAGTACTGCAGTGTGGCGTACTGATGTCATTAAATCCAATATCGAATCCAGGTTGTATCATAATTTTATGTCACAGTTCTGATAAGCCCACCCTTACTCAAACATTTGTGCTGCTAAAGACACCAAGAGAACCAGCAGTTACCTGGAACTTACTTAAGTAACTATGCTGAGCATCAATGAAGGGATATTTACAAATACCATTTTTAACGACTTGGAGAATTCGACCAGTGTCAAGTGAGTGACTGCTTATTCTCCGTATGACCACGCGTAAGTAAAAGGGGTAAACATGGTGTCGCTCACACATATCGATCGGCCGATTAATGCTTTAAAAACAAGTTTTACATTTTATAAAACCTTCAAGTATTAGCTTTTAAAACAAGCTTTAATGAACAAAATCGATCGAATATTAAATTAATAATTGATGATTTTCGACCGTTGATTGAATTTTTATTTGGTATAAAACGGGATATTTTAAACTTACTTTTACGCGGAACGGATTCTTACTCGTCGTCGTGGATTTAATAATTAGGTTATCGTGTTGAATGTTGTCTAAAAGAGAGACATATATCTCTGCTTCATTACAAGCTTTAAATATTCAAAATCGGATAATAGATAATATGAGGTCTTATATAAAGCAGGGTAGAAATTGACTAGTGCGGTTTAACGCTTACCGCGGTAACATTGTTAATCGGCCGATCGATATGTACGTAGAGCTATTTCAGTTTCCCCCACCAGCTATATATAGCATCAATGTTTGTATACAACATACTTAGGTCATCGTCTGCAATGTGCAGCGGCGGAGTGATTTACATACGTTACAGTATACAATGTACGATTGAAAACCGTGGGAACTATTTTAGATTCCCGCCACCAGTGAGAACATTCTTTGGTAGTAGAAATATAGTCCGTTGCGGAATGATTTGCTATAAATATCCTCTAAAAATAAAAGTCTGATAAAACTGTTGGTCTTAATATAAGTAAATGTTGGTAATGTAAACAAATCAGGTCCAATGATACGTGTAACCTGTGTTGCATGCTTGTGATATTGTTCAAATCATAGAACTATTTATTTGCCGAGGCCTAATGCGTTAAATTGGTCGTAAGCTGAAAAGTGGTAATATCATTGTGTGGCGTAACGCCACACAAAAACTGTTTTCTCTCTATGATTGACGTTTTGCATATGCATTAAATGATGTTAAAGGGACAAGTGAAATATGTTACAAAAACACATTTGTAGCAACCTCATAAGATTATACAACATACTTAATGTAAAGTATCGAACATGTCGCTGAAATAGGCGACATCGATTTTTCAACATTTAAAAGTCAGTATGAGACTTATTTCTTGGTATATTTATGACACAATCTAGCAAAATGGGGGCACCAACGAGTACTATCGATATCAACCTTTAGTTTTCGTATTTGAAAGAATCTGTAAGAATTAAACGTGTGGTACAGTTTAGTCTTTTGCATTGGCGACAGTAACGAACCTGTCATTTCAGCATATATAACGTCATTTTTTCAGTACTAATATAAGCTATAACAATTTTCTTTGTACACATAGTAGACATGTATTAGACATATCATATGCGCATAATAGCAGTTCTAGAAAATGTCTCATAGCGTCAAAAACCACCGGCGACACTATGTGCACCCGCTTATTGAGAATGACTGATTATGGATGTATATTATAAATTCACGTTAACTTTCAAGTTGACAGCGTGGCCTAGTGGTTAAGATGATCTATACTCAGAATATTCTTTTTATATGGGCTGTCGGTTCAAGTCCGCAGCTAAACTCTTTTTCAATAATTTCATTATCATCAAATCGCAATTCTTGGTAATATATGGTTTCGCCTTTAATGATAAATGTGAAGAATATCTATTATACGTCCCTGATGATAATGAATTTCAAAAAAGATATGAATATTGTGACAAGGTTTCTGAGACGCAATAGCAACAGACTCATTTAAATCACACCACAGCGGATCCATCACAATAATAGAACTCATGAAGGCAATATATCACAGTGTGTGTGTTCGATTCACCGTGATTTCCGTTTTTACTCACATTATAAGATGCTCGTTAAATGAATTATCAAACGTCGTATGAGCCCGTGGACATCAACACTTAACTCGCGTAATGAATAGAATAAAAACATTTGTTAAAACGTTTCCGTGCGAAGAATATAAGAAATATATCCTTTCCGCTACCACGATTTGGGGGGGGGGGCGATGAGAAATTCATATAGTCCCTTTACCCCGTCCCGGAGACAATATTGACTGGCAGCACTGATAAAAACTTGATACATCCGGATGCTACACACTTGCCCCTAACCGAAAGTAGGAAAAATGTCAACATTTCGACTAAAGGTCACCGGAAATGACAATGTGACGGTGACCCTTGCGCGAAAACCTTTTTTTTTAGCTTGACAGGCCTACTTTTTGGCCCCTTTAGGGCATTGATCTTGACCCCTTTGTCTTGCCTTATATTCCTTCTATAGAAAAATAAAAACTTTTTGGCGCTAAATGTTAATGCAATTCCACAGGGAATCGTACCGCAATGGCGTGTAAAACCAGTAATTTCAGTTTTGTAAAATCTACGTTCAAAGGGGTCTAGCGGGCCCAAATACCTGTGCACGACACTGGACCAGTAATATCCTGTAGTCTGGGATGCCTGTGTGCCCATGACAGCAAAATTCCCGAATTTGGGCATTTAGGTCGAAAACTACGGAAGGCCGAAATGGCCATCCCGGCGAGTCTGCATTAGTACGCTATGGTAGCGGAAAGGATATAGAAGATCCTAAGGTATATCACCAAGTGCAATTTTGGAACCCCCTGTGTCAACAATGTACCTCTTCATGTTCACAGTTGATGGTTGCATGTCTGATTCTATTTTAAGCAAGCTTGTACATAGTGTGTTGTTTGTTAGCAGAATCGACTAACGGTCAAAGTGCTGGTCATCAGCATCAAACAATACTTGCACTAAACACTCAAATATTGAATTTCATCTTTTGAGGTTCATAGCGACATTTTTTGAGACCAATAAGTTGCAATAAAGTTAAGTTGGTACTTAATATTATTTATGACTGACTTCCTAGTGCAAATTTAGTGTATTTGTAAGCTATAACTAATTTATCAGTCTGAGTGTGCAACTCTGATTCGATAATTAAATGTGTACATTTTGTACCTCATAAGTAGTACAAAATAACATTTTCAACACTTATGTAACAATTTTAAACATTTTCATCATCTAGATATTACATTTTCAATATTTGAGTGCTGAGTGTAAGTATTGGTTGTAATTCACCCTGCATACCTGGCTGGTAACCTCTGGCTTTGAGTAAACATCTTGAATTATGCGGCGTCAGCAGACCTGTGATTCTTCCCCTTTAGGCTGATATCAGCCTTTTTTGTCTTAAAATCTTTGAAACACAAGGTTCCAGATTCAGTCTGACATATCTAGAAATAATGTTTTTGCAAGGGTAAGGGGGCGGGGTAGAATATTTAATCATTTTTGCTGTTCGAGCATCCCGGCGAGTCTGCATTAGTACGCTATGGTAGCGGAAAGGATATAAGATAGTGAATGAATAGTCGCAGTAAAATAAAAATCCAGCGTCTAAAAACTACACAAAGTCATAATTCTACAACTCTTCAGTTGCAAATATAAATTATAAAACAACCGGACAGGGTATGATTAGCGAGAACTAATAAAACAGGGGTCGAAACGTAAATACGCGGTATGGTCTAGACTTTCGGTGGGAAAATTGTATACACAGCTCGACGCTCGGACAAGAGTAGTCCTAACGACAGACGCAAACTATTTTGCTGACGATCTGTGATAACTTAATGGTTCAAACGTTGATCAATACTATTTACATGGCGCAAGAAAATGATAAAAAACTAGTAACTAAAAACTTACAGAGTCCTTATTCCATAACTCTACCTGCATACGAACTGGATAGAGTACGAATAGCACGAACGAAAAAGATGGGGACGAAACACAAATTACTGATAATTTATGGTCTCGGTTTTAGGCGGGGAAATATTTATGTAACAACGCTGGGAAAAGGGTTGTTCTAACGGTAGACTCAAAATATTTAGCTGAAGATCTCTGGTAAGTAAATGGATGAAACGCAAATCCATGCTATCAACAAATGCAAAGTATTGTAGCTAAACTGTAATATGAATAATCAAACCATGAATTATGTAAAAATCGTCTGCTCAACGGGTTACTCTTAACGGTGACATTTTTATCGCCCCTCAAAAATCATTAGTCATTTTACAGCGCGTAGGATTTTATTCAAACAAATACGAGGGTCTAGTCCGGTCAATTATGAAAAAGACTCCGCATTGGACTGTATAGTAAATATTTTTTGGTATTCTGTTAGGGAGTATGTTGTTATTGAAGAATCTGAATGATGCCCAGCTGGCACCATTGAGCATTTTGAAAAATTCAAGATGGCGTCCAAGATGGCCGCTAAAATTAGAAAAAATGCCATGGGTGCATGAAATAAGTTACAAATTGCTATTTTTGCTCATCAGTTGTACTTTAAATGTTTTAAACATAAGTATTAATATATATATATCATTAGTCATTGATTCAGTTAATATAAGATGACATCCGGGACAGCTAAAATTAAAATGGCGGCTACGTTGGTTTTAATCCTATTTGTTTATATCAGTTCTGTAATATGTAATTATTATTCAAAATTAAACTTCTTTCATTTCGAAACTATTGACTTATTAGCTGATTCAAAATGGCGCCCAAGATGGCGACCAAAACCAGTAAAAATATGCCGATGACGCAAGAAGTAAGTTACAAATTGCTATTTTTGCTGATTGGCAGTTCTTAAGATGTATTTGGCGTATTTATTTATATCATTATTGAGTCTATTTGCGATAACATCAATGAAGGCTGAAATCAAAATGGCGGCTACAATGGCCGTCATAATTGACGAATTGGCACATTTTCTTAAAAACCATTAGTAATTACTAATTATAATACAATGTATTATCAGTACTGCAATATGTTGTAAATACTCTAATTGAAACTTTAATTTAAAGCAATTGACCCGATAACTGATTCAAAATGGCATCCAAAATGGCTTCCAAACGTGAACGAAGTGGTTAACCATACAGTCATTGTCATTGGTCGGTTGGTAAAATTAGTGTAAATCATCAAGTATTCATTCTAAATAAACTAAATTATGTTGATCAATTTTACAAAAATCAATGTACATGCTGTATAATACGGGACCCCGTGCAATTGTTCGGTAGCATTTAAAGTTCAACCAATCAGGTGTATTTTGTCCCCATCAAAACATGGATTTGTCCAAATTTCAGTGAGTCACGGTTGTGTAATAATTAATGCCCAGACGAATCCAGATAGTTAAAAGGTAATAACGCGTTATTGTTCAAAACCCTGAAAAAAAGAGTTGGTGATACAAATGCCACCACTAGTAAAGAAATGATCATTGATAACGAAGGTCTAGGCAAAAAAAATGGTATATTCTATGCTGTCATGTGATGCTCGTGTGTTAAGTTAATATTGAATGAAAAAGATTCCAACACCCAGGAATCTACAAGGCCACATGGAGGTCATCTGATATGGTCGCTTAAACCAAATATTATGTAGCGGGGAAGACCTCTGCATGACATAATAGTTTATATACGTGCAAAAATATGACCAGACCAGACCTGGTAATAATAATAGTAATACATGTAATAATAATAAAAACGACTTTATCTATTGTGGATTACATATTTGACAGTTATAAAATTACTTGCTATAGTAAGGAACGACCATTCTTGGGTTCTCTTTAAGCTTGGCACAACATCTACACGCCAGATATCGAATGTAATAATAAAATTATTTCTAAAGATCAATTGGGATACAAGAAGAGGATGTACAAAACTTGGCCTACTGATGAGATGATAAACATCAGACAGACTGCAAACAAGGACCAGATATATACAATACCAAGTGTAATATAGAGAACTATGGGAAGAAGGTAAAGAAAGCGCCTGAATGAACATGGGGTTGTGACAAATTGATTAATAAAAGAAGTGGTTAAGGGTTACATGATGTTACTTGTCATAAAATATCTTGTCAGAAGGAGAGAAAATGAACTATACATTGATCCTACCAGAAGTGATGCTACTTAGCGACCCATTATTAGGCTGATTGCAAGAAAAGCCTCCATAATTAACCAAGATCAAGTGTTGAAAGCTCATACACCAACCTTAGCATAGTTATAACTAGAGCTGTCGCCATTCGGCAGACTAATATACCCCCGTCGGCAAAGGGCCACAATTCTGCTAAAATTCATCGCAGCGCAAATTCCTTTCTTCATGCACATCTATATGTTGAGGTTGTTCATCTGTGAAAGTTTGAGCGAAATCCTGCCAAAACTGTAGGAGGAGTTGTGTCCAGAAGAATGCGTCTATGGACAGACTGAAGGACTGACAGACGGACAGACAAGCTGAATCCAGTATAACTCCTTACAACTCGTTGTGCGGGGGTATAATAAGTTGTTGAGTGATATGTGGGAGACATAATAATTTTTTCATATTGAAAGGAATGCCGCATGGTCAATGTGGTTTGGTTACTTCCAGGATTGGAGAGGAATACAACCTAGTTGTCACATGAAAGGATAATACGTATGTGACCGATAATAACATCAATGAACTGAGTCCGAGATTTGAAATATGCTGAATATATCGGCCTAGTGTATCACACAGACTTTTAATGTGTACCGTTGACTAGTAGTAGTATATCTTCAGATTGGATGTAGTGAACTGCAACATCTTCTGTACGTAGGTTGCTGACATCTCCCCACAGCTTTGCCTCGTGTTAAACATTGTACATTGTCTTGACAACAAAACCAAAGACATTGGTCATTGTCAAGAAGATAAAACGGTTGGCGATGCAACATTATGCACAATGCTCTAATCATACAAGATGCCTTGTGGATCATCAAAACATTGATAATGAGACCTTCATCTTCTTGAGACGTGTTGGAACGGACAGGGGAGGATTTAAATTTGAAGATTATGATAGGTAAAGCTTGCAATGCTTCCAATACATTTAAACCACAGTAGAACACCAGAAACAACTTGAGATCAAATCAGACATCAAGCTATTCATCTCAATGCCAAGACAATATAGTTGTATATTTCAAAGACCTGGTACCTTACTGAGCAGATACTGAAGACTCCACGTAGACAGTTGATGGCTCTGCATGTATGCCTCAACCATAATGTCCATGTAGAATTGAGAAAATATACGACCAAGACATAATTAACTGTAAGTCTTAACAGGGGATGAAGCTTAAATCCACCGCCAACACCATACACGGACGAAAATGGCGTCAGTGTTGGCACAGGACGTAGCATGAACACACAACCTCAACCATAAAACGACGAACATGGAAGGGATATGGCATCTACATTGTGAGAACAGTCTTACATCACTCACAAAGACCAGATAATCCTACCAGATATTACATGAAGAACATTTCTTGTCGTAGCTTTCGTTTTGTGTGGCAAAAATTGCGACCCAGATCCGAAAACAATTAAAAGGTGTTAACAATGCCTATTGCCAAACTACAGGAGAAGTGGATAAAATCAAGTGCAAATGTATATAAAATGTTGTTTGTAAAATAAACAAACGTGCAAATAAACATATATACATATACTAGTATTTACAATACCATATACATATACTAGTATACCAACCGACCAGTGGTCTAAGATATATAATTAGCTTGGTTTAAACTTTCATGTTTGACATCAATCTTGGAAGCCAATTTGAATAAGCTAAACATAAAGTGTTTTCAATTGTAGTTTTATTAGATCATTTATTACCTATAGCAGTACTTATATTAAAAATTAACAATTTCTATTACGTTACATAACATTGAATGCTAATTTTCAGTTTGACATATGTGGCAGCCATTTTTGCCGCCATTTTGATTTCAGTCGTCATTGATGCCATCTAAAATTGGCTTAATCAATAAATAATGATATATTTATGCAGTGTATTACAGAAGTAATTATGTTTGAGACACTTACACTACAATCAATCAGCAAATATCAATATGTAACTTCTTAATGATCCACTAACATATTGTTTTTATTATGGCGGCCATCTTGGACGCCATTTTGAATCAGCTAATGGGTCAACTGTTTTGAATTGAAGTTTTGTTTGAGTTTTTATCATAAATTACACTACTGGTACACATATAATTAAAACAATTGAGTTTTAGTAAAATTTGGCAATTATGGCGGCCATTATAGCCGTGATTTGGATTCCAGCTGCCATGGGTGCCATCTAAGATTCACTAAATTAATAACCACTGATAAATTTATATTAATGATAATGTTTTTAACATTTAAAATACAATCAACCCGCAAAAATAGCAATTTGTAACTTATTTCTAGTACCACAGGCATTTTTTCTAATTTTAGCGGCCATCTTGGACGCCATCTTGAATTTCTCAAAATACTCAATGATGCAAGCTGGGCATCATTCAGATTCTTCAATAACAACATATTCCCTAACAGAATACCAAAAAATATTTACTTTACAGTCCAATGCCGGGTCTTACCTAAATATCCCATTTATAGACCGGACTAGTCGTTCATTTAATACCCGGACGATCGTTATTGCTGGAAAACTCATGGGCTGATATTGATGAAAACTTACAGGAATACATTCACACTATTCCTTCATTCGCATACGAAATTTCAACTTGTTACTATTAGTGTTTTAATAAGTACGTGTAACGCGAGTCGGCCCAAGTCGACGTCAAAAAATTGTGATGTTATGCCATTTTCGCTCCTAAAACGCGACACTGTTTTTCCATTTGATCATCGTTTTGGAGCAATAAAGTCATGCGAGCACACCAATTTTACATTTTTTAAAAGTTGTTCGGTAGTGATGTTAAATGCTATATCCACGATAATTTCACATGATCTCGTATTTACAATTAGAGTTTTTCTTCAAGTAGTGTTTACCATCCAACAGGTGTTTAACCGACGAAACTTTCCTGTTTCTGACGTAAGATTGGCCGGGCCTCGGATCATCGCGGGATGCTTCTTGTCATCATGGAACCGTTTAAAAGCAGAAATCCACCGATACAAATATTCTCATAAGGCTTCATAAGATAGCATCTTTAGTTTTATAGGTGTATGACCAATACTTTTACGAAATTGTATCATAATCCGTTTTTTTTCTAATAAATTCGATTCCATTGCATTATTAATGGAAACACACCCGTTGTCACTAAACAACGTTTCAAACACAGTAACAGTACAGAAATTTCAACAAACGTTATAAAATCGTTACGTAGATATAGACATAACATTATCAAATATTTACAGTTGAAAATAGGCAATTATACCACGAACCCTCCCACATCAACACTATACAGTTCACAAAGAACTTGGGTTTGGCCGGGTAGATCTTTGTTGGGTTACTATAGTAACCACAGTTTGTGTTTGGTTGGATGAAATTATACAAAGTTTTGTCAAATAATCAAGTTGGTGTGTAAGTCTTATTAAACGAAAATTCATTACTATTGCATGTTTCAATCAAGCGCTATGGAGATAGTCCGGGTATTAAATGAACGACCCTCGTACATTAAGTCACCGACAAAAACTTTCAAAATGTTCACACAATACAAACAAATGAAAATTAATACAATTAGTATAAACAAATTTTCTTTAAAGTGGTTGAAAATGACGACATTGGTTAAGATTTGCTGGAACTATTTTCTTGCTCGGATGGATTGGTTGTGGAGAAATTAATTCGTTAAAATCGTAGTGATTTCTGAGATGGTATGTAATACGAATACTGGGGTTCCCCCAGTAATAATAAAATTATGTTTTAGGTTTAATTTGCAAATGCAAATTTGCTTTGTAATCGTTTATTTTATGATTTTAGTCCGCCCCGGATATTGTATTTATTGCTCAGGTGACAATCGGGTTGAATAACAAACTATTTTCATCATTGGTTTTGCTGGAATCACCGCTCCAAGAATATTCTGTAGAAATTAATAAGCGTTTACCCTGGTAGTACAAGGAGCACAGTTTGGATCACCTTTGCCCGATATTTCTGTTCAACAGTCTTGACGTGGGAATGTTTTCAAGGATTAAAATACAGAGCAAATAGATATATTTTAGACATACATATACAATAGACATGCACGTGCATGTTTTATTTAGCAAAATGAAAAGAAATATTGAAAATGGGTGGGATTCGAACCCAAGCAAAACAAAAGGGCCATTGGCCCTAAAGCGCTCACCTGATGACTAGCAGTTGAGGAAGAATCAGTATTTGTTATGATATGACCTTGATATTTGATGTAGATTTTAAACATACACACTTTATGGCCAGATTTGATAAAGATGAGGTAAAAAAGGTTTCTTTGAGGTGATCTGGTGACCTAGTTTTTTACCCAAGATGACACACTTGACCTATATTTCATAGAGACAAACATTGTGACCAAGTTTCATAAAGGTTAGGTAAAAAATGTTACCTCGAGAGTGTTAACAAGGTTTTTTTTATCAATTTGACCTGGTGACCTTGTTTTTTACTCCAGGTGACCCAGTAGCGAACATGGCCTAAATTGTATAGAGATACAAATTGTGACCAAGTTTCATGAATATTAGGTACAAAATGTGATCTAAAGAGTGTTAACATGGGTTTTCTTTAATGTAACTTGGTGACCTAGTTTTTGACCCTAGATGACCCAGTTGGGAACTTGACCTAGAGTTCATATAGATACACATTTTGACCAAGTTTCATTAAGATTATATAGAGGATATTTGTTGATTTTGGTGTAAGATCGTATTTTATCACATAAAATAGGTTCTGGGAGTTTAATAAACCCATTACATAAAAGTCATAATACACACGTGTAATAAACATGCAAATGAGGTATATACAAGGGCGAGTCACTTTATTTATGTATTCAAATCACACCTCAACGGACCCATCACAATACCAGAACTCATGAAGGCAATACACCTGCTGTAGTTCTAAGTAATATGTCACAATGTGTGTTCGATTCCAACGTGTTTCTCGTTTTCTACTGACATAGCTTCATAAGATGCTCGTTAAATGAATTATCAAACATCGAATGTACCTGCTGACATCAAGACGTACCAGTCCTGATATATATTTTTGCAGGTCAGACTCGCATAATGAATAGAATAAAAAACATTTGATTACACGTTTCCGTGCAAATTATTTTGATGGTAGTAAACCAAAACAATGCAAGAAATAGGATAGGGCATCAATGGGCGCAAGAAAATATAGGCTAGCGTCTAAAAACTACACAAAGTCATAATTCCACAACTCTTCAGCTGCATAATTATGTAAATTATAAACCATCCGGATAAGATAGGGGTCGAAACAAAAAAGACGATATGGTCTGGACTTTCGACGGGAAATTGTATACACCGCAGCGCACGGACATGAATTTGCCTAACGACAGACGCAAACTATTCAAGTTAGCTGATGATTTATTGCAATTCAATGGACCAAACGTCGATCAATACTATTAACACGGCGCAAGAAAATAGAAAAAAACATAGAAACTAAAAACTGCGTTCACAGAGTCCTTATTCCATAATTATACCTGGGTACGAACTGGATATGGTACGAATAGCGCGAACGAATAAGATGGGGACGAAAAATTAATAACGCATATGGTCTCGACTTTCGGCGGGAAAATTTATGTAACAGCGCTAGATCCAAACTATTTAGCTGAAGATCTCTGGTAAGTTAAAGGACGAAACGTGGATTAATACTATCCACAAATGCAAAATAGTGTACATTGTAAATAGTAAAGAACAAGCACACGTTAGATTAGGAGTTTCTAGCTAAACTGTAATATGAATGTTAAAACCACGAATTGTGTTAAGTTCGTCTGCTCAACAGTGACATTTTTATCGCCCCTCAAAAATCATTAGTTATTTTACAGCGCGTAGAAATTTATTCGCACAAATACATTTTCTCATCCAAATAAACATTCAAAAAGTTCACACAATACGAACAAATAAAAAATATTAAATTGTTGAAAACAAATGTTCTCATAAAAGGTCGAAAATTACGATATTGGTTGAGATTTGCAGGCACTTCTTTCTTGCTCGGATGAATTGGTCGTGGAGAAATTACATCGTTAAAATCGTAGTGATTTCAGGATTGTATGTAATACAAATACTGGGGTTCCCCCAGTAATAAAATAACCCGCGACATGTTCATCAAAAAACAACTTAAACACGGCTACATCGCAATTAGTTTATACTAATTTATGGTCGATTGTGAAATAAGTTTTTCAAACTTATATTAATCACTCTCGACACCTCATTCCTGAGGTTCGTTCAATACATCGCGCTCTCGATCGAGCACCCGCCGCGAGCACTATTCGCTTGTTGAACGCAATCGACGAATCGAGCACTCGCTCTTATTCCTAGACCATAATCCTTTGCGGCGTGGTTAACTTCCGTCTATTTCTTTCGCAGCTGTCAAAATGTAGACTTCGACTCAAGTCGCCGATATTAACGCAAAATAGCGACGCAGGTGTGGTAAATTGTGTCATTTGGTTATAAAACAAGATAACCATTGATGCAAAGCATCAAAGGGCGCCGTAAAAGAAATTCTAAAAACTGTGAAGACATATATGATTGATCTTCATAAGAAACAGCAGGTGTGGCATTTTTCAAAATATATTGGCTATAGTGAATAATAACAAATATATTTTCATTTTGAATATTAAGGAACTTAAATCTGAATGACTCAGATAACGAATCTGTCGAAGATTTTGACTGACTTGTCCATAAAGTCGATTTCCTTCGTGCAATATTCCATCAACATCATTAGGTAAAAAACATGGTTAATATCACGCGAACATAGAAAGAAAGCTAACAATGCTATAAGGGCCATAGCACTGCACTGATTACCACTAAATGGAGAAAAAATCGGGCTTCCTTGACGCATATTTCCTAAAAAACTCTTACCATTCTGTCTGAAATAGACAGATAAGCTGTCTGCAAGTGGCTGCTTTTAAATTCTGACGGTCCAGCCACTACAGACAGACACCAAGTAGACCAAAACACGGCCGGAGTTTGCGCACAGATTTTTTGCGCACTTTCAGCTCTTAAAAATATATGAAAACGTCAAACCACTATGGAAATAGTCATAAAATACAAAGATGTACATGTACATAAAACAGACAATAAATACACATTCATATCGATAATTTGACCTCGACCTGGCATTCTTTGCAATCACTGACACTATTTGCAATATTACGAATACAAACATCACCTTGTTTTAACGTACATTTTAATAATAAATGGAAATTAAAACACATAAAACGCATAGTTCATGTATCATAATTTATTCCAACATTTACAAAAGCATGATGTTTAAAGACCGTATAGATCTACATTGTACATGTATATCAAAAATAAGAAAAACGAAATAAGTAACTAACTATAACAGTACTTTATTACAAATTAAAACCCAAAATATTTCTTCAGTTTACATAATCTACAATATGTTGGTCAATATACCGTGGGAAAGTTTGTTTTCAAACCCGTGTTCCGGACAGTACGGATAACGGTCTTTAGGCAATTCACGCGTAACCCGTACATCCTACTAACAGTGATTGTTTACATTAGGTTATCGAGACGGCGCGTGTCGATTTATTAAATCATTTTACAGATTTAAAAGGCCAATATTACCAGGTATTCGATGGGGTTCGTTTGATTTTTGGGTACTTATGGTTTCGACGCTAATAAAGCATCCTGTATAGATTGCGTCGAAATGGTTCTGAAACTGCGTTGTAATCAATATGGCGTCCAAAAATCAGCGAACGCCGTTCATGGTCCCATGGTAAAACCAGCCAATAAAATAAATCGTTTCATTAAATGACGACATCGCGTATGATGTAAACAACATAAAAGAATCAAAGCACTGAAAGTACTGCCATTAAATCCAATATCGAATCCAGGTTGTATCATAATTTTATGTCACAGTTCTGATAAGCCCACCCTTACTCAAACATTTGTGCTGCTAAAGACACCAAGAGAACCAGCAGTTACCTGGAACTTACTTAAGTAACTGCTGAGCATCAATGAAGGGATATTTACAAATACCATTTTTAACGACTTGGAGAATTCGACCAGTGTCAAGATAACTGACTGTTTATTCTCCGTATGACCACGCATGTTAATTAAATGACACTCTATATTAACGTATGTAAAAGGGGTAAACATGGCGTCGCTCCCACATATCGATCGGCCGATTAATGCTTTAAAAACAAGTTTTACATTTTATAAAACGTTTAAGTATTAGCTTTTAAAACAAGCTTTAACGAACAAAATCGATCGAATATTAAATTAATAATTGATGATTTTCGACCGTTTATTTGGTATAAAACGGGATATTTTAAACTTACTTTTACGCGGA
This sequence comes from Spisula solida, assembly GCA_947247005.1. Lineage (NCBI taxonomy): Eukaryota > Metazoa > Mollusca > Bivalvia > Venerida > Mactridae > Spisula > Spisula solida. The sequence continues at coordinate 13,087,365 of OX365953.1, read as the reverse complement.
ACGGATTCTTACTCGTCGCCGTGGATTAACTAATTAGGTTATCGTGTTGAATGATGTTTAAAAGAGAGACATATATCTCTGCTTCATTACAAGCTTTAAATATTCAAAATCGGATAATAGATACGAAAATTATGAGGTCTTATATAAAGCACGGTAGAAATTGACTAGTGCGTTTAACGCTTACCGCGATAACATCGTTAATCGGCCGATCGATATGTACGTAGAACTATTTCAGTTCCCCCCACCAGCTATATATAGCATCAATGTTTGTATACAACATAATTAGGTCATCGTCTGCAATGTGCAGCGGCGGAGTGATTTACATACGTTACAGTATACGATTGAAAACCGTGGGAACTATTAGATTCCCGCCACCAGTGAGAACATTCGTTGGTAGTAAAAATATAGTCCGTTGCGGAATGATTTGCTATAAAAATCCTCTAAAAATAAAAGTCTGATAAAATTGTTGGTCTTAATATAAGTAAATGTTGGTAATGTAAACAAATCAGGTCCAATGATACGTGTAACCTGTGTTGCATGCTTGTAATATTGTTCAAATCATAGAACTATTTATTTGCCGAGGCCTAATGCGTTAAATTGGTCGTAAGCTGAAAAGTGGTAATAACATTGTGTGGCGTTTACGCCACACAAAAATTAATACGCTAGTAAACACTAATGCGTAGAAGTTCATTAGCATTAATAACATAATTGTTTTTAACAGAAATGTTTATAAAATGATTGATTACGGTAGATTATGTACACTGAAGAAATATATTGGGTTTTAATTTAGTAAGGTTATAGTTAGTTACTTATTTCGTTTTTGTTATTTTTGATATACATGTAGATCTATACGGTCTTTAAAAATCATGCTTATTGTAAATGTTGGAATAAATTATGATACATGAACTATACGTTTTATGTGTTTTAATTTCCATTTATCATTAAAATGTACATTAAAACAAGGTGATATTTGTATTTGTAATTGCAAATTTTGTCAGTGATTGCAAAGACTATCAGGTCGAGGTCAAATTATGGATATGATCGTGTAGTTATTGTCTGTTTTAGGTACATCTTTGTATTTTATGACTATATTGGTGTCAATCGCGAGATTAAGGTTCATTCTTCGTGCACATGCTATATATTTCATAGTGGTTTGACGTTTTCATATATTTTTTAAGAGCTAAAAGTGCGCAAAAAATCTGTGCGCAAACTCCGGCCGTGTTTTGGTCTACTTGGTGTCTGTCTGTTGTGGCTGGACCGTCGGAATTTAAAAGCAGCCACTTGCAGACAGCTTATCTGTCTTTTTCAGAATGGTAAGAGTTTTTTTAGGAAATGTGCATCAAGGAAGCCCGATTTTTTCTCCATTTAGTGGTAATCAGTGCAATGCTATGGCCCTTATAGCATTGTTAGCTTTCTTTCAATGTTCGCGCGATATTAGCCATGTTTTTTACCTAAAGACGTTGATGGAATATTGCACGAAGGAAATCGACTTTATGGACAAGTCAGTCAAAATCTTGGACATACTCGTTATCTGAGTCATTCAGATTTAAGTACCTTAATATTCAAAATGAAAATATATTTGTTATTTTTCACTATAGCCAATATATTTTGAAAATGCCACACCTGCTGTTTCTTATGAAGATCAATTATATATGTCTTTACAGTTTTACATACTTTCTTTTACGGTGTCCTTTGATGCTTTGCATCAATGGTTATCTTGTAATGAGCTGGAAGAGCCTCAACTTGTAAGAAGTTCATAAACAATTTCCCGCGTGGAGCCTCAATTTGTATGACAGCGAAATGTTTTGGCCGTTTGTTTACCTTTAAATCAGAAAATAGTTCGTTGTTCATTTTCTTTATGCAGAGTATTTAGGTAAAACAAACTCATGATAAATACATGTTTTGACAAAACATCATTTTATAAACATTTCTTTTAAAAAACAATTATGTTATTAATGCTAATGAACTTCTACGCATTAGTGTTTACTAGCGTATTAATAGTTTTGTTTTATGTTGTTTACATAATACGCGATGTCGTCATTTAATGAAACGATTTATTTCATTGACTGGTTTATATTCATTAGAGGCATCCTTTTATTTTTAGATTACTAGTACGTTTGTTTATTGTAACTATAAAATTGTGCAAACACGAATCTTACATGTTTAAAATGCTTTTTCTACGTTGCCAACATAACTTTATTTGATTAACATACATAAATTCCCCTTACGAACCTCGCTGATCTGGCCGGCGAAATTACTTATTTACATAAAGCTAATTGTGTCGCCCCCGGCCAAATATCTCATTTACATGAAGGTACCGGTCTGACCAACAGACCTTACGTAATCTTACATATCCTACTCCCCACAATGCCTTGCTCTGCATTACACCCAGTGTCCACAGCAAATAAACAACCAATCAGCGTATCGCTTGCGAACAGCGGCTTCATGTCAGTAAATACACTGGGTACACCGTCTATTTTTAGAACAGGAAAAACCGTTACTCGGCACGGCTCTTGAATCGCGTTCGACGAGGTAAATATTAGAGTTTCTATAAATATCTACCACATTGTAATCTATAATCAAAGCGCTGAAGGCACAGCATTTGTTTGGGTTTGAATAATGAAAATGTAAAAAATCTTCAGTCCTCAATAACATGGCAATTCTCTTTTGTAACGTGCCGGACAGATAGACACTGAAAAAATCCCGTCAGTGAATAATAATAATAATGTCTAAAATCGAATCAGTTTTAAGTTTTGAATGGGGCAATCTAAATTAAAGTTTTAAAATTGCCTATGTTTAGTGTTTTTTGAGCATTTGGGACTAAATTTCTTAATTCAGTTGTAATCCCAGCGCTTTCAGACAAAGTCGGAGGGAGTGTTGTGATTCTGGGATTCCGGTCTGTGTACAGTACAGCTGGGTACAGGTTTTATCAAGTCTGAAATGACATGTTATTCGGTGAGTTGAGTGGTGGCTCTCTTCTAGTTTGGCTGTTGGACAGTGCGGTTGTGTGTGAAAGCGCAGAATAGGCAATAGACAGTAATTAGAGACTGATAGACTAGTGTAGAGTATGTTTTATTCACACGTGACACAATCGGTTCCATGCAATATTCATGAATCTCTGACCATTAGAGGGTATTATTGCAAACTTTAACAAGAGCCACGTTCACATGGCTAACCCAGCATAAATGTTGTTACTAATGGGTGTTTAATCAAACTTCAAAGTGAGATAATTTCAAAACTGGGCCATAAAGAGTTATGGTTCTTAGTCATTGCACTTTTCCTAGTTGCCATCTATTCACCAATCAAGTTTCAAGTCAATACCTCAAATAGTTATAGTCCTATAGAGTTATGCTCTGGATGAAATACTATTAAAAATTAAACAAGAGGAGATAATTTAAAAACTGGGTATTCTAGAGTAATGGTTCTTGGTCACTGCACTTCTCCTAGTTGCCATCTATTCATATATCAAGTTTAAAGTCAATATCACAAATAGTATGCTCTGGACAAAAATCTATTAAAAATTTAAACAAGGGCAGATAATTTCAAAAGTTAACCATATAGAGTTATGATTCTCTTTCCCTACACTTCTCGGAAGTTCTCCTAGTTGTCATCTATTCATATGTCAAGTTTCAAATCAATATCTTAAATAATTTTCAAGTTATGCCTGGACAAAATATCGGACAGAAGGACACCCGCATACAATTACTATTATCCCTTCGCCTTTTGCGGGGAATAATAATCATGCATGCAAAACATTGAACGATACTATGAACTAAGGCGCGGCCTTTAACGGAGAAGTTTTATGAATATTAATTAATTTAGATTCTATCTATCTACTATGTATGTGCAGCTTACATAAAGAAACCTGGGATTTTTCTGTTCATTTTGGGAAGGATCCTTAGTCTCTACATTTTGGGAAAAATATTGGTGTATTCCAGATTATGGAAAAAAAGTAGGGTATAACTTTTTTGGGAAAACTGCATGATTTTAAAGACATCTTCAATCAGGAAGGGGCCTTTTATAGGCCTCTGTTATATATTAATGCGAAAAACCCCTGAAAACATGTATGCATATTAACTACATGTATTGAACGGTTAACAGGAATCAAAGCGCTGAAAGCCCTGAGGCTGTTCGATTGAATGCCATTCTGATCACCTCGGCCTTTATGCATTGCGCAATATTTACAAATGGAAATGTTCGATCTTTCATGATTAGAAAGAATAAGAATGCATGCAGAGAAAGTACAAGTGAAACAGTTTTCTGAGGCCAGATAATTAACTAGAAATGCTAAGGATGTGTTTTTCTGCAGTTAGGATGCTGATCGAATTTATACCGGTCACCGGGTGCACGTTTAAATTCATTAGTCAGAATAATTAGCCAAATAATTCAGATACGTGAAAATCAGATACTACGGACAGGCGCATAAGCCTTGAAGTTGGTTCGTATGGTTAGGGGTCCTCAGGATTGTGAAATTTGGGACTTTAATGCCATTTTTGCCATATTATATTTCTGCTGTACAAATTAATGTTACTCATGTGCATACATCCGTATTGCTGGCTACGCCACTGACTGATTAATCAAACCTAATAAACTATTATGTAACAGTTCATAAAGAGTAGTGCTCAATATTACAGATTTTCAACGTGTCGTAGAGTAACTAGAGAACTATTTTGCCGGTTTACATGCTTCCTTTGCATCGGCGAAAGATATGCAAATTTGCAATTGCTGGCTGACTGGTTTACTTTCCTTAATGTGGCACTGTCCATTTGTGGCATAGAAAAGAAGTTTCAGGCAGTAAAAATGGGTTGCAATTGTTGATATGTATTAAAACTAGTTGTTCCTTGAACAACTTAAAACATTATATATATTGGTACAAATTAGGGATGGGCCGATGCATCGAAATATCGATGCATTGCGATTCCGAGTGTCCCGATAGTATGGATCGATAGTAAAAGTCTCGATCCAATAACTATCGCCGATAGTTAGCTCAACAATCGATAGTTACGATAGTTTGCTTTTTATAAATAAAGTTTATTATTAATTTAAAATAACTCCGTTTTCGCATCAAAACAGCCACTATGGACCAATATCGCCTTAATTGTATTAATCTATTTCTGTCAAATTCATTTTAAATCATTTCCATAAATAAAAGATTTGTATGTTGTACAACAAAATGATATCTCACAGTGCAAATTGCATTTACAAGTTAATCTCTGGTTTTCAAAGCTTGGCAATAACTATTGCAATAGTATCGCAATAGTTTCCTGCAATACAATAGTATCGCAATAGTACTTTCAGCAATAGCAATAGTATTGCAATAGTCAAAATTGGACTCAATAGTCACCCCTAGTACAAATGTACCAGAAAGTGACCGTTTTTAGTCACATTATTTGTGACAAATACCGCGTGGAATATTAAATTATTATTGACATTTTGACTATACAGCACTCAAACAATGGAATGAAACTAATACAATCTGTGGGAACGTTAATAATGTAACATGGTTTGAAAAGTATGTAGTTGGACCAGGGCTCAAACCCAGAATCATCTGCTTAGAAAAGGCGAATTCTCAACTGAACCTGCTATCTGGACACAGCTTTCTTCCTTCAATATCAATAATTGAATTCTAAACTGGCAGGCAGGGAATTTCTAAACTTTTTGGGATTATAATTTCACCTTAATGAAGCTAGTAACAAATGATTTCAAACATTTATAATTATGCTTTTTATATTTGAAATCACAAATGTTTTGTACTTGTCTGTGAATACTTGTCTGTCTTGATCAGTCACTTGATTCAGTGGATGCACCAGAGGCGTTGCGACTTGGGCGGCAGCCCAATATTTCGCCAGTAAAATATGCATGAGAATTTAAAATTGAGCGGCAAAACGACGAATAAGGGTCAGTGGTTTCTAAAGACATGCATTCAATGCCATGCATCGAAGGGTAGCATTCGATAACGATACTCGTCAATGCAGTCGGTACATAAGTGAAGGATGAATTTGAAATATCTTATATTTGAATTGTATTAACAACAGCACCAAATGAATGTAATTCAGCAACTATATGCCTATAAGGCATAACTATTTGGTAATAATGATACCAAAAAATGACTAACATACACGGACGATCCAAAAATTCATCCAACGGAATACATATTGAAAGAACTGGAAATAGCCCAATTTACGCTCTGATTTCATAAAATTTCCTCATAAAACGGAGGGGATACCCCTCCCCCGCCGCTCCAATATTCGGCAACCTGCGAAGAGCCTGTACACACCTAGTCCAAACCATGGGACCTAACTTGTATAAACTGTTGGACCTATTATCACCTAACGTAATGAAACGTTTAGTTTAGAAACGTTTGGTCTCGGTTGGGACTACACACCTCAAGTTGGTTTGACTAGGCAAGATGCCATGTTGGCCATTGACAATTTGCTTACAGAGCGAATACTGTATCGACTGAGCTATCAAGCCACTTGTTTAACATATTGGACGCATACAGTTTAAGTAAATAAGTTTACACTACTGCGGCACAGTTCAAAAAAGCTACAACTGCCACATAGGCAATACTATCAAGAAGGGCAACAGGACAGTCGGTTTCCTCCGCCGCAATCTCAAGGACTGCACCCCATCAGTAAAGCCAGCAGCCTACAGGGCCATCGCTAGGCCAACAGTCGAATACGCAGCTACTGTTTGGGATCCTGCACAACAGTCCACCGTCAGAGACCTGGAACAGGTACAACGAAGAGCAGCCAGATTTGTAGTCAACGACTATACAAGCAAGACCCCAGGGAGTGTCACGAAAATGCTAGAGGACCTCCAGTGGGAATCGCTGAAAGTCGCCGTCGCAACAGCAGACTCCTGATGCTCTTCAAGGTTCACCATGGACTTGTCGATGTTCCAGCATCGACATACCTGAAACCAAGCGATGGCCGCACCCGTGGAGGAAACAGATTCTACCAGGAGCGCCTCACAGACAAGACCTTCCTCAACTCCTTCTTCCCTAGATCGGTTAAGGACTGGAACTCGCTTCCTACCAGAGTTTCTGCGGCGACATCCCTGGAGGACTTTCAGTCTCTCCTCCGGGTTGGGACGATATAGGCGGATCCTTTATCTACAGTGTATAAAGTTTTAATGTTTTTAAACTATGAACTCTGAATTTTAATTCATACTGAATTTTTGATCGCCATCACCATGTACATAATGTCGCTGAGCTACTTACGATCTATCAAGATCCCTGCTCAATAGTCGGAAGAAGAAGAACTGAATGAGACGGCAAGCTTGTCAAGCTAGCCACCTACACAAGTTTTTACCTTAAATCCTATACACAGTACTACTATAATCTCAAAAAGATTGCTATCAAAAGCGCAATACAGACATAACATTGTCAAAGAGTCATTTTGCATTTTTTTGGGGTCGAATAGTTGCGGGTACGACATGTTATTTGTACTTACGACACCTCTGACAGTCACACACGGCATCGGGTGTTGATTTTATTGTATAAGTACGTTAATTGTGAGTGATAAAGACGATTTCCTTGCTTACCAAGTACTAGCGTCGTGTAATCGGAAAAAAATCTCCTATAAAATTTCTTTTCTCGCAGCAACAAAATGGCGACAGTTTTTATCATGTAAATGCCGGTCGGACCGTTCAGATTAGGAACGAAGATGATACTCATACGCGCTATTTTCAATTAGACATACAGTTTATAGATAACTTGGATAACACAAATACTTGAAACGTTTTAAGAATATTGTATGGGTTTTTTTCATAATCACTATTTTTCAATTAAGAAATTGCATTGAAAAACGAACTACTTTTTACGTACGTAGTACTTCGGGGAAAATTTTAACCGCCGTGAATCACTGCGCATTATAATTTTAATTTATTCATATTCTATTATTTATTTACCTTCTTTGAAATTTAACAACCTTGTTATGAGATTTAAATCATCAGCATAGTTAACTCATATGAGAAAATATATTTTGATCACACAAAAGGCACATATATGGAACTACTTTGTCTTTAATTGAATTTTCTGGACTACTTTCGCTCAGATATTAAGGACTCGCGTTTCAGATTGACTTCTGTATTTGTTTGGGAAACCCAAACAAATAAAAACCAAGAAGTGCAGGTATGGATTAAGGTGTGCCACGTTCAGGTTTCTCTGAAAAGATTCTTCAAAGAAACAAAATAGTCGGTACCAATTTTGAAAACCACGTACAAAGTAACAAATGAAAAATTGATACCGACTATTTTGTTTAATTGAGGGTCATTCAATATACAATGCGATATGAATTGAATGACCCTCGTACGTACTGCATATCAGACCCTGCAGTCTACATTGAAATGCTATATCTTAAAACATTTCATGGTAAATGGATATGCCCTGGAAACTATTTTTGGAATAGCTAAAACTTGTCTTAGATATAGATTTCAGTCGTTCTGCCAATGGAGAGATGTGTGTATACAGATTTGAACGCATTTGCTTTTACAGGTATCTAGACACTTAAAATGGTATCTATACAGATCTGAATTAGCTGGTAACTCACTGGTCCTCGGTAGAATTTTTGAGTCTTGGTAGACTCATCTTCTACATCAATTGTTCTCGATTCTTGCTATACGTATTTGAATACATCTAAGCGTATATAGACTCATGAATAAACCTGACGTCTGTATAGATTTAGTGTCGAGAAAGCAATTGATTCTAGAGTCTATACAGATTTAAATAATGTTGCTTCTAAACAAATACATTTGGTTGTCTATACAGATTTGGCTCGTTCTATGTGTCATGGTTATGCAACACATATGTCTTGTATTGTTAATAGTTTTCTGTTTATAAATAAAACAAAGTTCATGTATCTGTTGTATTTTATTCTTGTTATTTTTAACTTATCATACAGAAAATTTCAATTTGATAGCAATGCCTTTACACTCAGCTTTGTTTGTTAAATTTATACAACCAATGAAATAGTATGCACCAAATATGGAATTTGCACATGGATATATTGCTATACAAACTTTACACACAGTACACCATTTGACTATTACATTATACTACATGTATTTGCCAATAAACTGAAATTAGCTTTATGAAGTTACTACACATCACATCACATCACACTGAAATGAGTTGTAAATGATGTGCATCTGCATTGTTTGCCATTTGATAATATTAAATGAATAAAATGCGTATATTTATAAAACATGCTCGTACAAGAGGAGGATTAAGGTACAAACTAAGATCCTTAATATTCAAGATGAAAATATATTTTTTATATTTCACTTTGGTGCCAATATATTTTGAAAAATACAACACCTGCTGTTTCTTATAAAGATAAATCATATATGTCTTTACAGTTTTCAGAACTTCTTTTTTGGCGCCCTTTGATGCTTTGCATCAATGGTTATCTTGTCATGAGTTTGTTTTACCTAAATAATCTGCATAAAGAAAATAAACGACGAACTATTTTCTGATTTAAAGGTAAACAAATGGCCAAAACATTTCGCTGTCATACAAATTGAGGCTCCACGCGGGAAATTGTTTATGAACTTCATACAAATTGAGGCTCAACACGGGGAATTGTCCATAAACTTCATACCAGTTGAGGCTCAACACGGGGGAATTGTCTTCCAGCTCATTATAATAAAGTCCTACAATACAGTCGCGGCGCCAATAATATATTTAATTAAAACAAACCGGAGTTACTTTGCCTGTAAATGTCGAATTATCGTATATAATTATTGATGTGGGTGGGGCATGACAGTGTTTTGTTTACATTCTGTAATTACCTTACTACCGACGATTTAAAGACTGTCATTCAAATATATTGATATAACCTGTTAAAGTGTTGTATATTTCATACTAATGTAGTCATGTACTTAGCATCTCGTGGATAAAACAATATTTCAAACAACATTTCGTGTTCACCAGTTCACTACATGTATTCTTAAGATTTTTAAGATGTAATGCATCATGTCATGAATACATTTTATCAATTTGGCTGTGTCATAAATAGAGGATATAACATGAGTGTCTTTCCATATTGAATTTATTAAACGAGTTGAATAAAATAATAAAATTCAATGTGGAAAGTCACAAATGTAATGTTCTTTTTATCATATGTTAGCCTTTTCCGGCCAAAACATAAAATAGCTACGTATTTTTCACTTTAATAAAGGCGCAACTTTGACGACGTCGCCTATCCTTTGAATGACGTCGCGTGATAGCTTTATTACACTAGTGAATTATCAAAAATAAATAATGGCTTTATTACGCTGCCGCGACGTCAAACATGTGATAAACTCAGTTTATAGTATTTACAGATAAAATGCTTTCCACAGAATCAACTCCTGGTCAACTTGCTCGTGGTATAATTCTCTACAATGGCCAGATTCATCTTTGTTAAGTTTATTTACGCCATGTTATATCATATTTCCAGGCCTGCAAGTCAGAACTTCTTCTAGAAATCTCTGATACAGTACCGACCAAAGGTCAATCATGGTCATGTTAGGTCAACGGTAGTATATGTAGGAAGATTTATCAAAACAAGAATTGGACTTGATCGAAATTTCACCAGCACCAGTGAATATGCCTCAGATATTATACAGTCAACCCGCAATCTACGATAAATAATGAACATGCCATATTTGGTCACCCAGCAGACAGTATTTCAAACTTGGTGTAAGTGTGATGGCTATGGATATTTTACGTCGATAAACACGCGGCATAGTAAAAAAATATACCAACATTGTCAAGTCTTGTTCACGTTGAAAACTTGAAATATTTGACCTGTGATTACCTGCGAGCCTTGAGCGAGCAGGTATATTGGATAGCATCAAGTAAAAAGTCCATGGAGGGGCACGTGACCTGTTCTCGATGGTTTACGATTTCAAAAAAAAGATAAAAAACCAGACTAATTCCATTATTCCATGCGGTCTTTGTCGCATTGCAATAGTTTATTTACCGAAGAAATTAGAACTGTCCGAAATGTGAGCGCTAGGCAATATTGAGACCATGGATCTAAACAGCAGATGACTGCAGCTGCATAAGCACAGAGCTTCCCAGTCTGGAGTACCTCCCATAGAGAACACATTGTTCTTGAACGAAAATAGGTTAGATCTAAGGTTAATGTGTCAGGATTACGGAATTTCGGGTGTACCTGGCACTTCGCTCCGTTTATTATTTTTGTATTTTTTTTAGGATCAGCGGATAAAATTAGTGTAGGTTGTTTCCCGTGATAAAATTAACAACATATACAGTTTCTTTTGGTCTCCAGAGTCATATAAGGAGAATTACCATTCAGTGTTAATGTCTATTCAGAGACTTAAAATTCTAACTGTCTCTTGTCTATTGTCATGGAATTATCGGAATTGGTTTATGATGAACACTGAAAACATGTCTTATGATAATACCTTTTAATGAACTGATAGAGGTTTTATTTATAAGCATATAAATATTTTATGGAACAAGGGAGTCATAATATGCAATTAAGTGTCTTGAAAATTGGTTTGTTATACATGAAAGTATTTAACAATTTGTTGATAAATTGCGTATGTCAAATTATCGTGCATATAGTTTTCCCAATTTGAAAGCTACCGGCCTATCGCGCTTATTTTTGTCTCACAATTTTAAGATTTTCATGCTTAATTTTATACACATCAGCTGTTGAATTATGCAGATAGAATGTCGAGGATCCTGTCCATTCTCTGTCAAATGAAGTCGGTACATCATTTGCTCGCAGGAACTATTTGACTTGTGCACTGTGGCTAGTTTCAGTATTTTTTCAGCGTTAGCTGTCTAGCTTGGATTTTGACCTACTTTAACAACCAATGAAATGTTTATAAATATCTCCGGGGTGAATCAAATGCAAACTTTTGATTCCATAGATTATTGTATTCTTTTCACAAAAGGTTATGTCCGATTTTAAATTATTGCATTTTTCTCTTGTGCTAAACTTGCCTGTCTGCTATACCATAACTTTATTTCTGCGGTGTACAAGACAATACAAGACTAATTTTGATGCATAGCATCAAAGATGGCGCACATGTTTTTTTCAACGGTAATACTTATATGTCAAGACTGATCAGTGTTTATAACGAAGCATGTATAGTGCTAACAAGATTTCACTTTTAGGCCTTTTTGGTTCATAAAAGCCAGTGGTGAATATGAATTATAATACTTGAACAGAACTTTGAAAAGTGTGTATCAGTATCATGACCATAACGTTGTTCTTTTAGTCTTGCTTGAAATATTTGCCTTATCAATATGAAGGGTAAATGTGGTGAATTTGCTTTATGTGTTTAAGATTATGGTAACTGTGTCTAAAAAATTTCAATTTAAAGAAAACAAGTCACTGAGAATTGCAACCAATACAGTGCTTCTGTTGCCATGGCAACCACACTTCCTGTCAAAGTGAAGCATTAGTTATCAGGAGTCATCCCAACATTGATCTCTATGCATATACCATAAACAGTCAACATAGCATTGATAATGTTTGGTTTATACAAAGATCCAGTTAAAGTTTAACTTTTTCTGTATCCATAGCCACCACATTTTTTGTCAGAATAAAAAAAATTACACGTTCATACTTATTAAAACTGATGAATACCAATTTGCTTTCCGGTACAAAAATTAATGTTTAATTGATCACCGATAGAGCCAAAAAGCAAAATACTGATATGAATTTTCATGATATTCGACTTTGACTGGTACACTTAGCCAGACTAATACCTATATGTTGGATACATTAAACTTGCTTTCCGGTACAAAATATAATGTTTAATTGATCACCGGTAAAGCCGGAAAGCAAATTACTGATATAATGTTTCATGATATTCGACTTAGTACGTGTAACTTTTTATTACATGTCATGCACCCATACCTGCAAATATAAATTAATGCATATACAAATGTATACTATATTATGTTGAGACACATACAGTAACGTAGTAATTACATGAAAGTTCTTTAAACCAACTTGCTTCACAGTACAAAAATTAACGTTTAATTGATCATCGAAGGAGCCGGAAAGCAAATTACTGATATAATATTTTATGATATTCGACTGGTACTCTTAGACAGGCATACATGTACACTTTAATACTAATATGTTGGATGCATAAAACTTGCTTGTTTAATTGATCACCGGAAAGCAAATTAATGATCTAATTTTTCTTGGTATTCGACTTGTGCTCGGCTGGTTACGTAGAGTGCTACCTTCCCTGTCTGACTTAATATTATCCTTTAGTATATGTGTAACGTTTCATTACATGCCAGGCATCCAGACCTGCAAATATAAACTATTGCATATAATTATATACTATATTAAGTTGAGACTCATGTAGTGGTGTAGTAATTATTTCTTTAAACAAATTGGCACACCAGCCGAAAAGCAAATTACTCGGATGGACATCAGCTGTTTATTCTTCTGGTACAATATGTATCAATTTATTCATTCGCTTCTTTATATTTATCGTACGTTTTAATCATATAACACAGCAGTTTGTAACCTAAAATATGCGTGTATAACATGTTATGAAAACAGTTAAAGTTATACTTCATTACACATTCAGTGACGTAGTAATTACATGAACAATATTTAAACTAATTTGCTTTCCGGTACAAACATTAATGTTTAATTGATCACCGCTAGAGTCGGAAAGCAAATTACTGATCTTCTTTTTCAGGACTGGTACTCTTAGACAGACATATATGTATACTTTAAAATGTTGATACTAATAAATAAAATATGCTTTTCGGCACACCATTTACTCTAGTTGAAGTATACATGATCACCGGTAGAGCCTAAAAGCAAATTACTCTGATGGACATGAGCTATTTATTCGACTGGTACATTTATATGGTATCAATTTATTTATTCGCTTATTTGTGTAATCACATAACATAGGGAGCAGTTTGTAACATAAAATATGCGCATATATAGATCTAACACGTTATGACCTAGGAATGAAAACAGTTAAAATTAAAGAAATGTTCACGTTCGCCGTTTTCATGCCGGAAAGCTTTCCGGCATTTCGGTGCTTTCCGGTACTTTCCGGCAATTCGGTGAATCGTTTCCAATTGGTCGGTTGATAGCGTGGGTTTTGGCCGGCGGGATATATACTGCGGACAGATTTTTTCGCGAAACGGGGAAAAACGGAATGGTAAATATTTATAAACATAAAACGTAAATTAGCGATTCACTTAAAGAAATTTATCAAACCGTTCAAAAAATTTATTTTTGTTCAAACCATTAACATTTTATGTCTATTATGCTGTTAATTATTATTGTTTTGAACTTTCATTTTATATTTTGTATGATGTTTCCGGTTCTGTTAAAACCCATTTCGTTTTTAGTAACATAAAATGGTACGGAGTAAATGAATAACCCAAATTCAATTGCCTGGTATCTCTGTTTACAAATTAATGACTAGGGTGCTATTTAGGCCACGCGTATTGCACAGTTTGTTCATTGTAATTACAGATTTTTCATTGTCACGTATTGTAGGAATTAAATAAAGCCAATTGTCGTTGATTTCTGAGTTTATTCTTCGTTTGTTAAAAAAACATTTTGTAAATAGCTTTATCAGTGTTCGCATCCGTTTTCGAGACATTTGGTGAATTGGAGTAGTAAGATAAGAAACGAAGCTACGCAAAGAGCGTAGCCTAACTTTTGAGACACGTTCAGGCCCGCGTAGCCTAACTTTTGAGACACGTTCAGGCCCGGATCCCGAAATTTTTGACTGGGGGGCAACATGTTTTTTATCACATGTTTGACGTCGCGATAGCGTAATAAAGCCAAAGTTGCGCGTTTATTATAGTGAAAAAAAAGCTATTTTTTGTTTTGGCCGGAAAAGGCTAACATGCGATAAAAAGAACATTACATTTGTGACTTTCCACATGGGAAAAAATGTGCCCCCCTCGGAATATTTTGAATTAAACTCGTTTTTCTTTTCTTTTTTTTAAATCTCACCTGAAATTATTAAAATTGCACTGTTCATTACAAAATGTCATTATCAGTAATAAATCTATCAACAAGAAAATTTCGATATGTCGGGTCACTATTTTTAAATCGATCAGTTCACACGTTTTAGTAACATAGATCAATGGATCACCTAAATCATGATCTTTCAGACGCTATAAAATCATTTGGGAAAGCGTCTAATTGATTCAGATCGGGTGTAATTAGGGCTTGATAAACAACAGGGGGCACATTTTATTGCCTTCGCTTCCGCTATATGTAATATACAGAGATTGTTATCACAAAATAACGACCCATAGCCTAATCGATTGGTAATATTTTAAGGATTTTAACGTTTTTAGACTGTATAAAATGGTCACTCTGAGGCCAACTGGGTGCCCCCCGGTGGATCCGGGCCTGGGAACGTTTCCGTTTAGGCCGTGACTATTGCATAGTTTGTTCATTGTAATTACAGTTATCCCATTGTAAAGCTTTGTGGGAATTAAATACAACCAATAGTCGTTGATTTATGAATTTATTATTAGTTTGCTTTAAAATAATTGGTTAAGCACCTTTATCACGGTGCACAATCACGTGGTCTATGACGTCACATTTGGTTATAGCGTCCAGTAAATTTTCATCAACAAACCGTCGACTCAACACAGAAAAATCGTCGTAAGTATTTCGTTACGCATATTTGTGAAATATCTTTTGTATGTTGCACGTCCTTATATCAATGCATACCCCCGACACACAAGAATATATCTCTCTTGGTATAGCTACAAGCTGATCCAAAAACAACATAAAATCCCGCTTTTCCTTGCTTGAGTCTTCGGATGGCCTCATATGTTGGTACGTTATGTCTCAGAACAGCTGCTGATTCATTATTTTGTACGTTGATGTCGTTATTTTTTAGTTAAAAACGAGAATAAAAAAATGTTACAGCATCAGATAAAGGTTATCGCAACAAGTCAAAATGATCATCTAATATGTTTGTTTTTTCCCATCAGGTTTCATAAGAAAATCAACGCGTAATAGTCTCTTGTCCGGACAGAATCAAACATTTCAAATCGTCGCCGAAAAGTGTGGATTCGTCATCAAGTCTTTTCGAACCAAGTGTTATCATAGCCAAAAATCAACTTAACATGTCGAACAGCCGAACGAGAAAATGATCCGCCGTAGTCCCATCTGTTAAAAAGCTGAAAGAAGTAGACATCCGTAGTGTGGATATTTTATTGGAAACGAATGAACAATGTCGTTACCATCAGTACTTTACTTTGATTTTTGCTTCTTACAGGAACCACGACTTCGGTCTCCCTGAGCGAACCCGGGTCACGTGCAGGAAAAGGGGGTTCCCTTGGTGTTCGTTGGGACAGCTGTGCCCGTCGGAATGAAAACAAAATCCTCCCGACGATGAGAATGGGACTTGACAACTGATCCACAGCATATATGCGTGTTTAACATGACATCACTGTTTGTCTCAATGAAGATAACACAAATTGTTTGCTAAATGGCAATGTAGGATATTTCTTGTGTAAGCAACGGACCTATATTGATAGCAATACCAAAGTCGGAGAAACTGTGTATGTTTGGGAAGTACGATAAATTAAGCTATCACACATATTATTTTCATTACTTAAGGAGGTACGCGCACCTTTGATCTAACGATCGAATTTTCCTTGAAACATCTTAAAATGACAGAAAAATCTTCTAGAACAACATTGAAATCATAAAAATGATATGTCACCAGGCTCGTTTTCGACATACATGGCTTTCTAATGACCTACCATTGTATTTTGTTCATTTTATCTATTTCCTGCATTTTATGGCACCATTATGTTCTTTTTAAGATTTATACTATATGAAACGACTTTAAAGCAATGCATGATATTTTATGTGTTAAATGGTCATTCCTATTGACATTGGCTGCCTGGTGAACGAATTCAGTTTTAGAACATGATAAATAGTTACCTCACCCACTTGCAAAAAATTCTGATTTTTAAATGAACGTCAAAAAATATTTAACGATCGAAAATAATTTAGAATTGGCCATCAATTGAGTATCAAATAGTACACCACTTTAGTCAAATAAAAAATAGGGGTCACCAGCCTTTTTTGGGAGCTATTCATTTAAAGGTACTAATTATGAATAAATTTGCATAAAATTAACCTAATTTGCATATTGTAATGAAATAAAGTTTTATTAAAAATATTTCAAAGTGTGGCTACTTCATATAACTAAACCATGCACTACATATTATATATAATGCATTTGAACAATTGTAGGGACTTATTTTGAACCAATATTAATCACAATTTTGCCGTTCCCCACCCACTTTTCATACATGCAAAAAATAAAAAGTTAAAAAATATCTATTTTGTGCAATAGTATTTTGTTTATTGTCATTAATCAACATTCATATCCTTTCCGCTACCACGATTTTTTGGGGGATTATGAGAAATTCATATGGTCCCTATACCCCGTCCCTGAGACACTATTGACTTGCAGCACTCGATACATCCGGATGCTACACACCTACCTCAAACCGAAAGTAGAAAAAAATGTCAACATTTCGACTAAAGGTCACCGGAAATGACGATGTGACGGTGACCCTTGCGCGAAAAACTTCATTTAGGGCATTGGTCCTGACCCCTTTGTCTAGCCTTATATTCCTGCTATAGAAAAATAAAAACTTTTTGGCGCTAAATGTTCATGCAATTCCACAGGAAATCGTACTGCAATGGCGGGTAGGACCAGTAATTTCAGTTTTGTAAAATCTACCTTCAAATCCCTCTTTAAAGGGGTCTAGCGGGCCCAAAAACATGTGCACGACCCTGGGATCGTAATATCCTGTAGTCTGGGATGCCTGTGTACCCATGACAGCAAAATTCCCGAATTTGGGCATTTAGGTCGAAAACTACGGAAGGCCGAAATGGCCATCCCGGCGAGTCTGCATTAGTACGCTATGGTAGCGGAAAGGATATGCGATCATTGAAACTAAAATTCATGTTTGTTCTTATCTAGTACGATTTTGAAATTTCGCGCATGCGCACAAGGTAGCTCGGACCTCCTTAATAAGCATTTAAGGCTACATTTATCATGATGTAAATTTGACTTTGCAGTGGCAAATCGATTCAACATTCAACGAACACAATTCATAGGTTTCATCCATTTTTGAATTTTATTATTCTATAAAACATGTAACTTCATGCATAATCATACGTAAACAAAATAAAAGTCATGTATCATAAATATTAGTGTAATGTGATATATATGAATGATGTCCTGAAAATTCGTTCTTAGGAATAGTTGGTTTGCATAATTATATTTGTAACATTACTCTACCTGTGAGCAAGAATGTTTCTCTGAAGCAATAATTAATAAAGCTTTATTTAAAGAATGTGCAAAAATAGAGGCTTACTTAAGATAGTACGATGTATCAAAATTTGAGAATTGTGGAAACATAATTGTGTTTATTGAAAAGTGTGTCATTTGTACTACCATTCATTCATTGGGAAGGTTGTGATTCTTTCCACTTTTTTAGCAAAATTAAAACCAGAACGAACTTTCAAGATACTCATTTTTTTTAACACAGAACAATTAATGCCACAGTTGTATCGTTGTTTTCGTAATTACGTGCCAATAACGGTGAACAGATTGGTGTAGCCAATCGATTTTATTTGTAACCTTACTTGTATTGTTGAATAATGCTGTATTGATTTCGAAATAATCAAAATTGATGAAACTACAAAATGTATCTAATTTCATAGTTTTTTAAGGTTTGATACATATATGCCTTTAGCATGGTATAAGTTAAAGATGTATTGGATACAGAGTCGGCTTCGGGCATATTAAGACTATATGAAGTGAATTGCTATCGTGTTTGGTATGTCCCATCAAAGCACCTAACTGTGTATCATTTGACTGTAAATTCGAAAACAACTTAACTTGTACATATATACAATACTGGCATTAATTAAATCACAGAATGTTGAAAATCACAGGCAATATATAAACATTTATCAAAGGTACAAACAATAGAACTGATTATCTTGTACGTTTCTCGACTGGTTATTTATATCTAGTTACATGAGAAATATGTAGCCTAAATTCTGACATTTCAAATTGATGAAAAATGCTGTATAAATGTCACTGCGCATATCATGTGACTTACTTAGGTATTGTTTTTTTTTTTTTTTTTTTTTTTTGTAATTATTTATTTCGTTGCTGATATAAAACATGGTAAACATAAACACAAACAAAGCATGAGATGTATACATATGGGTGCAAAGCAAATTACAAAGAATAAATAAAATCTGATAGTGTGCCCAGGATAACGTGAAAGGCGGAAAATCTGTTATAAGGAGGATAAATCAAATGTGTACGGTTTACTAGTGAAGTTTTGAGTACAATACTGAACTTATCTGTTTACTCTAGTAATTTGTAAAACCAATTTTGCATCAGATGGCCAAACCGATTCATGTTTGTTGGTATCACATAATCTTGGGTGCAGTATAGTTAGCTTCACTTCACGAATGTATAATAAGTATTGATAAAAGTTTGTCTTGGTGTTCATCACGCCAATGTCAGCAACATAAATTACAAATATAATTTTAACAAATTATTACTGTATGTCTAACAACAACTTTTGAAATAAGGAAAAGAAAACTAGAAAAAAAATTAAAAGGCAAGGGTTAGGTATGGTGTTGTGTTTTCCATTGCTGTTAAAATTGGAAACACAAAAAAAAACCCATTTAATCTTATTGTAGTACAGTTTGTGTTGTTGGTGGTGAGGAGATTAATTTATGAGGGGTCTCCCTCCAGTGCTGTCATGTAACAGTTCCATTTCTTATATAAATTGTGTGTAGAAAAGGACTTTTTGGCTATGTATTGTTTTACTCTTAAATGAGATAGTAAATAGGTTTTGTAATTTGTCAGGTTAGGTATGCACGATTTCATTTTACATGTATAGATATACCTTTTTGCTATTAATAATATAGTATTTAATACGACATTTGTAGCTGTCTGGATATTTGGGCAACCAAGGAGAATGTCGCACTGTGTCCAATTTATTCTTATTTCTGGGTTAGTATTGTTTGTCCATTGTTTTAGTAATTGCCAAAATTGGGACACAAAATGACATTCATAAAATAAGTGGTTTAAAGTTTCTTCTTCTTGATTACAAAAAGTGCAAATATTATTATTACAGAGATTCATTTTAAATAACAATGAGTTAGTGCCTAAAATCCTGTGGGTAATTCTGTATTGGAACCATTGTAGGTTAGAATTATTAGTAATTTTGAAAGGGGACTTAAAAATGTATTTCCATCCAAATTGTTCTGGTAGATTTAACTCTGTTTCCCATTTTGATTTTGATGTTATGGTCTCATATTTGCTGATTAAGGAGTCATATATATTTCTATAACCCTTCTTGGAGCTTGTAATAAGTTTAATGTGTAAAGGTTGGTTAATATATACTTTTTCAGTTTGTTTAGGGATAATTGCTAATTTGTTACAGCCTGCCTTTATGGCATTGATAAGGCTGTTATATTGTAAAAAGTTTGTTTGTACTTGCAATTTTTGTCGAAACATTTCATATGTGTAGTAATTTCCATTTGTATCTAGAATGTCATTTATGAGAACTATTCCTTTATCAAGATATTTTTTGTAATAAACACCTAGCCCTCCAATTTTAAAAATGTTATTACGCCAAATTGGTAGATGTATAAAGTCTTGCCAAGAATTTATTGCATTTTTTTCTACTAACTGTGTGTAGCTTTTTATGACATCTTTCCAAAATTGGTTATTGGTTATGTGTATTTGTAACAATTTTCGTTCCAAAATCACTGCCAAATACACTAAAAAGTGTAATATTAGGACACAGTTCTTCGACCAGTTTATAATATTTAGTGGAGTTTGTGAGATATCTTCTAAGCCAGGTTATTTTTAAGGCTTTCATAAAGTTTTCTAAATCTAGTACCCTTAAACCTCCAAGACATTAGTCTTGTACAATACAATTTCTCTTGACTTAATCTGGTTTATTGATCCATAGAAATTTAAAAATCATAGTTTTTAATTTTTTTATCGTGTCAATGTTAGGGTTAGGTAGACTGAGTATTAAATGATTTATTTTTGATAATGCCAATGTTTTAATTATTACATTTCTTCCAATTGGAGTCAGTATTCTTTTAGACCATACTGTAAATAACCTTTTAATGTCATTGATTTTATTCTGATAGTTAATCTCGACCATTTCTTGGAGATCTTTACAAAATATTATTCCGAGTAATTTAAAGCTATTCATTTCCCAATTTATACCTAAGTCAGGGCAAATAATAGTATTTCTATTTTTAAAGGAGCCTATCCAGACAGCTTTTGTTTTATCAATGTTTATCTTAAGGCCTGAGATACTAGCATAAAATTTTAACACTGACATCGTTGTTCTTAGTGATATTTCTGTACCATCTAGTATAAGAGTAGTATCATCTGCGTATTGTGAAACTAAAAATTCTGTTCCATTTACATTTAAACCCTTAATGTTGTTGTTTTGTCTTATCAATATAGATAGAATTTCTGCACATAATATAAACAGGTAGGGAGATAGAGGATCACCTTGTCTGCAACCTCGGTGTAATGTAAACCATTCAGACAGATGTCCATTGACTATAACACTCGATGAAATATTTGTATAAAATAGTTTAACCCAATTGATCAAGTTAGGTCCAAAGTTAAAGAAAGACAATACTTTATACATGAATTTCCATGATAGCGAGTCAAAAGCTGTAGCAAAATCTAAAAGTAGCAGCATTGTGTGTCAAGCACAATGTTGTAAACAAAACAGACATTCTGAAGTTTCTTAAAGTAACACCTGTCCGATTTTTAATCAATGGAACAACCGGAGATAAAATATGTGCCCGAGACTGCTACTCGATACATGTTTTGTCTGGTGCGATACCGAAATAAGTCACGTGAGTGTGCGTTGTGTACTCTGGAGAGAAACAAATTTACAGCTCCTGGACTGTTTAGAAACATCATATCAATGGGAAAAGGCAAAAAACACAAATACGTGTCAGCGATATACAGCCTTAGTTATTGGGTCTCAACAAAAAATGAACAAATGCTTATTTGGATACCAGATTATCAGTAATTAAGTTATAACAAAAGACATTGCTTAGACAAAGTACCACTAAAATACCGCATTTATTCTACTAAACGTCTTCTGTCTTAATATGTACCTATCCCGTACAGCTCGGTCATTTTCGGGCCGAATTAACGAAAGACAAATGCCACTAATAAACGCATAATTAAAAAATACCAACGCATATTTATATTCCTTTTTTAAACACAAATGTACATGAATCCTATAGATCCGATTCTCCGCAACGATTTTACATTTTGACATTCTATGATACGTTGCAAAAGATGGAACGGTTACTCATTAGAATAAATACGGTATCTGAAACAATTCTTTAACATGAAACAGTAACTTTTTTGTAGAACGGAATTATGAATCGTAGAGTACAATTTCAGCGTAAATAACTATTTTCAATCACCCCTGTGACGTTGACTAATATGCCTACTAAGGGATGACCTGTATTTGTACTTCGCGCTACAGTGTGGACAGGCCATACTCCTATCTTCTGCATGGCTATGCATGTGTTCAGTGAGCTCATACCGTGTGATATGACTGTATGGTGGTTACAAATGGCACAACAGAACTTCCGACGACTGCTCTCCCTTCTCTGGTGAATCTTTAAGTCTAATTCGGTAAAAAACGTCTTGCCGCATGTCATACAGATGTGCATCTTTGTTGCAGTATGTTCTCTGCATCTGAAATTTATAGAATTAACACATACATGTATTTGCTTTTCGATTCTAAGCAGATTTTCCAACGGAAAACACTGGTTATAAGATTGGCGATTTAAGGTGGCGGACGGCCGGGCGAACATGAAAATATGAATTTCGTGGAATTTCAACGTCTTTTTTATGAAATTATTATTGCAATTATGTGCATGAGTATAGCCATTTCAGAAATGATGATTTATTCACACCAGGTGAGATTAAGAGCTTGTGTTGTGGTCACGTGGACTTTTTCCTGTAATAGTGTATCCACTATTTGATTTAAGTCTTTAGTAATTAAGGTATCCTTACTCCTACTCTCCAATTGCCTCCCCCGAAACTACATCGTTTCTAGGCTCTGCATTATCGCTAGTGTATTAGCGCTATTGCTATTATTAGACAGGAGAATCCAAAACCAGCGTACAGCGAGGCAAATGTGATGATGTAAACGGGTTTTTAAATGCATTGTATATAAAACACTCGTGTGTTAAAAGAATGACTTGTATTATTAATTAAAACTCTCGCACTATCAGTTTATCATATTGATTGAAACAAATAAATAGTGACCAGTCAATAGAACCATGAAATATTTAAACCTCATACAGTGTGTACTCGTTTAAACCTTTCAACACGAAGTCTTCATATTCACTATAAACTCTCTGCTATAACTCTATACAAACAAGTAAACTTTCATCAGCCAATGAAAATGTGTATCAGGGTTCACAGCAGTTTTGTAAAGGTCAAATATCAAAATATTCTAGTAGTTTAAGCAGCGTGTGAATTGTAACGGTTAAGTGGAAATCAAAGCGCTGTAGGGAGTGTACCTTACTCCATAAAGTGTCTTTAACATTACACCACTTCGACAGCCCAAACATATAAGCTTGTAAAATTTTATCATTTAACAAAGTTCATTATTTGACATCAAAACAAATTGAAGTCATCGACTGACAGTGATCGACCTCCCTTTAAATTTGAAGATATTGGTCGGTATAAATTGGTCTACTAAATGGCCGACCGACATGGAAGTACAAGGCAATATACTCCTTACGAGATGTATGGATATAATTAAATTACATAAAAGGAACGTTACCAATGCCTCTCAATGCCTTGTCAACTAGAAAAAAGGAATACAAGGGTGGGATTTTGCATATAGACGGGGAATGGATTAATTTTTGTTATGGACTAAGTAAAGGGGTACGTTTTGTTTAAAAATACCTTTTGGGGGTTAGAAGTTTCAAACAACGCGTTTTTCTTGAAAAATTGCACACATTTTCCGTGATTTCTCCCTCAATATAACACGGTTTTGCTCAGAATTTTGTGTACTGATACCTCTTTCAACAGCAATTAGCTATTAATTAGCTAAATAGTAGCAATAAGAAATAATGAGTAAGGAAATCTATCATTAGTCACTATCTTGCCGAAACGAAATACAACATAGCAACTTAGGAGTTATCTTGAGACTGGATACTCATTTGAAAAATATGGTTAGAAAATAGTCAGGCTTACATGCATGTATATGGTTAGTATGTATTACAACCTGCACATATTCTATTAAAGAATAACAGCACTCGCATGAGGAGCAAGCCCAGCAAAATAAACAAACATGGATCACTATCAAGACTCAAGCATTAAAGATTAACGATGATGTTTGAAATTACATGTGTGGTATAGACAATTGGAAAATATCGACTATACATCAGCAAAGTTATCAATGTCGATACTTTTGCCCGAGATCATTTCATGACACTGTCTTGTACATGACTTTTTTTACAAACACCAAGTAGTTGTCTGCACTAAGTAGAGTGTATATATCTGACCAAAGTTTGTTGCGTAAGCGATCGTGAAAGGGACAATGGTATATATTGTGATATATTAGATCTTAAATCAGACCTAAAAATATTAAAGTAGTGCTACTTATTAGATCCAGATGAACATTTAAAAAATCTGATCATTCATGTTTTACCGTTCTAACATTAATTATTAAGAAATCTAAATTTAAACAAACGTGATTTTTAACACCCCTCCTGCGAAGATTTTTTCAATGTTTGAATAAAAATGGTGCACTTTCCTGCACTTTTTAACTTCAAAATTAGACCCAAAAATATTAAAGTAGTACTACTAATTAGATCTATGATGAGTCTTTTAAAATGCAGGAACTCGCATTACAAGTCATTGGTAATATTACATAATTATCATTTTGCTTTATTCATGTATAAATTTAGATTTCTTATTTAATTAATTGTAAAACTTTAACATGAAACATATTAACTTTTTTAAATATTCATCTACATAATATTCTGAAAAGAGAGAACAATAAACAAGAGAAGATAGTCAATTTAAACGTATGAACAGCACATAGTTCTTATATAAGTGGTTATAATTATAATTTAATCTTAATTGTTCTCTGGGCTGCCATCTACTTTTAAGAAAATATCAGTAAACTGAATTTTGTTACGCGTTTTACCTCTCCCATCTTCTTTGATTTTACCATCATGTAAATCCAATTTGAGTCACTGCTTTTTAAATAATTTAAATAATTATACATAATGTACGATTCTCTAAAGTTATTTTTTAACAAATCCTATTGAGCTCCTCCCATAATGCACAGAGACATAATGCATATTAATTTGGCTCCTCCCACAATTCACACTGTGCAATATCATCTTTGCAGTTATTAATTAGCTCCTCCCTATTATGTAATATTACATAATCCCTATTATGTATCCTCCCAGAGTTCACACTGTGCAATTTTATCTTTGCAGTTTTTTATTAGCTCCTCCCCATTATGTAAGATTACATAGAGGATATTTGTTGATTTTGGTGTAAGATCGTATTTTATTTCATCGAGTGATCACAGAAAATCAATATTTTCACGAGTGGCGTAGCCACGAGGGAAAATATAATTTTATGTGATCACGAGTGAAATAAAATTGATCTTTCACCAAAAATCAACAAATTTTCTGTTTATTATATGCTTTAATTTCTCTAAAAAGTGTACCGTAATTGGTTTAATTGGAAAAATCACGTCGAAATTGGAACGTTACGACGTGACAATTGTGACGTCATGATGACGTAACGTACATTTTAAAGCCCGGCACCGTTAACGTTACGTTTCTTTATCTGAACGATACTGGAACCAGCTTCTAAAACAGTGAAAATAACAAAGTGGTAATTTCACTGTTATTTTCACTGTTATTTTCACTGAAAAATCTCCGTAATCCATTGAAAGCAAATAATAAATAATCCCTATTATGTAATCTGTCATAATCCTAACTCAACTCCTAAAAAGGAAATCTTTGTTTTTGAAATTTATTATCAATTATTGAAGCTGCAGGAAACAGGAAATGGACCATAAAACTCCTTAGACTTGAAAGGGTTGTTTATTGGTATATTGTTAATTACTTATTTTGGGGACAGTAGCTGAATAAGTTAGGGGTCATGTAGTGATAACAGGGATCTATGTTTTTAGATGGAATTGATTATCAATCATAGAAGCTGCTTGAGACAGGAAATAGACCATACAACTCCTTTGACTTGAAAGGGTTGTATATTGGTTTTGATTTGGAGACAGCTGCATAATAAGGGGTCATGTACTGGTATTAAAATCTTGCATAAACCTGGGTTTAATTGGAAATCAACCAAAATAGGTTAGGTAAAACAAAAAGAGAGTTTTATAAGTGCAGTACATAATTATAATTTAGTAAATCATGAACCCTGTCAAACACCAATTATTTTCTAATAAATTGTATATATGGAAATAACGTGCAGATTAGCATTTCACTTTAGATAAATAGATATAGGGTATAAATGTTGTGATCAAGGGTTAACTTATCCATGTCAATTCCAATTTCAGGTGCAGTCAAACCTTTACCACCATAGTTATCTACTACTCTGAAGAAGAGGTAATCTTTTGGAGGGGGCAGATCTTCATGAGCGACCGGAGTCAGCGAGGAAACTGAAAAAAAAACAGTTTATGTGAAAGTTCAGCGCCATGACCTCATTTACAAATACATGTACAGTCGACTGAACAAACACAGTTCGGACAGAAGATGTGAAATTGGTACCCAGAATTTTATTCCTAGATGTTCGGCATACAAAAGGAATAAAAAGGGGTTCTTCCTTACCCTGGTGACAATGGGTACCATTACGACTCGAGGGTGATCAATATAACTTAACATAAGAACACGATCAGCGTAAAATGCATTTTAATGAAATACATGTAGTTGGAAACCAGAGGATTTCATGTAGATCAAGTTATTTCCATGCATCACAATTCTTACGCGGTCTAAAAAATATAAAAATTAACATCCTTTCATCATAGTGGAAAGTTTCTGCAATGAAATGTAGCAAAACTTGTTTTAGCCATTTACTACATGATCTCAGAGACTTATCTATAGTCTCTGATGATCTAAAATTATTAAATTTTGGGTGTAAATACAACATCATTTTTTTCCTGAAAATGCAAGGTTTCTTATTATTATTTATTATTATACCATATCTTTGTAACCCTTTTTATGTATATATGCACACGTTTAAAAGTGCTGAACAATCACGACTAATACATGGTTAAAACAATAAAATGTACAAGTATGGACAAATTCATAAGTCACATATAAAGCATATCTACCACTCATTTATGCAAACGGGTAAAATACCACTTAACCCAGTAGGCGGGCTGCCCTACTTGACCCATTGGTGGGGCCCTACTAAACCCAGTAGGCGGACTGCCCTACTAAACCCAGTAGGTGGGGGCTCTACTTAATCGAGTAGGCGGGGGCTCTACTAAATCCAGTAGATGGGGTCCAACTAAACCCAGTATGTGGGGCTCTACTTAATCCAGTAGGCGGGGTTCTACTTAACCCAATAGGTGGGGCCCTACTAAACCCAATAGACGGGGGTTCTACTAAACCCAGTAGACGGGGGATCTACTTAATCCAGGACAAGGGGCCCTACTAAACCCAGTAGGTGAGGGCTCAACTTAACCAAGTAGGCGGGGCCTACCTAACCCAGTAGGTGGTGGCTCTACTAAACCCAGTAGGCGGAGGGTCTACTTAACCCAGTAGGTGGGGGCTCTACTTAATCCAGTAGACGGGGCTGTACTAAACCAAGTAGGTGGGCCCTACTAAACCCAGTAGGTGGGTGCTCTACTTAATCCAGTAGGCGGGGGCTCTACTAAACCCAATAGACGGGGGGTCTACTTAATCCAGGAGACGGGGCCCTACTAAACCCAGTAGATGGGAGCTCTATTTAATCCAGTAGACGGGGCTGTACTAAACCAAGTAGGTGGGCCCTACTAAACCCAGTAGGTGGGTGCTCTACTTAATCCAGTAGGCGGGGGCTCTACTAAACCCAGTAGACGGGGGGTCTACTTAATCCAGGAGACGGGGCCCTACTAAACTTCTAAACACAAAATAAAATGCAAAACATTAGTTTGTTGGAAAAAAGTTTGGTCATATGAATACTCTGATCGTCGCCTCCACTGAAGTTGAGGCTACTACTGGAATGCTTTTTCGTTTTACTGAATATAAAATTAACATTAGTTTGTATATTGTAAAACAACACTCATAATTAGCAATATCTGTGACCATGTTTTATCCTAATAGAATCTAATAAGCTTTCATTAAACTTCTTGACATCAATAGATCATGTACTTCAAAAACCAACAGAAAACATAATGTTTTATTATTCCGATAAACTTAGGGCGTGCACTTTAGTTTTTAATGAGAAGAATACAACAACGTGAAAATGCATGTTTCTAGAGAAAAATGCACAAATGTTATGGACCATTCTTTATTTCGTATATTAAGTGTGCAGTCAACTTAATTGTAAATTAATTGAAACAATACATGTAACAATCGCAGACAGTCATTAAACTCAACGCTGTATATCTTTTTTAAAGATATTTCTTGTTTAAAGTGACTTAGTATTCGTTTTGAATCGTATAATCTGTGTGAATACATTGTGGTACTTTAATTTTGCCGATACTTCACTATACACCTTTAGTAGTACTGGTGTGAATTTTATTGAAATCTTCATGTAGATGTTAAGAGAGACCCCGTAGGCGTAGGTTATACCCTTTCTGTTAAACTTTGACTAAAAAATTGCCAATGTTGATTTTAATCCACATGTGGAGAAGTTAGTGGTTCCTTGTGGAATGAACTTTAGGGTAATGGCAAGACATACCATTCCATGAAAATTTGCCAATCATGTTGATTTTCTCCCACAGGTGGAAAGGTTGGTGTTTCCTTGTGGAAAGGTTTAGAAAACATGCTAGTAAAACTTGTTGGTGAATCGGCTGCTGTAAATGGCAAGAAGATAACAATATTTAAACACTCAAAGAAAGTATTACTTATTTATGTATGTTTGTTATTACAATACAGTATTTTTATATATAAAATGCACTTAAGCAAAATAAAAAATTGCCTGGAATAAGTATAATTAATTTCTGTTGATATATACCAGAGATGGCAACGAGTACTAAAATCGGTACCCGGGTACTCGGTCAGTCTTCCGATCGAGTACTCGGGTACTCGGAAAACTATAAATATGAATGATATTTGGGACACAGAAATGTTGTACTGCAAACGTGCGTGTTCAACTTCAAATAGAACATCGTATATGCCTGTCCGTTCTGTTCAGTTGATTGTTAAATCTAGATCGGTAGAAGAATGTTGAAACAATACAAACTTACAAAAAGAACAACAATCGTGTTAATGCAGTTTAACTTATAGTCAATAACGCTAGAAAATAGAATAATAACAAATAAACAACTAAAGGGGGAATACTCTTATCAACCGGTGACATAGTAATATTTACACAGCGTGGCGCATGCGAGTTATCGTTCTTTCATATACGCTTGAGAACGATTATAATTTCAAGTAATATTTTATTAATTTCTTCATCGAATGTCATACCTAATAAACAATAACTGCCAATTAAAGATCGATGACAACTAATCGGATTGATGTCAACAAAAGAACTCCATAAACAAATTAACAGACGATGATTGTCATGTCTGTGTTGGATATAACGCTTGCAATTAGCGGCGATTAAGGATTGGTGACACGTTGTTAATTGTAATTTTAGTAGACCAGATAACACTTGGACACGTTCTGTACAAGACAAGATTAACAATTATTTTTTTTATTTTTTTTCCGAGTACTCGAATACTGATTTTGATATTCGATAATCGGACCTTTAAACGAGTACCCGAGTACTCGGGTACTCGTTGTCATCCCTAATATATACTAACCAGATCAGGTTGGTTTGTAATCCAACTGACAAAGAATAGTTGCTGTGGTAGACAACTATCAGTAGAAATTCTGTTATTGAAATTGCAAGACGAACTAAAGCCCGAAACAAATTAGTCTGGTCCTTGATCTTTAAGCATAAAGCTTATTGTGCGAATAAATCAATTTTTAAAAAATTGTTGAAGGTGTACAGAAGTATTTTCATTACACCTCATATACATTTGTAATATTATCCGCTGATAAAAACACAGGCAGAAATTAAATTATTGTGGAGCAATCAACTGTTCGATTAAGCAATGAAATAGAAAGTGCGAGGACCAAGTTAATTTGTTATATAAAACTTTGCTAAGGGTCAAGAAATCAAGTTTCATGTCTGTCTTATGTAACTGAACGAAACCGATTAAGAAAATGCGGTGAAATTATGAAAATATCGTCTAATCTGCTGCTAAATTTTGAAAAATTCATGTCTTGCATCTGACGAGCATTGTCAAAATGACGTCGTTTTCCAGGTAACCGATAAGCCCTATTTGCAGGGCCCAATATGGCAAAAATACTAGTAACATGGACATTTTCGTCCTATTTTTATTCGCTTATCGTGTATGATTCCAAGAAAAGGACCGCATTCTGTTGCAGCACGAACATTTTGATGCGGTTGGTTGGGTTTATCAGCACTTAGACATTAAATGTTGTGAAGAAATCCTTATTTGTTTGCAATATTGCAGACGAAGCATTGTTTCTGAAAAGTCTGCCAAGTCCATCTTATTCAATTTGCAAAATATTCAAATGGAAAAATTTCTTGACCCTTATCAAATTTTGAGCAGTATATATCTCAGTCTGGAATTACTAGAATGTCTTAACCTTAAGCTTCGAAGGTAGACTGTACCACTAGAGTGCTGTCACAGGTAGAAAATTGTACCGAACCTACTGACAAGCGGAAAAAGATTTTAAAAGTCAACATTTACTATTAACACATGGAACTCTAAATATGTACTACAGAATAGAACAGAACAGAACAGAACAGAACTGACTGGACAGTGTTTCTACCGTGATTTCATCAGGAGTTGATACATAAAATTCATGAAAACATCACCAACAACTTAGTTTTTAGTTACGCTCTGGACATTTAAAAAATATTTAACGAGGGGAAATAATTTAAAAACTGGGCCATAAAGAGTTATGGTTCTTAGTCACTGCACTTTTCTTAGTTGCCATCTACTTACATACAAAGTTTCAAGTCAATACCTATAATAAGTTTAGAGTTATGCTCTGGAAAAATATTTAAATTAAAATTAAAGGGAGATAATTAGATAAGTAGATCCCCCGTCTACTGGGTTTAGTAGAGCCCCCGCCTACTGGATTAAGTAGAGCCGCCACCTACTGGGTTTAGTAGGGCCCCGTCTCCTGGATAAAGTAGACCCCCGTCTACTGGGTTTAGTAGAGCCCCCGCCTACTGGATTAAGTAGAGCCCCCACCAACTGTGTTAAGTAGAGCCCCGTCTACTGGATTAAGTAGATCCCCCGTCTCCTGGATTAAGTAGAGCCCCGCCTACCTGATTAAGAAGAGCCACCACCTACAGGGTTAAGTAGAGCCCCAGCCTACTGGGTTTAGTAGGGCACGCCTCCTGGATTAAGTAGTTACCCCGTCTACCGGGTTAAGAAGAGCCCCCGTCTACTGGATAAAGTAGAGTCCCCACCTACTGCGTTTAGAAGAGCCCCGTCTACTGGATTAAGTAGGTCCCCCGTCTCATGGATTAAGTAGAGCCCCACCTACTTGATTAAGTAGAGCCATCACCTACTGGGTTAAATAGAGCCCCCGCCTGCTGGGTTAAGAAGAGCCCCACCTACTGGATAAAGTAGAGCCCCACCTACTGCCTTTAGTAGAGCCCCGTCTACTGGGTTAAGTAGATACCCCGTCAACTGGGTTTAGTAGAGCCCCCCCCTACTGGATTAAGTAGAGCCCCCACCTACTGCGTTTAGAACAGCCCCGTCTACTTGATTAAGTAGATACCCCGTCTCCTGGATTAAGTAGAGCCCAACCTACTTGATTAAGTAGAGCCATCACCTACTGGGTTAAATAGAGCCCCCGCCTACTGGGTTAAGTAGAGCCCCCACCTACTGGATTAAGTAGAGCCCCCACCTACTGCCTTTAGCAGAGCCTCGTCTACTGGGTTAAGTAGATCCCCCGTATACTGGGTTTAGTAGAGCACTCCCTACTGGATTAAGTAGAGCCCCCACCTACTGGGTATAGTAGGGCCCCGTCTCCTGGATTAAGTAGATCCCCCGTCTCCCGGATTAGGTAGAGCCCCGCCTACTGGGTTAAGTAGAGCCACCACCTACTGCCTTTAGTAGAGCCCCGTCTACTGGGTTAAGTAGATCCCCCGTATACTGGGTTTAGTAGAGCCCCCCCTACAGGATTAAGTAGAGCACCCACCTACTGGGTATAGTAGGGCCCCGTCTCCTGGATTAAGTAGATCCCCCGTCTCCTGGATTAGGTAGAGCCCCGCCTACTTGGTTAAGTAGAGCCACCACCTACTGGGTTAAGTAGAGCCCCCGCCTACTGGGTTTAGTAAAACCCCGCCTACTTGGCTAAGTAGAGCCCCACCTATCGGGTTAAATAGGGCACGTCTCCTGGATTCAGGAGATCCCCCGTCTACTGGGTTTAGTAGAGCCCCCGTCTGCTGGATTAAGTAGAGCCCCCACCTACTGCGTTTAGTAGAGACCCGTCTACTGGATTAGGTAGATCCCCCGTCTCCTGGATTTAGTAGAGCCCCGCCTGCTTGATTAAGAAGAGCCACCACCTACCGGGTTAAGTAGAGCCCCCGCCTACTGGGTTTAGTAGTAGAGCCACCCCTACTGGATTAAGTAGAGCCCCCAACTACTGCGTTTAGTAGAGCCCCCGCCTTATGGATTAAGTAGAGCACCCACCTACTGGGTTTAGTAAGGCCCACCTACTGGGTTTAGTAGAGCCCTGTCTACTGGATTATGTAGAATCCCGCCTACTGGATTAAATAGAGCTCCCACCTACTGGGTTTAGTAGAGCCCCGCCAACTGGATTAAGTAGAGCCGCCACCTACTGGGTTTAGTAGGGCCTCGTCTCCTGGATTAAGTAGACCCCTGTCTACTGGGTTTAGTAGAGCCCCCGCCTACTGGATTAAGTAGAGCCCCCACCAACTGTGTTTAGTAGAGCCCCGTCTACTGGATTAAGTAGATCCCCCGTCTCCTGGATTAAGTAGAGCCCCGCCTACTTGATTAAGAAGAGCCACCACCTACAGGGTTAAGTAGAGCCCCCGCCTACTGGGTTTAGTAGAACCCCGCCTACTTGGCTAAGTAGAGCCTCACCTACTGGTTTTAGTAGGGCACGTCTCCTGGATTAAGTAGTTACCCCGTCTACCGGGTGAAGAAGAGCCCCCGTCTACTGGATAAAGTAGAGTCCCCACCTACTGCGTTAAGAAGAGCCCCGTCTACTGGATTAAGTAGATCCCCCGTCTCCTGGATTAAGTAGAGCCCCACCTACTTGATTAAGTAGAGCCATCACCTACTGGGTTAAATAGAGCCCCCGCCTGCTGGGTTAAGAAGAGCCCCACCTACTGGATTAAGTAGAGCCCCACCTACTGCCTTTAGTAGAGCCCCGTCTACTGGGTTAAGTAGATACCCCGTCTACTGGGTTTAGTAGAGCCCCCCCTACTGGATTAAGTAGAGCCCCCACCTACTGGGTATAGTAGGGCCCCGTCTCCTGGATTAAGTAGATCTCCCGTCTCCTGGATTAAGTAGAGCCCCGCCTACTTGGTTAAGTAGAGCCACCACCTACTGGGTTAAGTAGAGCCCCCGCCTACTGGGTTAAGTAGAACCCCGCCTACTTGGCTAAGTAGAGCCTCACCTACTGGGTTTCGTAGGGCACGCCTCCTGGATTAAGTAGATATCCTGTCTACTGGGTTAAGAAGAGCCCCCGTCTTCTGGATAAAGTAGAATCCCCACCTACTGCGTTTAGAACAGCCCCGTCTACTTGATTAAGTAGATACCCCGTCTCCTGGATTAAGTAGAGCCCAACCTACTTGATTAAGTAGAGCCATCACCTACTGGGTTAAATAGAGCCCCCGCCTACTGGGTTAAGTAGAGCTCCCACCTACTGGATTAAGTAGAGCCCCCACCTACTGCCTTTAGTAGAGCCTCGTCTACTGGGTTAAGTAGATCCCCCGTATACTGGGTTAAGTAGAGCCCCCCCTACTGGATTAAGTAGAGCCCCCACCTACTAGGTATAGTAGGGCCCCGTCTCCCGGATTAGGTAGAGCCCCGCCTACTTGGTTAAGTAGAGCCACCACCTACTGCCTTTAGTAGAGCCCCGTCTACTGGGTTAAGTAGATCCCACGTATACTGGGTTTAGTAGAGCCCCCCCCCTACTGGATTAAGTAGAGCCCCCACCTACTGGGTATAGTAGGGCCCCGTCTCCTGGATTAAGTAGATCCCCCGTCTCCTGGATTAGGTAGAGCCCCGCCTACTTGGTTAAGTAGAGCCACCACCTACTGGGTTAAGTAGAGCCCCCGCCTACTGGGTTTAGTAAAACCCCGCCTACTTGGCTAAGTAGAGCCCCACCTATCGGGTTAAGTAGGGCAAGTCTCCTGTATTCAGTAGATCCCCCGTCTACTGGGTTTAGTAGAGACCCCGTCTGCTGGATTAAGTAGAGCCCCCACCTACTGCGTTTAGTAGAGACCTGTCTACTGGATTAAGTAGATCCCCCGTCTCCTGGATTTAGTAGAGCCCCGCCTACTTGATTAAGAAGAGCCACCACCTACCGGGTTAAGTAGAGACCCCGCCTACTGGGCTTAGTAGTAGAGCCACCACCTACTGGATTAAGTAGAGCCCCCAACTACTGCGTTTAGTAGAGCCCTGTCTACTGGATTATGTAGAATCCCGACTACTGGATTAAATAGAGCTCCCACCTACTGGGTTTAGTACAGCCCCCGCCTACTTGATGAAGTAGAGCCCCACCTACCGGATTAAGTAGGGTCCCGTCTACTGGGTTAAGTAGATCCCCCGTCTACTGGGTTTAGTAAAGCCCCCGCTTACTGGATTAAGTAAAGCCCCAACCTACTGGGTTTAGTAGCGCCCCGTCTCCTGGATTAAATAGATCCCCAGTCTACTGGGTTTAGTGGAGCCCCCGCCTAATGGATTAAGAAGAGCCCCCACCTACTGCGTTTAGTAGAGCCCCGTCTCCTGGATTAAGTAGATCCCCCGTCTCCTGGATTAGGTAGAACCCCGCCTACTTGGTTAAGTAGAGCCACCACCTACTGGGTTAAGTACAGCCCCCGCCTACTGGGTTTAGTAGAACCCCGCCTACTTGGCTAAGTAGAGCCCCACCTAATGGGTTAAGTAGGGCCCCGTCTCCTGGATTAAGTAGATCCCCCGTCTACTGGGTTTAGTAGAGACCCCGTCTACTGGATTAAGTAGAGCACCCACCTACTGGGTTTAGTAGGGCCCACCTACTGGGTTAAGTAGAGCCCTGTCTCCTGGATTAAGTAGAATCCCGCCTACTGGATTAAATAGTGCTCCCACATACTGGGTTTAGTACAGCCCCCGCCTACTTGATTAAGTAGAGCCCCACCTACTGGGTTAAGTAGGGTCCCGTCTACTGGGTTAAGTAGAGCCCCCGCCTACTGGGTTTAGAAGAGCCCCTGTCTACTGGATTAAGTAGAGCCCACACCTACTGGGTTAAGTAGAGCCCCCAACTACTGGAATAAGTAGAGCCCCCATCTACTGGGTTTAGTAGGGCCACGTCTCCTGGATTAAGTAGATCCCTTGTCTACTGGGTTTAGTAGAGCTCCCGCCTAATAAATTAAGTAGAGCCTGCACCTACTGCGTTTAGTAGAGCCCCGTCTACTGGATTAAGTAGATCCCCGGTCTCCTGGATTAAGTAGAGCCCCGCCTACTTGACTAAGTAGAGCCACCTCCTACTGGGTAATGTAGAGCCCCCGCCTACTGGGTTAAGTAGAACCCCGCCTACTTGGCTAAGTAGAGCCTCACCTATTGGGTTTAGTAGGGCACGTCTCCTGTATTAAGTAGACCCGCCGTCTACTGGGTATAGTAGAGCCCCGTCTACTGGATTAAGTAGATCCCCCGTCTCCTGGATTATGTAGAGCCCCGCCTACCTGATTAAGTAGAGCCATCACCTACAGGGTTAAGTAGAGCCCCCGCGTACTAGGTTTAGTAGAACCCCGCAAACTTTGCTAAGTAGAGCCTCACCTACTGGGTATAGTAGGGCCCCGTCTCCTGGATTAAGTAGATCCCCCGTCTCCTGGATTAAGTAGAGCCCCGCCTACTTGATTTAGTAGCGCCACGACCTACTGGGTTAAGTAGAGCCCCCGCCTACTGGGTTTAGTAGAACCCCGGCTACTTGGCTAAGTAGAGCCCCACCTACCGGGTTAAGTGGGGCACGTCTCCTGGATTAAGTAGATCCCCCGTCTACTGGGTTTAGTAGAGCCCCCGTCTGCTGGATTAAGTAGAGCCCCCACCTACTGCGTTTAGTAGAGACCCATCTACTGGATTAAGTAGATCCCCGTCTCCTGGATTTAGTAGAGCCCCGCCTACTAGATTAGGTAGAGCCACCACCTACTGGGTGAGTAGAGCCCGCGCCTACTGGATTAAGTAGAGCCCCCAACTACTGCGTTTAGTAGAGCCTCGTCTACTGGGTTTAGTAGAGCCCCCGCCTTATGGATTAAGTAGAGCACCCACCTACTGGGTTTAGTAGGTCCCACCTACTGGGTTTAGTAGAGCCCTGTCTACTGGATTAAGTAGAATCCCGCCTACTGGATTAAATAGGGTCCCGTCTACTGGGTTAAGTAGATCCCCCGTCTACTGGGTTTTGTAAAGCACCCGCCTACTTGATTAAGTAGAGCCCCAACCTACTGGGTTTAGTAGCGCCCCGTCTACTGGGTTTAGTAGAGCCCCCGCCTACTGGATTAAGTAGAGCACCCACCTTCTGGGTTTAGTAGGGCCCACCTTCTGGGTTTAGTACAGCCCAGTCTACTGGATTAAGTAGAATCCCGCC
Organism: Spisula solida; assembly: GCA_947247005.1. Taxonomy (NCBI): domain Eukaryota; kingdom Metazoa; phylum Mollusca; class Bivalvia; order Venerida; family Mactridae; genus Spisula; species Spisula solida. Next base: position 13,050,271 of record OX365953.1, on the reverse strand, counting down.
TACTGGATTAAATAGAGCTCCTATCTACTGGGTTTAGAACAGCCCCCGCCTACTTGATTAAGTAGAGCCCCACCTACTGGGTTAAGTAGGGTCCCGTCTACTGGGTTATGTAGAACCCCCGCCTACTGGGTTTAGAAGAGCCCCCGTCTACTGGATTAAGTAGAGCCCCACCTATCGGGTTAAGTAGGGCACGTCTCCTGGATTCAGTAGATCCCCCGTCTACTGGGTTTAGTAGAGCCCCCGTCTGCTTGATTAAGTAGAGCCCCCACCTACTGCGTTTAGTAGAGACCCTTCTACTGGATTAAGTAGATCCCCCGTCTCCAGGATTTAGTAGAGCCCCGCCTACTAGAGTAGGTAGAGCCACCACCTACTGGGTTAAGTAGAGCCCCCGCCTACTGGGTTTAGTAGTAGAGCCACCACCTACTGGATTAAGTAGAGCCCCCAACTACTGCGTTTAGTAGAGCCCCGTCTACTGGGTTAAGTAGATACCCCGTCTACTTGGTTTAGTAGAGCCCACACCTTATGGATTAAGTAGAGCACCCACCTACTGGGTTTAGTAGGTCCCACCTACTGGGTTTAGTAGAGCCCTGTCTACTGGATTAAGTAGAATCCCGCCTACTGGATTAAATAGAGCTCCCCCTACTGGGTTAAGTACAGCCCCCGCCTACTTGATTAAGTAGAGCCCCACCTACCGGGATAAGTAGGGTCCCGTCTACTGGGTTAAGTAGATCCCCCGTCTACTGGTTTTAGTAAAGCACCCGCCTACTGGGTTTAGTAGGGCCTTCTGGGTTTAGTACAGCCCAGTCTACTGGATTAAGTAGAATCCCGCCTACTGGATTAAATAGAGCTCCTATCTACTGGGTTTAGTACAGCCCCCGCCTACTTGATTAAGTTGAGCTCCACCTACTGGGTTAAGTAGGGTCCCGTCTACTGGGTTATGTAGAGCCCCCGCCTACTGGGTTTAGAAGAGCCCCGTCTACTGTATTAAGTAGAGCCCCACCTACAGGGTTTAGTAGAGCCCTCGCCTACTTGATTATGTAGAGCCCCAGTCTACTGGGTTTAGTAGAGCCCCGTCTCCTGCATTAAGTAGAGCCCCGCCTACTTGATGAAGTAGAGCCCCACCTACTGGGTTAAGTAGAGCCCGTCTCCTGGGTTTAGTAGGGCCCACCTATTGGGTTTAGTTGAGCCCTGCGTACTGGATTAAGTAGAGCCCCACATACTGGGTTTAGTTGGACCCCATCTACTGGGTTTAGTAGAGCCCCCTCCCACTGCGTTTAGTATAGCCCCGTCTACTGTATTAAGTAGATCCCCGGTCTCCTGGATTTAGTAGAGTCCCGCCTACTTGGTTAAGTAGAGTCCCACCTACTGGGTTAAGTATGGTCCCGTGTACTGGGTTAAGTAGAGCCCCTCCCACTGCGTTTAGTATAGCCCCGTCTACTGTATTAAGTAGATCCCCGGTCTCCTGGATTTAGTAGAGACCCGCCTACTTGATTAAGTAGAGTCCCACCTACTGGGTTAAATAGGGTCCCGTGTACTGGGTTAAGTAGAGCCCCCGCCTACTGCGTTTAGAAGAGCCTCGTCTATTGGATTAAGTAGAGTCCCTATCTACTGGGTTTAGTAGAGCCCCCACCTACTGGATCAAGTAGAGCCCCCACCTACTGGGTTTAGTAGAGCCCCAGCCTACTTGATTAAGTAGAGCCCCACCTACTGGGTTAAGTAGAGCCCCAGCCTATTGGGTTTAGTAGAGCCCCGTCTCCTGGGTTAAGTAGAGCCCTGCCTATTTGATTAAGTAGAGCCCCAAACTACTGGGTTTAGTAGAGTCACCACCTACTGGGTTTAGTAGAGCCCCCACCTACTGTGTTTAGTAGGGCCCCGTCAACTGGGTTAAGTTGATCCCCCGTATACTGTGTTCATTAGAGCCCCCACCTACTGAATTAAGTAGAGCACCCACCTACTGGGTTTAGTTGGGCCCACCTACTTGCTTTAGTACAGCCCCGTCTACGGGATTAAATAGAGCTCCCATCTACTGGGTTTAGTACAGCCCCGCCTACTTGATTAAGTAGAGCCCCACCTACTGGGTTAAGTAGGGTCCCGTCTACTGGGTTATGTAGAGTCCCCGCCTACTGGGTTTAGAAGAGCCCCCGTTTACTGGATTAAGTAGATCCCCCACCTACTGGGTTTAGTAGAGCCTCCGCCTACTGGATTAAGTAGAGCCCCACCTACTTGGTTTTGTAGAGCCCCACCTACTTGGTTTTGTAGAGCCCCCGCCTACTTGATTAAGTAGAGCCCCAGTCTACTGGGTTTAGTAGAGCCCCGTCTCCTGCATTAAGTAGAGTCCCGCCTACTTGATTAAGTAGAGCCCCACCTACTGGGTTAAGTAGAGCCCCGTCTCCTGGTTTTTGTAGGACCCTTCATATTGGGTTTAGTAGAGCCCCGCCTACTGGATTAAGTAGAGCCCCACGTACTGGGTTTAGTTGGACCCCATCTACTGGGTTTAGTAGAGCCCCGTCTACTTGATTAAGTAGAGCCCGCACCTACTGTATTTAGTAGATCCCCCGTCTCCTGGATTTAGTAGAGCCCCGCCTACTGGATTAAGTAGAGTCCCACCTACCGGGTTAAGTAGGGTCCCGTGTACTGGGTTAAGGAGAGCCCCCGCCTACTGGGTTTAGAAGAGCCCCGTCTACTTGATGAAGTAGAGCCCCACCTACTCGGTTAAGTAGAGCCCCAGCCTATTGGGTTTAGTAGAGTCACCACCTACTGGGTTTAGGAGAGCCCCCACCTACTGGGTTTAGTAGGGCCCCGTCTCCTGGATTAAGTAGAGTCCCCACCTACTGGGTTAAGTAGACCCTCCGCCTACTGGGTTTAGTAGAGCCACCACCTACTGGGTTAGGTAGGCCCCGCCTACTTGGTTAAGTTGAGCCCTCACCTACTGGGTTTAGTAGGGCCCGTCTCCTGGATTAAGTAGATCCCCGTCTATTGGGTTTAATTGAGCCCCCGTCTACTGGATTAATTAGAGCCCCCACCTACTGCGTTGAGTAGAAACCCGTCTACTGGATTAAGTAGATCCCCGTCTCCTTGATTTAGTAGAGCCCCGCCTACTTGATTAAGTAGAGCCACCACCTACTGGGTTAAGTAGAGCCCCCGTCTACTTGATTAAGTAGGGCCCCCCACCTACTGCTTTTAGTAGAGCCCCGTCTACTGGGTTAAGTAGATCCCCCGTCTACTGGGTTAAGTAGAGCCCCCGCCTACTGGACTAAGTAGAGCACTGGGTTTAGTAGGGCCCACCTACTTGGTTTAGTACAGCCCCGTCTACTGGATTGAATAGAGCTCCCATCTACTGGGTTTAGTACAGTCCCCGCCTACTTGATTAAGTAGAGCCCCACCTACTGGGTTAAGTAGGGTCCCGTCTACTGGGTTATGTAGAGCTCCCGCCTACTGGGTTTAGAAGAGCCCCCGTCTACTGGATTAAGTAGAGCCCCCATCTACTGGGTTTAGTAGAGCCCCCGCCTACTTTATTAAGTAGAGCCCCAGTCAACTGGGTTTAGTAGAGCCCTGTCTCCTGCATTAAGTAGAGCCCCGCCTACTTGATTAAGTAGAGCCCCACCTACTGGGTTATGTAGAGCCCCGTCTCCTGGGTTTAGTAGGGTCCCACCTATTGGGTTTAGTAGAGTCCCGCCTACTGGATTAAGTAGAGCCCCACATATTGGGTTTAGTTGGACCGCATCTACTGGGTTTAGTAGAGCCCCCGTCTACTTGATTAAGTAGAGCCCGCACCTACTGCGTTTAGTAGAGCCCCGTCTACTGTATTTAGTAGATCCCCCGTCTCCTGGATTTAGTAGAGCCCCGCCTATTTGATTAAGTAGAGTCCCACCAACTGGGTTAAGTAGGGTCCCGTGTACTGGGTTAAGGAGAGCCCCCGCCTACTGGGTTAAGAAGAGCCCCGTCTACTTGATGAAGTAGAGCCCCACCTACTAAGTTAAGTAGAGCCCCAGCCTATTGGGTTTAGTAGAGCCCCGTCTCCTGGGTTAAGTAGAGCCCTGCCTACTGGATTAAGTAGAGCCCCAACCTACTGGGTTTAGTAGAGTCACCACCTGCTGTGTTTAGAGGAGCCCCCACCTACTGGGTTAAGTAGACCCTCCGCCTACTGGGTTTAGTATAGCCACCACCTACTGGGTTAGGTAGGCCCCGCCTACTTGGTTAAGTTGAGCCCTCACCTACTGGGTTTAGTAGGGCCCCGTGTCCTGGATTAAATAGATCCCCGTCTACTGGGTTTAGTAGAACCCCCGTCTATTGGGTTTAGTAGGGCCCCACCTATTGGGTTTAGTATAGCCCCGCCTACTGGATTAAGTAGAACCCCGCCTACTTCATTAAGTAGAGCCCCACATACTGGGTTTAGTTGGACTTCATCTACTGGGTTTAGTAGAGCCCCGCCTACTCGATTAAGTAGAGCCCCCACCTACTGGGTTTAGTAGGGCAGTCCGCCTACTGGGTTTAGTAGGGCCCCACGAATGGGATAAGTAGGGCAGCCCGCCTACTGGGTTAAGTAGTATTTTACCCGTTTGCATAAATGAGTGGTAAATATGCTTTATATGTGACTTATGAATGTGTCCATATTTGTACATTTTATTGTTTTAACCATGTATTAGTCGTAGTCCGAGAGCCCACGAAGGAGGCCAAAAAAAGTTTGTACATATTTTGAAAGGTTATTTCATATGCTATATGAAAACCAATTTCTTAAGTGTCACAGCTCTGACTATCTACATTTTTTTCACATGTTTGTATCATGGGGTCTATGAAAAAGGCATAATTTCTGAAGGGGTAGGGGTAGCTTTATGTCTAATAAAAAACAAAAACAATGTTCAATATGGAAAATGTTTGCCAAATTTGAGAGAACACATAATGGGCAATACTTACAACATAAAAACCCATAACCTTGATTTGAAAGGATTAAGTAAATAGGGGTCAAAGGTCAACAATATGATACAACTCATAGAATTTATACGTATGCTCCCGAATACTTTTGTATCAAATTTCACATTTTCCCCCAAATTAAATGTTTTACACATATTTTTATTCCTTAATGTATACTTAATTCAAAATGTTATACAATTGATAAGAAAATATCCGAATTTTACAAAAAAACATGTATTGTATCATATGGGGGCAAATTGAAGCAATTGAAAATTAGCAGTATTTTGAGGTCAGTTTAGTTTTACTTCTACCATTGCTTCTGTTGGTAAGTAACAATAGCATTGATTGAATACTGTTTTCATATCAGGCAATATGAATATTCCACCTTTCATTGGAAATAATTCAAATGATTCAACTCTTATACATGTAATATAGGTCAAAGGTAAAATATGTAGAACAATAAAATCGGTATAAGTTCTTATCTGTGTACTATATAGTCCGAGAGCCCACGGACTTTTATTGCATCGAGAGGCCAAACGAAGTTTGCATATATTTTGAAAGAAAAGTTCATATCCTATCCGAAAATCCATTTCTTAAGTATCAAAGCCTTGTATATCTATGTTATTGCGCCTTTATATGCCATGAGGTCAATGCAAAAAATTGGAATTTGCTGAGGTGGAGGGGTAGGGTTATGTTTATGTTTACACAAAAGATAAAAATCAACTTGAATGTGAAAATATTTGCGAAGTAGGTAGAAGATAAATTGGGAAATATTATAAAACTTAAAAATCTTAGCATGTCACTAGCAAGTAGGTACTATATAGGGGTCAAAAGTCACTCAACTTTTGAAATTAATGCAATATTGTCCATACAGTTTTTACGTAAACTTCCATATGTGTCTTCAAAATTTAAAATGTTCGCATATTTCTATTCCTACATGTATATTTAATTCATATCAATATATATTTTTTCCAAAAAATAAGTCCAATTCCAGTAAACGATTTTTGATCCTCCTGGTAGCATCACAAAATGGCCAGCATATTGAGGGCATGGTTACGTTTATATCTACCATTTATTTTCTTGTCAGTTTAGGAAGATACTTTTTAATAATTGGCTGCATTTATGACAAGCCATCTCAATGGTGCAAAGTTCAACGTAAAGAGGTCAGGGTCAAATATTGTATAAAAGGTCAAAGGTCAAATACGTGAAATATCTCAAAATTAGCCCTAAATGCGAAATATATAGTCATTTTTGAATGTTTTTCAAGGTGAAAAAGCATGTTATTGTCATAAGCTGATGATACACTACTATATATAAGAAGCGTAAGTCAATTTATTGAAAATGAATACACAATTACCTCTTTTAAATATTCTGGTGCGAGTTAATGTTCATGTATGTGCACATGTTCACATTCAGTACTCATATTCTATATAAAGTAAGTCAGTATGTTTTGTGTCTAAATTCGTTTGTATGGCAATAGAGCGAATGAACACTGACTAGCCTACCCCATCCGGAACAGCCAAGTTTTGTACAGCTATTCTAAGCCTCTTTGGCTACTTGCCACCGTGAGGTACAGCAACCTCAGTATTAGCTATCTGAGGTTCTTACGACCCCTATATATAAGGACTCCTTTCTAGTCCAGTCATTCTAGGTTTTAACCTAGACAAAATTGCAAAAGAATTTCTTTGTACATATTTGTGAGGAGTGTTGTCCCATATAGTCACAGAAAAAAATCCCCATCGATAGACATCGCCGTTTTCTTGCATTTGATGAAGACAGTTTTTTGGAAAATGCGCAAAGTAATTCATGTAAAACGGCGTCCCATACTTGTGTTTATGACGACATGAAATGTTACATATTAACAAATTCAAATTTCACACAATGCAAACTATAGTAAAACATCGAAATTCTCCATATAAACAAATTAAAACATTTTAAAGGCATATTCAAACAAGGTCACGTGAGATTTTTTTTCCGACTATGGGAAGCCGTGTGTCGGAACAAATTAAAATTTATACTTGGATCTACTATTTGCACTAATTTTGACGTACAGGAACAGGTACCCTCTTATATTTCCAAAGTCCTTTGCCATGTTGTTTTGATACTTTGTATACTTGTTCACCATCATGTCCCCAACTCCTACACAGGAGTAGGTAACTCTATCAAGCATTTTGTTGAAATTATGCCCCTTTGTTCAACTTAATGCAAATGCTAAAGTATAGGTACAATTTCTTAAACTTCGACTATCTTCAAGGTTTCTTTGATACTTTGCATACTTGCTCAACATTATAACACCAACTCATACACACGGGTAGGGAACTTTATCCAGTCACTTCCGGCAAAATCTGCGAGTTAACGTGGTGCTGATTAAACTTAGCTATACTCGGTCACCTCGTCATGTGACTAGTGATAATCCGTCACCTTACCATGTGATCTGACGGACTTCTTCTTATATGAGAGTCGCAGGTTGCATTTCCGTGACCGAGGGTGAGGTTTTCCTATCCTAAATGAGCTGGTGGTTGATCTGTTATTTTCTTCGACTTCCCTGTGTCTACACGGCGTCTATCAATATGTCAGACGTCGTTGTTTATCGTGACGTCACGGAACGAACGTGACGTTGTGCGCTAGTTAATAAAGAGTAACAGTATAGTCCCGAGTTTGATCCCCTTACAGAGCAGATTAAGCGACTGGATAAATAGTATAATAAGTTAGTGCCGTGAATGAAGTAAAAGTTTATCCGGCTTGGATAAATTCCTCCGTCTTTCCAGATAAACTTATTCATCCACGGCACTTATAACCTATTATTCTCTATCTATCAAGCTTTTTGTTGAAATTATACCGCCTTTTGGACAAAGAAATGCAAATGTTAAAGTTTAGGTACAAGTATTAGCATCACATATTTTCAAAGCGGAGTGACATATTGCTTTGGTACTTTGTATACTTGTTCACCATCATGTACACTAACCCATACACAGAGTTAGGTAACTTTATCAAGCATTTTGTTGAAAGTACATGTATACCCCATTTTGGGCTTAGAAATACAAATCTTAAAGTCTAGATAAAAGGTTTGTAACCTGTAATATATTCAAAGTGCATTGACATACTGCTTTGATACTTTGCATACCGGTACTTGTTCATCATCACGACACCATGACATACACATGAGTAGGTACTTCTGTCAAGCATTTTGATCAAGTGATCTGCCATTTTAGACTTAGAAAAAAGATAGTATTAAGTCAGACATGGAAGGCAGCACTCAACTTAACCAGCCGAGCACAGAAAACATTAAAAACACACAAGGCAAGATGCCCAACTGAACCAACCGAGCACAGAGAACATAAAATACGTACAAGGCAGTGATTTTTTTCCTTCTTTGTTTGCCGCCGGTAAACGGTACCTTCCCAATTTGAAAAAGGCTATTATTTTCCCAAATTTGAAGTGAGAAATTCCAAATGAACATTTAAAAAAAATCAAAATCGGGCATAAAATGAAGAAGTTATGAACATTTTTGACAAAAGATCAAGCATAAAAATTTACAGAAACCAGTAAGCAGTCACATGTAATAACTTTTTCTGTTTTATTTGGCCTTTCTGCTTCAAAAAATTTCCCAATTTCAAGTTGTCACGACGCGAAAATTCCCAATCTGAACGGACCTGGACCGTTTCCCAAAGAGGCCAAAAAATCACTGCAAGGCACAACCTCTATACAGAAGAGGGAAATGTTGCATCTATGAAGAATTTTGTTTTGAATATATAATGATTATACTACCCTAGCATGCCACTGAGAATAAAGGAGCGCGCTGTTCGTGGACAGCTCTTGCTTATACCTTTGCAACGCTAAACAACGCTGGTGCTAACGTTTAATGTGTGAACCCACACTTTTTTAACTGAAATGTTATCCAGGGGTGGTATTCTATATTGATCTTATTTAATTGGAGAATAAGGATAGCCAATCGCATCGCCTGTTACTGACCAATAGTTCAATATGGTGTGATCTGATTGGCTGTCCTTATCCTTAAGTCAAGTAAGATCAATATTGAATACAACCCCAGGTGTGACAGTTAAAGCCTAGGTCCCACTGACCCTTTTGCGTCGGCGATGTACTCCCGATAGAAACAAATTAGCTTCGGTAGACATCGAGAGCATGATCCTCGTGGTCTTTGGGAAGCTTCGGGGCAGTCTCGAAACAATTTGTGAATCGGGAGGCATCAGACGAACTCCCGATGTATTCCCGACTTTATGCGTTGGTCTAACTGCTTCGGGATGTATTGCCGATTGGCATCAGGAGGTTCACCGATGTCTGGTGGAAGCTCCCCGAAGTCTTGAGACATTTAGTCAGATCGCGAGTACATCGGGAAATTTCAATGTATGTATTGAATTTTACCCGATGTACTCACGATGTCATGTCGGGAACCTCTCGGGGAGGCATCCCCGAAATTCGGGAATATCCCGGGAGGGATTCCCGAGGTATCCAGAACCTCGGGGAATGATCGGGGATGCTTCCGCGATAAAACTATTTCTTCGAGGCATCCCAGAGGTTTTCCGACACATTGGCGATGTTTCGCATTATTTTAAAAACTGCTGTCCATGCAACAACCGCGGTTGTTGTTGGTAGATGCGATCCTGTTCTTGATGAATTAGGCATTTCGCACACCCTGTGTCAATGGCATACATGTTTTGGTTGAACGCAGACCTGCACTAAATGTTAGTCCCGACAAACGCATCATTTTCAAAAATTGTCTGCTATACATCCAAACAAATCTACAGATACGGTCAGTTTTGTACTAAAACATAACTGATAAATTTGTTTTACTGATTCAAAACATAGAAATTTCTGTACCGGTCTGCGGGGTTACCAAGGAAACCAACTGCCAGACTATAGCCATACTCCATGTAGACTAGTATCAGTTAACCATGTGGTTTTTATAGCTCAAACGTAGACTTTGCTTTGTCCAACTTCATAATGTCATAATTTGCTGACATAACCTTATTATGATATTAATAAAACGTCAGATACATTCAATCTACTTTGGTGTTTATATATTACTGGTATATTTATTATGACATAAATGAACTTCATTGCAAAAGGCACTCCGACTTGTGATTGCACTTCATAAGTTCCAAGGTATCACAAACATAAATTATATTATAATTGACCTGGATTGTCCGGAAATCACCTACGTGACGATACATTAAACAAATCGAATATAAAGCTTAAACAGTGAAATAGAAGTTCATGCTACCATATCAGCAAATAGTTAGTGAAATTCAAACAATACAATGATGTGCATTATTCAGCCTACATGGTCGTGAAGTTGGCAGGCTAGCGGCCTAGCTCTGTTTATACTCCAGTTCTCATAAACCTTACAATCAAAATTTCGATGTATGCAAGAAAATGTAATGTTTTCACCATTTTCGTTTCCATAGCAACCGGGATTGTTGTCATAATATAAATATGAAATGTTATTCCCTATCTCATGACAAGCCCCTTATAGGCCCCTCTCCACATACTAAGTTTAATAACGACACCATGAAAATTATTTTACTTAATCATATAATAAAGATTTCTTCACGGATGAGCATGACTGACCTTACAGACAAACGGATGGACACACGTATGTAGGTCAAATTAAGATCCTGATGCATGTTTATCAGTTGATGACTTATAAAACACTCTCATTTAGATATGTTTACCCAAAATAAAGAAATTAATTCATGTTTTATGGTACAAAAATAATTATCATATTTTCTGAAAAGTGGGTGGGGTAAATCTACCCCTTCATTTTCACATTATTTGCTTAAAAAATTGAAATAAATGGTTTATTGAAAATATTTTGCTTGTAAATTCCTTTTATCAACAACATGGTTTGATATTTTAACCTGCGTGTGTGTATAACATTAAACTACTGATAAACTGTTATACCCAAATTTTCATGGAATAAAATAATGAAAAGTATAGTGACCTTCTTAAAATCGCGTTTTAAGGTACTTCCGCAACTTTCTGAACAGGGGATTTTTTCCTGGTAGTAGTTTAGACATTAAAAAAATTAAAAATACTCAAAACAAAACTTTTGCAATTTTGTCTAGGTTAAGGCCATTTTTGGGCTAGAATGACTGGCCTATTCCTACAGGATTTCAATCATCAAAATAGCCGTGTACCCAATAAGGTACTGATCACCTCTGAATACTGGGATCCTCTATATATTTGCGTAAAGCTATATCTGGCTAAATCTGACATAACATCACGAGGTGACATAAAGTCAGGAATTCATTAGAAACATAAAAAGTAAAAACGCTAGTGGGTACCACTCCTGGTCTTACTACCTACATGTACACACATTCATGTTTTTTTAGAATACTCAAACCGATAGTTACATTCATTCCTGGTCCGATTGGGTACATGCAACCACCATAATTATACAGATATTCTTACACTTGTTGGATACCCATATGAGTACATCCAATCCTGGCCCTACAGGACATTCACAACCATAAAGTTCAGCCATTTCTTGTCATATTGACTACTCACTACCACTTTGCACAAGTATTGCAGTCTTATTGAGCTCACAAAACCACAAGGATCATTAATACCTTCACCCATTGAAAACACACTTGGTATTACCATTCTCAGTCCTATCTGTTACTCATGACCATCCAGTACGGACATTCGTAGTCATATTGGATATTTAAAATGACATTCTCACCATGACTGTGTAGTCAATTCTTGTTGGGTAGATAACCACTTGGTACATAAATTCCTAGTCGTAATGGGTACCCACGACCACCTTGTACACGCATTCCTCGTTATATTTGGTTCTCAAAACCTAGTGGTCCTATCGGATACTAATATCCACCGTGTACAGACAGTACTGGTCTTATTTGATACGTATAACCACTAGGTACATACTTACTAGTCGTTTTTGATATTCAAAACCACCATATACGAGTACATAATTATATTGCTGGTCCAATTGGGCACTCATAACCACTAGGTACATACGTTCCTGGTCCAAATAGGTACTAACAATCACCTTGTACAGCCATTAAAGGAACAATGGGGTACTCACTTCCTTCATGTACATACATCCTGGTCGTATTTGATACCTATAACTACTAGGTTCAGACATTCATGTTCCTGTTGAATACTGTCGATCACCAATTGACAACTTGGATGCGCCATTTAGAGACATGAATAGCCTTATTGAGCACTCATAACCACTAGGTAAATATATTCCTAACCATTGTAGGTTCTAAGGACGACCCTGTACAAACATTTCAGGCCCTTTAGAGTGTTCAATTCTACCATGTACAGATATTTCTGGTCCTATTTTGGTACTCAAAACCTTCTTGTACAGACATCAGTCGTCGGATTGGGAACTCACAACTACTAGGTGCGATCATTTGTTATCCTATTGGGTAATCACAACCACCGTATACGGACAGTCATGTTCTTATTGGATACTCAAACATACATTCTTAGTCCTATTGGGTACCCGAAACTACTATGTACATGTATTCCTTGACATATTGAATACTCAAAATTACCATGAACAGGCATTTGTGTCTGGTTTGGGCACTAACAACCACTAAGTGAGGCCATACTTTGTCATATTGGATCACCACTACCATCATGTACTGGTCGTCCTGGCCTTATTAGGAACTCATTACCATAGGTACATACATTCGTAGTCCTAGTGGGTATCATTAAGTGCTATGTACATGTATACGTGGTATGATGGAGTACTCGCAGCCACTATACATTGCCATTATTGGTCCTATTGGGTACCCATAACCACTATCCACAGACATCCCTGTTCCTGCTTGATACTGAATATCATCAAATATAGACATTCCTAGTAAAATTAAGCACTCTTAACCACTAGGTACATACATTACTGGTCTTATTGAGCAAAGATAGCCACTGGAAGCATCCAAACCTCGCCCAATTGACACCATGTTCAGACATTACTCGTCTTATGGTTCACACATAATCACTAGGTTCGACCATTTGTTGTCCTATTGGGTAATCACTACCACAAGTACAGAACACTATGATCTTATTAGATACTTATATTGACTAGGTATATACATTTCTAGTCAAAGTGGATACCCGCAACTATCATGTCCATGCATTACTGGTCCAATGGATACTTAAAACCACAATATACATACATTTGTTGTCGGAATGGGTACTAACGTCCACAAGGTGAGGCCATTTCTTGTCTTTTCGGGTCACCATTACCACGATGTACATACATTCCTGACTTTGTTGGGTACTCATAGCGACTAGATACATACATTTCTTGTCCTAGTGGGTACCCACTACCACCGCATACATGCATAAGTGGTATTATAGAGTACTCGCAGCTACTATTCACAACCATTATTGGTCCTATTGGGTACCTACTACCATCATATACTTATACTAGTACATACATTCATAGTCGTATTTGGTACGCATAACTATTCCGGATCCTGTTATATATTTAATATTATAATGCACAAACATTTCCGGTCAAATAAAGCACTCTCAAACATTAGGCACATACATTACTGGTCTTTTGCGTACCGACAACCCTAAGGAACACCCATTCCTCGTCCTATTGGAATGTTAAGTAATGAGAATATACAAATGTTGTCAAAATATACAACTAATGTAAATTATTTTGGCCTCAATATTCAGAGCTTTCATTAGTGTCTACTAAGTGCGTACCAAAAGACGATCCTAGTTTTATTGGGCAATCATCAACATCCAAACCAATTCCTAGTCCTTGTATGTATTCACGACCACCGAGTACATAAACCCCTAGTCTTATTAGGTACTCGCAACCATTAGGTTCATCCATTCATATTCCTTTTGGGTACCCACAACCACCATTCACTCCGGATGGGGTAGACTAGTCGGTGTTCATTCGCTCTATTGGCATACAAACGAATTTAGACACAAAACATACTGAATTACTTTGTATAGAATATGAGTACTGAATGTGAACATGTGCACATACATGAACATTAACTCGCACCAGAATATTTAAAAGAGGTAATTGTGTATTCATTTTCAATAAATTGACTTATGCTTCTTATATATAGTAGTGTATCATCAGCTTATGACAATAACATGCTTTTTCACCTTGAAAAACATTCAAAAATGACTATATATTTCGCATTTAGGGCTAATTTTGAGATATTTCACGTATTTGACCTTTGACCTTTTATACCCTATTTGACCCTGACCTCTTTACGTTGAACTTTGCACCATTGAGATGGCTTGTCACAAATGCAGCCAATTATTAAAAAGTATCTTCCTAAACTGACAAGAAAATAAATGGTAGATATAAACGTAACAATGCCCTCAATATGCTGACCATTTTGTGATGCTACCAGGAGGATCAAAAATCGTTTACTTGTGCAATTGGACTTATTTTTGGAAAAAATATATATTGATATGAATTAAATATACATGTAGGAATAGAAATATGCGAACATTTTAAATTTTGAAGACACATATGGAAGTTTACGTAAAAACTGTATGGACAATATTGCATTAATGTCATTGATATCAAAAGTTGAGTGACCTTTGACCCCTATATAGTACCTACTTGCAAGTGACATGCTAAGATTTTTATAATATTTCCCTATATATCTTCTACCTACTTCGCAAATATTTTCACATTCAAGTTGATTTTTATCTTTTGTGTAAACATAAACATAACCCTCCACCTCAGCAAATTCCAATTTTTTGCATTGACCTCATGGCATATAAAGGCGCAATAACATAGATATACAAGGCTTTGATACTTAAGAAATGGATTTTCGGATAGGATATGAACTTTTCTTTCAAAATATATGCAAACTTCGTTTGGCCTCTCGATGCAATAAAAGTCCGTGGGCTCTCGGACTATATAGTACACAGATAAGAACTTATACCGTATGGACAATATTGCATTAATGTCATTGATATCAAAAGTTGAGTGACCTTTGACCCCTATATAGTACCTACTTGCAAGTGACATGCTAAGATTTTTATAATATTTCCCAATATATCTTCTACCTACTTCGCAAATATTTTCACATTCAAGTTGATTTTTATCTTTTGTGTAAACATAAACATAACCCTCCACCTCAGCAAATTCCAATTTTTTGCATTGACCTCATGGCATATAAAGGCGCAATAACATAGATATACAAGGCTTTGATACTTAAGAAATGGATTTTCGGATAGGATATGAACTTTTCTTTCAAAATATATGCAAACTTCGTTTGGCCTCTCGATGCAATAAAAGTCCGTGGGCTCTCGGACTATATAGTACACAGATAAGAACTTATACCGATTTTATTGTTCTACATATTTTACCTTTGACCTTTATTACATGTATAAGAGTTGAATCATTTGAATTATTTCCAATGAAAGGTGGAATATTCATATTGCCTGATATGAAAACAGTATTCAATCAATGCTATTGTTACTTACCAACAGAAGCAATGGTAGAAGTAAAACTAAACTGACCTCAAAATACTGCTAATTTTCAATTGCTTCAATTTGCCTCCATATGATACAATACATGTTTTTTTGTAAAATTCGGATATTTTCTTATCAATTGTATAACATTTTGAATTAAGTATACATTAAGGAATAAAAATATGTGTAAAACATTTAATTTGGGGGAAAATGTGAAATTTGATACAAAAGTATTCTGGAGCATACGTATAAATTCTATGAGTTGTATCATATTGTTGACCTTTGACCCCTATTTACTTAATCCTTTCAAATCAAGGTTATGGGTTTTTATGTTGTAAGTATTGCCCATTATGTGTTCTCTCAAATTTGGCAAACATTTTCCATATTGAACATTGTTTTTGTTTTTTATTAGACATAAAGCTACCCCTACCCCCTTCAGAAATTATGCCTTTTTTCATAGACCCGATGATACAAACATGTGAAAAAAATGAAGATAGTCAGAGCTTTGACACTTAAGAAATTGGTTTTCATATAGCATATGAAATAACCTTTCAAAATATGTACAAAATTATTTTGGCCTCCTTCGTTGCAATAAAAGTACGTGGGCTCTCGGACTATCGTGATTGTTCAGCACTTTTAAACGTGTGCATATATACATGAAAAAGGGTTACATAGATATGGTATAATAATAAATAATAATAAGAAACCTTGTATTTTCAGGAAAAAAATGATGTTGTTTTTACACCCAAAATTTAATAATTTGAGATCATCAGAGACTATAGATAAGTCTCTGAGATCATGTATTAAATGGCTAAAACAAGTTTTGCTACATTTCATTGCAGAAACTTTCCACTCTGATGAAAGGATGTTAATTTTTATATTTTTTAGACCGCGTAAGAATTGTGATGCATGGAAATAACTTGATCTACATGAAATCCTCTGGTTTCCAACTATATGTATTTCATTAAAATGCATTTTACGCTGATTGTGTTCTTATGTTAAGTTATATTGATCACCCTCGAGTCGTAATGGTACCCATTGTCACCAGGGTAAGGAAGAACCCCTTTTTAATCCTTTTGTATGCCGAACATCTAGGAATAGAATTCTGGGTACCAATTTCAGATCTTCTGTCCGAACTGTGTTTGTTCAGTCGACTGTACATGTATTTGTAAATGAGGTCATGGCGCTGAACTTTCACATAAACTGTTTTTTTTTCAGTTTCCTCGCTGACTCCGGTCGCTCATGAAGATCTGCCCCCTCCAAAAGATTACCTCTTCTTCAGAGTAGTAGATCACTATGGTGGTAAAGGTTTGACTGCACCTGAAATTGGAATTGACATGGATAAGTTAACCCTTGATCACAACATTTATACCCTATATCTATTTATCTAAAGTGAAATGCTAATCTGCACGTTATTTCCATATATACAATTTATTAGAAAATAATTGGTGTTTGACAGGGTTCATGATTTACTAAATTATAATTATGTACTGCACTTATAAAACTCTCTTTTTGTTTTACCTAACCTATTTTGGTTGATTTCCAATTAAACCCAGGTTTATGCAAGATTTTAATACCAGTACATGACCCCTTATTATGTAGCTGTCTCCAAATCAAAACCAATATACAACCCTTTCAAGTCAAAGGAGTTGTATGGTCTATTTCCTGTCTCAAGCAGCTTCTATGATTGATAATCAATTCCATCTAAAAACATAGATCCCTGTTATCACTACATGACCCCTAACTTATTCAGCTACTGTCCCCAAAATAAGTAATTAACAATATACCAATAAACAACCCTTTCAAGTCTAAGGAATTTATGGTCTATTTCCTGTTTCCTGCAGCTTCAATAATTGATAATAAATTTCAAAAACAAATATCTCCTTTTTAGGAGTTGAGTTAGGATTATGACATATTACATAATGGATTTTGTAATCTTACATAATGGGGAGGAGCTAATAAAAAACTGCAAAGATAATATTGCACAGTGTGAACTCTGGGAGGATACATAATTAAGAAATAAAAATCTGTTCGCGTATTTTGTCGGTGAATAAAACATGGGCAGGAGTTCGGATGCGGAAAAATTAAATCACGAGTGCGTAGCACGAGTGATTTAATTTTCCGCATCCGAACGAGTGCCCGTGTTTTATTCACCGACAAAATACAAGAACAGAGTTTTTATTTCGATTCTAAACACGATAATATCCCGCACTATTTAACTGCGCGCATTCCATTTTCACCCATTTGACATTTAACATAATTCCACGCTGAAATTGATTGGCTTATTAGTTGGTACAATTACCTCCCTCGTTAATGAAAACGACCTTCGTAATTTTCTGAAGGAAATAACACATTTTAAACATTGAAACAATTTCAATAGCACGAGTATAGGGTAGCTATTTAATTAAATGAAAAATATAAATGAATTGATTATCAGAAGTTTTTATGAAACCTAGTTTCGAGATTATATTGGAGTTTCTAAAAATAGATGCGTCATAGCTGTAGCACTGGATATCCGTGCATCTTGCCTTGTCATCGCGTTTCGTTGGAGATTTACTATAAATTTTACGTTCATTCATTCATAAATATGTCACGTGATACGGGGCGTAAATAGTAACAGCCAATTTGATACCATGTTTTATGGGGGTAATAAAACATGGCCAGGTCCGCTCTATATTTAATGGATTAATCCGCAGATCGTGTTAGAATAGGGATTATGTAATATTACATAATAGGGAGGAGCTAATTAATAACTGCAAAGATGATATTGCAGTGTGAATTGTGGGAGGAACCAAATTAATATGCATTATGTCTCTGTGCATTATGGGAGGAGCTCAATATGATTTGTTAAAAAATAACTTTAGAGAATCGTACATTATGTATAATTATTTAAATTATTTAAAAAGCAGTGACTCAAATTGGATTTACATGATGGTAAAATCAAAGAAGATGGGAGAGGTAAAACGCGTAACAAAATTCAGTTTACTGATATTTTCTTAAAAGTAGATGGCAGCTCAGAGATCAATTAAGATTGAATTATAATTATAACCACTTATATAAGAACTATGCGCTGTTCATAAGTTTAAATCTTCTCTTGTTTATTGTTCTCTCTTTTCAGCATATTATGTAGATGAATATTTAAAAAAGTTAATATGTTTCATGTTAAAGTTTTACAATTAATTAAATAAGAAATCTAAATTTATACATGAATAAAGCAAAATGATAATTATGTAATATAACGAATGACTTGTAATGCGAGTTCCTGCATTTTAAACGACTCATCATAGATCTAATTAGTAGTACTACTTTATTATTTTTGGGTCTAACTTTGAAGTTAAAAGTGCAGGAAAGTGCACCATTTTTATTCAAACATTGAAAAAATCTTCGCAGGAGGGGTGTTAAAAATCACGTTTGTTTAAATTTAGATTTCTTAATAATTAATGTTAGAACGGTAAAACATGAATGATCAGATTTTTTAAATGTTCATCTGGATCTAATAAGTAGCACTACTTTAATATTTTTAGGTCTGATTTAAGATCTAATATATCACAATATATACCATTGACCCTTTCACGATCGCTTACGCAACAAACTTTGGTCAGATATATACACTCTACTTGGTGCAGACAACTACTTGGTGTTTGTAAAAAAGTCATGTACAAGACAGTGTCATGAAATGATCTCGGGCAAAAGTATCGACATTGATAACTTTGCTGATGTAAAGTCGATATTTTCCAATTGTCTATACCACACATGTAATTTCAAACATCATCGTTAATCTTTAATGCTCGAGTCTTGATAGTGATCCATGTTTGTTTATTTTGCTGGGCTTGCTCCTCATGCGAGTGCTGTTATTCTTTAATAGAATATGTGCAGGTTGTAATACATACTAACCATATACATGCATGTAAGCCTGACTATTTTCTAACCATATTTTTCAAATGAGTATCCAGTCTCAAGATAACTCCTAAGTTGCTATGTTGTATTTCGTTTCGGCAAGATAGTGACTAATGATAGATTTCCTTACTCATTATTTCTTATTGCTACTATTTAGCTAATTAATAGCTAATTGCTGTTGAAAGAGGTTTCAGTACACAAAATTCTGAGCAAAACCGTGTTATATTGAGGGAGAAATCACGGAAAATGCGTGCGATTTTTCAAGAAAAACGCGTTGTTTGAAACTTCTAACCCCCAAAAGGTATTTTTAAACAAAACGTACCCCTTTACTTAGTCCATAACAAAAATTAATCCATTCCCCGTCTATATGCAAAATCCCACCCTTGTATTCCTTTTTTCGCCGAGATATTCGAGTATAAACTTGACATGGTGCAATATTTTGGATAACCTCGTATTCAGTTGATGATGAAACAAAGATAACCTTGTAATCAGAAAGAACGATAGAGATGATATCAACGTAATCAGACATAGTGAATTCTAATCGAACCGTTAATGAAACGCAATTACAGATGAATAATTACACACAGGTTGCAAATGTGTATTTGTCCGCGCAATTGATATCAGGTGAGGGATTTTGGGCAAAATCTATGACATTTGAAGAACAGTATTAAGAACTAGAACTCATTATCGGCTTGAACGTCGATGCCGTCACGTTAAAACAATCAAAGAATAAACTTTATACGGGGAACTACCTTGTATATTCCACAGTTCTCTACCCTGATACCTAATCAAGAAATGCGTAACTTTAATAACAGCAATGTAGGATCGATGCTACGAATACATATACTGCACACATTGTTTCGCCGACCATCAATTTGCATGAGTAGAACAAAAGCTACTGCATCTTGAGCAGCACATATATGTATGACCACTCACATATAGATGTTATGGAACAATTGTGTACTCACGGATTGTAAATGTCTATATTTTATTTGCAAATAAACTCGATATGCCTTCAGTGAAAACATGTTCTATACCCGGTCAATATCACTGCGGTATACAGTACACCGGATATTTCCAGTAAGGTGAGTAATGTTATTCATTTTCGCGACCTTCAAGTGTACACCAAGGTAAGTTCAGAGACGCTTCAGAGAGTGTGTTTAATATAAATTTTATTCAAAAAGATCTACTTCAATAATTTTCCTAATACCTGGAAACCGCCAAACGGCCGGGAATTACTTAAAAGGGTAATATAAAGACTAAACTCCTATCGATAAAAAGCTCGATCTCTCAAATAAAGCTGCTTCATTAAATTTCACAACTTGACACAACATCCCAGTGACAATGTTTATGTTTACCAGGAAAGGAATCATAAATAACGGTTGATTTTAGAATAAATGAAAATGTTAGTGTACAGAGTATTGCTTTAGTGCTGCTCACTGTTGTACGGAGTATTGCTCATGGAAATACAGTAAATTCGAGGAATGACCAGTGTTTTTTGGTAAATATTACTTATTTTGTCAAGATCTATATCTGTTGAAAATTGGAGAAAGTAAAAACTATATTAAAACATGATGGAATGCACAAATCATGAGGTGGGTCCGAGCATCCCTCGAAATTTTAAATGTAGTACTGTATATGTACACCAGTTTGACAGGGTTTATAGTAATGATTAGTACATCTGTCTATAAGAACAATTAATAGGTCATTGAACCCACTTTTCTGGTCTGACCCCTTCCTTCGAAAAATAATAGGTCGGAAAAATTTCAGTACCAAGGCATTACCATGTTCAATAGAAATGCTCTGTCACACATTATTCTTGAAGAAGCTTTTATCGCAAGAAAATACAGAATTATTACACAAATCAATAGAGCTGATAAATCCCCTTTCATTAAACAGCACTTCATTGTATATTCTTTATATAGAATCTTAGACCCGTAAACATTACATACTTATTCTTATTAAGTAGAATATGTGGTGGGTAAGTCACATATCAAGGTATATGCAAGATAATCTATATTCAGTTAAAAGTTCAGTTCAGTTATGTTCTATTTACACACCCACTTAACTTATGCTAATAGTACATGTATATGCATCGTGACACATAGAACTAAACATCTTAATGAATACATTCAATGTTATAATTAGTTTGAAATATGGAGAGAAATATGCAGCATTGTGCTAGAGATGCACTCATCTACTGTCAAGGCGTCGGCCAAATACCCACATGGTATGTCCACACAAAACCACTTAATAAAGTTTTTTTTCACTGAGTGTAAACTTATAAGTGTCAGTCCCACGTTGTAACATGTTAAAGGCATATATAAATGAACAGAAGGGGCTTCCCAGTTTAAAAAAATATTAACAAACAGTGTCATGAATCAAACGCGGTGAACATATTTCACTGAAGCGCCGACCGATTCAATCCGGGCTTTACCCTACCCTACTTTCACTTTCGTATCTAGGACAAAATCTAAACATATTCAAGTTAAAACAGTTTCACTACATCACATGCATGTGTACAATGTCTGTTAACTCGATTAGATAATTCCAGTTTCACCATGTCAAAGCATACCACCATTTGCACACATCCTCAAGTTTCTGCAAGGGCTATCCGTGCATAGCCATTTAGTTGTTCGTTTTTGAAATTTTTCAGATAATGTTTATTAATAATCCTATTACTTTTAGTGGGTTTATCGAAAATCAATGTCACTGCTTCCCCCGGTGTCTTCGTATATAGGCGTAGATTCATAAAAACTATATCAAAACATATAGTTGGGCACAATTGACCTGCCACGAGTTTATCGTTATTGTACCGTACGAATGTTTTGATTAATTAAAACAATATTTCTGAGTGTACGGATAAGCACGGCTATTCAAGGATTATATGTTAATTGTGTTTAACTTCATGTATATAGTACAAATGTTATTCAATTCTGATCAACATGAAACGTGTTGTACTATTTGATTATCGTTATTGAATATATTAGTATTCAAAATATACCAATGACGTCATGTCGCCGCACACCAAAATAACGATCTTTTTTCATATTTATAAGTTTCTTTTAGGCATTATGCCATTAAAATAACTCGTCAAATCGGACGATAATTAGCCGTCATGGAGTAACAACTTTCTGTTGTCTGTTGCTGAAATTTCAGTGTTGTTAACGCACCGATTGCTGAGCGAAATAAATGCAGATTTGTGATAAAACATTCTACCAGTAGTAATGCGTTTTTCTTACAAGTTATGAAAGTCAGCTTCAGATACTTCACGATACAGCTGCGAAAACGTAGCCTCGTGTACATGTGGTTAAAGCTTTTATATAAAGCAAATATCTCAATACATGTAACTGTAAAGTGCATTCTTTTATGAAATTTTGCAAATATATTCATGTAAATTGTGGTGCATTATTAACATCGTATGTGATTTACTAGCATTAGTGATATTACTTTTGTATATACCTTCGTAAATGCATTTTGTAAGCTGTACTGATAACCCGCTTCCACAATCTCATCAGCTTATCCAGATACATATATTGGTGGTTTATGATAATGTTCAAAAGTAGTAAATTACAGAAATCTAATAATTACATTGGCCATCTGAGTAAAATTATTCCTCTGTTATTGCGTTTCATAAACGGTTCGATTAGAATTCACTATGTCTGATTACGTTGATATCATCTCTATCGTTCTTTCTGATTACAAGGTTATCTTTGTTTCATCATCAACTGAATACGAGGTTATCCAAAATATTGCACCATGTCAAGTATATACTCGAATATCTCGGCGAAATAAAGGAATACAAGGGTAGGATTTTGCGTAAAGACGGGGAATGGCTTAATTTTTGTTATGGACTAAGTAAAGGGGTTCGGTTTTGTTTAAAAATACCTTTTGGGGGTAGAAGTTTCAAACAACGCGTTTTTCTTGAAAAACCGCACACATTTTCCGTGATTTCTCCCTCAATATAAAACTGTTTTACTCAGAATTTTGTGTACTGATACCTCTTTCAACAGCAATTAGATGTGCACACTTCGTTTTGTTCGAAACCTGCAAAATGAATATAAATACAAGCAATACTTACTTCCTCCTCAAAGTCGCGCGACGTTCGATGTGATCTGATAACATCATATCAACAGATTACACGATATCGGGTTGAACGGTGTGATACATGTATATAAGAAAATTAGTTGGGTTTCATGAATATTAATTTGTGTAATGTAAAACAGGGTGTCTATTATAAATAATAATTACTAAATTATATTCACGTACAGTACGTTCTGTTTGAATTACGTGTTTGAAGAGTTGTGTGTATAAAATACATGTAGTTTGTTTTTACTGAAGTCATGCATGGATCCGGAGGGTTCCGAACCCCCGTGGAATTTTAGCAAAACATGTTGTTATCATGTGTATCTTGTATATATCTTGTCAGGGGGCTTAGAGTGTCACGAATTACGGCACCGCTCTAAGACAAATAGTAGCTGATAGACCCACTGAGAAAAATGTTAGTCGAATATCTTACACAGTTACTTATGCACCAGTCAATATTATGCCCGCCCCGGGGGAATTAGACAGACGAATCTTCCGGACAGGCGTGAATTTGAAAACCTTATCGACTCCGAGTCCCGTGAAACAGACTTTGGTCCGGGAATGTTGACATCACGAAAGGCGACATCGATAGGCCTACTTTTATACGTGTTTTTATTAAAGTACCTGGATGAAAAACTATGCGCCACGGTGGGGATTTAGACAATGAGCATTGTCTTCAGAGTGGGGATTTAGACATAAAAAAATCGAAAATGTCTAATTCCCACTTGGTCGCCCGCCGCCCCCACTCAGAGAGACGAATAATGCGAATCACTGTTCTGATTTCTTATATAATGTACAGATGCTATATGCAGTTGTATTGTAGATGTCAGCCAGTAATAGTTGTAAGTTTTTACATACATCCTATGTGGGATCTCTTTTTAAATGTCACTGTTAATGTAAGGAACAAGTATCTAGAAGGAAGAGGGTAAAGCCGTTTTGCGAGTATTTTAAGCTGTATAAGGTATAGGTTTAACTCCCTTTCGCAATTGTCGTAGGAATTTCTTCATCTCCCGACGCTTCCGAATCTACATCGAAATTCATCGGCATATGTCTTGAAATTGTAATTTTGTGGTGCGGTCACAATAGTCGTACATCGGACGCACGACGGCTCTACGATGACACACAGCATCCCTACGATGAACAGTTGTCGAACGCCATATTTTTACGAGTGTCGTGCAAACGTCGTACGTGCGTCGTGCGATTGTCGTACGATAATGAATGTCCGCAAGAATGCCGTGCGTATGATATGCGACAATCGCGCGACCATCGCACGTCCATCGTTCGTCCATCACATGTCCATCGCACGTTCCGTTTCCTGGTTCAATACTGTAAACGTTATCATAAACTTCATCTAGTGAATTGTGAAAACTTACGAAAACTGAATATAATCGACTTTCTGTCAGAAAAAAACATGTAAGTTTATAAGCAATGTATCTACAAAACCAATGATGCCATCAACAATGTCATCAAAATTGCTATTTCAGCCTTAGAGCAAACGACCCGTATGGCACTTGTATTAAATTGTGGCAACTCATTCAGTGACCATGTATGACTATCAATGTATATAAGATGAAACACTGTTTATATAATTATACAATGTACCATTATATACAATTTTAATGCTGCCCTTGTTTCAGCCTCACATTCACATAGTAAATAGTCTACACATAGTTGGACGATGCCCTAGAGTGGGTACGGACAATTAATGAAAGAAGAAGATACTAGTATAGGAGACCGAGCTTTAACAGTACATATCACACTTCATAATTCACAATTCTCACACCCATTGCACCGTCCTTTATATATTTTTATATCCTTTTTTTCAGTCTTTTTCACATATATACAGTTACAATCACATTATATGTATATCACAGAAACATTATCATGTGGTCATTCTAATACAGAATTATAAAAGACTAATAAATATTCACAACGTTATTACAAACTAAAAATGCACCTGTATACATGTGTAAACATTATGTATCATTATTAAAATGTCATTATATAGTGCAAGTAATTAAAATCAAACTTTAAACAGACGATGAATAAAGCTATTTTTAAGTTTGACCCATGAAGTGTGAACTGTGAGCTTTGAAGTATGAAGTGTGGAGTGTGAACTATGAAGTATGGACTGTGAACTATGAAGTGTGAACTGTGGAGTGTGCGTGTGAACTGTGGAGTGGGAAATGATGAGTGTGAACTGTGGAGTGTGAACTGTGGAGCATGAACTGTGGAGTGTGAACTTTGGAGTGTGAACTGTGGAGTGTGAACTGTTGAGTGTGAAATGTAGAGTAGGAACTGTGGAGTGTGAATTGTGGAGGATGAACTATGAAGGGTGAACTATGTACGGGTGTTTACATATAACATATGAACCATAAAGCAATATCATACATGAAATTCGAAGTGTAAAGTTTGAAGCATGAACTATGAAGTCACAACCGGGCTTTCGAACAATAACACAGCGAAGGTGTCCGGAACCCGTCCGGAACCCGTCCGGAGCTATTAGGTTCGCAAAGCACTTGCATAACACTCCTATGATGTCCGTACGGTAACCACACGGTGTCCGTGTGAGTACTCTTCGATATGGGATGCAAAAAGTCTATTAGTGTTAAAATCTGTTCGGATACCATACATAGCTCGTTAGATGTCGGTATGAGACCCGTACGAGATGATACATTTTATCCATGCTATAAAATTGAAACTTACAGCACGTGCTTACCATCATTAGAAGTCGAAAGTACTGGTTAAGTGCTATAACTCCATTTGATTTAAATTGAAGTTGTGCCCCTTTTAAAGGTAGACTTTTTTTATTAAGGTTTTTGGTGCAAGTTACATTCATACCATACTATCAATACTATACCATTGCAACTTAAAAACTTGTTCATCATCATAAGTGAACAGTACTGGTTAAGTGGATTTTGATTTTAAGTAGAGTTATATATCGACCCTTTCTTACTTAGAGGTTTATTGGTTAAATTTTTACCTGAAAAGTTACATTCAGACCTCTCAGATTTCATGAACTATCAATTATATTGCATTGAATCTATGTTGTATAACTTATAGCCTGTTTTGAACTAAATGTATGTAACAAATGGTGGCGAATAGTCGAGCACACTGTCTTACGGACAGCTCTTAGGACATCCACCTGTTCATAGAAAAGCTTATTTATTCTTTAATTTTTTATCAACATAATAAAGAAAGTTTACTTGCCCGCTCAAGTACATGTTTGTTACAATTATTCAACATTATTACAATCACATATACAATATGTATTTAAGTTGAAGAAGTTATTTATTATTCTAACACTGTCTGTATTTTGCTCCATGTAAACGTATTGAGCTGTAGCGTTATCTAATAAACGGTATATCACGGTAGAATTTCGGCTGTTTAATTTATCTCCCGCGTGTAATTCGCGATTTTTTTATCAAGTTATAGTTAGAACATATTAAGTAAATTTTAATGATTAAAAAGGGCGGAGCGAGCGAAGCGAAGCGAGTCCTTTTTAGTCATTAAAATTTACTTAATATGTTCTAACTAACTTAGAATATAACATTCTGCATCCTGATTGGCCGATAGAAAGTAGCTCCAACGCATGACGTAAAGTCTGTGAAGAGAAAATTTTAATGATTAGATTTTCAGTTAACCGCCAAAATGCGGCGTTTTCATTGGCTCATATTGTAGGTTATATTCTAATGATATTTATAGCCTAAGAGCTGAGGGCGATTTATTCAAAATTGGAGTCCATCTCTTAAACTTGCACCACAGTTGGACATATGACCAAACATTAAGAAAATCCATTTCTTACAAATTTCCTCTTTCACAACCGCTCAGCATCCAAGATGGCGTCCAAGATGGCCGCCATTTTTACCCGAAAATGGTACTGAACGCTTATTTGTGCATGAAATGAATTGTTTTCTCACAAATATGTTTCAAAATGTACTTATGAGTTGAAAAATGAATGGAAGACACACTTTTATCTGTTTTAATAGTAAATTTCGACATTTTGGAAAAGCTATGACCCATATAGAGGCCCAAAATTGGCTATTTTTGGGTATTTTTCTATATTTTGTATTGTCAATAACTTAAAAGTACATTTATGACTATAAATTTTACATTTAAATGATTTTATTTATTTCGTAAATTTAGTATGAAGAAAATGAGGGTGTAAGATTTACAACTTTTTTAGTTGTATGCTATCGCTAAGGGTTTGAAGTGGGTGGGGTAAATATACCCCAAAGTGAAAAAAATAAGAAATTACATAATTTTGACTTCCTTTATGTATTTAGAGCATCATGGTGAACTTGCTGTACGATGTGCATGGAATGATGTGTTTTTTAAATTAGTTTTGGTTGCTCGTGCTCTTTTTTACGAAGTGGGTGGGGTAAAATTTCACAAATAATAAAAAAAACTAAACAACAAGATTAACCGATTGTTGTTTAAACTCTGACCTCTGTTTTTCTTCTTACCTATGATAAAATATTCTGAAATGTTCAATAAGTTTCTTTTGTAGATAATAGATGAGAGTTTTTAAAAATAAGTATGTTACATGACTTTGCCTGTTGAAAGTGGGTGGGGTAAAAAATTGCAAAAATGAGAATAATGGATATATGCAGAAATTGCATTCTATGTATTATTTTGCTCAATATAAACAGTACACATCTCTTTCTTTATAAAAGACTTATTTGTTATGACCTATTGTTGTTTTTAAACTAGATGTGGGTGGGGTAAAATATCTTATAATAGGAGCGTTCACCGGTATAGTGTGGCGACTTTATAGGCTAAAACCAATAGATAGGCAAACATAAGAGTAAAACTAGCGTTTTCATATACATACTCCATACTTAATACAGCTAAGAATGGCTTTTGCTAGGAGTAGTAAGTAAACATTTGGCTAGTAATTGCTTGATACTTTGGTGGTGAGTACTCCATACTGCTAGGAATGGTTATTTTAGTTGTGGTGCATACCCTAACATGACTGGGAATCAGTTTACCACTGGTTGGGAGTTCTACAAATGGATATGAATGGCTTTTTCTGGCAGTATTGAGTTTCTTATAGGCCTTGGAATAACATATCCACTTGTGACAAGTACTCTATCTGTCATGGACTTTATCCGCTGATTTAGAGTGCGTGTACCCCATAAGGCTATCAACTGCTTTTTCCGAAGTAGGGGAGTACTACATAAGGCAAGAAATGTCTTCATACGCAGTAGGGGAGTACTCCATAATGCAAGAAATTTCTTCATACGCAGTAGGGGAGTACTCCATAATGCAAGAAATGTCTTCATACGCAGTAGGTGAGTACTCCGTAAGGCTAGAAATGTCTTCATACGCTGTAGGGGAGTACTCCATAATGCAAGAAATGTCTTCAAACCCAGTAGGGGAGTACTCCATAATGCAAGAAATGTCTTCATACGCAGTAGGTAAGTACTCCGTAAGGCTAGAAATGTCTTCATACGCTGTAGGGGAGTACTTCATAATGCAAGAAATGTCTACATTCGCAGTAGGGGAGTACTCCATAAGGCTAGAAATGTCTTCATACGCAGTACGGGAGTACTCCATTAGGCAAGAAATGTCTTTATTCTCAGTAGGGGAGTACTCCATAATGCAAGAAATGTCTTCATACGCAGTAGGTGAGTACTCCGTAAGGCTAGAAATGTCTTCATACGCAGTAGGGGAGTACTCCATAAGGCTAGAAATGTCTTCATACGAAGTAGGGGAGTACTCCATTAGGCAAGAAATGTCTTCATTCTCAGTAGGGGAGTACTCTATAAGGCACGAAATGTCAACATTCGCAGTAGGGGAGTACTCCATAAGGCTAGAAATTTCTTCATACGCAGTAGGGGAGTCCTTCATAAGGCTAGAAATGTCTAAATACGCAGTAGGGGATTACTCCATCAGGCTAGAAATGTCTTCATACGCAGTAGGGGATTACTCCATAAGGCTAGAAATGTCTTCATACGCAGTAGAGTAGTACTCCATAAGGCTATAAATGTCTTCATACGCAGTAGGGGAGTACTTCATTAGGCTAGAAATGTCTTCATACACAGTAGGGTAGTACTCCATAAGGCTAGAAATTTCTTCATACGCAGTAGGGGAGTCCTTCATAAGGCTAGAAATGTCTTAATACGCAGTAGGGGATTACTCCATAAGGCTAGAAATGTCTTCAGACGCATTAGGGGAGTACTCCATCATGCTAGAAATGTCTTTATTCACAGTAGGGTAGTACTCCATAAGGCAAGAAATGTCTGCATACGCAGTAGGGGAGTACTCAATAAGGCAAGACATGTCTTCATACGCAGTAGGGGAGTCCTCCATAATGCTAGAAATGTCTTAATACGCAGTAGGGGATTACTCCATAAGGCTAGAAATGCCTTCATACGCAGTAGGGGAGTACTCCATAAGGCTAGAAATGTCTTCATACACAGTAGGGTAGTACTCCATAAGGCAAGAAATGTCTGCATACGCAGTAGGGGAGTACTCAATAAGACTAGAACTGTCTTCATGCGCAGTAGGGGAGTACTCCATAACGCAAGAACTGTCTTCATACGCAGTAGGGGAGTACTCCATAAGGCTAGAAATGGCTTCATACGCAGAAGGGGAGTACTCCATCGGGCTAGAATGGCCCTATCCGATGATGGTGACTTCTCCATAAGGCTAGAAATGGCTTCATCCACTGGTGGTGACTCCTCCATATGGCTAGAAATGGCTTCATTCACTGGTGGTGACTCCTCCATAAGGCTAGAAATGGCTTCATCCACTGGTGGTGACTACTCCATTTGGCTAGAAAGGCTCATGCCGATGGTGGTGACTACTCCATAAAGCTAGAAATGGCTCCATCCGATGGTGGTGACTACTCCATAAGGCTAGAAATGGCTACATATGCCATTGGTGACTACTCCTCCATAAGGCTAGATATGGCTTCATCCACTGGTGCTGACTCCTCCATAAGGCTAGAAGTGGCTCCATCCACTGGTGGTGTCTACTCCATAAGGCTAGAAATGGCTTCATCCACTGGTGGTGACTACTCCATAAGGCTAGAA
This sequence comes from Spisula solida, assembly GCA_947247005.1. Taxonomy (NCBI): domain Eukaryota; kingdom Metazoa; phylum Mollusca; class Bivalvia; order Venerida; family Mactridae; genus Spisula; species Spisula solida. The sequence goes on along the minus strand of OX365953.1, from coordinate 13,019,879 downwards.
GTGACTTCATCCGCCGTTGGTGACTCCTCCATAAGGCTAGAAATGGCTTCATCCACTGGTGGTGACTCCTCTATAAGGCTAGAAATGGCTCCATCCACTGGTGGTGACTCCTCTATAAGGCTAGAAATGGCTTCATCCACTGGTGGTGACTACTCCATAAGGCTAGAAATGGCTTCATCCGCCGTTTGTGACTACTCTATAAGGCTAGACATGGCTTCATCCACTGGTGGTTACTCCTCCATACGGCTAGAAATGGCTCCATTCACTGGTGGTTACTCCTCCATAAGGCTAGAAATGGCTTCATCCACTGGTGGTAATTCCTCCAAGAGGCTTGAAATGGCTTCGTCCACTGGTGGTGACTCCTCAATAAGGCTAGAAATGGCTTCATCTACTGGTGGTGACTCCTCCATAAGGCTAGAAATGGCTTCATCCACTGATGGTGACTTATCCATCAGGCTAGAATGGCTCTATCTGCTGGTGGTGACTACTTCATAAGGCTATAAATGGCTTCATCCACTGTTGGGGAGTACTCCGTGAGGCCTAGATATAGCTTCATCCACCCCGTTGGTGACTCCTCAATAAGTGTAGAATGGCTTCATCCGCCGTTGGTGACTACTCCATAAGGCTAGAAATGGCTTCATCCGCCGTTGGTGACTCCTCCATAAGGCTAGAAATTGCTTCATCCACTGGTGGTGACTCCTCCGTAAGGCTAGAAAAGGCTTCATCCATCGGTGGTGACTACTACTTAAGGCTAGAAATGGCTTCATATGCTTGGTGGGAGTTCACGACATGGGATAATTATGACTTTTCTAGTTGTAGTACGAGCAAAGGCGTCTTTTATTTCGTTTTACAATGTGTATAATTGTCCTTTTTACACAAACAATTATTTATATATAGACCTATATTTAAAATAATTTCATTATTAAACATTATAAAATTGAATCAGTATTTCAAACATCACCTGAAACGTGAGAAAATGTTATTAAGTTGCTTTTTCTGTACTTTGACCTTATAACTTCATTGACCCTAACCTTGACCTTGAAATAGTCAGTGTTGCAAGGCAATTTGCTGCATATCATGAGATATACCAGAATGCAAATATTCAACATCATTTACATGTATAAAATTTAAGTCTCATTTGATTCGGTTATTGTCAATTGTGGCGGTTGTACTACTGATGACGGTGTGTATGAAAGTTCTTCTGATCGCATACCCATTGGTTTTAGCTTATAATGGCGCCCATTATGAAGTTTCACTATTTACGTGATTTTACCCCACCCACTTCACAATATTAAGCATGACCAATTTTAAAACAGCGAAATGCTGCAATAAATATATCTTATAAAACCAAAGAGACTTGTACTGTCTATATTAATCAAAATAATTCATAGGATGCAATTTCTGCAAATTGTCATTATTCTCATTTTTGCAGTTTTTTACCCCACCCACTTTTAACAGGCGAAGTCACGTAACGTGTTTATTTGTACAATCTCTCATTTATTATATACAAAAGTAGCTTGAAGAACATTTCAGTATAGTTTATCATAGGTCAGAAGAAAAACAGAGCTCAGAGTTTAAAAACAATCATTGGTTAATCTCGTCATTAAATCTTTAAAACTATTTACGAAATTTTACCCCACCCACTTCGTAAAATAGAGCACGAGCAACCAAAACTAATTTCAAAATGCATAATTTCATTCACATTATATATGTCAACCCAATATGGTCGAAATACATAAATAATTAGTTAAAAAGAGGCAGTTTCTTATTTTTTCACTTTTGATGTGAATTTACCCCACCCACTTCACACCCTTAGGGAACGCATAAAACTAAAAAAGTTGTACATCTTACACCCTCATATCTTTCACACTAAATATATAGAATAAATGAAACCAATTAAAGGTAAAATTTACAGTCATAAATGCACTTTTAAGTTATTGACAATACAAAATTAAGAAATATACACTAAAAATAGCCAATTTTGGGCCTCTATATGGGTCATAGCTTTTCCAAAATGTCGAAATTTACTATTAAAACAGATAAAAGTGTGTATTCCATTCATTTTTCAACTTATAAGTACATTTTGAAACATATTTGTGAGAAAACAGTTCATTTCATGCACAAATAAGCGTTCAGTACCATTTTCGCGTAAAAATGGCGGCCATCTTGGACGCCATCTTGGATGCTGAGCGGTTGTGAAAGAGGAAATTTGTAAGAAATGGATTTTCTTAATGTTAGGTCATATGTCCAACTGTGGTGCAAGTTTAAGAGATGGACTCCAATTTTGAATAAATCGCCCTCAGCTCTTAGGCTATTACGTCTTGTTCATTTCATGACGTCGTGAATTGTGCCGTCGCCGTAGAGCGCGACGTTTTGCGTAATTTCTTTTCGTAGCGTTTCTGTTCATTTATTCGATTATATTTATATTCTAGCAACATGTTATTGCATGTATCAATTCATATGCGTAAACGTGAAATACGTAATTGAAATTTGGCGTTAAATAAGCATCAGTTTGGCGACAAATAAAGATAATAGTAAAGCTTAAAATTCCAGGGGCGTACGTTACGATTCTTTGAACAGCAGAAGTTGTTATAGCAACATGATAAATAACTCACCAACTTCGCAAACAAAATAGTCCGTTTAAATTTGTACAAATTACACGTGTTAGAATGCAAATAGATCGCTGTTTTGCGTGATATACCGGTGAATAGATCACGGTTTAGAGTTCATATGCATAGTTATTAATCACTCAGGCCTACGGCCTTCATGATTAATTCCTACGCATATGAACTCTAAACCGTTATCTATTCACCGGATATCACGCAAAACAGCGATCTATTTCCTAAATAAGAAGTCATTGACTTTGTTGTGTCACGAGGGTTGAGAAATGAAATAAACAAAATGATTTATTTTAGTTTTTATTACTGTAGCATCTATTGGAATTACATGTCAGCTGTATTTTGTTTTATGATGATTAAACTACAGCTGTGTTTTAGTTCATATTTCAACTGTTTTATAGTGGAGTATATATTAATATTGTGTCCAACCACATAGAGAGGGTCTGTCGATTTTACTGGCATATGCATCTGACAACGTGCATGTAGATATACAGCGATATTACTTCATACATAGTCTGTGCTGTTGCATCACCTGAATTAACACCATCGAAGTTATGTATACTTAATGAAACAGTTGTTGTGTACCAAGATAAGTTTCACTTGCAATATTTTACTCGAACTACCCACACTTGCTGAGCTTCAAGCAAGGGGTCTGTTTTTAACAACTGGTACATTTATGTCTATGCCAAACGCTGCCTAGATGAGATAAGACCTGCAAAGTGTTTTCCTCGTTGTGAATGCTGCTCTAGATAACCACTTTGTCACCGAGCATTGAAAGTTAAATGTTCTAGTATACTAACATTGCTGAAGTTGAAATCTGTCTAAAGTAAGTCTTCAAATATATTCACTTTGTGAATATAATCACACAAGGCACTAAAATGAAAAATGAAATGTTACTTAAAATATCAAGCAGTAGTTTTTGGTAAAGTTAAAGATGCAAATATCTAATACTGGGTCTATGGTCCTGTAGAATCACTTGATCTGGATGTAATTTGTATTGGACGTATGCTAAAATGGTATACCTTGCTGATTATTGAAGCTTACGTTTAGTACAATAATGTCTACCATAAAAGTACATTGTACCTCAATGCCAAGGATGGAACGGTGGTCGAGTAAATAAACTTTTGATTATGGGTCGGGAGGTTCCTGACGGATTCCAGTCTACCGGGCCCTATCATTTCTGAAACGCTCTTGGTGTAAGTGTTTTCCGTAAACTGGTTGGATATTCAGATGTAGTCTAGCTTGTCATGATAGGGCTGTACACGGAGCATGTCAAAGAATCGCGGGACCTTACAATGCAGAACACCATGCCCAGATTCCTTGTATTCACATAATTATGTTTATCATTATTAATCCCCCACAATAGAGTAGAAGAGGTTATAGTAATGGTGTTGTTATATCTGTAACTATCAGACATGTGTCAGTATTAACAATACAAAGTAGGGACAACGTCCCAAATTTAGAAACTTACAATAAACACTTATAAATTCTTAGTTGCATATTATTTACAAAAGAAAAATACTATTTGTGTCTTCGCTATCAATGCTGCACATGTGGGTATACTTTAATAATAACTCCACAAGAGAGGCTATTTACTGTTCGTCAACGAAAGGTAACTGCGTTTGTAATATCAACATTCTTTTCATCCAAACCGTACTTGTATAATATCTAAAAATAGAACAATATTTCGCCCACTCGACAGTCGATTTCAGCCTATACATAGTAGTACAAGATAACCATTGATGCAAAGCATCAAAGGGCGCCATAAAAGAAGTTCTGAAAACTGTAAAGACATATATCATTGATCTTTATAAGAAACAGCAGGTGTTGTATTTTTCAAAATATAATGGCAAAAGTGAAATACAAAAAATATATTTTCATCTTGAATATTAAGGATCTTAGTTTGTACCTTAATCCTCTTGTACAAGCATGTTTTATAAATATACGCATGCTATTCATTTAATATTTTCAAATGGCAAACAATGCAGATGCACATCATTTACAACTCATTTCAGTGTGATGTGATGTGTAGTAACTTCATAATGCTAATTTCAGTTTATTGGCAATTAGTATAATGTAATAGTCAAATGGTGTATTGTGTGTAAAGTTTGTATAGCTATTTTTCCGATAGCAATTCAGTATGTGCAAATTCCATATTTGGTGCATACTATTTCATTGGTTGTATAAATTTAACAAACAAAGCTGAGTGTAAAGGCATTGCTATCAATTTGAAATTTTCTATATGATAAGATAAAAATAACAAGAATAAAATACAACAGGTATAGATAAACCATGTTTTTTGAGCCGTGACTAATTTATGCAGCAAAGTTGATTCACCCTAAAAGGGTATGCCTATATATCCAATAACAACATAAGTTAAATAAGTAGTTTCTGTAAGTAACTCAATATGTGGCCCAATGGATACGGCGATGTCTTCTGAGACTTACTTTTACAGGTTCTATCCTTGGTATGATCACTTTTTATATATATTTTTTCAAATCGCTTGTTCAAGTAATATTACACCAGAAAGTTTCCTGGAATGTATTTAATAATTAGCGATTTATTAGTCAAAATTAAGTGTCGTTAGTCATAGTAACAGCGTGTAACTATAAACGTGTAATGGCTTCAACTAGTTAACATGCTGGTGAAGATGTTGGTATGATAATGAATATTTAATATGGCTCGTATTAAATACCTTATACAGAAAGTTTGCAAAGGAGTTCATATATAATATACATGTAGTCTATGTGTCTTTTAACTTTGACACAAACAATGGCGTTAGCTAATGCAATAAACGGTCTTCAAGAAACCGCTATAAGATATCCAAATGCATCATCCGACTCAGAGACAGACAAAACTGACAGGTTGTCAACCAACACACCAAGTGAAGTCGAAAATCTTTGAAACGAGTTTAAGTATCGCATTCGGTAAAGGATAAATTAATACTGGACCTGAGGAAAAAATGAAATAAAAACAGCGAAACATGAAAAACCATTACAGGTACAATGCAAAGTCAAAATAATTATTAAAAAATGGCTTTTAACAATGTCTTCATATTCTTGACGAAAATGAAACAAAATAAATGAAGTGAGAAATATAGTGCAGTTATCAGGGCTGATATGTCTCAGGCTGACAATTTAGATCTCTACCGATTGAGTCAGCGATACTGACAATATCAGGTCAAGCAAATATATATATTAATGCATTTATAAGGCATACCAACCAGGTATATTCACACACCATGACTAAATATTGTAATCTCCCGTCACGGCTCAAAACTCGCGGTTGATCTATATATGAACTTTGTTTTATTTATAAACAGAAAACTATTAACAATACAAGACATATGTGTTGCATAACTATGACACATAGAACGTGCCAAATCTTTATAGACAACCAAATGTATTTGTTTAGAAGCAACCTTATTTAAATCTTTATAGACTCTAGAATCAATTGCTTTCTAGACACTTAATCTATACAGATGTCAAGTTTATTCATGAGTCTATACGCTTAGATGTATTCAAATACGTATAGCAAGAATCGAGAACAATTGAAGTAGAAGATGAGTCTACCAAGACTCAAAAACTCTACCGAGGACCAGTGAGTTACCAGCTAATTCAGATCTGTATAGAAACCATTTTAAGTGTCTAGATACCTGTAAAAGCAAATGCGTTCAAATCTGTATAGACACATCTCTCCATTGGCAGAACGACTGAAATCTATATCTAAGACAAGTTTTAGCTATTCCAAAAATAGTTTCCAGGGCATATCCATTTACCATGAAATGTTTTAAGATATAGCATTTCAATGTAGACTGCAGGGTCGGTCAAAGTTGTGCATTAAAAAGCTGGATAGCTATAATGTCGCTGATATGCAGTACGTACGGGTCATTCAATTTATATCGCATTGTATATTGAATGACCCTCAATTAAACAAATAGTCGGTATCAATTTTTCATTTGTTACTTCGTACGTGGTTTTCAAAATTGGTACCGACTATTTTGTTTCATTGAAGAATCTTTTCAGAGAAACCTGAACGTGGCACATCTTAATCCATACGCTGCACTTCTTGGGTTTTATAGATTACAATGTGGTAGATACATGTATTTATAGAAACTCTAATATTTACCTCGTCGAACGCGATTCAAGAGCCGTGCCGGGTAACGGTTTTGCCTTTTCTAAAAATAGACGGTGTACCCAGTGTATTTACTGATATGAAGCCGCTGTTCGTAAGCGATACGCTGATTGGTTGTTTATTTGCTGTGTACACTGGGTGTAATGCAGAGCAATGAATTGTGGGGAGTAGGACATGTAAGATTACGTAAGGTCTGTTGGTCAGACCGGTACCTTCATGTTAATGAGATATTTGGCCGGGGGCGACACAATTAGCTTTATGCAAATAAGTAATTTCGCCGGCCGGATCAGCGAGGTTCGTAAGGGGAATTTATGTATGTTAATCAAATAAAGTTATATTATATAGTTAAATTGAGGCTCCACGCGGGAAATTATTTATGAACTTCTTACAAATTGAGGCTCAACACGGGGAAGTGTTCATAAACTTCATACAAGTTGAGGCTTACCATGGGGGAATTGTCTTCCAGCTCATTTTAACAAAGTCCTCCAATACAGACGCGCCGATCCATCGGGGCGCCAATAAAAATGAGTTTTAGTGAACAATTATCATGACATGATTTCATCTATTAAAAATGTTAATGTTAAACAAACGACGCACTACTTTTTTCAACGACTAACTGCTGTGACGGTATGACCGGCTTTTAACTGAACAGAAAAAGAAGCTCCATGGCAAAAAAAGAAAAAGCATTCCAATAGTAGCCTCCATTTCAATGGAGGCGGCGAAAATGTACAAAATAAGTTTAGGCGTATTCTTTGAATATGTGTACATGTATTAGTATAAAAGTACATTCTTACTTATGATACGATGTGCTTCTTGTTGTATAATCGATTTAACGCATATAATAAAATGGCGATAATATACTAAGACATTTCTCAAGTCGACAAGATACCTATATAATATATATGTATCTTAAATATAGGCACATTTCTTAGTTGAAAATGGATATTTAAGAAGATCTTAAGTTTAAGGTATGCTGTGAATAGCTACTTAGAAATAAATTAAACTTAAGACGAATTTTATCATATCTAAGAAATTTATAGGATATTTAAGATAAATTTTTATCTAAAGCTTGGTTTTGGACCGACGTTTACCGACGTTTGGGCAAACGTTCAGCTCCGCTAGTAAAAGTTACTAAACGTTTTGAAAAGTTGACGATCGTTGGTAAACGCTGAAGAAAGTTGTATACGTTGAAAATTTTTAACATGCAAAAACTTTGCCGACGTTTGGAAATAAACGCTGAAGAAGTTGTGCTCCGTTTATAAACGTTCCTGGACGCTAAATTAAGTTAATCAAAGTTTGCTTAAGTTAAACTCCGTTGGCAAACGTCTGCTGAAACGCTGGTGGTGATAATGTATTTAGTCGAACGTTTATCTAGCGGAGGCCAACGGGTATCCAGCGCAATGAACTCGGTAGTAACGCAAGGGCTGGCGTAAGCCAACTTTCCCCAGCGCAAAAGAACGTTTGTCCAACGTAGGGCAACGGGTAGCAACGCAAGTGGTTAGCGCAGACGAACTTTCAATAACGTTTCAGTAACTTAGGTAAACTTTGTTCAACGGATTCTGGCGTTTGGCACCTCGACGTTTGGGCTCATTTTTCTGACTTTTGAAACGCTGATCAACGCTTGTACAAACGTTCATAGTGTGAACCCATCTTAAGAAGCTTTGTGAATACCAGCCCTGGAATTTGGACATCTTCTGTATCGTGCACTATCCCCCAAGAACTAAAGTGACTAACCTCTTCTGGGGACTTCGCCCATATGGATTTCCCGTGGCGAGGATAAATAAACGCATTTTAACCAAATCAGATGCATCGAACCATAAAATGAGCTTGCTTTAAACTAACAAACAGAAAATTAACGAACATTTGTGGGAAAATTCTCGATATCAACATTACAGGATAAAACTCGTTATCCGGAATTTTACGGTCAGGGGTTGGGCAGTAGGCGGCATATAGCGGGAGTGAATAAATCATTATTTGTTCAATGTTTAAACATGAAAATCGTATAAAAATGTATCATTAAACAGCTTTGTTATTATGCTTTAGCAAAAGACTTCCTAAAATGATTTATATTTGAAATATTGTATTTTATTTAACACTGCCGCTTCCGAAGCTCGACACCAATGGCAAGAAAATATACACATTTTTCAAGTTAAACATATTATTTATGAAAAAGTAATGTCAGTGAGGTCGTAAAATAGTGTTGTCATTATGTTCAAGTAAGACTTTTCACATATTTTTATCTTTTGGCAAAAATAATCGCGATTATTATTTGCTATCAATTGATTATAGAGATTTTTCAGTGAAAATAACTGAAAATAACAGTGAAATTATCATTTTGTTATTTTCAGTTTTAGAAGCTGGTTCCAGCATCATGCAGAAAAATAAACGTAACGTCAACGCCCCAAAATATGCGTTATGTCATCATGACGTCATAATTGTCACGTCGTGACGTTCCAATTTCAACTTGACTTTTTCAATTAAGCCAATTACTGTACCATTTTAGAGATAATGAGGCATATAATAAACAGAAAATTTGTTGATTTTTTTGTGGATGATTTTTTTTAATTCACTCGTGATCACAGAAAATTACACAACAAAAGCAACAAATACATTTGTATCCTCTATTTATTGTACCTGGTTGTACGCTTTATGCAGCTACTCCCTCACGAATATTCGAAACATCTTGCATATTGTCGCTCAATCAATTCCGTAAGCACGGAAAACGGGTTTTATCCTATATTGTCCATACGGTTTGCAAGTAAACGACAAACAAACAAAAACACGATGAGTGATAGCTTTTAGGGCTCGTTTAACGATTCGAATTATGTTAATCAGAGAATTCCTGTAACGTACGGATAACGAATTCTAGACGTGTACTGTTTACATGAGATTTTCAGCTCGGCGCGTGCTGATTTATTTATCGATTTATGAATTATAACGACCATTATTACCCGGGCTGGTATTCACAAAGCTTCTTAGATGAAAATATATCTTAAATCCGCTATGAACTTATATATGAAAAAAATAGTCGTAAGTTTAATATGTTTCTAAGTAGCTATTCACAACATATATTAAACTTATTTTCTTATTAAATAGCTCATTTTTGTCTTAAATATTCTATTTGGTTCGGTGGAAACCCCTGACACGGGTTTCTAAATTCGGGATTATTGACAGGGGATTTAATAGCCTGCACTGGCTATTGGAAATACCCATACCGGCAACACGCATATGCTTGGATTCGTCAAGTATGTCCGTCGGTACTATTGATTTAAACAAAAAGTTATTTCCGGTTTACCAATTTACGGAGTGCAAATAAGTGAATGAACTAAAATTTGAAGTTTCTTAATTACGAAACCATCGAGCTCGAAAGTTTTCTTTTGAGTGAGTATTATTCTAAAAATTATTCAATAAAATAAACGAACATTCAGAAGGGGAGATAAAAACTCCGAGACGCGAAGCCCGTTTTTCCATTACCTTATCTATAGCGAGTCAGCCAAAGTAGGTATTATTTAGCTTTGTTTTGATAAAATCTTATCAGAAATAGATGATAATAACTAAGTACACGATGCGATTACTTGTTGAACAAGGAACGTCGTTTTGATACGCATAGCGAACGTAGAAATACAATTTAATCAACACTTGATCACACGGTATAACCCGACAAATACGCCACCGAGTGACGAATCCACGACGGAGGTAGACTCTGATGACGGGTGAGTAGTGATGTTATATTTCTTACCAGCAAATCTCGATTTCGAGATTTCTTTTGGATCTAAGGGTTTGTGAATGACCACGAAGGTTGAAATGTACTGTTCAAAGAGTTTCGCATGTTATCTTTGCGGAATAAAGCTGATAGCGCCTGTTTATACACGATATGTAGAAAATAATGTTCAAATCTCACATTTATTGTCCAAAATTAACCAGTTTGCTATAGTATTGAACTATTTAACCTCACAAATCTAACGGAATATCATCTATGAACAATTTCAGTAGACAAGACCTTCCGAATGGAATTTCTGACGGGTGACATTGTGTCACCCTTGAGCATTTTGAGAAAATTGGGGTAAAAGTTCCAAAATATAAACGAAACTGCGAATTTTTGGAATCGGTGAACTACATTGTTATTTATAATCATATTCTATAATAAATCACATTTATATGTAGTTATTAAGTTGCAGTTGAAGACTGCAATATTTTAGTGCCGTGCATTAATGCAAAAGGAGGTATTTTTGGGGTAAAACGTTAAAAAGTGCCTGAAAAAGTGCGAATTTTCGGAATCGGTGGACTATAACGTCATAAGCCATTATATTTGGTAAATAATCGCTGTGACTTGCGATGACGATATTAAACACCTTACGCTAGGCTTTTGTACAAAATGAGGAATTTTGCGGGTAAACACTATAGAATATAACGGAAAGTGCGAATTTTCGGAACTGATAGACTTCAATGTCATGGATCATTTTATTTGGTAATTACAATTGTAATTACTATAATATGATCTATAGTAATGTGTTATTAATGATAACAATCATCTTAAATCATGGTATGGTGCAAAATATATAATTTTAGGATAGAACATACACAATTGTCACGAAAAGTATGATTTTTGGGAATATGTTTACTTCGCTATTATAATTAATTTAACTTGATAGAAAATCACGGTGAGAGGTACATATCATCATGCAGTTCAATGCAATGCTTTAAGCTAAATGCGATGTATTGTGGTAAAACATCACTAAAATAATATGAAAATGTTTGATCTACGGACAAATCAGATTTTACTACATAAAGCCATTTCCGGCGTTATTATTATTATGTCCACCATTATTGAACATACGAGGTACCCATTAGAACCGAATTCATGCATCACAAGTCATGCCCTATAGAGTACTCACCACCACTGAGTACAAGCTTGCTTAGGCCAAGTAGGGTATTAAAACCAACAGTGAGTCCACCATTCAATGTGCTATAAGTACAAAATAATAATAAAATAAGACCTACTGAGCACTGACCACCCTTTAATAAATCCATGCCAGAAAAAATGTAAACCTATACATAGCCATATAAAGTACTCACACCACCAGTCATTCCTCATCTAATTGGGTACATGCCACTGCTGCTTATGGTATTGGATACCTTCAATTTCCTGGCACAGCACGCAATTCGTTACTCTTTGTGGTACCTGGCTCAGCAATTTCTGGCCATATACGTACGTAACCCTGCATGACAGTCACCCCTAGCGCTATCGATATATACTGCTGTGTACAGCCACTTATCGATAGCCTAGTGGTAGAGCGTTCGCTTCAATTGCGGGATGTCCCAGGCTCAATTACAGGCCTGGTCATACCAAAGACGATATAAAATGCTACCATGGAGTAATTCCCTTGCATATATAGAATATTAGCATAAATGGGACGCTGGTTTCTCTCTCATACTACTGTAGCGATGAATAACATCAAGAATTAGTCACCAAGCGTGACTAATTAATATGAGTTGAAAGAACTTGTTTCACAATCTACCTAACATAAACTACATTTGTATATAGTGTCAATTCCTGGAGCCCACATGCCACCTGACAGGCACATGCCTTCTGTGGTACCTAGCACTGCTCTATTAGATATCAAATGCTATCAGACACAGTCATTCATGGCTTTATATGATACCCACCACTGCTTGGGTCTGCCATTTATTGCTCTACGGGGTATTAACACATCCTTTCCCAGCTCCAAAGGTTAGCATAGAAATTTATTACCTAAAAGGGTTACCTAATACTGTTGGAAGCATGGTAATGTTTATTCCTGAATTTATAAGGATTATACATTACCTGTCAAGCCATCCCTGGTTGAATATTGCCTGACAGAGTCATTCCTGACTTCATTAGATACACAATACTACTTGACGCAGCCATTTGTATATCTATAGGGTATCAAATAGTACATTTGACATTTACGTTACCGAGTTTTGGAGGGCCACTTTCAGAAATTCAGCCGTTCAGCCACCCTTTGACATTCATTCGGCTACCTAAAGATACATTGTATACCCTAAATTATCACACTTGCACAATAGCAAAACTTAGGTTATTAATACCATTCATATTGATTAATCACAAAGAAAAGATACATGAAATTGTACCTGGTTTACCTATTCTAAAAAATGCAGTTTTCCTCCATACATGTACTATTTAATGTTTTACGCCAGAAATACCTCATTTTGTACCATAGCTTAGCTTAAGATGCTTGATATCTTAGGCAAGACACTTTAAAATAACCACAGCGATTATTTACAAAATATAATGGCCAGTCACGTTAAATTTCATCGATTCCGAAAATTCGCATTTTTAAATGCACTTTTTAACGTTTTACCCCCAAAAATACCACATTTTGTACGATAGCCTAGCTTAAGGTTTTATCTTATCTTTATCGCAAGTCACTATAAAGTATCACGGCGATTATTTACCAAATATAATTGCTAATGACGTTACAGTCCACCGATTCCGAAAATTCGCACTTTTCCATGTGCTTTATAACGTTTTACCCCATAAATTACTCCTTTGGCATAAATGCACGGCACTAAAATATTGCAGTCTTCAACCGCAACTTAATAACTACATATAAATGTGATTTATTATAAAATATGATTATAAATAACAATGTAGTTCAACGATTCCAAAAATTCGAAGTTTCGTTTATATTTTGGAACTTTTACCCCAATTTTCTCAAAATGCTCAAGGGTGACACAATGTCACCCGTCAGAAATTCCATTCGAAAGGTCTTGTCTACCGAAATCAGCAAAAAAAACAACTTTATACTCCAATGCAAGGTTCGGTCAAATTTCGGGGATTTCGGGCCGGACTATTACGGCAGATGAGATTTTATGATGATGACGTTAACGGCGCTTTTATAAATACCAACACGTTGGTCACTTGAAACAAAAACCTTTCCATCTTTTGGAACCACATTTATATATGTCTTTGTTCTATAACCTGCATTGCCACTTATTGGGTCAAGTTCTAATTCTTTGTATATAATTTCTCAGCCGTAAACGTCAACCATATTTTTCATACTCTGTCGTTAACGTCATCATCATAAAATCTCATCTGCCGTAAACGTCAACATTTTAGCGCATATAGTCCGTTTGCGGCGATTTGCGGCCAAAAAAAATCGTCTAAAATGAAGATTTCTCAGTATTTACTGCACCTACAAGTATGAGATTTTGCACGAGTAAATGAAATGTATCTACCTAATATACAATTAAATCCAAGCAACATCGGACATGTTTGAAAAAAGTTTTGTTCATAAGTTCTATGTAAAGTATTTGTAGTTTACAATGAAACTTCATGTTAGAAGACTCGATACACACAACAGCCAATTTTATGGTCACGTGACACGTCTAACGGTATATTCACGTATTTGAAACCTATTTAATATAGCATATACGAGGCCCGTCTGTACATCTGTACTGTCCATGTGTATCATATTTTCGGGTCTAAACGTAAAATGACTTGCGTCTAGCAGCCTCCTTCTCGAACTATAAAAACACGGATTTTACAGCGTCTTTAACGATTTTGACTGCTTAATATTAGGCATTCTTCAAACGTGTTCATGAATGTCGATTTCAGACTTATCCTAAAGGTTTGGGTAGATGTATATTACTCAATTATTTAGGACTGGTTCAGTCAAAAGACTACATGTCATTGCGCACATAAACATTACAATGTTTTTATTAAGTTCTTAATTTAACATTATTATATACGTGTATGTCCATGTATAAGTATAACATATCTTATGTAGCTTAGTAAATAAGGGTTTGGTTTTCACCGCTTTTCCGTGATATTACATGTTTTATACATAATCTGTTACACACAAGCGACATACCTAAATAAATCGACTTATATGGGTCTCATAAATTTCGCTTTCATCACAGCAATGTTAATCTCGCTGGTCACGGATTATAACAGTTAATAAAAAGACAGTTAATAACCAATGGAATACCAGATATCCTCCCTGTGTTAAAGTGTTCAAATGCAAGTAATATCAATATACAATAAAGAATAAACTTGTTTAAATAAGTAATTAAAAATTATGAAATTTAAAATGGGAGTAGGTAGAATGTAATTATGATGCTACGTACATTTTTATCAACATCTGATGAATAGATTTTTAACCATTCAAAATTTAGACGATTTTTTTTCGCTGCAAACGGGCTATACCAGGGTCTCTTTGAAAGGTCCAAACATCGGTTTAAGAGCACGGACAGAGTTGGAACTTGGCGAAATTGTTCATAGATAATATTTCGTTAAATCTGTGAGGTTAAATAGTAAACTATAGCAAACTGGTTAATTTTGGACAATGAATGTGAGATTTGAACATTATTTTCTGCATATCGTGTATAAACAGGCGCTATCAGCTTTATTCCGCAAAGATGACATGCGAAAACTCTTTGAATAGTGACGTTACGCACGAAACTGGTACATAAAAACGTTGCGTCAAAAAACGACGCAAACGTCGACTTTTGCGTGTTTGTTTACGACGTCCAGCAGTTAAGTTTATGCTTTGATTCAATGGATCGCGCATAAGAAGATCATTATACAAATGTATATTGAGGGTATTCTATACGCATGTGCTCTCTCTCTCTCCCCCCCCCCCCTCTCTCTCTCTCTCTCTCTCTCTCTGACAACATTTTTGTTTTTAAAATGGCGGCATGTTATGACAATACCCGACTATTCCCGTAGTATCATTAGAAATCTACAGAATTACTTCAAATAATCGGAATCGGTATCGAATAAAGCTATATTTTTTTATAGAATTGTCGATAATATAAACAGTAATAATTATTATTATTGTAAAAATATTATTATCGACAATAAATATATTACGGCTCATGCATTTTGGACAAACGCTATTTGTAATGCAATAAATTCGTCATACATGTACTAGTAAAAAACGTCGTATGGGACATTCCACTGGACAAATCTGACGCTTGAAAAATCGCATTAAAATTTAAAGCATGTGAAAACAAATTACACAGCACGGTAGGTAATAGTCTACCATTTAATACTTCAAATAATTAAAAGAATTTAACGGCGCATATTTGCTCACCATGAAGCGTAATGCAATGTGTATACCGCGAAACAACGACGAAAATGAATATTTTCGTTATATGGGACATTTTACTGGACAATTATAACATACTATAAAATGTGCATATACGTATTAGTTCTAGGACAAAATACCACAGTAAACACGTACACATGTTACCATTTTGTTATATTTTAACAATTTTTCTCACCCGAATACATGATCCTGATTATCTTAAATTTTAATAAACGATCACCGTATTTCACTCACCAAAATGACGTAAAAACGTTCATGGGACATTAGTCTTGATTTAGTTTATTTGTCACTTTCAAGCAATACGGTTAATATTAATACTAGTTGCTTAACACAGAATATATGCATATGTATTCAAAATCTACTTCATTGAATTTTTACCGTATGAAATTGTAATTATATATACATTTTTTTCAAAATACATTGCGTTGTACCGTCCGTTGTGACGTCATTATAACGTTGGGACAATTCCAGTTTACGTGTTTATAAATGAAATAAAATTCACAGTGATGACAATACCTAAAATAACTAGTACCTTATTGTGCGGAAATATATTAGGTAAAAAAGCATTAAAACAATAGTGTCATTGTATTTATTAGTGATAGCTAAAATGTGTTTTTTCTATACCTATTCTTGCATTGGTCTTATTTGTGACATCTGCTGACAGTTTCCTAAAATCACGGCCAAACGCTTATTATTTGCATATGATGTTCGCGGACATGATGTCACGTCGTTAGGTCATCGTGATACAAATTGGCGAAGTTTTGGCGATTTTTGATACAAAATATCGACACAGCATGTTTATGCATCCCGCTGTCTTGCTTTGGACGCAACGTGTGACAACGTTTTTTGACGTCACTTTCTTTTGAAAACATAGTATATAATTCTTATAAAAAACGATATTCTTTAAATATGTACATAAGAACGAAGCTCCATGTATGCTCTTTTTGTCGATATACAGGACTTTATAGTAGTACGTTATTTATATGAATTAGGCACACTAATTCCAGGCATTACGTTCGATTTATCGAAAAGACACCAGTTTCGTGCGTAACGTCAGTACATTTCAACCTTCGTGGTCATTCATAAACCCTCAGATCCAAAAGAAATCTCGAAATGGAGATTTGCTGGTAAGAAATATAACATCACTACTTACCCGTCATCAGAGTCTACCTCCGTCGTGGATTCGTCACTTGGTCGCGTATTCGTCGGGTTATACCGTGTGTTGATGCCGAGTTTAAACCTTGAATGTGAAAGTAAGTCACTGTCGTACGCGTACTGATTCGACCCAAAATGTAAGAAATGTAAATAATTAACTCTTGAACTCTTATGCCTTTTTGTGATTTGCGATTGTGTTTTTGCACACCGCATTTTGACACCAGTTTAACACTGTATTGGAAACTGTTAAGATTAATGCGAAAAACTTTTAACAGTTAAAGTAATAGGATATCACATACTATTTTTTACTAATGACAATAGATTGATTCAGGATTTATCGCCCGTCGAGCTGGGCAGTCTTTGATATGCATCGTAAATTGACAGATGCTCGTGAACTCTTTTTTAAAGGATGCTGTCGTTTTATTTGTATACATTTTACTTATTCATACGACGGTCGTGCCAATCCTTTTCCTTATCCGTACGACAGTCGTGCCAATTATTTTCCTTATCCGTACGACAGTCGTGCTAGTTATTTTACTTGTGCGCTTGACGGTCGTGTCTATTAATTTCCTTATAAATGAGCACGACAGCCGTGCCAATATTTTTCTTTATCTGCAAGACAGGCGTGCATGTTTTCTTCCTTATTCACACGACGGTCGTGCCAACTTTATTCCTAATGCGCAGGTCGGTCGTCCCGATTGCTTTGCTTATCCGAACGACGGTCATGCCAATCATTTTCCTTACCTGCACGAGGGTTGTACGAAATATTTTTTTTCTTACCTGCACGACGGTCGTGTCAATTATTTTCCTTATCTACACGGTAGCTGTACCAATTATTTTCCTGATGCGCATGGCAGTTGTTCCAATAATAGAATTATTTTCCTTATCCGCACGATTGTCGTGCCAATATTTTTCTTATCTGCACGTCGGTTGTGCCGATTATGTTTCTTATCTGCACGACAGTCGTGTCAATGAATTATTTTCCTTATCTGCACGACGAGGTTTATATATGCGTGTTACTCAATTCAAATATTTCTTAAATTTTTATTGCCCTGATTATTGCCCAGGAATTAAAATGATTTAAAAATTAAATGTAGCATAAATAACTTAATAGCTTTGAAACGCACAGGTCTACTGCAAATGTGCTACCACCGGGATGACTGCTAAGAACGAATTATAACACCAGTAATCCCTATAGTCAAACCATTTCGACGCAATCTATACAGGGATGCCCGTATAAGCGTCGAAACCATAAGTGCCCAAAATCCGGTGCATTTTAAATTTTCATGAAATTAGCATTTTAAGCCAAATTATGTCATATTTCGGCTCTGTACATATTAAATACAATAAAAGAACACGGAACCCGTCGAATACCTAGTATAATTGGCCGTTATAATCAGAAAAACAATAAATAAACCAGCGCGCACCGTGTCCGTAATTCTCATGTAAACAGCGCAAGTTTAAAGACCGTTATCCGTACTGACCGGATTCGGCCGGAACATTATTCGAATCGTTAAAACGAGTCTAAAAAGCTATCACTCATGGTGTTTTTTGTTTGTTTGTCGTTTTCTAACAAAATCATCTTAATTCCACTACAAATGTTCGTTAATTGTCTGTGTTTTAGCTTTAATCGAGCTCATTTTAAGGTTCGACTCGATTATTTTTTTGCTGTGTCCGTTTGTTAGAAATCGAGCGCGCCAATTTCTGAGTATTCTGATTGGTCGATAAGCGAATGACGTTTGACGCAAACAATAACAATAAGAACGATGGCTGAAATTGAGGTCATAATTGCGATATAGTCGTGTTCAAGTTATCGGATGGACACGTTGCTGCGCATTTTTTAAAATGTTATCGGTGTCTATCGCGAGATAAAGGTTCATTCTTCGTATACATGCTATATATTTCGTAGTGGTTTGACGTTTTCATATATTTTTTTAAGCTGAAAGTGCGCTAAAAAAATGTGCGCAATCTCCGACCGTGTTTAGGTCTAGTTAGTGTCTGTCTGTAGTGGCTGGACCGTCAGAATTTAAAGCAGCCGCTTGCAGACAGCTTATCTGTCTAGTAATCCCTATAGATTTCCCACTGTATTGACATTTCACAGGACAATTGCAGGCGCGTAGCTACCTATACGCGAGTACGCGGCTGAATCCACATGATTCTGATAAAAAATCGCGTTGTACATGTAATATCCTAAGATATCGAGCCGGTTATTTACGCAAGAATGTTCGTGTTACTTATCGGTATGTCGCTTAATATATAAGCTTTACTGGTGTCCGACACTACCAACCTACCATAAGTTGTAAGTGCTGCAGTAGTCTTTGACGTTAACAAACTCTAGCGCGAGAAGGCGATTCCACCTATAGGTGTAACATCCTGAGGTAAAACAGCATCGTCTCTTTGCATGGTTGCTGTTGGGTTCGTGCTAGACATTTGAATAAACTTTCACAGAGCATAACATCGACTTAGTAAGCTACTATATTATATACGGAGAGCTATTTCTTCAAGCATCGTTCGCCGCGTGTAAGGATAGCAGGCGCAACCGTAAGGCCATGATTTGTTCGGCGAAATTGTGGCGTTGGCCGAATGCCAGTACATTGTATATGGACAACAGCTCGCCACCAACGACACCGTGGCAACCCAGAAAACTAGAAAAGAGCACTGTTCTAACCGTTCCTTTGTTGTGCTATTCACCATGTGGGTCTCCAGAGCCTGAGCTACAGACATATGGACATTGGTTGACAATGTTATCATACAGAAAGAACTTTGCTGACCTGAAAGGGGACGGACAACTATAGACTTCTATGATCATATCTGAATATTATGTGAACATACGAAAATGGGATTCGTAGATCTACATCAATTGGTTTAATTTATATTTTGGTTATATTTCAGAAAGTACTATGCCAATTTTAGCGTTTATTTACAAATTAATGATCATAAAAATGACGTTTTTAGAACTAAAAAAACACTGCGAGAACGCTACAAAAGCTCCAGATGACACCATTATTTTCAAAATTTTCCGGGGGAGCATGCCCCAGACCCTCCTAGCACAATAGCCCTTTCCCGAAACTAGGTTACCTCCCTTGGTAAATCCTCGATAACGTCCCCTGTTTTCAATAATTCCACTTCCGGGGTGTCCTGATAAGATCGGTATATAGTAACATAGAACAAATTACAGTTATTTTAAGTATTTAGCTTACAAAAGTGTTCTTTTTTCTTATGTTTTTGTTATCATCTGTTAGAAAAATTAATTTTGTATCCCATACTGCTGTATTATATTCGAATACTGCGAAATTAATTAATTCTATACAGAACAAAGTATAGAATATACGGCAGTAAACAAAAAACATATTTGAAATTAAAGAAAACATACGAAGGATATAGTTTGTTCGCTTATCACAATAATAATCTTTGAAAGTATCTGGTAAAATTAAGCAAACTGTTTTATGTTTCGTGTGCTCCATAGTTTTTTTAATTATTAAAAGTGAAGTAATTAAATTATTCAACGTCAATCTCTCCAGCGTACTTCTACTTTGATATATGTTAAGTTTTATATCATGGTATTTGTGAAATTGTACAATATACATTGTCAATGTGGTTGTAAGAAGTTGGCATATTCGTATAAGATACCCGCGAAATTGTAAAAACAATAGTGTGATAGGGTGTTGGCATAGTACCCCAATCCCGCGAATGAGTCACACAATGCATGTATTAATTTATTCGCGGCTCAAGAGGGTTGTTCAGACCCACTTGAATTTGGTTGTCCTGTAAATATAAATACAGTTATGCAGGGCTTGGAATTTGATCTGGATATCCCACTGAGATCACAAATCTGGTTTGATCTGTCTGAGCAAATGGTGGCCCGACTCGGTCTTTCTTGAGAATAAAATATTAAAATGCCCCCCTCCCTTCCCCTGAGAAAATGTGCTGCGACTGCGCATGTTAAAAGTTAATTTAATTTCACTGAACGAAAAAATCAACTGTTAATACTTCAAAACAAACGGGAAGTACAAAACATGAATTTAAACGAACGCAACGTACCAGAAACTATACATGTATACAAGTGTCTGCACGGACGTATATATTCATCCAAACAATACTTGGATTTTTTAAATTACAGTCATCGGGATAAGAGCTGTTTTATTACCCAAATATTAATCTCCCGCTGATATTATACAGATCTTACATCACCAGAAGGGATGCATTTATATGTCCAATTAAATAGCCACCGCGGTGACATATGTTGCATTATACAATGTGTCAGAAACGTAGTTGACCAATTACATAGCAGGGGGTCTTTTCCACTGATTACTAATTCAGATTATGGGTTTTATGACACTTAATTGGTTTTGAAAATATGTTTTAATATGGGTATTTATAGGGCTCTTTAAACGAATATCGGACTGTCATTTAATTTTCTCTATATACATGCATTAGGCATTTAATATTATTGCCTTTTAATTAAAATACTTATTGTTTAAATCTAATATAATTAGTGTAATATTAATTTTTTTATTGTATACCACGAACACTATTGTGAATAAGCATGCCATGATATGTCTGCATGGTGGTGGATTTATTTAGCACTTTTAAGTGCAAGTTTATGTCTACGTGTGTTATTAATGATTGTCAAAATAATTTAATTGGTGAGTATCTTCATAAAAATATTATAGATTAATTCGTATTTTATAAGGTTACCGAAAATAATATTTAAACGAATATTTAATTATATTGCTGTATAATCATAATTATTATTGAATAGTCTTCTCAACTTATAAATATTGAAAGCGCTCGTGAATAGGATATTTTACTGGGATTTTTTTTAAAATCTTAATGAAATTTCATTATCCCAATAAGAATTTTAGGCCATGTAATCTCTTCCCTACATGTTCGTTCAACTGACAACAAAAGAAAAACAAAACCATCGTCAACAAAGTACTTTTATCTCAAGTATAACGGATCGCTAATGCTAGAAGTAATGGCTTAATAACGATTAAATCGATATACGGACACCCCGGAAGTTGAGATATTAATCTGGCGCATGCGCATAGGCGTCAAGGGAAGACAATTTCAAAGGGAGGTTACCTAGTTTCGGGAAAGGCCTATAGTGAATCCACACGAATGGAGGGCTAGCTACGCGCCTGTCTGAGTGAGTGACAGCAAGTGCTCACATATTTTCATTGAAAATACAAGTGGGTGGGGTACGGTTTGTTTATTTCTCTTCATAATCGCTTTTAGAAGGAACACAGTAGTTTTTCAGATCGATGTCACACCTGCCACCCAATGTAATCATTACATGGACAAAGGATTGATATATTCTACGCATTTCAGTAGAAGATGATTGGAAATAAGGAATATTTTTGCAATTTTTATTTGTCAATTCATTGCAGATCCAGTTGTTGTTCTGGATACCATAACTAGGCCTAAATGGTTTTTTATTTACACTGACGTGTCGACCTTTTAGTTATGGAATTACCCTCTTCAATAATCAACTGTTTAAGCTTCACGCCTAAAATGCAAGTTTATTCGTATAAATGTAATATTTTTTAAATGTTTTGTCATAAAACAGTCAATATGACACCTACTGATAATCATTATTGCTTAAAGTTTATTTATTTCCGCGTTTGATCAGCTTCGGCGGCCATTTTGAATAATTAATTTATCGCAGGTGCCTGCGAGAGCCGTTTTCGAAAAATCCGTTATTTCATGAAACATGGTCGAAAACGACTTAAAATTAAATAAAACCTTTAGATATACCTTTACATAAGAAACAAACACGTTATTTTTGTTATAAATCATGTTACTCCTATTTACACAAATAAATATTGCAATCTGCGCAGCCGACAATCTTTAATCAAAGCACTGAAAGTACTCATGTGTGGCGTACTGATGCCATTAAATCCAATATCGAATCCAGGTTGTATCATAATTTTATGTCACAGTTCTGATAAGCCCACCCTTACTCAAACATTTGTGCTGCTAGAGAACCAGCAGTTACCTGGAACTTACTTAAGTAACTATGCTGAGCAACAATGAAGGGATATTTACAAATACCATTTTTAACGACTTGGAGAATTCGACCAGTGTCAAGATAAGTGACTGTTTATTATCCGTATGACCACGCATGTTAATTAAATGTATATGACACTCTATATTAACGTATGTAAAAGGGGTAAACATGGTTTCGCTCACACATATCGATCGGCCGATTAATGCTTTAAAATCAAGTTTTACATTTTTTAGAATATAACCTACATTATGAGCCAATGAAAACGTCGAATTTTGGCGGCTAAATGAAAATTTAATCATTAAAATTTTCTCTTAACAGACTTGACGTCATGCGTTGGCGCTAATTTCTATCGGCCAATCAGAATGCAGAATGTTATATTCTAAGTTAGTTAGAACATATTAAGTAAATTTTAATAACTAAAAAGGACTCGCTTCGCTTCGCTCGCTCCGCCCTTTTTAATCATTAAAATTTACTTAATATGTTCTAACTATAACATAAAACCTTAAAGTATTAACTTTTAAAACAAGCTTTAATGAACAAAATCGATCGAATATTAAATTAATAATTGATGATTTTCGACCGTTGATTGAATTTTTATTTGGTATAAAACGGGATATTTTAAACTTACTTTTACGCGGAACGGATTCTTACTCGTCGCCGTGGATTTAATAATTAGGGTATCGTGTTGAATGTTGTCTAAAAGAGAGACATATATCTCTGCTTCATTACAAGCTTTAAATATTCAAAATCGAATAATAGATACGAAAATTATGAGGTCTTATATAAAGCAGGGTAGAAATTGACTAGTGCGTTTAACGCTTACCGCGGTAACATTGTTAATCGGCCGATCGATATGTACGTAGAACTATTTCAGTTCCCCTCGCCAGCTATATATAGCATCAATGTTTGTATACAACATAATTAGGTCATCGTCTGCAATGTGCAGCGGCGGGGTGATTTACATACGTTACAGTATACGATTGAAAGCCGTGGGAACTATTTTAGATTCCCGCCACCAGTGAGAACATTCTTTGGTAGTAAAAATATAGTCCGTTGCGGAATTTTTTGCTATAAATATCCTCTAAAAATAAAAGTCTGATATAATTGTTGGTCTTAATATAAGTAAATGTTGGTAATGTAAACAAATCAGGTCCAATGATACGTGTAACCTGTGTTGCATGCTTGTAATATTGTTCAAATCATAGAACTATTTATTTGCCGAGGCCTAATGCGTTAAATTGGTCGTAAGCTGAAAAGTGGTAATATCATTGTGTGGCGTAAACGCCACACAAAAATGAAAACATTGATCACGTGGTTCGTTTCGGAACCCTTTTGTATTTATCCCATTCAAATAAATGGCGATCGTGAACGAAAACATTGAAATTGGACAGTTTGAAACAATCGACGGCATTGATGGTATCACGGAAATACATTCTGTGTATATCCGTGATGGTATTTCTTGCGAAACATTTTGTTTTTTGGGGTATATTGATAGAATATGGTCCAATTGATAGGGTATCAATGATTATTTTGTTGAAAACGTGCGTTTTGTCATAAAACGAACGCGACTCAAACTGAGTCGTGGACCTGTTGGGTTTCAAAGAACAAACGGCTTTGACGATGAAATGGAATGATCATCGTCAAAGACCTTGGACTAATCCAGTTGGAGTATTCTCCCTTGACACATCTAAATATCGAATAAACTTCAATATTTTATATACATTTATTTTAATACGAGATAAATGGCAGGAATTAAAAGGAAACGACCAAAATAAACATGTTAGTCTTACCTACCTGGTTTAAATTCTCATCGCTCCAGTGGAGGCATTTTTAGATTGGATTTTCTTGTGATCGGTAAGCAGATCACTCATTTAAACGATTTCCACTCGTTATACTTCTTAACCTGTCAGTGTTCGTTCGTCCCAAAACATTTCGAAACATTTTTATTTAACAGAAAATGCTTAAAATGCATTTGAATCGGGCGAAAAAATGGCGGCCATTTTGTTGGAGTTAAGTGTGATATCGAACTTAAGACTGCCTTCGATCAGTCTTAAAGTTACGCACTATTTAGGACCCATATTGCACTTAAGATTCTTTATGAAACGGTCATAAGTGTAGGCCTCTGACTTAAGCATTATTTAAGACCGATATCAGACTTAAGATTCTTTATGAAACGGCCAGATAGCCTGTGTATCAACTGTAAAACACTTAGGTATCGACAGAAACACCACAGATATTAACGCACGGCTGAAGTGGCTCAAAGAACCTTTTATGCAGCGATAGGATCAGGTATCAACGCTAGGCGGGGAATGTCACCCCTAGTTACGATAGTAATATTGAACACCTGCGTCGTACCGAGATTCCAATATGGCATAGAAGTATAGAAGATCTCATCACCTGAAGTATAATTGAAACTCGAAAGATATCAGAGTTAAATCCTCAAACATCTACAAAGACTACCTACTAGGACTTCGGCTACTGCTGTGTAAACCCTACTTGAAGGGAAACCAGTTGAAATTCTCCAAGACTGTAACTATCCCTACCTATCTTTGTGTAAACATCATCAGAATTCCTGAGTCTGTAGAATACAAAATTCTTAAACGTCAATTAGCGTTGATGGATTTTTAAAACAACAGCTACATCTCAAATGTACACAATGCATTGGACAAATATAAACTTCCAACACATGATGTGCTCATACATAATGTTCCGTCTAAAGAAAAATGGAAAAGAATGCTGAAAAAACGCTACTAACACATACTGGGAGAATCTCTGGAGAGCTGAACTACGAAATATGTCCTCAACCAAGTATATCCAGATACAGAAACCAGTAATCAACAACCCATACAACATGTGGAAAGTTATAGCACCCAAGTTACATGAAGTTCGACGAGCAGAAATTAAAGCACGAATACTTAGTTACTGGCACATACATGTATATTCCAGAGTAACGCTGTCAAATTCGACATGTATATAATATATGGTGGATGGAATGCTCGAACAACTACTGGAGGGAAGTACTTGAACACAACCAGGGACGTATTCAGTTGGGGGGGGGGGGCTGAAGCCCCCCCAGGTGGCTGGCTATATACCATGTTGAATGAATGAATTGGGGGCTAACTGAATCGCTTGACTCTATCATACTGGTAGGGACCTGTATATTGGACATTCTATATGACATCCTGTGTATATATTGTATAGCCCCAGGCATAACTAAACATGCATTCAACAGAACCAACTGATGGTGAAGGTGTGATTTTTGCAACTGATAATAAATTAAGTGTGTTTAGGTTGATTAAAAGAAGGTCAGTCAGAGAATACATAATGATGTCAATCACCACTTAATCCCATTAAATTAGAGCATGATGATTAAAATTAAAGTTTGACTTAAAGAATTGATAGTTAAATGTAGGAAGTGGCTAGAGGTCCGGTTACCGGACCTCTGGACAATGCGTGTAGGACAGGCTAGAGGTCAGGTAATTGATTTCATATGTTTAAACCATATTTTATTTCGTGTCAAGAATTTAAATGACATAAACAAGTGTTTACCATGTTGTATTTGACAGAAGTGTAAAACATTGACTGGGAATAACATAACATAGTTTCGTCTGTGTGTTAACGACAATTGATACAAACTTGAAGTCTAGAGGGGTACCACACATAAAAATGTCACTTCCGGTAAAAAAAAAGATGTCGCCATTTTTATAAGCTGTGTAAATATTTGGATATTTTGGTCAATCATCTGGCCACAAGGTGACTATATATTCAGTGGATGTATTTATTGCTGTACAATGGATACACAGGTAACTGATCCGAGTAGAAATACGGATAGCAGACAATTTGAATCTCAAAACCGATTCAGCCCTCTAGCTAACATTGGCGTTTTCGACACTGATGAACAAAGCGAAAATAGTGAGATGATTCAAGTTTCGAACAATCGAAAACGACAGCGGTTGAGCACCGGTAGCCAAGCAGGAGGTACATTTTGTAATACGCTGTTCCCCAAAACTAGTGTTGAATCATTCCAGAAGCTATCTGTGGACGAAAAACTGTCAGTTATGTTTGGTGGATTGAGTGATATAGGCTATAAAGTTGATCAATGTCTTTCTATACATGACAAAATTCAGGGTATTGAGAACCAAATGGATGAACACACGGACAGGTTGACTTTACTAGAATATAAATCGATTGATTTGGAAGCGCGTAGCAGACGCAATAACTTGCTGTTTAATGGAATTCAAGAAATGATTGACGAAAATTGCTTGACAAGTATCTCAAACTTCATGGCGGATAAACTCGATATTAAAACTTGCCCTCAAATCGCCAGAGTTCACCGTTTGGGGCGCTACAAAAGGGGACATATTAGACCTATAATTGTCAACTTTCTGGATTTTAGAGATGCAGAAAAAGCAATCTCAGTCGCTTACTTGTTGAAGGACACAAAGTTTAGCATTAACCGGGATTTCCCAAAGGAGATAGCCGACGCCAGGCACGCATTATGGCCAAAATACAAACAGCTTAGAAATCAACATCCAGATAGCAAAATCAGTTTAGTTTACCCGCGCTGACATGTTCCCCAAATGGAACCTCATTTTGTCGGGTAGTCGTCTACCCGTTGAAAAACCAGTGTACACTATGAGTCAGACATTCCACGCACGAGATCATAGTGAAAACAAACCAAATAACGAGCGTAGCCGGAGTCGGTCTCCACCGGACACTCACTCTCAATCACCTGCGAGATTCCCTAGACGCAAATCGCTCTCACCACGTACAGCCAGGTACAGGTCCAAACCAGTATCAAGGAGTCGTTCTACAGACCGACGTCGACCATATGCCAGTAACAACGACCACTCAATCAACTCTTCGTTCAACCGTCCTTGGGACCAAGGAACCAGACCCGATAATAGTAGATCCAATACCCAGTAGGACATACGGGGAGATCTTACGACTGTGTCGAATGATAACATTAACATTTGTTCATTAAATGTAAATGGTTTGAAAAAACGCATAGAATATCCCGATTTTATCGATTTTGTTAAAAAATATGACATTCTCTGTGTCTCAGAGACGCATATGGATAGCATAGACAATGTAGACATTCCAAATTATACTTTTATCTCTAAACCTAGATTTCAACGTTACAAACGCAAATCTGGAGGCATTGGCATTTACGTCATTGATAAATTACTCCCATTCATTAACATCCCAGAAAATGACTCGGAGTATGTTCTCTGGATCTCAGTCGATAACAACTTTCTTGGTATTGACGAAAATATCGTACTGGGAGCCATTTATATACCCCCCGAAAACTCTCGTTTCTTCAACGACAATTTGTTGTCTGATTTTGAAAACGAAATAGCTGATAAATGTTCTCAATTTAAATATGTATACATAACTGGTGACACTAATGGAAGAACTGGTACCCTGCGCGATTTTATTCCCTCTGACAATCACTTCAGCGACATATTTGATATCGACGAAGACTCACAAGCCCATTTCAATAAATATAGTGTTCTTGAAAACCTATCTATCCCTCTTGAGAGACATTCACTTGATACAAGAACAAACACACTAGGTCTAAGGCTTATTGATACTTGTAGAAACAATAATTTATTTATATTAAACGGACGTCTCTCTAGTGATAGGAACATAGGTGCGTGTACTTTCAGAGATAGATCTGTTATAGACTATGTATTAGTAACTGCTGAATGTTTTGAATTTATAAAATACTTCAGCATAATCCAAACAGATACTCTGCTATCTGATGGACATAATGCACTACACTTCACCATTTCCGTCCCCAAAATACAATACGCAAAGGATCAACCAAAAACCCATTCTGGATTACCCAAATGGAATAACGATCTAGTAAATAATTTCATAGATAACATTGATACTGAAAAGGTTATCTCCCTTGAACACCAGCTACGCCACTGCTCGCCTAACACACGCACTATTGAACATGCAACTGTGCAATTATCGGAAATCTTCACTAATGCCACGCGCCTTACCTTCCCTAAACAAACATCGAACCGTAGTATGAATAAACCGATTTCAAATGAAAAAAATAAACCCTGGTTCGGAAAGAAATGTCACAAAGCAAGACAAAATTATCACAGCGCCTGAGACAACTTCCGAGCTAACCCTAACGATGATAATAAAGTAAGATTACGAAACGCAAGTAAAAAATATAAGCGCACAATGAATTACTATATTAAACAACACAAACTTTCTAATAGCGATAATTTGAGAAAACTCAACACGAAAGATCCAAAAAAATATTGGAAGTTTTTAAATAACCTTAAACCAAAAAAAACTTGTCAACCGACACCATCTGTCGATGACATGTTTAAACACTTCAAGGTCGTTAACGAAAACACAATCGATGATGACATATTTGAAAATGTTATTCAACCACCTAATACAAACTTATTTTTGAATTCACCAATCTCCGAGGCAGAAATCCTCAAATGTATATCAAATCTAAAAAATGCGAAAGCGTCAAGTCAGTACGACAACATCCTCAATGAGCATATAAAATCAACTAAAAATATATTCCTCCCTGTGTACCGATTATTGTTCAACTCTGTACTAGATACCGGTTTCATCCCTAGCTCTTGGTCCGAAGGCATAATTATACCTATTTATAAAAACAAAGGTAACCCGAATGACCCGAGCAATTATAGACCTATAACCATTTTAAGCTGCCTTGGGAAACTATTCACATCTGTCCTGAATAGAAGGCTAACGAATTTTATAGACGAGTGGAACATACTCGAAGAAAACCAAGCTGGTTTTCGACCAGGGTACTCCTGTACTGATCACATTTTTGCTCTACATGCGCTTGTCGAAATTTTAAAAAAGAAACGTCAGAAGCTTGTTTGTTGTTTTATTGACTTCTCACAGGCATTTGACAAGGTGTGGAGAGCTGGGCTATGGCATAAGCTAATCCAAAATTCTATAAATGGAAAATTCTTTAACGTTATTCAAAGTATGTACAAAAATATTAAATCATGTATCCAACATAATGGAGAATTATCCGAATCTTTCATATCCGAAATCGGTGTCAGACAAGGCGAGAATCTATCCCCTGTTCTATTTTCTATGTTCTTAAACGATCTGCAATCGCATATGTTTAGTAATGGTTCCGTCGGCGTAGAGCTTAAAGATCCATTAGATCTCACACTTTGGCTTAAACTATTGATCTTACTGTACGCTGACGACTCTATTTTACTATCAAATTCAGAAACCGACTTCCAAACGAGCCTTGACATTTTTCATAATTATTGCACAAACTGGCACTTGAACGTTAACGGCACAAAAACAAAAGTAGTCATTTTTGGAGCTCGTCAGACAAATAGGTTTCGATTCACATTAGGCGAAACCCTTCTTGAAATAACTAATCAATATCATTACTTAGGAGTCACTTTCTCAAATAATGGCTCATTCCTGAAAGCTAGAAAGCACGTCGCCCAACAAGCAACAAAAGCAATGCATCTACTATTCTCAAAAGCAAATAATGCTAACCTACCAATTGACCTTATTATCAAACTCTTTGATCATACCGTTCTTCCTATACTAACGTACGGAAGTGAAATTTTTGGCTTCGAGAATCTAGATATTTTAGAAAAAGTGCATAACCAATTCCTCCGAAAAATCACTAAAGCGAGACGTTCAACACCTATATCCTTCCTGTATGGCGAACTAGACAGGTACCCAATATCTATCACGGTTCAGAGCAAAATTATTTCATGCTGGAACCGCCTTTTAGTAGGTAAAGAACAAAAGTTAGCTTTTCAAATTTATAAATACATGTATAATCAACCAGATAATAATTACAAGTGGTTAAATAAAGTAAAAGACATTTTATCCACAGTGGGACGACCAGACTTATGGGAAAATCAATTTTTTATTACTAACAAGGATCTCCATAAGCAAATAAAACGTACCTTAGTTGACCAATTTAAGCAAAATTGGCACGCCCAGCTCTCCAACTCTAACAAAGGCAGTATCTACTTAAGTTTCAAAGATAACCCTCTCTTGGAAACATATCTACTTAAACTAACAGAATACGATTACTTTAATCTTTTTAAATTCAGAACTGCGAATCACTCTCTCCCAGTAGAATGTGGTAGATATGACGGTACACCATACAATGACAGACTGTGTCCACTATGCGACAGTGGCTCAGTGGGTACGGAAGAGCATTTTTTCCTAAATTGCCAGTTTTTTAATCAATCAAGACAAAATTGTCTCAATACTGAACTTCTCCGACACGATATATCATTTAAAACCCTTATGATGTCAACGTCTGTAACTATATTAAAGAAAATCAGTAAGTTTGCTGACATAATAATGAAACAGTTCAAGAACGATTAATTCTAATGCCTCCATACTTGTTTCTCATGTATATGCTTTTTGTTAAATCACGTATTGTAAATTACCTACCCATGCCGACCTTTTATATTGTAATGATGATGTATTCTTCTCTATCTTAATTATATCCAGTCAATAAACATTCATACCATTGTATAACTCCAACGCGATAAATTGCAGTACAAAAACAAACACAAAATTGCCTATATTTTTGTTATGGATTAAAATCAAGGACCGTAACGCTTACCATTGAAAGCATTCAAACATTTGGCACAACATATAAAGTTTTCATGCTCTTAAATATTCAGAAACGATAAATATAGCGGATTTTGTGTTTGTTTTTGTATTGCAATTTATCGCGCTAGAGTTATAGTAATATTGTATATAGTGGTTAAACTTCACTTGGTAACCGTGTATGAATGGAATCACGTGACAAATATCACGCTTGTATATATAAGCCACGCCCACTTAGTAATGGACCGTGCTAGCCAACACGTGCTATTGTTTGTTTTGTTATTTAAATGTACTATGTATCTGTAATATTGTACACTTGTTATTGTAATGATGAAATCTCCCCACACCCCTACCTGTATATATGACCGGAAGCCCGTATTGTTTTATGTATATATGTTTGTTATATATCCCCATGTTGTACAATGTATACCTGGGTGTAATAAAGTTCTGTTCTGTTCTGTTCATTGTATATATTTGGGTCACTTTTTCACACACACGCCCGTCAGTACAACAAACTCTGCAAACGTCTCAATACAATTGAAACATAATTATTATGAAGATCTGATTAAAACTGATTTGTTTGTTTGCATTTTCAAAACTGATGTGTGAGCAAACAAACATTAGAGCAAATACCATCGAACAAACAAAAATAAACTCTAGCCTGTCCTACAAGCATTGTCTAGAGGTCCGGTAACCGGACCTCTAGCCACTTCCTACATTTAACTATCAATTCTTTAAGTCAAACTTTAATTTTAATCATCATGCTCTAATTTAATGGGATTAAGTGGTGATTGACATCATTATGTATTCTCTGACCTGGAGTCTAGAGGTCCGGTTACCGGACCTCTAGTCACTTCCTTAAATGTAACTTACATGTAATCATTACAGTGAGATATGTACATGTATATTATTTAATTGCTTGTTTGGGTGATTAATTAGGATTTATATATATTATAGTATTAAATGTTTGAGTGGAAAGTAATCTTCTTCTTCTTCTTCATGTTTAGTACAGATCCCACTCTGGGGCAATATCGTACTATGGTCACATTCTTGAAATATTTTTAAATATGCATCCATTTCATTGAAATTTGTCTCATAAATTAAATGTAAACATGGAATTATATATCTCGCACATGTATGCGGTTTAATTCCGTTGCCATATTCCAATACCTGCAGTGCTTTGATTAGATCTCTCGGGGTACCAAGGGAAGTAACTGATACCCAACAAGCGTCTTATTACAAAGACGATCTATTGGGTCCATATTTTGGGGAAAATAGGTAATATATAGTTTTTTTGATGACAGTCTTTAGCGTGTGGCATCTAGAAAACTAATTTATCATACACGAATCATTGAATATTACAACGATGTAAAGTTCAACTTTGGCCAAGTTTTGGATAAAAATTCCGGCAACCGGCTACTTCGTACCCTGACTCAATCGTACCGTCGAGTCACCGTTTTCGTTAGGGTAAGGATATAACGGGCGATAAATGATCACTTGCACATCATTTTGAGATTATAAAGTTATCAAAATGTAGAACGTTTATTAGGAAAACAGATAAAAGCAGTGTCAACAATAATTCTTCAACAATTATCGTGAATGCCCAACAATTATCGTGAATGCCCAACAATTATCGTGATAGCCGAACATTTAATGACGTCACTGGAATGTGCATAAAATACACTTGTATACCTGAAATCATGACCCTTGAACTTATTGCTGTAAATTCATGTATGATCGAGTTTTCACCTTGAATGTAGCATAATTCTAAACTTAAATGATTCCGTATGCCAATCTTCAAATAAGGAAGTCGCCACGAACCAAGCAACTAACGCCCGTCAGGGGCGAATCCAGGATTTGGCGTTAGGGGGGGCGTACATTCATGTATTGATACCCCCCCCCCCAAGAAAATGCGCGAGCGAAGCAACAAGAAAAACTGTATCTCTGAGAAGCATTCCACACATTTTCGTTCTTTATCTTAAAATATTCATTGATAAAGTTAATGTGAGAGCAAGGCGAGCAAGAATATATGAATTAATTATTTGAGCAGCATATCCCTTATACTCATTCCCTACTTGACAAAATTAACTGATAGTGGTTGTGCGAGCGCAGCGAGCAAGAAAAAATGCAGTTATCTATTTCAGCAGCAAACACCACATCCTTATTACTTATTTCTTCTTCTTCAAATATTGTGCAGCGCTCCTCTGGAGCATTGTCGCACATGGTGACTATGTACAAATGCGTAAGGGAAAAACGCAGTGAAAGCTGGTTAAAAACGGATAAAAACATGCTGCTCCAGAGTTACGGCATTGGCGCGCCCATCCTAGCCTTGAAGGCTTCTAGTGATGGGGCGGTGATGATCACATCTGGTAGATTGTTCCAGATGCAGATGCCAGAAGGGAAGAAGGAATGTCTGTAGGCGTTGACACTGGCAAATGGTACCAAGAATCGGTTGGCGTGGCCTCTTGTATGAACTCCTGCTGGGATGAGTAGTTGTTGAGCGTGGACATCCACTAGGTTGTTGACGATTCTGTACATCATGGCAGCCTTGGTGTGTTGGCGCCGGGCCTCTAGTGGTACCCAGTCAAGGTCCTTCATCATGGATGTAACGCTGCTGGTCTGTCTGTAGTCTCCTGTACAGAATCGAGCAGCTCTTCTTTGTACACCCTCGATTTTGTTGATATTGGCCCTAGTATGTGGATCCCATATTGAGGATGCGTACTCCAGTTGTGGTCTAACTAGAGACTTGTAGCAAGTGGCCTTGACATCTCGTGGGCAGGAGCTCAAGTTTCTGCGAAGGAAGGCAGTGGTGTTGTTTGCCTTCTTGGCTGTCGCATCAATGTGGCTGTTCCAGGACAGTGTCTTGTCGAATGTGACGCCCAGGTACTTCGCCTTGTTTGTTTCTTGGAGGGTATGGCCGTGTATGGAGTATGATCCGGCGATGATATTCCGCTTGTTGGTAATTCGGATCATTTCGCATTTCTCAGGGTTGAAGGCCATCTGCCAGTCCCGCTCCCATTCTTGTAGGTGGTCCAGATCTTCTTGTAGCGACTTGGTGTCTTTGTCCGACTTGATGGTCCTATAGAGAAGGCAGTCATCGGCAAAGAGGCGAGCAGTGGATGAAGTCCTACCTGGCAAGTCATTAATGTATGCTAGGAATAGGAGCGGTCCTAGCACGGTCCCCTGTGGCACTCCGGATGTTACTGGAGTTGAACGAGATGTTTTCCCATCCAGTGCGACTTGCTGTTGTCTGTTGGCGAGGAAGCTATCAATCCATCCTAGAGTCTTACCCCTGATACCGTAGTGGTCGAGTTTAGCTGAAAGTCGTCGATGGGGTACCTTGTCGAACGCCTTCGAGAAGTCTAGTAGGATGGCGTCGATCTGTTGCTTGTGGTTGAGACCTGCTGCTAAGTCCTGGACGGTGTTGATGAGTTGGGACTCACATGACCTCTTCTTCCGAAAGCCATGTTGCTGATCGGAGAGGATGTTATTGTCGTCGAGGAACTTTATAATGTGGCTGTGTATTATGTACTCCATTAACTTGCAGCAGATAGATGTAAGCGAGACTGGTCTGTAGTTGGCTGGTTTACTCACTACTTACTATTTATATTCACTGATGGAGTAATTGTAAGAATTAGAAAAAAAATCAGTGTTTATCTGAGCAGCATACCCAACCAACTCATTGGTAAATCAAAACTTGGCGGCTTTCATTGAATTTACGTAGTTCTACAGCGAGCGAATCGAGCAAGAAAATTCGTTGTTTATATGAGCAGCATAGCCAGGACTAACGATTATCGACTTGATAATATTCACTGATATATATATATAGCTTCTGTAAATTCGTCACGAAGAAAAAATGCAATGTCTATCTGAGCAGCATACTCTGTGAACTCCAGGGCTTCAGTTTTGTTTAAGAGGAAATGTGAAATACTTGGGATCCAGCGACTAGGGAGACCAGTGGCTTTCTGTCTCGTGACTTTTTAAATATAACCACGGAATTCGTCAGCTGCATTTTAAGATATCTTATTTTTTAATGAAAATGACAGGTTTATAAGAAAATCAAGCCAACTGTATTACTGACATGTCGGACATTTTTAATGTGCAAGAATCTCGGTAATTCTGTAGCCGATGTTCGCCCCCCCTTGGATCCGCCTATGCCCGTCTCCCTGACAAGTGTACCGTCGAGTAACCTGAAATCGTGATACCCTAGTAATCGTTATAGGTGGAACTACTTTCAATATCTTTATTGATAGTTTAGTTATGACGTCATTAGCGGGAAAACCGAATGAAGGAATGTCACAGTTGACCTTCTAATCCATAAATAAATCAAATAGCATTTCATTAAGGTAATTTGGTTAGCTGAAATTGAACCAATCAGTGTGTAACCATGTCAGGAAATAATTTAATTTTTCAAGTCGGCAACAGGTTTTTTAATAAAAACAATTATGCTAAATTGAAAGAATACATAAATGTAATGGATATTCATATCAAAAAATGAAAAAGTATTTTATAAAAGGTGTTTTATCTCCAATTGAAAATTGTCATTTTTTGTGTCAAAATCCTGTAAAATGTACTCACTCAAATTTAATATAAATCACATTGTTGTGTACTCCAATCTTTTATCCAGGTGCCCGACTATTTCCCTAATAAATTATATTAATGATATCCACACATTGTATCAAAACGTTTGACCACTTTATTACTAGAATTGACAAATTTGATTTACACACAGCTGATTATTATAAGTGTAATGTGTGTGTGTGTGTATCTGTTGATTTAGCTAACAAAGGGCACAAAAGGATGACCGTTGAAAATCAATGGGTTTTGCAGTGACTTGTTTTGATTGCAACTAATCCCATGAATAGAAAGTTTCTACACAAATGCCTTCTATAAATGTTAAATACAAAACAGAATTTTAAGTTATACATGGTTTAATATTCAGTGATTAACGGAATAAATATAATTTATATACTTTTATTCTATAGTCGAGCACCTGGATACTATATTGGAGAACATAGCAGTGTGATTTATACTGAATTTGAGTGAGTACTTTTTGCAGCACAGTTGCACAAAAATTGGCAATTTTCAATGTGTGATAAAACACTATTTTACAAATTGAATTTTCATTTTTTAAAAAAAATGAAAATTATACAATACAAATATTGTTATGAATGTACATATTTCAATATAGCATATTAATTTTGGCAGAAAATTATATTGCAGACTTGAAAAATCAAATTGTTTTCTGACACAGTTTCACTGTGATGACTTCAATTTCAGCTAACCAATTTACCTTAACATAAGAAATAAGATAATTACCGATCCATCGCAAAATGTGTCAAATTTTGTAATGCCAAATAGTTCCAACCGATTTACATTAAAATTATGCCGCATGATCGATTTTATATCCTTTTTTTATCCATCGTCTGTTTGTTTATGCTTTTCCACTAAAGGTTATGGTCGAAACGGACTGGTTCCTCAATTTATGAATAAAATCAAGGGAGACAAATTATGACGTAATCTTATGCCATGCGGACCCAGGACAGTTCATTTTCACGATTGTTTTTCCTTGGAAATTCTTTGTATCATAAACATATTCGGTAATTCACAATATTGTGGCTGATTTTGGTGGGAGATCTGATATTCTTTAACTATGAACACTCTCCACATGCCTGTATAACCTGACACCATTTTGACCTTCACCTTGACCTAATTTTGGACTTAGACTTATTGAAGGGCCAAATTCTTGGTTAACATAAAATGACTGTTTCTTCTAGCATTAATATGGCTTGCTACAAAGCTTTCATACTTGCATGGATGTTGTGTATGAACACTCCACACGCCTGTATCACCTAACCCCATTTTGACCTTCACCTTGACCTAATTTTGGACTTAGACTTATTTATGGACAAGGCTTCCACAGGGGGCATAAGCGTTTATTGAACGCAGTTTTGCTTTACTCTTTATCAATGTACAGTTACCTGTGGTTATAATCAGTAAAACAGTAAATAAACCAGCACACGCCGTAGCGGTAAATCTCATTCACCATATCGACATTACTGGTTAAAACCCGTTTTCCAGGATTACGGAATTAATTGAGCGGCAATGTGCGAGATATTCCGAATATATGTCAGGGTGATCACAGCATATAGCCTATAGAGCTACCAGATACAATAATCGTGATTTTTTTAGCCAAATGATAGGAATTTGTAAAAAGTCTTACTTGAACGCAATGACATCACTATTTGACAACCTCACTGACAATTTTTTTGCCGAAATAATTTTGCCGAAATAATTTTGCCGAAATAATATGTTTAACTTGAAAAATGCGCATATTTTCTCGTCATCGGTATAGTGCTACGGAAGCGGCAGTGTAGAATAAACAGTACAAGTTCAAAGACCGTTATCCGTACTGGCGGGAATTCTATGATGAACATTATTCGAATCGTTAAAACGAGCCTTAAAAGCTATCACTCATCTTGTTTTTTGTTTGTTTTTCGTTTTTCTAGAAAAATCATCTTAATTCCACTACAAACATTCGTTAATTTTCAGTTTGAAAGCTTTAAGCGAGCTCATTTTATGGTTCGGCTCGATTAATTTTATTACTATGTCCGTTTGTTAGAAATCAAGCGCGCCAGTGCCTGAATATTCTGATTGGTCGATAAGCGAATGACAGTTTGACGACAACAACATTTTGACCTTCACTTTGACCTAATTTTGGACTTAGACTTATTTATGGACAAGGCTTCCACAGGGGGCATAAGCGTTTATTGAACGCAGTCTTGCTTTACTCTTTATCAATGTACAGTTACCTGTGGTTATAATCAGTAAAACAGTAAATAAACCAGCACACGCCGTAGCGGTAAATCTCATTCACCATATCGACATTACTGGTTAAAACCCGTTTTCCAGGATTACGGAATTAATTGAGCGGCAATGTGCGAGATATTTAGAATATATGTCAGGGTGATCACAGCATATAGTGTATAGAGCTACTAGATACAATAATTGTGATTTTTTTAGCCAAATGATAGGAATTTGTAAAAAGTTTTACTTTAATGCAATGACATCACTATTTCACAACCTCACTGACAATATTTTTGCCGAAATAATTTTGCCGAAATAATATGTTTAACTTGAAAAATGCGCATATTATCTCGTCATCAGTATAGTGCTACGGAAGCGGCAGTGTAGAATAAACAGTACAAGTTCAAAGACTGTTATCCGTACTGACGGGAAATCTATGATGAACATTATTCGAATCGTTAAAACGAGCCTTAAAAGCTATCACTCATCTTGTTTTTTGTTTGTTTTTCCTTTTTCTAGAAAAATCATCTTAATTCCACTACAAACATTCATTAATTTTCAGTTTGAAAGCTTTAAGCGAGCTCATTTTATGGTTCGGCTCAATTAATTTTATTACTGTGTCCTTTTGTTAGAAATCAAGCGCACCAGAGCCTGAATATTCTGATTGGTCGATAAGCGAATGACAGTTTGACGACAACAACACTGATGGCTTAAATTGAGGTCGTAATTGCGATATAACCGTGTTAAAGTTGTCGGATGAACATGTTGCTGTGCATTTTAAGCTCACCTGAGCACGAAGTGCTCAAGGTGAGCTATTGTGATCGCCCTATGTCCGGCGTCGGGTACTGTCTGTCGTCAACAATTTGACTGTTAACACTCTAGAGGTCACAGTTTTCACTTAATCTTTATGAAACTTGGTCACAATGTTTTTCTCTATGAAATCTAGGTCAAGCTGGTAACTTGGTCATCTGAGGTCAAAAACTATGTCACTAGTTCGAATCAAAGAAAAACCTTGTTAAAACTCTAGAAGTGACATTTTTGACATAATTGTAATGAAGTTGGTCACAATATGAACCTCTATGAAATCTAGGTCAAGTTCGCAATTGGGTCACATTGGGTCAAAAACTAGGTCACAAGGTCACATTGAAGAAAAACCTTGTTAATACTCCAGATGTCACATTGTGATCACCCTATGTCTGTCGTCAACAATTGGACTGTTAACACTCTAGAGGTCAGTTTTCACTTAATCTTTCTGCAACTTGGTCACAATGTTTGTCTTTATGAAATAAAGGTCAAGTTCTTAACTGGCTCATCTGGGGTCAAAAACTAGGTCACTAGGTCACATCAAAGAAAAACCTTGTTAACACTCTAGAGGTCACATTTTTTACCTAATCTTTATAAAACTTGGTCACAATGTTTGTCTCTATGAAATCTAGACCAAGTTTGTAACTGGGTCATCTGGGGTTAAAAACTAGGTCACTAGCTTAAATCAAAGAAAAACCTTGTTAACACTCTAGAGGTCAGATTTTTTATATGATCTTAATGCAACTTGGCCACAATGTGTATCTCTATGAAATCTAGGTCAAGTTTGCAACTGGGTCGTCAGGGCTTAAAAACTAGGTCAACAGGTCACATTGAAGAAAAACCTTGTTAACACTCTAGAGGTCACATTTTTTACCTAATATTTAGCTCACCTGTGACATAGTGACAAGGTGAGCTATTGTGATCACTGTTCGTCCGTAGTCAGTATGTGCGTGCGTCCGTCTGTCCGTCAACAATTCATTTAAACGACTTCTCCTCCTAAACCACTTGACCAATTTCAACCAAACTTCACAGGAATGTTCCTTGGATGGTCCTTTCTATAAATAGCTAAAATAATTGTAATCTATAAATAACTCTGGTTGCCATGAATCCAATAGGAAATTCTTCAAAAAAATCATAAAAAAGCAACCGCTGGCCAGATTTCAGAATAATTTTACACAAATAGTTGTTGGGGGACCCTCTTACAAAATTGACATTTTTATCGTGATTCGTCAAAAAAAATGGCTGCCAGTGTGTGGGCCAGTGGGTAGGGCGCTGTTTTCCCCTATATGTCTATAGTAAAATCTTTGAAAATCTTCTCCTCTAAAAGTACTGGTTGGATTTCACTATAAATTGGTAAAATTGTTCCTTGGGTGGTCCTTTCTCAAAATAGCTAAAAGAAATATTATCCATGCAGAACTCTGGTTGCCATGGCAACCGATAAGAAAATCTTTAAAAAAATCATAAAAAACTAACCAGTGTCCAGATTTCAAAATAATTTTACAGAAATAGTTGTTGGTTGACCCTCTTACAAAATTGAAATTGTTGTCATGATTCGTCAAAAAACATGGCCGCCAGTGGATGGGGCACTGCTTTTCCCTATACACCTATAGTAAAATCTTTAAAAATCTTCTCCTCTAAAAGTGCTGGTTGGATTTCACTATAAATTGGTAAAATTGTTCCTTGGGTGGTTCTTTCTTAAAATAGCTAAAAGAATTATAACCTATGCAGAACTCTGGATGCCATGGCAACCAATAGGATTTTTTTTTTAAAAATCATAAAAAATCAACCGCTAGCCGGATTTCAAAATAATTTTACAGAAATAGTTGTTGGGTGACCCTCTTATAAAATCTTCTTTTCTAAAAGTACTGGTTGGATTTCATGTTAAATGGGTAACAATGTTGCTTTCTTAAATAGCTAAAGGAATTATAATCCATGCAGAACTCTGGTTGCCATGGCAACCCATAAGAAAAATATTTTAAAAACCAATATGGTTTTACTGGATCAATTTGCACAGTTAAGCGACCTAGGGCCCTATGGGCCCTCTTGTTTACCTAATCATTATGAAACTTGGTCACAATGTTTGTCTCTATGAAATCTAGGTCAAGTTTGTAACTGGGTCATCTGGGGTTGAAAACTAGGTCACTAGGTCAAATCAAAGAAAAACCTTGTTAACACTGAAACTTAGTTACAATGCTTGTCTCTATGATATCTAGGCCAACTTCGTAACTAGGTTATCTGGGGTTAAAAACTAGGTCACTAGGTCAAATCAAAGAAAAACATTGTTAACACTCTACTGTCTGAGGTCACATTTTTTATATAATCTTAATGAAACTTGGTCACAATGTGTATCTCTATGAACTCTAGGTCAAGTTTGCAACTGGGTCATTTAGGGTCAAAAACTAGGTCACCAGGTCATATTGAAGAAAACCCATGTTTACACTCTAGAGGTCTCATTATTAGCTAATCAAGGTGAGCTATTGTGATCACCCTTTTGTCCGTCGTACGCCGTCAACCGTCAACAATTTGACTGTTAACACTCTAGAGGTCACAGTTTTCATTTAATCTTGATGAAACTTGGTCACAATGTTTGTCCCTATGAAATCTAGGTCATGTTTTTAACTGGGTTACCTGGGGTCAAAAACTACGTCACAAGGTCACATCAAAGAAAAACCTTGTTAACACTCTAGAGGTCACAATTTTTACCTAATCTGTATGAAAATTGGTCACAATGTTTGTTGCTATGAAATGTAGGTCAAGTTCATAACTGGGTCATCTGGGGTAAAAAATTAGGTCACAAGGTCACATCAAAGAAAAACACTCTAGAGGTCACATTTTTTACCTCATCTTTATAAAACATGGCCATAAAGTGTGTATTTGTAAAATCTACATCAAACATTAAGGTAATATCATAACAAATACTGATTCTGCCTTAACTGCTAGTCATCAGGTGAGCGCTTTAGGGCCAAATGACCCTCTTGTTTAAAATATTATCTGTGTCTATCGCGAGATAAAGGTTCATTCTTCGTGGAAATGCTATGTATTTTATGGTGGTTAGACGTTTTCATATATATTTTAAGAACTGAAAGTGTGCAAGTTATCTGTGTGGAAACTCCGACAATGTTTTTGTCATGTTCGTCTCTGTCTCAGTGGCTGGATCGTCAGAATAAAAAAATACAGCCACTTGGAGGCAGCTTATCTGTCTATAAGGAACCCAAATTTAAGTGATTTTAAAAAAGGAAGTGGCTACAGAGATACGGTCCCATGACTCTAAAGGTAGTCGGCTCGTAACTTTAGTGAACCCCTTATGTTTGGCTAAAGTTGCGGTTCTATATTCAAATACCTTATATTCCATAAGGAACCTTGAAAAAGAAAAAAGCTTGTGAACACATTAGGGGACACAATTGTGGCCTAATCTTCATGAAACATGGTCAGAATGTTTGTGACTATGAAATCTAGGTTAAGTTTGAAATTGGATTATGTGGGGTCAAAAACTAGGTCACTAGTCCAAATCTTAGATAAAGCTTGCACTAGAGAAATATAAATGATTACTTAGGTCACCATAGGGGCTTGCATGCACTACTATGACAGGTGAGCGACCTAGGACAGTTTGGGCCCTCTTGTTTAGCTCACCTGTTACTTTGTGACAGATGTGACAGAGTGAGCTTTTGGGATCACTCTTCATCTGGCATCCAGAGTCCGTCCAACATTTGCTTGTATAGACAATAGAGATCACAAATTCAGCTTAATCGCTACGAAACTTTGTCATAATGATCATCTCAACAAAATCTAGGACATTTTCGATATGGGATCAACTGGGGTCAAAAACTAGGTCACTAGGTCAAATCTCAAAACTAGATCACTAGGTCAAATCGTAGAAAAAACTTGTGTAGTCACTAGAGGTCCCAATTTAGTAGGGGTGACTATTGAGTCAAATTTTGACTATTGCAATACTATTGCTCATGCTGAAAGTACTATTGCGATACTATTGTTTTGCTGGAAACTATTGTGATACTATTGCAATAGTTATTGCCAAGATTTTAAAACCAGAGATTAACTTGTAAATGGAAATATGCACTGTGTAAGATATCACTTTGTTGTACAACATACAAATCTACTATTTGTTAAAATAAATTTGACAGAAATAGATTGATAAAATTAAGGCGTATTGGTCCATTGTGCCAATTTGTGGCTGTTTTGATGCGTTTGGTTATTTACAATTAGTTTTTTAACGAAAACGGAAGTTGTTTTAAATTAATTATAAACTTATTGATAAGAATGAAACTATCGTAACTATTGATTGTTGAACTAACCATCGGCGATAGTTATTGGATCGAGACTTTCACTATCGATACATACTATTGGGACACTTGGAATCGCAATGCATCGATATTTCGATGCATCGGCACACCCCTACAATTTAGTCCTAATCTTTATGAAACTTTGTCAAAATAATCATTTCAACAATTTTTTAATCTCGGCCTTGATTGATATCGGGTCAATCAGGGTCAAATGCTCTAGGTCACTAGGTCAAATCATAGAAAAAGCTTGTGTTATCACTAGAGGTCCCAATTTTGGCCTAAGCTTCATGTTAGTTGGTCACAATGAGCTTCTTTACAAAATTTAGGTCATGTTTGATATTGGAAAACTTGGTCACTAGGTCAAGTCATAAAAACCTTGCATTATGATATAAAGGCTGGATCTCCATTCAAGTAGGTCAGAAAGTATTACTGATGGAACCTTGGTCGAGTTTAAGTATCTGGTTAAGACGATATGGAAACCTTTTAAAAGCAAAAGAGGTTGTGTTTACTTGAATGCTGGTCAGAAGTTGTAAATGATCACTCGGGTCATCAAAGGGGCCTGCATGCACTACTTACACAACTGTTTCTTTGTTTGACCCAGGTAAATAACAACCCATGAAGAGGTTGTTCATGTTAGCTTACTAACCTGAGCACGTGCGCGGGTTGTTCAAGTTTGGTTACTAACCCGCGCCCGTGCACACATGGACCTCAACGTGCTGAAAAGTATTTAAATTAGAAAAAAATGTGTACATAAAAGATTAACAGTGATGAAATATGGATTAGCTACCTTGTTACAACAGCAGTCGTGCATTTTAACAGTGTCTTTGAAAATAAAAATATGGTCACGAAGTCATAAAGATGTACAGTCAAACCTGTTCTACGTTCAAGGAAAGTAACCTGCAAACATGATTAACAATCACTGGTTTTTAGCTCCACTATTCGTAGAATAAGGGTAGCTATTGCAGTAACCTGAGTGTCGGCGTTGGCGTAACACTTTTGTTAAAGTCCTTTGAGATATTGCTTTCATACTTTGCATACTTGTTTGCCACCATTTCCCAACCCATATGGAGGAGTTACTCCGAGTAGGTAACTCTATCAGGCGTTTTGTTGAAATTATGCCCCCTTTTTCTACTTAGTGCAAATAGTGCAAATGTTAAAGTTTAGGTACAGGTTTTTTAACCTCTAATATCTGCATAGTGCATTGACATATTGCTTTGATACTTTGCATACTTGTTCACCTTCATGACCCCAACCCATACACAGGGGTAGGTAACTCTTTTAAGCATTTTGGTGAAATTATGCCCCCTTTTTAGCTCACCTGTCACAAAGTGACAGAGTGAGCTTTTGTGATCACTCTTCGTCCGTAGTCTGTTCGTCAACAATTGGCTTGTGTAGAAACTAGAGGTCACATTTTTGACTTA
This sequence comes from Spisula solida, assembly GCA_947247005.1. NCBI lineage: Eukaryota > Metazoa > Mollusca > Bivalvia > Venerida > Mactridae > Spisula > Spisula solida. Next base: position 12,974,909 of record OX365953.1, on the reverse strand, counting down.
ATCTTTATGAAACTTGGTCACAATGATCATGTCAACAAAAACTAGGTCAAGTTCGATAATGGGTCATCCCGGGTCAAAAGCTAGGTCACAAGGTCAAATCATAGAAAAACCTTGTGTAGTCACTAGAGGTCACAATTTTGACTTAATCTTTATTAAACTTGGTCATAATGATCATCTCAACAAAATCTAGGTCAAGTTCGATATTGGGTCATCCAGGGTCAAAAACTAGGTCACCAGGTCAAATCATAAAAAAACATTGTGTAGTCACTAGAGGTCATAGTTTCGACCTTATCTTTATGAAACTTGGCCACAATGATCATCCCAACATAATCTAGGTCAAGTTCGATATTGGGTCATCAGGGGTCAAAAACTAGGTCACAAGGTCAAATAATAAAAACCCTTGTGTAGTCACTAGAGGTCATTATTTTGACCTCATCTTTATGAAGCTTGGTCACAATGAACATATCATCAAAATCTAGGTCAAGTTGGATATTGGGTCATCCAGGGTCAAAAACTAGGTCACAAGGTCAAATCATAGAAAAACCTTGTATAGTCACTAGAGGTCACAATATTGGCCTAATCTTTATGCCCCCTGTTGGACTTGGAAATGCAAATGTTAAAGTTTAGGTACAGGTTTTTTGACCTCTAATATCTTCATAGTGCTTTGATACTTTGCATACTTGTTCACCATCATGACCCAAACCCATACACAGGGGTAGGTAACTCTACCAAGCATTTTGTTGAAATTATGCCCCCTGTTGGACTTGGAAATGCAAATGTTAAAGTTTAGGTACAGGTTTTTTGACCTCTAATATTTTCATAGTGCATTGACATATTGCCTTTTTCGACTTAGAAGCCCCAACCATCGAATTATTCTCAATTGAATTAAACCTGTTAAGAATGACCACCTGTAAACAGATAGCACTATTTTGTTGTTCCTGTTGGTGGTTATTATAGACAGGTTTGACTGTATCTCGTTAAATCCCCAAATTAAAGTTAAAATATTTTTAGACATTTGTCTGTTCAACCGACTGACATTTACCCACTTCCTCATCGTTCGACTCTTTCATACAGCAGGGTAAAATGGAGCATGGTGGGTTACTCTTGCGCAGGAACATAATAAGCAGTGAAACATACAGGAATCGAACCCAGGACTTCTCGATCTCAAAATAAGTGCCAACCTAGGTCACCACTCCCAACTCAAAAAGATGCCAAAAAAACATTTTTGCTTTTCCTCTTGGGGGTACTTGTAGACATGTTTAACTGTATACAGAAATTGCACAAAACATAAATTCCGGTGGCAACTGTCGCACTTGCCTATCTTCACAGTAAAATTAAAATATTCATTTGTTACATTGTATAACCAGAATACAATCATTATGTTTAATGTTTAGTTACCAAATGTGCAATTAAATTAAAAATACTATTTTACCTGTACGTATATTTTGTTTCTTGAAATGCTCATCCAAAATGTCAAAATCTGATCTGAATCGAAGTTTATGTCATGTATGAAGCACATTTTAGTCAATTATATTTGTGTAAGTCAGTTACAAACCTCGTATTTCGGTATACCTGAATATAAACACCCCGCGTGTATGAAAACTGTTAAACACCTTGACCGCTTTGCGATCTCGGTGTTCATGTATTTCACGTGCGCGGGATGTTCATATTCAGGAATACCTCATACTCGTTAGTAAACATTACTTATACTACAGGTGAGCGACCTAAGGCCTTAAGTGGCCCTCTTGTTTCCTGTTCTCAAGATAATCCTGTGAAAGTCCAGTCCCATTTAAAGGCATGAAAAGTCTCAGGATTTTCTCAGGAATTCCTGAGATTTTTCCATGACAAGTGCCTGAAACCTCTCTGGATTCTTTTGGATAGTGACTGTCCCAGGAATTCCTGTTCAGTTTCTGTACGAATATAGAACTACGCTATCTGATTGTCACCAAGATAAAACTGAAAAAAACCTTTAAAGGAAATGAGATCTTAAACTTTGTTTTGGTAAAAACATGTTTTATTTTGTGAAGAAGGTTTTGCAGCTTAAGTTGAATTAAGTGAATTATTATGTTTTTGTTGTAGATTCACAGAATTTGCAATGTTTGCATGTGGGACACAGAAACGTCACTGGATGTTCACTGGAGCACCAGAGATAGACTTGCTCAGAAGGGAAGCTAATGAAAGATTTGTCAATGCATTTGGACAAAATATGGATGTAAGGAATTCTTGCTATCTACATTTTGTATATTTAGCTTGACTAGTAAAAAAGTATGAGAGCTCTTACAGTCATTTGTTTGTTGGCGTCTTCATCGGCGTTGCATACGGTTCAAGTTTTACTTTAACCGTACTTATATTTCAATAACCAGTGCATCTTTACATTTGCTTTCCCTACTATGTTAATATTAGGGCACCGCAAAATATAGTAATTCCCTTGTCTGCCTGCCCGAAGCCCAACCTAAGAAAAAGCTTGTGAACACACAAGAGGACCGAATTGTGGCCCAATCTTAATGAAACAAAGTCAGAATGTTTTTTCTACGAAATTTAGGTCTAGTATGAAACTGGGTCATGTTGGGTCAAAAACTTAGGTCATTAGGTCAAATCTTAGAAAAAGCTTGTGAACACATTAGTGAACACAATTATGGCCCAATCTTCTTGCAACTTGGTCAAAATGTTGGTCTCTATGAAATCTAGGTTTTTTTTGAGACTGGGCCATGTGGGGTAAAAAACTAGGTCACTTATTATAAATATTAGTATATGCTTGTGAACACATTAGGGGACACAATTATGACCCAATCTTTATGAAACTGGGTGAGAATGTTTGTCCTAATGAAATCTAGGTCAAGTTTGAAACTAGGTCATGGTCGGTCTAAAACTAGGTCATTAGGTCAAGTCTTGGAAAAAGCTTGTGAACACATTAGAGGATACAATTATGGCCCAATCTTCATGCAACCTGGTCAAAATGTTAGTCTCTATGAAATCTAGGTCGAGTTTGAAACTAGGTCATGTGGAGTCAAACACAAGGACACTTAGTCAAATTATAGGAAAACCTTGCACAGTCACTAGAGGTCATAATTTTAGCCTTATCTTTATAAAACTTGGCCACAATGATTATCTCAACATAAGTGTGATATTGGGTCATTTGGGGCTAAGAACTAGGTTAAAATAAAAACCTTGTGTATACTCTAGAGGTCACAGTTTTGACTGATTCTCTTTGGTGCACACCAAACAATCAATATTAACCAATCAGGATGATGTAGGAACAGGGCAATTTCAATTGAACCAATGTCATTATTAAACTGAATAAGTGTGTAAATTTAATCAGTAAAAATAAACAAGTTTGGTGGTATTTTAGAAGGAAATGCATTACTTTATTAGGGCCCTGCAAAACATTTTGCAGTGCCCTATAGTAATCACCCTGTCCGTCTGTCCGTGGGCGCCCACTTGACGTTGTGGGGTGTGGAACAATAGGCTATATATATTTAGATTCTAGTCATTCTGTTACGGGGTACAAAATGTTGCTTAGGGGGGTTAAAAGTACCAACAAAAGAAAGAACAAAAGAAAACCCCACAACGTCAAGTCAGTGAATCCGTCCGCCCACATTTTTCATGTTTTTTAGCGTTTTCAAGTGAGCTTTTGTGATCACTCTTAGTCCGTGGTCCGTCGTCAGTCCGTCCGTCAACAATTTGCTTGTGTCAGACACTAGAGGTCACAATTTTGACTTAATCTTTATGAAACTTGGTAACAATGATCATCTCAACAAAATCTAGGTCAAGTTCGATATTGGGTCATCCAGGGTCAAAAACTAGGTCACAAGGTCAAATCATAGAAAAATCTTGTGTAGTCACTAGAGGTCACAATTTTGACCTAATCTTTATGAAACTTGGTCACAATGATCATCACAACAAAATCTAGGTCAAGTTCGATTTTGGGTCAACCGGGGTCAAAAACAGGTCACAAGGTCAAATCATAGAAAAACCTTGTGTAGTCACTAGAGGTCACAATATTGACCTAATCTTTATGAAACTTGGTCACAATGATCATCACAACAAAATCTAGGTCAAGTTCGATATTGGGTCAACCGGGGTCAAAAACAGGTCACAAGGTCAAATCATAGAAAAACCTTGTGTAGTCACTAGAGGTCACAATATTGGCCTAATCTTTATGAAACTTGGTCACAATGATCATGTCAACAAAATATAGGTCAAGTTTGATATTGGGTCATCTTGGGTCTAAAACTAGGTCACAAGGTCAAATCATAGAAAAAACTTGTGTAGACACTAGAGGTCACAATTTTGACTTAATCTTTATGAAACTTGGTCACAATGTTCATCTTAACAAAATCTAGGTCAAGTTCGATATTGGGTCATCAGGGGTCAAAAACTAGGTCACAAGGTCAAATCATAGAAAAACCTTGTATAGTCACTAGAGGTCACAATTTTAGCCTAATCCTTATGAAACTTGGTCAGAGTGATCATCTCAACAAAAAGTGCGATATTGCGTCATATGGGGCCAAGAACTAGGTCACTTGGTCAAATCACAGGTCTTGCATGTACTGCTATAACAGGTGAGCGACCTAGGGCCCTTTGGGCCCTGTAGTTTCTTGATAACTTGCAAACCATTATAGGTATTGACTTCAATGTTAAAACATAAGCTCACAACACAGTACGCTATTTTATGACAAGTTATAGTCTGTTAGCGACTAGGCTGGACCCCCATAAACCTTAAATATTTTAAGAAGTACAATACAAATTATAATAAAAATTGGTATATCTTCTTAAATCAACCTTACCAACTCTCATACATTAAAACAGAATTTTTGGTCGACAGAAAAGTGTACTTTGCATTTACTTCAAATGTAAAATATAAAGTCTAAAACAGAGTAAGTACGTATGGGTGATTGAACTATCTGGAACAGCAACGGTAAGCAAATTGGTCCAAAATAACTGTACATTAAGTAACACACCAGTGACGATTGGAAATATAAAATGAGGCCCATACATCAAAGTGTATGTGTTAGAGGTTTAAGCTCACCTCAAGACTCAACATTTTGTTTATACAAATGATCATTACAATCAGAAGGTGGGCCTCAACTATATACACATTGATGACCAGTCAAATGTAGGTCAAAGTTATCCGTATATTTCCCGTTACAGTTCCCTTACCAAAATAACATATATGCCACTTATATGTCATTTTATATGTGACTTATACTTCACATAGTCAATTTACATATAAGTCACATATATGTCACATATATGTGACATGTTAGTATTTTACATGCAAATGAGATGTATGTGAGTTATAAGTAACATATAACTGACTTATATGTGACATATAAGTATAAGTGAGTTATATGTGAGTTATATGCGAGTTATATGTGAGTTATATGTTGTACTGCCACTGATGTTTATTATCACATATAAGTCACTTATATGTGACATATATGTGACTTATATGTGAGTTATATGTAATATTATTATTGCATATAAGTGATATATATGTGAGTTATATGTTGCCTTAGATGCTAAAAATAGCTTTCTAAAAATTTATGGAAACTACAGCTGGACCCGCCAGGTGGACTATGGTCATCGTACTCGTGTCCTGCAACTGAGATGTTAGCATGGTACAATATGTAAGCCTTAAAGGCACTGTAAGCTCGTAGTATTTTAGTTCAATCCCGTCCATTTATGACTGGGGACTATCTAAAATCTACCTTACAAGTTTAACAAGTTTATCTCATTTCACATGTTTCCATGATATTGATATAAGATTTAAAGCAGCAAATAATTTTAATATCACTTTATTAATTCATAAACTTCACGTACATCAGCATTTCAGGCAAAAAGAATAGTTAAATATTTAAAAGGTTTATAATTATATATTATATAAAATCACAAAACTATGAAGACTATTAAATATTTACAATGGTCCAGATAAACATCACTAATAAAACCCAGTCACACATAAAAAGTCTATATAACAAAGTCTGGCAAGTAATTTTTTGACTTCAGGCGAATTCTGCTGTGGTTTGGTCCACCATGGAGCTTAAAGACTGACTGAGAGTTGCTGGTTGTGAATGTTAGGAAGTGGTATCCTCCATCACAATTCTGTAATACTGGGTTCAGCTTGTTCATCAACCTGTAAATTGTGAATAATAATATGAATACAATATCTTTAATATAATAATAAATATCATTTATAATGTCCCTACCATCAGAGACTATAGATAACGATTGTTATCTTAAGTCTCTACTGTCATAATGTCTTTAAATATATAAATGACAGTATATTGCACTATTAATGCATTAAGATTTACAACTTCTTAACAAGATGTTCACTCCATGTGTCTATAACAATAGAAACTATGCTTTATCTTATTTAAGTTTGTGATTATTAACAATTTATAAATACATGTTAAAAGATATAAAACCCTAGATATAAAACCCTTAGTTGGAGACTGTAATGCTTCTATTTGTTAATAAAACATAGGATAATGTAGATGTCAAATTGTAAAAAGTTTAACAAGTCAATATGTATGAGTTAAAATCGTTTAATTACTAAATTAACTAACCGTAAGCATTCATCTTTGAAATGTTCAGTTTCTTCTTCTCCGTCTAACTTTTTATATTCACTTCCATTAACGACACTTCAAAGTACCAGGGTAGAGTTCAGCTTCGGTCCAAAGTCATCCTTATATATCACTTCCATCCAAATCACTCTGCTTGTTCCTGTAAAACATATTTTTAGAACTTATAAGATATCATTTTTTGTTTGAAATTAACCTTTATTTGAACTTAGTGTTGGTTGTGTTAAAACATCACTATTATATCAAATTATACTGATGTTAAGACATGCTATTACTTTAAAGTTAAATAAAATAATGATAAAGCACAATGGGAGTTTTTTTAAATTAAAAGTTATAACAACTTGTAGCAAGACTCAGACTATAAAGCTAGTTCAGTGTTGATATTACAATCTGTATAAATACAATTCCTGGATTGAACATATCCTTAACACTTCCTGAGAGGCTAGGACCTGGTAATGTAATTAAATTTGACATTAAACAATATCATGATATGTGTTAATTAAAGTTCAGATTCATAGCATTTTAAAAATAAAACATAGTGTTCATTTCTTAAACAGCTGTTAATACAAAACTACTTACCATTATAATGATTCATCCAACTTCACAGATCTCTGTAACACTTGTTGGTTTGAAAAAATATTTCAACATCTAATAATCCTTTACTACAGTATCACAAGTCAGATGCAGAGGTTACATGTAATGTCCTTCATTAGAATAGGATTGGTTCAAAACACTTCCCAAAATACTAAAAACTAGCAATATCCAATAAAATGTTGAAAACATTGCTCATTTTTGTGAGATCTCCAGATAATGACCACCAGACAAGTTCAAACTAGCCAATCAGAAGAAAGGAAATATTTTGGGGGAAATTCAAACTAGCAATAAATCAGACAAGGATGGCTGTTATCTCAGCTTCTCATTAACCCAGGTGGTGAATGGGTGCTATTTTGTGTGTACATTAGACAAGTATTCAGTCCAATATGTATTATCATGTTGTCTGAAAATGCACATGTCCAGTGTATTGAATTAATTGCCTTGATTGATACAATGTACCATTACTCATTAATCATATTTATACATAAAACAGTAATTCTATGTTTTTTTTATATTAAGTTAATCTTACTAAATATGTTAAAACTATTTTTTCTGATGTGAACTTAAGTTTGAGATCAATGAATAATTATTACTTTGGTTCCATATATATTTGCTGATCAATAATTATTGTTTGATATATAAACTTCAAAATAATATGTTACATAATATAATTAAAAAACAAATTGAATATAAAAATAAAATGTTTTTTATTCCAGTTGCATAGATTATTGAATTCTGAACATTTTGATACCCATTGTGTGGTGACAAATAATAACCAAACAATTTTTGCATATTTTGATAATTTTTTCTTACCATTTGGACTTAGAAATTTTCAGCATATCGAAGATAACAAAACCAGTACAGAAATTTTCTAAGTTCTCACTTATATGTGGTTGTTATAGAAAACTGAATGATCCATATAACTCACATACAGTTCACATATAACTCACATATAACTGACCTAAGCATACTCTCAAACATATAACTCGCATATAAGTGACTTATATGTGAAAAATGAGATGACATATAACTGGCTTATACATATAACTGACTTATACAAGATTTTATGTGAGTTATATGTGCCTTATATGTGCCATATATGTGGCATATACTTTACATATAAGTCACATATATGTCTGTGTAAGTCAGTTCGGTAAGGGTTATTACAAATACAATAGCATTAGTCTAACTACCTGATCGTAATAGCTTATTTTACTCCCTGTCTATTTGTTGATTAAAATACAAAATTTAATACATTAGACACAATGGGGAAAAAATTAATGAGTCCGTAAAAAATTCTGAAATTTAAACACAGAGTTGGTAAAGGTAATTCAGTGTACAATACCAAATTTCAATCAAATTACATAAGTACTTAAAAAGATATTTAAGGTTTATGGGGGTCCAGCCTAGTGGCTAACGGACTATATATTACTCCAGTTAAAATGATATACAAGTTATTGACTACGACAATAAGTACATGCATGTGGCGTAAAAAGCAATTACACACACTTGTAGCAAAGGGCTACAACTCTATCTTAATTTTTATGCCCCCCTATCGATAGATGGGGAGGCATATAGTGATTCACCTGTCCGTCCGTTCGGCCGTCCGTCCGTTCGTCCGTCCGTCCTGGTTAACCCAAATTGACCGTTTCTTCTAGCATTAATATGGCTTGCTACAAAGCTTTCATACTTGCATGGATGTTGTGTATGAACACTCTCCACACGCCAGTATCACCTAACCCCATTTTGACCTTCACCTTGACCTAATTTTGGACTTAGACTTATTTATGGACAAGGCTTCCACAGGGGGCATAAGCGTTTATTGAACGCAGTCTTGTTTTGACTGATTTCAATACTAGACTTCATTACTTTTCTTTTCACCCCCCCCCCCCTTTTTGGCATGCTACCACCAGGCCCTGCTCACAACAGCGATAATTCTAGTTTCAGGCTCAAAATAAATAAAATTGTGAGATAGGAATTTATTATTGTGTCTTAGTACAGCAAATTGCAACAAAGATCACTGTTATTATGCAACCTACTATACTTCTACTACAATTTCCTCCCCTCCCCCTCTTAAGACATGCTTACCACAGGGCCCTGGTCATGACAGTGATGATTCTACATGTAGTTTACCATGTCAGATAATTCTTGGATGACATTAATGCAAATTATGGCCCTTTTTTACTTAGAAAAGTTGGTTAATGTTTTGCTACAGTGAATATAGGGCTTCTTGTATGAAAGCTACAGTGATATAGGGCTTCTTGTATGAAAGCTACAGTGAATATAGGGCTTCTTGTATGAAAGCTACTGTGATATAGGGCTTCTTGTATGAAAGCTACAGTGATATATTGAGCTTCTTGTATGAAAGCTACAGTGATATAGGGCTTCTTGTATGAAATCTACAGTGATATATAAGGCTTCTTGTATGAAATCTACAGTGATATAGGGCTTCTTGTATGAAAGATACAGTGAATATAGAGCTTCTTGTATGAAAGCTACAGTGATATATAGGGCTTCTTGTATGGAAGCTACAGTGATATATAGAGCTTCTTGTATGAAAGCTACAGTGAATATAGGGCTTCTTGTATGAAAGCTACAGTGATATATAAGGTTTCTTGTATGAAAGGTACAGTGATATATAGGGCTTCTTGTATGAAAGCCACAGTGATATATAGGGCTTCTTGTATGAAAGCTACAGTGATATATAGGGCTTCTTGTATGAAAGGAACAGTGATATATAGGGCTTCTTGTATGAAAGCTACAGTGATATATGATCTGTTTTATTTTGTTCATATTATTGCAGAGTACAAGTAAAAGAGAGCATTTTCTTACACCTGGAGAAGAAAAATTGATGATGCGACATTTTGAGTTTATTTTGAGTTCATTTTGTAAAAAATTTAATCCAGTCATGCCAAAGTATGTTCAGGTATGTATAGAATGTCTACATTGTAGAAATATAACTTGATTGTTTATTGCACTGAAATGTGTTTTAGTTTTAACTCATTGCCCTATATAGGCACCGGCATGAGAAAAAGGACACTCAGACATTTTCGGTTAATTTTTTGCTTTTCAGTTCATTGTATGCTGGAGTTTTTTGTGCTCCCCCCCCCGTGTTTCGGTATATAACCATACAGTGAACAAGAAATTTCAGCGTGTTCATAGAGAAAGATTTACATGTCGACATCAAATGGCATCTCAGGTGTATGATAGACAAGGGTAATGTATTTGCATACACTAATGTCCATCATGTATGGCAAACAGACTACTATAGGGCTCATGTCTTAGCTATATCTAGACCAATTGCCCCTTTGGTAGACGGTCAAATGTCAGTACTTTATTGCGAACGTATCTTGCTTTTGCGGCGGAATTTTTGTAATAAGTGGTTTCTACTTTCTTCTAAATGCTGACACACTAAATGACTTTGATATATATCTTTGACATGTAGATTTGGTTAAAGTTCTCCTTGATACTCTTTGCTTCTTACTTAGCTTTCTTTTTGATTGTTCTCAATAATATTAAATTAATATCTATATTTTGCTTCTTTCAGGATTGTTAATGAATATTTTAAAGGTTGCATCCTAGTAAACTCACCACTTTCTCCCAGCGTTTATTATTTCATTGCAAAGTTACTTGATTTTAACAAGAATTTCATCATCCCTGTGACTTCAAAACCATATTTTCTCAAAATAAATGCTCAGACACCATTGTCTTATCAAAAGATGACATTTTCCACGTAAGTCAGCAAAAAAAACCAGGAAATGACCACATAGGTAAAATGATGAGGTCACATCCCGTTTTAAAGCAAATAATAATAATAAATACCTATTTTAGAAGTAGGGATCACTTTTACACACTCTCACAAAAGAACAGTCAAATTCATTGAAAATTAAATAAGTTATAAGGGTTTTTGGTAGGTCCCCGTTTTTTTGGGACACCCTGACTGTTCTTGTTCATATTCTCTACTATTATCACTTTGGACACTTTGAGCAATCGAATCTAGTTCTTCCCCATTGATATGTATACAACTGCTCCAACTGCAGATAAATCCTCAGAAGACATTATAAATCTATTTCAATCAACATGAAGTGCTCAAGGTGAGCTATTGTGATCACCTTAAGTCTGATGTGCGTCTTCAACAATAGAACTGTTAACACTCTAGAAGTTACAGTATTCATTTAATCTTTATGAAATTTGGTTGTCATTTTTGTCTCTATGACATCTAGGTCAAGTTTGCAACTAGGTCTTCTGGGGTTAAAATCTAGGTCACAAGGTCACATCAAAGAAAACACTTGGTGACACTCTAGGGGGTCACATTTTTGACATAATCTTATTGAAACCTGACCACATTGTGTGTTTATAAAATCCAGGTCAAGTTTGCAACTGGGTCATCTGGGGTCAAAAACTAGGTCACTAGGTCACATCAAAGAAAAACAGTGTTAACGTTTTAGAGGTCATATTTCTTTACTTAAACTTTATGAAACTTGGTCCGGAAGTTTGTCTACAGGTAATCTAGGTCGTATTCATAACAATACTGATTCTGCCTAAACTGCAAGTCATCAGGTGAGCACTATAGGGTCAATGGCCCTCTTGTTTTCTGATTTCAGCACTTTTCTAGCTATATGTTGAAAATATCTGAGTGTCCCTTTACGCATGACGGCAGCCATAATATTACACAGCATATATTTTACGATATAAATAGCTGAAATGGTTCTTACAACTGATTAACAACTCCGGTCCCCCTGTGATATGTGGTCATTCCCCTTCCACAAATATCTGTATCATACCCTAGATAAGGAGTATAGTGGGAGTTATGCTTGAGGTTTGTTGGTCGGCTGGTTTGTCCTTAGAAAACTGTAAACTCTAAATGACATCTTGGAAACTACAAAACATATGAGACTGCAGGATTTATCTGTAGTTTGTTGACTCAGTTGGTTAACTGAGCTAGAATAATGTTAATGTAACCCAGATTTAAAATGGCACACAGTGCTCAAAGTGTGCTTTTGTAATGGTTGGATGTCAGATGTGTACAGTGATACTAAAGAACAGTTTGGCCTTAGATCCCAAACTTGGTTAAGCATTGTGTTTGAGCCCCAAAAATGACCGGTATAATTGATTTTGTGATGAGTATGTCAAAGTTAGTGTGGAGCGTTTTAAGTAGAACAATTTCTCTGATCTGTTACTCAAGAATGTTTTGGTTTACTCAAATTCTCTTACTTGGTATGCAAGTTAATCATGATCAGTCGAAGACTCCTATTCCTTTTGAGGCTGGTATGCAGGGGTGTCAATATTCCTGATAAATCTGGAATTCCGGATTTGTCTATCCTAAAAGAGCTATGATTTCTGACCAAAATAAAAGTTATATGATGAAAATATCTGAAGAAATGGCAAAGTTATTGTAAATTTAATCTGCTCTGAAGGATTTTCTTAATACAAACTGAGTTAAATATGCAAACAATGTCATTGAAGGCCACTTGTTTGCCAAAATGGTCGGCCTCTTACGATTTTCCTAATTTTTAAATTGGCCCTGTTGACACCCCTGGATATGTAAAAGTGACTATTTTGAAGTATGGGAGCATATGCAAATGTTTTACAAACATCTTTCGTGGATAGTTTTTTCTATGATTTAACTTTCTCTTGACAGGGAACAGCTCTTACCTATTTCAAAAGATTCTACATACATAATTCTATCATGGATTTTCACCCTAAAGATTTAATGTAAGTATAGACACAAACTAAACATTTATAGATAGAAGTTTCTATACTCAACAGTATTAATAAGTATCCATATGGAAGCTTAGGTTTCCATTCATACCACATATTTAAATTTTTGTTATCTAGAAGGATTGCCACAAACAAAAGTCAGATTGGTGGAATTTATCAATGGTCAATGCTCCAAACGACCACAAACAAAGTCAGATTGGTGGAATTTATCATTGGTCAATGCTCCAAACAGCCACAAAAGGGTCTGAGAAAGGGCATTATTATTATAGTGTTCACCCTGTCTGTGTGTGGGTTTGTGTGTGTGTTCGAAAATTGTGAAATCGTGTCCGCTCTGTAACTTTGTCATTTCCTATTGGATATTTTTAATATTCGGTACAAATGTTAACCACAAGGTCACACTTAGAGGTCAAAGGTTAAAAGGCTCAAATAGGCATATGATTCCTGTCAAATCTGTAACTATGTCATGTCTTATTTGATATGTATATAACTTGGTACAAATGTTCACCACATCAAGACGATGTGTCATGCGTAAGACCCAGGTCCCTAGCTCAAAGGTCAAGGTCTCACTTAGAGGTCAAATGTTACAACGCTCAAATAGGCATGTGATTTGTGTCAGCTCTGTAACTATGTCATTTCTTATGGGACATTTATATTACATGGTACAAATGTTCACCACATCAAGATGATGCGTCATGCGCAAGACCCAGGTCTCTAGCTCAAAGGTCAAGGTCACACTTGGAGATCAAAGGTTAAAAGGCTCAAATAAGCATGTGATTTGTGTCCACTCTGTAACTATGTCATTTCTTATTGGATAGTTATAATACTTGGTACAAATGTTCATCACATCAAGATGATGTGCCATGCACATGACACAGGTCCCTAGCTCAAAGGTTAAGGTCACACTTAGAAATCAAAGGTTAAAAGGCTTAAATAGGCATTTGATTCGTGTCTGCTCTGTAACTATATCATTTCTTATTGGATATTCATATTACTTGGTACAAATGTTTACCACATCAAGACGATGTGTCATGCGCAAGACCCTGTTCCCTAGCTCAAAGGTCAAGGTCACACTAAGAGATTAAAAGTTAAAAGACACAAGAATACAAATCTTGTCTGCTTTGTTACTTTGTTATTTCGTTCGGGATTTTAAAATTACTTGGTTACATTCACACCCTGAGATACCTTGCTCAAATGTCAAGATTACACATACAGACCCAGCTTTTGTCTTATAATCAATGTCACATTTAAACAATTACAAACTTTTATTTCAAATTATTCCATTTGCATAACTTTATACTAAGGCGTAAGCTTTTAGCAGGGGTGTCCTGTGGACACATTTCTAGTCTAAAAAGGTTTGGTTTCTTGACGAAATTAGTGAAATGGTATGTAGGGAGCTATAGCAAACACATTCCATTGAAAAATTCATCAATTTATGCTAAGTGTTGGTCACAAACGCAATGGTAAAAAAATATGTTCTTATTTTTAGCTCACCTGTCACATAGTGACAAGGTGAGCTATTGTGATCACTCTTCGTCCGTCCGTCCGTGCGGTCCATCAACAATTCATTCAAACGACTTCTCCTCCTAAACCACTTGACCAATTTCAACCAAACTTCACAAGAATGTTCATTGGGTGGTCCTTTCTTAAAATAGCTAAAAGAATTGTAATCTATAAATAACTCTGGTTGAAAACGGGATGTATTATGTGAACACCCTTGGCGGGCGTGCGGGCGGGCGGGCAGGCGGGCGGGCGGCGGTGTCCAGTAATTTGTCTGTACTCTAAAGCAAACAGTTTTCATCCGATCATCTTCAAACTTTGTGACAATGCTTATGGGCATAATATCTAGGCCAAGTTCGATTATAGGCCAAATCGGCCCAGGCCTTCTTGGGTTATGGTCCTTCATTTACCAAAAAAATGTGAAATTGGCCTTGTCTGTACTCTAACGCAAACAGTTTTCATCCGATCATCTTAAAACTTTGTGACAATGCTTATGGGCATAATATCTAGGCCAAGTTCGATTATAGGCCAAATCGGCTTAGGGCTTCTTGGGTTATGGTCCTTCATTTACCAAAAAAATGTGAAATTGGCCTTGTCTGTACTCTAATGCAAACAGTTTTCATCCAATCATCCTCAAACTTTGTGACAATGCTTATGGGCATAATATCTAGGCCAAGTTTGATTATCGGCCTAGGCCTTATTTGGTTATGGTCCTACAATTACCAAAATAAATGTGAAATTGACCTTGTCTGTTCTCTAGTGCAAAGAGTTTTCGTCTGAGTATCTTCAAACTTTGTGACAATGCTTATGGGCATAATATCTAGGCCAAGTTCGATTAAAGGCCAAATCGGCCTAGGCCTTATTTGGTTTTGGACCTACAATTACCAAAATAATGTGAAATTGACCTTGTCTGTTATTTAATGCAATTAGTTTTCATCCGATCATCTTCAAACTTTGTGACAATGCTCATGGGCATAATATCTAGGCCAAGTTTGATTATCGGCCTTAGCCTTATTTGGTTATGGTCCTATAATTACCAAAATAAATGTGTAATTGACCTTGTCTGTTCTCTAGTGCAAAGAGTTTTCGTCTGAGTATCTTCAAACTTGGTGACAATGTTCATGGGTATAATATCTAAGACAAGTTTAATTGTAGGCCAAATTAGCCTAGGCCTTCTTGGGTTATGGTCCTTTAATTAAAATAAAATGTTGGATTGTTTTGTTTTTTTCATTCACCATGCCCTGAGACTCACCATGCCCCAAGACGGGTGTATTTTGTGACATTTTGGCACTCTTGTTTTCTTTACATAAGAAAGATTGGTCAATGTTATTGTATGACAATTGTATGAAAGATATGACCCTGACCAGCTTCAATTTGACCTTTGACCTTCTACTGTGACATTGACTTTTGAGATAGGAACCTGGGAGTTGGACATGACACTCCGCCTCATGGGGGTTAACATTCATGCCAAATATAAGAAAGATCGGTTCATGTATGACAAAGTTATTGGCCGGACAAGCTTCAATTTGACCTTGACCTCCAACTGTAACCTTAATATAAGCGATATTGGTCAATGCATGACAAAGTTATGGTCCGAGCAATATCGGACGTACGGACACTTGCGCACGCATGCACATAACCAAAAGTGGCGACTATGTCTCCCTCGCCGTAAGTTGGCTCGACAAAAACCATTTCTGTCCAATAACTTAACTTGGCAAATGAGATGTCAAAATGACTCATGATGAAACTTTCTGTGTATGTAGCTTATGTTAAAACGCTGCTTTTGATTGAAAGTGTGGCTGCTTGTGTCAAGGTCATTGTTACTAAAATAGACAAAAAAGATTTCCACTGATTATCTATGTTTTAATTGAGATATATTGTTAAACACTGCTGTGTGGGCAACTTGTGTGAAGACGCCGCTCATGATTGAAAGTTAGTCAGGTGAGGTCAAGGTCCCTTTTACAAAACAGCATTGCTGACAAAATAATGCTTGGCTGACATGAAAATCTGGTTTTCGTTGAATATTCACGTCTTGTTTTACTTCATAGAGCCTTAACCTAGAACCCATCCCCTTTCTCCATTAACTACAAACCAATGATGCATCCCCTTTATCCCTACAAACCTAACCTTAACCCTAATGACCCTATTAATAAGTTATTCCCATAAAAATGTATACTATTCACTTGGATACCAGATCTGTATCAACACAGACACCATCAGACACTAGGTCACTAATCAATGAGGATGATTTACTAACTATATGAAGAACAATTGAAGCAGTCCTGGTGAAAATTGTAAAAATATATGGTAAATAACTGGAGTTTTCCTTCTTTCTTGCTTGGTTACTAGGGTAACTACCAAAAGCATGGTCACACATCAGCTAGAAATGGAACACTTATTAATACGGATATCAAACTAGATCAATAACATAATATCTTTTTCGTTCTTTCTTGCTAGGTTACAATGGTAACTTCCATAATAACATGGTTATTCATCAATTAGAAATAAAGCACTTTTCAATTAAGATGACAAGCAAACTATATCAGTAACATATATCTGCTTGATTGCAGTATTTTTGATGACAATTGTGAAAATACCTTCAAAAAGCGCCCTTTTCCTTCTTTCATCCTTGGTTACCATGGTAACTTCCATAATAACATGGTCATGCCTCAGTTAGAAATTGAGCACATATCAACAAAGATGATTACCAAACTATATTAATAACATATATCTGCTTGTATGCAGTATTATTGATGAAAATTGTGAAAATACGATCAAAAGGTGGATATTTCTTCCTTTCTTGCTTGGTTACCATGGTAACTTTCATAATAACATGGAGCATTATTTGTGATAATTGAAAGCATACTGTAATTAAGAAGATTTTCGCCTTTCTTCTTGCAAGGTTACCATGGTAACTACCATACTAAAATGGTTATACACCAGTGAGAAATAGAGCACTGTTCTATTAGGATGATTAACAAACAAAAAATGCCCTTTTCCTTCTTTCATCCTTGGTTACCATGGTAACTACCAGATTAACCAAGCCACACATCAGCCAGAATTGAAGCACTATCTTTTCTGAAACAATGTTATATAATATATACAACAAAATTACAGTAGTCACTAATTTTATATTGTTAACATTCATTTGAACATTTTTCACCAACATCCTTTCTCTGCACTGTTTGCTTGGTAACCATGGTAACGGAAAAGTGATTATTCATTAATTTTTTAACAAACTTAACACGAGTGTCTATCGGACATATGCAAGGAAGAACCACAAGAATAAACTACTTTCATTTCGATTTATACACGAAATAGTGTTCACAAGAAGTCCTGCATAGTGTTAAAAAAGAGGGTGGGGTTTGTTTTAAACATTGTTTTATTCACATAAGTTGTAATCATTTATCATAAATTTACCGTTAAACACTTTATTTTGTTATTTGATTTGTTTTAAAGATATTCCTGGCGCATATTTTACATCAATGAACGACTAAAAACACATTTCAGACAGTTAATTCATCCCTAATTAGGCAGAATGAAACAATAAAATCAATAGAAAATTGCTTGCAAGCAACAGAAAAATTAATTTAAATATTCGTAAAATTAAAAAAACTGGCAGTTTTTTAAGAGGCGGAAATTGCCGAAGTAACCCGACAAGTTTCCGGACATTTCCGATGCGAGAACCATGTGACACACGTGATATGATTCATCATGAATATTGATTAGATAATCAACAACAATGGCGGATGATCTGGCAACACATGACGAGGAATAGAATGTCAGTATATAGTGATGGAATCCGCTAAGAAACGACGGAACCATGCTTACATGTTGGACTTTGAAAAAGGCCCGTATCCATATCGGGAGATAATTCATTCGATGGAGACGTCGATTGTCGCTCAAGTCAGTCTGACGCGAACTTCGTCCAGAATCTGACAGGTAAAAATAAAATTCGTCTTGAATTTTAAGATGCATGTCCGGTATCAACGTAACGACTAATATGTATGAATACGTTTCTTGTGTTTACTAAACCAGAAACTTGTACTGTACTTGTGCTCTCTAATGTATATGTATGGCTTTTAAAAAAAATCAGTTCCAACTTCCGTCCCTGGCAATTTTGTACAGTGACGCTCGTTATTTCTAAATTCACTTGACTTTTCGAACTAAGTATTTTTTTGAATTAAGAATTATATATGACTGTAAGTTTATTTAAGACTGAGATCATGGAGTGGTGGTAGGGTGGATTACGTTCTAGACTACTGATTGAGAGGTCCATGGTTCGAACCTCATTTCTGAATTGCTTTTCAGCGTTTCCCTGTGACCCAACTAGAGATGAAACTAGTTGGAAACCTAGAGGTAGTATTGCATGTATCGGTGCTATACACTGAACATGTTAAAGAACCAAGGAGTCTATTCTAAAAGAGCTAGGCTTATGCACCCTGATTCTTGTATCACACCTCTTTCTCTTAATTTTAAGTCTGCCCTAGACAGACAAATGTCTATGTCCCCTTAAGGGGTACGACTTTATGCAAGATAAAAGATGTCATGTAAATATCTTATGTTTATAAAATTTCAATACAAATGGCCGTATGATATACCGGAGGGCCTATTAGTATTATCAGTTACAGGTCTGATTCTGTGTTCTGAATAACATTCATATATTTCAGACTTGATGAGCAACTATTTGGCAAATTGTTATTTCTACCAAAGCCATCTGTTCCAACAGTCAAGTAGGTGTTATACTTCAACTTGTTCCATCTGGCCTACAATACCTAACACAGGCAATACCTGAGGCTCAATGGCACATAAAACTACAGGCACAATTTAACCTGCCTGTATCAGAAGTATCTCCTCCATCAGAAGTTGGTCACAACTTGGGTGTTTCATAAAAGCTGGGACCAAATAATTATTCGTCCCAGATAAAGGTACTTATTTGTAGTTTGTTTTCATCTGACACATAATGAGATGTACCCTAAATCATAATATGTTTGAATATCATATGTTAAATCAACTGATTATGTCCCACCCCATCTTTGAAGGGGGTATATTGCTTTGCACATGTTGATCAGTGGGTCAACCAAATTGTTTCTGTTCAATAACAGAAGAACGCTTTGCCCTTGGATCTTCAAACTTTACTTGGAGGTTGGTCATCAACCCCTATTGATTTCGAGGTCAGTATGTCTAAGGTCAAGGTCACTGTGACCTTTACCATTTATGATTATTTGGTTGCCATGGGGGCATACTTTTTGTTATGTATTATACATATGTTGCATGGGCACTGGCCTCAAAGCAGAAGTAAATATTGTAATTTTACAAGTTTTACAATAATCTCTTGTTTTATTTTAATTTTCCAACACATCATGTTTATGAGAAAAATGTCGATGCATTCCGGCTTCCTAAATGTTTCACAATTTGTGGTCAACTGTTACCTTTTAAGTGAATTAAGCAACTTCTCCACATGTGGAGAAAAATTCCACCAGGAATCAGCAACCTCTCCACATGTGGGGAAATAAACATTCTTGTCATGAAAGGGTGGAAGGGAACTTACATCAATTGATGGAAACTGCATTACAATAACATCATGTGACTTATTTTATACCCTCCACAAGTTGCTGATACAGAATATAATGAAGAATTTCTTTTTCAGGGACCAGTCAGAAATGTCAGATGAAGAAATAATCCAGTCTGATGAAAGCAGTTTGTGGTAATGACATTCATTCCATCACAGTCCATTCTTATTTTGCTCAGGGTTCCCACAGTCAGGGAAAAGTCACGGAAAATTTTTCAAGGTCAGGGAATTAGTCAGGGAAATCAGGAAATTGAGCAAAAGTCAGGAAAAAGTCAGGGAATTTTTCGTTGAAGCTGTCATTTCCTATGAAAAATTACCTGAGACTGAAAAAAATCATCGCTCGCTATGCTCGCTCAGAAGAATTTTAAGTTGTAATAATTTTACATCAATCAGCCGACTAAAAAACTGCTACCTTAAACTTTTTTATTCCATATAAGCAAAAGCAAATATATATAGCCTCCTTTTCTTTATTTTATTGCCATATTTTCCTCTAGCAAAAAGATGCTGTGTCGCCCGATTGCTCTAAAAAGTCAGGGAAAACTGCTCAGTGGCCAGGGAAAAGAATTTTGTATGAGAAAATTTGTGGGAACCCTGTTACTTAGTTATTTAAATGATAAATGTTTAATACAGTTAATGGCGACTTTAACATGTAGGTTACTTCATTGGATTACTGTTAAATATTACAATCTCGAGCATGTTGATATGTAAAGATCATCACGCTAAATTTTCACAAAACAAAAGGGCTTGGGCGAAAAAAGTGCTAGTATGTTTTCTGTGCTCGGCTGGTTGGGTTGAGTGCTGCCAGTGTCCGAATTAGTATTATTTTTTCCCTCTAGATTAAGTACAGATTTTCAAATTCTGGTAGATAGTGTTTTTGTTTGAAAGTCATCGAAACATTAGGTTTAGAATAAGGTCATGGAAACTGGAATTTCACATTACGTATGTTGCTATTGGTCTCATAATTGGGGAAACATTTATTGAGATAATATTTTTTTGTTTCTTTCAGTGTTTCCATTGATATAACTCTACATGAATCCAACTATGACGATTCAGATGATCCCGAGTTTTGTCTTGTCAGCAAATCTGTAAGTATAAATGTCTGTAATGTGGGGGGTCATCGTTTCAGACGTTTATGGAATGGTATTTATGGAATGGTTAGTTGGGTTTTCTTGAGTCAAAATTATCAACCAGTACTTACTTGCTCTACAACAACCAACTGAATACTTCTCTACTTGTTAAAGACATGCATGTAGTCAATGTTATAAAACATAATAACATGTCTTTCAAGCATTCAAAACCATAGGGTGACAAGTTAATGCTAAATGTCTATGTGTGTTGTATGTACTGGAAAAGAATTTCTGTCCCGACACATTTTGTTATAAATAAAACATACGAAATCCTTGCTTGTTATGCAACCTTTATTATTCACCCCCCATCTTGGATGTATATTGTTCCTGTGATCTTCACAGATCTATACCATAGATCTACTACATTAAACAACAAACACTTTATAACTTATTATATAGTATAATTGTAATAAGCACTTGGGCAAGCTAGCTTACTTTCTATTATCAATACATTCATCATTCTATCAGCAACAGATCATCTCATAAATATGCATACACATTAATATACCAACATCATCTCATATACATAAAGTACATGTATCAAATTTATAGCACATAACACGCATCTTTCCCCATTTTTATGAACTAAAAATTATACGTCTTGTAAGCTCTAAGTGCCCAAAGCTGAATGACCACATACCTTCAATCACTGCGCACGACAACTCGTGCGCTATGGTTACCAACATAACAAGTCCTGATTCGTGCAATCAGAAGATCTTAACCAATCACAGGAAAGCATTTTCCGTCTTATGCGCTTCGCTTAACCGACAGAAAATAAATTTCCTGTGATCTTCGCAGATCTATACCATAGATCTACTACATTAAACAACAAACACTTTATAACTTATTATATAGTATAATTGTAATAAGCACTTGGGCAAGCTGAACCTAAAAGAACGGGAAAACCATACGTGCGTGCTATAAACAGTAACTATCAAATTACTAAAATCGCTTTTTAAATTGTTCATTGACATTGTGAAACATCATAATAAAGGACATTTCACATAACCACCGTATGCATATTCATAGCAACACTTGTTGTGTCTCTTAAATTCGCATTGTCATGTGTAGATTACGAAACATCAAGAATCAACATGTTCAAACGTTAATATTGTTTTAAATTGTTTCACTTTCGAAGTTGAATACAATATCTGAACGTATCAGCACATTATTCATTGGTTAGTTCGCAGCATTCACAAAAGGTTCTTCATAGAAAACCGATGTAAAAAGTAACGTACACATTGATCACTAACACTGAATCTCGGGGGGTTTCATATCAAACCAAACACGTATCCATTTGATTTCATCGTAACACTGAGTGAATTAGAATTACACATATAGGAGAAAAAGAATTGCTCATGGTCGGAATGATATCCTCTTCACCCACAATTACCTCAGGTCCACTTACTACACAATAAAAACCACTCTTGTCACTTAGGTGGTGCTGTCTGTGCGTGCGTCCTTCAGTAATTCCGGGATCCGAGGTAACTAATCCGCAGCCAATTCAGTCAAGTCATCAAATCCGTTATAATCATCCTGAAATAAACAGATTGTATAAACAAACACATTCGTATAAACACCGCTAATAAAGGTCAATAACTCATTATCTACACGTATTATCAAAGCTTAACAGCCTATGTATTATACTCTTCAGCTCAAATATAAAATGACAGACATACCTATTCATATCAAACACAAATGTTAATTGCTTGTTAAATTCATACATACATATACTGTACTGATGTGTGTATTGCTTACGGTCCGCAATATTACCCAAACCAGACGTTAATCTAAATTCAAAATTTTATAGATGCACTGATACATATAAACATTTAATATGGCGCACTATTGTACCAAAAGTTAATAATAACATTCCCAACTTATAAACATATTCGACGGTATTATATTATACCATGTCCACACATATTATCAAGGCTTGTCAGCCTAGACATACTATTCAATGTCTAGCGATTCTAAAGGCAGCCACGCCGATTCATATCGTCCATTACTTGTTAAAACAGTTCAAACGTAAACATATCAGATGTTAACATATACACACAAATCATTTATACCATAACATATTATCACGACTTGTCAACCTGAACTATACCATGTCACACATATTATCAAGACTTGTCAACCTGAACTATACCATGTCACACATATTATCAAGACTTGTCAACCTGAACTATACCATGTCACACATATCACCAAGACTTGTCAACCTGAACTATACCATGTCACACATATAATCAAGACTTGTCAACCTGAACTATACCATGTCACACATATTATCAAGGCTTGTCAGCCTAGACATTCTACTCAATGTCTAGCAATTCTAAAGGCAGCCACGCCAATTCATAAACATGCTTATTGTCCATTACTGATTAAAACAATTAGTTTAAACAAAACATATGTTAGAAGTTAGCATATTGCACCATAACATGTTATAACTAATATCCCGACTTGTCAGCCGAACATTATATTCATTGTATAGCAACTAAGTACATAATATTGCTATCCTGGCTAAGTATATTGATTTTAAAATAATTTCAACTGTAAATGTGCTATGCTTAAACACGTCATCGAAGTTTTGTCCGCTTAGAAATATAATGCTCAAAAACAAGCAAAACACGTGCAATACATAAAAATTGCTGATTACTATAGCACAGTCAGGGTAATAATACAGTGACGCGGCAGTCGGGTCCACTATTACGGTGTAAAACCAATATAAAGGCTAAACAGACAGCAATATTTTCATTGCTAAACTAACAAACTATATTCGCACTACCTATACTGGCAATACTTGTAATCTTATGTGTACACATAAACAGCTACGTCACTGTCACCAGATCCTAACTGGATTATAGTTAAATTAACATGCCAAATTGAATTTAAATTTAGTAAACACCTTAACATAAGATCGAATTTATACCATGCCAAGTTAAAGTCAAATTTATAACAAATATTTTATAACTTATAAACAAATACGTAAACAAGCTTATCATTTCAGTGTCTACCGGTACACATATTATCAAGGCCTGCAAGCCTAAACAAAATATTCCATGTCAAGGAATTATGACATAAATGCCCATTTATATGCATTAAGCTTATGTATTTATGATTTTTATAATATGAACTACTAACATTTCGACGGTATATATACCATGTCCACACATATTATCAAGGCTTGTCAGCCTAGACATACTATTCAATCGTGCATTACTTGGTTAAAACTTGAAACAGTTCAAACGTAACCATATCAATGCTATCACTTATAATCTACCAAAACTTATTGAAACGTGAATCATTTCTACAAAGATCATGTACACCAACAATAGCTATCATTTCAACTGAGTTATCCATTAATTAACACGAACAGTTAATCTAAGTGCTCTAAGCATGGAGCATGTGCTATTAACAATTCTCATTGTAAATAAATGTATGCGGCACATTTGAATTTGCCAATCAGATATAATATAGATATGAAAAACTCCAATACGTTCCACTGTTCTTTATCCCAGAATTAGAATTTAAAGCTACACAACCAGTATGGTTACATTTTCCAAGATTAATAATGCATTAGTTCTGCGATATACATTTTGGATTCTCATAATATGCATACCTAATACATTGCAACTGAATTATACATCGTACTAGTATTCTGTCAGCATGTCCGTGACTGACATTCTAATACAGTATAAACAATATATATATAGTTCAGTCAGGGTAATAATACAGTGATGCAGAGGTCAGGTCCATTATTACGGTGTAA
Organism: Spisula solida; assembly: GCA_947247005.1. NCBI lineage: Eukaryota > Metazoa > Mollusca > Bivalvia > Venerida > Mactridae > Spisula > Spisula solida. Next base: position 12,950,039 of record OX365953.1, on the reverse strand, counting down.
AACCAATTATAAAGGCTTAAACAGACAGCCATAAAATTATATTCAATGCTAAACCAACACACTATATTCGCACTACCTATGCAGACCATGGTTCCAATCTTCTGTGTACACAAACGAATCCCTCACTGTCACCAGATTCTAACTGGATTATACAGTGGCATATCTTAGTAAATAATCAATTTTAGGTCGAAATCTTTTAACAAATATATTATCTTTTCGATTATCAAATCAATTGGGTAGAACATAAATAAGTATGACATTTGTATTTTCCTACCCATCAGTGTTTACATACCAAAATCTACTTTCCACGTGCAGCACCTGTTATAAAGTATCAAAAGCAGTATAAAACATTATGTCATATATTTTAGCCAACATTTCTGTATGTTCATGTACAAAGCTAGTAAATATTTCCATTTTAAACCCATACGGATGACAGAGATTATGATAGTATGATAGTCAAGTGCGTAGCTGTTCGTCAAACTGGCTGACTAAGACAGTCTCGAATTTCAACTGAATCGTCCATAATGTTAATCGAAACACTATTTTTACTGAGTCCAATTGTTCTAACACTAAACATAACGTCTGCTGAATAACTGCGTTAGGCGTGGTCTCACTATCCAAGAAAAATTATACGTCTTGTAAGCTCTTAAGTGCCCAAAGCTGAATGACCACATACCTTCAATCACTGCGCACGACAACTCGTGCGCTATGGTTACCAACATAACAAGTCCTGATTCGTGCAATCAGAAGATCTCAACCAATCACAGGAAAGCATTTTCCGTCTTATGCGCTTCGCTTAACCGACAGAAAATAAATTTTTGCACCTGTTGGTCATATCAAATGGTTTCCGTTCAATAACCCTAGAATGTTTTGGCTTAGGATCTTCAAACTTTATATGGAACTTGGTCATCAACAGTAGATGACCACTATTGATTTTGAGGTCACAGGTCAAGGTCACTGTGACCTTTATCATTTCTGACTATTCGTACGGTTTCCATTCAAAAACCCAAGAACACTTTTGTAAAGATCTTAAAGCTTTACATGGAGGTTGGTGAACAATAGAAGATGACCCCGTATTGATTTTGAGGTCAGTAGGTCAATGGTCACTGTGACCTTCACCATTTCTGACTATTCAAATGGTTTCCATTTAATAACTCAAGAACGCTTGGGCCTAGAATCTTCAAACTTTACATGAAGGTTTGTCAACAACAGTAGATGACCCCTATTGATTTTGAGGTCAAAGGTCTCTGTGACCTTCACAATTTTTAGCTCACCTGGCGCAAATTCACAGAGTGAGCTTTTGTGATCACCCGTCGTCCGTCAACAATGTGCTTGTGTAGACTAGAGGTTACAATTTTGGCCTAATCTTTACGAAACTTAGTCAAAATGATAAAATCTAGGTCAAGTTCGATATTGGGTCATCCAGAGTATACAACTAGGTCACAAGGTTAAATCATAGAAAAACCTTGTGTAGTCACTAGAGCTTACAGGTCATAGTTATTTTTTGACCTTATCTTCATGAAACTTGGTCACAATGATCATCTTGTCAAGTTCGATATTGGGTCATTGAGGGTAAAAAACTAGGTCACAAGATCAAATTACGGAAAACCCTTATAAGTCACTAGAACTCATAAGTTTGGCCTAACCTTTATAAAACTTAGTCACAATGATTATCTTAACAAAATCTAGGTCAATTATGATATGGGTCTTCGGGGGTAAAAAACTAGGTCACAAGGTCAAATCATAGAAACACCTTGTATAGTCACTAGAGGTCACACTCTTGGCCTAATCTTATTGAAACTTTGTCACAATGATTATCTTTACAACATCTTGGTCAAGTTTGATATGGGTCATCTGGGGTCAAAAAATAGGTCACAAGGTCAAATTATAGCGAATTCCTGTGTAGTAACTAGAGGTCACCATTTTAGCCTAATCGTTACGAAACTTAATCACAATAGTCATCTCAACAAAATCTAGGTCAAGTGCGATATTGGGTCAAGAACTAGGTCACTAGGTCAAATCACAGGGCTTGCATGCACTACTATGACAGGTGAGCGACCTAGGTTCCTTTATGCGCTCTTGTTTACTATTGGGCTGCCATGGGGGCATACATGTTTTACAAAGATCTATTGTATTGTATTAACCTCAACCTTTCATGATCTGCTGCTTTATCAGACACACCTTGATAAGTCCAAATGAAGTTAATTAGAAAGGTTTCATACATACATGTTTGAAAAGATGTTTAGCTCTCTTGATCATGTTTGATGGTTCTATATTGTAGGTTGCAAAAAAACACATAATTATGTTTTTGCGGAGATGAAGAGGTCTAGAGATATTAAAGGTCAATCATTTCTGGTTTTCATGCAAAGAAGCAAACTGCTGCATACAATTTGTGGTAAGGGTTTATTATTTTCCTTTACTAAATCCTTGTGTAGTTTGTTCCATTTGTTCAACACTTGATTCAGTAAAGTGAAAGTAGGAATTGAACTATTCACTCTTATTCAAATGGTGTGTAATTGTAAGATTATCATAGTTTATAACACCTCAGAGAAAAGAGCATCACTTAGTAACTCCAGGAATCTGTTACAAAAGTAATGTTTTATAACATAACAATGTTATACATGCCCTTATATTATTATCAGTATTTATTTGTGAAATAACTCAAGATACCTGAAAGTTACAACAAACCGAGGTGATAAGGAGTCATTAAATGATGTATCTAACATAAGATGTACTAAATGCTTATTAGTCCCATACCGGTTTTCAACCGGAGGGGTCTATGGACTTGCAGTCGTGGTCAAAAATCATGATCCTAACATAACAAAAATATGGACAATAATGAAGGTCATGGCTTTAAACCGGTAGGGGACTTCTGTATTGCTTGCAATTCTTAGCAACTTGTTTAACGTGAACTACTGTGATTGCGAAAGGTCCAGTGCCCACAACTAGACTATTGGCAATCCAGATCTCACATAAAATATCTACATTAAGATAGATAATGGATCATCGGGGAATCAAACAAGGCATTCAGTTGAATAAGCATTCATCTTATATTGTACTAATTTTATCTGCGTGAAATCAAAGTGACTAAATGAACATGTGTTCAAAGCGTTGCCAACAAGGTAAAGAAATTTGTAACACTAAAATATCCTGCTTATAAAATTTGTATGCAATTTTTTCTCTACATATTTCAGGAGTACAGCAGATTTAGAACACATACAGATAATGCTCTAAAAGGTTCTCTATTCTCCACCTGTGTACAGATGTAGGAATCTTCTGGCTGCTGTAGACCATAATATGAATCTGGATAGAGAATGCATTATCAATAAAGATGGGACACAAAGGTATGATTCATCTTTGTAAATATCAACTGTCTAAATAACTGCAAAATCAGGATCATGATTATTGCAGTCTTCCCATTGTGGCAATTTAATTGTGTTGCCTTCAGGAAGCAAAGATAAGTATAAGTCTAGTGATTACAAATACACCAGCCTAATCATGTGCTGTACATAGCAAGCTCAGTGTTTGATGAGCTGGTCCTAAACGCTTTACCCAAACATTGTGGATTTGAGCCCTGCAATATTGTTTTAGCCTCAAACTAACAGTTGTTATCATATGAAGTGATCAATAACCCACTGATCATGATCACATGTGTGAAGGTTAATCACACTCAAAGGTTTCCTTTAAACTTATGTAGGCCTCACTATAATAGTTCTCAACTAACACATATCAAACAAAATCCCATTCACTGCTTAGCTACATGTAACAGTGACTGATTTATATGTTATATAATAGATACAGATACTGTATTACAACATTTCAGGTTACTAAGGCTATGGAATTAGAAAAGTGGAAGGTGGATAACACATGCCAAGAATTTTCCTGACATATGATTATGCTCATGGAATTTTGAACAGAGCGTTGAAAAAGGACAAAACCGGCAGTGATGAACCAAGGCTGATTTTGACACACCTTGCTCCAGGAGAGCGAAACTCTACCAAAGAAATCAAAGAACTTTGCTGTACTGACTACGTAACATTAGCTGGGTTCATAGTTGTGAAAACTTGGCCACTGTCCATGGTTATCTGAAAGTGTTAAGATGTGTTTTACACTTTTGATTTAGGTACATGGTATAATTAGATGACATGTATATATTGCTTCTAACATACATAAGACTTTGCTTCATGTAAGACTATGTTCTTGACACTTCTTGTAGATTATATCTGACTGAGGTATTTAAGTCACGCATGTACATGCAATTATGATTTGTAGCATGTTTACCATACCAATTAGTAATTATACCCCCCAGATACATAGTATACTGGGGCTATATTAGAGCCATACTTAAGGTTGGTCTGTCCCCACTTGTTGGTCAGATCAATTTTAAGGTAGTTATGGCCCTTTGTTTTTTTACACTTGTAAATTTTGTCCGCGCTGTTTCTCTGTAACCAATGGTCAGGTTTCAACGAAACTTTGCATGAATGATCAGTACCAAGTCTTGTTGTGCATATCGTAAGCACACGTTAATAGGATTAATTTTAAGGTAGTTATGGTCCTTAGTTTTTGTACACTTATAAATTTTGTCTGCGCTATTTTTCTGTTACCAATGGTCGGATTTCAATGAAACTTTGCATGAATGATCAGTACCAAGTCTTGTTGTGCATATTGCGGCACACGTTGGTCGGATCAATTTTAAGGTAGTCATGACCCATAATCCCATTGTTCTTTTACACTTATAAATTTTGTCTGCACTGTTTCTCAGCGACCAATGGTCGGATTTCAACGAAACTTTGCATGACTGATCAGTACCAAGTCTAGTTGTGCATATCTGACTGTGTCAAGCAGTTTCTAGGGGTATACATCACATTCAGTGATATTTCTTTTTCGTACTGTAAAACCATTATTTTTCATGAGGGATGAATTAACATTTATTTTGAGGTTGAAGTCTACTATGAAATATAATCTACTGCTTTTAATTAATCTCCCAATACAAACTAAGGGTATTCAGGCATCATATTTTGTAATCCACAAATTTACAACCTCACGTACAGTATTGGTAATATATTTGCAGATTGTAAATTTAAGAAATAAACTATGAAAACCTGTTGCATACCGGCTGTTATACAATGGTTTGGAGTTCTGACGCGTAGGAATTAACCACGAAGGTCGTAGGCCTGAGTGGTTATTAACAGTCACTGCATGGATTTTTTTCACTTTTCATGTAAGGCTTTGTCACAGAATGCAAAAAAAATATCATAAATATATGGAGGGTCCCCCTATTTTGGGGTTTGGTACAAACAAAAAGTTTCTACATCGTCTCGTTTCCCTAGCAACCGTCTTCAAAAAAGCGTATTCGTGAAAATCTTGAAATTTTCCATGGAGACACTAAAGTGGCTTCAGCTTAAATAAATGAAATTGTTGAGTTGATTTTTTTGGTGAGTGTTATAGTTCATATGTGTGTCATTAAATCTATAATATTTAGTTAGGGGTTCTTACATGTTCGCTTATTATGATTATTTTATCGTTTAACAGGCCGAATGACTTTACCAAACGAAATTACTGGGTGATTTATACGCTTGTGTTTTCAATAATGCGAAGGGCTCGTTTCATAAGAGTGTTTTTGGTCAACTTTCAAAGGTCTGAAGTTCACTCGCAAGAAGTCTCGAAATTATTTATTTCGACGCGCGCCTGTAATACGACGCTGAAAATTGCCTTTTTTGGTCTTTCCTGTGCTCAACGCACTTTGCGTTACAATACGCGCACCTGCCAACTTCCGTAACTAACCGGAAGCAGGAAGTATAAATCAGAGGCCGAGAAAGATTTTGCAGCGTGAAAATTCGAAATGTAACCTATTGCGAAGATGTCAAGCGAATGCTGCTCGTTTAAGTCATAGTTATGATAGAATTGAGTGTGACGGCGAACGTGCTCTGAAAAAAGACGACTTATTATTCAATTGTAGCAGTGATGTGACAACTGAACAACGAAACTTCAGTCTTCACCACTCATGCACTGTTCTGCGTGTTCACGTTGGAGAACATGAGGTTGAAAATGTTTACCATTTCAGGAGTTCCTATTCAAACAGGTGAGTATTTTACTAACAATCCTTTGTTATAAATGCAATTGGACAGTCGAGATGAATGTGGATATTGTCACTGTGCCTAACTGTCAGGGACCTTATGACCAAGGCCAGAGGGTAGAGGCGGTGATTTTCTTTTGCTAGTGTAGTGATTCTGGTATTCCGTTCCGTGTAAGGTACGGGAGGGTTTTATCTGGTTTTATCGTGTCCGGAATGCCCCGGGTTTCCCGTGTTTTGTTGAGATGAGTTGGCGTGGTGGTTCTCTTCTCGCTTGGCTGTCGGACAGTGCTTTCTCATGGTACCGCGGTAACCTTCCCTGGCAAAAATGATACCACGGTTACCAGTTATACCGTGCCACTCTAGTACATTGTACATGATGTATAGATATTGATCAGGGGGATAAACACGTGACCATAATTTGAAACAAGATGGCGGCATAGACGCGAATATTATCGTTTTGGAACTATTATTTCAAGGTGAGTACGGAATTTAAACATCTTACATATCCCATCATATGGTAATCAAAACGCGCTTTCCATCGGTGTATAGTATGCTTGTCTGGTATGTTTACTTTCTAAGAACATTAAGACCAAAGTTTCGAGTCGAGCACAAGAAGCCATGGTGTATTTCACGCTATTAATACATTTTAGTGTTTTTGTGACCAAATCGCACTTTTGTGGAGTATTTAAAGCAACTACTTACTAGAAATAGTTTACAATGTATGTCAGCACAAGTCATTGGCTCATATTTATCATATTTACAAGATTTATCAATTTCGAATGTGTTGGTGCATCCCACGCCGAATAAAACGATGGTGCATTTCACGTCCAATCCACAAACAAAGAATGGTGCATTTCACGCGGACATGTATTTTATTACAGAAATGAGTGTTATTTTCCCATATTAATTGTATTAAGCATGCATCCTGGCATCTCTTAGTCGTATCTTATGTACATTTTGTGCGCCGGAGATAACACTAGCCTTTGTGTACAAATAAAAATGACAATTAAATGCATTGCCGATGTCTTATTATGTTCGCTTTTGTGCATAATCACTTTAAAAAAGGACATTTACTTCCAGATTACACCTGAAACTAGCGTAAAGTGTACCGTGCAGTGTTTATTTTGTCATTTTTATTTATAAATAAACAGTGGGGGAAATTGCCCGATTGGCAATTATGATCGAAAAAATTGAAAAAATAGTTAATTTATTTATACCTTAGAAGACTAACCTTGGCATCAGATTATTTGACCAAGCGATAATCTGAACAAATGTTTCATATCACATTGTTTGTATCCAAGATCATACCGTTCAAATTTCCTTTGAAATGTCTTGATTCAGAGATATATAGCCTTAAAAACTGTCTAAATTCATTGTATTAACTTGTCCGCTTTGGCAACTTTCTATACTATTCAAAATATCTTTAGTTACCTGATCAGGAACGTGAACATAAATCTCAGAATATAGACAATGTAAAATAGTTCTGAACGGTAGGATTTTAGATAAACCTTTTGTGTTACGAAATCTGCAATCATATTGTCTTCATGTCAAATATCCATATGCACAGGTTAGATTTTCAAAAGTGGGCAATTCGATTGCACGATCAGACAATTTATGGAGCAAAATTTCCCGATCGGGCAAGTAGTTAAGGTAATCCCCGAATTTCCCTTTTTTCCTACACTGACAAAGGCTAATGTTGTCATGGGCATACTATACATGAATCGAACCCCTTGAACACATTTTTCTTGTAGGATGGTGCGTGAAAGAAGTTACGAAGACCTCGCCGCCGAAAATCTTGCTGCAGCACACCAGCGGTTAAAGACTTTTAGATCGTTTACTGATAATTGATTATACGACCTTGTCATACGAGGAATAATGAGAAATAAACAAATACAATATGACGATGCTTTCGTTTATTAAACACTACTTAACAATAAACAACACATATGCGTAACCACATATAAAATTTATCGATCAAAGGAAATAAAAACTTATAACATCGTCAAACTATTTTTCAAATTACCTCCCTTCGAATATGAGCATATTTACCGTTGCGTTTGTGATCAACTCTAAGCATAAATTGTTGATGTCTTCATTAAAAAACAATAACGTTCATTTTTCAGTGGGGGAAATGGACCGATCGGGTAATTCTGCGATTCCCCTAATTATTTGCCCGATCGGGAATTTCTGCTCGAAAAATGCCTGATCGGGGCAATAAAATAGTCAATTTAAACATACGGCCTCAGAAGAACTGACCTATGCATAAAGATATTTAACCAAGCGATAATATGAACACATGATTCATATCACAAAGAGTATATCTAAGATACTATCGTTCCAATTTCCCTTCAATTGTCTAGATTCTGAGATTTCTTTCCTAAAAATCTACCAATTTTGCTGGTCTAAATTCATTGGGTTTACTTGCCCGTTTTTTTGGCAACTTTCTTCTATTCAAAATATATTTTATTGCCGGATCGAGTAATTTAAATTGCCAAAATGAAGTGAAAAAAAATAATCTCGGAATCTAGACAATGGAAAATAATTATGAACGGTAGGATTTTAGATAAATGTTAAATCAGATCATCTCCATGTCAAACATCCTTATGTACAGGTTACATTTTTGAAACGGTGGGCGTTTCTATTGACCGACCAGGCAATTTTAGGAGCAAATTTCCGGATCGGACAAATTGTAGGCCTAAGGGGAATCCCTGAATTGCCTAATCGGACAATTTCCTCCACTGTTCAAATTGCATATAAATAATGTGATACCTTTATCATAAGGCACGTGTATATAGCAACAAAACGTGGGAACATTGTTATGAAACATAACATATTAGCACAAATCAGTCTCTGTGCAAACACGTTGTTATAGATTAAGTAGTATGACCATTCAAAAATTAAATGCATATTAAAATCGCAATATCTGTGCTTATTTATCGATACTTCTACATATAGTTTTGTGTTCTTGACATAATTTCACGTTAGTTAAATACTATATATGACTAATCAAACCACGACTTGACAAACCAGTTTTCCTGGACTGTATTCTTAACAGTACCAACTTAATAGTTTAAAATGAGCCAGGTTCTTTTCCACGGACACAAGCAACACGGATGAGGCGTCTGTGGCGTCTCTCGTGATCTCGAAGACCAGATATGCTTCTTAAGACCTTTCCAAACACGCTGTAGAGTCTTGCTGTTCTCATGTCTTCAATCATAGCTAAGCAATCATACCTAAGGAAATGGTATTGTTAGTTAGATAACGTATAATAGTGGTACGGGCTTATATTGCATATAAATGGTATAGAACAAGTACTAACACTGTTAGTACAGCAACATATTAAGGCACTCTTGAGTTTCAAAACATACTTTATTGTTGATCTGGTGTACAACATACCGGTGCAATCCATTTGCCATATCCACATAACAAACAAACAAACAATCTTAGACTAATACCTTTGTTCTAACAGAATAAAAAAAACACATTGCAAAAGGAACAAATTACATGTATGCGAAATTGTGGTGAATTATTATATGGGTATGTTAAAATAACGTGAAATGCACCATCGTTTTATTCAGCGTGGGATGCACAAATTCATGCAAAATTGATAAATCTCGTTAATATGATAAATATGAGCCAATGACTTGTGCTGACATACATTATAAACTATTTCTAGTAATTAGTTGCTTTAAATACTCCACAAAAGTGCGATTTGGTCACAAAAACACTAAAATTTATCAATAGCGTGAAATACACCATGGCTTCTTGTTCTCGACTCGAAACTTTGGTCTTAATGTTCTCAGAAAGTAAACATACCAGACAAGCGTATTATACACCAATGGAAAGCGCGTTTTGAGTACCATATGATGGGATATGTAAGATGTTTAAATTCCGTACTCACCTTGAAATAATAGTCCCAAAACGATAATATTCGCGTCTATGCCGCCATCTTGTTTCAAATTATGGTCACGTGTTTATCCCCCCTGATTGATTATAGATTCAACTTTTGAAAATAGCAGCTGCAATTTAACTTGAGATGTAAGTTGTAACCCATTTGAAAGTTTGTCAACTTAACCTTATCACCAAGAAAAGTATTTTGTGCAGGATTTTTAGTGATTTCATTATTTTAGCCATGAATAGATATTTCAAAATGAGAAATGATTATCGATCAACTAAAAAATATAATTTATTTATTGATATTGTTTCTATCAATGACAGCTCTACTGCTTTATAAATATAAAATTGTGTTTTATAATGATTACAGACTGGTGCCATTGTTACAGACTTGTATGTTAAAAGATCAGGACACTGGGCAACACTGACTGCATCTTAGAAGATTTAATAAAGAGTATTCAGAATCAATGAGGAACATGACAAGCATGTACCATCTTTTCCGGTTTAGAAGTCATGCAAGGATGCATTGAAGATATATGAAGAATGTTGATTGATGACCCTGATAATATGATGCTTGTGGCTCAGTATAGGTGGGTTCTGACTTCATTCAGCATAACATCATGATATTGTATAATGGATAATTGCTCTTTTCGGTGAACTTTGGGACCAAAGGCCTGCTTAATAACCTGTGTTTTCTAGACTTGTTTAAAAATTGTTGATCTCCAAAGACAACTCTTGACACATAATATACGGATTTCAACAAAACGTTGCATGACTTATCAATACCAAGTCTAGTTGTGCATATTGTATGCGTATATTTGTCGGATCAATTTTAAGGGAGTTATTGCCCTTTGTATATTTACACTTATAATTTCAATTTGTGTCTGCACCATTTCTAGGTAACCATTGTTTAGATTTCAATGAAACTTTGCACAACTTATCAGTGCCAATCCAGTTGTGTTGTTACACAAAGTTGAAAGATCTGATCAGTTTTGCTAATTATTGCCTTTAATGTATCAGAGGATAATTTATAGTGAGATTGAGCATGTTTTTTTCAAAAGCATTTTATTCTTTAAATTGAAATGTGTTGGGTACAGTAAGCATAGTATTATGATGCACTTTATTTACCATTGAAGTTAAACAAAAAATAAATATCAGTAAAGTGAACTTATTGAAGCATGACAGGAAATCTTGCTCGTTCACAAACAAAGTCAACATAACATTAAGAGTCAAAGTTTTTTGTTGGCGACATAATCAATAGTATAAGGAACAAACTCTTACAAAGAAATAATTATAAAACATATTTATGAACATGTATCATGCAAAACTTTTATGACCTTGCAAACCGAAAGTAGAAATATGGCAATATTTCTCGAATATCTTTTAAAGTATACATTTTTCAGTCAAAACGTTAATAAGAGTTTGTTCCCTGGAGTTATAATGTAAGCATGATATGAGTTTTGGCTCGTGACATTTGCCAATTTGACTGTTATGAACGAGTACTGAAAGACACATACATTCTTTGAAACATACTATTTTAAAAGGATGGCCCTTTTTAGCTCACCTGTCACAAAGTGACAAGGTGAGCTTTTGTGATCGCTCTTCGTCCGTCCGTCCGTTGACAATTGCTTGTGAACACACTATAGGTCACAAATTTAGCCTGATCAATATGAAACTTGATCACAATGATCATCTTCATACAATCTAGGTCAAGTTCGATATTGGGTCATCTGGGGTCAAAAACTAGGTCACTAGGCAAAATCAAAGGAAAACCTTGTGAACACATTAGAGGTCACAATTTGAGCCTAATCTTTATGAAACTTGATCACAATGATCATCTCTATAAAATCTAGGTCAAGTTCGATATTGGGTCATCTGGGGTTAAAAACTAGGTCACGAGGCCAAATCATTGAAAAAGCTTGTGAACACACTAGAGGTCGCAATTTGAGCCTAATCTTTATGAAACTTGGTCACAGTGATCATCTCAACAAAATCTAGGTCAAGTTCGATATTGGGTCATCTGAGGTCAAAAACTAGCTCACTAGGTCAAATTATAGAAAAACCTTGTTTTAAACCTTTCAACATGTAGTCTTCATGGTCACTAAACTCTGCTGTAACTCTCTATGCTCTATACATACAAGTAAACTTTCATCAACCAATGAAAATGTGTATCAGGTCTCACAGCAGTTTTGTAAAGGTCAAATATCAAAATATTCTAGTATTTAAAGCAGGGTGTGAATTGTAAGGGTTAAGTGGAAATCAAAGCGCTGTAGGGAGCGTAGACATTATCCTGAGGGTCGTGGGTTCAAACCCCACTGGAACCATAATTTTTATTTTTTTATTTTTATTTTTTTTGAGTGTTTAGGTATTGTTTTGTCTGTAAAGCATTTATTTGTACATTTTCCTGATGATCGTGGGTTCAACCCCCACTGGAACCATAATTTTTTTTTTTTTTTTTTTTTTTTTTAAGTGTTTAGGTATTGTTTTGTCTTTATAACATGTATTTGTACATTTTCCTGATGGTCGTGGGTTCAACCCCCACTGGAACCATAATTTTTTTTTTTTTTTTTTTTTTTTAAGTGTTTAGGTATTGTTTTGTCTTTAAAGCATGTACTTGTACATTTTCCTGATGGTCGTGGGTTCAACCCCCACTGGAACCATAATTTTTTTTTTTTTTTTTTTTTTTTTTGAGTGTTTAGGTATTGTTTTGTCTGTAAAGCATTTATTTGTACATTTTCCTGATGGTCGTGGGTTCAACCCCCACTGGAACCATAATTTTTTTTTATGCCCCCGTATCGATAGATCGGGAGGCATATAGTGATGCACCTGTCCGTCCGTCCGTCCGTCCGTCCGTCCGTTCGTCCGTTCGTCCGTCCGTCCTGGTTAACCCAAATTGACCGTTTCTTCTAGCATCATTATGGCTTGCTGCAAAGCTTCCAAACTTGCATGGATGTTGTATATGAACACCCTCCACACACCTGTATCACCGGACCCTTTTTGACCTTCACCTTGACCTAATTTTGGACTTAGACTTATTTATGGACAAGGCTTCCACAGGGGGCATAAGCGTTTATTGAACGCAGTCTTGTTTTTTTTTTTTTTAAGTGTTTAGGTATTGTTTTGTCTTTATAGCATGTATTTGTACAGTTATATGGAGGAAAAATATTCCAAAATATTTTGTTTAAAATATAGGTCAAATCATAGAAAAACCGTGTGTAGTCAGTCACCAGAGGTTACAATTTCAACCTAATCTTTATGAAACTTTGTCACAATGATCCTGTCAACAAAATATAGGCCAAGTTCGATTTTGGGTCATCTGGCATCAAAAACAAGGTCACAATGTCAATTGACATTTTCCTGAGGGTCGTGGGTTCAAACCCCACTGGAACCATAATTATTTTTTTAAGTGTTAAGGTATTGTTCTGTCTTTATAGCATGTATTTGTACAGTTATATGGAGGAAATATTTTGTTTAAATTATGGGTCTGATCAAAGAAAAACCCTGTGTAGTCACCAGAGGTTACAATTTCCACTTAATCTTTATGAAATTTGGTCCTAATAATCATCTCAACACAATCTAGGTTAAGTTTGATATTAATTAAGTCATCTGGGGTCAAACGCTAGGTCACATGGTCAAATCATACAAAAACTTGCAATAGAGGCTGAATTTCCTTAAATTTTATTCAGAAAATGTGTAGGATCACCATAGGGGTGTGCATGCACAAGTACGACAGGTGAGCGACCTAGGGCCCTTTGGGCCCTCTTGTTTAACGAGTTGTTGGTGTTATGTTACAGTGATAGTACACATACAATACAAGTCTGTCTGCTTGAGCCCTTTTATTTTCTCAAAAAGTCTGAATTAGTGTTTACCATACCCCTCCCACGTTTGTTTTCACCCCACATCCTTAAGCGAAACTTTGCAGGATTTATCAGTACCAGACCTAGATTAAGTTGGGGCGAAAAATAAAATATTGTTTGTTTCCCCTTCCCCAACGACTTGAACAAAAAGTCCCTTACCCTAAATATTTTGTAACCCTCTGAAAATTTGTTTTCTTTTTTATAAAAAAGTGTGGTACAAGAACAAACATTGATACTTAAAAAACATTTTCCAGAAAAGAAATTTTACCTACCTAATCCTTATTGGCCTGGATCGGGAAGGGGAAACAAACAATCATTTATTTTTGACCTGGTCATCATAATTTGAACCTAATTCAGGCGTAACTGTGCCAAGACCAGTATCTGAGGCTATTTATCACATTCATGTGATACTTATTGTTATTTTATTAATTAAATTTGAAAGATAGTGGTTACACAACATTGTTGGGCCAGTTAAATGATAGTGTCTATACTATAACAAGGTTCATACATGCCTTGAAAAGTCCTTGAATTTGGTTTAACCTTGAAAATTACTTGAATTTAGTGCTACCTTGAAAAAAGCCAAAATGGTAACTTGAATTTAACTGAAAACCCTTGAATTCAGCCTTGAAAAGTGTATGGATGTTGTCAAAATGGCACTTTTGATATCTGTGTAAAAAATGTAACAGAAACACACTTTTTCTCAAAAATCAGAATTACGTAAATGTTACCGTATTTAATAAATTCAGCACAATCAGGTTTTCTTCTGTATGACGTCACTATAAATATTGTATAAAATGGCATTTTCGTACAATTTAAATTAGGTAAATGATTGGAAAAATGCCTTTAAAATATCTATTCTACCTTGAAAAGTCCTTGAATTCTGGAACGAGAATTTTGTATGAAGCATGTATAACACATTGAGGAGCTAATCTAATGAACCTGAATTTTAATCAATTGTTTTGTTCTGATTGCTATCATATATTGAATAATGTTAGCATATTATATCATTGCAGATGCGATGTCCAACAGGTCTGACCTACTTGTTGAAGTGGAGGAAAAAAGAAGTTGATCACTAAGACACCTTCAGATAATGCATTGTTACTGTAGAACTCTTTAGTCCATTAGACCAAATACACTGGAGATAGACAATTAGATACATTTTATGTTGCTAGCTGTGATTTTTTTATTATTCCCCAGTTACCACAGTTAGGGGGACCGGTGTATATAGGAGTGATTTTGTTGACGTTCATGTTTTGTTTTCAATGACATAATGACTTCAGTATAAGTAAGAGTAAGTTGCTTTATAGGTTTTAGGTGTGATTACACATCTTGGGAGTGAAAGTGGGACAAGATGTGTCAATATCGCCTTTACTAAAAATATCGATTTCAGTTTTCAGTCAATAACTCCAGTTAGGACTGACAGATTATAATGAAACTTGCCGAAAAGATAGCTTGCATAAATGTACCATTTAGATTGAAAATTTATAAGGCAAGGGATATCAATTCAACTTATTTGCCTGTGAAGGTATGTAAATGAAACTTGGTAAACATACAGGTTGTGAGAAAGTGGGACAAGGTCACAAGTAACCACACATTGTTAAACTGGAAATATTAAGTCTGTTTCTGCTCATGTCAATGATTTGAGGTATTCCAAAAAAGTATGATAGTTATGTTCCTAGTCCATATCCTAGTGGTAGAATGTCCGCGTCAAGTTTGAGAGGTCCCGGTTTTGATCCTATGTTGCAACATACCAATGTTGATTGAAAATGGTACTGGTATGACTCCCTCGCTTGATATTAAGCATAGTTAGTTTCAGTATTTTCTGGTTCGCCTGGAGTCAGGAAATAATGTGACTAGGTATTCTCCATATCACTGATATACTGTAGACGTGTGGCACTTGGAACTTGGTCTGTGTGCCTGTAAGTTGGTAGACTAAATGGTTTCTGCCCAAGAAGTGCTAGGTCTAAGATCTTCCCACGTTAAAGTGACTATTTTTTTGCCTTGTGGGCTTACATGGTTTACAGACATCTATTGATAATTAATTAATTTTTGGATTGGTTTAAACTGTAAAAGCGTACTGTAAATCACTTTATATTTGTGTGATTTTTATTTTGCAAAACTCAGTAGCAGATTTATTCTGTAGATTTATGAATTTGCAGTTGAAGGTTCAATGATATGTTTCCATGTTTTAAAAGTATATTTTACACAGATTTATGAATTTGCTAGAATTTGGAAATGATAGTTGAGAGTAAAGACATAACAAATATTAGCTAACATACAGAACCTACTTGCCAATTATAGCAAAAATAAAAATTTCGCAAATATTAAAAGACGCACAGTACCCACTACATTGTTTTATTGGTGTTATTATAATATATTGCTATTCCAACCTTGCCTTGTACATCAATTTGAATATCATCATTTGTTTGAAAGTAAATATTGATTAAATCATAATTATTGTTAATGTTATAATTTTTAAAAGTGTGTTTTCCTTAAGTTGGTTATTATTGGTTGAAAGTAAAAAGCCAGTTTAAGTGTGTTTTAACAGCTAAAAGCTGTTTAAATTGGTTTAAACCAGTTTTTATTATAAAAAACACACTTTAAAATAACAAAAAAATAACTTATTGAAAAAAACACTTTTAGCCACTTTATAGAATTAAAACCCACTACAAACCCACTTAAGTGACAGGGGAGCTTTTGTGATCACTCTTCGTCCGTTCGTCCATCCATCAACAATTGCTCAAGTAGTCACAGTTTTGGCCTAATCATTGTGAAACTTGGTCACAATGATTATCTCAACAAAATCTAGTTCAAGTTTGATTTTGGGTCATATGGGGTCAAAAACTACATGTAGGTCACTATGTAAAATCATAGAAAAACACTGTGTAATCAGTAGAGGTCACAATTTTAGCCTTATCTTTATGAAACGTGGTCACAATGATCATCCCTACAAAATCTAGTTCTTGTTCGATATTGGGTCATCTGTGGTCAAAAACTAGGCCACTAGTTTAAATCATAGAAAAACCTTGTGTATAACAGTACACTAGAGGTAACAATGTTTGCCTGTCTGTCAATATGGGTTATCTGATGTTAATAACAAGGTCGTTGGTTAAAACATAATAAAAACATCATGCATTAGATGCTTCATTTACTTGATTCTTAGAAGTTGTAAACGATTTCTTAGGTCACCAGAGGGGCCTGCATGAACTAGTATGATAGGTGAGCGACCTAGGGCCTCTTGTTCCAGAGTATTCCATTGATAAAACCATGCTGGTAAGCTAAAAGACAAACTTATAGCACAGCGCGAATACCGAGGGGTTTAAACGTGGGTTTTGCTCACTTTTTGTGGAAGGGATGTGTCAAAAAATCGGTTGATTTTGCTTAGTTACCATGGCAACCATCCAAATAAGTCACATCAATAACTATTATTTTTGAGTAAGCATCTATCTGAACACTATTGTGTATTGATAACTAATTATCATAAAAAAGCCCCAAAACGAATGAGAAATGAAAGAAATGCGTAAAAATGGTATTGTTTACTGGGTAACCATGGAAACATAACTTGAAAATGGCAAAAAAATTACACTTAATGTATGTAGTACATTTTGATTATCCAATTCAATGGAACTGTAGCCATAATTCATTAACAATGACTCAATACTACACACTGTATGCCAAAATGGTCAAAAATAGCGATTTTTGCTAGTAACCATGGTAACCGCCTAACAACCAACCAGATTAAATTGACAAAATTAATCAAATGGACAATGTATGTAACATAAGATAACAATATGCACTTAATCTGTGTCCATTGACCAGAAAATCAAGTTTGATTGATGCTTTATGGTGTAAAACGTCCATAGCTATGGTCAATTTTGCTTGGTTACCATGGTAACCGTGTCTAAAATTGCAAAAAAATAATACACCAAATTACAGAAGGAAAATGTTTTCACAATGTGAGGTGAACTTAAGTGAATCTAATACATATTTCTGTGAATAAGTCTGTTTAATTCACTAAAATATAGTGAAATACTGAAAATTCCATTGATTTCGCTTGTTTGCCAAGGCAACCATATATGCATGGTTCATTTGTCTCAAAACTGTCGACCAAACTTTACAACTGTGAGTTTGCGATAATATTAGTGATGTACAAACCATACGAATCGATGCATTTTAATGTTGTGCTTTGAAATGTGTATGACATATTTTATCACAAAAATGAAAAGTATGAAAACCGTTGCCACGGTTACGGACTAATTTGGAAATAAATAATTGGCATAATTTCAGGAATCGCAGTCAAGGAGTCATGCTTCGAAATGACTATAGTGAATACATTGAAAGCCTTCCCATTATTTTGACTCTTTGTCTTAAAATCTGTAATAATTTGATGTTTAAGACAAGGCCTTACCCCACCCACCTTTGACAGGAAAAAATGGCATATTGCAAAGTTCTGACAAACTTTTAATTTGTTTTCATTATAAGAGATAGGTATGTTGTTTCCAAAATATAACACATTTTAATCGATAATTTCACATTTATGCAGGACAATATAGCGAAAAATGTGATTTTTTTGTCTGAAAAATAGACATTTTTAAGCCAAAGTATTATTTTCTGGTTTCCATAGCAACGGGACCACCAGAGAATCAAGGATGCACAAAAATCTTTGTTTAGCCCCCTGATATACTTTCATGCAAAGTTTCAAGTCAATCTGAGATATACCCTTAAATTGCCCTTATAGGAAATGTGAAAAAATCCATGCAGTGACTGTTAACAAGCATCAGAACCACAAACCATTCTATAACAGCCGGTATACAACAGTTTTCATAGTTTATTTCGATTCGAACATGATTTAAACCCGGAATGATATGTATGAATGATATCAGTGTATGATAGTTATGATGTGTATGAATGATATCAGTGTATGATATGTATAAATTATATCAGTGTATGATATGTATCATTGATATCAGTGTAGGATATGTATCAGTGTATGATATGTATCATTGATATCAGTGTATGATATGTATCAGTGATATCAGTGTATGATATGTATCATTGATATCAGTGTATGATATGTATCAGTGATATCAGTGTATGATATGTATCAGTGATATCAGTGTATGATATGTATCAGTGATATCAGTGTATGAATGATATCAGCGTATGATGTGTATCAGTGTATGATGTGAATCAGTGTATGATGTGCATCAGCGATATCAGTGTATGATATGTATGAATGATATCATTGTATGATATGTATGAATGATATCAGCTTATGATGTGTATCAGTGTATATGTATCAGTGTATGATATGTATCAGTGTATGATGTGTATGATATGTATCAGTGTATGATATGTATTAGTGTATGATATGTATCAGTGTATGATTGATATCAGTGTATGATATGTATCAGTGTATGATGTGTATGATATGTATCAGTGTATGATATGTATCAGTGTATGATGTGTATGATATGTATCAGTGTATGATATGTATTAGTGTATGATATGTATCAGTGTATGAATGATATCAGTGTATGATATGTATCAGTGTATGATGTGTATGATATGTATCAGTGTATGATATGTATCAGTGTATGAAATGTATCAGTGTATGATATGTATCTGTGTATGATATGTATTAGTGTATGATATGTATCAGTGTATGAATGATATCAGTGTATGATATGTATGCATGATATCAGTGTATGATGTGTATGGATGATGTCAGGTATGATATGTTTCAGTGCTATCAATGTATGATGTGTATTTTCCTTTCATGCATATCAAATTTATAGAATATTATAGATTATTACCAATTAATCCTGTGATATTTCTATGTACAGTTCCTTGTAAATATACCCTTTGTAGTATAAAGTTGGTTTATATTATTATATGATTATTGTTGTACAAGGTATGTTGCACTAATTGTACAATCAAACTTGTGTGGAAGACCTACTGCGAACAAAAACCACAATTTTATCTCTAATCAAACCATATTCAAGGATATATAAAACCTGTTGAAAGTGACCACATTTCAATGAAGACACTTGCTGTTAAAACAGATGGTCTTTACACGGGCTTGACTGTAAAGTTACTAAAATTTACAAAACTGCTATGTGCAGGGGGCTTAATGTCCCACTCCATATAAACCACATCACATAGAAAGGGCCGGTAAAGATAATCACAAGCATCAGGAAATACGGTTACCAGGTATAATTTCCAAAAATAATATGTAGATTACATTTTATTTTTACGATAATACATTTTGATTATTAGTTGTCTGTTACATAATGACTATCTTAAAGGGCCATTTTCTCGACTTGTAGATTTACACAATAAACAACAAAGAAAATGTCAGAATTGAACTACTTCAGCAGGGAAAAGTAACAGTAGGCAACAATTATTACATTCACACAAATTTGTATTTCAGGGAGAACCAATATTTATACATAAAGTTCACACACAATCGCTACTTCATGGTAGTCAAAATAATTTCCTGATGGTAACTTATCTTACATAAATACATATTGAAAGAAATAAATCTCATTGGTATTAAGAATACAAAGTACACTTCAAAGTCAATGCATTTAGGAATTTTAGGAAATTGAGGTATAACAATATCATAACCAACTGTCATTAGGTTAAAATATACCAAACAGGTGTTTTTCTAGATGAAGCACCAACTAACAATAACATATATCTAGTAAAGTTCCACTTATTAGAATAGTAAGAATACTCTAAATTTTATACTCTATACTGAGTAAGTTTTTGTCATGATCTGACATTTGTAAATCACAAAGCCATCCGATTTTACAGTAAACACATTTGGTATTAGACCTGTGTTCTTTAGAATTGTTTATTATGTATGGTTTCAACATGATATCTTATATATGGAATGTGGCAGTATTTAATTTACGCTTTTGATCATCAAATAAATGAGCCAAGATCTGAGAAAAGGGCCCTTATGACAATTTTTTGGAATTTTGTTTTTTGGCATTTTCTGTTGAAAAAATCTTACCTGTACACAATAAAAAAATATTTTTGTCAAAATTCCAAATATTCACAAAGTTATGACCTTCCAATGGAACCAATGACATGTATGTTTTTGTGCAAAAACGCACATCTCAACATGGACATATTTTTGTACTGTTTGTGTGCTATTGGCGTTATTTTTCATAAAGCCCATGGCTTTCACATGTACAATTAGCATTTCAGTCATAGTACTGGAATGAGCGCTTTTTAAAGACCCGAGAAAAAGTGCAGTGCACCGTATAGTATATATCACGTGTGCACCTGTAATCAATCATATTTAGTCTAGCGCTTGAATGAGCAAGACGTTCGTGCGACAATGTCGCGTGGTAATTTTTTGTTTTTGCGGCGAAATTACGACTTTCGTTGGCAGTTTACATTCGAGGAAGGTAATTGCGATGAATGTATTGTATTTTTCAATCGTTATGAGTTTTTTATCTTCCGTTATTATCCTTTATTGTTGAACTGAGAAGACTTTTTTGGGAACCGGAAGCTAGTTTGTAAAACAGCTTATGTCACGATAATGATTACTTTGGCAGAGTTTTGAGCCGGTTTTGTCCCATGTCTTCTATTTTCATTGCTAGTTTGTAATAGTAAACCATGGTTATTATAAAAATATGTCCTCTGGACAATTTTATAGACGAATTACGTCTTTGTGCATAGTATGTAGTACATGCTTTTCGGATGTTAAAATTCGGACAATTTTGTTCCGTTATCCGAGTGAACGCGTCTTAGGACGCCAATTATAATGCAATGACCTAGTCTTTTGATTAGAGGAAATGTTTATTTACATGCCAAAAGTGTTGGCTTTATAACATTAGTATGATATTGTCTGTGGGTAAGTTTTGAGTTTAACTGACTGTTAGGCAGTTATCAGTTTTAGATGAATTGTGACTGTATATGGGCTCTGTCTAACAGAGTTTTGTGAAAAGCCTGAGAGCACATGCTCATTTGATATGAAGGTTACGTTTTTGTACCTTTTATGAGAATATGAGAAATTAGCTTTATTAGCAGTTACAGAAAGTCACTTTGAGTCTGACACGGTTTATTTGATAATATAACAGTGTGTTATGAGTACATAACCTTAGATGGAGACCATTTGTATATCGGATATTTATTCAGAGATTATTACATGGGCAGTACTTATTTTATATTTAGAAAGGTACTAAGAGTGTTATATTTCATGACAAACTCAGTTTGCGTGTAATTAGTTGATAGTTGAGAAGAAGTTTCGTGATTTAGTAAGACCTGTTTTGAAGCATAACGTAGAGTTCTTTGACATTTGTCAGGGGAGAACGTGTTTGATGCGTGTTTATGCTATTTTCAGAATCCATATGAACAAGCATTTAGGTTGCTTTTTGTCTGCTATGGGTATGTTTATATATGAATTTATTAATTTGCATGCTTATGCAATCAAGATATATTTTATGTAAATTTAGATTGGTTATCCTATGAGATAAATCAATATTTGGTAGTTTGGATAGTTGCATTGAGTTGGAGTAATTCTAAGTTTTTGAAATCAGGTATAACGTATGGCACTGAGTTATTCTGACCAGAGACTTATGCAGTTTGTCATTTGCTTTTGTGGTGTGTCGTCAATCTATTAGATTTGACATAAGTGTGTATTTGGTTCTTTTTTGAATTAATATATTTTTGGTCATGGAACATGATTTTGGTATTTGAGGGAAGTTATATTTATATGACACTGTTTTTAAGTGACATGCAGGATGGATTAGCATGTTAATGATTATAATTATATTTTGATTTCGCTATGAGTCTGTCAAAGGCATCAAATAGTGAGTATTTGGTGTTGATTGAATAAGTATTTTGTGAGTTAAAAGGTTTCATTTGAATAGAGATATCAAGTTCATGTTTATGAATTGTTTTTAATGATTACTTTATTTATAGGGCAGTATTATGATGGCTTATATTTATATATGATACTGAATAACTCAGATGTTTGGTGGAGAATTGGTTACAAGAAGAATGATGTTCATTTTGATGAATTGGTACATTTGGATACAGGTTGAACTTATTTAGATGTATCTGCTTTAAGGTATTCATGTCATGAATTTTGGAAATATATGTTGCTATATTCTTAAATTTAGCCGTATATCAATTATACTTATGATATACTTGAAATGAGTGACTCAGTACGAATTACTTATAGACTTATTACCCAATGCTTTTTGCATTCTGAACATTATCACTGTAGCAACAAGTGTTGTGTATTTATGACCAATGAGAGTAAAAAATGTTTAGTTGTTTATATTCATTTATTTGTCATGTGATGATAGGATGTTGTCAGTCGTTAGTATAAAATCTACTATAATCTAGTATTTTTACTATAGTTCCTCTTGAGAAGGGATATATATATATTATGTAACCAGTATCCCTGGATATATGTTTATAAGTGAGACTGTTTTGGAGTATCATGTATTTATAAATACACTGGATATGTGTAGTTTTACGATGCATAATATTTTAACAGACTTATTTATGCACATCTACATGAGTAAATTTTTTCAGACCTTATGCCTGAACTTCAGGTTTTGGGTGTACCAAAGAGTATGTTTTGCTGTATTTTCCCAATATAATGGTCCTTTTCTGAGGATTTCAGGGTTTTCAGGATTTTTAACTTTCACCTATGCTTTAGTGATTATCAACTATAAACTTTACGGAGTGAAGCTGATATTTGAAAATGAGTGATTGATTATCAACTATAAACTTTACGGAGTGAAGCTGATATTTGAAAATGACTTTTACAGTAAAGTTAAGCAGGATTGTTTAGTCATTGTTCATAGTTGGAAAGGAAGGGTTGAATTTACATACATTTGTACTTCTGTTAAGCAACCTGGGAATTTGAATTAAAAGTTATTTTTTAGAAACCTATTGGTAATAGTTGTAAAATATTAACAACTTGTTTACTGTCTTAATGTAGTGTTGTTTTTACGGTTGTTTGTTTTATATGTGCTGCTAGTGTTAATTAGTTAACATGGATCCAGTTTAGCCTTTTGGAAGCGCTTATATGTTTGCTTTATTATATATGTTTCTTTGGAAACTCCCTAGCTTATTATACATGTTTATTGGGAAACTAGCTTTTTGTGTCCAGGAACATTTCAAGCATAGATAATATTTCATAGTTTCGGCTAATGGTAATGTATATATAGTGGTTGTTACTTTTTTATATGTAATTATATGAGTATTTGAGGTACTTTATTCTTTAAGTTTTTATTAAGAGTAATTATAGACGTATCTGTTACATTTCGAGGGTTGCCCGCAAAACTGTCGTAACTGCTTATTATTAAAGAAGGATGTACTGCAGTCTTGCAGGCAACCCTCGATTTGTGTGTTATTGTAATGGATTTTATTTCTTTTCGAAGAAACAGGGTTAGTGTTACCTGAGCGGAATTTGGTTTAGATATTGACTTTACTTATTTTAATGAGGAATTTAGGGATAATAATGGCCTTTGTCATTTATTAGTGGTATCTTTTATCATAGTCATTTAAGATGGTCATGATACGAATATGGCAGTATTATGTCTTTGCAGAATGATCTATTTATATATATTATATATGGAAAGTCTGTAACAGTACTATTATTTTCTTATATTCCTATAAAGGTTTTATTTACTTTAGTTTTATTATTTATATTACATATTACATGTATATCATGTTTTAATACGTGATTTTTTATTGTCAATGAATAGCACTTAAGCTGCATAGCAGTTTTCTTTACGGACCATATTGTATATTTTTATGATTTAAGAAAGGTTGGATGTCATTTCGTTAAGGATGTATTGGAGTGTTATAAGTTTATGATCTTGACATAAACTGGGCTTTGATAGAATTGTATTTGCCGTATACAAAGAGTGGTTATTGCTTGTGTCTTGTATATATGTTAAGAATAGAATTATAGGTGTTTATGTAATAGTTATTTATTAACCACTTTTTCAATTTGAAAACGATACTCTGATTCACTGATGGTCTGAAGTTGATGAACTATGTATTATATCATTTAAATTTAATTTATTATTTTGTTAAAATCTATAAGCTTTAGCTTTTGACAGTTAACAACTGGTTGTTGATTTGCAGGTTTAGAATGTTTATTGGAGGATTTCTGTATCGGCATTGTTCTTTTGAACTATCAAAGTGTTATAAGGTTCATTTTTTGTTACTTAATATTTTTAATGGTGTTTGTTTGGTTGAGGAATCCTTTTTTCAAGTCACCTCATGAGTTCATGTTTAAATTTAGTTTGGTATTTTCAAGTTTATATAAAGTATTTTCCTTTGAGATATATTTGAATTTCAATTATTGACATAATAGAGGTTTTATTACCTGTGGAGAAGTATTCTAACTCTATGATGGTATTAATATATATTGTTCATGTATATATTATTGTTACTCTTGATTTACATGGTGTCTAGTCTGTTTTACATTATTGTATTACACTTTTATTTTTAAGAGGGTTTTGTTTTAATGGCAATATGTTTTGTTGCCCTACTTTGAAGATGCTAATTGTACATGTGAAAGCCATAGGCTTTATGAAAAATAATGTTCCCTCATCCAAGCTTTAGTGCAGGATGAGGGTCATTATTGGAATAAAGCCGGAGGCTGAGCATGTACATACCCTCCCTTTGTGTCAGATTATCATTATATTTAAAGTGCATATTTGTATGCATACAGGTATATTTATTTTATGATGTAATGTTATAATTTGTGTTGTGGTATTATGTGTTTCTTTCAGCCTTTTATGCTTTGCCCTCCCTAGTACATGCTTATCACTTAGATTAGAGATTAGCCTATTGTTTAGGGCGACACAACTTTGGCTTTGAATTATGATTGATTACAGGTGCACACGTGATATATACTATACGGTGCACTGCACTTTTTCTCGGGTCTTTAAAAAGCGCTCATTCCAGTACTATGACTGAAATGCTAATTGTACATGCTCAGCCTCCGGCTTTATTCCAATAATGACCCTCATCCTGCACTAAAGCTTGGATGAGGGAACATTTTCCCCACAATCGTTCACCTGCTACGAATCAACTTATCATTTGAATAATGGTACTAATTTGTGAGGCGTAACATTTCTGTGTAAATATTTAACGCTTTAATTTTATTTTTGTTGCCATAGCAACCATTTCTTCAACGACTAAAATATATCAAATTATCTTGTGTAAAGAACAGCGGTTTTCGTTAAACTCCTCGTAGTATTATATATTACTCATTTCTAGTTCAGTAGGGGAGACCACCGTGGTTTAATTCCAGATTCGTACTAAGACTGTTCGTACCAGAAAGTAACATAATAACGATTTGTCTATTATGCTAATATTCGATTAAATAGTGCATGGCGAGTCAAGATTTATGTTTTCATAGTGTGATCGCATCATAAAACACTTCTATTAATTTGATATTAGTCCGTAAAACACGTTGAAACTTTATACTTTTGTCATACTCATGTAGACGCTCATTAAATATAGCAAAACAAGGCGCTTATTAAACATTTGGCGATGATTACTGAAATACGCCGACTAGATATATGACGTCACAGAATAAGCTTATATAAGGCGGTAATCGACTGAAATTCGTCATTCGTATGCTCACCGATCTCGGAGAGGGAACGCAGTAGTTACTTGCAGTAGATAGTTTTAGATTAATTGTAATTCTGCTACGCGACTGTTGAACTTGGGTTGTTCGGTTAGTTAGATAGTAGTTTGTAGGTAGTTGAAGCCTGTTGATAGGAGCTTGGTGATACCTCTATATACGGAATCGTCCTACTCGCAAGGGTGCTCGATTGGGCATAGTTGGTATTGCTGAGTTTTAGATAGTTGATAGCGTAGTCTGTTGAAACTTCGTGAAGTGCCGCTATATGCGGAATCGTCCAACTCGCAAGGGTGCTCGATTGGGCATAGATGGTACTGCTGGGTTTTGGTTAGTCTAGTTGAGGTTGGTTGTGTTGTCTTGGTTCGAACTTGGTGATACCTCTATATACGGAATCGTCCAACTCGCAAGGGTGCTCGATTGAGCATAGTTGGTATTGCCGAGTTTTTAGTTAGTTGATATTAGTCTGGCTGAAGCTTCGTGTGGTGCCGCTATATACAGAATCGTCCTACTTGCAAGGGTGCTCGATTGGGCATAGATGGTACTGCTGGGTTTCGGTTAGACTAGTTAGCTTGTGAAAGTTGATTATATTGGTAGAACGAAGTGATAATTCTGTTGGACCAGCGTTTTGCTCTTGCTGTCTGCGTAGTTAGAATAACGTGACGTCTGAGAAGCAGCATAGACAGTTCGTCTTTTGTGGGTGTTTGGGGTAGCGTGTTTCTAGTGGTTGGGACTACAGTGGATATTGTTTGTCTGGTTAGGTGGATAGGGCGAACTACTGTTAGTGGTAGCTGGAAACGTTACAAGGTCCCACAAGGTGTCTCGTTGTTCAAAGCTGAGTCACACGTGAGCCTGTGTTAGGTTCTCGGAGGTTGTTCTACTGTTTGAAGTTGTATTGTTGAGCTACGCGGCTGTGTCTGGAGAATCTGTTTGCTGATTCTGTTATATTTGGTATACATCACGGTACGTTTGAACTATTCTAAAGTTGACTTGTTCAAAACTCTCTATCTTTCACTCTTAGCTCAAAGACATATGTTTGGCTAGGTTATAGATCCCACTTGTATATACATGTAGGTGATTCTGTGTATATATTTGAATGAATTAGGTGTGTTGCTGTTTGTCGAATTACGTTTGTTGTGAATGCTAGTAGTTGAAACTAGTGTTACATTTGTTTACTGCTATTTATCATAAAAATATTACCAATGCCATATATGGACTTTATATTAATAAAGTCTATGACTAGATTTTTATTTATTTTGAAATGGTTTTGCTTCTGTTTCAATACCATGGCAACCAATTATTTTGAATTACTAGTACTCAAATATGACGTGATACTAATGTGTATTTACCGTTAGCGTTTTATTTACATGTAGTCATATTGAAAGAATAACAAATACATGCTATGCATAGTTGGATTTTTAAATTGGATATATCTTATTGCTGTTGTCATAGCAACGATTAGTTCTAATTACAGTACTCAATTTAACAATACTCTGCATTTATATACGTTAAGTCATAAATATTTTAGAATTGCTCAAAATAGTTTGATTTTTGGTGCAATTAGTGATGGGAAAGCTTAAATCAGGTAGTGTTAGGTGTCACATAGACTAGAATGGATTTACTTGGTAGTATTAAGTACTACCCATGGAACAAGAAATGGCTTTAAAGTTAGGCATGATTACTACACCGGGCCTTGAATGGATTTACTGTATATATAGGGTATCGGGCGGCTAAACTGTCAATACCGCCTGGTATAGTTGTTTCGAGCAGCATTAAGTTACGCCATACACCATAGGTTTATTACCCCAAGCTGTGATCCGGATGTTATCTAGCTAGACAGACTCTTATCTGCAAACATTTTCTATTGTGAAAGAATAGAAGTTTGATATCCTAAGACAGGGGCATAGCTATACACTCGCACGTACGCACATACGTAATATTAATTTGAAAAAGCCGATATATATAAATATGGCCAAACATGTCAAAAGCTTAGGGTGTTAGTGCTTTAAATTCAATTTATTATTTAACGTCAGATTCCCAACACGAAATTCTACTGATTCCGAAAAGACAACATGAGCATGTCACAGTAACTATTTATTAAATAACAATGGCATCACAGTTAACCTTTAGAAAAACACACTTTTAAATATTGACTTCTACAATGCATGATGTACATTTTTGTAATACAATTCTTCACAATCAGGATAAAATGTTTTGATATTTTTAACAAAAATGTACAACAATTGACTATAACTAACCAATTACAGTGGAACCCCGCTAATCCGGACCCCTCCAATCCGGATTTCCCTCTAATCCGGGCGGATCTGTTGGTCCCGAATATTCTTATTCATGTTTTAATACGTTTTTACCCCTCGGATCCGGAACCCCTCCACTCCGGACACCGGACAAAATTACGATGATTTATCATATATTTGCTCTAAAATTGACCCCTCGGATCCGGACAATCGATTTGAACATTGCCCAGGCCAATGTTTTGACAGGTGTCAATGTGTTGTATATTCGCGTCATTGTATATGCAATTAAAATAGTCCGATCAATTAACGGTTGTAACATCAACAATACGCAGTGTCGGTGTGTACGTTTTATCGACACGGGTGTGAAAATCACAATTTGGGACAATTAAATATTTTAAAAGCGCTAATTGACAGCGTTTATTGGCCTACTCAATTAATTTAAAGACTATTGCTGCGTTGTTTTGTCTATACGGAGGTAAGTTGAATCAAATACAGGTCCCCTTAATTTTGAGAAGGTCGTTATCGACATCAAAGGAAAACAAATTCGGACGTTCTCAGTTTGGATAAATCTACGAGTAAATGCAATAAAAATCTCTCTCTTTTTTTGGTTTTCATATTCATAGCTTTATTTAAGGGATGGACTTGTGAAGTGTTTTTTGTCTATTCAGATAGATTCTGTTCACATTTTGTAATCCGTTTTATTTATAAACACATTAACAACATGGTTAAGATATCAACAAGTCACCCAGAAAAGCTGAGTTCAATCCTGGCCTAAGATTAATATACAAGTATCTAAAAATAGAAACCCCTCTAATCCAGACACCTCTCTAATCCGGACTTTTTGTCTGGTCCGGACGAGTCCGGATTAGAGGGGTTCCACTGTACAGTGCTTTTAATAAAAAATAAAATGTTTAATGGTTTTGTGATCTGCCGATTACAAATAATCCTCATTTTTTGTTTATTTTTTAACATGTTGTACCCCAAAAATATCTGAATTTCTTGATTGTCTGACACTACAGTTTTTGATGATGTAAACTTACAGTCAGTATGTACATATCACAATGCTTCATTTTCAAATAAAGTTATTAACAACATTAAAGTAAGCAAATTTCAAGAATAAGGGTTTTCGTTTATGTTTTTAAGGTTGTTACCCCAATATCTCATTTACACGAGATACTATAAAATTGTTACTACTAACATATTGCAGTAAATTATTAACAAATACTCTGATTAATGACATTGTGGTCCGGCGATTCCAAAAATCCTCACTTTTGTTTATATTTCATTATGTTTTACCTCAAAATATAACTCAAGATGCACAAGATTTTAACCCAAAATTTAAATATCTTAAGCGAAAAAACAACATGTGCCTATCAAAGTGATTTATTATCAAAAAACATTAATAATGGCATTGCTGTAAACCGAAAATATATCATGATGCACAACATTTTGACACCAGATTATTAATATCTTAAGCGAAAAGACAACATGTGCCTATCATAGAGATTTCTTATCAAAAAACATGAATAATGGCATTGCTGTAAACAGATTCCAAAAATCACTATTTTAGTTTCTATTTTGTAAGATTTACCCCAAAATATCGCATTACAACTTAAAGCTAACATAATCTTACAATATATTATACTATAAGTAAATAAAATCAGATTGCAATGATTTTTGATATAATACGATTATAAATGACATTGTAGTCCGCCGATTCCAAAAATCCTCACTTTTGTTTATATTTTGTTAAGTTTTACCCCAAAAATAACTCAAGATGCACAACATTTTGACACCAGATTATTAATATCTTAAGCGAAAAGACAACATGTGCCTATCATAGTGATTTCTAATAAAAAAACATGAATAATGGCATTGCTGTAACAGATTCCAAAAATTACTATTTTAGTTTCGATTTTGTATGATTTTACCCCAAAAGATCGTATATTGAACAAAAGCTTATAAAATCTTATGATACATTATACTATAATTTGCTACAGTCATATTGCAATGATTTTTGATAAAATACGATTATAAATTACATTGTGGACGGCTGATTCCAAAAATCCTCACTTTTGTTTATATTTTGTTATGTTTAACCCAAAAATTACAGACCTTACATGTTAATATGGAACTCCATATTGAGCAAGTTTCAAGGCAACAGTTACGAGACGGGATTCAACATTAAACATTTGTGTGCATTTTTTTGCCCTGTACTGAAATGCACAGAAAATGATGACGTAACTTTAAACTGCATTTTCTCAATTTCATGTCAATGTCATTAAGGGCCCTTTTCTCAGATCGCGGCTTAAATATATTTGAATCACTAATTCTGTATTTGTTGTTCCTCTTCGAAGACGTGATGGCTTAAATCCTGTGTACTGTACGAATGCATTCTGGAAACTTGTCTCTGATTTTCCAGACGCAGCATGAAGGAAATATACGTCTGTTGCCACTTGTAAGACAACCAAATAAATGTCCACAAACTATATTGTCAGAAGGCAGTGTGTCCGTTGGCTGCCATGTGGTCATGTTCATCATCATAAACCTAAATATTCCAACGAAGCAGCCTTGCAAGTGCCAACATGGCCTCGTCAAGAATGAGTAATGGAAAATCCTGAAAATAACAAGAAATGAAGAATGATGATCAATTTAAATCAGTAACAGTTAATTGGCACTTCTGAATTATAAGAAACTTGGATGATGTTAGTATACACTATAGAGGATACACTACTGATCGGACCATGTCATGAAATAAAGCTTATTAACCATCACTCTTGTGACCAGTCAAAGGCAATCGCATAATATGTTGTTCAAATCAAGCAAGTAGAACTCTTGCGTCTACATAAAACTAAGCATCCTTATTGTATGGGATAAAGGACATGCTGGAAAGTTTTTATTTCTTGACATTCTTTGAAAACTGTTGTCGAAAGCTACCCCTCTGCAAGTCATAGAAAACACTCAAAAAAGTGTATTTAATACGCATTTAACGCGCATTTAATCTGCATTTAATCCGTATTAAACGCGGCGGTATTGGCACTGTATTTTTTCTGCATTTTATTTACCGAATGTATTAAATGTAAATAAAATGCGGATTAAATGCACTTATTTTCCTCGAAAAATGCACTTACAGTGTATTTTTTCTGCATTTAATGCACTTCATCTTAAAAAAGTGCACTTTAACCGTATTTTTCTAGTGAATTAATACGCTCAAGTGCATTTTTCTTTTGAAAAAAAAATGCACTTCTGCCTCCAGTGTACTAAAAGCGTATTTTAAGTGCATTAATTCACTTAAGCGCATTTTTCTTCTGAAAAAAATGCACTTCTGCCTAGTGTACTAAAAGCGTATTTTTCTAGTGCATTAATACGCTTAAGCGCATTTCTTCTGAAAAAAATTCACTTCTGCCTTCAGTGTACTAAAAGCGTATTTTTCTAGTGCATTAATACGCTTAAGCGCACTTTCTTCTGAAAAAAATTCACTTCTGCCTTCAGTGTACTAAAAGCGTATTTTTCTAGTGCATTAATACGCTAAAGCGCACTTTTCTTCTGAAAAAAATGCACTTCTGCCTTCAGTGTACTAAAAGCGTATTTTTCTAGTGCATTAATACGCTTAAGCGCACTTTTCTTCTGAAAAATGCACTTCTCCCTTCAGTGTACTAAAAGCGTATTTTTCTAGTGCATTAATACACTGAAGTGTATCTTTTTCCTTAAAAGGAAAATTCTGGTCATTTCAGTGGCCATAACTCTAGAACTAGTGAACAGAATTGTCGAGCATGGACTGATGCTAGTGGGGACAGACAGCCAATGTATGATCCCAAAAGTAGAGCTTAATCATGTATGCATTTTTACTAGATTTTGTGGAGATGATGTGAACAAGTTTCATATAAAGGCTAAAAAATTGCTACACAAACAAATGTGGATGGACGGAGAGTGATCACAAAATCTTACCTAGTCACTTTGTGACAGGTGAGCTAAAAACTTTTCTTTACACTGTGTTAAGCAAGTAACTGTAAGAACATAAAAATAAACACGAATCTCTTTCTACTGCATTGTAATTGCTATAAATTTAGAATTCAAATTTGAACATATAAAAAAGATAAATTTACATATAAATAACCATATAAAAGTTCTGTCACAGTTAGAGTACCTGTCACTTTTTTCAATCATTCACACACTTGAGTTCATTCATTATTTCAGGTACTCTGCCATGACATCCTGAAATTCATGATTTATGTCACACAACAATGATACAAATTGAACAAAAAATATCACTGAATGTGATGAATACCCCAGATACTGCTTGACATTGTCACTCCAATGTTCTCTGACAATATGTACAACAAGACTTTGTAATAATGATAAGTAATGCAAACTGTCATTGAAATCCAACCAATGGTTACAGAGGGAAAGTACAGACAAAAGCTATCAGTGTAAAAAAACAAACGGCTATAACTCCCTTAAAATTGATCCGACAAACAAGTGCTGATGATATGCACAACTAGACTAGGTATTGATCATTCACACAAAGGTTTGTTGAAATCAGACCAATGGTTACAAAGAAATAGCGCAAACAACTATTACAAGTGCACAAAAATAAAGGGGCATAACTTCCTTAAAATTGATCCTACCAGCATGTGCAGATGATGTACTCAACTAGACTAGGTACTGTTTGGTCATGCAAAGTTTTGTTAAAATTCGACCTATGGTTACCTATGGTTACAGAGAAATACTGCGGACAAAATTTATAAGTGCAATAAAATAAAGGACCATAACAAAATTTATCTGACCAGTGTTAGCTGACGATATGCACAACTTGACTTGGTGCTGATCATTAATGCCAATTTTTTGTTAAAAGGCGACAAATGGTTATAGAGAAATAGTGCAGACAAAATTTATATGCGCAAAACACTAAAGGGCCATAACTCCCTTAAAATTGATACAACCAGTGTGTGCCGACGATATGCACAACAAGACTTGGTACTGATCAGTCATGCAATGTTTTGATGGAATCCAACCAATGGTTACAGAGAAATAGCTCGGACAAAATTTGCACGGACCTACCAACCAACCTCATGCATGACTCCCATATAGCCCCCATATACTATTTGTATCTGGGGGTATATAGTCAAGTATGATTCTGTACATCAATCTACGGCGATTCCATTCAGAATTTCTTCTACATGGTCTTTCATTTTCTAAGGCGAGTCTATTCAGGATTTCTGCTACATGTGGTTCTTCCGGTCTTTCAATTAAATTAATGGTTACTCCGGGTGATTGACAAAGTGGACCAAGTGTCGGCATCCTCAAGGACTTCATCTAAAAATGATAAAAGAAATTTTAAGCTTGCCATTAAAACAGAAAACTCATTCTTTTAACTAGATACTTTGAAATCAGAGGCTAGCAGCTTAGTTGAACCAGTTTATAACAACTGGACATAGTCCAAAAATTGGGCATAGCTTTTGCACTAGCTGCTGCCCAGTGCTGGGCAGCTAAATATGGTTTTCCTATAAATATCACATTATGGTGCAGTTGACAATTGATTTACTGATTCCCTTTAATACAAGACAAAGTTGAAACAAGTTCGTGCATTTTTCGCCCTCGGGTACGAATTTATTGAGGACGAAATTTTCGCCCTCGGGTACGAAATTATTGGGGATGAAAAACTCCGAAACAGAAAATGATTCTACTGCCAGTCAATTATTTAAAGTCTCCAAAACGAGTAATTAAATGATAGCAGGTGATAAAATAAGTGTTTCTATTTCATTAATTCTAAATTTCAATACGTTTTTTCGCCGATGTTTCGTATCATGAATGACGAAAATCCGCGGGGATTTCGTAATTTGTCATTTTCATACGAGCTCAAAATCGACGAATTCGGTCATTACAAGCTATCTTTGTTAATATAAAGTACATATTTAATAAAATAAACTCCTTACCTGTACATTTCTGTCGAAGTCTAGATTTATTCATTCATTTTTAACGCAGATCGATTGATTTTTTCGTGCGTTGATATTTGTTTATTGATCGTTGTAAACAATATGGCGGGTCGAGGGTCAAACTTAAAGTAGTTCATTTTCATCCGCACATGCGATGCTCTTCCCGACGGCGTAGAATTATGATTTTTATATTGTAAAATAATTGTTAGAATATTTTAATCAGAAAATTAAATTAAATTTGTGATTTTGCAAAAAAATATTAGAAATAATACCGATTTTGGCGGACTATATTTCGTATTTCGGGTAGTGAGGAGGTTACTAGTATTCAAATTATATAAAACACCTTCGGAAAGCTCAGCCAATGAGCTGTCTTATGATGCGTGATTCATGAATGTTACATTGATGTTAGTAGTAAATAAACACACACATTACCATGATACTTATTGGCCAATTAGCGTGAAATTGACCATTCAATTCAACCTTACATTGTCTCATGCATCTTGCATTGCATAATTGATGTTTATAAAATTATTTTTATGGTTAGCAAAATCACGGATATACACAGAATGTATTTCCGTGGCAAAATAATTGTATTATGCCCCTCCCCATCTTTGATGAGGGTGCTCTTGCACCTGTCGGTCCGTCGTATAAAATGATTTCCGTGCAATAACACAAGAACACTTTAGCCTAGGCTCGTCAAATTTTACATGGAGGTTGGTCATCAACAGTAGATGGTCCCTGTTGATTTTGAGGTCAGTAGATCAAAGGTCAAGGTCACTGTGACCTTTACCATTTCTGACAATTCAAATGTTTTCCGTTGAATAACTAAAGAACGCTTTGCCCTATGATCTTCAAACTTTACATGGTGGTTGGTCATCAACAGTAGATGACCCCTATTGAATTTGAGGTCAATAGGTCAAAGTTCAAGGTCACTGTGACCATTTTCAAATGGTTTCCATTCAATAACTCAAGAACACTTTCGCCTAGGATCTTCAAACTTAACATGGATAGAGGATGGTCATCGACAGTAGGTGACTCCTATTGACTTTGAGGTCAGTATGTCAAAGTTACTGTGAACTTCAGTATTTCTGACTATTCAAATGGTTTCTGTTCCATAACTCTAGAACGGTTTCGCCTAGGATCTTCAAACTTTACATCATACGTAACATGCCCCCTATTGATTGTGAGGTCAAAGGTCAACTCAAGGACCCATAGCCATGGTCAAACAGCAAATTTATGGCCCTTTGCCATGGTCAAACAGCAGAGTTATGGCCCTTTGACATGGTTAAAAAGCATGTGAGGACAGTTTCATAAAAACATAACCTCTTGAATCAAAAAGATACACTTAATCTACAAAAGATGCACTTAAAATACACTCTTGTAAAAAGTGTACTTCTTGAATCAAAAAGATACACTCTACCTGCAAAAGATGCACTATAAATACGCTTCTTTGTAAAAAGTGCACTTCTTGAATTAAAAATACGCTTAAAATGCACTTGTTTCAGTAAAAGATACAGAAAAAATGCACTTCTATGCTAAAGATGCAGGAAAAATGCACTTGAGTGCACTCTTTTAGAGAAAAATGCACAATAAATACGCTTATTTAGAAAAGGCGCAGAAAAAATACGCTTTTTAAGTGCATTTTGGTAAAAAGTGCATTTTTTTTCGAGAAGGGTAACTGTAGGGGGCATGTCTAGTTGAAACGTCAAATTTTTTCAAACACTAGGTTTTTGTTCGGTTTCCAGACATTTTCCCGAGTGGTACACCTCAGAATTGAAGGTGGCCGGTTCAATTCCAGGCTGCCTTAAGGTGAAATAGACCCTTTTCGGGAAAAATCGTTTGTAACTCGGATCTTGATGAAATTTCGCACAAATATAGAATCAAATGTTGGCTTTCTGTTTTGGGAGGTTTTAGGGAGAAATATCACGTTCCGAGTGATAAATAGCGCCACCTAGCGGGACGTATTTTTTGCAGGATTTTCTACGTTTTTGCTCATATTTTGTGGTCAATACTTACGCTATGAAAACGAGAAAAATATATTCGTGTAGGGAAATGAATGCTGTGTCATATGGTGCGATTTATAGAAAGAAATATTGAATATGATATACAAAACGCTTTAACTACTGCGTCGCACGCTAAGCAGTGACGGCGTCAAACACGCAACATTTCTTTCATTCGTACGCACATAGAAAGAAAACGGGACGGTCAAAGTTTTTTAAATTTTCGTAAGATATTATTTAATATATCTTCTTCGATTTAGTGAAATAAAAAAAGGTGTGTTCTCGAGACCATTTTCGCGCTATTTTCAATCTAAGATATTTAGTCGGAGTAAAAATAAGCAACGTTAACGTTATAACGTTGAGTTTTGATGACGTTAAAATCGTCCCTTTTCTTTGCTTTGCGAAAAAGCAGGACGGTCAAAATTGTTTTAATTTTCATATGATTTGCTATAAAGTATTTTCTTTAATTAAGTGCAATTAAATTGGGCGTTTGCCCAGTCCATTTTCCCGCAATGTTCAATTTACGTAGTAAAGTCGGACTAAAAGTACGCAACGTTAACGTTAGAACGCTGAGTTTTGATGACGTTAAAGTCGCTCCTTTTTATTCCTTAGGGAAAAAGCAGGACAGTCAAAATTGTTTTAATTTCCATATGATTTGATATAAAGTATTTTCGTTATGTAGTGGAATAAAATTTGGGTTTTGTCGGATCCGTTTAAACGCTATTTCCATTTTAAGTTATCAGGTTGGACTAAAAGTACTCTACTTAAACGTTTAAGTTTTGACGTACCTGTTTTAGATCAAATGTGAATAATTCCGCTCCTTAGCATGCAAAATTTAGTTGCGCTGGTATGAGTTCATTTTGGAGTGATTTGTAGATTACAGTTGATGCTATAGCGATGATTGGTGCTCAAGGGTGAAAGATACTATTTTAAAGTCTATTTTTTGACATGCGCCAATTCTGAAAACTGTACACCCCCTCCGCCGCGATATTAAGCCGTAAGTGGGCTGTTATACTCCACATGACCACATAACATTAGGTTTTGGTCCTCCAAGATACCAATTTATACACAGGTCTGTGTAAAGTGATGCATTGTGGATGTTCTTGCTTTGAGGAACTAAGCAGAAAGTACAGAGATCATCGCGGGACATTTCGATCCATACGCATGAGTACGTCCATCGTAGGATATTACGTTCAATCAAACTAGTATGCAATGTTATTAATTATTATACCATAATTATAATCTCCCTTTTTATGCGACTCACGCGTTCAAAAGTATTTTACATACAGTTTTGCACCCACAAGGGCACAGATGTATCACCGAAGTGAGAGAGATACATTAGTTACACTCATGCCCGGTGCTGCAGGAGTGCATAGCTCTTATTTCGAATAGACAGCTTGTTCTTTAATGTGTCCTGTATATAGCACCGATACACAGCTTCTTTACAACTTTAACCAGATACAAAAAATGTACTTTACAGTCCACACAGTCAGATATGTCGGGAAATACTACGAATAAAGTTACAGAAATATCCAATTCCCACGCCGCTTGATTGACAGGACAATGCGTTATCGCTGAGCTATCACTGCTGATTGAAATACAAATGTACTAGTAATCGAGATTGAATTTTTCTTGGTGCGATGTCTGACTTTGGGGGCAATCTTATGCATTTACTCCAGTATTCTAATTTAAGTTGTTTCCTGTTCTAAAATATGCATCGCAGATATTTTGAAATAATAACCAGGCGACAAACTACTGATGGTGTTCGTGTGCTCGTTTTGCATGTTATTACACAATTATAAACGATATACAGTCAGTCGCAAAAGAAAGTATACATTGTGCATAAATGAAATTATATCGCCGGGGTTTACAGAAACAGTCATAGTGTTAATATTTACTAAATAGTATGTTTATCTGACATTTTAAGACCAAGCGACAACATGTCTACAATACAATACTGCACAAACAGAGTCATAGCTTCGGAACTTGAAAAATCAAATTCACACAAATGGTCATACACTTAAGACCTGCCGTCCACTAGGACCCCGAAGGGTTCCCGAAGGCTAAATTTGCCTAATCGGGATGGTTCGGCATGTCTTCGGGACGTTCTGGAACCCTTCCGTGTCGTTCCTGTACGCTTCGGGAAGCCTTCCGGACACTTCGGGACCGAAAAATCTTCGGCATCCAAATTTTAAAAGTTTTAAGATTTGGACGCCGAAGGTCTTGTTCGGGAAGGCTTCGGGAGTGCTTCGGTGTAATCGGAAACCCATCGGCAACAGTTCGGGGTGTTCGGGAATCCATCGTCATCCACTCGGCACCTTCGGGAAGCCTTCTGCGAGGCTTCGTAATCATTTTATCCATCCCGAGCGGTTCCCGAAGGAAGCTGAAGCAATGCCGAAAGCTAGCCGAATATGACGAAGGGATGAGTTATACACACGGAAGATATGCCGATCATGTTAAGACACACGCCGAATAGTTGCCGAAGGCGCCGATTGTGAACGGAAGGGAGGCCGTGTCGAAGCAGTATATCCCGAACTATACAAGAGCGACTGCGGAAGCGATGAGGTTAGTTTGCCGATAGTTTTTTTATCTTGAATATATCGTTTTCATCATTGTCCTACAAACCAAGAACAGGCTACCAAATATGGTTGCGTCAGCCCCTATAGAAAACTATGACACAACCAGTGTCCCATGGTCTTCAGTTATTAAAGGAAAACACCGGAAATAGACTCCCGGTATATCTACTGTAGTAAGTTTTTTTCATGAGCTTAATATGTCAGTGTTGTTTATACCTGAAACTAAGTCATTCAGCATTTGTGTAGCTGAAAATATTTAATTTTATAGCTGGAACTAGCGAGATTAATGGCGTCTTCCATCAATCGTATTCAACTGATAAAAAGATAGTAGTTCGGCATCGTTTATATACATCAGCAACCTTTCAGCATGCTATCGGCATCGATTCGTAAACACTTCGGCATATTCTGCAATGTATCCGCAACCTTTCCGCACGATCGGGAAACATTTGGGACCATATCCTGAACTGTCGGCATTCATTCGCGTTGCGTTCGGCTACTTCGGAAAGGTTTCGGCGTTCATACTGCAACATTTCGTATAACGATCCCCGAATATATCCCGAACGATGGCGATGGCTAAGATCCGCCCATTTTTATTGATAAATGATCCCGAAAGGTTCCCGAAACAAGCAAACTGTAATCGGCTACCCTTCCGCATATCATCGGGGTCTAGTGGACGGCAGGTCTAACACAAATGTGTACATGGATACATTTACCCATAGCTCGATCAATAGGAAAGTGATCTTGCTGAAATTTTCAATCGAATTTGTTACATCTGGTTGCAATTGTAACAAACAGAATAAAAATGATGACATCAACGTGAGCTAATGTCACACATTTGCCACGGTGTGTTCATCGGGCGTTTGTCAATTTTTTAATGCAGCTAGATGCCCGATTTGCTGATAAGGTTCTTTTCAAGTGTATGTACTTATCACGGAGACATAAATAGGGAAAACAAGGTTTACAACAAAGCCCAATTCAGGTTTAGAACTTATCATCTCATAAAAACAACTTTTGTTCACATGATTACCTCCCCTTGACCAAGCAAAATGACTAGTTTATTTTACAAAAATCACAACCACCATGCTGTTCAGTGAAAATTCGCATTATTTTGAGTGTTTTGTTTAATTTGACGATATATACCTAGTCAAATTTAACATACATAAACATAATTTGCATCACTGCGTACATGTCTAGTACATTTTACGTCGGAGGCGAGCATATAAAATATTGAACATTTTTGTTAATTCGATTTTCCAGGTACCGACGCTGTTGACTTCATTTGTGGGATATTGTATTTATTGACATGTTATTGTTTGATCTTAAAATGTCAGATAAACATACAGTTCTGTTAAAACATAATTTCGTTTAGTTCTGTCAACGCCAAAGGATACAATTTCAAAGTATGAACAATGTATACTTTCTTTTGCGACTAAGTGTAGTAGAATAACTCTCAAGCAAACGTCTATAGTTCACGAACGGCCGACACTTTATGTTCATTATACTTGTCGGATATAAACTCTACATTGGATTGATAATTCCATTTTCACACTTCCTAGTTCAACCTTCATACAGTTAACTGTAGGGATTGAAAATATACATGCAGCATAGAAAATTAATTAAGAAATGTGAAATTTGACATACACTGTATATACAAATGAATTAATATTAAAAGTACGCATAAAAACTTCACATTTCACACTTCACAATTCTCACTCCATATTTTATAGTCTAAATTAAACAGTATAAAATAGTAACTATTGTGTTTCATACGCCCCGATAGCTTAGTGGTAGAGCTTCCGGGTTCAACCCAGGACGCGCCATACCATAGACAAAACATTGTATTTTGAATTCCTTTGCTCAGCATAATAGGGACTTCTGGCTTGTATCTCATACCTCGTGGCGATGTACACCGTCATGAATGGGGTGTCCATGGTAATATACGTAAGTTGTAAAAAACAATCGATCTCAAATAAATTATTTTAAAGTACGAATTTCAATGTGTAAATTGTGGTGTATAAAATATATTTTGTATATTTGTTTTACAAATCCGTTTATTAAAAGCAGTGTGGTTAAGAAAGAAAACCAGATCATTGTGAATGCTTATGTTTTTATGTCTATTAAGGTGTCTCGTAGTCAGACATGTCACTAGACTTAATGTTATGGAAATGCCCGCCATTTTAGCTCATCAAATTGACTTCTCGTCTGTGAACCATGACCAGGTGCGTGAGATTCGAACTTAGGAGACCTCAGAAAGATGAAGGAAATCAACTTTAAAAATGATAAATTATCAACTTTATCAATCGTACATGTTTGTAACTGTGTCTCTGTTGTCTTATTCATGATACATAAAGCTGTGATCAGAATGTCGACTCAGTCACAACATTAATTTAATAGTTGTATCATGAATGGAAAATTTGAAAAGATTTACCCCGACCGTCATACCTTTGAGAGAGAGATCCGCACTTTCCACAACAGTAATGAAGAGTTCTTTGTAATTATAATATCTAAAGCATTTACTATGCTGTCCATCAATTTTTTGGGGCTTCTTCTTTTGCTAATAGTTCTGTTGCGGTGGATATATAAAGACGTTCCAGACAACGGCATTTTTTGAACGCTTAAATTGCAAATAGCGCTAGTTCTAGGACTTAGCTGCAATATAGTAACCTTAGCTTTATGTTACTAAATAAGCGCTGTACATAATATTATGCAGAGCTCTACTTTCTGGGACAAGAGAAACACAGTTCTCCTTTCCACAGAAAGCCTCGACCAGTGAAGGCATTTCTCGGCATTTGGTTCTACACACTAATCAGGTACTTTCACATCTGGACCTGGATGGTAGCCACCTAGTTGCCTCTCAGTTGGCCTCATGATGACAACCATGACAGTTGGATTCTTCTCATTGACATGAAGAAGAATGCTCCTTCATTCATTCACACTCATCTGGTTGACCTCCTGGATAAAATTTAAGCAATTAGGAAATAATAATAAATCATTATACACCTACAAAAAGTATAAGCATGTTAACAAATGCAGTAAAACCTCTTTAGTAACACCATTTAAAAATCACAAAAGTTGGTTATACATATATATACCGGTATATGTTATTGTTCTGGAGAGGTAAACTTTCGAGTAAATGGTTATTACTGGAAAAAAACAATTATGTTGCTATAGAGAGGTTGTTGATCTGTAAGGGGCTGCTATGAAGAGGTTGCACTGCACATGTATTACAGTAGAAATATACATAATGTTGATAACATTGCCTATCATTTAGTATGATGTTGGGAGCGGTTGTTTATAGAGGTATTACATCTATAGCCCATGCTTGTGGGTATAGACTATAGAGGTCTCTGGTACAACCTGTGCCTTCACTACTGCTAAATTACAAGAAACACACACGCTACTCCACTAACCCAGGTGTATGTATAGGTACTTGAAAAGGTCAAGCCGTAATCAATGTTGAGCTGTGTGTACACCGACTTGAACTCAATGATCGGGGTATATACTGTTTATTTAAATTATACAATTTCATTACAATAATGCCTGTCCAAAGATCTAAATTGTTATTTTAGATCTTTGGTCAGTCTATTGAACAGAGTGAGCCAAATCGCTAAA
The DNA here is from genome assembly GCA_947247005.1 of Spisula solida. Classification (NCBI taxonomy): domain Eukaryota; kingdom Metazoa; phylum Mollusca; class Bivalvia; order Venerida; family Mactridae; genus Spisula; species Spisula solida. The sequence goes on along the minus strand of OX365953.1, from coordinate 12,907,196 downwards.
AGGTGGCTCTTAATTCTATTACAGCTATATCAAGCATTAAATATGTGCAACATAGCATATCAAATCCCTGGGCCTGTACTTTCCAAAATACTGAAGTAGTGAAGTTCTGTAGAACAGGTCTCAAAACAACACATAGACATATTACCTTCATGTTGTTCTGCCCCTGGTCAACAAGTTGTTCCCTGTTCTGATCTACTACATGATCCTCTCCCTATACTGCTGTTTACACACGGGTGGCAGCCCCCAAAACATTCTACTTCTGGAGCCCTGTGCGCTTCTGGCACATCGATGCCTACCATGTCATCTTCCCCTCACAGGCCTATCCGGGATTTAGTTGACGTTTTTGAGATTGAAGCTTCATCTTCCTGTTAAAAAGCAGACTGTTACGTCATACGGATCACAATAAAAACAATTTATTTAGATACCTGTCGTTGTGTAAATGTTTTTAGAACTTTGACAGAAAATGAGAAATATGCATGCCATTCATTAAATGCTTTCAAATGTGTATACACGTCCGAATCAAGCAAGTATGGATGTCAGAATAATATTTCCATAAGTTTGCCAAAAAATAACTGTGGAATATTGAACTGAACGACAGAACGGTGGAAAATGCAACCACCAACCAGCGTCATGGGCGAACGGCTTATGGGGCGAATCTTCGTACTTGCCGTTTAGTTGTCGATGGGCGAACACTGCTCAAGTCAAATAAATATTACAGTATGGAGTAATTCATATTGATTTTAGCCACATTGCATGGGATATTCACATAATCTACGCATCAGCAACGCTTAACACTAGCCGTTGAGTCTGAAAATTTCGCTTTTCTCAGAGTTTCGAAAAGTTGCTGAAGTGCAAAAGATAGCAATCATAACAATTCAGGTAGTCATAAATCGAGGAAATAATCATGTTTATCCATAAGAAGTTAAGATCGTCGTACAAAGTCTTACCAAATCCATGTCAGGCTCGCCATCCGATTTAGCGGAGTTCGTTTCAGCCATTTTTGGTTGACATATGTTGACCTTTCGTGAACTTCCGGTATGCATACATTAACGATCGGTAAATGCCGTGGGCGGCTGAGTGACTTCGTAAAAGACTCGTTTATTATAAGAACGCCAGTGTATTTCTCAATGAAACTTTGTCACGGATCTAATGATAAGTAGTTTAATCAAATGTAGCAATAATCCAGGTGTTAGATATTTTTTTTCTCAGATGCGCCAGGTATATCTTTAATGCTTCGCCGATGCTAAATTATGAAAATTTCAACCAAATATTTCGAATTTGATAAAAAAATATTATTTTCGTAAAAATGAAAAAAGCCATTCTTTGGCATTTTCTTACAAAAAATATTTTGTTTGCACCATGGCGAAACCTTTCAGACAATGAACATCTATATTACCTGTTTTCGAATATATGGATGTGATATCTGGATCCGCTCCATGACTCATTTAAATAAATTTTGAAAAACAGTACTTTTTCATGTTTCTAGTAAAATGGATTTGAGAAAGGGGGTCCCAAGAGAATTAGTATAATGAAAATCTCAATTCACTTGAAGCATATGTTTTGTAGAGAAATAGTTCTATAATAGTTTATGTAACATAATGAGTGACATGTAAGGGTGCATCGTGACAATTTTTGTCGTGATTTCATCTTCAAAAAGCCGAAAAATGGCATGGAAAAAGTGAAAAATAGCGAAAATTTGAATTTCTCGGTTGCCATAGCAACGTTAGTGAAAAAAAAATATTGACCCCAGAAATCATTTATATAGGTGAAAACTAAAAAAGGGGCAAAATGTTTTAAAAATCTGAGACTATGAGTGGACAACGATGTCTGGGCTGGATATAATTATTATAATTATATTATAATGAGTTTTAAGGTCATATCATAAAAAACACTGATTCTGCCTAAACTGCTAGTCATCAGGTGAGCGCTTTAGGGCTAATGGCCCTCTTGTTTACTAATCTTTATGAAACTTTCAAAGAAAAACCTAGCTAACACTCTAGAAGTGAATTTTTACATTAAGCAGAATTGTCACATTAACACATGAAATGTTGATACTTTTTAGCTCACCTGAGCATGAAGTGCTCAAGGTGAGCTATTGTGATCACCCTTTTGTCCATCGACTGTTGTCCACGGTGCGCCGTCAACAAATGGACTGTTAACACTCTAAGAGGTCACAATTTTACTTAATCTTTTTGAAACTTGGTCACAATGTTTGTCTCTATGAATTATAGGTCAAGTTTGTAATTAGGTCATCTTGGGTCAAAAACTAGGTCACAAGGTCACATTGAAGAAAAACCTTGTTAACACTGGAGAGGTCAAATTATTGATGTTATCTTAATAAAACTTAGTCACAACATGTGTCTTCATGAAATCTAGGTCAAATTGGCAACTGGGTCATCTGGGGTCAAACTCTAGGTTACCCGGCCACATTGAAGAAAAACCTTGTTACCACTTTAGATGTCACATTTTTTACCTCATCTATATGAAGCTTTGTCACAATGTTTGTCTCTATGAAATATAAGTTAAGTTTGTAACTGGGTCATATATGGTCACAAACCAGGTCACTGGGTCACATTGAAGAAAACCCTTGTAGCACTATAGAGGTCACATTTATTACCTAATCTTTATGAAACTTGGTCACAATGTTTGTCTCCATAAAATCTAGGTCAAGTACGTAACTGGGTCATCTGGGGTCAAAAATTAGGTCACAAGGTCAAAGAAAAATGTTGTTAACACTCCAGAGGTCACGCTTTTTGACTAATCTTTATGAAACTTGGTCGCAATGTTTGTCTCTATAAAATCCTGGTCAAGGTCGTAATTGGGTCATCTGGGTCCATAAACTAGGTCACCAGATCATATCAAAGAAAATCCTTGTGTATACTCTAGAGGTCACATTTTTTACCTCATCTTTATAAATCTGGCCACAAAGTGTGTATTTGTAAAATCTACATCAAATATTAAGTCATATAAAAAATACTGATTCTGCCTAAACTGCTAGTCATCAGGTGAGCGCTTTAGGGCCACATGGCCCTCTTGTTTATTTAGACATTTCTTGGTTAAACTTTAATGTGTAAGTTGCATTCAGACCTGATTAATATTTCGTTTACTATCAATGCTATTGCATGGAAACTAAGTTGTATAATTGCATTATAGCCTGTTTTGAACTTTAATTATGTGACAAATGGCTGTGAATAGTCGAGCGTAGAACTGTCTTATGGACAGCTCTTGTTAATCTTTTAAGAGGTTATAGTTTAAAACTAGCCTATATGAAATTAGAGAAGGTTTGGTACTGGCTACACAATGTATCGGCGCAGCGTTTAGTAGTTAAATTGGTTTCGTGCAGGATTGCACTCTTCAGTAACATAGACTGACCTTGCTTGGTCTTTCTGGTATTTATACTCTATACAGGCAAACTATATGAAATCTGGTCATTCTGGTGTGTTACTATAAAATCTAGTTTAAATTTGCAACTGGATCATCTGGGGTCATTAACAAGGTCACCAGGTGGTGTGGCAAAATCAAAGAAAAACTCTGACTGGGGTCAAATAATCAGGTTATATCATAATCATAACAAATTACTGATTCTGTCTCTGCCTAAACTGCAAGTCCTCAGGTGAGTGCTACTAAGGGCCAATGCCACTCTTGTTTGAAGATTACATCAAAATGATGTCACTTGATAACTATCTACGTGTTGTGTCGTTTTCTTCGGTTGTCTACATGTGGCTGTTACACTGTTAATAAACCCCAGCAATGGGGTATACTGGAGTCACCATGTTTGTTGATTGGTCTGTTATCTTACTGGATTTTAAAATTGCTTGGCACCAATGTTCACCACATTAAGACAGTGTGTCATGCGCAAAGTACCCTGGTCCCTAGCTCAAAGGTCAAGGTTACACTTAGAGGTCAAAGGTTACTGTAAATAATTGGCCATAGGTCGCACTCAGCCATAAGATGTAGCGTGACTTTTGTCTAAAAATCGAGGTTTTTGTCTTAACCCTTTCATAAGTCGCGGGTAGACTTTTCAATTTTTTGTGAAAGCTGAATTTCTGTGCCCAGGATCAATGTTTATTCTTTTAACATGAATAATTAATTGAGATAAATATTCAAATGTCAAACCCACAAACATTTTTAGCTCCACTATTCGTAGAATAAGGGGAGCTATTGCAGTCACCCGAGCATTGGCATTGGCGTCGGCGTAACACTTTTGTTAAAGTTTAGGTACAGGTTTTTTAACCTCTTATATTCTCTAATTCCTTTGAGATATTGCTTTCATACTTTGCATACTTGTTTGCCACCATGACCCCAACCCATATACAGGAGAAGGTAACTCTATCAGGCATTTTGTTGAAATTATGCCCCCATCTGGAGTCAAAAACTAGGTTACAAGGTCAAATCATAGAAAAACCTTGTGTAGTCACTAGAGGTCACAGTTTTAGCTTAATCATTATGAAACTTGTACACAATGATCATCTCAACAAAATCGAGGTCAAGTTTGATATGGGGTCATCCGGGGTCAAAAACTACGTCACAAGGTCAAATCATAGAAAAACTTTGTGTAGTCACTAGAGGTCACAATTTTGGCCGAATATTTATGAAACTTACTCACAATGATCATCTCAACAAAATCTAGGTCAAGTTTGATATTGGGTCATATGGGGTCAAAAACTAGGTCACAAGGTCAAATCATAGAAAAACCTTGTGTAGTCACTAGAGGTCACAATTTTGGTCTAATCTTTATGAAACTTGGTCACAATGATCATCTCAAAAAAATCCAGATTGAGTTCAATATTGGGTCATCCGGGGTCAAAAACTAGGTCACAAGGTCCAATCACTTCAATATGTCATTGGGTCTAAATGTGATGTAAACTATAAAGCATAAGACAATATGAAAACCTTGTACATGCAATAGTGGCTACCATTAGGGGTGCATGAACTACTAGGACAGGTGAGCCGACCTATGGCCCTTTGGGCCCTCTTGTTTAACCCCTAATATCTTCATAGTACATGGACATATTGCCTTGATGCTTTGCATACTTGTTCACCATCATTACCCCGACCCATACACAGGGGTAGGTAACTCTATTAAGCATTTTGGTGAAATTATGCCCCCTTTTTTCAACTTAGTGCAAATGTTAAAGTTTAGGTACAGGTTTTTTAACCTCTAATATTTTCAAAGTGCATTCACATATTGCTTTACATACTTGTTCACCATCATGACCCCAACCCATACACAGGGGTAGGTAACTCTATCAAGCATTTTGTTGAAATTATGCCCCCTTTTGGACTTAGAAATGCAAATGTTAAAGATTAGGTAAGGGTTTTTTAACCTCTAATATGTTCAAAGTGCATTGATATGTTGCTTTGATACTTTGCATACTTGTTCACCATCATGACCCCAACCCCTAAACAGGAGAAGATAATATTTAGCATTTTGTTGAAATTATGCCCCCTTTTGGACTAAGAAATGCTTATTTGTTTACCTTCATGACCAAGAGGACCTACACATGAGTAGGTAATGGTCCTGCATAATTTGTCCAAATAATCCCCCTTTTTCGACTTAGAAGCCCCAACCTCTACACAGCAGAGGGTAATGCTGCTGTTATGAAGCATTTTGTTTTGAATACATAATGATTGTACTATCTCAGCATGGCGTCGCGAATAGTGGAACGCGCTGTTCGTGGACAGCTCTTGGTGTTATATTTACAAGTTATGCCCGAGTCAGTTGACTATGTAGCCTCCATGACAATGAGAATGGCGGAAAAATTTAGTATAATCCACCAAGGTGGAATTAAATTTTTTTAGCTCACCTTGTGCTCAGGTGAGCTAATTGTGATTGTGATCACCCTATGTCCCCCGTCCGTCGTCCGTCGTCAACAATTGGACTGTTAACACTCTAGAAGTCACAGTTTTCACTTAATCTCTAAGTTTTGTCTGTACTGGACCTGTATATAATGAACTCACAGTCTGCAGACGTATGTCAGAATGATGAGCAATGTACAGTGACCCCCAATCATTCAACGTTATGCTAGGGCGATGACCTATATTGACATTTTACAAATTTTATTTGCCGCCTTTAAATGTGCGCCAAAGAATGCAGAATAACACACACAGCATAATGTTGCTGTGACTGCAATGACCTGCACGTAAATTTGAGGTAACGGTTGGCGAAAAACATGTTGCGCATATTGTAAATGAAAAATTAACATGCATATCGTCGCCTTCTTCGCATGACATACTCCATTTTCAACTGTAAATGAGCAATTTAATCTGCAATTGGAACATATTGACTGTACTTTTAGATTTTAGTTTATTTTATAATATTACTTGAGGGTCATGGTCAATGTAATTAAAAATAGATTAGTAAATTAGTAATGATTTTTAGCTCACCTGTCACAAAGTGACAGAGTGAGCTTTTGTGATCACTCTTCGTCCGTCGTCCGTCCGTCTGTCTGTCTGTCCGTACGAATGCACCGGTAGTTGTGGGGTGTGGAACAATAGGCTATTTTTAGATTCCATTCATTCCGTCACTTGTGGGGTGCAAAATGCTACTTGTTGGTTGCAACCAAACAAAAGAAAGAACAAAAGAAAACCCCACAAGTACCGTCTCATGAGTATGTCCGTCCGTCCGTCAACAATTGGGTTGTGTCCTCTCTTGAGGTCACAATTTTGGCCTAATCTTTATGAAAGTTGGTCGCAATGATCATCTCAACAAAAGCTAGGTCAAGTTCGATATTGGGTCATCTGAGTTCAAAAACTAGGTCACTAGGTCAAATTATAGAAAAACCTTCTGTTATCACTGGAGGTCATAATTTTTTATAAATCTTAAAGAAACTTGGTCACAGTGATCATGTCAACAAAATATAGGCCAAGTTCGATTTTGGGTCATCTGGGATCAAAAACAACGTCACAATGTCAATTATAAAAATCACAATGTCGATTGACATTTTCCTGAGGGTCGTGGGTTCAACCCCCACTGGAACCATAATTTTTATTTTTATTTTTTTAAGTGTTTAGGTATTGTTTTGTCTTTATAGCATGTATTTGTACAGATATATGGAGGAAAATATTTTTTCAAAATTTTGTTTAAATTATAGGTCAAATCGTAGAAAAACCTTGTGTAGTCACCAGAGGTTACAATTTCAACATAATCTTTATGAAACTTTGTCACAATGATCTTGTCAACAAAATCTAGGCCAAGTTCGATTGTGGGTCATCTGGGGTCAAAAACAAGGTCACAATGTCAATTGACATTTTCCTGAGTGTCGTGGGTTCAAACCCCACTGGAACCATAGTTTTTATTTTTTTATTTTTATTTTTTTAAGTGTTTAGGTATTGTTCTGTCTTTAAAGTATGTATTTGTACGTACATTTATATGGATGAAAGTATTTTTTCCAATATATTTTGTTTAAATTATAGGTCAGATCATAGAAAAACCCTGTGTAGTTACCAGAGGTCACAATTTCGACTTAATCTTTATGAAATTTGGTCCTAATGATCATTTCAACACAATCTAGGTTAAATTTGATATTAATTAAGTCATCTGGGGTCAAAAGCTAGGTCACATGGTCAAATCATACAAAAACTTGCAATAGAGGCTGAATTTCCTTAAATTTTATTCAGAAAATCTGTAGGGTCACCATAGGGATGTGCATGCACTAGTACGACAGGTGAGCGACCTAGGGCCCTTTGGGCTCTCTTGTTAGTCTATATTAGGTTTGGAACAAGTTTTGATAATGAAACTTATTGTACAGGTGGCTTGGTAAGAAAAGAAAGTAGGGATTGAGTTTGTGGCTTCTTGAGGCTATTATAGATAGAAACATGTTCCCTGGTCCAAACGTTCAAAAGTAACATAATTTAAAAGGTCATGGCTTCAAATGGCAAGGACTTTTTTATTGTTTGCAATAGACTTGCTTTAATAATGAGAATGTTTTCCTTGTTTGCAGGTTAACTTGTGTGTACCTGTCGTGTAAAGTAGAAGAGTTTAATGTATCTATTGGTCAGTTTGTGGGCAACCTTAAAGGAGACAGGGAGAAATTTGCTAACATTATTCTTGGATTTGAACTTCTTCTTATGGACAAACTGCACTATCATTTAACTGTACACAATCCATTCAGACCATTGGAAGGATTTCTTATTGATCTAAAGGTAAGCCTGGGCTGTTTTTTTATGCTCCCCGAAGGGTGAGCATATAGTCGCCGCTTTGTCTGTCCTTCCGTCCGTCCGTCACACTTTTGTCCGGGCAATAACTTGAACAGTATTAGAGATATCAATATGAAACTTCATAGGTGAATAGGCCTCATTGATTGGAAGTGCAGTGCACAAGAACCATAACTCTTGATTGCATATTTTTAGCTCACCTTTTGTGATCACTCTTCGTCCGTCGTCCGTCAACAATTGGGTTGTGTCCTCTCTAGAGGTCACAATTTTTGCCTAATCTTTATGAAACTTGGTCACAATGATCATCTCAACAAAATCTAGGTCAAGTTCGATATTGGGTCATCTGAGGTCAAAAACTAGGTCACTAGGTCAAATTATAGAAAAACCTTGTGTAGTCACTGGAGGTCATAATTTTTTATAAATCTTAAAGAAACTTTGATTGATTTTATTAGAGCATTTCTTGTCTGGAGCATAACTTTGTCACCTTAAGTTCAAATGACTCAAGATTTGTTATGCTTGTTTCTTACAATAAGCCGAAGTGCAGTGCACAAGAACCATAACTCTACCTGTCATAGTTTTTGAATTATTTCCCTTTGATAGATTTTATTAGAGCATTTCTTGTCCGGAGCATAACTTTGTCACCTTAAGTTCAAATGACTCAAGATTTGGTATGCATGTTTTTTGCAATAAGCCGAAATGCAGTGCGCAAGAACCATAACTCTACCTGTCATAGTTTTTGAATTATTTCCCTTTGATTGATTTTATTAGAGCATTTATTGACCGGAGCATAACTTTGTCACCTTAAGTTCAAATGACTCAAGATTTGGTATGCATGTTTCTTGCAATAAGCCGAAGTGCAGTGCGCATGAACCATAACTCTGCCTTGCATCGTTTTTGAATTATTTCCCTAAGATTGATTTAATTTGAGCATTTCTTGTCCGGCGGATTACTTTGTCACCAAGAGGTTGAATGACTTGAAATGTGGTATGCATGTTTCTTACCAAAAGTCCGAGTGCAGTACACAAGAATCGTAACTCTACCTTGTGCCATTTTTTTTTTGTCCCTTTGATTGATTTTATAAGCATTTCTTTTCCGTGGCATAACTTTGTCACCATAAGAATTAATGACTCCAAGATAGGTATGCATGTTTCTTGCTGTGACATTTTTTGTGTCGCCTGAAAAGGCGACATATAGGTGTTACTTTGGCGGCGGCGTCACAAATTGCTTGTCCGGAGCATAACTTTGTCACCTTAAGTTCAAATGACTCAAGAATTGGTATGCATGTTTCTTGCAATAAGCCGGAGTGCAGTGTGCAAGAACCATAACTCTTCCTGTCATAGTTTTTGAATTATTTCCCTTTGATTGATTTTATTAGAGCATTTCTCGTCCGGAGCATAACTTTGTCACCTTAAGTTCAAATGACTCTAGATTTGGTATGCATGTTTCTTGCAATAAGCCGAAGTGCAGTGCGTAAGAACCATAACTCTACCTGTCATAGTTTTTGAATTATTTCCCTTTGATTGATTTTATTAGAGCATTTCTTGTCCGGAGCATAACTTTGTCACCTTAAGTTCAAATGACTCAAGAATTGATAGGCATGTTTCTTGCAATAAGCCGGAGTGCAGTACACAAGAACTGTAACTCTACCTTGTGCCATTTTTCAATTTTTTCCCTTTGATTGATTTTATAAGCACTTCTTGTCCGTGGCATAACTTTGTGACATGAAGTGCAGTGCGCAAGAATCATAACTCTAGCTTGTGTAGTGTTTGAATGATTCCCTTCAGATTGATTTTATCAGGACATTTTTTTGTCCAGAGCATCGCTTTGTCGTTTTTAGTTCAGATGACTAGAGAACTCTTGTGAGTCTGATATGTAGCCCAATACTGGATAGTTTTCCATGACAAATGTGCATTTCGTCAGGCGACACATGCGACTCGCGGAGCTTTTATTTGTCCAGAGCATCACTTTGTCGTTTTTAGTTCAGATGACTAGAGAACTCTTGTGAGTCGATATGTAGCCCAATAGTGGATAGTTTTCCATGACAAATGTGCATGTCGTCAGGCGACACATGCGACTCGCGGAGCTTTTATTTATACTTAATTTTTGTCCGGGCCATAACTTGAACAGTATTTGAGATATCAATTTGAAACTTCATAGGTGAATAGACCTCATTGAGGGGAAGTGCAGTGCACAAAAACCATAACTCTCGATTGTATATTTTTTGAGTTGTTCCCCTTTGTAATTTTTCATACTTAATTCTTGTCCGGGCCATAACTTGAACAGTATTAGAGATATCATTTTGAAACTTCATAGGTGAATAGACCTCATTGAGAGGAAGTGCAGTGCAGAAGAACCATAACTCTTGATTGCATATTTTTTTATTTATTCCCCTTTGTAATTTTTTTTACTTAATTCTTGTCCGGGCCATAACTTGAACAGTATTTGAGATATCAATTTGAAACTTCATAGGTGAATAGACCTCATTGAGGGGAAGTACAGTGCAGAAGAACCATAACTCTTGATTGTATATTTTTGGAATAACGGCCCTTTGTAATTTTTCATACTTAATTCTTGTCCGGGCCATAACTTGAACAGTATAAGATATCAATTTGAAACTTCATAGCTGAATAGATCTCATTGAGAGGATGTGCAGTGCCCAAGAACCATAACTCTTTATTCCTATTTTAGAGTTGCTCCCCCTTGTATTTTTTCATACTTAATTCTTGTCCAGGCCATAACTCAAACAGTTTTGGATATATAAATTAGAAAATTCATAGATAAATAAATCTTATTATTACAGTGCAGTGGCAAAGAATAATAACATATTTTTTTAGCATTTTTTCTGTGACAAAGGCCCCACGGGGAGCATAACCCGTCTGTGACGGCTCTTGTTTCCTTTTACATGCATTCACTATAGGTCTTTGTAAAGACCTCATTGCAATAAAAGCCAAACATCAACTTGGTTATTTAAGTCCCCTACCGGTTTGCAACCAGAGGGGACTATCGATTTGCCGTCTGTCCGTTAATAAATCATGATTCCACCATAACTCAAACAGTTTCCAAGCTAGGTTTATGAAGCTTGGTAGTGGATAGGGACCATTAAGGAGATTATGCATGTCTTAAACATTTGTGATTCTGACAAAAATTGTAGTTGCTATGGATACGGATATAGTGAAATAGGTTTCCCAGCTAGGTCTGTGAAACTTTGTATGAGGGTAGGTGCCAATAAGGAGATTATGCACGTCTAAAATAGTTTGATTCAGACAAAAATTGTGGTTGTCATGACAACAGAAACATTGAACATAATTTCAAAGTCATGGCTTCAAACCAGTAGGGGACTTCAGTATTGCTTGCAATTCTTAATGACTTGTTTCATTTGTTGAAAAATACTGTATAATGATAATTTGAAATATCCTTTATATCATTTCTAAATTGAGTGAAAGATATAAAGTATGATTTACAGAAATAACCAAATATCCGACTTGCTTAATTATTGCAATGGAGCTTCTTTACATCCGGAGTATAATGTTTTTCATAAAAACCAATCCACAAAGAATACATTCCTACCAATTTAGAAAATTACCCATGTCGGGCACGAGAACCATGTGATGAACGTAAGCCATTTCGCACCAACTGCTCCAAACAGATGATTTTGTACATGAGTAAGTGATTTTGATAGATGAGTGCTTGGAATAAAACAAAACACAGCTTTAGACTTTTAGCTCACCTGTCACAAAGTGACAGAGTGAGCTTTTGGGATCACTCTTCGTCCGTCCGTCAACAATTTGCTTGTATAGACACTTGAGGTCACAATTTTGGCCTAATCTTTATGAAACTTGGTCACAATGATTATCTCAACAAAATCTAGGTCAAGTTTGATGTTGGGTGATTCGGTGTCAAAAACTAGGTCACAAGGTCAAATCATTGAAAAACCTTGTGTAGTCACTAGAGGTCACAATTTTGACCTAATGTTTATTTAATTCAGTCATAATGATCATCTTAACAAAATCTAGTTAAATGTTGATATTCAGTCATCCAGGTTCAAAAACAAGGTCACAAGGTCAAATCATAGAATAACCTTATGTTATCACTAGAGGTCACAATTTTTACGTAATCTTAATGAAACTCAGTCACAATGATCATCTCAACAAAATCTAGGTCAATTTCGATATTGGGTCATCCAGGGTCAAACACTAGGTCACAAGGTCAATTTATTGAAAAACCTTGTGTAGTCACTAGAGGTCATAATTTTGACCTAATCTTTATGAAACTTGGTCACAATGATCATCTCAACAAAATCTAGGTCAAGTTTGATATTGGGTCATCCGGGGTTAAAAACTATGTCACAAGGTCAAATCATAGAAAAACATTGTGTAGTCACTAGAGGTCACAATTTTGTCCTTGTCTTTGTGAAACTTGGTTGCAATGATCATCTCGACAAAATCTAGGTCAAGTTCGATATGGGGTTATCCGGTGTCAAAACTAGGTCAAATCATAGGAAAACCTTGTGTTGTCACTAGTGGTCTCCATTTTAGCATAATCTTTATGAATCTTGGTCACAATGATCATCTCAACAAAATCTAGGTCTAGTGCGATATTGGGTCATCTTGGACCAAGAACTAGGTCAGTAGTTGAAATCACAGGTCTTGCATGCACTACTACAACAGGTGAGCTACCTAGTGCCCTTTGCCCTCTTGTTTATTGAATATATCTCATAATTTTATATTTCATATAGTGGCAAATTAGTAGTAGGAAAGTGACTGTGAAATATTTATACATGTACAAACATCTCTTTCAGACTCGATTTTTCAAAGAAAAACCTGAGAGTGTTGAAAGACTGAGAAAAAATGCTGAGGAATTTGTTGAAAAATCAATGTCTACAGATGCTTGCCTTATATTTGCTCCTTCTCAAGTATGATTTATATAGTTTGGAATTATGAACCTGATCTTTTCACATGAATATATTACAAGGTTATTTTGCAGAATGTTTTATTTTCTGCACATTAAGTCATTATCAGTTCTTAAAATATATGTAACAGTTTGTGTATATTTGTAATATGGATATAATATCTAGGACAAGTTCAATTATTGGCCAAATCAGCCTATGCCTTATTGGGTTATGGTCCTTTAAAAAAAAAAGTTGGATTGTTTGTTTTAAGCTCAGCTGTCACATAGTGACAGGGTGAGCTGTTGTGATCACTCGTCCGTTGTCCATCCACAATTTCTTGTGAACACATTAGAGGACACAGTTATGGCCAAATATTCATGAACCATAGTCAGAATGTTTGACTCTATGAAATATAGGTCAAGTTTGAAACTGGGTCTTGTGGGGTCAAAAACTAGGTCACTAGGTCAAATGTTAGAAACACATTAGAGGACACAATTATGGCCCAATCTCCATGAAACTTAGTCACACTGTTTGTCTCTATGAAATCTAGGTCAAGTTCAAAACTGGGTTTTGTGTGGTAAAAAACTAGGTCACTAGGTCATTCTTGTGTAGACTCTAAAGGTCACAATTTTGGTCTATTCATTATGAAACTTGGTCACAATGATCTAAGCCAAGTTCGAGACTGGGTCATATTGGGTCAAAAACTAGGTCACAAGGTCAAATCATAAAAAGGCTTGCAATAGAGACTGAATTTTCCTGAATGTTATTAATAAAATATAAATGATGACTTAGGTCACCATAGGGACTTGCGTGCCCTTCTATGACAGGTTAGCGAACTAGGGCTTTTTTTGCCCTCTTGTTCAACTTAGTACTAATATTAAAATTTGGGAACAGGGTTTTTAACCTCTAATATCTTCGAAGTGCATTGACATATTGCTTTGATACTTTGACTATTTGTTCACCATCATGACCCCAACCCCTACACAGGGGTAAGAAACTCTTATAATGCATTTTGTTGAAATTATGTCCCCTTTGGACTTAGTAATGCGAATTTTAATGTTTAGGTACAAGTTTTTTAACCTAATATCTTCAAAGTCCATAGACTTGTATTGCTTTGATACTTTGCAAACATGTTCACCATCATAACCCCAACCCCTACTCAAAAGTGGGTAACTCTATCAAGCATTTTGTTGAAATTATGCCCCCTCTTGGACTTAGAAATGCCAATGTTAAAGTTTAGATACAAGTTTTTATGCCCCCCTATCGATAGATGGGGAGGCATATAGTGATTCACCTGTCCGTCCGTTCGTCCGTCCGTCCGTTCGTCTGTCCGTTCGTCCGTTCGTCCGTCCTGGTTAACCCAAATTGACAGTTTCTTCTAGCATTATTATGGCTTGCTACAAAGCTTCCATACTTGCATGGATGTTGTCTATGAACACTCTCTACACGCCTGTATCACCTGACCCCATTTTGACCTTCACCTTGACCTAAATTTTGACTTAGACTTATTCAAGGGTCAAATTCCTGGTTAACCCAAATTGACCGTTTCTTCTAGCATTTTTATGGCTTGCTACAAAGCTTCCATACTTGCATGGATGTTGTATATGAACACTCTCCACACACCTGTTTCATTTGACACCATTTCGACCTTCACCTTGACCTAATTTGGACTTAGACTTAAGTGTCTAATTCTTGGTTAAACCAAATTGACAGTTTCGTTTAACATCATGTTCATCATGGCGTTGCCTTAAAACTTGGCATACTTGTTTACCATCATAAGCCCCTTACATTATCAAAGCCATGTAACACTATCCAACATTATTATAGAACTATGGCCCCTAATTGACTTAGCTTTTTATAGGCAAGGCTTCCATGGGGGCATAAGCGTTTATTGAACGCAGTCTTGTTAACCTCTAATATCTTCAAAGTGTAGGGGAGGCTATATAGGAGTCATTCTGTCGGTCCGGACTGTAACTTCTCCATACATTAAAAGAGTTTTTAATAAGTTGGCACATTTGTTCACCATCATTAGAGCATACATGCCATACTTTGCTGAACCATTTGCAGGAGATTGGTGATGGAAATGCAGGAGATTTCAATAAAATGCAGGAGATTTTTTTTGCTCGAACTATCGACTAAAATTAATAAAGTTTATATGCAGTTTGCACTTATTTTACTTGTATGACAATACCATGCATGCATACATGCTTCGTGAAGTAATTTAATCTAGTGTTTGGGATGATATTCATGATGCAAACAACAAATGTCCAGTATGTTCAAGTCTTATGACTCATAGTTAAAAGATTTGTAAGTAACCAAACCAAATGCTGACTGGACATGTATTAGTTATTGTTACGTTTATGCTATATCAGTTCATTTATCATACATCTGAAAAGAAGACATGTCAAGCAGAAGATTACCTGATAAAAAACATAAAAAAGAACTTGTATGTTTAAAATGGTGCTAACATATTAATTCAAACTCAAAAATGCATTGATAATACAGAAATAAAATCAATTCAGTTAATTTAGAAAGCTTAAAAAAATGTATCTGAAATTAATGTGGACTGAATATCATGCAAATTCCAAATTACAAACTAAAACTTTTTGAGGCCTTTTTCTTTGATACTGTAACTGCAAAGGGAAGTAACTGCTACGAGTTTATTTCTGTAATGTACGGTCATGTGTGGGCTTTAAACCTAACCAGTAAACAAACATTTTCGGCTGCTTGGGAAGATGTTTATCAGTTTATGACACCTTAGCATACTCTTATCGGGACAATTATCGATTGTTTATTGGAGTGACCACTCTCCTGGGGTGTTATAAAGGTTTGTTATGTAATGACTTGTTGATTAATTGTAAGTTTATCACCGGAAATTACGAGGAAAGTGAAACTTTAATAATTCTGAGATTCTTACGCGGATTTTTGTCAAATCCGGGAGATTTGATCAAAATGCGGGAGTGCGTGAGTTGAGGCTCAAATGCGGTAGACTCACGCACGATCCGGGAGATATGGCATGTATGTTAGAGGGTGTGTCATGCTAAACAATTACGTGGATATTTCAAGTCAAGGTCACACTTGGAGTTCAAAGGTTATCAAACATTGCCATAATTATACCCCCAGATACATAGTATATGGGAGCTACATTGGAGTCATGCTTGAGGTTGGTTGGTTGGTTGGTTAGTTGGTTGGTTGGTCTGTTGGTTGGTCGGTTGGTCCGTATAATTTTGTCCGCGCTATTTCTCTGCAACCATTGGTCGGATATCAACGAAACTTTGCATGACTGATCAGTACCAAGTCTAATTGTGCATATCGTCGGCACACGTCGGTCGGATGAATTTTAAGAGAGTTATGGCCCTTTGTTTTTTTGTACTTATAAATTTTGTCCGCGCTATTTCTCTGCAACCATTAGTCGGATTTCAACGAAACTTTGCATGACTGATCAGTACCAAGTCTAGTTGTGCATATCCTCGACGCTCATTAGTCGGATCTATTTTAAGGTAGTTATGGTCCTTTGTTTTTTTACACTTTTAAATTTTGTCTGCGCTATTTCTCTGTAACCATTGGTCGGAATTCAATGAAACTTTGCATGAATGATCGCTACCAATTCTAGTTGTGCATATCGTCAGCACACGTTGGACGGTTCCTTTATTAAGGTAGTTATGGCCTTTTGATTTTTTACACTTATAAATATTGTCTGCACTATTTCTCAGCAACCAATGGTCAGATTTCAATGAAGCTGCATAACCGATCAGTACCAAGTCTAGTTTTGTATTCATCACATTCAGTGATATTTCTTGTTTAGCTTGTCCAGAGCATAACTAAGTCATTTTTGTGGGATTTGAAAATATTGTGGCACAAATGTCAAGCAAAACAATTATGTCAATATCTCAAAGGTCAAGGTCACACTTGGAGTTCAGAGGTAACCATAATTTATTTCGTCTGAACCATCAATTTGTCAAATAATGTTGAATTTAAAGGGACTGCCTCACGTTTTTGTGTATTGTAAAAATAAAATAAAATTGTCAAATATTCGCGTTATTTTGGTATAGTTGCCTGTATATGCCATAAACAACCACACTGACATCTAAAATAACTTGCGAAACATTGGCATTTTGTAGTTATTCAGTATTTTTACATCGAAAATTCTATAGGGTATTAATACCCTATAGAATTAACACTCCTATTACTTAAATTGCCTGAAATTTGTTCGTATTTGATGAAAACGAATGGAAAAATGAACCAAATACCTCACTGATGTTTACGCTGTAGTTTGCTGATGTTACAATTCAATCACGTGTAAATTACATAATTCACAAAGCATGTTGGAAGAAAAAAATACTCAGTGGGCGATATCGAGAGTGGTTAAAATTGCTTATTGGCACCAAATCTTACATAAAGCAACCGTCAGTGGCTTTCTATTACATCAATACTTGGTTAGGTTAGAAAATCACGATATACAAAAATTTTAGCCAAATCTGTGAGGCAGCACCTTTAAAAATAACTGTCTTATTAATCCCCCGCCTCGAAGTGGGAGGGGATTATAGGAATGGTCTCTGTCCGTGCGTGCGTCCATTACAAAATCGTGTCCGCTCTCCAACTTTTTAATGCCATGGCCGGATTGCATGAAACTCATACCAAATTTGTAACTAATAAAGACGACGTGCAGAACCCATATCCCAACCATGCCAGTTCAAGGTCAAGGTCACAATTCATGGTCAAAAGTTTGAATCTTGAATTCCGTGTCCACTCCATAACTTTTTAATGCCTGGGCAGAATGGCATGAAACTGATACCAAATTTGTAACTAATGATGACGACATGCCGAACCCACATTCCAACCATGCTGGTTCAAGGTCAAGGTCACAGTTCAGGTCAAAAGTTTAAATCTTACATTTTATGTCCGCTCTTTAACTTTTTAATGGCTGGGCCGTATTGCATGAAACTCATACTAAATGTATAACTAATAAAGCTGACATGCAGAACCAACATTTCAACCATGTGGGGTCAAGGTCACAGTTCAAGGTCAAATGTTTAAATCTTACATATCGTGTCAACTCCATAACTTTTTAGCTCCACTATTCCTAGAATAAGGGAAGCTATTGCTGTCACCCGAGCGTCGGCATCGGCGTAACACTTTTGTTAAAGTTCACCATCATGACCCCAACCCATACACAGGGGTAGGTAACTCTATTTATCATTTTGGTGAAATTAAGCCCCTTTTTGGACTTTCTCATCCGCTCTTTAATTATGCCTCCCATCTTTAATGAGGGGGTATATTGCTTGCACATGTCTGTCGGTCGGTTTGACTAAATGGTTTCCGTTCAATTACTCAAGAACGCTTTGACCTAGGATCTTCAAACTTTACATGGAGGATTGTCAGCAACAGTAAATGACCCCTATTGATTTTGAGGTCAGTAGATCAAAGGTTACTGTGACCTTTTCCATTTTTGACTAAATGGTTTCCGTTCAATAAATCAAGAATGCTTTGACCTAGGATCTTCAAACTTTACATGGAGGTTGGTCAGCAACAGTAGATGGTCCCTATTGATTTTGAGGTCAGTAGGTCAAAGGTCACTGTAACCTTTACTATTTCTGACTATTTAAATGGTTTCCAATCAATAACTCGAGAACGCTTGGACCAAGGATCTTCAAACTTTACATAGAGATTGGTCAGCAACAGTATATGACCCCTATTGATTTTGAGGTCAGTAGGTCAAAGGTCAAGGTCACTGAGACCTTGTATTTACTATTGGGCTGCCATGGGGGCATACTTGTTTTACAAACATCTCTTGTTTTTAGCTCACCTGTGACAGACTGAGCTTTTGTGATCACTCTTCGTCGGTCGGTCGTCCGTCCGTCATCCGTCCGTCATCCGTCCGTCATCTGCCCGTCAACAATTTGCTTGTGTAGACACTAGAGGTAGCAATTTTTGCCTAATCTTTATGAAACTTGGTCACAATGATCATCTCAACAAAATCTAGGTCAAGTTCGATATTGGGTCATCCAGGGTCAAAAACTAGATCACAAGGTCAAATCATAGAAAAACCTTGTGTAGTCACTAGAGGTCATAATTTTGAACTAATCTTTATGAAACTTGGTCACAATGATCATCTTAACAAAATCTAGGTCAAATTCGATATTGGGTAATTTGGGGTCAAAAGCTAGGTCACAAGGTCAAATCATAAGAAAACCTTGTGTAGTCACTAGAGTTCATAATTTTGACTTAATCTTTATGAAACTTGGTCACAATGATCATCTCAACAAAATCTAGGTCAAGTTCGATATTGGGTCATCCAGGGTCAAAAACTAGGTCACAAGGTAAAATCATAGAAAAACCTTGTGTAGTCACTAGAGGTCATAATGTTGGCCTAATCTTTATGAAACTTGGTCACAATGATCATCTTAACAAAATCTAGGTCAAGTTTGATATTGGGTCATCTGGGGTCATAAACTAGGTCACAAGGTCAAATCATAGAAAAACCTTGTACAGTCACTAGAGGTCACAATTTTGGCCTAACCTATTTGAAACTTCACCACAATGATTATTTTAATGCAATCTCGGTCAAGTTTGATATGGGTCATCCTGAGTAAAAAACTAGGTCACTAGATCAAATCATAGGAAATCCTTGTGTCGTCACTAGAGGTCACCATTTTAGCCTAATCTTTATGAAAATTGGTCACAATGATCATCTCAACAAAATCTAGGTAAAGTGTGAGGTGACTAGGTCAAATCACAGGGCTTGCATGCACTACTACGACAAGTGAGGGACCTAGGGCCCTTTGGGCCCTCTTGTTGCCCTGGCCAAATTGCATGAACTCATTGCAAATGTGTAACTTATTCGACAATTTCACTGTTCATTAACGCAGCGGGGGATTATAGCCGTCTTTTGGACTGCCTTGTTCTTATTGATGTGGTTTGCCATATGTCTGTGACAACGCAGTATTCGGGGCTATCATTGGTTACTCTGTGGGTCGGCGGTTCTAGTTTAAATCACTTGTTCGCAATTGAATTATGTAGAGAAAAATCATCTTTTCTTAAACCACAGTGCCTTAGAGTCTGAGGCTAACACCCTAGGCATTCAACTATTTTCTGTACTACGTTTGTTCAAATTATGGCTCTGGGTTCCAAACCACTTTGGTCAATATTGAAAATACTTTACTAGATTGGTGCCTGAATGAATTTGTTCAAGCCATGTTATCTGTTATAAAATATGGCTGCTAGGGCGATGCCAGTTTCTTTATATGGATATATGGAGAACTTGGAACTGCTGGTCCGATCACTAAGTTTTTTAACAGTTAAATGTTCCTTGGGTAACCCTCTCAAAAATTGCTTGGCTGATTTGACTTGTTTATGTTGTTATTATTTTAGATTGCCTTGGCTGCCATAATTTACAGTGCTGGTGAAGAGGGACTTAGTCTAGATAAGTATGCAAACTTTTCACTTTTTGTTATAATCATCAAGAATTTCTTTTCAACAGAAAGACTTGTTATAAGTTTTGCATCTGTTGTCACCTTACTTTCCAGCACACCATCATTCTGGAACTGACTACTAAAACAACAAAACTTGGATTGGCATAATTCTGTATTTGTAAATTAATTATTAATCATATCAATTCAATCTGAAAACACCCAATTTCCAGCTTCTAAGTTATAATACAAATATTATTGGAGTTACCTCCCCTGCACCATTGATTATTTTTGCACAGTTGACACCTGACACAGTTTACAGCTTTTCTTGAAATTCACATGGACCCTATATTCAGACTGCTAGACAAATTAAGCTTGCAGGCCTGAGATAAAATAGATATATCCTAATAGGAAATAGGTTTCGAAAGTAGACATAAATGTGAACATCTCACCTAAATGATGATATGACATTGACCCTTACTTGAATAACCCCTTTGTCTAGCTTTAGAATCTTTGGGTAAAAAAACTTATTGGCACCAAATCAAACACAATTCCAGAGGGCTATGGTTGCCTCTTTAAAACAGTCTAGCAGGCCCAAATACAAGACTTTGATCACATGCTATCCTTTCAGTCTGCAACAGTTGCATACCTGTGTTTTTGGATTGTTATGAAAATGAGGATTTCTAGGAATGTTCCTGTTTCTTGTCCCGTTTTATTATGCTCCCCGAAAATTCGGGGGAGCATATAGTTGCCGCTTTGTCCGTCCGTCCGTAGTTCCGTCGTTCCGACCGAATATTTTTGTCCGGAGCCTATCTCAAAAAGTATGTGAGGTATCATCATGAAACTTCATAGGTGGATAGATCTCAATGAGTAGAAGTGCAGTGCTCAACAACCACAACTCTACATAACCTGTTTTTGGAGTTAATGCCCTTTGTTATTTTTATGCCCCCCTATCGATAGATGGGGAGGCATATAGTGATTCACCTGTCCGTCCTTTCGTCCGTTCGTCCGTCCGTCCGTCCTGGTTAACCCCAATTGATTGTTTCTTCTAGCATTAATATGGCTTGCTACAAAGCTTTCATACTTGCATGGATGTTGTGTATGAACACTCTCCACACGCCAGTATCACCTAACCCCATTTTGATCTTCACCTTGACCTAATTTTGGACTTAGACTTATTTATGGACAAGGCTTCCACAGGGGGCATAAGCGTTTATTGAACGCAGTCTTGTTCATACTTTATTCATACTTAATTCTTGTCCGGGCAATTATTAAACTCCAACAGTATTTGAGATATCAATTTGAAACTTCATAGGTGAATAAATCCCATTGAATGGCAGTGCAGTGCACAAGAACCATGACTCTTCATTGCATATTTTTTTAGTTATTTCCCTTTGTAATTTTTCATACCTAATTCCTGTCTCATAATGCCATAACTCAACAGTATTAGAGATATCAATTTGAAACTTCATAGGTGAATAGATCTCATTGAGGGAAAGTGCAATGGCTAAGAACCATAACTCTCTTTTGCATATTCTGGAGTATTTTTTCTGTGACAAACATCCCACGGGGAGCATCACCCGTCACTGACAGCTCTTGTTCAACTTGTTGTTATACAACTTTTGAAGAAGTTGGGTGTACTACTTCGCACTTCATGACATTTGTCTGTTTATTATTCCATGACCAGTATATAACTCTATGGTTGAACCATGACCAGTATATAACTCTTCAGTTGAACCATGCCCAGTACATGACTCTACGGTTGATCCATGACCAGTATATAACTCTACGGTTGATCCATGACCAGTATATAACTCTACTGTTGAACCATGACTAGTATATAACTCTACTGTTGAACCATGACCAGTATATAACTCAGCAGTTGATTTATGACCAGTTTATAACTCTACTGTTGAACCATGACCAGTATATAACTCTACGGTTGATCCATGACCAGTATATAACGCTACGGTTGATCCATGGCCAGTATATAACTCTACGGTTGAACCATGACCAGTATATAACTCTACGGTTGAACCATGACCAGTATATAACTCTACTGTTGAACCATGACCAGTATATAACTCTACTGTTGAACCATGACCAGTATATAACTCTACGGTTGATCCATGACCAGTATATAACTCTACGGTTGAACCATGACCAGTATATAACTCTGCTGTTGAACCATGACTAGTATATAACTCTACTGTTGAACCATGACCAGTATATAACTCTACTGTTGAACCATGACTAGTATATAACTCTACAGTTGATCCATGACCAGTATATAACTCTACTGTTAAACCATGACCAGTATATAACTCTACATTTGATCCATGACCAGTATATAACTCTACGGTTGATCCATGACCAGTAAATAACTCTACAGTTGATCCATGACCAGTATATAACTACGGTCGATCCATGACCAGTATATAACTCTACGGTTGAACCATGACCAGTATATAACTCTACTGTTGAACCATGACCAGTATATAACTCTACGGTTGATCCATGACCAGTATATAGCTCTACAGTTGAACCATGACCAGTATATAACTCTACGGTTGATCCATGACCAGTATATAACTCTACGGTTGATCCATGACCAGTATATAACTCTACGGTTGAACCATGACCAGTATATAACTCTACTGTTGAACCATGACCAGTATATAACTCTACGGTTGATCTATGACCAGTATATAACTCTACTGTTGAACCATGACTAGTATATAACTCTACGGTTGATCCATGACCAGTATATAACTCTACGGTTGAACCATGACCAGTATATAACTCTACTGTTGAACCATGACCAGTATATAACTCTGCTGTTGAACCATGACTAGTATATAACTCTACTGTTGAACCATGACCAGTATATAACTCTACTGTTGAACCATGACTAGTATATAACTCTACGGTTGATCCATGACCAGTATATAGCTCTACAGTTGAACCATGACCAGTATATAACTCTACGGTTGATCCATGACCAGTATATAAATCTACGATTGATCCATGACCAGTTTATAACTCTACGGTTGATCCATGACCAGTATATAGTTCTACTGTTGTTCCATGACCAGTATATAACTCTACTGTTGAACCATGACTAGTATATAACTCTACGGTTGATCCATGACCAGTATATAGTTCAACAGTTTATCCATGACCAATATATAACTCTACTGTTGAACCATGACTAGTATATAGTCCTACTGTTGATCCATGACCAGTATATAACTCCACTATTGAACCATGACCAGTATATAGCTCTACGGTTGATCCATGACCAGTATATAACTCTACCATTGATCCATGACCAGTATATAACTCTACAGTTGATCCATGACCAGTATATAGTTCTACTGTTGATCCATGACCAGTATATAACTCTAAGATTGATCCATGACCAGTATATAACTCTACAGTTGATCCATGACCAGTATATAGTTCTACAGTTGATCCATGACCAGTATATAACTCTACTGTTGAACCATGACTAGTATATAACTCTACGGTTGATCCATGACCAGTATATAACTCTACTGTTGAACCATGACTAGTATATAACTCTACGGTTGATCCATGACCAGTATATAACTCTACGGTTGAACCATGACCAGTATATAACTCTACTGTTGAACCATGACCAGTATATAACTCTGCTGTTGAACCATGACTAGTATATAACTCTACTGTTGAACCATGACCAGTATATAACTCTACAGTTGATCCATGACCAGTATATAACTCTACTGTTAAACCATGACCAGTATATAACTCTACATTTGATCCATGACCAGTATATAACTCTACGGTTGATCCATGACCAGTAAATAACTCTACAGTTGATCCATGACCAGTATATAACTACGGTCGATCCATGACCAGTATATAACTCTACGGTTGAACCATGACCAGTATATAACTCTACTGTTGAACCATGACCAGTATATATCTCTACGGTTGATCCATGACCAGTATATAGCTCTACAGTTGAACCATGACCAGTATATAACTCTACGGTTGATCCATGACCAGTATATAAATCTACGATTGATCCATGACCAGTTTATAACTCTACGGTTGATCCATGACCAGTATATAGTTCTACTGTTGTTCCATGACCAGTATATAACTCTACTGTTGAACCATGACTAGTATATAACTCTACGGTTGATCCATGACCAGTATATAGTTCAACAGTTTATCCATGACCAATATATAACTCTACTGTTGAACCATGACTAGTATATAGTCCTACTGTTGATCCATGACCAGTATATAACTCCACTATTGAACCATGACCAGTATATAGCTCTACGGTTGATCCATGACCAGTATATAACTCTACCATTGATCCATGACCAGTATATAACTCTACAGTTGATCCATGACCAGTATATAGTTCTACTGTTGATCCATGACCAGTATATAACTCTAAGATTGATCCATGACCAGTATATAACTCTACTGTTGAACCATGGCTAGTATATAGTTATACTGTTGATCCATGACTAGTATATAACTTTACAGTTGAACCATGACCAGTATATAACTCTACTGTTGAACCATGACTAGTATATATCCTACGGTTGATCCATGACTAGTATATAACTACTGTTGAACCATGACCAGTATATAACTCTACGGTTGATCCATGACCAGTATATAACTCTACAGTTGATCCATGACCAGTATATACCTACGGTCGATCCATGACCAGTATATAACTCTACGGTTGAACCATGACCAGTATATAACTCTACTGTTGTACCATGACCAGTATATAACTCTACTGTTGAACCATGACTAGCATATAACTCTACTGTTGATCCATGACCAGTATATAACTATACTGTTGAACCATGACTAGTATATAACTCTACTGTTGAACCATGACCAGTATATAACTTCTGTTGAACCATGACCAGTATATAACTCTACTGTTGAACCATGACTAGTATATAACTCTACTGTTGAACCATGACTAGTATATAACTCTACTGTTGAACCATGACTAGTATATAACTCTACTGTTGAACCATGACTAGTATATAACTCTACTGTTGATCAATGACCAGTATATAACTCTAAGGTTGATCCATGACCAGTATATAACTCTATTGTTGAACCATGACTAGTATATAACTCTACTATTGAACCATGACTAGTATATAACTCTACTGTTGAACCATGACTAGTATATAACTCTACTATTGAACCATGACTAGTATATAAATCTACTGTTGATCCATGACCAGTATATAACTCTACGGTTGATCCATGACCAGTATATAACTCTACTATTGAACCATGACCAGGATATAGCTCCACGGTTGATCCATGACCAGTATATAACTCTACCATTGATCCATGACCAGTATATAACTCTACAGTTGATCCATGACCAGTATATAACTCTACTGTTGATCCATGACCAGTATATAACTCTACTGTTGAACCATGGCTAGTATATAGTTCTACTGTTGATCCATGACTAATATATAACTTTACAGTTGAACCATGACCAGTATATAACTCTACTGTTGAACCATGACTAGTATATATCCTACGGTTGATCCATGACTAGTATATAACTACTGTTGAACCATGACCAGTATATAACTCTACAGTTGATCCATGACCAGTATATAACTCTACTGTTGAACCATGACCAGTATATAACTCTACTGTTGAACCATGACTAGTATATAACTCTACTGTTGATCCATGACCAGTATATAACTATACTGTTGAACCATGACTAGTATATAACTCTACTGTTGAACCATGACCAGTATATAACTCTTCTGTTGATCAATGACCAGTATATAACTCTATTGTTGAACCATGACTAGTATATAACTCTACGGTTGATCCATGACCAGTATATAACTCTACTGTTTAACCATGACTAGTATATAACTCTACTATTGAACCATGACTAGTATATAACTCTACGGTTGATCCATGACCAGTATATAACTCTATTGTTGAACCATGACTAGTATATAACTCTACTATTGAACCATGACTAGTATATAACTCTACTGTTGATCCATGACTAGTATATAACTCTACTGTTGAACCATGACTAGTATATAACTCTACTGTTGAACCATGACTAGTATATAAATCTACTGTTGATCCATGACCAGTATATAACTCTACGGTTGATCCATGACCAGTATATACAACTCTACGGTTTATCTCTCGATTATCTGTGTGTTTGGTATCCTGTTGGTCTTGATGACAATGTGATGATCTTATGTGTTGAGAATCATATTGTACAACCATATGAATATCTCACGGTATATATTGGCTGCTTAATTCAGCTGACCACTAACATAGGTTGCTTCTTGCAACATACTATATAAGCTTGTTAATAAACACTTCAATGTTTCAATATCATGAATTTATCTGATTGATTTCAGTTATGTTACCTCTGTGTTATTGTATAAAACTGGATCTGACGAAATCAAGAAAACTGCTCAACAAATAAAAAGTGAGAGAAATATTAATACATTCTGTTCATTTGTCATAATGAAAATGTGGTGATGCCCTTCTAAAAATAGCTTGCACCTGACCTGTCACTTCACATAGGTCAAATCATAGAAAGGGAAATAATTTTGAGCCTAACCACTGTGCTGATTGCCATTTCTCAAGTAGAATTTGGATGTAGCGTCTCAATACTTGATCCGACATAATTATGCACGATCATATGGGCGTCTGGCCCCATGATTTTGAAGCTTATTTTATGCTCGACTCAACTTGAGCATGAAACCGGATTTGCTCTTTTACAGTACAACAATTAACTAATGTTTACTTTATCAGGAGACTGACTGAATGAATAGGGGACTTACTAAATATCTGTCATCTATCATACTGATAATGACCTATATACTGGACATTCTATATGCCATCCTGTGTATAGATTCTATAGCCCCCAGGCATGACTAATTAAGCTCTAAACAGGACCTACTGCTGGTGAAGGTGTGATTTGTGCAGCTGATAAAAATTAAGTGTGATTAAAGATGGTTGTCAGAGATTATAACATAATGATGTTTATGGTCATGACTATTTAATCCCATTAAATTTGGGCACCATGATTAGAAAATAAAATTTGACTTGAAAAATTGATAGGTAAATGTAACATGCATATTATCATCACAAGAATCAATAGTGTGATAATTAAATTAATATTATTGCTTGTTGGTGTGATTTTTAGCTCACCTGCAGTAAGTGGCTAGGTGAGCTTTTGTGATTGTTTTTTGTCTGTCGTCGGTCCATTAGACAATTCACCGTTAACACTCTAGCACTTTCAATTTTGCTTTTATATTCACCAAACTAGGAAAACATTGTTAACCCTTATCGTGCTTAGCGCGACTCAGAGTCGCGCTACACGATACTTTCCACCACTGCTGAGCGCGACTGTGAGTCGCGCTATACAGTTGCGCTAGCGGGTTTGGCGTTTAAGCCCCGTTTCATCTTGCTTGTATACTTCATGTATGAAATTTAACTATAATTTATTCAGTAGTAAATTACGAAACTATTTCTAAAAATTATATCAGCCAATCAACTACCAAATACGTTAAAATTACCGTCTAACACTTGTTGGAAATTCCGAAACTAAAATGGCTGACGATCGGCTAGG
Source organism: Spisula solida (assembly GCA_947247005.1). NCBI lineage: Eukaryota > Metazoa > Mollusca > Bivalvia > Venerida > Mactridae > Spisula > Spisula solida. The sequence continues at coordinate 12,879,073 of OX365953.1, read as the reverse complement.
AATGCGCAAGAAATTTTAGAATGAATATATAAGGATAATTAACATTATCTGTATTTTTTTCAATGAAATTTGAAATATTAATAATTGAAATAAATGCATCATTAGATTCTGACAGTTTAGTCGGAATATTCAATTCTGCGATTGGTATTTATCATTCGGCCTACTTTGTAACATTAAGCATAGCATTATGTATGACGTGCATGGAAATATTTCACATTGCATTGACATACTGCTGAATATCATAACGTGTGAAATACCAATAATTATCAAAATTATATCAATGTGTAGCTTATTTCATCTTCTTTGTATAAATTATAGGGTTTACATCAGTATTTTGATAATTAACACCATTAATAAGATACTAAACAGAGTCACTATCAGATGAGATTTTTATCTCAAGTAGACTGCTAATATAATTCAGCACTGGTCAGCTGATAAGCCCACTGGGAATCTAGCACGATAAGGGTTAACTCTTAGGAAGCCACATTTTTACTTTAATCTTTATGATGTTTGGTCAAAATGTTTATCTTGGCAACCTTAAGGTCAAGTTCGAAGTTGGGTCGAAATCGGGTAAAAAACCAGGTCACTATGACAAATAATAGAAAAATAAAAAACACCATAGAGGTGACATTATGCTTCAATTTTCATGAAATATAATCTAAATGTTTATCTTGATGGCTTTAAGGTCAAATTCAAAGTTGGGTCATGTTGGGTAAAAAACAAAGTCAAATAATCTTGTTAACACTCTAGAGGCCACATGGTTGCTTTGATCCTTCATGAAGTTTGGTCAAAATGTCTAGTTTGATGATCTTCAGGCCAAGATCTGACGCTTTAACCACTCGTCCTTACTGCCATCACATCGCCTTGATATTTATAGTGATCGCCCGGTGTGAAATTGTCTATTAAATACAAGTCGGCAATCAAAACATAGAAGTGTATTTCAAAGTTTGGTCATGTTTACATGATCCTCTTGTTTAAGTATTTCTGTAGTATTCAATGTTTGATATTGGCAACTAGTAATAATCAGATTATTGAAATATTTGAAATATTTTTTAATATGCGTCCATTTCATTGAAACTTGTTTGATGAATTAAATTGAGCGGTACAATTTTATGTTGGAATATTACGAGTTAAAATTAAAGGGAAATCGCACATATTTTTTAAAAAAATCCATGTTTGTATAAATTTTGATTTCTTTAGTAAAAAACGTTTGAATGGTATTAATTGAATGATCAGATTATTGACATTTTTAGCTCATCTGTGCTGAGCTATTGTGATCACCCTATGTCCAGTGTGTGTCGTCCGTCGTCAACAATTGGACTGTTAACACTCTAGAAGTCACCAATCTCATTAAAATCAGACCCTTATAATTACGCTTCACTACTTTACGCTGATATAGGATCTGATGACACTGTGTGTGGAGTCATGTCGTTATGAACTTTACGTCATCCAATCAAATCGCTGCTTTCACTAATCTGAAAGTGCGGTGAAACACTGCTGTGGCTATGTGACGTCATTGTGCGCCAGAGAGGTTATTTGAACATGACCTCTTACAGAGTGTAGTCAGATCTCTTTAACAGCGTAAAGAAATGGAGCTAATGTTAGGGTCTGATTTTAATGAGATTGATAAGTCACAGTTTTTACTTAATCTTTGTGAAACTTTGTCACAATATTTGTCTTTATAAAATCTAGGTTAAGTTTGCAACTGGGTCATCTGGGGTCATAAGTTAGGTCACATCAAAGAATAACCGTTGTAACACTCTAAAAGTGACATTTTTTATCTAATCTTTATGAATCTTGGTCACAATATTTGTCTCTATAAAATCTAAAATAAAATGGGGTCCAAAACTATGTCACTCAATCACCACGAAGAAAATCCTTGTTAACGCACCAGAGGTTACATTTTTAGCTCGACTTTTTTAAGAAAAAGAGTCGCGCTATTGTCGTGATGGGATCATGTGAGTCTGCGTGTGCGTTGGTTAAGTTTATAGTCAGAGTCATTTTTTCTGTCAATTACTCAAAACCTATCAAAGGTATCAACTTGAAACTTAAAATAGTTATTCACTATCACAAGGGGAGTTCACACTGACAAGGCTGATAACTCTGTGACCAATTTTTGTGGAGTTATCTGCCCTTGTTTGGACTTAGTACATAGAAATAGTGGCAAATTTTATACATAGCTGGATTTTCTCAAACACTAAAAAAGCTTTCAACTTTAAAGTCTGTACACTTGTGGAATGTGATGACCTTCATCTACTTACAAAAGGAAACAACTCTATACAGCATTTTATAAGAGTTATTTCCCTTTTCTGACTTTGCATCTTTACCCAAAAATGTCAAGTACTGAAAGACTATCAAAGGTATCAACTTGAAACTTAACATAGTTATTCACCATCACAATGGTAGTCCATACTGACCAGGCTGATAACTCTGTGACCAATATTTGAGGAGTTATCTGCCCTTGCTCGGACTTTGTACATAGAAATAGTGGCAAATTTTACACATAAACTGAATTTTTTAAACACCATCAAAGCTTTCAACTTGAAAGTCAGTACACTTGTGGAATGTGATGACCTACATCTACTGACAAGAGGAAACAACTCTATACAGCATTTTTAGCTCACCTGTCACAAAGTGACAGTGTGAGCTTTTGTGATCACACTTCGTCCGTCGTCATTCCGTCAACAATTGGGTTGTGTCCTCTCTAGAGGTCACAATTTTGGCCTAATCTTTATGAAACTTGGTCACAATGATCATTTCAACAAAATCTAGGTCAAGTTCGATATTGGGTCATCTGAGGTCAAAAACTAGCTCACTAGGTTAAATTATAGAAAAACCTTGTGTAGTCACCAGAGGTTACAATTTCAACTTAATCTTTATGAAACTTTGTCACAATGATCATGTCAACAAAATCTAGGTCAAGTTCGATTTTGGGTCATCCGGGGTCAAAAACAAAGTCACAATGTCAATTACAAAAATCACAATGTCAATTGATATTTTCCTGAGGGTCGTGGGTTCAAACCCCCTGGAGCCATACTTTTTTTTTTTTTTTTTTTTTTAAGTGTTTAGGTATTGTTTTGTCTTTATAACATGTATTTGTACAGTTATATGGAGGAAAATATTTTGTTTAAATTATAGGTCAAATCATAGAAAAACCTTGTGTAGTCACCAGAGGTTACAATTTCAACTTAATCTTTATGGAACTTTGTCACAATGGTCCTGTCAACAAAATCTAGGTCAAGTTCGATTTTGGGTCATCTGGGATCAAAAACAAGGTCACACTGTCAATTGACATTTTCTACTCTTCAATTGCCTCGCCCGAAACTACATCTTGTCTAGGCTCTGCATTGTATATAAAATGCGTGTGTGTTAAAAGAATGACTTGTATTATATATCAATACTCTCGCACTATCAGTTTATCATACTGATTGTAACAAATTAATAATGACCAGTGTGTAGAACAATGAAATATTTAAACCTCAGACAGTGTGTGTACTCATTTCAACCTTTCAACATGTAGTTTTTATGGTCACTAAACTCTCTGCTGTAACTCTCTCTGTATACATACAAGTAAACTTTCATCAACCAATGAAAATGTGTATCAGGGTTCACAGCAGTTTTGTAAAGGTCAAATATCAAAATATTCTAGTATTTTAAGCAGGGTGTGAATTGTAATGGTTAAGAGGAAATCAAAGCGCTGTAGGGAGCGTAGACATTTTCCTGAGGGTCGTGGGTTCAAAACCCCACTGGAACCATAATTTTTATTTTTTTAATTTTTATTTTTTTAAGTATTTAGGTATTGTTTTGTCTTCATGGCATGTGTTTGTACAGTTATATGGAGGAAAAATATCCCAAAATATTTTGTTTAAATTATAGGTCAAATCATAGAAAAACCTTGTGTAGTCACCAGAGGTTACAATTTCAACTTATTTATGAAACTTTGTCACAATGATCATGTCAACAAAATCTAGGCCAAATTCGAATGGGTCATCTGGGGTCAAAAACAAGGTCACATGGTCAAATCATTAAAAAATTTGCAATAGAGGCTGAATTTCCTTAAATTTTATTCAGAAAATGTGTAGGGTCACCATAGGGGTGTGCATGCACTAGCACGACAGGTGAGCGACCTAGGGCCCTCTTGTATAAGAATGATTCCCCTTTTCTGACTTTGAATCTTTACACAAAAATGTCAATTACTCAAAGGCTATCAAAGGTATCCACTTGAAACTCAACATAGTTATTCACTATCACACCGGGAGTTCATACCGACAAGGCTGGTAAGTATGTGACCTATATTTATGAGTTATCTTCTCTTGTTACTCTTAGTATTTTGACTCACAGACGAACAAGGTTACTATCAAGTATGAGAAAGTATAGCGTCCAGCACTCGTAGGTGGTGCTCTTGTTTACCTAATTTTGATAAAACCTGGTCACAATGTGCGTCTATAAAATCTACATCTGGGGTCAAAAACTAGGTCACCAGGTGGTGAGGACAAATAAAAGAAAAACTCTGGGGTCAAATATTTTAAAAGGTCATGTCATAACAAACTACTTATTCTGCCTAAACTGCAAGTCATCAGGTGAGTGCTATAGGGCCAACGGCATTCTTGTTTAAATGTTCATCTAGATCTAACTCGTAGTACTACTTAACAAATGTTTAGGTCTGATTTTGTAGTACAGGAAATTGCACCATTTTTGCCAAGCCGGATTGCGGTGAGCAAGACATAGTCACCACTTTTAGTGTATGTGCATGTGTGCGTCCGTCCTATTTTGTCCGGACCATAACTTTGACCAATCTTGCTTATACGTGGGGTGTCCCAGAATAGCGTATAATTCTTGCTTTATTTAGTCCAGCATGATAGCACAGCTTTGAAATTTTGCATGTGCATTTGTACAACTATTCAACATATATTTGAGAAATTAATTTTTGATCAGCATACATTGCATATGATAAATATAATAATTTGTAACCCATGGTAACGGTAGGTGCATCAGCAGACAGAAATGAATATTTCAGAAATTAATTCAAATATTTAATGGCAATAATACTTAAGTACTATTTGCCACATCCAGACAAAAATATATAAGCGTAATTGCTGTGTGAAGTTTCATGGTAATGACGTTGTGTATGGCGGGTTTATGATGTAATATAATTATGTTGGTATGATCAGAGTATAAAAATATTATGACGTCAGACGATGTTATCGTGCGATAGTCGTTTTCTAAGCATTGCGCTATACCATGAGTAGCGTAGTATACTTAGCAACTTTTCTAAGTCCTCACTTATAGTTTTGATGATAACTTTGTCAACCTTGTATATATCTCAATGAAATTTGGCTATAATATGCGGGTGTTATTGTTTTGCAGAGTTGTAAATCAACACGTCGATTTCGATATACAGTCTAACTTGTACTAGCGACCACGCGTATTAAGCGACCTTTGTCTTTAACGACCGGTTTAAACTCCTCCCGATCTTATTTGTTCTAGTTTCCTATTGTATTGAGCGACTTTTGTCTAACGCGACCAACAACCTACTATTTAAGCACTATAATTGATAGGTTAAATTTCATTAAGCAACCAAAAAAATCTGATGCACTTGTCATCTCATCATAAATCATTGTTTGTTCACACTTCAGAGTTTGTCTTTTGTTAACTGGACCACAATTAACAGCATTGATAATCACCATTTTCCGCAGGGCATGTCATACAGATTATTTTTAATCCAATTACACACATTATTACAGATTAATTGTTGTATCTTTAGCCGCAATCAGCTTGTTGTCACCGTCTATTAGGGGTGACTATTGAGGCCATTTTTATGCCCCCCTATCGATAGATGGGGAGGCATATAGTGATTCACCTGTCCGTCCGTTCGTTCGTCCGTTCGTTCGTCCGTCCGTCCTGGTTAACCCAAATTGACCGTTTCTTCTAGCATCATTATGGCTTGCTACAAAGCTTCCAAACTTGCATGGATGTTGTATATGAACACTCTCCACACACCTGTATCACCTGACCCCATTTTGACCTTCACCTTGACCTAATTTTGGACTTAGACTTATTTATGGACAAGGCTTCCACAGGGGGCATAAGCGTTTATTGAACGCAGTCTTGTTGACTATTGCAATACTATTGCTATTGCTGAAAGTACCATTGCGATACTATTGTATTGCTGGAAACTATTGCGATACTATTGCAATAGTTATTGGCAAGATTTGAAAACCAGAGATTGACTTATAAATGCAAATTTGCACTGTGTAAGATATCACTAAGTTGGACAACATGCTAATCTACTATTTGTGGATATTATCTAAAATGAATAAGACAGAAATAGAACATGAACGATTGCGATATTGGTCCTTTGTTGCAGTTTTGATGCGTGGAATTATTTAAAATAAGTTTTTTTGAATTAATGATAAACTTTATTAATAAAAAGGAAACTATCGTAACTATCGATAGTTGAGCTAACTATCGGCGATAGTTATTGGATCGAGACTTTTGCTATCGATCCATACTATCTGGTAGCTCGGGATATTTCGATGCATCGGCCCACCCCTACCGTCTATAAAGAATGGGCTGAAACCCGGTCTATTCATTTTTAGCTCACCTGTCACAAAGTGACAGAGTGAGCTTTTGTGACCACTCTTCGTCCGTCTTCTGTCCGTCCGTCTGTCAGTCTGTCCGTACGAATGCACCGGTAGTTGTGGGGTGTGGAACAATAAGCTATTTAGCTCACCTGTCACAAAGTGACAGAGTGAGCTTTTGTGATCACTCTTCGTCCGTCGTCCGTCCGTCCGTCGTCCGTCCGCCAACAATTGGCTTGTGTAGACACTAGAGGTCACAATTTTAGCCTAATCTTTATGAAACTTGGTCACAATGATCATCTCAACAAAATCTAGGCCAAGTTCGATATTGGGTCAACCGGGGTCAAAAACTAGGTCACTAGGTCAAATCATAGAAAAACCTTGTGTAGTCACTAGAGGTCACAATTTTGACTTAATCTTTACGAAACTTGGTCACAATGATCATCTCAACAAAATCTAGGTCAAGTTCGATATTGGGTCATCTGGGGTCAAAAACTAGGTCACTAGGTCAAATCATAGAAAAACCTTGTGTAGTCACTAGAGGTCACAATTTTGACTTAATCTTTATATAACTTGGTCACAATGATCATCTCGACAAAATCTAGGTCAAGTTCGATATTGGGTCATCCGGGGTCAAAAACTAGGTCACCAGGTCAAATCATAGAAAAAACCTTGTGTAGTCACTAGAGGTCACAATCTTGACTTAATCTTTATGAAACTTTGTCACAATGATCATCTCGACAAAATCTAGGTCAAGTTCGATATTGGGTCATAAGGGGTTAAAAACTAGGTCACAAGGTCAAATCATAGAAAAACCTTGTGTAGTCACTAGAGGTCACAATTTTGACTCAATCTTTATGAAACTTGGTCACAATGGTCATCTCAACAAAATCTAGGTCCAGTTTGATATTGGGTCATCTGGGGTCAAAAACTAGGTCACTAGGTCAAATCAAAGAAAAAGTTTGTGTAGTCACTAGAAGTCACAGTTTTGACTTAATCTTTATGAAACTTGGTCACAATGGCCATCTTAACAAAATCAAGGTCAAGTTCGATATTGGGTCATCCAGGGTAAAAAACTAGGTCACAATGTCAAATAATAAAAAAACTGTGTGTAGTCACTAGAGGTCACAATATTGGCCTAATCTGTATGAAACTTGGTCACAATGATCATTTTAACAATATCTAGGTCAAGTTTGATATTGGGTCATCTTGGGTCAAAAACTAGGTCACATCGTTAAATCATAGAAAAACCTTGTGTAGTCACTAGAGGTCACAATGTCGACCTTATCTTTATGAAACTTGGTCACAATGATCATCTCAACAAAATCTAGGCCAATTTTGATATTGGTTTATCTGGGGTCAAAAACTAGGTCATTAAGTCAAATCATATAAAAACCTTGTGTAGTCACTAGAGGTCAAAATATTGGCCTTATCTGTATGAAACTTGGTCACAATGATCATCTCTACAAAATCTAGGTCAAGTTCGACAGGTGAGCGACCTAGGGCCCTTTGGGCCCTCTTGTTTTAGATTCCATTCATTCCGTCACTTGTGAGGGGCAAAATGCTACTTGTGGGTTGCAACCAAACAAAAGAAAGAACAAAAGAAAACCCCACAAAAACCGTCTCATGAGTACGTCTGTCTGTCCGTCCATCGTCCGTCCACAATTACTTGTGTAGCCACTAGAGGTCACTGTTTCAGCTTAATCATTATGAAACTTGGTCACAATGATCATCTCAACAAAATCTAGGTCAAGTTTGATATTGGGTCATCCGGGGTCAAAAACTAGGTCACAGGGTCAAAACATAGAAAAACCTTGTGTAGTCAGTAGAGGTCACAATTTTGGCCTAATCTTTATGAAACTTGGTCACAATTATCAGCTCAACAAAATCTAGGTCAATTTCGATATTGGGTCATACGGGGTCAAAAACTAGGTCACAAGGTCAAATCATAGAAAAACCTTGTGTAGTCACTAGAGGTCACAATTTTGGTCTAATCCTTATGAAACTTGGTCACAATGATCATCTCAACAAAATCTAGGTCAAGCTTGATATCGGGTCATCCGGGGTCAAAATCTAGGTCACAGGGTCAAATCATAGAAAAACCTTGTGTAGTCAGTAGAGGTCACAATTTTGGCCTAATCTTTATGAAACTGGGTCACAATGATCATCTCAACAAAATCTAGGTCATGTTTGATATTGGGTCACCAGGGGTCAAAAACTAGGTCACAAGGTAAAATCATAGAAAAACCTTGTGTAGTCACTAGAGGTCACAATTTTAACTTAATCTTAATGAAACTTGGTCACAATGATCATATCAACAAAATTTAGGTCAAGTTGGATATTTGGTCATCCGGGGTCAAAAACTAGGTCACAAGGTCAGATCATAGAAAAACCTTGTGTAGTCGCTAGAGGTCACAATTTTGGCCTAATCTCTATGAAACTTGGTCACAATGATCATCTCAACAAAATCTAGGTCGAGTTCAATATTGGGTCATCCGGGGTCAAAAACTAGATCACAAGGTCAAATCATAGAAAAACCTTGTGTAGTCAGTAGAGGTCACAATTTTTGCCTTATCTTTATGAAACTTGGTCACAATGATTATCTCAACAAAATCTAGGTCAACTTTGATATTGGGTCATACGGGGTCAAAAACTAGGTCACAAGGTCAAATCATATTAAAACCTTGTGTAGTCACTAGAGGTCACAATTTTGGTCTAATCTTTATGAAACTAGGTCACAATGATCATCTTAAAGAAATCTAGGTCAAGTTTAATATTGGGTCATGCAGGGTCAAAAACTAGGTCACAAGGTCAAATCACTTCAATATGTCATTTGTTCTAAATTTGATGTAAAATATAAAGCATAAGGCAATATAAAAACCTTCTACATGCAATAGAGGCTACCATTTGGGGTGCATGAACTACTAGGACAGGTGAGCGACCTATGGCCCTTTGGGCCCTCTTGTTTTGTTCTTCGAGTGTAAACAAAACTGACTTATATTAATTGCATTGCGTAATATATGAGTAAGTTTATTAAAATGATCAATTAAAATGTTTACATTGTATGAAGACGATGCATATTGTCGAATACTTTTGACTTGTCGCTAATTATTCTCCGTATGTTTTTGTACAGTAAGAATGTTTTGAAGAGTTATAATAACAACTCTGATTGGACAACGGATAAGCATGGATATTCCTGGATGACAAGTTAAAAGTGACAGGCAATACATGTATAGACTCGTTATAAAACTTATTTACACGCTAATATTTATCAATTGAAGTTGAATATGATTCGGACAGCCTAAAATTAGAAATTCGTTAATTACACTCAATGTTGATAACATTTGCGTTAAACGACCATTTCGTTAAGCTACGGTATTCAGACCTTCCCAAGGATGGTCGCTTAGTACAAGTTAGACTGTATATTTATTGAATGAAACAATCTTAACATAGCAACTAAAGAAGGTAAAATTCACAAATGGGCTGTTTCAAAAAAAATGGCACGAAAGTGGTTTGAAACATCAACATTTTAATAAAGGCAGATTGTGAAATAATCTTGTGAGAAATAATGCATAAACATCATAGTTATAGGAAATGATAATGGGAAGGTAATACCCTAGTACAATGTTTGTTGTAGACCTTTATTGGGACCTTTATTGGGCATTACCTGGCTACAAAATTTCCACAAAACATGACATTTTCAACTTGTAACAAACTAAATACTGATAACAAATAACCTTCTTGTTATGTTTTCAGTGTGTTCACACTAAGTACATGACCAATTTCTGGCCTTTCTTTGTGAAGAATTGCATTTAAAAAAAACCAAAACCATATTTTTGCATTAAAATTACTCATTTTATAAGGAGCAGCTTATCTATTTTTTGTATTGTAACAAAATGTAATGTAGACATTAATTAATGATATTAAAATATTAGAAATGAATCATATCCCTGCCTAGAGAAAAATGTTTTGGGTTACTAACTGTAAATTTCAAACATTGGTGTACATTTGAAAAACCCTATCAATTAGGATAAAAATGTTACACTCCTTACATTTTCATACACAATTTATTAAGTTACAGTTTACAGCATTTTGTCTTACTGACTTGTATTATCTCCAAAGTAACTTGTATAAGGAATGCAAAACAAGTAAATATATGGCGTTATAATATTATGTTCTTATCAAGCCCTGAATACTTCAAAATATTAATATTTCGCCAGCCACTAAATTACATATTTTTCAAGGGTGCCTAGAAAAAGTATCCAGTTTTCTTATTCATTTCTATTTAAATATTATAAATATTGAGTAATGAAACAATTTCACCGAAGTAATCAATGAGGACACTACAATACAAATCAAAGTACTGAAGTACTGCTACTGGGGGAAATCGCAATTCTGGGTATTAATTTATAGGGTTTCACATTTAATGGTAATGAATTTCAAAACAAATGTTAATATTGTGACAAGGTTTCTGAGAAGCGATAGTAGCTGAATCATTCAAATCACACCTCAACGGACCCATCACAATACTAGAACTCATAAAAACAATATACCTGCTGTAGAAAAAAAAACTAGAAACTAAAAACTGCGTACACAGAGTCCTTATTCCATAATTATACCTGCTTACGAACTAGATATGGTGCAAATAGCGCGAAAGAATAAGATGGGGACGAAACATAAATAACTCATACTGTCTCGACTTTCGGCGGGAAAATTTATGTAACAGCGTTTGGAAAAGGGTTGTTCTAACGGTAGATCCAAACTATTTAGCTGAAGATCTCTGGTAAGTTAAAGGATGAAACGTGGATCAAAACTATCAACAATTATGCAAAATATCGTAAATAGTAAAAGACAAGCATACGTTAGATTAGAAGTTTCTAGCTTAACTGTAATATGAATGTTAAAACCATGAATTGTGTTAAGTTCGTCTGCTCAACGGGTTACTTTTAACAGTGACATTTTTATCGCCCCTCAAAAATCATTAGTCATTTCACAGCGCGTAGGAATTTATACGCACAAATACATTTTCTCATCAAAATAAGCTTCCAAAAAGTTCACACAATACAGTGTTCCCTCTCGTAACGTCACCTCTCTCAAACGACTCCCTCCTTTAAACGACATTCGAAATTCCTCCCATGCAATTTCAACGTTAAATTCCCTCCGAGAAACGACACCTCCCTTCTACGGCAAACGTCACTCAAAAGTCGTACCGACACTAAGAATTACCTCTCCGGACCGCCAAAGGTTAAGTCAGTTGTTGATTGTTTTCATAAGTATTGACACTGTCTGCCAAAATGTGTTAATATGGTATACTAATCATCATTGAGAAGCTTGTAAATCGCTATTTTTCACACTTGCATTGTGACACGATTAACAAATTGTGGTTTGGTGTAATTGGATAATTACGACGATTAAATTGTTTTCATTCATAGGTGGTCTGTATTATAACTTTGGTCAGGGTAAGGTGAGAAACTTGTATCTTCTAATTAAAATAAAGTGACGATTAATGCATCTTTTCTAATAAGAAAAAGGAAAGCGTTTGTTTATTTTAAAACAAATGGTGTCGGGAGTACGGTACCGTCTAAAGCCCGTCCGATCCGGACCGTCATGTATGTAAATTGGTGTACACGAACATTCTGTAATTTTGTATGTACATGTAGTCAGTACTTATTTTCATGGCAAAATCGGCGAAATAATTTAATTTTATATAATTAATAAGATCATAATCTGGTCAGGAGTTGGCAGCCTCAATACACTTTATTCATATTAACTAATTATGACATACTGCTTGTGTGGAGGTTATATCATGCTATTTATGCACCAGAAGTACAGTCCCTCTCCACAACGGCTCCCTCTCTACAACAAACACTCTGTCTGTCTCCCACAAATGTCGCTCAAGAGAGGTACCACTGTACAAACAAATAAAAAAATATTAAATTGTTGTAAACAAAAGTTCTCATAAATGGTTGAAAATTACGATATCGGTTGAGTTTTGCACTTCTTTCTTGCTCGGATGAATTGGTTGTGGAGAAATTACATCATTAAAATCGTAGTGATTTCAGGATTGTATGTAATACAAATACTGGGGTTCCCCAAGTAAAAATGGTAGGGGATAATAGACACCTAAATGTTACACTCCTTACATAAATCAGTACCTAAAACTACAACACTATCTTGTGTCAACGCTTTAAAGATAAAAATCAGCAACTCGAAATTGACTTTAACTGACTCTGCCGTAGTCACACTAGTACATTATTTAACTCCTGTATTTCTGCAAAATGACAAAAGTAGCTTCAACCTATACTGATAATCGGATGTTTGGATTTGCCACAGAGTGACTAATAATATATCCGCATACCGCTTTGTCACAGATGTATGGCAAACCACATCAATAAAAATTGTCGCATGGTGGACAACATTGTACAATTATTTTTAAGTTCCACCATACAAGGTATGGTCCGGACAATATTAATAATGGTTATTTCTGACCTTTGAACTCCAAGCATGACATTGACCTTTGAGATATTGACTAAATTGTTTCGCATGACACACCGTATGGTAGTAGTGAACATTGTGTGCCATATTATTTTCATATCCCACAATGAATGACTTAGTGGTTATGCTCTGGACAAGCTAAATTAAAGCATTTTTTTACATTTGAACTCAAAGTGTGCCCTTGGCCTATGAGATAATGAGGTAAATGTTTCGCATGACATTCTGTCTGGAAGTAGTAAATATTTGTGCAACATTATTTTAAAATCACAATATAAATGACTTAGTTATGCTCTGGACAAGCTAAATTATGACAATTGTTTAGCTTTGAACTCCAAATTTGACCTTTACCTTTGAGATAATGAGGTAATTGTTTCGTATGACACTTTTTTTGGTACATGTATCAGTAAATATTTGTGCAACATTATTTTCAAATCACAATATAAATAACTAAGTTATGCTCTGGACAAGCTAGATTATGGCAATTTTTTTACCTTTGAACTTCAAGTTTGACATTGACCTTTGGGATAATGGCGTAATTGATTTGCATGGCACACCGCCTGGTATCAGTGAACATTTGTGCCACATTATTTTCAAATCCCAAAATAAATCACTTAGTTATGACTTGGACAAGCTAAATTACGGCCATTTGTGATCTTTGAACTTCAAGTGTGACCTTGACCTTGTTTCAACTTTTGCACTTCAAACATTACTCAAACAGGACCTCAGACTTCTGAAGTTTGTTTTTGTTCGAATTTCATTTCCCAACCGGTAACATAGAATTATGATGTAAGGAGTGTAACGGCACACCATTCTTTAAAAACATCCAAACAAACATATTATAAACATCTAGGTTTTACAAATGCAAGTCATCATTTGAATTGAGAAATGTTTATATCTAAGCATACGAGGGGCGTTCACTATATAATGTCCATGCCATTTGTATATTGCTATGACAGTATTTAGAAGAATTCTACGAATACTGTCTGAAAGGTGGTTGTTTCTATTTTATGTCTGAAAAGTTACATAGCCCTTCGTCAATAATTAAGTAATTTACTGAACTTAGAAGAGGGTCTACTCGAGTATACTAGCCTTATTGTCATTTTAAGCCAAATATGTGTTATCTTTGCAGTAGTGGTTTCGAAAAGTAAATGGCAGTATTCATTTAATTGCAACATACCAATCTATAACTTAATCCGTATGTTTCCACCAGAACAAAAAATGAACATGAAAGTATGTTTTGTCTACGAGTAAGGCGATCAAATACTAGGGAGACTACTCTTATTTATACAAAATGATGCTTGTTGGTTCACGTACCAATAACTTCATATCACTTCTATTTTGTTCGCAAATTCTGCCCAGAAATTATTGTTGATGGTCTACGGCGTACGTCCATGTATAATATGCCAAATTCCAACCAATAAAACTAATTTAAAATATGAATTGAAAAATAGCATGCTTTCTGAACTTATTTTGACACCTACGTAGGGTGTCCCAGAAATAATAGGACTTTTTTAATAGCAACGCGGTAAATGAGAAATTTAGAAAACTAATTTGCTGTTAATAAAATTTCATCTGTCACTCAGATAAACATGCGAAATATCAAAGCTATTAGTTGAACAATAAAATCTCTATTAAATATACCGTGTACCATGGAGGCGGGTCGCGCCGTGACGTTATGATGACGTCGCCTTTCAAACAAAGTTTTTTGACCGAAAGACACCCTTAGTATTTTTAGCTCACCTGTCACAAAGTGACAGAGTGAGCTTTTGTGATCACTCTTCGTCCGTCGTCAGTCCGTCCGTCCGTCAATAATTTGCTTGTGTAGACACTAGAGTTAACAATTTTGACTTAATCTTTATGAAACTTGGTCACAATGATCATCTCAACAAAATCTAGGTCAAGTTCGATATTGAGTCATCCAGGGTCAAAAACTAGGTCACAAGGTCAAATCATAGAAAAACCTTGTGTAGTCACTAGAGGTCACAATTTTGACCTAATCTTTATGAAACTTAGTCACAATTATCATCACAACAAAATCTAGGTCAAGTTCGATATTGGGTCATACGGGGTCAAAAACTAGGTCACAAGGTCAAATCATAGAAAAACCTTGTGTAGTCACTAGAGGTCACAATTTTGACCTAATCTTTATGAAACCTGGTCACAATGATCATCACAACAAAATCTAGGTCAAGTTTGATATTGGGTCATCGGGGGTCAAAAACTAGGTCACAAGGTCAAATCATTGAAAAACCTTGTGTAGACACTAGAGGTCACAATTTTGACTTAATCTTTATGAAACCTGGTCACAATGATCATCTCAACAAAATCTAGGTCAAGTTCGATATTGGGTCATCCGGGGTCAAAAACTAGGTCACAAGGTCAATTCATAGAAAAAACTTGTGTAGTCACTAGAGGTCACAATTTTGACCTAATCTTTATGAAACCTGGTCTGAGTGATCATCTCAACAAAATCTAGGTCAAGTGCGATATTGCGTCATATGGGGCCAAGAACAAGGTCACTCGGTCAAATCACAGGTCTTGCATGTACTGCTATAACAGGTGAGCGACCTAGGGCCCTTTGGGCCCTCTTGTTATACATTGTCACCCAGACTTTCAAAACAGATCTGATGTTACTGTTCCCATTGTTAATATGTGTATCTGTACCACTCTTCCCAAAAATGGGTTACAGTGATGTTAGAAATTGCTCTAACATGGAAGCGTATATCCGTGTACGAGCGGTTGTCTGTCAACGTCAAATTATCTTTTCTCAGACTTGACCTGTGTTCATTTGTTAGCTCATATCTCCGCAATCTGTGAACAATTTGTGCCAACAGAACACAAATGGATGCTGGATACCATTACATTCTGCTTATTTAATTATTTCAATGGTTTGCATTGTTTTTTCTCCAATGTATAACATAATTTAACAATTGCGCGGTTTCTAGTCTTTGACGTTGACCTCGTTTCGTCCATGACGCGCTTTGATATATACATTTGTTTACTCAGTTGTGATCATAAACAAACAGCGATTGCTTCGTAAGTTTGCATGCACATGTCAGTGCCATCAAGGTAATGCCACATACTATGCCAATATTATTTATTCAGTGGTTACTGAGATATTCGCGTGTTTAGTACGGTTAATATTGAACATTTACAGTGTGACCCGCCTGTGCGTTACATGGTTTCTATGACAACGCTTTGTATAAGCATCACCAACAACAACGAAAATATGTTGCTGCCAGTAAAAAGAGCATAAAAAGTTATGCATATGATATAAATTTCATTAAAATGTAAGTGTTGAGTACGAATTTATGAGAAAAGTCCTATTATCTCTGGAACACCCCTCGTATTTTCGTGACTTTCAAATGAACTTATTTTGTACAAAAATGGCAATCAAGTACAGGAAATCATGTTTTAATGGAAGGCATTTACATTATTCACGGAATAGTAGTTGTGGAATAAGATTATTTCTCGAAATGAAATTTTAATGGACAATTATTCTCAAAAAGACACAGTGTCTATTACTGACCCTTAAAAAAGACACCAGAAACAACAATCCGGGAATTAAATTTTATTGAAATTTTCATGAAATATTGCGGAATGGTTGATGGTTCCAGAAATGTAAAAAAAAATCCAGATATCAATGAATGTTAAAATTTGTGACCAAAAAGACATTATATATTGAACGCCCCTCGTACACGCTTTTTGTGGTATTTATCAAGTAGTTTCCTCTAAATTTTATTTATACAGAGCTACAGATATGAGGTTTTAGTCAATTGGGTATTTTACCCCCGAGTTTAAAGTTTGATTGGGTTTTGACAAATTTTAATTGGGTATTTAATAAAATTCAAAGGGTTAATAAGCTTTTATATACTATTTTTCACTGTAACATCCTTTTCTATTTGGGCATTTCAGATTGTCTTTGCTTTTTCTTACTCCCTCCTCTCAAAATCAATTGCGTTTATAAGAAAATTAATTGGGTAATTACCCCAATACGCAGCTTATCTGTAGCTCTGTTTATAACAACTATTTTTGCTTAAAATAAGTATTGCTATGCATTTTTTCGTTAAATGTTGTTTAATAAAACTATTATTTGATTGTTGATTTGATGTATCTTCAGAAAATGTTTGCACTCTATAAAAGTTGGAGTCAATGGTGTTTCTGCAACTGCTCTAAAAACTCAAAGCTCAGAACCAAATAATATGCGTTACACTCCTTACATGCATTTGTTGACCAATATCTGACCAAATATTCATTAAGTGAAATCTTGAGCGTCACCTATGTATACTTTAGGACTGTTTTTAACAGGAAATAGTCATTGCTGCTCATAAATTTGACTAGTTTAAAAATAATCTTATCCCAACTATCAAATGTTACACTCCTTACATACTGGGGTAGGTCCTATAATTGTGCTATCATCACTAAAGGAAAACATTTGATTGATAGTTTATGCAATTGTCTAACAAACAGACATATTTCTAAATACAATGAGCACATCATATATCAGTTTTTGGCCAACAGGTTTCATAAAGATATATATTTTATTGAAATTGGCTTGCATGTTTTCATGCAAAAATATTTATTCCCTCCTTTCATCCTAGGTATTTATTTAATATAAAACAATGAATCAAAGACATTTCAACTGTGTAATTAGCTAATTAATACTTTATGTTATTTATCAAGAGAAAGATATTGTTCCCTAGAAGGCTATTATGAATGTGGTAATGCTTATAAAATCAATGTTGCACGAAAAATTCCCAAATTTCTGTTACACTCCTTACATTTTTAGCTCACCTGTCACAAGATCACTATTCCTCCGCCGTCCGTCCGTCAACAATTGGGTTGTGTCCTCTGTAGAGGTTGCAATTTTGGCCTAATCTTTATGAAACTTGGTCACAATGATCATCTTAACAAAATCTAGGTCCAGTTCGATATTGGGTCATCCGGGGTCAAAATCTAGGACACAAGGTCAAATCATAGAAAAACCCTGTGTAGTCACTAGAGGTCATAATTTTGACTTTATCTTTATGAAACTTGGTCACAATGATCATCTCAACAAAATCTAGGTCAAGTTCGATATTGGGTCATCTGGGGTAAAAAACTAGGTCACAATATTGGCATAATCTGTATGAAACTTGGTCACAATGATCATCTCAACAAATTTGAGGTCAAGTTCGACAGGTGAGCGACCTAGGGCCCTCATGTTTATGCATTGCGGGATTTCAATGTAACTTGGCATGGATGTTTACCATTATGAGACGGTGTGTCATGCTGAAATATTAGGTCAAAGATCTCAAAGGTCAAAGACACACTTAAAAGTCTAAGGTAAAAATTGTTCAAAATTTAGCTTGTCTGGAACTTTTTGTCTTTTTTTCAGTCGTCTATCGTGGGATTTTAAAATCACTTGGCACATTTAACTTTGTGCTCTTTGTCAACATGCTCAGACTCTACATAATATTGAACCCCCCAGTTCAACCTTATCTGGATAGGGCCCTGGACACCATTAATGCATCTGCGTGAAAAACTGATGAAAGCAACAAAATGAATGAATTTGCATTGAGTAAGGGTAGATACATAAAAATAAAAAGTCTTGGAATAAAGCAATCTGATTAAAATCATATCCTCAAACCCGCTATGCATGAGGATCTGACGTCGGCCAATTGAAGGTCACCTCAAGCGACCTTTCCCATTAGCCAATTGGCGCCTTGCTTTCCCAATTCTGAAAACGATTTGATTCTATTTTTAAATGCGGTAGTTATCACGAACACATGGATCTTACGCGCCGATTTTGTTCTGATCGCCTCGGTCTTTATGGATTGCAATATTAACGGAGACAAACTGAAATGGCCAAGCTTTCACGATTGATAATCAACAGTGCGTTTATATCAAATTATCTGTACTACAAATTCTACAATGACCAAATTAATAAGGATTACTCCAAAAAAGCAGACTATAGTTGTGGACAACTGTTTTGTTGGTAATTTACTGTTTTTTAATACGACCCAAGTACCAATGTAACGAGCAATATGATTGGCTGAATTATAAATACATTTTTTGTAGATATAAATAGCGATAGTGGAAATTCCAATTTCTGAAAATACAAACTCGTAAAGTGTCGTCATCAGATTTACCGGTAAGGAAGATCAAGTACTTTAAACAGATTGGGAATACAGGGTTTAACAATGTTTCTTGTAACCATTTCAGGAATAAAAAGTATGGTGAAGAACCAGGAACCATTACAGCGAGAATTAATAGGACCAGTCCAACGAAAACTAGAAAATTGTAGAAACCAGTCCAATAATCCAGAATCTGAAGTGTATGTTCTCCATACTCCATTTTAAGCTCACATGAATAACTATTGTGATGCCCTGTATCTGTTTGAGTGTTCAATATTGTGATGTTTGAGTGTTCCATATTGTGATGCCTTGTATCTGTTTGAGTGTTCCATATTGTGATGTTTGAGTGTTCCATATTGTGATGTTTGAGTGTTCCATATTGTGATGCCCTGTATCTGTTTGAGTGTTCCATATTGTGATGCCCTGCATCTGTTTGAGTGTTCCATATTGTGATGGTTGAGTGTTCCATATTGTGATGCCCTGTATCTGTTTGAGTGTTCCATATTGTGATGCCCTGTATCTGTTTGAGTGTTCCATATTGTGATGTTTGAGGGTTCCATATTGTGATGTTTGAGGGTTCCATATTGTGATGCCCTGCATCTGTTTGAGTGTTCCATATTGTGATGTTTGAGGGTTCCATATTGTGATGTTTGAGGGTTCCATATTGTGATGCCCTGCATCTGTTTGAGTGTTCCATATTGTGATGTTTGAGGGTTCCATATTGTGATGTTTGAGGGTTCCATATTGTGATGCCCTGTATCTGTTTGAGTGTTCCATATTGTGATGTTTGAGGGTTCCATATTGTGATGCCCTGTATCTGTTTGAGTGTTCCATATTTGTGAACATTGGTCACAATGTTGAGGTCAAGTTGGCCACTTGGTTATCACATGTCAAAATAAGGTCACCAGGCCTTATGAAAGAAAAACCCTCCAATAACGTCCTGCTATAACAATGACCATATCAGCTTCATTTGAACCAGTTTTTAGCTCACGTGACATAGTGAGCTTTTGTGATCACTCTCCGTCCATTTGTCAATAATTTGCTTGTGCAGACACTAGAGGTCAAAATTTTGGCCTAATCTTATTCAAACTTGATCACAATAATCATCTCAACAAAATTAAGGCTAAGTTCGATGTTATGTCATCTGGGGTATAAAACTAGGTTACTAGGTCAAATTATAGAAAAACCGTCTGTAGTCATCTTTATAAAACTTGGTCATAATGATCATCTCCACAAAATATAAGTCAATTTCCATTATCTGGGATCACAAACTAGGCCACACGGTCAAATCATAAAAAAAACTTGCAAAGGAGGCTAAATTTTCTTGAATCTTATTCAGAAAATGTATATAAATTATTACTTCTATTATTATTTCCAGTAGTTTGTTTTCAATGTTTCAGATACAAACGTCGATTGGAGGAAATGTTTGAAGAAGAAGAGGAAGAAAGAAGCAGAAAAAGAGCAAGAATTGCTAAGGTTCGTATATGTTTGTACCATTCATATTTATGAGTTTTATGTATATTCTCTAAACATGCTGCCACTATAGCCTGGTGGTATAGGGTCGGATTTAAGTGTGTGATGATGAGGGATGTCTATGGTTCGCTCCTTTGACTTGTCGTACCAAACTCGAACAATAAATAAGTTGGATGCTTGACATTTAAAAGAGGGCTGCATGCTTTTCTTCTCTATCACTCTCATGACGATTAGGACCATCAGGAATGAAGCTTGGTTATTATGTTGGCTTTAATGAAAACTTGGTCACATTTGCTACTGGGTTATCTAGGTTAAAACATTAGGTCACCTGACCGAATCAAGGAAAAGCTGTGTTAAAACTCCAGAGGTCACAGCTTTCACTTGTTTCTGAAACCTGAATGTTTGTATCTAGGTCAAGTTTGAAACTGGGTCAAGTGATGTTAAAAACTAGGTCACTAGGTCAAATCTTAGAACAACCTTGTGAACACATTAGGGGACACAATTCTGGCCCAATCTTCATGAAAAATGGTCAGAATGTTTGTCTCTATAAAATCTAGGTCAAGTTCGAAACTGAGTCATGTGGGGTCAAAAACTAGTTCACTATTTCAAATCTTAGAAAAAGTTTGCACTAGAGGCTGAATTTTCCTGAATCTTATTCATAAAATATAAATGATTACTAATAAATAGGTCACCATAGGGGCTTGCATGCACTACTTTGACAGGTTAGCGACATAGGGCCAATGTTATCATATGTTTGTTTTACATTACAGGAAGAGAAAGAAACAGAAAAACAACTACTCGGATATTGAAGCAATTACTCCAATATGGAAATAACTACTCTTCTATTAAATATTGCTTTACATTGAGGAATCCTTTGATTTGAGGATGAATGTCATGTGATCGTGCAGGAATCCAATCAGAAAATGTACAGGAATGGTTCTTAGGTGGTTTTCTTCAAGTATCAACTGATCTGGTCCTTGGCATATGTCGGTCAAGGGTTCAAAAATGATGTTTTGAGTGTAAATATTTAAACGACTGAATGGATTTAACCAAACTGTACAGGAATGATCCTTAGGCGGTTCTTTTTGTGCCCCAACACTTATTTATAAGTGGGGGGCATATAGCATTGGTGCTGTCCGTCCGTCCGTACGTCTGTCCGTACGTAAGACAAATCTTGTATGTTCAACTCCTCATAAACTACTGAGTGGAATTTCTTCAAACTTTCACAGATGAACAACCTCAATGTATAGATGATCGTAAAGGATGGAATGGTCGCTGCGTAAATTTTTACCAGAGTTATGGCCCTTTGTTACTTTTACTATATACCCTATAGTGAAAATCTTGTGTGTTGAACTCCTCATAAACTACTGTTCTTCAAACTTTCACAGATGAACAACCTCAATGTATAGGTGACCGTAAAGGATGGAATTTTTGTTGTGTCGATTTTTACCAGAGTTATGGCCCGTTGTTACTTTTAATTTAATTATGATGGCCTTTGATATTTTTAATAGAATTATAGTCCACAAGGCTAAAGAAATTGAATAATTATGTTACCTCAAACTGCTATTCCCCTCTCCTTCCCCATTTGAAAGGATATGTGCTATAATGGAGGCACCCGGGTCTCATGGACACAATTCTAGTTAAATGATAGTATCAAACATTCTGGTCCGCTGAATAATTATGTAGGTCACAAAATACAGGCTTTTTAAGTGAAAATTCTTTAAATAACATCTTCTATAGGACCACGGAGAATCTTCACAAATGTTTCATGTGTGGTTGTCAAAACTGCACGTGTCGGTCACAAGAGCCAATAGATCGGGAGGCATATAGTGATTGACCTGTCCGTCCGTCTGTCCCTGGCTCATCAAATTGACCGTTTTGTCTTGCATCATGTCCATCATGGCATTTCTTTCAAACTTGGCATACTGCTATACCATCATAAACAAAGCCATGTAACACTATCCAACATTTCAACAACAGAGTTGCCTCTGATTAAGTTAGGTTTTTAATGGACAAGGCTTCCATAATCGCTTATTGAATGCAGTCTTGTTCTGCTTAATTTTTATGCGTAAGTTTCCATATTTTGTGCGTAGAATTTATAATTTAGTGTTACTAATACTATTTTCAAGGATGCAAGCTTTTAATACCAGAGCTAAATATACTGATGAAATAAAGTTTAGCAAGTTTTTCAGGGTACTAATATTTTTACTTGTATAACAATGTATGCATACGTGAAGTAAATAACATGTCGGTCATGACTTAATTATCAAAATTTCAGTGGTCAATTTGTGTTTTCGTGGTTTTGAGAAGCCATGACGTCATTTATAAAGAAAACATGTGTTACACGTGCAGGAGGAAATCTGATCCTTGTAAAGGATGAAAACAAGCACCATATTGTCAGTCTTATGCCACAGCCGAATAAACTGGTGTTATAATTGTAAAATATTCAACGGTTCGAGGTCCATGAATGACAGTGAAAGACGTCAAATGACTACTGGAATGTTGAATGGTTTCACAAATGCAAGAGGCAAAGCAATACATGTTAATGACAATTAATTGATCATTAGTCGATATAAAGACTAAATATTTGCTAACAGGAGACATCAAAGGTGGGCCGTGTTCAGACAGACTAACAATAGCTATGTCACAAGAAGAGCGTTAGATTGCAGTGATGTCAACACATAACAGATTCATGTGAAGTCACCAGCTAGCTGTTCATGTCAGGAACGCAAACGGCACTATTATTTGCTATAAAATCCACCGGAATAGACAATCCAATGATAGAATTTATGGACGTCATGCTGACGTTGGCATACCGTTGACACGACGTCATTGGTAGTGTAAGTTTGCCTCGACAATTTTTATCGGATAACAACTCGTAGGCTATAAAGTCACCATCTCCGTATGGATTAAACAAACACACTAGAATTTTCGTCGATTTAACAAATTTTGGTCCTTCTCGGGAGTAGAGGAGATGAGGAACAACATGCCTTCCAAGGTGCATGACCTTGAGCAAACAATGAATAAAATTGGTATAACATTCCCCTAACCGTTGTTTTCAAGCTTGGTAACAGCAAGAGACAAACATGTTTGACTCCTTAATCGACATCGAATTTCTTGTGATTTTTCTAATTGACCCCTATCTCCGTCCGTAACAAAATTGTGTCCGCTCTCTAACTTTTTAATGCCTTGGCCGAATTGCATGAAACTCATACCAAATGTGTAACTTGTAAAGACGACTAGCAGAACTCACATTCCAACCATGCCGGTTGAAGGTCAAGGTCACAATTCAAGGTCAAAGGTTTGAATCTTACATTCGTGTCCGTTCCATAACTTTTTAATGCCTTGGTAGAATTGCATGAAACTCATACCAAATAGGTAACTAATTAAGACGACGTGCAGAACCAATATCCCGACCATGCCGGTTCAAGGTCAAGGTCACAATTAAAGGTCAAAGGTTTGATTCTTACATTTCGTGTCCGTTCCATAACTTTTTAATGCCTTGGTAGAATTGCATAAAACTCATACCAAATAGGTAACTAATTAAGACGACGTGCAGAACCCATATCCCAACCATGCCGGGTCAAGGTCACAGTTCAAGGTCAAAGGTTTGAATCTTACATTCGTGTCCGTTCCATAACTTTTTAATGCCTTGGTAGAATTGCATGAAACTCGTACCAAATAGGTAACTAATTAAGACGACATGCAGAACCCATATCCCAACCATGCCGGTTCAAGGTCAAGGTCACAATTAAAGGTCAAAGGTTTGATTCTTACATTTCGTGTCCGTTCCATAACTTTTTAATGCCTTGGTAGAATTGCATGAAACTCATACCAAATAGGTAACTAATTAAGACGACGTGCAGAACCCATATCACAAGCATGCCGGATCCAGGTCAAGGTCACAAATCAAGGCCAAAAGTTTGAATCTTACATTCGTGTCCGTTCCATAACTTTTTAATGCCTTGGTAGAATTGCATGAAACTCATACCAAATGTGTAACTAATAAAGAGGACGTGCAGAACACACATTCCAACTATGCCGTTTTAAGGTCAAGGTCACAATTGAAGGTCAAAGGTTTGAATATTACATTTCCTGTCCGTTCTATAACTTTATTGCCTGGGCCGAATTGCATGAAACTCATACCAAATGTGTAACTAATAAAGAGGACATACAGAACCCATATTTCAACCATGCCAGTTCAAGGTCATATTCACAATTCAAGGTCAAAGGATTGAATCTTTCATTCGTGTCCTTTCCATAACTTTAATGCATGGACCAAACTGCATGAAACTCATACTAAATGTGTAACTAATTAGGCAACGTGCAGAACCCACATTCCAACTGCCGTTTCAAGGTCAAGGTCACAATTCAAGGTCAAAGGTTTAAATCTTACATTCTTGTCCGTTCCATAACATTTTAATGCCTGGGCCAAATTGCATAAAACTCATACCGATAAAGAAACTATTGGAAACAATTTTATGACATAATAAATTATATATTAGTCATTAATTGATTTCTATGAAACAATCTCCAAATCAAATTTCTCGTCACTAGTGAAATTCAGTATAATGACAAATTCGTTATAACGACATTTTGATCGGGAACAAACAGTGTCGGTGTATCGAGATCTGACTGTATTAATGTCATTTGATTGAACTTCACATAATGATAGAGACCTTCAAAAGGAAGTGCATTTTCCAAGAACCATAACTCTACATTATTTGCACCTGTATCTGTAGTATGCTATTTGCCATAGTGGGACAAGCACTTAATTCGGTTTTACCGATTCGTTGTTAATTATAGGAATGGTCTCCATCCGTGCGTCCCTTCGTCCGTCTGTAACAAAATTGTGTCCACTTCCTAACTTTTTAAGGCCTTGGCGGAATTGCTAGTTCAAGGTCATGGTCACAATTCAAGGTCGAAGGTTTGAATCTTACAATCCTGTCTGTTCCATAACTTTTTAATGCCTGGGCTTAATTGCCTGAAACTCATACCAAATGTGTAAGTAATAAAGAGGACATGCAGAACCCACATTCCAACTATGCAGGGTCAAGGTCACAATTCAAGGTCAAAGGAATCTTACATTATAGTCCGTTCCATAACTTTTTAATGCCTGGGCCAAATTGCATAAAACTCATACCAAATGTGTTACTAATGAAGACGATGTGCAGAACCCATGTCCAAATCATGCCGGTTCAAGGTCAAGGTCACAATTTAAGGTAAAAAGTTTGAATCTTGCATTCTGTGTCCACTCCATAACCTTTTAATGCCGAATTGCATGAAACTGATACCAACTATATAACTTATGATGACGACATTCCAACCATGCTGGTTCAAGGTCACAGTTCCAGGTCAAAAGTTTAAATCTTACATTTTTAATGGCTGGGCCGAATTGCATGAAACTCGTACCAAATGTATAACTAATAAAGCCGACATGAAGAACCAACATTTCCACCATGCGGGATCAAGGTAACAGTTCAAGGTCAAAGGTTTAAATCTTGCATTTCGTGTCCACTCCATAACAGTTTAATGCCTGGGCCCAATTGCATGAAACTGATAACAAAATGTGTATAACTAATAAAGATGACATACAGAACCCACATTCCAACCATGCCGGTTTAAGGGCAAGGTGGCAGTTAAAAGGTCAAAGGTTTGAACCTTACATTTCCCATCCGCTCCTTATTTTTTCAATACCGGGGCCAAATTGCAGGAACTCGTAGCAAATGTGTAACTTATTGGACAATTTCACTGTTCATTAATGCGGCGGGGGATTATCGCCGTCTTTTGGACTGCCTTATTTTTTATTAAAACGTCCACAATTTACTTGTGTAGACACTACTGGTCACAGTTTTAGCCTAATCATTATGAAACTTGGTCACAATGATCATCTCAACAAAATCTAGGTCAAGTTCGATATCTGGTCATCCAGGGTCAAAAACTAGGTCACAAGGTTAAATTATAGATAAACCTTGTGTAGTCACTAGAGGTCACAATTTTGGCCTAATCTTTATGAAACTTGGTCATAATGATCATCTCAACAAATTTATATTGGGTCATCCAGAGGGAAAAACTAGGTCACAAGGTCAAATCATAGAAAAACATTGTGTAGTTTCTAGAGGTCACAATTTTGGCATAATCATAATCAAAGTTGGTCACAAAATCTAGGTCAAGTTCGATATTGGGTTATCTGGGGTCAAAAACTAGGTCACAATTTTAAATCTGAGAAAAACCTTGTGCAGTCACTAAAGATCACAATAATCTTTATGAAAGTTGGTCACAATGATCATCTCAACAAAATCTAGGTCAAGTTCGATTTTGGGTCATCTAGGGTCAAAAACGAGGTTATTAGGTCAGATCATAGACAAAACGTGGCTTAAACTTCAATATATCATTGTGTCTAAATGTGATGTAAATTATAAAGCATAAGACAATATGAAAACCTTGTACATGCAATAGGGGCTACCATTAGGGGTGCATGAAGTACTAGGACAGGTGAGCGACCTATGGCCCTTTGGGCCCTCTTGTTGCTATACTTCTGTGTTAGGCATTATTTTGTGGTATATTATTCGTCACTATGTGACAATTCTAGTTTTTTAAAAAATGTTTAGAATATGTTCTTTTTACATGGTGCCTAATTATTTCGCCATAAATCAAACAAGAGAAAGTAAAATGCTGTCAGTGCTAGGAATATTGCTACAGATTTGAGTGCTAGGCTTTGGGTTAATTGTGCATCTACCATCCCTCATAGGAAGAATGGGGTATGCTGCCAGGGGCGTGTCTGGGCCCATTTTGAGTATACGCACCATGGCTAGGGGGGGGGTCCGGGTGCATGCTCCCCCGGAAAAAAATTTCCTCTTGGAGCGTCGTACGTGCGTTTTGTGGTGTATTTAGAAATAAAGAATTGTCTTAAATTATAGGTTAAAATGAGAAAAACACATGTACCGATAAATTAAAAAAACATCATAAAGTGAACAACGTAATTTATTCGTTACTCTCTGCGAATGAAGTACAACATGTCAATATAATAGACACATTTTTCAACACAACCGGCGTCAACTACAAGCATGACTGTAACTATGCTGTTTCAAAAGGGTGCGGCATTGGGTCTTGAGTACATGTTTAGATGAGGAGTAAAAGGCTACTCCTCCTGCTAACGGACGCTGTGACTCGGTGCTCACAAGGTCTTCAAGAGTGTTGTTAGAATGCAATATCGGAGGGACAGCAGACAAACTCATTATATAAATAGTGTGCGAGCTAGAAATAATTCGTTATTACTACATGTAGTATACGGTGAGCAGCCTACCACACAAACTCGTTCTCTACTTAATATAATAATACTCACAAATTTATTATCAATCATATTGTTTGAGTTGCATGAAATACAAATTCGACCTTAACTAAATTGGATTCGCTGACAAAGTAGTTATTGTGCGAGCAAACAGCCTACAACACAACAATTTTATTGCGCGGCCGAAGCCTCGCTCGAAAAATGCATTGTTGCAAGCCAAATAAATTCGTTCTCTGTCTGAAATTATATACATGTACTAATAAAGGTATTGTGCGAGCGAAGCGAGCCTGACAAAATGCATTATTTATCTGAGCTACATAAAACTCTTTCTTCACTTAGCCTTCATACCATTCACTGATAATGTCAGTGTCATGTGAATAGAGTAAAAAACTTCCAATTGCTTTATCTGAGCTGCATACTACACCTAGTTCTCTGCTTGAAACTGTTTAATAATAAACTTATTATGCGAGCGAACTGAGGCAGACAATTGCATTGTTTGTCTGAGCTGCATACTATGCATACTCGTTCATCAATTGATTCCATTAACAGATCGAAATATTGTACGAGCATAGCAAGCCAGAAAAATACATGCATTGTTGTTCTGAACAACATGACAGCTAAAAGAAAAGGCATTCTTTATTTTAGAAACATACCAGACACATTTGTCCTCACATTGGTAAATGATTAAGTTGAGCGAGCGAAGCGAGCAAGAAAAAAATGGAGAGTTAATTTGATCAGCATTTCACACAAACTCGTTCTCTACTTGATAATACATGGATTGTATTCAATAACGAACTAATTAAAATGCGAACGAAGCGAGCTTGATAAAAATGCTTAACTCTGTAGGCTAATGCATAGAGGATGACAATTTTATATGCCTCACCCGGATGAGGCAGCGATTTTTATTGCAGTTTTGGAGTTTTTAAATTTTCGACTTTTTCAATTAACTGTACCCACGTGCGTAAGTGCGTAGGCCCAGACACGCGCCTGGCTGCTTTGCACATGTTATACGTGGGACGTTCAAAAATAAACAGGACTATTGTCACAAAACCCTCATGATTGAATGAAATAAATAAAATTATATACCATCGGAAATCGGAATCCTTTTTCTATATACTGTAGAGATATGAACTAAACAATGTCACTAACGTTGATCCGGCGCACAAAATGACGTCACGCTAATTTACAAGGCGTTCGTGCTTCGCATAAGGCTATGAAATACGAAGTTAATAGTAATAAGGGTGATGAATACATTCAAGTACCACACTGAGCCACACAAGTAATGCGTTGGTGAGAATCGCATGTATTTTTCCAGATCTTACATCACATATCTAGGTGAGAATCCGTACAATGAAACGTCGGTATTTTGAAAAACTCTCAGTAACTGACGTCACAAACGTTCTTATGATTTTCTATTACTTCATTGTCTTTCAAAGCTGAACAATTAACACTTAAGCATTTGTGCCATTCTAAAACTGATTAACGACTTGAAGAACTGTTTCCAAAATGTTGTTACGATAATTTCATACGATTCAGAGAACATAATCATCTTGCAGTTGACAGAACTTTGTGTTTGTCCATTTTTACTTACGTTCTGGTGACGTCACTTTTGCGTCACGAATGTGTCACACTTGGAGTTCAACTTCTGTTTATTTCAGTACCTAACTACCAAATGTCGTCATTTTTGCAGACATCGTCCAGCAAGTGCTGTGAGGGCCTCAGCCTGTTTATTTTTGAACGTCCCACGTAGGTCTGGTGGAAGACCAAGTTGTGTCTGATCATTTACTAAAGAAAGGTTTAGCCTAGGATTTCCTTAAACCTGGTGTACATGTTGAATAGTCCAAATTGGTTTTGAGATTGGTCAAAGGTTAAGTTCATTGTGATCTGGAACTTAAATGGCTCGTGCAACTATGGGGGCTGGTTTACAAAGATTTCTATTTTATTATGAATTGTATCTGTGTTCAAAAATATACATGTACGAGGGTTGATCCTGAATTGCGTGGAATTTTGCTCTAAAAAGTTATTTTAGGTCAGATCGCTATGAAAGTTACATAAAAGCGCATTACATAAGATATTGTGGAAGATATATTAAATCATATACAATTTGAATGTTTATGTTTATTTCAATGTTAATAACATAATTTCATTTCGGGCTTCCATTTGAGAATCACCAAAACGTCAATAACGTCGCTGACCTCAGATCATAAATTGCGGTGTGTGGTGGTACCGGTGTCTCATGAAAAACACAAGTTCTATGAATTTTACAAGTTTAACGAAGTGCGCATGCGCGAAGGGTTGCGCGTTTTGCGGCATGAAAAATACAAGTTGGACGGTAATGACGGATCGATGTTTACAACTTCCTTGCAGAAAACAAGTACAGTAAGTGTTACACATTATTTTGTTTGATGTGAATAACTTTGAAGCATATTTTCTGACATATATTTGTACAGCATGACTGTCCGAGAATGCTACGTAACTAGATCTAATCACGAACTTACCAATCCATCTTCCGCACATGCCGAAAACTGGTTTGTTATTACACTGTTTAATATTTCACTCTTCCTTTAATATTTCGCCATAAAGGCTTTATCAAAAATTGCTATCTGACCGTCGGGTTTTTACAAAGTATGTAATTATTTAATTTGCGCTATACTGTAGTGAAAAAAACAAGTGTTTTTATGTTGCCACAATTAAATAATAGATCTAGTTCTAAGAACGTTATCAAATCCAGGGGGGGGGGTCCGACCAGCTATTTTCAGGAGCGTAGTTAGCGCAATTTATTCTACTTCATTTATTTGTGTGTCATGGACGTAAGAGAAGGGGGCCAGGGGGGCCAGTCCCCCCAATGTTAGGACAAGGGGGGGCAATCAATGTTAGGACAGGGGGGGGAGCCAACATATCGTTTGCTTGCCCCCCGGACCCCCCCCCCCCTACTTACAATACTAGTTTAATTAAGATAAGCAAACAACCTAGTAAATATATCTTGCCATAGTAATCTTATCCACAAGCATTCACCATAAGCTATTAACACAATTTTGAAGACGCTCCTACGCCCATGTGCGTGTGCCCGAAATTTTGTGTGCAAAATTTGTGAAATATGTTGCGTATAAATCTAATCACTGTATTATCATTTCTTGCGATGATACATATACATCAAACTGTTTAACTTATTGTGAGCAAAAGCACCTGAAACTTCACTGTATGACTTATCGCAAGGCTATCAATTCAGTGTGTACGACCACAAAGTTTAACATGCGTGGTACGACTTCTTGGGATGGTCATAAGTTGACTCTTTTATACACTGAAATTCTATGCATTTAAATTAAAGACTATAGGTGCTTTATTTGTAGTGTGTATAGGTTATTGGATTTTAATATGCACCAGTCAATTGAAACCACGCCCCCGCCCCAACCCGGGGAAGGGCGGGGGTACAGTCCTGTATTTTTACCTTTCCGTTATCCCCTCACTGCTGGTTGAGCGCAGGGCTTCTGTTTAGCGCCAAATAAAGCTGGGAAATATTGCCGGGAGGAATAGGGCGTGGCAATTTGCGAGAATTTTACCATCTGTATGGCCCTTGGTAAAACAAAAGTAAAACTCCCCCTGTTCCCCGGGGTTGGGCGGCTGTGGTTTCAATTGACTGGTGCATAACTAAAATAGCAATCAACTCAATTATGAAGATGGCCAGATTCACCATATTGACATTAATAATAATAATACAATAAAACCTGTTTTCCGGATTATGGAATGAATTGTACAACAATGTTCTAGGTGTTCTGATTGACCCGAGGGGGTTGGTTGTACACTGCAATTATTTTTGACAAAAGAAGGAATTTGTAAAAAGTTTATCACAATTACA
The DNA here is from genome assembly GCA_947247005.1 of Spisula solida. NCBI lineage: Eukaryota > Metazoa > Mollusca > Bivalvia > Venerida > Mactridae > Spisula > Spisula solida. The sequence goes on along the minus strand of OX365953.1, from coordinate 12,847,261 downwards.
ATACTATTTCACATCCATTTTCATAAATGATTAATTGCCATTGGTATCAAGATTGTTAAGCGACAGTGTAGAATGAAATACAATATTTCAAATAAAAAGCATTTTTAGGACTATTTTCGCTATTTAAAAGCAAAAAAAGTTTAATTGATATTGTGCAATAATTTTATAACCGGTATACTTTTTCATATTTAACATTGAAAAATAGCAGATTTATACAATCCCCCTATGCAGCCTATTGGCCATATCCTTTTCTACCCCCCTGACCGTCAAATCCTGGATACAGGACAAATGGTTTTATCCTATGATGTTGATATCAATTAAAGCTCAGTTTGAAGAGATTTGGCCTATAGGTGAAGGATCCCGGGTTTCGACTCCACAGTCAGGCTGCATATTTTTCTCATCCTGTTATACATTTAGCACTGAAAATCTACAAGGGTTGGAGCAACTCTCTTGTTTGGGTTGGGTCCGGACAGACTAGCCTCAATATGTAGGATCTAACATGTATAAATAATATGATATAGTTAACATTATTGTGAAATTTCCTGGGGGTCAATGCATGGTTCCAGCTATTTTTCTCAGATGGTCTGACACATTTAATTTAGCCATATAGTTCAGTTTTATTCATAATGTAAAGTGGGGAGAGGTTATTGCACTCTAAAATAGCCCAGACTTTCTCAAAAGGGGATAATAATTATATAGTCTGGCAGTATTTGCAATGAACCGGGGAATGTCTTCTATTCCAAATGTTTTCCCATTTACTTATATTCGAGATACTACCATAACAGATTCTGGATGATGACACTTTGGAGAACTCCCACAACGAGGCCCATGTTCACAAATGAATCAGTATAAACAATTGTACAATCAAACATAAAGCTTAAAGCACCTGTAGCTGTTATATATTTATAAGTCCAATACTGCATGGATTCAAAATATACAGCCTTAAATAATGGTTAATATGAAAATGAGCCCCCTACCAATGATTACAGTCTTAAATGAGGCCATTTTGTAGCTGACTATGAAATCTGGCTCATATAGTTTGTTACTTAGTCTAGTTATGAGATCATAATTATAACAATTTGTGAGATTGTACATTAACTTGCAGTTTACATGGCTGTTAATGATTTCTCAATCATATAGTTTGTACTTAGTCTAGTAATGAGGTCAGATATAGTTGCGATGGTAGAGATTGTACATTTACTTGCAGTTTTCATAGCTGTTAATGATATCTCCATCATATAGTTTATTACTTGTGTAGTTATGAGGTCAGATATAGTCACAATTGGTGAGATTGTACATTTACTTGCAGTTTTCATAGCTGTTAATGATATCTCAATCATATAGTTTGTTACTTAGTGTAGTTATGAGGTCAGATACAGTCACAATTGGTGAGATTATACATTTACAGTCTAACTTGTATTAAGCAACCACCCTGGGGTAGGTCTGAAAACGGTCGCTTAACGGAACGGTCGTTTAACACAAATGTAAGAAACATTGAGTGTAATTAACGAATTTCCGATTTTAGGCCGTCTTGAACTTCAATTGATAAACATTAGTGTGTAAATAAATTATATGATGATTCTTACTTGTATGCATGGTCTTCATAAGCATTTCAATTTATCATTTTAATAATCTTACTGATATATTACACAATGCAATTTATGTAAGTCAGTTTTGCTGGCACTCGAAGAAAAAACCCGGAATAGGCCGGGATTTAGCCCAATCTAAATGAACGGAGACAAGCTGATTGCAGCAAAAGATACAACAATTTATCCGTAATAATGTGTGTAATTGGATTAAAATCATCTGAAAGACATGCCCTTTGGACACAATTGTGATTATCAATGGTGTCAATTGGGGCCCAATTAACAAAAGACAAACTCTGAAGTGTGAACAAACAATTATTTATGACGAGGTATCAGGTATAAATTAACAACCTGTCACTACAAACGACCAGTGATTTACATTTTTTTGGTCGCTTAATGCAATTTTACCAATGAATTATAGTGCTTAAACAGTGGTCGCTGGTCGCGTAAGACAAAAGTCGCTTAATACGATAGACATATAGAGCAAATATGGTCGGGAGGATTTGAAACCGGTCGTTTAAGACAAAGGTCGCTTAATACGCGTGGTCGCTAGTACAAGTTGGACTGTACTTGCAGTTTTCATAGCTGTTAATGATATCTCAATCATACAGTTTATTACTTAGTGTAGTTATGAGGTCAGATATAGTTGCGATGGTTGAGATTGTACATTTACTTGCAGTTTTCATAGCTATTAATGATATCTCAATCATATAGTTTGTTACTTAGTGTAGTTATGAGGTCAGATATAGTCACAATTGGTGAGATTGTACATTTACTTGCAGTTTTCATAGCTATTAATGATATCTCAATCATATAGTTTGTTACTTAGTGTAGTTATGAGGTCAGATATAGTCACCATTGGTGAGATTGTACATTTACTTGCAGTTTTCATAGCTGTTAATGATATCTCAATCATATAGTTTATTACTTAGTGTAGTTATGAGGTCAGATATAGTTGCGATGGTAGAGATTGTACATTTACTTGCAGTTTTCATAGCTGTTAATGATATCTCAATCATATAGTTTGTTACTAAGTGTAGTTATGAGGTCAGATACAGTCACAATTGGTGAGATTCTACATTTACTTGCAGTTTTCATAGCTGTTAATGATATCTCAATCATATAGTTTGTTAATTAGTCTAGTAATGAGGTCAGATATAGTTGCGATGGGTGAGATTGTACATTTACTTGCAGTTTTCATAGCTGTTAATGATATTTCAATCATATAGTTTATTACTTAGTGTAGTTATGAGGTCAGATATAGATGCGATGGGTGAAATTGTACATATACTTGCAGTTTTCATAGCTGTTAATGATTTCTCCATCATATAGTTTGTACTTAGTCTAGTAATGAGGTCAGATATAGTTGCGATGGTAGAGATTGTACATTTACTTGCAGTTTTCATAGCTGTTAATGATTTCTCAATCATAGTGTAATGATGAGGTCAGATACAGTTGCGATGGTAGAGATTGTACATTTACTTGCAGTTTTCATAGCTGTTAATGATATCTCAATCATATAGTTTATTACTTGTGTAGTTATGAGGTCAGATAAAGTCACAATTGGTGAGATTGTACATTTACTTGCAGTTTTCATAGCTGTTAATGATATTTCAATCATATAGTTTGTTATTTAGTCTGGTAATGAGGTCAGATATAGTTGCGATGGGTGAGATTGTACGTTTATTTGCAGTTTTCATAGCTGTTAATGATATCTCAATCATATAGTTTGTTATTTAGTGTAGTTATGAGGTCAGATATAGTCACAATTGGTGAGATTGTACATTTACTTGCAGTTTTCATAGCTGTTAATGATATCTCAATCATATAGTTTGTTACTTAGTGTAGTTATGAGGTCAGATACAGTCACAATTGGTGAGATTATACATTTACTTGCAGTTTTCATAGCTGTTAATGATATCTCAATCATATAGTTTGTACTTAGTCTAGTAATGAGGTCAGATATAGTTGCGATGGTAGAGATTGTACATTTACTTGCAGTTTTCATAGCTGTTAATGATATCTCCATCATATAGTTTATTACTTGTGTAGTTATGAGGTCAGATATAGTCACAATTGGTGAGATTGTACATTTACTTGCAGTTTTCATAGCTGTTAATGATATCTCAATCATATAGTTTGTTACTTAGTGTAGTTATGAGGTCAGATACAGTCACAATTGGTGAGATTATACATTTACTTGCAGTTTTCATAGCTGTTAATGATATCTCAATCATACAGTTTATTACTTAGTGTAGTTATGAGGTCAGATATAGTTGCGATGGTAGAGATTGTATATTTACTTGCAGTTTTCATAGCTGTTAATGATATCTCAATCATATAGTTTGTTACTAAGTGTAGTTATGAGGTCAGATACAGTCACAATTGGTGAGATTCTACATTTACTTGCAGTTTTCATAGCTGTTAATGATATCTCAATCATATAGTTTGTTAATTAGTCTAGTAATGAGGTCAGATATAGTTGCGATGGGTGAGATTGTACATTTACTTGCAGTTTTCATAGCTGTTAATGATATCTCAATCATATAGTTTATTACTTAGTGTAGTTATGAGGTCAGATATAGATGCGATGGGTGAGATTGTACATTTACTTGCAGTTTTCATAGCTGTTAATGATTTCTCCATCATATAGTTTGGTACTTAGTCTAGTAATGAGGTCAGATATAGGTGTGATGGTAGAGATTGTACATTTACTTGCAGTTTTCATAGCTGTTAATGATATCTCAATCATATAGTTTGTTACTTAGTGTAGTTATGAGGTCAGATATAGTCACATTGGTGAGATTGTACATTTACTAGCAGTTTTCATAGCTGTTAAATTAAATGATATCTCAATCATATAGTTTGTTACTTAGTGTAGTTATGAGGTCAGATACAGTCACAATTGGTGAGATTCTACATTAACTAGCAGTTTTCATAGCTGTTAAATTAAATGATATCTCAATCATATAGTTTGTTACTTAGTGTAGTTATGAGGTCAAATATAGTCACAATTGGTGAGATTGTACATTTACTTGCAGTTTTCATAGCTGTTAAATTAAATGATATCGCAATCATATAGTTTGTTACTTAGTGTAGTTATGAGGTCAGATACAGTCACAATTGGTGAGATTCTACATTTACTAGCAGTTTTCATAGCTGTTAAATTAAATGATATCTCAATCATATAGTTTGTTACTTAGTGTAGTTATGAGGTCAGATACAGTCACAATTGGTGAGATTCTACATTCACTAGCAGTTTTCATAGCTGTTAAATTAAATGATATCTCAATCATATAGTTTGTTACTTAGTGTAGTTATGAGGTCAAATATAGTCACAATTGGTGAGATTGTACATTTACTTGCAGTTTTCATAGCTGTTAAATTAAATGATATCTCAATCATATAGTTTGTTACTTAGTGTAGTTATGAGGTCAGATACAGTCACAATTGGTGAGATTGTACATTTACTTGCAGTTTTCATAGCTGTTAATGATATCTCAATCATATAGTTTGTTACTTAGTGTAGTTATGAGGTCAGATACAGTCACAATTGGTGAGATTATACATTTACTTGCAGTTTTCATAGCTGTTAATGATATCTCAATCATACAGTTTATTACTTAGTGTAGTTATGAGGTCAGATATAGTTGCGATGGTTGAGATTGTACATTTACTTGCAGTTTTCATAGCTGTTAATGATATCTCAATCATATAGTTTGTTACTTAGTGTAGTTATGAGGTCAGATATAGTCACAATTGGTGAGATTGTACATTTACTTGCAGTTTTCATAGCTGTTAATGATATCTCAATCATATAGTTTGTTACTTATGTAGTTATGAGGTCAGATATAGTCACCATTGGTGAGATTGTACATTTACTTGCAGTTTTCATAGCTGTTAATGATATCTCAATCATATAGTTTATTACTTAGTGTAGTTATGAGGTCAGATATAGTTGCGATGGTAGAGATTGTACATTTACTTGCAGTTTTCATAGCTGTTAATGATATCTCAATCATATAGTTTGTTACTTAGTGTAGTTATGAGGTCAGATACAGTCACAATTGGTGAGATTCTACATTTACTTGCAGTTTTCATAGCTGTTAATGATATCTCAATCATATAGTTTGTTAATTAGTCTAGTAATGAGGTCAGATATAGTTGCGATGGGTGAGATTGTACATTAACTTGCAGTTTTCATAGCTGTTGATGATATCTCAGTCATATAGTGGGTTACTTAGTGTAGTTATGAGGTCATATATAGCCACAATTGGTGAGATTGTATGTTAACTTGCAGTTTTCATAGCTGTTAATGATATCTCAGTCATATAATTTGTAAATTAGTCTAGTAATGAGGTCATCTATAGTTGCGATTGGTGAGATTGTTAATTTACTTGCAGTTTTCATAGCTGTTAATGATATCTCAGTCATATAGTGGGTTACTTAGTTTAGTTATGAGGTCAAATATAGTCACGATTGATGAGATTGGTTATTTACTTGCAGTTTTCATAGCTGTTAATGATAACTCAGTCATATAGTTTATTACTTAGTCTAGTTATGAGGTCATATATAGTCATAATTGGTGTGATTGTACATTTTATTGCAATTTTCAAAGCTGTTGTTGATATCTGACTCATATAATTTGTTACTTAGTCTAGTTATGGGGTCATATATACATGTAATTGCGATTGGTGAGTATGTACGTTTACTTGCAGTTTTCATAGCCGTTGATGATATCTCAGTCATATAGTTTGTTAGTTAGTCTAGTTATGATGTCATATATAGTCACGATTGATGAGATTGGTTATTTACTTGCAGTTTTCATAGCTGTTAATGAAATCAATCTCATATAGTTTGTTACTTAGTCTAGTTTTAAGAACATAATAGTCGCAATTTGCTGGATTTTCTTCAGTTTTACAAAACCACTGTATTCATTGTACATGACTGTAAATGATGGAAATTTTGCTGCATTTAACCAAAACTTTTGTTCACAAGGCTAGAGAAGTTGAATAATAATGACATACATGTTACCACCCCCTTCCCATGAGATAATGCCACTGTTGGGGTTCTAGTTCACAACAATTCTTTGTTTATTTCAGCCAATTTATTGCTATACAAGAAGTTTCTGCAGCTGCAAGTAAACTATAAAGCCTTTCAAGGACCAGAAACTGACATATGAAGTCTTCATTTATGGTATGTATTAAATTATTAATACATTGCCTAAAACCCCACCAGAAGAATTCATGAATAATTCACATTTTGTTGTTCATGAACAGTTCATTACATTTCTGTTCTATATGTCAATGTCTGATTTCCTGTTCACGACTGTCAGTGAACAGTTCATGAACCATAGTTCTTCACAAGTTCATGAACTAAGGTTTAAATGCTGTAATAAGTTCATAAACCACACAGATTGGTCAGCCACTGCTAAATGTTTAAGATTACTTCATGAAGTATTCATGAACAACCCATAAAATAAAGTAAGTGCATTAAAATGAAGCGACGAGTCAAGTGTTCATGAAATCATGAACAATATTTGGTAGGGGAGTGACCATTCGGATTTATCCCTGCCTAATTCACCAATGACCTCTGGCTTCTAGGGGGGTCCCAGACAGAAAGTTTGTGTGATACAAATAATCTGTGTCGTTACCCTAGCTCTGTTCGAATAGATTCCTTGTTTCACTAACATACCCGGGACATCGGGATTGGTAGTCCAGAGCACTAACGACTTGGCCACCGTGCTTCCGCTATAAATAATAGTATGTATTTATATGTTTCAGAATGCAGAAATGTATTTCACTGGATGTGCCCTCCCCCCACAAGTAATGCAAGTTCACTGCGTTATGAAATGTCAGTAGATATATAGGCTCATGTAGTATCTGAAAGAAGATGTGTGCAACATGCGAGGGTGCAAACAAAAAAGAGAAGTTGCTGCAGCTTTGTACATTGTTGTGTGTTGTAGATGGTCCTATCTGAATGGTTTTAAAATAAACCAGACTGCTGCATTACTAAAAGACTATGACTGTGTGATGTGTACTGCCATGTATAATCAAGCCACAGTTAAGGGTTAAGTGATACCACTCATACAAGTTCAGTTCTATGTGTAATCACAATGCATTTGGGTCAGTTGTGTTTCTCAAATGTAATGTAATGTTACATTTTGAAAATCAATGGCTCATTATGCATGTAAACTTTTAAAATGGCTAAACTTAAAATGTGTGCACCTTCATAGTTAATAGTGGTATCAGTTACAACAGCATGTATAGTCTGTTTAATTAGGTCTGTCACTTGAATACAAACATTACAATATCATAACATTGTATTTTTTATTGTTTTAAACATTTCAATTTGAGAAATGGGCAGTGAAAACCAATACCTTATTCTCTAAGCTACATACTAATGTACGTAATGTCTATTAAAATAATAAATTAATAAGACAGATTGCAATGTCGATGTACACGATGTTATGTAAACAAGTGACCAACCCAATTAATCGATTTATACATTGTAATACTGAGCTATTATAAGAGATTCAGCCATTGTTTTTACATAATCAGGGTATTTTGTTTATTTTGCTCATAAATTATTTTACTGTAACATATCCAGAAAAGCTGTGCTCTGCTGGTTAAGTTGAGTGCTGCCTTCCCTGTCTGACTTAATATAATATTGTTGTACTGTGATTTCAAATAAATCACAACTGCTCTACTGCAGTTAAAAACACAGGTAGCCGTATCATTGAAAAAGATTTAAAAATAAATTATGTTTAAATGAATTTCTGTTATTAGCAATGATACAGTTACCTGTTTTTAATCAAACCTGCTACCTCTGTTTGAGATATATCATATATTGTTTTGCATTTGTATTTTCATTAGCTCACCAGTCACACACAATTAGAAATAGTGACATTGAACTTCTGAAGATGTGTCCAGTAGGTGTACAAGCTTTTGTGATCAGCCATTGTCCTTCTTTCATACAGCTGTGTTATTTTTAAGTAGGGGCATATAAGTTAAGTTAAGCTACTCATTCTGGATGACTGCTTCCAGCAAATTAATTTTTCAGCCACCCTTGGTCATTTTACTTCCCCTGGTCATTGGGTTTCCTAAGAAAACCTGAGTTATAGTCTTCCCCAGAGAGACTATTTCTCTCCTGGTTGGTGTGCAACCAACATCGAGATACAGCACCCAGGGATATCAAACATGTACAGACAACACCCTCAGAGGTACTAATTCACACCTGGGTTAGGTGGAGCAGACGGGATCAAACCCAGGACCTCTGGAACCCACAAAATATATAACCTCGGTGCTGTCTGTACTTTCGTCTGTTTGTCTGTCAGAAGGTAACTTGTATGTGTTGAACTCCACTAAAACTGCATATAGAATTTCTTGTGCTTTTATGTTTGCACTGTTTATCCAGATGCATATGATGGACAGCTGGCTCATTAAACCAGTTCCGTGGATTAACTTGGATTAATATAATTATGAATGTCATGTATGTTATTTTAATGATCAAAATTGTCTTTTTTATATTTTACAGCAATGAAAGTGGGAATTTCATATATTTTTTAGCTCACCTGAGCATGAAGTGCTCACTGGTGAGCTTTTAGGATAGGTGGCTGTCCGGCGTCGTCCGTCGTTGTCCGTCGTCGTCCGTCGTTCGTCAACAATTCCTTTAAATGACTTCTTCTCCTAAACCAATTGATGGAATTTAACCAAATTTCACAGGAATGATCCTTGGGTGGTCCTCTTTCAAAGTTGTTCAAATGGTTCTGGTTAATTTATTAATTAGGTCACAGGAGCTAAAAATAGATTTTAAAAGTGAAAACTTAAAAAATCTTCTTCTCTGAAACCATAGGGCCTACAGCTTTGATATTTTGCATGAAGCTTCATCATGAGATCCTCTACAAAGATTGTTGAAATTTTGCCCCTGGGGTCAAAACTGCACCCGTCCCGGGGGTCACTTGTTTTGCAATAGAGTTATAGAGAGAAATCTTTGAAAATCTTTTCCTCTGAAACCACAAGACCTACAACTTTGATATTTTGCATGTAACATCATAATTATTGGGGTCCACTAACAAGATTGTACAAATTTTACCCCCATGGGGTTAAAATAGCCCCCTACCCCAGTCACTATGTTATTGTAGAAAACTTTGAAAATCTTCTCTTATACCACAATGCAGACTCCCACTGACCTCACCTTTAGATAAGAAATAATGTTGGATATTTCTTTCTTGCTGACATTAATGACTTTTCAATGAGATATACTAAACCCTGACTCTGGTATCTGAATTCAAACATGTGTAGACCATCTGGTCATTTGTTCAGTCAGTAGGAGAAGTTTATTGTGTGTTCAGCTAGTAATTATAATTGTAGTCAATTAAGAAAATTGTATGTTTTACAGTATCAAGCTTGTACCATGTTTGTTAAGCAACCGTTGTCTTATAATTATAATCAATTTGATTATTTCAATCCATTATTTCACAAAATATCATGCCCATAAAGTGTATATATTTGCATACAAGTTAGTTGTGTTTTATATTCTTCCACCAAATATATCCCTCAATCTAAGGCTAACCTTAATAAATTCTTTGGTTGGAGTTACTCTATCTACTCACGAAAATCCCAGCAACATATTTGGCCTTCAGGAGACATTTTTTACTTTAATGAGATTATTAAGTGTTCGTAAAAAATAATTAAAAACATTCCCTACTTACCTACCCGCCTAAACATTTCTGTGTAACTCCAAACAAAGAATTTTTTAAGGTCAGCCTGAGATATTTGGGGTAAATTGCTTTCTACATGTCAGCTGTCTGGTACACTAAATGGTTTCAGATCAATAACTCGAGAACAGTTTGGCCTAAGATCATCAAACTTTGCTTTGAGGTTGGTTATCATCAAAAGATGACCCCTATAATGTTTTTTGAGGTCATTAAATAAACAGATAAGGTCATTAACCTTAAACATAATTATCATAGAGGCATATCCTACTATTCCAGAATAATCCGAGAATCAGGATTAGCTGCACTAAAAAAAATGAACTTCTATGTAGAAAAAGTTCATTTCTCGACTTAACATCACTCGAATATTACTCAGGTGAGCGATCCAGGGCCTTCTGGGCCCTCTTGTTTTATTTTCATTTTTCTTATAGTCATTCAGTCTTCGCTTATCAATATGACTGTACAGGGCTATAGCCTATCAATGTGAACCTATACCATACAGGGCTATAGCCTATCAATGTGAACCTATACTGTAGGGAGCTATCGCCTATCAATGTGAACCTATAGTACCGTACAGGGCCATCACATATCATTGTGAACCTATACTGTACAGGGCTATCGCCTATCAATGTGAACCTATACCTTACAGGGCTATCACCTATCAATGTGAACCTATACTGTTGGGGGCTATCGCCTATCAATGTGAACCTATACCGTACAGCCGGGCTATCGCCTATCAATGTGAACCTATACTGTACGGGGCCATCACCTATCAATGTGAGCCTTTACCGTACAGGGCTATTGCCTATCAATGTGAACCTATACTGTAGGGGGCCATCGCCTATCAATGTGAACCTATATCGTACAGGGCTATCGCCTATCAATGTGAACTCATACTGTACAGGGCCATCACCTTTCAATGTGAACCTATACCATACAGGGCTGTAGCCTATCAATAAGAACCTATACCATACAGGGCTATAGCCTATCAATGTGAACCTATACCGTAAGGGGCTATAGTCTATCAATGTGAACCTATATCGTACAGGGCTATGGCCTATCAATGTGAACCTATACCATACAGGGCTTTGGCCTATCAATATGAAGTTATACCATATGGGGCCATCAACTATCAATGTGAACCTATACTGTACAGCGTCATTGCCTATCTATGTGAACCTATACCGTAAGGGGATATCGCCTATCAATGTAAACTTATACCGTACATGGCTAGTGAACCTATACCATACGGGGCCATCACCTATCAATGTGAACTTATACCGTACAGGGCTATCCCCTATCAATGTGAACCTATACCGTACAGGGCTATCTCCTATTAATGTGAACCTATACCGTACAGGGCTATTGCCGTAAGGGGCTATCGCCTATCAATGTGAACCTATACAGTATTGGGCTATCGCCTATCAATGTGAACCTATACCGTGAGGGGCTATCGCCTATCAATGTGAACCTATATCATACAGGGCTATCGCCTATCAATGTGAACCTATACCGTACAAGGCTATCGCCTATCAATGTGAACCTATACCATACAGGACTATAGCCTATCAATGTGAACCTATACCGTAAGGGGCTATAGCCTATCAATGTGAACTTATACCATACAGGGCTATAGCCTACCAATATGAAGTTATACCATATGGGGCCATCACCTATCAATGTCAAACTATCGCCTATCTATGTGAACCTATAGTGTACAGCGTCATTGCCTATCTATGTGAACCCATATCGTAAGGGGATATCGCCTATCAATGTAAACCTATACTGTACAAGGCTATCGCCTATCAATGTAAACCTATACCGTACGGGGCTATCGCTTATCAATGTGAACCTATACCATACGGGGCCATCACCTATCAATGTAAACTTATACCGTACATGGCTAGTGCCTATCAATGTGAACCTATACCGTACGGGGCTATCGCTTATCAATGTGAACCTATACCATACGGGGCCATCACCTATCAATGTAAACTTATACCGTACATGGCTAGTGCCTATCAATGTGAACCTATACCGTACGTGGCTTTCGCCTATCAATGTGAACCTATACCATTCGGGCCATCGCCTATCAATGTGCACCTATACCGTACAGGGCCATCACCTATCAATGTAAACTTATACCGTACAGGGCTAGTGCCTATCAATGTGAACCTATACCATACGGGGCCATCACCTATCAATGTGAACCTATACCGTATGGGGCCATCGCCTATCAATGTGAACCTATACCGTATGGGGCCATCGCCTATCAATGTGAACATATACTGTACAGGGTTAGTGCCTATCAATGTGAACCTATACCATACGGGGCCATCACCTATCAATGTGAACCTATACCGTATGGGGGCTATCGCCTATCAATGTGAACCTATACTGTTTGAGGCTATCGCCTATCAATGTGAACCTATACTGTACAGGGCCATCACCTAGCAATGTGAACCTATACCATACAGGGCTATCGCCTATCAATGTGAACCTATACCGTACGGGGCCATCCCCTATCAATGTGAACCTATACTATACGGGCCATCGCCTATCAATGTGAACCTATACTGTAGGGAGATATCGCCTATCAATGTGAACCTATACCGTACGGGGCTATCACCTATCAATGTGAACCTATACCGTAAGGGGGCTATCGCCTATCAATGTGAACCTATACTGTTGGAGGCTATCGCCTATCAATGTGAACCTATACTGTACAGGGCCATCACCTAGCAATGTGAACCTATACCATACAGGGCTATCGCCTATCAATGTGAACCTATACCGTACGGGGCCATCGCCTATCAATCATTCAATGTGAACCTATACTATACGGGGCCATCGCCTATCAATGTGAACCTATACTGTAGGGGGATATCGCCTATCAATGTGAACCTATACCGTACAGGGCTATCGCCTATCAATGTGAACCTATACCGTACGGGGCTATCGCCTATCAATGTGAACCTATACTGTACAGGGCTATCGCCTATCAATGTGAACCTATACCATACGGGGCTATCGCCTATCAATGTGAACCTAGACTGTAGGGGGCTATCGCCTATAATCAATGTGAACCTATAGCATAGAGTTATCAGGTAGCCCATATTGTTGATCATATTGAAAATTTGTCCAGAACCAAATATGCCATCCACAATAAATGAAGTAGTTATTATTATTATTAGCCCCCCCCCCCTACCCTGAAAATGTGCTGGGCCGCTCATGTAATTTTTGTTCTGAATGCTAAAGATAGTTTAATTTAAAATAAAAAAATTAAATGAAAGCAAAAAATCTTCTGCCAAAACTTCAAATCAATCGAAGTACAAAACGATTGATACGAATTATTAAATCACCATGGTGCATGAACGGACGTATATACATGTATATAAAAACAAGGTCCGTTATATATATCCATCAATTAAAATTCAATACAATGAGAGATCTAATTTTTAATTAAATCTCCGTTATCTAATAAGATCTAGATTCTATATATATAAATTTTAAGGGGGGGGGGGAACAATTCAGCGATTATCGAAGTCAAACTTGCAATTCTCACGACTTACGCATCTCATAACTCATAAACTTGCGGAATTCATACTACACCGGTATGGTGATATTTATACTTTAGCCATATTTTCTTTAAAAATGCGTTGTTTCACGCACTATTTTCAGCACCTGTGTCCGAAAGGCTGTAGTTTGACGTGACGTAGTTAGTTTTTCTCTGTATCATCGGATGTTAAAATAATTAACACAGTCTTCGAAATTATTGAATGACCCACGTATTTGTGAATAAACATGTTTATGTGGGTATAGATTATTTGTTTGTATTCAGTCGGGCTTAGCTAAAAACTATTTATTAATCGACGAGTTAAATGGTAGTATGCAGTTCGATTGTTAGAAATGAAAACTTTTACGCGTACGTTACCTTCAGAAAGATGGCAAAGTGCATGTTACCAAACCCTTCGTATGATGATATTTCCAAAGTTTCTTAAGAGACATATTTTATATTTCACACACTGCTTAGAATATTAACTAGCTTCCATTTAATCCATCATTTGACAGAATATTTGCCATAGAAGCTGTGCTATATGCATAATCTGCATACTGAAGTGTACGTTATCTAAACATTTCACAAATTTTGAATCTGTTGGGCAAGGATTACGTAAAAACGGAGTAGAATTGCATCAAGATGCATAAAGCCAATGAAATCGCTTTCAATCGCGGGGTTTATGCGTGCTATCTGACTAAAAACAATTGTGTATCAAAGAAGTTAGAGTGAAAAAACCTACCTGAATCGACGCTGTTTTCGGTCGAAAATCGTGCACTGCACCACTTTTTGTCATGTGGTTTCCCAACCGTGTATAACAACACTACATACAACATAGATTAAACCTTCATTCTATAGTTGCAGCCATAACATGTCTATAACAACACCATAGACCACATAAAATAAACCAACATTATATCGATGCAACTATTACATGCATATAACAACACTATATGCAACATAGATTAAACCTACATTCTATAGATGCCGCCCTAACATGTCTATAACAACGCTAAAAACAACATAAAATAAACCTACATTCTATAGATGCCACCCTAACATGCCTATAACAACACTACATTCAACATAGAATAAACCTAAATTTTATTGGTGCCGCCCAAACATGCTTATAACAACACTACATACAACATTGAATAAACCTTTATTCTATAGATGCCTCCCTTACATGTCAATTACAACATGTACTGTCCAACATAAAATAAACCTACATTCTATGGATGCCGCCCTAACATGCCTATAACAACATTACATATCATATAGAATAAACCTGCATTCTACGGATGCCGCCCTAACATGTCTAAAACAACACTGTACAATATAGAATAAACCTACATTCTATGGATGCCGACCTAACATGCCTATAGCAACATTATATACCACATAAAATAAATCTACATTCTATGGATGCCGCCCTTACATGCCTATAACAACAATATATACATCATAGAATAAATCTACATTCTATAGATGCCGCCATAACACGCCCGTAACAACACTACATACAACATAGATTAAACCTACATTCTATAGATGCCGCCCTAACATGCTTATAACAACACTACATACAACATAGAATAAACCTACATTCTATAGATGCCGCCCTAACATGTCTATAACAACACTATACACAACATAAAATAAACTTACATTCCATAGATGCCGCCCTGACATACCTACAAAAACGCTATAAATAACATAGAATAAACCTATATTCTATCGATGCCGCCCTTATATTGATATAACAACATTACTAGTATATGCAATATAACTTATTAACCTACATTCTTTGGATGCCGCCCTTACATGTCTATAAGTTAACAATATAAACCACAAAGAATAAACCTACATTCTATTGATGCCCACTTACACGAGGTCGGAACAGATAGAATATAGTATTTGTAGTCCACACGTATGTCACTAAGCCGTGCCCCTCTGACAGTTATAGGCGGGGTTACGAAAATTACCGTAACCTACGTTATATAGATGACTCGGTTATATGGATGCCGCTTAGCGATTATCTGTCCGTCGTCGTCCGTCCACAATTTACTTGTGTAGACACTAGAGGTCACAGTTTTAGCCTAATCATTATGAAACTTGGTCACAATGATCATCTCAACATAATCTATGTCAAGTTCGATATTGGGTCATCCGGGGTCAAAAACTAGATCACAAGGTCAAATCATACAAATACCTTGTGTAGTCACTAGAGGTCACAATTTGGGTCTTATCTTTATGAAACTTGGTCAAAATGATCATCTCAACAAAATCTAGGCCAAGTTTGATATTGGGTCATCCGGGGTTAAAAACAAGGTCACAAGGTCAAATCATAGAAAAATCTTGTGTAGTTACTAGAGGTCACAATGTTGGCCTAATCTTTATGAAACTTGGTCACAATGATCATCTCAGCAAAATCTAGGTCAAGTGCGATATTGGGTCATCCGGGGTCAAAAACTAGGTCACAAGGTCAAATCACTTCAATATGTCATTGGGTCTAAATGTGATGTAAATTATAAAGCATAAGACAATATGAAAACCTTGTACATGCAATAGAGGCTACCATTAGGGGTGCATGAACTACTAGGACAGGTGAGCGACCTATGGCACTTTGGGCCCTCTTGTTTACCTCATCTTTATAAAACCCGGCCATAAAATGTGTATTCGTAAAATCTACATCAAATATTAAGGTCATATCATAACTAGTTTTTCGACCCCACATGACCCAGTTTCAAACTTTACCTACTTTTCAAAGAGACAAATGTTTCAACATACCTATTAGGAAAAAAGTAAGATATAATTAAAAGAATATTTTATAGACATGCAGTAGAAGGGCTATGTACTGATCCATGCTGGACCTATGCCAATAAAGCCTGGACCTTGAGATATGTAGTATTAATTCATACTTTGTACATTGAATAGCATGATTAATTTATTATACCCCCCGCACAACGAGTTGTAAGGGGGTATACTGGATTCAGCTTGTCTGTCCGTCAGTCTGTCTGTCTGTTCGTAAACGCATTCTTGTGGACGTAACTCCTCCTACAGTTTTTGCAGCGTTTCTTTCAAACTTTAACAGATGAACAACCTCAACATGTAGATGCGCATAAAGGATACAATTTGCGCTGCGACGATTTTTGACTGAAGTATGGCCCTTTGTACATTTATGCACTATACAATATAAAGTGAATAGTTCTTGTGGACGCAACTTCTCCTACAGTTTTTGCAGCGTTTCTTTCAAACATTAACAGATGAACAACCTCAACATGTAGATGCGCATAAAGGATAAAATTTGTGCTGCGACGATTTTTGATAGAATTATGGCCCTTTGTACTTTTATGCACTATACAATATATAGGGAATAGTTCTTGTGGACGCAACTTCTCCTACAGTTTTTGCAGCGTTTCTTTCAAACATTAACAGATGAACAACCTCAACATGTAGATGCGCATAAAGGATAAAATTTGTGCTGCGACGATTTTTGATAGAATTATGGCCCTTTGTACTTTTATGCACTATACAATATATAGGGAATAGTTCTTGTGGACGCAACTTCTCCTACAGTTTTTGCAGCATTTTCTTCAAACTTTAACAGATGAACAACCTCACCATGTAGATGTGCATGAAGGATAAAATCTGTGCTGCGACGATTTTTGACAGAATTATGGCCCTTTGTACTTTTATGTACTATACAATATATAGTGAATAGTTCTTGTGGACGCAACTTCTCCTACAGTTTTTGCAGCATTGTCTTCAAACTTTAACAGATGAACAACCTCAACATGTAGATGCGCATAAAGGATAAAATTTGTGCCGCGACGATTTTTGACAGAATTATGGCCCTTTGTACTTTTATGCACTATACAATATATAGTGAATAGTTCTTGTGGATGCAACTTCTCCTACAGTTTTTGCAGCATTTTCTTCAAACTTTAACAGATGAACAACCTAAACATGTAGATGTGCATAAAGAAAAGAATTAGCTGCATTGATTTTTGCCACGCAGGGGGTATATTAGTCTGCCGATTGGCGACAGTTCTAGTTTAAATTGTTTTAATTAAGTGATTAATAGTTAATTTAATTCAATTAACTATTTTTCTCAGTCAATATTGGGCCATTATAAGAAAATAACTGTTTATATCTCAAGGTCTGTAACTGATTTATTATACCACCACTACTAAAGTAGGGGGGGGGGGCTATATAAAGGTCACTTTGTCGGTCGGTCCGTCTGTCCCAAATTTTGTCCGGGCTGTATCTTCTGTATACATTGAAGGATTTTAAAATAACTTGGTGCATTTGTTCGCCTTCATGAGAAAGAATCACGTCTGTATCTCCAAGGTCGCACTTGGAGTTAAAAGGTCAAACATGGCCATAATTGAGCTTGTCAGGAGCATAACTAGGTCATTTATTGTGAGATTTGAAAATAATTTGGCACAAATGTTTACCAGTACTAGACGGTGTGTCATGGGAAACAATTACATCAATACATGTATCTTTAAGGTCAAGGTCACACTTGGAGTTCAAAGGTAAAAAAATGGCAAAAATTGAGCTTGTCCGACGTATAACTAAGTCATTTATTGTGGGATTTAAAAATAATTTCCACAAATGGTAACTGCTAACAGACGGTGTGTGTTGCCAAACAATTATGTCAATATCTCAAAGATCATACTTGGAGTGGAAAGGTCAAAAATGGCCGTACTTGTGCTTGTCCGGAACATTACTTAATCATTTATTGTTGGATTTGAAAATAATATGCCACAAATGTACACTTCTACCAGGCGGTGTGTCATACGAAACAATTACATCAATATCTCAAAGGTCAAGGTCACACTTGAAGTTCAAAGGTAAAAAATGATCTTGATTTAGCTTGTCCAGGCCGTAAAAATGTCATTTATTGTGGGATTTGAAAATAACCTGGCACCATTGCTCACCCCTATCAAACGATGTGTCATACAAAATAATTATTTCAATATCACAAAGGTCAAAATCACACTTAAGAGTTCAAAGGTCAGAAATTATGGATGTGGTTTGCCATACGTCTCTGACAAAGCGGTATGTGCGGGTACCATTAGTCACTCTGTGGCAGTTCTAGTTGGCATAGGTCCAGTATGGATCAGTACATAGGCCTTCTACTGCACGTTTTCTTTTAATTATATCTTACTTTTTTAGCTCCACTATTCGTAGAATAAGGGGAGCAATTGCAGTCACCCGAGGGGCGGCGTCGGCGTAACACTTTTGTTAAAGTTTAGGTACAGGTTTTTTAACCTCTTATATTCTCTAAGTCCTTTGAGATGTTGCTTTCATACTTTGCATACTTGTTTGCCATCATGACACCAACCCATATGCAGGAGTAGGTAACTCTATCAGGCATTTTGTTGAAATTATGCCCCCTTTTTCTACTTAGCGCTGTGTACCGTTGGTACGTTATTGGTACGGCCGCTACGGCGTTTGATCTATTGCTATTAATGTTGTAAGAGTTGTCTCCCTTAGTTATATTACGCCTTTTGTAGTCACGAGAAGTTGATTCACGTTTCTCTGCCAATAAAAGTTATTTGTATCGTTACGGTACTTGTTCCTTATTAACTGGCGTGGTGGCAGCCGTGGGATTCATGGACATTTGAACATAAAAGTTTTAAAAACCAGTGTATGGAACGACTTGCTGTAACAAAAGCAGTGACGAGACAGTTTATCTTTAATTGTTAAAAGCAAATTAACTAATATGGCTGGTGTAAGGGCACCAAAACAATGGTCCCTAACCAAAACGGAAACAAAAACATCGTTTGAAGGGTGGAAACAAAACCTAGAGTATACACTTTCCCTAGTTCATAACTTCGCCAATTTTCTTGTGGATGGTATTACATGGGCGAAAAAGACAGCAACTAACCCACTCAGGGGTTTCGTAGACGATGGTGATGCTGTTCCAGAGGCCCAGAGACGTACAGCAGCACAGAAGAGTACCCATCTTGAACTAATGTTGGGGCAGATCGCTAATTTCTGTCCAGTGATCTCAAGAAACACAATTGTAAAAAATTCCACATCAATAAATTGTATATGGCAAGCCATTCGATTGCATTTCGGTTTCCAGACATCTGGGGGACATTTTATGAATTTTGACAATAAGAAATTGGAACATGGAGAACGCCCAGAGGATTTGTTCCAATGGCTTACCAGTTTCATTGAGGACAATCTTCTTCGCTCTGATGGGTCTATAAGACACCATGGTGACGTCCCGGACAGCGACGAAGAGATTTCGCCTACCATTGAAAATTTGATAGTACTTACTTGGCTGAGGCTAATTCACCCAGAACTCCCAAGTCTGGTAAAACAGAGATATGGTACATCGCTAAGGTCACAGATACTCGCATCTCTTAAGCCCGAGATATCTCTGGCCCTAGATTCGTTGTTAGAAGAGGTTCATTCTGTGGCGGAAGTGAAAGTGTTGAGAGCATCATTCCAAGTGAAGAACAAAGTTTCAAGCAAAAAACCTTCCATATCGTGTATCTTGTGTAAACAGGCTGGCCGGCCTAACCAGCACTTCTTAAGTAAATGTGTATATCTCCCTGAGGAAGACCGGGTATATATAAGTAAAGCTAGACAGACTATAGCACATGATGACTCACCAGAAGTTAGCGATGATAACAACGATCGTAGTAACTTTACAGTAGCTGCTACATCCAGGCGCGTCAGCACCAAACAGTCGCCATACTTTAAAGTTTTTTTAAACATTTTCCGTTACATCTAACACTTGATACAGGAGCTGAAATAGCTATGATTAAGGCTTCAACTGCTGCGCGCATAGGTGCAGTTATTACCAAGAGTAATCTAAGCGCTTGTCAGGCTGATGGGTTAACCCCCTTAGAAGTGATTGGAGAAACTAGACTAAATCTTTGTAGACAAGACACAGTCATGTATTTGGAAGCTCTAGTTGTAAGCGATCTTGACAGCGACATACTTGCCGGGATCCCTTTCATGACGCGTAATGACATTTCAGTCCGACCGGCTAAACAACAAATTACCATAGATGGTTGTGAGGTTTTCAACTATGGTTCGCGTGTGGTGACAAAGACCTTAATCGTGTGAGACGAGCTCAAGCCTACATCCTACGAGCAAAGGCTGGTACCATTTGGCCATGAGACTATGTTGAACTTGATGTCCCATCTGACTTCACGGAGGACGGCATTGTAGCCGTGGAACCGCGAAATGATACTGTTTACAATGATAATTGGCCAGGACCACAAATAACTCATTTGATCGGTGGAAAAGTTCGTTTGGTCAATGACACAGTTAACCGCAACAATTAAGGAAAAACGATCAAGTATGCCAAGTGTTAAATACGTGTGTGCCATCCATCAATGACGATGGTTAATTAGTGGAGCTACAAGAAAAATTTGACCAGTTAGAGGCTCAGGGTGTATTTAAGCGGCCAGAGGACGTTGGCGTTACCGTTGAATATTTGAACCCGTCATTTCTAATTAAGAAATCTTCAGGTGGATTTCGTTTAGTAACTGCATTCGGTGAAGTTGGTCAATACAGCAAGCCACAACCTTCGTTAATGCCAGATCATGTAGACTCGGTGTTGAAAAAAGTTGGACAATGGAAATATATCATAGTGGCGGATCTCACAAGTGCGTTTTACCAGATACCACTGTCGCGTACGTCGATGAAATATTGCGGTGTAGCAACACCGTTTCGAGGGGTTCGAGTGTAATGTGCCGGGTGCTTGGTGACTGTTTGCAGGATGGCTGCGTTGCAAAATTAGCAGATGATATGTACTGTGGAGGGAATAGCCTTGAAGAACTCATTTGTAACTGGACCAGAGTCTTGCAAGCATTACGGAAGTGCAACCTGTGATTATCCCCGTCAAAAACCATACTCTGTCCGCGGTCTACAACAATACTCGGGTGGGTTTGGAAGGATGGCCAAATCTCTGCCAGTCCACATAAAGTTGCAGTCTTGTCAACATGTCAGCCACCATCTTCTGTTCGCGATCTTCGTGCATTCATAGGCGCTTATAAGATGCTTGCAAGAGTTCTACCAGGGTGTGCAGAATACTTGGCATCTTTGGAAGCAGCTTCATCTGGGAAAGAGTCTCGTGATAAACTAGTTTGGACAGATAGTTTGAGTTCAGAGTTCAGGTCTGCACAGCATGCCTTGAGCACACAAAAATCTATAACGCTTCCTAAGTTATGGATCGTTACTGATGGATCTGTTTCAAAACATGGTATAGGTGCTACTTTGTATGTCAACCGCGGGAGCAACAAGTTATTACTAGCAGGGTTCTTTAGTGCTAAACTCAGAAAACATCAAGTGACATGGTTACTATGTGAGATTGAAGCATTGAGCATAGCCGCCGCCATTAAGCATTTTGCTCCTTTCATCATTCAGTCTAAGCATAAGCCATGTGTATTAACGGACAGTAAGCCTTGTGTACAGGCTATATTGAAACTTGGTCGATGTGAATTTTCTGCAAGTCCTCGTGTTACCTCATTCCTGTCGGTAGTTAGTCGGTATGATGTGAATGTACAACATGTGGCAGGGTCAGCAAACTTTCCTTCTGATTTCGCGAGCAGAAATGCTGCTGAATGCTTTGAACCTAGATGTCAAGTATGTTCATTTATTCACCGTCTTGAGGATTCCGTAGTCAGATCGGTAAGCATTCAGGACATTATTCAAAATAACAGTCGCTTACCATTCACATCCAGATCAGCCTGGAAAGACCTTCAAGCAGAGTGCCCTGATTTAAGGCGAACTATGGCTCATTTAGATCTGTCAAAAGCAATTGACAGAGCTTGCGAGAGCTGTCATACATGTGCATCACTCAAGCAATTTCCGGAGAGTCTTGTGAAACAATCCTCTGAGGAACCACCTGAGCATGTTGGCATTAACTTCGCTGCAGATGTCTTGAAGAGAAGTCGTCAACTTGTACTTGTCGTTCGTGAAACAGTCACATCCTACACATCAGCTTGTCTCATTACAGATGAAAAAGTGACACGTTACGCGATAACTTGGTCAGCATGATGGTTGGAATGCATCCACTAGATGGCCCAAACGCAGTCGTCCGCGTAGATCCTGCTCCAGGCTTCATTGCTTTGAAAGATAACAAATTTCTTGAACAGTATAACATTTCACTTCAAATTGGACGGGTTAAGAACAAGAACCCGGTTGCTGAAAAAGCCATTGGAGAACTAGAAACCGAACTTCTACGCTTTGAACCAAGAGGGGGTCCGGTGTCTAGTTTAGATCTATCAATTTGTGTGTCAAGACTAAACTCGCGTATTCGCAATCAGGGCTTGTCAGCACGTGAACTATGGACACATAGAGATCAATTTACCCATGAACAGATTCCGTTAATGGATCATGACATTGTGTTAAATCAACATTGTTTACGTGATAAGAATCATAAATACAGCGAGAAATCTAAATGCCCTAATGTTACGCACAATTTGAGCCAGGTTAGCGTAGGAGACTTAGTATATGTGTATTCGGATAAGCAGAAATCTTGTGCCAGGGACAGATACCTTGTTGTTTCTATGGATGGTGATTGGTGCTTCATCAAGAAGTTCATTGGGAATCAACTACGCGCTACATCATATAAAGTAAAACGCTCTGAATGTTACCGTGTTGAGAGTGACATTCATTCTAACCATTACTTAGGTTTGCACGATATCGACAGCGAAAGTGAGGACATTGAATCAATGACGCGTGTTCCTGAAATGGTTCAGGTACCACCTTCGACATTAACCACACCGTTAATGAATGACAATACAGTCCACATGGAGCATCCAGAACCCCAGGTGTTTATCGGTGAAATTGATGACAGTCCACCGGTGGATGATCCACATTCTGACATTCCGGATGAAATTCCACAAGCTAGGCCACAACGATCCCGTAAACCTCCAACATATTTGGAGGATTATGTTACATAAACAATTTACGACTATTGACCATGATACGTTATTTGTAAACCTGACAGTATATTTACAGTTACGCACATTTAGATCATGATGTTTTTGAACGCTTTTGAATGTTGGGTTGAGGAAAGTTTCCGATTGTGTTAGGTGGTCGTATATATACATATAATATGCTTTGATGTGCCATTGTATGTGTTCACATGACTGTATTGTTCAATGTTATTTTGAGTTATATGTATGATTTAGAAATCATGAAGTTAAAACTAGGATAGTAATATTTACATGTATTTACTATACAATTTGAAAATTCACCTGACATGTGTTTTGTATTAATAGCAGTTAAGTTTTGAGTTAGTACTTTTAAAAGTACTGTGCAGGGGTATACTTTACATTTTATGTCATGAATCGTAGTACGTATACATTTATAATTAAATTCAGTTGAATGTTAACTATGTGTATAGACGAGAATAGGTGTTTTTATCCTCTAAAGAAAAAGAGATTGCGCCACTGTGTACCGTTGGTACGTTATTGGTACGGCCGCTACGGCGTTTAGTCTATTGCTATTAATGTTGTAAGAGTTGTCTCCCTTAGTTATATTACGCCTTTTGTTGTCACGAGAAGTTGATTCACGTTTCTCTGCCAATAAAAGTTATTTGTATCGGTACGGTTGTTCCTTATTAACTGGCGTAGTGCAAATAGTGCAAATGTTAAAGTTAAGGTACGGGTTTTTATGCCCCCGTATCGATAAATTGGGAGGCATATAGTGATTCACCTGTCCGTCCGTCCGTCCGGGCCAACATCCAATGGTTTATGAGGTTCATTCCGTCCATAATTTTAGTAAAATAAAGAAGGAAATCCACATAAACCAGTCGGTTTAGGTGGAAAAAAACACATAAAGATCAAAGGAAAACCCCGTAAACCCCAAATGTTGGAACGTCCGTCCGTAGGAATGCAAAGGTAGTTGTGGGGTGTGGAACAATAGGCTATTTTTAGATTCTATTCATTCCGTCACTTGTGGGGTGCAAAATGCTACTTGTGGGTTGCAACCAAACAAAAGAAAGAACAAAAGAAAACCCCACAAATACCGTCTCATGAGTACGTCCGTCCGTCCGCAGCCATTTCTCTGTAACTAGCTGGTAGAATTTCTTGAAACTTAAAATAAATGTCAACTACCATACTGGGATGATGCCCATCAAGTTTTTTTGGTGATCTATAAATAACTCTGGTTGCCATGACAACAGATTGGAAAAACTTAAACAATTCATACAAAGTCAACCACTGGCCAGATTTCAAAATTATTTTACAAAAATACTTGTTGGGTATCCCTCTTACAAAATTGACATTTTTGTCATGATTTCTCAAAAAACATGGCCGCCAGCGGGTGGGGGCCTGTTTCTCTGTTTATATCTCTAGTAAAATCTTTTTAAAATCTTCTTCTCTAAAAGTACTGGTTGGATTTCATTATGAATTGGTATCAATGTTCCTTTGGTGATTCTTATGACTCTGGTAGCCGTCTGGTTGCCGTGGCAACCGATTGCAAAAACTTAAACAAATCATAAAAAAATCAACCACTGGCAAGATTTCAAAATAATCCAACAGAAATAGTTATTTGCTGTGGTCCTTTCTAAAAATAGCTAAAAGATTTGAAATCTATTAATTATTACAAAACTTCTCCAAGACAACTGAATAAGTATGGTATGAAATTATTTTACATTCATTATAGCAATATGATACTTAATTGTGTATGCATTTTGGCTCTTCTTAAGAGAGCTATTGCACTTGTGTCCCAGTCAGTTAAAATAGCCAAAATTCTTATTAGGATCAAAGATCGTATAAAGAATTGATACGCAAGTCTAAAATTAGCCAAATTATGACTGAAGTACCATAATGCATTGTGCGCCCTTCGGTAATTATCCGCCATTTTATCAAAGGTACTCTTTGGTTTACTCGCGATCGGTTAAATCCATTTCTTTCCATCATTATAGTTTACCGTAGTAGTGTATCCAAAAGAAATCTTTTTTTTTTCGTGTACAAATAAAAAAATGTGGTTTGATCATTTGTTACATATTCTGTTGTTTGTCTCACTTTCTGTTCCTACACTTTGTTGGCCAATTTTCCAACCTGTGCAGAGATACTGAGCTTACATTCCAACCTGCTCAATATTACTGATAACCTGTAGGCGGGGGATATCAATTCAACGAATTTGCTTGTTATGTTTGTAAGAATGGATCACCTGTTTTAGGCAATGCCTTAGTTCATATTATTTGAAACAAATCTTCAACAGCAGGCACATTGATTCTAATAATGGTATAATTAGAAGTTACGTTGTCTGATTATGAAGCGAACAATTTTAATAATTCCACGTCTGTCTTAAAAATTTAAGGTAAAGAATCTTTTTGAAAATTACATGATAACAACAATACCAACGATATGTAGTATGGATATAAATTGACGTATTAAATAATCTACCATTTTCTAAAAGGTAATAAATTGACCTAATTCAACAGTAAGTTAAACAATTCTCATTTCAAGAGTTAACATGTTGGAGACGGTTTTTCTACCATTAACACATCCCTACAAGAGCAAGTTAACATCACTGAAACTTGGTGCACACAGAATGCCATGATACCAAATGCCCAAAAAACTAAAGTTATGTATGTTGCTGCATCTCACCAAAAGTTAAAAGACATATCTGAATATGATGATTCAAATATAATACTTAACAATCAAGTGCTTTCAAATTCAAAAGAAGAAACGCTGCTTGGTATCTATGTAGATCAAACTATTAACATGGAAAAGGCAAGTTGATCATGTTCTTAAAAAATGTAACTCTCTACTATACCTACTACTACGCATAAAACATTGTCTTAATACAGTGAAGTTCCGCTAATAAGACCAGTCAAAAATGTGGTCTTAATAGTGAATCGGTCTTATTAGCGGACCTTTTTTGTTCTAAATTTAATACTTTGGGACCTTAAACTGGCAAAAATCTGCATGATTTCAAAATAATCAAAGTGGTCTTATTAGCGGAACTTTACTGTATAGATTCTCGTAAACTTTTCTTCAATGCTTATATCCTGCCCCACCTCGACTATTGCTGTACAATTTGGGGGTCATGTGCCAAAGAACTCAGAGATAAACTTTACAACTTTCAAAAAAGGGCAGCTAGAGTAATTCTGGATAAACCGCATGACCATCCATCAGAAGAACTTTTCATTAAACTAAATTGGATGACAATTCATGAAAGAATAACATATAAAAAAGCTGTTTTAATGTATAACTCGATGCAAAATAAAGTCCCAAAATATCTAAGTGATAAATTTGTATTAAAAGCTAATCCTGGACTAAGATCAACAACGAATAAAGAGTTGGTTGTACCACATCCAAACATGGAATTCTTTAAGAAATCCTTTTCCTATTCAGGTGCATCTATTTGGAATGATATTCCATTACATATTAGACAGACAGAGAACACAAGTTCTTTTATTAGACAATTCTTGAATTGGAAACGCAATTATACTACATAATCTATGCATACATATCTCAATGCTAAAATACAAAAATATTTCGCCACTGTGCCTTTTTGTTAAACTTTGTTCATTTTGTATGTGCCATTCTGCAATTTCGTAGTCCAGCACAAGGCTGCTTCGTATCTTTCAAAATTGCATGTACATTATATATATGTTGTAGATTGTCCTTGTAGTGTGTAATGTCCGGTTGTTATTTTCTTGTCACCTAGCTCTCGTTCCGTGTTAGTTTGACTGACTGAGGCGGCAGACTTTCGGGACGGGATGCCGTGTTTTTGTAGTGGCTAGACTTTTACGTTGGACAGTGTCTGTACCGCTTATATGTTTTCTGTGCCCGGCTGGTTAAGCCGAGTGCTGTCTTCCCTGTCTGACTTAATATTATCGTTTTTATATAATATATATACATGTACATATTAAATAGCACTTTTGTTCACAGTTGATTATTGGTTTTTTATGTATACTAGACTATTTAATTATAGGTTAATGTTTTAAACAATACATGAGTATCCTATATTGTTAAGTTTAACTAATACTGTTTCATTTTCTTTATACATTTATTTCACGGTATATTATCATGTATTTAATGTATATATGTTTATTATGTAGACCATATTGAAAATTGGTATAACACCAAATATGTTATATACTATAAATAAAGTCGTTACTTACTTACAAACTATGAAGAGGTAGCGGCACGAAGTTTAATCAAAACGTTATTAACATGCGTAGTAACGGGTAATGAAATTCATCTCCATTTTACAATTTCGTGTATATGTATTTCTATTCTGTCGTTCAATATTTGAATACGGCATTACACATCTCAACACACTGCACAGTGATCTACAAGTCAAATAGTTTCTGCGGCCAGATGATTTACCCACTTTATTTGGCAGATATTTGACAGGATCCTCGACCTTCTATTAACATAATTTAACAGCTGATGTTTATAGCCCAGGTTGTATATTTTCATAAGCGCGTATAGCACAGAGAATTTGACATGATCCTGACCTTTATGCATGAATATTATAACAAGGTACTTGCGATGAATATATAAATTTCCGCGTGTTGGTATTACTCCTCGAGCGTCTTCGTGATACTTTCCGCTTATGAAAACATACAGCCGGGATTATAAATATAGACAATATATCAGCTGTTAAATTATGCTAATTGAAGGTCGAGAGTCGTGTCAAATTCACTGGACTATAGTAAACTTCAACTTCATATTTATTGGCAAATCGGCATTTACACAATACCTTTGGCCATTAACAAAACATATACTGTAATGATGGAAATGATACATTTATACAATATTTGTTTCTGAAATCATTTTCTATGTAAATTCATTGGTTGCGTAAAAATTACCGATCAGGGGATGGTTAAAACCCGCAATTCCGGAATCCGGACACATTAAAAAAGAACGAAACTATTTTCGTTCAAGAAAAATTTGATATCCAGTGACGACCGGTTTAATTAGTCTGGTTCACGACATTCTTATATCTTTTTTTAAAATCGTAGGCCAGACTGGTGAAAGGTCACGTGCTCCTCCATAGACAAATCGCTTGACACATCCATGAATCTGCGGCCTCGTTTACCGCAGGTAATAATTGGCTTACGTTTTATGTATCAGACATGATTATTGCGGCTAGTTCATATCTACCTGAAATAAGTGGGCAAGATGACAGGGATGGGGGTAATAAAACACTAGTACATTATTGTAATTAGTATATTAATGCCTATAACTGTCAATATTGACAAGTTTGCCATTGCTGATAGACACGATACGTCAGGTTTCCAGTGTAAACCTATATGTCCACATTACAAAGTAAGTATGAATGACAATATAAGTTTTTCTTTATATATATATATCGGTGACAACATTTGTGATACATGTATTGTTTTACCCCTGAAGAACCTGTATTATAAAGGCGAAATGCATTGGTTTTGGGAGGCGATTAAGCCTCTCATTACTACCATTGCCCATTTCTTAATACAAAATTAACCGCCTTTAGGCTGCTATGTGAATCCGCATTCAAGTAGTTCCAGAAACTGTCAACATTCCCAATACTGCTACATATGTTTCTCCAAATTTTTTAACTGATTTAAGCCAATCAGCAACATTTGTTTATTCTAAGATAAAAAATTCGTTAAATCGACATTTTGGCCAAAAAAATCACTACACCTGCTGATACCGAACTTGTTCCATAGTACGAAAATGACGTGTTCATCAAATGTCCCGGCTGTAAAGCTATTTTTAGAAACTTCAGACTACGGTCAAATGATGGTTTTATCAATGAATCGTATACGGTCTGCAAAGTACTGTTATGCAATCATATGGTGTCGCTGTACTAGCTAGCCGCTTTCTATAGACTGTCTCCCGCTGTGAAGGAAGAGATTACAAGACGTACTGTAGAATCTGATAAATAGGCGCGTAGTATTATTTTAAAGCCACTTTTGATATACGCATTCAATACACGTATTACATATAAATTAATATGCACCTTTTAACAATTATTTAGATACCCAACATGCCTATATAGTCATATATGCCTATTTTGACATTCAAGACAAGATCGGCAGTAAGAAAACGAACATTAAACGTGTAAAGTCGGTTTAAGCTTTAGTAGCAGCAACCAGATCGCCACCCAGCAATACTTTCAGTGCTTTGATTAATTAAGTTATGGAGTTTTAATTACTCATTTTTTATTTTTAATATATACGTTCAGGGGACGGACATCATTCGTTTTTTGCATATATATACTATACATATAATAAAGGAGTTGACAGCAAGTTGTTTGTGTTATTTCATCTTTATTTCCTCAACCGGTTTCATTTATAATCTTCAGGAGGATTGAACGTTGTAAATAACGTGGTAACGACGTCACGTGATATATAAAACATGCTCTAAAAACCCTGACAATCGGGATCACCTGCCCTTAAAGCCAAGGTCCCGCTCAGCATTTTTGCCTCGGATGTGGGTGTTTTTCGGATGAAAATTAATGAGCTTCGGGAGGCGTCGGGAACAGTTTCCATTATACATTTTAGCTATAGAGAAAACAATTTGTTTCTGATGGATATAACTTAAGTTTGGGATGAGATGTCACAATGAAACTTGCTGTGTAGGTTGTCTGTATGCAGATAACACTTGCAATGGGAAGTGGTGCCGGTAACGGTCAAGGTAACCGTTACTAAAACTAGAAAAAAGCATGAATTTATGCTCATATTTTTGTTTCTGGTGGATAACTTAAATTTGGGATGAGATATCACAATGAAACTTGCTATGTAGGTAGTTTTTGTGCAGACGGCACTTGCAACGGGAAGTGGGGTCGTTGGGGTCAAGGTCATCGTTACTAAAAATAGAAAAAAGTATTTATGCTAATTTTTTTGTGAGGATTGAGATAACATGATGAAACTTGCTAGCTCTGTAAGTAGCTTGTGTGAAGAGGCAACACTTGGGATTGAAAGTGGGGGTCACCGTTACTAAAAATAGAAAAAACTTTTCACTCAATAACTTTTGTTAGGAATTAGATAATATTGTGAAATGTGCAATGTATATAGCTTATATGAATACTTCACTTGCAATTGACAGTAGGCTGACGGGGGTCAAGGTCACAGTAACTTAAAATAGATCAATGGTTTTTGCTCAATAACATTAGTTAGGAATGCAAACTCGTGATGAATCTTGCAATGTAGGTAGTAGCTTTTGTGAAAATAACAATTGGGATTGAAAGTGGGACTGGTTGGATTAAGGTCACCGTTAATATGTGACTGCTTCTTGTTGACTGTGTAGATTTTGTATGTAATAAATTTGGATATAGTAAAAAATCTTTTGTGCATCTCAAACATTTCCCTTAGGATAGAAACCAAACTTTCTCACAACTTAGGTTATAAAAATATTGTTTGTATTCAATAATCTTTAGTACAATTATTTTCCCTGCGGCGGGGGATATTGCTTTCTGTGACTGCTTCTTGTAATTATGTGCAATATTTTGTTCACTAGATCATTGTGTTTGCTATGTAACTATGTAGTCATACTTACTCAAATTAGTCAACATTACTCGACAAGTCGTTACCTGCGGGCCAAGAGCAGCTTGTATATTGGAAAGCTCAAAGCTCAAAGTCCATGGAGGGGCAAGTGACCTGTTCTCGATGGTTTACGGTTTCAAAATAAAAATAAAGGCGTCTGCAGCTGCATAAGCAAAGCGCTTCCCGTCAATGACAAATATACTTGGCAATGGAGTACATCCCATAGAGAACACATTGCTAGATTAACAGAAGCATGGTATTGATACATGATAAATAGTTTTCAAATAATTGGAATCTGTTCTTTCGTTCGGCACATAACACAACCAAATAATTAGAGGATATTTGTTTGTTTAAACTGAATACGATTTATATCTCATGACTTTTGTTGTGATAAAGTTCAAAATTACTGTTACATATTATAATTGGTTATGTTAGATTAATCGGTATTGTCTGATATTACATGTATTGGAATTGTTTGGACAGATACATAATTTATTTAAACATACACCGGAATAAATTCTATCAGCATCGAAAACTGCAAAAAACACATCCTAAACAATACAACTAAATTACCTGCCCGCAGAAACTATTTGACTTGTACAACTATAGAATGTATACAATCATTAATGTACGTGATCATTGAAAAGATTGAGCAGAATGTTGCTTACTCGTTACACTACAATTATTGAACCCACTCAATAGATGTGAATCACTGGTATGCGATCTTCTATCATCGTGACTATAATTAGCATATTTCCCATGTTGACAATATTCCGGGAACGCTACCAGAGAGAGATGCCAATTTTATTATGCATCAGATAATAGGCATATTGCTCGGACTACTCCGAATTGTCTAAGCTCAATTAATCTTTTTGGCATACTACACTATGTCAGAGCTTTTGTGGGGTATTTTATTCCTACTTTATTCAAATTGACTTTTCCGTGGTGTGCAATAAATATCTCATCAGAGGAAACTCAAACCGATCAATTATCGCTATTGTAAAACAGGATGAGACGCTAGTCGGAAACACTCGCGCTCTGTTCAATTCTAGAAACATTCCGAATGATTCCATTATCTGTATTATATGAATACTTGCTTTATTAACTCTTTCATCGTTTATCGATTCATAGAAAACGTTTCATTACGAATGGATGACAGAGGGTTTCTGATTAAAATAAACAACTTTACTTGTCCTACCGACTGTTAATCATAGGCTCGAGTAACCTTTTAACTTCCCTGGTATTTTCCTGGACTTATGAAGGTATTTTGAGTATTGAAGAGTAGTGAGCCACCATTGAATTTATTGAAAACGGGGGTGGCAGCTTTTACATTCATCATTTATTTTAATATTTTTTTGCCCGAAATAGATTGTAAGCCTGATTTATGTTGCACATTTTCCAATTTTTCATTTTTTCCATTCACAAGATGAGGTAACTATATCACATTTATACCCCCATCCACAAGAGAGGGTCACATTTTACTGAAACTGATTTATAGAGCTAAAATAATGTGTTTGTACACATTTTAAACAAAAGTAGGCTGATCAAATGACTTTTCTGTTTGTTTTTTTTTTAATTTATCCTTTCATCTAAACATTCATGTAGATAGCTAGAAGTGTATTACTTCATTATGTAGATAACTAGAAGTGTATAACTTTAATGAAGTAATTTTAATTAGATTCATTTTAAAATTAAGCATAATTATTTTAGTTCTTTTCACTGTTCCGGCCTAATTATTTTGTGTTCTTACCTGTAAGTTGTATTGTTAATTTTCAAGTTTCACACATGACTTGAATAGTTCTTTATTTTAATGCCTTGTACTTGAAAATTGCTTGAATTTGAATTTGACACTGCAAGAAGTCCTTGAAAGTACTTGAATTTGGTTAAAAGCATATTTCTGGTAAATTTAGAAATAGAGTTTGCTACTGAAAGAAAACAGACTAAAATAACAAAACATATAGAAGTTGATGAACAAATGATAGATTGTGGACTAAAATTAACTCAAATCTATTTTTAGTCCTTGAAAATTGACTAACAGTACTTGAAAAGTCCTTGAATTTTTATAGGGAAGTTGTGTATGTACAATGATTTTCTATCATGTATTATTCAGGAAGTGCATCCCTGCTTGATCAACTGGATGGTGGTAACTTAAAGAGAACTTAAAGAGGAAGTACATTGGGGGAAATGCCTTTGACCAGTGGAATATATTGGTGTTAATACATGAACTTTCGAAGGAGCACTGCTGTGGTCCTGGATAATCTCTATAAATATTGTAATGCTAATATACTTGGTCTTTTAGCCACAAACATAGACAAAGCAACTTGTGACAGTACATTTCAAAACCTACTCAAATGGATTTCTTTTCTATATTCTGGCATTTTCTCAAATGTCTAAATTAAGTCTTGAAAATTCCTCCACATAAATAGTATTTCATGCATTCTTCTTAAAATACATGCATATGCAAAAATACAAGCATTTTGATGTACAGCTGATTTTTTGATTGTCTAGATTATGTATAATTTCCTTAAAAAAATTATGGTATTAATTAAATTGCATATACATACATAGAAACTGAAAATATTAAGGTATGATCAATGTGAATAGCTGTTGAATACTTTAGTTTCCCTAAGAGTGTAACATTGTTGCTCTACAGAGGTTATACTGTGAATATGTTATTATTTGCCAATTAGGGGTTTGCAAATATGAGATTGTGAAATACACAGAAGAAATACAGTATGGACTTGTGTGATTCTTTTATTTATGTTCAATGATTCTGCTTTTACCTAAATAATCTAAATATACTAAATGCTAGATTATCATCCCATTTTCTTGCTTAATACGGCTTGCTACAAAGCTTTCATACTTGCATGGATGTTGTATTTGAACACTCTCCACACGCCTGTATCACCTTACCTCATTTTGACCTTCACAGTGACCTAAGTTTGGACTTATACTTATTGAGCGTCCAATTCTTGTTAACCGAAATTTCGTCTTACATCAAGGTGTTGCCTTAAAACTTGACATACGTGTTTACCATCATAAGAGGGCAAACCCCTTGCAATGTAACGCTATCCAACATTTTAACAGAATTATGGCCCCTGATTGACTTAGCTATTTTATGGACAAGGCTTCCATGGGGGCATAGGCGTTTATTGAACGCAGTCTTGTTTTCAACTTATATTAATCACTCTCGACACCTCATTCCTGATGTTATCCATCGCCACGAGGGTCTGAGAGAAGAGAAGCCAGTTTCCCCTTTTAAGCTCACTTGTCACAGGGTGAGCTTTTGTGATCA
Source organism: Spisula solida (assembly GCA_947247005.1). NCBI lineage: Eukaryota > Metazoa > Mollusca > Bivalvia > Venerida > Mactridae > Spisula > Spisula solida. Next base: position 12,812,632 of record OX365953.1, on the reverse strand, counting down.
CTCGTCGTCTGTTCGTCCGTCCACAATTGATTGTTAACACATTACATGTAGAGGATGCAGTTATGAACCAATATTCATGAAACTTGATCAGCATGTTTGTCTGTATATAAGCTACATTGTATGTCTAGTTCGAAACTGGGTGATATGGGGTGGAAAACTAGGTCACTAGGTCATTTCGTAGAAAACCACATTGAACCTCCCCATTGTGTACCCATTTGAGTATAAAAATTACGGCCCAATCTTCATGAGTTTGTTGAACAACTAAGACAGGTGAGCGACCTAGGGCCCTTTGAGCCCTCTTGTTTGCTGAGCGTCTAGTAAGGGAATGACAGGTACCATTTTTATTTCGTCTTTGGTATGACGCGGCCACGGATCGAACTTGAGACCTCCCTTACTAGAAGCGGAAGCTCAACCACCGGTCTATCGAGGAGGCCGCAATGGATTCTTCTAGAACAAATTGATTATGTTGCTCAAGAGTGTTTTTGTCTGAAAGGAGGGTCGCTCTGGCCCTCTGGAGAGGTTGCACTGTACTTCAGCTGGAGCAGTTATGATGTTGAGGAGGTACATATAGGTAACAAATAAAGCAGAATACAGCATAAAATACATGTACATTAACTGTATCACTTTAGTGTATTTAATTATCATAACATGTATATACAGAAGACACACATTTGTAGAAAGAATTTTGGATGTCAAGCCACAAAACCATCAAGTTGCAATATATTGAATACATATTATGTACTAGATAAATTCGGTAAATCTTAAAACTGCATACATTTAGTCTAATTGGACATGGGCGTCGTGTATGGTACAGTGAATGGTGTCTGATAAAGCTTTGGACATAAACGCCGCGGTGTGCATTGATTTCCTCGGCGTACACATACTTCGCTGCTGACATCTTGAAGTTCCACAAAGACTCGTTTGTCAGAGGTCATGAAAAACCGAGGAATCGGGATTTTGCAAGCAGGTCTACAAACTACAAAATATTCAAAATACTGCTGCCCGTCTCATCACACGGACACCGCGTTACAATCACATCACTCCAGTGCTGAAGAATCTTCACTGGCTACCTGTACAATACAGAGTGGAGTACAAGGTCTTGACTCATGTTTTCAAAGCACCACATGGAAAGTCCCCTGGCTACATCAGAAGTATGTTGGAAGTATATACTCCACAAAGACAGCTTAGGTCTCAGAATGACTCTGTTCTTCTAGTTGTGCCAAGGATGAGGACTGTCACGTACGGTGACCGATGTTTCACGGCTGCAGCACCGAAGCTATGGAATGCACTGCCAACAGCACTCAGAGACAGTAAAACACTACCTTCATTCAAGGATTCGCCGAAAACGCACTATTTTACGAAAGCTTAGTCAGGCTGATTATGTGCTCTCAAAATAAAAAATACAAGCGATCAAATTAGCGCATTCGACGTAGAATACTTTTATGTACCATATCCAGTCGACAATCAATATATTTTCGTGATATATTCGTGATTTACTTCATAAAGTTCAATATCTAGTACATCGTCGGTGCCATTCTGTGGTGTCACAAACCACGCCCCAAGCTATGTTTTCGTATGGGAAACCGGTATTGTCCACTTACGGTCAGTTGATTGTGACATTTTAACACATCGGCTCACGATTCGCGCACAATAAACACGTGCACCGATCCAAGTGAGTAGCTAAGGAATGGATTTGGTTCGTAAATATTACTGATTTTCCACGAGGAAAGCGTGCAACGGTTGGAGATGAATGTAAAATGATCAATTTGAAAGTCTAGAGTAACTCCGACTTTGTATAAACACTTAAGGGAATTCTTTAGTGCGATACGGCATGTTTTTAAAAATCTTTTTTTTTCTTCAAATTGAACTCTGGTGGACATAACAAACATTGCCTATGTGAATCAATCACGGGCTACGTGAAGTCTGGAAGCAATATATCATACGGATATACCATCTACAAAAATGGTTAAGTGGTAAGTGTGGTGGTATTGTAGTCAGGCGATCTGGTTATATTCCGTTCCATGGAAATTTGACATCAAAGTTGATTTTCCTCCACATGTGGAGAAATTGCTGGTGGAAGGTTAAGTTAGGATACAGTCACCATATTAACTGAACACATATTATTTGATCAGTATAAACATCTACTATTAAATTTAAGTAGATCATCTATCTGAATTCAAATGTCAATATACTTCTAACGATCTACATTTGCATTTTACCTCTTAATGTTAATTAAGTTAAAGATAAAGATCTATAATCAAATGGAAACGTTGGAATGATCCTACGTAAGAAAGTAAAAAAAACTAGCCAGACACTTGTGAATATAAGCAAACAAAAACATGTTCCGCGGTTATATAGAGATACAGTTACTGTAGACCTGAGATAGACCTACACCTAGATCTAGTGCACTTTATTCATTAGATCTAGATCTACTCGGTTATTATTCACTTATCTGAGATAATTTAGATATATTTCAAGCTGGAATGCACATAGTATAATCAGGATCTATCTTTTTCTATTCAAATCTATCTGGAAAAAGAGATCTAAAAGACTTAGTCTTCTCTTAGATCTATGACGTCATGTACTTCGACGGTATAGCACTCCACTCCAGTCCATTTCACACATCATGCCAGAGCGGTGGCCGCTTACGCCATTATTAAGAATGCACAAAAATGGCGTCTGAGCTGTCGACCGACGTGTCTCAGACATGACTTTCTATGTACAGTGTCTATAGGTAGGATTATAATAAAAGTAACAATCTAGGGGCATGTATGTAGACATGTATTAAAAATTGCGATCACTACTACATTTTGTAGCTTCGAACCACAGGTGCAAGACACAAAATCAAATTTGGCTATATAGGCCTATTAGTATGTATAAGAGAGAAAAGGTACACAATGAAGAGCAAAACATCATGCTGAACTAACATAACACTGCTGCAAGAAACGACCAGGTCACAATTATCTCTTTGTGGTCGCCTCACGGAAGCATTAATCTAACAGAAAACACTTTTTATTTCATGGAAATCGATCAAATAGCAAAATAAATACGAAAAGTTTCCCCCAAAACACCTCCCAAATGGTCTATGTAGATTCCGACGTCCACGCCCATTTGAATAATAAACGGGTACCCTGGCCGATTCCTACGAAATAAACGAAAAACGGCTAGAACGTTCACATACTTTCGATAAACGAACTGTATTCCTGTCAATCTGTGAAGTAAAATCTCACTGACAGCCCGCTACAATCACACACCATTCGAACCAATCCGCCACACACAGTTTAGACCTAGCTTCGCAGTACACTTCAATGCATTTCGCTTAATTCGTCAATCGATGGGTATTTATTTGATTTTTGTCTTAATTTAGTTATTTGTTCTAAATCTGATAATTTCATAGTCGTATTTTCAGTCGCTTTTTCGGATAATCGCAGATTGCCGACAACATAATGTTAATTGTTTATTTACATTGACAACGCTTATTTGACAAGTGCGCGTCACGTAGCGGAAGTGACGTATTCTAGACGGCGTCTCAAATTTTACCGACTTACGACAAAAGTTTGTCTTAGTTGCGAAACTCGAGTTACGACAACGTTGATAAAACGGTTTTGTCGCATATGTAATGCCGTAAACGAAGGACGTGGATACAGTGTGTGAAATTGAACTCATTTTTCCAATGCGTTGATGAGCTCTGATTACTCAACTCTCTGAGAACTTTAATCTCTAGTTCTTGTTGTTGGTTCTTGTTGTAATGTGAACATCCGGTTTGTTGTTTAAACAACATTATTGTCTGAGTTGTTTTGGGAATTAGCTCGTATGTAACAACCCGTTGGTTCGTTCGTGTGTGTGAGCTGTAAGTTTAGCTCTGCTAACGTTGTAAGTCCAGTGCGTTTATCCAGCACAATTTCAAATATCAAAGTCTCAACGAAATAAGTTATGACAAATCCACCGTCAGTTTTACTATTTTTATTTTCGTCCTTTCTCAAAGTAAATAACAACTAACAAATATGGTTTTAAACACACTAAGATCGTAAATTAGCGTAGCATAGTGGAACTCCACTTTCGCGAACTAATTAAAACCTACATCATAACTGTCTTAGTCCTACATCATTTTTTTTTCTTCTACTTCAAATCTTACTTAATGTATCTTATTTTCAAATAATAGAAAATAAGTCTTAATAGCTTTTGACCAATCAAATTACACGTTACAAACTACTTAAAACGTTCTTAGCCAATCAAATGTCATGTTATATACTTTGTAAGCCAATTAAAACGTGGCTTCAACATTATTGCATAATGACTTCAAAAACAAAGGGTTTACCAATATTGAAATATGACAACCTGAGGTTGACTTTAATGTATCGGATAACAATCAGTTAAGATGCTATCTCACGCATCCTGCTTTAACGTAGACATTTTAATGAGAATTATATAAGAATAATATCTAATAGCACATGGCTAGTAAAAGAGTTTAAAGACTCACATTTAGAACGCGTTACTAAAACAGTTAGATTATGTTGACAATTTAAAACAAATGATGTGGTCAAATATTACCGCATAAAACATCTTATTGAGTTGTCGTAAGTTGCAGAGTAAAGATAAGACATGTCGTAGCTACGACATCTTGATAAAACGCCCCCCAGTACTTTAGTCGTCAATAATTTTAAGCATAACGTATTGTTTAACAATATGAATGTCTAAAATGCCTAAATCTGGCTATGTTTCATTTTTGCAGTTATTTCTGTTTGTCGACTCATCTTTAAAATGGACGTCGACGTAACGTTAACGTACGCTTACTTCCGCGTTCTATAAATCTATGGCAACGGTGTCCATCCAAACGGAATTCAAGCAAAAATAATCAACGTATCCTAAATTTAGTACTATACCTTCATAGCAAATTTTGTAATATTTCACTTGGTAAAAATAAAAATACGCCATACTTTCCGACCGGAACGAACTTTCTTTACACCCTCTATATCACAGTTATACCCCCATCCACAAGATGAGGTAACTATATCACAGTTATAGTCCCATCCACAAGATGCGGTAACTATATCACAGTTATACCCCAATCCACAAGAGGGGGTAACTATATCACAGTCATACCCCCATCCACAAGAGGGGGTAACTATATCACAGTTATACCCCCATCCACACGATGAGGTGACTATATCACAGTTATACCCCCATCCACAAGATCGGGTAACTATATCACAGTTATACCCCCATCCACAAGATGAGGTAACTATATCACAGTTATACCCCCATCCACAAGATGAGGTAACTATATCACAGTTATACCCCCATCCAAAAGATGAGGTAACTATATCGCAGTTATACCCCCATCCACAAGATGAGGTAACTATATCGCAGTTATACCCCCATCCACAAGAGAGGGTAACTATATCACAGTTATACCCCCATCCACAAGATGAGGTAACTATATCACAGTTATAGTCCCATCCACAAGATGAGGTAACTATATCACAGTTATAGTCCCATCCACAAGATGAGGTAACTATATCACAGTTATAGTCCCATCCACAAGATGAGGTAACTTTATCACAGTTATACCCCCATCCATAAGATGAGGTAATTATATCACAGTTATACCCCCATCCACAAGATGGGGTAACTATATCACAGTTATAGTCCCATCCACAAGATGAGGTAACTATATCACAGTTATATCCCCATCCACAAGATGAGGTAATTATATCACAGTTATACCCCCATCCACAAGATGAGGTAACTATATCGCAGTTATAGTCCCATCCACAAGATGAGGTAACTATATCGCAGTTATACCCCCATCCACAAGATGAGGTAACTATATCACAGTTATACCCCCATCCACAAGATGAGGTAACTATATCACAGTTATACCCCCATCCACAAGATGAGGTAACTATATCACAGTTATACCCCCATCCACAAGATGAGGTAACTATATCACAGTTATACCCCCATCCACAAGATGAGGTAACTATATCACAGTTATACCCTCATCCACAAGATGAGGTAACTATATCACAGTTATACCCTCATCCACAAGATGAGGTAATTATATCACAGTTATACCCCCATCCACAAGATGAGGTAACTATATCACAGTTATATCCCCATCCACAAGATGTGGTAACTATATCACAGTTTTACCCCCATCCACAAGATGAGGTAATTATATCACAGTTATACCCCCATCCACAAGATGAGGTAACTATATCACAGTTATACCCCCATCCACAAGATGAGGTAACTATATCACAGTTATAGTCCCATCCACAAGATGAGGTAACTATATCACAGTTATACCCCCATCCACAAGATGAGGTAATTATATCACAGTTATAACTATATCACAGTTATACCCCCATCCACAAGATGAGGTAACTATATCGCAGTTATACCCCCATCCACAAGATGAGGTAATTATATCACAGTTATACCCCCATCCACAAGATGAGGTAACTATATCACAGTTATATCCCCATCCACAAGATGTGGTAACTATATCACAGTTTTACCCCCATCCACAAGATGAGGTAATTATATCACAGTTATACCCCCATCCACAAGATGAGGTAACAATATCACAGTTATACCCCCATCCACAAGATGGGGTAATTATATCACAGTTATACCCCCATCCACAAGATGAGGTAACTGTATCGCAGTTATACCCCCATCCACAAGATGAGGTAACTATATCACAGTTATACCCCCATCCACAAGATGAGGTAACTATATCGCAGTTATACCCCCATCCACAAGATGAGGTAATTATAGCACAGTTATACCCCCATCCACAAGATGAGGTAACTATATCACAGTTATACACCCATCCACAAGATGAGGTAACTATATCACAGTTATACCCCCATCCACAAGATGAGGTAACTATATCACAGTTATACCCCCATCCACAAGATGAGGTAACTATATCACAGTTATAACCCCATCCACAAGATGAGGTAATTATATCACAGTTATACCCCCATCCACAAGATCGGGTAACTATATCACAGTTATACCCCCATCCACAAGATGAGGTAATTATATCACAGTTATAACTATATCACAGTTATACCCCCATCCACAAGATGAGGTAACTATATCGCAGTTATACCCCCATCCACAAGATGAGGTAATTATATCACAGTTATACCCCCATCCACAAGATGAGGTAACTATATCACAGTTATACCCCCATCCACAAGATGAGGTAACTATATCACAGTTATACCCCCATCCACAAGATGAGGTAACTATATCACAGTTATACCCCCATCCACAAGATGAGGTAACTATATCACAGTTATAACCCCATCCACAAGATGAGGTAATTATATCTTAGTTATAGTCCCATCCACAAGATGAGGTAACTATATCACAGTTATACCCCCATCCACAAGATGAGGTAACTATATCAAAGTTATACCCCCATCCACAAGATGAGGTAATTATATCACAGTTATACCCCCATCCATAAGATGAGGTAATTATATCACAGTTATACCCCCATCCACAAGATGAGGTAATTATATCACAGTTATACCCCCATCCATAAGATGAGGTAATTATATCACAGTTATACCCCCATCCACAAGATGAGGTAACTACATCGCAGTTATACCCCCATCCACAAGATGAGGTAACTATATCACAGTTATACCCCCATCCACAAGATGAGGTAATTATATCACAGTTATACCCCCATCCACAAGATGAGGTAACTATATCAAAGTTATACCCCCATCCACAAGATGAGGTAATTATATCACAGTTATACCCCCATCCACAAGATGAGGTAATTATATCACAGTTATACCCCCATCCACAAGATGAGGTAATTATATCACAGTTATACCCCCATCCACAAGATGAGGTAACTATATCACAGTTATACCCCCATCCACAAGATGAGGTAATTATATCACAGTTATAGTCCCATCCACAAGATGAGGTAACTATATCACAGTTATACCCCCATCCACAAGATGAGGTAACTATATCACAGTTATACCCCCATCCACAAGATGAGGTAATTATATCACAGTTATACCCCCATCCACAAGATGAGGTAACTATATCACAGTTATACCCCCATCCACAAGATGAAGTAATTATATCACAGTTATAACCCCATCCACAAGATGAGGTAACTATATCACAGTTATACCCCCATCCACAAGATGAGGTAATTATATCACAGTTATACCCCCATCCACAAGATGAGGTAACTATATCACAGTTATACCCCCATCCACAAGATGAGGTAATTATATCACAGTTATAACCCCATCCACAAGATGAGGTAACTATATCACAGTTATACCCCCATCCACAAGATGAGGTAATTATATCACAGTTATACCCCCATCCACAAGATGAGGTTACTATATCAAAGTTATACCCCCATCCACAAGATGAGGTAACTATATCAAAGTTATACCCCCATCCACAAGATGAGGTAATTATATCACAGTTATACCCCCATCCACAAGATGAGGTAGCTATATCAAAGTTATACCCCCATCCACAAGATGAGGTAATTATATCACAGTTATACCCCCATCCACAAGATGAGGTAACTATATCACAGTTATACCCCCATCCACAAGATGAGGTAACTATATCACAGTTATACCCCCATCCACAAGATGAGGTAATTAAATCACAGTTATACCCCCATCCACAAGATGAGGTAACTATATCACAGTTATACCCCCATCCACAAGATGAGGTAACTATATCACAGTTATACCCCCATCCACAAGATGAGGTAATTATATCACAGTTATACCCCCATCCACAAGATGAGGTAACTATATCACAGTTATACCCCCATCCACAAGATGAGGTAACTATATCACAGTTATAGTCCCATTCTGTAGACAAGAGGAGGTAACTATATCAAATAGTTTGATGGAGTTGTTGGCATTGTACGTTAGAAGTTGAGCTCTGGTCAGACATCGGGGGACCCTCCTGATTTCCATCGGCAGTACATCCCCAAGGTAAGTTGGACCGACGCGTAAAGTCGGGAACACATCGGAAGTTCTCCCGATGCCTCCCGATTTCACATATTGTCTCATGATTTCCCTGAAGCATCCCCTAGATCACAATTGACCATGTTACCGATATCTCCCGATACTCATTAGCCACCGGGAGTACATCGCTAAGGCAAAACTGATCAGTGGTACCTAGGCATTATATAAAATAATACTTTAAAGTTGTTGAACAACCTGTTGTTGCAATTTTCTGCAACGTGATACGAAAGACGTACAGTGTATCTAAAATCAGACATTCTAGTCATAGTTGCAATTTGTGTAACAGTCATGGTCGTAATAACATAAGTTACGTGTTTATATATCAAGAATAGCATTACATGTTTATCAATATGATTACATGTATTATGTTGCCGGTGCACAGTGAAATGTAGATAATGGATTGATTACCCGTATAATGAACCGGAGTATCGTTTGCTAATAAATTTAATTTCCATTTGGATGTGTCAATCACTGTGTTAGTGTATTTTTACTGTGTATCGGTACAATGAAGCCTGTCTAAAAAGACCACCCAGAAAACAACTAAAATGACCTTATAAATTAAAATGGTCTGATGGAAGATAATGTTGGAGGTCTTTGCAAACTAATTTAGTAAGAGTGGTCTTTTTTAGAAAAATCACATTTTACGAACAGTTTATCTAGTTTGGTCTCTGAAAAATTGTGTAAACACTCCCCAAAAGTTCTAACCCGTCAGTTTATATTTCATTCCCGTTTTGTGAAAAATGCATGTATTAACCTGAAATTTCGCATACCGATACATGATTAAGAGATGCAGCTGAGTATTGGTTTATTTTGACCGTTTTGCAGTTAATTTAGTGCATTCGGTGTATTGCGTAATAATGCATTATGCACGTGCAATGCATGTGGACCAGAATTCATGCGCCCATAAACAAAATCGGCATTACTGTTGACTGTTCATCTTGAAAACACATAAAATGCCGAAACTGACTCGAGAGGAACACTCATGAGATTACAAAAAACCACTGTGAACACAATTCCTAGTTGACATTTTTTTATTTTATTAATATTTTGTTAATAATGCATTTATTAACACGAAATTTCACATACTGACATATGATTATCCAATGAAGCCAAATATTTGTTTATTTTGGCCTACTTACGGTCTAATTCACCGTTTAATACTTGTTACGTAATCTAGAATACTTTACACGTGTAATGCATGCGCGTCGAAAAGCACGTGTTTATGTACAGTTTTGATGTTAGTGAAGATTATCCTACGCGAAAAACACCTAACATGTTGAATTTGGCACGAACAGAACGCGGTTGACCTGTCGGGATGTCAACAGCTTGTATAAAGTTGCGACCCTAAGTTTTGCTTTTTATTACAAAAATGATTTTCTATTTCGTTTGTAATTGTTATTTTAATGATTATTTCCGTTTTTTCATTCACAGGAACCTCCAACTTTTGAAATCAACACTCAAGCAAAATTTGCAAAATTGACATTTCATTGAAATAGCCTTTGTGAAATTTTGTTGTAAGATTCTTACACTTCATCCAAGTTCGTTTTGCGTCAATCTCGGCATGTTACGTGTTTTTCTGGGAGGGCAGACATCGATTGTGCTAAATGTTAATGAACACGTGTTTGTTGCGTTGCAATATGCACTTGTTCGTGAACAATTTGGGTGAAATATGTTGTGCATTTGTAAAATCGACTTCATTACGTAACGCGCATGTAACGAGTAACATGGCCGTTTATCTGCCAAAATGAATCAATAATTAAATGCAAGTATTATTCAAGTATTGGTATGCAAAATTTCATGAGAGTACGTGCAGTATTAACAATTATGGTGGCGGGTTAGAACCTTTGGGTAGTGTATGTAAGGCATAATTAGGCGGAACTATCTCCATTACTTCATACAGTGTGTCTTTGTATTTATGGAAGTAATCTTTGCTCAAAGTGATCAGGTCTAGGTGGCTGAACTTGCCCCGCGAACGAGCAAGCCCGGCAACCCTACGGGGCAAGTTCGGCTAGCAGAGGCTTTATGGTATATTATTTGTACGTCATGGAGCTAATTTGAATATTGAACATGAAAACTCATGTCTTGAAATCCTCATGGTCCTTATAGTATGTCCCCTAGACATTATTGGTTTGCAGCACAGAGAAATTTACTGGATATATCCGGACGGATAACACAATAACTAAAATGAAAATAGACGAAAATGTGTTTTAAAGCATGTCCAATTTTGTGTCTATTAAGTGCATTGGTCCCCGACCCCCTTGTCTAGCATTATAAGCCTTTCTTTGGCAAATTAAAAACATTTTGTTTCCAAATTTAAACGCTTTAGCTATAGGGGCTGAACAAGCCCCGACTATTAGATACAAACACGTCACGTGACACCTCCTTGCATGGTTCAGAATATGATATTTATATGGTACTATATTGAAGCACAATCACAGATATTGATACACGAATTAAAGTTTAGCTGGAATTTAAAAGGATCGCAAAACAAAAATGATATAGATGTACAATATTTACTCAAAAATCGAAAACATGTATTACGGACCCAAACCGACACACACGACTGCACTTGCCAAGGCGGTCATCTTTCGATTCTTTGTACTTAAATGGATAGCAACATCACAAGTGAAGTAACAATATTGATGGCGTCTCTATATCTTGGTTGAAGCGTTTTATACAGCCACATACCGAACATGCCCCGAGACCGGACTAGCCCCCGTCTCCCCTACTCAAAACGATTGTGTATGTGGTATTCTAGGAAGATTCGAGTTACATAATAAGAATAATCAAGTATTGGTTAAAAATCTTAACAAGCAACGGTAATAAATATTGTAAAATAATTTATAGCGTGTTAAAATCAGACGCAGACATTTTCCCAACCAAAATTTCATGGGTAACTTTAGTTCGCAAGCTCCTCTCTTCACTCGGTTCTTACGACGTCTGGTTATCGCAAAGTGTTGGTAATGTTGATATATTTTTCAGTACTTTTAAACAACGCCTTTTTAAAGATACGCGTATCCAAAACTGGTATGACCGACTTGAAAATTCCTCTAGAGCATTGTTCTTTCGATCTATATTTAATTTCGAATTTCATTTTTATTTGAAATGTGTGAATATATGCAAATTAAGAGTTGCAATGACACGATTGGTTGTCTCTTCACATAGCCTAAAAATTGAATCTAGACGTTGGCATAAACCTAGGAGCATTCCTTTAGAGGAACGCTTTTGTATAACATGTAGTAAACTCGAAGACGAGTACCACTTTATACTTATGTTCTTTGTATAACAACCTACGAAAACAGTATATAATCAAAGCACCGAGAGTACAGTTGGGAGGCGATCTGGTTGCTGCTACTAAAGCTTAAACCGACTGACAGTGTACACGTTTAATGTTCGTTTTCTTACTGCCGATCTTGTCTTGAATGTCAAAATAGGCAAATGTGACTATATAGGCATGTTGGGTATCTAAATAATTGTTAAAATGTGCATATTAATTTATATGTAATACGTGTATTGAATGCGTATATCAAAAGTGGCTTTAAAATAATACTACGCGCCTATTTATCAGATTCTACAGTACCGTCTTGTAATCACTTCCCTCACAGCGTGAGACAGTCTATAGAAAGCGGCTAGCTAGTACAGCGACACCATATGATTGCATAACAGTACTTTGCAGACCGTATACGATTCATTGATAAAACCATCACTTGACCGTAGTCTGAAGTTTCTAAAAATAGCTTTACAGCCGGGACATTTGATGAACACGTCATTTTCGTACTTTGAAACAAGTTCGGTATCGGTCGGTGTAGTGATTTATTAGCAAAAATATCGATTTAACGAACAGTTTTACAATAAGTTTTGATCTTAGAATAAACAAATGTTGCTGATTGGCTTAAATCAGTTAAAATATTTGGAGAAACATATGTAGCAGTATTGGGAATGTTGACAGTTTCTGGAACTACTTGAATGCGGATTCACATAGCAGCCTAAAGGCGGTTAATTTTGTATTAAGAAATGGGCAATGGTAGTAATGAGAGGCTTAAACACCTCCCAAAAACATATTCGCCCGGTGTCAAGATAATTACATGTAGTCACTGGGAAGTCGCCGTATAACTGAATACAGTGGGAATTAAAACAGTACAAACAAACAAGCAGTACATGACCAGGCCCGTATCTGGTGGGGGGCTTTGGGGCTGAAGCCCCCCCCCCCCAGCTGGCTGGCTATATACCATTTTGAATGAATGAATTGGGGGCTAACTGAATCTCTTGGCATCTACCGACCTGTATATTTGGCTGTCTATATGACATCCTGTGTATAAATTGAATAGCCCCTAGGCATTACTAATCCAGCTCTCAACAGGACCTACTGCTGTGGAGGTGTGATTTTTGCAACTGATAAAAATTAAGGTTGATTAAAGATGGTCAGACAGAGCTTACATAATGATATCAATGATTATAAACTTTGTATTGTATTGTATAATGGTATCAATGGTTATTACCATTTAATCCCATTAAATTAGAGCATTACATGGAAATTTGTTTGATAAATTAAATGTACAATTTTATATTCGAATATTAAAGTTAAACGTGTATATAGTTCAAGAAATCGCATTACAAGTCATTACATTACATAATTATCAATTTTCTTTATTCATGTATAAATTTTGATTTCTTATTTAAATAATTGTAAAACTTTAACATGAAACATATTAACATTTATAAATGTTCATCTAGATCTAATTAGTAGTACATTGTACTACTTTATTATTTTAGGTCTAATGTTAAAGTTAAAAGTGCAGGAAATTGCACCATTTTTATTTAAACGTTGAAAAAATCTTCGCATGGGAGGGGTGTTAAAAAATCATGTTTGTATACATTTAAATTTCTTAATAATTAATATTAGAACAGTAAAACAAGATCAGATTATTATTATTTTTTAATGTTCATCTAGATCTAAATAAGTAGCAATACTTTAATCATTTCTATGTCTGATTTTAAAGTTAAATGTGCAGGAAATTACACCATTTTTATTCAAACATTGAAAAAATCTTCGCCAGGAGGGGAAACCCCTCCCGTTCCCACCCCATCTCAGCCCCCCCCCCAGTTGCACCTCCTCTGGATACGGCCCTGCATGACTATTGTTTTCCTGACCCTTGGAGTGATAACAGATGCAAACTACCTGACACACAGTCAAGTCTGAATTTGGAGAAATTCGTAACAAAGGCAAGAAGAACATTGTTATAGTCGCTGGCGACTTCAATCTTCCGGATATCAAGTGGGACTCGCTTACGATCACCAGCTCCAAATATCCATCACGAGTCAACAAAACCTTCCTTGACGTAATCGCTGACAACAACTTCGAACAGATTGTGAACTTCCCCACACGCCAAGACAATACATTGGATTTAATTCTGACTACTCATCCAACTTTCACGAACCGCTGCAAACCCATGCCGTCCATAGGTAACTCTGATCACGACATAGTACTGCTCGATACCAGCATTGTGGCAATGCGCCCTAAACCAGTGAAACGAGAGATCAACTTATGGAAAAAGGCCGATATTGAAGGGATTAAGACAGACTTATCCACTCTACCTGATATGATAAAAGATGAAACAGACATCAATAAAGCTTGGACCCTGGTTAAATCTACCATCCTAGAAGTTATAAAGAAAAGAGTACCATCTAAAATGACGACAAGCCGCTACACCAACCCATGGATGCACACTGACATTAAAAGGACAATCAAGCGGAAACAACGAGCATACAAGAAAGCCAGACGCACAAAACTAAAGCGTGACAGGGACAGATACAAGAAGTTGCAACAGGAGGTGCAGTATCAGACGAGGAAGGCACACAGACGGTACCTAGCAGAAACGGTGAGCGGTGACTTCACAGACAACAACAAACGTTTCTGGACGTACGTGAAGAGCCGAAGACAGGAAGCAGTTAGAGTTGCACCATTGAAGAATTCGAACGGACCCAGCAGCACGGGCAAATATACTGAACGATCAGTTTCAGTCTGTCTTCACTGAAGAAGACCTCTCAGATATGCCCGACCTTGGCGCCAGCCCTGTACCCACAATGCCTGACATCATAGTTGACTGAAAAGGGATACTCAAGTTACTTGTGAACCTTCGTCCCTTCACAGCAGCAGGACCAGACTCAATACCATCCTTCATCCTAAAGACGGCTGCAACACCAACCCTAGCGAAACTGTTTCAGCTGTCTCTCAACCTTGGTAACATACCTGACGACTGGGGGGAAGCAGTGGTTGTGCCCATCTTCAAGAATGGCATTCTATCTGACAGTCAACATGGTTTTAGACGAAAAAGGAGTTGTGAAACACACCTAATCACCACCGCCCATGAAATCGCCTCCGACATGGCTTCAGGAAAGCAGGTAGATGCCATCCTGCTAGATTTTGACAAAGTGCCCCATAATCGCCTACTCCTGAAGATGAAGCACTACGGGATCAGGAACAATACCCTCGCATGGATCAAGTCTTTCCTACTAGAGAGAAACCAACAGGTCGTATCGGATGGAGCTTGGTCAGACCGTGCCAAGGCCTCAGGGATCCGTTTTAGGCCCACTATTATTTCTGGCTTATATAAACGATCTCCCTCAGTCCATCAAGTCATCCACATCCAAACTGTTTGCGGACGACAGCCTGCTTTACAAGACCATTCATAACCAGGAAGACAGTAAACTCCTTCAAGAAGACCTGACCGCCCTAGAGTCCTGGGAAAGTAGATGGCAGATGAGTTTCCATCCAGCAAAGTGTGTAGTCCTGCGAATCACACCAAAGAGGACCAAGCTCATTGAAACCAGCTACCAACTACATTGTCATACCCTGGAGACAGTCGAAGCCAGCAAGTGCCTAGGGGTGACACTATCTGACACATGGAGCTGGGACACCTATGTTCGAAACATTGTCAACAAGGGTAACCAGACTGTGGGATTTCTACGTCGCAACCTGAGGGAGTGTACACCAGAAGTCAAGGCGGCCGCCTACAAGACATTAGCCAGGCCCACAATGGAGTATGCTGCTACAGTTTGGGACCCCACTACACAGAACAACACCAGAGCCCTGGAACAAGTACAAAGGCGTGCGGCAAGGTTTGTCACCAACGACTACTCAACGAAGACCCCTGGATGTGTCACGAAGATGTTAGAGGACCTCCAGTGGGCATCTCTTGAAAGCCGTCGGAGACAAGCCAGGTTGCAGATGCTATACAAGATCGATCGCGGAATTGTGGACATCCACTCAAGCCAGTTTCTGAAACCAGGAGACTCACGGACAAGAGGAGGCTTGAAGTTTTACCAGGAGCGTCACCACAACACAACACTAGGAACCTCCTTCATACCAAGAACTGTCAGAGACTGGAATCAGCTTCCAACAAAGGTCACGACCGCAAGCACACTGGAGAGCTTCCAGAATTCACTCCGAGCCTGAGTTAGTTGGCTGCACTGTATATAGTTTTAACAGTTTTTAAGGAGCAAAATCTGAGACAGTTTTTAGTTTTACGTATGTTGTAATTAGTCGCTAATACAGTCCGTTAGGACTCCTGCTCTGTAAAAGGAAGAAGAAGAACATTCTTCCTCATAATAACATAAGTTGTTTTGTTGCTGTGTACTGTCAGCCATCTTGAAATACTGGAAGCAGGCTAGATAAACAATGAGAAAGTCATGCCCTTGCGCAAATTATGTCGAGCATCGGCGCGCACGTTGAAAAAATCACCAACTTAAACGTGCCAGGTTAATCTTATCCCACCATATATAAATAAGAAATGATCCGTACAAACTTTAATTTGACCTTTGACCTCCAACACTGACCTTGACCTTTGAGAGAGGAACTTGGGATTGCTCATGACACTCAAATTGATAGATGTTAACATTCATGCCAATTTTAAGATTGGTCAATGCATGACAAAGGAATAGTTCGACAAATTTCAACTTGACCTATGATCTCCAACTGTGACCTTGACCTTGCAGATTGGAACCCGGGGGTTGGGCAGGACACTCCGCTTCATGGAGGTAAACATTTATGCCAAATATAAGAAGGATTGGTCTGTGCATGACAAAGTCATGTTCGGACAAGCTTCAACTTGACCTTTGACCTCAAACTGTCACATGGACCTCTGAGATATGAACCCGAGGGTTGTGCATGGCACTCATCCTCATTGAGATGAACATTCAAGCCTAATATAATCAAGATTGGTTAAAGCATAACAAAGTTATTGTCTGGACAAAATCGGACGGCCGCATGCTCGCCCTTACACACACACATACACTAAAAGTGGCGACTAAGTCTCACACACCGCAAGCAGGCTCAAAAACAAACTTACCCCTGTCAAAGACCTACAATAGATATTTCAGGGTTGATCGCTGTAGAAAACTTCCATTTATAACTAACCGACCCCTGCCGCTGTAGAAAACTTCCACTCATAACTAACCGACCCTTGTTAGAGACTTTAAATAGATATTTCAGGGTTGACTGCAGTAGAAAACTGCCACTTAAAACAAACTGACCTTTGTCAGAGACCTTTAATAGATCTTTCAGGGTTGACCAATATAGAAAACTGGCTCTTACAACTAACCGACGCCTGTCAGAGACCTTAAATAGACATTTCAGGGTTGACTGCTGTGGAAAACTTCCACTTAAATCTAACCGACCCCTGTCAGAAACCTTAAATAGATATTTCAGGGTTGACCGCAGTAAAAACTACCACTTATAACTAACAGACTCCTGTAAGAAACCTTAAATAGATATTTCAGGATTGACCGTTGTACAAAATTTCTAATTACATATAACTAAACAACCCTGCCAAAGACCTTAAACAGATGTTTCAGGGTAAACTGCTGTAGAAAACGTTCAATTATAACTAACTGACCCCTAACTGAGGCCTTAAACAGATATTACTGGGTTGACAGCAGTAGAAAACTTCAATTTATAACTATAACCAACTCCTGTAAGAAACCTTAAATAGATATTTCAGTGTTGACCGCAGTAGAAAACTTCCAATTATAACTAAACAACCCCTGCCAAAGACAATTACAATTACATGTATCACTAAACAACCACTGTCACAGACCTTAAATAGATATTTCAGTGTTGACCGCAGTAGAAAACTTCCAATTATAACTATACTACCCATGTCACCGACCTTAAATAGATATTACAGGGTTGACCGCAGTAGAAAACTACCACTTATAACTAACTTACTTCCTGCCAGAGACATTAAATAGATATTATGGGTTGACGCAGTAGAAAACTTCCAATTATAACTAAACTAACCCTGTCACAGACCTTAAATAGATATTTCAGCGTTGACCGCAGTAGAAAACTACCACTTATAACTAACTGACTTACTGCCAGAGACATAAAATAGATATTACAGGGTTGACTGCAGAAGAAAACTTCAATTTATAACTACATTTTGTACCCGACTCTTGTAAGAAACCTTAAACAGATATTTCAGTGTTGACCGCAGTAGAAAAATTCCAATTATAACTAAACAACCCCTGTCACAGACCTTAAATAGATATTACAGTGTTGACCGCAGTAGAAAACTTCCAATTATAACTAAACTACCCCTGTCACAGACCTTAAATAGATATTTCAGTGTTGACCGCAGTAGAAAACTTCCAATTATAACTAAACTACCCATGTCACAGACCTTAAATAGATATTACAGGGTTGACCGCAGGAGAAAACTACCACTTATAACTAACTAACTTCCTGCCAGAGACATTAAATAGATATTATGGGTTGACGCAGTAGAAAACTTCCAATTATAACTAAACAACCCCTGTCACAGACCTTAAATAGATATTACAGTGTTGACCGCAGTAGAAAACTTCCAATTATAACTAAACAACCCCTGTCACAGACCTTAAATAGATATTACAGTGTTGACCGCAGTAGAAAACTTCCAATTATTACTAAACTACCCCTGTCACAGACCTTAAATAGATATTACAGTGTTGACCGCAGTAGAAAACTTCCAATTATAACTAAACAACCCATGTCAAAGACCTGAAATAGATATTACAGTGTTGACTGCAGTACAAAACTTCCAATTATAACTAAACTACCCCTGTCACAGACCTTAAATAGATATTTCAGTGTTGACCGCAGTAGAAAACTTCCAATTATAACTAAACTACCCATGTCACAGACCTTAAATAGATATTACAGGGTTGACCGCAGTAGAAAACTACCACTTATAACTAACTAACTTCCTGCCAGAGACATTAAATAGATATTATGGGTTGACCGCAGTAGAAAACTTCCAATTATAACTAAACTAACCCTGTCACAGACCTTAAATAGATATCTCAGTGTTGACCGCAGTAGAAAACTTCCAATTATAACTAAACTACCCCTGTCACAGACCTTAAATAGATATCTCAGTGTTGACCGCAGTAGAAAACTTCCAATTATAACTAAACAACCCATGTCACAGACCTTAACTAGATATTTCAGTGTTGACCGCAGTAGAAAACTTCCAATTATAACTAAACAACCCATGTCACAGACCTTAAATAGATATTTCAGTGTTGACCGCAGTAGAAAACTTCCAATTTTAACTAAACTACCCCTGTCACAGACCTTAAATAGATATTACATGATTGACCGGAGTAGAAAACTACCACTTATAACTAACTGACTTACTGCCAGAGACATTAAATAGATATTACAGGGTTGACTGCAGAAAAAAACTTCAATTTATAACTACATTTTGTACCCGACTCTTGTAAGAAACCTTAAACAGATATTTCAGTGTTGACCGCAGTAGAAAACTTCCAATTATAACTAAACAACCCCTGTCACAGACCTTAAAATAAATAGATATTTCAATGTTGACTGCAGTAGAAAACTTCCAATTATAACTAAACTACCCATGTCTCAGACCTTAAATAGATATTACAGGGTTGACCGCAGTAGAAAACTTCAATTTATAACTAACCAACTCCTGTAAGAAACCTTAAATAGATATTTCAGTGTTGACCACAGTAGAAAACTTCTAATTATAACTAAACAACCCCTGTCACAGACCTTAAATATATATTACAGGGTTGACCGCAGTAGAAAACTTCCAATTATTACTAAACTACCCCTGTCACAGACCTTAAATAGATATTACAGGGTTGACCGCAGTAGAAAACTTCCAATTATAACTAAACTACCCCTGTCACAGACCTTAAATAGATATTACAGTGTTGACCGCAGTAGAAAACTACCACTTATAACTACATGACTTACTGCCAGAGACATTAAATAGATATTACAGGGTCGATCGCAGTAGAAAACTTCAATTTATAGCTACCCGACTTCGTGTTTGTCCGTTTTCCCTTACGTTCTGGTGACGTCACATTTGCGCTCTTGGGAGTTCAACTTCTGTTCATTTCAGTACCTAATGTTCAAATGCCGCCATTTTTCCAGACAACGTCCACCATGTAACATGTAATATTTTGGCGATATTTGAAAACTAATGATAGGATAGTATTAAAGGAACGACTCATTACGTATTCGACATAAATGGTTATTGATGGGCTGCGCCGGGTGCGTGTTACTATGGTTTCAGAATGGCATATTATGAACGGACGTGATAGCGTTACTCGATAAATCAGATATTGAATTTTCGCGATTGAATTCCGATTTTATATCATGTAATAATATTTGTATAATATTTAAAACTGTAACCGTGAGGGCACCAGTCCTGTTTATTTTTGAACGTCCCACGTATCTATCTATGTACACACCAATAACACTTATGTGTGATCTTTCAAGCAACAACAAAAATGCGCGACTTCGACGTTTTGACAAGTGGTTGTCAATTCTTCATCAGCTCGCTAATTTATTAAAAGGATATCGCAAAAATATGTGGAGTAGCACAAAAGCTTTCTTTATTGAAATGTATTTGAAAATTGTTAACGTGGTTGTAGTAGGCAGACAATGTGTTGATTTGAATAATAGTTAGATTGTTAATTGACGGGGAATGCGTGTGTTTCCTGTGACAAATATTTCCAATTTACTGTGAAATTGGAGCATTGCTTTATTGCACGTATTTGAGTACATGTATTGCAAATATAGTCGATGTACAACTATTATAAGTATCTGTCATTGACAGATAGTTGACTCCTGCATCACTGAAACCAACTCCTCTCCGACACTGAAACCAACTCCTCTCCGACACTGAAACCACCTCCTCTCCGACACTGAAACCAACTCCTGTCCGACACTGAAACCAACACCTCTCCGACACTGAAACCAACTCCTGTCCGACACTGAAACCAACTCCTCTCCGACACTGAAACCAACTCCTCTCCGACACTGAAACCACCTCATCTCCGACACTGAAATCAACACCTCTCCGACACTGAAACCAACTCCTCTCCTACACTGAAACCACCTCATCTCCGACACTGAAACCAACTCCTGTCCGACACTGAAACAAACTCCTCTCCGACACTGAAACCAACTCCTCTCCGACACTGAAACCAACTCCTCTCCGGCACTGAAACCACCTCATCTCCGACACTGAAATCAACATCTCTCCGACACTGAAACCAACTCCTCTCCGACACTGAAACCACCTCCTCTCCGACACTGAAACCAACTCCTCTCCGACACTGAAACCACCTCATCTCCGACACTGAAATCAACTCCTGTCCGACACTGAAACCACCTCCTGTCCGTAAATGAAACCAACTCCTCTCCGACACTGAAACCACCTCATCTCCGACACTGAAACCAACTCCTCTCCGACAATGAAACCACCTCATCTCCGACACTGAAACCAACTCCTGTCCGACACTGAAACCAACTCCTCTCCGACACTGAAACCAACTCCTCTCCGACACTGAAACCACCTCATCTCCGACACTGAAATCAACACCTCCCCGACACTGAAACCAACTCCTCTCCGACACTGAAACCACCTCATCTCCGACACTGAAACCAACTCCTGTCCGACACTGAAACCAACTCCTCTCCGACACTGAAACCAACTCCTCTCCGACACTAAAACCACCTCATCTCCGACACTGAAATCAACTCCTCTCCGACACTGAAACCAACTCCTCTCCGACACTGAAACCAACTCCTCTCCGACACTTAAACCAACTCCTCTCCGACACTGAAACCACCTCCTCTCCGACACTGAAACCAACTCCTGTCCGACACTGAAACCAACACCTCTCCGACACTGAAACCAACTCCTGTCCGACACTGAAACCAACTCCTCTCCTACACTAAAACCACCTCATCTCCGACACTGAAACCAACTCCTGTCCGACACTGAAACAAACTCCTCTCCGACACTGAAACAAACTCATCTCCGACACTGAAATCAACATCTCTCCGACACTGAAACCAACTCCTCTCCGACACTGAAACCAACTCCTGTCCGACACTGAAACCAACTCCTCTCCGACACTGAAACCAACTCCTCTCCGACACTAAAACCACCTCATCTCCGACACTGAAATCAACATCTCTCCGACACTGAAACCAACTCCTGTCCGACAATGAAACCAACTCCTGCCCGACACTGAAACCAACTACTGAAACCAACTCCTCTCCGACACTGAAACAAACTCCTCTCTGACACTGAAACCAACTACTGAAACCAACTCCTGTCCGACACTGAAACCAACTCCTCTCCGACACTGAAACCAACTACTGAAACCAACTCCTCTCCGACACTGAAACCACCTCATCTCCGACACTGAAATCAACACCTGTCCGACACTGAAACCAACTCCTCTCCGATACTGAAACCAACTCCTGTCCGACACTGAAAGCAACACCTCTCCGACACTGAAACCAACTCCTCTCCGAAAAATGAAAATCTAGACACAATGTACTGTCTGTGAATTTATCATTTGAAACTACGTATCCAAATCAGCAAAAGTGAATAGTCTTCATTTATGTTGTTTTATGCACACATAAAACTCTTTATGTCATTGGTCTGCTTTCCAGGATTTTACGGGCCGGGGTCCGGTTATCCTGTCCTTTACTACATACCATGTGTGGATGACGTATTTTGGTATCAGCCAATCAAGTGCTAGCTAGCCATTGTTTATTTGTTTATGACGCAGAATACACGCGTCGATTCATCTTGTTTATTCCACCTCCTCCTCTCCTCCTCCACGTAAACATAGATTGAGTGTTATCTTAATACCTGGATTCAACCGTTTATGTATATACTTATGTGCAATTTTAAGTTTTTATTGCCATTTACCATGTTTAGATAGCTGGATTAGCTTTCCTTTTTTATGATAATCAGTTCCGTACACTTAGAGAATCTGTCACCATTCCATGGGACCGCATCCACACTGAATTTTGGTTAATGGCTTGTACCTCATTTCAGCCCCAGCAGTCCTTTCGTTCCCCAAACAAACAGAAACCTTACCAAATACAATGGCAACAGGCCCAACAGTAGATTTGCAGAAGGCACATGCTGGAATTTCAACAAACGAAGCGGCTGCCACTTCACCAAATGTTCCAAGCCCCATGTATGCGGTTTCTGCAAAGGATCACATACAGCATACAACTGTTCAGTATCAAGTAGACAACTCTCAAATGGGTCCAATTCCAGACCATCAACAACATCAAACCATTCAAAGAAATTAGGTGACAACCCCTATAAAAGTTGATAAGCTAAAGCCTTTACTTAATAACTACACAAAGGCGGATTACTTAATCAATGGTTTCTCATACGGTTTTGCATTGGGCTATGTTGTTCCTAGAACTGCCCCTTCCGCATCTAATTTAAAGTCTTGCAGAGACTACCCGTCAGTGGTGGCCTCTAAAATTATAAAGGAACTAGAAGCTGGGCGCATCCAAGGGCCTTTCGATTGTCCGCCTTTAGATCACTTACGTATTAGTCCGATTGGCGTGGTTCCTACGAAATCTCCGGGTCAGTACAGGTTAATACAACATCTTAGTTACCCAGAGGGTGCTTCAGTCAATGATTTTATAGTCCCAGAGTTAGCCACAGTTCATTATTGTTCTTTTGATGATGCGGTCTATAAACTGCTATCATTGGGCAAGGGTGCTTTACTTAGTAAAACAGACATAGATTCTGCTTTTAGGCTTATTCCTATACAACCATCAGACCACCATCTTTTAGGATTTACTTTTCAAGGTAAATTTTATTATGATACATGTCTTCCAATGGGGGCTTCTTCGTCATGCGCTATATTTGAACGTTTCAGTACAGCCCTTCAACACATATCAGAAACAAAATTAAACATTAATCATATGGTTCACATTCTAGACGATTTCCTAATCCTTGGTCCTCCCAACTCAGTTAAATGCCAACATGATTCAGACCGTTTCTTACAACTGTGCAGTACCATAGGTGTCCCAATAAAAGCAGAAAAAACAGAGTCTGCACGTACAGTTATTACTTTCATGGGTCTAGAACTGGACTCGGTGGCAATGGAGGCGAGACTACCAATAGACAAGTTACAGAACATTCAAACACAACTTTTTTCCCTATCAAAAAAGGCGTAAAGTTACATTGAAGGAACTCCAGTCCTTACTTGGTCTCTTGAATTTCTGCTGCCAGGTGGTCACCCCTGGCAGATGTTTCCTACGTAGGCTAATATATCTCACTAAAAAAGTCAGTAAATATCATGGTATGATAAGGATACTGTCAGTTACATAATGAGAGTTTGAGTAAATGCTAGACAGCTTTTCTATATATCATTTTATTGGATGTGACTGGATTTTCACATCACATTTAGTTTTACCCACCATTTACATACGCGCATCATCTTCATGATACTTGTAACCCAAAATGCTCACATCGCTAAATATAAATAAGAGAGTTAACACTGGTTGAGCGCACATACAGGTAGCATGTGCACTCTTTGCTGAGGTATATTATGTTGATTAATGAATGTTAATATTGTTAAGTATTAGGATGTTATGCATGGTTTGTTGTTTTAATGTAAGCTGTACTTAATTTGTTATGGTTAGTCTGCTTCTAAGTTTTAAGGATTATTCATTTATTGTTTCCTTTCTGAACACTGGCACTTCCGGTCTATCTGGGCGCAGGGGAACATAGGTACCAGGGCACCTTGTCCCCCTTTGTGGCGCTTTTCATGCCCAGATATGGTCTTTCGTGATATTTCCGTAAAACACAACTTTGCTATGTTATGCTTAGTGTGTCTTTTATTTTATGGCATTAAAATAAATGCCAATTTTCAATTCATATTATTTGTTGTTATCACTCTGCCCATACCTAGTTGGACCTTTCTGTGCTGTGTCCTCTAAGGGCAATACATAAATGTTGTTTTATTCACACATAAAACTATTTATGTCATTGGTATGCTTTCCAGGATTTTACGGGCCGGGGTCCGGTTATCCTGTCCTTTACTACATACCATGTGTGGATGACGTATTTTGGTATCAGCCAATCAAGTGCTAGCTAGCCATTGTTTATTTGTTTACGACGCAGAATACACGCGTCGATTCAGCTTGTTTATTCCACCTCCTCCTCTCCTCCTCCACGTTAACATAGATTAAGTGTTATCTTAATACCTGGATTCAACCGTTTATGTATATACTTATGTGCAATTTTAAGTTTTTATTGCCATTTACCATGTTTAGATAGCTGGATTAGCTTTCCTTTTTTATGATAATCAGTTCCGTACACTTAGAGAATCTGTCACCATTCCATGGGACCGCATCCACACTGAATTTTGGTTAATGGCTTGTACCTCATTTCAGCCCCAGCAGTTCCTTTTATTCACTATGACTAGTTTCATGTTTGCATAATATATATATATATATATATATATATATATATATATATATATATATATATATATATATATATATATATATATATATATATATGTACGTTTTGTAAAGTGTAGTTTTATGGAATGACTAGTATGGCCCATTTATTTTGAAGGCGCTTTTCATGCCAAGATATGGTCTTTCGTGATATTTCCATAAAACACAACTTTGCTATGTTATGCATATCGTGTCTGCATTAAAATAAGGAAGTGGCTAGAGGTCCGGTTACCGGACCTCTAGACAATCCTCGTAGGACAGGCTAGAGGTCCGGTAATTGATTTCGTATGTATAAACCATGTATTTTATCGTGTCAAGACTTTCAATGGCATAAATAAGTATTGACCTTGCTAAACACGTAAGTATTTTATTTAAATCTTGTTTTAAATAGTTAAACTTCACTTCGACATTTTACTGTACATTCCAGTTGAAGAAAACAGAGGAGATCCGAATAGTATATAAAACATTGACGAATATATGCAGTTACCGTTGTCGTCTGCTTGGAATCACACGCCACACCACGGGGAGGCACTCTCTTCATGGCCCATTTTTGTTTGATTACTTAATGAAATAAAAAAAATTCGAAATAATTAACTGTTAAAAATATGTATATTCTTATTTCATGATAATTGTAGACGCAATAGTCGAATAGCGCCATAATTAAAATACAAACTAATCTACATTAATGTACCGAAGTAGAAAATATAAATACTAGTTCACGTCTTGAATTAAAAAAATCGAAGAAAATAAAGAAATTAACTTAGAATAATATTTTGACAGAACATATATGTGTACATAAGTTCAAGTCCGAGAAAAGACGTTAATATTATATGTATAGATATGAATGAACAATTAAGTTTTTGCAGTTGGTTGATACTGAATATTAATAAAGAAATTACACATGCAAATAACTAATGTCTTTTTACGGACTTGTAATGATCAAAAATTCTTTTTTTTTTCTTTTTTTTCTTTTCTTATATATCTTTTTTTCTCTATTTATTCTACATATATACATACTTCTATCAATGTAACTCATACTTTCTTCGATATCAATCTATAATCAATATGACATTTATCAATCAGTATTACACAATATCGTGGAATATCGTGTCCAGGTCTAGATGACCTCTAGCCACTTCCTTAAAATAAATGCCCATTTTCAATTCTATACTCTATACATAATTACCATAGAAATTACCGAAACAATCATACCATGCCGCTCTGGACAAGCGCTAATTTCGTAAATGCATATTATTATTACCTGCGAGCCTTGAGCGAGCAGGTATATTGGATAGCATAAAGTAAAAAGTCCATGGAGGGGCACGTGACCTGTTCTCGATGATTTACGATTTCAAAAAAAGATGCATTTTGTAAGAATGTCGTGAACCAGACTAATCAAACCGGTCGTTACAAGATTTCAATTTTTTCTTGAACGAAAATAGGCTAGTTCTATGGTTAATGTGTCAGGATTACGGAATTTCGGGTGTTAACACCTGATCGGTATTTTTTACGCAACCGATAATTTTCTCACGCAAGAAGATGGCTGACGTATGTCGGCCCGGTCAAGTCGAAATTCTTAGAATTAAAGAACTACAAAATTATCCTCAAAACCCGTCCCTACGATAAAAATGTACACGCAACAATATACGAAAATATACGAAACAATAACTTCAACATCTCAAAGGTCAAGGTCGCACTTGGAGTTCAAAGATCAGAAATGGCTTGAATTTAGCTTGTCCTGGCCATAACTCTTCATTTATTGTGGGATTTAAAAAAAACTGGCTCAATTGATCACCACTATCAAACGATGTGTCATACCAAACAGTTATGTCAATATCTCAAAGGTCAATGTCACACTAACGGTCAGAAATGACCATAATTTATGTTGTCTGGACCATAACTTTGTGATTTACATATGTGGCAAGGCGGTATGCGGGGATATTTTTAATCACTCTGTGGCAGTTCTAGTTTATTAAGCAGTAACTAGTAAGTTTGTTTATAGTTTATAATGTAAGGTTGTCTTGGTACGTATATAGATCTATTTCCATTTATTATTTATTGAAATTTTAAAGCATATCATATTTATATTAGATAATCAAATGCATTGTCAATTTATAGCCTATGATATTCATTTATTTCCTTACAGTTTTATTAAGTTTCCAGAAATGTCCATACTACGAACGACCTACTGTATGTGAAGTACTGACCCTCAACTAAATACCAACTCGATATTAAAATCACCTTATTATTAAAGACACATTTGTCATATATAGCTCTCATATGCTCGGTTGTATTCGTCTAGGATTGGTATTCACTTAACATTGTGTAGCGAATAAATTTTCAAAAAAGCTCGGTCTTGGATTGGTATTCACTAGACATTGTGTAGGTAAATTTCGTATAAGCTCGGTCCTAGATTGGTATTCACTAGACATTGTGTAGGTAAATTTCGTATAAGCTCGGTCTAGGATTGGTATTCACTAAACATTGTGTAGGGAAAAAACTTTCGTATAAGCTCGGTCTTGGATTGGTATTCACTAGACATTTTGACTGTAAATTTCGTATAAGCTCGGTCTTGGATTGATATTCACTAGACATTGTGTAGATAAATTTTATATAAGCTCGGTCTTGGATTGGTATTCACTAGACATTGTGTAGATAAATTTGATATAAGCTCGGTCTTGGATTGGTATTCACTAGACATTGTGTAGATAAATTTGATATAAGCTCGGTCTAGGATTGGTATTCACTAGACATTTTGACTGTAAATTTCGTATAAGCTCGGTCTTGGATTGATATTCACTAGACATTGTGTAGATAAATTTTATATAAGCTCGGTCTTGGATTGATATTCACTAGACATTGTGTAAGTAAATTTCGTATAAGCTCGGTCTAGGATTGGTATTCACTAGACATTGTGTAGATAAATTTTATATAAGCTCGGTCTTGGATTGGTATTCACTAGACATTGTGTAGATAAATTTGATATAAGCTCGGTCTTGGGTTGGTATTCACTAAACATTGTGTAGGAAATAAATTTTCGTATAAGCTCGGTCTTGGATTGGTATTCACTAGACATTTTGACTGTAAATTTCGTATAAGCTCGGTCTAGGATTGGTATTCACTAGACATTGTGTAGATAAATTTGATATAAGCTCGGTCTTGGGTTGGTATTCACTTGACATTGTGTAGATAAATTTGATATAAGCTCGGTCTTTGGTTGGTATTCACTAGACATTGTGTAGATAAATTTGATATAAGCTCGGTCTTGGATTGGTATTCACTAGACATTGTGTAGATAAATTTGATATAAGCTCGGTCTTGGATTGGTGTTCACTAGACATTGTGTAGATAAATTTGATATAAGCTCGGTCTTGTATTGGTATTCACTAGACATTGTGTAGATAAATTTGATATAAGCTCGGTCTTGGATTGGTGTTCACTAGACATTGTGTAGATAAATTTGATATAAGCTCGGTCTAGGATTGGTATTCACTAAACATTGTGTAGATATAAGCTCGGTCTAGGATTGGTATTCACTAGACATTGTGTAGATATAAGCTCGGTCTTGGATTGGTATTCACTAAACATTGTGTAGATATAAGCTCGGTCTAGGATTGGTATCTACATCAATACGTTATGCTGTCATAAATTTGACAATTCTATAACGGTATTCACTAGACATTGTGTAGATATAAGCTCGGTCTAGGATTGGTATTCACTAGACATTGTGTAGATATAAGCTCGGTCTTGGATTGGTATTCACTAGACATTGTGTAGATAAAGTTGATATAAGCTCGGTCTAGGATTGGTATTTACTAAACATTGTGTAGATATAAGCTCGGTCTTGGATTGGTATTCACTAGACATTTTGACTGTAAATTTCGTAACAGTTCGACTATGTTCGATTATAATGAATCAGCATAAACCTGTTCGATGCTTGACTTGTAAAAGGTTTGACTGAGCATATCCTTGTGTGGATGTTTGCTTATAACGAATACAATTTCTGTCCCGATCAACTCCCCAATATCTCCGACTAATGCATGATGGGGACTATGCTTTATAATGAATATCGCTATATCAGAAGATCGAGTAGTTGAAAAGTTGAAATACGTGTATTGACTCCCTTTGAATAATCGTCATAATTTGCTGAATACACTTGTAACGTATTTATGACATGCGATTACTTGGTGATATTGCTGATCACTCTGTGTTTGACATATAAGATAGTTTGACGTTAGTAATAAAGGAACATGTGTACAAGCAAGTTTGTAATTCTATTTGTCGAAAACCGGGCCAATAATCATTAATAACTGGTCCATTAAAGAGAGTGTCTCATATTACTGTATACAATAACTGGTCCATTAAAGGGAGTGATACATATCATTGTTTATAATAACTGGTCCATTAAAAAGATTGGTCCATATCATTGTATACACTAACTGGTCCATTAAAGAGAGTGATACATATCATTGTTTATAATAACTGGTCCATTAAAGAGAGTGATACACATCATTGTTTATAACAACTGGTCCATTAAAGAGATAGGTTCATATCATTGTATATAATAACTGGTCCATTAAAGAGAGTGATACATATCATTGTATACAATAACTTGTCCATTAAAGAGCATGATACATATCATTGTTTATAATGACTGGTCCATTAAAGAGAGTGATACATATCATTGTTTATAATAACTGGTCCATTAAAGAGAGTGATACATATCATTGTTTATAATAACTGGTCCATTAAAGAGAGTGTCTCATATTATTGTGTACAATAACTGGTCAATTAAAGAGAGTGTCTCATATTATTGTATATAATAACTTGTCCATTAAAGAGAGTGATGCATATCATTGTATATAATAACTGGTCCATTAAAGAGAGTGGTACATATCATTGTTTATAATGACTGGTCCATTAAAGAGAGTGATACATATCATTGTTTATAATAACTGGCCCATTAAAGAGAGTGTCTCATATTATTGTGTACAATAACTGGTCAATTAAAGAGAGTGTCTCATATTATTGTATATAATAACTGGTCCATTAAAGAGAGTGATGCATATCATTGTATACAATAACTGGTTCATTAAAGAGAGTGGTACATATTATTGTTTACAATAACTGGTTCATTAAAGAGAGTGATACATATCATTGTATACAATAACTGGTCCATTAAAGAGAGTGATACATATCATTGTATACAATAACTGGACCATTAAAGAGAGTGATACATATCATTGTATACAATAACTTGTCCATTAAAGAGAGTGATACATATCATTGTTTATAATGACTGGTCCATTAAAGAGAGTGATACATATCATTGTTTATAATAACTGATCCATTAAAGAGAGTGTCTCATATTATTGTGTACAATACCTGGTCAATTAAAGAGAGTGTCTCATATTATTGTATACAATAACTGGTTCATTAAATAGAGTGATACATATCATTGTATACAATAACTGGTTCATTAAAGGGAGTGGTACATATTATTGTTTACAATAACTGGTTCATTAAAGAGAGTGGTACATATCATTGTTTATAATAACTGATCCATTAAAGAGAGTGATACATATCATTGTTTACAATAACTGGTTCATTAAAGAGAGTGGTACATATTATTGTTTATAATAACTGATCCATTAAAGAGAGTGATACATATCATTGTTTATAATAACTGATTCATTAAAGAGAGTATCTCATATTTTTGTATACAATAACTGGTTCATTAAAGAGAGTGGTACATATTATTGTATACAATAACTGGTTCATTAAAGAGATTGGTTCATATCATTGTATACAGTTTGGCAGACTACCAATCCTGTTCGAATCTCGGCTTGGGCACTGCAAATTTCAAAAACGTGTTTCTGTGATCGAACAAAATTTCACAAAATGATCGAATGAAATATCACACGACAGGCCTATGGGGAAAACACATTGAGAGGTCACGTGAGGTATAATCATGAAAGTTATTATACATACTCGTATAAGTGATTTAAATCGATGTAATAATGCGCTTGTGTTCTGTTTCCATCCTATCAACCATGCTAAGTTCACGAGTAACGAGTTATCAATTCCACTCATCCGATTACAAGTACCTATTTCCATATTTGGTAAAAGTCATTTCCGGCTTGGACAATATTTAATAAATATTGCAGAAAAATATGTAAGCTTTCATTATAATTTTACAATAGTCATGAGATCCCGTACTTAATATGCAAAATCTACATTTAAGTCTGTACTATCTAAATGTTCATGTTATCATTTGCAAACTGCGATTATCGTGGACGATTGTGTAGACCGGAGAACTGTTTTCTTTTTCGATTTCACGATATTTTTTCGTATAAGTTATCCGTATAAGTTACAAATAAACTGTTGCCGTACAGAAAACATATGTAGGCTTTAATAAGTGACTTGATTCGCTGTGCGACAATACGCGCAGTTTTACTATAATACTACCACACATAGTTTGTGCTTCTCGTCTGACGTAGATACCACGTGACCTGGACAGCCAATGTAAGCGCGCCATATAGCATGTATACATGTGAAAGACGAGCAAATAGTTAATGTATGTTAGAGAGCACTTTGCTAAAGAAAGGAGCAATCTAACTGATATAACAGTTTCGAAATCATAAATTTATAAGATATATTCGAAGGATATATAGTTCAGAATAATAAAAAAAGGATTTACTTTGTAGTTTAGCGTTGGATTTAAGCGAGGTTTGTACCTGATTAATTATTTTTTTTTTCTTAAATGCCGGCTTGAAAAATTCTTGAAATTCGGTGAAAATATCTAGAGTGACAAATAGCGATTGCCTGTTGGTTTTTTTATTCATGAATATTTGTTTTTAGTGTTTGTTTTTCTTCAAATCTTATGAGCCAGCAGATGAATACTTACTCGTGTAGGCTTGGTTGCTTGTAAAAGGTCGCGGGTGTAGGTGACATCTATCAGCCATATTGGATTCGGTTTATTTTTCCTGTTTGCAATAATTAACTCTATACACTTGACCATTTGCAAAACATTATTTTTAAGCGTGTGTTTAATATTTATTAAGACATACTGTGTGTTGTTCTTATAGAAACGTACATATTACCTGGTAGAGCTGAAAACAGACCGCTGCTAAGTCGCCGCCATTTTTTGCGTTCGTGCAAAATATATCTCCAAGGCCTTCAAGTAAAAAAACAGCCTATATTAACGGTTCATTAAAGAAATCACATTATTTTAAAACAATACAATAAACACAATACTGAATGTAGTACATTGGTGATCAGCTGGGCATTTATTGCAATTATGATAAGTAGTTATATCCTGCGGATCAATGACATACACTTGGTAACAGTGAGTCATTCAAGAAGTGTCAATATTAATTGTCATTTTAAAATTTCCTTTTTTAAGATTTGTGTAGGTTTTAGCTCGATACTATTTGGACTGATGTAGTAAATACCACGATAAAGACTACAAAATGTCTTAAGTCTTAAATATGTATAATAAATATTATTTCTATCTTTTGTTGAGGTTGAAAATCAGTAATGCGCTATCAAAATAACACAATACTGTACTGGGTATTTGTTATATGTACGTGTGTAACTTTCAGCATGGATTGGTGTGTTTAAGGATTAACTGGTGCAGCATCTCAAACAGCAATTTCAGCTCAAATTGAGATATCGCTCATGTAACGAGTCCGAGCGCGATTTTGATATACTGAAATCTGAATATATTGGACCCTGGTACCAGAACGTCAGATTCATAAATGGATACTTGTGAGCGACCCTGTTAAATGCCTTAAACAAGTACTAAATGGGCATACATTACTCTACACGCAGTCCTATCTCCACGAGAACGCATTTTAAAATGTCACACAAAAGGTCATACATGTATTAATAGCCTCTAGCTGATAACAATGATTAGGGACCTTTCGAAATATGACTTTAGAGATAAAACAAAGCATAGTACACTTTGAAATGACACATTCGTATATCGTTATGTAATCATAGGAACTACTATGTAGTTCATCAATGACAAAATACACAATGTAATTATGTTCAGAATTCTCTGGTACACAACTATTATTATTATTACTCTGCATAATTATATACAGTTTTCTAACAACTGCATATGACTCGCATTGTACTTTGATCGACAAATTGCTACATACATATATACAATGTATAGTTGCATATATAATGTTGTATTTGTTATACAACACGTCCACTTCATAGCTAGATTTATATCTGACTTCGTTTGTTTGGGACAACTTGTATAAACCATCTCGGAGTTAAATGAACCGTGTATAGGTATATTTTTAACTTTGGTAATCCAAACACGGACTCGTCTTCTGAAAAGGGGAGGCATGCTTTCATGCTGGGTATCTATCACGACCGTAAAAATCAATGCGCTCATTTAGTATACCTCTAATCGTATTATTCCACAGTTTGAAGTACAACAATATGCATAACCTAGAAATTTACTTATTCCGACAGCTCATTTAATCAGCACTGTCAGTTGTATACAAACATTGCAGTATCAAAACATTATATTTTTATTGTTTTAAACATTTTACTTGGTGAAAAAGATAGTGAAAACCAATACCTTATTCTCTAAGGCGCATACTAGTACACATAGCATTATATTAAAATCGGACATTAATAAGAGAAATGGCAATGTTTATGTGCACACAATGTTTATGTGCACACAATGTTATGTAAACATATTGTTAAGCATAACCTTTATATTTCTATGATTGCTAAATACTGAGAAAACAACAAGATATCTACAATAAAGCTTGTTTACATCAGTGGACTGTGCTCGGTTCAAAAGCAAAAAGATCATATTCAATCTTAATAAAAAATATATTGAAGTAAACTGCAAAGATTGCAGATTACTTAAATAACTGGATGAATATTGTCAAATAATGCTTTTGACAAGTTTTGATGAGTTAAAGTTTTCTCCACTCTGTATTTCAATAGGCGTAAAGTGACCGATAATGGCTAATAGAGTGTCTCGGTAAGGTGTAAATAAAGGAGACAATTTCGCAAATAAGCCAGCAAAATGACTTAGATTTCTGGGTATGATACATATTTTCCAACGTTGAGCATTATTAACCCTTTCCTTTATAGAGCCCTGATTGAGTTACCTATATTATCCTAATAAAGAACTTACTGTAGTTGTATATCATGTACATCATCTTCATACAGATTCAATGAAAACAATATGTGTCTTATCGTTGTGTAAAGGGTCGTATCTGTTTCTATTTTCTGTTCATGTATAGGTCAAGTTTTATTCCCGATGTCAAGTTTTACTTCCGGGTCAAGTATCTGTCAAGTTTTACAGCTCAAGTATCTGTTTTCATACAATTTAAAACTACATTTTGTATATCATCCAAAGCATTTCTGAGCAATTGTTTTATGGTATTTACATTTCTCCATTAACGGATAGTATACAATTAGTCATTACATAATGATCATCACCAATAAGTCCTAGATTGTCATCCAAATATTTTCAAAAGTGATCAATAGAGAGGGGTAGTATAACATTGAATGAAAAGACTCGTACTATTTTGAGATAATATGTTAGCTAGTATCGGTATGGCTAATAGAAACAATTCTCGGTATATCAAACTCGTTAAATGTGTAGACCTACTGTATTATCTTATTCCTTCTTTGACTTTACGAACTTCGACATATACGAGTACAAATTCCCCGTAGCCGTAAACTATCGAAATTACATTAACCTTTTCGGGTTTCTTTGTCATATTAAATATATTGAACGCGATTATCAAACTATGAAATAACTTGATTCGAGATTGTGACACAACTTGATTTTAAATACTGAAAATTTAAAACAGAGTACGATTTATAAACTATAGTTGTGTTGAGGAATGACTTCAAACCACCATTTACAATAGTGATAAGAGCTTAGCTTTCTTCATTACTGGAATGCCGTTATTTTAGACTTTTCCATAAATCAGTGTTGCTTATTGAAGTAATTCTGACAAGTTCCACGTTGTTTCTCTACGTTAGAGCAATTATCTGCTTAACAAGCATGTTAAACAGAACATTCGCCTCATTACAGATAGCATATGGATTTTTCATTTCCTGACAGACGAGTCACCATTAATTGATTGTCTGTGTTACTAATGGCCCACTAATAGTTCCCAAAGGTG
Organism: Spisula solida; assembly: GCA_947247005.1. Taxonomy (NCBI): domain Eukaryota; kingdom Metazoa; phylum Mollusca; class Bivalvia; order Venerida; family Mactridae; genus Spisula; species Spisula solida. Next base: position 12,776,594 of record OX365953.1, on the reverse strand, counting down.
GCAGTTGTGTATTCCTGCTAGCTAGATATTGTCTGATAAATGTTTCAATATTAGATCGTATACACTTCATTGTGAGCTAAATACTTGTTTACTGAAGTAAGAAACTACAATATACCATATAGCTATACATGTGAGTCGATACAGCCTCACTTAGATAACGAGACCCTCGACTGTATTTACAAAATATCGTAGAATACTTTGCTACAAAAAAGGCACACAATATATACAATGTACAGGGTTTTACAAAAGTTTATTCTCAAAATTTAAAATCATGCTTAATTTTATCCAAGATACAGGGTGATTCATAATATCTGTCCCAGTTTGAAACTAATATAACTTTTCGTTCCTGTACAAGATACGTATGTATCGTCAATCATTTGAAAGCTTATATAATAAAGTTTTTTCTTATATAAATTACAAGAATGATGTTGGCATCATGTCGTCATTCACGATGTCAAGAAAAGGTGTGTGATTTCCCAGACGTTGCGTTCAAAGCATAATTTAAGACAGTTGAGTTTTGAGTAGCTGTGTTTTGAAAGCCATTTTCCAACTATAACCATCTCAACAATGAAAAAACAGTATTCTGGTTATGATTCACTGTCTAGTGGAATAACACAGGCTTGTTAAATGGTTTCAGAAAATTGTATTGATAGAAGATGGCTAGCTTTAAAGTCAATCAAAAGATTATTGACGTCAGCAGCACACAAAATTGATATAATTCTGTATGTAGACTAAAAAATATATGCAAGTATATAGAATATCTCGTATCATATAAAACTTTAAAATACATGTATTTTGGATGCGTAAACTATTTGTGGCCATACTCGGATATATCAAAATTGTTTCATTTGAAAATTGTGACAGATATTATGAATGAGGTATGTACGCAGTAAACACTTTAATTTCTTTCTCTGATTGCTACATTTAAAGCCAGAACGATTAGAACAATGGAAGAACCATCTGGAATACAACCTGGAAAGTTTACATTCTTCTGACGTCATAAAAATATCTATTAAAATGGGAACGAACGTTTTTAACACCCTGTACATTTATTTCCAACAACTTTTCTCTGGTAATGACAACAACTATACAATTTACGGAAATTCAATTCAAATTTTAGATTGATTATTGTAACTCAAATATCGAAAACAAAACATTTTTAACGTCTGAGAAACTGTACCCGAGATCTTGGACACGGGTGGGGGTATTTTCAGCATCTTTGGTAGTCCATGTAGAATGAAGTCCCTGCAAGACGTCAGCATTAATGTTTCGCTTCTTCCAACAGTACACACGAGTTTTATTACTGGTAGCTGCAGTATTGGATACAATAAGAAAGATGTCCAATTAAACTTACAGCGCGCCGGTGGTAGGTTTCAAAAAATCATGGTTGTATAAAACAGTCTATCAATTTATACTTGTTTATACGTTCTACGAAGTCTGCGAGTATGTTTAACAATTCTTGCTACATTACTCTACCAGCGGGAACACATGTTTCATGTATAGATTTACACGCACCATTACCAGCAATAACAAACCTTTCAAAATGTCTACAACCGGGGGGAACTAATTACAAATACATACATTATTAATGATAAATGTGAGCCGTTTAGTTCGATCAATACACCTGTATTATACTCCATCAAAGTTTTATAAGATATTCACAAAGGTATGAGAGTTAGCTGCAGGTATTCCGGAGTCTAACGATATAATAGCTAACAAATGGGTGATGAAAGTCTTATATTCAAGTTTTGGGGTAAGCCTTTCGGTTGGCCAACTAATGTTTATTGTTTACCAACTGAAGCTCCAGAAGAATTCAGTATTGCTGCTTGTGCATATATATATATCAGTGTGTAGCGTTCGTATAAACACTCTCAGCCTCTGATATTTTAGTCATTTTTGGTTGTTGCCACCTTTTGGTACTAATCGACAATCAATACATATTGCTATGACGGCATACATGATGTTTTGACTTGTTTATCACATGATGCGACTTTAACAACATTGTCAGGCTTCCCTTGTTTTGCCTCCAGTCTACAGTAACCTATTTTACTTTTTAAAACCCCTCAAATACATTTTAAAAGGTTTCATCGACTATAGATTTTCACAAGTATATTTACAGTTATAGTATTTTGGAAAAGTATTTGAAATAATGAGTTGTGTATAGATACGTTGGTAAACACGGATGCCAATTCGTTGTACATGTATTTACGTTTTGGCAAAGACGGTGGTTTTGTTTTCCCAAATGAGGTTTATTATGGAAAACAATGTACTAAGAAAGACTGGTTATCGTCATTTATCCTCGGAGAGATATATTAATTCACAATTATTGCATATTAACAAATATTATTCAGCCATTTATCAAGGCGTGGATCACAACAACAAATAGCTAGTATTATATCGCATGCACGTATATTCATCAAGGCGTGGATCACAACAACAAATAGCTAGTATTATATCGCATGCACGTATATTCATCAAGGCGTGGGTCACAACAACAAATAGCTAGTATTATATCGCATGCACGTATATTCATCAAGGCGTGGATCACAACAACAAATAGCTAGTATTATATCACATGTACGTATATTCATCAATGCGTTGATCACAACAACAAATAGCTAGTATTATATCACATGTACGTATATTCATCAATGCGTTGATCACAACAACAAATAGCTAGTATTATATCGCATACACGTATATTCATCAAGGCGTGGATCACAACAACAAATAGCTAGTATTATATCACATGTACGTATATTCATCAAGGCGTGGATCACAACAACAAATAGCTAGTATTATATCACATGTACGTATATTCATCAAGGCGTGGATCACAACAACAAATAGCTAGTATTATATCACATGTACGTATATTCATCAATGCGTGGATCACAACAACAAATAGCTAGTATTATATCACATGTACGTATATTCATCAATGCGTGGATCACAACAACAAATAGCTAGTATTATATCACATGTACGTATATTTAGGTTCATTACGTTACCACTCGAGACCAATTATCAACGTACATGTATGATATATTCGGTTTTGGTAATACCGGGTATATTTCAATACATTTCAACATTTTGCACTGACATGATAAATACGTATGAACACAATGGTCTATTCTCACAGATCAATCGGGTCACTAACAACGGAATTTTGATTACCCATTTCTTCTATACATTAAACGAGTATAGTAAAAAGATTAACATGATTTCGAGACTCGACAAAAACATTAATGACCATAGTACAATGTATATATTTTCAAGTATAAAAGTAAATGTTTGGTATTTCAGTTGAACTTTTTTTCTGATATTATACATTATATAAATATCAGATGCCTGTCTGCGTGACATTGATATTGTCAACCCGAGGGCAAAATGTCATCCCGAGGCGAAGCCGAGGGTGACATTCTGTTTCGAGGGTTGGCAATATCAATGTCACGCAGGCAGGCATCTGATATTTATTTTATTATACCGAACACTATTATAAGTCTAGCAAAACGTTCACTGCTATGATTACTATAATTATAAACAGTAGGCATGACGGTGTTTTCATACATTGTCGTGTATCAATTTCACATTCTATTGTATGTGTAGGCCCTACGTTCATTTTGGTGCATTTTGCCGATTTCTTTAACTAAACTAGAACTTGTGTTATATAAGCAATAAATTAGCGTTTTACCATTTAGTATAGATCTATAACTTTAAAAGTGTTCCAAACGTAACGTCGCGTTTTGACGTTATGACGTAATTGCTGATGACGTCATGACGTCTAACATACTTGACAATGTACATGATTGTTTTGTGTACAGTATTCTTAATCTGGTGAAGTTGAATAAAGGAAACGCATCGTTTTGAATACAGATTTGTTTTAGTTGTCTTCTTATGTCAGTCTATTTATTTAGAAAATCTTGTATGATATTTCAACAGTCAAAGAACTAAGATCGACGCAGTTACTTGCCCTTGCATGACATTGAAAATGTCAGGTCGATCACATAACCTGACAGTCAGTTTTTGGTCGATCACGTGTCATATGGGTTGGAACTGTCAATGACAGTCATAATGTCTCTCTCTGGGGCAATGGGACTTTTGCATTGCAGAAAAAAGTGAGGTATAATAAATAGAATTATAGACACAGGGACGGATACAGGATTTAGTGTTAGGGGGCGTATATGTTGTCATACCGCCCCACCCTCTCTGAGGAAAAAAATACGACCGTAGCGAGCTCGAAAAAACATTGTCTGTCTGAGAAACATGTTCATGAATTGAAATTCTAACATAGCACGTGAGATTTGCCTTCTTTGCGTATGTTGAGCTTACCATATTTTATTACCGCGATAAAATATGGCTGTTCCCATTTACCCATCGTTCACAAGTACTATTGACAGAACGGGAATTTTACATAAATTTCGTGGCTGTAGTTGGGTTATAAATACTACAATTCAATGTAAACAAATACTAGAAACAAATTGATGCAAATAGATCCAACAAAAATAACATGTTTAAACAATAATCGATATTTTTTAAATAGTGGAGTTTTTACGGGAAAGCTTTTTACATGAGCGCCGCTTTTCAACGTCACTTGTCGAATGGAAAATAGCGCATTCTGTTTGAATGCAAATATTTCGCACATCACGCCTTGGTTTCTCATAATATATGTTTAGAAGTATTCCTTGTGCCTGTTTTATTTATCAGACACATGCGTGGATGTCAGATCAACACCAATCCGTTATTTATAGCTTTAAAATCGATATACATGTCCTTTTAGTTCGAACAGGAAGTAGAGCAGTTAGAGTCATTGACAACCAAAGAACAAAACACACAATCGCCTGCATTTACTGTAAATGATACTTAAACAAGTATTTCTTCTCTCATCTCACTTGATGTGTATTTGTTTAGATGTCGATTATGTAACGGCATGGAAAATATTGAACAACAACGTATTAAAATCGATAAATCGAGAGTCAAAATATGGGGCGTTAATTTGAACAGCGCGTAAGATTTAACGGTGCAGAGGTAAAAAATTAGGTCGCATTTTGTTGCTGTAAAATACGAAATTTATGCGATGTTAGAATCGAAATAACGAATATGTGGCCATATTTTATTGCGTAATAAAATATAGGCACTCGTTTTGATGCGATCATTAAATCACTCGTGCTACGCACTCGTGATTTAATTACTACGCATCAACACTCGTGCCTATATTTTATTACGCAATAAAATATGGTCACATATTCGTTATTTCTTAAATATTAATTTTTAACCGATTTGTGGCGAGCAATGCGAGCGATAAAAAATAAAAAAATACTTTAACTCATTCCGTACTTGTTAATTTTCACGGTGTTAAGGGGTGGATAAATTGTTTTGAAAATCAGCCTAGTTGGCAACTAAGTGGTAGGTTGTCCTTTCAATTTTTTAAAAACAATGGCTCCATCTGGTGCAATGTGAGGTACTTTTTTGGTAATGGAAAGCCTGGTACGGCTTTTTATTAAAAAATCCTTATTCATTAGTTTTGAAACTTATTAATAAATAATATTGCGCATGTATATCGGTATTTCTAAATCCGATTTATGAGCATTTTGATGAGGGAGGGTTTATAGCAACGCAATTAGTTATAGTAGATTTTATCTATACTGAAAATTCATGTAGGGCATAATGAGGCGGAACTACTTCCACTACTTCGCAGAAGATTCTGTATATTTATGGGAGAGATGTTTGCTTAAAGCGATCAGGCCTATGTGACTGAACTTGCCTCGCGACATTCTGTAATGCTTTGCATACGTAAAAACGAAGAAAAGACTTAGGTTTCGTTTGTTATTTGTATACTGTTATTTGCATAGAAACCCTTCACTAAAACTTCGCTTCACATCAACGCTTTCATTCGGCTTCATCGTCGGATTAATCACGTTTACGTTTTTGACCTCTTGCCCGGGCAGTTTCTGTATTCTGAAGCCAAGTGTGTATGTCCGACTGTGACATACCGTGTGTAATTCGTGACGGTGTTCCCGGAAGCGCCTCCGCCGGTAGGCACATTGGTGCTCGAACATGTACGGGGCGTACAAGGAATCCAAAGTGACATACTTCATTGTGAACCAGTTCATTACTGTACGCACTATAAAATGTGACGTCACTAATGTCTGAAACAGAACCATGGTAACCAGAGTCTGACGAATGATCTGATAATGATAATTCATCCCATTCCACACCTTCATTTTCGTTTTCGTCAACATCGACAATAACATCTATATCATCACTGTAATCACCATCATCACTATTTTCTATTACAATAACTTTATTATCTTCAAAATTATTTACGTGCTATGCTTCATCAGCAAAGTTTCTGACATCTTCTAGTATTTCATTTAGATACTCAAATCCTGCTGCAAAATACTGTAAGTCAGTATCTATTTCCTCGCGCATTCTACTTATAGCATTCGAGTCTTCTGCCATACATTCTCTCAATTGAATAGCTTCATCTGAAGAAGACACACTTGGTCTTCGGTTGTCTTCTTCAATCATGTTGAATGCAAGTAGTTCTTGTTCTGGAAATAAATAACATAGTAAAATATAATTAACGGTTTATGTCCGCCATATACACAATACATGTATGCAGTGAATGGTAATTATGCGGGTACTATACAGACTAAGCTGTAGCGGTCAGTATGAGCCCCTAGCTAGTACTGGTAGATTATAGCACTTCACTTCCAGTATAATATGATTTGCCACCAAGTCCGATAAACACACAGGTCAACCTTATAACTTAAAAGGAAAGTTTGGCTAATGTACCACAAACCCGTCAACACTAGGAATGAGAAGTAACGACTTTCTTCATGTACCATGGTTGATTGTAAGGGCGCCATTTAACTATTTTTTGGATAAAAAAATAATTTTAGAACTAAAAACATACGCATTGTCTGATATCAGAAGAAATCATTCTTGATATAAAAATGAACTATTGACTTAAAAAATAAACATACTTTCAAATAAAGTGTGCTTCTCCATCTAAATAGGAACTATCTATAAATAGTTTTATACCAGTAGACGGATAATGGAACTATTGTACTACCCATGGTGTCAGTGGCGGCATTGGCGTCTCCTCTCACGTGAAAGTGTTTTTGGCACATTTCTATATCAGAGTATATCTCATAATTATACTATTGGATGTACATCAATAAAAATTGATATATAGAAGGCTTATGTTACAAAGGTAGAAAACCAGTTTCGCTCAAAAACTTAAGTTAAGAATGAGATGTTGCTATGAAATTTGCTGTATTTGTAGCCTGTCTAAGGACGCTGTCTGTGGTTGAAAATGGGGCTGCTAGAAATAGAAAATCAGTTTATGCTCTCTCTATAACTTTAGTAATATATAGTATAAGGGAAGAAATGTTGTGATACATCTTGTTGTATAGATAGCTTGTATAAAGTTGCTCCTTGGGATGAAAGTGAGACTATTGGGTCTAGTCTATAGCGAAAAACATGTCATGTTTGTTGATTAAACATGTTTTAACATGTTTAAATATTACAGTGATCATGTCGGTCAATCATGTTCTTCTGGAGGCCTCGCCCATATGGGTTTCCGGTGGCGCGGATAAATAAAAGCATACAAATATAATCCATAAAAACTCAATACCTGAGACATTTAACTTCTTGAACACTCACTGTTTACGCAGCAAAATGTTCAAGAACTATCCAAACAAATTATATAATTTTATTTAAGTTAGATTATTGTGCACACTTATTTTATGAATACATAGAATATATGCAAACATGATTAAACATGTCCTTGTGAAACCATGTTTGTCAATGTTATCATGTTGACTGTCATGGCTGATCATGTTTGACCATAGTGTTATTTAACGCACGAGCCATTTCATGTTCTAACATGCTACATGGTTCATACATGTCCAAATATCATGTTTAAGTATGTTTAAAACACACCAAAACATGTTGGTACAACAAAAGTGTGTATTGAACATAGGTTGTTTCTATGGACAAGTACAATTATTGGTAAGGAGTTACTTCTGGAACAAAATGATAAAGTATACCCTTAAATAAAGACCTTCTTAATATTAATACAACTCCAAATTAAGACCATGTTTTATCCTGGTGTGCTGTCCGTGAAATGTGTCCGCGTACGTTAAACATCGTCGCTCATCGGGCAATTTTTGCGGACAAGTTATGCGGATGGCGCATGCGGACGCGGGTATTCCATGTCTCCGCGTCCGTGTTTCGCAGTCCGCGTATCCGCGTTCGTCAAGAAACGAACGATGGGTATATTCAATGTATCCGCGTTCCGCGCCCGCATACGTCGTCGCATAACGTGTCCGCACACTATCGCTCGGTGGGCAATGTTTGACACGAGCGGACACAGTATACGGACGTCACTTCCATGTGGTTGCTTCTGTCATTGTTTGTTGTTCATCAAATGGGGTACGTAACGATTGTAGGAACACTCATTGGTGTTGAACATCTGTCTTCGGGTTTGACTCCCAAGATGCAAATACACCAAGTCACCGAAACAACATAGTGCGTTGCGTTGCAATGCTTCATACCATTATATAATTGAAAGGCACATTGGTGTTTAAAATGTAAAAACTGATGAACATATTTCATTGCGCATGGTTATTTGTTAATTGAATATGTTAATCATAAGTTCCTTGTGCATTGAACAAACTATGCTTTGATTAAAATACACCGATATGCTTAACACGGAAAGGCTAGTATAGTAAGCGGATTCATGTAATAGGGTTTCCGTGTCCGTAAGATGTAACGACTCCCTTAGTACATAAAGCAGATTGTGTTCGTTGGTCACATGTTGTGTCACACATGTGGAGAAGTTACCAGGAGCCAAACTTTTCGCAGTACTGACCCCCCCCCCCCCCCCCCCCTTGTTACACGGTACTCTAACGTTGTTTTAACCGATTCCGGTAAAAACTATTTTGCACTGTGCATACGTACATGTTAATTTCAGTATTCACGACCGTTAATAAACTCGATATTAGGATAAATATTCCCTTACGAGGATATGGTCGCATAAGTATCGAAGAAAAGATAAATACATCAGTAATCTAGACCACTGCGTAGTTATCGTTCTAAATAGTAAATCGGCTTTCAAAAAGAACGTTAAAATTTAAATTCGGGATTTACTTCATCGCACCATATTCTCAATCAAATTGGGTCGCATCCGATTTCTACTGATTGGTGTTTTATATTGCCAGTCTTCGTTTTGTCTGCTTCTGTTCATATAGCGTCTATTCAATCTGACTAAAGTACTTGATTTTCCTTACGACAATATCTGATGACGACCTATACGAGTTTCTATTTTCAGAAATCTGAATTTCGACTATCGCTTTTTATAGCGAATAAATTTCGCATTAAGTCAACGTGTCACGTGGTTTGGTCAGAGTTTGAATTCACTAATGGATCTGAAAATTTGTGTTACAGTCTCGCACTGACAGAAAGATACTGAAAAATGGCTGCGAAAAGAATAACAAGAGTTACATAAAATGCGTTATTCTATAGCTCATACATTTTCTTTTATATTTTAATGATGTTTAAAAATATTCCAAAAACTCTAGTAGGCCCATCTAGAACACACTTTAATAAGGGAGATAAATACTCTGTTGCTTCGTATAGCACTTTGATCGACCGCCATCTTGGAACGCTTCGAAAACAGAGAGAAAACACAGAATATGACAGCCTGCATAAAATCAGTTATTGATCAACTGATTACGCCATGAAAGTACTTGTTCTAAACAAGGAAAGTCGTATTATTATACACATAATCAACGTAGTTATACAGTGAACTCAAAAAAGAAAGCAGGTTCGTATCGTTCGTATCGTCCTTCGTTACTTCGTACCCAAAAAGGTCTCAAATTTTCTACTTGCTACATTTATAAATTATATGATCAGCAATCATTCTGTACTGGATGATCATGTTACTAATAATAAAAGACTTCTGACAAGTGTCTACTGCTGTGTTTCAATACTGACATGTAGCTATGCGAATTGATAAAAATTATGAAAATGAACAATTTAATATTTAAGATATAATTCGCTAAAACAGGCTGTGCCTTAGTTCATATAAATGTCATGTGACGCAGCGTTTACTGTTAGTAACAACGGAAGTCAATGTTGTAAGGAGCTTGTCCAGTAGCTGGTGGAATTCTGGTTGATAATAAGAATATATCATGAGCTTTTATGTAGGATAAGGATTTCTCATCCGAGGAATCGGATTTTAACCTGGGACGAGGATTTTTGGATGCTGAAACTAGTTCATTTAGCATTTCACTAGCTTGGACTTGGGCGGATCATCTGGTTAAGTTGAGTGCTGCCTTCCCTGAATGACTTAATATTATCTTTTTGCTAGGTTAAGTCAAGGAAACGTTGTATATAATATAACTGAAAAGGTGTTAACTTGAGTTAAGGAGGTTCGAGCTGCCTTGTGAGCATGCGCGAAATTTCAAAATCGTATTAGATAAGTACAAACATGAATTTTAGTTTAATCGCATATAAATGTTGATTAATGACAATAAACATAATACTATTGCAGAAAATAGATATTTTTTAACTTTTTATTTTTTGCATGTATGAAAAGTGGGTGGGGAACGGCAAAATTGTGAATAATATGGGTTCACAATAAGTCCCTACAAGTGTTCAAATGCATATGCTTATATGTAATATGTAGTGCATGGTTTAGTTATATGAAGTAGCCACACTTTGAAATATTTTTAATAAAATTTTATATCTTTACAATATGCAAATAAGGTTAATTTTATGCAAATTTATTCATAATTAGTACTTTTTAATGAATAGCTCCCAAAAAAGGCTGGTGACCCCTATTTTTATTTGACTAAACTGGTGCTCTATTCAATACTCAACTTATGGCCAATTCTAAATTATTTTCGACTATTAGATATTTTTGACGTTCATTTGAAAATTACACTTTTTCGCAAGTGGGTCGGGTAACTATTTATCATGTTCAAATACTGAATTTGTTTACCAGGCAGCCGGAATTGTGACTAATGTCAAAAGGAATGACCATTGAACACATAAAATACCATGCATTGCTTAAAAGTTGTTTCATATAGTAAAAATCGTAAAAAGAATATAATGGTGCCATAAAGGCAGGAAATAGATAAAATGAAAAAAATACAATGGTAGGTCATTAGAAAGCCATGTATGTCGAAAACGAGCCTGGTGACATATCATTTTTATTATTTCAATGTTGTTCTAGAAGATTGTTCTGTCATTTTAAGATGTTTCAAGGAAAATTCGATCGTTAGATCAAAGGTGCGCGTACCTCCTTAGTAGACAGTATAAAGTAATGTTTTGGAGTGTGGAAGACGTGTTGTATAGAACACGAGTAGCTGTTGTATATATGTGTGTGTTTATCGTACTGGATATGGACCACATGTTTTATCCGCAGACACGTACATATACTACTTGTCTGTATAAACTGACCCAATTGGCGTAATCATGATAGTATTAGAAAATGATTTACACCCATAACCAAAATAGAAACGTTGGAATAAAACAGCGAGGCGAATAAATAGATGCGCTGACAGTATGTACTGTGATGTCTGCCTCAAACGAGAAAACATGACAAACTACATTACTTATGGAAAAACAAGCTTTCTGTACTTGAAACAAACTGTCAACATGACCTCTTCCGAATTTCATAGTCGAATTGTATGTCTATTTTATTTCTTTGAAGTAAGGGGTCTGCTTAAAGATGGCACACTTATATACCTTTGGAGACGGTTTCTCGTAACAGTGGTATGTGATGGTGTACGTCTTGACACACTATTACGGAATACCGTTAGGGCCATCGTGGTTACACATTAAAATCCAGAGGGCGACAATGCGATAGTGCAATGGCGACGTTGCGATTATTTGACGTGTATAATACGGTTAGCCCATAAGGGCTGAGAAGACGAAGAATACAAAAACCCAAGGCGACAATGCAATATGACTATCGTACCGTCGCCATCGCATTGTCGCCATCGTACCATCGCGTCATCGCACTGTTGTCCTCGCATTATCGCACTGTAGCCATCGCACCATCGCGCCGTCGCACTGTCCCCATCGCACTGTCGCCATCGTTCTGTCGCACTGTCGTATATCGCCCTCCGTAAAAACCCGATCTGTGACAAACTATATGCCGAACTGTAAAGTATTTTTCAGCGTTAGCTGTCTAGCTTGGATATTGACCCACTTTAAACACCAATGAAATGTTTGTAAATATCTCCGCACAGTATAGATTTTAAATTGTGATTGGTGAAAATATAGTAAAGTTAACACAAAAAGTTAGATGCTGATTTGTATGTTTTTGTATTCGTAGTGTGTTGAAAAGTATAGTGGTCTGTAGAGTGACAAATGTCCGCTAGCCTTTTCCAAGCTATGTATCTCTGTCAATGCGCATGCCTTACCATGACCTCGGTGACTCATCGAAAACAGCCATGCGAACACCTTCGGTTGTTATCGGCTACCGCTTACACATGTTGACACAAACAGGGTTTTAGCAGAGCACAACAATGCGGAGTAATACGTAAACATGGGTTGTTTTATAACGTTTTACTATTACATTATTTATCTTGCTTCTTTCTTTAAATACAATATCAGGACACAAATAACAATAGCATGCAGTGTACATTTTTACAAAACAGTACGCATATAGTATGATACTTGCCGGTCATTTGAGAACTATTTCGTTTGCGTCATAACTTATTCATATCGGTTGTACGGTTGGAATTGCGTAGAAAGCAGGCAGTGGCTAGGGAACCGGCACCGGACGACTAGACAGCGAAATTATTCGTTCGGCATCGGTTCGCTAGCAAACGGTACGTGCATCGGCTAGGGAACCGTCTTTTTATTTTTATGCATTAGGCATCCAAAATTTTCCCGTTTCCCATGAAACATTTGACATTTCTCTGTCACGATGAATGGATGTCTCTCACAAAGTTTGTCTGCTTCGATATATTTGTGACTGGCTGATTTACATCTTCGAGTCTAAAACCACATGAAATATTTGGCAAATGTATTGAAAAAATATACATGTAACAATCGCAATGTGTCATTTAAACTCAACGCTGTATACCTTTTTGAAAGATATTTCTTGTTATAATTGAGTGGCTCCATCTAGGAAACAAGACATGGAAATTCCATGAAAACAAGGTTTTTGTGGCCGCCAGGTCTAATTCTATTTCTAGTAACAGTGACCTTGACCCCACCGACCCCACTTTCAATGCCAGGCAAGGTTTTCATATAAGCTACCTACACAGCATGTTTCATCATGATATCTCATTCCTTACTGAAGTTATTGAGCGGAAACCTTTTTTCTATTTTTAGTAACAGTGACCTTGACCTTGACTCCACCAGCCCAACGTTCAATCCCAAGCGGGGTCTTCACACAAGCTACGTACACAGCAAGTATCATTATGATATCTTATTCCAACGGAAACCAATTGTTGACGTTCGCCCGCCCGACCGAACGCCCGCCCGCCCGCACGACGAAATCGCCAATCTAAGAACCAGGATTTATTTTAAAAACCTGGTTAAAATACGATCTGCGCATGTGTACCGGAAGGCGATAGACGACAATGCGACAGCACGATGGCGACAATGCGACAGCACGATGGCGATAATGCGACAACACGATGGCGACAATGCGACAGTGCGACAATACGATTGCGACAGCGCGACGGTACGATGGCGCGATGGCGACAATGCGATGGCGGGAGTGCGATAATGCGATGACGACAATGCGATGACGCGATGGTACGATGGCGACAATGCGATGGTGCGATGGCGACGCTAGATAGTCATATCGCATTGTCGCATTGTCGACTTCGTATTATCGCATTGCCGCCATCGTACTGTCGCGTTGTCGCATTGTCGCATTGTCGCCATCGCACCATCGCATTGTCGCCATTGCACCATCACACCATCGCCATCGCACCATCGCATTGTCGCCCTCTAGATTTTAATGTGTAACCACGATGGCCCTAACGGTATTCCGTACACTAAAGTTCGATTTCGAGCATTGAGACGTGACTGCATTTATAAGGTTTCAATCATGCGTCGATACAGTTTGGTACAGGTTTGACCAGAAGATAAGTTATACAGTTAAGGCCAAGTATTTCGCGAGACTGAATGGTCGTGACGGTAAAGGACGTGATTTTAGGTTTTTAATGCACAAAATGGACTCGTCGGATAGGTCATGGCTCCGGGTTCAAACTTGAACTATAATGTTTAAACAAGCTAGTAAACATTGTCTCATGTTATGTTATGCTGTACATAATGTCGTCGTAACAGAGAGACTGTTGAGTAAGATGGGTCGACTCATTGGACTAGCGTAACATTCGTAACATTCAACACCGGTTGTTGGAGCAATGTGCGTTTGAAATGTCTAGACGGCTTGCGGAGCCGTTTAGTGTTAAATATCCCATTTTTTATTTGTTAAATTTTGTGCTGAAAATTGATGTTTTTGATTTCTAAACTGTATATTTATTTGTTATAACGCTTGCATGCTTATATACATTTCAAATCGTTTCAACAATGTCGACATTGTTATTGTACTGCACACTTTGAACGTGCGATTGTATGATAAAATTGCGATATCAATATGGTATATTAATAATGATAAACAGTACGCGAAGCTCAAAATATAAACACAAGTACATGAGTTGAAAAACTAAAATTATGAAACGCATTCTGAAAACTATTACAACAAGCCATGATACTCCGGTATGTATTATTGATTGGTTAACCCCATTCTCTACCAGGTTTATACCACTTACGATCAATGCATGCTTCATATTCTGACTGAGACATGTTCACAACAACGTACATATTCATTATATATAACATTCACATATAACTTTATATCGTGACAATATGTTGTCCCATTAATATAACGTCCAATAATTCCATCATAAAATGAGAGTAATGTTGTACTAGAACGTATATACATGTACAGTATGTATACCTCTCATTGTCTACTATAATCAGTAATACATGTACAGTATGTATACCTCTCATTGTCTACTATAATCTGTAATACATGTACATTTTGCATACCTCTCATTGTCTACTATAATCTGTAATACATGTACATTATGTATACCTCTCATTGTCTACTATAATCTGTAATACATGTACAATATGTATACCTCTCATTGTCTACTATAATCTGTAATACATGTACAATATGTATACCTCTCATTGTCTACTATAATCTGTAATACATGTACATTATGCATACCTCTCATTGTCTACTATAATCTGTAATACATGTACAGTATGTATACCTCTCATTGTCTACTATAATCTGTAATACATGTACAATATGTATACCTCTCATTGTCTACTATAATTTGTAATACATGTACAGTATGTATACCTCTCATTGTCTACTATAATCTGTAATACATGTACATTATGTATACCTCTCATTGTCTACTATAATCTGTAATACATGTACAGTATGTATACCTCTCATTGTCTACTATAATCTGTAATACATGTACATTATGTATACCTCTCATTGTCTACTATAATATGTAATACATGTACATACATTGCACTGTGCTGTCACTGTCATATATGCATCACAGTAGAATCATTCTAATCTGAACTTGTCCAATCCTAGATTACATGAACCTATTTACAGTAAGTACTTCATAATATGCGTATAAATGTACGAGCGAAAGGGGTAGAAATACGAAGTACAAACAAACTACGAAATCAAATAAACATGTTTTTTTTAAAAAAACTTAAGGAGCCATGTGATGGGTCGCTTGTTTGTATACAATTAATGCATATGATGAGCATAAGTGACCAAATGTTTTTCGAAATGCTTCTCTTAGCTATTAGAGGGAAAACTATCTCGTATTCCTCACCTAAGAAAAAACTACAAATCAATAAAGAAAGCATTTTACTCAAAGAAATTGAACAAATTGAAAAACAAAGAGATATTGATTATGGAAATCTTGAAAGTCAAAAAAATGAACTGGCTGATTTAAGAAAGAAAAAAATGGAAAGAGTTTTTATTAAACCAACAAAATATTTCTGTAACCTTGAAAATAGACTCTACGTTTCGAAACTTATGAACTCCTTAAACACAAATCTTAACTAAACAAGACGAAATTCTGGAAGAAACAAAATCACAATTTGAAAACCTTTATAAAGTTGAAAGAACCGAGGATGTATCACTACCAAGGCTTCTTGGCAACAGGAATGTGCCAAAACTCTCAAACAGTGAAATCCAATCGATAGAAGGTCTCTTAACATCGGCTGAAATGTTTAATATTCTTAAAAGAATGTCAAATAGTACCAATCCTGGAAACGACGGGTTTACAGTTGAATTTAATAAATTCTTCTGGTCAGACATTGGAATATTCCAAGTCAGATCTATCAACAACTCGTATACAACTGGAGAATTTTCAATTACTCAAAAGCAGGGAGTTATAATATGAATACCAAAAGGAGATCAAGATAAAACTCTTCTTAAAAATTTAAAACCAATCTCATTACTTAATATATCCTATAAAATCGCAACATCATCCATAGCCTTTAGAATTAAAAATATCTTAGGCAATATAATCAATGAAGATCAAACAGGCTTCCTGCCAGGTAGACTTATGGCGACTAATATAAGACAGTTATATGACTTATTATTTTATACCGAAAAACATAGTATACCCGGACTATTGTTACTAATAGACTTTGCTGCTGCTTTTGATACTGTAAGTTGGAGCTTCATGATAAAATCTCTGGGATATTTTAATTTTGGACCTTCCATCATACAATGGGTAAGACTATTCTACACAAATATTGAATCTTGTGTTATAGTGAATGGACACATGTCTGGATGGTTTCCCTTGCAACTAGGCTGTCGACAAGGAGATGCTTTGTCGTCCTATCTTTTCATAATCTGTGCAGAAATTCTCTCAATATTACTCAGAAACAACTCTAATCAAAAAGACATTAAAATAAACAGAATAGAATATTTAGTATCACAATATGCCAACGACACAAGTCTAACTCTTGATGGCTCCAAAGAATCATTAGAACACACACTGCAAGTTTTAAAGTTCTATGGGAATATCTCAGGACTTAATATGAATACGGACAAAACAAGTAATCTGGTTCGGCTCTAGAAAGAACAGCAATATGATAGTATGACCTCAGTACAACTTAACTTGGGAAAACTCAGTCTTTACCGTTTTGGGGGTTATTAAATTCTCAACAAACGTATCCAACATGGTAAAAATCAATTATAGCAGTAACATAGAAGAAATCAAGAAGCTTTTTTGTTCCTGGTCCAAAAGTATGATATCCCCTATTGGAAAAATCACTGTTATCAAAATTTTAGCTCTTGCCAAAATAAATCACTTAATTTTAGGAATTCCAAAACCCACCTCAAGAAGAAATAAATAAAATTCAAAATCTTTGCTATAAGTTTATCTGGAATAATTCTATTGACAGAGTGAAAAGAAGCACTCTTACACAAAGCTACAAATATGGAGGCCTTAAGATGGTAGATACAAGATAACCATTGATGCAAAGCATCAAAGGGCGCCATAAAAGAAGTTCTGAAAACTGTAAAGAAATATATGATTGATCTTTATAAGAAACAGCAGGTGTTGTATTTTCAAAATATATTGGCAAAAGTGAAATATAACAAATATATTTTCATCTTGAATATTAAGGATCTTAGTTTGTACTTTAATCCTCTTGTACAAGCATGTTTTATAAATATACACATGTTATTCATTTAATATTAATCAAATGGCAAACAATGCAGATGTACATCATTTACAACTCATTTCAGTGTGATGTGATGCGTAGTAACTTCATAATGCTAATTTCAGTTTATTGGCAAATAGTATAATGTAATAGTCAAATGGTGTACTGTGTGTAAAGTTTGTATAGCTATACACTTAACCGATTTAGAAACGCAACTATTTTGGGGGTCGGTATTTTTTGTATTAATTATTATTTAAATTTTATTGGAGTTTAAACCAATGAATGGGACGCTAGTCTTATGCCTGGTACGATTTTCTACCAAAAAATATTTCAATTTAGCCCATTTCGTCACAGTGGCGTCAGTTTCATTATTTACACGTGACGCGTGAGCAAAACCACTGGGCGTGTCGATTTGACCGACAATTTAACAAGAAACGATACCCCAACCAAAAAACATAAAATTAAATTTTGAAGTGCGTTGTATACGGTGCCACGCTTTTAGGATACATAACATCCTGGCGCCTTCGACTTGCTTTAAGCAGTTATGTGACGTTTTATCATGAAAAAGTAGATGAACTGTCGTCTGTCGACGATATTTAGACTTGCATAGTGTTTCCAAGAGACAGTTTACACATACGATTGTCTGCGTCAGACATACCGACGATACAAGCGCGTAAACATGATGACACCAAACGAATGTTTTTTTAAAGACGTCACTTCCGGTCAAACATATTTTCTGTTATACCTACAATTTGAAGGCAATGATGCGTACGATTAAGTAATTTTGCTAAAATATTCATTCCGTAACATTTTGATTAATGTTTATTATGGCCCATGTTAAAAATCGCTTCATTTTGTCTGTCTTCTTATTTATCTTGACATATTCCATTATCCACTTCCGGTTACGGGCTTGAGATGTCATAGACATAAGAAATGTACATTCTTAACCATTTGACACAATGCAGCCTATGCTAGATGGGCAAAAACTCGCTGACAGCTCATGTTGAGGCTGTGGAGGTCATTGCATTTTTACTCGTGAAACGAAATTTGAAGGCAGACACAAATGGCCGTCAAGAAGTGCATCATTAAGCAGAAACTTCTGAACGTTTGGATTGATACGTGTTTTCATCCTACTTGTGTGGAACAACATCCTACAACACTTTATTTTCCCGCCAATGAGGCAAAGGCGCCTGATTTTTATAGCAGGATGCAGCTTATAAATACATTATCAATTTTGCGAACTTGACATTGTCGATCAATACATTTCGTGGTTTGGTTTTGTGACCATCTAAACCTTGATTACAATGAAATTTGCACATCTATGATTTCATGTGTTGATTTTATTACATGTAAAATTTCAATAGAATTGAAGCACCTAAACTGACTTAAATTTATCAAAATCCCACTGTTGCGTTTTTAAATCGGTTAAGTGTATATCCAATAGCAATTCAGTATGTGCAAATCCCATATTTGGTGCATACTATTTCATTGGTTGTATAAATTTAACAAACAAAGCTGAGTTTAAAGGCATTGCTTTCAATTTGAAATTTTCTATATGATAAGTTAAACATAACAAGAATAAAATACAACAGGTTAATGAACTTTATTTTATTTATAAACAGAAAACTATTAACAATACAAGACATATGTGTTGCATAACCATGACACATAGAACGAGCCAAATATGTATAGACAACCAAATGTATTTGTTTAGAAGCAACATTATTTAAATCTATATAGACTCTAGAATCAATTGCTTTCTAGACACCAAATCTATACAGACGTCAAGTTTATTCATGAGTCTATACGCTGAGATGTATTCAAATACGTATAGCAAGAATCGAGAACAATTGATGTAGAAGATGAGTCTACCAAGACTCAAAAACTCTACCGAGGACCAGTGAGTTACCAGCTAATTCAGATCTGTATAGATACCATTTTAAGTGTCTAGATACCTGTAAAAGCAAATGCGTTCAAATCTGTATAGACACATCTCTCCATTGGCAGAACGACTGAAATCTATATTTAAGATAAAATAGACATCGAAAACCGAACATAAATCGGAACGTATTAGTCTGTTCCACAAAGCTGATTAGCAAATCAACATCCGTTATCTATACGAGTAACCAATGATGCAACGCGCAATGTTAGCATCCTTATCTAAAAATAGCCGGGGTTTCTCATAGAATTTAAACCTGGTAAAATCTAAGCTTTCTCAGAGTATTAGTCTACATGGGTTAAATGTAAAACCTAGCTTTCACTATAGATACTGTAGCAGCCGACGTACTAGTAATCTAAAAATAAAAGGATGCCTCTAATGAATATATACCAGCCAATGAAATAAATCGTTTCATTAAATGACGACATCGCGAATTATGTAAACAACATAAAAACAAAAATATTAATCCGCTAGTAATCACTAATGCGTAGAAGTTCATTAGCATTAATAACATAATTGTTTTTTGTGTGGCGTAAACGCCACACAATGATATTACCACTTTTCAGCTTACGACCAATTTAACGCATTAGGCCTCGGCAAATAAATAGTTCTATGATTTGAACAATATTACAAGCATGCAACACAAGTTTCACGTATCATTGGACCTGATTTGTTTACATTACCAACATTTACTTATATTAAGACCAACAATTATATCAGACTTTTATTTTTAGAGGATATTTATAGCAAATCATTCCGCAACGGACTATATTTTTACTACCAACGAATGTTCTCACTGGTGGCGGGAATCTAAAATAGTTCCCACGGTTTTCAATCGTATACTGTAACGTATGTAAATCACTCCACCGCTGCACATTGCAGATGATGACCTAATTATGTTGTATACAAACATTGATGCTATATATAGCTGGTGGGGGAACTGAAATAGTTCTACGTATAAACCGATTTCGATAACATGGATTTCTTGGTTCAGCGCATTCAAAGCGTATAGGGGAGCATGTTTTGTTATCGGATTAGAGCAAAATTGCATTAATTTACTGGATAAAATCAGAATAGCAACGTGTTATATTCAATAGCCTCTGTGGCTAAGTGGATATGTGCGTTGGCACAACTATATTTGTCGTTTGGAATCGTTGGTTTTGAGTTCAAACCCAGCAGAAGTCGACTTTTTTACTTTGCATAAATTATCATATTATTTTATTTTTTATTCGATATAATGTTACATAGATCAATATTCAATATATAAACTTGTTCGGCTGGTTCGAAGTTTAAACATTTTGCCTGTGTGTATTTTACATTCTTTGTTGGAGTTTCGATTTCCTGAGTAAACTTACTTCTTACCGTGAATTTAAGTTCATACCTTTTATCAGCCTGATACCATATAACAAAAGAAAACAACAATTATAAGCAATGAATTATTCAATAATTTATACGCGTTTTTTTAAAAAAAAAATAGAGACATTGTGGGGGTTGAACCTAAAACGTTATTCCATTAGTATTTGAAACTATCTGCTCTGCCAACTGCGCTATGGTTGCAATTGAAAATTGTGTGCTTTGTGTAGCATAATAAAGAGTTTGTATGCTTGTTATCAAAGCTGGATCACCTGTATTATGTTTATGTTATATAATTCTAACACGATCCGCGGATTAATCCTATAAACATAGTGCAAACAAGAGCATGTTTTATTACCCCCATAAAACATACCTCTCAAATTGGCTGTTACTATTCACGCCCCGTATCACGTGACATATTTATGAATGAATGAACGTTAACTTATAGTAAACCTTCTACGAGTCGCGATGGCAAGGCAAGTTGCAGTAGAATCCAGTGTTACAGCTATGACGCATCTATTTTTAGAAAATCCAATATACTCTCGAAACTAAGTTTCATTAAAACTTCTGATAATCAATTCATTTATATTTTTCTTTTCATGAAATGGATACCCTATACTCGTGTTACTAAAATTGTTTCAATGTTTAAAATGTGTTATTTCCTTCAGAAAATTACGTAGATCGTTTTCATTAACGAGGGAGGTAATTGTACCAGCTAATAAGCCACTCAATTTCAGCGTGGAATTATGTTCAATGTCAAATGAGTGAAAATGGAATGCGCGCAGTTAAATAGTGCGGAATATTATCGTATTTAGAATCGAAATAAAAACTCTGTTCTTGTATTTTGTCGGTGAATAAAACATGGGCAGGAGTTCGGATGCGGAAAAATTAAATCACGAGTGCGTAGCGAACAGATTTTTATTTCTTAAACAAACGGTCAGATTATCGAAATCGGTCTATACATATCGATCGGCCGATTAACAATGTTACCGCGGTAAGCGTTAAACGCACTAGTCAATTTCTACCCTGCTTTATATAAGACCTCATAATTTTCGTATCTATTATCCGATTTTGAATATTTAAAGCTTGTAATGAAGCAGAGATATATGTCTCTCTTTTCGACAACATTCAACACGATACCCTAATTAGTTAATCCACGGCGACGAGTAAGAATCCGTTCCGCGTAAAAGTAAGTTTAAAATATCCCGTTTTATACCAAATAAACGGTCGAAAATCATCAATTATTAATTTAATATTCGATCGATTTTGTTCGTTAAAGCTTGTTTTAAAAGCTAATACTTAAAGGTTTTATAAAATGTAAAACTTGTTTTTAAAGCATTAATCGGCCGATCGATATGTGTGAGCGACGCCATGTTTACCCCTTTTACATACGTTAATATAGTGTCATATACATTTAATTAACATGCGTGGTCATACGGAGAATAAACAGTCACTTATCTTGACACTGGTCGAATTCTCCAAGTCGTTAAAAATGGTATTTGTAAATATCCCTTCATTGATGCTCAGCATAGTTACTTAAGTAAGTTCCAGGTAACTGCTGGTTCTCTTGGTGTCTTTAGCAGCACAAATGTTTGAGTAAGGGTGGGCTTATCAGAACTGTGACATAAAAGTATGATACAACCTGGATTCGATATTGGATGTAATGGCATCAGTACGCCACACACAAGTACTTTCAGTGCTTTGATTAAAAGAAATGTTTATAAAATGATGTTTTGTCAAAACATGTATTTATCATGAGTTTGTTTTACCTAAATACTCTGCATAAAGAAAATGAACGACGGACTATTTTCTGATTTAAAGGTAAACAAATGGCCAAAACATTTCGCTGTCATACAAATTGAGGCTATACACGGGAAATTGTTTATGAACTTCTTACAAATTGAGGCTCAACACGGGGAATTGTTCATAAACTTCTTACAAATTGAGGCTCAACACGGGGAATTGTTCATAAACTTCATACAAGTTGAGGCTCACCACGGGGGAATTGTCTTCCAGCTCAATATAACAAAGTCCTCCAATACAGACGCCCCGATCCAACGGGGCGTCAATAAGCCTTTTTATGAATAGCTTAAAATTAACTTGGCTTAGAAGACTTTTAACCATGGACCACAAATGTAGTAACTTGGCTGAAACTGTATGTCCATCTTTGAAACTAATATGCATATTTGGTAATGAATATATTAAAAGAAAACTTCAGGACGATCAAAATCCATTTTGGAGAGATGTACTTAAGAGTTTCCTTATCTTAACTTCCAGTATTAATCCTTTAAATAACACACAGGTTGATGCAGTAAGTATGTGGTATAAACCAGAAATAAAGGTAGGAGGTTCAAGTATAAAAGGTGGTTTAATGCTGGAATAACTTCCTTAGGAGATCTAGTAAATCCAGTGGGGGTTTATACTTTCAGATAATTTTTGAATACATATAACATTAGAACACATTTTCTAGAGTTCAATGGAATCATAGCGGCCTTAAAAAACACATGGATAAAAAAGACATTACTAGTCTTTCCCACAAAACGTACAACCCTCCAATCCCAATTAGGATACACAACTATCATCAAAGATAAAAAGGGGTGCAAATAAATTTATTTAGAAATAAAAAAGAAACAGGAATTACCAAAATCGCTTCAAAAATGGACTGAAGATCTGAGGAATATACCCAACGCAGTTATCTTAACCGAACCAATGTATGACATAACTTTTAGAATAACAAAAGACCCAAAACTGCTCTGGTTTCAGCAGAGCCTAAGAAATTATATCACAAAATACAGAGTTTTGAAATTCCCCATCTTCCCGTCATTACTGTACTATATATAATAGACAGGTTGGCAACGCTTTTTTCCGGCTCCTCCAGGAATCCACTATTTGATGCAAATTTGATGGAATCTGGTCTAGATATGTTTTACTACATGAAACAATCAATTTATCTACCATTTAACTTGTTATAAGTTATAGTTCGGGTATTTCATTTTTAGATCGATGGTTCTGATTCCATGACGGTCGGCCATTTGTTGACAAAATGATTCATAAGCATTTTGACATTGTTCTTGTTTTGTGTATGCTCTTTGAGTTGGTGCAGATACATTTTGAACTCCTATGCGCGAGTGCGCATGCGCCGATGATACTGTTAAGAAGCACGGATGTTCGAGACAACAGGATAATGGCTCTTTCTTACATGGGCCTACACGCAACATAGAACGTTTTTTTAGTTCTGGGATTTAAAAGTAACTGACAATATTAACGTTCATCCTACCCCTTGAAAATGCTTGAAAAACATACACTTGAAAAAAAAACTATTTCGAACAGGGTATGCCATCTGATTTTATCATTTATTATAGGGAATCATTGTAGCACTTGCGTTGGATGTGAAATGTGCCATATAATCGCCTTATTCAAATGCTAACACTAAAATAAAGGCGATTTTTGAATAAAAATACAGCATTTTTTTCAACATGTCAAACGTTATCATTATTGTATTTTATCATACGAACTCATTGAATATACTTTATAATCAATCGTCGCAAGGGCATGCAAGGCTTGAAATTAGATGCTGGTGTTTTGTTTACGAGAAAAACACCTTCATGTTGATGTGTAATTTCGACAAGGAGGTCGCCATGTTTTCTCCCTCCTGTCACCACAGAAAACGTACATCAACATGTTTTTCAAACATAGTAATCAACATAATCGATAGCCAGATCGAATAATGAACTTTATTGCATTCATAATTTATCAACTTTACAAACGATCATACGATAATATGTAGTTAATTCACTGAAGAAAAATACACATTTTCGCCCCCTAGATGGGAACCTTAAGCTTACTAGTCGAGCATCAATAGGCTCTATACCGTTTAAAAACATTTTCATTAACAACGTATGCTTTATTAACGTTGTTATGTAGGGTTAACGCATGCTTTTTCGTGCTACAACATCTGCAGAGTCCCGAGGGACGCTTGGTGCCCAAGCCCGTCAGGTTGAGGGCACCAACTCTCCCGAGGGACTCTGCATATGTTATAGCACGAAAAAGCATGCATAAACGCTATTATAGCATACACAACATCAATTTATGCGTTTTTATTTCGAAATAATTACATTTTGGCGGGAAATGTTGTGGCGACGTCGTGTAAACAAACGTAACGTCGCGAAAACAAACGTTTCTGTTTGAATATAGCATGAAAGTAACTAAGGTTCAACCCTTATATGATACCTGCCATATTCTTTAATTTGACGGGGATATTTAACGTGTCATTTTACCTGCAATCGTTCTAATATAAATGTATATAAATGTATTGGCATTTTTTTCACTCACAAAAGTCATATTATTTCTTCAATGATATTTTTCAACTGTGTGCCAATTAAACATGAACAAGTGTACATTCCCCGTATATGCATGTATACTGTCAACAGTTGCTGTGATTAACACGAACACATGTAATTTAAATATTAGTCGATTTTCTGAGCGAGTACTTTAAGACGTCCTTTCATAAAAACAAATATAATATTTGTAATATGTAATAAAGTCAGCATGAATATCATCGAACTTTGATCAAAATCTAACAAACAAGGCATATATCGCGGTTTTATAAAAGATCAACGTTTTTGGTAGGCAATTAAATAACCCGAGCGAAGATGACGAATATATGCTGGGAATTCACAGTGGGGTAATAAAATAAGTTACAGAGAGACATTATGCGATCTGTATCGGTAAAAAATAGAAATAATAAATAGTATTTTTTTTACAAAACATCAAAAAGGACCAAAATCTGTTTAAAGCAAATTCTTACAAATCACATCATTGGACAGATAATATATTTTCATAAACGAAGCCTTCGCACACCGGGATGATGTGATTTTTATTAAAATAGTAAACGACCTGACAGTGTAACGACTATTTCCCATTCCTTCTTTATTCTATATGAATGGTAGTGACAATAAAAACATTAAAAAGGACCAACATGCTTTTATTTTTCCAAATTAAGATTGTTTGAAAGATGAATAATTAAACTAAATCACCCCGTTTGCGTTTAGTCGATAGTTATAACGGTTATTAATTTATAATCGTTTTTCTAAATCTCCACTCTGTAACTCTATAAAGATCTGAGCGTCTTATCGGTCGCTCTCCATGGGACCCAAAGTTGGACATGTTCTCCATCAACCTATTGGCGAATCTGAAATTTTCTCTCTTTGAATCGGACATTTTCTCTCTACTAAACGGAACTTTTCTCTATCTATGTACCGACGAATCGGAAATTATGTATATACCGAGCTATTTAGAGTAATTACATGACATAACTTGTTTAATTTCAAAATATCATAATTCACGATTCAATTAATATACTAGTACTAAGTTGTTTTATTCCTATAAATCGTACATTTTTATTTATATGCTTTTATTTATCCTCGCCACCGGAAATTCATATGGGCGAGGCCCCCCAGAAGATGTTAATCACACACTTTCGTTTTTGGGGGATAGTGCATGATACAGAAGATGCCCCTGCAGTTCAAGAAGCATCCCTGGTTCTTTTACGTGCCGATGTAAAGCATCATACACGGGTCCTCGCTTAACGTCCCGTCCGGAAGACTTAATAGTTGTGTTAGGTGGGAAACACTCAAAAGCATTTCTGTTTTTGATCCGGTTGGATTAGGGATCGAACCTACAACTCATAAATCAGAAGCCTTTACCACTGGACCACGTTTCCACCTTAAAAATCGTACATTGTCGCAGGGACCCTATATATACACAAGGACGTGTTTCAAGGCGTTAAATCGTGACTAACCTGTCGACCAATCACCGCTGTCCTATACAGAATTGTCGATATTGAAAAAATCCCCGAAATCGTAGACACAAAAATGATATGTCCATTATTAACAGATTCAAAAATTGTAATTGCACTGAAATGAAAGTATGAATTTAGGATTTTCATTTTTATTCAATGGAACGACGGAATTGACATATCCAAATCAAGTTAAATACCATTCGTTGAAATAGGTGTGATCAACACGCTAATCGCTCTCTTAGTCCACGATACAGGCCATTTTTCAACTTACGGAACAAATTTTACCATTACATAATACATCCCTGCTCGTGATAGGCATAGTTTTATGCATACTAATTAATGCATTTTTTGAACTACATTTGTATCTGAATTCAAAATACGCCTATTCGCCGTGTGTCCAGTAACCATTTTATTATTTTTCAATAGTTATATAGTAATTTTCCAGTTTTAGGATCTCCAAATGTATAAAGGTAAGTTATCTAAATCTTACTTTTACCATTACATAATACATCTCGGTATATATAGGGTCCCTAGTTGGCGCATTGGATATTATTAACTTTTATACTTCCGTTTCGTTCCCTTTCGTTCAATTCGTAAAATATTTCCGATGCGTGTTTGTTAGTTGTAAACACAGACAGTCATGGACTCTGGACCACCGATCTGAAAACAAAATACCTGAAATATAACTTATGACAAGTAAAATGGTAGATAAATTGATTGTTTCATGTAGTAAAATACATCTAGACCAGATTGCAACCGTTTCCCGGCCCGGTGATGCGTTAAATGGTGGATTCCTGTAGGGGCCGGAAAAAAGGGTTGCCAACCTGTCTATTATATACAGTATAGTAATGACGGGATGGTGGGGAATTTCAAAACTCTGTATTTTGTGATATAATTTCTTAGGCCTGTGGTTTCAGTATAGAATAAACCACAGAATATTAGCCACAAACTATTGACTAAATAAAATGAACATAACAATGAGCGACGACTGCACTTTTTGCAGAAATTTACCTGAAACTTGAATGCATCTATTCTGCACCTGCGATATCTGTACAAGATTCTGGGAACATGTTTCACACTAATATGTAAATAGTAAATGTAATCTAGTATGACTAATTGGCAGTTATCGGAGATACTATCTGGTAGTAAAAAATTAGACTCTGTAATAAATTATGTCAAACTACAAGCCAAACATTTTATATACTACAGCAGAATAATAAAACAAATACCTATGTCCGAAATATTTAAAAAAAAAAACGATTGAGATCCTTTTACCATATTGATAGCTATAATGCTCTTAAGCAATTCCAAATCCAAAAATTTGAAGCTACATGGGGAAAATACAAAAATCTTTTTGCGGAATAATCATACAATGTACCAAATACCATAAGTGACCTCCTATCCATTGTGACAACCAAACCAGGTTACCCTCTATTTTATTATGAATAAAGTCAATATCAATGTAATATTACTTTGTTAAAAGATAGTAAGTTAACAGTTATGTATTAACACTTTGGACCTTTAAATTTATTTTCTCTAGATTTCCTATACCCTGATGTTCAAAGGCCATGTCATGTAGTCATTCTAATTTTTGAGAAAACCAGTAATCAATTTCGTAACCCTTTAACTGTAGGTGATTGATAATATCGAAATTATGCATGAACAATATGTCACTGTATCTGTACAAATATGTTTACATTGTATCCAAACCATGAATATTTGAATTACCCTGAACTACATGCTTTACCATTGATAAGATTCTTTTTTGTACTTGAGTGTATTTGTTCTTCAAGCTGTTAAAGATAAATGTCATGTTTAGTTATACTAATTGCTTATTACCTGTAAACCTGTCAAGCATTCACCAAGATATACTTTCGCTTTGTGCTCGCATATTGCTGGTCTACTTTTGCCTTTGATTTGATCAGACCATCCACACAAAACTCATTTATGTTTAAAATATCATACAGTATTTTTGCGGTCAAAACTACAAAAATAATAGAGGGGCCACTTCTTTACATACTTAACAAGGTCTCAAAAATTACACTATGTGAGGCTAGTCTACTTTCGCTTTCGCTTTGAACAGACTAGCCACTCAATATACTAGTGTAACAAAAAACGAACAAAACTTTATTATTACATAAAATATGCGAGATGTATTTAGACTTAGAATATACATGCATAGGTAATCAGCTTAAAATAAATTATATTAGTTCTTCAATAGAAAAAGGAGAACTTTACTTTACTTTTCCGGATTATCCACTTCGCCATTCATAGGTGTGGATCTCATAACCCAAGGGAAGGAATTCTACCTCGTTGTAACGGTATAATGCTGTTGGAGTTGCTCCCATTGGATTGTGAAATATGAAAATATTGTACTATATTGTAAAATATGAAAATCTTAGTAATTTAGTTAAGTTGTTTCGAATATTCATGCAACCATTGTAAGGTGGGAGAAGGGATGGTACATCGACCCTATCCCTCCTATGACGGGGTTAATAAATGGGCTACATGACGTAGCTGAAAATTGAAAAAAAAAATTGCATATGATACTAGTATATTATACATTGTATTTTGGTTATATACCTATCTGTGACTGGAACTGTCCTTTAGAGACACTACAACATAGTACATCGCCATTGGACTACGGAAATGTTACCTCAGAATCCACGATGTATTGTTTTCAACAATTATCTAGTCACATAACAATTAACTATAACTGAATGTATTAAGATACGTTGTCTTAAAATTACTAATCCTTTTTAAGCTCACCTGTCACAAAGTGACAGAGTGAGCTTTTGTGATCACTCTTCGTCCGTCGTTCGTCCGTCCGTCTGTCCGGGCCAACATCCAATGGTTTATGAGGTTCATTCCGTCCATAATTTTAGTTAAATAAAAAAGGAAATCCACATAGTTTGTGTGGGAAAAAACACATAAAGATCAAAAGGAAAAGCCCCGTAAACCCCAAATGTTGGAACGTCCGTCCGTCCGTCTGTCCGTACGAATGCACTGGTAGTTGTGGGGTGTGGAACAATAGGCTATTTTTAGATTCCATTCATTCCGTCACTTGTGGGGTGCAAAATGCTACTTGTGGGTTGCAACCAAACAAAAGAAAGAACAAAAGAAAACCCACAAATACCGTCTCATGAGTACGTCCGTCCGTCCGTCCGTCCGGGCCCACATCCAATGGTTTATGAGGTTCATTCCGTCCATAATTTTAGTTCAATAAAGAATGAAAACCACATAAAGGAATAAAGGAAAAGCCCCGTAAACCCCAAATGTTGGAACGTCCGTCCGTCCACAATTACTTGTGTAGACACTAGAGGTCACAGTTTTAGCTTAATCATTATGAAACTTGGTCACAATGATCATCTCAACAAAATCTATGTCAAGTTCGATATTGGGTCATCCGGGGTCAAAAACTAGGTCCCAAGGTCAAATCATAGAAAAACCTTGTGTAGTCACTAAAGGTCACAATTTTGACCTAATCTTTATGAAACTTAGTCACAATGATCATCTGAACAAAATCTTGGTCAAGTCCGATATTGGGTCATCCGGGGTCAAAAACTAGGTCACAAGGTCAAATCATAGAAAAACCTTGTGTAGTCACTAGAGGTCACAATTTTGACCTAATATTTATGAAACTTGATCACAATGATCATCTCATCAAAATCTAGGTCAAGATCAATATTGGATCATCTGGGGTCAAAAACTAGGCCACATGGTCAAATCATAGAAAAACCTTGTGTAGTCACTAGAGGTCACAATTTTGGTCTAAACTTTATGAAACTTGGTCGCAATGATCATCTCAACAAATTCGATATTGGGTCATCCAGGGTCAAAAACTAGGTCACAAGGTCAAATCACTTCAATATTTCATTGGGTCTAAATGTGATGTAAATTATAAAGCATAAGACAATATGAAAACCTTGTACATGCAATCGAGGCTATCATTAGGGGTGCATGAACTACTAGGACAGGTGAGCGACCTATGGCCCTTTGGGCCCTCTTGTACTGGTTATCACGTTTCATTATATTGCTGGTCTATTAAGTTATGTACACCTTCGTTCGTGTACTGAATGACTGTATCATATTAATAAGGAGATATAAGCCTCTGTCCTGTATACCATCGTGTCCCTCTGGTTTGTGAATGGGGTCCTAAATAGGTAATTTGTGGGTAGAGCTAAAACTGTTTATATAGGTAATTTAATTCTTGATTGCGATTATTCTACTCCTACTAATGTTCTTTTTTCAAAAATTAAATGGATGACATTTCATGAGCGTGATATTTATCAGAAAGCTTTTTAAGTGCACAAAACTCTTAGAGGAGATGCACTAGATTATCTTCAGGGTGCATTTACATTTACTGCAGATATTCATTCACGACTGTTACGTTCATCCTCTACATATCAATTGTACATACATGTACAGTCCAAAACCTAAATCCGAGTTATTTCGCCACACTTTTGTTTTCTCTGGCACCTCAATGTGTAATTTCATCCCTAATAACATCCAAAAGTTCTACTTCTATACACCATTTTAAAACTCTATATCTACGCTGGGTGAAGCCGTCATACTTTATAGCATCCCTTACTGCTGCTACAACTTACTTGCAGGCTAGCAAACTTCATGTATGTCTTTCTGTTGCAGGTATAAACATGCATATATCCGTCTGCAAAATTATTCAATTGTGTATTATGTAATTCCATTGCTTTAAGTACAAAATTGCTCTTATGGTGTGTCCATATGGGAAAGTGTTTTCGATTAATTATATTCGTAGATATTGTCTTGATAAAGTTTCTATGTGCATAGTATGTGCATAGTATGTAATTCAAAGCCCAATATCGCTCGAAGTATTTAATATGTTATTTTAATATAATTTTACATGTGCATTAACTGATCTGTCCTACATATAAATCAGTTTAGTCTGTAATAAAATATTGTTTCGTTATTTTCTAGGTATCCTGCAAGCGGACTCACCCTAAGCAAAAGTGTGGGATTTTCAATACCGGCTAAGGGCGCAATTTATCTTAATATGTGGGATCTTATTCGTCTACAAAGTCCTAAAATGAACCTCCAGTCACATTTAAGATTTTCACAATAGTTTCTTCGCGTGTACAAATTAAACAATAACCTGTCTGTTGTTTAAAACCAGCATAGATAGTCCACGCATTTAACAGACATTCAAAATCATCAAGTTTTAAGTTGTATTACTAAAATTGGCAAATTCAAAATCCCATCATTTTAAACATGTTTAAATGCGGTAGGTTAGAGCGTGTTTAAAAGTAAACCAGCATTCTGAAAACTTGCATATGCTTAAATAAAAGGATAGAAAAAAGATTAACAAGTGTATTCGGTGTTTAGTGTGCCTGCACCATCTCACAAATATGAACATATTAAGAGTATAATGCCTCGCATAGCCTGTATTGAAAATCCCACACTTTTGCCTAGGGTGAGTGCGCTTGCAGGATTCCTAGAAAATAATGAGACAGCATTTTATTACAAACTAAACTGATATACACGAAGGACAGATCAATTAAACCACATGTAAAATTATATTGCAATAACATAAATACTTTATGCGATATTGGACTTTGAATTAGGTGAGGCGTTTTTAAAGTCCGTGAGTGTATATATACCTCAGTTTTTTCATATCTTTTCACTGACACTATTTTTTAAATATTTTCAAGTTATATTGTGACACAATTCATATGAACCAACCTATCAAATATAATAATAGTCTTCATGCATAGTTATTTTTCTTGTTCATAGTTGGGGAACTTATGGAAAATTTATATATAGTCAAATATTTTCCTGGTAAAAAAGTCTTTATTACTATTATTAGTATTGGTAACATGTAGAGCTGATTTTGTTTTTGATTTGTGGCATTTGGTGATGTCAGTCAAGTGGTATAGCTATATACATTGGTTTTTAATCAAACGTGTTACCATCTAGCTCTACTGTAAAAGCTCATTACAAAATGTTTATTCTTTTTCAGGTAAATATGGATAATGTTATGTTATGTCTGCACCCAATGTACGATGTAACTTTTATATCACTGTAACCACGTTGCATATATACATGCCTGTGATTAATAAAGTTATGTTCTGTTCAGTTCAGTACGGATTTTGTAGGAGCAAACCTGCATAGTTATAATTAAAAATATTTTGCCTAATAGTGGCCCCTGAATGAGTTTTGTTTGCGACATGCAGCGATTCTAACAACTCTATCAATGTATTATTTCAGTATCAAGATGGCAGTCAATGCAGAGAAGATTTACCAAGTCAATCTTGAAGAACTCATCTCTAACTATGTGTGGAATATGTTTAAGAATAACAAAAGTTTCTTTAAAAAGCTTTTTCTTAAACGTTCCGACTACCAGTTCGACATTAGATGGGGTTATGTGGATTTCACACACGTGACCAATCCCAAAGACGACGAGGTTGTTGAAAAGAAGGACGATGCAACTAATGACAAGAACCAACCACAAGCTGCAGTCACTCAACCATCGGCAATACAGTCTGCTGTTCAACAACTTAAACCTGAAGTAGCTGAGGGTAAAAAGAAAGATGTTGAATTGTACTTCTCTGAATACGAAAATAAAACTCAAACAACACAAGTGTATAAATTCTCAACAACTCGGTCGACAACGGAAACAACAAGATTTGAAATGCAGGAGAACTATACACTCGGTGCTACGACTAATCTATCGGTGAATTTAGGTGATATTGTCAGTATTGGTGCTGAGATAACGGGTTCATATTCTATAACTGAAACAAAGGCAGAAGAATATACAAAATCATTAACTTGGAACATTGACACAGAAATAAAGGTACCCAGGTGGAACAAAGCTAAGGCGATATTGTACGTGTACGAAATGGGGTCAACATCTAACTTTTTAGTGAAGACGACAATGCGCTTGCCGACAGGGAACCTTCCTGTCTCTATAATTCGGGAGAAGGACGGTAAAGAGGTGTTTGTATGCTGGATTCAAAACATTGGAGCAATCTTTGATGAATCCTACAAGAACAGAAGTTCTGTGAAAGTTGTTGAGGAGACAATTGAAAGAAACGGTAGACTCAAGATAGTTGAGGTCGTAGAATTAACCACACGTGGTATATGTAGACATGTTGGTTTTAAGAATCAGTATGTGGAAGTTGAATGTAACCGAATAGAGAATGCTCCTGTTGATCTACTAGATGACAGCGAGACAGAAAATTCTTAATGGGCTGTACAAACAAGTGACAAGTCGCTCATACTGAGTTATATATAGATTTTATATACATGACGCCACTTCCCATAATTATCTTCTATTTACAAATGACAGGCTATACTGTCATTATAGCACACACGTTCAGTATAGGCAGGCTAGCTATACATGCTCATTTATTCTGTCATTATAGCACACACGTTCAGTATAGGCAGGCTAGCTATACATGCTCATTTATTCTGTCATTATAGCACACACGTTCAGTATAGGCAGGCTAGCTATACATGCTCATTTATTCTGTCATTATATCACACACGTTAAGTATAGGCAGGCTAGCTATACATGCTCATTTATTCTGTCATTATATCACACACGTTCAGTATAGGCAGGTAGCTATACATGCTCATTTATACTGTCATTATATCACACACGTTCAGTATAGGCAGGTAGCTATACATGCTCATTTATACTGTCACTATAGTAGAGTTTAGTATCATAGGTAACAGTATCATTGATAAAGAGTAAAAAAAATCTTTTATAAAATTTATGTTATCTAAGAAATTATAAAATTTATAATAACAACATTTTTTGTGTTCACTCTTTATTAATGATACAGTTACCTGTAATAAGTATAGGCAAACAAATACCAACTACAGTAGTGGATATAAATGAACCATGGTGTAAACATCGTATTTCGGAATTTATTACTTATTAAGTGTAATGCGTTTACAAAAAAAATATACTTAAATGCTATTTGAACCTACATTTGACTTGCAATTCTGGTATAACTTACATCTCTGTGGTACAAACTGTGAACATTTACAGAATAACTATGGCGAACAATTGGTGTAAATGTATGTACTTTTGTACATGTAGCTACACGTATTTTGAGCAATTGAACAAGGAGGCTGTTGTGGCGTGGTGTTAACAGTACAGTAACTTATATCCGATACCATAGAAAGTCATTGACATTGTCTGGGAAGGAATCAGTCTAGCTTCTGGCTAGGCATTGTCTGGGAAGGAATCAGCCTAGCTTCTGGCTAGGCATTGTCTGGGAAGGAATCAGTCTAGCTTCTGGTTAGGCATTGTCTGGGAAGGAATCAGTCTAGCTTCTGGCTAATAGTGTCGTATTCTTGGTTTATTACGACGCCGTTTCCTTGACCGGAAACATGAAATGTATATCGATGCGGATCTGTACGAGTACGTACATATTTTTATATTTCAGTTACTTATTTATAAGCCCTATAAGATTTTAGCAACGTTCACTTGTTATCAATGTAAAAGCCTTGTTACACTATTTATGCAGTGGTCCTATTATAATACGTTTGTTATAGTTTTGGAATTATATATAATTTATACATTACATGTATATACAACATACCCTAGTAGTACATTTAATAAAAGTTGTG
Organism: Spisula solida; assembly: GCA_947247005.1. Classification (NCBI taxonomy): domain Eukaryota; kingdom Metazoa; phylum Mollusca; class Bivalvia; order Venerida; family Mactridae; genus Spisula; species Spisula solida. The sequence goes on along the minus strand of OX365953.1, from coordinate 12,741,123 downwards.
TTTAAATACGTCCTATAGCTAGTTCTTGTTATGATGAAAATAGCTTAAGAGCTGAGGGCTTGAACCCATCTCTTGAACTTTCACCAAGAGTCGTATGACCGAAATAAATATGAAAATGCATGTTCCTATGAATCTGTCCTATAATTCAAATAACTTAGTATTTCCTGTGTAAAAATTAGCATATATATATATCCCAATTTCCCTTTTAACTTGTCGACAATACTGCCAAGAATATGTCATGTATAGCCCAAAATGACATTTCTTGCCATTTTCACGTCTAATAATGATGTGAAACCTTCCAAAAAATTGTTGCATTCTTGCGACACTTTAGATATTTTTACATAACCAGCGTTCTGCAAGTTTTTTTAGATATGAACAAATGATCAAAGTGTCGCAAGAATGCCTTCGTGGTTTTTTGGGAAGGTTTTAAGCCATGAAAAGCCATGAATTTTTTTTGACATGTTCGCTTAAAATGGCATATTTTATATAGATTTGTCGACAAATTACGAGGAAAATTGAGAAACGTATGCTCATTTTTGTTGAATGATAGTGTTAGGTTATTACAAATATAGGACAGATTTATAGGAAAATGCATTTCTATTTATCGATAAAATTCAGGGCCAAATTATGCCATAAATGAACCTTGTCCTTAGGCGCTTTTAAAGGGATCTGTTCTAATTATACGTACTTTACATGACGTCAATAATGTCATTTCAATCGTTGACATGCCTATTTTTATCATGTCATATAGCAAATCACTAAGTTGGAACATTTTGAAAATTATCTTTTTGGAAACATTGAACCATACAATTCTACCAAAATGTGAAATATTGACCTCAGGTTGGAAATCCCAACAGAAGTCTAATGTACTTTGATGCATCAACTCTGATAATACGTTTTCCAACATAACTTTACTAAACATACAATGATACCTTTTCCGGTACATAGTATGGTTTACCGTACATTTTACCCTAGTCAAGTCATTCTAGCTCAAAAATAGGTCTAACCTAGAACTAATTGCAACAGAATATATTTCATCTGTTTTGGAACCCCCAATGTATGTAGTTTAAGTACAAACAAGCAAATTCGTTGAATTGATATCCCCGCCTAAAGGTTATCAGTATCATTGCGCAGTTTGGAATGTAAGCTCAGTATTATTGCGCAGTTCGTAATGTAAGCTTCCATGGCATGACAATTGTTCAATAAATCAAGGGCAATACCTTTACAGAAAATTTACCCAAAAAAAACACAAACCCTACCCACTGGCAGCCATTTTTTGATAAATCATGACAGAGATGTCCTTTTCAAAAGTGTGTCACCCAAGAACTATTTTCGTAAAATTATTTTGAAATCTGACAACTGGTTAATTGTTATGATTTTTTAAAAGTGTTTTCAATTGGTTAGCATGGCAACAACCAGAGTTATTTATAGATATCCATTCTTTTAGCTATTTTTATAAAGGACCTGTCACCACCAAAGGAAGATTGTTACCAATTCATAATGAAATTCAACCAGTACTTTAAGAGATGAAGATTTTATTAGAGATATATATGGAAACACGGACCCCACCCACTGGCGGCCATGTTTTTTGACGAATCATAACCAAAATGTCAATTTTGTAAGAGTGACACCCAATAACTATTGCTGTAAAATTATTTTGAAATCTGGCCAGCCGTTGATTTTTTATGATTTTTAAAGTTTTTTCCAATCGGTTGCCATGGCAACCAGAGTTATTTATAGATCAGAAAAAAACTTGACGGACACCATCCCAGTATGGTAGTTCACATTTATTTTAAGTTTCATGAAATTCTACCATCTAGTTACAGAGAAATCGCTGCGGACGGACAGACTGACGGACGGACTGACGGGGACAACGCCATTTCAAAAACCCCCTACCGATTCCCACTCTGTTGCATTTGCCAATTTCGAAAAAAAATCAGATTTACTAAGGGGGTATCGTTGTAGCACTGAAGTACTATTACGGTCACCTGAGTAGACGAACGGTGATAAAATAGACGCATTATAATGTTTATACTGTTTATTTCACCTAGTACTGAACGTGTATGTATATTTGTGCTTCAATTACAGAAAACTACACAATTTGACGTAAAAGTAGGGGTTGATTTACCCCACCCACTTTGTTAAACAGCAATATTTTTACATCTTTAAAAATAAACGTTTTGATCATTTTCATTTCAAGTAACTATCACATAACATACTATAAACTTATCAGTATACATTTGTGTAATTTTACGAATGAAGATAAGTATTCCAGTGTTATATAATGATTAATCAATATAAATTAACACGTGATTTTTAAACATAAATAAGCTAGGCATTCAGATAGGTACAATGCATTAGTTCCGTTGTAGTAGAATCGTGACTGCATGGCCACACACTATACATAATATCCAACTTAACAATTTATATTTAATAGTCAACTCTTTTTAAAATACTCAATATTCAACACCTTAACATCATCATCACTGTGACATAAACGTGAATAAACATGAATAAACTAGGAATTGATACAATGCATAATTATGATCAGTGGTGTATTAAATCAATAGTTTTAGGGGCCGAAAAAAATCGATATATGATAAAAACGTAGCTAGCCAGCCAGCTGGGGGGGGGGGGGTCAAGGCCCCCTGGCCTCCTACCTGAATACGTGCCTGGCATTATTTCCAGGCGCGTAGCTACCTATACGCGAGTACGCAACTGAATCCACATGATTCTGTCAAATATATTTTTTCAGGAAAATAATTCACTTTAAACGCTTTCCTTCTTTGTCGTGTCTGTATTCCAAATATATATATTCTATAGAATTCACATTGTGATGTCCTCAGACATATCGAACCGGTTATTTACGCAAGACTGTGTTTCTTTTGCTACTTTTATAAGCTATACTGGTGTCTTACACTACCAACCTACCATACTAGACTGTAGTTGTTGCAGTAGCCTTTGACGTTAACCAAATCACCCCAGTACAACCGCGTATAGGATTTCGTTTGGTTTAATTAAGAGGGAATCTCAAGTTATGAAGTTCATTAAGAGTCATTACGACGTGTGACCAGGTAAAGGTGCCAGCAACTAGTTTCACAAGCAATGTTAACTACAAAGTCCATAACTTGAATCAATGGATTATGCGTGTACGCCTGCGGAGAAGAACACGTTAGAAACTTGCTCAACTCAGTGCAGCAAATCGGTAATCTGCAAAACTTCTTTCAAGAAAAGATAGGAAACTACGCTGTTGCTAGAGAAGAAATGATGGACCGATCCCGCCTGCATAGACTATGTGATGGGCCAGTCGTGCGGACTCAGTCTTCCATTTTAAAACGGCTACCCCACTATACATAGCCTACAACTGAAGTGCTATCTAGAGCGAGAAGGCGATTCCACCTATACACCTATATACATGTATAGGCGTAACATCTTTATCGTCTCTTTGCATAGTTGCTGTTGGGTTCGTGGCCACTGAATAAACTGTCACAGAAGCAAAACATCGACTTAGTTGAAGCAGTTACGGAGCGCTAGATTCCTCGCATGTTAAGATAAAAGGCGCCGCTATGAGAAGTACGACAAAGCTCTGGCCATGGCTGAATCGCAGTATAATTATGGAGCCTTCAAAGCAAAAGCAGCTCGCCATCAACGACACCGTGGCAACGTTCCCATGCACCGATCGCCTCTCGAAAATCTAGAAAAGGTCACTGTTCTTACCGTTCCTTTGATTTGATCACCATACGGGTCTCCAGAGCCTAAGCTGAGAGGTAGTTTTAGTATTATAAGAAGTGTAAAATATATGCGATCTATCATAACCACTGAACGTAGGTCTGGACTGCCATTTTCGCTTACTAGTAGCTACAGTCATATGGACATTGGTTGACAATGTTATCATACAGAGAGAACTTTGCTGCCCTGAAAAGGGACGGGCAACTAGACTTTAATGAGCATATCTGAAGCTTATGTGAACATAATTATTGAAAATGGGACGCAAAGATGTACATTTGTTTGATTTATGTGTTAGCTTTCTTTTACACAGAGAAGTACTCGGCCAATTTTAGCGTTGATCAACAAATTGATGATTCTAAAAATTACGTTGATAGAACTAAATAAAGCACCTCGGGAACGCTCCAAATGCACCAGACTACACCATTGTTTTCAAAAATTTCCGGGGGAACATGCCCCCGACCCCCTAGCTCAATAGTGAATCCACATGATTATGGGCTAGCTACGCGCCTGATTTCCGTCACAATACAGGTGTTACATTTAAGATGTTTTAGCTGGGTATATGTAGATTTAGTAGATTGTAGTTTTGCGTAATATACCGGTGAATAAATTACGGTTGTCATACATATCCATAATTATTAATCACCCAGGCCTATGACCTTCGTGATTAATTCCTACGCATATCAACTCATTTATTCACCAGTATATCACGCAAAACTGCAATCTACTAAATATACATATGTCCAGCTGACGCATCTTAAATTTGATATGCAACACTAAACATCATCGTCAAAGGCAGTAACTTCTGTCAAGGTGAATGAATTAGAACACGAAACACCTCTACAATTGCCACAACAACTAGTACACTCCAGTCCATGCTTCCTGCAACTGCATTTCTTAGAGTTGCAATTTGACTTTCACTTGCAGTGTATCATTTGAAAGAGCTTTTCTGGCGCTGGTGGCAATGTTGTCATGACAGGTACCATCGACCCGTTTGGGATACTAAACCCGTACTCCAGCGGGTTAAGCGATATATCGCCCATCCATATCTTGGCTTGAAAATATGCACCAAGACTGTGGAATTTTGCTGCTTCCGAAGTTGGTGGAAGAGTTTGGACTTGTACATACGATGTGCTGAAGGCAACTTTGCTAACAAATTTTCTGTAACGCAGCATAGCAAGGTTTGGCATACCCTTTCCGCCATAGAGAATGGTGATCAAATTCTCCCCCAGCCTGTGTATCTCTTCTTTGTTGTCTGTCGAGAGAAGAGCTTTACAAAACTCACGAAATGATTGGTCCTTTTTATACTGTTTCAGTGCTGCCGGTTTGCTTACACCATATAGTCTAGATGTCGTGTCACAGCCTGTATGAGAGGCAAGCAACAACATATGTCCTTTCCTAGCAAGCTTGAAGTCCTGCGGATGTCCTCTGATTAGTTATTTTCATTGTTGCAGATTTAAAGATGATATCATGTAAATCTTCTGAAAAGTAATAACACAGCAGAACTAATATATCTGTATCCGCCCCATCAGTGTTACCTCTTTGTCTTGTGCAAGTTCAATTGCAGTTTTGACAATCAATAAATCTGCATCACCTTCTGCATGGCGAATGCCCATTTCATTGGCGGATAGGCATTCACCAAGCATGTATATGAAATTTTGTTTGTTTTCTGGGTTGCTCAGAAATACATCTTTTTCATCTTAAATGGTGTTTCAATAAAAAACCTGCCTGAAGAACCTATTCGACCTTTCGTTCTACGATGGTGTGTAATGTCCTTTGTTGAAGGCTCTGCACTATAACCATCAAATACAACCGATATACCGGTATTACCTTTAAAATTCCGTTGTAGGTATTTTAGATAACAATTGCAGATCTCGTCGAATGTACTTCCTTTGATCCATAGTTGCTTTTGGATAAGAGATCCCGCATCGATGACAAATGTGTCTGTACTTTCATGTTCAAATTTACCGCAATCACCGAACTTCCAAATAGCGTCGGAAAGAGTCGCCTTATGAGCCTCTCGCGGTAATCCGGAATTATCAAACAATGCTGATGGTATACTACTAAACTCAAGGTGAAATGAATCAGATATATCGTCTACGTATCGATCAGCTGCTGTTGTCAGTCTTTGAAAAAGTAACTGTGTATCAATTTGAATGTTCCCATCGCCAGTATTCTTCGGGTTCTTCTTATCAGAAAAAGTTACAACTTGTCTTGATCTTTTAAACGTGAAGTCTTCAGCTGCAACTCCAACCGTATTGTGAAGTACGAGATATTTTCTATTCCGCCTTACATTCCAGATCTGGCTATTTATGACTTATTTCTGTATTAAAAGTAAATCAATCGTATACACTGTGTCGGATATGAGTCCAGAAAGGACCTCGGTGCTGCTCAAACGGTGACGCTTGGAATGACGTCACGTGACGACCAGCGTCACGCACCCATTACATGAATAAAACTATGTTATAGGTGCATTCGGTCGGAGATATCCTACTCTGAATAATGCTTATTTTCTTTTGAGCCTGGCTGACAAAAAAAAATTGCTAGATGGAAAGTCCACGAATATATTGATCACCCCTCGTATGTTTTCTCCTACTGATTCTGCGTTGTCTACATTTACAGCAGCATCTGCCATGACTCCAGTCTCTATATTCCTAAGACATTATTTATTTCCCTTAAGTATTCCAGGATAGAAGTCATGTCCTGTTTGTCTTTATCAGATCTTGATTTTCTTTGTGTTGTTCACTGTTTTGGTATTCAGTCTCCGTAAATTTCTGCATTGTATTATTCATTTGCAATCGAATTGGCAATGACAGCAACCACTGTGTTCTTTGAGTATCCGTGAATCCTCTACCACGCCTAAGTCCACCAGTTGATTTTAATGACCTCATCAGGACTTGCTCAATTAGTAGATCTGTCGATAATCCAGCCTCGTCGAACAACATGGTGGCCTGTGATAAATGCATTATAAACATCTGGGTTTGTTTCCTGTAAAACCAACATGTTTTGCAAATATATGTAAGCACTTTTTAAATACAAGTTATGCCCGGACGATGCAAAATATGGTAACATTTTTCGCAAGGCAACCAAATGCATGTGCCAGTTTCCAGTTCGCTCGGCGTAGACGTAACACAATCTTCTTCAATGGACGTGTTGGTTCAACACAACGGTCGATGTCTGTGGCCTTCTGAAACAGAGGCTGGTCAAAGGTGAGGACCCGCGTTATAGCACTTATGCTTAAAGGGGATGACTCATTATATTTTATATGCGAGTATGTCTAGAGTTATTTCCCATTGATTAGAAAAGAGTGATGCTTTTGCAACTTAATAAACTGTCAAAACAGATCATTATTGGTATTAATTCGAGAATTGTTTTTACCCTGAAATATCAATAGTCGTCGAGTGTGTCGCCCTGGATGGATGTACACTGACCAGCAGTCTTAATGCATTGATTTTGGAAGTCTATAGCTTTATGCAAGTCACAATAGCATTTGATTCAAAGTTGACAGGTTTCTTGAGTGATTACTATTGCCTTTGGCGTTAGGTGATCAGAGTGACCTCATTTTCTGTCGAGTGTTTAACTCTCCTTTCCAGCATAAACCTTGAACTATACATCAATTGACCATATTGAATTTGTGTTTACTTGGGATACTGGACTTAGTTGGATCTCTCCCTGTAGAGAATAGGCTATCAATGAGCTCCCTCTATTTGGCTCTGGTATGGGCTGTTCATTGTTTGCACTGCTTGACAAACGATCCTCAGGCTTGGCATTCATATTCATCCACAGGTGTAGATCATCTAAGATGTGTTTTTAGACATGTAAAAGAGAGGTGGCTCCTTCCGTCTGGCTTGTCAACATTTGTCCTGCTACTACATTTCTAAGCATATACTACTCAAACTTTGCTATGGGTCAAGAAATAAATTTTGATGTATGTCTCATGTTAACTTCAGAAAAGGTTGTGCAATTATGAAAATATCATCTTATCTGCTGCTAAATTTCGATAAATTCATGTCTTGCATTTGACAAGCATTATCAAAATGACGTCGTTTTCGAGGTAACTGATAAGCCCTATTTACAGGGCCCAAAGTGGCAAGCATAAAATGGATTTTTGTCCCGTTTCTTTTTGCATATCGAGTAAGACCCAAAATGCCAAGAAATGGACTACAATATGTTATAACAGAAGCTTGAATGCAACACAAATATTTTAATGGAGTTGGGCTTATCAGCACTTGGACATTAAATTTTAAAGTAATATTTATTTGTTTGCAATATTGCAGATGTATCATTATGTTTCTGAAAATTCAAGTCAGTCAATCTTATTCAATTCGCAAAATATTCAAATGGAAAATAGCTTGACCCTTATCAAATTTTGAGTAGTATATTTTCCTGTTATTTCGGGTACGCAAGGTTTGTTTTATAGGCATGCCCAGTAACTTGAGAATGTTTTTATGATGAAAAAATTTAACTGAACTCCTTTGTACATATTTAATGCAAAACATGACAAGTAATCCTGGTAATTTCCAGTAGCTGCCATTTTTACATAAAACCTTCACCTCTGGATTAGGTGACAATGTTCTACTAAATTGGGAATTCTGATTGGCTGGTATGTAAAATAAATATACCATATTTATATAGCGCCTTTTTCATGCGTACACGTTCAAGGGCACTTTACATTATAGTGTTGCAGCCACCAGGGCTTTACCCAGCTACTTTGCATTACACACGGTCAGATATAGCGGGAAATATTATAAATATTTCAGAAATGTCAAGTTCCGATGCCGGGATTGAACCCACAACCTCTTGATTGACAGTCCAGTGCGTTACCACTGAGCTAAATCTGCTATTATGTAGTGTTATAAAGACACATGCGCAAAAAATATATATGTACAGTATTAAAGACACATGCAAAACATATTGATTGTTAGTTATTCTTTTTTTTTACGTTTTCAATCCGTTTTCATTATTTTTGGACCCGCGCATTTGACGGAAATGTGTCATAAAACCAAAACCATAGGTACTCCCAAAATCACAGGAAAGAAGGATACATTACAAACAGTGAATATGAAAAACAAGTTATAAAAATGTATTTCTTTATTTCATCTTATCTTTTCATAATTACAATCATCAAGAAATGAGCCACACAAGCCCCATACAAATGCTCAAAGTTTCAGTTATGTTATGTTATGTATTGTTTCATTTACTGAACCGTGTCACCCCAACCTATACTATCTACAATAGGGAATGCTATATAGGGATGAATATACCCATCATACATGCCCACTCATACAGCAAATAAAAACAATAAAACACATGATCAGAAAAAATATATATTACAATTTCAAATTTGATCATTTGTACATGTTCAATACATGAAAGGGCAGCTAAATGTAAGAGCCAATTAACAGAGCCAAACCTAATGACCTCTATATGTACAGTATACAGAAAAACATCCATCTGAACATTAACATATTTCAAATACATACAACCAAATTGCTCGCTGAAGTATTCCAGTTTAAGACTTGATCAGTCATCAGAAAGCTAGGTTTTCAGGTGAATCAATTGGACCATGAAATCATGTGTATTAAATAATCACTATAATGTAACCCTATTATTGGTCAACTAAGTTCTTAATTGACAAGTAGTGACTGGTCAATTGAATACATTTAATACTTCCAAAAACTGATAACAGAAATGCATAAGACTATCACAGTATGTAAAATGAGACATCAAGTAATGTGTGCTAGTTGTTTATGAACCAGCATGGAATTTACTAAATGACAGCAATAAACCAATGTACAAAACAACAATACAGATGTGCACAGACGGACAGTTTCAGTGAAAAGCAACAATGCACATTCAGTTTGGACACGCCTACTTCACAATGCACATTCAGTTTGGACACGCCTACTTCACAATGCACATTCAGTTTGGACACGCCTACTTCACAATGCACATTCATTTTGGACACGCCTACTTCACAATGCACACTGATTGGACATGCCTTCTTCACAATGCACACTGATTGGTCAGTTTGTATATACTAATTTGTTCCATTAATCAAGTCAAATAATAGAAGTTACAGAACTGAGAAAGTAACACAAACACATTATTTATAGCACTTGAAACTAGTTTTTTCTACTAGTTCTTGCATTCGAAAATAAATATCAAATATAACAATATACATTTGTACCACCAATCGAGCATTGTAAAAATACCAATGTCCGTTGAATTATTTGACGATTTTAAATAATTTGATTAAAAGTATGTCAAAATTGTTCCTGATTACGAAACATTGGGTTTTATGTTATGGTCAAATTATTTCTTTCTAAAATAGTATATGAACACAGTCCTGCCTCAAGATTATCTTATAAAGAAGCTATTTTCATACATTTTCCCTCCCATTCTACAGCTTAATACACTACTCAACACTTATAACCGATCACTTTTCAAACTCAAAAATTTTTGTTCATGGCAATAGGGAAATATCGGTACTTATCTCAATCATCATTATATGCTCTTTAGCAATAAATGTTCATGTTTTATGTAGCGTCGTCAACTATGTGGAGTTATTGCCCGTTGTTTATGAAAACAGTTTTGTATGTGAAATTTAACGTTTGTCTGAGAAAATGCAAAAACATGATAAAATGTTGACTCAATATTGATCGCCCAAACAGAAAACATTGCTTAAATAATTACACGTTATAAATCTGTTCAGCTTTGGAATTTAGGAAATGAAAACAAATGTGAAATTACCTCCCTTTCAATTGAAAATAGAACGAAAAATAATTTCTCAAAATAGTCATAACGCGTGGTGATAGATTAGTCAAATTTCATACACTCCTTCTTTTGTCAATTCTCATCTATCAAACTAAATTATATCAAAATATAAGTGCGTTTTATTTATATAGGCGACACTGAGTTCCCTATGGTGAATTACATTGTCGCTTTGAAAATACAGCTAAATCATAAAAGTCAATGATTTTAGTTTGTTTAACATGTTCTCGATTAAACAACCTTTCGCAGTAAAGCTTTGTGATATGCTTGTATTGTTGTCTTATCATCCATATAAAGTTATTGTTTATCATGTTTCATGTTTACAAAATGGGATACCGACATTGCATTTAATCCAATAATTGTGTTTTTTTCTGGTTTTGAGGGTGGCTGTCAATTATATGGAATATTTATGTTTAGAAATAGTAGAATAATCTTTAAGTTTTCTTTTTATATTGTTAACACCTGGCTTATACATTTGCGTTCATCAGAATATTAATTTAGATACTAAATGATTGGAATTTTATAAATGTATGAAGTGATCGGTTATAAGTGTTAAGTAGTGTATGTTTCAAGTACCCGCATCTTTGTGTTGGTTCCAATACAATAACATATCATAGTTTGTTATACATGACAGTCAAATACAACAATGAACAAGAGATGTTTGTAAAACACGTATGCCCAAATGGCAGCCCAAAGTCAGAAATGGTAAAGGTCACAGTGACCGACCGACGGACGGACGGACAGACAGACAGACATGTGCAAAGCAATATACCCCCTCGTCAAAGATGGGGGGCATAATAAAAGGAAATGTCCAAGCAGACTGGCTAAAGATACATGTGTAAGTACTGCAGGATTCTTGAGGGCCAGAGTAAATCATTTCTTGGATCCTTCGGCATTTTTACTGATCTTGTTTAAACTGTTTAGGATGGTAGAAATTACTGTAAAATGGCTTTTTAAATGTAAACAAAATCAAATATGTTTACACACTTGGCAATAGTAAATTAAAACTGTTTTACACAAGGTTTGCATCGTTCTATAATATCTTAGGAAGACTGAGACTTTACAAACTTGCCAATATGTTTATAACTTGAAGACATAGCCCTTACAGGAATCATATGCAACACATGGAATAGAGTGTGAAAAAATGTCCTGTGAGAATCTACACAACATGGTATAATGGTAGACAGATGAAGAGTTCTCTACATCACAGGTTAACACTTTAATTGGATTGGTGTTAACACAGGTAATCATTTTTAACTGTTAATACTTTATACATGTCACTTGATGTTTGATTATTGTATGATGTCTGATGAAAGAACACTTGTCCAGTCCAACACTGACCGCTTCTCCTTCTATAAGAAATAATCTGGCTGTGGTTTCTTGGATGGAACTCCTCGTAACTCCTGGGAATAAAGAGATACAAATACATTTGTAATTGTTAATAAAAGTGTGTAAAATACTACTAATAACAGCTTTTATCACATGACTTTCCATGTATCCGGGTTAGTATAACGAGTATGTATATTCTTATACTATACATTACTTTATCTTCTAAATGATATCATTATTTCCAATAAATGACATTATTTTTGAGTCATTATAGAATGGACTACGTTTTTCAACAGAATGATGTGTCTTTTCGTGTTTTAAGTGTCATATGATTTAAACAATCTAACATTGATTTCGTTGCCACTTGATGCAAACATACATTAAAGTTGTTCAGGAAATATTATTCAGCTCTCCAGAGGCTCACTTAATAAAACTTCCAAAACTCTTTATATCTTTCTATATTGTGGGTACAAAAATATAACAGTTTGAAAAGTGACTGATTAGGAATTTTGTTGAGTGTACATTTGATAAATACACACACGTAAGATCTATTCTACACACACATCATTTTCAGATGTCACTTATTTTTTCACAGCAGAAGTATTGTTTCTGGCTTTGGAGTATCAACGCTTTCCTTCAGGCACCTCCATTAAGAGGAATCCATAAGATTTAAGTCCAGTGAGTTAGGGGGCCAAGAAAAGTTGGTCTTCAGTGAAATGATCCGATTGCCAAATCATTAACAAGAGGGCCCAAAGGGCCCTAGGTCGCTCACCTGTCGAACTTGACCTAGATTTTGTTGAGATGGTCATTGTGACCAAGTTTTATACAGATTAGGCCAATATTGTGACCTCTAGTGACTACACAAGGTTTTTATATGATTGACCTAATGACCTACTTTTTTACCCCAGATGACCCAATATCGAACTTGACCTAGATTTTGTTGAGATGATCATTGTGACCAAGTTTCTTAAAGATTAAGCCAAAACTGTGACCTCTAGTGACTACACAAGGTTTTTCTATTATTTGACCTTGTGACCTAGTTTTTTACCCCGGATCACCCAATATCAAACTTGATCTAGATTTTGTTGAGATGATCATTGTGACCGAGTTTCATAAAGATTAGACCAGAATTGTGACCTCTAGTGACTATGCAAGGTTTTTCTATGATTTGACCTTGTGACCTAGTTTTTGACCCCGGATGACCCAATATCGGACTTGACCAAGATTTTGTTCAGATGATCATTGTGACTAAGTTTCATAAAGATTAGGTCAAAATTGTGACCTCTAGTGACAACACAAGCTTTTTCTATGATTTGACTTTGTGACCTAGTTTTTGACCCCGGATGACCCAATATTGAACTTGACCTAGATTTTGTTGAGATGATCATTGTGACCAAGTTTCATAAAGATTAATTCAAACTTTTGACCTCTAGTGACTACACAAGGTTTTTCTATGATTTGACCTTGTGACCTAGTTTTTGACCCCGGATGACCCAATATCGAACTTGACCTAGATTTTGTTAGGATGATCATTGTGACCAAGTTTCATAAATATTAAGTCAAAATTGTGACCTCTAGTGACTACACAAGGTTTTTCTATAATTTGACCTAGTGACCTAGTTTTTGACCCCAGATGACCCAATATCGAACTTGGCCTAGATTTTGTTGAGATGATCATTGTGACTAAGTTTCATAAGGATTAGGCTCAAATTGTGACCTCTAGTGTCTACACAAGCCAATTGTTGACGGACGGACGGACGACGGACGAAGAGTGATCACAAAAGCTCGCTCTGTCACTTTGTGACAGGTGAGCTAAAAATGTATGACAGTATTAATGACGATATTGATGTTCATGTATCTACTTGTTTTATCCAATAAAAATGTGGGCTCACTGGCTTTGTAATAAGGGTTAAACCACTTCTCTATCACAAAATCTGAGAAAGTTGTTTATGTTATCATATATTGATGATCATTTATGATTAATACCCACACACAATAACATTTTATTATATACACTCAGCATATTTAAAAACGCACCATTAGAAAAGACTACGTTCAATGCGTATGCCACCCATGGAAGCTTTGTCCATACAACAAGAGGGCCATCATGGCCCTAGATCTACCTATGTAAACATGTTCAATTTTGAATATTCATTATTTTTTTAACAAAGGAATTTGGTAGAGGAACACTCGTGGAACATTCCTGTGGAATTTTATTGAAATCGGGCAAGCAGTGTCTGAGATTTTGAAAGTTTTCTGTATAGCTATATAGTTGAAACTAGCCCCGCCCCTGGTGGCAATGTTTTTTTAACAATCAACATTAAAATTAGGAATTTCGTTGACAGTCACCCAAGTGACATTTCTGTCCAATTGTATTGAAATCAGGCCAGTAGTTTCCTAGAAGAAGATTTTCGAAGTTTTCTATATAGTCATATAGTTGAAATTAGCCCCACTCCTCAAATGGTCTTGTTATTCATTCAGTTCTGATTCACTACGAGCTGTAATAAGCCACAGTGCAATAGCTTGGCGGCTCAGCTCCAAACCCACAACCCCGAGCCAGGAGGTAACATTGCACAAGCTGCATCGCTGGAATTGGTTCTGCATGACTGCATACAGTGAAAAATACATCATTGTATTACCGAACTTTGGGATATTTTGGACATGGTTTAATTTTGGCCTAATTCGCCACCCTGCCCAAGTGGCGAAAATATAACTGTCCAAAATATAACTGGCGAAATTACCAATAATACGATAATTGCTGTTGTACAGTAGGTAAAACTTTAATCACATATTTTTGTCAGCTTTTATACACAAAACAATTTTATAACACAGGCATCATTACACTTTCAATAAATATGTTTGTTACACATAGTGACTCCTTAAGGGATAGATCGTAATATTACATGTTATGTTGTGTACAACATTACTTATCTCATAGAGACCTGTTTACATTCCGCGATGTGTGCACATTTTCTTTTAAAGTCCCATTATGCCTTAAATGGCTTTTTTCAAAAAGCAATAACTTGGCAACCTATCTGCAAAATGATGCATTTTGAGCACTTCAGTCGAGTCCCAAATGTGGAAAACAACATAACGTGGAAGAAAACGAAATAAAGCCTCCAGTTGATTTGTAAACAAAATAACGAAATGTAAACAATAAATGCATAATTCAAAGTCTAAGGGGAGCAACTCTTGCAAAATTAGTATTTTGTCATCCATACATTTTACTAAATGTGATTTTTGGCATATTATTTCGACAGATATAGCTGACATTCTGTCATCAATTATAGGTCATATGTAAAAAGCATCCTAATTCTTTGTATTTAGTCTATTTACTTGATGATAGGGGAAAAAGGTTTTGGGAGAGATAATGTGACTTTAACAGTGTTATCAATTTTAACTACAACATGGTTCCCTATTTCTATTGAACAATAAACAAACTTATTTATTCTGCTTGTTTGTTTCATTAGAAGACTTTCAGTGTTTGCGTTTCAATCTGTTTATTTTTTACCTAATCCGACAATGTTACATACATGTAGATCTAACAATCCATCCATGTTATCCACATGTGCCATCAATTTACTTTTTCCAACCTTATGTAAATCGAAAGTATGATTGATTACGTAAGAAAACCAAGATTTTTTTAATTATTCATGTAGACTGCGCTTATAAGATGGGTCCCCTCATTGAACCTGAATTTTGAGTCCCAAATCCTTACAAACGAATTTGTACCTCCCTTGAAAAATCTCTTTACTGACGTTCACGAAATGAAAATTACTGCCTGTTTTAATTTCAAAATTCCTTAAATTTTCGCCACCCATGTTAAGTGGCGAAAATAAAACAGACCAAAATAAAACCACTATGTTTTGGATGAAAATGGCGAAAATTTGACCACACCAAAATATCCCAAAATACGGTATACCTTTCAATGAAATTTAACAACTGACACACATTGATGTCATGTAGATCTACACCTCGTTAGCAGGTATATAACAAGAGCACCGCCTGCGAGTGCTGGACACTCTCGTACTTGATAGCACCCTTGCTCATCTGTGAGTGAAAATTCTAAGAGTACCAGCCTTGTCAGTATGGACTCCCCTTGTGATGGTAAATAACATATGTTGAGCTTCAAGTGGATACCTTTCAAATTGATAGACTTGAGAAGTTGCCATTTTTGTGTAAATATTTAAAGTCAGAAAATGGGAATAACTTTTATAAAAGGCTGGATGGATTTGTTTCCATTTTTGTCAGTAGATGTAGGTCATCACATTCCACAAGCATATTGACTTTTAAGTTGATAGCTTTGATAGTGTATGAAAAAATTCAGTTATATGTAAAATTTGCGACTATTTCGATGTATTAAGTCAAAACAAGGACATATAAATATAGGTCACAGAGTTACCAGCCTTGTCAGC
This sequence comes from Spisula solida, assembly GCA_947247005.1. Taxonomy (NCBI): domain Eukaryota; kingdom Metazoa; phylum Mollusca; class Bivalvia; order Venerida; family Mactridae; genus Spisula; species Spisula solida. The sequence goes on along the minus strand of OX365953.1, from coordinate 12,724,879 downwards.
ATGGACTCCCTTTGTGATGGTGATTAACTGTGTTGAGTTTCAGGTGAAAACCTTTGATAGTCTTTGAGAAAATGACTCTGACAATAAACTTAATCAACGCAGATGACCCTATTATGACAATAGCTAGACTATTTTTCTTGGAAAAATAGAGCTAACTAGAATTGTGTCCATGAGACACGGTGCCCCCATTATAGCACATATTCTTTCAAATGGGGAAGGAGAGGGGAATAGCCGTTTGAGGTAACATATTTATTCAATTTCTTTAGCCTTGTGGACTATAATTCTATTAAAAATATCAAAGGCCATCATAATTAAGGTGATTCCCAACTCTTAATTTTTTCTGTACAAGAGGTATCAAACTTCTGATTTTTATGAAGAACACACTCATGATAGTGACTGTGCAAACCCATAACAGTTTTGCTCGGCTAGATTAGATTTTGGGGAACCTCCCTAAAAACTGATATTTGCATTTCACCGAAAAAGTTTGAGATTTAATAACATGAAACTTGGAATGCACGAAATTTCGTATATACGGAATCACACGATAACATTTGTTTTAACTATGCATGTTATATGTTTTTTTAAATGATTTTTCATTTTTAAGTTATACGAAAAAAAACAGTTTAACAACATACTGTTTTCGTACATGCAACCAGTAGAGTAACTATTATAGAAGTTTTATCCCAAATATCATAGCAGTTGCTCGGCTAGATTTTTGTAATTGACACTTTAGTGATTTCGGAAATGTCGAAAACCAGGAAAGTTTACAAAAAACATCAACGTTTTGAATATGTTGTATCCAGTTTTCGCGATAATTTGTTTTTGAAAAATGTGTATATTTAAAGATGAACCCATGCTCTTTTGCATTAGCTAGTCTATATTCTTACGAAATAAATGCAAAAGAACCTTCCTCTTACGTAGTCGGGATGCTTGCTAAACAAATATTAAAACTAGGATACAATTTTGTGTGGGCGCATTATATTACGTTTTACAAATGTTGTAGCTAGTATTTGCGAGTGTTGGTGTTTCAACGTTTGGAATAAATGGCACATAAAATTTCAGCTGTAGCTTTATTCTGCAAGCTTATTGTAGTATAATATAGTAATAACTATACAGTAAATTCGCGATTTTAAGACATGAGAACATGCTGACACATCAATTTTAAGTTTTTCACACTATTCCATCATGGTAGTCAGACGCTTTCATAACGTCTTACTTACACCGATTTCTAAACTTCCGCTCAACTGAAGAGTTTGGAATCACCTTAAATTAAAAGTAACAAAGGGCCATAATTCTGGTAAAAATGGACACAAACAAAAATTCCATCCTTTACGGTCATCTATACATTGAGGTTGTTCATCTGTGAAAGTCTGAAGAAATTCCACCCAGGCGTTTATGAGGAGTTCAACACACAAGATTTTCACTATAGGGTATATAGTAAAAGTAACAAAGGGCCATAATTCTGGTCCAAATTCACACAGCGAAAATTCCATCCTCTACGGTCATCTATACATTGAGGTTGTTCATCTGTGAAAGTTTGAAGAAATTCCACCCAGCAGTTTATGAGGAGTTCAACACACAAGTTTGTGTTACGTACATACGTACGGACGGACAGCACCAATGCTATATGCCCCCCACTTATAAATGCAGTGTGGGGGCACAATAAATGAAAAGCAAGAAATTTAGTATGGATAGGTTGGATTTAAATGAAGACATAAATACCTGTGGTGCAGCTTCAAATATAGTAAAATCTCTCTGTAAGTGTTCATCTAACTCTAATATAGCAGCAACATTTCCACATCTGTTCAATATAAAATACAGTATATATACATCTAACTCTAATATAGCAGCAACATTTCCACATCTGTTTAATATAAAATACAGTATATATATACATCTAACTCTAATATAGCAGCAACATTTCCACATCTGTTCAATATAAAATACAGTATATACGAGAGGTGTTCAACTTATATTTGAACAAAACTCAACATCGGATTTTGCCATACTAACACAATAAAATCGATTTATTTCTATTGAGCCATGTTATCAAATGTGTTAAGTAGTAAATGCATTCATTTTGTTTCATATTTGCGTTATTTTTCTAACCAAAATCAACCATCTTGTAGAAGGCATTGTGATTTTGGTTTTTAAGACAAATTGCCCCTATAGAAGCATCAAAAAAGTGTTGGTATATTATGAATTACCCATGTTAGTGAAGACAATCAGTAATATCTGTCATATGAAGGGTGATATACGTTCATCTGCTTGTCTTGGGGAAATGACACCAAATATTAAAAATCACAAAAATGGCCGAAACCTGCAATCGCCATGTTCATTGGTTCCGTGATATCTAGGACAAATCCAGTAACCCAAAATTGGATGGCAGCGAATATGTAAGTATCAGTAGCAACTTTCAAATGAATTATTTCGAAAATGATAGATGCAGAATTTCAGAAAAAGCGGTGTTCATTAGCTCAATGCCAAGCAAAACAAAGAGCGTAGACAAAGGTCTTGGAGACTGTATATGCGACCATGGAACAGTGATTGGAAAAATATGTGTCGTTCCTGTGGAATTGATGTTTTATCTTAGAGGAAATTATTACATAGACAGAGTCTGCTATTTAAGAAAGGGTCATGATGATAGACTTAAGTTGGAGTCACTTAAGCTTGGTGAATTCGCGGCCGCTTTCATGACATGGTCTTGTCTTTGATATTTTGGAAAAGTGGAACTCAAAATGATTGAAAAGGAAACCAAAGTGAACGCATATATTATTTAGGCAAAAGGTTAAACAGTTTTTTTCGACAAAAATGTGACACGTCCTTTTCCTGCTACATGCCAAAGACAGGGTGTTTCCCCAATACTGAATTTCCTGTCACCCTACAAAATATGTCATTAAGTACCTTATGAATTAGACTAGGAAGTAAATTAAATCCAAACAATGGATACGGAATTCTCCTGATGAAGTATCAATAGAATTTAAATCTGGAAGATATTGAACCATCGATTAGAGAAGCGAATTGTAAGCATCAGCACTTTTTTGGCCTTAAAAAACGCAAAATCAACACCCTCGACACAATAGTTGATTTTGTTCTAAGGATATTACATATACATTCTACAATGGTTGTTTATATCACTTGATACATTACTATACACTTTTGAATAGATACAATTCGATTTTGATGCTAAATTTATGAAAGTAATTGATGTTCAATTTTGTTCAAATATAAGTTGAACACCTCTCGTATATACATCTAACTCTAATATAGCAGCAACATTTCCACATCTGTTCAATATAAATTACAGTATAAGTATACACTATGTATATGGAACAAATATACAAAAGCTAGGGCCTGACCAGACCGAACATAAACTGTAACAATAGTTAGGGGCTGACAAGACGGTACATAACCTGTAACAATAGTTAGGGGCTGACCAGACAGTAAAACATTACCTGTAACAATTGTCAGGGACTGACCAGTAGATACATAACCTGTAAGAATAGTTAGGGGCTGACCAGACAGTAAAACATTACCTGTAACAATAGTTAGGGGCTGACCAGACAGTCAGTACAGTTTCACTAAAATGCCACTTATATCCTTCCATAACCAATTGATGTGCCCGACATATAAGATCTATGTTGTTTGCTGCATTGAACTGTGCTACAACATCACTACCAAACAAATAGCCAGCACCACGTGGACTCACACCCCAGCCTTGCATGTCTGCAATATAAAACATTACATCTTCCATAGTAGTTCATTTCATTGTTAATTGATTTATTTTAGAACTCTTATTGGGGACAAGACTAAATTTAGTAATGTTAGTAAAGAAAGATCTTTCCATTCATGATAAAAATATTTTTCTTTAATTGCTTTGTAATGTGTTACACAAAGAGATTCATCACTGTAAAAATACCTATCGCATCTATACTATGAATATCAAAGACAGGGATCTGACTTCATGACTGGCCCTCATATACCCAACTCAACATTATCCGTACACAATGTTGCCTGTGTCGAGCATTGTATGTTCGCAAAATGCGTAAAAACCAGTTTGGGGACATAAGTGCGAGCCGACAAAAATTGATAAAAACAGGTAAAGAAGACAACTCATCATTTACACATAACCTTTGGGAAAAAATGCGAATGTCCGATGGAGAATCATACTTAGTATTTCCCGCATCTCTCCATCACTCGTCAGTACGCATTTACACACGATAATCCGCATCTCTCCATCACTCGTCAGTAAGCATTTACACACGATAATCCGCATCTCTCCATCACTCGTCAGTAAGCATTTACACACGATAATCCGCATCTCTCCATCACTCGTCAGTACGCATTTACACACGATAATCAGAGTTCAAGAAGTTTTTTTCAATTTCTAATATTTACATTCATTCAACCATTTGTTTTATCACATGACAAATTACCAACGTAACATGACTTTGACGGAAAACGAGTAATTTGATTGGCGCAAAAAGTAATCCGAACACCAATCATTTACTAGATTGTCACATGGTCGTCACGTGATACGATAAATGGTCGAAGCGAATGTAAATATTAGAAATTGAAAAAACTTCTCGATGAACTCAGATTATCGTCTATTTAAGCCGTACAAAAACAGATAGGTGGCGGTATGTTGCAAAAATTATGTTCTGCTATCAAATCATTGTACTAATTTCCTGAGATCCTGTGTAAATAATGATTTCCCCTTCTTTTTCGGAGGCCGTTTATTAGTTTCTGACGGCTCACACGTATGTCCCCAAATCGTTTTTTACACATTTTGGAACATTCTATGCTCAACACAGGCGACATGGTGTACGGATTTTGATAAATGTTCAGTACAAATTAAATTATTGCAATCGGCTTGTTTAAAATATTGGACATAATGTTGAGTTATTGAGTTTTTTTTTTTTAGTCAACACTTAAATTGAACATCACAATCAAAGCATTTGTATACTCCTATACTCCTGTTCCTGCACCATGCTTTAATATGTTATTATTTGTTTGGTGTTAATAGTGTGAAATGTAATACAAATGTGTCGGCATTTGTTAAATCTAACGGCAGTCAATGAACTTGTCATGTTTCATCGTTTGTTTACATGGTAAAAACCATAGTGCACCGTTTCCGTAGTCTCTATCATCTATGCGTATGCTAATGTTTGAATATCATTAAATTTGTTAAAAACTCCAATTATGATACTAGCGCCGTTTAATGCTTCCGAACTTTTCACCAATTACACAATTTTAATGTACGCGAGTGACCAAATCATTCTCTGTAAAATGCAGAAGAAATGTCCGCTGCATCACTCCAATCGGTAACATTTCTCAAATTTAACACACATAAATCGAACACAATTTACGGGACAAAATTTGCATGCTGCATGATCAAAGACCGCCAAGTCTTTGAAGTGAAACGCACGTCGGTTTCATCAAACGTGCTTAGCGTTGAGATTGACGCCGCACACACGTTTGATGAAACTGACGACTTACATTTTAGCATAAGTTTGCTGGATTGTTGTGATATTTTTTATCTGGGAATTTAATGCACGGAATATGAATTACACGGAATATGAATTACAAGGTATATATTTTTTGAAAACTCGCACTGCAAATTGCACAGATACATTGTTTTGAGTAATCATTTCTATGTTTTTAAAATTAATATGCGTATGTAAGAATAACGATTACCAAGTACGACAAATATCGCAATTATAATAACCATCGGACGGCAATCAAATAAATTTGATAATTGAATCGATAGATCAAATAAAGCGTACATGTTTACTTAACGGTTTGTAATAACACAATATATGTCTTTACTCAAGATTATCGTGACGCGTCAATCAAAAGTTCCTAATGCTGACTCATGAACACTGATTGGTTAACAAGGCAAATACGGGTAATTAACTCGGCCTCTCGTCTGTCAATTACTCAAAACAAGTGATGTATTATTGAATACGGCGTATGCGACGAATTTATGACCCAAGGTCAAACGTGTGCGATAGAAAAACGGCGCGTTCTGAAAAGTCGTAGATCGGTAATTTTACACGTCTAATTAAACAATAGGGCCCAAAGGGCCATAGGTTGCTCTACTGTCCTAGTTGTTCATGAACCCCTAATGGTAGCCTCTATTGCATGTATAAGGTTTTCATATTGTCTTATGCTTTATAATTTACAACACATTTAGACCAAATGACATATTCAAGTGATTTGACCTTATGACCTAGTTTTTGACCCCGGATGACCCAATATCGAACTTGACATAGATTTTTTTTTTTTTTAAATGCCAGTCAGCTTTCTGCTGAAATATGGCAGGCATATATGTGTACCTCCACCCGGTTTTGAACCCGGTCGCCAGATTAGACGGCAAGCGCGCTAACCATTGAGCTACGGAGGCCACACATATTGAGATGATCATTGTGACCAAGTTCCATAAAGATTAGGCCAAAATTGTGACCTCTAATGACTACACAAGGTTTTTCTATGATTTGACCTTGTGACCTAGTTTTTTACCCTGTATGACACTAGATTTTGTTGAGATGATCATTGTGACCTAGTTTCATAAAGATTAAGTCGAAATTGTGACCTCTACAGACTACACAAGGTTTTTCAATGATTTGACCTTGTGACCTAGTTTTTGACCTTGGATGACCCAATATCGAACAAATCGTTTTTGTTTTTTTTCATTTGAGGCCCCTTTCGGGTTACCCCGTTTATTTTTTCATTTATAATACATTTAACAACAAGATAGAAACAATATTTCAATTACTTGCTAACATTTTATCATTTTGCTGTCAAATGTATATTCAACAATGTTTTTCATATATGATTTTGTCCCATTTATTTTTCATATGTTTATGAAGTTTAAAAAATAAGATAATGGAAGTTTTCAAAAAGATATAAAGTAAAAAGGGGGGGTGGGGGTTTGACTGTATCATCTATGAAGTTATAAATATATCTTTAATATGTGAAGTGTAAACAAGAGGGCCCAAAGGGCCCTAGGTCGCTCACCTGTTATAAGTAGCAGTACATGTCAAAGCGCAATATCGCACTTAGATTTTGTTGAGATGATCACTCTGACCAAGTTTCTTAAGGATTAGGCTAAAACTGTGACCTCTAGTGACTACACAAGGTTATTCTATGATTTGACCGTGTGACCTAGTTTTTGACCCCGGATGACCCAATATCGAACTGGACCTAGATTTTGTTGTGATGATCATTGTGACCAAATTTCATAAAGATTATGTTAAAATTGTGACCTTTAGTGACCACACAAGGTTTGTCTATGATTTGACCGTGTGACCTAGTTTTTTACCCCGGATGACCCAGTATCGAACTTTGCCTAGATTTTGTTGTGATGATCATTGTGACCAAATTTCATAAAGATTACGTCAAAATTGTGACCTCTAGTGACTACCCAAGGTTTTTCTATGATTTGACCTTGTGACCTAGTTTTTGACCCCGGATGATCCAATATCGAAGTTGACCTAGATTTTGTTGTGATGATCATTGTGACCAAGTTTCAAAAAGATTAAGTCAAAATTGTGACCTCTAGTGTCTACACAAGGTTTTTCTATGATTTGACCTTGTGACCTAGTTTTTGACCCCGGATAACCCAATATCGAACTTGACCTAGATTTTGTTGTGATAATCATTGTGACCAAGTTTCATAAAGATTATGTCAAAATTGTGACCTCTAGTGACTACACAAGCAAATTGTTGACGGACGGATTGACGACGGACGGACGACGGACGAAGAGTGATCACAAAAGCTCACTCTGTCACTTTGTGACAGGTGAGCTAAAAACACAAAAAAAACATCATATGAATCGTTTCCATTTCTGTCTAAAAAACAACAGTTTACCTTTTTTAAAAGCTATGTGTTTTTCTAATAGAATTCTATTTTCTAAATATTTTGTTAAGCTTTCAATTCTCGGTATTGTTTTAACTTGCATATTGCAGAAATCGCATAGTCTTGAGGGGGATAATTGACAGTTATATAAATATGTGTTAGTTGGTATTAGTCTCATTAGAAATTTATATTGAAAATTTCTTAAGATGGAGTCAATTGTTGATTTAAAAGGTATTAAAAATATTTTTTTCCAGTTTTCGTTCATTTCTACTCCGATATTGTAGTCCATTTCCTTTTTGCTTTTATTATTTCTTCTTCTTTGCTTTGTATTTGTATGTTGTATAGTAATTTATTTGGGTGTTTTATATTTTCCATTTTCTCTCTCAGAGTTACATCTCTATTTTCGGTTATTATTTCTTTCTTCACATGAGTATGCTGTAGGTATTTATAGCATGAATAATTTTGTGATATTTTCTTATCAATACCAAACTTTTATAGGAATGTTTGAATAATATGTGTTTGTTCATACAAACCCATGGAAATGATTTTTACAAGAAAAAATATCGATTTTAATGCAAAAATGAATACATTGCGAAATATCAGAAATTTTGGTCATTTTCTTGAATAGTGATGTTGCAAAAGGGCCCATGGCATGACCCCTTAAATAGTACTGCGACATACCTTTTTTATTTCACATATTGCTTCAGTATATATTAAACTATAATTGTGCCTATTTTTTGGTATCATTTAAAAAAAATAATAACCCTATCAAACGTCCTTAACAAGTTGTTCCCAAGATTGAAGTGTTCGAGGCATTTATATATGAAATTATGACTTAATGTAGCAACCCCAGCTGATTAGCATGTACCTTTAAGAATTTGGTAAAATTCAGTACCAGGTGTAGCAAATCTTAATTTTCAAGTTCATGGTTTTCTCAGATATAAACATGTATACATATTTTAAAACAGAATTAAATTGTCTTTCTGATGGTAATAATAATTTTTATCTAAGAAAATCGATAGTTTAAACATTTTGAGTTAAAAACGATTTTCGACGATATTTTCGGCCATCTGGTAAAATCACATTTTCCGCCATGCGCTATACGCGAGGGTGTTACATCACGCCACATGCGGGTGCGTTAATGTTGATTAATATTCGTCAAACTCCACAACCAATCAGAGAAAGGATTCAGCTTTGCTTTGGAACTTTCGTTTTTAAAATCCGAATTTAAATAAAAAAGTTATGAGGTGCCAAAGTTTACGTCAATTTCTTACAAAATCGAAAGAGTAAGTATACCAAACGAATATAGAATCCTATAGAATATTATATTCCCTTCAAAATGACGTTTAAATCATCAAAATCGGACTAGTAATCGTTTCAGCATTTTAATTTTTGTCCCATCAGTTCACCCAAAGTCGGCGAGTTGAACGCCCGCCATTGTTGACTGGTTTTTACTGTGGCTAATCCCAAATGTGTATTGCTCGATTTGCCGATAAATACAACGTTCTACATCATTTTTTGGTCCAAATCAGTTTAATTTCTTGTTTTAAAATGATAAAACTTACACTGAATACGTTTCTAATCGTATTTTTAATGAAATTTACGGAAATAAACATCAGAGGGCACCTGTCATTTTTTCAAATTGTTTGGTTGACGAACGATTATTGTCTGGTTAAAAATCGTCTTTTAAAGACTATTGATCAACTTCCTAATTATTTCTCTTACTTTATTATATTAATTAACACCTTTATTTAGTTTCACTGTTATTAATTTAACATAATACCACGTATATTGGTAAAAATAAATTCACCACCCCCACCCACCAAAGTTAACATGGGGAGGAGTGTTTTTCTCTTTCTGCAAATGCAACTATTTTTAGGGCTTGAATTATTTTAATATTACTTTGATTACATATTAACCATGATTAAGAACCTGATTTGGCAGCAATTTAAGTCTTACTTGTAAACCCTTATTTTCAAATGGAGGTCTCTGAGCTCAAATTTCATGGATCTTTATATTGCAGTCTAGATGTAGGCCTAGCTAATAATGTATTTTTTTATTTCAAATATTTTGTGCGCATGTATTAAACGGCACGTTGTGTATTTTTATCATTCTTTTCAATGACATGTATTTCTTATCAGATGACAGAAATGCTCGCATTGTGCCCAAGAATACAATCTATCATTGTTGACAATATGATTCAGACTGAATCATTGAACTGAAAAACTAGCTGGTATCAAGGGAAAAAGTGAAATGCCTGTCTGAGACATCTTTCATCGACATTCTGAAAACTTGATCTGTTTAAAACATTTCTATAGATCTATAATAATGATAATCAATGCCAAGTTAGCATATTATTAAACTTTAAACTATGTCATTATTAAGTACTATGTAAATTGTAATATGTGGCGAAGTTGTATTGTTTGTAGATTATGATTTTGTCATGTAATACCTGTATAATTTCGATAATAAAATATTCCAAAATTATGTTGAAATTTCACATTTGTTCCTTCTATAACTTTTTACCTATTGATATTGTATCTAATTGGATTGCATAATTGAAATCAGCATACAAAAATACATTAATATGCCAAGTTTCACAGATTTTTTTTAAAAATTAAAAAAAGTTACAGCAGTTTGTTTAAAAAAGGTGAAATTTTCGGTTCCATGGAAACGCGATTAAAAGACAGTCTTTAAGAAGGCAAAAATTCCTAAAATTGACCGCTTTTTCGCGTTTTCAAATTGCCATTACTTTTTATCCAGATGACATACCTACATAATTCAAACTGTTCTGCAGAGCTTTTGATGAGCTCTTTAATTTGCACTAACATTGATCATCATTGGTGAACATACAAAAATTGACTGGGGTTGCTACTTAATGTGTCAAATGCTTTTTCATAGTCGGAAAATAGCAAAAGGCCATTTAGATTATTCTTTTCAATATGGTCAATTATCTCAAATATCAGTCTGACATTTTCTCTGATGTATCTACCTTTCATAAAACCTGTTTGGTTTGGGTTTATTAATTTCGGAATAATTTTTTTTAATCTATTTGAGATGGCTTTAGTTGCAATTTTGTAATCAATGTTTAGTAGACTGATAGGCCTCCAGTTTGAAAGGTTTGTATGGTCTTTGTCTGGCTTTGGTAACAGTGTAACAATACTTTGTTTTTGTAAATCTGAAAGTTCTATTTTCTGATAGCAGCTATTTATTGCATTTATATAATGTAACTTTACATGTTCCCAAAAATGTTTATAGAATTCTGCAGTTAGGCCATCCGAACCTGGGCTTTTTTCATTTTTCATTTCGTCAAGAGCGAGTTTACATTCATGCTCATTTAATATTCCTTCGCATTGATCAGACTCAGCTTTGCTCAGTTTAGTAATTGTCGTATCAAAGAAATCTATTTCTGGATCCTCATTTTCCTTTACAGCATACAATTGTTCATAGAATTTTGTTGTCTCATCAAGTATATCCTTTATATTTGTTATCGTACTATCGTTAATTTGTAGTTTTTGTATATTTTTTTTTTCTGCATGTCTTTTTTCTAAGTTTGCAAAATATTTTGTGTTCTTTTCATTCATTTCAATTTCTACAATTTTCGATCTTAACAATATTCCATGTATTTTTTTAATCATAATGGGCCTGCAATTTGTTTTTCTTATCATTTAAATCTTGTGTATGTTGAAGGGGAGTTTGTGAGTTTAACAGAGTTGTTTCCAGAATTGCATATTGTTGACAGACGACGGACGAAGAGTGATCACAAAAGCTCACTCTGTCACTTTGTGACAGGTTAGCTAAAAAGTATGCGTCAAAATACGCTTAATTACGCATTGCCGATTTACATACATAAAAACTTTTGAGTCGGGGGATAAAATATACGGTCAGTCGGGTAACCAGAAACAAACCTTTTTTTTTAGGCCTTAGATACAACAAGACCCTGTGGAAGCCTAGACCATAAAAAAGTCAATCACGGGGCCATAATTCTGTTAAAATGTTAAATAGGGTTACATGGCTTCGTCAGTATAAGGGGCTTATGATGGTAAACAATAGGGGTGTAACAATACGCTCACCTTGCGATACGATACGTATCACGGTACGGAGTATACGATACAATATGTATTGCGATACAGATTGTTTAACATGAAGACAGGATAATGAGCATCTTTTCTGTCTAAACTTTATAACATCACAGGATTTTCCCCTTATACTCTAGCAGAGGCTTTATAAGACCTTTTCTCCAAGGAAAATGTGTTTTTCCTAAACAAAATCAGTTCCCCATATTACATGTATCAGTCAGTTCTTTTTCCTAATTAAGGTCTTAAATGAAAATGAAGGTAAAAAGACTTCTCATGAATGCCAACAATAGCCCCATTTTAGCCATCACCTTTCACCTTTAGTTTCACTTAGTCATTATTATGCTTCCTTTAAAATTATTTTTAAAACAAAAATAGATCTAACGTATTTGTTATATGAGCTATCAAGGAGTCAACGTTTTTTGTCCGTCGTATTTCGTATTTTCAGTCCGGATACGTACGATCCCGAACGGACTTTAGTCAGTCCGCATTAAAAAATGGCTGCCCCTATGTCGCCGCGAGTTGTCGACGGTAACAAATGCATTATTGATTCAGTGATGTTGCAGTCGGAGTTTATCAATAACAATGAGCGACGTCCCCACGTTCGATATATAAATAATGTCAAGCAAATGATACTTAATAGTACCTCATTTTAACTAGAGAATGGGTAGAGGCCGTATCATAGCCGTACCGTTCCGGACCATCGTCGTACCGTGAACCGTACCGAGACCAAACAAATTCAGTATATCGTCCAACGGTATATCGTTACACCCTTAGTAAACAAGTATGTCAAGTTTGAAGACAACACCTTGATGTAAGACGAAATTTGGGTTAACAAGAATTGGACGCTTAACAAGTCTAAGTCCAAAATTTGGTCAATGTGAAGGTCAAAATGAGGTTAGGTGATACAGGCATGTGGAGAGTGTTCATATACAACATCCAGGCAAGTATTAAAGCTTTGTAGCAAGCCATAATGATGCTAGAAGAAACAGTCAATTTGGGTTAACCAAGAATTTGGCCCTTCAATAAGTCTAAGTCCAAACTGAAGGTTGAAATGGGGTTAGGTGATACAGGCGTGTGGAGAGTGTTCATATACAACATCCATGCAAGTATGAAAGCTTTGTAGCAAGCAATAATGTTGCTAGAAGAAACAGTCAATTTGGGTTAACCAAGAATTTGGCCCTTCAATAAGTCTAAGTCCAAAATAAGGTCAAGGTGAAGGTCAAAATGGGGTCAGGTGATACAGGCATGTGGAGAGTGTTCATATACAACATCCATGCAAGTATGGAAGCTTTGTAGCAAGCCATAATGATGCGAGAAAAAACGGTCAATTTGGGTTAACCGGACAGACGAACGGACAGACAGGTGAATCACTATATTCCTCCCGATCTATTGATACGGGGGCATAAAAAGCCGAAAATATTGGGGACAAGAATAAAGTATATAGTTATATTGGATATCTTCCAAGGGGCATAACTGTGTGAATTATCAGCGAACCGGAAACGTGCCGACGATATGCGCATCTCCACTTGGTAGTGAAGCTATCCATGAAGTTTTGTTAAAATCTGAGCAGTGGTTCTTGAGAAACAGCCCGGACAAGATTTTAGTATATAGCTATAGTGTGATCTTCTCAGGGGCATAACTGTGTGAATAATCAGCGAACCCGAACGTGCCGATGATATGCGCATCTCCACTTGGTGGTGAAGCTATCCATGAAGTTTTGTTAAAATCTGAGCAGTGGTTCTTGAGAAATAGCCTGGACAAGAATTTAGTATATAGTTATAGTGCGATCTTCCAAGGAGCATAACTGTGTGAATAATCAGCGAACCGGAACGTGCCGACGATATGCGCATCTCCACTTGGTAGTGAAGCTATCCATGAAGTTTTGTTAAAATCTGAGCAGTGGTTCTTGAGAAATAGCCCGGATAAGAATTTAGTATATAGTTATAGTGCGATCTTCCAAGGAGCATAACTGTGTGAATAATCAGCGAACCGGAACGTGCTGACGATATGCGCATCTCCACTTGGTAGTGAAGCTATCCATGAAGTTTTGTTAAAATCTGAGCAGTGGTTCTTGAGAAATAGCCCGGACAAGAATTTAGTATATAGTTATAGTGCGATCTTCCAAGGGGCATAACTGTGAATTATCAGCGAACCGGAACATGCTGACAATATGCGCATCTCCACTTCGTAGTGAAGCTATCCATGAAGTTTTGTGAAAATCTGAGCAGTGGTTCTTGAGAAATAGCCCGGACAAGAATTGGACGGACAAACGGACAGGTGTATCACTATATGCCTCCCGATCTATCGATACGGGGGCATAAAAATGTGTTACTCAATCTAGCCTTATCCCCAACCTGCTTATTACAACTATGATATTGTTTCCTTGGTTTATTGATTGTTTGAAATTGTATTAACAACACAATTTAAAGGACTAATAGTGCACAATTTGCTTGATGTAACAACCTTGTAAAATTTTAACGATACTTACCCATTTCAAGTTTGATCAAAAAGTGATGCCAACAACCAAAACAAGAGGATCATAGATCCTGGGGCGCTCACCTGCTAAACATGGCCTTTGAACTTGACCTTAAGGTCATCAAGATAAACATATTGACTTTACTTGATGAAGGTTAAAGCAAAACTGAGGCCTCCAAAGTGTTAAAAAGGTTTTGCTATTATTTGACATACTGACCTAGTTTTTTACCCACATGACCCAACTTCAAACTTGACCTTATGGTAATCAAGATAGACATTTTGACCAAAGTTGATCAAGATTAAAGGAAAATTATGGCCGCCAGAGTGTTAATAAGGTTTTTCTATTATTTGACCTTTTGACCTAGTTGTTGACCCCACATGACCCAACTTCTAACTTGACCTAGATTTCATTGAGATACAACTACGGACCAAGTTTGGTGAAGATCAAAGCAAATATGTGACCGCCAGATTGTTAACAAGGTTTTCCTATTATTTGACCTTTTGACCTAGTTTTTGACTCCACATGACCCAACTTCGAACTTGACCTTAAGGTCATCAAGATAAACATTTTGACTTAACTTCATGAAGATTAAAGCAAAAATGTGACCTCCAGAGTGTTAACAAGGTTTTCCTATTATTTGACCTTTTGACCTAGTTTTTGACCCCACATGACCCAACTTCAAACTTGACCTATATTTCATTGAGATACAACTACTAACCAAGTTTGATGAAGATCAAACCAAAAATGCATGGGTGAAAGTTGAGAAATATGAAAATACTGAAAAATACGCTGGAGGCCAGCTCCTTGAAAACAGCATTTTAAAGTACTTCTGAGAGCAAATTCTGGCACTTCTGACTTGCTGTTATAAAAAATAATAGGCCTCCAAAAAAGCTTGTTCACATGGTGATTTTGTTTTCACTTTCAACTTAAAACCTTTGAATTACTATTTGACTTCTACTGAGTAGAGGTTGGGGTTCTAATAGTGAACAAGTGTCTGTGCAAATTATACAAAAGTAATAGTCAATGGATTTAAGGTTGTACCTTGTCAAGAAGTGCAGATAATTTGGACAAAAATGCTTGATAGTTGCCTATTCTTGTCAAATAATACAATTTGTGTATGATCTTCGTTCTTGTGTAGAGGTTGGGGTCACAATAGTGAACTGTATCATCCAGTAAAGTATAAATCCACGGGTATGTGATTTTGGTTGCCAATAAACAGCTTAACCCCAGCATCATGAGGTTGCCAAAAACCGACCTACTGTCATGTAAAATGTCTGATAATCTGATAATGCACTAAAAAAATAAGTTTTTATTGTAGATTAATTAAGTAAGTACTGTATCACTAAGGGCTATATTTAGTTAAAATTGTTCTTTGTAAATATATTTTTGTAAGCAAGACAATGACTCTGCTTCAGGTAAATCACAATTTTCATTAAAACTTAAAAGTAAACATGAGATGCTTGTAAAACATGCATGCCCCATGACAGCCAATAGTCAAAATAGTAAAGGTCAGAGACCTTGACCTTTAACCTACTGACCTCAAAATCAATAGGCAGCATCTACTATTGATGACCAACCTCTATGTAAAGTTTGAAGATCCTAGGGCAAAGTGTCCTTGGGTTATTGAACCGAAACCATTTGAATAGTCAGAAATGGTAGAGGTCACAGTGACCTTGACCTTTGACCTACTGACATCAATAATAAATTATTGATAACCAACCTCCATGTAAAGTTTGAAGATCCTATGGCAAAGCCTTCTTCAGTTATTAAATATACCGCCTTAACGAAAGAAAATAATTTTTTTGTTTAATTTCTGAATTGTGCTGTGTCCCGCCGTCTTTAACCTCTTTAGCTCTTGCCTGTATATACTTGTGCGGCGCTCACACGATCTTGTAAATATAAAGTACAAGATTGCCCCAGATTGGGACCTGTACTGAACTGGAAGAAGAAGGTCCCTGTTCAGCAAGTAGGCCTTCTGAATCATGTTGACAAAATACAATTTTTCTCAAATTCCAGGGATCTAAAGAGGATATTGTTTGGCATAATATTCCTCATATTGACATTAAATGAATTGATTTCTTTGAATCATCATGACATGGAAGAATAAAATATCAAAATGTCTGTGAGTGTACCTCTATAGATTCAGAGTACTGACTGACCATTTATTATCATGCTTGTAACTGCTACAAATAACACTGTGTGTTCACCAACACCACAAACACACATACAATGCTGTGTGAACTTAAAGTCCCATTTATATTGTCAAGAGGCTTTTATGGAACTTATTTGCAGCAACAAAATATTACAATTTCCCGAGTTTTTGACGGAAAGAACGGCGCTGGACTTTTACTAATTTCTTTTTAATTCAACCATTCAAAGCTTTGTCACGCTCGTATCCGATTCGCCAATGTATTTCAATCGTTTCCCGATCGCCAATTGTGCCTGACATATTTTTCTCACGCGCTTAATTGCGTTTGAAAAATATGAAATTCCACTTTCGATTTGATGACAAATGTCGTGATAACAGGTACTGAATACCCGAATAGCGGAAAGATCGAGTGCAGTGAATGGTTCAAAGAATTAACAGGATACATGTAGAGGTAACTTCATCGGCCAATCAGAATGGTCGTTTCATTTGTGCACTGGAAAACCAATACGGTCTAAAACAATTACGAATACCGCGGTCACGCTAGCAAAAGTCGGCATACCCCCCCCCCCAATTTTTAAGACAGATTTACGCGATTTGGAAAAACGTTCTTGGGACATGTCTAAAATACCGAAATCCGTCATAAAACGGAAAACTTTCACCCATGAAAATGTTGCCTCCAGTGTGTTAACAAGATTTTCCTATTATTTGACCTAGTTTTTTTACCTAGTTTTTGACCCCACATGACCCAACTTGACCTTAAGGTCATCAAGATAAACATTTTGACTTAGCTTCATGAAGATTAAAGCAAAAATGTGTCCTCCAGAGTGCTAACAAGGTTTTCCTATTATTTGACCTTTTGACCTAGTTTTTGACCCACATGACCCAACTTCAAACTTGACCTTAAGGTCACCAAGATAAACATTTTGACTAAACTTCATGAAGATTAAAGCAAAAAAGTGACCTCCAGAGTGTTAACAAGGTTTCCTATTATTTGACCTATTGACCTAGTTGTTGACCCCTCATCACCCAACTTCAAACTTGACCTAGATTTCATTGAGATACAACTACTGACCAAGTTTGATGAAGATCAAAGCAAAAATGTGGCCTCCAGAGTGTTAACATGGTTTTCCTATTATTTGACCTCTTGACCTAGTTTTGACCCCACATGACCTATATTCGAACTTGACCTATACTTCATTGAGACACAACTACTGACCAAGTTTGATGAAGATCAAATGAAAATTGAGAGTTCTAGAGTGTTAACGGTTAAAAAGCTAACAGACTGACAGACGGACGACGGACAAAAAACAATCACAAAAGCTCACCTTGCCACTTTGTGGCAGGTGAGCTAACAAGATAATGGTAACAATAAGGCAAAACTCACACCTTTATACCCTTGTACTGTATAAGTGAGCTGTGAGTGTACTGTAGAGACAGTATAAGTGAGCTGTGAGTGTACTGTAGAGACAGTATAATTGAGCTGCAAGTGTACTGTAGAGACAGTATAATTGAGCTGCGAGTGTACTGTAGAGACAGTATAATTGAGCTGCGAGTGTACTGTAGAGACAGTATAATTGAGTTGTGAGTGTACTGTAGAGACAGTATAATTGAGCTGCGAGTGTACTGTAGAGACAGTATAATTGAGTTGTGAGTGTACTGTAGAGACAGTATAATTGAGCTGTGAGTGTACTGTAGAGACAGTATAATTGAGCTTTGAGTGTACTGTAGAGACAGTATAATTGAGCTGTGAGTGTACTGTAGAGACAGTATAATTGAGCTGTGAGTGTACTGTAGAGACAGTATAATTGAGCTGCGAGTGTACTGTAGAGACAGTATAATTGAGTTGTTAGTGATGAATAGGTAACAGACCTCAATCAATCCACTCGTCCGCTCGTCCTGCACAATATCTTCCTTCTTTATTTATATAGCAGGACGCCAAGTAAGATTTTGGGGTTTTCTTCTTTGTCTATATTGCAGGACGAGTGCTTTTAAAAATATTAGTTGAGGCCTGGGTAAGTTGTAGAACTTGTTGAATAATCAACCCAAAATTTAATCATCATATGAACCTTGTAATGGAGTGTGAACACTAGTATGAGCATGTTTAGTTTACTAAATGAGTTTAAATATTACCTTCAGGATCTGACCAGAGAAGATCACACATTGGGCCATCATGTGGCACTTCTTGTTTTCTGTCTATAGATCGTATTTGGTCCAAAGTTTGTATTGATGGGGATAATCCACCATGTACACAGAATATCTAAAACAGAAACACACTTGATTCGTTATCAATGCTTATTACAACTCAATGTATTCAATATTAAACCACTTTGTTATCAATGCTTATTACAACTCAATGTATTCAATATTAAATCACTATTTCAAAACAAGAGAGCCCAAAGGCCCTAGGTCGCTCACCTGTCATAGAAGTGCATGCAGGCCCTTATGGTGACCTAAGTAATCATTTATATTTAATAAATAAGATTCAGAAAAATTCAGCCTCTATTGCAAGCTTTTTGAATTATTTGACACAATATCGAACTTCACCTAGATTTGGTTGAGAAGATAATTGTGAAGGACTGGAGGTTACTTGGGTCGAGTAGGTTAGAGATTATACGCATGCGCACTGCGTTTACCCGACCCGTGTAACCCGAGTTAGTAATTGGAAAACGCTCCTAGAGACTGCACAAGGTTTTTTTAAGATTTGAAATTGTGACCTTGTTTTTGACCCAAGATGACCAAATATCGAACTTGACCTAGATTTTGTTGAGATGATCCTTGTGACTGAGTTTCATAAATATTAGGTCAAAATTATGACCTGTAATCACTATGCAAGGTTTTTCAATGATTTGACGGTTGATCTAGTGACCTAGTTTTTTACCCTGGGTGACCCAATATCGAACTTGACCTAGATTTTGTTGATATGATCATTGTGACTAAGTGTCATTAAGATTAGGTCAAATTGTGACCTCTAGTGACTACGCAAGGTTTTTCTATGATTTGACTTTATGACCTCGTTTTTGACCCAATATCAAACTTGACCCAGATATTGTTGACATGATCATTGAGACTAAGTCTCATTAAGATTATGTCAAAATTGTGACCTCTATGACTACGCAAGGTTTTTCTATTATTAGACCTTTTTACCTAGTTTTTAACCCCGGATGACCCAATATCGAACTTGACCTATATTTTGTTGGCATGATCATTGTGACTATCACTAAGTTTCATCAAGATTAGGTTAAAATTGTGACCTCTCGTCACTACGCAAGGTTTTTCTATGACAAGACCTTGTGACCTAGTTTTTACCCCGGATGACCCAATATTGAACTTGGCCTAGATTTTGTTGACATGATCGTAGTGACCAAGTTTCATTAAGATTAGGTCAAAATTGTGACCTCTAGTGACTACGCAATGTTTTGTATGATTTGACCTTGGGACTTAGTTTTTTACTCTGGATGACCCAATATCAAACTTGGTGTAGACTTTGATGACATAATCATTGTTCCCAAGTTTCATTAAGATTGTGTCGAATTTGTGACCTCTAGTGACTATGCAATTTCTATGATTTGACCTTGTTACCTAGTTTTTGACTCCTGACGACCCAATATCAAACTTGACCTAGATTGTGTAGACATGATCATTGTGAATGAGTTTCATTAAGATTAAGTCAAAGTTGTGACCACTAGTGACAAAGCAAGGTTTTTCTATGATTTGACCTTGTGACCTAATTTTTTACCTAGGATGACCCAATATCGAACTTGACCTAGATTTAGTTGAGATGATCATCGTGACCAAGTTTCATAAAGATTAGGCCAAAATTGTGACCTCTAGTGTCTACACAAGCAAATTGTTGACAGATGACGGACGAAGAGTGATCACAAAAGCTCACTCTGTCACTTTGTGACAGGTGAGCTAAAAAGCTGAAAAATGAGGAAAATTTTTTTAATTTACAAATGGCCATAATTCTTCCAATATTGTAGCTCGAGTTATATTACTTGCCATAAAAAAGCGTACTGTTGGTGTGAACTTATGTTTAAAGTTGATACCTATAATGGTTTGCAAGTTATTTAGAAAATAACATGAACAATGTGGATTGGCAGACGGATGTTTCTACAGAATTTTATGTGGCTACTTTACGCAATAAAGGTAGTTAGACAGACAGACGCATGTTCAAACGAAACGGTATTTATGTGGCTACAATACGGAATGAAGAGTAGTTATTTGTCTAATTTTAGCCACGTAAAAGAAAAGGATGGACGGACAGAAAGAATACTATAGGGCATGCAAAAAATATTTTGTGGGGCCCTAATAATTAAAGTTAATTAACACGTAACATGTACATAAATATCAAATCAAGCATTTCTCATGAATATGTAGTTCTAACGACGAAACAATATGGCGGCGACACGTAAGTGACAAAAACTAGAACTTTTGCAACTTAGATAAAGAGCGTTGACTGCATGTCCATTCAAGGCATGTAGTATATAAGAGAGTTATATACTAACCTTTCCATCTATTATAGCAGATAAACTTAAATAATCAAATATTTCTGTACAATATCGCCACACTGTTACTGACCCATACTTTCTCAGACATTCATCATAAAATCCATAAACTTGTGTAATTTGTCTGCTTTCATGGTTTCCTCGAATCAATGTTATTCTGTCTGGATATCGAACCTTCAACAAACACACCAGCTGATTAGACATGGAGTAACAGTGAAATCAACAACAAATACATGTATATTAATTCATTTTTAATAATATATTACAGGGCTCTCATTTGACCATTTTTGGGGCCGAATATCGGCCCCATCCTGTTGTTATAGCTTGAAATTGGCTTTTTGTTCATTTAATAGGGATTACTTTTATAATAGCATGATATTTATAAAAGACAAAATTCCCCCTTTTTCTTCAAAACAACGCAAAATTCCGCTACCTGAGGGCCCCTGGTCCCAGTCCCAAAAATGTAGTGAGAGCCCTGTATTATTAAACATGATGGCCATGATGGCCCTAGATAGCTCACCAGAAAACCTATGTAAACAAGCCCTGCCCCTGGAGGCCATGTTTTTTAGCAATCAACATAAAGATTATGATCCTCTCTCAAATCCATATCTCTAATACTGTTCAAGTTGTGGCCCTGACAAGAAATAGATGTGAAAAATAACGAAGGGGAATAACTAAAACTAGAGGGTCATTGGCCCTAAAGCACTTACCTGATGACTAGCAGTTTAGGTAGAATCAGTATTTGTTATGATATGACCTTAATATTTGATTTAGATTTTACAGTGACACACTTTGTGTCAGGTATAATATAGATGAGGTGAAAATGTGACCTCTAGAGTATACACAAGGTTTTTCTTCAATGTGACCTGGTGACCTGGTTTTTTACCCAAGATGACCAAATTATGAACTTGGCCTAGATTTCATAGAGACATACATTGTGACCAAGTTTCATTAAGGTTATGTCAAAAATGTGACCTCTAGATTGTTAACAAGGTTTTTGTTTGATGTGACCTGGTGACCTAGTTTTTTTACCCTAATTGACCTAATTGTGAACTTGACCTAGATTTCATAGAGACATACATTGAGACCAAGTTTCATAAAGATTATGCTATAACAGGTCGCTCACCTGTTATAGCAGTACATGCAAGACCTGTGATTTCACACTTGACCTAGATTTTGTTGAGATGATCACTCTGACCAAGTTTCATAAGGATTAGGCTAAAATTGTGACCTCTAGTGACTATATAAGGTTTTTCTATGATTTGACCTTGTGACCTAGTTTGTGACCCCAGATGACCCAATATCGAACTTGACCTAGATTTTGTTGAGATGATAATTGTGACCAAGTTTCATAAAGATTAAGTCAAAAATATGACCTCAAGTGTCTACACAAGGTTTTTCTATGATTTGACCTTGTGACCTAGTTTTTTACCCCGGATGACCCAATATCTAACTTGACCTATATTTTGTTGAGATGATTATTGTGACCAAGTTTCAAAAAGATTAAGTCAAAATTGTGACCTCAACACTACACAAGGTTTTTCTATGATTTGACCTTGTGACCTAGTTTTAGACCCGAAAGACCCAATTTTGAACTTTATCTAGATTTTGTTGAGATGATCATTGTGACCAAGTTTCATAAAGATTAGGCCAAAATTGTGACCTCAAGTGACTACACAAGCTTTTTCTATGATTTGACTTTGTGACCTAGTTTTTGACCCGGGATGACCCAATATCGAACTTGACCTAGATTTTGTTGAGATAATCATTTTGACCAAGTTTCATAAAGATTAGGCCAAAATTGTGACCTCTAGTGACTACACAATGTTTTTCTATGATTTGACCTTGTGACCTAGTTTTTGACCCCGGATGACCCAATATCGAACTTGACCTAGATTTTGTTGACATGATCATTGTGACCAAGTTTCATAAAGATTAAGCTAAAACTGTGACCTCTAGTGTCTACACAAGTAATTGTGGACGGACGGACGACGGACGAAGAGTGATCACAAAAGCTCACTTTGTCACTTTGTGACAGGTGAGCTAAAAAGTTTAAGGTAGTAGTTTTAAGGCTGTTGATTGACATTAAGTTATTACAACTTAGAATTATTCCGAGCGAGCATAGCGAGCGGTGATTTTTTTCAGTGTTAGGTATTTTCTTCTTATTCCAAAACACTTTTCCCTGACCTGGAAAAAATCATGTTTTTCCCTGACTTTTCCCAGACTGTGGGAACCCTGTCAATGAGATCTATGCACATGCAAAGTTTCAAATTAATAGGTGTCATAGTTTTTGAGTTATCATCCGGACAAAAATATTTTGGATAGACGGACAAAGCAGCGACTATATGCTCCACAAAAATGTTTGAGCTTGAAAATAAATACCTGAAAAACTCACTAGCTTAGCTTAATATAAGAACAAACTAGCTTGTTACAATATGAGGGCAATGATAACCCTACAGTGTCATTGCTCAAGCTTCATGAAGATAGAAGCACAAGTGTAGCTACATGTGTAAGTTTAAGGGGTAATCAGGAGCCGTAATTTGTGAACATGGTAAGAACACAGAATTTAAAATTTAAAGTTGAGTGTCTTTTAGCAAGTCTGCACCATAACACATATATCTGAAGTCTCTTTGTGCCTGCAAAAGCCAACTACAGTAAAACCTCAATAATACGAGCAGCAATTATTCGAGCAACCGGCCTAATTCGAGCAAATTTCAAAGTCCCGGCGAATTTGCTCGTTATTGTACATTAATTTATCCCTCTTATTCGAGTAAAGTTATTACGAGCATCCGGTCTAATATGAGCGCAGTTGTTGGTCCATTCAACAATTTTCAACGGTAATTACTTTACGATAGTTACTTTATCTCGAGGCAATCATCAGAGCAAAATTTCACACTTCTGAAAAATGTCAGACTTAATTTTGTTACGGTCCGTATTTTCACACATGTGATAATCACATTTTAAGACAATAGCGTAATCCCCAACACTTAAACTGATTTCAGTATTTTCAATTTGATACATTAAACACGAAGTAGAAGATATTTAATTGATGAGCGTGATTAAAACAACAATACGTTTCAGAACAAGTTCAATAGGCAACACTTGGGAACTTTAACACATACTAGAATTGGAATTATTAAATGCACCATCGTTGCCTCGAATGTACCGACTCTCACAGACTTTTAATTATTATAAGATAAACCGATGTACATGTAGAATCTTAAATATTACTGCAAGAAAAAATCAAGTAAAAAACTTTTCCTATTCCGTATTTCGTGAAAATCTGCGAATGAAGGCTTACGTACAGTGCAATTTCACGTGTCCGATACTGAATAAGTGAAGAAAATCAAGTCAACGATTGAATCCAATTCTTATCAAACAACCATGAAGAATAAAAAATTTGTCGACTTTGCAAAGTAGAAAATTAAATGTCAATTAAATCAACACTATGCGCTGATTGGCGAATTCATACCGCAGCATGGAACTCTGACGTAACACTACTCCCAACTGTACCGGTAATTTCTTTGCTGTGCGGCGCGTTTGAAGTCAGTCGAAAGACTGCCGTGCCAGGTCTCAACAAATATTTTTAAAAGCACTCGTCCTGCAATATAGACAAAAGAAAACCCCAAAATCTTACTTGTCCTGCTATATAAATAAAGAAGGAAGACATTGTGCAGGACGAGCGGACGATTAGATTCATTGAG
Source organism: Spisula solida (assembly GCA_947247005.1). Taxonomy (NCBI): domain Eukaryota; kingdom Metazoa; phylum Mollusca; class Bivalvia; order Venerida; family Mactridae; genus Spisula; species Spisula solida. The sequence goes on along the minus strand of OX365953.1, from coordinate 12,700,105 downwards.
GCCTGCGTGCTTTGATGTCCCCAAATGTCGCGCACGTTTCAACTCGAAACCACAGGGATATAACTCATTCAGCTAAACATCATGCCCTAAATAAATTATCATAGATAATACAGTGCATGTTTTTTACTCAATGAGTCCCTGTGCTGGAAACTGGATCGACTTTGCATCCGGGTTTTATTTTATCACGTCATCTGATCGATTTGAAGAAATAGGTTTGAAGTTTGAGATGATTTTTGTGCGTGGGTGTTTGTTCACACATTGTAGCATCTATCGTGCGCTATGGGTAATGTTATCTTTTTGCCGATGCAAACTTTTATTACAACCGTTAAATGGAGTTTGATATTTAATGTAAAAGTATTCATTACGACTTTCATATGCAATTTGTTGAATTCGGCAAATGTCCACTCAATTCAAATTGCGTATAGACTTGATAAACAATGACAATATTCGTAGTTCCAACCAATACAGGTATCACAGTTACACTTAGTCATTACAACAATTCATCATAGACTTCGGAAATTTCAAGCACCTGACTTTACTCGAGCATTTAGCTTGTCACGATGGGTCCTCGAGATAACGAAGTTTTACTGTAGTTCATTTTGGACCTTTTAGGGACAGAACAACAATAGGATCTGGCTAGTACTGGAAAGATACAGAGATATTGTTGTGATACAAGTTTTCAGGGGGGTCAACATGGCCAAATCATATGCCATAGACCATTTTGTCAAACAAGAGGCCTTCAGTGACATTGTTTCCACACTTTTAACACAGTCAGTGTAACATGAATTTTAAAATAAAGAGTCAATAGGGTGGTAACTTTTCATAGACGCTGAGTATATGTACGAGGGGTGTCCCAGTAAATTGTTTTTAATTTTCTTTCTTGGCGTCAGATGATCATGATTTTTTGTATTTACCTTTACGTGTTCTATTTGTATAGAAATCAGGGATGGATGGTAAACTGATATGCATGTAACACATGGTGATTGACCAACCCCTTGTGCGAGCATGCGGTGCAACCCATATAACACTTCCTGATTTGGTCAATGTGTGTCTGATAAACTTGTAATTAGTTTAAACAATATTTATTTGTTTATAAACACATACTAAACATTCATTTACACATATCAAGGATTGAGTAGAAAGCTAAGCTTATTCATAAACTAGTTCCTTGTAATTATCCAGCTTTAATTTCATTGTGGCTCATAATTTATCTTTATGCCATCACAGTAAATTTCAAAAGAAATACAATAATTGCGTGAGTAATGCACTTGTTTGAAGAGCCACACTGAAAACAGAAACGAGCGAGAAATGTGACATCAGCAGAGGAAACGCTAGTAGAACAGTAGTACACTTTTTTTTTTTCGTTTTGTTCTGAATGAGGTTGATAAACAGTGCCCACCAAAAATAAGTATACAGTAAATAAGTGTTGCAAATTTAAACTTGGTTAAATTATTCAATATCGGTTTATCAGACGGTCACAATTATACTAGTTTCTGAAACTACAGTTACTAAGTGAGTCAAATTAGAGATAGAAATAAAGATGAAGATTTTCGGAACTAAAAAAATCATGTGATCAAAAAGGCTGAATTTTCCATTTTTTTGTGACAAAGTTACCATTCAAGAGGGACAAAGAAACTTTAGATTTTGCACCGAGGGTACCAATTAATGTATGGTCTTTCCATTTAATAAACAAAAATATGCATTTCCTTCAAATATATTGTTGCTTCACTGTTCTACAAATAGTATTATTACAGGCAAGTAAGTGGGCAAATAACATCTGTATACTTATTTTTGGTGGGCAGTGTATATTTCAAGACAATATAATTATACCACACGGACAAATATAAAGTAATGTGTCTAGAACTGATTTGTAAACGTATGGAAGTTGTAGTGATGCTAAGGACACCAGACCAGTGGGTTGTACATCCACCATATCTACTGTGTCATGCACCTCTAGGGTTTTCATTCTTTTCGCTGTTGAATGCAAATTTTGGATCTGGTGATTTTCAGGTTGAGGGGTGGATGTGTGGGCTATACAACTATTTTATGATGTACGAAAACAGTGACTGGTTCGCAAATGCAATCGGCATGGTTCAATGCCATTGTGTACATAATTGATTACAATGGACAATACTTCAAGAAGGTTAAAACGTTTCACAGTACGACTAACATTGACGTCGCTTGCATACAATGTTAATAGCTATTTTATTTCTTGACACCTTTTCATTATATTCCAAGATATCTGCTAGGAACATATTAATTAGATATCTGTGAAAATTTGAAGCTTATCCTTAAAGATGGCAAGGGATACCAAAATTGGTATCCGGATAGTCGTATCGCTATATGAACGATTATCCAGATGTCCGTATCAAAAATGAACCAAGCATTGAGCGCAGCATGAAATGTAACCTAATTTCGTGACCAGTAACATCGTCGTTGTGTACCACTATCAGACAGACTCATATTGTATGTCTCATAACGAGTAGTCAGCTTTTTTTCCTGGTTTTATCAAATCCTATTAACTGTATTTATACCCGAACTCCGAGCGTTGATCTTGAGAAGTATCTATTTATAAATATCTTACTCGTGTGTTGATGTATGCTATATATGGGTAGGTAACTCCATTTGTATGAAATAATATTTCTACTTTCGTTTTGTCAAACTGCAAGCAGTGATCTCCCTTGCCGCTATGTTGTAGTAGGTCCTATTTGATGTGTGAACGTGCAACGTGAAGCTGATGCATATTAATTATATGTTCGTGTTTTCCTTACATCAGTATAATTATGTAGTACTTACCAAGTACTAACTGATAAAAGGCAAACATGAAGATAACATTAATATGCGTCAATACCCTGTGAAAACACATTGATAATCTTGTTAAAATTTGAGCAATATTTAATTTGAAATGGGCGTGGCAGGACCGGTAGCCAATGATAATCATTGACGCATATTAATTGTGTAACCCTTGCCAAAAATTACTTTCAGATAAACAAACTTCAAAGCTAAACTTGATTATAATTAGGTACCGATGAGAAAAGAATGTTTGTTACATACGGCGTAAAGACAAATACAAGATTCGTAACCCTCTCAAACATCAATGATAACGTTTCGTGAATCCGCGCAATTAGATGAAATTAATTAAAACCGCGTCTTATTTAATTACTAATTGAGCAGACAACTTGTCAACTTGTTAAAATTAGGGACTGTTACTAACATAAAATGATAATAGTCCGGTGAAAATATACCGCAGTGATTATAACACATTAGCAAATCTAACGGAGACCCCGTGTATAGAAAACAAATTCAAACCAACCCCCGCAATATACAAAGTGACAACGATACTGAATTGATTATATTGTTAAAGGTGTTAAAAGATGTTGTCTCTCGTTAAGATACAATTTTTTACAAATGAGATAATGGATATTGGAATACCAATTTGCTATCCGGATACTTGGAACAGAAAACGAATAACCAGTTATTCGTTGCCAACCTTACTTATCCTTTATATACATTTTATGCAATAAGCAAAGTACACGATTTACTGGGACAACCCTCGTATATATTATTTGATTGCTTTTAAGTTTTCTCAATTTGGAATAAATGATTCACACTAATTTAATTGGACTAGCAATTTATAGAATTACAAATAAACTTACTAGCCTTGTGTATCACTGTAAAGAGGGCTACAACAATATCAAACACTTACCTTTAAAGCTAATAAAAGTAGAAATGTTTCTACACTATAAAACCCTCTGTCAACAAAATCACCCATAAACAGGTAATTTGTATCAGGAACATCACCGCCCACTTTAAACAGTTCCTTCAAATCATAAAACTGGCCATGAATATCGCCACATACCTGAAATTTGATGCAATTTACTGTATCAATATATATATATATAAATATACGAGGGATGATCAATATGACAAGTTATTTTCTAAAACTATTTTATGTGGTTAATGCATATATAACTTATAAGAAGGAAACATACAAAATAGTTTTCAAATATATAGAAAAATAAATTGCTTGGAACATACGTCATGTACGTGTAGCCATATATCTTGTATTTCCTAGTAGAAAGTGCGTTTAAACAAACAGACTTCAGTTTGGGCTACGATCAGTCACATAATCATACTTAAGAAATACTACACGTATATGCTACCTGTCAAACTCTACGCATAAGTGAATACTGTGAGAAGTTTGGCGACCAGTATCTTCTACCCCAAAGGCCATCAACATTTAGGACTCACAAAACATCAAAGTGTTAACACATGAAAGGATCTTTTTACTATAGTGTTATAAAGCCAAGTGTATCTACTACAACAGCCTAGGTCTATGTTTTCATTGGTCAACTTGAGTAAGAAGAACAGTTAACACGATCGACAGAGCCAGAACCTTATTTTTATGAAGAGGCAATTAAGTAAATTGTCAATTAGTAATGACTCGGTTGTATTACAAATGTTATGTGGATGCAATATGAACATTGGTTACGTAGTTTATATTGTTAGACTGAAAATTTCATGCAATTATAATGTCACATCACTTGAAAGGTTTGTATTTTAATGAATTGTAATCAATTTCCAAGTGATTTCACTAGAAATATCGTTTGTTCGGAATTGGGACCAGGTCTCGAATTTTGTATGTAATTGCGAACAGTGACAGTTCCTCATAAATGTTACCTTCTTACTTCCTATCATTGTAACAGATGATAATTACACATATCTACATCATTTATTTCTATAGAACCATGCTGGAGCAAAAATATGAATGGTTGTATGACCCTAGCAAAAAAGTGCAAAAAATAAGAAAATTGATAATTTTACTTCATGAAAAGCTAAGACTATAGGTTAAAGTGACATAAACAATAACTAGTACCTGGCTCGACGATCAAATGTAGCCGCACACAAAGAGAAAGGATGTGCGGTCGAAATAATGACGACACATTATCAAAATCTGTTAAATTGAATCATAAGGTGAGAATTTCATATTTTGTTCGGAATTAGAAGCATGTCCAGATTAAAGTTCATTCGCTCTAGAGGGTCACTCAAGAAACATTCCTGTGAAATTAAAATCAGGCCAGTAGTTTCTGAGAAGAAGATTTTAAAAGATTTCTATATAGCCATATAGTGGAAACTAGCTCCGCCCCTGGCGGCCATGTTTTTATAACTATGATATCAATTAAAATTAGGAATTTGGTAGAGGGTCAGCCAAGGAACATTCAAATGGAATAATTTTGAAATCGGGCAAGCAGTTTCTGAGAAAAGGATTTTTGAAGTTTTCTATATAGCCATATAGTGAAAACTAGCTCCGCCCCTGGTGGCCATGTTTTTTTTATTTTTAGTCTTACGGGAGATTTTTCAAATCTGAGCATAAGGAGGAGGTAATAAAAATAAAATTAAAATGCCAAAAAGTGGGCATCGGGAAAAAAAATAAAAATAAAATTATTTTAAAAGGATTTTTTTTTATTTCTTTAAACTTGCATTAATGCCATATGATATGCACTGCTTCCCTAAAGAAACAAGTTATGTCATTTCTGTATCATTTAGATGGTCATTTTATCTGTTTCACAATAATATAAGCAAATAAAACTTCAACAAATTTATGTAATATTTAATTAGAACATATTTAGTAAATTTGTTATGATTAAAAAGGGCGAAGCGAGCGTCATGAAATGTATGCAAAAAGTTTACTTAAAACATAAACTTAACCAAAATATTTTCTCAATCAAAAAAGGGGCAATAACTCATGAAAAAATACAGACTATAGTTATGGGTCTTGCTTTACATGGTCAGATTATGATGGTGAACAAGTGTAGCAAGTTTTAAAGCAATAGCTCCCATAGTTTAGGAGAAAAGTGGACCTAAACACAAAACTTAACCAAGGCATTTTATTTCCCCAAGTCTAAAAAAGGGGCAATAATTCTTGCAAAATGCAGATCAGAGTTATAATCCTTGCTTAACATGCAGGCTCAGTTATTGATGGTGAACAAGTGTTGCAAGTTTCAACGCAATAGCTTTAGTTTATGAGAAAAGTTGACCTATTAAAAAAACAAAACAAGAGGATCATAGATCCTGGGGCGCTCACCTACTAAACATGGCCTTTGAACTTGACCTTAAGTCATCAAGATAAACATATTGACTTTACTTGATGAAGGTTAAAGCAAAACTGAGGCCTCCAGAGTGTTAAAAGGGTTTTGCTATTATTTGACATATTGAGCTAGTTTTTTACCCACATGACCAAACTTAAAACTTGACCTTATGGTCATCAAGATAGACATTTTGACCAAAGTTGATCAAGATTAAAGCAAAAATAAGGCCGCCAGAGTGTTAATAAGGTTTTTCTATTATTTGACCTCTTGATCTAGTTGTTGACCCCGCATGACCCAACTTCTAACTTGACCTAGATTTCATTGAAATACAACTACTGACCAAAAATGTTACCTCTAGAGTGTTAACAATGTTTTGCTATTATTAGACCTTTTGACCTAGTTTTTGACCCAACATGACCCAACTTCGCATTTGGCCTAGATTTCATTAAGATACAACTACTGTCCAAGTTTGGTGAAGATCAAAGCAAATATGTGACCGCCAGAGTGTTAACAAGGTTTTCCTATTATTTGACCTAGTTTTTGACCCCACATGACGCAACTTCAACTTGACCTTAAAGTCACCAAGATAAACATTCTGACTAAACTTCATGAAGATTAAAGCAAAAATGTGACCTCCAGAGTGTTAACAAGGTTTTCCTATTATTTGACCTATTGACCTAGTTTTTGACCCCACATGACCCAACTTCAAACTTGACCTATATGTCATTGAGATACATCTACCAACCAAGTTTGATGAAGAACAGAGCAAAAATGTAGCCTCCAGAGTGTTAACAAGGTTTTCCTATTATTTGACCTTTTGACCTAGTTTTTGACTCCACATGACCCAACTTCGAACTTGACCTTAAGGTCACCAAGATAAACATTTTGACTAAACTTCATATAGTTAAAGCAAAAATGTGACCTCCAGAGTGTTAACAATGTTTTCCTATTATTTGACCTATTGACCTAGTTTTTGACCCCCCATGACCCAACTTCAACCTTGACCTAGATTTCATTGAGATACAACTACTAACCACGTTTGATGAAGATCAAAGCAAAAATGTGGCCTCCAGAGTGTTAACAAGGTTTTCCTATTATTTGACCTATTGACCTAGTTTTTGACCCCACATGACCCATATTAGAACTTGACCTATATTTTATTGAGATACAACAGTTACTACTGACCAAGTTTGATGAAGATCAAGGCAAAATTGAGAGTGCTAGAGTGTTAACGGTGAAAAAGCTAACGGACGGACAGACTGACAGACGGACAAAAAACAATCACAAAAGCTCACCTTGCCACTTTGTGGCAGGTGAGCTAACAAAACTAAGCAACGCCGATGACGATCAAGTGATGACAATTACAAATCTTTTTTTCTTTAAAAATATCCGATCTATGAGCTAAAAATTCAGAAAGAAACACCTGCAAAACTCTATTCCACGCTACGCCCATGCTATTGCATCATCGCAGCCGACTACGCCTTTGAAGTTGTTAGGTCTTAGATGTGTCGCCGCATCAATAGACTGACAGAGATTTTATGTGTTTGATGTCTGCAAGAGTTGTTTTTGATGTATGACCTTCAAAAATGAGCATCTACTGTCTATACTCCTTTGATATTCCTTACAGTTTTATCATGTTTGACCACACAGCCCAACAAATAATCTTACGACGAAAAAATAATGAGTGTTTTCAAAACTTAACTGAAACATATTCCTGACATTTAAACTTTATTCCGGAGTAAGTGACACGTGCGACTGAGATGTGAACAGGTGGCTTAAACTTATTGACACAACATCGTGTAAAAGATGTGTAAGTGTACTCTGTACATGTATGCAACTGGATTACACCGCAGTATGCCTGACATCGCATATTTCGTATTGAAAATATTGTTGGATATTTGATGGATATTAATTCCGTGACGGTGAAGATGTCTTATGTAATTCAAAATTGAACAGCATTAGATCTGTAATTTATTTTTTCTGAGAGGATATCTCTCAGAAAAAATAAATTACAGATCTAATGCTGTTCTGCGGAAAAAAAATTAAAATGACAATTTCTAATTTTATTTTTATTTGGGTTTAGGAGAATTTTGATACGTACGGCGCTCCCGTAAGACAAAAGATAAAAACACTGGCCCAATCAACATTAAAATTAGGGATTGGGTAGATGGTCAGCTAAGGAAAATTTCATGTGGAATTATATTCAAATTAAGCAAGCAGTTTCTGAGAAGAAGATTTCTATATAGCCATATAGTGGAAATTAGCCCCGCCCCTGGTGGCCATTTTTTTAAGCAATCCAAGTTACAATTAGAAATTTGGTAGAGGGTCAGCCAAGGAATATTCATATAGAATTATATTCAAATCAGGCAAGCAGTTTCGGAGAAGATTTTTCAAGTTTTCTATATAGCCATATAGTGGCGGTTATGTTTTTTAAGTAATCAATGTTAAAATTAGGAATTTGGTAGAGGGCCACCAAAGGAACATTTCTGTCAAATTATATGGAAATCAGGCCAACAGTTTCTGAGAAGAAGATATTGCAAAGTTTTCTATATATAGTCATATAGTGGAAATTATTCCTGCCCCTGGCGGCCATGATTTTAGGGAATTCAGTCATTCCGAAATTCGCCTGTCTGGCGGACATGTCCGGAAGATTTTGATATGGTCTGCCGTTTTTCAATACGGAACCAGTCCAACTGACTGGCCTTTATCCACAAAAAAGGCGTCGTTAAACAACAAAGACGATGAGTAAGCAAACAAGAGGGCCCAAAGGGCCCTAGGTCGCTCACCTGTTATAAATAGCAGTACATGCAAGACCTGTGATTTGACCTAGTGACCTAGTTCTTGGCCCAATATGATGCAATATCACACTTGACCTAGATTTTGTTGAGATGATCACTCTGACCAAGTTTCATAAGGATTAGGCTACAATTGTGACCTCTAGTGACTATACAAGGTTTTTCTATGATTTCACCTTGTGACCTATGATTTGACCTTGTGACCTAGTTTTTGACCCTGGATGACCCAATATCGAACTTGACCTAGATTTTGTTGAGATGATCATTGTGACCAAGTTTCATAAAGATTAGGTCAAAATTGTGACCTCTAGTGACTACACATGGTATTTTTATGATTTGACCTTGTGACCTAGTGTTTGACCCCGGATGACCCAATATCGAACTTGACCTAGATTATGTTGAGGTGATCATTGTGGCCAAGTTTCATTAATATTAAGTCAAAATTGTGACCTCTAGTGTCTACACAAGGTTTTTCTATGATTTGACCTTGTGACCTAGTTTTTCACCCCGGATGACCCAACATCAAACTTGACCTAGATTTTGTTGAGATGATCATTGTGACCAAGTTTCATAAATATTAAGTCAAAATTCTGACCTCTAGTGTCTACACAAGGTTTTTCTATGATTTGACCTTGTGACCTAGTTTTTGACCCCGGATGACCCAACATCGAACCTGACCTAGATTTTGTTGAGATGATCATTGTGACCATGTTTCATAAAGATTAAGTCAAAATTGTGACCTCTAGTGTCTACACAAGGAAATCTTTGACGGACGGACGAACGACGGACGAAGAGTGATCACAAAAGCTCACTCTGTCACTTTGTGACAGGTGAGCTAAAAATGGTGTTATTCAATCAAATTTAAACACCAGGAACATTCTGCAAGCCTAATTACTCACCATGAGCTCAGATGAGTGAACTATGAGAACGATTTTAACTCAGACAAATTAGCTTTAAGCATAATTTAATAGCAAGCTGACTATTGGCCAGTATTTAACACGAGCTATCTATATACATGTATACACATTCATCTCTTTACTTCATGCACCAGACATATAAATTATAATTTATACTGATAAGAGATGAGCTAGAATATGTATACATCTATGTGCAGCTTTTTGGAACAAAAATCCGTAATTTCCCTTGAAACAAGAGCTGGCAACGAAAAGCACGCTCAACTATTTGCAGTGCCATGCTAGGAAAGTAAAATAATTATATATTATATTCAACACAAAATGCTTCATAGCAGAAGCATCACCCTTTCCTGTGTAGAGGTTGGCACATTTATGTCAACAAGAGGGCCCAAAGGGCCCTAGGTCGCTCACCTGTCGAACTTGACCTAGATTTTGTTGAGATGGTCATTGTGACTAAGTTTTATACAGATTAGGCCAATATTGTGACCTCTAGTGACTACACAAGGTTTTTGTATGATTGACCTAATGACCTACTTTTTTACCACAGATGACCCAATATCGAACTTGACCTAGATTTTGTTGAGATGATCATTGTGACCAAGTTTCTTAAAGATCAAGCCAAAACTATGACCTCTAGTGACTACACAAGGTTTTTCTATTATTTGACCTTGTGACCTAGTTTTTTACCCCGGATCACCCAATATCAAACTTGATCTAGATTTTGTTGAGATGATCATTGTGACCGAGTTTCATAAAGATTAGACCAAAATTGTGACCTCTAGTGACTATGCAAGGTTTTTCTATGATTTGACAATGTGACCTAGTTTTTGACCCAAGATGACCCAATATCGAACTTGACCTAGATTTTGTTGTTATGATCATTGTAAACAAGTTTCGTAACGATCAGGTCAAAACTGTGACCTCTAGTGACTACGCAAGGTTTTTCTATGATTTGACCTTGTGACCTAGTTTTTGACCCCAGATGACCCAATATCGAACTTGACTTAGATTTTGTTGTGTTGATCATTGTGACTAAGTTTCGTAAAGATTATGCTAAAACTGTGACCTCTAGTGACTACACAAGGTTTTTCTATGATTTGACCATGTGACCTAGTTTTTGACCCCGGATAACCCAATATCGAACTTGACCTAGATTTTGTTGAGATGATCATTGTGACCAAGTTTCATAAAGATTCATTCAAAAATGTGACCTCTAGTGACTACACAAGGTTTTTCTATGATTTGACCTTGTGACCTAGTTTTTGACCCCGGATGACCCAATATCGAACTTGACCTAGATTTTGTTAGGATGATCATTGTGACCAAGTTTCATAAATATTAAGTCAAAATTGTGACCTCTAGTGACTACACAAGGTTTTTCTATAATTTGACCTAGTGACCTAGTTTTTGACCCCAGATGACCCAATATCGAACTTGGCCTAGATTTTGTTGAGATGATCATTGTGACCAAGTTTCATAGGGATTAGGCTAAAATTGTGACCTCTAGTGTCTACACAAGCCAATTGATGACGGACGGACGGACGGACGACGGACGAAGAGTGATCACAAAAGCTCACTCTGTCACTTTGTGACAGGTGAGCTAATAAAAGGATTAATTTAACTGCAGCCATCTGCAGAGAGTAAAAAGAAACAGGAAAACCCATAATTTCCATGAAAAATGGATGATACGAGGGTCATTCAATAAATTCGTAGACTGACACAGAGAAAAACTAACTACATCACGTTAAATAACAGCCTTTCAGACACAAGTTCTGAAAATATTGCGTGAAACAATGTAGTTTTAAAGAAACTATGGCAAAAATAAAACTATCTCCATACCGGTACCACCACACACCGCAATTTATGATCTGATGTCAGCACGTTATTGACGTTTCCCTGATTCTCAAATGGTAGCCCGAAATGAAATTATGTTATTAACATAGAAATAAACATAAACATTCAAATTGTATATGATTTAAGATATCTTCCTCAATATTTTATATAGCCTAAGTTAAGGATTAAGCCTTGGCATAATAGTTGTATATTAACATGAAACACATTTCGACGGACGTTGCGTGAAACGTCACTACGTTTGTCTATCTTCACATCCATGTATCGTTTCAAATATCATGCTGCTCTTCAAAAATTTGTTTTTGCCACTTAAAGACAAGACCACTACATGCTGTATGTTCTCCTTTCGCTCTCTGTAGCAGCTCTTGTGTGTCTGCTGTGTTTTTCCAAGCCCCACGCACAATTCAATAGTCGTATGAATTTCCTTGCGTAAAGAAATAGACATTTTGACGTTATCGAAAACGCGACTCGCCTTGATAAAACAGTTTTTAATTCACACTCTGACATCCAAATAACTTAATTATTTCCTGAAATCCCATGATAATTATATTTTGTAATAATCTGGCAGAAACATTGGAATGTACATTAACTTAATCGGAATTTATAACTAGTTGAACAAATGAAAAAGGTACGTTACGTCGGTCGGGGGTGGTAGCGTGTTACAATGGCAATAGAATGGCTGATAACATGCTACTGGTTTGCATTATTGAAGATAAATTTGTATTGAGTCTTTTCTATTGACTGTTGGTAATATGTAACTGTTAAAACACAATAATAATCAAATGAGAACGATTGTCTACGAATATATTGAATGACCCTCGTATATCATACCAGGATATTTTAATTGGAAAAAAATTGTTAAAACATTTACTTTGAGTTCTGCAGTTGTGCTTTTGGTCCGGCAGTTTGTAAGACCTTGTCGGACCAAAATTAATGTCAGACCATTTTTGCCAACTTTCGGAATGTCTGGGAATCAACATGAAATTTAGGAATTTGGGAGAGGGTCACCAAATAAACATATCAGTGAAATTCTTTTGAAATCAGGCCAGTAATTTCTGAGAAGATTTTTAAAGTAGTTAGTAAGAAAATCAGCCCGCCCCCTGACGGCCATGTTTTTAAACGAATCATAATGAAAACTAGAATTATCACTGTCGTGAACAGGGCCCCATGGTAGCATGTCGTAAGAGGGGGAGGGGAGGAGTGTAGAAGTATAGTGGGGTTGCATAATTATCAGCGCTATAAGTTTCTGTACTCCGACACAATAACAAAGTCATATCTCAAACTTTCATTTGTTGATGCCTGAAATAACGTAATTCACTCCCTTCTAAAATTCAATTTAAGTTGTTTGACAAGCGCAGGTTTAATTTCCTACATAGAAACCATGATGAACTTTGACTTTTATAAAGTTTGGAAATATCTTTGACAGACTAAAATTGCACACTGAATTCATGAAATCATGACATTGGTTTCATTGACATTGCCCTGTTCCTGATCGGCCAATATTGTTTGCAAGATGGAAATACACAAAACAGAACTACATTAATCTGTTTGTTTTGTGTGCAAGTGTTAGGGGAATCAGTCAAAAATTATTAAAGTTTTAAAGAGTTGTCGCCCTTTGCTAAAAATGTGTATATTGTTTTTGCTCCACATACATGTACTTATTGTCGTAGTCAATAGAAGTAAGTATAGCAAGTTTCATTTGAATATCTTGAACCATTTTTTAACTTTGACCAATGTTATAGTTTTTGAAGCTGAAAAGGGGCATAAGTCAAAATTTATCAAAGCTAGAGTTGTTGCCCTTTGCTAAAGATAAGCGTATTATCACTGGCAATAATTATAGCAAGTTTCATTGAATATCTACTATCGTTGTGAAGTTACTAAGAAAAAATATGAAAAATGAGTAAATTTGAATTTAACAAAGGGCCATAATTCTTCCAATATTGTAGCTAGAGTAATGTAACTTGTCATAAAATAGTGTTTTGTTGTTGTGAGCTTATGTTTAAAACCTCAAGTTGATATCTTCAATGGTTTTCAAGTTATCAAGAAAAAAAGCTGAAAATTGATGAAAATTTGAATTTTACAAAAGGCCATAACTCTTCCAATATTGTAGCGAGAGTTATATAACTTGCCATAAAATAGCGTACTGTTGTTGTGAGCTTATGTTTGAAGTTTGAAGTCAATACCTATAATGGTTTTCAAGTTATTAAGAAAAAACTTGAAAAATGTGGTGACGGACGGACGGCAGGGCGATTACTATAGGGCATGCAAAAAAATTTTTGCGGGGCCATAATTAGGAATCAGAAAGAAGACCATCCAAGCATCATTCTAGTGAAGTTTCATTAAAATTGGCCAAGTAGTTTATAAGGAGAAGATGTTTGAATGAATTGTTTACGACGGACAGGGGCAAGGAGCTTGCTATCCCTGATCGTTTATAATAAATAGATTACGAAATAATACATACTGTGACTGGAGAATCCACTCTTTGTACATTGCTTTCTTCCACAAGTATTTCTCTTGCTTTTGCACAGAGAGCTTTTACTTCACTTTCCTTGATGATTTTACATTGTCGTAATTGTTCTATTTGTCTGGAAAGAAAATATATCATTGTATCTGGTATTTTTCATATACCTTAACTTAGTTTATATAAATTATATATATAGGTTGATTAATTTATGAATCATGCTCTACAACTTATTTCAATCATCTGATTCCGGACACCTCACGTCAGACTGTATCATCTGGTACCAGACACCTCACGTCAGACTGCATCATCTGGTACCAGACACCTCACGTCAGACTGTATCACCTGGTACCGGACACCTCACGTCAGACTATATCATCTGGTACCGGACACCTCACGTCAGACTGTATCATCTGGTACCAGACACCTCACGTCAGACTGCATCATCTGGTACCAGACACCTCACACCAGACTATATCATTTGGTACCGAACACCTCACGTCAGACTATATCATCTGGTACCGGACACCTCACGTCAGACTGTATCATCTGGTACCAGACACCTCACGTCAGACTGTATCATCTGGTACCAGACACCTCACGTCAGACTATATCATCTGGTACCGGACACCTCACGTCAGACTGCATCATCTGGTACCAGACACCTCACGTCAGACTGCATCATCTGGTATCAGACACCTCACACCAGACTATATGATCTGGTTCCGGACACCTCACACCAGACTGTATCATCTGGTTCCAGACACCTCACGTCAGACTGTATCATCTGGTTCCGGACACCTCACCTCAGACTATATCATCTGGTACCGGACACCTCACCTCAGGCTGTATCATCTGGTTCCGGACACCTTACTTCAATACTGTATCATCTAGTTCCGGACACCTCACCTCAGACTGTATCATCTGGTACCAGACACCTCACGTCAATACTATATCATCTGGTACCAGACACCTAACGTCAGACTGTATCATCTGGTACCAGACACCTCACGTCAGACTGTATCATCTGGTACCAGACACCTCAGTTCAGACTGTATCATCTGGTTCCAGACACCTCACGTCAGACTGCATCATCTGGTACCAGACACCTCACACCAGACTATATCATTTGGTACCAGGCTCCTCACACCAGACTGTATCATCTGGTTCCGGACACCTTCCACCAGACTGTATCATCTGGTTCCAGACACCTCACCTCAGACTGTATCATCTGGTTCCAGACTCCTCACACCAGACTGTATCATCTGGTTCCGGACACCTTCCACCAGATTGTATCATCTGGTTCCAGACACCTCACCTCAGACTGTATCATCTGGTACCGGACACCTCACGTTAGACTGTATCATCTGGTTCCGGACACCTCACCTCAGACTATATCATCTGGTACCGGACACCTCACCTCAGGCTGTCTCATCTGGTTCCGGACACCTTACTTCAATACTGTATCATCTGGTTCCAGACACCTCACCTCAGACTGTATCATCTGGTTCCGGACACCTCACCTCAGACTGTATCATCTGGTTCTGGACACCTCACCTCAGACGGTATCATCTGATTCTGGACACCTCACCTCAGACTGTATCATCTGGTTCCAGACTCCTCACACCAGACTGTATCATTTGGTTCCGGACACCTCAGATTAGACTGTATCATCTGGTTCCGGACCCCTCACCTCAGGCTGTATCATCTGGTTCCGAACACCTCACCTCAGGCTGTATCATCTGGTTCCAGACTCCTCACACCAGACTGTATCATCTGGTTCCAGACACCTCACACCAGACTGTATCATCTGGTTCCGGACACCTCACCTCAGACTGTATCATCTTGTTCCGGACACCTCACACGAGACTGTATCATCTGGTTCCGGACACCTCACCTCAGACTGTATCATCTGGTTCCGGACATCTCACAACTGACTGTATCTGGTCTGGGATCAATCCGCGTGATAGCGAAAATATGTTCTCTTATCTTTGATGAGCAAAATTTTTCTTAGAAGATACATGACCTCCCTTTTTTATTCAGGACTCGACACTAACACTGGTTCGCTGGCCTGAGACCAGTAAAAATCCAGGACCAGTGAAAATTCTGGAGGACCAGTAACTGTCCTATTTACAAATTGGGCTCTTTTGCCCAGTTGGACCAGTGGCCAAAATAGTTAGTGTCTAGGCCTGTTATTGTATCATTTTGAAGATTAAATATACTTCTTTAAGAGGGTATATGTGTGCCATCGTCACTTTATATTGAACTAAAGAACAAATCTACTAGGTGGTTCCTAACCTTCAACAAAATGATTAACATTAAAAATTTGTGCAAGCATTGATGAGATCACTGATTGATTTGAAGAATTATGTATCACATACATTCTATTTCATGTATTGATAACATAGATACCATTAAATTAACAGATACATTATACAAAACATTTGAACAATATACCTGTCCAGATCACTGACGTCGGCCATGTCTTCTGTTTTATCTGAAAGAGAAATTTACAAACAATTATTTCACTAACTATGATAACCGCAACTTTAAGACTGGCATTCACAAGTCATGCAATTGTTAAATATATAATAACAGCTCTAGCTTAAACTTTGACCTTGAATGGTGACCATGACCTTGTGTTGGTACAGTTGGAACGTGCGTTTTGCACGTCGTCTTCATTAGTTACACATTTGCTTTAAGTTTCATGCAATTTGATCCAGGTGTTAAAAAGTTATGATGACACACAGCCAAAAGACACCCGCTTTTCCTCCAAATTGTGAACAGCGTAATCTAAGCGGTCAAGTTTTCCGATGCAAAGCGCGGGATGAAAATTTTGTAAACAAGAGGTGAGTGCTGTGGTTTATTTTGTTTTTCTATTTAAACTTGTCCATCATATCAAAAATTGGGGAATGCTTAACCACGCTGATATGTTCGATCTAAAAGTTTCTGTTAATTAGGTGATTCCTTGGTGCCCTAGAACTTTTGTAAGTTTCTCCAATCGGTGCAAAAATCAACACGATGACTCCTTATTTTTTATATCCACTACATTTGAGTAAATATACAATGCCTATAACTAAACTAAGGACTGTTAGGTATAATTTCATTCAATTGTGTACTTGGTTAGGTAAAATAAACAAGTTTTGGTCAAAAGTGTTGATGTGAAGAAGCGTGAGTGTAGGAGAACAAGCGAACGATAAGAGGTGCAGCAGAGATTAATAAAATATTATTTAATTGAATAAAACATGGGCAGGAGTTCGGATGCGGAAAAATTAAATCACGAGTGCGTTCGGATGCGGAAAAATTAAATCACGAGTGCGCACTCGTGATTTAATTTTTCCGCATCCGAACGAGTGCCTGTGTTTTATTCACCGACAAAATACAAAAACAGAGTTTTTATTTCGATTCTAAATACGATAATATACCGCACTATTTAACTGCGCGCATTCAATTTTCACCCATTTGACATTTAACATAATTCCACGCTGAAATTGAGTGGCTTATCAGCTGGTACAATTACCTCCCTCGTTAATGAAAACGACCATCGTAATTTTCTGAAGGAAATAACACATTTTAAACATTGAAACAATTTTAATAACACGAGTATAGGGTAGCTATTTAATGAAATGAAAAATATAAATGAATTGATTATCAGAAGTTTTTATGAAACTTAGTTTTGAGATTATATTGGAGTTTCTAAAAGTAGATACGTCATAGCTGTAACACTGGATACCCGTGCATCTTGCCATGTCATCGCGTTTCGTTGAAGATTTACTATAAATTTTACGTTCATTCATTCATAATTATGTCACATGATACGGGGCATAAATAGTAACAGCCAATTTGATAAATGTTTTATGGGGGTAATAATACATGGCCAGGTCTGCTCTATATTTAATGGATTAATCCGCAGATCGTGTTAGAATTGGGAATTTAGAACTTTTATTTTGAATTTAACTTTTAAGATCAGTAATATCTACTTGGGAACATGTGAAGTTGTTTTCAATTGCTTAATTTATTTAAATATTACATGCATATACCTGCATTTGTGACATTTGAAGGTATTGTCAATACTAGGGCAAAATGCCATCCGAGCTCAAAACTAAGGGTGACATTCTGGTTCGAGGATTACATATATATAAACATTAATGTCATGCACGGTGACGAATAATATTCATATATGACTCATTCAAGTCATTGCGCACTAATAGCAAGATGGAAAGAATTTCTTTCCATTCCTTTCCATTCCAATTCTACGATTACGCCGATCTTACTACGTTCTAACACGATTCGTTATAGCCACAATCCGGCTACGCTTGTTTTGAACATGTTCAAAATAAGCGTAGTAAGATCGGGGAGCTTACCTACGGTATGGGGCTATTTCGTAACCAGGCTTATTCGTAACAGTACATTTTCGGCTATTTCGTAACCATATTTCGGCTGATTCGTAACCGACCTCAAAAAAGCTCGAAATACAATTTGCTATACCTTCCGTAAATATTAACGAAATTATAAATACATTTTGAATATCAAACTATTTTAACACCTTTAAAACACATTTCTACGATGATATAAGCCATGCATATAATTTACTTATATGAATAAAAGCAATAAATCGGCGGTTACAAGTTCGCCGATACTATTTTCGTTATGATAAAGCCTGGTTACCAATTGACCTGTATACCGTCCCTACTGTATGCGGCTATTACGTAACCAGGCTTATTCGTAACTGTCCATTTTCGGCTATTTCGTAACCTTTCGTAACCATATTTCGACTGATATGTAACTGACCCAAAAATACAATTTGCTATTCATTCCGTAAATATTAACGAAACTATAAATACATTTTGAATATCAAACTATTTTAACACCTTAAAAACACATTTCTACGATGATATAAGCTGTATATAATTTATGATAATACTTTAATACCTGAATAAAAGAAATAAATCGGTGGTTACAAATTCGCCAATACTATTTTGGTTACGAATACGATTATCCTGTTGTTCCCTATTATCGGACATCTAAGCACAAAAATGATTTTAAATGCGTTTTAAAAAACTTTTTGAATTATTTGAATTAGAGGTAAATATGACTTAACCACTTAATAACGGTGACTTAAGCAAAGCATGAAGTCAACAAAAACACACAAAAATTAATGTGTATGGTCAATTTTTAGCATCATATCATGTGACCTCAATAATCCGAATTCAAGAGCACTTTCTCGTATTACCGTTTTTTATCCGTATTGTGCATCGACTGGTACTCTTACAAACTTAATATGAGGCCCAATTTGTTGTTTTGTCCTTCAGCCACACGTGTAAATTCTCATTTGTGGTTGAAAACCAGTAAAAAAAAGTTTGAGCAAGAATTATATGGGTTGTTTCCCTTTTTTTGAAATGTTCGCCATTTTTTTATGTTTTTTCGAAATTTGTCGTTATTTGCCCAAATCTTATGAATTTTTTAGTGGAAATCAACTAATATCTGTTAAAACTATCAAAATCAGAGCTACAGATAAGCTGCGTATTGGGGTAATTACCAAATTAATTTTCTTAAAAACCCAATTGATTTTGAGAGGAGGGAGTAAGAAAAAGCAAAGACAATTAGAAACACCCAAATAGAAAATGGTGTTTTAGTGAAAAACAGTACATAAAAGCTTATTTACCCTTTGAGTTTTATTAAATACCCAATTAAAAACTCAGGGGTAAAATGTACCCAATTGACTAAAACCTCATCTGTAGCTCTGAAAATAATTCAAAATTATAACTCAGAAACGAAGTTTTGATGGTTGCCGGAAATACAAGAAAGCACAAAGATACGAGAATCAGGGATAAGCCTGGTTACTAGTCAAACCATTTCGACGCAATCTATACAGGGATGCCCGCATAAGCGTCGAATCTTTAAGTGCCCAAAATCCAGTTCATTTTAAATTTTCATGAAATTTGCATTTAACGGCAAATTCTGGCATTTTTTGGCTCTGTACATGTTCTATACAGTAAAAAACCGCAAAACTCGTCGAATACCTGGTAAAATTGGCCGTTATAATCAGAAAAAAATAAATAAACCAGCGCGCACCGTGTCCGTAAATCTCACGTAAACAGTTCAAGTTTAAAGACCGTTATCCGTACTGACCGGATTCGACCGCAACATTATTCGAATTGTTAAAACGAGCCTAAAAAGCTATCACTCATTGTGTTTTTTGTTTGTTTGTCGTTTTCTAACAAAATCATCTTAATTCCACTACAAATGTTCGTTAATTTTCTGTGTTTTAGCTTTAATCGAGCTCATTTTAAGGTTCGACTCGATTAATTTTTTTACTGTGTCCGTTTGTTAGAAAACGAGCACGCCAATTTCTGAGTATTCTGATTGGTCGATAAGCGAATGACGTTTGACGCAAACAATAACAATAAGAACGATGGCTGAAATTGAGGTCATAATTGCGATATAGTCGTGTTTAAGTTGTCGGATGGACACGTTGCTGTGCATTTTTTAAAATGTTATCGGTGTCTATCGCGAGATAAAGGTTCATTCTTCGTATACATGCTATATATTTCATAGTGGTTTGACGTTTTCATGTATTTTTTAAGAGCTGAAAGTGCGCTAAAAAAATGTGCGCAATCTCCGACCCTGTTTTGGTCTAGTTAGTGTCTGTCTGTAGTGGCTGGACCGTCAGAATTTTAAGCAGCCACTTGCAGACAGCTTATCTGTCTAGCCTGGTTACGTAATGACCTGTATTCCTTCCCTACACACACTCTTCGAAATTAGCTTTTCAATTGTACTAGCCAGTCGGGCGGGTTACTTGCAGAACAAGACTGCGTTCAATAAACGCTTATGCCCCCTGTGGAAGCCTTGTCCATAAATAAGTCTAAGTCCAAAATTAGGTCAAGGTGAAGGTCAAAATGGGGTTAGGTGATACTGGCGTGTGGAGAGTGTTCATACACAACATCCATGCAAGTATGAAAGCTTTGTAGCAAGCCATATTAATGCTAGAAGAAACGGTCAATTTGGGTTAACCAGGACGGACGGACGGTAGGTGAATCACTATATGCCTCCCAATCTATCGATACGGGGGCATAAAAACACCCGCCCAAATTTAAAAGTACCCGCCCGACAATTTTCTACAAAATGGGCTCATACATCAATAAACTAGCAAAAAGTTCAAAACTATTGATTCTGTTATTTTTTATATTACTTTAGCATAATAATCAGTGAGTCTCTGAGCTGTAGAACGAAATTAACTTTGACACAACAGTCTCAGAAAATTCACAATTTTCTCATACCGTTTTTTGGTCTCTATCTTTCTTAGCTGTTGTTCGCCCTCCGTCATTTTGCGTTTGATCGCCTTACCCGGCGCCCTCGATGTATTTCAGAGGCCACGACATTTTACTTTAGTATTTGATTACTTTTTACCGGAAAAGGAAATAAATATTTACGAATAGAAAGTATTTTTAAACGGAAAGTCGGTCGAATCGACGGAAATGTGGTTACGAAAACAAGCGTCTGGCGGAGGGCGCCCTCTGGTGGAAACTATTTTTAGACGATACGCCATATAGCTGGTGATGTTGTTTAGGCTATTTTTAGCTTCGTAAACAGATTCCTGATTTCCGACAAAGATAATGATTTTTCGTGAGTGTAAATAATTATGTATTTTTAAACGTTTTAGGAAAATTGCATTGGGATTTTTTTACTCGCCAAGTCGGGAGACGTTAATGGAGAATGTTACACGCCCGAATCAAAATTTACCCGCCATGGCGATCGGGCGAGTCCTAATTTCGAAGACTGTAGAGAAACGAGGCCCCAGTGTGAACGCCCTATAAGAAGCACAGATATACGAGACAGCAGGATTAGGATACAAAATAATTAGGCAGTGGCTAGCCGTCCGGCGCCGGACGACTAGACAGCGAAATTAGTCGTCCGTCATCGGACGACTAGCAAACGATACGTGCATTGGCTAGGTAACTGTCATTCTATTTATATGCATTAGGCATCGAGAATTTCAGTTATTTTCTTGTGATAAGTATCACATATGTTTCTAACTACAAATTCAGCAAGAAAAATAAGTGCATTTATCTGCATCCATTTTGTGACCGGCCACAATCTCCGTATATTGTCCGCCATATTGGAAAACAAAGTATGCACGTTAATTTGCCGAGGTAACATAAACAAAGCTAATATGGCAATTAATTATTTTTCATTCGCAGTTTTAATGGCACATATATATATACAAAACAATACAATTTTTTTTTTTAATTTTAAATGTCCTTCTTTCCTATGATTTCGGGAATTCCTATGGTTTCGGGAACAGCCTTGTGACATAGTTCCACTAAATGAACGGGTCCAAAATTTATGACACTGATTGAAAAAGTTAAAAAATCAATTTAATGTCAATTTTTTGTGCATATGCCTCTTCAAAACACATTTTAATGTAAAATTGATTAAATACCCCAAAAATCCAACTTGACTGAAAGTTGATGAAACTTGGGTCTATAATTTTGTTATTTACGTGCATCAGAATGCATCAGCTTCCACCATTTTCTACACACATGATAGTGATGGAATACCGCTGTGAACCAATAGAAACAGGGTTACCTAGATTGCTATTTATAGACCAGCCAATCAGAATTCCCGAAACAATAGGAAACATGTTACCTCATCATAGAGGTGAAGGCCACTTACTGACTTAGTAAAATGGCTGCTACTTGGAATTTACGATGATTACTATTTATGTATTGCATTAAATATGTGAAGGAGGGATCGGGTGACTGTTTCATCATAAAAAGACATTTTATTGTCAGCAATTAACTGGACATGCCTTAAAAATAAGCCTTACGTTCCCGAAACTACAGGAAAGCAGGCTACTATTTACAATCAGGGAGTTTAGAATAGGACCTAGCTACCATGATGCGATTCATAAACGGCAGCCTTGTTTTCACGCTATTATAACCAGTGACATTCCAAACTGTCAATTACCTAACACAGCAATTTCATTTTTTCAACATGAAGTGAAGTCATATACTTTCCCCATCCTCATAATACTGTAATTGCAACACGCTATGTTCCATTGCTGTGACTTCTATTTCTAATGCCGGACAACTAATTTCGCTGTCTAGTCGTCCGGTGCCGGACGGCTAGCCACTGCCAAATAATAAAGTTTAACCGAGACCAATGGACACAAAACATTTCAAGATATAATAAGTAATATGTTATCATTATTATACTATGCTAAATTAATAAGAAATCAGAAAACTAAGAGCTGTCAAAAACCATGATATCCCTAGTATCATAGTATGATAGTCCCATAAATAAGACTCTACGTACGTTCCACAGTACTATAGAGTGTCATAGTATTGAACTTAGCTGTCTTTAGCAAAATTTGATTTTCGAATTGAACGACTTATTCGGGATTAAACAGTTGAATCGACCGCAGTAAAGCATATTTTAATCATAAAGTACAAACACAGCGTTAAACACACCTTTACAAAACCACTATTAGATGAAATGTTTGTCTGACATCTGTCGCGATTCACTTCCGTTTTAAAAACGAAAGTTACCTACAGTTGACAAATTCGTCATAGACGAAATAATTATTCGGTACGGAGTAGTCGTTCTTGACCGACTATAATGTAGTCCTATTTTTAGTCCGGATACCGGGTTTTAGCTATTGCCACTTTTCGTCCAATCAAAATTCGTACAAATGTCAAAACAACAACTTTCGAAATTTACATCGGCTCTGTTCGACGGCTTCAATGGCGTAAATAAGGACATTTCAGTAAATTTGGAAGTGAAATGAAACAGGAATAATTTATGTATCAATGAGGTTAGTGTTCTTGCAATCATTCGTTTTCAATGATAGAAAAGGCATTAATGAAGCCATAGGTGGTTTGCCTTTACTTTGTATTGCTTTTTAGTGCTCATAAGGCCAAAAAAAAAAATTGTGTGTTTCGGGTAACCCGACCCTACCTAGCCGAAAGGCGCCGACCCTAACGATTTTTTAACGTTCCCACAACGATAATTTTATGCTTTGGTCCGGCAAAATTTGACTGAATGTCGGACGGTTGGTCCGACGGAGATTTTAAGTCTGGACGACGATATTCCCACATTGTAGTTGAAGATTATTGTAAAGAATGTAACACGAATGTATTTTCGTAAATCCTCGTCGAGATTCAATAAGATATCCCTCCGAAATCGTCAAAAATGTAAAATAATTCAGCGAAATGAAGGTCGCGAAAACTGATTATTTTTTGGATGCGGATAAAACCCGTAGTACACGGTACGGATTCCGGAATGTTCGCGATTTTTTTTCTGAATATATTTTTATTTTGACGATTTCCGAGGGGGCTTTTTAACACGAAAAAACGTGATTTAGTTTAAAGATGTTTGATATTAAATGGTAAAATGAAAATAAAATTTCTCTTGACAGAAAGTCCTGTCTGATATATGCTCATTGAATGGGCTGAATGAGCCCATTGTGAAAAGGCAAACTATATAATTAGGCCTATTTGAAAACACTTGTTAACTGTGTGTTAAAGCTAACAATGCATAAAATTTCTAAATAATTTACCACTGAATAATTTAAGAAGAACATGCATTATCTATACATCTCTCTTCATTTTTTCGGACTGACAAATGTTCGTTCGGACTGACAATTTATTTGTTTCTGTCAGTCTGAATGACTGACAGGTTTTTAAAGTTTTCGCGAAGCCTGATATGGTCCATTGAAAATCGGGTAGGCTTCGTATGGAACATGGCGTCTATTGTGCAGATCATTCGTCCCAAATGCCAACATGCGACCGCATTACGAACCTTCCGCGTTCTATCGGATGAAGTCACTTTTTCTAAAGTCGCTTTAAGTTTCTTCATTCTGAAGATTTTCATTCATAAACTCTATCCAACATAAATGTTTGTGTCAAAATATGTTTTCAGATGTTTCTAATACTATAAAGTACATTACTTTTGTCATCTGCAATTTGTGTCAACTTTCTTTAGGATCATACATGTATATGTTGGTTTGTCAACCCTTATGTTTTCTTGTCTGGTTGGAGCAAAATCATCAGAGTAGCATGTAACCATTTTTATAGATACTTTTAGATTATTTGCATCATATTTACAGTAGAACCTCATTTGTTCAAACTCTTCAGTACTGAAAATGATTTGTAGATAAGAAAGTACATATGCGCCTGGTCACAAGAAAGTGTATTCTGACCTCCCCTTTCCGTGCCAATGAAGGCCTAACAGTAAAATTAAGACATAGCTATAATACTGAAATGAAATAGCTCTTTCGTTGCTATGAAGTAAATAGTTTGGACCCTGGTCTGGCTATGTGAAACTCATTTTGGTCGACTGGACCCATACTGGTTGCATAATACTGAAGATGTCATAAAGGCATATTTTCTTCTGACATGACATAGCTCATATATATTTTCATTTGTTGATATAAACTAGACTAGTGATAAAAATACTTTGTAAAAGACAGAAAGTCTGTATAAGTCTGACATTACTATTATAAAATGCAAAACCAGCATTAAATACTGAACATATTTAGTATATTCATGTTTGTGTTTCTTTAATACGCTCTAATCTGAGCACAGTGTGCTGTTGCGTTTTTTTGACAGCATCCTGTCCGTCAATATTATGTCAACTAAACAGACCTGCAGTACTAAATTTCCAGAACAAATTCGAACAAAACCCTTGTACAGTTGAATGTATTTGTAAGTCAAAATATCAAATGTGCTTTCAGTCAGAATAACAGTCATCTAGAATGATCTGAAATCAAATATGAAGCTAGATATACATATAATTTACACAGATATATCATCTTAAGCCACCACAAATTCATGACTGGTTTCCCGGCAGGCAAAAAAAAAACAAAAAAAAAACAAAACCCAAAGCCTACCCTACCTAACTTTTTTCCGACCGTTACCCTAAACACAAATTTTTTTTTTTTGGCCTAATCGGTCATCAAACAGCGACAAAGAATCGTGTCGCAAACGGCTACATACTAGTACTCGGGACCCGGTGAGACCTAACGTCATGTAATGTAATGAAATAATACGTTTTGACTATCCTCTTTTCCTATGGTTTCAGCCACTTAAGGATCAACACTCTGTTTGTTAAAAAATATTGTTGCAAGCTTGAAAAATGTTTAGAACGTTATAGTTGGTCTTTAAGCAACACAAATTGACCAACATGTTTTGTCTGTGAAGTCTATTTGTAAAAATATAGCTATTTATATGACCCAGGGTGTGTTAGTCTTAATTTTATAGTGTTTCCTATGGTTTCAGCCACCCAAGTTGAATGTCCAAGAAATTTTATTTTTTGAAAGATTCAAAGTGAAAAATGTGTAGGTTATTTAAATCAACATTTCAACTAATATTATACAAAAATTTATTTGTATCAAATGGCCCGCTAAGAAAGTTGTGATTTTTCTTGTTTTGGCTACAAAATCACTTAAAATGGCTTAATTTTGTAAAAATGAATTCTAGAATATTTTTAGTAAGCATATCCTAGTTTTTTCATGCAATCCACATAATGGAATAATATTTTCCACACTTTGTGCTATATTTTTCAAAATAAGGGGGTGGCTGAAACCATAGGAAAGGATGAAACCATAGGCAGTCAGCACGTACCCAAATACTACCCCGGCCAAATCGGATTTTACCACTGTTTACTATGTTATGACAAGGTGAATCACGAAGAATGGAGTGCCTGTCACATAACTTGTCGTATTCTTTTATTTATTCACTCAAATGCTATCTTACAGGTATCATCGTGTAGCCAAGACATTTTTTTTTAATTATCGATCTAGTGAAATATTGCGATGTTTAATTGGCATGTGAGGTAAATTATTTAGTTACACTAACTGAAAGGATGACTAGCTAGGCCCGTTTGTGAAGCATACATTCTGTTTCAAGGCAAAATTCACGTTTACAAGCGTGAAAATCTGGGTTTTGCTGAACGTCTTAGTTAGCGACCTAATTAAGGAATTGTATTCTTGATTCTGACGTTCGGTGTGTAAACGGGTGTGTATCTAAGGACTAAAGTGTTGATATATCCTGAAAGTAAAATATAGTAGCTACACGTTGATACCCGTAATATACCATTTCAATGAATAATAAACCTACACGGCTACAAATGTGACAGGCACTTTTATAATCGGAAATATTGAAAGTAACCTTTCTTATATAGGTAAACAATGAGAAGGTTGATATGACTTGTGAAGTAGTAGGGTACGTGCAGGCTGCCTATGGATGAAACCATAGGAAAGAAGGATACATAGTATGAGTAATTGAGTAGGCCCTAACACATTTCACAACACTGACCGCAATTTAGATGGCGACAATATTTGGGTTTTTCATACCCCGGATAATGAACAGCAGTATGTCAATGATTATGCCAAATCAATAAGGCGTGAAATATTTCAAATAGATAGCAAAATAAGGCGTTTACACTATTAAATTTATGTCACACTTACAATCGCTTGTGTTTTCTTTTCTTGTCTCGTTTTCTCGCGAGAATATGCGTGCTTTAATGGTCGGGATAAAAACGGGTATTCCGTACGATATCCGGATCTTTCAAAATCGTGTATAGTATGCAAGGGTTTGACTAAAATACGAAAGGAGGATTTTTGGCGAAAGGTGGCGAAAGGAGGATTGAAAATTATTAATGGCTATTAATTAGTTGTTATAAATGATTTATACATATGTTTTAAAATATTTGCAAATAAATGCATACATTAAGGAAAGGCAGTGGCTAGCCGTCCGGCACCGTGTATTAGAAATGGTATTAGAAATAGAGCTAGAAGTAGTAAGGGAACAAAGAATGTTTCAATTACAGTATTATGAGGATTGTGAAAGTATTTTACTTCATGTTGAAAAAATCAAATTGCTGTGTAAGGTAATTGGCAGTTTTGAATGTCACTGGTTATGTAATAGTGTGAAAACAATGTTGCCGTTTATAAATGTTATCATGGTAGGCCCTATTGCTGTTGTTGTTGTATTTAAAATGAAACAAATAAAAAATACAATTGTAAATTTTATTGTTTTGTATGTATGTGTCATTAAAACTGCGAATGAAGAATAGTTAATTGCCACATAATTAGCTTTGTTTGTGACACCTCGGCAAATTAACGTGCAAAGTTTGTTTTGCCAAATTGTCATCTTAACTGTATGTCACTTTAACACAGCATTACCATTTCAATCAACTTGGATATTTTTGGCACTATACATAGACCTCATGCCGACAACGATTTCCGTATTCATTCGTGCCAGTTTATACCATTCCAATATGGCGGACAATATACGGAGAATACACGGGCGATCACAAAATGGTTGCAGATAAGGCATTGACATGCCTTGCCTATATTCGTAGATAATTATAGCTTTTATTATAAGGTAAATGCCCAATGCGTAGAAATAGAATGACGGTTCTCTAGCCAATGCACGTAGCGTTTGCTTGTCGTCCTTTGACGGACGACTAATTTCGCTGTCTAGTCGTCCGGCGCCGGACGACTAATTTCGCTGTCTAGGACGACTAGCCACTGCCTAAGGAAAAACTCCTAGCACAACTAAACTGACAAAATAGGGAAAAACGATTACAGTTACAGTAGTTGTATTATAGCCTCGTTTCGCCGATATTATAGCCTTTGACCATTGACTATGAAATAACGGCGAAAGGAGCTTTATAATACCATCTTAGTTTTATAATAGCCTCGTTTCGCCGACCATCGAGTAATTTGACTATGAAATATCGGCGAAAGGAGCTTTATCATACCACCTTAGTTGTATAAATACCTAGTTTCGCCGACCATGGACTATGAAATATCCGCTTCCGTGGCTCGATACCGATAAAAAATACGCATTTTTCAAGTTAAACATATCATTTAGGCGAAAATATTATCAGCGTGGTCGTAAAATTGTGTTGTCATTGTTTTCTAGTAAGACTTTTTACAAATTCTTATCATCTGGCTTAAATAATCGCGATTTTTGTACCTAGTTGCTCTATACGCTATATCCGTTTTCCCCCCTGACGTACATTCGGAATATCTCGCACATTGTCGCTCAATTAATTCCGTAATCCCGGAAAACAGGTTTTAAGTTGTAATGTCGATATGGTGAATGAAATATCGGCGAATGAAGCGTTATAATACCATCTTAGTTGTACATGTATAATAGGCTCGTTTCGCCTACCATCGAGTAATTTGACTATGAAATATCGGCGAAAGGAGCTTTATAATACCATGTTAGTTGTATAAATACCTCGTTTCGCCGACCATGGACTATGAAATATCGGCGAAAGGAGCGTTATAATACCATCTTAGTTGTATAATAGCCTCGTTTCGCCGACCATCGAGTAAATTGACTATGAAATATCGACGAAAGGAGCTTTATCATACCATCTTAGTTGTATAAATGCCCCCCTAACTATGGTCATTTAAATATGTTATATTCTTTAAAATACTAATGTATTAAGATTTAGCCGACTCTCCGGAAAAATAAAAACAATAATCAAACAACATAAGGAAAAGGTGTATTTAAACATTGTTTTCTTGTATTGGACTAATTAGAATGTGTGACATTTACTGAAGTTTGATTGTTATAACATTAAATACATCTTTTAGTTAACAAGTATGTATATATATATGTGTTTGTATTTTAGGCCTCGTATTTACATCAACGTTATTCCTCATATTTACATATTTTGTATATTCAAAGATCATACACAAAAATCTCATGTATTCTTTGGTTTATTGCATGTATTGAGTGTAATAAATATAATAGAAGAAGAAGTTTATTTCGAATTCAAAAGGCCACATGGCCCACGAGAACATCAATATACAATACACAATTTATACAATGACACAACAAAATGACACTATTTAGCAACATAAATGCAACAGAGTGAGTGCGTGTACAAGCTCAAAGATGTGACAATAGAGTAATAATAAACAAGAGAGAAAGATGGAGTGGTTAGAGAGTGGGATGGCATATCACGGAAGTAATGTGGGTATTTAAAAGACGAAAAACGAAATATGTATAGCAACGTAAGAATGAACTTCGGCGATATTAACTAAAGCTTCAGAACAGAAAGAAAAGGTTGAGTGGATGGGGCATACAGAGCAAGAGTGTTAAGCGGAGAAAGATGCATAGTCCGTTTAGAAATGACAATACATGACATGAATATATGAGAGGCATATACATAAAGGCAAATCAACAATCAACATATGTACATTTTTGAGAACATATATATATAAAGCAAACATACACACAGTCGTTATTCATAATAATATAGGTATGTAGCAAATTAACTGCTTCACAAAATGTATTTACATTAAAGGTTTACAAACAACACTGTTCAAATAAGTAAGACCCAGTGACGCATCCAATTTAATTATTTGATGTTGTGAATAATTGAATTTTAAATTGTAATTTTGCCGACATGTTTTGTAAATGTTTATGTACATGTATTTAGTGCAAAGAAGAGACTTTATGATAATTAAGATAACGAGGATCTTAGTGCAAAAGCTTTAAAAATGTACGTGCTTAATTTTTCAATTACACACCTATTTGTGCTTTCAAAAAGTGATTTGAGTTTGAACATGCTCGAATTAGACCAACAGTACCTAGGTATATATTTTTTACGTAAATCTGAATAAAGACTGCATTCTATAATGAAATGGAACTCGTCCTCAAGTTTGTTACATGTCGGACATTTTCTTTCTTCTCGCGGAATTATATTTGGACGGTGCCATCTACCAGTTTCAATACATAAATTATGAGATGAAAGCAATAACCGAGACATCGATACGATTAAATGATTACTCAGATTGCATTTGAAATAAAATTGAAAGTCGAAGGACACAATAGATTTGAAAAACGTACTACGAGATGACTGATCGATTCTTGCATTCCAGTTCTGTAAATTTGTATCTCGTAAACGTTGTTTAAACAGGCTAATAAACACATCAGTATTACCTACACTTTGTGCTAACCACACGTTGTAAAAACCCATCGAGGAGAGTAAATGCTGTAATGATGTAACCCACGTTACCTTACGTGGAAACAATTCGGCATCTGTTTTTAAAAGTTCATATATAATTTTACAATATTTTAAGTCGTTACTCTGTGTTATCTTCAGCCAGTACTTAATAATTTTGATATATCTATAATAGGATAAATCAAATCTGCCGAGGACACCGTAAACAAAATCGTTTTGGGTGCAACGTTTAACATGTAAAGATCGTTTGCAGTATTGTGTGTGTATACGTTCAATGTCATTTGCTTTATTGAAACCCCATACTTCACTGGCGTAGTTCAAGATTGGCAAAATCAACTT
The DNA here is from genome assembly GCA_947247005.1 of Spisula solida. Lineage (NCBI taxonomy): Eukaryota > Metazoa > Mollusca > Bivalvia > Venerida > Mactridae > Spisula > Spisula solida. The sequence continues at coordinate 12,668,664 of OX365953.1, read as the reverse complement.
ATCAAAAAGGTCTAATCTATGCTTCACAGTGACATTTGGGAAATCATATAAATGTTTATTCAGCTTGAATATAGCTTTTTGTGCTTTACCTGCAAGAGTTACCTCTGTGGTTTTAAAACTACCACCCGAGGAGAAGACAACACCTAAATAGGAAAATGACTTAACAATTTCAAGAGGTTCCCCGTTTAATGTAAACTGCAAAATTCTCGGTAGAAGTCCGACCTTTCTAAAGACAATAACCTTGGTTTTCTGTACATTAATTTTAAGTTTCCATTTAACACAATACTGATGTAAGCTATCTAAACCACTTTGTAAACTATCTGCCGAATCAGCAAACACAACAATGTCATCAGCGTACAATAGAATGAAAAGTTTGGTCATGTGCATTTCAATACCATTAAAACCACTTAATTCTAAATGTTCTTCAATGTCATTAAGAAACATTGAGAATAAGAAAGGAGATAAAGATTCGCCTTGGCGAACGCCTAAGAAGCATGAAAAATCATTACTTAATTTGTTGTCAAACCTTACACGTGATTTTACGCTTGAGTACATACTTTTAAGTATTGTCATCATTTTACCCCGAATACCAAGTTTAATGAGTTTAGACCAAAGGCTATTTCTTTCAACATAATCAAACGCTTTGCTAAAGTCAATAAAGCTACAGTAAAGTTTTTTACCCCGGTTTATCATATGCGTAATTATGCCGTGTAAAACGAAGATATTGTCTGTTGTACTCATGCCACTACGAAAGCCTGTCTGTGCTTCGATGTAAACATTGTAATCTTCAGCCCAAGATGTTAAGCGATTATTCAATATGCGAGTAAACAATTTGCCTAATACACTAAGCAATGTGATGCCCCTATAATTATCGGGATTACGAATAGAACCTTTTTTGTGTAACGGAACTATATAACCTTCCGTCCATGTTTCAGGAAAGTAACCAGTTTTGAAAATACAATTAAAGAGTGACTGTAAATAGGGAGTTAGAACATTGTTTCCGTAGATAAAGTATTCGTTTAAATAATTATCTGGACCAGCACTTTTATTAAGTTTAAGCTGTTTAATACCCTTATTAATTTCTGTAGTACTGACATCAGCATCTAACTCATGAAACATTACTTGAAATTCATTACGCACAAAACGTTCGTTAAAAAACAAAATGTCTTCATCAATTTGAAAAAAGGGGTCGTTTGGATTATTCACAGCTTTGAAGTATACTTCAAAAGACGACAATGGTATATCTGGAGATTTAATATGAGATGATTGTTTCAACATTTTCCAGTACATTTTTGCGTTAGTTTGTCTGTATCTTTCTAATATTTTAGTTTTGTTATCAACATAATTTTTCTTGCTTGTTTATTATTGTTATATTACATTGTGAAAATTGCGTGTTACAGTTTTAATTGGATTATCGACGATAATTGGATTATCACACCTAGCCACGTGTCAACCTCCTGACTGTTTATTTAATTGTATTGTAAGTGATCATTTTCGCGGGATTTGCAATTATAGTTGTGACATTTTTTTTAAATAATCAGGCAAATCATAATGATTAAATAAAAGTTGTTTTTGTTGTAAATACTGGCTAAATATAATGAAATAAAAAAAATGCATTAATTAAAATATTTACAACACACTATCAAACGATAAAAATAATTGAGTATCTTACAGTGGACTTAATTGTGCTATATACACTAAGAGGCACTTATAACTGTGCACTTACACAAATTTCACTTTCTCAGTATTTATTTGGTATATTTTGTTGAAATTTACAGCATGTGTAGTTAAAAGGTGTGTGATAATGTTTAAGTAAACTTCATTTCATAACACACAATATGTAGGAAACGCCAGCACATAATTCAGCGTTGTGAAATCGCGAAGTCACAAAATCTGCTCCGGCTTAAAACGCACAGTTTTCCATCAGCTAAGGACTCGTCCTCCTGGACGTTTAAGCCATGCAATGTTATCGCATTGACGTCACTTTTGATGGGCAATCTAAGTGACATTTGATTGAAGCATAACATACCGCTCGAATCGACAAACGTTGAAATGCAAGTAGTCATTGCCAAAAATATAGTGTAATCTTGTTCTAAATAAATGTCGTATACAAGTTAACTTTGTTTGTTTGACTAAATGCACATTTGTTGCGCGTTGTATGTTTAAGCTTAATTATCATTAGAGCACAATTTGACCACAAAAATACATATTATGTATCAAATAAACTACTTCAAACTTGATGTACAACGGTGCGACTAGTAACATTTTCAGTCAACACTTCGTACACGTGACATTATACATAAGAGCTATCTCGCTGAAGTTTCAATAAACAGTCGGTGACTTGACACGTGACTACAGGTGATAATCCAATTACAGTCGATAATCCAATCAAAATACTATAGTAACCTAAAATTTGCATAAGGAAATTCGGGAATGTTGACATTTGTCTTTCTTTAATTGATTGCTAGAACGCGCCTACTTTCAACATGAACTGAATTGTGTTATATTGTATTGTACAAAATGAACTCGAAGAAGTTTAATAATTTATTTCAAGCTCATCCAAATATGCAACGCTTAAAAATTTAATACATGAAAGCAAATGTATTTAAACTGTATAATTAATAGAGTAAACAAGAAATATCTTTAAAAAAGATATACAGTGTTGAGTTTAATGACAGTCTGCGATTGATACATGTATTTTTTTAAATACATTTGCGAATGTAATTAGTTTTAATTGGTTTATACCAAACGAAATGCACCTATCAATGTTTTCACCGGGGGGGGGGGGGGGGGGCATACACGGGACCTTTGACAGAAGGCTGTTCCCGAAATGCTCATGCCACCAGGGAAACACACCATACACCATCACCCTTCCACCAGGCTCGTCTAGTCCTGTGCAACAAAAAGAAAGCAGTCCTCGGTGCATGGAATGGATATCACAGTGTGCCAATTCGTATGGAGGATCGTCACCTTACCACCTTCATCACACCATGAGGCAGATACAGGTACAAGACTGCTCCACAAGGATATATATCATTAGGTGACGGATATACACGGCGCTACGTTAAAATTGTGTCAGATATCCCCAACAAAACCAAGTGTGTTGATGACGTGCTCCTATGGGCCGATACAATAGCACACTGTATCGGCAAAACGCAATGCGTCCAGTTTAACGACGCGGGTTCGGCTAACGTAACGAAAATGATCCGGCTAATTATGGCGGATATCAACAATAAACAGCAAGTGAGTGTAACATTTTTGCGTATTTTGTATCGTTATTCTTGAATTCTGAAGACATAAATATATAAGTACATTATTAATAAAAGATGAGTATCTGGGCAAGAAATGTAACCCTACAATACATGAAAGTACATAGTTTTGACTCGGTAAGCTTTTACTTTGTCTAATTTGTCTAAAATGTCAACATTTCATGTCTGTTTTGCATTGTTTACGGTTGAATCATATCTTTCAACGTGCATTACGTGCATATGCATTGATGCAAGACAAAACCAAGTAGCTACGAGCATGCAGGAACTTGAGGATGTGTGTAAATGATGGTATGTTTGACATGGTGGAACTGGAATTATCTAATCGAGTTAACCGACATTGTACACCTGCATGTGATGTAGTGAAACTGTTTTATTTGGATATGTTTAGATTTTGTCCTAGATACGAAAGTGAAAGTAGGGTCGGGTAAAGTCCGAATTGAACAATACATAAAAGTGTCGATATCATAGTTAAAATAATTAATTGTCTAAACACAACCCATATAGAACATAACTGAACTTTTAACTGAATATAGATTATCTAACATATACCTGAATATGTGACTTACCCACCACATATTCTACTTAATAAGTATGTAATGTTTACGAGTCTAAGATTCTATATAAAGAATATACAATGAAGTGCTGTTTAATGAAAGAGGATTTATCAGCTCTATTGATTTGTGTAAAAATTCTGTATTTTCTTGCGATAAAAGCTTCTTCAAGAATAATGTGTTGCAGAGCATTTCTATTGAACATGGTAATGCCTGGGTACTGAAATTTCTCTGACCAATTATTTTTCGAAGGAAGGGGTCAGACCAGAAAAGTGGGTTCAATGACCTATTAATTGTTTTTATAGACAGATGTACTAATCATTACTATAAGCCCTGTCAAACTGGTGTACATATACAGTACTACATTTAAAATGTCGAGGGATGCTCGGACCCACCTCAGGATTTGTGCATTCCAGCATGTTTTAATACAGTTTTTTCAACAGATATAGATCTTGACAAAATAAGTAATATTTACCAAATAACACTGGTTATTCCTCGAATTTACTGTATTTCCATGAGCAATACTCCGTACAGCAGTGAGCAGCACTAAACACTACTCTGTACACTAACATTTTCATTTATTCTTAAATCAACCGTTATTTATGATTTCTTTCCTGGTAAACATAAATATGGTCACTGGGATGTCATTTTGCTCGATTCAAGTTGTGAAATTTAATGAAGAAAATAAACAAAGCTTTATTTGAGAGACCGAGCTTATTATTTGCGTGAGTATCAATAGGAGTTTGGTCTTAAAATTACCCTTTTAAGTAATTCCCGGTCGTTTGTCGGTTTCCAGGTATTAGGAAAATTATTGAAGATTCTTTTGAATAAAATTTATGTTAAACACACTCAAAAAGACGAGGCAGCGTATCTTAGTACCTTAGTGTACACTTGAAGGTCGCGAAAATGAATAACAATACTCACCTTACTAGCAATATCCGGTGTACTGTTTACCGCAGTGATATTGACCGGGTATAAAGCATTCTTTCACTCATGTTTTCACTGAAGGCATAGTCGAGATTATTTGCAAATAAAATATAGACATTTACAATCCATGAGTACACAAATGTTCCATAACATCTATATGTGAGTGGTCATACATATATATATGCTGCTCAAGATGCAGAAGCTTTTGTTCTACTCATGCAAATTGATAGTCGGCTAAACAATGTGTGCAGTATATGTATTCGTAGCATCGATCCTACATTGCTATTAAAGTTACGCATTTCTTGATTACATTAGGTATCAGGGTAGTGAATTTTGGAATATTCAAGGTAATTCCCCGTATACAGTTTATTCTTAGGTTGTTTTAACGTGACAGCATCGACGTTCAAGCCGATAATGAGTTCTAGTTCTAGTTCTTAATACTGTTCTTCAAATGTCATAGTTTTTGCCCGAAATCCCTCGCCTGATATCAATTGCGCGGACAAATACACATTTGCAACCTGGGTGTAATTATTCTTCTGTTATTGCGTTTCATAAACGGTTCGATTAGAATTCACTATGTCCGACTACATTGATATCATCTCTACCGTTATTTCGGACTACGAGGTTATCTTTGTTTCATCATCAACGGACTACGAGGTTATCCAAAATATTGCACCATGTCAAGTTTATACTCGAATATCTCAGCGAAAAAAAGGAATACAAGGGTGGGATTTTGCATACAGACGGGGAATGGATTAATTTTTGTTACGGACTAAGTAAATGGGTTCGGTTTTGTTTAAAAATGCCTTTCGGGGGGTGAAAGTTTCAAACATAGCGTTTTTCTTGAAAAATCGCACACATTTTCCGTGATTTCTCCCTCAATATAACACGGTTTTGTGTGTACTGATACCTATTTCAACAGCGATTAGATGTGCACACTTCGTTTTGTTCGAAACCTTGCAAAATGAATATAAATACAAGCAATACTTACTCGCGCGACGTTCGATGTGATCCGACTACATGATATCAACCGACTACACGTTATCGGGTTGAACGGTGTGGATATGGCACTGAAACTATTCAAACTTTACAGATCGCTCAAGTCAATACAATGATGAGATGATAAGTTCGATATGCCGCAATCATTACATATCCATATAACATCTTACTTTTCAAGGGCTATTAATGAATCACGGCCAATGTTTGCACATGTAGAATGAAACCAAATATCATAACTATCGCATTGGATAGCTTTCGAGTTCTAGGCAACGTTTTTATTACAAACACCACATGGATATTTCGGTTCTAGGTTAATCTCAATGTCCCCAGACTGAAGAAAATTGAACAGACGACCTCCTGTGTTCTTGGTGGATGGGTAAGGTCCGTTAGGATAAATACGATAAACAGGACAAATAGATATACATTTGTAGGTTCAACGAATACGTACCGCAGTAGTATCGTATAGTCTTCTTTCCCTCCAGATCTGGAAAACCGTAGAGAAATATCCACGTAGTTACATAGAAGTTAGAATAATCCATCACCAGAATTCTGTCCACTAACACTATCGGTTATTTACGTCGCGAAGGGTCCAATTTCCAAACACTCAATATCAACTTAATAAGCACTCGCTGTCAACTTAATAGAACTTTCTAGAGACATAGTTTGGTTCATATAATATATACATTGTATATGAATATAAACAAGAGCCAAACTGTCACAAAATACGCCCGTCTCGGGGCATGGTGAGTCTCAGGGCAAAATAAAAAAAAATATATATATATAAAAAAAAAAATTAAAATTAAAAAATATATTAAAATAAAAATAAATATAATCGAATTTGGCCTAGATATTATGCCCTTAAGCATTGTCACAAAGTTTGAAGACGATCGGATGAAAACTGTTTGCGTTAGACCACAGACAAGGCCTATTTCATACTTATTTGGTAATTAAAGGCCCATAACCAAATAAGGCCTAGGCCGATTTGGCCTATAATCAAACTTGGCCTAGATATTATGTCCATAAGCATTGTCACAAAGTTTGAAGACGATCGGATGAAAACTCTGAGCGCTAGAGTACAGACAAACTGCTGGACGCCGCCGCCCGCCGCCAAGGGTGTTCCCATAATACGTCCCGTTTTTCAAACGGGCGTATAAAAAGTATATTAATAACAATAATACCCCCCCCCCCTTAAATTACGGAGAACATTTTTAGCAGAGCATATCTGTCATTATGCAAAAATATACTAGTTGTTGATAGACCCTTCCCACATGGAATAACCTCAAGACGGGACCATGCGCCAAAGCTGACCAATCTAGACTTTCATTGTAAAGATGTGTAATTTGACAATAAAAAAATGATTACCTGAAGAGGCCTCCTGGGCTAAATGAATATATACATTAAATGTTATTCGTGTTTGGTGGTTATACATGTATTCTATTTTTGATATAATTTGGCAATATCAAGATCCGAGACTGAGTCATTACCCGTCTCTCGATGAAAGCCGCTTGACATGAGGCTATATGCTGCCCGGCGGAATTCTTTATGTTATTCTCTACCGCCTTTTCCTCCATATACGTACAGACCGTGTTGGGTAATTGAGCGCTGAAGACCAAGATGGGTTGGGATATTTCTTTACCATACATCTCACATGGCTTAGTTATAATTTATTATACTTTTCGACAGCTTGGACTTGGGCGGATCTGCGCTTGTTTAGTTGGGCATTGTGCTTTGTGTGTTTTTAATGTTTTCTGTGCTCGGCTGGTTAAGTTGAGTGCTGCCTTCCCTGTCTGACTTAATATAATCTTTTTTAGAGATTGTATTGACACGCAACATTCGGCTTGGTTTAACTATCAATAGTGGGGCAGCTTTCACCACATACAGGAATACATACCCGGACCCCCTGGGTAACAAGTTGTGTTTTATTCCAAACTGACCGGGAACGTATGAAGTTGATTAAACTGCCGGCATAAATGATGGCGAGCTAAGAAATGCAAGATGGCATCCGAGATGGTCGCCTTTTTGACAGGACTAGCCTATTATTAATGTTATGAAAATATCAGGAAAATGATGCAACTTTTTAAAATAATGCTATACAAGGGGCATTATATATTACAGCGGCCATCTTGAACGCCATCTTGGATTTTGCTGGTGAATTTCAGACATGAATAAAAAAAGAATGCTAATATAGATGTATAATGATAATAAACATTTTTATCACAGACATCTTTAGTAAACATTTCAGAATACATGACTAAATATTTCTTTTATACATAAAATGGTGGGTGGGGTAAGAAAAGCACCTAGTACAAGATAGACTGTATATCTCCATTATCTAAATGCCAATGTGTTCAAAAGTATTTTATTTAAACTGATGGATGTAAACCCTCACTTAAATGATCAATTTGGATAGTTTTTGTAAATAAATGCTATACAAAGAAGATAAATGACCTTGACATTGACCTTTGAAGATTCTAAAAAGATTTTAGTTATAAAGAGTTTTGCTGTGTCTATAACAATTAAGCAAAGTTATTTAAAAAACTTGCATCATATTCCTGATATATATATTCATAACATTGATAATTGGCTAGACCTGTCAAAAAGGCGGCCATCTTGGACGCCATCTTGGATTTCTCAGCTCGCCACCATTTCTGCCAATTTATGCCGGCAGTCTAAATTACAACAAGAGCTGATAGTAAGATCATCGGCACCTGCGCTACTGTTGCAACATACGTTGTCGTATGTCCTCTATAGATATTCATTGGTTAGAGTTTTGGATACGGTCAAGAAGGGGACTTATGTATGGCAGTGGTTATTCATAGTCCGGCCCCAAACCAAATATACCTTGCATTGGAGTATAAAGTTTTTTTCTTTGCTGATTTCAGTAGACAAGACCTTTGGAATGGAATTTCTGACGGGTGACATTGTGTCACCCTTGAGCATTTTGAGAAAATTGGGGTAAAAGTTCCAAAATATAAACGAAACTGCGAATTTTTGGAATCGGTGAACTACATTGTTTGTTATTTATAATCATATTTTATAAGAAATCACATTTATATGTAGTTTACGTTGCAGTTGAAGACTGCAAAATTTGATTGCCGTGCATTTATGCAAAAGGGGGTATTTTGGGGTAAAACGTTAAAAAGTGCATGGCTGCTATGTGAATCCGCATTCAAGTAGCTCCAGAAACTGTCAACATTCCCAATACTGCTACATATGTTTCTCCAAATTTTTAAACTTATTTAATTCAATCAGCAACATTTGTTTATTCTAAGATCAACTATTATTGTGAAACTTTTCGTTAAATCGATATTTTTGTGGATAATCACTACGCCGGGCCGATACCGAACTAGTTTCATAATATGAAAATGACGTGTTCATCAAATGTCCCGGCTGTTACAGTGTATAGCTATTTTTAGAAACTTCAGACCACGGTCACACTGATGGTTTTATCAATGAATCGTATACCGTCATCCTCATACATCAGTGGTTAGTCAAGTTCCCAGACTATCGTTTCGGACGAAGAATTCTGGTGAACGAGAATGTATACCGTCTGCAAAGTACTGTTATGCAATCATGTGGTGTCGCTATACGAGCTAGCTGCTTTCTATAGACTGTCTCACGCGAAGTGATTACAAGACCGTACTGTAGAATCTGATAAATAGGCGCGTAGCATTATTTTAAAGCCACTTCTGATATACGCATTGGATACACGTATTACATATACATTAATATGCACCTTTTAACAATTAATTAGATACCCAACATGCCTTTATAGTCACATATGCCTATTTTGACATTCAAGACAAGATCGGCAGTAAGAAAACGAACATTAAACGTGTAAAGTCAGTTTAAGCTTTAGTAGCAGCAACCAGATCGCCTCCCACCAGTACTCTTAGTGTTTTGATTATATCAAACGTCTTAAGTTTGGCTATTCTGCAAATGTGATAATTTGGGGTATACATCGTAACTTCAAAATATAAAGAAAAGGGGCGAATTCGAGGTGGAAGACTACACAGTCTTTCATCGTTTTATTTCATCGTAAATCAATGCAACATGTACTTATTAACATGTAGAGTTTAAGATATCAAACATATGTGCAATGTTATTGAGATAAATATGATATACAGGGATAAAATGTTATAAAATATAAACGAAAAAAGTGATTTTTGGAATCCGTAGACTTCATTGCCCTTAGATCTTTATATGATATGTATCCCAGGTCATAGAAATGACTATTCTAGCTGTGTGGAAGTTACATCATAGCAACTATTACCAGCTATGCCCAACAGAACTAGTATGTGTTATCCCCTATAGACCAGGAGATGATGCTGTGCAAGGTAAATATAGATTTTAATAGAGCCAGTAATGACTTCTCCATTGTGCTGAGTACCCAAAACTAATAAATCAATAGCAGCATCAGGCGCAGTAGTTGATATCCTATCCCGTTAGGAATGACTACTGGTATAACAGGTAGTGTTTTGTCACCCTCATAGAACCAGGAACACATGTTCACAGCAGTGTTAGGTATCATATAGAGCATAGTAATGCTATTCTATGCAGTGTTTAATGCCATATAAAGTCTGTGCAAGGTAGTTGAAACATCCCAAATAGATCAAGGAATGGCTGTTCACAGCAGTACAAGGTTACTAATCCATACGATCATATCACTGGCCTTCAACCAGACAAACAACTCTATAAATGACCTTGGCCTATAATCTATACGTTTTTGGTCTGTGGACCATACATATCAATGACAGTCAGTGGTACCCCATCAAGTTAATAAAGTGTGTGTTATATAATTAGTACCCCACAGCGCAGTTCTAAACTACGTTGGGTACCAATTAAAGAAAGGAATAGCCTAGAGGTAGGGCGCACGCTTTGGGATCGAGACGTCCCGGGTTCGATCCCACTCTGCACCATTGCTTAATTTCTCTGAGCAAGAATGACCCACAATGCCCACTCGACGAATGTGTGAATTGGTATATGTGATGATTAGCATATTCGATATTTCTGGACGCCACATATCTCGATTTTGGCGCACACATACCAGAGGAGAACTAGTCTCCACAGGGAGACAGAAACGCAAGCATCCTTAGGTAGCCCAATGAATGTCAAAGGGTCGCTGAACGGCTGAAATTCTGAAAGTGGCCCTGCAAAACTCGGTAACGTTTTAACTTTAAATGTCAAATGTACTGTTTGAGACCCTATAGATTTACAAATCACTGCGTCCAGTAGTATTGTATATCAAGTGAAGTAAAGAATGACACTGTCAGGCAATATTCAACCAGGGATGGCTTGACAGGTAATGTATAATCCTTATAAATTCAGGAATAACCATTGTCATGCTTCCAACAGTATTAGGTAACCCTTTTAGGTCATAAATTGCTATGCTATCCTTTGAAGCTTGGAAAGGATGTGTTACATACCCCGTAGAGCAATAAAATTAATGGCAGACCCAAGCAGTATTGGGTAGCATATAAAGCTATGAATGACTGTGTCTGATAGTATTTGCTATCTAATAGAGCAGTGTTAGGTACCACAGAATGCATGTGCCAAAAAGTGTCAGGTGGCCCGTGGGCTCCATGAATAGACACTATATTATACAAATGTAGTTTATGTAAGGTAGATAGTGAAAAGTTCTTTCAACTCATATTACTTAATCACGCTCAGTGACTAATTCTTGGTGTTATTCATCGCTACGGTGGTATGAGAGAGAAACCAGCGTCCCATAAGTATCTATATATGCAAGGAATTTACTCCATGGTAGCATTTTAAATCGTCTTTGGTATGACCATGGCTTGAGCCTGGGATTGAGTCTGGGATTGAGCCTGGGACATCCCGCATCTAAGCGAAAGCTCCACCACTAGGCTATCGAGGAGTGACTGTACACAGCAGTATATAGTATATCGTTATGTTGTGTACATTACTCATGTTGTTCTGTGCATACATCATTTCGTTATGTGCGTTTGTCATTATGTTGTGTACATTACTCATGTTGTTCTGTGCATACATCATTTCGTTATGTGTGTTTGTCATTATGTTGTGTACATTACTCATGTTGTTCTGTGCATACATCATTTCGTTATGTGCGTTTGTCATTATGTTGTGTGCATTAATCATGTTGTTCTGTGCATACATCATTTCGTTGTGTGTGTTGGTCATTATGTTGTGTGCATTACTCATGTTGTTCTGTGCATACATCATTTCGTTATGTGCGTTTGTCATTATGTTGTGTGCACTAATCATGTTGTTATGTAGTTACAACAGATTGTCGTGTGCGTACATCATTACACTTAGCATTTACTAAATTGTTATGTGTAAGCAACATGTTGTCTTGTGCTTACCCCTTTTCGTTCTGTGCAAACATCGTTATGTAGAGTGCATACATCGTTATTATGTTCGGATAAATTATCTTGGGCATTAAAACGGGTAACACCGGTAAAGCGAAAATGTTTCCGCTCAATAACTTGAGTTAGGAATGTACGGAAGCATAGAGGTGACATGGTTAATATTAAGTTGTGGGAACGACATATCCAAGGGAAGCAAATATGTTTTATCTGTGGGAACAATTATCAATTTTACTACATTAAGCCACAATTACAATTGTAATTACCAAATAAAATGAACCATGACATTGAAGTATATCAGGGACGTATAATGTACATATATTCTTCCCAGAGTCTATCAGTTATATTCTTTAGTGTTTACCCCCAAAATTCCACATTTTGTAGTTTAAGGTGTTTAATATCGTCATCGCAAGTCACTATTAAACTATCAAAGGGATTATTTACCAAATATAATGCCCATTGACGTTAAATTTCACCGATTCCGAAAATGTGCACTTTTAAATGCACTTTTTAACGTTATTCCCCCAAAATACCATATTTTGTACCATAGCCTAGCTTTAGATCTTTAATATCTTCATCGCAAGTCACTATATAACTATCACAGTGATTATTTACCAAATACAATGGCTAATGACGTTATAGTCCACCGATTCCAAAAATTCGCAATTTTCCATGCACTTTTTAACGTTTACCCAAAAATACCTCCTTTTGCATAAATGCACGGCCGTAAAATGTTGCAGTCTTCAACTGCAACGTAATAACTACATATAAATGTGATTTCTTACAAAATATGATTATAAATAACAATGTAGTTCACCGATTCCAAAAATTCGCAGTTTCGTTTATATTTTGGAACTTTTACCCCAATTTTCTCAAAATGCTAAAGGGTAACACAATGTCACCCGTCAGAAATTCCATTCGAAAGGTCTTGTCTAATTAAATCAGCAAAGAAAAAAAACTTTATACTCCAATGCAAGGTTCGGTCAAATTTCGGGGATTTCGGGCCGGACTATCAAGGCTTACGTAAGAATAGCCTCAATAATAGTGAAACAGCCCCGGAATGGCTATTCTTACGGCTGTTTCACTTAACACAGTTATTTAATGAATATATAAGTATGAATTTAAGATTAATGATTTTGGTATGAAAATAAAGCTAGACGAACATTACAATGACTATTATATGTTTAGAAGAGAAAATGTAAATTTAAAGCTGATGTTTGCGGAAACATGGCCAACTTTTTAACCATGCGTGAAATAAGACTCTACATATGTGTTTACAGTATTTTAGCGTCCACTATCGATCGGTGGTTTATACAATTAATATAATTATGTATGTTTTATTGCTATACTAGTATACGGCAGCGATCTCAACACTCAACAGGACGCTGATTCAGTGATAAGATAACCACAAGCTATGTACAATAAAGATCGATATGATAATAAATACATGCATGTATATAGGCAGTCGTGAAAATATACATTTTTGTTCATGTACAGAGAATTTGTAGGGTTGTCTGTAATGGGGGGGGGGGGGGGGGTTTTCTTCGTGAAACCCCTTTGGACTGGATTTGGTTAGCTGACATGATTGAGGACACCCTATCTCCGAGATGCGTCTCGCCATTGGCCCTAAAGCGCTCACCTGATGACTAGCAGTTAAGGCCGAATCAGTATTTGTTATGATATGACCTTGGTATTTGATGCAGATTTCACAAATACACACTTTGTGGCCAAGTTTCATAAAGGATTAGGTAAAAAATGTAACCTCTAGAGTGTTAACAAAGCTTTTCTTTGATTTTACCTAGTGACCTAGATTTTTACCCCAGATGACCCAGTTACGAACGTGACTTAGAGTTCATAGATACAAACATTGTGACAAAGTTTCATAAATTTGAGGTAAACAAGAGGGCCATTGGCCCTAAAGCGCTCACCTGATGACAAGCAGTTAATGCAGAATCAGAATTTGATATGATATGACCTTATTATTTGATGTAGATTTTACAAATATACACTTTACGACCAGGTTTTATAAAGATGGGGTAGAAAATGTGACCTCTAGAGTATAAACAAGGTTTTCTTAGATGTGATCTGGTGACCTAGTTGTTGATACCAGATGCCCAGTTACGAACTTGACCTAGATTTCGTAGAGACAAACATTGTGACTAAGTTTCATAAAGATTAGGCAAAAAGCCTGACCATTTGAGTGTTAACAATATTTTTCTTTGATGTGACCTTGTGACCTCGTTGTTGACCCCAGATGACCCAGTTACAAACTTGACCTAGATTTCATAGAGACAAACATTGTGACTATGTTTCATAAAGATTAAGCAAAAAGCCTGACCATTCGAGTGTTAACTATATTTTTCTTTGATGTGACCTTGTGACCCAGTTTTTGACCCGATATGACCCATTTTCGATCTTGACATAGATTTTATGGTGACCAACATTGTGACCAAGTTTCATAAAGATAAGGTAAAACATGTGACCTCTAGAGGGTTAACAAGGTTTTTTTTTCAATGTGACCTCCTGACCTAGTTTTTGACCCCAGGAGACCCAGTTGTGAACTTGGCCTAGATTTCATAGAGGTTTCATTAAGATTATGTCAAAAAATGTGACCTCTTAAGTGTTAGCAAGGTTTTTCTTTGATTTGACCTAGTGACCTAGTTTTTTACCCCAGATGACCCAGTTATGGACTTTCATAGAGACAAACGTTTTGACCAAGTTTCATACAAATTAGTCACAAAATGTGACCTTTAGAGTGTTAACAAGAGTTTTCTTCAATGTGACCGTGGTGACCTAGTTTTTGACCCCAAATGACCCAATTCCGAACTTGACCTAGATTTCATAGAGGCATACATTGTGACCAAGTTTCATAAGGATTATGTTAAAAATGTGACCTCTAGAGTGTTAACAAGGTTTTTCTTTGATGTGACCTGGTGACCTAGTTTTTGACCCCATATGACCCTAAAAATCGGGGATAAAAGGCCTACTTGTAAACAGCCTGGAATTTCACCCGTTTTGAATACATTAAAACCTCGTTATCTCAAGGACCCATCGGGACAAGCCAAATGCTCGAGATAAGGCAGTTGCTCGAATTATCAGAATACTAATTTTTATGATGAATTGTTATTATGACTAAGTGACACTGTATTTACAACGTACGTGTTTGGTGCGTGTATTTTGGTTGTAACTACGAATGTTGTCATTGTTTATCAAGTCAACACTCATTTTGAGTCGTGCTGACATTTGTTGGTGTAATCATGTATAATGTGCTATTTGAGTTGATTTACGACAATTAAATGATCAAATATTCATTGTTTTGCACTTGATTTCGAAAATTTTCCCCGCCGAAGAGTAGTGAAGTTCAAAATCATTAATCAAGTTAGTCATTGGTTGTTTCCTCTTAGATATATGGAATGTCTGAGTGCGATATCCTCATTAAGGTCACAGGTTTCAAACAGATATATTTTATTGAAATTGGCTCGTATGTTTTCGTGCAAAAATAGTTAGCCCCCTCCTTTTCTTCCAATGTATTTATTTAATATAAAACATTGAATCAAAAACATTTCAATTGTAGAATTAGCTAAGTAATACTTTATTTAATTTAGCAAAAGAAAGATAGTATTCCCTAGAAGTCTATTACGAATGTAATAATGCTTATTAAATCAATGTTGTACGAAAAATGTTTTTTTCGCATAACTGTTTTGAACAATGACCTATTAACAAGATACAAGGTTATCATGTAGTCCTAACCAGCGACTTTGTTATTTACATTGGATAACCCATATTGATAGATTAGACCAAGATTGTGATCTCTAGTGTCTTTACAAAGTTTGTCTTTGATTTGACCTAGTGACCTTTTTTTACCCCAGTTGACCAAATATCGCACTTGACCTCAATTTCATAGAGACAAGCATTCTGACAAAGTTTCATGAAGATTGGGCCATAACTGTTGCCTCCATTGTGTTCACAAGCTCTTTCTAAGATTTGATCTAATGGCCTAGTTTTTGACCCCACATGACACAGTTTCGCACTTGACCTATATTTTATAGAGACAAACATTCTTACCAAGTTTCAGGAAGATTGGGTCATAAATGTGTCCTCTTGTGCGTTCACAAGCTTTTTCTACGATTTGACCTGGTGTCCCAGTTTTTGACCCCACATGACCCAGTTTCAAATTTGACCTAGACTTCATAGAGAAAAACATTCTGACAAAAGTTTCATGACGACTGGGTGACAGGAGAGCTAAAAACACGTAAAATGCATTCAGGTGAAAACATCTGCTTGATAGATCTAGTACTTATTTTTGACCATTACTAAGATAATAAACGATAGTACTTATGTAAACAGCAACAAAGTTGCTTGTATAAGCACTATTTATCCCAAAAATAAAGCTTGAAAACAGAAATTTGAAGGTGCCACACCACTTTCTTGAAGGAGTTCACTTCTTAAGCATATTACTGAGGAACGTGAATCATTTAAAATGGTAATATTTTTTACTTCTTGAGTTAGGTAATAGATACAACTTACTTATAAACACTTATAAACACTTTTATTTCCATGCTGGCCTTATAAGGTTTATAACAAGGCTGTCATATGGTTTTGGCAGTTTCACTAAGAATGGCTGCATGCACTTTCCCCCAAAAACTAAAACAACTAACCTCTTCTGGGGGCCTCGTCCATATGGGTCATTCAGTGGTGAGGATAAATAAAAGCATATAAACAATGTGTACAGTAGTAAGTTACAACCATACCAGCCTCGCTGCCTCAATATAGCAATGTGAATTTTACAGTTTCTTGACTGCTTGTTTGCTTGTTGCCTCTGCAGCCTAGTGGTAGAGCATCCTCTTTAAGTACTTGAGGTACTGGGTTGGATCCCAAACAAAAATGGTTGCAGTGATGCCCTGGATAAACATTCAGCATAAAATGGAGAACTTGCTTCTTCTTCTTCTCATACCCTCATGTATACATAAGAAATGAGGTATTTAAAATCAACAAATGTTTCAACTTGATGTTGATGTTGATACAAGTTTCAGAAAATACCTTAAATCAGGGTGTGTGTGAACAAGCATGTACAGCAATACTTGGGCAAAGATCTGATACAACAAAAACACTGCCTACAAGAGCTCGACTTTCTCTTACTTGATAGTATTCTTGCTCATCTTTGAGTGAAGTTCTAAGAGTAACAAGAGAAGATATATCATAAATATAGGTCACAGGGTTACTAGCCTTGTCGGTATGGACTCTCCTTGTGATGTGAACAACTATGTTGAGTTTCAAGTAGATACCTTTGATATACTTCGAGAAATTGACATTTTTGAGTAAAAATTCCAAGTCAGAAAGGGGAATAACTCTTATAAAAGAGATAAATTTGTTTCCTCTTGTCAGT
Organism: Spisula solida; assembly: GCA_947247005.1. Classification (NCBI taxonomy): domain Eukaryota; kingdom Metazoa; phylum Mollusca; class Bivalvia; order Venerida; family Mactridae; genus Spisula; species Spisula solida. The sequence continues at coordinate 12,651,185 of OX365953.1, read as the reverse complement.
AGATGAAGGTCATCACATTCCACAAGTTGAAAGCTTTGATAGTCATTGAGAAAACTCAGTTTATTTGTAAAATGTGCCACTATTTCTATGTACGAAGTTGAAACAAGGGAAGATAACTCATAAATATGGGTCACAGGGTTACCATCCTTGTCAGCATAGACTCACCTTATGATGGTAAACAACTTTGTTGAGTTTTAAGTTAATACCCTGAATAGTCTTTGAGAAAATGACTCTGACAATAAACTGAACCAGCTCGAGACAATCCCATCACCACAATCTCGACTTTTTTAACAAGAGGGCACAAAGGGCCCTAGGTCGCTCACCTGTCATAGTAGTGCATGCAAGCCCTGTGATTTGACCTAGTGACCTCACACTAGACCTAGATTTTGTTGAGATGATCAGAGTCACCAATTTTCATAAAGATTAGGCTAAAATGGTGACCTCTAGTGACTACACAAGGATTTCCTATGATTTTATCTAGTGACCTAGTTTTTGACCCAGGATAACCCATATCAAACTTGACCTAGATTGCATTAATATAATCATTGTGAAAAAGTTTCAAAAGATAAGGCCAAAATTGTGACCTCGAGTATCTGTACAAGGTTTTCCTATGATTTGACCTTGTGACCTAGTTTTTGACCCTGGATGACCCAATATAAATCTTAACCTAGATCTTGCTGAGATGATCAATGTGACCAAATTTTATAAAGGTTAGGTCAAAATTGTGACCTCTAGTGACTACACAAGGGTTTCCTATGATTTGACGTTGTGACCTAGTTTTTGACCCTGGATGACTCAATATCGAATTTGACTTAGATTTTGTTGAGATGATCATTGTGACCAAGTTTCATAAAGATAAGGTCAAAATTATGACCTCTATTGACTACACAAGCAAATTGTTGACGGACGGACGGACGAAGAGTGATCACAAAAGCTAGAAATTCATGCCCTCGGGCAAACTATGTCGAGCCTCGGCACACATTGAAAAAAGCACCCACTTAAATGTGCCAAGTTTCATCTAATCCTGCACCATGCATAAAGAAGAAATGATCCGTACAAACTTTAATTTGACCTTTCACCTCAAACTGATACCTTGACCTTTAAGAGAGAAACCTGGGGTTTCTCATGACTGGTTAACATTCATGCCAATTATAAGAAAGATTGGTCAATGTACGACAAAGTAATGGTCTGGAAAACTTCAACTTGACCTTTGACCTCCATCTGTGACCTTGACCTTTGAGATAGGAACCTTGGGTCAAGATGACACTCCGCCTCAAGAAAAACATTCATGCCAAATATAAGAAAGATTGGTCAATGTATGACAAAGTTATGGTCCGGACAAGCTTCAATTTGACCTTTGACCTCCATCTGTGACCTTGACCTTTGAGATAAGAACATGGGAGTTAGGCATGACACTCTGCCTCATGGAGGTGAACATGTTTGCCAAATATGAGAATGATTGGTCAATGTTTGACAAAGTTATGGTCCGGACAAGCTTCAATTTGACCTTTGACCTTCAACTGTGACCTTGACCTTTGAGATAGGAACCTGGAGGTTGTGCATGGCACTCCTTATGGAGGTGAACATTCATGCCAAATATAAGCAAGATTGGTCAAAGCATGACAAAGTTATGGTCCGAACAAAATTGGACGCACGCACGCACTTAGGGACGCACATAAACCTCAACCTCAAGCGGGCTCGACAATTAAGTCAATGGATTCAAAATTTTTTCAACTTCAGATGGTAAATCATAAACTATTTTATTCATTCAGGAGCAGACATATCAAGACTTTCCTTCAATACAGATTTCTTCAGCTTCTTTCCACCATCTGAAAACATATTCAGAAAGACAACTGTAGCAAATATGTAATTTAAATACTACATGTGACATACCAATATGATCTAGGTCTATCACTCAAGGTGATGGATACTCCCACATTGGTGCTTGACACTGCAAATGGTAATGATTTTGTAAGATGACACAGACTTATCAAGAATGTATAATAAATGGGCTATAACTCATATCCTTATAGTGATGATGTAAAGTTTCATATGCAACGGTTGATGAAAACTGGTGCAGGCAAATGAAGAAAGGGTCATAACTGAAAAATCACCAAACTCAGACCGGAATGCTGAAGCAATATATTGTTTGCCCTAGTACCATGTCCCTATATAAGCATGTACAAATGTACAAATGTCAGCATGGTGAGTATTAACATTGGCTGCAAAATGCTTTATCACAATCAGCCTTGCAGTTTTCCCAATGTAATACATGTAGAACAATCAATATGCCTTGAAAGAATTGGCGAGGGTCACCCAAGGATCATTCCTGTGGAATTACTTAGAAATAGGACCAGCAGTTTACAAGAAATTTTAAAAACAGGGAAAACCTTTAACAAATCAACATGTCTTGGAAAGAATTTAGTAGGTCATTCGTTTGAGTTAAAGAGAAGATTTTCAATATAACCAAAAACAGAAGCATGCCGTCACCCTATGCAAATATAATTTCCCTAGTTTGAGTTCACGAATCAGAGGGAAATTAATTTCCGTTGTTATGGTAGTATCATACGGTACAGGTAACTATTATATAGGTGTTTATAACAATTCAAGCATGAATTGGTCAGTTTTGGCGGGCAAAACACGGATTTGTCATTCAGCTTTTGGACGCCAACCGCTCTGGTTCATAAATTTTTAGGTAAAATTGGTGCAATACCGTATAGCGGGTAATTTCTGCGGGTTTTTATTTCTGCGTTTTTTGCGGTTTGAGGCTGTCCCGTAAATTCCGCAAAATTAAACATCCGTAAAAATTTTGTTCGCAAAATTTAACTTCCATATTTTGCTTCAATATACTGGTAATATACCTTTAATCTATATCTTTCTAGTGTTTTGTTACTGTCGTATTTTTCTAACCTATAGTGATCGACTGTCTTTGTTTGCTTGTTTGTTTCACAATTAATGAATGGTATGTGTAATATTGGTATTGACTCTCAATACACGTTGATGTAAGTTTGACAACTGGTTCAATTTGCAACACTGTAGTTTGTGTATAATTGTATTAACGATATAGCAATACCCGGTATGAGTATATTGAGATATTTTACGAGAAAGGACCCTGAAAGCTGAATTCTGTATAAAATAAACAATTAAATCTAAATCATACACGCAGTGTTATCATGTTGTTGATCATGCCGTAGTAGTATCGGTAGCTATTTACCATTTGCAGAAATTTCTTCCGGTTTCTGAAACACGCAGAAATTAATTCCCGATTTTCTGGTAGGTCGCAGAAATAAAACCGCAGAAATAAAACCTACCCATTTTAGGTCCAAATCGCAATTTTTTCTACCCGCAGAAATAACCCGCTATACGGTATTTTATAATTATGAATAGATAGATTCATAGAGTTTTACTACAGTTGAAATGTTGTTTGGACATAACAGAGTCTTATAACTTATAATGTTAAACTGAACTAGAATTATCACTGTCGTGACCAGGGCCCCGTGGTAACATGCCAGAAGAGAAGCGGGTGGGGAGAATAGTATAGAAGTATAGTGGGGTTGCATAATTATCAGTGTTATTACATTTAGTTGCAATTTTCTGTACTAAGACACAATAATAAAGTCATATCTATACATGTACTGATGCCTGAAATAAAGTAATTCACTTCCTTCTAAAACAACAAGCAAAGGTTTAGTTTCCAAAATAGAAACCATGATGAACTTTGACTTTTATTAAGAACCTATTTTTTGATATACTAAGTGTGCACACTTAATTTAATTTAATAATGACATTGGTTTCATTGACATTGCCCTGCTGCTACATCATCCTGATTGGTCAATATTGATTGCAAGATGGAAATACACAAACAGAACTACATTAATATGTTTGTTTTGTGTGCAAGTATTTAAAGGAATCAGTAAAAATTACTAAATCTAGAGTTGTTGCCCTTTGCTACAACTGTGAGTATCGATTTTTGCTCCACAAACATTCACTTATTGTAGTAGTCAGTACCAGAGTAAGTTTCATTTGAATATCGTGTACGGTTTTTGAACTATAGCCAATGTTAAAAGTTTTTGAAGCTGAAAAGGGGGCGTAAGTCAACATTTATCAAAGCTAGAGTTGTTGCCCTTTACTTCAAATATGTGTACATGTATTATCACTGGCAATAAGTACAGCAAGTTTCATATGAATATCTATTGTGGTTTTGAAGTTATGAAGAAAATAACATGAAAAATGAGGAAAATTGGAATTGAACAAAGGGCCATAATTCTTAAAATCATGTATATAGAGTTATGTAACTTGTCATAAATTAGCGAACTGTTGTTGTGAGCTTAGGTTGAAAGTTTGAAGTTAATATCTTTTATGGTTTGCAAGTTATTAAGAAAAAAAGCAGAAAAATGAGGAAAATTTGAATTTTACAGAGGGCCATAATTCCTCCAATATTGTAGCTAGAGTTATGTAACTTGTCATATAATAGCGTACTGTTGATGTGAGCTTATGTTTAAAGTTTGAAGTTGATACCTATAATGGTTTGCAAGTTATTTAGAAAAAACATGAAAAATGTGGACGGACGGACAGACAGACAGACAGACAGACAGGGTGATTACTATAGGGCACGCAAAAAAGTGTTTGCGGGGCCCTAATTATGAAGTGAATTAATTTGAGTAATATAAACAAATATAATGTATATGAAATATTATAAAATAATTTAATGTATGATAATGTAATGATGTATATGTTGTAATCAGAGGGTTGTTGCAATGGCTCACAAACCAAAATACAAGATGTAATTCAAACTGTGGTTGTGTTTTTATTGAATGATATGGACAGGTTAAGGGAACCATGTTTTTTGATGAATCAAGGTCATAAACCACTAAATGCCTATGCAGACCAATACAGACACACTCAAATAGTCCTTACAGAAACTTGTGGAATGTGTGTCAATGGTGGTATGCCTTGATAAGGTGGAACTAGAATTGTCTAATTGAGTTTACAGGCATTGTACATATGTATATGATGTAGTGAAAATGTTTTATCTGGAATATTTTGACCTAGATACCAAAGTGAAAGTAGGGTAGGGTAAAACCCAGATTGAATTTGTTGTCAGTGAAAATATGCTCACTGCGTTTGACGAACAAATTTTGTTTTATAAATTGAACATAGACACTTCTGCACAGGGGGTGCCTTTTTGGGGTAAAAATAACAAAATATCAGATAAGGGCAATTTTTTGGAATCGGTACACTACAATGTAATTAATAATTTTATCTGAATATTGATCTCTGAGATAGCTGAGTGTATAATCACTTATAGTTTTAGATAAACATTCTATGGCCAGACTATTCAGCAATGTGAGATATTTTGGGTAAAAGTAACGAAATATGAAATAAAAGGGAATGTCCGGCCAAATAGAGAGTCTAATTTCATTTACAGTGGTTAAAGGAATGTCAATCGTACATTTCAGCATAATAAGCAATTAGATTAAATTGTTGCTATGGCAACAAAAGCACTGAAAATGGTAATAGAATAAGATTTATATCACTCACAAGACATTTATGTCATTAATTGATATTGTTCCATAAGAAATGGATGAAAGACACTGGTTTTTGCATATTTGAGAAAAAAGGCAAAACAGTTTGGTGGCAACAAAAACAGAATTTTTGAAAAAGAAATTTTGAAATCATGATTTTTTAAGTTCATTTGTTTCAATTATTGCCGTTTCGTTAAAATCGAAAGAAAAACACAGATTGTTGCACATTTTTGTGATTAGAATAAACAGTTGCTATGGCAACAAACAATGACAAAAAATAATTGAAATTATCAAAATCGTTTACAGGAGGTCTTATATCTTTCATCTAAAAATTTCAATAAAATCGGATATTGGGCCAAAAACATCCCTTATCATACCTGCTATTTTATTTAGTGATTTTGAACCTGAAAGTTATTTGACGGAATTCGGTAGAGGGTCACACAAAATACATATATGTGCGTAAAGTTATTTTGAAAAAATTAGCAGTTTCTTAGAAGATTTTCAAAATTATCTACATGCAGCAAAACTTTGATGCCTCAACCTACCTTTGGACTAGTAAAATAGCTTGAACCGTCTATCTGTTTGAGGCAACTATGGTATAAAAGTACATTCAAACTCAGTATGTGTACCCATACAAATTGTGCGCATTGATTGTTTTTTATGTGTATGTTGAAGGACTATAGGCAATAATAAGGAAAGATATTCTTACATTCTGATGTATCATGAAATTGTTGTGCTGTACGTTTCCTGATATCATCTACATCCTCAGCAGATTCTGCCCATTCTAACACCAGTCGACGACCATACAAGTGAGTACTGTGACATAATGCTTCAAATGCCCGCTGTAAATGAGAATATAGTCTAAACATAGGAAACAACTAACCATTGACATTCTTTACAAACCTATGCACATTTCTACAGTGCCATAAAACTGGTAATGCACAGTGATATTGTACATAAAATATACACATAACATCATTTGACATTCTTTGTTTATTATGATGATGTCATGTACATTACGTATGTATAATGAAGGGCTATATATAAGCAAATTCAAGTTAGAATGTCTAAACAACTGATTCGTCTGATTTTTGTCAGGTTTGAGATAAATAGAATACAGTAGAACTTCGATGCCTCGAACTATCTTTGGACCGGGAAGTTAGTTCGAGGCATCTAGGGTGTTTGAGGCATCTATGGTATCCAATAATATGCATGGGTATCAGTTCGAACTGATGTCGTTATGTGTACAAGTACAAATCGTGGGTGTATATTGCATATTTTATGTGTATAACTAATATACAAGTAGGTCTATACTTTTTTGTATTTTTATTCATTACAATAATGAAATAATATAGTTTGACCTAATTGACATTAAATCTGACTTATCTCCTACAAGCTCTTCGAGTGTTCTCATGTGTAAGGTTTATCATTAAATAGAATATTTATAAACGAGTATAAAGCTGCGAGCCACAGAATATCATCCTGGGTCCAGTTCGACTACAAATCAATAAATGGAAATGTAACAGATTATTTTGACATACTTTGAAAAATGATTATTTTATTCCGATTTATTTAAAAATAAGTAAGTTACAATTTCCTGGACGGCCTTTATTAACTATTTAATGGATGAATAAATGTTTAAAAACGTGTAATACAAAGCATTCAAACACGAACAATTGTTTGGTAATATAGTAATTATCACAACTTGCTGCCAACTACCCGCGGTCGAACAATTTCAACAGTTAATGAAAGGTGCGAAAACTTGAATTGTTCGACCCATTAACGGGTAAATCATAGCAAGGGACCGTCCAATCAGTTGGAGTGTTCGACCTAGATACTGTTCCAGTCATCTACTGTTCACCATATGAATAAAGAAGTTGCCGGGACCAAAGAACTAGTTCGAGGCATCTAGGGTGTTCGACGCAAGTACTGTTCGAGGCATCGAAGTTCTACTGTACTAAATTTGCCAAAAATGTAAAGAAAACTTAAACAGCTGAGCACAGAAAACAGAAATAAGACAATTACAGGGCACAGTGCCCAACACAATTACAGGGCACATTGCCCAACACACAACTGAAGGAGATAATGAAACTGCTGAAAGTCCAAGTTTCATATGTCAACAAGAATGTGTTCAATAAAGGCTTATGCCCCAGTGGAAGCCATGTGCATAAAAACTAACTTCGTCAATGGGGGAGGGGGGCAGGCATAATTCTGTTGGATAGTGTTACATGGCTTTGACAGTGTAATACGTTTGTGATGGTAAACAAGTATGCAAGTTTGAAAGCAATACCTTGATGGACTTATTTGAGTTTCAACAACTTGAAAGTTTTGGTTAGCATTTTCAGACAAACGCAGAAATGGATGGAAGGACAGGACAATCACTATATGCCTTCTGTGTCAGTAAATGCCAGGGCATAAAAAGCTGACAGAGCAAGTTTCAGTTGTCACTAAGCCATAAGTCCAAGGCTTGATTCGTATCATTTTATTCAACAATTCAAATATAAACCAACACTTATTCAATATCCTCTATTTAAGAAACGGTTACTGGAATAAACAATATTCGAAGACAAAATATTTGTAAAATATGTATACTCCAACCGCCATATCTACGGGCAAACATGTCTCCCGGCGACTTTCCTCTGGGATAACATTTCTGGGGGCCAATATGTCTCCCAGACTATCTCTCTGGACCAACATGTCTCCCAATGACCCATATCTCTGGACCAACATGTCTCCCAATGCCCTTTATCCCTGGACCAACATGTCTCCCTATCACCTATCTCTCTGGACCAACATGTCTCCTAGTGACCTATATCTCTGGACCAACATGTCTCCCAATGACACATATCTCTGGACCAATATGTCTCCCAATGACCAATATCTCTGGACCAACATGTCTCCCAATGACCTATATCTCTGGACCAACATGTTTCCCAATGACCCATATCTCTGGACCAACATGTCTCCCAATGTCCTATATCTCTGGACCAACATGTCTCCCAATGACCTATACCTCTGGACCAACATGTCTCCCAATGACCTATCTCTCTGGACCAACATGTCTCCCAATGACCTATATCTCTGGACCAACATGTCTCCCAATGACCTATATCTCTGGACCAACATGTCTCCCAATGACCTATCCCTCTGGACCAACATGTCTCCCAATGACCTGTATCTCTGGACCAACATGTCTCCCAATGACCTATATCTCTGGACCAACATGTCTCCTAGTGACCTATATCTCTGGACCAACATGTCTCCCAATGATCTATATCTCTGGACCAACATGTCTCCTAGTGACCTATATCTCTGGACCAACATGTCTCCCAATGACCTATCTCTCTGGACCAACATGTCTCACAATGACCTATCCCTCTGGACCAACATGTCTCCCAATGACCTATCCCTCTGGACCAACATGTCTCCCAATGACCTATCCCTCTGGACCAACATGTCTCCCAATGACCTATATCTCTGGACCAACATGTCTCCCAATGACCTATATCTCTGGACCAACATGTCTCCCAATGACCAATATCTCTGGACCAACATGTCTCCCAATGACCTATCTCTCTGGACCAACATGGCTCCCAGTGACCTATACTCCTAGTGACCTATATCTCTGGACCAACATGTCTCCCAATGACCTATATCTCTGGACCAACTTGTCTCCCAATGACCTATCCCTCTGGACCAACATGTCTCCCAATGACCTATATCTCTGGACCAACATGTCTCACAATGACCTATATCTCTGGACCAACATGTCTCCCAATGACCTATATCTCTGGACCAACATGGCTCCCAGTGACCTATACTCCTAGTGACCTATATCTCTGGACAAACATGTCTCCCAATGACCTATATCTCTGGACCAACATGTCTCCCAATGACCTATATCTCTGGACCAACATGTCTCCCAATGACCTATATCTCTGGACTAAAATGTCTCCAAATGACCTATATTTCTGGACCAACATGTCTCCCAATGACCTAAATCTCTGGACCAACATGTCTCCTAGTGAGACACATCAGCTTAACAGGTAACTGTTATAGTAAGGTGACTGTTATATTGAGACACATCAGTCTGTCTGACAACAGGTAACTGGTGACTGTTATAGTGAGACACATCATTCTGTCTGACAACAGGTGACTGTTATAGTGAGACACAACAGTCTGTCTGACAACAGGTGACTGTTATAGTGAGACACATCATTCTGTCTGACAACAGGTAACAGGTGACTGTTATAGTGAGACACATCATTCTGTCTGACAACAGGTGACTGTTATAGTGAGACACAACAGTCTGTCTGACAACAGGTGACTGTTATAGTGAGACACATCAGTCTGTCTGACAACAGGTAACAGGTGACTGTTATATTGAGACACATCAGTCTGTCTGACAACAGGTAACATGTGACTGTTTTAGTGAGACACATCAGTCTGTCTGACAACAAATTACTGTTATAGTGAGACACAGGTAACTGTTATAGTGAGACACATCAGTCTGTCTGACAACAGGTAACAGGTGACTGTTATAGTGAGACACATCAGTCTGTCGTCTGACAACAGGTGACTTTTATAGTGAGACACATCAGTCTGTCTGACAACAGGTAACTGTTATATTGAGACACATCAGTCTGTCTGACAACAGGTAACTGTTATAGTAAGACACATCAGTCTGTCTGACAACAGGTAACTGTTATAGTAAGACACATCAGTCTGTCTGACAACAGGTAAGTGGTGACTTTTATAGTGAGACACATCAGTTCGTCTGAAAACAGGTAACATGTGACTGTTATAGTGAGACACATCAGTCTGTCTGACAACAGGTAACTGTAATAGTGAGACACATCAGTCTGTCTGACAACAGGTAACAGGTGACTGTTATAGTGAGACACATCAGTCTGTCTGAAAACAGGTAACATGTGACTGTTATTTTGAGACACATCAGTCTGTCTGACAACAGGTAACAGGTGACTGTTATAGTGAGACACATCAGTCTGTCTGACAACAAATTACTGTTATAGTGAGACACAGGTAACTGTTATAGTGAGACACATCAGGCTGTCTGACAACAGGTAATTGTTATAGTGAGACACATCAGTCTGTCTGACAACAGGTTTCTGGTGACTGTTATAGTGAGACACATCAGTCTGTCTGACAACAGATAACTGTTATAGTGAGACACATCAGGCTGTCTGACAACAGATTACTGTTATAGTGAGACACATCAGGCTGTCTGACAACAGGTAGTTGTTATAGTCAGACACATCAGGCTGTCTGACAACAGGTGACTGTTATAGTGAGACACAACAGTCTGCCTGACAACAGGTAACAGGTGACTGTTATAGTGAGACACATCAGTCTGTCTGACAACAGGTAACTGTTATAGTGAGACACATCAGTCTGTCTGACAACAGGTAACAGGTGACTGTTATAGTGAGACGCATCAGTCTGTCTGACAACATGTATCAGGTGACTGTTATAGTGAGACACATCAGTCTGTCTGACAACAGGTAACAGGTGACTGTTATAGTGAGACACATCAGTCTGTCTGACAACATGTATCAGGTGACTGTTATAGTGAGACACATCAGTCTGTCTGACAACAGGTAACAGGTGACTGTTATAGTGAGACAAATCAGTCTGTCTGACAACAGGTGACTGATATAGTGAGACACACCAGTCTGTCTGACAACAGGTAAGTGGTGACTTTTATAGTGAGACACATCAGTCTGTCTGAAAACAGGTAACATGTGACTGTTATATTGAGACACATCAGTCTGTCTGACAACAGATTACTGTTATAGTGAGACACATCAGTCTGTCTGACAACATGTATCAGGTAACTGTTATAGTGAGACACATCAGTCTGTCTGACAACAGGTAACAGGTGACTGTTAAAGTGAGACACATCATTCTGTTTGACAACAGGTAACTGTTATAGTGAGGCACATCAGTCTGTCTGACAACAGGTAACAGATTACTGTTATAGTGAGACACATCAGTCTGTCTGACAACAGGTAACTGTTATAGTGAGACACATCAGTCTGTCTGACAACAGGTAACTGTTATAGTGAGACACATCAGTCTGTCTGACAACAGGTAACAGGTGACTGTTATAGTGAGACGCATCAGTCTGTCTGACAACAGGTAACAGGTAACTGTTATAGTGAGACACATCAGTCTGTCTGACAACATGTATCAGGTGACTGTTATAGTGAGACACATCAGTCTGTCTGACAACAGGTAACAGGTGACTGTTATAGTGAGACAAATCAGTCTGTCTGACAACAGGTGACTGATATAGTGAGACACACCAGTCTGTCTGACAACAGGTAAGTGGTGACTTTTATAGTGAGACACATCAGTCTGTCTGAAAACAGGTAACATGTGACTGTTATATTGAGACACATCAGTCTGTCTGACAACAGATTACTGTTATAGTGAGACACATCATTCTGTCTGACAACAGGTAACTGTTATAGTGAGGCACATCAGTCTGTCTGACAACAGGTAACAGATTACTGTTATAGTGAGACACATCAGTCTGTCTGACAACAGGTAACTGTTATAGTGAGACACATCAGTCTGTCTGACAACAGGTAACTGTTATAGTGAGACACATCAGTCTGTCGGACAACAGGTAACAGGTGACTGTTATAGTGAGACACATCAGTCTGTCGGACAACAGGTGACTGTTATAGTATAAAACACCAACCTTCGCATCATGTTTGGTCAGAAAATCAACAAAACCAAATCCACGATGTGAACCAGTTCCACCAAGCTTTTTAGGTAATCTCACTGACTTCAATTCTCCAAACACTCTGCAAATAATAATAGTATTATTAGAATGCAGAAACCTTAAGAATCATAATACATCTTAAATGTTTATTTTTAAAGCCCAATCATACAAACATGAACCAATCTGACGCATGATATTTAATGCGAGAACATTTTTGATTATACATATTTCATGACTTTTAAATTATCTTTGAGCTATCAAACTTGGTTGTATGTCAGCTCATCATGGTAAACACCTATGCCTTTCTATTTAAAACTGCATTTAAGTGTCTTTTATAACATACACAATACCATCATTGTGGCAACAATAGTGAGCTTTAGTATTGTGCATGCACCTCATCGACAGTACAATTGTAAGCCTAGTAGGTTTCTGTTAGTTATAAACATTGTAACATGTTAAATACTATATTTTGTATCTTCCAACTTACTTGAACAATTCCGCCACTTCATGCTGTTTGGCCTCAAACGGTATATTCCTGACAAGGATTTTTGTCGTAACTTGCTTCCTGTCTTTTTGTTTATGTCTTGTTGATTTCTCCGCATTCATACTGTAACAATGAAACAGCTACAGCAATAACAACATACATTTCCAACAACACGCTTATTGGATAATGATAACCAGTCTTCTATCCTATTGCACAAAAATGAGTTTTACAAGAGGGCCATTGGCCCTATAGCGCTCACCTGATGACTAGCAGTTTAGGCAGAATTAGTGACCTGGTGACCTAGTTTTTGACCCCAGATGACCCAGTAACGTTGCATACTGGACCTGGAAATTTATACAGACAAACATTGTGACCAAGTTTCATATAGATTAGGTAAAGCAGGTGACCTCAGGAGTGTTAACAAGGTTTTTCTTCAATGTGACCTTGTGACCTAGTTTTTGACCCCAGATGACCCAGTTGCGTACTTGACCTAGATTTCATTAAAACACATATTGTGACCATGTTTCATTCTGTTTACATAAAAAATATGACCTCTAAAGTGTTAACAAGGTTTTTCTTTGATATGACATTGTGACCTAGATTTTGACCATAGATGACCCAGTTACGTACTTGACCTAGATTTCATAGCGACAAACATTGCGACCAAGTCTAATATAGATTAGGTAAAAGACGTGACCTCTAGAGTATTAACAAGGTTTTTCTTGATTTGACCTGGTGACCTAGTTTTTGACCCCAGATGACCCAATTACAAACTTGACCTATATTTAATAGGGAAATAAATATTGACCAAGTTTCATTAAGATTATGTCAAAAATGTGACCTCTAGAGTGTTAACAAGTTTTTTCTTTGATGTGACCTAGTGACCTAATTTGTGACCTCAGACGACCCAATTACGAACTTGACCTAGATTTTTATAGCGACATACATTGTGACCAAGTTTCATTAAGATTATGTAAAAAATGTGACCTCTAGAGTGTTAACAAGGTTTTTCTTTGATATGACCTGGTGACCTAGTTTTTGACCCCAGATGACCCAATTACGAACTTGACCTAAATTTCATAAAGACATACATTGCGATCAAGTTTCATTAAGATTATGTAAACAAGAGGATCATAGATCCTGGGGCGCTCACCTGCTAAACATGGTCAAACTTCGAACTTGACCTTAAGGTCATCAAGATAAACATTTTGACTAAACTTAATGAAGGTTAAAGCAAAAATGTGGCTTCCAGAGTGTAAACAAGGTTTTGCTATTATTTGACATATTGACCTAGTTTTTGATATCACATGACCCAACATCAAAAGTTACTTTAAGGTCGTCACAATAAACATTTGGACCAAAGTTCATTTAGATAAAAACAAAAAAGTGGCCTCAAGAGTGTTAATCAGGTTTTTCTACTATTTGACCTGTTGACCTAGTTTTGACCCCACTTAACCCAACTTCAAACTTGACCTTAAGGTCATCAAGGTAAAAAATTTTGACCAAACATCACGTGACCCACCTTAAGATCACCAACATAAACATTTTGACCAAACTTCATGAAGATTAAAGCAAAAATGTGGCCACCAGAGTGTTAACAAGGTTTTCCTATTATTTGACCTTTTGACCTACTTTTTGACCTCACATGACCCAACTTCAAAGTTGACCTATATTTCATTGAGATACAACTACAGACCAAGTTTGATGAAAATCAAAGCAAAATTGAGAGTGCTAGAACGTTAACGATGAAAAAGCTAACGGACGGACAACGGACAAAAAACAATCACAAAAGCTCACCTTGCCACTTTGTGGCAGGTGAGCTAAAAATGAGACCTCCAGAGTGTTAACAAGGTTTTTCTTTTATGTGACCTGGTGACCTAGTTTTTGACCCCATATGACCCAGTTACGAACTTGACCTAGATTTTATAGAGACAAACATTGTAAAGATTAAGTGAAAATTATTACCTCTAGAGTGTTAACAGTCCAATTGTTGACGGTGGACGGCGCACAACGGACAAAAGGGTGACCACAATAGCTCACCTTGGGCACTTTGTGCTCAGGTGAGCTAAAAAAGGGGCAGAAAAGCCATTAACGACCTTAACTACACATGCTTAAACCACTCAATGAGTAAAGCTATGAATATTTTACACTCCTTCTGTGACATTGGCTATGTCATAGATATGTGTAACAGTTTCAACTGCATGAAGAAAAGCTAGCTTACAATAAATGCCAGGAAAACTGGTTATCTCAGCTGTTTGAATAAACAAGAAATATCACTGAATGTGATGAATACCCCCAGCAACTGCTTGACACAGTCAATATGCACAACTAAACTTGGTACTGATCGGTCATGCAAAGTTTCATTGAAATCCTACCATTGGTTGCTGCGAAATAGCACAGACAAAATTTATAAGGGCTATAACTACCTTAAAATTGATAAGACCAACTTGTGTCGACCATATGCGCAACTACACTTGGTACTGATCATCCAAACAAAAGTTTCATTAAAATCCGACCAATGGTTACAGAGAAATAGCGCAGACAAAATTAATAAGTGTAAAAAACAAAGGGCAATAACTACCTTAAAATTGATCCGACAAAGATATGCACAACTAGAAATTGA
Source organism: Spisula solida (assembly GCA_947247005.1). Taxonomy (NCBI): domain Eukaryota; kingdom Metazoa; phylum Mollusca; class Bivalvia; order Venerida; family Mactridae; genus Spisula; species Spisula solida. The sequence continues at coordinate 12,635,802 of OX365953.1, read as the reverse complement.
ACTGATGAGCTATGCAAAGTTTTGATGAAATACTACCAACGGTTACAGAGAAATAGCCTGGACAGAATTTATAAGTGTAAAAAAATGAAGGGCCATTACTCTCTTAAAATAAATTTGATGGACGGCTGCAGACAATATGCACAACTAGACGTGGTACTGATCAGTCATGCAAAGTTTCAATGAAATATGACCAACAACGGTTGCAGAGAAATAGCGCGGACAAAATTATAAGTATAAAAAAATAAAGGGCCATAACTCCCTTAAAATTAATTCGACCAATGTTCCCCGACCATATGCACAACTAGACTTGGTACTGATCAGTCATGCAAAGTTTCAATGAAATATGACCAACAACGGTTGCAGAGAAATAGCGCGGACAAAATTTATAAGTATAAAAAAATAAAGGGCCATAAATCCCTTAAAATTAATCCGACCAACGTCCGCCGACGATATGCACAACTAGACTTGGTACTGATCATTCATGCAAAGTTTCAATGAAATACGACCAATGGTTGCGGAGAAATAGCGCGGACAAAATTTATAAGTATAAAAAAATTAAGGGCCATAACTCCCTTAAAATTAATTTGACCAATGTCCGCCGACGATATGCACAACTAGACTTGGTACTGATCAGTCATGCAAAGTTTTAATGAAATACGACCAACGGTTGCGGAGAAATAGCGCGGACAAAATTTATAAGAATAAAAAAATAAAGGGCCATAACTCCCTTAAAATGAATCGACCAACGTCCGCCGACGATATGCACAACTGGACTTGGTACTGATCATTCATGCAAAGTTTCAATGAAATAAGACCAATAGTTGAGGAGAAATAGCGCGGACAAAATTTGTATGGACCAACCAACCAACCAACCAACCAACCAACAAACCAACCAACCTCAGGCATGACTCCAATATAGCCCCCATATACTATGTATCTGGGGTTATAACAATGGTTGGAAACAGCATATACAAGAGCCACCATTGAATGAAAGTGATCACCCAATCCCATCATTGAAAATCCAACCAAAAGTTACAGAAAACTAGAAGGGTTTTTGACACAAAGGATATGTCTTCCAAAAAGAGCCATAACTCTTGCAATACTCATCCAACCTAAAATTCCTTACAATATGCACTTCTAGGCTTGGTTAAAATTATTCATGAGAAATTTCATTGGAATCTGACCAATGTTCAAGGAGAACAAGCATGCACAAACTTTGTGACATCCATTCAGACGTCATGCATAAAATCAATATGTCTGCCAACTGGCTGTGTGAGGAAGACATAAATAGCATAGACAAATAGTGTCTACAGATGAATGATGAGAAAGAGCATTGGTATAGTGTGTAGCTGGGTGGTATATACACACCTGGTCGTGGTTCTATTGGATACTTTAAGTTCTAGTGTATGACCATCTAGACTTGTATGTTGTAGTGTTTTCACTGTTTCTATAGCACCATTAGGAGCTTTGAATTCCACAAAACCATATCCCATAGACAATGTTTGTCCAGGTCGCTTCAAATCTTTCTTCCTGGCAACATTGGCAGATTTAAATGATAAACACTGCATAAAATGCTGAAAGTAATAAAAGTATGCAACAAATAAGCTATAATCAGTGTAACTGTGGTTTAAGATAGAGCTACTTTAACTTATAAAGAAAAGTATGGTTACTGTTTCAGCATAAGCAAGATATTTGATATGTTCTGGATGGGTTGCTTCAAGGTCAAGGTCACACTTAGGGGTTAAAGCACAGATCAAGTGGATATCATCAGGACTGAGCTGCTGAATCAGCTTGGGCTAAAATAAACAAGTAAATTCCATATATACCCATCTTATAGGTCATGAGTATCATTACACATTTGGCATGTATGGTCTGTGTATAGAAACTCATCCGGATTAGAATACTAGTAGAGTGAAACTTTGCCATGGTAACTAGCTTAATTACTGACAGAGGTTAATAAATCAAGGGCAACAACTATCAAAACAATTGACCAATTAACAAGATGACCGCTTTTCGGGGCAATATAAGACCGAAAGGGTTTTGTTTCAGGTATTGGTAATGACAGACACGATAACATAATATGGCCCTTTGGGCATATAAAAACTGTTTTCACAAAACCTCAATCTGCAACATGAAGCTTGTAAAATTAATACAACAAATGTCTTACTATACACTAGAAATTTGTGCCCTAGGGCAAACTATGTCGAGCCTCGCCACACGTTGAAAAATGGCTACAACTTAAATTAGCCTTCAATTTGACCTTTGACCTCCAACCGTGACCTTGAACTTTGAGATAGGAACCTGGGGGTTGGGCATGACACTCCGCCTCATGGGGGTTAACATTCAAGCCAAATATAAGAAAGATTGCTCAATGTATGACAAAGTTATGGTCCGGACAAGCTTCAATTTGACCTTTGACCTCAATCTGTGACCTTGACCTTTGAGATAAGAACATGGGAGTAAGGCATGACACTCTGCCTCATGGAGGTGAACATTCATGCCAAATATGAGAATGATTGGTCAATGTTTGACAAAGTTATGGTCAGGACAAGCTTCCATTTGACCTTTGACCTCCAACACTGACCTTGACCTTTGAGATAGAAACCTGAGGGTTGGGTATGACACTCTGCCTCATAGGGGTTAACATTCATGCCAAATATAAGAAAGATTGGTCAATATATGACAAAGTTAGGCTCCGGACAAGCTTCAATTTGACATTTGACCTCCAACGGTGACCTTCACATTTGAGATAGGAACCTGGGGGTTGGGCATGACACTCCTCCTCATGGAGGTGAACATTCATGCCAAATATGAGTAAGATTGGTCAAAGCATGATAAAGTTATGGTCCGGACGGACGCACACACATACACCAAAAATGGCGACTAAGTCAAGCGAGCAGGACAAAAACTATGTTCCAGTCACATGACTAACTTCCACGTAAAATAACAGAATCTGGAAAAATTGTATCTCACAAAGATGTGATAATACAGAAGAGAGTTATATATAATACTAAATGCAAAATTCACTTACCTCCTTTAAAGAATCATCAGTAGTCTCAAAATTGAGATTTTTCACAAATAAAACACTGCCAACAGTATCGTCATCATCATCATCATCTCCTGCTGCTTTCTGATGTCTTGTATTATCATCTGAAGTCTTTCTGGGTGCTTTAGTATCATCCTTCAAAATATTATATTAATACATCAAATGTATAATATGTAATTGAAGAAGTGTTACACTATACTCTTTATTTACTCATGTTATGGTTAAGCATTTTCTAAGGCAAATTTAAAATGCTGAATGCATGTGATAGGTTTAGTGGTTTATCTGAACTCACTTCTCATGTTACCAGTATATAAGTGTATGTATGTGGTTGGTTTAGTGGTTTATCTGAACTCTCTCCTCATGTTACCAGTATATAAGTGTATGTATGTATGTGATAGGTTTAGTGGTTTATCTGAACTCACTTCTCATGTTACCAGTATATAAGTGTATGTATGTGGTTGGTTTAGTGGTTTATCTGAACTCTCTCCTAATGTTACCAGTATATAAGTGTATGTATGTGATTGGTTTAGTGGTTTATCTGAACTCTCTCCTCATGTTACCAGTATATAAGTGTATGTATGTATGTATGTGATTGGTTTAGTGGTTTATCTGAACTCACTACTCATGTTACCAGTATATAAGTGTATGTATGTGGTTGGTTTAGTGGTTTATCTGAACTCTCTCCTAATGTTACCAGTATATAAGTGTATGTATGTGATTGGTTTAGTGGTTTATCTGAACTCTCTCCTCATGTTACCAGTATATAAGTGTATGTATGTATGTATGTGATTGGTTTAGTGGTTTATCTGAACTCACTTCTCATGTTACCAGTATATAAGTGTATGTATGTGGTTGGTTTAGTGGTTTATCTGAACTCTCTCCTAATGTTACCAGTATATAAGTGTATGTATGTGATTGGTTTAGTGGTTTATCTGAACTCTCTCCTCATGTTACCAGTATATAAGTGTATGTATGTATGTGATAGGTTTAGTGGTTTATCTGAACTCTCTCCTAATGTAACCAGTATATAAGTGTATGTATGTATGTATGTGATTGGTTTAGTGGTTTATCTGAACTCTCTCCCCATGTTACCAGTATATAAGTGTATGTATGTGATTGGTTTAGTGGTTTATCTGAACTCTCTCCTAATGTAACCAGTATATAAGTGTATGTATGTGATTGGTTTAGTGGTTTATCTGAACTCTCTCCTCATGTTACCAGTATATAAGTGTATGTATGTGATAGGTTTAGTGGTTTATCTAAACTCACTCCTCATGTTACCAGTGTATAAGTGTATGTATGTATGTGATTGGTTTAGTGGTTTATCTGAACTCACTCCTCATGTTACCAGTATATAAGTGCATGTATGTATGTGATTGGTTTAGTGGTTTATCTGAACTCACTCCTCATGTTACCAGTATATAAGTGCATGTATGTATGTGATAGGTTTAGTGGTTTATCTGAACTCACTCCTCATGTTACCAGTATATAAGTGCATGTATGTATGTGATAGGTTTAGTGGTTTATCTGAACTCACTCCTCATGTTACCAGTGTATAAGTGTATGTATGTATGTGATTGGTTTAGTGGTTTATCTGAACTCACTCCTCATGTTACCAGTATATAAGTGTATGTATGTATGTGATTGGTTTAGTGGTTTATCTGAACTCACTCCTCATGTTACCAGTGTATAAGTGTATGTATGTATGTGATTGGTTTAGTGGTTTATCTGAACTCACTCCTCATGTTACCAGTGTATAAGGTTGCTGAGCACACAGGGTATATATCAACATGTTCAGTAGTAGAATACAACTTATTATAAAGTTAAGCAGTAGAATACTACTTATTAACACGAGGGCCATTTTATTTAGATTTAACAGTGAAACACTTTGTGGCCAGGTTAAATAAAGATGAGGTAAAAAATGTGACCTCTAAAGTATAAACAAGGTTTTTCTTCGATGTGACATGGTGACCTAGTTTTTGACCCCCAGATGACCCTGTTATGTACTTGACCTAGATTTCATAGAGACATACATTGTGCCCAAGTTTCATGAAGAGCATGTATAAAATGTGACCTCAAGAGTGTTAACTAGGTTTTTCTTTGATGGACCTAGTGACCTTGGTTTTGACCCCAGATGACCCAGTTGCAAAACTTGACCTATATTTCATAGAGACAAACATTGTAACCAAGATTCATTAGGATTATGTAAAAAATGTGACCTCTAGAGTGTTAACAAGGTTTTTCTTTTATGTGACCTAGTGACCTTGGTTTTGACCCCAGATGATCCAAATACAAACTTGACCTAGATTTTATAGAGACATACATTGTGACCAAGTTTCATTAAGATTATGTCAAAAATGTGACCTCTAGAGTGTTAACAAGGTTTTTCTTTAATGTGACCTGGTGACCTAGTGTTTGACCCCAGATGACCCAATTACGAAAATGACCTAGATTTCATAGAGACATACATTGTGACAAAGTTTCATTAAGATTATGCCAAAAATGTGACCTCTAGAGTGTTAACAAGGTTTTTCTTTGATGTGACCTGGTGACCTAGTTTTTGACCCCAGTTACGAACTTGACCTAGATTTTATAGAGACAAACATTGTGACCAAGTTTGAAAAAGATTAAGTGAAAATTATGACCTCTAGAGTGTTAACAGTCCAATTGTTGACGGTGGACAGCGCACGACGGACAAAAGGGTGATCACAATAGCTCACCTTGAGCACTTCGTGCTCAGGTGAGCTAAAAAGTTAAACAGTAGAATACAACTTATTATAAAGTTAAACAGTTTGTGAGTAACTAATTAAAGAAAATAATTGAAGTAAGGTGTTGCTGGTGTATTTTATCTAATTTTAAAGTTAAACAGTAGAATACAACTTATTATAAAGTTAAATAGTAGAATACAACTTATTATAAAGTTAAACAGTAGAATACAACTTATTATAAAGTTAAACAGTAGAATACAACTTATTATAAAATTAAACAGTAGAATACAACTTATTATAAAGTTAAACAGTAGAATACAACTTATTATAAAGTTAAACAGTAGAATACAACTTATTATAAAGTTAAATAGTAGAATACAACTTATTATAAAGTTAAACAGTAGAATACAACTTATTATAAAGTTAAACAGTAGAATACAACTTATTATAAAATTAAACAGTAGAATACAACTTATTATAATATTAAATAGTAGAATACAACTTATTATAAAATTAAACAGTAGAATACAACTTATTATAAAATTAAACAGTAGAATACAACTTATTATAAAGTTGAACAGTAGAATACAACTTATTATAAAATTAAACAGTAGAATACAACTTATTATAAAATTAAACAGTAGAATACAACTTATTATAAAGTTAAACAGTAGAATACAACTTATTATAAAATTAAACAGTAGAATACAACTTATTATAATATTAAATAGTAGAATACAACTTATTATAAAATTAAATAGTAGAATACAACTTATTATAAAGTTAAATACAGTCGACACTCGTTATGTCGACATTTTTGGGACCGTCAAAATTATGTCGACATATCCCAATGTCGACACAACAGGAGCCAACAATTCTGACAAATTTACTTATCAGTCAAAATTCATGATAACAAAGTCCTCTAGCCTTCTGTTGGTGCCGTTGTTACATCAGTTTAAACATGAACTAATACATTTGTACGACTAAATGTTCAAGTGTTTACGAGAGGGACGAGTTTATAGCCTCTTTTTCAAACAAGAACAGTATGGGATCAGCACCGCAAGTATGGCTTTTAGCCCTAACCGGTTTCGCTTACACAACATTTTAATTGTAAACAAAAGATTATTTTAATTTCATACGCTGAAATAGGTTACCATTTGTTGCTAAACTTTGATTTAATATCAATCAAATACATTCAATCATTCAAACTGTGAACACATAAACAATGGTTCAAAACAGAAGACTTTTCGCGGTCAATTGACAACTTTTCAATTTCAATAGCGTCGACGCGATGTTGACACAAACATTGACAATAAGGTGCGAAAACAGCATTTGGGCCAGAAAAGTCGTGTCGAATTAAGCGGAGTGTCGACACATGCATGTCGACTAAACCATCATATTTAAGATAGAATTTAGAGCAAGCCAAAATTGGGGATTTAAAAGTATGTCGACATAACCGAAGTGTCGATACAACCGATGTCGACACAACGAGTTTCAACTGTAGTAGAACACAATTTATTATAAAGAATACAAGTGGTAATAAAAGTAGGTAATTACGTTTGTTTCCATTTTATCTTGCTTGTTTGGATCTGTTGGTTTGTGTATATCCGCTGGTGGAGATGTGAACACCTCCATTGGTGCCCATTCCAGATACAAGGGTACATAGTGAAACTAAAATAGATAAGATAGTTTATTTCTAAATATTTCTAAATACCAAAGCTCATTGACCTATTAGGCTACATAATTATATGAATGCTAACAATCATACCAAGAAATATCACTGAATGTGATGAATACTCCCAGATACTGCTTGACACAGTCAACCCAATCTGCTCTTTCAATATGCACAACTAGACTTTGTAATGATAATGCAAACTTCCATTGAAATCAAACCAATGGTTACAGAGAAAAAGCACAGACGTTTTAAAAACTTATATGTGTAAAAAACCAAAGGGTCATAACTCCCTTAATATTGATCAAAACATATTGAGCCAACGATATGCACAACTAGACTTGGTCCTGATCAGTCATGCAACGTTTTGTTGAAATCAATCAATGTAACATAGAACCATGATTATTTTTGTCACTGATGAAATTCAAGATGAGTGCTAGTCCGCCATCTTATATTTTATAGGCAATTATTTCACTGACCAGTGAGGCATCATGTTCATCAAATTGTTGATGACAGACTGAATGAAGTTTCATGGAAATTGAATGAAAACTTTACCTTAATTTCATCAAAACATGCAAAATGCAGTCTCTATTCTATACACAAGGTTATGACATGATTTGGCCTTATGACCTAGGTTTTAACCCCAACTGGATGACCTATATCCAAACCTAGATTCCACCAAAACAAACATTCTTATCAAGATTAACAAATAAACAATGTAAAATTCAGCTTTCATGCAAAAGGTTTTTCAATGATGTGACCTAGTTTTTTCTATCTGAGGTTGCCTAATTTTTACCTTTGCCTAGATTTTGTAAAGATGAACATTGGACCAAAAATTCATAAATATAAGGTCAAAATAAGGATCTCCTGCAGTGTTTTCACAATGAAATCAGACCAGCGATTACTCACAAATAGTGCATATAAAGTTGGTCAACAGCTGTGAAGGACATACCAACCAGTAGATGGAATGATCTCAAGCATGACCCTAATATAGTCGGATATAATGAGTACCAGGGGGTATAATGCATGAAGTAAAACACTAGTGCACCTTTCTATATGCAAGTTTGGTGAATGCTGCCTTAGCTTCTGTAGGTATCAGAAACTCCACAATGGCTGATATACCAGATGGTGGCAACAAAACTCTACCAAGATTTCCATACGGAGAGAACAAATTCTCAATCTCAGACACGTCTGTTTTAGCAGGAAGATTCTTCACCAGTATCACTGTCTTACTTCTGGGTGCTTTAGGCTACAAATAGATGTTGAAATTCTGCAGATATAAACCTGATCATGAGGGCATAATTACATGACAGGGTTCTAACACATAATTTAATCATTCTTGAGAAAAAGCATTCAATATAGTAAATATTTGAAAGCCATAATTATCAGCAAATTTTAATCTGTAATGTCAAACAATAATCGATCAATTGAGTCCGTGAGTCTTCACAGAGCACTTATTTCAACCTAATAAAATGCCAAAAATCAAGGATTATGGTGATGTTATTTAAGAATTTTGATTGAAATACACTTAGTGCAAAGTCGTAATGTTACTTCCTGCATGTGCATACAAACCACAGAAGTAAGACAAGAAGTGAAATGTTGTATTGGGCTAAAATATTTACACAAGATTTCTGATTTAATGGAATCAGGACTGCATTTTTAAGGTAACATTTTTTCCACTAAAAGTGTATTACTTTCAAATTATTTGAAGTAAATCAAATTGTTTCTTTTCTAATCAACTGACATTGATATCATACCAGGCATATTTGGCATCAGCATGAAAACAATAAGGAACTCTAAATTGAGGATAAAGTACCTGACTAAATAAACACCTTGTACTGTGAGGAAATACAGTAAGATACAGTGCCTGACTAAATAAACACCGTGCTCTGAGAGGAAATACAGTAAGATAAAGTACCTGACTAAATAAACACTGTGCTCTGAGAGGAAATACAGTAAGATAAAGTACCTGACTAAATAAACACTGTGCTCTGAGAGGAAATACTGTAAAATAAAGTACCTGACTAAATAAACACTGTGCTCTGTGAGGAAATACAGTAAGATACAGTACCTGACTAAATAAACACTGTGCTCTGTGAGGAAATACAGTAAAATAAAGTACCTGACTAAATAAACACTGTGCACTGTGAGGAAATACAGTAAAATACAGTACCTGACTAAATAAACACTGTGCTCTGTGAGGAAATACAGAAAGATAAAGTACCTGACTAAATAAACACTGTGCTCTGTGAGGAAATACAGTAAAATACAGTACCTGACTAAATAAACACTGTGCTCTGTGAGGATATACAGTAAGATAAAGTACCTGACTAAATAAACACTGTGCACTGTGAGGAAATACAGTAAAATACAGTACCTGACTAAATAAACACTGTGCTCTGTGAGGAAATACAGTAAGATAAAGTACCTGACTAAATAAACACTGTTAGTCCAGCCCCAAACCCAATATACCTTGCATTGGAGTATAAAGTTTTTTTCTTTGCTGATTTCAGTAGACAAGACCTTTCAAATGGAATTTCTGACGGGTGACATTGTGTCACCCTTGAGCATTTTGAGAAAATTGGGGTAAACGTTCCAAAATATAAACGAAACTGCGAATTTTTGGAATCGGTGAACTACATTGTTAGTTATAATCATATTTTATAATAAATCACATTTATATGTAGTTATTAAGTTGCAGTTGAAGACTGCAAAATTTTAGTGCCGTGCATTTATGCAAAAGGAGGTATTTTGGGGTAAAACGTTAAAAAGTGCATAGAAAAGTGCGATTTTTTGGAATCGGTGGACTATAACGTCATTAGCCATTATATTTGGTAAATAATCGCTGTGATAGTTATATAGTGACTTGCGATAAAGATATTAAACACCTTAAGCTAGGCTATGGTACAAAATGTGGTATTTTGGGGTAAAACATTAAAAAGTGCATTTAAAAGTGCAAATTTTCGGAATCGGTGAAATTTAACGTCAATGGCCATTATATTTGGTAAATAATCGCCGTGATAGTTTAATAGTGACTTGCGATGACGATATTAAACACCTTGAGATAGGCTTACGTACAAAATGTGGAATTTCGGGGGTAAATACTAAAAAATATAACGGAAAATGCGGATTTTCGGAACTGGATAGACTTCTATGTCATGGTTCATTTTATTTGGTAATTACAATTGTAATTACTATAATATGATCTATAGTAATGAATTATTAATGATAACAATCATTATAAATCATGGTATGGTGCAAAATATATAATTTTTAGGATAGAACATACACAATTGTCACGAAAAGTATGATTTTTGGGAATATGTTTACTACGCTGTTATAATTAATCTAACTTGACAGTAAATCACTGTGAGGGGTACATATCATCATGCAGTTCAAGTTGTGTATGCTTTAAGCTAAATGCGATGTATTGTGGTAAAACATCACTAAAATTATATGAACATTTTTAATCCACAGACAAGTCAGATTTTACTACATAAAGCCATTTCCGGCCTTATTATAATTTTGTATACTCATCAACACCAAGTACGCCATTACTGAACATACGAGGTACCCATTAGAACCGAATACATGCATCACAAGTCATGCCCTATAGAGTACTCACCACCACTGAGTACAAGCTTGCTAGGCCAAATAGGGTATTTAAACCAACAGTGAGTCCACCATTCAATATCCTATGAGTACAAACAATCTAAGACCTACTGAGCTTTGACCACCATTTAATAAAGCCATGCCAGAAAAAATGTAAACCTATACATAGCCATATAAAGTACTCACCACCACCAGCCATTCCTCATCTAATTGGGTATATGCCACTGCTGCTTATCTTATGATATCAGCAATTTGTTACTCTGTGTGGTACCTGGCTCAGCAATTCCTGGACCTATACGTACATTACCCTGCATGGCAGTCACCCCTAGCGCTATCGATACCATATACTGCTGTGTACAGTCACTCCTCGATAGTCTAGTGGTAGAGCGTTCGCTTCGATTGCGGGATGTCCCAGGCTCAATCCCAGGCCTGGTCATACCAAAGACGATTTAAAATGCTACCATGGAGTAATTCCCTTGCATATATAGATACTTAGCATAAATGGGACGCTGGTGTCTCTCCCATACCACCGTAGCGATGAATAATACCAATAATTAGTCACCGAGCGTGATTAATTAATATGAGTTGAAGAACTTGTTTCACAATCTACCTAACATATACTACATTTGTATATAGTGTTTATTCCTGGAGCCCACGGGCCACCTGACACGTCTTGGCACATGCAGTCTGTGGTACCTAACACTGCTCTATTAGATAGCAAATACTATCAGACACAGTCATTCATAGCTTTATATGCTACCCAACACTGCTTGGGTCTGCATGCCATTAATTGTATTGCTCTACGGGGTATGTAACACATCCTTTCCCAGCTCCAAATGATAGCATAGCAATTTATGACCTAAAAGGGTTACCTAATACTGTTGGAAGCATGACAGTGATTATTCCTGAATTTATAAGGATTACTTGTCAAGCCATCACTGATTGAATATTGCCTGACACAGTCATTCCTGACTTTATTTGATATACAATACTACTGGACGCAGCCATTTATAAATCTATAGGGTATCAAACAGTACATTTGACATTTAAAGTTAAAACGTTACCGAGTTGTGCAGGGCCACTTTCAGAAATTCAGCCATTCAGCCACCCTTTGACATTCATTGGGCTACCTAAGGATACTTGCGTTTCTGTCTCCCTGTGGAGACTAGTTCTCCTCTGATATGTGTGCGCCAAAATCGAGAAATAGCGTCAAGAAATATCGAATATGCAAATCATCACAAGTACCAATTCACACATTCGTCGAGTGGGCATTGTGGGTTATTCTTGATCAGAGAAATTAAGCAATGGTGCAGAGTGGGATCGAACCCGGGACGTCTCGATCCCAAAGCGTGCGCCCTACCTCTAGGCTATTCCTTGCTTAATTCGGACACATATATGACATGAAACAGCCATTCCTTTCTTTAATGTAGTTTGGAACTGCTCTTTGTTGCCCTGTGTGGTACTAATTATATAACATACACTTCATTAATTCTATAGGGTACAACTGACTGTCATTGATATGTATGACCCACTGACCAAAAACGTAGAGATTATAGGCCAAGGCCATTTATAGAGTTGTTTGTCTTGTCGAGTGCCAGTGCTATGATAGTATAGATTAGTAACCTTGTACTGCTGTGAACAGCCATTCCTTGATCTATTTGGGATGTTCTGACTCTACCTGGCACAGTTTCACCTTGTTTTGTGATGTCTAAAACTGTCATTCGAGTCTTTATAATTATGGCATTAAACGCTGCATAGAATAGCCATACTATGCTCTATATGATACCTAACACTGCTGTGAACAGGTATTCTGGGTTCTATGAGGGTGACAAAACACTGCCTGGTATACCAGTAGTAATTCCTAATGGGATGGGATATCAATTACTGCGCCAGATGCTGCTATTGATTTATTAGTTTTGGGTACTCAGCACTATGGAGAACTCATTACTGGCTCTATTGAAATCTATATTTGCCTTGCACAGCATCATCTCCGGGTCTATAGGGGATAACACATACTACTTTACTAGTTCTGTTGGGCATTGCTAGTAATAGTTCTATGATGTAACTTACACACAGCTAGAATAGTCACTTCTATGACCCGGGATACATATCATATAAATATCTAAGGGCAATAAAGCCTACGTTTAACATTTTATCCAAATATATCATACTAATCTCAATAACATTGCACTTAGGTTTGATATCTTAAACTCTACATGTTAATAAGTACATGTTGCATGGATTTACTATGAAATAAAACGATAAAAGACTGTGTAGTCTACAACCTCGAAAAATTCGCCCCTTTTCTTTATATTTTGAAGTTACAATGTATACCCCAAATTATCACATTTGCACAAAAGCCAAACTTAAGACTTTTGATATCAAAACTGTAAGGTTATTAACACCATTCATATTGATTAATCACAGAGCAAAGATACATGACATTGTACCCGGTCCACCTATTCAAAAAAAATGCAGTTTTCCTCCATACATGTACTATTTAATGTTTTACCCCATAAATACCACATTTTGTACTATAGCCTAGCTTAAGATGTTTGATATCTTAATGGCAAGTCACTAACATACCACAGCGATTATTTACCAAATATAATGGCAAGTGACGTTAAATTTTACCGATTCCGAAAATTTGCACTTTTTAACGTTATATAACCCAAAAAAACCTCCTTTTGCATAAATGCACGGCACTAAAATGTTGCAATATTCAACTGCAACTTAATAACTACATATAAATGTGATTTATTATAAAATATGATTATAAATAATAATGTAGTTCACCGATTCCAAAAATTCGCAGTTTCGTTTATATTTTGGAACTTTTACCCCAATTTTCTCAAAATGCTCAAGGGTGACACAATGTCACCCGTCAGAAATTCCATTTGAAAGGTCTTGGCTACTGAAATCACCAAAGAAAAAAACTTTATACTCCAATGCAAGGTTCGGTCAAATTTCGGGGATTTCGGGCCGGACTATGTGCACTGTGAGGAAATACAGTAAAATACAGTACCTGACTAAATAAACACTGTGCACTGTGAGGAAATACAGTAAGATAAAGTACCTGACTAAATAAACACCGTGCTCTGAGAGGAAATACAGTAAGATAAAGTACCTGACTAATTAAACACCGTGCACTGTGCACTGTGAGGAACTCTAAATTGAGGAACTCTAAATTGAGGAGAATCAGCACAGCAATGAGAGTAAGATAAAGTACCTGACTAAATAAACACCTTGTACTGTGAGGAAATACAGTAAGATACAGTGCCTGACTAAATAAACACTGTGCTCTGAGAGGAAATACAGTAAGATAAAGTACCTTGACTAAATAAACACTGTGCTCTGAGAGGAAATACAGTAAGATACAGTACCTGACTAAATAAACACTGTGCTCTGAGAGGAAATACAGTAAGATACAGTACCTTGACTAAATAAACACCGTGCACTGTGAGGAAATACAGTAAGATAAAGTACCTTGACTAAATAAACACTGTGCTCCGAGAGGAAATACAGTAAGATACAGTACCTTGACTAAATAAACACTGTGCTCTGAGAGGAAATACAGTAAGATACAGTACCTTGACTAAATAAACACCGTGCTCTGAGAGGAAATACAGTAAGATACAGTACCAGACTAAATAAACACCGTGCTCTGTGAGGAAATACAGTAAAATAAAGTACCAGACTAAATAAACACTGTGCTCTGTGAGGAAATACAGTAAAATAAAGTACCAGACTAAATAAACACCGTGCTCTGTGAGGAAATACAGTAAGATAAAGTACCTTGACTAAATAAACACCGTGCACTGTGAGGAAATACAGTAAGATACAGTACCTGGCTAAATAAACACCGTGCACTGTGAGGAAATACAGTAAGATAAAGTACCTTGACTAAATAAACACTGTGTTCTGTGAGGAAATACAGTAAGATACTGTACCAGACTAAATAAACACCGTGCACTGTGAGGAAATACAGTAAAATAAAGTACCAGACTAAATAAACACCGTGCACTGTGAGGAAATACAGTAAGATAAAGTACCTTGACTAAATAAACACTGTGCTCTGTGAGGAAATACAGTAAGATACAGTACCAGACTAAATAAACACCGTGCACTGTGAGGAAATACAGTAAAATAAAGTACCAGACTAAACAAACACCGTGCACTGTGAGGAAATACAGTAAGATAAAGTACCTTGATTAAATAAACACCGTGTACTGTGAGGAAATACAGTAAAATAAAGTACCGGACTAAATAAACACCGTGTACTGTGAGGAAATACAGTAAGATAAAGTACCTTGATTAAATAAACACCGTGTACTGTGAGGAAATACAGTAAAATAAAGTACCGGACTAAATAAACACCGTGTACTGTGAGGAAATACAGTAAGATAAAGTACCTGACTAAATAAACACTGTGCACTGTGAGGAAATACAGTAAAATACAGTACCTGACTAAATAAACACTGTGCTCTGTGAGGAAATACAGTAAGATAAAGTACCTGACTAAATAAACACTGTGCACTGTGAGGAAATACAGTAAAATACAGTACCTGACTAAATAAACACTGTGCTCTGTGAGGAAATACAGTAAGATACAGTACCAGACTAAATAAACACCGTGCTCTGTGAGGAAATACAGTAAAATAAAGTACCAGACTAAATAAACACTGTGCTCTGTGAGGAAATACAGTAAAATAAAGTACCAGACTAAATAAACACCGTGCTCTGTGAGGAAATACAGTAAGATAAAGTACCTTGACTAAATAAACACCGTGCACTGTGAGGAAATACAGTAAGATACAGTACCTGGCTAAATAAACACCGTGCACTGTGAGGAAATACAGTAAGATAAAGTACCTTGACTAAATAAACACTGTGTTCTGTGAGGAAATACAGTAAGATACTGTACCAGACTAAATAAACACCGTGCACTGTGAGGAAATACAGTAAAATAAAGTACCAGACTAAATAAACACCGTGCACTGTGAGGAAATACAGTAAGATAAAGTACCTTGACTAAATAAACACTGTGCTCTGTGAGGAAATACAGTAAGATACAGTACCAGACTAAATAAACACCGTGCACTGTGAGGAAATACAGTAAAATAAAGTACCAGACTAAACAAACACCGTGCACTGTGAGGAAATACAGTAAGATAAAGTACCTTGATTAAATAAACACCGTGTACTGTGAGGAAATACAGTAAAATAAAGTACCGGACTAAATAAACACCGTGTACTGTGAGGAAATACAGTAAGATAAAGTACCTTGATTAAATAAACACCGTGTACTGTGAGGAAATACAGTAAAATAAAGTACCGGACTAAATAAACACCGTGTACTGTGAGGAAATACAGTAAGATAAAGTACCTGACTAAATAAACACTGTGCACTGTGAGGAAATACAGTAAAATACAGTACCTGACTAAATAAACACTGTGCACTGTGAGGAAATACAGTAAAATACAGTACCTGACTAAATAAACACTGTGCTCTGTGAGGAAATACAGTAAGATAAAGTACCTGACTAAATAAACACCGTGCTCTGAGAGGAAATACAGTAAGATAAAGTACCTGACTAATTAAACACTCTGCACTGTGAGGAAATACAGTAAGATAAAGTACCTGACTAATTAAACACTGTGCACTGTGCACTGTGAGGAACTCTAAATTGAGGAACTCTAAATTGAGGAGAATCAGCACAGCAATGAGAGTAAGATAAAGTACCTGACTAAATAAACACCTTGTACTGTGAGGAAATACAGTAAGATACAGTGCCTGACTAAATAAACACTGTGCTCTGAGAGGAAATACAGTAAGATAAAGTACCTTGACTAAATAAACACTGTGCTCTGAGAGGAAATACAGTAAGATACAGTACCTGACTAAATAAACACTGTGCTCTGAGAGGAAATACAGTAAGATACAGTACCTTGACTAAATAAACACCGTGCACTGTGAGGAAATACAGTAAGATAAAGTACCTTGACTAAATAAACACTGTGCTCTGAGAGGAAATACAGTAAGATACAGTACCTTGACTAAATAAACACTGTGCTCTGAGAGGAAATACAGTAAGATACAGTACCTTGACTAAATAAACACCGTGCTCTGAGAGGAAATACAGTAAGATACAGTACCAGACTAAATAAACACCGTGCTCTGTGAGGAAATACAGTAAAATAAAGTACCAGACTAAATAAACACTGTGCTCTGTGAGGAAATACAGTAAAATAAAGTACCAGACTAAATAAACACCGTGCTCTGTGAGGAAATACAGTAAGATAAAGTACCTTGACTAAATAAACACCGTGCACTGTGAGGAAATACAGTAAGATACAGTACCTGACTAAATAAACACCGTGCACTGTGAGGAAATACAGTAAGATAAAGTACCTTGACTAAATAAACACTGTGCTCTGTGAGGAAATACAGTAAGATACTGTACCAGACTAAATAAACACCGTGCACTGTGAGGAAATACAGTAAAATAAAGTACCAGACTAAATAAACACCGTGCACTGTGAGGAAATACAGTAAGATAAAGTACCTTGACTAAATAAACACTGTGCTCTGTGAGGAAATACAGTAAGATACAGTACCAGACTAAATAAACACCGTGCACTGTGAGGAAATACAGTAAA
This sequence comes from Spisula solida, assembly GCA_947247005.1. NCBI lineage: Eukaryota > Metazoa > Mollusca > Bivalvia > Venerida > Mactridae > Spisula > Spisula solida. The sequence continues at coordinate 12,618,104 of OX365953.1, read as the reverse complement.
ATAAAGTACCAGACTAAATAAACACCGTGCACTGTGAGGAAATACAGTAAGATAAAGTACCTTGATTAAATAAACACCGTGTACTGTGAGGAAATACAGTAAAATAAAGTACCGGACTAAATAAACACCGTGTACTGTGAGGAAATACAGTAAGATAAAGTACCTTGACTAAATAAACACCGTGTACTGTGAGGAAATACAGTAAAATAAAGTACCAGATTAAATAAACACCGTGCACTGTGAGGAAATACAGTAAGATAAAGTACCTTGACTAAATAAACACTGTGCTCTGTGAGGAAATACAGTAAGATACAGTACCAGACTAAATAAACACCGTGCACTGTGAGGAAATACAGTAAGATACAGTACCTGACTAAATAAACACCGTGCACTGTGAGGAAATACAGTAAAATAAAGTACCTGACTAAATAAACACCGTGTACTGTGAGGAAATACAGTAAGATACAGTACCTGACTAAATAAACACTGTGCACTGTGAGGAAATACAGTAAGATACAGTACCAGACTAAATAAACACCGTGCACTGTGAGGAAATACAGTAAAATAAAGTACCTGACTAAATAAACACCGTGCTCTGTGAGGAAATACAGTAAAATAAAGTACCAGACTAAATAAACACCGTGCTCTGTGAGGAAATACAGTAAAATAAAGTACCTGACTAAATAAACACTGTGCTCTGTGAGGAAATACAGTAAAATAAAGTACCTGACTAAATAAACACCGTGCTCTGTGAGGAAATACAGTAAGATAAAGTACCTGACTAAATAAACACTGTGCACTGTGAGGAAATACAGTAAGATAAAGTACCTGACTAAATAAACACTGTGCACTGTGAGGAAATACAGTAAGATAAAGTACCTGACTAAATAAACACTGTGCACTGTGAGGAAATACAGTAAGATAAAGTACCTGACTAAATAAACACTGTGCACTGTGAGGAAATACAGTAAGATAAAGTACCTGACTAAATAAACACTGTGCTCTGTGAGGAAATACAGTAAGATAAAGTACCTGACTAAATAAACACTGTGCCCTGTGAGGAAATACAGTAAGATAAAGTACCTGACTAAAACTGTCCAGTGACACACCGTGTTCTGTGAGGAAATCTCTTGTTTCTTGTACCACCTGTGTCTCACCAAGAGCTAACCGTACACCCAAACTTCCTTTCATGTTCTGTAAGATATTAAGGCTAAGTTGTCAGTAAATGTGACTTATACCCCTACAATACCACTACAGTATGTCACATACTGACTACAGTATGTCACATACTGTAACTGAATACACTGAACAATGATTATTTTACATGTAATTAACAAGAGATGTTTGTAAAACATGTATGCCCACATGGCAGCCCAATAGTCAGAAATGGTGAGTTTGAAGATCCTAGGTCAAAGCGTTCTTGAGTTATTGACCGGAAACCATTTTATACGACAGACAGATAGACCGACCGACAGACATGTGCAAGGCAATTATACCCCCTCATCAAAGATGGGGGGCATAATAACAGGTCACATCTCATCATTTCATTGGAATCTGAACATTGGTAACAGAGAAATAGCGCGGACAAAATTTAAAAGTGTAAATAAGGTTTTTCTATTATTTGACCTATTGACCTAGTTTTTGACCCAAGCTGACCCAACTTCAAACTTGAGTCATCAATATAAACAATTTTACCAAACTTCATGAAGATTAAAGCAAAAATGTGGCCTCCAGAGTGTTAACAAGGTTTTCCTATTATTTGACATTTTGACCTAGTTTTTGAGATACAACTACTGACCAAGTTTGGTGAAGATCAAAGCAAAATTGAAAGCGCTAGAGTGTTAACAGTCAAATGTCTAACGGACATATATACGGACGGACGGACGGACGGATGGACGGACGTTCTAATGAAACGGTATTTATGTGGCTACAATACGGAATGAACAGTAGAAAATTTTAGCGACGTAAAAAAAATTCGTTTTAACTATTTTCAACTGGTTTGTCCATAAAAAGTAGCCACCTAAGTACTCGTTTGTGGGCGAGGAAGGATGGACATTCTCACTGACTTGACATTGTGGTGTTTTCTTTTGTTCATCCTTTGTTTGTTAAACCCAATAAGCAACATTTTGCACCCCTTAAGCATGGAATGAATAGAATCTAAATATAGCCTATTGTTCCACACCCAACAACTACAAGTGGTTGAGTACGGAAGGACGGACGGAAGGACGGACACATACTATTACTATATCCCTTTGCCTTAGGATCAACAACAATACATTACGTAAATAGGAACAACAACAATATATTACAGAAAAAGGTACAATAACAATATACAGTAGAACCTGTACGAGCGACCACCCCATTAAGCGACTTCTCCATTAAGCGACCACTTAAAATCCCGCCCGTTGATTTTTATTATGTAAATTTATTCTATTAAGCGACTTTTCAGTTATCCGACCAGTGACCGCCTTTACAGATCCCGAGAGATAAAATTTAAATCCATTCAGCGACCATATACACTTAATCTTGTCAAGCATTCACACCTTTGAAAACAGTTGGTCGATTAACAGACCCATCACAAGGTCATATATAGACCTAATTGGTGTAGAATAGTGGTTATTAACTAACAAGAGGGCCCAAAGGGCCCTAGGTCGCTCACCTGTCGAACTTGACCTAGATTTTGTAGAGATGATCATTGTGACCAAGTTTCATACAGATAAGGCCAATATTTTGACCTCTAGTGACTACACAAGGTTTTTATATGATTTGACTTAATGACCTAGTTTTTGACCCCAGATAAACCAATATCAAACTTGGCCTAGATTTTGTTGAGATGATCATTGTGACCAAGTTTCATAAAGATAAGGTCGACATTGTGACCTCTAGTGACTACACAAGGTTTTTCTATGATTTAACCATGTGACCTAGTTTTTGACCCAAGATGACCCAATATCAAACTTGACCTAGATATTGTTAAGATGATCATTGTCACCAAGTTTCATACAGATTAGGCCAATATTGTGACCTCTAGTGACTACACAAAGTTTTTCTATTATTTGACATTGTGACCTAGTTTTTGACCCCAGATGACCCAATATCAAACTTGACCTAGATTTTGTTGAGATGACCATTGTGACCAAGTTTCATAAAGATTGAGTCAAAATTGTGACCTCTAGTGACTACAAAAGGGTTTTCTATGATTTGACCTAGTGACCTAGTTTTTGACCCCAGATGACTCCATATCAAACTTGGCCTAGATTTTGTTAAGATGATCATTGTGACCAAGTTTCATAAAGATTAGACCAAAATTGTGACCTCTAGTGACTACACAAGGTTTTTCTATGATTTGACCTTGTGACCTAGTTTTTAACCCCTTATGACCCAATATCGAACTTGACCTAGATTTTGTCGAGATGATCATTGTGACAAAGTTTCATAAAGATTAAGTCAAAATTGTGACCTCTAGTGACAACACAAGGTTTTTCTATGATTTGACCTTGCGACCTAGTTTTTAACCCCAGATGACCCAATATCGAACTTGACCTAGATTTTGTCGAGATGATCATTGTGACCAAGTTTCATAAAGATTAAGTCACAATTGTGACCTCTAGTGACTACACAAGGTTTTTCTATGATTTGACCTAGTGACCTAGTTTTTGACCCCGGATGACCCAATATCGAACTTGGCCTAGATTTTGTTGAGATGATCATTGTGACCAAGTTTCATAAAGATTAGGCTAAAATTGTGACTTCTAGTGTCCACACAAGCCAATTGTTGACGGACGGACGGACGACGGACGGACGACGGACGAAGAGTGATCACAAAAGCTCACTCTGTCACTTTGTGACAGGTGAGCTAAAAAGGTGAGAAAAACAATTTTATAATAAACGATAGGAAGCAAATAACAAGAGGATCATAGATCCTGGGGCGCTCACCTGCTAAACATGGCCAAACTTTGATAAAGATAAACATATTGACTAAACTTGATGAAGGTTAAAGCAAAACTGAGGTCTCCAGAGTGTTAAAAAGATTTTGCTATTGATTGACATATTGACCTAGTTTTTTACCAACATGACCCAACTTCAAACGTGACCTTAAGGTCATCAAGATAGACATTTTGACCAAAGTTGATCAAGATTAAAGCAATAATATGGCCTCAAGAGTGTTTATAAGGTTTTTCTATTATTTGACCTTTTGACCTAGTTTTTGACCCCACATGACCCAACTTCAAACTCGACCTAGATTGTATTAAGATACAACTACTGACCAAGTTTGGTGAAGATCAAAGCAAAAATGAAAGTGCTAGAGTGTTAACAGTGAATTCTTTCTGTCGCCATAGCAACCACAATTTGAATCAAAATATTTTTAGACGTGCATTAACCCTTATTTCCCCCTATCGACACACAAGTTTCATAAACCTAGCTTGGAAACTGTTTGAGTTATGTCAGGATCCAGATTTTTTGACGGACTGACTGACGGACGGACTGACGGACAGACGGACGGAGGGCAAACCTATAGTCCCCTCCGGTCAAAAACCTGTAGCAGACTAAAAAGCGCAAGGAAAATTGCACTTGAATTTTGAGATGGAAAAACTCGACATCGTACTTAACTTTTAATTTCGACCTGATCTATTAAGAGACCACTTTCGTAAGCGACAGTTTTTTCCCGGCCCCTGGTCTCTTAATACAGGTCCTACTGTATTATGTACAAGAGGGCCCAAAGGGCCATAGGTCGCTCATCTGTCCTAGTCGTTCATGTACCCCTAATGGTAGCCTCTATTGCATGTACAAGGTTTTCATATTGTCTTATGCTTTAAAATTTACATCACATTTAGACCCAATGACTTATTAAAGTGATTTGACCTTGTGACCTAGTTTTTTACCCCGGATGACCCAATATCGAACTTGACCTAGATTTAGTTAAGATGATTATTGTGACCAACTTTCATAAAGATAACGCCGAAAAAGTGACCTCTAGTGACTACACAAGATTTTTCTATGATTTGACCTTGTGACCTAGTTTTTGACCCCGGATGACCCAATATCAGACTTGACCTAGATTTTGTTGAGATGATCATTGTGACCAAGTTTCATAAAGATTAGGCCAAAATTGTGACCTCTAGTGACTACACAAGGTTTTTCTATTATTTGACCTTGTGACCTAGTTTTTTACCCCGGATGGCCCAATATCGAATTTGACCTAGATTATGTTGACAAGATAATTGTGACCAAATTTTATAAAGATTAGGCCAAAATTGTGACCTCTAGTGACTACACAAGGTTTTTCTATGATTTGACCTTGTGACCTAGTTTTTGACCCCGGATGACCCAATATCAGACTTGACCTAGATTTTGTTGACATGATCATAGTGACCAAGTTTTATAAAGATTAGGCCAAAATTGTGACCTCTAGTGACTACACAAGGTTTTTCTATTATTTGACCTTGTGACCTAGTTTTTGACCCCGGATGACCCAATATCAAACTTGACCTAGATTTTGTTGAGATGATAATTGTGACCAAGTTTCATAAAGATTAGGCCAAAATTGTGACCTCTAGTGACTACACAAGGTTTTTCTATGATTTGACCTTGTGACCTAGTTTTTTACCCCGGATGGCCCAATATCGAATTTGACCTAGATTATGTTGACAAGATAATTGTGACCAAATTTTATAAAGATTAGGCCAAAATTGTGACCTCTAGTGACTACACAAGGTTTTTTTTTTATTTGACCTTGTGACCTAGTTTTTTACCCCGGATGACCCCATATCGAACTTGACCTAGATTTTGTTGACATGATCATAGTGACCAAGTTTCATAAAGATTTAGTTAAAATTGTGACCTCTAGTGCCTACACAAGGTTTTTCTATGATTTGACCTTGTGACCTAGTTTTTGACCCCGGATGACCCAATATCGAATTTGACCTTGATTTTGTTAACATGATCATTGTGACCAAGTTTCATAAAGATTAGGTCAAAATTGTGACCTCTAGTGACTACACAAGGTTTTTCTATGATTTGACCTTGTGACCTAGTTTTTGACCCCGGATGACCCAATATCAAACTTGACCTAGATTTTGTTGAGATGATCATTGTAACCAAATTTCATAAAGATTAGGCCAAAATTGTGACCTCTAGTGACTACACGAGGTTTTTCTATGATTTGACTTTGTGACCTAGTTTTTGACCCCGGATGACCCAATATCGAACGTGACCTAGATTTTGTTAAGATGATCATTTTAACCAAGTTTCATAAAGATTAGGCCAAAATTGTGACCTCTAGTGACTACACAAGGTTTTTCTATGATTTGACCTAGTGACCTAGAGTTTGACCCCGAATGACCCAATATCGAACTTGACCTAGATTTTGTTGAGATGATCATTGTGACCAAGTTTCATAATTATTAAGCTAAAACTGTGACCTCTAGTGTCTACACAAGTAATTGTGGACGGACGGATGGACGGACGGACAGACGGACGGACGACGGACGAAGAGTGATCACAAAAGCTCACTCTGTCACTTTGTGACAGGTGAGCTAACAAGAGGGCCCAAAGGGCCCTAGGTCGCTCACCTGTCGAACTTGACCTAGATTTTGTTGAGAAGATCATTGTGACCAAGTTTTATACAGATTAGGCCAATATTGTAACCTCTAGTGATTACACAAGGGTTTTCTATGATTTGACCTTATGACCTAGTTTTTGACCCCAGATAAACCAATATCAAACTTGACCTCGATTTTGTTGAGATCATCATTGTGACCAAGTTTCGTAAAGATCAGGCCAAATATGTGACCTCTAGTGACTACACAAGGTTTTTCTATTATTTGACCTTGTGACCTAGTTTTTGACCCCAGATGACCCATTATCGAAATTGACCTATTGATTTTATTGGGATGATCATTGTGACAGAGTTTCATTAAGATTAGACCAAAATGGTGACCTCTAGTGACAACACAATATTTTTCTATGATTTGACTTTGTGACCTAGTTTTTGACCTCAGATGACCCATTATCGAACTTGACCTAGATTTTATTGAGATCATCATTGTGACAGAGTTTCATAAAGATTAGACCAAAATTGTGACCTCTAGTGACAACACAAGGTTTTTCTATGATTTGACCTTGTGACCTAGTTTTTGACCTCGGATGACCCAATATCGAACTTGACCTAGATTTTGTTAGGATGATCATTGTGAGCAAGTTTCAAAAAGAATAAGTCAAAATTTCGACCTCTAGTGACTACACAAGGTTTTTCTATGATTTGACCTTGTGACCTAGTTTTTGACCTCGGATGACCCAATATCGAACTTGACCTAGATTTTGTGGAGATGATCATTGTGAGCAAGTTTCATAACAATTAAGTCAAAATTGTGACCTCTAGTGACTACACAAGGTTTTTCTATGATTTGACCTTGTGACCTAGTTTTTGACCCCAGATGACCCATTATCGAACTTGACCTAGATTTTGTTAGGATTATCATTGTGACCAAGTTTCATAAAGATTAAGTCAAAATTGTGACCTCTAGTGACTACACAAGGTTTTTCTATTATTTGACCTAGTGACCTAGTTTTTGACCCCAGATGCCCCAATATCGAACTTGGCCTAGATTTTGTTAAGATGATCATTGTGACCAAGTTTCATAAAGATTAGGCTTAAATTGTGACCTCTAGTGTCTACACAAGCCAATTGTTGACGGACGGACGACGGGCGGACGGACGGACAGACGGACGGACGGACGACGGACGAAGAGTGATCACAAAAGCTCACTCCGTCACTTTGTGACAGGTGAGCTAAAAATGGTACAACAACAAGGTATTACGTAACAAGAGGGCCCGAAGGGCCCTAGGTCGCTCACCTGTCGTAGTAGTGCATGCAAGCCCTGTGATTTGATATAGTGACCTCGCACTTTACCTAGATTTTGTTGAGATGATCATTGTGACCAAGTTTCATAAAGATTAGGCTAAAATGGTGACCTCTAGTAACTACACAAGGTTTTTCTATGATTTGACCTAGTGACCTAGATTTTGACCCCAAATGACCCAATATCAAACTTGACCTAGATTTTGTTGAGATGATCATTGTGACCAAGTTTCATAATGATTAAGCTAAAACTGTGACCTCTAGTGTCTACACAAGTAATTGTGGACGGACGGATGGACGGACGTACTCATGAGACGGTATTTGTGGGGTTTTCTTTTGTTCTTTCTTTTGTTTGGTTGCAACCCACAAGTAGCATTTTGCACCCCACAAGTTACGGAATGAATGGAATCTAAAAATAGCCTATTGTTCCACACCCCACAACTACCGGTGCATTCGTATGGACGGACAGACGGACGGACGACGGACGAAGAGTGATCACAAAAGCTCACTCTGTCACTTTGTGACAGGTGAGCTAAAAATGGTACAACAACAAGGTATTACGTAACAAGAGGGCCCGAAGGGCCCTAGGTCGCTCACCTGTCGTAGTAGTGCATGCAAGCCCTGTGATTTGATATAGTGACCTCGCACTTTACCTAGATTTTGTTGAGATGATCATTGTGACCAAGTTTCATAAAGATTAGGCTAAAATGGTGACCTCTAGTAACTACACAAGGATTTTCTATGATTTGATCTAGTGACCTGGTTTTTGACCCCAGATGATCCATATCAAACTTGACCTAGATTGCCTTAAAATAATTATTGTGACAAAGTTTCAAAAACATTAGGCCAAACTTGTGATCTGTAGTGACTAAACAAGGTTTTTCTATGATTTTTTACCCCGGATGACCCATTATAAATCTTGACCTAGATCTTACTGAGATGATCATTGTGACCAAGTTTCATAAAGATTAGGTCAAAATTATGACCGCTAGTGAATACACAATGGTTTTCTATGATTTGACCCTGTAACCTAGTTTTTGACCCCAAGTTACCAAATATCGCACTTGACCTAAAATTTGGTGACACGCTCATTGTGACAAAGTTTCATAAAGATTAGATAAAAAATTCGGACTTACACAACTGATATGTTGTGCAACAAGAATAAGTAAAAGAACTTCTAATATAATTGATCACATCGATACGACACAACCAAGTTTGGCTAGTGAAGTAAGTGTGCCGTCATATGGCATAAGTGACCATTTACCTGTGTGTTTTACAAGACTGTACAAATCCGATATTCAAAAGAAAAACAAACATAATCATATAAAATATCGGTGTTTCAAAAGATTTGATGAAATATGTTTTAGAAACAACTTAGCCTCGTCAAATATTGATACTATTGAAAATCTACATGATCCTAATGACTCATTACAGTTTTTATATAAAACCATCAATACTATATTGGATAAGCATGCACCGGTAAAGGTAAAACGTATCAAACGTAATACTCAACCAGAGTGGTATAATGAAGACATTAAAAGGGCCATTTTACATAGGGAATCGACTGCTTAAAGCGAAAGATTTTGACAATTACAAAATAAGTCGCAATAAAGTTACATCGATGATAAAAAAAAGTAAAAAGGCCTTTTATAACAATGCCGTTAAGGATAAGAATCAAAGCACTGAAAGTACTCGTGTGTGGCGTACTGATGCCATTAAATCCAATATCAAATCCAGGTTGTATCATAATTTTATGTCAAAGTTCTGATAAGCCCACCCTTACTGTAACATTTGTGCTGATAAAGACACCAAGAGAACCAGCAGTTACCTGGAACTTACTTAAGTAACTATGCTGAGCATCAATGAAGGGATATTTACAAATACCATTTTTAACGACTTGGAGAATTCGACCAAGATAAGTGACTGTTTATTCTCCGTATGACCACGCATGTTAATTAAATGTATATGACACTCTATATTAACGTATGTAAAAGGGGTAAACATGGTGTCGCTCACACATATCGATCGGCCGATTAATGCTTTAAAAACAAGTTTTACATTTTATAAAACCTTAAAGTATTAGCTTTTAAAACAAGCTTTAATGAACAAAATCGATCGAATATTTAATTAATAATTGATGATTTTCGACCGTTGATTGAATTTTTATTTGGTATAAAACGGGATATTTTAAACTTACTTTTACGCGGAACGGATTCTTACTCGTCGCCGTGGATTTAATAATTAGGGTATCATGTTGAATGTTGTCTAAAAGAGAGACATATATCTCTGCTTCATTACAAGCTTTAAATATACAAAATCGGATAATAGATACGAAAATTATGAGGTCTTATATAAAGCAGGGTAGAAATTGACTAGTGCGTTTAACGCTTACCGCGGTAACATTGTTAATCGGCCGATCGATATGTACGTAGAACTATTTCAGTTCCCCCCACCAGCTATATATAGCATCAATGTTTGGATACAACATAATTAGGTCATCGTCTGCAATGTGCAGCGTCGGAGTGATTTACATACGTTACAGTATACAATTGAAAACCGTGGGAACTATTTTAGATTCCCGCCACCAGTGAGAACATTCTTTGGTAGTAAAAATATAGTCTGTTGCGGAATGATTTGCTATAAATATCCGCTAAAAATAAAAGTCTGATATAATTGTTGGTCTTAATATAAGTAAATGTTGGTAATGTAAACAAATCAGGTCCAATGATACGTGTAACCTGTGTTGCATGCTTGTAATATTGTTCAAATCATAGAACTATTTATTTGCCGAGGCCTAATGCGTTAAATTGGTCGTAAGCTGAAAAGTGGTAATATCATTGTGTGGCGTTACGCCACACAAAAACTCCTCTGAAACATGGAAAGCACTTCACAGCATAAGTCAGCAAAATAATGCAAGTAAAGAAGGAGTGTTGATTCCAAAAACATTAATAGTAAAAGACCATGCCATTGAAACGCAGAATGATATTTTAAATGTACTGAATGAACATTTTGCTAATATTTCAGATATGATATCAAAAACAAAATTTGTGAAAGAACATTTTAAACCTTTGCAAATGTATTTAGATGAAAGACTAAGGTATAAACAGTTCAATATTAAACATATAACTCCTTACAAAGTCAAATTAATAATTGATAAACTAGATGTAACAAAGTCAACTGGCCTAGATGGTATAGGCCCCAAGATATTAAAGAACTGTGGTGATTACATAACGACAGCTCTTGCTCATATTATAAATACTAGTATAAATTATAGTGTTTTTCCAGACTCGCTAAAGGAAGCTTTATTTTTAAACAGGGTGAACAGACAAACCCTTGTAATTATAGACCAATATCAATATTATCAACTATATCAAAGGTATTCGAGCGACATATTGCAACACAGCTCCATGAATACTTTGAAACTAGCAATGTTTTACATCAAACGCAATCTGGTTTTAGGAAGAAACACTCTTGTCAAACAGCACTTATACGTTTAATAGATACTTGGTTGAAGGACATAGACTCGGGAAAATATGTTGGAGTGGTGTTTCTAGATTTGAGTAAGGCGTTTGATCTTGTAGATCATGACATATTAATATATAAACTAAAATTATACCATTTTTCTGAAAGTACCGTGAGGCTTTTTGAGTCATACCTAAGTAACAGGAAACAATGTATTAGGGTAAATACAGTAAAGTTCCGTCTAACGACCGGTCCGATAATCCGACCGTTCGCGTAATACGACCACTTTTTCTTCGTCCCGAATATTTTGCTCTATATTTCAATGGTCGCAGGTCCCGATAATGCGACCGACTCAATATTACGTAATTTGACCAGTATTTCGGGTCCCAACGACCAGTTTATTGCAGTTTTAGGTCTCGATAAACAGACCACATACCGCGCGTGTCATTTTGTATAATTAATTTTACGACACGGAGACTCGTTTACGGCAATCATCAAGGTGTAAACAATAAACATGTATACTGATAAATTGACACTTGTTGGTGTATACGCAGGGATTAAAACAAAATTCTATTGTTTATCAATGACAATAGATCCATTGAAACTATCGTCGACGATTTACTCAACCATAATTAAAGATTTGTGGAGAATAAAGACGGATGGCTGTTAGTCGCACGTTTTCGGATGATGCGTAATTTTGAACGTCGTTGTTAATTCATGTAAATAATTATTTTTAACTGTAAATTAGCCTAGCGCGTTTTACATCAAATTACACAGCTACAAAATCATAACTTAATGTAATTCTAATAAATAAGACAAAATTTGACAAAAAAGACCCCGTATAAAGACCACACCACGTACGTACGTGGTCTTTATACAGATCAACTAGTTTGTTAAATAACGGTCAAACTAGTGCTGTATCGGTTATACAGTGGAAAATAATAAATTTTACAATGATTAAAAAAGTATTGCAGCTTTTAATGGCCATGGGTATACATGCTTCATTTTTACAGTATGCATTGTACATGTACATAGAGGTCATAGGTCAGGAAAAATGAAAACAACTGTTACAAATATTTATCATTTAATCAATGTATATGAATCACATGATGTTTCATTTTTACATGAATAATTAACAGTTAATAATCCTCAATCATTAATAAATACAATATGCACTAAGGTACATGTACATATGAATGTTTAAAACGCGTCAACAAGAGTGCTGTCGGTATATATACATGTACATGTATAGGAGTTCAATGTCTCAGCTATTTTGGTCGGTCTCGCTAATAAGACTGACTCTATAATAAGACCACTTTATGTCGGTACCAGTGGTGGTCTTAATAGCCGAACTTTACTGTAATTGTTATTCCGAAACTTTAAATACAAAATCGGTTATTTTAAGAAAACCTGTTCGAACAAATACAAACGTCATGTTTAATGATTTACAGTGGCTAAATTTTGAGAACAGATGTGCATAACATATTGGGCTACTTGTTTTTAAATGTCGACATGGTTTAGTACCTAAATATATGTCTGAATTTGTAACTTTTTCATCTAACAATACGTACAATTTGCGCTCGATTGAAAGGAATGATCTTGTTCAACCGAGACCAAGGACAAACTATTTAAAGGACACATTTGCATTTAAAGGATCTCAAATATGGAATAATACTCAACACAATATCAGACAAAGCAATTCTTTAAAAACATTTAAAACCAAATATAAGAAATTGCTCCTAGAAAGACAAAATAATTGAGACTCGTAAAACTATGTATTGTTTGTACATTGTATATTTTTATTTAGTCTCTTCATCAAACAAATAGTTCATTGTTAATGTATGTTATTATGCATGAATGTGAGTCATAGTAATATAATTCAAGTGAGTGTTTGTCGGAAATGTCTACATGTATGTTTTTGTTTTGCTTTTGTTTTATTCTTGTTAAAATGTTATTTCAACGAAGGCCGCATTGGAAATAAGTGTATATATTATGTATGTAACTTAATGTGTTTTCACCTTCGGTAAATAAAGTCTTTATTATTATTATTATCAAAATTGTAACCGAGTGACTACACAAGATTTTTCTATGATCTGGCCTTGTGACCTAGTTTTTGACTGAGGATGACCCAATATCGAACTTGACCTAGATTTTGTTGAGATGATCATTGTGACCTAGTTTCATAAAGATTAGGCCAAAATTGTAACCTCTAGTGACTACACAAGGTATTTCTATGATTTTACCTTGTGACCTAGTTTTTGACCCCAGATGGCCCAATATCGACCTTGACCTAGATTTTGTTGAGATGATAATTGTTTCTTAATGATTAGGCTAAAACTGTGACATCTAGTGTCTACAAAAGTGAATTGTGGACGGACGGGCACCAGCCGACGGACGAGGAGTGATCACAAAAGGTCACTCTGTCACTTTGTGACAGGTGAGCTAAAAAGGTACAACAACAATATATTAGGTAAAATTGAATAACAGAACAACTAGATTGCATCCAGTGGTTATAACAATACACTAGATTGCATCCAGTGGTTATAACAATACACTAGATTGCATCGAGTGGTTATAACAATACACTAGATTGCATCGAGTGGTTATAACAATACACTAGATTGCATCGAGTGGTTATAACAATACACTAGATTGCATCGAGTGGTTATAACAATACACTAGATTGCATCGAGTGGCTATAACAATACACTAGATTGCATCGAGTGGTTATAACAATACACTAGATTGCATCGAGTGGTTATAACAATACACTAGATTGCATCGAGTGGTTATAACAATACACTAGATTGCATCGAGTGGTTATAACAATACACTAGATTGCATCGAGTGGTTATAACAATACACTAGATTGCATCGAGTGGTTATAACAATACACTAGATTGCATCCAGTGGTTATAACAATACACTAGATTGCATCCAGTGGTTATAACAATACACAAGATTGCATCGAGTGGTTATAACAATACACTAGATTGCATCCAGTGGTTATAACAATACACTAGATTGCATAGAGTGGTTATAACAATACACTAGATTGCATCGAGTGGTTATAACAATACACTAGATTGCATCCAGTGGTTATAACAATACACTAGATTGCATCGAGTGGTTATAACAATACACTAGATTGCATCCAGTGGTTATAACAATACACTAGATTGCATCCAGTGGTTATAACAATACACTAGATTGCATCGAGTGGTTATAACAATACACTAGATTGCATCGAGTGGTTATAACAATACACTAGATTGCATCCAGTGGTTATAACAATACACTAGATTGCATCCAGTGGTTATAACAATACACTAGATTGCATCCAGTGGTTATAACAATACATTATGATATTTGATCCAGTTTATACAAGCTGATATTACTCACTGTATCTAAGATATCACTTTTTTCTGCCTGATATTTCTCAGCTAGAACATCTACTACAGCATTGGAACCAAGAAACAGGGAATTCCAATTATGTGAGCTGAAATGTATCAACATAAAATTATTGTAGTTTAAAAATATTTCAAAAATATTTCAGTCATGTATATTCAAGAGTGTTCGGTCATGTATACGCCCGCGTGTTCAGTCATGTATACGCCCGCGTGTTCGGTCATGTTTATACCAGAGTGTTCAGTCATGTATACACCAGAGTGTTCAGTCATGTATACACCCGCGTGTTCAGTCATGTATACGCCCGCGTGTTCGGTCATGTATACGCCCGCGTGTTCGGTCATGTATACACCAGAGTGTTCAGTCATGTATACACCCGCGTGTTCAGTCATGTATACGCCCGCGTGTTCAGTCATGTATACACCGGAGTGTTCAGTCATGTAGACACCAGAGTGTTCAGTCATGTATACACCGAAGTGTTCAGTCATGTATACACCGGAGTGTTCAGTCATGTATACACCTGAGTGTTCAGTCATGTATACACCCGCGTGTTCAGTCATGTATACACAAGAGTGTTCAGTCATGTATATACCAGAGTGTTCAGTCATGTATACACCCGCGTGTTCAGTCATGTATACGCCCGCGTGTTCAGTCATGTATACACCGAAGTGTTCAGTCATGTATACACCGGAGTGTTCAGTCATGTATACGCCCGCGTGTTCAGTCATGTATACACCCGCGTGTTCAGTCATGTATACACCGAAGTGTTCAGTCATGTATACGCCCGCGTGTTCAGTCATGTATACACCGAAGTGTTCAGTCATGTATACCCCGGAGTGTTCAGTCATGTATACGTCCGCGTGTTCAGTCATGTATACACCCGCGTGTTCAGTCATGTATACACCGAAGTGTTCAGTCATGTATACGCCCGCGTGTTCAGTCATGTATACACCGAAGTGTTCAGTCATGTATACACAAGAGTGTTCAGTCATGTATACACCCGCGTGTTCAGTCATGTATACACCGAAGTGTTCAGTCATGTATACACCGGAGTGTTCAGTCATGTATACGCCCGCGTGTTCAGTCATGTATACACCCGCGTGTTCAGTCATGTATACACCGGAGTGTTCAGTCATGTATACACCGGAGTGTTCAGTCATGTATACACCGGAGTGTTCGGTCAAGTATAGGCCTGCGTTTTCAGTCATGTATACACCCGCGTGTTCAGTCATGTATACGCCCGCGAGTTTAGATCATGGTGGTGAGAGTCTAACATCTGAATGGCATAACCTGCCTGAGCTAGGAACCAAGCTTACAGCATGGTGGTGAGAGTCTAACATCTGAATGGCATAACCTGCCCGAGCTAGGAACCAAGCTTAGATCATGGTGGTGAGAGTCTAACATCTGCATGGCATAACCTGCCTGAGCTAGGAACCAAGCTTACAGCATGGTGGTGAGAGTCTAACATCTGAATGGCATAACCTGCCCGAGCTAGGAACCAAGCTTAGATCATGGTGGTGAGAGTCTAACATCTGAATGGCATAACCTGCCCGAGCTAGGAACCAAGCTTAGATCATGGTGGTGAGAGTCTAACATCTGAATGGCATAACCTGCCCGAGCTAGGAACCAAGCTTAGATCATGGTGGTGAGAGTCTAACATCTGAATGGCAGAACCTGCCCGAGCTAGGAACCAAGCTTACAGCATGGTGGTGAGAGTCTAACATCTGAATGGCATAACCTGCCCGAGCTAGGAACCAAGCTTAGATCATGGTGGTGAGAGTCTAACATCTGAATGGCATAACCTGCCCGAGCTAGGAACCAAGCTTAGATCATGGTGGTGAGAGTCTAACATCTGAATGGCATAACCTGCCTGAGCTAGGAACCAAGCTTAGATCATGGTGGTGAGAGTCTAACATCTGAATGGCATAAACTGCCCGAGCTAGGAACCAAGCTTACAGCATGGTGGTGAGAGTCTAACATCTGAATGGCATAACCTGCCCGAGCTAGGAACCAAGCTTAGATCATGGTGGTGAGAGTCTAACATCTGAATGGCATAACCTGCCTGAGCTAGGAACCAAGCTTAGATCATGGTGGTGGTGTCTAACATAATCATCAGGATACGTACTGTACCTATATGCTGATTACATATCTTACATTGCTTGTTACTGTAAAATCTACACACAAACATTAACATGCTTTTCACTTTTATGACAGTAATTTAAGCAAGGTAACATGCTCACACATACATTTAATCAATACAATACTTAGGTTTCTACTCACCTAGAAGCCATTGCTTTTTGTTTTGCACTTTTCTGTTTTTTGTATGAAGATCCCTCTACATAAAACATAGTATAAAGTGTTTATTATATAATAATTTATGGTGTCACCACTATCTAGGGACAGCCAATTCGACTAAAGAAAAGTCAAAATAATACTGAACTGCTTAATAAGGGTATTTATTATTTCTACACATTAATATGAGATATCGACAGTAAATGCTGCATCATAATTATGTATTATTTCAGCAAGCAACTATAAAAGTGTTTTCTACGCTTTTACCTAGTTTTTGATACCAGATTATTGCCCCCTATCCACATAATAAGTTTCATAAACATAGCTTGGAAATTGTTTGAGTAATGTCAGGATCCAAATTTTTTGACGGACTGACTGACGGACGGAGGGCAAACCTATAGTCCCCTCCGGTCAAAAACCGGCAGGGGACTAATAAGAACAGGACATAAACAATATATAATTTGATATCAGATCTTTGTACAAGCCATATCAGGAGCATCGTGTTTTCTCAACAATATAGGGTGTGAATTATAAGACAGTAAATAAAACTTCCCTGTGGAACAGTTTGCCACAATATATCAGGCACTCGAGAACAACCTCAAGTTTTAAACAAAGAGTAAAGCACCACAATTTTAATAATATGTAATTTTTTGTGAGCATATTTCTTTCTTTATTTACATTAATATGGATCATTTCAGTATATACGGGGGTTGTGTTTACGTAAAGTTCTTGTCACATTATATATTTGTCTTCTAACTCATGTTCAGAGGTTAATTGATCAAATCTCATGCATTTCATGGACATTGTGGAACCTGACCTTTTTTGTGTATATTATGAAAATGATCACAAATATTAGTTTAAATTGCTTCATGAAGTATGTGTGGTATTGTCATACCAGTAAAATAAGTGAAAACTGCATATAAACTTCATTAATTTAAGTTAAAGTTTGAGCAAGGAAAATCATTTTAATGAAATCTCCTGCATTTCCATCACCAATCTCATGCAAAGGGGTCTGCGAAACATGTTTATTGTTTGAATGTATGTTTTGATATATTTTGACATGTAAATTATATATATATACGATTTTATTCCACCTTTACAGTGATGTATACATTCATTTTATGAACAATAGAAATAGTGATAATTGATAATATATGCAAAGCGCATGTGAAATATAAAGACAGAGAATGCATAGGAATAATATAATATGAAACAAACACATTTTACAAATACATGTTATGTCATTGCTTTGTGTCTACTATTAGTGAACATGCGTTTCTAGGTAACTAATTATTCCGAGCAGTTATGCGTTCTCACTTTGTTTACGTGAGTGTGATGTACAAATATCATGTATGTATTTAATTGATAGCTCAAGAAAGCTTAATTGTAAGTCATGGGATAATGAATAGAATACGGGCAATCGTGCATTAAACAAACATTGGGTAAAGGACTCGCTATCAGCTGTGTCTAGAAAGGTCCCTACATTTTCTCCGCAGACGTGTGTTATGCTCTGTATGAATGAAACTTTTTTACGGCGAGTATACATACATTGTGCGAAGAGATGTAAGTTTGTCGACAATTTCTGTTTTGCAGTATTTACATGTTGCCTTGTTTTGAAACTGTCTATATGTCAGCATTCGAACTGCCGAGAACGCGTATATTAATTCAGAGCGAGTATTTGCTGACGACCATATAACAGAAGGTGAGACCGATTCATTAATAAGTCTGAATCTTCGAAATTCATCGTCATTATGCACTCTATCCTGCCAATTACGCAATTGAAATTCATATACAGATTTATTTACAATTATTTTCCACGAATTTAATCCTGGATATGATGTGTCTGATAAATATTGCTGAATATAGTTCAACAATTTGTATTTAGCAAGTAACTTGAAAACATCGGGAATGCTGGTTTTTAAATCCCTTCAGTATGAACAGTTGGAGTCTATAGCAAAATATTTTCCGACATAGATTTTCGGATGGCATTGTACACAATTTTTGAAGAAAGCAAAGCTTTCTCCGGTCTATTTCGGTTTCTATGTTAAAACAACCTACTGTGCTGAGGGCCATATCGGTTCTCGTATAAGTCGGTAAATGTTGAATCTTTTTAGCGGCAAGCCTTAAAAGTTTTTCAAGCTTTAGTAAATCATTGGTTGAAATATTGTACCATAATTCTAAGCCATACAGCGCAGTTGGAATTACCACACTACGAACAAGTGACGCCATCACAAGAGGATTGATGTCACCTATGTTTTGTTCCAGGGATAAGATTGAGAAAAGTGACGATCTGGCTTTTCTTATCCGGGCATCAATTGTATCTGTACACGTGAGGGGTGTATTGAGTACAATACCAACGTGAACTGTTGAGTTCATTGTATGGAGAAATAAATCTATCTATCCAATGTATTGGTTTTGTTAACGTGTGAATAAGTATTTGTTTGTGTACACAAGTTTTTCTAATGTTGGCAATCAATGGTTACCCTGTCATATAGCAGTTGATATGCAATGAGTGATTTTTGAATAAAACAAACAAGCTAACTCTGTATCATGTATAAACCCAATAATTTAAAATTGTTTATAAAGCATCAAACTTGGAAGTACAGTAGCACGCCCATATGTGTTTTACCGGTGGCAAGGATAAACAAGGAATCGGTAAAACCAAATAATGCTCCCCGAAGCAAGTGCTTGTCCCAATATGGGAAATAACTTATTACAGATACGGGTAAAAAAAGAAAACTAGAACTATCACTGTCTTGAACAGGGCCCTGTGGTAGCATGTCATAAGAGGGGGAGGGGAGGAGTGTAGAAGTATAGTGGGGTTGCATAATTATCAGCGCAGTAAGTTGCAGTTTTCAGTACTAAGACACAATAACAAAGTCATATCTCAATATTTCATACGTTGATGCCTAAAATAAAGTAATTCACACCCTTCTAAAATTCAATAAAAATTGTTTGACAAGCACGTGTTGAATTTCCTACATACAAACCATGATGAACTTTGACTTTTATAAAGTTTGAAATTATCTTTGGCAGACTAAATTTGCACACTGAATTCATGACATCATGACATTGATTTCACTGACATTGCCCTGTTCCTACATCATCCTGATGGGTGAATATTGTTTGCAAGATGGAAATACACAAAACAGAACTACATTAACCTGTTTGTTTTGTGTGCAAGTGTTTAGGGGAATCAGTCAAAAATTATTTAAGTTTTAAAGAGTTGTCGCCCTATGCTAAAAATGTGTGTATTGTTTTTGCTCCACATACAGGTACTTATTGTCATACTCAATACCAGTAAGTATAGAAAGTTTCATTTGAATATCTTGATCAAAGTTGATGAAGATTAAAGCAAAAATATGGCCTCAAGAGTGTTAATAAGGTTTTTCTATTATTTGACCTATTGACCTAGTTTTTGACCCAACATAAACCAACTTCAAAGTTGACCTTAAGGTCATCAAGATACACATTTTGACCAAACTTCTTGAAGATTGAAGCAAAAATGTGGCCTACACAGTGTTAACAAGGTTTTCCTATTTTAGACCCCCCCATGACCAAACTTTGAACTTGACATTAAGGTCATGAAGATAAACATTTTGACCAAACTTAATGATTATTAAAGCAAAAATGTGGCCACCAGAGTGTTAATAAGGTTATCATATTCTTTGACCTTTTGACCTAGTTTTTTTACAGTAATGCAGCATATCAATCCATGCTGTGTGTTTTTACAATGTCCTAGCTCAATGTTTATGCTTAAGGCAATCCGTTGCTATGTCGTTTATTTAACTGTCTAATTGACCATTTATGGCAATGTTTTCTGAGTGAAACAGTTTTCTTATAGCTCACAAAAGTGTCCGCTTACGAAAATAATGTACACTTTTTGAATGGAATCAGAGGGCGTGTCGGAGTATAAGAAAGCAAAATGGGACTTAGGAAATTGAATAATGTATCTTCACAATTAATGAACAAAAAAAAAATTGTCATTACGTCGGGTTTTCGTAAAACATTGCATTTAATTTGAGTTCACCAATTAAGTCACTTTAAATTTATTTTACACCGTGTAACTTATGTAAGACTGACCTTACATTTCATGTTTACCAACAAAGTTTTATTTTGCGGTCAAGGTTGTTTGCACAAAACAAGATACCATTAATTCAAACAGATCCAGAAAAGGCGAACATTGTACCCATTGAAATATACCCTCTATACAGTATCGGCATTTTCAAACTTTGTCTAGATTAAATAAAGATGAATATTTTAAGTGAAGTGAGCAAGTTTCAACAATATTAGGTTAAAATTGTGGCCTCCTGTGTCTATACAAGTAATGGATGGATAAATGTTTCAATAGAGATCACAAAGGCTCACCTAGTCAATAGAAAGGTCAGACAAACAAGAAAACAATAGGCGATGATACTCTTGGAATTCACTGGTTCTGACCTTAGATTTGTGATTATAGTAATAGTGTAACAATGATCTTACCTGTATTCTCCTCTGTATTATCCTTCATTTCCTGACCTGCCAGGATGTGTAACATTCTACCCTACACAATCAAACATCACAATGATTATAATACATATATATATCTATGCTCAATGGTTGGAATGCTGGATCCAATATCAAGAATTCCATAGTTTGATTGCCCTGCTTCACCACTAACCATTACTTGCATTCACTTCTTGTATATCCGTGCTTCTTAACAGTTTCATTGGCGCATGCGCACTCGAGCAACCAAGATCAAAAAATTTCTACACCGTTTTTGAAAGAAAAATTGTTAACAAAAGCAAAAACTATGACAAATGAATACATACGAAAATACGTAAAATGACAGCTTTCATATGTCTAGGTCGGTGCTCTGAATCTTGTTGACAGGTAACCATGAAATCCGTGCCTTCCTAACAACTTGTCTGTATTGCGGACCCAGGTGGTGAAACTTTAAATTTATAGTATTACTTTTCAAAATATGTTTTCACTCTGGGTGTTTTAGTATGTGGTATTAAATAAAATGTGTTATAAAAATGGCATGCAAAGATAACACAGCCACTGGGGTGGGTTAACCACAGCCTAAGACTGAAACAGCTAGTGGAGGTTCTAACCACACAGCCACTGGGGAGGGTTAACCACAGCCTGAGACTGAAACAGCTAGTGGAGTTTCTAACCACACAGTCACTGGGGAGGGTTAACCACAGCCTGAGACTGAAACAGCTAGTGGAGTTTCTAACCACACAGTCACTGGGGAGGGTTAACCACAGCCTGAGACTGAAACAGCTAGTGGAGTTTCTAACCACACAGCCACGAGGGAGGGTTAACCATAGCAAGAGACTGAACTAGTAAGTGGAGTTTCTAACCACACAGCCACGAGGGAGGGTCAACCATAGCAAGAGACTGAATTAGTAAGTGGAGTTTCTAACCACATAGCCACGAGGGAGGGTTAACCATAGCAAGAGACTGAACTAGTAAGTGGAGTTTCTAACCACACAGCCACGAGGGAGGGTTAACCATAGCAAGAAAATGAACTAGTAAGTGGAGTTTCTAACCACACAGTCACTGGGGAGAGTTAACCACACAGCCAAGAGGGATGGTTAAGCACAGCCTGAGACTGAACCAGCTAGTGGAGGTTCTAACCACACAGCCACGAGGGAGGGTTAACCACAGCAAGAGACTGAACTAGTAAGTGGAGTTTCTAACCACACAGCCACTGGGGAGGGTTAACCACACAGCCACTGGGGAGGGTTAACCACACAGCCACTTGGGAGGGTTAACCACTAAGCCACTGGGGAGGGTTAACCACAGCAAGAGACTGAACTAGTAAGTGAAGTTTCCAACCACACAGCCACTGGGGAGGGTTAACCACACAGCCACTGGGGAGGGTTAACCACAGCAAGAGACTGAACTAGTAAGTGAAGTTTCCAACCACACAGCCACTGGGGAGGGTTAACCACACAGTCACTGGGGAGAGTTAACCACACAGCCACTGGGGAGGGTTAACCACACAGCCACTGGGGAGTTAACCACACAGCCACTGGGGAGGGTTAACTACACAGCCACTGGGGAGGGTTAACCACACAGCCACTGGGGATGGTTAACCACAGCAAGAGACTGAACTAGTAAGTTGAGTTTCCAACCACACAGCCACTGGGGAGGGTTAACCACACAGCCACTGGGGAGAGTTAACCACACAGCCACTGGGGAGGGTTAACCACACAGCCACTGGGGAGAGTTAACCACACAGCCACTGGGGAGGGTTAACCACACAGCCACTGGGGATGGTTAACCACAGCAAGTGACTGAACTAGTAAGTTGAGTTTCTAACCACACAGCCACTGGGGAGAGTTAACCACACAGCCACTGGGGAGGGTTAACTACACAGCCACTGGGGAGGGTTAACCACACAGCCACTGGGGATGGTTAACCACAGCAAGAGACTGAACTAGTAAGTTGAGTTTCTAACCACACAGCCACTGGGGAGAGTTAACCACACAGCCACTGGGGAGGGTTAACTACACAGCCACTGGGGAGGGTTAACCACACAGCCACTGGGGATGGTTAACCACAGCAAGAGACTGAACTAGTAAGTTGAGTTTCTAACCACACAGCCACTGAGGAGAGTTAACCACACAGCCACTGGGGAGGGTTAACCACACAGCCACAGGGGAGGGTTAACCACACAGCCACCAGGGAGAGTTAACTTAAATATAACCCACCTGAAAGACTTTTCCATCGAGTTCACTGTAAGCTTTCACAGCATGTTCTGGTATCATATAGGTGACAAATGCAAAACCTTTCAACTTCTTTGTTAATTGATCTACTGGTAGTTTGATCTCTGTTAAAGGTCCTGAAATATACCATCATCTTTAAAACAAAAACAGGTTTTTATTCTAATGAGGACAACTTTCAAGCTAAAATCAATATTATCTAGAGTAAAACATGTACTATATAGCAGGTATATTTCATGGGGTTTATTGTTCGCGTTTTCTGGATCCTTTTGAATTCACAGTGTTTTGATTTCGCACAAACAACCTTAACCGCGAAATTAAAACCTTGTTGGTAAACATGAAAGGTGAGGTCAATCTTACGTAAGTAACACGGAAAAAAATTAAGAAAACAAGACTGCGTTCAATAAACGCTTATGCCCTCATGGAAGCCTTGCCCATAAAAAGCTAAGTCAATCAGGGGCCATAATTCTGTAATAATGTTGGATAGTGTTACATGGCTTTGATAATGTAAGGGGCTTATGATGGTAAACAGGTATGCCAAGTTTTAAGGCAACGCCATGATGGACATGATGTAAAACGAAACGGTCAATTTGGGTTAACCAAGAAGACAGTCAAAATGAGGTTAGGTGATATAGGTGTGTGGAGAATGTTCAAATACAACAACCATGCAAATATGAAAGCTTTATAGTAAGCCATATTAATGCTAGAAGAAACTGTCAATTTGGGTTAACCAAGAATTTGGCCCTTCAATAAATTTAAGTCCAAAATTAGGTCAAGGTTCAATTGGGGTTAGGTGATATAGGCATGTGGTGAGTGTTCGTATACAACATCCATGCAAGTATGAAAGCTTTATAGCAAGCCATATTAATGCTAGAAGAAACTGTCAATTTGGGTTAACCAAGAATTTGGCCCTTCAATAAGTCTAAGTCCAAATAAGGTCAAGGTGAAGGTCAAAATGGCATCAAATGATACAGGTGTGTGAAGAGTGTTCATATACAACATCCATGCAAGTATGGAAGCTTTGTAGCAAGCCATAATAATGCTAGAAGAAACGGTCAATTTGGGTTAACCAGAAATTTGACCCTTCAATACGTCTAAGTCCAAAATTAGGTCAAGGTGAAGGTCAAAATGGGGTCAGGTGATACAGGCGTGTAGAGAGTGTTCATATACAACATCCATGCAAGTATGAAAGCTTTGTAGCAAGCAATATTAATGCTAGAAGAAACGGTCAATTTGGGTTAACCAAGAATTTGGCCCTTCAATAAGTCTAGGTCCAAAATAGGTCAAGGTGAAGGTCAAAATGGGGTCAGGTGATACAGGCGTGTGGAGAGTGTTCATATACAACATCCATGCAAGTATGGAAGCTTTGTAGCAAGCCATAATAATGCTAGAAGAAACTGTCAATTTTGGTTAACCAGGACAGACGGACAGGTGAATCACTATATGCCTCCCCATCTATCGATAGGGGGGCATAAAAACCATAAATCAATTGCTGGACTCGGCAATTTAAAGGTTAAACTTAAATGCACTACCTTAAGAAAACCAGGCGTAATGAAAATTTAATTGTTCATTAAGTGTTTCTTATAATTGCAAATATACATACAATTTCACAAGTCCGAATTGCTATCAATATCTATAATTAATAATTAATTAAACACGTCTGACATTTTAGAACTCACAATCCGCTATATTATCATTGTTCACTCTCTCTCTCACCATAGCAACCACAAATTTTGTCAGAATCAAAATATTTTTGTTTTATAAATCTAGCTTGGAAACTGTTTGAGTTATGTCAGGATCCAGATACTTTGACGGACGGACTGACAGACTGACTGACGGATGGACGGCAAACCTACAGGGTGTCCCAAAAAAACGGGGACCTAGGCTAAACATTCATAACATTTTCTCTTTTATTAATAAGACATTGTCAATTATATGACAAAACATTAAGGGATGAATACAGTTCAAAATATTAACATTACAATAAATTATTGTGATTACCCTGACAATTAGTTGCTAAATCAACGAATGTGATTGGTCCATTGCGATCACCTGGTGACACGATGTGATCCCATACCAGGTCACTGATTTCAATACATAGTCACCAAATTCAATACCCGGAGCCCATGTGACCAGGCCTATTTCAATACCTAGTCACTAAATTCAATACCCTGTGCCCACATGACCAGGCCTATTTCAATACCTAGTCACTAAATTCAATACCCGGTGCCCATGTGACCAGGCCTATTGCAATACCTAGTCACTAAATTCAATACCCGGTGCCCATGTGACCAGGCCTATTTCAATACCTAGTCACTAAATTCAATACCCGGTGCCCATGTGACCAGGCCTATTTCAATACCTAGTCACTAAATTCAATATCCGGTGCCCATGTGACCAGGCCTATTTCAATACCTAGTCACTAAATTCAATACCCAGTGCCCACATGACCAGGCCTATTTCAATACCTAGTCACTAGCGCTAAGGGAAGAAACTCTAGCTGTACTGTTTACATCAGTCAAGGTCGCTTGAACAAAAACATTGTGTGCTCAACTGAGTTAAATTAAGATGAAAATCAGACGCCTAGTGATCAATGAGTATCATTTTCACAGGCTTTGACACTGGATGGATTCGGGATTGATCGTCCACCGAGCTGAGCAGTCATGTTGCACTTTTGGATTCTATGCAAGCACAATTGTATGATGTTTGTTGCTGTCTTGTGATTATGAATTAGGCCAGCATCTAACTGCATACTGTGTCGCTTTGCAATATTTTCGATTTTCCGAGCGGAAAGACCGCAGAGTTTACTGGAGGAAATATTCAAGACGAATGTCATGAACTTGATGAAGTCCGAGATGGTTAAAAATGTGTCTAAACAAAATGAAAAGCCTTTTATGAAATGCTTTTGTAGGTATGTCGCCGATTTTATTTATTTTGAAGTATATTAGACAACGAAACGCGGTGAAGATTGTCAAGGAATATTTTATGTACAGTGTTTACATTGTTGTCTCCATTGACTAATGTACGTTCTGTACGAGTTTGCTCCCTTTTGGTCTGGGGCGGCTCTCGGTCTGTGATAGGGTGTAGTTGCAACAACATCTCAATAATTAGTCAACCCTTGAGAGTCATGCCATTTTAAACTGGTCTAATTTTGAGTTGGTCTTTATATTGAGGTTAGAATAAAGACCAATGTACGTATTTCAGCGCTCTTTCTATAGTCTAAGTATAGAGGTGGTCTTTAATTTAGTGTGGTTATCCATTATAAAGGGTCATCGGTAGGGTAAATTTGTTGCATGGTCATCTAGTCCCCTGGTACTGGATGATACATGGTCAGTAAAATTCGTACCATGACTCGGCTTCACCTCGCCAGGTACGAATTTTACTGACCATGTATCATCCCGTACCAGGGGACTAGATGACCATGTAACTAATATTATTTATTTCGAATATCAAGAGTTATCTCCCTTGTTTTCAATCACGTATTTTAGTATATTAGCAAACAGTGAACAGGGAATTTCAGCGTGTTCATTAACATATTTACATGTTGACCGCAAACGTCATCTCAGGTGTCCAATAGTCAAGGATAATTGATCTGCATACACCTCATCGTGTATGGCAAACAGATTCACTATAGGGACCATCTCCGAGCTATATCTAGGCCAATTGCTGTAAGGTATGAGGTCAAATGTCAGTACTTTCTTGCGAATATATCATGATTTGGCTGTTGAGATTTGTTGTAAAAAGTTGTTGCTGCTTTCCTATCAATGCTGACACACTTAATGACTCTGAAATACATCTATGAACTTTTGATTTGGATATAAGTTCACCTTTTGCTTCTTACTAAGTTTTCTTGTTGATTGTTCTCAATAATATAAATGAATCTTTATATTTTGCTTCTTTGGTGATTGTTAATAATATTTTGATGGTTGGCTGCTTCCCTTTAATTTGGTAAATTTGCCACTTTTCCCCTATTTCATTATTTCATTGCACAGTTCTTCGATTTTTACAATATTTTCATCACCTCTGTGACTTTAAAACTTTGCTTTCTCAATATGACCACTCAAGACAACAATGTCTTATCTAAGGATGACAATTTCAAGACAAGTCATCAAAAAAACAGGAAATGATTCTGTATGTGAAATGATGACGTCACTTACTTTTTTAAAGCAAAACCTATTAACAAGTACCTAACTTAGAATTAGAAATTACTTTTATACACTCTCACAAAACAACAGTCAAATTCATTAAAAATTAAACAAGAGGATCATAGATCCTGGGGCGCTCACCTGCTAAACATGCCCAAACTTTGAACTTGACCATAAGGTCATCAAGATAAACATTTTGACTAAACTTGATTAAGGTTAAAGCAAAACTGAGGCATCCAGAGTATTAATAAGGTTTTCCTATTATTTGAACTATTGACCTAGTTTTTGACCCCACATAACCCAACTTCGAACTTAACCTAGATTTCATTGAGGTACAACTACTGACCAAGTTTGATGAAGATCGAAGCAAAAATGTGACCTCCAGAGTGTTAACAAGGTTTTGCTATTATTTGACCTATTGACCTAGTTTTTGACCCCACATGACCCAACTTCCATCATTGAGGTACAACTACTGACCAAGTTTGATGAAGATCAAAGCAAAATTGGAAGTGCTAGAGTGTTAACGGCAAAAGTCTAACGGACTGCAAGACGACGGACAAAAAACAATCACAAAAGCTCACCTTGCCACTTTGTGGCAGGTGAGCTAAAAAGTTATAAAGGATTTAGGTAGGTCCCCGTTTTTTTGGGACACCCTGTATAGTCCCCTCCGGTCAAAAACTGGTAGGGGACTAATTATATTTTACTAAACTGATGTACTTCTTGCAAAGTCATTGGGTCAACGTTGGTTTTGTAGCTCCTTCATATATTTTTAATCATGAATTGTCTCCCTTTGTAAAATTTGTATATTTACGCTTGGAATATTTCGCTGGGTTTAGATTTCGTGTTATCGATGCTGACTGCAAATATAGCGAAGATTAGACCCCCGTGAAATATACCGGCTATACAGTATGACAATTTGAATCCCTAATTGTCAAAAAATATTCATAGATATGTGCCATGTTAATATCTATAAGCATAATTAAGCTCCCTTTTAACTTCAGCATATCAAAAACTACATCCATTTATTCCATAAATATTTAGACTGTCAAAATTAATGAACAAACATATATTTTACCAAATCTTTTAAACTCCTCTTCTAAATCATCCTCAGTGCAAGAATAGGCTAAATTCCTGACAAACAGTCGACCTGTCTGTAATACAAAATGTATAAATAAAGTTTTCCTCAGATCAGTCAAATATTCCAAGTACTAACATATTGTGTAAACTGTAAATTCATTGTTATACCCGTATCCATTATGGATAGAATATTGTTACAGATAGATCTAAGATCTATTTCTATATACAATTTATAATTTACATGACAACATATATCAAAACATACATTAAAACTATAAACAAGCATGCATGCAATAATAATGTCATAGCAATCAACATTACACGTAAAGGATGACACAAAAAAGAACTACACATAGTTCTTATTTCCATTGTCACAGTGGTCCTTTGACATGTAATGTAACAAGAGGGCCCATAGGGCCCTAGGCCGCTCACCTGTGCACATTGATCAAGTAAAACCATATTTAAACTGAACCTTGATTTTGGTTGCCATGGAAACCAGAGTTCTGCATGGATTTCAATTATTCAGTTATTTTAAGCATGGAACAATATTGGAACATTGTTAACTATTTGTGATGAAATCCAGACTGTACTTTCAGATAAAAATATTTGACCCTAGTTATATAGAGAAAAACGAGCCCCACTCACTGGTAGCCATGTTTCTTGACAAATCATGACAGAAATGTCAAATTTGTAAAAGGGTCATGCCAAAACTATCTATGTAAAATCATTTAAAAATCTGGCCAGTGTTTGACTTTTTATGATTTTTTAAAGGTTTTTCAATTGGTTGCCATGGCCACCATAGTTTTGCATGGATCATAATTCTTTTAGCTAATTTTAGAAAGGACCACCTAAGGAACATTGTTAAGAAGTTATAATGAAATCCTCCCTGTACTTTCAGCCAAGAAGATTTTTAAAGCTTATACCATAGATATATAGGGAAAAACAGCGCCACTCCCACTGGCGGCCATGTTTTTTGACAAATCACAACAAAAATGTCAATTTGGTAAGACGGTCACTCAATAACTATTTCTGTAAAATAATTTTGAAATCTATCCACACGTTGATTTTTTATGATTTTATTAAAGATTTTCCTATCAGTTGCCATGGCAACCAGTTATAAATATATTTTAATTGTTTAGCTTTTTTCAGAAAGGACCACCCAAGGAACATTGTTACCAATTTAAAATGAAATCCAACATGTACTTTCAGACAAGAAGATTTTTAAAGATTTTACCATAGATAAATAGGAAAACAGGGCCCCACCCACTGGCGGCCATGTTTTTTTACGAATCACCATAAAAATGTCAATTTCGTAAGAGGGTCACCCAACAACTAATTCTGTAAAATTATTTTGAAATCTGGACAGCGGTTAATTTTTTAAGTTTTTTTTAAAAAAATATCCTATTGGTTGCCATGGTTCTGCATAGGTTATAATTCTTTTAGCTATTTTAAGAAAGAACCACCAAGGAACATTTTACCAATTTATAGTGAAATCCAACCAGTACTTTTAGAGGAGAAGATTTTTAAAGATTTTACTATAGGTATATAGGGAAAAACAGCTCCCCACCCACTGGTCGCCATGATTTTTGACAAATCATGACAAAAATATCAATTTTGTAAGAGGGTCACCCAACAACTATTTCTGGAAAATTATTTTGAAATCTGGCAAGTGGTTGATTTTTTATGATTTTTAAAAGATTTTCTTATTGGTTGCCATGGCAACCAGAGTTCAGCATGGATTATATTTTCTTTTAGCTATTTTAGGAAAGGACCACCCAAACGGCATATTCACACGTGTTTACATATTGCTTTCTATTTTTTGCACCTTCGTGGATTATAATAATTATCGCTCATCAGGTAACAATAGCCAATAGCCGATAGACTGTCTTTGGGGTCAGTTCGACAATATGACACAGTTACACTGTACATACCACATGCACTTCATCAGATGCATTAAATTCGTTTTTTTTTTAAATCAAAGTCATTATTAATAATTGTAAATGAAATATCAATACGCGCTTATCAATGAGTATAAGAAAGGAAATTCCATACACGTCGTGTTAATGGTTAATCACGTCGTCTAAAACTGTCTATTTCAGCATATGCACTGACCAAGTTACACTCGAGAGGTAAACAAATTACCGATCACATGTGCTAAGTGTGAAGTGACCGATATGACGTAATAGAGATTTTAACACTTTGAAGGTAAACAATTCAATTGAATACTGTACGGTATGTGCGTAAAATAATATGGATTCGGTTGAGAGTTGCGTTTAATAGCAATAAATACTAGACCCATGAATTGTACACATTTTTGTATCTAATCAACGATTTTAATTAAATAATCGTCAGAATTATAACGCAAAACGCGCGGCTACGAGTAGATCTAATTTTATGATCAGAAATCAGAAATAAACGACATCAATTTAAGATTACCTTGGTTATGTACACTCAATAGTCTATGAACGACATTCTAAAACAATCGACCTCTACAGAGAGGCAGTTTTTTCTGTCTCCGCCGGATGTCGCTCAACGGAGGTTATACTGTACTTTTAGAGGAGAAGATTTTACTAAAGATGGGGAAAACAGCGCCCTACCCACTGGCAGCCATGTTTTTTGACGAATCACGATAACAAGAGGGCCCAAAGGGCCCTCGGTCACTCACCTGTTGTAGCAGTACATGCAAGACCTGTGATTTGACCTAGTGACCTAGTTCTTGGCCCCCATATGACGCAATATCGCACTTGATCTAGATTTTGTTGAGATAATCACTCTGACCAAGTTTCATAAGGATTAGGCTAAACTTGTGACTTCTAGAGACTATACAAGGTTTTTCTATGATTTGACCTTATGAAGTAGTTTTTGGCGCCAGTTGACCTAATATCAAACTTGACCTAAAAATGTCAACTTTGTAAGAGGGTCACACAACAACTATTTCTGTAAAATTATTTTGAAATCTGGCCAGCGGTTGATTTTTAAAAGATTTTCTATTGGTTGAGTTATATATGAGCTGTTCTCCAGGAAAACCAGGCTCATTAGTGACATTGTATTAGTATTTATGTAATAAGGTTAGGAAAACCCTCTTAAATGACAAAAAGGTCATGCTCTTTGATTTAAGTTTAAGTTCTTGGATACTATAGAACTATGTCTTAGATTTATTTTTTCTCATGAATCATGTTAAAATATCTTCTGTCGTTGCTATGGTGACCAATTTCTGAAGAGTATCCATATTGAGAAAACGAGGGGTTAGTGGTTGAAAACAGTAGCTACGTTTCTCTAAGATCTAAAATTCATGATTTAGATATGTTTTATTATACAAGAGGGCCCAAAGGGCCCTGGGTCGCTCACCTGTCGTACTAGTGCATGCACACCCCTATGGTGACCCTACACATTTTCTGAATAAAATTTAAGGAAATTCAGCCTCTATTGCAAATTTTTTAATGATTTGACCATGTGACCTTGTTTTTGACCCCAGATGACCCAAAATCGAATTTGGCCTAGATTTTGTTGACATGATCATTGTGACAAAGTTTCATAAAGATTAAGTTGAAATTGTAACCTCTGGTGACTACACAAGGTTTTTCTATGATTTGACCTATAATTTAAACAAAATATTTTGGGAAAAATATTTTCCTCCATATAACTGTACAAATACATGCCATGAAGACAAAACAATACCTAAATACTTAAAAAAATAAAAATTAAAAAAATAAAAATTATGGTTCCAGTGGGGTTTGAACCCACGACCCTCAGGAAATGTCTACGCTCCCTACAGCGCTTTGATTTCCTCTTAACCATTATTCACACCCTGCTTAAAATACTAGAATATTTTGATATTTGACCTTTACAAAACTGCTGTGAACCCTGATACACATTTTCATTGGTTGATGAAAGTTTACTTGTATGTATACAGAGAGAGTTACAGCAGAGAGTGTAGTGACCATGAAGACTACATGTTGAAAGGTTTAAATGAGTACACACACGGTCTGAGGTTTAAATATTTCATGGTTCTACACACTGGTCATTATTAATTTGTTACAATCAGTATGATAAACTGATAGTGAGAGAGTATTATTATATAATACAAGTCATTCTTTTAACACACACACGTTTTATATACAATGCAGAGCCTAGACACGATGTAGTTTCGGGCGAGGCAATTAAAGAGTAGAAAATGTCAATTGACAGTGTGACCTTGTTTTTGACCCCAGATGACCAAAAGTCGAACTTGACCTAGATTTTGTTGACAGGATCATTATGACAAAGTTCCATAAAGATTAAGTTGAAATTGTAACCTCTGATGTCAATAACTACACAAGGTTTTTCTATGATTTGACCTATAATTTAAACAAAATATTTTCCTCCATATAACTGTACAAATACATGTTATAAAAACAAAACAATACCTAAACACTTAATAAAAAAAAAAAAAAAAAAAGTTCGGCTTCAGTGGGGTTTGAACCCACGACCCTCAGGAAAATATCAATTGACATTGTGATTTTTGTAATTGACATTGTGACTTTGTTTTTGACCCAAGATGACCCAAAATCGAACTTGACCTAGATTTTGTTGACCTGATCATTTTGACAAAGTTTCATAAAGATTAAGTTGAAATTGTAACCTCTGGTGACTACACAAGGTTTTTCTATAATTTGACCTAGTGAGCTAGTTTTTGACCTCAGATGACCCAATATCGAACTTGACCTAGATTTTGTTGAGATGATCATTGTGACCAAGTTTCATAAAGATTAGGCCAAAATTGTGACCTCTAGAGAGGACACAACCCAATTGTTGACGGACGGACAGAAGGACGGACAGACGGACGGACGGACGACGGACGAAGTGTGATCACAAAAGCTCACTCTGTCACTTTGTGACAGGTGAGCTAAAAAGGAATATAATTCTAAAATGTGATACAATTTTGAAAAGTTTACGTCAAGAACTTGTCAAATACTGGATTTATGAACTTCTTTATAACGTAACGTCAAATAATGTTTGAATGACGTTTGCGACGTCACTAACAAAGTAGGGGAGAGTGGTTAGTTTTAAAAGTCTGTAACTTTGTAATTTGATGTTATATTTTGCTCAAATTTTCAGAAACTGTTCAAACAAGACTGCGTTCAATAAACGCTTATGCCCCCTGTGGAAGCCTTGTACATAAACAAGTCTAAGTCCAAAATTAGGTCAAGGTGAAGGTCAAAATGGGGTTAGGTGATACAGGCGTGTGGAGAGAGTTCATATACAACATCCACGGAAGTTTTGTAGCAAGCCATAATGATGCTAGAAGAAACAGTCAATTTGGGTTAACCAGATGGACGGACGAACGAATGGACGAAAGAACGGACAGGTGAATCACTATATGCCTCCCGATCTATCGATACGGGCACATAAAAAGTATTGTCTTTCTAATGCTTAATTATCATGATTTTCATATTTTTGTCACTAAGCCCGGTTTTCCTGGAGAACGGTTCATATAGATAACAATTCTTTTAGCTATTTTTAGATAGGACCACCCAAGGAACATTCCTGTGAAGTTTGGTTGAAATTGGTCAAGTGGTTTAGGAGGAGAAGTCGTTTGTATGAATTGTTGACGTACGGACGCACGCACGGACGACAGACGAAGAGTGATCACAAACAGGTGAGCTAAAAACTAGCCCCCCACTGGTGGCCATGTTTTTTTACAAATCAAAACAAAAATATCAATTTGGTAAGAGGGTCACTCAATAACTATTTCTGTTAAATTATTTTAAAATCTATCCACCGGTTGATTTTTTATGATTTTTTTGAAGATTTTCCTATCAGTTGCCATGGCAACCAGAATTATTTATATATTTCAATTATTTTAGCTGTTTTCAGAAATGACCACCCAAGGAACTTTACCAATTTATATTAAATCCAACCTGTACTATCAGACAAGAAGATTTTTAAAGATTTTACCATAGGTATACAGGGAAAAACGAGCCCCGCCCACTGGCGGCCATGAGTTTTGACGAATCACGAGACAAATGACAATTTGGCCTAGTGGTTTAGGAGGAGAGGTCGTTTGAATGAATTATTGATGTACACACAAACAAATGCACAAACACATGCACACACTGACGACGGACAGTGTGGAAGGACGGACGGACGTACTCATGAGACGGTATTTGTGGGGTTTTCTTTTGTTCTTTCTTTTGTTTGGTTGCAACCCACAAGTAGCATTTTGCACCCCACAAGTGACGGAATGAATGGAATCTAAAAATAGCCTATTGTTCCACACCCCACAACTACCGGTGCATTCGTACGGACAGACA
Organism: Spisula solida; assembly: GCA_947247005.1. Lineage (NCBI taxonomy): Eukaryota > Metazoa > Mollusca > Bivalvia > Venerida > Mactridae > Spisula > Spisula solida. Next base: position 12,582,850 of record OX365953.1, on the reverse strand, counting down.
GATTGATGGATGTTCCCACTGACTTCACATTGTGGGGTTTTCTTTTGTTCATCATTTTGTAAGTAAAACCCCATAAGCAACATTTTGCACCCCGTAAGCAACGGAATAAATAGAATCTAAATATAGCCTATTGTTCCACACCCCACAATTTCATGTGGGTGAGTTCGGACTGACGAATGGAGGGCAAACCTATATACCCCTCGGGTCAAAAACCGGTAGGGGACTAACAACTAGATATAAAAACATGAGTTGATCACAATATATCACCTTCAACAACTTGATATCAAGACATGGGTTGATCACAATAGATCAACTAGAACAACTTGATATCAAGACATGAGTTGATCACAATAGATCACCTTCAACAACTTGATATCAAGACATTGGTTGATCACAATAGATCACCTTCAACAACTTGATATCAAGACATGGGTTGATCACAATAGATCACCATCAACAACTTGATATCAAGACATGGGTTGATCACAATATATCACCTTCAACAACTTGATATCAAGACATGGGTTGATCACAATAGATCACCATCAACAACTTGATATCAAGACATGGGTTGATCACAATATATCACCTTCAACAACTTGATATCAAGACATGGGTTGATCACAATAGATCACCTTCAACAACATGATATCAAGACATGGGTTGATCACAATAGATCACCTTCAACAACTTGATATCAAGAAATGAGTTGATCACAATAGATCACCTTCAACAACTTGATATCAAGACATGGGTTGATCACAATAGATCACCTTCAACAACTTGATATCAAGACATGGGTTGATCACAATAGATCATCTTCAACAACTTGATATCAAGACATGAGTTGATCACAATATGTCACCTTCAACAACTTGATATCAAGACATGGGTTGATCACAATAGATCACCTTCAACAACTTGATATCAAGACATGAGTTGATCACAATAGATCACCTTCAACAACTTGATATCAAGACATGGGTTGATCACCATCAACAACTTGATATCAAGACATGGGTTGATCACAATATATCACCTTCAACAACTTGATATCAAGACATGGGTTGATCACAATATATCACCTTCAACAACGTGATATCAAGACATGAGTTGATCACAATATATCACCTTCAACAACTTGATATCAAGACATGAGTTGATCACAATATATCACCTTCAACAACGTGATATCAAGACATGGGTTGATCACAATAGATCACCTTCAACAACTTGATATCAAGACATGAGTTGATCACAATAGATCACCATCAACACCTTGATATCAAGACATGGGTTGATCACAATAGATCACCTTCAACAACTTGATATCAAGACATGGGTTGATCACAATATATCACCATCAACAACTTGATATCAAGACATGAGTTGATCACAATATGTCACCTTCAACAACTTGATATCAAGACATGGGTTGATCACAATAGATCCCCTTCAACAACTTGATATCAAGACATGGGTTGATCACAATATATCACCTTCAACAACTTGATATCATATCAAGACATGAGTTGATCACAATAGATCACCTTCAACAACTTGATATCAAGACATGGGTTGATCTAAATAGATCACCTTCAACAACTTGATATCAAGACATGGGTTGATCACAATAGATCACCTTCAACAACTTGATATCAAGACATGAGTTGATCAACAACTTGATATCAAGACATGAGTTGATCACAATAGATCACCTTCAAAAACTTGATATCAAGACATGGGTTGATAACCATCAACAACTTGATATCAAGACATGGGTTGATCACAATAGATCACCTTCAACAACTTGATATCAAGACATGGGTTGATCACAATATATCACCTTCAACAACTTGATATCAAGACATGGGTTGATCACAATAGATCAACTAGAACAACTTGATATCAAGACATGGGTTGATCACAATAGATCACCTTCAACAACTTGATATCCAGACATGAGTTGATCACAATAGATCAACTAGAACAACTTGATATCAAGACATGAGTTGATCACAATAGATCACCTTCAACAACTTGATATCAAGACATGGATTGATCACAATAGATCACCTTCAACAACTTGATATCAAGACATGGGTTGATCACAATAGATCACCATCAACAACTTGATATCAAGACATGAGTTGATCACAATAGATCACCTTCAACAACTTGATATCAAGACATGGTTTGATCACAATTGATCACCATTAACAACTTGATATCAAGACATGGGTTGATCACAATAGATCACCATCAACAACTTGATATCAAGACATGAGTTGATCACAATATATCACCTTCAACAACTTGATATCAGGACATGGGTTGATCACAATATATCACCATCAACAACTTGATATCAAGACATGGGTTGATCACAATATATCACCTTCAACAACTTGATATCAAGACATGAGTTGATCACAATATGTCACCTTCAACAACTTGATATCAAGACATGGGTTGATTACAATAGATCACCTTCAACAACTTGATATCAAGACATGGGTTGATCACAATATATCACCTTTAACAACTTGATATCAAGACACGAGTTGATCACAATAGATCACCTTCAACAACTTGATATCAAGACATGGGTTGATCACAATAGATCACCTTCAACAACTTGATATCAAGACATCAGTTAATCACAATAGATCACCATCAACAACTTGATATCAAGACATGAGTTGATCACAATAGATCACCTTCAACAACTTGATATCAAGACATGGGTTGATCACCATCAACAACTTGATATCAAGACATGGGTTGATCACAATATATCACCTTCTACAACTTGATATCAAGACATGGGTTGATCACAATATATCACCTTTAACAACTTGATATCAAGACACGAGTTGATCACAATAGATCACCTTCAACAACTTGATATCAAGACATGGGTTGATCACAATATGTCACCTTCAACAACCTGATATCAAGACATGGGTTGATCACAATAGATCACCTTCAACAACTTGATATCAAGACATGGGTTGATCACAATATATCACCTTCAACAACTTGATATCAAGACATGGGTTGATCACAATAGATTACCATCAACAACTTGATAAAAGACATGAGTTGATCACAATAGATCACCTTCAACAACTTGATATCAAGACATGGGTTGATCACCATCAACAACTTGATATCAAGACATGGGTTGATCACAATAGATCACCATCAACAACTTGATATCAAGACATGAGTTGATCAAAATATATCACCTTCAACAACTTGATATCAAGACATGGGTTGATCACAATAGATCAACTAGAACAACTTGATATCAATACATGGGTTGATCACAATAGATCACCTTCAACAACTTGATATCAAGACATGAGTTGATCACAATAGATCAACTAGAACAACTTGATATCAAGACATGGGTAGATCACAATAGATCAACTAGAACAACTTGATATCAAGACATGGGTTGATCACAATAGATCACCTTCAACAACTTGATATCAAGACATGAGTTGATCACAATATATCACCTTCAACAACTTGATATCAAGACATGGATTGATCACAATAGATCTTCTTCAACAACTTGATATCAAGACATGGGTTGATCACAATATATCACCTTCAACAACATGATATCAAGACATGAGTTGATCACAATATGTCACCTTCAACAACTTGATATCAAGACATGAGTTGATCACAATAGATCTTCTTCAACAACTTGATATCAAGACATGGGTTGATCATAATAGATCACCTTCAACAACTTGATATCAAGACATGGGTTGATCACAATATATCACCTTCAACAACTTGATATCAAGACACGGGTTGATCACAATAGATCACCTTCAACAACTTGATATCAAGACATGAGTTGATCACAATAGATCACCTTCAACAACTTGATATCACCTTCAACAACTTGATATTAAACAAGCATTACCTCAGCTACACCTTCTGTATCTTCATCTGTATTCTAAAATATAAAGTAGAAACTATTTGGAACAATAATAATATGACACAACTAACTTGTCATTGATATTCCACTTTATGGCATAGACTCCCAATGGAGCATAAATCAAATAATTGTTACTATCAAAATTGCACTACATAATTTGAATTATACTATTTGATAATACAAGGCATGGCACTGCCACAAAACCAGGTTTTCTGCGCAGTGTCCACCTGATGAGGCAGACAAATTGCTGTGTTGGGTACATCTTCATGCAAGCTTGCTGTACATTCAAAGTTTGATAATGATGGGTAAATCGAAACAAAAAGTTATTGAGAGGAACTCTTATTTTTATTTTTAGTTACAGCACCAGTGACCTTGACCATACTAACCCTGAATACAATCCCAAGCTAGGACCATGCCAGCTTGCTATACACAAAGTTTCATAAAGATAAGTCAATCCAAACTCAAGTTATTGACTGGAAACCTTTTTTCTATTTTTGGTAACAGTGACCTTGACCATGACGCCATTGACCCCGAATACAATCCCAAGCTAGCTTGCCATGCGACCTTGCTATATACAAAGTTTCATGAAGATGTGTCAATCCAAACTCCAGTTACTGACCGGAAACCCCCTGTTTGACGTCGCTGCCCACCATACCCCAATCTAATAAAAGTATTGGGTATATATACTTAGAGTATTGTCAATTAGTGTTACCTTCACTTCCCAAGGTCGAGGTTTGTCTTCTTCAACCACATCCAACTGCTCTTGTTCAGCAACTTTCAGGTATATTTTTTTCCCGCCAATGAAATTTTTGTTTCGTCTCAGAGCCTGCTCCAAGTCATTCTCAGTTTTGAAACCTACATATGCTGTACCTGTGAACATAATGAGTGTGAGAGGTATATCATTGATGAGTCCTAGGTCGCTATAACCTAGCTCTTCTTCTGGTACACTGTGGTTTAGTATAACCTGTGCAATCATTTTCAATTTCTGACATAGATTCAAGAACCCCAGACAAAAATGCAGTCTCTATTAATTTTGCATGCACTTAGTTTTCATATTTTGTTAACCAATTTTTACCCCATATATCCATTCTCGACCTAGCCTTCATCTTGGCAAACATTCCAATCAACTTTCATTAAGATCCAGCGAAAAAAAATCAGGCTTCGTAGTATACACAATGTTTTGACTTAAAGGGGCATGACCTGAAACTGGAGTGTCTTGGTTTGCATACAACAAAATTGTGTTTATCACTTGTAAAACCAACTATTACCGAAAAGTCAAAGAAGAATTTGACTTAAAAAATTACTCTATAACGCGCACTTTGATGATATTTTGTATATCTATTTGAATAAAAGGCTGTCAGTCTTTTATTGACAACAACAATATTAAGTTATTCTTGAAATTATTTTTTTAAACAACTAGCGGGGTAGTTTGTAACTTTTTTACAAGGTTTTCATTATTTGATTTAGGTATTAAAATGATACCGATTTGATTGCTATTCGAGACACTTCAATTCCAGGGCATGCCCCTTTAATGATCTATTTAACTGACACTAGATGAAACATGTTGAAACCTAAATTTTATTATATCTTTACATACATTCTGACCAGTGTGCAAACTTAGGCCTCAACTATATACACAAGGTTATTGTATGGTTTGACCTTGAGACCAAGATGACCCAATATAGAACTGACCTAGATTCATTAGAATTGATACATGTGACCAAGTTTTATAAATATTAGGTCAAACTTGTGACCTCTGGTGACTACAAAAGGTTTCATTTATGTTTTGACATAGGATCCTAGTTTTTGACCCCATAAAATAAAAAATTGAACTTGTCTGTAATGACCAAAAGTACCAGAACCAAAATTGATGTTCGATTGAACTGAGGACATCTTGGTCCCAAAGTGTGCAGCCTACCTTGAAGCCACCACTGACCAAGCTTTGATCTGATGATCATTGAGACCAAGTATCATAAACATTAGGTTAAAATTGTCACCATGTGTTTATACAGATGAAGCGGGAGGATGGATGTCACCATGCGTTTATACAGATGTAGTGGGAGGATGGATGTCACCATGTATTTATACAGATGTAGCGGGAGGATGGATGTCACCATGTGTTTATACAGATGTAGCGGGAGGATGGATGTCACCATGTATTTATACAGATGTAGCGGGAGGATGGATGTCACCATGTGTTTATACAGATGTAGCGGGAGGATGGATGTCACCATGCGTTTATACAGATGTAGCGGGAGGATGGATGTCACCATGCGTTTATACAGATGTAGCGGGAGGATGGATGTCACCATGCGTTTATACAGATGTAGCGGGAGGATGGATGTCACCATGCGTTTATACAGATGTAGCGGGAGGATGGATGTCACCATGCGTTTATACAGATGTAGCGGGAGGATGGATGTCACCATGTGTTTATACAGATGTAGCGGGAGGATGGATGTCACCATGCGTTTATACAGATGTAGCCGGAGGATGGATGAAGAGCAATTACAATAGAGCATGTACAGTAAGGCATGTACAGTAAGGCATGTACAGTAAGGCAAGTACAGTAAGGCATGTACAGTAAGGCATGTACAGTAAGGCATGTACAGTAAGGCAAGTACAGTAAGGCAAGTACAGTAAGGCATGTACAGTAAGGCATGTACAGTAAGGCATGTACAGTAAGGCATGTACAGTAAGGCAAGTACAGTAAGGCATGTAAGTGGAACGTAGTACTATGTACAAACCAATAGCAACTCTTAGCTACACACTTAAATCCATCCATGAGCGTGTACCAATTTGTTCAACAAGTCAAAAGTATGAGACCATCCATTAATGGAAGATACGAGGTTTCTCATACAAAATACTAGAAAATCTGGTTTATGACGTCAGCACATGATTTCATTGATGGTCTAATTCAGGAATTATAATGCTTGTAAATCAAAGCAAAATTAATTTAAAGATTGTATGATGGATAAAATTTCATATTCCAATGGAATAACTTACCAACTGGTCGCTTAACAGCATTCTTGATAACATTTAACTTTGCTATGGACAAAGGATGAAAAAACTCCTTCACAGCTTTCTGTAATACAGACATCAAGTTTATATTGATAGGACAATCTGTGTGAAATAGAGGACATTATTGTTGTTGTTGTTTATATTGTTTCTACGGTGCGCAAACTCCTTATATATCTCAAGGAAATTTGACCAAACTTACACATAAGTACAATGGAACTCGGTAATAACAAAATCCTAGGGACCTTGAAATTTAGTTTGCTATATTCAATTTTCGCTACATCCGTACAACAAAATTTTGTTATAATATGTGTACGGATATAACGTATTTCGTTAAAGCATGTATATTGAGGTCATTATGTTTGTCAAAAGAATACATGTATAGCTTGTCATCGAAACAGATTGTGTTGGACTACACATTAAAACAGTCAAACATACAAAATACTGAACCATGTTTTATCATAAAATGAGCTAACACATATAAACACTGAGCGGCTTTGAAAACGCAACACTAATGAAAATCAAGATAACTTTTTTATTTATTAATATTTCTCAACGAAATTTTGTGTGAGTGTTATTGGCTACCCATGGATTGTAACTCAATGTTCTTTCCATCTAAATTCGCTACAATGGTGCATTGAACCATGAAATGGATAAAACGAAACACATAAGAGGAATCGATTGTACAAAAATGTACGATGCAATTATTATTTTATGTAAGGTCAATTTGAAAAGTCAATCAATCGACAAATTCGAAAAACACAAAATCAGACAATTTACCACTCCGCATCATAGTGGTCATGAAGTTTCAAAAACGCTTGATAGCAATGTTTCAGATTTATCGAAAAATACTACCAATTTTACAGTCAAGGGGAAGTAATTCTGGATAGACATAGAGTAAATAAAATTATTTTTTTCTGAATCTAAATTGAACTTTATATTTATCTGTGTTTTACTTTATTTCTGTCTCCATGATATGCACGGACACTTGTTCCCGACATTTATACGAAGAATAGGTACACATCGGCATTAACAATCTGAAAAACGCACAAGGACACATGGCATCAAATTTGCTTTTGTTTATGACATCATTGTTTTATTGTGACTGTAGAGGGTCATATTGGATTGTCATGGAATGAAATTGATTGTTATGCCATATATCTAAGCTACAAATGCTGAAAATTTCAGCAAAATTTAATGCATATTGGCAGAGTTATGGGTGAATGCATACATGCATACATATAGGCTATGTATGTGTAAGTGATGCGTTTTCAAAGCCGCTCAGTGTATATATGAGCCAGTCTCCAGGAAAACCTGCTATTTTGACAAAAATATTGATTTTGAGATTTTCAATAGTCTTAAAGGATAATGTTAATGAAGCAAAATGCAAAAGAAATTTTGTTAATACCTTGAATTTTAAGAAATTTACAGCTATTTTTGTAGAGTCCCTATTTGGTGCTTTTGGAGTGACGTCGCAAACGTCATTGGAACGTTATTCGACGTCACTGTAACAAGAATTTCATAATTACACCACTTGATCAATACTTGACATAAACTGTTCAAAGTAGTATCATGTGCTAGAATTATGTTTTAACTTTTAAAATACGTATCAAAATCAAAAGTGTTTGCATTCAGAGAAAGGCTACTACTGTTTTAAACAACTAACTCATCGTTTTTCTCAATCGGAGTAGATTTCCGGAATTGTTCACCATAGCAACAAAGTTTGTGATTTCGATATAATTCATGAGAAATTTTAAAGCTAAGATATAGTACTATATGGGTAAATTACTTAAAGTAGAATAAATAGATATGTATTTTTTCTTTTTTAGAGCTTTTATAAACCTTGTTACATACTAATAATTACATAATGTCAATATAGCAGGTTTTCCTGGAGACTGGCTCATATGTATTAAGTACATGTAATATTATTTCAATCAACCTTAATTAGCAGTATGAACAATACTATGAGAAAGTTTCAAATGAAACATATGTCTAGTTTACAAGTTTCAGTAACTTCAGTGTCAACAACCCCACTCTCTCCACAGACAACCTAGCATATTATTCCATGTCTTATTTTGAACCTATCAATCCATACTTTGGACGGAATAATACTTGATTAGTTTACTAAGTTAATTATATTGTGATAACATGGCAAGGTACAGTAATGAGTAATTAAACAATTATGTATCGGATTACAAAATTTGAATGCCCAAGGCGCAACCACTTAACACCTTATTAAGATTATTTGCACAAACTCTCACTAGATTTCACACAATTAGCAAGTTAACCGACTTTGTTATAACCGAGCATGAATGCATACAAAATACTTCATTGGGACCTAGAAATAACTACATTATCAATGATTTTTCTCTATAACCGATTTCCTTATAAGCGAGTGATAAGAGTGAAGCGACCCTTAAAACTAGTCTCATAATTGAGTCGGTCTAAATACTGATGTTGACTGATAAGCAAAGCAGTAACGATGGACCTGAACATTGTGGTAGTAATTTTGAGTTGGTCTTATTATTGCGGTGCTCTTTAAATAATGTTTTACTGTAAATGATGTAAAGAGAAAAATCTTCTGAGTGCAATTCTTACAGGATTTCAACCAATCTTTTAAATAACTACTAGAACTTAGAACCTGAGGGCACCTTGTTTGGGTTCAATCAATTTTTGCAGACTTATTAAATTTTGCCCTTCTGAGACTGCCTCTTGTTATAGTAGTCATAGTGATGACGCAGAAATTAAAAACATTTGAATCAATTTCTTGAAACATGTTTAAAAACACCAAAATTGAATTATAAGATGGTCTTTTGAATGCAAACAAATACAATTCACATTATAAACAAGAAGGCATCAGACATGAGGTAAAGGTACCGTGTGTCACATTAAAAGAAGAAACTGATAATAATAATTGATGAACCTCTCCACATTTAGTCGGAAGACCTTTCAGCTTCAACATGTATACACACTTCTTCTGAACCTGTAAATATAGATAGAAAGTTTATTTCAAATTTCAGTAAGCCATAGGCCCATGTGAACATACAAATAACACAATACAGTTTTCATATGACAGTAGCAAGTGGCAAAGGTAGTTATGCAGTCGGTTTAAATAATGATGTATGTATCATAAACAAGAAAAACAAGAACAAGACTGCGTTCAATAAATGCTTATGCCCCCATGGAAGCCTTGCCCATAAAAAAGTTAAGTAAATCAGGGGCCATAATTCTGTTATAATGTTGGATAGTGTTACATGGCTTTGATAATGTAAGGGGCTTATGATGGTAAGCAAGTATGCCAAGTTTTAAGGCAACGTCATGATGGACATGATGTAAAACAAAACGGTCAATTTGGGTTAACCAAGAATTAGACGCTTAATAAGTCTGAGTCCAAAATTAGGTCAAGGTGAAGGTCGATATGGGGTTAAGTGATACAGGCGTGTGCAGAGTGTTCATATACAACATCCATGCAAGTATGGAAGCTTTGTAGCAAGCCATAATGATGCTAGAAGAATCTGTCAATTTGGGTTAACCAGGACAAACGGACGAACGGACAGGTGAATCACTATATGCCTCCCCATCTATCGATAGGGGGGCATAAAAACAAAAACAAAGTGTCAACATAGAAAAAGTGGACAGGACAGTTTCTGGCGGAGAAGGTGTATATTATATTGGTAGTACTACAAACATCATGAAAACAAATCTAATCACTTATCAATCATTTTAAGCTAAACAGTAAACGAACAGAGAACATACAAACAACCAACAAGAGGGCCCAAAGGGCCCTAGGTCGCTCACCTGTCGTACTAGTGCATGCACACCCCTATGGTGACTCTACTCATTTTCTGAATAAAATTTAAGGAAATTCAGCCTCTATTGCAAATTTTTTAATGATTTGACCATGTGACCTTGTTTTTGACCCCAGATGACCCAAAATCGAATTTGGCCTAGATTTTGTTGACATGATCATTGTGACAAAGTTTCATAAAGATTAAGTTGAAATTGTAACCTCTGGTGACTACACAAGGTTTTTCTATAATTTGACCTAGTGAGCTAGTTTTTGACCTCAGATGACCCAATATCGAACTTGACCTAGATTTTGTTGTGATGATCATTGTGACCAAGTTTCATAAAGATTAGGCCAAAATTGTGACCTCTAGAGAGGACACAACCCAATTGTTGACGGACGGACGGACAGACGGACGGACGACGGACGAAGTGTGATCACAAAAGCTCACTCTGTCACTTTGTGACAGGTGAGCTAAAAACAACAAAAACATATATTTACACTTATAAATCAAGTTATACACCACGTATACAAATTTAAAATAAATCTCACTATTATTTCTATTTTAGAAATGGATGTTATTTTTCATGTAATCTAGCTTTTAAGAAAGGGATAATTTAGCAATAATGTGCTGAAATGTTATAATATGTATATTATCTCATGAAATATATAAACATGTACTTTATAGACCCATAATGCACAGTATCATGAAAGAAAACTAGTAACATGTGTACACCACAGGGCAATGTGTACACCACAGGACAATGTGTACACCACAGGGCAATGTGTACACCACAGGACAATGTATACACCACAGGGCAATGTGTACACCACAGGACAATGTGTACACCACAGGACAATGTGTACACCACAGGACAAAGTGTACACCACAGGGCAATGTGTACACCACAGGACAATGTGTATACAACAGGACATTGTGTACACCACAGGACAATGTGTACACCACAGGACAATGTGTACGCCACAGGACAATGTGTACGCCACAGGACAATGTGTACACCACAGGACAATGTGTACACCACAGGGCAATGTGTACACCACAGGACAATGTGTACACCACAGGACAATGTGTACACCACAGGACAATGTGTACACCACAGGACAAAGTGTACACCACAGGGCAATGTGTACACCACAGGACAATGTGTATACAACAGGACATTGTGTACACCACAGGACAATGTGTACACCACAGGACAATGTGTATGCCACAGGACAATGTGTACGCCACAGGACAATGTATACACCATAGGACAAAGTGTACACCACAGGACAAAGTGTACACCACAGGACAATGTGTACGCCACAGGACAATGTATACACCATAGGACAAAGTGTACACCACAGGGCAATGTGTACACCACAGGACAATGTGTATGCCACATGACAAAGTGTACACCACAGGACAATGTATACACCATAGGACAAAGTGTACACCACAGGACAATGTGTACACCACAGGACAATGTGTACACCACAGGACAATTTATGTTCTCCTGTCATTGTCTTTTTGCGTTAGATTATGCGGGGTTATTTGGTTTTCATCCAGCCTAATTGGCCATTGACCTCTGACTTCAAGAGAAGAGACAGAAACTTTGTATGATACTAGGAATCCAGGTGTGGTACATACCCTAGATAGATTAACAAATTGCTAACAAATAAAGGACACAGAGAGATTGTATTAACGAGCCAGAATGAAAGTTTGAGTGACATTGACTGTGTAAGATGTACAGATATTATACCTTATTGTCTTTACTGTTCTCCGATGATTTAATATCTTTCTGTTTGGCTTTACACTGTTTGTGTATTGTCACTTCTTTGGAGTCTGAATCACTATCAACCAGTTTTTCCTTGCCTGACATCTTTGATTTCAAGTACTGAAAATATCACAGAATCTCATTAATATCTACAATAGAGTGCACAACAAACACTGGAGCGTGCAACAAACACTGGAGCACAAACACTGGAGCACCCAACAAACAATGGAGCGCGCAACAAACACTGGGAGTGCAACAAACACGGAGCATGCAACAAACACTGGAGCGCCCAACAAACACTGGAGCGCGCAACAAACACGGGAGCACACAACAAGCACTGGATCACGCAACAAACAATGGGAGTGTAACAAACACGGGAGCGCACAACAAACACTGGAGCGCACAACAATCACTGGAGCATGCAACAAACACTGGGGCATGCAACAAACACTTGGAGCGCAACAAACACTGGAGCATGCAACAAACACTGGGAGCGCAACAAACACTGGGAGTGTAACAAACACTGGAGCGCAACAAACACTCTAGCATGCAACAAACACAGGAGCATGCAACAAACACTGGAGCATGCAACAAACACTGGAACATGCAACAAACACTGGAGCGTGCAACAAACACTCTAGCATGCAACAAACACTGGAGCGTGCAACAAACACTGGGGCATGCAACAAACACTGGAGCATGCAACAAACACTCGAGCGTGCAACAAACACTCGAGCATGCAACAAACACTGGAGCGTGCAACAAACACTGGAGCGTGCAACAAACACTCTAGCATGCAACAAACACTGGAGCGTGCAACAAACACTGGAGCATGCAACAAACACTGGAGCGTGCAATAAACACTCGAGCATGCAACAAACACTGGAGCGTGCAACAAACACTGGAGCGTGCAACAAACACTGGGGCATGCAACAAACACTGGAGCATGCAACAAACACTGGAGCATGCAACAAACACTCGAGCGTGCAACAAACACTCGAGCATGCAACAAACACTGGAGCGTGCAACAAACACTGGAGCGTGCAACAAACACTGGGAGTGCAACAAACACTGGAGCATGCAACAAACACTGGAGCATGCAACAAACACTGGAGCATGCAACAAACACTGGAGCATGCAACAAACACTGGAGCATGCAACAAACACTGGAGAAACAACAACGAGATATTAGTCATATCAATTGTACAATTGTAGTATGACTGTTATTTGTTACACATCTAAACGAGTGTATTTTCATTACAAAGATGCACTTTTTTAATAGAGATTTGGAACAACTGCTCTTTAAGTCATTCTACACAATCATGTAAACATTTTTTAATACAGCAAACAGTATCTGTATAGATGTATAGTAGATGTGAAAATATGTTGCTGTATAGAATAAAGAGTTAAAAAAACTTACATCTAAGTCTGACAATTCTTTCTGTACTGCTGATTTTCCTCCCTTCCTTTCTTTCTTAATTTCAACTAGAAAAAAAATTTTAATATCCATGATATGTACAGATTCCTCAAATGTAGCATTCTACAAACGGCACTGTACGTAAATTATTATACATACAAAAGATACAACCCTCGAAACAACTCATTTTTTACTGCACCGGGCCCAATGACTTTATTTATATATTTACATAGAAGGATGACCTATCAGTGACTATTATCAAGTATAACAAGTCATTAAAAATTGCAAGCAATACAGAAGTCCCCTACCGGTTTAAAGCCATTTTCAATGTTTCTGTTGCCAAACCAACCACAATTTTGGTCGGAATCAAAATAGTTTTGGACGTGCATTATCCCCTTATTGCCCCCTATCCACATACCAAGTTTCATAAACCTAGCTTGGAAACTGTTCAATTTATGTCAGGATCCAGATTTTTTGACGGACGGACTGACTTACTGACGGACGGACGGAGGGCAAACCTATAGTCCCATCCGGTCAAAAACCGGTAGGGGACTAAACAAGAGGATCATAGATCCTGTGGCGCTCACCTGCTAAACATGGTCAAACTTAAAACTTGACCTTAAGGTCATCAAGATTTGACAAATTGACCTAGTTTTAACCCCACATTACCCAATTTCTTACGTGACCTTAAGGTCATCAAGACAAACATTTTGACCAAACTTCATGAAGATTTGGTTGCTGTATCTTTTCTACTGGGTCATTCAGCTAGTTATAATTTATTATACTTTTCGACAGCTTGGACTTGGGCGGATCTGCGCTTGTTAAGTTGGGCATTGTGCTTTGTGTGTTTTTAATGTTTTCTGTGCTCGGCTAGTTAAGTTGAGTGCTGCCTTCCCTGTCTGACTTAATATAATCTGTTTTCATGAAGATTAAAGCAAACATGTGGCCACCAGTGTTAACAAGGTTTTCCTATTATTTGACCTTTTGCCTAGTATTTGACCCCACATGACCCAACTTTTAACTTGACCTAGATTTCATTGAGGTACAACTACTGACCAGGTTTGGTGAAGATCAAAGCAAAAATGTGACCTCCAGAGTGATAACAAGGTTTTCCTATTATTTGACCTATTGACCTAGTTTTTAACCCCATATGATCCAACTTCGAACTTGACCTAGATTACATTAAGGCTCAACTACTGACCACGTTTGATAAAGATCAAAGCAAAAATGTGACCTCCAGAGTGTTATCAAGGTTTTCCTATTATTTGACCTATTGACCTAGTTTTTGACCCGACATGACCCAACTTCAAACTTTACCTAGATTTCATTGAGGTACAACTACTGACCAAGTTTGATGAAGATCAAAGTGCTAGAGTGTTAACGGTGAAAAGTTTAACGGACTGACAGACGGACGACGGACAAAAAACAATCACAAAAGCTCACCTTGCCACTTTGAGGCAGGTGAGCTAAAAATGAGTTCCAGGGCTAGGCTGCTCAGAAAAAAAAGATTTTCCCAATAGTCAGAAACGGTGAAGGTCGCAGTGACCTTGACCTACTGACCTCAAAATCAATAGGGGCCATCTACCATTGCTGACCAACCTCCATGTAAAGTTTGAAGATCCTAGGTCAAAGCGTTCTTGAGTAATTGAATGGAAACCATTTAAAGTCAGAACTGGTGAAGGTCACAGTGACCTTGACCTTTGACCTACTGACCTCAAAATCAATAGGGGTCATCTAATGTTTCTAGAAGCAATATTCCCCCTCTTCAAAGATGGGGGGCATAATAATTAAATTATCAAGTAAAGAATGAGTTTTGTGGGGCTTGCTGCTCAGATAAACAATGCTAATTTTCTGCTTCGCTTCGCTTGCAACCTTTCTTTGGGACATTTCAATGTTTTAATTGTATATCTCGCCAATTATTCAGAAAATTTAGTCATAAACCATTTAGTCTGAGAGCCCACGGACTTTTATTGCAACGAAGGAGGCCAAAAGAAGTTTGTACATATTTTGAAAGGTTACTTCATATGCTATATGAAAACCCATTTCTTAAGTGTCACAGCTCTGACTATCTACATTTTTTTCACATTTTTGTATCATGGGGTCTATGAAAAAAGGCATAATTTCTGAAGGTGGTAGGGGTAGCTTTATGTCTAATAAAAAACGAAAACAATATTCAATATGCAAAATTCTTTCCACATTTGAGAGAACACATAAGGGGCAATACCTAAAACATAAAAAACAATAACCTTGACTTGTAAGTATTAAGTAATTAGGGGTCAAAGGTCAACAATATGATAAAACTCATAGAATTTATACATATGCTCCCGTATACTTTTGTATCGAATTATACATTTTCCCCCAAATTAAATGTTTTGCACATATTTTTATTCCTTAATGTATACTTAATTCAAAATGTTATGCAATTGATAAGAAAATGTCCAAATTTTACAAAAAAACATTTATTGTATCATATGGGGGCAAATTGAAGCAATTGAAAAATAGCAGTATTTTGAGGGTATGTTTAGTTTAACTTCTACCATTGCTTCTGTTGGTTAGTAACAGTAACATTGATTGAATACTGTTTTCATATCAGGCAATATGAATATTCCACCTTTCATTGGAGATAATTCAAATTATTCAACTCTTATACATGTACAATAGGTCAAAGGTCAAATATGTAGAACAATAAATTTGGTATATTAAGTTCTTATCTGTGTACTATAATAGTCCGAGAGCCAACTTACTTTTATAGCATCGAGAGGCCAAACTGATTGTATATATTTTGAAAGAAAAGTTCATATCCTATCTGAAAATCCATTTCTTAAGTATCAAAGCCTTGACTATCTATGTTTTTGCGCCTTTATATGCCATGAGGTCAATGCAAAAAATTGGAATTTGCTGAGGGGGTTATGTTTATGTCTACAAAAAAGATAAAAATCAACTTGAATGTGAAACGATTAGCGATGTAGGTAAAAGATATATTAGGAAATATTATAAAACTTAAAAATCATAGCATGTCACTAGCAAGTAGGTACTATATGGGGGTCAAAGGTCACTCAATCAAATCAATAAAATTAATGCAATATCATATTGTCCATATAATTTTTACATAAACTTCCATATGTGTCTTCAAAATTTAAAATTTTCGCATATTTCTATTCCTACATGTATATTTAATTCATAACAATATATATCTTTCCTAAAATAAGTCCAATGGAACAAATAAACGATTTTTGATCCTCCTGGTAGCATCACAAAATGGCCAGCATATTGAGGGCATGGTTACGTTTACATCTACCATTTATTTTCTTGTCAGTTTAGGAAGAAACTTTAATTATTGGCTGCATCTATGACAAGCCATCTCAATGGTGCAAAGTTCAACATAAAGAGGTCAGGGTCAAATATGGTATAAAAGGTCAAAGGTCAAATACGTGAAAGCTCTCAAAATTAGCCCTAAATGCGATATAATTAGTCATTTTTAATGTTTTTCAAAGTGAAAAAGCATGTTAATGTCATTAGCTGATGATACACTACTATATATTAGAAGCATAAGTCAATTTATTGAAAATGAATACACAATTACCTCATTTAAATATTCTGGTGCAAGTTAATGTTCATGTATGTGCACATGTTCACATTCAGTACTCATATTCTGTACAAAGTAATTCCGCATGTTTTGTGTCTAAATTCGTTTGTATGCCAATAGAGCGAATGAACACTGATTAGCCTACCCCGCCCGGAGTACATGGTGGTTGTGGGTACCAATTAGGAATAGGAATGGATGTACCTAACGGTTGCGAGTACCTAATAAGACTTGGGGTTTATGTACTCGGTGGTCGTGAATACATACAGGGACTAGGAAGGAATGTTTATGAGTGCCCAATAAAACTAGGATTGTCTTTAAGTACGCACTAAGTAGACAATAATGAAAGCTCTGAATATTAAGGCCAAAAATAATTTACATTAGTTGTATATTTTGACAACATTTGTTTCTTCTCATCATCCATTACTTAACATTCCAATAGGATGAGGAATGGGTGTTCCTTACGGTTGTCGGTACTCAATAAGACCTGTAATGTATGAACCTTGTGTTTGAGAGTGCTTTATTTTACCAGAAATGTTTGTGCATTATGATATTAAATATATAACAGGATCCGGAATAGTTATGCTATGAATGTATGTACTAGTACAAGTGTATGATGGTAGTGAGTACCCAATAGGACCAATAATGGTTGTGTATAGTAGCTGCGAGTACTCTATTATACCACGTATGCATGTACGCGGTGGTTGTCGGTACTCACTAGGACAAGGAATGTATGTATCTAGTGGTTATGAGTACCCAACAAAGTCAGGAATGTATGTACATCGTGGTAGTGGTGCCCGAAAGGACAAGAAATGGCCTCACCTTGTGGTCGTTAGTACCCATTCCGACAACAAATGTCTGTATATTGTGGTTTTGAGTATCCATTGGACCAGTAATGCATTGACATTATAGCTGCGGGTATCCACTATGACTAGAAATGTATATATAAAATGTACCTAGTCAATATAAGTATCTCATAAGATCATAGTGTTCTGTACTTGGGGTGGTGATTATCCAATAGGACAACAAATGGTCGAACTTACATGTAGTGGTTATGCGTGCCCAATAAGACGAGTAATGTCTGAACATGGTGTCAATAGGGCGAGGGTTAGATGCTTCCAGTGGTTATATGTACTCAATAAGACCAGTAATGTATGTACCTGGTGATTAAGAGTGCTTAATTTCACCAGAAATGTCTATACTTGATGATATTCAGTATCTAGCAGGAACGGGAGTGTCTGTAGATAGTGGTTATGGGTACCCAATGTAATACCCACTAGGACTACCAATGTATGTATCTATGATTATGACGACCTGTACATGATGGTAGTGGTGACCCAATAGGACAAGGTATGACCTCACTTAGTGGTTGTTCGTGCGCAAACCAGCCACAAATGCCTGTACATGGTAATTTTGAGTATTCAATATGACCAGGAATACATGTACATGGTAGTTGCGGGTACCCAACAGGACTAAGAATGTATGTATAAGTATCCAATAAGAACAGGACTGTCTGTACATGGGGGTAGTGATTACCCAATAGGATAACAAATGATCGCACCTAGTAGTTGTGCGTTCCCAATCCGACGACTGATGTTTGTGCAAGAAGGTTTTGAGTACCAAAATAGGACCAGAAACATCTGTACATGGTAGTTTTGAACGCTCTAAAGGGCCTGGAATGATTGTACAGGGTCGTCCTTAGAACCTACAATGGTTAGGAATATATTTACCTAGTGGTTATGAGTGCTCAATAAGGCCATTCATGTCTCTAAATGACGCACCCGAGTTGTCAATTGGTGATCGACAGAATCCAACATGACCATGAATGTCTGAACCTAGTAGTTATAGGTATCAAATATGACCAGGAATGTATGTAGATGAAGGAAGTGAGTGCCTCATTGTTCCTTCAATGGCTGTACAAGGTGATTGTTAGTACCTATTTGGACCAGGAATGTATGTACCTAGTGTTTATGAGTGCCCAATTGGACCAGCAATATATGTACTCGTATATGGTGGTTTTGAATATTAAAAAGGACTAGTAGTATATACCTAGTGGTTATACGTATCCAATAAGACCAGGACTGTCTTACATGGTGGTAATTACTTAGTATCCGATAGGACCACTAGTTTTTGAGAACCAAATTTAACGAGGAATGCGTGTACAAGGTGGTCGTGGGTACCCATTAGGACTAGGAATGGATGTACCAAGTGGTTATCTTCCCAACAACAATTGACTATACAGTCATGGTTAGAAAGTAATTTTAAATATCAAATATGACTACGAATGTCCGTACTGGATGGTCATGAGTAACAGCTAGGACTGAGAATGGTAATACTAAGTGTGTAGTCAATAGGTGAAGGGATCAATGATCCTTATGGTTTTGTGAACTCAATAAGACTGCACTGTTTGTGCATAGTGGTAGTGAGTAGTCAATATGACAAGAAATGGCTGAACTTGGTAGTTGTGAATGTCCAGTAGGGCCAGGACTGGATGTACCTATATGAGTATCCAACAAGTGTAAGAATATCTGTATATGGTGGTTGCGTGTACCCAATCGGACCAGGAATGAATGTAACTAGCGGTTTTGAGTATCCCAAAAAAAACATGAATGTGTGTACATGTTGGTAGTGAGTACCCAGTAAGACAAGGAATGGTAGCGGCTAGCGTTTTTACTTTTTATGTTTCTAATGAATTCCTGACTTTATATCTCGTGATGTTATGTCAGATATAGCCAGATACTAGTATAGCTTTACGCAAATATATAGAGGATTTCAGTATTATTCAGAGGTGAACAGTACCTTATTGAGTACACGGCTATTATGATGTTTGAAATCTTGTAGGAAAGGAGTTCTTATATATAGGATATAGGGGTCGTAAGAACCTCAGATGGCCAAAACTGAGGTTACTGTACCTCATGGTGACAAGTAGCCAAAGAGGCTTAGAATGGCTGTACAGAACATGGCTGTCCCGGATGGAGTATGCAAGTCAGTGTTCATTCGCTCTATTGGCTTACAAATGAATTTAGACACAAAACATACTGAATTACTTTGTATAGAATATGAGTACTGAATGTGAACATGTGCACATACATGAACATTAAATCGCACCAGAATATTTAAAAAAGGTAATTGTGTATTAATTTTCAATAAATTGACTTATGCTTCTTATATATAGTAGTGTATCATCAGCTTATGACATTAACATGCTTTTTCACATTGAAAAACATTACAAAACATCACGTATTTGACCTTTGACCTTTTATACCATATTTGACCCTGACCTCTTTATGTTGAACTTTGCACCATTGAGATGGCTTGTCATAGATGCAGCCAATTATTAAAGTTTCTTCCTAAACTGACAAGAAAATAAATGGTAGATGTAAACGTAACCATGCCCTCAATATGCTGGCCATTTTGTGATGCTACCAGGAGGATCAAAAATCGTTTATTTGTGCAATTGGACTTATTTTAGGAAAAATATATATTGTTATGAATTAAATATACATGAAGGAGTAGAAATATGCGAAAATTTTAAATTTTGAAGACACATATGGAAGTTTATGTAAAAACTGTACGGACAATATTACATTAATTTCATTGATTTCAAAAGTTGAGTGACCTTTGACCCCTATATAGTACCTACTTGCTAGTGACATGCTATGATTTTTAAGTTTTATAATATTTCCTAATATATCTTCTACCTACATCGCAAATCGTTTCACATTCAAGTTGATTTTTATCTTTTTTGTAGACATAAACATAACCCTACCCCTCCGCCTCAGCAAATTCCAATTTGTTTCATTGACCTCATGGCATATAAAGGCGCAAAAACATAGTCAAGGCTTTGATACTTAAGAAATGGATTTTCAGATAGGATATGAACTTTTCTTTCAAAATATATACAAACTTCGTTTGGCCTCTCGATGCTATAAAAGTAAGTTGGCTCTCGGACTATTATAGTACACAGATAAGAACTTAATATACCAAATTTATTGTTCTACATATTTGACCTTTGACCTATTGTACATGTATAAGAGTTGAATAATTTGAATTATCTCCAATGAAAGGTGGAATATTCATATTGCCTGATATGAAAACAGTATTCAATCAATGTTACTGTTACTAACCAACAGAAGCAATGGTAGAAGTTAAACTAAACATACCCTCAAAATACTGCTATTTTTCAATTGCTTCAATTTGCCCCCATATGATACAATAAATGTTTTTTTGTAAAATTTGGACATTTTCTTATCAATTGCATAACATTTTGAATTAAGTATACATTAAGGAATAAAAATATGTGCAAAACATTTAATTTGGGGGAAAATGTATAATTCGATACAAAAGTATACGGGAGCATATGTATAAATTCTATGAGTTTTATCATATTGTTGACCTTTGACCCCTAATTACTTAATACTTACAAGTCAAGGTTATTGTTTTATTATGTTTTAAGTATTGCCCCTTATGTGTTCTCTTATGTGGCAAGAATTTTGCATATTGAATATTGTTTTCGTTTTTTATTAGACATAAAGCTACCCCTACCTCCTTCAGAAATTATGCCTTTTTTCATAGACGCCATGATACAAAAATGTGAAAAAATGTAGATAGTCAGAGCTGTGACACTTAAGAAATGGGTTTTCATAAAGCATATGAAATAACCTTTCAAAATATGTACAAACTTCTTTTGGCCTCCTTCGTTGCAATAAAAGTCCGAGGGCTAATTGTTTATGTGGTCTCCTAAACACACCAGAAATGTTCCAACAAAACTTCCCTCCGACCACCCAGACTGCCTAGGCTAAAATTTACTTCTGGCTACGGGACTGCAAACACAATTTAAGCATTAATCGCGTTGCCCCGTGGTTTCACTGATGTCACGTTATCGTACTTCCAGTAAAAGAGTGGCTTGGTATGATAACCAAGATTTCAGTAACAGCTTTGAATATCACGTAATAATTTGAAACGCATAACTGGGTAGTATCAAAGAATACACACAGATTGTTGAAAGATTTCCCCACTGTGAACGTAAAGTGATGGCGCAAAGCTATCAACACAAATTTTCGACAGAACAAATCGACAAGTTGCCCCGTGTGTTCAATCTTGCGTTGCTATTGCTACCACATTTTAGAATATTACATATATTTTTCTTTATTACCATATGGATTTAATTTATTAATGATAGGAAATTGTTTCTCCCAAATTTGATAAAAATCGGATGATAGATAGTTAAACAAACACTGGTGTCCACACATTTTTTGAATGGCCCTCGTAGATAATATAAAGTACATACCATCTATGTTTTCACGACTTTCATCATTTTTCTCTGAATCATTTCCACTATCATCCTTGTCATCATCATTATTAGTGCTACCCTCCTTCCAGCTTGATGGCTTTACACTATCATTAGTCCATACTGCTTTCATACCAACATTCTGATGTACTTCAAGAAACTCATTGAATTTGGGATCATCTTTCAACTGTTGAAGGAAAATAAATAAAAAAGTCTGAAATAGCAGAATAACCTCTCTAGAACAACCTCTCCAGAACAACCTCTCTAGAACAACCTCTCCAGAACAACCTCTCAAAAACAACCTCTCCAGGACAACCTCTCTAGAACAACCTCTCCAGAACAACCACTCCAGGACAACCTCTCTAGAACAACCTCTCAAGAACAACCACTCTAAAACAACCTCTCTAGAACATCCTCTCTAGAACAACAACTCCAGAACAACCTCTCTAGAACAACCTCTCCAAAACAACCTCTCTAGAACAACCACTCTAGAACAACCTCTCCAGAACAACCACTCCAGAACAACCTCTCCAGAATGACCACTCCAGAACAACCTCTCTAGGATAACCTCTCTAGAACAACCACTCCAGAACAACCACTCCAGGACAACCTCTCAAGAACAACCTCTCAAGAACAACCACTCTAAAACAACCTCTCCAGAACAACCACTCTAGAACAACCTCTCTAGAACAACCTCTTCAGAACAACCACTCTAGAACAACCTCTCTAGAACAACCACTCCAGAACAACCTCTCTAGAACAACCACTCCAGAACAACCTCTCCAGAATGACCACTCCAGAACAACCACTCTAGGACAACCTCTCTAGGACAACCTGTCTAGAACAACCTCTCAAGAACAACCACTCTAGAACAACCTCTCCAGAACAACCTCTCCAGAACAACCACTCTAGAACAACCTCTCTAGAACAACCTCTCTAGAACAACCACTCCAGAATAACCTCTCCAGAACAACCACTCTAGAACAACCTCTCTAGAACAACCTCTCAAGAACAACCACTCCAGAACAACCTCTCCAGAACAACCTCTCTGTAACAACCACTCTAGAACAACCTCTCCAGAACAACCTCTCTAGAACAACCACTCTAGAACAACCTCTCTAGAACAACCTCTCAAGAACAATCACTCTAGAACAACCTCTCTAGAACAACCACTCCAGGATAACCTCTCCAGAACAACCTCTCTAGAACAACCTCTCTAGAACAACCACTCTGCTAGACACACATGTTAGTGCAGATCACAGAAACTTACAATCAAATAAATAAATAACAAGAGGGCCATTGGCCCTAAAGCGCTCACCTGATGACTAGCAGTTAAGGCAGAATCAGTAGTTGTTATAATATGACACAGATTTTCAAATAGACACTTTGTGGCCAGGTTTTATAAAGATGAGGTCAAACATGTGACCTCTCAAGTTACGATCTTGACCTAGATTTCATAGAGACAAACATTGTGACCAAGTTTCATTAAGGTAAGGTAAAAATTTGACTTCTAGAGTGTTAACAAGGTTTTTCTTCAATGTGACATGGTGACCTATTTTTTAACACCAGGTGACCAAAGCTTGACCATTGGAGTATAAACAATATTTTTCTTTGATGTGACCTTGTTTTTGACCCCAGATGACACAGTCACTAACTTGATGTATATTTCATAGAAACAAACATTGTGACCAAATTTCATAAAGATAAGGTAAAAAATATGACCTGTAAGGTTTTTCTTTGATTTGATCTGGTGACCTAGTTTTTGACCCCAAATGACCCAGTTACAAATTTTTGACCTAGCTTTCATAGAGACAAACATTGTGACCAAGTTTCATAAAGATTAGGTAACAAGAGTGCCAAAATGTCACAAAATACACCCGTCTTGGTTGTGCTAGTGACAAAAAATATTGATTGTCACGGAAACAAGAGGATCATAGATCCTGGGGCACTCATCTGCTAAACATGGCCAAACTTTGAACTTGACCTTAAGGTCATCAAGATAAACATTTTGACTAAACTTGACGAAGGTTAAAGCAAAACTTGAGGCCTCCAGAGTGTTAAAAAGGTTTTGCTATTATTTGACATATAGACCTAGTTTTTTAGCCACATGACCCGACTTCAAACGTGACCTTAAGGTCATCAAGATAAAAAATTTGACCAAACTTCATAAAGATTAAAGCAAAAATATGGCCTCAAGAGTGTTAATAAGGGTTTTCTATTATTTGACCTTTTGACCTAGTTTTTGACCCCACATGACCCAACATCGAACTTGGCCTAGATTTCATTAAGATACAACTATTGACCAACTTTGGTGAAGATCAAAGCAAAAATGTGGCCTCAAAAGTGTTAACAAGGTTTTCTTATTATTTGACCTTTTGACCTAGTTTTTGACCAACTTGACAACTAAATCATATGGTCAGACAGTTAAGGGTACAAAATACATCCATACTTCACACCATCAGTATTTACAATCTCCTAATATCTCTTCTAAAGCCAATGAAATATTGCAGTAAGTCCTGTCCAATCCGGCCCTGTCCATCACAGTAAGTCCTGTCCTACCCGGCCCTGTCCACCATAGTAAGTCCTGTCCTACCCGGCCCTGTCCACCGTAGAAAGTCCTGTCCTACCCGGCCCTGTCCATCACAGTAAGTCCTGTCCTATCAGGCCCTGTCCATCACAGTAAGTCCTGTCCTATCCGGCCCTGTCCATCACAGTAAGTCAAATCCTACCCGGCCCTGTCCACCACAGTAAGTCCTGTCCTATCCGGCCCTGTCCACCACAATAAGTCCTGTCTTCCCGGCCCTGTCCATCACAGCAAGTCCTTTCCTACCAAGCCCTGTCCATCACAATAAGTCCTGTCCTATCTGGCCCTGTCCATCACAGTAAGTCCTGTCCTATCCGGCCCTGTCCATCACAGTAAGTCCTATCCTACCCGGCCCTGTCCACCACAGTAAGTCCTGTCCTATCCGGCCCTGTCCAACACAATAAGTCCTGTCTTTCCCGGCCCTGTCCATCACAGCAAGTCCTGTCCTACCCAGCCCTGTCCATCACAATAAGTCCTGTCCTATCCGGCCCTGTCCATCACAGTAAGTTCTGTCTTTCCCGGCCCTGTCCATCACAGTAAGTCTGGTCCTATCTTTCCCTGCCCTATCCATCACAGTAAGTTCTGTCCAACCCAGTAGCCAAGAATAATTATCAAATCAAAACTAGCGGCAGCAGTATTGCTTGTGAATGTGTCAGTTTTCTTGTTTACCAATAATATTGCTTTTCCATCACAGTAAGTCCTGTCCTATCCGGCCCTGTCCACCACAGTAAGTCCTGTCCTATCCCGTCCTGTCCATCACAGTAAGTCCTGTCCTATCCGGCCCTGTCCATCACAGTAAGTCCTGTCCTATCCGTCCCTGTCCACCATAGTAAGTTCTGTCCTACCCAGCCCTGTCCACCATAGTAAGTCCTGTCCTACCCGGCCCTGTCCACCATAGTAAGTCCTGTCCTACCCAGCCCTGTCCACCATAGTAAGTCCTGTCCTACCCAGCCCTGTCCATCACAGCAAGTCCTGTCCTATCCGGCCCTGTCCATCACAGTAAGTCCTATCCTACCCGGCCCTGTCCACCATAGTAAGTCCTGTCCTATCCGGCCCTGTCCATCACAGTAAGTCCGGTCCTATCCGGCCTTGTCCATTAAAGTAAGTCCTGTCCTACCCGGCCCTGTCCACCATAGTAAGTCCTGTCCTTTCCGGCCCTGTCCATCACAGTAAGTCCTGTCCTATCCGGCCCTGTCCATCACAATAAGTCCTAACCTATCCGGCCCTGTCCATCACAGTAAGTCCTGTCCTATCCGGCCCTGTCCACCATAGTAAGTCCTGTCCTATCAGGCCCTGTTCATCACAGTAAGTCCTGTCCTATCCGGCCCTGTCCATCACAGTAAGTCCTGTCCTATCCGGCCCTGTCCATCACAGTAAGTCCTGTCCTATCCGGCTCTGTCCACCATAGTAAGTCCTGTCCTACCCGGCCCTGTCCACCATAGTAAGTCCTGTCCTACCCGGCCCTGTCCACCATAGTAAGTCCTGTCCTATCCGGCCCTGTTCATCACAGTAAGTCCTGTCCTATCTGGCCCTGTCCACCATAGTAAGTCCTGTCCTACCCGGCCCTGTCCACCATAGTAAGTCCTGTCCTATCCGGCCCTGTCCATCACAGTAAGTCCTGTCTTTCCTGGCCCTGTCACTCACAGTAAGTCTGGTCCTATCTTTCCCTGCCCTATCCATCACAGTAAGTCCTGTCTTTCCTGGCCCTGTCACTCACAGTAGGTCTGGTCCTATCTTTCCCGGCCCTGCCCATCACAGTAAGTCCTGTCCAACCCAGTAGCCAAGATGACCAAGGTAACAATGTTATACAAACTCTCCTAGCCGACCCAATCTCATTTTGATACAATAAAAGATGTTCGAGGGGTGATCAATAAATACCCGAAAAAAACCTCGAATTTCTTTAATTGTCTTTGTAAGTTAATGTAAAAGTTTTAGAATCTGTAGGTATATATACTTCAAATTCAAGTGACCAACGTTTGAATGAATGTAGTTTGCTATGCTCCACATCCTGCAGCCCAAATGTGTTTAAGGTTTTGTATTCGAAACACGCCAAACTTTTATCTGAGTAAGTTCTAGCAATATTGGTCACACTACAAAAAGTTTAGTATATTTTCTAATCACCCCACTGAGACATGAAATGAGTAAGTTCATACATCATCCAATAATTCTTCCACCACTTTGTTATCCTTACGCTTCTTTCCCTTACCATCAGACTCCTGCAATATAAACATAATTAGAAAGATGAGATATAATAACATAATGAACATTTTTCATGAAAGGTTGAACTAAAGCTATCACTCAACGCGATTAATACCTCACAATGCTGATTTCTAACTCACATTTATCAAGTCTAAATGCAATCACTCTCCAATGCCTAGTCAAGAGGTATATGGAAATTATGTCACATGGCATTCATGATTGTTATGTCATTTTCATAAATTAAATAAATTGACATAAAAATTATATAGATCACAAAAAATAAATTCACTATATCAACAGTATAGGATAAAACCCGTTTTTTTCCGGGATTACAGGGAGGTGGCTGCATATAACACATGGAGTACTGTAACCAGGTACAATAATTGTGACTATTTTTGCCAAAAGGTAAGAATTTGTGAAAAGTCTAACTTGAATACAAGGGCAACACTACTGTATAGCGGGTATATTTCATCGGGGTCAACATCGATAGCGTGAAATCTAAACCCAGTGAAATATTCACCTCGTAAATATACAAATTTTACAAAGGGAGACAATTCATGATTAAAAACGCGTGAAGGAGCAAAAGAAATAAACCAATGTTGGACAAATGAATTTGCAAGAAGTACGTCGGATTAGTAAAAGACGGTAAAATACAGCAATAAGACTACGACTTATAATAAATTACAAAACATAATTTGAAAGTAGATCTTTGTTAAACATGTGTAAATTCTTCGAATGTGTATCAAAAATCATACATGCATCATGTTTTCTCAACGTTAAAAGGTGTTAATTATAAGTAAGTGCATCAAACTTGTTAAATTTAACGATTTTGTTTGCAAAACGTGTAAATGTTTTGCCGAAAAAGTATTTGTTTGTGTACAAGTTCTTGTGATAGTCAACTCAGCCATTAAACAAACCGTTCAAAATAACAGTCGAAACGCAACGAGCGATTAAGAATTAAACAATATGCTTATTGTGTAATTTGTAAATCCCGTAAATCGTTTATAAATAATCAAATTTGGAAGGACAGAATCACACCACCATATGTTATACCGGTGGGGAGCATAAATACCATAATTATTTAAGTT
The DNA here is from genome assembly GCA_947247005.1 of Spisula solida. NCBI lineage: Eukaryota > Metazoa > Mollusca > Bivalvia > Venerida > Mactridae > Spisula > Spisula solida. Next base: position 12,554,145 of record OX365953.1, on the reverse strand, counting down.
TAAAATAAATTAGGGTTTTAAGCTTTATAAATTGTCGTGTTCAGCAATCAATTTGTCGTGTTCAGCAATCAAATTGTCGTGTTCAGAAATCAATTTGTTGTGTTCAGCAATCAATTTTCGTTTTTGTTTTATTTTCCAAGGTGTAACTTACGTAAGATTGACCTCCCATTTCATGTTTACCAACAAGGTTTTAAATTCGTAGTCGAGGTCGTTTGCGCGAAATCAAGACACCATGAATTCAAAAGGATCCAGAAAATGCGAATAATGGACCCCGTGAAATATACCCGCTATACAGTATTTCAACCTCGCCAACACTTTTTTATAAATAATATGTTTCAGTTTAACTAGAAAAATGTGTAAATGTTCTCGTCATCACTATCAAGCTTCAGAAGCGGCAGTGCAGAATAAAATACAATATTTCAAATAAAGCATTTTTTAGGATAAATTTTGCTATTAAAGCTTAAAAACAAAGGTGTTTAATGATAATGTGCAATAATTTTTGATACCTTTTTCAAGTGTAAATGTTGACAAGAGAATAATTTTAAACGCAATGAGGACAGTCACTATAGACTGAAATTCCCTAACCTATAATTCCGGAAAAAGGGTTTTATCCTATACTGGCGATATCAATACAAGCAGGGATATAACTAGACCTGAAATCTCAGGAATCCTGGAACCCTTTACTCCGGCCTGTTGCATAGAAGAGGGTTACCTGCATAGAAGAGGGTTACCTGCATAGAAGAGGGTTACATGCATAGAACAGGGTTACCTGCATAGAAGAGGGCTACCTGCATAGAAGAGGGTTACCTGCATAGAAGAGGGTTACCTGCAAAGAAGAGGGTTACCTGCATAGAAGAGGGTTACCTGCATAGAAGAGGGTTACATACACAGAAGAGGGTTACCTGCATAGACCAGGGTTACCTGCATAGAACAGGGTTACCTGCATATGCATAGAACAGGGTTACCTGCATAGAACAGGGTTGCATGCATAGAACAGGGTTACCTGCATAGAACAGGGTTACCTGCATAGAACAGGGTTACCTGCATAGAACAGGTTATCTGCTAGGGGTGAAACGATATGCTCACCTTGCGATACGATACATATCACGGTATGGAGTATACGATACAATACGTATCGCGATACAAATAGTTTAACATGAAGACAGGATAATGAGCATCTTTTCTTTTTAAACTTCATAACATCACAGGATTTTCCCCTTATAATCAAGCAGAGGCTTTATAAGACCTCTTCTCCAAGGTAAATGTCTTTTTCCTAAACAAAATCAGTTCCCTATATTACATGAATCAATCAGTTCTTTTTCTTAATTAAGGTCTTAAATGAAAATGAAGGTAAAACAACTTCTCATGAATGCCAACAATAGCCCCATTTTAGCCATCAACTTTCACCTTTAGTTTCACTTAGTCATTTATTATGCTTCCTTTAAAATTATTTTTAAAACATACATAACGTATTTGTTGTATGAGCTATCAAGGAGTCAGCGTTTTTTGTCCGTCGTATTTCGTATTTTCAGTCCGGATACGTACGGTCCCGAACGGACTTTAGTCATTCCGCATTAAAAAAATGGCTGGCGATGTCGCCGTGAGATTCACGCTCGACAATAACAAATGCATTATTGCTTCAGTGATGTCCCATTCGGGTTCATCAATAACAATGAGCGACGTCCCCACGTTCGATATATTAATAATGTCAAGCAAATGATACTTAATAGTACCTTTTAACTAGAGAATAGGTAGAGGCCGTATCATAGCCGTACCGTTCCGGACCATCGTCGTACCGTGAACCGTACCGAGACCAAACAAATTCGGTATACCGTCCAACGGTATATCATTACACCCTTATTACCTGCATAGAACAGGGTTACCGTTACCTGCATACAACGGGTTACCTTCATAGAACAGGGTTACCGTTACCTGCATACAACGGGTTACCTGCATAGAAGAGGGTTACCTGCATAGAACGGGTTACCTGCATAGAACAGGGTTACCTGCATAGAACAGGGTTACCTGCATAGAACAGGGTTATCAAGCTTGTCGAAGCATTCACTGAGAGCTTGAGCTTAAATGTAGTGATCTCACAATCAATAGGGTCACAGACACATTGAGACCAATGCACACATATAATGTTGGAGTTATTGGTTGAAAACTGTTCTTCATGTCAAGATGTTTTAAAGCTGCCTCGCACAGAAACAGTTGAACTATGTTTTAAAGCTGCCTCGCACAGAAACAGTTGAACTATGTTTTAAAGCTGCCTCGCACAGAAACAGTTGAACTATGTTTTAAAGCTGCCTCGCACAGAAACAGTTGAACTATTTTTTAAAGCAGCCTCGCACAGAAACAGTTGAACTATGTTTTAAAGTTGCCTCGCACAGAAACAGTTGAACTATGTTTTAAAGTTGCCTCGCACAGAAACAGTTGAACTATGTTTTAAAGGTGCCTCGCCAGAAACAGTTGAACTATGTTTTAAAGCTGCCTCGCACAGAAACAGTTGAACTATGTTTTAAAGCTGCCTCGCACAGAAACAGTTGAACTATGTTTTAAAGAGGACCACCTAATGATAATTCCTGTACAGTTTGGTAAAAATCGATTTAAGTGGTTTAGAACAAGATGTCATATAAAAACAATTTGACACATGACTGACGCATCGAATCTATAATCACAAACAATCAGTGAATAGCTCAGCTTTAATGCTGACTTGACAAAGGAAAGAGTAACAACCAGTACATTTCCATTTCAATTATAAATCAATTTACCTCAGCTGCTTCAGTTTTCTTGCTTGTACCTTGACCAACAGAACTTTCTTTTGAATATTTACTCCATGGTCTAGGTTTGTTGGCATCACCGAAATCTTTCGCAATCTCAATCTAAAAACAGAAAACATAATTATAAGAAGTTAACAAATAGGTACATGTTCATTAAAATTTGAATTGTAAATAAAATAATAATATTTGAATGCCTCCAAGAATTTCTATGCAAATCAGTTCCATGAAAGATGAAAATAAAACCAAATAACAAGCATCACTGTAAAGTTAAAAGGCACAAAATGGCAACAAGTAAAACTACTGCAGTGATCGCGGTGAATCGCTGTGATTTCCCCGTCGCTCATTTCACTCCGATCGACGCCGTGATTTCACTCATTTTCACTCATGTTAGGCAAAAGTCGTGCGATCTGTACTGTACCACTTTTTACTAATACATTAAAATATGACAATCTTATTAAAATAAGCTTATTAAAATAAGACCCTTGTTACGCTTCACTACTTTACACTGATACAGGATCTGACGACACTCCGTAAAGGGCCAGGTCCATGTGAACTTTACATCATCCAATCAAATCGCTGCTTACACAAATCTGAAAGTGCGGTGACATACTGCTGAGGTTATATGACGTCATTGTGAGCCAGAGAGGTCATTTGAACATGACCTCATACAGAGTGTAGTCAGATCTCTAACAGCGTAAAGGAATGGAGCAAATGTTAGAGTCTGATTTTAATGAGATTGAAAATATGATATCTTTAATCAAATACTATATATCTTACAGTCAATTTGGATGCATCTATGAAGGTTTTATCAAACTGTTTTAATGCAGCTTTAGCCTCAACTTCAGTCTTGTAACCAACAAAGGCAAACTTTCTGAATACACCGCTCCTCGTATACTTCAAACTGCAATCTGTTATAACACCAACACTACCAAAATGATTTCTTAATTTTTCTTCCTTGATCTGAAACAAGATTTGAAGAATTGTGTAATATTTGTATTCATGTGCAATTTACAGCAAGAAAAATATTAAACGACTAACACATACCTCCCAAGTCACATGCCTTGATTGGGAAAGTGTCACACGCAATGAAGCAATATATCATGCTTACACTCAGAGTATTGCAACACTCCAAGTCACACACATTTTAATAAAATAAAGAATCGCAGAAAATCATTGATAGATCGGCATATTTCGGGTTGTCCTAAAATATTCTATAAAGGAGTCATTTGGCTTGTTTGTCCAATTGTGTATACAGTCATACTGTCTGAGTCAACTCTTTAATCGTTAAGTTCCGATTTTTCCCCTTTTTTGTCAATATGTAATCTTGTCACCTATCTGTTTCATCTGGAAGTTTTTTATTAACTCAATTTATTTTTAGGTCCCAATTAATTAATTTGTACCACAAGTTTTTTGTTTAACTCGAAGTTGGGTCGAAGTCTGCTTGTTGAATGTTTTCACACCTTGCCAATATGAAATCTTTTATTTACCTGTAATTTTCACTTGTTCAATTGTTGATCAATTAAGTCATGGTTACCAACTTTCACGGATCATCCGTGAAAATCCTGTAAGCGAGTGTCAAACTCACGAGCCCCTGACATTTCATGAAAAACCCGGACTCGCATAAGTCTGCATTTGTAAATTTTTATCAGGTTAAATCATTCAGAAAACAGCCACTGTCCAGCTGTTTCCAAAGATACAAGGCATGTGTTAATGATCCGTATCATTAAGTGAAGGAATAACTTCATCAATTGGCCATGCCAGCATGTTTCTTTACAAGTGTGACATTAACTGAAGTAATATTGCATTTGTAATCATTAATATCATGTAAAACAGACTGCAAATTTCACGCAAGTTGGCAGCCATTACTTTTAAGTAATGGTTAAAGTCCGTATCCGAACCGAAAATACGTTCATGAGTCTAATAGGATTTTCGAGCTTCCACTGGAGAATATTTAGTTTTCACCACTACATTCCCCAAATGAAAAAAGTATATTCGCCACTTTTGCGACACTTGGGCCAATTTCTAATGTATATTTGACTACATGTATTCACAAGAGCTGACCAGGAACAGCGCGCTCCACTATACGCAGCGCCATCCTAGGATAGTACAATTATTATATATTCAAAACACTAGAAATTCGTGCCCTCGGGCAAACTATGTGCACGTTGAAAATGGTTACAACTTAAATCAGCCTTCAATTTGACCATTGATCTCCAACTGTGACCTTGAACTTTGAGATAGGAACCTGGAGCTCTGACAAGACACTCCGCCTCATGGGGGTTAACATTCATGCCTAATATAAGAAAGATTGGTCAGTGTATGACAAAGTTATGGTCCGGACAAGCTTCAATTTGACCTTTGACCTCCAACTGTGACCTTGACCTTTGAGATAGGAACCTGGGGGTTGGGCATGACACTCCTCCTCGTGGAGGTGAACATTCATGCCAAATATAAGCAACATTGGTCAAAGCATGACAAAGTTATGGTCCGGACAAGCTTCAATTTGACCTTTGACCTCCAACTGTGACCTTGACCTTTGAGATAGGAACCTGGGGGTTGGGCATGACACTCCTCCTCATGGAGGTGAACATTCATGCCAAATATAAGCAACATTGGTAAAAGCATGACAAAGTTATGGTCCGGACAAAATCGGACCGACGCACGCACGGACGCACGCACGGACGCACGCACATACACCAAAAGTGGCGACTAAGTCTCGCTCACCGCAAGCGGGCTCGACAAAAATGCTTCATAACAGCAGCATTACCCTCTGCTGTGTAGAGGTTTTGCCTTCTAAGTCCAGAAAAAGGAGGATAATTTGGACAAATTATGCCGGACCGTTAACTACTCATGTGTAGGTCCCCTTGGTCATGAAGGTAAACAAAAAAGCATTTCTTAGCCCAAAAGGGGGCATAATTTCAACAAAATGCTAAATAGTTATCTTCTCCTGTGTAGGGGTTTGGGTCATGATGTGAACAAGTATGCAAGGTATCAAAGCAATATATCAATTCACTTTGAAGATATAAGGGGTTAAAAAACCTGTACCTAAACTTTTGCATTTCCAAGTCCAACAGGGGGCATAATTTTAACAAAATGCTTGATAGAGTTACCTACCCCTGTGTAGGGGTATGGGTCATGATGGAGAACAAGTATGCATAGCAATATGTGAATGCGCTTTGAAAATATTAGAGGTCAAAAAACCTGTACCTAAACTTTAACATTTGCACTAATTGAAAAAGGGGGCATAATTTCATCAAAATGCTTAATAGAGTTACCTACCCCTGTTAATGGGTTGGAGTCATGATGGTGAACAAGTATGCAAAGTATCAAAGCAATATAACAATGCACTTTGAAGATATTTGAGGTTAAAAAACCTGTACCTAAACTTTAACATTTGCATTTCCAAGTCCAACAGGGGGCATAATTTCAACAAAATGCTTGATAGAGTTACCTACCCCCGTGTATGGGGTTGGGGTCATGATGGTGAGCTAGTATGTAAAGCAATATGTGAATGCACACAATGTTTTTCTATGATTTGACCTATAATTTTTAAACAAAATCTTTTGGAAGAAATATTTTTCTCCATATAACTGTACAAATAAATGCTTTTAAGACAAAACATTACCTAAACACTTAAAAAATAAAAAAATAAAAAGATTATGGTCGCAGTGGGGTTTGAACCCACGACCCTCAGGAATATGTCACTTGACATTGTGACTGCTTTTTGGTAATTAAAGGCCCATAACCCAATAAGGCCTGGGCCGATTTGGCCTATAATAAAACTTGGCCTAGATATTATGCCCATAAACAGTGTTACAAAGTTTGAAGACGATCGGATGAAAACTCTGAGCAAGGTATTTACATTGTCTTATGCTTTATATTTTACATCACATTTAGACCCAATGACATATTGAAGTGATTTGACCTTGTGACCTAGTTTTTGACCCCGGATGACCCAATATTAAACTTGACCTAGATTTCTTTTAGATGATCATTGTGGCCAAGTTTTATAAAGATTAGACCAAAATTGTCACCTCTAGTGACTACACAAGGTTTTTCTATGATTTGACCTTGTGACCTAGTTTTTTACTCCGTATGACCCAATATCGACCTTGACCTAAATTTTGTTGAGATGATCATTGTGAACAAGTTTCATAAATATTAGACCATAATTGTGACCTCTAGTGACAACACAAGGTTTTTCTATGCTTTGACCTTGTGACCTAGTTTTTAACCCGGATGACCCAATATCGAACTTGACCTCGATTTTGTTGAGATAATCATTGTGACCAAGTTTCATAAAGATTAGGCCAAAATTGTGACCTCTACTGACTACACAAGGTTTTTCTTTGATTTGACCTTGTGATCTAGTTTTTGACCCCGGATGACCCGATATTGAACTTGACCTAGATTTTGTTAATATGATCATTTTGACCAAGTTTCATAAAGATTAAGTTAAAATTGTGACCTCTAGTGACTACACAAGGTTTTTCTATTATTTGACCTTGTGACCTAGTTTTTGACCCCGGATGACCCAATATCGAACTTGACCTAGATTTTGTTGAGATGATCATTGTGACCAAGTTTCATAACGATTAAGCTAAAACTGTGACCTCTAGTGTCTACACAAGTAATTGTGGACGGACGGACGACGGACGAAGAGTGATCACAAAAGCTCACTCTGTCACTTTGTGACAGGTGAGCTAAAAAGGGAGTTTATCACTTTCATAGGTGATACAAATGCGATCACAAGCAAAGAAATGATCATTGATAACGAAAGTCTAGGCGAACAAAACGGTATATTCTATGATGCCATGTGATACTCATGTGTTTAGTTATGGAATGAAAAAGATTTCAACACCCAAGAATCTGCGAGGCCACATGGAGGTCATCTGATATGGTCGCTTTAAACCAAATATTATGTAGCGATCTCCAGAGGATGTGGAAGACCTCTGCATGACATAATAGTTTATATACGGGCAAAACTATGACCAGACCAGACCTGGTAATAATAATAGTAAAAATAATAATAATAACGACTTTATCTATTGTGGATTACATATTTGACAGTTATAAAATTACTTGCTAGAGTAAGGAACGACCATTCTTGGATTCTCTTTAAGCTTGGCACAACATCAACACGTCAGATATAGAATGTAATAATACAATTATTTCTAAAGATCAATTGGGACACAAGAAGAGGATGTACAACACTTGGCTGTTGCAAACAAGGACCAGATATCTAAAACACCAAGTGTAATAAAGAGAACTATGGGAAGAAGGTAAAGAAAGCGCCTGAATGAACATGAGGGATGTGGCAAATTGATTACTAAAAAAATAGGTTAAGGATTACATGATGACACTGGTAATAAAAGATCTTGTCAGAAGGAGAGAAAATGAACCATACATTGATCCTACCAGAAGTGATGCTACTTAGCGACCCATTATTAGGCTTATTGCAAGAAAAGCCTCCGTAATTAACCAAGATCAAGCGTTGAAAGCTCCAACACCAACCTTAGCATAACTATAATAAGTTGTTGAGTGATAAGTGGGAGGACAATTTGTATGTGACCGATAATAACATCAATGAATTGAGTCAGAGATTTGTAATATGCTGAATGTATCGGCCTAGTGTCTCACACAGACTTTTGATGTGTACCGTTGACTAGTATATCTTCATATTGGATGTAGTGAACTGCAACATCTTCTGTATGTAGGTTGCTGGCATCTCCCACAGCTTTGTCTCGTGCTAAACAATGTACATTGTCTTGACAACAAAACCAAAGACATTGGTCATTGTCAAGAAGACAAAACGGTTTGCGATGCATCATTATGCGCTATGCTCTAATCATGCAAGATGCCATAAGAATCATCAAAGCATTGATAATGAGACCTTCATCTTCTTCAGACGTGTTGGAACGGACAGGGGAGGATTTAAATTTGAAGATTATTATAGGTAAGCTTGCAATGCTTTCAATACATTTAAACCACAGTGGAGCACCAGCAACAACTTGATCGAATCAGACATCAAGCTATTCATCTCAATGCCACGACAATATAGCTGTATATTTCAAAGACCTGGTACCTTACTGAGCAGATAGTGAAGACTCCACGCAGACAACTGCTGGCTCTGCATGTATTCCTCAACCATAATGTCCATGTAGAATTGGGAAAATATACGACCAAGACATAATTAACAACTGTACGCCTTAACAGGGGATGAAGCAGAAATTCATCGCCAACACCATACATGGACGAAAATGGCGTCAGTGTTGGCACAATACGAAGCATGAAAACACAATCCCAACCATAAAACGACAAACATGGAAGTGATATGGCATCTACATTGTGAGAAGAGTATAACATCACTCACCTATAATCGGAATTGAACCCAAAAGACCAGATATTACTTGAAGAACATTTTTTGTCGCAGCTTTCGTTTTGTGTGGCACAAATTGCGACCCAGGTCCGAAAACGATTAAAATCTGTTAACAATGCCTATTGGCAAACTACAGGAGAAGTGGATAAAATCAAGTGCAAATGTATATAAAATGTTGTTTGTAAAATAAACAAACGTGTAAATAAAACATATATACATATACTAGTATCTACAATACCATATACATATACTAGAATACCAACCGACCAGTGGTCTAAGATATACAATTAGCTTGGTTTAAACTTTCATGTTTGACATAAATCTTGGAAGCCAATTTGAATAAGCTAAACATAAAGTGTTTTCAATTGTAGTTTTATTAGACCATTTATTACCTATAGCAGTAACAATTTCTATTACGTTACATGCTATTAAATGCTATTAAATGCTAATTTTCAGTTTGACATATGTGGCAGCCATTTTCCCGCCATTTTTATATATTTATGCAGTGTATTACAGAAGTAATTATGTTTGAGACACTTCCACGACAATCAATCATCAAAATATCAATATGTAACTTCTTTATGATCCACTAACATATGACTAGTCAATTTTTTCCCCCGAGGAAAAAATAGAGGGGGGAAAAAACTGACTGCTACACCGGGTCTTACCTAAATATCCCATTTATAGACCGGACTATTCAGTTTCACAGCATGCCCACTGGAATTTTAAAAAGTGGGTATCTGAACCCACTAGTTTTGGAAAAAGTGAGAACAGGCTTAAACAAGAGTGCCAAAATGTCACAAAATACGCATGTCTTGGGGCATGGTGAGTCTCAGGGCATGGTGAATGAAAAAAACAAACAATCCAACATTTTTTTTAATTCAAGGACCATAACACAAGAAGGCCTAGGCTGATTTGGCCTACAATTATACTTGTCTTAGATATTATATCCGTTAACATTGTCACCAAGTTTGAAGATACTCAGATGAAAACTCTTTGCACTAGAGAACAGACAAGGTAAATTTCACATTTATTTTGGTAATTATAGGATAATAACCAAATAAGGCCTAGGCCAATTTGGCCTATAATCAAACTTGGCCTAGATATTATGCCCATAAGCATTGTCACAAAGTCTGAAGACGATCGCATGAAAACTGTTTGCGTTAGAGCACAGACAAGGCCAATTTCTTACTTATTTGGTAATTAAAGGCCCATAACCCAATAAGGCCTAAGCCGACTTGGCCTATGATCTAACTTGGCCTAGATATTATTCCCATAAGCATTGTCACAAAGTTTGAAGATGATCAGATGAAAACTGTTTGCACTAAAGAACAGACAAGGTAAATTTCACATTTATTTTGGTAATTATAGGACCATAACCCAATAAGGCCTAGGCCGATTTGGCCTAAAATCGAACTTGGCCTAGATATTATACCCATAAGCATTGTCACAAAGTTTAAAGACGATCGCATGAAAACTGTTAGCGTAAGAGTACAGACAAAGCCAATTTCATACTTATTTGGTAATTAAAGGACCATAACCCAATAAGGCCTGGGTCGATTTGGCCTATAATCGAACTTGGCCTAGATATTATGCCCATTAGCATTTTCAGCAAGTTTGAAGATGATCGGATGAAAACTGTTAGCGTAAGAGTACAGACAAGGCCAATTTCATACTTATTTGGTTATTAAAGGACCATAACCCAATAAGGCCTAGGCAGATTTGGCCTATAATCGAACTTGGCCTAGATAATATGCCCATAAGCATTGTCAGCAAGTTTGAAGATGATCGGATGAAAACTGTTAGCGTAAAAGTACAGACAAGGCCAATTTCATACTTATTTGGTTATTAAAGGACCATAACCCAATAAGGCCTGGGTCGATTTGGCCTATAATCGAACTTGGCCTAGATATTATGCCCATAAGCATTGTCAGCAAGTTTGAAGATGATCGGATGAAAACTGTTTGCGCTAGAGTACAGACAAACGCCGCCGCCCGCCCGCACGCCCGCCAAGGGTGTTCACATAATACGTCCCGTTTTCAACGGGCGTATAAAAAGTGGGTACAGTACAGTCTTTCAGCTATGTGCAAAGGGAGGTAATTCCTATCTGATACATGTACCTATTTTCGGCCCGGATACGGGTTTTTAAACATTCTTTAAAATAATGGCTGCCAATTTGCGCAAACTTTCCAAAATGTTTTATCCTAAATTAATGATAACACAGGCAATATTGTTTCAGTTTAACGTCACACTTGTAGTAACACGCTATTATGACAAAACAACGACCTTGTTCACTCGATTGGTTAGTAGAAATAGACTTTAGTGCCTCAGCACTTGGAGATGTGACATACTCCATTGATTCTTAGAATTTCTAGATCGTCTGGACGTTTGACGCAGGTCGTTTATCTGGTTTTAGGTTGCCGACTGCTTAAAGTTTTGCCGAGATTGTTTATAAGTTGGCCACAATAAAAAGCGTACCCGCACGCAGGGACATTGAAAAAATTGCACATTGTGTTTCTGCGTGAAAAATGCAGGATTCTGCGTGACCTGGCATGCTGGTTTCACTTTCCAGTTTCTCGTTGAAACAATTTTACAAGTGTTCAAATTTCAACAGTAAAGCAATCTAACATCATTAATTGCCAATGAAACCCATTGATCAAACAATGTCACACTTCAATCGTAATCACCTTGGTAACCTGGCTTCACTCAACTGCATAGGTGCAATAAACATGTCAAACTGTGTACCCCTCGCTGATTGTTTACAATCAACAAATTCCCCGGATGAGACCGTTTTACGATAATTTATGACAAAAGCATGCAGTGAAATGGATCTTTTACATTTGGTCAAATTTTGTAAAGAAATTAGCCTTCGTCAAGAAATTCGCCAAATTGATTTTTTTTATTGTCAAATTCTTGATTTTTGTGCCATTGGCGACCGACAGCGGAGGCCCTGATTTACCTCCCTTTTCTTGTTGAAAATCTCTCGGACGAAAGGAAATATCATGGACATAAAATTGTAAATCTCCCTGATAGCTTACGAAATAAGTTGGAAAGAATGATTAATTTTTGGCATCAATTTATGCAAACATGTCAAGTACAAATAATGTAGTATCCTGGAAAATCGTATTTGGTCACTCTAAATTATAAATTTATAAAATCTACGCACAAAATACGGATACTTGCGCAGCAGTTAACTAAATTCAATTACATGTACAATTTGGTCGCTGTTTACGTCATCCGTCTATTTACAGAAAATAGAGTCTAGTTTCTCGAAAATGAGTTCACCTAGTTCACTTGAGCTCAATATTTTCCCCATTTTGAGGGTCGCCGGGTTTGTAAACCAGAAGATATAAAAGAAGTGGCCTTAGATGTTTATAATTTCTATACATGGTTACGCATTTTAATATTCTCCCAACCAAAGAATATGTGTATATCCGTGTCCAAACTGAACTTTTAATATTCTCCCAACTGATCTTGACAAATGAAAACACAGCGACATATCAAGTGTAATTGTGTTACTTAGCGTCTTGGAAATACTATATTATGAGTAGGCCTACTTGTAAGTATTTCTCAAAATATGTTAGAAAAAAGTATTAAATTATATAAAAATATATTAGCAGAAGTAAACCACAGTCAAATTGTCACCGTGAATCCACCGCGTTCGCTCACTTTGGCCCACTGTGTTTCCACCTCGACGGTCGATCTACTAGATATCGGGAAATTGCCACGGTGGCAATTTAGGGTGGCACTTTCTGTCCATGGTGGGCCTGCCACGGTGGCATGCCACCTCAAATTAATTATTGACGCAGTGGCCGAGTGGAAATTGGAAAACCCACCTTGCGTGTACTGTAGCTTAGAGATGCAACCAAACACCACTATAAACAAACAAAAATGGGGAAACCCTGGCCACAATAAAATCTGTTATAACCAATATGTACATTTGTATATTGTGACTTCAACCTGGGCAAATAAAAACCCAAACAATCAAAGCACTGAAAGTAGATAAGTGTGGCGTACTCATGCCATTAAAACCAATAACGAATAAAGGTTGCATTAACATTTTATGCCAGAGTTCTGATAAGCCCAGTCTCATTCAAACGTGTGTGCTGCCCAAGACTGTGAGACCAAGCCAACCAGCAGTTACATGGAACTTACTATGCTGAGCGTCTAGCAAAGGATATTTACAATGACCATTTTAACGACTTGGAGAGTTCACCCACTGTCAAGATAATTACATGTAGTTACTGGGAAGTCGTGGTGTAACTGAATACAGTGGAAATTGATACAGTACAAACAAACAAGCAGCACATGACTATTGTTTTCCTGATCCTTTGAGTGGTAACATTTTTCCTCATAATTACATAACTTGTTATGTTGCTGTGTACTGTCAGCCATCTTGAAATACTGTAAGCAGGCTGGATAAACAATTAAAAATTGGGCAAATTATGTCGAGCATCGGCGCGCACTTTGAAAAAATCGCCAACTTAAATGTGCCAGGTTACATCTAATCCCACCATGTATAAATAAGAAATGATCCGTACAAATATTAATTTGACCTTTGACCTCCAACACTGACCTTGACCTTTGAGAGGAACATTGGGTTGCTCATGACACTCAAATTAATAGATGTTAACATTCATGCCAATTATAAGTAAGATTGGTCAATACATGACAAAGGAATGGTTTGACAAATTTCAACTTGACCTTTGATCTCCAACTGTGACCTTTACCCTTGAGATAGGAACCCGGGGGTTTGGCATGAAACCCTGCCTCATTGAGGATAACATTCATGCCAAATATAAGAAAGATTGGTCAATCCATGACAAAGTTATGGTCCGGACAAGCTTCAATTTGACCTTTGACCTCTAATTGTGACATCGACCTTTGAGATAGGAACCTGGTGTTTAGGCATGACATTCCGCCTCATGGAGGTTAACATTTATGCCGAAAATAAGAAATATTGGTCAGAGCATGACAAAGTTATGGTCCGGACCAACTTCAATTTGACCTCCAACTGTTACCTTGACCTTGCAGACAGGAACCTGTTGGTTAAGCAGGACACTCCGCCTCTTGGAGGTAAACATTTATGCCAAAAGTCATGGTCCGGAAAGCTTTAATTTGATCTTTGACCTCCAACTGTGACCTTGACCTTTGAGATAGGATCATGGTGGTTGTGCATGACACTTATCCTCATGGAGGTGAACATTCAAGCCTAATATAATCAAGATTGGTTAAAGCATAACAAAGTTATAGTCCGGACAAAATTAGGCAGACGCGCTTACGCATGCACGCACTTATGCACACACATACACCAAAAGCGGCGACTAAATATCGCTCACCGTAAGCAGGATATTTCAGGGTTGACTGCAGTAGAGAACTTCCACTCAAAACAAAATGACCTTTGGCGGAGACCTTAAATAGATTTTTCAGGGTTGACCAATATAGAAAACTGCCACATATCTAACCGACCCCTGTCAGAGACCTTAAATAGATATTATAGGGTTGACCACAGTAGAAAACTTCCACTTATAGCTAACTGACGCCTGTCAGAAACCTTAAATAGATATTATAGGGTTGACCGTAGTAGAAAACTACAACTTATAACTAACTGACTTCCTGCCAGAGACATTAAATAGATAATATAGGGTTGACCGCATAGAAAACTTCAATTTATAACTACCCGACACCTGTAAGAAACCCTAAATAGATATTTCAGCAGGGTTCTCGGCAACGCGTAATTAAGCGTATTTGGACGCATACTTTTCGAATTGGACGCGAAAAATCATCGATCTACGAGTTTTCAGGACGCACGTTTTTTCAAACGCACGCGTTTGACCTAAGGCAATAAATCGACGCGTACACCGCATCAGTAAACAATTTCAACAGTATCAATCGTATCGAGTAATTGACAAGCGTAGGCGGGTTAAGGCGGGGTTAATTATGCAGTAACCAATCGGCGTTCACGAGTCATCAGTAGTTTTGATTGTCGCTAAAAATAACCTTGAGTAGATTAGATAATTGTGTCAATACAAACCTTTATGTAAACATGTATGCTTTAATTGATCGGCGCTTGTTGATCTTTTGATTTAATTACCAGTATCGACCGACGGACCGTGCTGTTTATTTGATAGCCGACCGATGTTTACAATAATTTGATTTTAATTGTGATATTTGTCGTACGTCAGGTAAGTGTGTGAAATATTGATAATTGATTGTTTAATTGACGCTGGATTATGAAAATGAATTTCTTTCACGGCCACTTTCATTTTAAGTTTTGTTGCGTAAACACATTGATTAATAGTGGAAATTGCTTTAAAACTTCATTAAAAATGCCTGTCCAACGGACTTTGTTGAGTGTAGGAGTAAAACGAAAATGTGACGAGATAAATAATGACAGTGACTGTGAGTCATCTGCTAGTGAGCCCAGTGTAATTGAATGTAGTAGTGAATCCAAAAAAGACAGAAAGTGGTTAGACTCTTGGACTGTATCATTCCCGTGGATTGAGAAAGTTGTGTACGGTAATGTAAGGGCTGTGTGTACTTGGTGCAGAGATGCAAAACGTGTTACATCCATGGCTACAACAGGGACACCCAACCTACAGAGTTCTACATTCAGTAGACATGAGGGAGTTAAACACCATCTACTGGCTATAGAGGCTCGCACTGCCAAGCGACAGAAAACCAACATATCCAAAGTTGTCGAGAAGATCACGATTAAGGATGCTGAAGAAGGGGCTGAAGCCAAAGAAGCTCAGATGAACACAATGTATTATATCGCCAAAGAGAGTCTACCTATCAACCAGTTCAACAAAATCCTACAATTACAGGTTTGTAAAATTTACTCACACATCTCTGACAGAAGGGTATGCTGAATATGATAAATATTTTCTCTGTGTTGCTGAATAATTCTTCACATGAACTCTCAAATTATAGACCACCTCTTTAAAACATTCACTTTAGAAAGATTGAAATGAAAATATGTTTCCGTGTCGCATTTTCAATTTGTGATATAAATTGTATATGCCTATTTGTTTATTGTATGTGTATTGGCAAAAACCATGGCTAAAATATGTTTCTGTGTCACAAAAATATATTTGTTATATCATGCTAATCTCAACATTATTTAAAAAAAAAATTTACTCCATTTTTGAAGCATTCATCATTTAGAACAATTACTATGAAAATTTAACTGCAAATAGCTCCTGATGTTATATTATTTGGTGGACTCAGTTTAAAAAAAAAATTAATTAAACAATATTGTTTGTTTCCCCTTAATTTATTATCTTATTATTTTAAAAAAGTTATTGTCAAATCATTTTAACTACCTTGGGGGAAATAAACAATCCTTTATTTTCGGCCGCAGCTAGGTTTAAATTATGACACTTGGTATAGTGGAAATATCTCATGTTCTCTTTGTCTATTCTCAGATTAAGAACAAATGTCCCGCTCTTCAAGATCCCACCAAAATCTACACAGGAGGAGACGCCAAATCTGACATGCTGGATTCCATCAATGCTGCGCTGGAGGAACAAGTGGATTTAAATGTTCAAGGCTCCCAATTCCTCGGACTCATAGTGGATGAGAGCACAGACATATCAGTGAATAAGAAGTTGAACGTGTATGTTAAGTGTGTAAGTGCAGATAATAAACCAATTGTGCATTTCATGGATTGTGTTAATGTTGTTGATGGCAAGGCCGAGACCATAGTTTCTGAGATTGTGAAGTTATTCAACAAGAAGGATATTCCCTTTTCAAAGTTAATGACCCTTGCTAGTGATGGTGCCAGTGTGATGGTTGGTAAGAAAACAGGTGTTGGCGTAAGACTGCGGGAAAAGTCACCATTTATGATCCAAATTCACTGTGTGGCCCACAGGTTAGCTTTGGCTGCTGGTCAGGCATGTCGTGATGTACAGTTACTGAATGACTATCAACATACCTTGAAGATGCTGTACAGATATTTCAGCAATTCTGCTGTAAGATACAACAAACTTAGAGCTGTTCAGGAAGTACTGGAAAACAAAGAAGATATCCGCTATGTCACTTTGAAGGAGCCAGCAAGTTTAAGATGGCTATCACTTGGAAAGGCTGTGGATGCCATCGCAGACAGCTATCTATCAGATGCTCGACCATGAGGCTGCAAAAGGAAGTCCGGAAGCCAAGGGCCTGCTGGCTAGAATTAAAAATGTGACATTTGTGCTTCTCACCGGCTTTCTCCGGGACGTGCTTAGTGTTTCTGAACAAGTTGAGTGTACAGCTGCAGAAGGAATATGCTGATGTCAGTTTAGTAAATACTCCGGTGGAAATAACCAAATCAAAGCTGAAAAAACTTTAGACATCCAACGGAATTGAGCTGCAGAAAGTGTACGATAAAATTAAAGATTCCATGTACCAAGATGTTAAGGTAATTGACAAAGAACAGATGAGAATGCAGTTTCAAAACAGTTCTGCCAAATATCTTCAACAACTTCTAGAAAACATAGAAAACAGATTCGAGGAATCCTCAATGTCCACACTTCAACTGCTAAACACAGTGCTTAACCCCAACGTCATACCAAAAAACACGAAGGACTTCGACCGTCACGGTGAACATGAAATAGCTCAGCTTGTCAATATATACGGAGGAGAAGGAGGAATCATAAGTGATGATCGGTGCAAGTATGACTACGATGACATCAAGATAGTGTTGAAGTCTCTTAACATGGATTTGAGTCAGGCCTGCTCGTACCTACTTGATAACTACAAGGAGATGTATCCGGATTTTGCTATACTGGCCACCCTTGTCCTGGTATCACCTGTTACATCCGTCGCATGTGAGCGCGGATTTAGTGTGCATAACCATATAAAAACAAAAGGAAGATGCCGTCTTGGGCATGATACTGTTCAAAAACTCATGAGGATAAAGGAAGAAGGACCATCTATTGAACTATTCAATGCAACAGCAAGTGTGGCTAAGTTCTGCAATATGAGGAAGCGAAGAAAGTGAACAATGCTTAGAATAGTGCTCAGGGAAATAGTTGATAGGAAAGTGTGTTAAGTTATTCCTATGTTGAGTGTGATTTTAAGTAAGCAGGCAGTGATGTGATTATCAATATTTATATGTAAGGCCTAAATTAAAATAATGTTTGTTTGACCTTGTCTACTAAATAAATTTGTCCCTAAAATTACATTGTTTTCCAGAGAAAATATATTTATATTTCTTAAAGGTCAAACTAACAACAGTTTATTTGAGGACTGTGTAATGTTTGTGTCGGCTTGAGATCAAATGATTTTGTTGTGTTCATGCATTTGCTTGTTCATAGATATGTATGTTGTTTGTGCATGTTGTACATGTTTGCAGTATATTTAGATTGCAAGATTAAAACAAGACTGCGTTCAATAAACGCTTATGCCCCCTGTGGAAGCCTTGTCCATAAAGTCTAAGTCCAAAATTAGGTCAAGGTGAAGGTCAAAATGGGGTTAGGTGATACTGGCGTGTGGAGAGTGTTCATATACAACATCCATGCAAGTTTGGAAGCTTTGTAGCAAGCCATAATGATGCTAGAAGAAACGGTCAATTTGGGTTAACCAGGACGGACGGACGGACGAACGGACGAACGGACGGACGGACGGACAGGTGAATCACTATATGCCTCCCGATCTATCGATACGGGGGCATAAAAAGATTGCAAGATTAATATATATTAAATTAAAGATATGTCAATTTTACTGAGTTTATTGGTTGTTAATAAACATACATTTAGGCCCTATGAGTTTAGAAATGTTTGTTTGGCATAATGCAATCTATCCATGAATGTATAATACTGGTTCAATTACAAATCAAATAATCCCCTTTCGGTTCTTATACTTGACCGGATAGGGTTATGCCAAGCAAACATTTTTAAGAATGGCCAGAATACAATTATGGGTTCACATGCATACAAGATAATGCACAGATCAAGGATTTACAAGAAGTATTATAGACTAGAAAAATCACAAACCAAAACACAACACAATGAAGGAGGATTCAGAGAAAGTCAACACTATATAATAGGCACCTTAAAAAATCTTTATTTGGAGTTATTCTACCTACTCATGAATATCACATGCCTCAACTTTTTGGCCTTTCATTGATGATGTTTTTTATGCAATGCAACAAATCAAAGAAATATTTCCAACCTTAGTAACCTACACCCATCTAAAAGCTTCTTAGTCGGGTAACTCCTAACAAAGATTATTTACTGTCAGCCTTAACATGCCTGAAAAGGTTGCACTGGTATAAAAAGAATGTCTTTTGGGGTTACAAAAAACAGGAAGAATCAGCTCCAGAATTCACCAGAATGCAGGATTTAAGGTTCCAGAAATTAAAATTTTCTTGGGGGAGCTCCCACAAACCCCCCTTGAGGGAGGGGACCACCCCCTCCCCCACTCGTCGCTACGCGACTCGGCTGGAGTCCTCAGGACTCCTACTTTTAAGCAAGAAGGAGTCCTGGGACTCCAACTTTAAATTCCTACCGAGAACCCTGTTCAGGGTTGACCGTTGTATAAAACTTCCAATTATAACTAAACAACCCCTGTCAGAGATCTTAAAGAGTTGTTTCAGGGTTAACCGCTGTAGAAAACTTTCAATTATAACTAACAGACTCCTGTAAGAAACCTTCAATAGATATTACAGGGTTGACCGCTGTAGAAAACTTTCAATTATAACTAACAGACTCCTGTAAGAAACCTTCAATAGATATTACAGGGTTGATCGCAGTAGAAAACCTTCAATTATAACTAACCGATTCCTGTCAGAGGCCTTAAATAGATATTAAAAGGTTGACCGCAGTTGAAAACTACCAATTATAACTAACTGACTTCCTGCCAGAGACATTAAAAAGATATTACAGGGTTGACCGCAGTAGAAAACTAACACTTATAACTAACTGACTTCCTGCCAGAGACATTAAAAAGATATTACAGGGTTGACCGCAGTAGAAAACTTCAATTTATAAATAACCGACTCCTGTAAGAAACCTTTACTAGATATTTCAGGGTTGACTCAATAATTTCTAGTCCAAGGTCTTTGATGATGAT
The DNA here is from genome assembly GCA_947247005.1 of Spisula solida. NCBI lineage: Eukaryota > Metazoa > Mollusca > Bivalvia > Venerida > Mactridae > Spisula > Spisula solida. Next base: position 12,533,931 of record OX365953.1, on the reverse strand, counting down.
CATTCCATTCCATCGTCAAAGCAAATTATTCTTTGAAACCCAACAGCTCAACGACTCAATTTGAGTCGCGTTGGTTTTATGACAAAACGCCCGTTTTCAACAAAATAATCATTGATACCCTATCAATTGGACCAATGTACCCCAAACAACAAAATGTTTCGCAAGAAATACCATCAATTCCGTTGATTGTTTCAAACCTGTCCAATTTCAATGTTTTCGTTTACGAGCGCTATTTATTTGAATGGGATAATAACTAAAGTGTTCTGAAACGAACCACGTGATCAATGTTTTGATTGTCGGCGGCGTAAATTGCAATATTTGTTTGTGTAAATGGGAGTTATTGTCTGACCAGATTAAACTGAGACTCTGATCATAATCCGTATACGCCCGGCTATACTCGGCTGTTTTCGATTCGTATGTTTATTTACTACATGTGCAGTAATCTCTGCATTTATAACAAAATTCAAAAAGAAAAATCAAGCAGGAATAGTATTGCAGTAGAAACGTTTGCGCCTTTAACGCCAGTGGTCGCAGGTTCAAAACTTACTGTAACCTTTTGACATTATTATTTTTTCTTCAACATTCTATCCTTAAATCAAGGGGTTTATGTTTAAAACATTCTCCCGTACGGTCTTATATCATTTGGTCTTTAATTTAGGTTTTTGCAATATTTCAAATTGCATATTTTTTTATTTTAAGTACATGAACAATGTTTCAACGACTTGGCCATTATAGATTTAATGTATGCTTGAATTGTGTAATGGATATGTGAACATAGTGGGGATGATTATAATTCACGAATAAAATACTTGCATATAAAGAAAAAAAAGTTAAAATAAACACTATTGGGTGTGCCTCGAACCCAATACCTTGTGGTCTACAAACCGCACAATTACCCACTGAGCCATCACATATTGTTATCTAGTAGCAACTCAATACAGCCACATATAGCGATAAATGTAATTATATGTTTTTATAACTTCGGAAATTTCCGGAGTTGAACGAATTATGCAAGGAGTCTCAGTTTAATCTGGTCAGACAATACATGATTTATAGCAAAAATAACGTGTTTGTTTCTTATGTAAAGGTATATCTAAAGGGACTGCCTCACATTTTGGCGTATTGCAAAAATAAAATAAAATTGTCAAATATTCGCGTAGTTTGGGTATAGTTGCCTGTATATCCCATAAACAACCACACTGACATCTAAAATGACTTGAGAAACTTCGGCATAGTTATTTAGTATTTTTACATCAAAAATTCTATAGGGTATTAATACCCTATAGAATTAACACTACTATTACTTAAACTGCCTGAAATTTGTTCGCATTTGATGAAAATGAATAAAAAAACGAACCAAATACCGCACTGATGTTTACGCTGTAGTTTGTTGATGTTACAGTTCGATCACATGTGAATTACATAATTCACAAAGCATGTTGGAAGGAAAAATAGCGCTTTTTTTTCTAGAAAAAAATACTCAGTGGATGATATCGAGAGTGGTTTAAATTGCTTATTTGCACCAAATCTTTCATAAAGCAACCATCAGTGGCTTTCTATTACATCAATACTTGGGTACATGTAGGTTGGAAAATCACGATATACAAAAATTTTAGCCCAATCTGTGAGGCAGCACCTTTAAGACGTTTTCGACGATGTTTCATGAAATAACAGAATTTTCGAAAACGGCTCTCGCACGCACCTGCGATAAATTAATTATTCAAAATGGCCGCCGAAGCTGATCAAACGCGGAAGTAAATAAAATTTAAGCAATATATGATTATAAGTAGGTGTTACATTGACTGTTTTAAGACAAAATATTTGAAAAATATTACATTTGTACGTAAATGATAGTTTTTGGGCGATTTTTGAACAATGAACATGCATTTTAGGCGTTAAGCTTAAACAGTCGATAATTGAAGAGGATAATTCCATAAGTAAAAGGCCGACACGTCAGTGTTAATAAAAGACCATTTAGTTATGGTATCCAGAACGGATTACAGTCGTTTCGTACACTAGTAGTTTCGTACACTGTAAATTTCAGTTGTTTCGTACACTCTCGATTGGTCGTTTCGTATACTGTTGAAAATCGTCGGTTGTTTCGTACACCCTATTGTATTTGTATATATAAGTGGTCTATTATTGTAATTAATGTATGTTTGGTACGATAATACGATATGTTGTTCGTGAGTCCTAATTATTGAATATATAAAATTCATAGAAATTGATAGAACAAATTAAACAAGGGTTAATTTGTTAATAATAGAACTATAGATAAAAAGTACAGAAAATGTACATTCAATATTCCTCCTGATCCTTATTTACTAGTCTACATACATGTATGATAATTTTAAAATAACTAATTAGTGAACAAACATTACAAGAACATATACCTGTATATTAGCAAAGAATACTCGTTTTTTGTATGATCTTTGATATTAGATGTATAAATTATGAGTACTGTTGGAATTTGTTAAAGTTAAACATTTATGTTTTAGTTACGATGAAATGGTTAAAATATCATTCTGTATAAAATGTTCATATTTAATTCGTAGGCACATGGTTTCAACTTATCTCAGAGTACCCCTATATACATACTTAGGGTACACTCAGATAGTACACTAGGATAATTTGAAACCATGAGCCTGTAATTTTATTGTGTTCTATGGTCTGTATAAAATGTTGCTGTGCATATTTAATTTTGTTTCCTGCTCTTTGTAAAATGTGAAATTTTATTTCAGATATGCTTACTGACATTCTTACACTGTAATGACGTGTTGTATTCATTCTTAATTGATATGTTGTATAATATATATGTATATATGAAACAAATTTTTAAAAAATATATGTACACATTATTCTGTTTTGTTATATGCTTCTAGCTCATGAACTTGTATACATACGATTATAAGCATTTGGGACTTCATACAAATAAATATAATTAATAGCCACAATGTATACGTTTTATGACTCGCAGCTGTCGGTAATTTACAAAAATATAACATCTTATTTGCTAAAATATAACATCTATGTTAAAATCGTTGAGTTATACATGTACATGCAGTATACGACTCCATGGTTACAGTACAGTTTTTATCTTTTTATTAAAAATCATTTTTATAACTATTTTATAATTCTCTACTAACATTCTATACAGTATGGCCATTTATTTTATTTCGGAAATTAGATTAAAGTTTGTCATTTAAATGCTCAAAAATCATCCTTAATTATGGTACAAAAAAATGTAAATAATACATATAAAAGCATGAAATAAACTTAAATACATTGTGACAATACGTGCGAATAACAACTATATACATGCATAATAGATCAAATATATATTAATAGACCAATTAACACTGTATACAATTAACAAGACGCAAGCTCCGCCCACATAAACAGCGCTTAAAATCGTTAACCAATCAGAATGCGCTATCGCTATAACAATATCGCGTGGTGCTAATTAGGATTAAACCCTCCGACACCATTCAATAAGAATATATAGGGATATTGCATTTTAAATCGATGTTTCCTCTTTATCTTTTTTATTTGTGAATATATTTAAATGACAGTGGATGCAAATGAAAGCTATAGGTTTGTAGAATATGACACCACCAAAAATAATGAAGATCTAGGAAATATTGATATTTTTATCAAGGTTTAAAAATTAAGATTTTATTGGGATCATTGCTTTATAAAACCCGACAACACAAATATCTTTTTTGCCTGTAAATATTTTTTAATGACTGTGGTTTTAACTTTCAGATATATTTCTGTAGAAAGGAAAACACCAATAGTTTTGAAAATCGGTGGAACAGAAACATTTTTATGACTGTTTAAACTCGATAGATTTAAAAATAAATAAGATCGACATGAAAATGCTTGGTTCGAACACAAACTGTTTTATTCTGATCATAAGAAAAAGACAATAAATGTGTTATCCACAAAAATATAGGTATATGGGCATCATAGTTTTCTTTTTCTAACACATTTGAAGCCCGAATACTAATTTAAATGCCTGTTATCATAACAGGTTCCCTCTTTTTCTTCCATGTGACCTGCAATCAGCATCCAACAGAATAAACATGCAATACAAACATATGTGAAATGACATTAAAGTTTGTCCTCTCGCGTATTCTCGCGTCTTGTTAATAGGAGTGTACGAAACCACCGACGATTTTCAACAGTATACGAAACGACCTATCGATAGTGTACGAAACAACTGAAATTTACAGTATACGAAACGTACAGTGTACGAAATGACTGGTTCCCATCCAGAACTAGCTAATTTCGTGCAACATCAGTCAATGCCCCAGGAAGACCAAAGAACTCTGCTATCAGACGTTGGTGAGGCCACTAGTGGAATATTCCTCAATCATCTGGGATCCCTTCACCGATGCCAATGTACGGAAGTTGGAGATGGTGCAGCGAAGATCAGCACGAATGGTCTTCTCAGAATAGAGAAGGACCAGCAGCGTGACATCGATGCTGCAGCAGCTCCAGTGGCCGTCACTTCAAGAGCGCAGGGCACAAGCCAAGGTCACCATGATGTATCGGATTGTATACCAGCTGGTTGAAGTCCCTACAACACACCTCACTCCTATCTGCTCAGTTAGAGGTCATGGACTCGCCTACATGGTACCTTTCGCCAGAACCCTATGCTACCAGAGATCCTTCTTCCCAGACACCATTCGCCTATGGAACAGCCTTCCCCAGTCAGCCATCAGCTGCCTTACCATTGACAGCTTCAAGAGGGAAGTGCAGTCAGTCACCCTACGCTAGACTCGTATTGGACGTTTTTTACCACACTATAAATAGCTGAACTTTTAAATTTTCACTGTAAATAATGTACAGACACCTCTTTCACCGCCATGCGCCAGTACGAGTTTACACCAGAATGGTGTCTGTACTTTAATGGAAGAAGAAGAAAAGAAGAACATCCAATTAAATGTGCATCCGAATTTACATATGACCGAATTCAAGACCACATCGAAAAGATACACAGACTAGTTTCCTTTGAAAACAAAGATGTTACATGAAGACAAGACATTTTATCTACATGTTTAATAACAGCTTACCCCAGCAGGAAGGTTCTTTACGATTAAACGGGACATTTTACATCATTGTACGAAAAACACATGTAGTTGTTGATAATGCGAATCTCCCTATTGAAGAGCTTTTAAATAGCGATGTAGGTGTACCCAAACAAAATAATTGACAAAAAGATCAACCAATAGCTAGCTGAGCCCAGAATTACAACCAATACCTATTACACGCAGCACTCAAATATTGAAAATGTAATATAATAAGCTCTTATTTGTCCTGGATTGCAGGTCTTGATAAGGAAAATGTATAAATTTGTTATATGAGTGTTGAAACTTACATTTACTACATTTTCTTTGCCATTTTGTACTATTTATAACCCTGAAAAATGCTTTTTGGTAAGCAGTAATACCTAAGCTTGTAACCATGGGTTTTTGTTCTTGTCCATATTTTTGTTAACATACTTGTCTCATTAACTATATTCTGCGAATAGTATCTATGATGAACGAACTTTATGTTACCACAGTGTTTCATAAAATAATTCAGTCTTTGGGTTAATTATAGACTGACCAATCAGAGGGATCGGGTCGATGAGAAAGGGGACTGTCTAATCTACTGACGCATTCTACTGACAACATAGATATAGAGGGATTTTCACTGACGGATTACTGACAAGTTAAACAAAGAAGGATTACTGAAGCGTGGATGATTACTGTGGACCTGCAGCGTGGGAAAGGTGTGAAAGGGAGTAATTACATAGGATAATAAAAATTTAACAGGGTTTATAAAAATAGATAGATGTAGATCTAATATTTTGTAATTATTAATTATGGAAGTTTTAGATTTAGATTTTAGATTTAGTGGGATCAAATATGTTATTTTGATATTAACTTGTAATATTTACAATTATAATAAGGTTAAATAAAAAGGTGAAATGTATTGTTGTTTTATTTGTTACTGGTTTTTTTTATTTCAGGACAATTCAAGGAGCTGATTTATTAATAAATGTCAATAAAGGTATTTGGTAAATGCTGATATGCTAATAAACTCATTTGAATAATGATATTTTTATTATATTTCAGAAAAAGATCTTAAGTTATTAACATTTGAATCTAGAGACGCGAACAGTCTAAGCAAGCAAGACGACACACACATTATATATATACTGTATATCATTAGATATCATTAAAAGACACTGACTGACACACCAGAAATGCAATAAAAACACCGACAGATTTCATTGACAAGTTGAATAAGGAAGGATCTCAGTCAGACTTCGCTAATAAATTATTTTTTATTTGAGTGTATCATTATCATTTATATAATACATTTAGTCATATAATTACTTTATTTATACATAACAACACCGATAATGTAGATGAAGAGGGGTGTCTGATATCAACACATTATGTTTTATCATATATTTTTGAAAACAAACATATATTTATGTAACAATACCAATAAATAATATGGACTATATAGATTGAAATAGATTCAAGTATTAAAGACATCAAACTTACTGACGTTCGAGGGAAATTCACTGACGGATTTCACTGACAAGTTGAACGAAGAAGGGTCACTGGGGCAGAACTGATTAGCCATGATTGGATTATAAGTTATAACAAAGCATAGCTGTAAAATGTATTAGCAATAATTATAATATTATTTCAATTAAGTAAATTATGCATTTCTCATAATTCAATCACTGGACAAGAAATATTGTATAGATAACAAACCACTGACATTATTTTACTGACGGATTCTACTGACAAGTTGAACAAAGAGTGGATACTGGTGCGGAACTAATTGGATTAATGTGCCATCGTATTACATAACAACAAAGAAATATATATGGCAGTTTGTACTGTTCAATAATATACTTCTTAAGAATGTCAGCTAGATTAAAATTTCATAAAATCAAACGAATGTAGTATGTTCAAAGAATACTTGTTATATGATCTTTGGTATGTTTGATAAATCAACATATTATACATTTTAACCTTGATAATACTATCATGTAAAATGAATTATTTAAAGTGAACATCTTATGCAATATTTGCAATATTATTTCATTAAAGTAAATTATGCATTTTTTATAATTCAATCACTGGACAAGAAATACTGTATAGATAACCAAACTACTGACAAAATTTCACTGACGGATTCTACTGACAAGTTGAACGAAGAGTGGTTACTGGTGTGGAACTAATTGATGTTAATTGGATTTAAGTGTCATCATAACATCAAAGCAGTTTATATTGCAGTTCTTAATGTTTGATGATATGCGCGGTATACTTCATAAGAATGTTAGTGAGATTAAAATATCATAAGATCAAAACAATGTAGTAGGATTGTGAAATCGGCATATTATACATTTAACAATAATAATACAACAAAGTAAAAAAACAGATTTCTTAAAAATTGTACATTTTTAACAATAATACTATAATGGTAAAAAACCTGAATTCCTTAAAAGTGTACAATGTTAATGAAAGTGGGTGTAAAAAATGATTTGTTTATAATTGCACATTTTTAACAATAATTACAATATCAGGTAAAAACTAAATTATTTAAATTAATTTTTAAAACACTAAATAATGCATTCTTATAATTGAATAATCAACTAGAAATAATCTATACATAACCAAACCACTGATAAAATTTCACTGACGGATTCTACTGACAAGTTGAACAAAGAGTGGTTACTGGTGTGGAACTAATTGATGTTAATTGGATTAAAGTGTCATTATTATAACGTTGCAAACTGTCACATGCATTTCTTTAATCTTATGGCAATCTAATCCAATTAACATTCATCATAAGTATACCGCACATATTTGTTACAACTATTATCATTCGTCCAAAGCGTACCGCTATTACAACTAACCATTACTAACTACTGTTTATTAATAGGCTTTGATAACGAGATGACACTTTAATCCAATTAAGGCTAATCAGTTCTGCATCAGTGATCCATCTTTATTCAACTTGTCAGTGAAACCCGTCAGTAGATGTCTAGTTCTGCATCAGTGACTTGTCAGTGAATCCCGTCAGTAGATTTCTTGTCAGTGGTTTTGATATGCATCCGTATAGATTATTGCATGTGTATTGTTGTTTGTAGGATTTTATTAACATAATAGTTGAATTAAAATTTGCTAGTAATATTATTGTTGATAAAATAACATATAGTTTGAACTGGTTTGAACATATGTTACAATGTACAATATGTAACAAAAAAGCATTCACCAAAAGCTTAAGACCGCTCATATTAATAAGCATGTATATTTTATATACATATGTACGGAAGCGGCCGTGTATAATAAAATGCAATATTTCAAATATAAAGCATTTTTTAGGATAATTCTTGCTAAAGTTTAAAAACAAAGATGTTTAATGATAATGTGTAATAATTATTTTATATGTTTTCATGTTTAAACGTTGAAAAAAGAATAATTACATACACTCCCGCTATACCGCTTATTGCTCGCTAACCCCCTGACCGTGAAATTTCGGTTCCGGAAAAACGGGTTTTATTGAGTAATGTCGATATCGAGAATACGTCCCTGGCACTGGTCAGTGTTGTTTAGCGTTTCAAAAGTATAAACAAGAGCTGTCCACGAACAGCGCACTCCTATACTCTCAGTTTCTTCCTAGTAGAGTAGTATAACAATCTCATTAAAATCAGACCCTAGGTAACTGCTAACATTTAGCTACGCTGTTAAGATCTGACTACACTCTGTAGCAGAAAGGTTATATTAAGTCAGACAGGGAAGACAGCACTACAGGTCATGTTTAAATGGCCTCTCTCCCACGCAGTGAGTCAGTCAGTTGTTAGCCACTAGTTCGACTGGCACCTGTCCTAGTGATTAATTTTTCTAAGACCAAAATACATCTTCATCTGCATCAAACATCCGACTATTACAGGGTGGTGCTGTAAGAGCAAACAATTATTAAAGAAATAAGTATGTTACAAGTGTTAAAAGTGTAAAAGATAAAAAGACAGTATATGTTACAGTTAAACATGTACGTGCAATTACATTTTGATGACCGGAATATGCAAAGGAGACAACTCTTGCAGTGAAAACATCCAAAGAAATAATTATATAATTTGAGCTAAACACCTTTTTATGTTCAGTAGAAATTAAGAAATACTTTGTAGATCTAGCTAAAAGTTACAGAATATTGCAAGAGAATATATTGTCACCAGTGATATTAAAATACTATGCACAAGAACATATCAATACAAACATAAACGCTTGGGCAAGGCTAGCCACCTGTACACTTTCAGATTTGTGAAAGTAACGTTTTGATTGGATGATTGAAAGGTCACTTGAACATGACCCCGTATGGAGTACCATCAGATTGGGTAGTATAATTATTACATATTCAGAACAAAATTCTTCATAGCTGCAACATTACCCTCTTCTGAGTAGAGGTCGCGTCTTTTAAGTCTATAATGGCAGATAACTTGACCAAAATGCTTGATCAATAGAGTTACCTACTCCTGTGTAAGTCATGGCGTCATGATAGTGAGCAAGTATGCAAGGTATCAAAGAAATATATCAATGCACCTTAAAGGGACATGCCCTGGAACTGAAGTGTCTCGAAAAGTAATCAAATTGGTAATAACCGTATCATTTGAATACCTAAGACAAGTAGTGAAAAATGATGTACAAAATATGGAAGCGCGCGTTATAGAGTAAATTTTTAAGTCAATTTTCTTTTCGGTAATAGTTGGTTTTGTGAACAAGTGATAAACGTAATTTTGTGGTATGCAAACCATGACACTCCAGTTTCTGGGCATGCCCCTTTAAAGATATTCGAGGTTTAAAAAATTGTACGGTACCTAAACTTTAACATTTTCACTAAGTTGAAAAAGGGGGCATACTTTATAATTTCAACAAATTGCTCAATAGAGCAGAGTTACCTACTCAAGTGTAAAAGTTGGGGTCATGATGGTGAACAAGTATGCAAAGTATCAAAGCAATATGTCAAAGGAATTTGAAAATATAAGAGGGTACCTGTTCCTGTACATCAAAAATAGTGCAAATAGTAGATCCAAGTATAATTTGCAATTTGTTTGACACACGGCGTCCAATAGTTGGAAAATAATCTCACGTGACCTTGTGTGAATGTGTCGTTAAAATGTTTTACTTTGTTTATATATGAACAATTCTAATGTTTTACTATATTCTGCTTTTTGTGAAATGAATATGGGCATGTTTTTCTTCAAAATACGTTTTTATAATTTTGTTATTATGTTCATAAATATGGATCGCCGTTGTACTATGTGTGAAATACGCATTTTCCTAAAAACTGTCTTCATCAAGCAAGGTCTATTGATGGGGAAGTTTTTCTGTGACTATATAGGAAATACTCTACACAAATATGTGCAAAGAAATTATTTTGCAATTTTGTCTAGGTAAAAACCTAGAAGAACTGGACTCCAGTCAAATACCCAATATCACATCAACTCCTTTTTTCCGAGAACAATAAGCCTTTGGAACATTCTCCCATCCCAGGTCAAATCGAGTCCCAGCCTAGACATCTATACTCAGGCTGGCGACGGTCACATTCTAGCCTGTACTATTCTGTTTATATCCTGCACTCTTTAACTTATGATCTTTGATCTTTTTATCATTTAATTTGAGCACATAACTCTATTTAAACTATTTATAACACCATTTCCAGACAACGTGCCTCCAAATTATAGTCGATTTCGATTGTTGGGGAGTATTATGTGGATGTAGATGTTAAATATTGCTGTTAATGTATACCTTTTATATATACAAGAGAGACCTAAAGGCACCTAGGTCGCTAACCTGTAATGCATGCAGGCCCCTATATTGTGACCTAAGCAATCATTGTGTACAATTTCTATGATCCAAAATCTAAGATAATGCAGCCACTGTTATATGTACAAGGTTTGACCAGGAACCTTGTTATTTACAATAGATGACCCATATTGAAACTTGATATAGATTACTTCTAGACAAACTGACTATTTTTCTGTGATTTGACCTACTTTTTGTATACCCAAGATGATCCAATATTGAACTTGACCTTGATTGTGTTATGATGATCATTGTGACATATAAAGTGACATGGATTTATATACATGTAGTATATATATATGTAAATCCATGGTAGTGACTAAACAAGATATTTCTATGATTTGACCTGGATACCTAGTTTCTGATCATAGATGACCCAATATCCAACGTGTCCTAGATTTTGCGAAGTTGAACATTGTGACAAAGTTTTATGAAGATTAAGTCAACATTTGGACCAGTTGTGTTTTTATGGTCTACTTTTGACCCTAGATGACCGAAAATCGTACTTGACATATATTTTGTTAGAGATGATCACTGCGACCAGGTTTGATACAGATTAGGCCAAAATTGTGACCACTGGTGACTATACAATTAAGGGGTTTATAACATGCTTTGCCATTGTGAGAAAGTTTTTGACCTCAAATGACCAAATATAGAACATGACCAAGATTTTGTTGAGATGATCATTGTGACCAACTTTCATAAGGATTATGCCAAAAGTGTGACTTATAGTGACTACTGTACACAAGAAATCTCTATGATTTGACCTATTTTTATATCACAAAGGACCAATGCAACATCGAACTTCACCTAGCATTATCTTTGAAATAATCATCGTGATAAGCTTCATAAAAATTAGGCAAAATTGTAACCTCTAATGTCTACACAAGCTAATTGTGGACGGACGATGGACGAACGAAGAGTGATCACAATAGCTGTGGCACCTTGTCACTGTAAAGGAACAAACAGTCCTGAATCCTTTTTAAAACACACGTACGATAAGACGTCGCTGTTTTGGCGCGAAACGATTAAACGCGTGTCACAAAGCCTGCGAAAATGCCGGATAAGATAGTCCAATCAAAGTACTGAAGTACTCTTACTTGCGGGAAATCACAATTCTTGGTAATATTGGGTTTCATCTTTAATGGAAATGGATTTTTTTAAAAATGTAAATATTGTGACAATTAAAAGGTCCCAGAGACGCGATAGCAGCTGACTCATTTAAATCACACCACAACGGACCCATCACAATAACAAAGCCCGAGAAGGCAATACACCTACTGAAGTCCTAAGTAATATGCCACATTGTATGTCGATACCCCGTATTTTCCGTTTTTCACTCACATTACTTCATAAGATGCTCTTTAAATGAATTATCATAAGTACATCATTATATACAGTCCTCGTATACAGTATTGCAGGTCAGACTGGCGTAATAAATAGAATAAAAACAGTTGTTAAAACGTTTCCATGGTAATTATTTAGTAGTAAACCTAAATAATATAAGAAATCGGATAGGGGGTGAAGTGGGCGCAAGAAAAATTAAAAAATACAGCGTCTAAAAACTACAAAAAGTCTTAATTCGACAATTCTTCAGCTGCATATATAAATTATGAACCACCCGGATAAGGTACGATTAGCGAGAACGAATAAAATAGGGATCGAAACGCAAATGCACGATATGATGTCGACTTCCGGCGGGAAAATTGTACTAACGCAGCTCAGCGCTCGAAAAAGAGTTGTGCTAACGACAGACGCAAACGTTTTTGCTGATAATCTGTGGTAGTTTAATGAATCAAGAGTCGATCAATACTATTAATTAACATAGGCGCAAGAAAATAAAAAAAACACTAGTAACTGAAAACTACACAGAGTCCGTTTTCAATAAATCTATCTGCATACGAACTGGATACAGTACGAATAGCCCGAACGAATCCGATGGGGACGAAACCCAAAAACTGACATGGTCTCGATTTTCGGCGGGATAACAGCGCTGGGAAAAGGGTCGTTCTAACGATAGACCCAAAATATTCAGCTGAAGTTCTCTGGTAAGTTAACAAAAGAAATGTGGATTAATATCAAATGCAAAATATTGTAAATAATGAAAAATAAGCACAGTCACGTTAGATTAGGAGTTTCTAGCTAAATTGTAATATGAAGGTTAATTAAAACCATGAATTTCGTAAAGTTCGTCTGCTCAACGAGTTACTTTAAAAAGTGACATGTTTATCGACCCTCCAAAATCATTAGTCATTTAACAGCGCGTAGGAATTTATTCGCACAAGTCAAGTCAAGTCAAGTCAAATACATTTATTCATCGAAAAAACTTTCAAAAAGTTCACACAATACCAACAAATAAAAGATAATTCAATTGTTATAAACAAATGTTCTTAAAAATGGTTGAAAGTCACGATATTGGTTGAGATTTGCTGGCACGGATGAATTGGTTGTGGAGAAATTACATAGGGAAAATCGTAGTGATTTCTGAGATGGTATGTAATACGAAAACTGCCCCCCCCCCCAGTAAAAATAGCCTCTGAAATGAGAAAAATAAGTACTTGTGCGAAAATTCCGGATTTTTAATTGGGCCACATTTTTTAAAAGTTTAAAACCAATTCAAAACAATAGTACTTTAAAGTCTTTTAACACTGAACATCCCTTGTTTACATTGCTTGACTGGCCTTCACATAACCTGCAGCAGACTGTATTGATGACGTCGTGACTCCCTCCTAGCTAGCTGGTCTAGTAAGAGGTCACACAAGATAACCATTGATGCAAAGCATCAAAGGGCGCCATAAAAGAAGTTCTGAAAACTGTAAAGACATATATGATTGATCTTTATAAGAAACAGCAGGTGTTGTATTTTTCAAAATATAATGGCAAAAGTGAAATACAAAAAATATATTTTCATCTTGAATATTAAGGATCTTAGTTTGTACCTTAATCCTCTTGTACAAGCATGTTTTATAAATATACGCATGCTATTCATTTAATTTTATCAAATGGCAAACAATGCAGATTTACATCATTTACAACTCATTTCAGTGTGATGTGATGTGTAGTAACTTCATAATGCTTATTTCAGTTTACTGGCAATTAGTATAATGTAATAGTCAAATGGTGTATTGTGTGTAAAGTTTGTATATAGCTATATATCCGATATCAATTCAGTATGTGCAAATTCCATATTTGGTGCATACTATTTCATTGGTTGTATAAATTTAACAAACAAAGCTGAGTGTAAAGGCATTGCTATCAATTTGAAAGTTTCCATATGATAAGTTAAAAAAAACAAGAATAAAATACAACAGGTATATGAACTTTGTTTTATTTATAATCAGAAAACTATTAACAATACAAGACATATGTGTTGCATAACCATGACACATAGAACGTGCCAAATCTGTATAGACAACCAAATGTATTTGTTTAGAAGCAACATTATTTAAATCTTTATAGACACTAGAATCAATTGCTTTCTAGACACTAAATCTATACAGATGTCAAGTTTATTCATGAGTCTATACGCTTAGATGTATTCAAATACGTATAGCAAGAATCGAGAACAATTGATGTAGAAGATGAGTCTACCAAGACTCAAAAACTTTACCGAGGACCAGTGAGTTACCAGCTAATTCAAATCTGTATAGAAACCATTTTAAGTGTCTAGATACCTGTAAAAGCAAACGCGTTCAAATCTGTATAGACACATCTCTCCATTGGCAGAACGACTGAAATCTATATCTAAGACAAGTTTTAGCTATTCCAAAAATTGTTTCCAGGGCATATCCATTTACCATGAAATGTTTTAAGATATAGCATTTCAATGTAGACTGCAGGGTCGGTCAAAGTTGTGCATTAAAAAGCTGGATAGCTATAATGTCGCTGATATGCAGTACGTACGGGTCATTCAATTTATATCGCATTGTATATTGAACACCCTTGTTACCCTGATAAAACAACATGATTGGATATTCCCAACATGATTGAAAAATGGCCGACATGAAAAATATGATAAGTGCATTGTTTTTGCAATATTTTCCATATAAACTATCCATATTGTTTATTTCAATATTCCATAATCAACATATGAAGAAAATGTACTATTTGCACTAAACAATTTGAATATAGGTAATATTTTTCACTATGTAAAGCCTTAAAGAATGTGTGGATTTTGCATTTGAGAATGAGTTTTGTACTTAAAAACGTTGTAAAACTCATTTATTGGACTCTATGTAATGAATATCATTTGGGAAGTATCGGCAGTTGTATAAACTATGATTTAGACGTTTCAATTTTTTAAAATCTTAGATAAATTAACGCTCACCAACAATAATTCAAACATGTGTAGTATTTTGTGGATACTGACCGACGTGATTGTTAAATTTATTAGGATACTGGCCAACATGATTGTGGATAAAAACCAACATTACCAATTGAAATCTTGCCAATGGGATTCTCAAGGTACAAAGAATTGTACATTAAAGAAGTGTGCTCATGAATTGTGGTAGCAGGTTTATGAGCATACCCGATGTAAGGCATTTCACACCCAGTCTATAGCACATGCTTTTAGGACATTTAATAATCAAAGCACTAAGAGTGCTGATGGGAGGCGATCTGGTTGCTGCTACTAAAGCTTAAACGACTTTACACGTTTAATGTTCGTTTTCTTACTGCCGATCTTGTCTTGAATGTTAAAATAGGCATATGTGACTATATAGGCATGTTGGGTATCTAAATAATTGTAAAAAGGGGCATATTGATGTATATGTCATACGTGTATTGAATGCGTATATCAAAAGTGGCTTTAAAATAATACTACGCGCCTATTTATCAGATTCTACAGTACCGCCTTGTAATCACTTCCATCACAGCTTGAGACATCTCTAGAAAGCGGCTAGTATAGCCACACCATAATTATGAATGCATAACATACCGATATACGATTCATTGATAAAACCATCACGTGACCCTGGTCTGAAGTTTCTAAAAATAGCTATACGGCTGGGACATTTGATGAACACGTCATTTTCATATTACGAAACAAGTTCGATATCTCCCCGGCTGAGTGATTATCTGCAAAAATATCGATTCAACGAACAGTTTCACAATAATTGTTGATCGTAGAATAAACAATTGCTGCTGATTGAATTAAATAAGTTTAAAAATTTGAAGAAACATATGTTGCAGTATTGGGAATGTTGACGGTTCTGGAACTACTTGAATGCGGATTCAACTAGCAGCCTAAAGGCGGTCCAGGTTGCATTAAGAAATGGGCAATGGTTGTATAGAGAGGCTTACGCCTACCGAAAATGGGTACAAATGTTCACCACATCAAGGTGATTTGCCATTTGCAATACCCAGGTCCCTAACTTAAAGGGCAAGGTCACACTTAGAGATCAAAAGTTAAAATTCTCAAATAGGCATGTGATTCATGTCCGCTCTGTAACTATGTCATTTCTTATTGGATATTTATAACACTTGGTACAAATGTTCACCACATCGAGACGGCGTGTTATGCGCAAGACCTAGGTACCTTGCTCAAAGGTAAAGGTCACACTTAGAGATCGAAGGTAAAAAGGCTCAAATAGGCATGTGATTCATGTCAGCTCTGTAACTATGTCATTTCTTATTTTATATTTATATTACTTGCCACAAATGTTCACATCATCAAGACGAGGTGTCATGCGCAAGACCCAGGTCCCTAACTCAAAGGTCAAGGTCACACTTAGAGATCAAAAGTTAAAATTCTCAAATAGGCATGTGATTCATGTCAGATCTGTAACTATGTCATTTCTTATTTTATATTTATATTACTTGCCACAAATGTTCACATCATCAAGACGAGGTGACATGCGCAAAACCCAGGTCCCTAACGCAAAGGTCAAGGTCATACTTAGAGATTAAAAGTTAAAAGGCACAAGTATACGCTTCTGGTCTGCTTTGTTTTTTTGTTATTTCGTTCTGGATTTTAAAATTACTTGGTTACATTCGCATTTAAACCCTGACTCAAATGTAAAGGTCACACTTACAGACCCAGCTTTTGTCTGCTGTTCAATGTCACATTTAAACAATTACAAACTTGTTTCAAGTCATTCCATTTGCATAGCGTTATACTTAGGTGTCTGATGACAGCTTTTAGGGGGGGGGGGGCATCCGTGTCCTGTGGACATATTTCTAGTTAAATACTTTTTTCTGCTATATGTTGGTAAAATTCATCATAAGTCAAGACAGGTAAATTTAACACATGTATCTAAATGTGCAAAATTCACCGGGAATAGGAACAGTGAATTGTGGGGACCAGGCTAAACGCTGTGAGCATGTCTTGAATGGTGCCAAATTGCATTTCTAATTTAAAAAGGGGACATAATTTCAACATATATTTGATAGAGTTGCCTATTCATGTGGAGGTCATGGCGTCATGATGGTGATAAAGTATGCAAAGTATCAAAGATACATGTCTTAGAGGTTAAAATTGTGTACATAAACTGTAAACTTTTGTATTTCTAAGTACATTAGTCCAAATGGGGCATAACATTCAACAACATGCTTGATAGAGTGCAGATGTTGTGGTCAAGACGGTTGACAGGTATGCAAAGTATCACAGCAATATGAACATGCACTTAGATATTATAGGTTAATCCCTTGAACGTAAACTTACAAATTTGCACGAAGTTGAAAAAAGGGACATATTTTCCGATAAATACTTCATAGAGTTTTCTACTCCAACGTACGTGTGTTGGGGTCATCCCATTATTCTTCCAATAGTGAAGCTACATGTTAAATTCGCACTGCAGTGCATCAATGAAAATTCAATGTTGGTCAGTATCCACTTTAAAAGATAAATCATGTTGATCTTTATCCTCAATCATGTTGGTTTTTATCCATTTTTCACACATGGGTTACTTTAAATAGTTATCACGTAGAAACGGCAAATGTAAATAACTTACTCTAAACTAAGTCTGATAGTGAAATGAATGAGCTGTATAAACAAAAGATCTTAACCCAAAATATACAACAATATATATGTTTTATAGACTGTCAAATAAATCCAACACAGATTTTTCTAACTTTTTATCGTATTGTGTATCACATTCACAAACATACGGATAAATAGTTTTAGTTTCATGGAAGGAATGTACAAGTTTATCTTCATACAGCATCAGAAGGTGGTTAAACCCGTAGAGTTTGAAGAATTTGCCGAAAATGCGATGAATATGTAAACATACATCCGCCATTTTTCAATCATGTTGGGAATATCCAATCATGTTGTTTTATCGGGGTAACAAGGGTGTTGAATGACCCTCAATTAAACAAATAGTCGGTATCAATTTTTCATTTGTTACTTTGTACGTGGTTTTCAAAATTGGTACAGACTATTTTGTTTCATTGAATAATCTTTTCAGAGAAACCTGAACGTGGCACATCTTAATCCATACGCTGCACTTCTTGGGTTTTATAGTTACAATGTGGTAGATACATGTATTTATAGAAACTCTAATACGCCATTCAAGAGCCGTGCCGAGTAACGGTTTTTCCTGTTCTAAAAATAGACGGTGTACCCAGTGTATTTACTGATATGAAGCCGCTGTTCGTAAGCGATACGCTGATTGGTTGTTTATTTGCTGTGGACACTGGGTGTAATGCAGAGCAATGAATTGTGGGGAGTAGATTACGTAAGGTCTGTTGGTCAGCCGGTACCTTCATGTTAATGAGATATTTGGCCGGGGCGACACAATTAGCTTTATGCAAATAAGTAATTTCGCCGGCCGGATCAGCGAGGTTCGTAAGGGGAATTTATGTATGTAAATCAAATAAAGTTATATCATATAGTTAAATTGAGGCTCCACGCGGGAAATTATTTATGAACTTCATACGAATTGAGGCTCAACACGGGGAAGTGTTCATAAACTTCATACAAGTTGAGGCTCACGGGGACACCATGGGGGAATTGTCTTCCAGCTCATTATAACAAAGTCCTCCAATACAGACGCCCCGATCCATCGGGGCGCCAATAAAGTTCAAGACTGTTCTTCCTTAGAGTACACTGCAGGACTAAACCTATGTCATAACAGACAGGCGAGTATAGTACTATAAGTTTAGCACAAGAGAAAATTTAAAATCCGGCATAACCTTTTGTGAAAAGAATACAATATTCTATTCAATCAATTTTAACATTTTTGAGATATTTATGAAAATTTCATTGGTTGTTAAGTAGGTCAACATTCTTGAAAGCTAGACAGCTAACGCTGAACAAGTTGATAATTAGGAAGATAATAATTACTGGGGGAAACCCCCAGTTTTCGTATTACATACCATCTCAGAAATCACTACGATTTTAACTATGTTATTTCTCCACAACCAATTCATCCGAGCAAGAAACACGTAAATCTCAAACAATATCGTAATGTTCAACCATTTTTAAGAAAATTTGTTTATAACCATTGAATTATCTTTTAGTTATTTGACTAAAGTCGAGACTATTCGTGCATTTGTGTTTCGATCCCTATTTTATTCGTTCTCGCTAATCGTACCCTATCCAGGTGGTTTACAGTTTAGATATGCAGCTGAAGAATTGTGGAATTAAGACTTTTTGTAGTTTTTAAACGCTGTATTTTTTAAATTTTCTTGCGCCCACTTCATCCCCTATCCGATTTCTTATATTATTTAGGTTTACTACTAAACAATAAGCGCGGAAATGCTTTAACAAATGTTTTTATTCCAGTCTGACCTGCAATAATACCAGGACTGGTATACCTTGATGACCACAGGCACATTCGATGTTTGATAATTCATTTACACGGTATGAATCTCGATACACCGCTTTTCAGTTCCGTCAGAGAAATTGCTCTATTTTCATATGGCTCTGACGCAACTGAAAACTGATCTAACGCTCGGAAGGAACTCGGGGTGTATCGGGATTCATACCGCGATTTAAAGAGCATCGTATGAAGTAATGTGAGTGAAAACGGAAAATACGGGGAATCGAACACACAATGTGGCACACTACTTAGGACTGCAGTAGGTGTATTGCCTTCATGAGCTCTGTTATTGTTGTGTGATTTAAATGAGTCATCTGCTATCGCGTCTCTGAGACCTTGTCACAATATTCACTCCTTTTGAAATCCATTACCATTAAAGATTAAACCCAATATTACCAAGAATAGTGATTTCCCCCCCCCCCCAGAAACAGTTCTTCAGTACTTTGATTCTAAGATGGGAATAGCAAACATTTTAATCCAGTTCTAATATTTATTGATACCTTCATCAAAAGGATGACCAAATTTGCCTGGAATGCATGGAAACTGTCTTTTTCTTCAACGAATTTCCGAGTTAAAATGTTTTCCATTTAAACAATACATGACCCGTACACGGTACAATGCACCTCTCAATAATGGAAAGTCCCGCCCGTGTGTTATCACTCTGACAACGGAAGATGGCGAACATCTACGGCTATAACAAATAATCAATATATCGGTTGTACTAACCATGTGACCGTCTGACTCACAGCATCAGCTGTAGTCTGTCTTGTCTGTACAACATGTGATCAATGCATACATTATCAAACTATCTCTGATAACCCATTTATCTACACAAGTGTACTCATATCTATATATACATGTATGCAAGATTAATACAGGAGTGAAATCAACGTTGCTGTACATGCCTATAACACAATTAGCAGTTTTAAGGAACGATCATGGAAGGATTTGAGGGAAGCATTGGAGGAAAATGGATTTTGTTGAGAAACGAAGGATTTGACGAATATTTAGCAGCCATGGGTAAAGTACCGTGTTCTGATATTATAATTTCAGTCTGTCATTGAACGTTAACATATGAGCGCACATCTGCTCGCTCGCTCGTGTGTGTGTGTGTGTGTGTGTGCGTGTGCGTGTGCGTGTGCGTGTGCGTGTGCGTGTGCGTGTGCGCATTCCTCCCTCATTTACTGATCTCATCCACACGATAAACCAATGCTAAGTAACTTACAATTGAAAGCTTCAACATGTTTCGGTTCGCTGGTTTATTCTCCGAAGAAAGAATAGATTTACAATGCTTACAAATACTTAACATGCTGTACCTAAGATATCCAATGAACCAGCCCATTGCTTTTAAAGTTATCTGTAGAAATAACCATAGTTTTAATTTGAATCGGTGTGCTTTTTTAATAATTTTGTACATTTTTCTCGATCAAATCGATGAATTAATTTGTAAAACAAATAATTAAAACAATTCGGGTAACATTACTCAGGAGGGGCTGCTAATCTAGGAAATCATCATAATCTAGCCTAGCCTTCATATACAAATGTACCATGCTCAGTTTAACCAGCGAATACAATTGATAATCGAGTAATGCTCCCCAAACTGATCTACCGGTACCTCTGAGCTGCATTTAGTACAGTGTGTCGCGTTCATACATTGATGTGTTTAAGTTTCCTCGATAGTTTGTCGTTTTGAGATTGACTTCAGTATTGGAGACCTATACGTGATTGATTTCAGTATTGGAGACCTATACGTGATTGATTTCAGTATTGGAGACCTATACGTGATTGATTTCAGTATTGGAGACCTATAAGTAATTAATGTCAGCATACGTGACTGATTTCAGTATTGGAGACATGTAAGTGATTGATTTCAGTATATGTGATTGATTTCAGTATTGGAGACCTATACGTGATTGACTTCAGTATTGGAGACCTATACGTGATTGATTTCAGTATTGGAGACCTATACGTGATTGACTTTAGTATTGGAGACCTATACGTGATTGACTTCAGTATTGGAGACCTATACGTGATGGACTTCAGTATTGGAGACCTATACGTGATTGACTTCAGTATTGGAGACCTGGACGTGATTGACTTTAGTATTGGAGACCAATACGTGATTGATTTCAGTATTGGAGACCTATACGTGATGGACTTCAGTATTGGAGACCTATACGTGATTGACTTCAGTATTGGAGACCTGGGCGTGATTGACTTCAGTATTGGTGACCTATACGTGATTGATTTCAGTATATGTGATTGATTTCAGTATTGGAGACCTATATGTGATTGACTTCAGTATTGGAGACCTGGATGTGATCGATTTCAGTATTGTAGACCTATACGTGATTGACTTCAGTATTGGAGACCTATACGTGATTGACTTCAGTATTGGAGACCTATACGTGATTGATTTCAGTATTGGAGACCTGGACGTGATTGGCTTTAGTTATTATTTGAGTCAATGTCTGTCAGATTTCTGGAAAATGACGACCTAGTGTAAGTCACCAGCATGACCATCATTTTGAACATTCGTTTAGCCAATACAAACTGTGACAGTGTATGTACTTTAACCTTATATCGGTTTAGTAAACGTGCATGTATAGGCCTATATATCGCTATGTACCAAATGTTGAGTGGTTTATCTGGTAGATAGTAAGGTACGTCACCCACTCTTACTGTACAACCACACAATGTGACCCTAATTCCGTAGTTATATATAACACTAGTATATGTGGCCATGGTATACGTGCTACTTAGGTGCAATAATAATCACTGAATACTAATTACAATGTAAGGTTTGTTTATATGCTTTTATTTATCCTCGCCAACGGAAATCCACACGGGCGAGGCCACCAAAAGAGGTTAGTCACTTTAGAGGACTTTGGAGGACAGTGCATGATACAAAAGATGCCCCAGTGCCAGAAGCATCCCTGGTTCCTTTACGTGCCGATGTAAAGCATCATACACGGGACCTCGCTTAACGCTTGATTTGGCTAGAGTAGGGATCGAACCGACAACCTTCAGATCAGCAGTCAGTTGCCCTTACCACTAGACAACTTGTCCACCTATTGCAATGTAAGGTTGGACATTGATGTGTAATGAAGAACATATTGAACACATGTTGATAAATACTGGATTTCATTAATTAGCAAGTCTTGATTATGTCCAACATACATGTAATACATGCTCATCCCAATCTCAATGCTCTACTGTCCCAAAAAGTGCGTAACTTGTCTAACTTGGAGTGCCTGGTTCGATTCGAATAAAGTTATTAATTAATAAGAATCACATGTTTATTTTACGTAGTATCATACATGTTTAATATACACATATAACATCACTGTTTCACAATATAAAACTGCATTTTAATGAATTCGCTTTGCATTCAAGTTCTAGGTTCTACTGTACGTTGTTTACAATTCAAAATTAAAATTGATTGTGAGTATGTCTGTTTACAAAACTTGGTGTAAAACATGTACATGTATACATGTTCCCATTGCCGCCAAAATGGTCATTGATGTCGAAGGTCACAGCAACCTCGCCTTTGACCTACTGACCTCAGTAGGGGTCATCTACTGATGGTTCTATAAGTACATACAATTAATTTATACATGATACAAATGTTTTGCAGTGAGAAGTTAAGTTCGTGGGACATGAAAATCGAAATTTATAGGATACAAAAAGAAAGCTCATCTTAACACGAACCATCGTTAACTATATCCATAATTAAAACATGAATGAAGATGTTATGATGAGAGCTTGTCACTGTGAGATGAACTTTGGGAAGCGCCAGGAACAAATTCCCCGACGTCTCACTGAAGCTCTCAATGTCTTCGGGTTTCCGCGAGGCATATCAGATGATGTTTCGCGAAGGTGGCACGAACCTTCGGTGTCATTCGCGGTCTCGGGATTTAATCTGGTATTTATCGGTGGTTTTATTTAATTTCGTTGGTACTAAATTTCGTGGTTTTCCCAAAATGACACGTCCCTGGTGGGGTTCATTTTCTTTTCTTTTTGGAAACGAGTCTACTCCAGTATGACACAAGGTGTTAATTACTGAGATTAATATTTTGGGAATATACAGTTGGAATATACACGTAAAACTATTCCAGGTATTGGGTACATCAAGCGCAAGATAGCGGGTGCTGTAACCACCAAAATGGAACTGCTTAAAGTCGGGGACAAAAGAATTCGTGTTATAACCAAAGGACCAAAGGATATGGACAACCAAATCACCATGGACGAGGAAGTCGATGACGTAGATCCATTTGACAACAAAATCAAAGTAGGAAATGTTTACTATAATTGTTAAACAGAGGTACGTACGTGTGATATCAGTCAGAATGTTCAATCGTGAAATATCTCCATTAACGATTTGATTTTGACCAAACTCGCATACTTGTATCTCCGTAAGATCTCGGCCCCTGAACCAGTTATATTCCGCTGTCGGTTCCAGAGTTATGACCCCTTCTTATCGATTTCCTTTTACAATGTAATTATCATAACTATGAAGTAAGATCTTGCAAAAGCAAAAGAAACATACTAAATGTACATAGCTCACCAATGCAATACTTAATTATAACCAAGAGGGCCCAAAGGACCCTAGGTCGCTCATCTGTCGTTGTAGTTAGTACATGCATGCCCTTATGGTGACCCGAGTATCCTTTACAATTTCTGACTAGGATTCAATAAAATGCAGCCTCCATCGCATGTACAGGTTTTCATGTTATCTAGCCAGTGACCTTGTATTTACATCAGATGACCCGTATTGAAACTATCTAGATCTATCCAGGCAAACATGTTTTGACCAACTTTCATAAAGATCCAGTGAAATATACACAGCTGCTATAGGCTATTTAACTTAGGGACCAAGTTATTGACACCAAATGACCCAAAATCAAACTTGACCTAGAGTGCGTTAAGATGACAAGTTTCATAAAGATTAGGTCAACATTGTGTCCTGTAGTGTCAGACTGCACAATGTTTTGCTATGATTTGACCTAGTGGCCCAGTTGTGTACCCCAAATGACCCAATATCCAACTCGACTTCGATTTTGTTGAGATGATAGTAACCAAGACTAGTGTCAAAGTTAGGTCAAAATTGTGACTTCTACACAAGCAAATTGTTGACTGACAAAGACACCATGTCACTTTTTGACAGTTGAGCCATGTCATTGTTATCAATAAGGTGAAAATGGCACATTGGTACTTTGGAGATAAATAAATCACCCTTCAGTCAAAAAAGTGATGATCAAAATGTGTTTTAAGGCAGTGAGGAAGGTCAATTCAAGTGTGAAATGAAACCCCCGGTTAAATATTAAACCAAAAGGTTCACTAGAAATATATATGAGCCGTTCTCCAGGAAAACCGGGCTTAGTGACAAAACTATGAAAATCATGATAATATAGCATTAGAAAGACAAGACTCTTTTGAACAGTTTCTAAAAAATTGAGCAAAAATTCCAAAATATAACATCAAATAACAAAGTTACAGACTTTTAAACTAAGCACTTCCCCCTTACTATGTTAGTGACGTCGCAAACGTCATGCAAACATTATTTGACGTTACGTTAACAAGAAGTTCATAAATCCAGTATTTGATGAGTTCTTGACGTAAACTTTTCAAATTGTATCACATTTTAGAATTATACTTTTCTAAGTCCTCACTTATATTTTTGGTGATAACTTTGTCAAGCATGTATATATCTTACTGTAATTTTGAAACATTGCAGAATGAATACACTCATTGATATTTACCTTATTTACGCCGATTAGTCACACGCCTCCAGGCTTTTCCAATTTTATGTCGTAACGTCACATTTCGCCAAACGTTTTAGCAACTTCCTCCATACAACAAACAAACAATGAGTTTACCTTTTAATTAAAATTCATAGACATGTATACGTTGTAAATCGACCATACGGTGATGTTTCAGGTAATCGTCATCGTTTTTTTATCAAAATCGATTTTTAAATATGTTTCGTGCGTACCGAAGTCTCTAGATATAGTTCGTAAGCGTTCGGAACGAATAACATGGTTGTGTAACCGCAAACCACGAAACGCACGTGCATCTCAGAACAACCACGTGACGTACGGTCAGTTTTTGAAATGGATTATTTTGTCTACCTTGTACAAATTTCACTTAAGAAATTTTGCCTCGTCACTGTTTGTAATAAAAATGTTATTGGTAAATGAAAATGAGGACTTAGAAAAGTTGCTATAAGTATATATATTCCTTTTTTAATAAAACATATCTAAATCGTGAATTTTAGCTTTTGGAAAAACGTAGCTACTGTTTTTAACCACAAACTCCTCGTTTTCTCAATATGGATACTCTTTAGAGAATTGGTCACCATGGCAACGACAGATGATAGTTTAACATGATTCATGAGAAAAAATAAATCTAAGACATAGTTCTATATTATCCAAGAACTTTCGTTTTAAGTTTTCGGACAGCTAAAACTAGGCATTATTGCTGTGGAAACTGGGTCATTCAGCTAGTTATAATTTATTATACTTTTCGACAGCTTGGACTTGGGCGGATCGATCTGTGCTTGTTTAGTTGGGCATTGTGTCTTTATGTGTTTTATGTTTCCTGGTTGGTTCAGTTGGGCACGGTGTTTTTAATGTTTTCTGTGCTCGGCTGGTTAAGTTGAGTGCTGCCTTCCCTGTCTGACTTAATATAATCTTTTTAAATCAAAGAGCATGACTTTTTGTCATTTAAGAGTTTTTTTTAAACCTTATTACATAAATAATAATACAATGTCACTAAGCCCGGCTTTCCTGGAGAACGGCTCATATATAAATATATATATAAATATATATGTGTATATATATATATATATAGAAATACGTCCATATGAACCATATGATTAAGAGTCATTTCATCATTTCAATAATTGCTCTGCTAATAATGGAACACGAATTCAAACCAAATGTCTAGATGCTGACTCATATTTTGATGCCTATATTTCAATTACTTATCAAGTTTTAAGTGACGCAATATTTTGGGATGGAAAAGGGCATAACAAAATCCACCCTAATATTTGGTGGGGGCAATTTTCCTGTCCAACCCTGATGTATGAATACATAGCAGTAGAAAACATGAAACTTTTCAATTATTAGTCAGTATATAAATTATATATACATGTATTATTCTATTCGGAATATTTATGGATACCTTGAATATTTTGTAGGTCAAAGTCACATGGGATCCAGATCTGAAAATCATGAAAACAGAATCCAATCCTGCTGAGGGGTCAGATGCAAAAAGATCCCTAATTGAGAGAAAGTTATTGGATAACGGTGAACTTCTTATGGTGACTATATTATCATATTATAAACTAAACAAGACCAGAATAAACAAGTCACTGAAGAATTGCACGCAAGAACCAAAGGCCCTTTAAAACATTTCAATGTTTATGTTGCCATTGCAACCACAATTTTTGTCAAATTGGAGTATTACTTAATATGTGTCATCCAAACATTGATCTCTATCCAGATACCATAAACCTGACATTGATAATTTGGGCTATTTAAACCAAGGTCCGGTTAAAGTGAAGTAGTTTTACTGTTCCAGTCCATAGCAACAACACTTTTTGTCAGAATAAAACATAAGTAAAACAAGAGCCGTCACAGACGGTTGATGCTCCCTGTGGGTGTTTGTCACTGAAAAAATACTCCAATTATATGAAATAGAGATATGCTTCTTTAGCACTGCACTATAACTTAATGAGATTCATTTAACCATGATGAAGTTTCAAATTGATTTAGCAAATACTGTATGCGTTATGGCATGAACATGAATTAAGTATGAAAAAGTACCTAGGGGAATAACTCAAATATTCAATAAAGAGTTATGGTTCTTGGGCATTACATATCCTCTAATTGAGATCTATTCACCAGTACAGGTTTAAATTGGTATCTTTAATACTGTTTAGGTTTTGTCCTGGACAAGAATAAAGTAAGAACAAGAGCCAAAATGTCACAAAATACGACCGTCTCGGGGCATGGTGAGTCTCAGGGCAAAATAAAAAAAAAGTAAAAAAATAAAAAAATTAAAAAAACAAGAGGGCCCAAAGGGCCCTAGGTCGCTCACCTGTCGTACTAGTGCATGCACACCCTATGGTGATCCTACACATTTTCTGAATAAAATTTAAGGAAATTCAGCCTCTATTGCAAGTTTTTGTATGATTTGACCATGTGACCTAGCGTTTGACCCCAGATGACTTAATTAATATCAAACTTAACCTAGATTGTGTTGAGATAATTATTAGGACCAAATTTCATAAAGATTAAGTCGAAATTGTAACCTCTGGCGACTACACAGGATTTTTCTATGATCTGACCTATAATTTAAACAAAATATTTCCTCCATATAACTGTACAAAAACATGCTATACAGACAGAACAATACCTAAACACTTAAAAAAAAAATTATGGTTCCAGTGGGGTTTGAACCCATGACCCTCAGGAAAATGTCAATTGACATTGTGACCTTGTTTTTGACAAAATCGAACTTGGCCTAGATTTTGTTGACAGGATCATTGTGACAAAGTTTCATAAAGATTAAGTTGAAATTGTAACCTCTGGTGACTGACTACACAAGGTTTTTCTATGATTTGACCTATATTTTAAACAAAATATTTTGGAATATTTTTCCTCCATATAACTGTACAAATACATGCTATAAAGACAAAACAATACCTAAACACTTAAAAAAATAAAAATTAAAAAATAAAAATTATGGTTCCAGTGGGGGTTGAACCCACGACCATCAGGAAAATGTACAAATACATGCTATAAAGACAAAACAATACCTAAACACTTAAAAAAATAAAAATAAAAAAATAAAAATTATGGTTCCAGCGGGGGTTGAACCCACGACCATCAAGAAGTACAAATACATGCTATAAAGACAAAACATTACCTAAACACTAAAAAAAATATAAAAAAAATAAAAAAAATTATGGTTCCAGTGGGGGTTGAACCCACGACCATCAGGAAAATGTACAAATACATGTTATAAAGACAAAACAATACCTAAACATTTAAAAAAATAAAAATTATGGTTCCAGTGGGGGTTGAACCCACGACCATCAGGAAAATGTACAAATAAATGCTTTACAGACAAAACAATACCTAAACACTCAAAAAAAATAAAAAAATAAAAATTATGGTTCCAGTGGGGTTTGAACCCACGACCCTCAGGAAAATGTCTATGCTCCCTACAGCGCTTTGATTTCCACTTGACCATTACAATTCACACCCTCTAGGAATATTTTGATATTTGACCTTTACAAAACTGCTGTGAACCCTGATACACATTTTCATTGGTTGATGAAAGTTTACTTGTATGTATAGAGTGTAGAGAGTTACAGCAGAGAGTTAAGTGACCATGAAGACTACATGTTGAAAGGTTTAAAACAAGGTTTTTCTATAATTTGACCTAGTGAGCTAGTTTTTGACCTCAGATGACCCAATATCGAACTTGACCTAGATTTTGTTGAGATGATCATTGTGACCAAGTTTCATAAAGATTAGGCCAAAATTGTGACCTCTAGAGAGGACACAACCCAATTGTTGACGGACGGACGGACGGACGGACGACGGACGAAGTGTGATCACAAAAGCTCACTCTGTCACTTTGTGACAGGTGAGCTAAAAAAAGTAAAAAAAAATTAAAATAAAAAAATATAATCGAATTTGGCCTAGACATTATGCCCATAAGCATTGTTACAAAGTTTAAAGATGATCGAATGAAAACTGTTTGCGTTAGAGCACATACAATGCCTATTTCATACTTATTTGGTAATTAAAGGCCCATAGCCAAATAAGGCCTAAGCCGATTTGGCCTATAATCGAACTTGGCCTAGATATTATGCCCATAAGCATTGTCACAAAGTTTGAAGACGATCGGATGAAAACTGTTTGCGTTAGAGCACAGACAAGGCCAATTTCATACTTATTTGGTAATTAAAGGCCCATAACCAAATATGGCCTAGGCAGATTTGGCCCATGATCGAACTTGGCCTAGATATTATGCCCATAAGCATTGTCACAAAGTTTGAAGACGATCGGATGAAAACTGTTTGCGTTAGAGCACAGACAATGCCAATTTCATACTTATTTGGTAATTAAAGGCCCATAACCAAAAAAGGCCTAAGCCGATTTGGCCTATAATCGAACTTGGCCTAGATATTATGCCCATAAGCATTGCCACAAAGTTTGAAGACAATCGGATGAAAACTGTTGGCGTAAGAGCACAGACAAGGCCAATTTCATACTTATTTGGTAATTAAAGGCCCATAACCAAATAAGGCCTAGGCCGATTTGGCCCATGATCGAACTTGGCCTAGATATCATGGCCATAAGCATTGTCACAAAGTTTGAAGACCATCATATGAAAACTGTTTGCGTTAGAGCACAGACAAAGCCTATTTCATATTTATTTGGTAATTAAGGGCAAATTAAAAATAAAAAAATAAAAAAAAAATAAAAAAAAAAAAAAAATTTAAAAAAAAAAAAAAAAAATTAAAAAAATATAATCGAACTTGGCCTAGATATTTTGTCCATAAGCATTGTCACAAAGTTTGAAGACGATCGGATGAAAACTCTGAGCGCTAGAGTACAGACAAACTGCTGGACGCCGCCGCCAAATTTTTGGGGAGCATAACAAACATAAAATAATAATCTACTTATTGGCCCCAAATTACATACAAAGTTTCATAAACCTAGATTGGAAACTGTTTGAGCTGTTGCAGGATCCACATTGTGAAGTATTATCAATATTTCTGTCTCCATAGCAACTTTTGGTTTATCTATTTTCTTTAAAGACTGTTAAAATGTTTCAAAACTATCAATCAAAATTATAACCTAACATACATGTGCAAGGTGTGAGAAAATTTCTTGCACAAACTAAGTTTTATTTTTTCATTATTTTTACGAGAATACATAATTTATTGAAGTACTGGTTAATACCCAGAGGATGCACAATTGTTATACACTTGACAAAATAAATTAATAGCTAATTCATGTACCTCGGTTCATAGATGTTTCAAATGTAAAAATGTAATTGTGTTTGACACAACAGTACTTGTGTACAGCTCAAATATCCCATGCATGTCCGGCCATGTGGATAACAGACCATTGCACAGCAAATCACTACCAAAGTAGTATGTAGCGGTCGATAGCGCTTGCCTGGCAGTGCTGAGAAACGGTATGCTATCTGTGAACAATTCTCTCTGGTAGCATGTCGTTGCATAGACTGGTAAAGCACTACCAAAAGCGCTCTGTAGCGTCTTAGTTAGGTTCATAAATGTGTAAGAGTCATCATGACATGACCAGGGTTTTATTTGAGTTTTTGGTCAGTTGTGGTACAGACTTGATAAGTGTGAAGAATCGCTGATGCCTAGAAGACACATGCTGGTGACTGAGGCAGCCAGAATAGTATGTCGTCTGCTGAAGGAATCTTTAATACTCAATTTACAAAGGCCTATAATCATTTGAGAATTAACAAGGCTGAATAAATGTTTGCTGTTCCTGAGTCATTTTTATATTGAAGTTTGATGACAATATAGAATGTTTTACTTTAGATCAAATTAATCTGTAAATAATTGAGTACATTTTACACATGTTCAAAAAACATTTTCAAGAAAAGATAAGTTATTGTTATAAGAAAGGATAAGTTATTGTTACAAGAAAAGATAAGTTATTGTTATAAGAAAGGATAAGTTATTGTTATAAGGGAGATAACTGATGAGCCTATCCAGTGTCATGTAATGAGATAATATTATGTGTATATTACAGGAAGTAACATTGCCAAATGACAACATTGTTTGTAAACGATTCTTCAAGAGAGATGATTCTTGATCAAGTTGTCACAGAGATGCAATGATTTACAAGTTGTGACAACCTTCACAGGAACACATGGCAAATAGGCAGGAAATATCATAAACAACAACACATCATCCTCACTTCTCCTGTGTATGAGTGGTTTGTCTCTGCAATGTTTGTAGCTATGACACTGTGATAACTATGAACACTTCTAATGCAATAGTCTGAACTCTTAATTGATTTATATTTGACAATGAGTGTGATTGTTAGAGAATGTCTGTGTATTTAATTTTTTGCAATAAATTCAAAGGGAGATAAGTCGTAATAGCACAGACAATTTCCTGCATTTTATTATTATTAATAGTTTTAATTATATATGACTGGGCAACTCCAGTAAGCAATTGCAGGTATGAAATAATTTGGGTGATATATAAGCCCTGCACAGCTAGTATTGTGATATTGATTAGAACAAATATTTGCACATATCAGCAGTTTATATGCACATGCATTAATAGAATGTTAATTACATGAGAGGGTTGTGGATAAAGAATAAAGTACATTGTATATGCATATCTTACTGTCTTATCATAAACATTTACATTCTCTGTCAGACAAGCTATGTTCTTCCAAGTTACAGAGTCATGTTTTCCATATATGGTAAAGTTATCACTAGATTGCTCGAGAGTCATGTCTTCCATATATGGTGAAGTTATCACTAGTTTTCTTGAGAGTCATGTCTTCCATATATGGTGAAGTTATCACTAGTTTGCTCGAGAGTCATGTCTTCCATATATGGTGAAGTTATCACTAGTTTGCCTGAGAGTCATGTCTTCCATATATGGTGACGTTATCACTAGTTTGCCTGAGAGTCATGTCTTTCATATATGGTGACGTTATCACTAGTTTGCTCTAGACTCATGTCTTCCATATATGGTGACGTTATCACTAGTTTGCTCTAGACTCATGTCTTCCATATATGGTGACGTTATCACTAGTTTGCTCTAGACTCATGTCTCCATATATGGTGACGTTATCACTTAGTTTGCTCGAGAGTCATGTCTTCCATATATGGTGGAGTTATCACTAGTTTGCTCGAGAGTCATGTCTTCCATATATGGTGACGTTATCACTTAGTTTGCTCGAGAGTCATGTCTTCCATATATGGTGGAGTTATCACTAGTTTGCTCGAGAGTCATGTCTTCCATATATGGTGACGTTATCACTAGTTTGCTCTAGACTCATGTCTTCCATATATGGTGACGTTATCACTTAGTTTGCTCGAGAGTCATGTCTTCCATATATGGTGGAGTTATCACTAGTTTGCTCGAGAGTCATGTCTTCCATATATGGTGACGTTATCACTAGTTTGCTCGAGAGTCATGTCTTCCATATATGGTGAAGTTATCACTAGTTTGCTCGAGAGTCATGTCTTCCATATATAGTGAAGTTATCACTAGTTTGCTCGAGAGTCATGTCTTCCATATATGGTGTAGTTATCACTAGTTTGCTTGAGAGTCATGTCTTCCATATATGGTGAAGTTATCACTAGTTTGCTCGAGAGTCATGTCTTCCATATATGGTGAAGTTATCACTAGTTTTCTCTAGACTCATGTCTTCCATATATGGTGAAGTTATCACTACTTTGCTCAAGAGCATACATGATCACACAGAGTTGACAGGGTATTACAAGCATTTTGCCCCAAGCAGTGTCTCACCCTGAGGATTCAAGGTAGCTTTGACCTTCTACCCTCACTGTTCACTGGAAACCATTTGGTTCACCAACTGACTGACATACTAATATATCATGCAGTACTCCACTTCTTCAACTGGGCATGATAACAGTGTAAGTTAATTATATAAGTGTACTTAACATTTCAGTTACAACTTTATTCATAATATGTACATAATAATTCATAATGGTATAGATATATGTTATATATGCAATAATCTATGTACATACAACACCAGTTTTGCTCGGGAATTAAGTATGCAACAACTACTTGTATTATAACTGTTATATGAGTCAATTTCAAAATTCGCAGGTTTTTAGCACCCAATATTTTATAAATATTTTTGGTAAAATCTAATGGTTTTAATTGTACAATGTTATTGACCAAACTCTTCTTCGACAAGTTTGTATAGCTTCCATCCTTAAGACAATATATAAATTTTTTAACTTCAAACTTAACATGACTTAAGTAAATTGTCTGTGGTGTAACGATCAGGAAATTGGACAAAACAATCTTTAAACAAATTGAATTCAGCTGATTTTCAATTCCATAGTAACGAAAATACTCATATCTGAATACATTTTGCTGAAATTGTAAAATGAATGAGTCACTGGAAATGTTAAAGCAATACAATGAGCCAATGTCAAATCAGAACATTTTCTGTAACTTTGTATTGTATTTACAAACAAAACTGTTTTGTTTATTTGTTTTCATTCACACATGTAGAATTTCCTTCAGGTTATCTTTCAGATACATGTACATCTATTTTTAAGACTATTTTCATTTCAATTACATCCCATAACCTGAGTTACATTGTTACACCACGGACATTGTTACACCACGGACAGGTATGTTACACCATGGACATACACATTAATGTGCTTAATTGATCAAATTTAGGAAAAAACTGAAGAAAAAGGGTATTACAGATGTACGTATGTGCTGTATTCAGTGCTACCCAATATCTCTATGCAAACACAACAAGAGGATCATAGATCCCGGGGCGCTCACCTGCTAAACATGGTCAAACAAGGTTTTGCTATTATTTGACATATTGACCTAGTTTTTGACCTCACATGACCCAACTTCGAAAGTGACCTTAAGGTCGTCACGATAAACATTTTGACCAAAGTTGATGAAGATAAAAACAAAAAAAGTGGCCTCAGAGAGTGTTAATAAAGTTTTTCTACTATTTGACCTTTCGACCGAGTTTTGACCCCATTTAACCCAACTTCAAACTTGACCTTAAGGTCATCAAGATACACATTTTGACCATACATCATGAAGATTAAAGCAAAAATGTGGCCTCCAGAGTGTTAACAAAGTTTTCTTATTATATGACCTTTTGACCTAGTTTTTGACCCAACTTTGAACTTGACCTTAAGGTGACTAAGATAAACATTTTGACCAAACTTCATGCAGATTAAAGCAACAAGAGGATCATAGATCCTGGGGCGCTCACCTGCTAAACATGGCCAAACATGAACTTGACCTTAAGTCATCAAGATAACGTTTGACTAAACTTCATGAAGGTTAAAGCAAAACTGAGGCCTCCAGAGTGTTAACAAGGTTTCGCTATTATTTAACATGTTGACCTAGTTTTTTACCAACATGACCCAACTTTAAACGTGACCTAAGGTCATCAAGATAAACATTTTGACCAAAGTTGATGAATATCAAAGCAAAAATATGGCCTCTATGGTGTTAACAAGGTTTTGCTATCATTTGACCTTTTGACCTTGTTTTTGACCCCACATGACCCAACTGCGAACTTGACCTCAAGGTCACTAAGATAAACCTTTTGACCAAACTTCATGAAGATTAAAGCAACAAGAAGGCCCAAAGGGCCATAGTACGCTCACCTGTCCTAGTAGTTCATGCACCCCAAATGGTAGCCTCTATTGCATGTACAAGGTTTTATATTGCCTTATGCTTTATATTTTACATCACATTTAGAACACATGACATATTAAAGTGATTTGACCTTGTGACCTAGTTTTTGATCCTGGATGACCCAATAATAAACTTGACCTAGATTTCTTTTAGATGATCATCGTGACCTAGTTTCATAAAGATTAGACCAAAATTGTGACCTCTAGTGACTACACAAGGTTTTTCTATGATTTGACCTTGTGACCTAGTTTTTGACCCCGTATGACCCAATATCAAAGTTGACCTAGATTTTGTTGAGATAATCATTGTGACCAAGTTTCATAAAGATTAGGCCGAAATTGTGACCTCTATTGACTACACAATGTTTTTCTATTATTTGACCTTGTGACCTAGTTTTTGACCCCGGATGACCCAATATTGAAGTTGACCTGGATTTTATTGAGATGATCATGGTGACTAAGTTTCATAGAGATTAGGCCAAAATTGTGACCTCTAGCGACTACACAAGGTTTTTCTATGATCTGACCTTGTGACCTAGTTTTTGACGCTGGATGACCCAATATCAAACTTGACCTAGATTTTGTTGAGATGATCATTGTGACCAAGTTTCATAAAGATTAGGCCAAAATTGTGACCTCTAGTGACTACACAAGGTTTTTCTATGATTTGATCTTGTGACCTAGTGTTTGACCCAATATGACCCAATATCGAACTTGCCCTAGATTTTTTGATGAGATGATGATTGTGACCAAGTTTCATAAAGATTAGGCCAAAATTGTGACCTCTAGTGACTTCACAAGGTTTTTCTATGATTTGACCTTGTGACCTAGCTTTTGACCCCGGATGACCCAATGTCGAACTTGACCTAGATTTTGTTGAGATGATCATTGTGACCAAGATTTATAAAGATTAGGCCAAAATTGTGACCTCCAGTGACTACACACGATTTTTCTATGATTTGACCTTGTGACCTAGTTTTTGACCCCGGATGACCCAATATCGAACTTGACATAGATTTTGTTGAGATGATCATTGTGACCAAGTTTCATAACGATTAGGCCGAAATTGTGACCTCTAGTGACTACACAAGGTTTTTCTATGATTTGAACTTGTGACCTAGTTTTTGACCCCGGATGACCCAATATCGATCTTGACCTAAATTTTGTTAAAATTATCATTGTGACTAAGTTTCATAAAGATTAAGTTAAAATTGTGACCTCTAGTGACTACACAAGGTTTTTCAATGATTTGACCTTGTGACCTAGCTTTTGACCCCGGATGACCCAATATCGAACTTGACCTAGATTTTATTGAGGTGATCATTTAGACCAAGTTTCATTAAGATTAGGCCAAAATTGTGACCTCGAGTGACTACACAAGGTTTTTCTATTATTTGACCTTGTGACCTAGTTTTTGACCCCGGATGACCCAATATTGAAATTGACCTAGTTTTTGTTGAGATGATTATTGTGACCAAGTTTCATAATGATTAAGCTAAAACTGTGACCTCTAGTGTCTACACAAGTAATTGTGGACGGACGGACGGACGTACGACGGACGAAGAGTGATCACAAAAGCTAACTCTGTCACTTTGTGACAGGTGAGCTAAAAACACATTTTTAGAAGATATTCTAATAAGTTGGTTTACAGTAAAAGACAGTTTTGAAGAAAAACTAAATCACATACTGTGGAATAATAAGCATATAAAAGTTAATAATCTACCAATTTTTTGGAAAACTTGGCATGACAATGGAATAAAATACCTGGAACATTTATATGACTTTCGCATAAATCAGTTCTATAGCTTTCAACAGTTCGCATTTACCTACAATATTCCAGCAACTGAATTCTTAAAATACCATCAGCTTATTGCGAATATACCAGCAACGCACAAACAAATAATAAATATGGAAACATTAACACACATAAGACCAACAACCTTTCTGGAAATCACATCAAGAATACAGAAACCGTGCAAACAGTACTATAAGTTACAAATATCAAATATTGGTGAACGAAACGTTAAATCGGAGATTAAATGGAAACATGAATTAAACAACAGTGATATTATATGGAAAAAGGTTTACAGTAATATTTTCAGCGCAACTATAGATACCAAATTACGTGATTTATCACATAACCCGCGGTCCAGCAGTGCCGTAAAGCCGTGCCGTAAATATCGTTCGGCACTCCCAGACCGTGCAATAAATATTTAAATTAGTCTGACGCGACGTAAGCCAATCCATGCCTTGATCGGCCCATGACGTCAGGATAATAACAACGTCGCCATGACGTCGTGCTCTTTGTACCGCTTAATTATGTCTGAAACCTATGCAGCGTACATCATCATTTTGAATGATAACGAGTGTTCTCTAAGGTTATGTGATAAATAGAATCCTACATTCGTGCTCATTACATACGAGTTTTATTAAACTCGTCGACAAAAGAATATGACACTCGGCAAAGCCTCGTGTCATAATTTTGTCCACTCGTTTAATAAAATTCGTATGTAATGAGCACTCATGCAAGATCCTCTATTTCCAGTACAAGTACTTAAAACGTGTAGTTGCTACAAACTAACTGCTATTAAAATGTCATATAGTAGAATCAAGTATGTGTTATTTCTGCAATAGTTATGAGGAAACTATAGAACACTTGTTTTGGTCATGCTGTCACTCACAGAATATGTGGAACAGGTTATTACAATATTTAAGGGGAAATGATATTGTTATTACATTTGATTATTCCATAGTTAGTTTTGGTATTACGAGAAAACGTGTACACTATAACTTGATTAATTACATTATCATATCAATGAAGAATTATATTTTTTATACGAAGCAAAAACTAGGGTCATTACGCTTTGAACACTTTTTAAACTACCTTAAAACAAAAATAACTCCTGAACGGGAAATAGCCTTAAAAAATGACAAGATGGATATTTTTGTGAACAAATATAGAGTCTTAAACAGTTAGAATCAGAGATCACGGTTGGTAATATAGTGTGTGTGTGTTTTTTTTTTATTATTTCTTTCTGAAAGTATTATTACAAAATCTATTTGATACAAAGCCATAATTGTATAGTGAGATAACTTGTATAAGGAGATTATATATATATATATAATTAATATATATATATATATATTATAACTATTGTAAATGAGAACATAGTTATGCCGTTTTATTGATGTATTTATGCAATCTCTTTGTACAAATTTATGTTTTAAATTGAATAATAAAAAAAAT
Organism: Spisula solida; assembly: GCA_947247005.1. Classification (NCBI taxonomy): domain Eukaryota; kingdom Metazoa; phylum Mollusca; class Bivalvia; order Venerida; family Mactridae; genus Spisula; species Spisula solida. Next base: position 12,495,583 of record OX365953.1, on the reverse strand, counting down.
AATACCTGTATTTTTTGGTATTGAGTACCCTCTATGACTAAAATGGATGCATCTAGTAGTAATCAGTACCAAATATGACCAGGTATGCATGAACATGGAGGTTGTGGGTACCCATTAGGACTAGAAATGGATGTACCTAATGGTTATGAGTACCTAATAAGACTAGGAGTTTATGTGCAAGGTGATCGTGAATACAAACATACTAGGAATGATTTACCCAGTGTTTATGATTGCCTAACAAGACCAGGAATGTTCTACTTAGGCACTAAGTAGTCAATAGGACGAGGAATGGGTGCTCCTAATGGTTGTCTGTACCCAACAATACCAATACTGTTTGAGAGTGCTTAATTTGACCAGAAATGGTTGTACATGAAGTATAAAACATGATCTAGAATAGTGGTTTTTCATATCAAATACATGTACGACCATAAATTAATGTATGTACATCTACTAGTATATGGTGGTTGTCAGTACCCAATAGGACCTATGATGGCTGTGTATTGTAGCTGCAAGTTACTTTATCACACTACTTATGCATGCACATGGTGGTTGTGGTCCCCATTTGGACTAGGCATGTATGTATCCAGTGGTTATGGGTAACTTATAAAGTCAGGACTGTCTGTATATCGTGGTAATGATGACCCAATCGGACAAAAAAATGACCGCACCTAGTGATTGTTAGTACTTAATCCGACAGCAATCGTCGGTACATTGTGGTTTGGAGCATCCAATAGGACCAGGAGTGCATTTACATGATAATTACAGGTACCCACTAGGACTTGAAATGTATGCACCTAGTCAATATGACTATTTAATAAGACCATGATTCATGTACATGGGGTTAGTGATTGCCCAATTTGAAAAGATATGGTGGTCACAGCTGGGGGATAGGCATGCTCACTGCTCAATAAGACCAGGAATGTCTCTACATGGTGTCAATAAGACGAGGCGTGGGTGATCCCAATAGTTGTCTGTACTCAATAAGAACAGTAATGTATGTAACTAGTGGTTGAGAGTGCTTAATTTGATTATGAATGTCTTAACATGATGATGTTCAGTATCTATCCGGAACAGGAATGTCTGTTAATAGTGGTTATGGGTATACCCAATACAACCAGGAATGTATGTACATTGTATATGCATGGTAGTCAGTACCCACAAGGACCAATAATGGCTGTGTATAGTGGCTGTGAGGACACGATCATACCACTTATGCATGTACTAGGACTACGAATGTATGCATCCAGTGGTTATGTATTCCTAATAGGGCCAGGACTGCCTGTACATGGTGGTAGTGGTGACCACATAGAACAACATATGGCCGCACATAGTAATTACATGTAGTACCCAATGTGGATTTGAGAATTCAATAGGCCCAGGAATACATGTACATGGTAGTTGGGGTACTCACTACGACTTGGAATGTATGTATGAGTATCCAATGAGAACATGACAGTCTGTACATGGGGATAGTGATAACCCAATAGGACAACAAAAGGTCGCACTAAGCAGTTGTTAGTTCCCAATCCCACAACTAATTTTGTACATGAGTAGCACATATGTTATGAGTGCATATTAAGGCCAGGCATGTCTCTACATGGCGCGCCTGAGTTGTCAATTGATGATCGGCAGTATCCAACAAGAATGTCTGAATCGAGTGGTTATGAGTATCCTATAGTATACGACCAGCAATGTATGTACATGGTGGAAATAAGTACCAAACTGCACCTATAATGGCTGTACATGGTGGTTTTGAGTACCAAATAGGATCAGGAATGTCTGTAGTGTAGGGTAGTTTTTGAGTACTAAATAGAACCAATATGTAAAGGGTCGTCGTAGGTACCAATTAAGACTAGGTATGAATGTACCTAGTGGTTTAATAATAATGTACTGAACAGGACCACAACTATAGCCCGTTTGCAGCGAAAAAAATCGTCTAAATTTTGAATGGTTAAAAATCTATTCATCAGATGTTGATAAAAATTTACGTAGAATCATAATTACATTCTACCTACTCCCATTTTAAATTTCATAAATTTTAATTACTTATTTAAACAAGTTTATTCTTTATTGTATATTGATATTACTTGCATTTGAACACTTTAACGCAGGGAGGATATCTGGTATTCCATTGATGATTAACTGTCATTTTATTAACTGTTATAATCCGTGATCAGCGAGATGAACATTGCTGTGATGAAAGCGGAATTTATGAGGCCCATATAAGTCGATTTATTTAGGTATGTCGCTTGTGTGTATACAGATTATGTATAAAACATGTAATATCATGGAAAAGCAGTGAAAACCAAACCCTTATTTACTAAGCTACTTAAGTTATGTTATACTGATACATGGACATACACATACATAATAATGTAAAATTAAGAACTTAATAAAAGCATTGTGATGTTTATGTGCGCAATGACATGTAGTCTTATGACTGAATCAGTCCTAAATAATTGAGTAATATACATCTACCCAAACCTTTAGGATAAGTCTGAAATCGACATTTTAATGAACACGTTTGAAGAATGCCTAATATTAAGCAGTCAAAATCGTTAAAGACGCTGTAACGTGCTAGACGCAAGCCATTTTTATGTTTAGACCTGAAAATATGATACACATGGACAGTACAGATGTACAGACGGGCCTCGTATATGCTAAGTTTCATTGTAAACTACAAATATGTTACATAGAACTTATGAACAAAACTTTTTTCACACATGTCCGATGTTGCTTAGATTTAATTGTATATTAGGTAGATACATTTCATTTACGTGTGCAAAATCTCATACTTGTAGGTGCAGTAAATACTGAGACATCTTCATTTTAGACGATTTTTTTCGCCGCAAACGGACTATACCTATATATTGTTAGAATGTAATTTTGAATATCCATTAGGACCCGGCATGTCTGTACCCTATGGTCGTAATTAACAACTAGGACATTATTTCCCAAAAATCACACTTTTCATTTATTTTTTTTGTAATTTTTTCCCCAAAATATCTCATCTGGCAATATATATTTGAAATCTAAAACTGCATGTTACTACAAATTTATCACATTAATATTATTAAGTTACAAAATAATTATCATAGGAATGGTATTATTGTAATCTACCGATTCCTGTTATTCACACTTTTTAGTTTATATTTTTGTATGTTTTACCTAAAAAATATCACACTTTGCATTATAACTTTAATTTTTTGCAGTCTGAAACTGCAATATAATACCTTCCTATTAGAGTATTGTTTTTTTATAATAAATAAAATAAATGACAATGTAGTCCACAGATTCCAAAAATTCGCACTTTTCATTTATAATTTTTAGTGTTTTTCCCAACAAGAGGGCCCAAGGGCCCTAGGTCGCTCACCTGTCAAAGTAGTGCATGCAAGTCCTGTGATTGGACCTAGTGACCTCACACTTGACCTAGATTTTGTTGAGATGATCATTGTGACCAAGTTTCATAAAGATTAGGCTAAAATGATGACCTCTAGTGACTACACAAGGTTTTTCTATGATTTGACCTTGTGACCTTGTTTTTGACCCCGGATGACCCAATATCGAACTTTACCTAGATTTTGTTGAGATGATCATTGTGACCAAGTTTCATAAATATTAGGCCAAAATTGTGACCTCTAATGTCTACACCAGCAAATTGTTGACGGACGGACGACTGACGACGGACGAAGAGAGATCACAAAAGCTCCAATGAAATGAGAGGAAAATGGTGTTTAATTTTGATAGGGGTGTAATGATTTGAACAATTTTGAGGTCCTGATGATGACCATTGCAACCTGCATGCCAAGTTTAAGGATGCTTGGCTGTTCTTCAGGTATTGGTCAGAACCAATAGACAGACAGTTCAAACTCTATCATAGCAGAATGATTGTGTACTATCATGGCAGAATGATTGTGTAGTGTACAAGTTGACAGCAGACATAGGGTGATCACAACAGTTCAACATGAGCACTATTCACTATTTCAGTATCAAGCAAGGCACACATAGCATAAAACAACAACAATTTGCAAGATTATAACAAACAGATCAGATACATCCATGGAGATTCTCACATTATATAAACACAAGTTTTAACTTCAACACAAACATATCTGGACATTCCTAACTTTCTGTCACATAGCTAGTGTTAACTAACAGACTCAAGTCAATATAGAGACTGACTTATAGAGGAAAAGATTTAGAAAATCACTAATAAATCTAGAACTGTTTTTTATATCTAGAACTTAATTAATGGAAAATAATAATATATAATTCATATTTTCGTGAGTTCCTGCCAAAAGAAATGTATACATAGATGCTTAGATCACTTGTTGACACAGAATTACTGAGAATAGAACAATGGGACAAAAAGTTGGGCATCTCAAGTCATATCATAAAACACTGATATCTGTAAAGGTGGACTCATTCAAGTAGAGATACAAGAGATCGCTCACCTGAGAACCATGTCTACCTATGTAAACATGTACAAGCACTGCCCCTGGCAGCCATTATTTCTTAACAAATCAGACCAGGGGTTTAAGAGAAGATTTTCAAAACTTCACTATATAGGAACAAGTTACCAGTTTTGGTAAAGGACAACATGATGATGTTACATGCAAAATATCAAAGCCTTAGGCCAAGTAGTTTCAGAGGAAAGATTTTTATAGTTTCCTCTTTTAAAATCTATTTCTAGCTCCTGTGACCTAATTATACTACTCAAAACTTGATAAAGGTCAACAAATTTTCCTTGTGAATAATTTGCGAAGAAATAAAATATGAATTTTCAGAAACATTATCTTATGTCTGCAATATTGTAAACCAGTAAAGAATGCTTCAAAATTTGATGTTGTAGTGCCGATAAGCCCAGCCTCACTAAAAGGTTTCTGCTGTATTCAAGCCTCTGTGATAACAGAGCACTTCCATTTATGGCATTTTGGGTCTTAAACAAACTTCCATGTTATTCTTGCCACTTTGGTTCCTTGGACATTATGTCAATGTATACCAAATGCATTTTTTGAAATTTAGAAGCAGATTAGTTAAGTCAATTATGTTAAGTTAACGTAACACGAACATGAATATCTATTTCTGGAAATATATAATTTTGAGTAGTATATTTAATGAACCAGAACCATTTGCACAATTTTGAAAGAGGACCACCCAAGAAACATTGCTGTGAAGTTTGGTTGAAATTGGCTAAGTAGTTTAGGAGAAGAAGTTGTTTGAATGAATTGTAGATGACGGACAACGGGCGATCACAGCTCATCATGAGCACAAAGTGCTCAGCCCAGGTGAGCTACAAATACATTTAACTTGATACTTGTAATTTCTTGAAGCCATAATAAATCAATTCTTAGATTACCATTTCCCCAGTCCCTTACAGCACCAGTTGTTCATGATTACAAAGGCATTGTAAAGCATCTTAAATGGCTAATATCAGAGCAAGCATCAAGTCATTTATTGTGAAACAATGTTCGTTAAATTAGACACCAAGAAGTTTAATGGAAAATATAAGAAAAGTTTTTTTTTTTTGATAAACAATCACTTCCATTGAAGAATATGCTTCAGATATTATAACATAGAATTTTCCATACGGATAAAGTAGATTTGACAACAAGCCATTCTTATTACTGCAAATTAGCTTTCATGTGACAAAACATTTATAAGACTTTACAGCCACATTCACGAAAAATTCATGAAATATACATATAATGCATGTTGTTTTATAAAATACCAAAGGATCAGTTGATAAAAATGTACATGTAGCAATTCATTTACAAAACCTGTCCTCCCACTTTAGGGCAAATGATAATCTAGCAATTGCTTTATATTGATCTTAAGGAATTGAATTTTTATCCTAAAGCAAGACAAATTTAGCATAATTTTTATTATACGAGGGGTGTTCCATATGTATTGTCACTGTCCTTTGCATTTTTCTATGGCAATATTTAGAAGGATTCTACGATGACTGTCTAAAAGGTGCATGTTTCTATTCTATATCTGGAAAATTACATAGCCTTTCGTCAACAATTAAGTAATTTATTGAACTTAGAAGAGGGTATGCTCGAGTACACTGGCCTTATGTTAATTTTAAGCTAAATTTGTGTCATCTTTGCAGTAGTTGTTTAGAAAAGTAAATGTCAGTATTCTTTAAACTGCAACATAAGATACGATAACTGGACCCTTATACTTCCATTAGAACTTTAAATCAAAATGAAATTATTTGTTGTCTACGAGTAAGACGGTCAAAACAAGGGAGATCACTCTAATTTATACCAAATGATGCTTGTTGTTTCACGCACCGATAACTTCATATCAATTGTACTTTGATCGCAAATTCTTTCCAAAAATCAATGTTGATGGTCAATGGCTTACATACCTGTACATTCCAATCAATTAAACTAATTGAAAATTTTCATTGAAAAGTAGCATGCTTTTTTGACTAATTTTGACACTTATTTTCGCGACTTTGAAATGCTCTTATTTTGTTAAAAATGGCAATCAAGTACAGCAAATCATGTTTTTATCGAAGGAATTTACAATGTTTACAGTATGATAGTTGTGGAATAAGAATATTTCCCGAAAGGAAGTTTTAATCGACAGTTATTCGAACAAAGTCGCGGTGTCTATTACTAGTCCTTTGAAAAGACAACAGAAACAACATTCCGGTAATTAAATTTTATTGATTTTTTCACGAAATATCGCGGAAATCTTGATTGTTCTAGAAATGTATAAAGATTTAAAGATATCAACAAATTTTTTTGATTTGTGACCCAAGTGACAATACATATGGAACACCCCTCGTATAGTTTTCATCAGGGGTGTCAACAGAGCTAAATTAAAAATCCTGAAAATCATATGCGGCTGACCATTTTTGACAAACTAGAGGCCGTCAACCATATATAACTCAGTTTTTCAAACTTATTATTGAAGAAAATCCTTCAGAGCAGATATAATTGACCATAAATTTGCCATTTCTTGAGACATTTTCATCAAATAACTTTTATTTTAGTCAGAAAGCATAGCTCTTCAAGGATAGACAAATCCAGAATTCCGGATAAATCCGATAAATTGACACCCCTGTTTCATGTTTGCCCTATGAAAAAATCTACGAAAACATCAAACCTACAAAATTTATATCATAGATTACAGTTTTATCAAACTACCATGAACCAGCTATCATAAAAATGTTTGTATTGTTTACAACAATCAATGTACAATCTGTAATGAGTATTAATGAACAAATAAACACAATTAAACATGTGAAAATAAATGCAAATACAACAAAAAATAAATGCTTCACACTTTTGAAAACAAAAATAAAATAAAACTAACTTTGTAACATAAGCATAGAAAGTGAAAACAAATGTTAATATTGATGAAAATATATGAACAAATCAAAATTCAAACAATATGAGCTCTATATTACTGAAATCAATGAAAAACATAAAGAATAGAGTAAGCAAAAGTTGCAGAATGTTATGTGGGGATGTCTGGTGTTTTTTCCTTTGATTTCGTGATAACACTGTTGTCATCCACTTGGTTAACTTCAGCTACAACATCGATACGACTCGCAGGTTTTGGAATTTCAGTCTGTATCAAATCAGTGATGCCATGTTTTCTCAGGAGTCCACGTAACGACTCGATCTCACTTTCCTGTGCGCCACAATATTCTCTGTATTTCATAAGTTCCTGCTCACAAGCATCTCGAAGTCTTCGTTCACGTTGAACTCGTTTTTCAGCCTGAATTTTCACTGACAAAACTATGCCTGAAAATAATTGGTTACTCTTAAAAGATTTAAAGCCTACCTTATAACTAAAGACTTCATACCTATTTGAAAATGTCTACCTTCAGGGGTCTTCCCCATGGTGTCATGAGACCCCTAAAATTTTCAACAAGCCACATTTTGAGTTATAATAAAAATTACAAAGGGGAATAACTCCAAAAATATGCAATGAAGAGTTATGCTTTTTGAGCACTGCTCTTCCCCTCAATGAGATCTACGCACACGCAAAGTTTCAAATTAATAGGTGCAATAGTTTTAGAGTTATCATCTGGACAAAATATGTCGGACAGACAGACAGACAGAGCAGGGACTATTATGCTCCCCCAAAATTTTTGGGTCGCTCACCTGTCGTAGTAGTGCATGCACACCCCTATGGTGACCTAAGTAATCATTTACATTTACTAAGTTAGATTCAAGAAAATTCAGCAACTATTGCAAGTTTTCTTATGACTTGACCAAGTGACCTAGTTTTTGACCCCTCATGGCCGAATATCACACTTGACCTAGACTTTGTTGAGATGACCATTGTTATCAAGTTTCTTAAAGATTAAGTTAAAATTGTGACCTCTCAGAGATTACACAAGGTTTTTCTATGATTTGACCTTGTGACCTGTTTTTGACCCGAGATGACCCAATATCGAACTTGACCTAGATTTTGTTGAGATGATCATTGTGACCAAGTTTCATAAAGATAAGGTCAAAATTGTGACCTCTATTGACTACACAAGGCTTTTCTATGATTTGACTTAGTGACCTAGTTTTTGACCCCAGATGACCCAATATCGAACTTGGCCTAGATTTTGTCGAGATAGTCATTGTGACCAAGTTTCATAAATATTAGGCTAAAATTGTGACCTCTAGTGTCTACACAAGCCAATTGTTGACGGACGGACGAAGAGTGATCACAAAAGCTCACTCTGTCACTTTGTGACAGGTGAGCTAAAAAGAGCATAAAAATTAGTTAACAGTTATCAATTTTAGTACCCTTCAGATTCAGCAGCCAATGAAACCCCTAAGTATGCCGATTCATTAATACTTAGCTTTGTTAGCGTAACTACCAGTCTAACTTGTTCAGGTACACTCCTGAGGACAGACTACAATAATCATGACAGTTTGCCCAATGCCTCTGTGGTATGTATAACACGTAACAAGAGGACCCTAAATCACTCACATGTCTTTTCACCCCAGATGACCCAATGTCTGAACTTAACTTATATTTTATACAGATGGCCAATGTGACCATGATTCGTATAGATAAAGTCATATTTTGGGATCTTGAATGTGTCTGAAAGCTTTTCACGAACTTGGCCTAGAGACCTAGTTTTTTACCCCATGAGACCCAATTTCAAAAGGGACCTACATGTAGTAGATTTTATACAGATGGTCATTGTGACCAAGTTTTATAAAGATTAAGCTAAAATTGTCACCACTATAGTAGGTCAACAATGTTTTCCTTTGATTTGACCCGGGTGACCCAATAAGTGAAGCAGATTTCCTACATATATGGTCATTGTCACTGAATTTCATAAAGATTAAGCTGTGTTTTTGGAAGATTTTCCTTTGATTTGACCAAGACTAATTGACCTAGTTCTTTACTATGTGACAGGTGAGCTAAAAACATAACAATGAATTGATTATAAATATCTACCATTCAAAATTCTGGTGACACGCCATAATCGCAGGATAATGAGTAAGCCTATACCGCTCTCAGCTCCTTCTTTGTTCCGGAATATCACATCCAACACAAAGGAAACTATAACCACAATCGCATCAAAAACCTCTAACTTGTGCTTGAAAAACTCCAAACGGAAAACAATCAGTCTTGTTATAGTCTCAATCAGAAAGAGACCTAAGATTGCAATACTGGCATAGTGCAGCACATGTGGAGTGATCGAATGAGTAGCTGAGTCAGGAAACACCTTCAAGTCTAATAGAAGTTCTGTAACAACAAGCAAACAGTCAATAACCACCAATATTACAATAAGAATCTGAAACTTGTTTGAGTGGAAAATATGTTTCATGCGTTCATTTAAGTTTCTGAATTCCAACTTTGTTTCTTCTGAGTCTGTGGTAATAGAGCTTGCAGAATCATCCTTTTCAATGGCTTTCTCTAAATCATCATGTAACTTGTGGAAGCCTTCCATCTGAATCTACAAATAAAGACAGCAAGTATAATATGCAACACATTAATGTGACTTAAGTATGTTTGGTAAACACAGTTCAACATTTACTGTGACCTTCATTATCAATATCATTGAAGGGTGCCCACAGACTTTCCCCTTTTGACTTTAATATCACACCTGGACTTATTCTCCCCAGTATACATAATAGGGTTTTTAGGATGGGGTGCACGGCAGAGTGACAGACATATGAACCAGAGCTATCCCTATAGTGATGAATCATACACCCTCAGCACTGCCTTGGCTCTATCACCTTTGACCTTTAAGTGTGACCTTGACTTTTGAGCTAGGGACCTGGGTCTTGCACATGACACATCGTCTTGATGTTTTTGTGAACATTTGTTCCAAGCAATTTTAAAATCTAGTAAAAACGACTGTTACAGAGGGGAGACGATTTTGCTAACAGACCGACAGACCAACCAACCAACATGGTGACTTCAGTATACTGTATATCCCCTTCAAATTTTGTTTGCAGGGTCTAAAAAATTGCACCCAGAGTGAACTTACAGTGTGACAATGTGAGCCTTAGTCAAGTAACCGTACAATGTAACCATGCTAGGATAGTATTATCATTATATATTCAAAAGAATGCTTCATATCAGCAGCATAACCCTTTGCTGTGTAGAAGTTGGGGCTTCTAAGTCGAAAAAGGGAGATAATTTGGACAAAATGCAGGACAGTTATCTACTCATGTGTAGGTCCTCTTGGTCATGAAGGTGAACAAATAAGCATTTGTAAGTCAAAAAGGGGGCATAATTTCAACAAAATGCTTGATAGAGTTACAGGGGTAGGATCATGATGGTGAACAAGTATGCTAAGCAATACATCAATACACTTTGAAGTTATTACAGGTTAAAAAAGTGTACCTAAACCCTAACATTTGCATTTCCAAGTCCAAAACGGGACATAATTTCAACAAAATATAGTTACCTACCCCTGTGCAGAGTTTGTGTCATGATGGAGAACAAGTATGCAAAGTATCAAAACAATATATCAATGCACTTTGAAGATATTAGAGGTTACAAAACATGTACCTAAACTTTAACATTTTCATTTCCAAGTCCAAAAGGGGGCATAAGTTCAACAAAATGCTTGATAGAGTTACCCACCCCTGTGTAGAGGTTGGGGGTCATGATGGTGAACAAGTATGCAAAGCAACATGTGAGTGTACTTTGAAAATATTAGAGGTGAAAAAACTTGTACCTAAACTTTTACATTGGCACTAAGTTGAAAAAGGGGGCATTATTTCACCAAAATGCTTGATAGAGTTACCTACCCCTGAGTATGGGTTGGGGTCATGATGGTGAACACGTATGCAAAGTATCAAAACAATATATCAATGTACTTTGAAGACATTAGAGGTTAAAAAACCTGTACTTAAACTTTAACATAAAATTATATATAAATTAGAGCGGAATTAAACCAAGCACGGATATATTATACCTCCGTCTTATAGTTTTGTGTCTTCTCCTGAAATCTGTGCTTGGTTTAAATCAGCACTAAGATATGCGCTATATTGAATTTTTAATAAAATAACCCCAAATAATAATCACACAAATGGACAGTATCAATTGAGTCAGTCATTTTGAACAACTCATCATAGTTGTCACCTGGACAATGAGGAACACTACGGGTAGTACATATTGGTGTTAATTGTTTTGCATACCATTTTTATTACGCCTATTATTTATCACCACAGTTTATTACACTCAAACTGAAAACAGATTTTGATTAGTACAAGGTACTACTCCAAATTTATTTAATTTAAACACACAAAAAAAACGAAATTTTACTCCATGGCGCCCCAAATACAGACAAGTTTTTATGGAGGCATGTGATTCGGTCAACAGGATTCAGAGAATTGACCTAGACATACAAAACTTGTATGCGCAAGTGTTCATGCGCCGATAAAACTGTTAAGACACACAGACATATACCAGGCAACTGGATATACACAATTAAGTCATTGAGGCAGTCCTTAAAAATTGTTTGTTTGCAGTAATGCGACCCAAGATTTTTAAGGTGGGTAAACATTTTTTTAAGGACGGGCCAAAGGCAATTTGCCACATGATTATTTGGCTATGTAGATTTTATCTATATGATACCGGCGTTGAGTAGTCGCCTATGTCGTACAGTTGTATGATGAGTCTTCCAGCATCATGTCATTCAGACTATTTTGGGTAATTTTACTTAAATAACAAGGTATTGCCAACATGTATATATATGAGGCTAGTCAAACCAATTCAACACATACAGTATACAGCAGTGGCAGCTCAGGTCAGAAAGTAAAAACACTGCCACAACGAGACAGAACGCTTGTCTATTCACCATATTTTCATTACAGGTTAAAACCGTGTGATTACGGAATTAATTGAACGACAATGTGTGAGAAATTCCGAATATACTTCAGGGGGTCGCATATAGAGAATAGCCACTGCCTTCTTGGAAACAGGCTACCCCCTTTATCTCGTTATTCTCGATATCGACATTACAGGATAAAACCTGTTTTCCGGAATCTAAAATTTCAGTCGGGGGGATTCCAGACAATAGGCCGTACAACGGGAGTGTATATAATTATTCTTTTTTCAACATTAAAACACTTATAAAACAATTATTGTATATTTTGAGTAAACATCTTTGTTTTTAAATTTTAGCATAAATTATCCAAAAAAATATATATTTATCTTTATATTTGAAATATTGCATTTTATTCTACACTGTCGCTTCCGTAGCTCGATACCAATGGCGAGAAAATATACACATTTTTCAAGTTAAACATATTATTTAGGCAAAAATATGGTCAGCGAGGTCTTAGAATAATGTTGTCATTGTGTTCTAGTAAGATTTATAGGAACCGTGGGGTTGGGCATGACACTTTGTCTCCAGAAGGTTAACATTCATACCAAATATAAGCAAGATTTGTAAATACTAATTTAATGCATGACAAAGTTATGGTCTGGACAAGCTTCAATTTGACCTTTGACCTCCACCTGTGACCTTGACTTTTGAAATAGGAACCTGGGGTTGGGCATGACACTCCTCCAGATGGAGGTGAACATTCATGCCAAATATAAGCAAGATTGGTCAAAGCATAACAAATACTTAAGCACACAGACAATCCAAAGCCACACAGAAATGACGGCAGCGCCTAGCCATCCACCCAAGAGTCACACATAGAACGAACCATCCACATCCCCAAAAATGGATATTTCAAGCAAGCCTATATACTCACTCCGCAATGAATGACACACTGTGGACTTCGAATTCTGTGCATAATTAGCCATAAAGGGAGGTAATTATAAATGATAACTACACTGAAGTGAAGTACGGGAGACTTTTTACAGCCGCCACGCGGCACTTGACACCTGCTGTAGTGATAAGTAAATACTGTAGCACAAAATTCCTACGCGATGTAAAATGACTAATGGTTTTTGAGGGTTGATAAAAAATGTCGCTGTTACAGTACCAGGTTAAGCAGACGAAATTTACACTGTTTGGTTTCATAACGTTCATATTACAGTTTAGCAACAAACTCCTGTCATAATGTATTTATTTTTAACTTTTTACAATATTTTGCATTGATAAATAGTTTTGATCGACATTTCATCTCTTAAATTTACCTCAGATATTCGGCTAAATATTTTGCGTCTATCGTTAGAACGACCCTTTTCTAAGCAGTGTTGATTACACATTTTTACTCTTCATGAATCGTTCGCGCTATTCGTACCCGAGTTATGAAATTTTTACTTAGTGTAGTTTTAAGTTGTATTTTTTGCGACAATTTATCCCCTATCCAATTACTTATATTTTTTTTGTTTACTGTCGTCAAACATTATTTATGCAGATGCATGATATAACTATTTACTGTTATTCTTAGTCTTTTTAATACTTTTTCTCAGCTAAAACTAGGTATTTCAACCACAAAGTTTAATCAAATTTAATTGACATGCGCGTTTCAGCCCACCTTTATAGTTGAAACTAGTTCATTGAGTTTTTCATGGACGGATTGCCTAAATAGGTTTGTTAGATGAAATTAAATGAGTCAGCTCTCCGCGATATTTTTGAATTTTTTTCACAATATTCACACTTGTTAATCCAATACCATTTAAGGTAATTTTTAATAGATTACTAAGTAGCAGTACTTCAGTACTTTGATTTGTTTAAATTTTGCTTAGACAAGGCTACCAAGAAATGTTTTATTAATGTTTCTAGCTCTAATTCTCCATTGGTATTTATTCTAAGACCTAAATATTACAGAACAGCTTATTACATTAATTTATCTAATTAAATGAAGTGGTTTTTGATTAGGCGGTCGCATGCTTGAAGGGTCTATAATAGGTGGTTCACGCGCTAAGTGATCTGAATTAGGCGATTAGCGCGATAAGCGACTTGAATTAGGCGGTTCTCGCGCTAAGTGCAAAATATTGAATTTGTCATCATCGGCTCTTTAATTCAATGTTTGCTAGAATCTCAGGCTTTTGCATGATTTTATTACGGCAGGCCTGTAGTTGTTCTATAGATACACCCTATGCAGGTGCACCACTGACGTACATTTGAAATATCTCGCACATTGCCGCTCAATTAATTACGTAATCCCGGAAAACGGGTTTTAACCAGTAATGTCGATATGGTGAATTTCGATATTGAGTATTTTGAGGCTACAAATGTATTCAACGAAGTCTAAGCACGGATTTCAGGAGAAGACACGAAAATATGAGACTACTCACATCCAAAATTAATTAACCGCAATTAATATAAAATAACAAATTGCCATATTGTGGTTAGTAGGTATATTATCAGTGTATATAAGTGTTTTCAGACAAGAGACCAGAAAATAAAGGGCAACATACAACTGAAGTCAATTTACGCCCCTTCTAATTGAGAACTAACTTTCAATGAATGCAAAGTTGAAACGATGATAAGTCGAGAATGGAACAAAAATAAGTCGTCGCACGTAAATAGTACACATATATACCTTCATAATGAAGATGCACCACACGTGTAACAAGAAATTATACCAGAAAACTGATCAAAATATCATCAAGCGTGTATTGCGAAGTTTCGCAGTACGACCATTGTTATTATTAATCGAGGCACTTTGCGCAATCAGCAGAAAAGAACAAAGTAATCCGAATGAGTTGTTTATATTTTCTTATTAAACCAAACGTGCATAAAGGAAAGAAAGGATTTTGAAGATTTTTTACTTCTTCATGACTCCTTCAAAGCTCGGAAGACTATGTGTAGGCACTTTTTTATAAACAGTTTGGAATGTTAGTGTTTAATACATACACATAATGGTTTATGAATTACATGTGCAAATTAGAAGATTGATTTTGTAATCATTCAGGGCCGTATCCAGGAATTGTTTCCTGGGGGGGCCAAGAGGGGTGGGTGCGGGAGGGGATACCCCTCCCGGTCGATTTTTTTTAAAATCTTGTTATTGTAACGGTGCATTTTCCTGCACTTTTAGCTTTAAAAATCAGACTTAAAAATAACTAACGTAGTGCTACCAATTAGTGTTCCCTCTCCAAGCGAAGATTTTTTTCGGTTTTTGCTTAAAAATGATGCAATTTCCTGCACTTTTAGTTTGAAATCAGACATTAAAATAATTAAAGCAGTGCTACTAAAGAGATATACTTATTTTTAAAAAACTTAATAATCTGATCATTCATGTTTTACCATTTTAACAATAAGTATTAAGAAATCCAAATTTATACGAACATGATTTTTTTAATGTAATGTGATTTTCTGCACTATATAATTATATAAATTATGAACTTTTATATTCGGATATAAAATTGGACTACTATATTTGATTTATGAATCAAATTTCAATGAAATGGATGCATGTTAAAAAATATTTCAAGAATGTGACCATTACTTTCCACTCAAACATTAATACTATTTATAGGAATCCTAATTAATCACCCCATCAAACAATTAAATAATATACCTATTTTCTCACTGTAATGATTACATGTAAGTTAGTAACTTACATTTTAACTATCAATTCTTCAAGTCAAACTTTAATCTTTAATCATCATGCCCTAATTTAATGGGATTAAATGGTGATAACCATTGACATCATTATGTAATATCTGACTGACCTTTAATCAACCTAAACACACTTAATATCTTATCAGTTTCAAAAATCACACCTTCACCATCAGTTGGTCCTGTTGAGTGCTCGATTAGTCATGCCTGGGGGCTATACAATATATACACAGGATGTCATCTAGAATGTCAAATATACAGGTCACTACCAGTATGATAGATGCCGAAAGATTTAGTCAGTCCCAAGAAATAGATCAGTGGTGTATTAAATCAATAGTTGTAGGGGCCGAAAAAGTCGATATACGATAAAAACGTAGCTAGCCAGCCAGCTGGGGGGGGGGGGGCAAGGCCCCCTGGCCCCCTACCTGAATACGTGCCTGAATTCATACATTAACTGTACTGTACTACTTTGTACAATGGTTGCAGTTCAGTATCCAAGATAGACACAGCGACAATGGTGTTAAATCAAAGCACTGAGAGTGCTACTGGGAGCGATCTGGTTGCTGCTACTAAAGCTTAAACCGACTTTACACGTTTAATGTTCGTTTTCCGAAGTTACTGCCGATCTTGTCTTGAAGTCAAAATAGGCATATAAAGGGTGTAAAGAAAGTTCGTTCCGGTCAGAACGTATGGCGTATGTTTATTTTTACCAAGCGAAATATTACGAAATTTGGAATGAAGGTACAGTACTGTTTAAACTAAACTTGACTCGAAGTGCACTTCAGTCTGATAGGTAGGCTTTAGGGCATTATGTTTATTTTGAACAATGGTGTAAAGAAGGTTTTAAATAAGATTATTTATTACTATATTGAATTAATTTTGTGCATTGCTAAATTTCAGTTTTAATTCAAGATGATAGTTTGACTACATGTACTTACGTATTATTTAATGCATGCATGCTGCAAGTACTAAACGAAGAAAATGTATAAAAAAATTATATAAATAATATGATGAATATTACACTTTAATCATATTATGATAAATAGAAGTTGAAGTTATTCAGTTCCACCAAATACTACTTTTACTTTATATAATAATTATCAATTTAATAATGGTTGTATTCCTTTATTTTATTGCAATTAGTTAAAATGTTTACTAACATTGTTAGTTTCAAATCATTGCCTTTACTTTATTACACTCTGACTGAAGTACATGTTCTTCATGATAGGTGCTTATTGAGGAGATTGTTTTCATCGGATTGGCTTTTAAATAGATATTTGTATTGAACTCATATATTCTTAAAATGTAAGTTTTAATGAGTACATTTTATAAAGGTCATCTCCACACTATGTATGTGAAATGAATATGACTCCCTGTATATCATATGAATTTGTGATTAATTATATGCAGTTCATTTACATCATAGTGAAATACACTTGCATGTTCGAAATAAAAAGCAAAATAGATGTAATTATGTTGCTTTAGGGGAGATCATGATTGATCAAGCCTGAGGCAAGATACTGTATTGTCCATATCATATAATCCAATTATAGCTGACACTTAATTATTGGTAAAATTTCAATTAACAGAAAAAGCCCCAAGGCATGACATTTAGGGTCCTTATCATTTAATCCCATCATACTGTATATCTGGAATAAACAACACTATTGTTGACAAATTAACAATTATACAAATCTTACAGTACAAGAAAGAAGTAGAGATCTGAACAAGTTTAAAACAAAATGTGCTGGACTGAACTTATTTTTTTAGTATTGCCATTTACCCCAGAATTTAACAGTTGTAAGTTAGGCATTATATTAAGTAAAATTAATTACCGGTATATTGTAATTATTTCCGACATAACATTTTATTTTCCCCACGGATATCAAAGCAAATATCACATTCAAACTAAAAAGTGCTATTATATTTTATTTGTCTTAAAAAATAGCAATAGTTATTAAATTTTGATAAAGGCATCATGTACATGTTCAAGTACATTGATATTCGCGAACTTATCTTAGGTTGATTGTCAAACATGGCGACAGGGATGCATGGGGAATTAGTCATAAAGACTTTCCCAATGTACAGGAATTTGATAACCCTGTCGTCACATGTAGCGGCAACTAGACTTGGTTCATATTTTAAGGTCACCGGGGACGAGAATTACACAGAGGCCTATTTTCCAGGTTTTCATTGTAATGAAAATCTATCGTAGGGATATTTGATATCAAGGAATTAGACAGGACTAACTGCACATGAGATGACTTGTGCATAATTCTTGATTTAATTAATTAAGTTACTCTCAAGTTCTCAACACCTCATTTCTGATGTAATTAATCATTTCTGCAATTTCCTAAAAAGGTATTTTAGGTCTTTGGTTTCTGGCATCAAACCCGTGACCTCCCGCACATGCCTCTAAGGCTAATGAGACTATTTTTACAGTGATATTATTTCTGTCTCAAGTTAATCAATTACACATTCTTAAAAACAATAGTTTTCATAACACGGACGCATTAAAAAAATCATTTATTTTAAAGCATGTATACTAGTAGTCATATACTAGTAATAAAATTTGGTTATCATTTTCTTCAATTTCATGAAATGTATTTTCTTCTATAGTAAGATCGATGTGGGATCTGCATACTTTGTTTATTTCTAGAAGAATAGTACAATCAGGGACCCTACAATATACAGTATGATAAGAATCTTGGATGACATCCTTTGATGGTGAAATATTTCCCCCATGCTGGGCTGATCTCTAAAACCATCTCAGTTCAGAAAACACAATTACAGTTTCACACTGCCTGTTTATATTATGCAATGTGTTGTTTCTGTCACCAGTGTCCCTATCTAGTATTCAATAAAATGTTGGTATCAACTTCATGAAAACCTAAAATATAAGAACTTATTATTAAAGTCTATTAAAATATTGATAACCTTTAAAACATATTTTCACGGATATACAATTTTATTTCAGTTTGACTTAGTTTACTTTTTAAGACAATATGTACTTTAAAATTATAATTGCCATAATTTAATTTCATAGTCATAAATTGTGATATTTTAATATACTCACACACTCACTCATCAATACACAAGTCCTATAAAAATCTATACCATTAGTTAATCATAATAGCACCTATAGTATGCATTATTTATAATAACTGTTTACTGTAAATAAGTATTTTTAATTAATACAACAAGTTTAAGAAGTTTTTATAGGCAGTAAGAAAAGCAATTTTACTTTAATCAAAAACTTTAAACTTATATATTCAAGTGTAATTTATATTTATATGATTAAATGTTATATTATAACAAACTTGTTATAAAACCATATAGTAGAGCAGCAAAAGCCTGAAAAGTGGCTTATTTAAGGAGTAACATTGCAATAAAAAGACACAAGCTGAGTCATATACCAAAATGTTCGGAATACTTTGAAGTTTATCAAACAGTGAACCAAAGTTGCCGACCTTGGGAGGAAAGTTGGAATAATTAAAGGTCAAGGTCATACTGATAAGCAAAATATGATGTAGACCATAGTGTATTTGGTCTAAAATAACATTATAAAAATACTTGTCATTGCATAATGTTTGTTATTATATTATACCTTATTACTCAAGCTATTAATTGATGTCCATATTTTGGGTCCCAAATGTTAAGGTCAAGGTCGTTTCAAGGTCAAAGTATAAAAAATATCCAAAATTTACTGTTTATGTAACTTACACCTTTCCTGGCTTAACGAACAACGTATAAATATGTATTTAGGGCACTTTTTCATAATCTTCTATTCATTAACTTTGAATCCATACCAAATAAGTGTATATTTCATGCCTATAATAATCTGCAATTGTTGTCGACCACAGTTCAGTCAGTACATATTGTTTCGAACAAACCTATATTCCAAGCGGTATTTGTCATAATTGCATAATATTTGCAGATTTATATAGATGAATATAACTAGTGTTTTGTAATATATATAAAGAACAGCTATTTTCAATACGATGTAAGCTTATTACCTTCTTATATATGAAAAAAGTGTGGAAAAATGCATACCGTGTTAATTTACCCCACCCACCATGTTATATACAGCATTTCTAAAATCAGTTGGTATTCATGTTCAGTGACAACAACTCAAAGGAGGTGGTAACACAAGTTGAACAAGCAATTATATATCCAAATATGGTTGTCTATGTCTGTAGTATATAAAATAGCTGGCTTAAACTGTCTATGCTAGGTACATACAAATAAATCTAAGATGGCGTCCAAGATGGCCACCATTCTTTGCCCATATATTCTAAAATGTATATATGTGTGTTCGAATATGGCAGATTCTTACACATTTGTGATGTTAAATGGTTACATGCAAATTACTTATTTGATAGTTCACACACTATTGATATACTACTCTGACCACTTTGAGGTCAGGTTCAAGGTCATTTCAAGGTCAAAGTATGAAAGTACTACAATAGTACAAAATTGTTTTTATGCCCCCTATCGATAGATGGGGAGGCCCCTATCGATAGATGGGGAGGCATATAGTGATTCACCTGTCCGTCCGTCCGTTCGTCCGTCCGTCCGTTCGTCCGTACGAATGCACCGGTAGTTGTGGGGTATGGAACAATAGGCTATTTTTAGAGTCCATTCATTCCGTCACTTGTGGGGTGCAAAATGCTACTTGTGGGTTGCAACCAAACAAAGGAAGAACAAAAAAAAACTACAAATACCGTCTCATGAATACGTCCGTCCTAGTTAACCCAAATTGACAGTTTCTTCTAGCATCATTATGGCTCGCTACAAAGCTTCCATACTTGGGCGGATCTGCGCTTGTTTAGTTGGGCATTGTGCTTTGTGTGTTTTTAATGTTTTCTGTGCTCGGCTGGTTAAGTTGAGTGCTGCCTTCCCTGCCTGATTTAATATTTTTACTTTATTCTATCATCATACATGTACAATCAAATTCGTAAGTGCTTAATATACTCCTTTTGCATGGATGTTGTATATGAACACTCTCCACACGCCTGTATCACCTCACCTCATTTTGACCTTCACCTTGACCTAATTTTGGACTTAGACTTATTGAAGGGCTAAATTCTTGGTTAACCCAAATTGACCGTTTCTTCTAGCATCATTATGGCTTGCTACAAAGCTTTCATACTTGCATGGATGTTGTATATGTACACTCTCTACACGCCTGTATCACCTGACCCCTTTAACTTGACTTAATTTTGGACTTAGCCTTATTGAAGGGTCAAATTCCTGGTTAACCCAAATTGACCGTTTCTTCTGGGATTATTATGGCTTGCTACAAAGCTTCCATACTTGCATTGATGTTGTATATGAACACTCTTGGCATGCTTGTTAACTATCATAAGCCCCTTACATTTTCAAAGCCATGTAACACTATCCAACATTATTACAGAATTATGGCCCCTGATTGACTTAGCTTTTTATGGGCAAGGCTTCCATGGGGGCATAAGCGTTTATTGAACGCAGTCTTGTTTGCTCTCTACATGTCTGACAAGCCAGGAATTTCTTCATCGAGCCGTGTTATGTACTCCATACAGCTAGGAATGGCTTTGTCATGTAGTACTAATATTATGTTATCCAACGAGTCAGCATGTGCCTTGCAGTGTTAGGTACTTGATAGAGCCAATCCATGAATTGCTGTATTTAGCAGTGTTAGGTAATCCAATAGAGCCAAAATTGCTTGCTATGCAGTATGAGGTAACCACGATATTCAGGAATTGGTGTATCATGAAGTGTCATGCAGGAGCCCCGAAGAGCCAGGAATCATCATGTCTAGCAGAGTTAGGTATTCCATAGTTCTAGGAATTGCTGCACCATGCAATGCAGTATTTAGTACTACACAGAACCAGGAATGGCTGTATGAAAGGATGTACCAGACATAGCTTGTTAATAAATGAAGCCACGAATGCCTATTTCATACAGTTTTAGTAGCTCATACTGCAATAAAAAGCAGTATAAGGTAATGTTTGGTACCACATGGAACCATTTAAGGATGTTTCAGGCAGGGTGAGATATCAAATGGAACAATGTAAAGCTGTTCCTAGCAGTTGTACAAGGATAGGTTGGTACCCCATGGAGACATCAAATGCTGTGTTAAACAGTTGTTGGTACCCCATGGTGCTAAAAAATGCTATGTTAGACAGTTGTTGGTACCCAATGGAGCTATGAAATGCTGTGTTAGACAGTTATTGGTACCCCATGGAGATATGAAATGCTGTGTTAGACCGTTGTGGGTACCCCATGGAGCTATGAAATGCTGTGTTAGACCGTTGTGGGTACCCCATGGAGATATGAAATGCTGTGTTAGACTGTTGTTGGTACCCCATGACACTATAAAATGCTATGTAACACAGTTGTGGGTACCCCATGGTACTATGCAATGCTGTGTTAGACAGCTGTTGGTGTCCCATAGAGCCATTAAATGCTGTGATAGACAGTTGTTGGTACCCCATAGAGCCACGAAATGCTGTAATAGACAGTTGTTGGTGTCCCATAGAGCCATGAAATGCTGTGATAGACAGTTGTTGGTGTCCCATACAGCGTTGAAATGCTGTCATATACAGTTGTTGGTTTCCCATATAACCACGAAATGCTGTGATAGACAGTTGTTGGTGTCCCATAGAGCCATGAAATGCTGTGATAGACAGTTGTTGGTACCCCATAGAGCCACGAAATGCTGTGATAGACAGTTGTTGGTGTAACATAGAGCCACGAAATGCTGTGATAGACAGTTGTTGTCCCATATAGCCTAGAAATGCTGTGCAAGACAGTTGATGGTACCCCGTGTTGTCATAAGAGACAGTGTCATACAATATTAGATATCCCACTGAACATTGGATGAATGTGCCAGACAGTTGCAGATGCCCCATGGAACTAAGAATAGCTATACTAGGTGATGATCTTATTCCTCTGTGGCTAGCATTATAGGCGTATTTGATAGTGTTGAGTATCCCAAAAAGTAGAAATCTTTACCTGGACATTTACTCTGCACAATGATAAGTAAAGCTGTTTTTACAACCTTTAATCATTCATGCTCCTTACACTTGAGAGAAACATAAGAAACATTTGTTGACACATTTTCTTGATTATGACTATTACTATTGGAATTTGAAATAAATCAGCTGCAATGAATGTTATGAAAGTGGGTGGGGTAATTTTTAATTACAGCTAGTTGCCACTTAAATCTCTAATTTTCCCTTTAAATTGGTACATTTCAAATCATATTGACTAGAAATCGACTTCCATGTGTAAATGAATGTGTTTAAGCATCATTTCTACAACTGGTACATTCGATATCTAGTGTATACCCGTTTTTTTACTTTTTTACCATTTGACCTTGAAATGACCTTGAATTTCATTCATGATGACCTCAATAAATGACCCGTATTATTGGCAGTATTAGAACTTTATATTCAGTCAAACATTCGATAATGATAATTCAAATACTACAGGCTATTATGTGTAAGTCAACTACATTTAATGTTTTGAAAGGGGGTGGGGTAATTGTTTATTACACTAAATTGCCTCTCAGACTTGGAATATCCCTTGGAATTGATAAATTTCAAATCTTATACATCTAATATTTACTCTCATATGCAAGTGCATGTGTTTAAGCATCATTTGTAATATTTATGACATTTGATATCTGGTGCACATCCATTTTTTTGTACTTTTTTATCATTTGACCTTGAACTGGTCTTGACCTTGACATTGTTGGACTACAAATTGGAATTAAAATTGTGCAATTAGTAAGGATGTATCAAAGTCAGTGAACCATTTTACTATTACATGCAAGTTTGGGGTATTAATAAAGGTTAAGTAAATTGTAGTTTGTTTCTTATTTTAAAGCACCATGTGACCTTGAACTTGACCTTTTCAAACTTTCCTCCCAAGGACGGCAACTTTTACCTATAGAACAGTAATCCTGAATGTCTTAGGAACATTTTGGTATATGACTCAGCTTGTGTACTTTTTTTGCAATGTTCACTCTACTTTTAGTCAAAATGCTGCTCTACTAATATCATCACTATTGGGCTACATCTCACAAGTTAAACTTGAACATAAAGGCATTCAGGTCAAGTGCACTTGGAGTGCACATGTAGTGCACACCATGTTTAAACCTAGTGCACATCATGTGCACAAGGGTGTCAAGTTTAGTTTAAACAGTACTGTACAGTACTAAATTCAGGAAATGTGAATTATTTTTGTTTGGGTTCCGTTCTGGTGGACACCGTTGTCATGGATTTATAGAACGCGGAAGTATGCTTACGTTAACGTTACGTCCCTAGCCATTTTAAAGATGAGTCGACATACAGAAATAACTGCAAAAATGAAACATAGCCAGATTTAGGCATACTAGACATTCGTATTGATAAAAAATACCAGGGCTCACACTGGCCATTTTAAAATAATAGCCATTTATTTTTGCCCAACAAAAATTATAGCCAACTTATACGCGAACTTATAATCTACGTTATATAATAACGTTACTCTTAAAGTTATTGATGGCTAAAGGACGGGTACTTATATAATAAGAGCACACATATGAATTTGCTAGTACATGGTATCATTTTCGTCTAACGTGACGTGACGTAAACGTCAAGCGAAAGTTGTGAGTAGGGTAAAGAAAATGACCGACTGTGTAAAAAATAACGGCGGGAAATAACAGGAACAACTTCTAAGAACATCAAAAGGCATTGGCGAAGTCATGCCTCATTTTTCAAGTAAAGAATAACTAAATAACTCCAAAAGTAAAGAAACGTCGGAGTTGACAAAAACGCGCTATTTTGAAAAATAATACGTATATGGGTAAACAAAAGGCATTTATTTGCAAACGACAACTCTTTCAGACTCATATTTTGGACGATGTTTTGCTCTTACATCAGGTTAAATATTAGTTTAGTTCATTGTAAGTTTAGAGCATACACTACGATACAGTGAGTAGATAACAAAGGGAGTATATCTAAGTTTACCCAGTCATGATGTCGTTAATTTACGTCATCTTCGAAACAAGATCAACAAATTTATTCATTGCGTTTAAAAAATATTGACAGTCAAATCAGCTAAAACTGTTATACATAATGATGTCATTGTATCAGGAGACTAAATGCAAAATTTGGTGCAAATACATTCATTTGTTTTGTGTACAAAAGCTTTTCAAAACCGGAACGAACTTTCTTTACACCCTTTATGTGACTATATAGGCATGTTGGGTATCTAAATTATTGTAAAAATTAAGGGGCATATTAATTTATATCAGGGAGTTTAGGTACGTAGAACAGGTCCTGTTTATATGGAATACACGTATTGGATGCGTATATCAAAAGTGGCTTTAAAATAATACTACGCGCCTATTTATCAGATTCTACAGTACCGTCTTGTAATCGAAAGGCTTAAGCGGCTAGTATAGTGAGAAGAGCTCGTCAATAAATGCTGCCTTCATTGTAAAAGAAACAATAAATGAGTATGGTAACAGAAAACAACCCTTGCTTCTCACCACTCTTGACGCTCAAAAGGCATTTGATACAGTCAACCATGAAGTTCTCTTCAACAAGCTATACCATCTCGGCGTTAATGGAAATATGTGGATCCTGCTCAGAAATTTATACAGGAATGCCACTGTACAGGTTAAGTGGAACAATATGCTGTCAGAGCCATTCAACTTGCTCCAAGGGACAAAACAGGGTGCAAAGCTGTCTACTACTCTAAACAAATGCTACAATAACAGCATGTTGGATGCAATACAAGAAAGTGGGCTAGAAGCAAGAATAGGAAACATAAATGTTGTCTCCCCCACCTGCGCAGATGATATCGCCATACTGTCCAGTAATCATCATGACATGCAGGAAATCCTGAAAATTGTAGACTTCTGCACTACTGAAGACTTGGTGAAAATTAATCCTGCAAAATCTGAAATTTTGGCCTTAAAATATGCTGAAAAAGACACAGTAAAGCTTGGCGACTTAGAAATTCTACACAAAGATAAGATTAAACATTTAGGAATAAGCCGTGAATCAACAAACAGGATAAACTTAGAAGATAGAATTCAAGCTGGTAGAAATACAATATATGCTTTGCTAGGACCCGGATTAAATGCGCGAAGAGTCCTTTCACCGATAGTTTCATACAAGATTTGGAGAACGTATGTAACTCCAAGAATTATGTATGGAGCAGAAGTGCTTCACTGCACAAATAAAGATGTGGATACTATAGAGCGGTTACAGAGGAAGATGTGCAGATTTATGCAAGGACTACCAGAATGCACCTCTTCAACTGCGGTATATACTCTATTAAATGTGGAACCAATAGAATCAACATTGGACAAAAACAGGTTATCCCGCTTCCTTAATATAAGCAGACTACAAGGTTCAGTTGAAAATGAAATCCTCTCTAGACAGATCTGTCTATCAGCTCCAGATTCTAAATTCTTCGCTTCAACAATTAGGAACATCTTACAGAAATATGATTTACCAGACATAACCCATCGATTCAACAGCCCACCATCAAAAGTTTCTTGGAAAAAGACACTTAGGGAGAAGATGAATATTTATTGAAAAAATAAGTACATAGAAGATCAGAAGACAAAATCATCTTTATCCTACCTGCAGATACAGGAAAACCCATTGCAAGATGCACATAATGTATGGAAATCAGTAGAGCCTAAAACACATGAAGTTGTCAGAGCAGAGGTAAAGGCTAGGCTGATAACAGGTACATACATGCTACAGACTCGTGTCGGAAAATTCAATCACACCCAATCACAGACAACCTGTCAAATTTGCAGAGAAGAAGAAGAGCCAATGTCACATTTCTTACTGACGTGTAATAAACTGGAGGCAGTTAGGTGTAAACATATGGAAAAGACCAAGAAGCTAGCAAACCAGTGCAGTGAAAATGGCCTTCAATTATTAGAAGACAACGACCTCCTTCTACAATCCATCTTAGGCTGCACACACAACTCTGTTAGAAAGTTACTGTCACCATCCAGAAAACAGATGATTGATGTTGAAAGATGCAGTACAGTGTTGGCTCATTCCCTACATCAAGAGAGAGCACTCATCCTAGCCAACTGCTCAGCTGTAGACTCTATTGCATCCCTTGTTATACAGCGGTAGTAAACATGACCCAGTCGCGACAAGTTACTACCTCGATAACTGTAAATATGTTAATCAAGTTTATTCGTTAATTCACATTGATTGCTAAATGTATGGACTGTTTGTACATTTACTTTTATACGAATGGAATGTAATGATTATTCAATTGAAGTTTATTTACTATACGTTGAAGTTGGAACAGTTAATGTTTTTTGTGATTAGCCTTGCGCATGAATATGGACTAGAGCACGACGTTGTGAAATAGTGCTTTAATATTCGTGGAGTTGGGTTTATTAAAACGATAATAGAGAGAATTAAATGATATCGTAAGGATATATTCATAAGGAGAAGAAGATATTCGTTGAAGACGAAGTGCCTCTGAGATTAAAGGGGGAAACTACCAAGATACAGATACAGATATAGCAACACAATATAATTGCATAACAGTACTTTGCAGAGGTAATCGCTAAGCGGCATCCATATAACCGAGTCATCTATATAACGTAGGTTACGGCAATTTTCGTAACCCCGCCTATAACTGTCAGATGGGCACGGCTTAGTGGCATATAAGACCGATTTCACCGTTACTATTTATAGAACATGCATATCATTAACTGAACCACATGTTCTGCTGGGGGCAAAACATTGACTGATCAGCCATTATACCATTGTGCTGTGTATGTGAAGGTTGCTATTATTTGTGTTTAAAATGGCATATTTAGATGATTTTAAGAATTTAAACTTGTAGATCATTATATATGATCAAGCTAGAACATTATATTTACCAGTACAGATAGATAGTTTATTTTCCTCCAATACACGAAGAGCTAAACAGATAAAATATACATTTTCACATACAGACATGCAATACAAAACAACCCTACCCTTACAAAATATCCCATAAAATGGCGTTGCTTGAACAGCGTCAGATACCCCTGTTAACTAGCAACACTCTCCAAAGGTATAACGATGCTACCTTTAAAGAGATTTCCAGGCTCCAAAGAAATAATAAAGTACGTTTACTTTCATTAAGAAGCAAAATCCCTATCCCACATGATATTAAATACATACAATGCAACATATTTTTTTATGTATGACAGATATGAAATTCATTATAACACTCAATGGAACCAAAAGATATCCTGTTTTTTACATCAAATCTCCAAATCAAAAATCAAAATAATACACGTATAACATGAACAAAACACATTGAGAACAAAAACAATGAACATAGAATTAAACATCAAGTTGATGCTCAATACAACGCAGCAAAAATGTCAGAAGCATAAAATTCTACTTTTATTTATATATTTACCAACAGAAAAGTTTAAGACGAAACGAAATACATAGACTTTCAAAGGTATTACTTCACAGTATGTACGACAGTAACTGATAACTGTTTACATTGTAAACGGTTATCTTACGATACGCCAAAGTTTCAAAGTTAATGGTAAATGTCTAAAATTTAGACGATTATTTTCCGAGGCCAGGTTAAAAATAAAGATACATTGTTCCCTCAAACTTAACGACAAGAGGTGAACAAATGTGTTCATACCACATACAGATAAAATCGTGTCCCATAGTGAGTTTTGCATTGCTACATTTAAATGACAATGTTCCAACAAATGCTCAATTTCACAGTCAGTTTGTAAGCCACATCTCCTACAGTTTTTGACGTATGATCTTGACGCTAAATGACCAATATTTGACATCAGAAATCTACATAGTTGAGATAGTATGGGTGCGTTTTTCGCTAAAACCCACAACCCACAACATTTACTTGAGCTCAAAAGTGGAAATGGAGGAGCAATACCGCCAGCTAAAGCTTGCTGAGTATTCATTAATATTTCCGTTTTCTCTTTATTGAGTATGCGATTCTGAAGAGTAATTTTCCAAGCACGTTTGGATATGGGAACACGCCATATGTCAGGAAATCATGACATACACCAGAAAGTTCATATTTGCATAATAGAATAAAGGTATCCTGTATAAAGCCAGCCCGTTGCTTACTATAATCATTATAACGAATCAGTCTATGAACGAGTATTTGTTTTGCAAGATATTCACAAGGCAGACGACATATCTGTCCAAAGAATTGAATTCGATTATAGATTATAATGAGTTCTGATTCAACGCACATAATGTGAAGTTGGTATTCGTATATTTACCAAAAGACTTTATTAATTTCAAGCAAAAGCGATGGGATCTCTCTAATGACTGCAAGTCGAACTTAGAATATGTACTCCACATTTCACACCCGTACAGCGCTTTTGGTATCACAATAGAATTGTAAATGGTCCGAGATGTTAAAGGATTTAAGGAAGTAGGGTGCAAACCTGAGTTGATGATACTTAAAAAGGTTCCCCTCCATTTGTTACTAGCTGCTTTCATTGAATGACTAGAAGATAAATATTTGTCAGTCATAATGCCAAGATGAGTATACGAATCGGATTCATTGATGACCTCAGCACCCATTTTAAAACGCCTATCTTTACATTGAGAAATATTGCTTTCATTAAAAACAGTCACTGCACATTTTTTAGCATTGTACTGGTACCGCCATTTGATGGAATAATTGTAGCAGATTTGTAACATTTCGTCCATACAGTGTTTTGATAATGTCACTAACACCATATCATCCGCAACAGTTGGGGAACAGAGGTTCATATTGTAGATACAGAAACCATAACCACATTGTTCTAATTCTTTGATTAGATCATTTATGAATAAAAGATATAGGAGTGGTGAGCTTTTACGACCTTGAGGTGTCCCCTGCAAAACAGGAAATGGGTCTGACAGTAAACCAGTGACCTTCGTAACACTGGTAGCATTAGTATACAGTTGATTAAAAGCAAGGAGGGAAGTATCATCAATTCCCAATTGACTTAACTTATAAAATAGACCCGCATGCCATACATTGTCAAAGTAGCATACGAATAATTTTGATGAATTTTCGCGAGAAAAGTTGATACATTCACGAAGTACAAAGGACGTCATTAAACATCCTAACTTTTCCTGAAAACCACACTGCTGTTTACTTAAACTGTTTAAAATTTGTTTGTTGCATCTTGATAAGAGAATTACTTCAAATAACTTTAGGATTGTCGACGATAATGTAATAGCTCTATAATTGTTCGGATCGTCTTTCCGTTTCTTTCCACCTTTGTGTAGTGTTATTATAACACCTTTCTTCATATTTATCGGTACATAACCAACTCATAGCATATATGTAAACAGGTTTGCAAGAGTAGCTGATAAAATGTCATTTGCGAATATAAGATGTTCATAAAATATGGAATCGGCACCACACGCTTTACCCTTCGACATTTGATAGCACTTTCCACATTTTCCCGTAGAACATATGCATTTGTATCAGATGACAAGTTATTCATTGTTCTCTCGACTGATGAATCCACAAAAGATTTCCACTCGCTATCGAAATCATCCGATACAGAGGGCGAATAGAGTTGCTTAAAATACGATCTCCAATTTTCATTAAGTTTTTCACGATCCCGAATTACTTCTCCATTAAAGTTAATGCCTGCCCCCATCAACGAACTCAAGTTTCTTTTCCGTGCGTTGACTAATTTCCAGAATTTCGTAGAGTCAGTTTCAGCAGTGTCGTAAATTTCTTGATCTAAAGATTTTAAGTATGACTCCACACATTTTTGTGTCGCCTGAAAAGGCGACATATAGGTGTTACTTTGGCGGCGGCGGCGGCGGCGGCGGCGGCGGCGGCGGCTGCGGTGTCACAAATTGCTTGTCCGGAGCATAACTTTGTCACCTTAAGTTCAAATGACTCAAGAATTGGTATGCATGTTTCTTGCAATAAGCCGGAGTGCAGTGTGCAAGAACCATAACTCTACCTGTCATAGTTTTTGAATTATTTCCCTTTGATTGATTTTATTAGAGCATTTCTTGTCCGGAGCATAACTTTGTCACCTTAAGTTCAAATGACTCTAGATTTGGTATGCATGTTTCTTGCAATAAGCTGAAGTGCAGTGCGCAAGAACCATAACTCTACCTGTCATAGTTTTTGAATTATGTCCCTTTGATTGATTTTATTAGAGCATTTCTTGTCCGGAGCATAACTTTGTCACCTTAAGTTCAAATGACTCTAGATTTGGTATGCATGTTTCTTGCAATAAGCTGAAGTGCAGTGCGCAAGAACCATAACTCTACCTGTCATAGTTTTTGAATTATGTCCCTTTGATTGATTTTATTAGAGCAACTCTTGTCCGGAGCATAACTTTGTCACCTTAAGTTCAAATGACTCTAGATTTGGTATGCATGTTTCTTGCAATAAGCCGAAGTGCAGTGTGCAAGAACCATAACTCTACCTGTCATAGTTTTTGAATTTTTTCCCTTTGATTGATTTTATTAGAGCATTTCTTGTCCGGAGCATAACTTTGTCACATTACGTTCAAATGACTCAAGAATTGATAGGCATGCTTCTTGCAATAAGCTGAAGTGCAGTGCGCAAGAACCATAACTCTACCTGCCATAGTTTTTTAATTATGTCCCTTTGATTGATTTTAATAGAGCAACTCTTGTCCGGAGCATAACTTTGTCACCTTAAGTTCAAATGACTCTAGATTTGGTATGCATGTTTCTTGCAATAAGCTGAAGTGCAGTGCGCAAGAACCATAACTCTACCTGTCATAGTTTTTGAATTATGTCCCTTTGATTGATTTTATTAGAGCAACTCTTGTCCGGAGCATAACTTTGTCACCTTAAGTTCAAATGACTCTAGATTTGGTATGCATGTTTCTTGCAATAAGCCGAAGTGCAGTGTGCAAGAACCATAACTCTACCTGTCATAGTTTTTGAATTTTTTCCCTTTGATTGATTTTATTAGAGCATTTCTTGTCCGGAGCATAACTTTGTCACCTTACGTTCAAATGACTCAAGAATTGATAGGCATGCTTCTTGCAATAAGCCAGAGTGCAGTGCGCAAGAACCATAACTCTTCCTGTCATAGTTTTTGAATTATTACCCTTTGATTGATTTTATTAGAGCATTTCTTGTCCGGAGCATAACTGTGTCACCTTAAGTTCAAATGACTCAAGATTTTGTATGTATGTTTCTTGCAATAAGCCGAAATGCAGTGCCCAAGAACCATAACTCTGCCTTGCATTGTTTTTGAATTATTTCCCTTTGATTGATTTAATTTGAGCATTTCTTGTCCGGAGGATAACTTTGTCACCATGAGGTTGAATGACTTGAAACTTGGTATGCATGTTTCTTACCAAAATTCCAAGTGCAGTACACAAGAACCGTAACTCTACCTTGTGCCATTTTTCAATTTTTTCCCTTTGATTGATTTTATAAGCATTTCTTGTCCGTGGCATAACTTTGTCACCATAACTATTAATGACTCAAAAATAGGAATGCATGTTTCTTTGCTGTGACATGAAGTGCAGTGCGCAAGAATCATAACACTAGCTTGTATAGTGTTTGAATGATTCCCTTCAGATTGATTTTATCAGGACATTTTTTTGTCCAGAGCATCGCTTTGTCGTTTTTAATTCAGATGACTAGAGAACTCTTGTGAGTCTGATATGTAGCCCTATACTGGATAGTTTTCCATGACAAATGTGCATTTCGTCAGGCGACACATGCGACTCGCGGAGCTTTTATTTTCTATGTAAACGTCTAAAAGTAGTTTTCGTTTTCTTATATGACTTATATTCAGCAATATTATTACCACGTGGTCTACCAGCACGATGCCAACTTTCCCGTTCGAGAGACATTCGTGAATGAGCTTCATCTAGTTCAGAGCACCAGTACGGTTTCAAATAACTTCTGAGACGTTTTTTTCGGAAACTAGCAGTAGATTGTTTTATGATACTGTTTACTAGTTGATTATAACCCCAGTCTATGTCGTTACAAGTATTCAACTCGCATTGAGCCAAGGTTAATATTTCACTATCTTGTAACAACGCATTATACTGATCAATATGTGTTTGGGTAACTTTCTTCCAGTTCACCATTTGCTCAACATTATAACTAGAGACTAACGTGGATTCTACATATAAACATAAACATAACGTTACAGGTCTGTGTCTTGATACATTCATACAATGATCATCAATAATTTCACAAGAAACTGACATATCAGATATTTCTTTAGGTAAGCATATGTAGTCAATCAATGCCGTATAACAGTTATCATATGATACATATGATGACTTAGCTCCCTTGCATGAAGATAAACTGTTCATAGCAACAATATTGCAATTTATTAAAAAATCAATAAGTAACCGATCACGTGCAGAAATCTTCACGACGTCAATTTTTGCATTAAAATCACCCATAAAGACAATAGGACCAAATTCTGCATATGAATTATATAAATCATACAGCTTGTCAATATAGTCTGAAAACACCCGAAGTGGGTGGTTAACACAAGGTAAATAAATTTGTACAATAAACACATATTGTTCTGGGGCTATTTGTAACTGAATACCCACAATGTGGTCATTGTCAATATTTAAAGGCACCACCTAGTTATCAAAGTGCTTGTGCCACATAATGGCCACGCCACCTTTACCGGTTTTACGCTGGTTGTTACTATTTAAACTATTGTCGCATACAGCATGGTAGTAATAATCACTAGAAATACTATTAAAAAAGAACATATTATGAGGAAACAACCAATGTTATGAGAGACCAGCAATACTAATATTACGTTTGTTCAAAATTTTACACAGGTATGATGCACTTGACATAATACCCGTTAGATTCCATGACAATAAATTTAGCGCCATTAGACAGGCAAAATATGCAATTAACACAAACAGATTAAATATGATAATCAAGTACAGTTAATCTACTTCGGGCAGTGAGTTATAGCGGTTTGTGCTAATCACTGAGTCGTTATGATGATGTTGTTCTCTATATGTGGTGCTTGTGCCGTTCGACGGCTGACGAAAGCATGGACCTATGTTGTCACGTGAGTTCCTCAACGCTCCACGGGAAATCCAACGCTTACATGACACAAATCTCGGCCAAAAGTTTTCTTGTAAAACCCTTCCTGAGAACTCATCTGCAACTAGATTTAAACGAATCACCATTAAGTTCCTATTTCTCCGCATCGGATAGGCACGCATATTTGAGATTGTTGGACCACGCTGGGTAATACCATTTGCAATCGTATCTTGGTTTGTAGTATTTCGGAAATCTAACACACAGAAGTGTTTCGTACGTTTGTGTTTTGAATATTCAATATCATCGGGTGTTGTAATTTCATCATGTTCAATATTTCGTATATACGGACCGGGATGGGGAATGAGCTATTAGATTCCGAAGAGTGTACTTGCGGATTCTGATACTTGACGATCTGTTGATTTTTTTGAGCACGCCGATAGAGATGATTCCTCAGTATAAATTTTAGAATTCGTCATAACGGTATCACATTGATGGACTACGTCACCAGAATCCGAAGTTTTCGAGTTCGACGGACTTGGAAAATGTGGGACATGTGTTTGTGACGATTCTGTACGTATGCTATTTATACTTGCTATGGTCACAATTTGTTTAGAGTCTAAGAAAGCTTCCAGGTACCGTACACGATCACCAGTTTCTTCCAGACGGCCCATTAATGAATTGCTGATATTCCTAACAGAGGATTTTGATTCTAACACATTTTAGACACCATATTCGCACAATCGGCCATGGCTATTTTCATTCTTTCTAAGGTACCTTTTATGATGTTCATTTCTTGAGATCTACATTTATCGGTAGCATTGAGCGCTTGTCTCGTTAATAAGAAGCCAGCTTTTAGGGAGGATATTTCGTCTTTCAGTAAGCTGACTTCACTTTCACATTTGCATTTAGTAGTGATGCAGTCTCTGTTAACGCTTTCCTGGTTACCCCTGAAGAAGCTATTGATGATTTTCTAACCTTGCCTGCACTAATCATGTTTTTGAGATAAGCAATGTCTTCAGAACCCTCAACAACAGCTAAGATAGAGTGAATATCATGTGCGAGTTTCACTGCAACTGGATCACCACTTCGTGTAAACTTCCGGCACTTCAATTCAACGTCTTCATCGTATGGGAAATTCTCAAAATAACTTAATCTGAGCAACTCCAAGTCGGGCTCACTAGAAGCAACATCTCTCAATAATTGATTGATAAAGAGATCACGGGGATACCCTTGATACATGTTCATGTGGTAGTTGAACTTGATGATATCTTCATCGCCATTAGCAGCATTAGTCAACGCATTATCGTACACTGTTGTGACGTCACTAACGGGTATTGGTATCTTAACCTCGGTATTATCACCCATTGTCAAAGGTTCAAACTCGATGACGGGGTTAATCTCCATCGTATATGTGTTTGTGATCATAGGTAAAATATGCCGTTATGGCCTCGGGCAATGTAGAAAATATTTCAGCGTGACCCTAATCCTTCTAATGTCCTTGACAGTTTATACTTCTACACTTATACACTTTCAATTTTCAATTGACATGTATGCGATATATAAATAAATAGAACATATCTTACGTATATTGTACTATATCCGACCAGGGATACCTGACAGTTACGTCACTTTGTGTTTACAATCCAATGTTTACTTTATAAATTGTACAAAAGTGTGGATTGTCATTTTATTTTTTTAACCTGTTATCTCAATATGACATCGTAGCCGAGAGGATAACGGTGCAGTATTAGTAGTTGAAAGATAGCGAGTTCGAACCCCGTCAGCGTAACTTTTTCCCGGTCGTTACTTTTTGCAATTGAATACAGTTTTACTACATAGCACTACATAGGGCTTGTCCATGGAGAGGCTATATACTGGCAGGGGAGGCTTACGCACTCGGCTCCCTTTTCGCACAGGGCTATCCAGCGGCAGCAGGTAAAAGCGAAAAGTGACAAGCACACAACACTTAGCACACCACACTAGACGCATCACATGAACCTAATTAACACTCGCTAAATTGAAGGGCTAACTAAGAACGCGTTTTAAATTATTGTAGTGAGTCTTTGAGAAAGCAATGTATGTTCTAAACGTGTTTAAGAGATTATGTGATTTTTAAGAGATTTTACTAATCCTAAGACAAAAGAATATTGTCCAATTCGTTATTGTATTATATCACTAAATATGTGTTCCGTATATTATACAAAAAATACAATCATATAGATTGTCTACCACATGATTTGAACTCGGACCGTCTGTTTGAGAAGCAGCCAACACATCCACAGGACCATGTCTTGTTTGGACTATTAGAATTGATAAGGATTTACTTCTATCTAATATAATCATTAATCAGTTGGGGATATATCCTGCTTATCTATAGATTGTTGACAAAATGACGTCACTGTCAAAAATTGTTGGTCGGATAGTAGTTTAAGTCCTATTATCATAACCCATCATAACTATGGTTTATTCACAAATGTCTATAATCCTTCAGAGCTTTTATCTCACATTTATATGCTTTAAAACAAAAATATTCACAAATTTTCTCAGAGCTTTTTCAAATCACAGTTATAGAAAATAAATCCGACAACAAACTCACACAATAGTAGTATGGTGTAAATATAATTATCGAATCATGATTGGTCTGGCGAGGCATACATAATTTTAATATCTAATATATTAATAACAAAATAACATGCAAATTGCCGTCCAGGTTTGTTATGTGATACAGAAAAACGTTGGTGTATCAAACACTGGTTTTTCAGTCCTATCAAAATCTGTTCTGTATTTATATTGTTATATGATGCAGTAGACTGTCCTTCTTCCTTTAACAATTGACAGACTTGCACTAATTGTGCACATGCTATAATTATACAATGCAAACATACATAAGTTGTACACTAACAATGAAGGTCAGTTCGAACTTACACATTGATGAAGTGATGCCTTGGGCAAGGATCTAACCATTTTCCCAATCAAGTAGGTAGTCAAGGCATCCTAGTTTGATTGTATTAAATTTGTATGTGACTTTAGTATCTACATTAACAATTATATCGTAGTGGGCTAAAAATTACGCAATGCTCAAATAATAGTAATTACAAGTGAATAATAATACATGTACAAACATACTTATTTGCCGTGAATATCGTAATTGGCAAACCTTTTTGTATTATGGCCCACTATAGTTTTTAGTTATACAATAGTCTTATTAAAATATTTATTAACTGTTATCGATATTTTGGTTTGAAAGATTCTGGATATTTTAAATTACAACGTTCAAATCCAATCACTCAATAAGCAGTCTAACATAATCTAATGGTCAAATTAAATCTGTACAAGTATATGATTGAGATAGAAAAAATCTATATCCAAGATTTTAGTAGACAAACCGAGCTTGGTTTAGCATAAATTACCTATGCACATAGGAAAATGTCTTTTAAAAATTAAAGATGCATCATTATTCATTGTGATGCAGGTTTCAATTATATTAAATAACATACAAAAGATTGACATAGATGAACCGCCTCTACCACATGTTGTAGTTACTGATTTAGATGGCTGATAGATGTTGAGTAGGAGTCATATGTTGGTCTTTCTCAAACTGCATGTAAGCAGATCTTATCATAATTAATTAATAAGGTAATTTACAAAACAAGGGACATGCTAATTAAGGTGCGAACCAATATCCGAAATACCATAGGCAGGCATTGAATTAACACAAGATTCTTAAAAATAACGTTTTGAAAAGTCAAGCTGGTAGTCAACTCGTTTTAACATGTCAGCATTAACATACAAGTATATTTTTCACAAAATTATTAACATACGAGGGGTGTTCGATATGTATTGTCACTGTCGGTTGCATTTTTGTGTCGCCTGAAAAGGCGACATATAGGTGTTACTTTGGCGGCGGCGGCGGCTGCGGCGTCACAAATTGCTTGTCCGGAGCATAACTTTGTCACCTTAAGTTCAAATGACTCAAGATTTGGTATGCATGTTTCTTGCAATAAGTCGAAGTGCAGTGCGCAAGAACCATAACTCTTTCTTGCACCGTTTTTGAATTATTTCCCTTTGATTGATTTTATAAGAGAATTTCTTGTCCGGAGCATAACTTTCAATTGTCACTATTAGGTTGAATGACTTGAAACTTGGTATGCATGTTTCTTACAAACAGACCAAGTGCAGTACACAAGAAACATAACTCTACATTGTGCCATTTTTGAATTATTTCCCTTTAATTAATTTTATGAGCATTTCTTGTCCGGGGCATAACTTTGTCACCATAAGTATGAATGACTCTAAAATTGATATGATGTTTCTTGCTGTAACATTAAGTACAGTACGCATGATTACCTTTTGTTTGATTTTATCAGGTCATTCTTTTGTCCAGAGAATTAATTTGTCGTTTTTAGTTCAGATGCCTAGAGAACTCTTGTGAGTCGGATATGTAGCCCAATACTGGATAGTTTTCCATAACAAATGTGCATGTCGTCAGGCGACACATGCGACTCGCGGAGCTTTTATTCTATGACACTATTTAGAAGGATTCTACGATTACTGTCTAAAAGTTGTATGTTTCTATTCTATATCTAGGAAATTACATAGCCTTTCGTCAACAACTGAATAATTTATTGAACTTAGAAGAGGGTATGCTCGAGTACACTGGCCTAATGTTCATTTTAAGCTAAATTTGTGTCATCTTTGCAGTAGCTGTTTAGAAAAGTAAATGTCATTATTCGTTTAACTGCAGCATACGATACGATAACTGGATCTAGAACTTTAAATCAAAATGAAATTATTTGCTGTCTACGAGTAAGACGGTCAAAACAAGGGAGATCACTCTTATTTATACGATATGATGCTTGTTGTTTCACGCACCAATAACTTCATATCAATTGTATTTTTTTTCGCAAATTCTTCCCAGAAATCAATGTTGATGGTCTATGGCTTACATACATGTATGATATGTCAATTTCCAATCAATAAAACTAATCGAAAATTGTCAATGAAAAATAGCATGCTTTTCGACTAATTTTGACACCTATTTTCGCGACTTTGAAATGCTCTTATTTTGTTTAAAATGGCAATCAAGTACAGCAAATCATGTTTTTATCGAAGGAATTTAGATTATTTAAGGT
Source organism: Spisula solida (assembly GCA_947247005.1). NCBI lineage: Eukaryota > Metazoa > Mollusca > Bivalvia > Venerida > Mactridae > Spisula > Spisula solida. Next base: position 12,456,446 of record OX365953.1, on the reverse strand, counting down.
ATGATAGTTGTGGAATAAGATTATTTCCCGAAAGGAAGTTTTAATCGACAGTTATTCGCAAAAAGTCGCAGTGTCTATTACTAGCCCTTTGAAAAGGCAACAGAAACAACATTCCGGTAATTAAATTTTATTGATTCTTTTCACAAAATATTGCGGAAATCTTGATAGTTCCAGAAAAGTTTCTTATTTGTGACCCAAGTGACAATACATATGGAACACCCCTCGTATGTTTAAAATATTGTTAGTGATAAGTATTATTTATTGTAAGTATTTATCTTCCAGGATATATTGATCTACATGTTTAAGAATTATCAGTTGGTGTCGATCCATGATTGTGCTTGTTTTGTCTCAATGAAGTTTTTTTTCCTACTGATCTATTTACATCTTGTTTACCGATCAGTGATGTTATTTTGTCTTTTTGCCGGTTTGCACAAAAATAAAAAAAAGTTTTGCACTATATTGTCCCAAAAACAATACAAGCATCCAATGTATATATGAATTTATTACTGGGGCTTATCAGCACCAGATGCTTTCTGCCCCCACTGAATTATTCATGAGCTTATCAGTCAAGTAGATCTAGAGAGTTGGTGAAATCGGTCTAAATGTAGGTTAATTCTTTGTGGTTTATATTGTTATTATAGACATGTAAGGGCGACATCCAAATAATGTAGGTTTATCACATGTTAGACGTCGCGGTAGCGTAATAAAGCCATTATTTATTTTTGATAATACACTAGTGTAATAAAGCTATCACGCGACGTCATTTAAAGTATAGGCGACGTCGTCAAAGTTGCGCGTTTATTATAGTGAAAAATACGTAGCTATTTTATGTTTTGGCCGGAAAAGGCTAACATATGATAAAAAGAATATTACATTTGTGACTTTCCACATTGAATTTATTAAACTCGTTGAAAAAATCGATAAAATGCTCGGCAGAGCCTCGCATTTTATTATTTTATTCAACTCGTTTAATAAATTCAATATGGAAAGACACTCATGTAATATCCTCTATTTATACTATGTGGCATATAATGTTGTTATATAAATATAAGGGCGGCATCTATAGAATGTAGGCTTATTCTATGTTGTATGTAGTGTTGTTATAAGCATGTTAGGGCGACATCTATAGAATGTAGGTTTATACTATGTTGTATATATAGTGTTGTTATAGGCATGTATTGGCGGCATCAATATAATGTAGGTTTACTTTATGTGGTTAATGGTGTTGTTATAGGCGTGTTAGGGCGGTATCCATATAATGTAGGTTTATTCTATGTGGTATATGATGTTGATATAGGCATGTTAGGTCGGCATCCATAGAATGTAGGTTTATTCTATATTGTACAGTGTTGTTTTAGACATGTTAGGGCGGCATCCGTAGAGTGCAGGTTTATTCTATGTTGTTATAGGCATGTTAGGGCGGCATCCATAAAATGCAGGTTTATTCTATGTGATATGTAATGTTGTTATAGGCATGTTAGGGCGGCATCAATGGAATGTAGGTATATTCTATGTGATATGTAATGTTGTTATAGGCATGTTAGGGCGGCATCAATGGAATGCAGGTTTATTCTATGTGATATGTAATGTTGTTATAGGCATGTTAGGGCGGCATCAATGGAATGTAGGTTTATTCTATGTGATATGTAATGTTGTTATAGGCATGTTAGGGCGGCATCAATGGAATGCAGGTTTATTCTATGTGATATGTAATGTTGTTATAGGCATGTTAGGGCGGCATCAATGGAATGTAGGTTTATTCTATGTGATATGTAATGTTGTTATAGGCATGTTAGGGCGGCATCAATGGAATGCAGGTTTATTCTATGTGATATGTAATGTTGTTATAGGCATGTTAGGGCGGCATCAATGGAATGTAGGTTTATTCTATGTGATATGTAATGTTGTTATAGGCATGTTAGGGCGGCATCCATCAAATGCAGGTTTATTCTATGTGATATGTAATGTTGTTATAGGCATGTTAGGGCGGCATCAATGGAATGTAGGTTTATTCTATGTGATATGTAATGTTGTTATAGGCATGTTAGGGCGGCATCAATGGAATGCAGGTTTATTCTATGTGATATGTAATGTTGTTATAGGCATGTTAGGGCGGCATCAATGGAATGCAGGTTTATTCTATGTGATATGTAATGTTGTTATAGGCATGTTAGGGCGGCATCCATAGAACGTAGGTTTATTTTATGTTGTACAGTACATGTTGTTTTTGACATGTTAGGGCGGCATCTATAGAATGAAGGTTTATTCTATGTTGTATGTAGTGTTGTTATAGGCATGTTAAGGCGGCATCCATAGAATGCATGTTTATTCTATGTGATATATAATGTTGTAATAGGCATGTTACGGTGGCATACATAGAATGAATGTTTATTCTATGTTGTATATAGTGTTGTTATAGACATTTATTTCGAATGTACATGTAATAACACACGATATTGTTGTATACACTATAACATTCACTGCTATAATATGTTGATAATGCAACTGTATCATGTATCCAAGTTCCGGTAGAAAAACTCTGCCAACAGCAAAAACACAACATTGATTAATTCATGAAAACGATATCGTATTTTTATATCATCATTATGGTATCCTCTTATTATCATTATCGTATTCTCGTGTCACCATAATCGTATTCTCGTAATATCATCATCGAGCGATTGTATTATTATTATCGTATTCTCGTATTATCATTATCTTATTATTATATTATCATTATCGTATGATCACCATCTTATTATTGTATAATCATCATCGTATTCTCTTATTATCATTATCTTATTATTGTATTATCATTATCGTATTCTCGTATTATCATCATCCTATTATTGTATTATCATCATCGTATTCACGTATTATCATTATGTTATCATTGTATTAGCATTATCGTATTCTCGTATTATCATCATCATACTATCGTATTCTCGTATTATCATCATCGTATTCTCGTATAATCATCATCTTATTATTGTTTTATCATTATCGTATTCTACTATCATCTTCATCATACTATCGTATTCTCGTATTTCTCCAAGTAGGTACGCACCAGACTTTGATCCATGACATATTACCGCGACCGTGGCTGGGTGCTTTTGGCGTCCGTATAGGAAGTGGGAGATCGAAAGTTCGAACCCCGGAGAAAGTTAGGTTATAACTGATGTAGTCGTTTGGTAAGACGCCAGCTAGTTCACGAATGGTAACTGTAGGCCCAACTCTGTCAGGCACCCGGCAATACATGCATGAGAATGGATTCGGGTTATTTTGCTAGAGAGTGGTCCGACCAGCTATATTTGATCCAAGTTGGTACCCAGTAGACTCCCACCCAAGACGTACTCCTCTCATTGTATTAGATGACCACAATTCACCACAATTCACCACAATTCCAGGGTCCAGGCCCATCAAATCTGGATCCGCACACACTTAGTGTATGATAATTGTTATTTCCGTGATTCTCGTGCACAGAACATATGAGTACACATTAAACCATTGTCTATGCATCTACATATGTATATCCTTGGATTTCTACTGCATTCATTTAATTCTTTTGGTAAAAATATATATTTGGCGTGGTACACATGAGACACATACAGGGTGATCCATTAATTCCGCACATTAGTAAATGCTTATAACTTTAACGTCTTTAAAGTTATTATGTAAAAGAAAACATGTACATGCAGAGTATATATGAAATTTTTTATCTGATGTAAAACAAATGTTCAACATTAGTATCGTTACCTATAACAGATGCTCTATGTGACCACCCCTTTTCTCGGAAATGAGTCTTATACGTCGTCTGAAATTCTGTATTACGTTGTTGCATGTAGCTTGGGTAATCAGTCTCATTTCTCGACGAATTGAGTTTTTCAGTTCATCAATTGTTGTTGGCATGGGATTGTACACTTGTGCTCTTTCAATGTTCCCCACAAGAAATAGTCTAGGGGGCTTAAATCGGGGGAATGCGGTGGCCATTCATTAGGGGTTTTCAATGAAATAAGTCTGCCTCGGAATTTCTCTTCTAACTTCTCAAGAACATGATTTGCGGTATGTGGACCAGCACCATCCTGCTGAAACCAACATGTAGACATAATACCTCTCCTCTGAAGAGCCGGAATGAACTTACGAGTCAATATATTAAGATATCTTTCACCATTTACAGTAGTAGTGTGTCCGTCCTCTTCATAGAAAAAGGGACCAACGATTCCGGTTGCGCTCATCGCCGCCCACACAGTCACTTTCTCGCTAAGGATTGTCTTTTCTTCGTAGAATGTTGGCTTCTCTGCGCTCCAATATCTCAGATTTTGTTTGTAAACAGATCCGTTGAGATAGAAATGACACTCATCCGAAAACCAGATTGAGTCAATTACATTACCACTATCTTCTATCCATTTAGAGAACAAGACCCTCTTTGTGATATCGCTATCCTTTAAGTGCTGCATGATAGTTATTTTATAAGATTTATGCTTCAGGTCAAATTTTACAATACGTCTCACCGTACCATAACTTGAAGACCCATGTATATTCGATATGTCCTTCATTACCCCTCTGATTGATTTACGAGGTGTTGCTTCAATAACCTGACGCACCTGCTCGATTTTCTCTCCCGTTCTTGCTATGGGTCGCTTGTTGCACTGCCGCAAGTCTGTTGCTATTCCTTCCCTTTCAAACTTTTCCACCAGTCTAACAATATTCCACCTTGAAGGCACGGGTTTACTTGGATAGAGTTTTACTAGTTTTCTTCTCACCAGAACTACAGATTTTCCCAATTCATAATACAGTTTTACGATTTCTGCTTTGTCGGCCATCTTGAAAATGCTGAATTTATGTGACGTTAATGATGACGTCATTGACGTCGCGTTGACGATGCATGATAAATTTCTATGATCTTAGCAAAATATTTTACTTATTACGTTTCCAACAATACCAAATATATATATGTGCATAGAGAAATAGTGAAGTTATAGGCGTTTACTAATGTGCGGAATTAATGGATCACCCTGTATATACCCATTGTACTATTCAAAACGTTATGGCGAAATTAGCTGAATTTCAGAGTCTGTCGAGGGACAATTATGCATTTTTCCTTGCATATATAAACATGACATGAAATATCAACCATTCCATAATCATCTTACATAATATAATAATACATAAAATGGGTGAGGACAGCTTCCTTGTGAGCTTTCTACTTCAAAAATCTCTATGAGCTCGTAGACAACTCGGAGATCGGTGAAACATTTTCACCGAGCTCCCGAGTCCTCTACGAGTTACAAAATCCGTACGATGCTCTTACGAGTTTACGATGTCCGTACGGACTCCGTACGAACTTGCTAAAATTCGACTCGCACGGAGCTCGTACGATCAATGTGACCAGGGTCTTAAAATATATAATTAAAATTCGCTGAATATATCCATTATTGTCGCACGGACACCGTACGAGTTATCTGCGAGCTCTGTGATTGATCTACGAGCACCGTGCGATGTACGGCCGGGCTCCTTGCGAGCCCGGTACGTCCGTATGGATATTACGATGTCCGTACGGATATCCTACGATTGTATCTCTATAAATCGTACGAGGTCCGTACGAGCTGTGACCAGACCCTACGAATGTAAAAATACCGTTTGGATTTCAAACATTATGGACTCCTACGAGTTGGTAAATTCGTACGGATATCGTACGAGCTTTGTGACCGTAGCATTAGACACAATAACAAAGTCATATCTCAAACTTTCATATGTTGCCTGTAATAAAGTAATTCACTCCCTTCTAAAATTCAAAACAGTTGTTTGACGAGTGCAGGTTTAATTTCCTACATAGAAACCATGATGATATTTGACTTTTTTAAAGTTTGGAATTATCTTTGACAGACAAAAATTGCACACTGAATTCATAAAATCATGACATTGGTTTCATTGACATTGCCCTGTTCCTGATTGGCCAATATTGTTTGCAAGATGGAAATACACAAATTAGAACTACATTAATCTGTTTGTTTTGTGTGCACGTGTTAAGAGGAATCAGTCAAAAAAAGTTTAAAGAGTTGTCGCATTTTGCTAAAAATGTGTGTAGTGTTTTTGCTCCACATACATGTACTTATTGTCGTAGTCAATATCAGTAAGTATAGCAAGTTTCATTTGAATATCTTGAACCATTTTTGAACTTTTGAAGTTTTTGAAGCTGAAAAGGGGCATAAGTCAAAATTTTATCAAGGCTAGAGTTGTTGCCGTTTGCTAAAGATATGCGTATTATCACTGGGCAATAATTATAGCAAGTTTCTTTTGAATATCTACTGTGGTTGTGAAGTTACGAAGAAAAAAGACTAAAAGGGCCATAATTCTTCCAATATTGTAGCTAGAGTAATGTAACTTGCAATGCAATAGTGTGTTAATGTTGTGAGCTTAAAATTTAAAGTTGATATCTTTACTGGTTTTTAAGTTATCAAGAAAAAAGCTGAAAAAAATGATGAAAATTTGAATTTTACAAAGGTCCATAACTCTTCCAATATTGGAATGGACGGACAGGGTGATTGCTATAGGGCTTTTGCGGGGCCCTAATAAACCTACATTCTATTGGATGCCGCCCTAACATGCCTATAACAACATTATATATCACACAGAATAAACCTACATTCTTTAGCTGCCGGCCTAATATATCTATAACAACACTATGCACAACATGAATAAACCTACATTCTATGGATGCCGGTCAAACATGTCTATTACAACGTTTTACACAACATAGAATAAATCTACTTTCTATAGATGCCGGCCTAACATGTCTACAACCACACTATGCACAACATGAATAAACCTACATTCTATGGATGCCTTCGTGACACGTCGATAACAACACTATGCACAATTTGAATAAACCTACATTGTATGGATGCCGCCCTAACATGTCTATAACCACACTATACACAACATAGAATGAATCTACATTCTATGCATGCAGTCCAAACATGTCTATAACAGCACTATATACAACATCGAATGAACATACATTCTATGGATGCCGCGCTTACATGTACAATATACCTACGATCTATTGATGCCGTCTTAATATACCCATAACAACACTATATTCAACATAGAATAAACCTGCATTCTATGGATGCCGCGCTTACATACCCATAACAACACTATATACAACATACATACACCTACATTAAATGGATAACAGTGAATAAACCTACATTCTATAGATGCCGCGCTAACATGTCAATAGCAACACCATAATTATGCAACATAGAATAAACCTACATTCTATGGATGCCGCCCTAACATGGCTATATCAACACTATAAACAATATATAATACACCTACGTTCTATGGATGCCGCCTTAACATGTCTATAACAACACTATATTGGATATAGAATAAACCTACATTCTATGGATGCCGCCCTAACATGGCTATATCAACACTATAAACAATATATAATACACCTACGTTCTATGGATGCCGCCTTAACATGTCTATAACAACATTATATACAACGAACAATACAACTTCGTTCTATGGATACCGCCTCAAAATACCTATAACAACACTATATACAACATAGAATAAACCTACATTCTATGGATGCCGCCCTTACATGTCTATGACAACACTATATGCAACAAAGAATAAACCGACATTCTATGGATGCCGCCCTAGTATTCCTATATCAACACTATATACAATATATAATACACCTACGTTCTATTGGATGCCGCCTTAAAATACCTATAACAACACTATATTGGACATATTTACTCGATTTATTTAGGTATGTCGCTTGTGTGTATATAGATTATGTATAATACACGCAATATCACGAAAACGCAATGAAACCAAACCCTTATTCACTAAGCTACATGTAAGCTATGTATATACTAGTACTCATATATACATGTACATACTTATAGAATAATACATGGCTGAGCAGTGCCAGTGAGTGATAATCGCCCCGGTAGGTTGATAATTGCCAGAGGGCGCTAGCCCGAGGGCAATTATAATCTACCGGGGCGATTATCACTCACTGGCACTGCTCAGCCATTCATTGTTCTGTATAATATTTATGTTGTTGTGTTTTCATTAAAACTACTCATTTAAGAAAACACTTACAAGACATAGACTCTTACATGTTCCGTAATTGATAGACAACCCCATCGTCGTTTTAGAAATTGTCAAACTTGGGTCTATTCGTGTAGATCTATCACTTAAATTCTCCGTAACTTTGTTATTATAAAACGGAAACATATCATATGGGTATTTATTTTTTTGGTTATAAAATTTTCTACATTTTGGTGTATGTTTTTATGTAAAATCTGAAAAAAGTTGTTTTTCACATTTGTGTGAATCTCAGTGTATCTCGTCTAGACCTAGTAAACACGGATTTAATTTCTAGATTTTAGATAATAGGTGTATATTTAGATCCATTTGGTCAAGGATTGATACAATTTTGAAATGTGCTATCCTGCATGTCCAGATCTATCAATCTGGTTTGCAAGTGATTCAAGAAGGCCTTATACAGTAACGTTACGCTCGGCGCCGGTCACTTTTGTGGCGCAAATGACGTAACGTTGCGCGTGTACGTCTTCCAAGGGCTATTATCATTGATAATCGCCCTGCGCGAGGCGGGCCAAAAGCTGATAATACTTTAAAAGGGCGAATAATACTTTTTTTTCAATGCAAATTTGTTACTATATATAGTAACATAAGTATTATACGTATATAATAATGTTATATTAAGAACTTAATAGAAGCATTGTAATGTTTATGTGTGCAATGACATGTAGTCTTATGACTGAACCAGTCCTAAATAATTGAGTAATATACGTCTACCCAAACCTTAAGTATTGGTATGAAATCGACATGCGCACGTTTGAAGAATGCCTAATATTAAGCAGTCAAAATCGTTTAAAGACGATGTAAAATCCGTGTTTTTATAGTTCGAGAATGAGGCTGCTAGACGAAAGCCATGTTTACGTTTAGACCCGAAAAAATGATACACACAGACAGTACAGATGCACAGACGGGCCTCGTATATGCTATATTAAATAGGTTACAAATACGTAAATCTACCGTTTGACGTGTCACGTGACCATAAAATTGGCTGTTGTGTGTATCGAGTCTTCTAACATGAAGTTTCATTGTAAACTACAAATATTTTACATAGAACTTATGAACACAACTTTTTTCACACATGCCCGATGTTGCTAAGATTTAATTGTACATTAGGTAGATACATTTCATTCACTCGTGCAAAATCTCATACTTGTAGGTGCAATAAATACTGTGATATCTTCATTTTAGACGATTTCTTTCGCTGCAAACGGGCTATATCGCAATAGTACTTTCAGCAATAGAAATAGTATTCACCCCGTGTACCCCGATAAGACGTGATAGCCTGAATACTGCTGTGTTGGCCTACCGCAAAAATTTCAACATTCAAGAGGTTAGGTATTTTGTGCGTGTTTCATTTATTTCGTGTCTACACCAGTAAAACGAAGAACGTGTACATGTGCAGTGGTTCTTCCTCGACACGAATATGTGTTTTTTTTTTATCACAAACGTCACATTATATTTTAAACTTAATAAATGTGTCAAAAAGTCAGCAGTTTGGTCTTTAAAAATAATTAAAAATACTTATAGACCGCGGAGAAAGCTCAAATTTCATGAATATGTAGTGAAATAATAGTAGCATATTTATTCGCATTGATGTATGCACTGGTATCATTATCTTTCTTGAAAATGACAGGTTTTCCGCGCTTGGTGGCATAAAATGGATAGTGCACGCGTTATATGGTGAAATTGTCTAGATACTGCCCGAGTCGTAGATGAATACTGCCCTTGTTGCTTACAGTTTTAATGTTTTAGGACTGAAAACAACATTTTCACGACACAATTTTCATACAATAATTATTGTCTATCTATATTAAACATGTATTTAGTTTAAATTGCATTGATCTGCTGAATTTAATATAAATCCCCATATAATATACTGTCTAAATCCCGTGTACCATTTTCTTAGTTACACCACACATATACCAAGGTATCTTCGCATGGACGTATACATCTAATGCGTTCGTTCTTTGCTTTTTATTTCACAGAAGCGCTATTTGTGCGTTTTCCGTTTATGCAACGAGTGTTATTTTTATCAATTTACCATTTATTTAAAGCAAATCGGCATGTAAAGATACCTTTAACCATTCTTCAATGGGGATAACGTATTGAACGGAAGTGATACCCCTGACGGTTTTTCGAGTGTTAATTTCGTCGCTTCGGTAAGTAAATCTTGATTTTTCTTTGTTTTGTAAGACGCTTTCAATGAAATCACCTAGCCCACCGTATCCGGCCCTTTCGATACTTGCAGACCCAAGCCCATTTTCCCTTCAAATACCTGTGATTAAGGAGAACACTCGATTCTAGTGCGGTTTTGGTTACTGCACCCCTGACGACCCGTCTACATTTCTTCCAATTTCTGCCGATATGCATGGTGTGTTGCTGTTTTATGGGGCCAACTTCATTATTTACCTTATTCTATGTATGCATTTTGCAAAATTAGTTTGATGCAGTCAGGTTATGAGGCAGAATAGACGAAATAACCACTTTGATACCCCTGACGGTTGCTGTCCCTCACTGATACCCCTGACGTCTCAAAATACTATAATGTTGTAATACGAGACGGTCGGCTCTGTACATGTTAAACCACTAAAAAATCAAGATTCTAATCAATACATTTATTACGTAAATGCATGAAGAACTTGATAAACAATTCCAATAGACAAAAACAGTTGCATACAGAGATTTGGAATCGTACAGCAAGTCAAGTTGTGTGAGCTATAACAATTCATATTACAAATTATTATAAAGGAGTCGGTATTAATTTATTTATTAATCTTACATTTCGACGACTCGTTGTTGAATATTGAAACCACCGTAAATGGGTTGTTATTAAGCTGCTGTTTGTTGTGCGGGTGCCTTGATACTTCAGTAAGTACTACTTAGGAAGCTCCACCAATCTAAACGAAATGCTTGTTCATAATAGGCAATATTTGACAAGCATTTTTATAAATTAATGGTGATATATCGTTGTTTCGCATCGAATTGTGTTTAGGAAATATAACTTATGTGAATATTCAGACTTCATAATTCAGATCACCTCACGATGTGACGCGGCCATTATTTTATACACGCGTTCGTTTCAATTCAAATATGACATTGTATTACTTGTATTACATGTACTTGTATTACATTTCTTATTCTTCTTTCTTTGAACGCTTTACTTATTACTTACATTTCTATTGATTTACATCCAGTTCTTGTTTACTTTGACCAGTAACCACCCATCAAATTAAAGTCAAGTGTGACTGACATGAAGTAAATTATAGATGTAGTTTAACTTATACAGCAGATTAATATATTGTGATCTGAGGTACCTTGTACTGCCCTGCATTCAACAAAGCCATGTGGAACTTTTGCGCTAATTCTTAAGGAAAAGACAACTCTGTGGATAGTGATTTTTGTACCTGTGTGTTTGTACGAGTTGTTTCCCTTTACACCATAAAAATCGATAAACATTCCCCATACACAACAATTTCGCTTATCTTAATCCAATCGATTCAGATCGATATCGGCTATTTCCGTTAGTGGTCGTAAATTTTCCGATAGTCACGAATGATAACGGTAAGCTACATAAATCGTAGCCCGAGGGGCTACTGATCAGATAAAAAGATAAGCAGTCGATTTTTCATATTTTCAGATTTATGATTGTAAACTGTCTATTCGTCTCGTGATCATGTATACATTTCAATTTGAATTGCTGATGTTGACTTCTGGTAAATTCTGGTATGCGTGTGGTAGTATCTTAGTAACAACAAGATGACTTCGCTTATTATCAAATATTTTCTTAATCCCGATATAAATTATGCTTGTTTTTTTGTAAATTATGTTATATTCGCACGTACAAAAAAAACCAAGTACAGTCCAGATTGAGTGATTGGCATCATGAATCAAATAATTAATTTGAGGTGTGTGAGGCGTTTTTTAAAGTCCTCGTGTGTATATGCGTTCTTGTCTATTTAATTAAGTTTGATTACGTAACTTTTATCGTAAAGATGTTTTACACAGAATGTTGTGTTAATAAATAAGTTCAAGTTCAATAAACTGCTGCAATCAATTATACAATTATTGCGATATAATGAAAATAGGCAAATCATAACAGAATATTTGTATTCATATTAAGTAATAAGTCAAACAAATATATAAAAAGTTAAACCGCCTTAGAACAATACTAATATACAACATTTTATACAATCTCCTATCTGCCTTCATGGAAGGTATTTTTACAGGTTTTTACTAATTTTATCTAAATATCGATGGTGTTTTTCACGCCTGAGTGGATAATAGCCCATAATTATACATACATATATATAAAGCGATAGAATGTATGACCCTATTGTTTAACTAGATCGATAGACAGTGATCAGACAGGATTAGACTGATAAGGGGCCATAAAACAATCAAGGGATTACACTTCTGCGGCTTTTTATTTCCCGGTCACAAACATGAATACTGATTTAGCTTTATAAGTTTAAAAAGTAGAAACACATACAAACTTTCATTGAAATAGTATAAATGTTTTAATTAATGTTTTTTTAAACATTGTTTAAATAAAAAAGGCTATACATAGGGAAAAGTTATATTTATGAAAAACTTAAGTCTCGCACATATGGGAAAATATATGAATTTTGAAAACAGCCATGGTAACGTGATACCTTTGAATAAAACCATTTTTTTAAACATAACAATGCATGCAGGCCATTTTAATAAAAGTTTGTATGTGTTTTTGTTTATTTTCAAACAGATATAATATACTCTTATTAATATACTCATAATTAGTCATGAAATGGGAAAGTACATGATTATGTGAGGTGTTTTACGTACCTATGTCGTACCTGCCCTGCGTTTAAGGAAAGTTACCTGTAAACATGTTAAAAATCAGGGATTTTTGTCGCTATAATCCTTCGTTGTACGCTTCGTTTGCGGCAAACAATTTGAAAGTATAAGTCCCCGTTTTTTTCGTTCTAAAAAAATAGCAATAATGCAACCCATGCATCCGTACATATATCAAAATGCCCTGCGTTCAACGAAGAATTACGTGACGCACGTTTCGACACGTTATTCTTCGTTGAACGCAGGGTGGTCGAGAAGGGAAAAAAAGGGGATTTATACTTTTGTCGCAAACGAAGCGTACAACCAAGGATTGTAACGACAAAACCCTGTGGGTTTTAACATGTTTGCAGGTAACAGTCCTTGAACGCAGGGATGTTTTGTTATGCTTGTTCAAGATATTATTAATTGTGAATTACACAAGTTAATAACATTATTTAATGTTTGCTTATCGTTCGTGTAGTTATATAAGCGGAAACTCGCAGGCACTACTCGGTATCATTTCCGTGTCGCGGAAACTTGTGACAGTTCAGTAAATAGCCATCGATCCAGAAACAAGCAATTCAGACGCTGCAGGTATCGATGCATGTCAACAAACTCTTTAAATTGACATACCTTTCTATGTCTGAAGTATGCTTATTTACATGTGCGTTTGATTTGAACGATCAACGCTGTGTTTGCTATAAACCGGTGTAGATGTGAATGTAATGTACATGTGTAGAATACCACCAAACTCCTGGCAGTAGCTCACTACCTTAGTCCTTACTTAAGTATAGAAGAAAATATAAATAAATCCGTAAACTAGTTCCTTGCGTACTTATAGTTCTAAATAGTAAATCGGTTTTCAAAAATAATGTTAACATTAAAAAATAAATTCAGTTTATACTTCTTCACACCACATAGCCAATCAAAATGGGTCGCTTTCGATTTCTGTTGATATTTTATATTGCCAGTCTTTGTTTTGCCTGTGTCTGATTATATTATAACGTCTATTTTATCAATAAAACAATGCGTAGGAACTTCTTTTAACGATTTGTTCTACATTGGTAGAGAAGTGCCAGAATCATGAGTTCTTCATGTATTTACGCAAATCTTGATGTTTAAGTGGTTGAACATGTACATAGCCGACCGTCTCGTATTACAATATAATAGTATTTTGAGGCGTCTGGGGTATCACTGAGGGACAGCCACCGTCAGGGGTATCATAGTGGTTCTTTCGTCTATTCTGCCTCATAACCTGACTGCATCGAACTAATTTTGCAAAATGCATACATAGAATAAGGTAAATAATGAAGTTGGTCCCATAAAACAGCAACACACCATGCATATCGGCAGAAATTGGAAAAAATGTAGACGGGTCGTCAGGGGTGCAGTAACCAAAACCGCACTAGAATCGAGTGTTCTCCTTAATCACAGGTATTTGAAGGGAAAATGGGCTTGGGTCTGCAAGTATCGATAGGGCCGGGTACGCTGGGCTAGGTGATTTCATTGAAAGCGTCTTACAAAACAAAGAAAAATCAAGATTTACTTACCGAAGCGACGAAATTTACACTCGAAAACCGTCAGGGGTATCACTTCCGTTCTATACGTTATCCCCATTGTTCTTATAAATCAGAAAAATATGGCCTAGGTAATATAGACGTACACATACATATAGCAAAATTGTCAATAAGAGTATTAAGATCTTGTCTATATCAACCAATTACCGGTGTGGTGTAATGCAGTCACATTGATCCTGGTTACGCAACCTTTTTAGGGGTTGTTGCAATAGCTGAGCGGTCTAATAAGTTAGTACGTCGCTTGATCACAAGTGGTTTGCAGTTTGAACCTTACATTTTAAAATCACATAGACGCCCCGTTTCACGAATTAGTATCCAATAAGTACCATGAGTTTTCAGTACTCTGAATTAACAAATATAAAGAAACCATTATCGTGGGTAAGATCGCAACTTATCTGTTAAAGCGTTTATGAGAAAGTCGTAAACGCTTAATATTTCGCAGTGAAGTCACTGACACTCAATTTAACAACTCGCTAGTGACGTTTTTTCCATTCTCAAAATTATTTAATGTTTGTCTTCCACTATACATCAAACTGGAATCCAGAAAACAAATGCCGCAAGGCTACTTTCAGTGTACTGCAGCTATTCAGCGGATTTTCGATAAGATAATGACAGATCGGACAGGGAATGCAGGACTAAACGGAAACAGCTGGGCACGAAACTCACTGTGGTGCCTACAGATAGGACACGCGCTTGGAGATGGATAGGTCCGGGTTCAATTTCCGTCTGCGCCACTGCTCATTTTCTCGGAGCAAAATTAACCAATAATGTTCAACTCGACAAAGCTGTGAATTGGTACCTGTGAGGGTGGTGTTTGTTCATGTTCGATAGTCTTGGTCGTCGCATCTCGATGTTGTCTTCACACAAACCAGGAGAGAAGTAGATTCCATATTAGGAATCGAGCGCAGTTTTCCTTAGGTAGCTCAATGCCTAGGGGAAGTTAAATGTCGAAGGGTAGCTTGATTGCTGGAAGAGGCCCTCGAAAACTGGTAACTAAACGTAACATAACAGACAACAACAAAACACGCAACAAACGGGATTTATCCTTTCAATTATCCTCTTGTTGAACGCCTCATGTCATCTCCGTTTGTATGAAATCTGCCATTTGCAAAAATGTCTGATTATGAGACAAATGTAACGTAAGTGCTATTATATAATTATACATCATGTATTTCCACTGCGGTATACCGTAAACCGGATATTGCTAGTGAATATGGGTAATGTTATCGATTTTCGCGACATTATAGTGTTTACTGGGATTAGTTCAGAGACGATAATTTCCAAATTACTGACTACTTTCTTCATCTCAACTAGGTTTTAATGTATTCGGATATTTTCATAACTTTATAGTACGCAATATTATAACAGGTATTTTTCATAGAAGTGTTCAAATTACTCAGTTATTGTCCGCTGCTCATTCGCAAACTTTGCCCACAACACTTTACATGCGTTTAAACTGGGCATTCTAGTTATACTGAACTTTAATGTCTCAGAAAAAAATGATCGATGTTCAACAAAGATACACACCAAAATACAAATTTATGTAAATAAGTGAGTGTACAGCGTACTAATGTTTACTGTACAGAGTATTGCACATTAGCTCACTCTTATTAAACTAGGAAATCAGCCAAAATAATACCAATGTTTAGTACCAATTTAACATTATAACTATTTTTATGAACCTCAGAAGAGTGAATTCGAATATTTGAGTGATGAGTGTAAGTATTGATTCTAATTTTAAACAATACAAAAAAAGCGTCCATATCATAGTTAAAATAAGTATATCTCAAACTTGTGCACATATACAGTATTACATTTAAAATCTTGAGGGACCCACCTCAGAATTCGTCATTCCAGCATGTGTACATGTAGTTTTTAAACTCTCCAATTTTCAACATAATTATATAGACAAAATAAGTAATATATCTGGTTATACTTAGCATTTACTAAATTTCCGTGAGCAATACTCCGTACTCTGAACAGCAATACTCTGTACAACAGTGAGCAATACTAATGCAATACTAAAATTCTCAAAATACACCGTTATTTATGACTCCGTTCCTGGTAAAACATTACCAACATATTATGCTTGGTCACTGGGATGTTCTTTTGCTCGATTCCAATTGTGTAGCTTAACGAGGATTATAAACAAAAACATTTTTATTTGACAGACCGAGCATATGTTTTGCGTGAGGAACGATACGAGTTTGGTCTTTTAAATGCCCTTTTAAGCAGTCCCTGGTCGTTTGCCGGTAGATACTTTTGTATATAATTTACATTCAACACACACAGAAAGACAAAACAGCGTCTCTGAACTTACCCTGTTGTGCACTTGAAGGTTGCGAAAATGGATAACATTACTCACCTTACTAGCAATAGCCGGTGTACTGTATACCGCAGTGTTTCCGCATTCTTGTTGACGGAATAGGCCGGACACATGTATTCAATGTTTTTTTTATAATATTATCAATAGTCATGCGAATAAATGTGTTGATGGTAGGCCGATTTTGGGAGAGCATTGTTAGTAGGGGTTATTATGTCTAGGGGACTAGTGGTTTCAAAATACACATATGGACCTACTCGCAAGTAAAGTGACGTGGAAAGTAATTAACGAAAAGTGATATATTGGGTTCGCATGAGCGGACCAAGCAGACCCTCTGTATAGAATGAACAATCTGGCTTCTCATGTCTTCAACTCTCATGGTGATAACAGGTAGCTCAATGCGCTCTTTACTCGATTTATGTAATTGCTTGTAGATTCTACTCGTAGATTTTACTCGTAAGTAGACATACTTACAGTACGATACTGGCACCTGTGATTTTACAGGTAACAATGATGCCGAACAATATTATTATATTATTATCTCGAGTAAGAACTATGTAGATTTCATCCCATGAAAATGGTAAATTATCTATTCCAGGCCTGCATTTATCCATGAAACAAGTATTAAAACAGACAACACAGGCCGTATAATAATTGTTTTACAGTGGACATGTGCAGTATCTACGGTATAACTCGTGCACTATTCATTTTATGCCACCAAGCGCGGAAAACCTGTCATTTTTTAGAAAGATACCGATGCCAGTGCATACATCAATATGATGAAATATGCTACTATTATTTCACTACATGTTCATGAAATTTGAGCGTTCTCCGCGGTCTATAAGTATTTTCAATTATTTTTAAAAGACCAAACTGCTGACTTTTTGACACATTTATTAAGTTTAAAATATAATGTGACGTTTGTGATCGAAAAAAAACACATCTTCGTGTCGAGGAAGAACCACTGCACACGTACATGTTCTTCGTTTTACTGGTGTAGACACGAAATAAATGAAACAGCAAGTCTTATCGGGGTACACGGGGTGGTATTGCAAGAGTCGAAATTTGACTCAATAGTCACCCCTAATATACACTATAGAATATACCTACAATAAATGGATGCCGCCCTTACATACCCATAACAACATTATATACAACATACCATACACCTACATTCTATGGATGCCGCGCTTACATGTCTATAACAACACTATATGCATTATTTATAACAGAAACAGTATACGGATGCCACCCTATCATAACTTAAGCAACACTGCATTTAGCATAAACTCCACCTACATTCTGTGGATTGCGTCCTTATATGTCTAAAACAAAAATATATACAGCATAGAATACAACTACATTCTATGAATGGTGTCTTTATATACATGGATAACACCTACATTCTATGGATGCCGCCCTAATATGTCTATATCAACGCTACATTCGACGTATAATACACCTACATTGTATGGATGTCGTCCCAATACGTAACAGCTATTTGAAATCCTTCTACGGACAATCCAGTAGCACAAGCCACGCATATAAGTCTAAAAGGTGGGATTACGAAGTTCATCGGAAACCTACATTATATGGATGCCTCGGTTATATGGACGCCGCTTAGCGATGACCACTTTGCAGACGATATACAATTCATTGATAAAACCATCACGTGACCCTGGTCTGAAGTTTCCAAAAATAGCTATACAGCCGGGACATTAGATGAACACGTCATTTTAATATAATGAAACAAGCTATATATCGCCCCGGCGGAGTGATTATCTGCAAAAAATGTCGATTTAACGAACAGTTTCACAATAATTGTTGATCTTAGAATAAACAAATGTTTCTGATTGAATTAAATCAGTTTAAACATTTGGAGAAACATATGTAGCAGTGTTGGGAATGTTGACAGTTTCTGTAACTACTTGAATGCGGATTCACATTGTTTAGCCTAAAGGCGGTCCAGGTTGCATTAATAAATGGGCAATGATCGTATTGAGAGGCTAACGCCTCCAAACAAAACTGTGTCCGCTTGCTGTGCGATTACGAGCAACATATTCCGCTGGCTTATTGTTCTGGGATAGAATGAAAACTTATATTCAGCATGTGATGTACCGACATGTTTGTAGCCACTATAAGTACTGTAACTACAAATGTAGGTCTGGGTCAGATGTGATTAATACATTCTTTTCCGGGTATATAGCAACAGTATGGTGGATAATTTTATAAAACATCATTAATTTAACGGTCATCCCTTTTTATTGACCAATGTCTCATATGAAGAGCTCAGTTTCTTCTACAGCATGAGGTAACTTGTTTTTGCCTACCTCTTCTAGAATTCAGAAAATTATTACTTGAATGAGGCAAATCAGATATTTTCTGGCTGTTTGCGAACTCCTGGGGTATCGAGTTTAAAGCTGAAACAGGAGATATAAAGTATTAAGGACACACGAGATTTCGCGAGATTTCAGAAGACTGCCTCGAGATATTGTGAGATTTGGAACATCCTTCCAATCTTTGTATTTTTAGATCTTTGTTCGAACGAAACGAAATTTAAACCAACCTTGTGGTTAATGAAAACAAAAACAAACAAGCGCTATACAAGCGCTATACAAGCTTATCATTGATGAAATAATAAAACAAGGTACATAATCATTTATATTACCTTCAAAACATTTGACATATACATTTGTATGCAATTTTAGTTCTTAATTTGATTGTTTGTTTTTGAAAATATTTACAAAAAAATCTGATACGACGGTCCGAGTAAAGAAAAATCAAGAACTCTTATATAGCCCCCAAAAATATATGGTTTTCGAGTGGTACTGCATCTTGATTATTGCTAGATACCTTTTAAAAAAGTTAAAACCCAATGCATTTGGCTCATCAGGGATATAAACGATGAAAATGAATTGGGTTTTAACTTTTAAGTTACACATTTAGTCATTTTTTTATTTTATATATAACGTTATACGTTCTGGTGACAGACATCATGGTACTGTATATCGGTGACAGACATCATGGTACTGTATATCATGGTACTGTATATCATGGTACTGTCATGAATATAGCGGTTAAAACTAAAATATTTTCATCATATTTTACTGAACCAAACATATAATATTTTTGGCCTAGTCACTGTCACATGATTGTAATGTTGTGCAATACACACTAAATACGCTTAGCTGTTTAAGTTGTGGTATCGAATGTCTAAAAATAGCGTTAATACACCGACTTCATACCAGTTTCTGTGAAATAGGCCTTTGCTAGTGTAATGTGCCGGACGGACAGACACCAACGAATCCCGTCAGTGAAAAGCTAGCTCACCACTAAGTTGTTGGATTTATTAACCCTCGCCACAGGGATAACCCATATGGAAGAGCACTAAGGGTGATTTGTTGGCCTTATATTTGTCATTCTACTCTAATGGACAACCTACAAGGTTTTACTTTGCGCATAATTTTCCAATTACCTCCCTTTATGCACCCAACAACCGTTATATTACTCCCCCCCCTCCCAGAAATCTGAGGATTTTGGCCTGGGAAACACGTGGGTAAGGCAACTCCGGTCTGGCAGTTGACTTCATTCCACCGCTGCCACCATTTGTAACGTGCTGGACGGACATACACCAACAAATCCCGTCAGTGAAAAGCTAGCTCATCATTAAGGGTGATTTGTTGGCCTTATATATGCCATTCTACTCTAATGACAACATACAAGGTTTTACTTTGTGCATAATTATCCAATTACCTCCCTTTATTCACCCAACAACCGTTACACTAGCGCACAGAAACATCGGAACCATGTCGAGTATATAAACATACGAGAAAATCGTTGTCAAGTCATAATACGACACATTTCATCAATGGTGGAAGGTTGCGTGTTATCAGTAACCGCTTACTTCGTTCTCAACCACAATGTCTGCTGTTGACTGGAGGTAACGAAGATGGGGTCTGGCCCTTTTCTTTGGGTCAGACCCTAAGGTCTGTGCATTAGGGCAGTGATGTACGCCCACCCGTCATTTGGATGTCTGTGTCTAGGTCCATGCTAACCTTGACTCGATACTTCCTTCAATAGCGGTCGCGTTGTCTTTCTCCATGGGTAAAGCGAGCAGGGGAGGGGTTGAGAGTCTTGGTGGGCCCCCAGGGGACTTCGGTGTAATGTAACTCGGGTCTCGATAGTGGCATTCTCTGGGGGTAGAACGTCTACTGTTTGAGAACTGTTCTGTACGAGAACTGGCACATTTGGATGTGGTGTTAATGAAACGACAATAGAGGTAGGTCTTGTTTCTCTTTTCGTTGTTTTTTTTCATTGTTTAGATACAACTGTATGATAACGTTATTTGCATATTAACATTGTCAGCCTGCATCGATACCAGAATAGACCACCCAGACGTTTTTTACCTTCGACACTGACTTGTTTCACCAGGATACACGAACACACACGTAAATCACTGAAGGAATATTTACGCATCATTTAGTTAGTGGTTAAAAACGGTAGCTACATTTCTCTAAATGCTAACATTCACGATTTAGATATATTTTATTAATATAAGAATATAATTCTAAAATGTGATACAATTTTGATGAATTTATGTCAAAAACTCATCAAATACTGAATCTGTGAACTTCATGTTAACGTAACGTCAAATAGCGTTTGGATGAGGTTTGCGACGTCACTCACAAAAAGGCGGGAGTGGTTAGTTTTATAACTCTGTAATTTTGTTACCGGTATTTAGTGTTATATTTTGCTAAAATTTTCAGAAACTGAGCAAAAGTGTCTTGTCTTTCTAATGCTATAGTATCATGATTTTCATAATTATTATACATTGTACTACTTAAATTTCAAGGGTCAAGAAATCGATATTCTCATCTCCGTCTTGAGTTACTTGTGAGAATATATACTATAACCTGCTGCTAAATGTCAAACAATTCTTGTGTTGCGTTTGGTATGCATTGGCACTATGACGTCTTGTTCAGGTAACTGATAAGCCCTATTGGCAGAGGTCATCAATACAGCATAAACATTTAGGAGAGGATGGGCATATCCGCACTTGGGCATCAACATTTGAAATAATCTTTGTTCGTTTACAATATTACAGATATAAACTCCATCAGTCCATAATACAATGTATTCTATTTTCAAATTTTGGGTGTAGTATAGATCTACATGTATACATGTGTAGATCGTATACGTATATACAGCGACAACTCAACGTCAACATACTGTATTGTCACGATATCATATACACTATCATTGTGTATCGTGTCGTGGTATCATATAGACTATCATTGTGTATTGTCACGATATCATATACACTATCATTGTGTATCGTGTCGTGGTATCATATAGACTATCATTGTGTATTGTCGCGATATCATATAGACTATCGTTATGTATTGTCGCGATCTCATATAGACTATCGTTGTGTATTGTCGCGATATCATATACACTATCATTGTGTATCGTGTCGTGGTATCAAATAGACTATCGTTGTGTATTGTCGCGATATCATATACACTATCGTTGTGTATTGTCGCGATATCATATACACTATCGTTGTGTATTGTCGCGATATCATATAGACTATCATTGTGTATTGTCGCAATATCATATAGACTATCGTTGTGTATTGTCGCGATATCATATACACTCTCGTTGTGTATTGTCGCGATATCATGTACACTATCGTTGTGTATCGTGTCGTGGTATCATATAGACTATCGTTGTGTATCGTGTCGTGGTATCATGTACACTATCGTTGTGTATCGTGTCGTGGTATCATATACAGTATCGTTGTGTATCATGTCGTGGTATCATATACACTATCGTTGTGTATTGTCGCGATATCATATACACTATCGTTGTGTATCGTGTCGTCCTAGTAATATCTTATAGACTATCGTTGTGTATAGTGTCGTGGTATCATATAGACTATCGTTGTGTATCGTGTCGTCATATCATATAGACTATCGTTGTGTATCCTGTCGTCGTATCATATATACTAACGTTGTGTATCGTGTCGTCGTATCATATAGACTATCGTTGTGTATTGTCGCGATATCTTATAGACTATCGTTGTGTATCGTGTCGTCATAGAAATATCTTATAGAATATCGTATCGTGTCGTCATAGAAATATCTTATAGACTATCGTTGTGTAACGTGTCGTGGTATCATATAGACTATCGTTGTGTATCATGTCGTGGTATTATATAGACTATCGTTGTGTATCGTGTCGTGGTATCATATAGACTATCGTTGTGTATCGTGTCGTCGTATCATATAGACTATCGTTGTGTATCGTGTCGCGATATCATATAGACTATCGTTGTGTATCGTGTCGTCGTATCATATAGACTATCGTTCTGTATAGTGTCGCAATATCATATAGACTATCGTTGTGTATCATGTCGTGGTATCATATAGACTATTGTTGTGTATCGTGTCGTCGTAGAAATATCTTATAGACTATCGTTGTGTATCGTGTCGTCGTAGAAATACCATATAGACTATCGTTGTGTATCGTATCGTCGTAGAAATATCTTATAGACTATCGTTGTGTATCGTGTCGTCATAGAAATATCTTATAGACTATCGTTGTGTATCGTGTCGTCGTAGAAATATCATATAGACTATCGTTGTGTATCGTGTCGTCGTAGAAATATCTTATAGACTATCGTTGTGTATCGTGTCGTCGTAGAAATATCTTATAGACTATCGTTGTGTATTGTGTCATCGTAGAAATATCTTATAGACTATCGTTGTGTATCGTGTCGTCGTAGAAATATCTTATAGACTGTCGTTGTGTATCGTGTCGTTGTAGAAATATCTTATAGACTATCGTTGTGTATCGTGTCGTCGTAGATATATCTTATATAGACTGTACATATCGTCTATTCAAATCAAGAAAATAATGTCCAGTCCACAGATTTATGTATACACTACTCAAAAGTGCTGAAACCGCCAGTTTTCATTTCTGTTTTGTCAAAATTACATGTACTTGAAATTTCGCATACCGATACTTGATTTGGAGATGCAGCTGATTATTTAAGAAATAAAAATCTGTTCGCGTATTTTATCGATGAATAAAACATGGACAGGAGTTCGGATGCGGAAAAATTAAATCACGAGTGCGTAGCACGATTTATTTAATTTTCCGCATCCGAACGAGTGCCTGTGTTTTATTTGTAAGAACAGAGTTTTTATTTCGATTCTAAACACGATAATATCCCGAACTATTTAACTGCGCGCATTCCATTTTCACCCATTTAACATTGAACATAATTCCAAGCTGAAATTGACTGGCTTATTAGCTGGTACAATTACCTCCCTCGTTAATGAAAACGACATTCGTAACTTTCTGAAAGAAATACCACATTTTAAACATTGAAACAAGTTTAATAACACGAGTATAGAGTATCTATTTCATGAAATGAAAATATAAATGAATTGATTATCAGAAGTTTTTATGAAACTTAGTTTCGAGATTATATTGGAGTTTCTAAAAATAGATGCGTCATAGCTGTAACACTGGATTCTCGTGCAACTCACAACGCGTGGAAGTTTTTACTATAAAGTTTACGTTCATTCATTCATAAATAGGTCGCGTGATACTGGGCGTAAATAGTAACAGCCAATTTGATACCATGTTTTATTGCGGTAATAATACATGGCCAGGTCTGCTCTATGGATTAATCCGCAGATCGTGTTAGAATGATTTATAGTTGCCGTTTTGCAGATAAATTCCGTGTATTCGGTGTGTTATATAGCATGTTCAGCACGTGCTTAACCCTTATCGTGCTTAGCGCGACTCAGAGTCGCGCTACACGATACTTTCCACCACTGCTGAGCGCGACTGTGAGTCGCGCTATACAGTTGCGCTAGTGGGTTTGGCGTTTAAGCCCCGTTTCACCTTGCTTGTAGTATTCATGAATAAAATTTAACTATAATTTATTCAGTAGTAAATTACGAAACTATTTCTAAAAATAATATCAGCCAATCAACTACCAAATACGTTAAAATTACCGTCTAACATTTGTTGGAAATTCCGAAACTAAAATGGCTGACGATCGGCTAGGAATGCGCAAGATGTTTTAGAATGAATATATAAGAATAATTAACATGAAATGCATTTTTTCAACGAAATTTGAAATATTTATAGTTGAAATAAATGCATCATTATATTCTGACAGATTTAGTCGGAATATTTAATTCTGCGATTGGTACTTATTATTAGGCCTACTTCATAATATTTAGCATAGCGTTATGTATGAAGTGCATGGAAATATTTCACATTGCATTGACATACTGCTGAATATCATAACGTGTGAAATACCAATAATTATCAAAATTATATCAATGTGTAGCTCATTTCATCTTCTTTGTATAAAGTATAGGGTTTATATCAGTATTTTGATAATTAACACCATTAATTAGATACTAAACAGAGTCACTATCAGATGAGATTTTTATCTCTAGTAGACTGCTAATATAATTCAGCACTGGTCAGCTGATAAGCCCACTGGGAATCTAGCATGATAAGGGTTAATATGTGTCCATGGACGAATTCGGTATTACTGATGACTGTCCGTCTTAAAAACACATCCAATGCTGAAATCTACTAGAGGGGAATTCTCCTTAGATTTTGAAATAGCACAGTAAGCACAATTCCTAACGGACAATTTTATTAACATTTTTTGGTTATGCATTAATTAACGCGAAATTTCACATACTGACGTATGAATATGTAATGAAACAAACTATATGAGCCAGTCTCCAGGAAAACCTGCTATAATGACATTATGTAATACTGTATTTAACAAGGTTTTAAAAGGGCTTTCAAATAAGAAAAAATGACATATCTATAGATTCAATTTTAAGTCATTTATCCATATTTTACTATATCTTAGCTTTAAAATTTCTTATGAATTATATCAAAATCACATACTTCGTTGCTATGGTGACCAATGCCGGAAATGTACTCCGATTGTGAAAAACGAGGAGTTAGCTGCTTAAAACATTAGTAGTCTTTCTCTGAATACAAACACTTCTGATTTTGATACAAATTTTAAAAATTAAAACATAATTCTAGAAAATGATACTACTTTGTACAATTTATGTTAAGAATTGATCAAATGGTGTAATTATGAAACTCTTGTTACAGTGACGTCGAATGACGTTCCAATGACGTTTGCGACGTCAAGCAAAAAGCACCAAATAGCTGTAACTTTCTTAAAATTCAAGATATTAACAAAATTTCTTTTGCATTTTGCTTCATTAACATTATCCTTTACAACTATTGAAAATCTCAAAATCAATATTTTTGTCAAAATAGCAGGTTTTCCTGGAGACTAGCTCATATGTTTATAGTTGGCCTATTTGCGGTCTAATTCACCGTGTAAGACCTGTTACGTAACCTAGAATATTTTACAGTACAGTTCAAAATCCACACTTTTGTTTTCTCTGGTACCCCATTATGGAATTCTGTTCCTCATTACATCAAAATTCTACTTCTTTTCCACACCTTAAAACGTTATATCTACGCTGGGTGAAGCCGTCATACTTTATAGCATCACATGTTGCTGCTACAACCTACTGGCAGGTTAGCAAACTTCATGTAAGCATTACGTTCACAGGTATAACAATATAAACTGAGTACGTAAAGAAACGTACATGGTACATTTTCTCCAAAGGGTTACATATTACCGGCATTCTATAGCTTTCTTCGAAGCTCACACAGAACAATGAATTTGGTGTGTTTCGTTTGTTAACACATTAAAGTTGTTTTTGTTAGTCTGCTTTAAAACTACATTATCAGCCAAGCATTCTAGAAAGAAATTGCTGAATGCTCATTTCCTGTAAACTGCTCCTTTAACAACTTGCATTTAAAAACCTCCAAATCAGAGTCACATGTGAATAAAGTTTAAGAACAAAAGCAGAGATACCAAGTAGACACAAAAATGATTAGTATACTGAGCACAGGCAGAAAATGACAGACTGACCAACATTACCGGTTTAACATGTAGCCCTATGGAGAAAGTGTAACATGTACGTTTCTTTTTGTACTCGGTTTATATATCCGTCTGCAAAATAAGTTGTTGATCTTCTTTAATAAGGTGTGTTGACATCTATCCGACAGAACCATTCCATATTTTACGGATAATTATGCAAGTGTTAAATTGGGATTTTTGTAATAATTTAAATAATCGTTTATGACGTCACACAATGCTACTAGTCATGCTTTCTAAATAGTACGTTGTTTTGTAACTTGTTGATATTGCATATTCTCATGATTAATGAGTGTCAGTAGAAATGATGCAATAATTGGGTTGAAAGAAAATTTACTTCTATATGTCCAGACACTCAAGGTATACACTAACAAATGAGCAATACTTTGGTGGTATTACTTATATGGACGCAATACAACCTAGTGGAACCAAAGTATTCAAACGAAACGTAATATCAATTATACGTTCAGTACTATACCAACAGACGTGCAGACACGAGTAATAACATAATGAAATACACAATGTACGTCGAAAATGGACGCAAAATGTTGTGAAACATATAACATTTGTTGTTTGGATCTTGTTGTAGGTTGGACCGTCGGTATCTGCAATAGGACTGTGTTGATCAGTTAGTCGAGGTCAAATTTACTCTAAATGCTTCCGGAAAAGTACCAAGGTCAAACATAGAATATGCCCACGTGTTGATGGCCAATGTGAGGCACATGACAGCAAGAATGTTTATAGGAAATCCAACAAAAATCTACAATACAAATATATTGATATTGATTAGGATAGATAGAAACAATGGTGATAGAAGCTAATGTATGAAAATTGTTCTATTGCTGAAGAGCATGTAATGATGGGTATGCAAGGTTTTCAAATCTGCTATTTCTTACTTACGTTTTGTAATACATTATAATATTATTAAGTTAGAAATAGCAGATTTGAAAACCTTGATGTTTTGCAGAGAGACAAACGCACATATTCGCAATATATTCTTAAATTTTATTAGATCTACGATTTCATTATTGTATCTATGGTAACGTCAGGATGAGCTACCCCGCGCAAATTTGACGTCACGTCCAAGAAATCGTCAAACTAACCGACATAATGTCCCCAACTAAACTGCTATTAAGTAACTCCTAACCCATATAACTGCATGTAATATCATTTAATTAATGACAAATAGTTTCAATGTTCCCGCAATATTGTTGCGATATTGATGTCGCCGTATAAGAATCACCCGTCAAAATGTTAGAAGATCATTGACATTTGATCAGGTTTTGTCTTTTTGCAGGAAGATCAACACTTGAAACATTAGAATTGATGACCGCCGCCTGTCAAGAACGCTGCATGTCACCGAGTAGGATATATGCATAATATAAACGCTACCAGACTGTCCGTGGCCGTGCAATCTCATTTAAATTAATTCCGAACATTTGCTCCATTCCTTTGCACTCTGACTACACTCCGTTAAAAGGTCATGTTCAAATGACCTCTCTGGAGCACAATGACGCTACGTGGCCTCTGACCTTGTGAAAGCCAGTTGAAGAAGCGATTTGATTGGATAAAGTAAAGTTCACATCGACATGACCCTATACGGAGTAACTGTATCAGCGTAAAATAGTTAAGTATATCTAAATAATAGTCTGATTTGAATGAGATTGGTGGCAGTGCTGCTGATGATCACAGAAAAAGACGGCTTATTGTGTCGAACGTTTTCGCTTGGTTTTCCGACGCTTTCGAACGCTTTGCAAAGCGACCCCTATACCTTGAAACGATGCATATTGTTATTAATGTGGCAGGGAATTGTGTATTCAATTTGACCAGTATGTTGATAACGCATGGTCATTGAACACGTTGTGAAGGTTAGATATTTCTGACGTTACTATGGCAGCTGGGTCATTCGGTATGATACGCCTCACGCTTTTGATTCATATTACAGTATGTATCATGAATTGCTCTAGTTATATGCCAAATATGAAGTCATTTGAACTCACGATAAACATTAAAGAGCAATTTTCTTAGAATTTAAATAGAGAATAATAGGTTAGTGCCGTGGATGAAAAAGTTTATCTGGCAAGGCGGAGGAATTTATCGGGTGAGCCGTAGGCGAATCCGATAATTTCCGTAGCCGAGCCGGATAAACTTTTACTTCATTCACGGCACTAATCAATTATTCTATTTATCCAGTCGCTTAATCTGCTCGGTAAGGGGATCAAACTCGGGACTATATTGTCACTCTTTCATTTACAAGCGCGCAACGTCACGTTCGTTCCGTGACGTCATGATAAACAACGACGTCGGACATCTTGATAGACGTCGTGTAGACGCAGGTAAGTCGAAGTAAATAACCGATCAACCACCAGCTCATTTAAAATAGGAAAACCTCACCCTCGGGCACGGAATTGCAACCAGTGACTCTCATATAAGAAGAAGTCCGTCAGATCACGTGGTAAGGTGACGGATTATCACTAGTCACATGACCAGGTGACCGATTATCGCTAAGTTTATCAGGCACCCCGTTAACAGGCAGATTTTGCCGGAAGTGACTGGATAAAAAACGATCTCGTATGTAAGAATTTAAGTCTATACTTAGCAAAAAAATCCTGACACAGGCCTAAGAAATTATATCACAAAATACAGACTTTTGACATCCCCAATCGTTCGCCCATTTACTATGTATAGTGTGTATTATAAAGTCAATAGAAGTTGAAAAATTTGGGGATGTCAAAACTGTATTTTGTGATACAATTTCTTACACCTGAGGTTTAATGTACCAATTTTCTGGAAGCGGATAATGATAAAGTATATAACCACAAAAGTCAAATGTAATCGTAACACTGATGTGTATTTTCATCTTGCTTAGATATGGTTAACGGATATAAATATCGCGACACCGGGAGAAGCTGATTTGTACCAGGATTATATGTGTATACATAGTCTTGAAGGTCATCTTTATGCCGTCATTTTGATACCAAACTTTATAAAATCGGATAAGTACTAATTTGATTATTACGTGGATTTATTGAGAGCCGATGTTTTTGTAAAAGAAGCGAAATAAATCGTGTTACAACTTACAACAATATCAATGGTAATTTATTTCAAGTAAATATGGCATACCAAATGATTTCAACAGCAATGTAACAAAATAAAGTAATGTCGCATATTCGCATTTAACTGCATACCACATCATTTGGATTATATACTTTTCTCTACCAATTACCAAATGGACAAAAGTGCTACTTTCATTTTCGACAGGGATGTCCTTTTTATGCAATACACTATTAAATACTTGTCAGATATCTTTCATCTTGAAGCCAAAATGACGGCATGAAATTCACCTTGATATATTATGTATACGTACATGTAGATCTACATATATTATAATAACTTAGAATTTGTTAAGTATAATTATGTGTATCATTTTAAAAGGACGACATTTCAAGGTGAGCGTCCACTTCCGTGTCTATACCTGTCTTGGGACGACCGTGTTCGCCCAGATAATGTATACCGCTTTTGTTCAAGCTTTATCAGACGCCATTCAATATGCACGATGTCCACGTGCAATAAACGAATTTTTGTGAGATTTACCGAATTTGAGTGATATCCTGAGGATTAAAAGTTACACACATAATATGGATATATCATTTCTGTGTGACATAATGCTTGCAAATTAATCCACAAATGAAAAATATATGACAAACAATAGAAAGCAAGTTTCTTTATAGAATGTGAAAGGGAAGTGATAGTGAAGAAGTAAGGAGATATTTAACTTACCATATCGAGAATTGTCAAATAACCTGTTGAAAACACAATAGCGTTTGGTGGTGTTGCTACTGGTAGCATGAAGGCAAATGAACATGCTACAGCCACTGCCATCATCAAGTATAAAGGGTTAGTTTCTGTTTGCAAGGCCTGTATGTACGTCAAAATAAAGGAAAATAGTTCAATAATAAAATACAATGTATACCTTCAAAACAATTTGACTTACGTACAAGCATGTCAATGTACATTAATATATTTGATACTCGCTATATCGTTTGCCATGTGTATGTTTAAAGTATTAAACCTAGATCAATGATAAATAACAGTAAGAGAATAGATAAGGTTACTGTAGCACACATACACAACATACGTACCAACTGTGCTAGTATTGGCATTAACAATGTAGCACTGGCAGTATTACTGGTGACATTTGTAGCACCAGCAACAACAATACAGATCACTAAATTCATCACCCAACTATCAAGACTTGCAAATATCTTCAGTTCGTTTCCAACCAATAACGACAGGCCGGAATCCTGAAATATATGTAGGGGAGATAACTCATTATCGAATTCACGTCAACACAATTGCGATTGATAAAGCTCTTTCGCTCATGTATTTAAATCGTATATTACATAGTGATCTCCGAGAATTATAATCTATACCGAATACTTCTAAAAGTACTAGAAATCGAGGGTTCTAACCCACGTCGCGCTCTACCACACTAGAGGTCGAGTGTTCCAGTCCATGTCGTACTCTTCCACACTAGAGGCTGAGTGTTCCAGTCCATGTCGTACTCTACCACACTAGAGGTTGAGTGTTCCATTCCATGTCGTACTCTACCACACTAGAGGTTGAGTGTTCCAGTCCATGTCGTACTCTACCACACTAGAGGTTGAGTGTTCCAGTCCATGTCGTACTCTACCACACTAGAGGTTGAGTGTTCCATTCCATGTCGTACTCTACCACACTAGAGGTTGAGTGTTCCATTCCATGTCGTACTCTACCACACTAGAGGTTGAGTGTTCCAGTCCATGTCGTACTCTACCACACTAGAGGTTGAGTGTTCCAATCCATGTCGTACTCTACCACACTAGAGGTCGAGTGTTCCAGTCCATGTCGTACTCTACCACACTAGAGGCCGATCGTTCCAAACCATGTCGTACTCTACCACACTATAGGTCAAGTGTACCAGTTAATGTCGTGCTGTAACACACTAGAGGTCGAGAGTTCCAACCCATGTCGTACTCTACCACACTAGAGGTCGAGTGTTCCTACCTATATCGTACTCTTCCACACTAGAGGTCGAGTGTTCCAACCCATGTCGTACTCTTCCACACTAGAGGTCGAGTGTTCCAACCAATGTCGTACTCTTCCACACTAGAGGTCGAGTGTTCCAACCAATGTCGTACTCTACCACAATAAAAGTCGAGTGTTCCAGTCCATGTCGTGCTCTACCACACTAGAGGTCAAGTGTTCCAATCCATGTCGTACTCTACCATACTAGAGGCCGAGGGTTCCAGTCCATGTCGTGCTGTACCACACTAGAGGACGAGGGTTCCAGTCCATGTCGTACTTTACCACACTAGAGGTCGAGTGTTCCAAACCATGTCGTGTTCTACCACACTAGAGGTCGAGGTTTGCAGTCCATGTCGTACTCTACCACACTAGAGGTCGAGTGTTCCAAACCATGTCGTGTTCTACCACACTAGAGGTCGAGTGTTCCAAACCATGTCGTGCTGTACCACCCTAGAGGTTGAGTGTTCCAGTCCATGTCGTGCTGTACCACACTAGAGGTTGAGTGTTCCAGTCCATGTCGTACTCTACCACACTAGAGGTTGAGTGTTCCAGTCCATGTCGTGCTCTACCACACTAGAGGTCGAGTGTTCCAGTCCATGTCGTACTCAACCACACTAGAGGTCGAGTGTTCCAGTCCATGTCGTACTCTACCACACTAGACGTCGAGTGTTCCAACCCATGTTGTGCTCTACCACACTAGAGGTTGAGTGTTCCAGTCCATGTCGTGCTCTACCACACTAGAGGTTGAGTGTTCCAACCCATGTTGTGCTCTACCACACTAGAGGTCGAGTGTTCCAGTCCATGTCGTGCTCTACCACACTAGAGGTTGAGTGTTCCAGTCCATGTCGTACTCTACCACACTAGAGGTTGAGTGTTCCAGTCCATGTCGTACTCTACCACACTAGAGGTTGAGTGTTCCAGTCCATGTCGTACTCTACCACACTAGAGGTCGAGTGTTCCAACTTATGTTGTGCTCTACCACACTAGAGGTCGAGTGTTCCAGTTCATGTCGTACTCTACCACACTAGAGGTCGAGTGTTCCAACCTATGTCGTACTCTACCACACTAGAGGTCGAGTGTTCCAGTCCATGTCGTGCTCTACCACACTAGAGGTCGAGTGTTCCAACCCATGTTGTGCTTTATTAAACTAGAGGTTGAGTGTTCCAGTCCATGTCGTGCTCTACCACACTAGAGGTTGAGTGTTCCAGTCCATGTCGTACTCTACCACACTAGAAGTTGAGTGTTCCAGTCCATGTCGTACTCTACCACACTAGAGGTTGAGTGTTCCAGTCCATGTCGTACTCTACCACACTAGGGGTTGAGTGTTCCAGTCCATGTCGTACTCTACCTCACTAGAGGTTGAATGTTCCAGTCCATGTCGTACTCTACCACACTAGAGGTGTAATACCATTTCTCATTAAGATGGCATATTTTCGGTTGATTTGTCAGCAGAATTACTTGGGAAATTGGGATATGTGTGTTTATTTTTTAAAAGGCAATGTATAGTTATTAAAAATATAGGAAAATTATTGAAAAGAAACGGTAACAAATTTAGCCATTCGAAAATCTGACATTTAGAGTTGGAGCGGGGAATCGAACATGCGACCCCTGGTTTACCAATCCACTGCGTTACCACTGAGTCATCTGAGTTTGTATTGTCGAGATGTTCAAAGCTTAATATACCTCACTCGCTTGTGCAATGGCGAAGCCTCCTCCTAATAACACGATCACACCCCATGGCAACTTTTCAGCAACTACTTTCCAATCCAAGATTGGCTTGTAACGCGGCTTGTCATCTAAAATATTATCAGGTAAGTTGTTGCACATATATTTAATGAAACGATATACCGGTATTTTGAGAGTAACTGGATCCCCATTTTACTGAAGGTTATGTGTTGTGATGGGGCCCTTCGTTAAGTCATGTATTACAGAAAACTAAATAAGTTAAAATATGTGTGGCTCATTGGGGATGCATTAACACACAGGTGGACACACTTATATAATTTCAAATGCAGATTTGTTCTCGATATAGTACCATATCCTTCAATAAAGTCTCACCTTCTTCTCGATTCTGATGACAGAAAACTTGCGGTACTTCTGAGGGTAGCAAAAACAACACTATACTCAGCAGTATACATGGTGTGGAGTCGGAGACATATCTAGAATTAAGGATTACATATAATGTAATGTTTTATATACATGTAGATTATAGCTGCTAGGTATTGGACTGATTAGATGTACACATATCGGGTATTGGACTGTTTAGATATACACATATCGGGTATTGGACTGATTAGATGTACACATATCGGGTATTGGACTGATTAGATATACACATATCGGGTATTGGACTGATTAGATGTACACATATCGCGTATTGTACTGATTAGA
This sequence comes from Spisula solida, assembly GCA_947247005.1. Classification (NCBI taxonomy): domain Eukaryota; kingdom Metazoa; phylum Mollusca; class Bivalvia; order Venerida; family Mactridae; genus Spisula; species Spisula solida. The sequence goes on along the minus strand of OX365953.1, from coordinate 12,422,134 downwards.
TGTACACATATCGCGTATTGGACTGATTAGATGTACACATATCGGGTATTGGACTGATTAGATGTACACATATCGGGTATTGGACTGATTAGATGTACACATATCGGGTATTGGACTGATTAGATGTACACATATCGGGTATTGGACTGATTAGATGTACACATATCGGGTATTGGACTGTTTAAATATACACATATCGGGTATTGGACTGATTAGATGTACACATATCGCGTATTGTACTGATTAGATGTACACATATCGCGTATTGGACTGATTAGATGTACACATATCGCGTATTGGACTGATTAGATGTACACATATCGGGTATTGGACTGATTAGATGTACACATATCGGGTATTGGACTGTTTAGATGTACACATATCGCGTATTGTACTGATTAGATGTACACATATCGGGTATTGGGCTGTTTAGATGTACACATATCGGGTATTGGGCTGTTTAGATGTACACATATCGCGTATTGGACTGTTTAGATGTACACATATCGCGTATTGTACTGATTAGATGTACACATATCGGGTATTTGACTGTTTAGATGTACACATTTCGGGTATTGGACTGTTTAGATGTACACATATCGGGTATTGGACTGATAAGATGTACACATAACGCATATTGTACTGATTAGATGTACACATATCGCGTATTGTACTGATTAGATGTACACATATCGGGTATTGGACTGTTTAGATGAACACATATCGGGTATTGGACTGATTAGATGTACACATATCGCGTATTGGACTGTTTAGATGTACACATATCGCGTATTGGACTGTTTAGATGTACACATATCGCGTATTGGACTGTTTAGATGTACACATTTCGGGTATTGGACTGTTTAGATGTACACATATCGGGTATTGGACTGATAAGATGTACACATAACGCGTATTGTACTGATTAGATGTACACATATCGCGTATTGTACTGATTAGATGTACACATATCGCGTAGTGGACTGATTAGATGTACACATATCGGGTATTGGACTGATTAGATGTACACATATCGCGTATTGTACTGATTAAATGTACACATATCGCGTATTGGACTGATTAGATGTACACATATCGCGTATTGGACTGATTAGATGTACACATATCGCGTATTGGACTGTTGAGATGACACATATCGCGTATTGGACTGATTAGATGTACACATATCGCGTATTGGACTGATTAGATGTAGACATATCGGGTATTGGACTGATTAGATGTACACATATCGGGTATTGGACTGTTTAGATGTACACATATCGCGTATTGGACTGTTTAGATGTACACATATCGCGTATTGGACTGTTTAGATGTACACATATCGCGTATTGTACTGATTAGATGTACACATATCGGGTATTGGGCTGTTTAGATGTACACATATCGGGTATTGGGCTGTTTAGATGTACACATATCGCGTATTGGACTGTTTAGATGTACACATATCGCGTATTGTACTGATTAGATGTACACATATCGGGTATTGGACTGTTTAGATGTACACATTACGGGTATTGGACTGTTTAGATGTACACATATCGGGTATTGGACTGATAAGATGTACACATAAAGCATATTGTACTGATTAGATGTACACACATCGCGTATTGTACTGATTAGATGTACACATATCGGGTATTGGACTGTTTAGATGAACACATATCGGGTATTGGACTGATTAGATGTACACATATCGCGTATTGGACTGTTTAGATGTACACATATCGCGTATTGGACTGTTAAGATGTACACATATCGCGTATTGGACTGTTTAGATGAACACATATCGCGTATTGGACTGTTTAAATGTACACATTTCGGGTATTGGACTGTTTAGATGTACACATATCGGGTATTGGACTGTTTAGATGTACACATATCGCGTATTGGACTGTTTAGATGTACACATTTCGGGTATTGGACTGTTTAGATGTACACATATCGGGTATTGGACTGATAAGATGTACACATAACGCGTATTGTACTGATTAGATGTACACATATCGCGTATTGTACTGATTAGATGTACACATATCGCGTAGTGGACTGATTAGATGTACACATATCGGGTATTGGACTGATTAGATGTACACATATCGGGTATTAGACTGTTTAGATGATACATATCGGGTATTGGACTGTTTAGATGTACACATATCGCGTATTGGACTGATTAGATGTACACGTATCGGGTATTGGACTGATTAAATGTACACATATCGGGTATTGGACTGTTTAGATGACACATATCGCGTATTGGACTGTTTAGATGACACATATCGGGTATTGGACTGTTTAGATGACACATATCGCGTATTGGACTGATTGGATGTACACATATCGGGTATTGGACTGATTAGATGACACATATCGGGTATTGGACTGATTAGATGACACATATCGCGTATTGGACTGATTAGATGTACACATATCGGGTATTGGACTGATTAGATGTACACATATCGCGTATTGGACTGATTAAATGTACACATATCGGGTATTGGACTGTTTAGATGACACATATCGGGTATTGGACTGATTAGATGACACATATCGGGTATTGGACTGTTTAGATGACACATATCGCGTATTGGACTGATTAGATGACACATATCGGGTATTGGACTGTTTAGATGACACATATCGCGTATTGGACTGATTAGATGACACATATCGGGTATTGGACTGTTTAGATGTACACATATCGGGTATTGGACTGATTAGATGACACATATCGCGTATTGGACTGATTAGATGACACATATCGGGTATTGGACTGTTTAGATGTACACATATCGGGTATTGGACTGATTAGATGACACATATCGCGTATTGGACTGATTAGATGACACATATCGGGTATTGGACTGTTTAGATGACACATATCGCGTATTGGACTGATTAGATGTACTCATATCTGGTATTGGGCTGTTTAGATGTACACATATCGCGTATTTGACTGATTAGATGTACACATATCGGGTATTGGACTGATTAGATGTACACATATCGGGTATTGGACTGATTAGATGTACACATATCGGGTATTGGACTGTTTAGATGTACACATATCGCGTATTGGACTGTTTAGATGTACACATATCGCGTATTGGACTGTTTAGATGTACACATATCGCGTATTGTACTGATTAGATGTACACATATCGGGTATTGGGCTGTTTAGATGTACACATATCGGGTATTGGGCTGTTTAGATGTACACATATCGCGTATTGGACTGTTTAGATGTACACATATCGCGTATTGTACTGATTAGATGTACACATATCGGGTATTGGACTGTTTAGATGTACACATTACGGGTATTGGACTGTTTAGATGTACACATATCGGGTATTGGACTGATAAGATGTACACATAAAGCATATTGTACTGATTAGATGTACACACATCGCGTATTGTACTGATTAGATGTACACATATCGGGTATTGGACTGTTTAGATGAACACATATCGGGTATTGGACTGATTAGATGTACACATATCGCGTATTGGACTGTTTAGATGTACACATATCGCGTATTGGACTGTTTAGATGAACACATATCGCGTATTGGACTGTTTAAATGTACACATTTCGGGTATTGGACTGTTTAGATGTACACATATCGGGTATTGGACTGTTTAGGTGTACACATATCGCGTATTGGACTGTTTAGATGTACACATTTCGGGTATTGGACTGTTTAGATGTACACATATCGGGTATTGGACTGATAAGATGTACACATAACGCGTATTGTACTGATTAGATGTACACATATCGCGTATTGTACTGATTAGATGTACACATATCGCGTAGTGGACTGATTAGATGTACACATATCGGGTATTGGACTGATTAGATGTACACATATCGGGTATTGGGCTGTTTAGATGTACACATATCGCGTATTTGACTGATTAGATGACACATATCGGGTATTGGACTGTTTAGATGTACATATATCGCGTATTGGACTGATAGATGTACACGTATCGCGTATTGGACTGATTAGATGTACACATATCGCGTATTGGGCTGTTTAGATGTACACATATCGGGTATTGGACTGATTAGATGACACATATCGCGTATTGTACTGATTAGATGACACATATCGGGTATTGGACTGATTAGATGTACACACATCGGGTATTGGTCTGATTAGATGTACACATATCGGGTATTGGGCTGTTTAGATGTACACATATCGGGTATTGGACTGTTTAGATGTACACATATCGCGTATTGGACTGTTTAGATGACACATATCGCGTATTGGACTGTTTAGATGTACACATATCGGGTATTGGGCTGTTTAGATGTACACATATCGGGTATTGGACTGTTTAGATGTACACATATCGGGTATTGGACTGTTTAGATGTACACATATCGGGTATCGGACTGTTTAGATGACACATATCGCGTATTGGACTGTTTAGATGACACATATCGCGTATTGGACTGTTTAGATGTACACATATCGGGTATTGGGCTGTTTAGATGTACACATATCGGGTATTGGACTGTTTAGATGACACATATCGCCTATTGGACTGTTTAGATGACACATATCGGGTATTGGGCTGTTTAGATGACACATATCGCGTATTGGACTGATTAGATGTACACGTATCGCGTATTGGACTGATTAGATGTACACACATCGCATATTGGACTGTTTAGATGTACATATATCGGGTATTTGACTGATTAGATGACATATATCGGGTATTGGACTGTTTAGATGACACATATCGCGTATTGGACTGATTAGATGACACATATCGGGTATTGGACTGTTAAGATGACACATATCGGGTATTGGACTGATTAGATGACACATATCGGGTATTGGACTGTTTAGATGACACATATCGCGTATTGGACTGATTAGATGACACATATCGGGTATTGGACTGTTTAGATGACACATATCGGGTATTGGACTGTTTAGATGACACATATCGCGTATTGGACTGATAAGATGTACACATATCGCGTATTGGACTGATTAGATGTACACATATCGCGTATTGAACCAACAGGACAATAAGTATCGTGTGGTTTTTTTGTTTTGGATTATACATACACTGACATACAGCAACGTAGATAAATGTAAGATGAAAATCTCTAGACACATGTTATCCAATGCATAAGTAGCCGATGAAGTGACAAAATCCAGTACATTTGTACAAGGATAAATAATAACCTCGATTCTGTACTACACGTCGAGTATTTACCTCTCCGTACAAAAAGTAAAAGCATGTCAAATTACTTAAATGCATTAAATGCATGATCAAGGAGCAATACCGATTTTTCGGACAGGTATGTGATTTAATATGTTACGTATGTTATGTTATGTATGCGATATGTTACAAACGTACCCCTTTTTGAACGCCCCTGACGTTCCCCAACCTTGAATGTTAGGTGGCGCACGAAATAACCACAGCACAACCAAAGCAATGAAAACTATGAGCACTTGTATTTCACAAAATCTGAAAGAAAAAATGTATTTGTATTAAGCTGGTATATATTTGACGTGGACGGTGGTGTCATTTTATTAATTGATTCCACAATTCTTCGGAACTTGACTCGGAAGCTTATCAATCAGACAATTACACCGGTTTATTTTCGGTCCAATTACTAGTACCACATACGAGTATGTAACAAGGCATGTTTTGTACACTGTAGATAGGTTTAGAAAGTATTTTGTAATTAATCTTCATTTAGTACTATACTCGTTTGAATGCAACTTAATGTGGACTAATGTGGTACATGGATAAAAGACTGTAATTAAAGAACGAACTGACGTAACGATATGAAGATATGTAATATATATACATTGCTGTGTGGTCAATTTCTATCTTTTTCGTTATACGGACATAACTCACTGAAACGCTAATGGTCAAGTTGACTTATCTTTTAGTTTAGTACTTTTTATTTTTGTAAAAGGCATACAGAAATAAACATATACCATGGTGGTGATGTATTCTAAAAGGAACGTGATATCGAGAAGGATTTAAATACGTGAATTTAATTAAGTTATAGGCCTGTGTACGAGTAGTTGGAAATGGGTCTTGTCACAAGTCCTCGCTACTAATCGTCCCATTTAGACCCTATTGCCAATAGTATTGGTCGGGTCGCTGAGCAGTTCTCACGATTACAATACGTCTATGTGTATGTGAGGCCCATACGGAAGATTACATTATTGTAAATATGTTAGCCTCGTAAAATAAAGACTTCATACTTTCTTACTTAATGTAAATATCTGATACATTAGGACTGAAGTAAATACAATGAACATGCGTAAAAGCAATAAATTCTCACGAAATATTTCCAATTTCTTTAAAGTGTTGTTTGATAGTCGCTTTAAGTGCCACTTTGTGTCTCGCTTCTACTTTCTTGAAACATCTGTAATATGCAATGCTAAATAATTATACATTTCTCTAAACAAGCGGTATACTGAAGCACAGGAAAATGTATCATTGAAAAATATTGTTGACATAAATTGATACATACAGTCAACTCTCGCTTTTTTCTGTTAAGCCGAAGTTTTATACTTTATTAAAAGCTGTTGTAGCTCGACTTTTCGAAGAAAAAATGTCGAGCTAATTGTCGCGACCGTATCGCGTGCGTGTGCATTGGCGTGTTCGTGTCCGTTTGTTAAGTTTATTGACAAAGTCATCTTCTCAAAGACTATCGAACTTAAAGGTATCCACTTGAAACTCAATATAGTTATTCAACATCACAAGGGGAGTCCATACTGACAAATCTGGTAACCATATAACCTATATTTATCTGTTATCTGCCCTTGTTACTCTTAGCATTTTCACTCACAGATGAGCAAGGATACTATCAAAGTACGGGAAAGTCGAGCGCCCAGCACTAGTAGACGGTGCTATTGTTTTTTATTTCGTTTTTATTCTTTTTCAATAATACAGTTAGGCTACCAGTGAGCGGAAGGATTTTATTTGATAAAATATATCTCATGATTCTTGTCTCTGAAACCTTCTGTTGAGAATGAAGTAATTTTATTTGATGCAAGTTAAGATCAATGTGTATCAAGTTAGTTTTATTTATTTCCATATACCTTCCGATGTTAAGGTTAAGATGTTGACTGACATCCTTACTCAACTTGTATAATGGACAGTGTAGGGTGGTGCATTGTGTGAAATGACACCGGACTAGAATAGAAAGCTTACCCGCATCTTAAAAACACTACAGCTAACCATAACCAGGCAAACAGACCGGTGATCAGTGACAAAGGAAACCCAAAACCCATCCAATTAGCGAACGAGATCTCGGATTCTTCACCCGTATATTTTTCATACAACCTGAAACCAATAGGAACATATTAAAACATGCATCAATCAAGTTTTGGTGTTTGTAAGCAACAGTTTCCACAACTAAACATGTACATATTTATTCAATAGTTTCCTTGTATGAACTGGAAGCTTTGTACATGGTTTTGTTTGCCTTAGGGATGAAAACACCTCACAATTAAATCATACTAAATCACAGGAGATTATCTCCTTGTTTATACGACTCAACTTTTATTTGGTTATTCTTTCTTAACGTGACAAGTGACATAACTTCCGATCTTACATGGTTATTGTACATAATAAGAAGCTATTTTAACAATTTAACATGTCATATAGACAGCGTATTTCAGCGCGCACTTTACTTGCGGAGAACTAACCCCCTTACGTATTCGACGTATAACATTATCGTTTGCGAAATTCTTAACGTTGTAGCCATTCGTTGTAGTTTGATTGGGCCCTAATAGTACTTGCATCCGCTATTTAAATCGAACATTGCATCATACAACAAGTCGTTAATAACACATTAACTGCATAATTATGATTATCATTTCCTCATTACATTCTTAACTGCCTCCGAGAAATTATGTGAATGATCCATTTAAGCCCGTTACTTAAATTCCGAAGGGGAGAAGTAATTTGAAAGGAAGTCCGTTTCAGTGAAAGTATAATTTTGATGATTTGGCGGGAAAACCATTTACCGTTATCTCGTTAATGCATGTACTATTTACGAATCACCAGTGGAGATGATTTATACAATGTTGTGAAGGGAGACAATCTACTGTGTACAAATATATCCTACTTATCTGCCTGTTGTTTAAAGACGAGATTTGGAGGAGATCCTGTGAGTGTTGCTATTCCACCAATGTTTGCACCATATGCTACACTTAGAGCAAATGCTTTAGACAATCTTTTCAGTTCGTTGTTCTCTTCTATCATCTTATGGTCGTGATGTTCTTTAACACTACATACATGTAGGCTGTCTGAAAGTCAAACCGTTAACACTACATACATGTATGCCATCTGAAAGTCAATCCATTAACACTACATACATGATGCCATCTGAAAGTCAAACCATTAACGCTACATACGTACATGTATGCCATCTGAAAGTCAATCCATTAACACAACATACATGTATGCCATCTGAAAGTCAAACCATTAACGCTACATACATGTATGCCCTCTGAAAGTCAAACCATTAACACTACATACATGTATGCCCTCTGAAAGTCAACCCGTTAACACTACATTCATGTATGCCATCTGAAAGTCAAACCATTAACACTACATACATGTATGCCCTCTGAAAGTCTACCATTAACACTACATTCATGTTTGCCATCTAAAAGTCAAACCATTAACACTACATTCATGTATGCCATCTGAAAGTCAAACCATTAACACTACATTCATGTATGCCATCTGAAAGTCTACCATTAACACTACATACATGTATGCCCTCTGAAAGTCTACCATTAACACTACATACATGTATGCCATCTGAAAGTCAAACCATTAACACTACATACATATATGCCCTCTGAAAGTCAAACCATTAACACTACATACGTGTGTCACGGGTTCATAAAAATCATATACCCAGGACGTGGCTCGAACCCGCGACCTACCGCTTGCAAGTCAGGTGCTCTACCAACTTAGCTAACTGGGCTGACGACAGTACAAGTAATTGTATCAGTGAAATACTGGTCCTGTGACATTCTCCCCTGCTCTATTAGAATTCGTCCTCGAATTCTCAGACTAGAGACATAAATTAAACGGAAGCACATGCATAGCAATGTAATATTCAGAGACCAGTCCCCGTTGGGCGCCAATGTCACGGGTTCATAAAAATCTTATACACAGGACGGGGCTCGATCCCGCGACCTCCAGCTTGTAAGTCAGGTGCTCTACCAACTGAGCTAACGGAGCTGACGACAGTACAAGTAATTGTATCAATGAAATACTGGTCCTGTGACACGTGTATGCCATTTGAAAGTCAATCCATTAACACTACATGCATGTATGCCCTCTGAAAGTCAAATCAATAACACTACATACATGTGTGCAATCTGAAAGTAAAACCAGCACTCTAAATGGACGATGTACCCCAGGTCGGTGGCCTACTGGGCTGCGATCATTGTTTGGCACTCTAAATGGACTTCAAAAGTGCTTTACACTTGTTGCCACCTATACATGTATACCTCCAGTCCGGTGGTACACCGTCCATTTAGAGTGCTTTACACGTGTTGCAATCCGACAGTCTGGTGGTACACCGTCCATTTAGAGTACTTTACACTTGTTGCCATCCGACAGTCTGGTGGTACACCGTCCATTTAGAGTACTTTACACTTGTTGCCATCCGACAGTCTGGTGGTACACCGTCCATTTAGAGTGCTTTACACGTGTTGCCATCCGACAGTCTGGTGGTACACCGTCCATTTAGAGTACTTTACACTTGTTGCCATCCGACAGTCTGGTGGTACACCGTCCATTTAGAGTGCTTTACACGTGTTGCCATCCGACAGTCTGGTGGTACACCGTCCATTTAGAGTACTTTACACTTGTTGCCATCCGACAGTCTGGTGGTACACCGTCCATTTAGAGTGCTTTACACTTGTTGCCATCCGACAGTCTGGTGGTAAACCGTCCATTTAGAGTACTTTACACTTGTTGCCATCCGACAGTCTGGTGGTACACCGTCCATTTAGAGTGCTTTACACTTGTTGCCATCCGACAGTCTGGTGGTACACCGTCCATTTAGAGTGCTTTAAAATGCTTGCCACCCAATACATAATTATATGCCGCCAGTCTGGTGGTACATCGTCCAATCAGAGTGTCCAGATCGATCAATGGCCGCGGCATAGCAAAGCAATACGCATTTAATATGGTACGTGTATTTCCCTGGTGGACGTACAGCATTTAAAAAAAGTAACTTGTTTCTCTTGTCATTGGTACCCTCATGCTGATCATTTCATTCAGGAATAAGTTACCTATACTGGCTAGCTTAAAATTGTTATTGGTTGCACAAGTGTTTAGCAATTTCAAGGATTGTTTTCCATTATTTTGTTAATCATGTTTTTGGCCCCATACATACACATGTCATTCAGCCGTACTTGTATTAAATACTCGTACTATGGTAGTGAATATTTTATATTAAATGAATGTTTGTTGGTTACCATAGGTTTCCACTAACGGTGTGTCTGTAGTGAGTTCATCTGTGTCTCCATCTGATCGAGTATAATCACCGGAAGTAGAATTATGTGTTTTCTTGCTACTCTTCATATGACTTGTTTGTTCCTCTTCCACTGGAAATAGTCGTATTTATTTTGAAAAGCGGCAATATTTAAACGGTACGTAATGAGTACGAACGTACATAACCTCAAAGAACGCTCATGATCGTTAAAAATGATGACGCATGCTGCATAATTATGTTTAAACCAAAATTTAGCGGTGCAATGAGCGAGACAACTATGGTATTATCCTGACGTCTTAGGCCGAACTAGGTACGGATTGGCTAACGTCACGGTAGGCTAATTTGAATATTTATTACACAGCCTGTGAACAATATTCGCACGGATTTACGACACTGCTGGACAGCAGGTTATGTGATAATTTTTTTACTTTTCATGCATCATCCTTTCAGTTTTGGATCAAATGATTATATGGTAAAACATGTATACAATGTAGTCCTTGGCTATATGGTAACAAACGTATACAATGTAGTCAGTGGATTATATGGTAACACATGTATATATAGTCTTCCGTGGATTATATGGTAACAAATGTATACAATGTAGTCCGTTGATTATATGGTAACACATGTATACAATGTAGTCCGTGTATTATATGGTAACACATGTATACAAAGTAGTCCGTGGATTATATGGTAAAACATGTATACAATGTAGTTCGTGGATTATATGGTAACAAATGTATACAATGTAGTCCGTGGAGTATATGGTAAAACATGTATATATAGTCTTCCATTGATTATATGGTAACAAATATATACAATGTAGTCCGTTGGTTATATGGTAACAAATGTATACAATGTAGTCCGTGGATTATATGGTAACAGATGTATACAATGTAGTCCGTGGATTATATGGTAACAAATGTATACATTGTAGTCCGTGGATTATATGGTAACAAATGTATACAATGTAGTCCGTGGATTATATGGTTACAAAAGTATACAATGTAGTCCGTGGATTATATGGTAACAAATGTATACAATGAAGTCCGTGGATTATATGGTAAAACATGTATGCAATGTAGTCCGTGGATTATATGGGTTACACATGTATACATAGTCGTCCGTGGATTATATGGTAACACATGTATGCAGTGCAGTCCGTGGATTATATGGTAACACATGTATGCAATGTAGTCCGTGGATTATATGGGTTACACATGTATACAATGTAGTCCGTGGATTATATGGTAACAAACGTATACAATGTAGTCCGTGGATTATATGGTAACACATGTATACATAGTCGTCCGTGGATTATATGATTACACATGTACACATAGTGGTCCGTGGATTGTACGGTAATACATAAACACATAGTGGTCCGTGGATTATACGGTAACACATAAACACATAGTGGTCCGTGGATTATACGGTAACACATAAACACATAGTGGTCCGTGGATTATACGGTAACGCATTAACACATAGTGGTCCGTGGTAACACAAACGTTGGGTATCCCAGAATACAGTAGAATTGTTGAATAGATTCGCCAGACAAAATGTTACAGCTAATGTTACTGAAATTTTACACGTGCATTTCTACAACTATTCTGCGTATCTTTGTTTTATTAATAAACGTTCCATATGATCTATGGAAGAATTGGTAACCCGTGGTAACGGTAAGTGCGCCAGCAGAAAAAATGCTCACGGGATTCATTACAAGAATTAAACAGCAAGACAAACTTTATACGTATATGTCACGTCAAGAAGAAAATTATATCAGCGTAATTTGCATTTATTCACGGTGTATGATCAAACCTACATTGTTGGTACAAAACTGGCGTTGCCTTCACTTTTTGGTATAAGCAACGAACTTTTACGTACAAAAAACGAAAAAACTCGCGGGGGAGGTCACGGAAAATTAAAACAGTTCTACTTCAGAGAAGTATGATGATTTTACTAATAAAACCACGGAACATTAGAAACGTTCAAGCTTCCATCTGCATAAAAACAAAATGAAAAGCGTCAGCAGTTTCCGAAAAATAAGGGTTACAGTTTGAGCACTGCTTTACAAAATCGGGAAATGGAAATCGTTGTTTGCTATTATTTTTACAACTTGTGATGTTTTGTGCAAAGTTTTTACCTATATATTCAGTTTTTGATCTAATGGAACTGAAAAAAGAAAAGAAACCATCCTTTAAAATCAATATCGTCTCTTAAAACACGATTTTATCAAACTATAAAGCACCTATATTTTAGGAACAGCACTAAACTAGGGCACCTCCGTTATTTCGGAAACACTTAAGTCACTTATAATGTATTCAGCAACTACTCGTACATGCTTTTTCTAAGTAGACACTAGCTATTTTGTTTCAGTATAAGATGGTTAGTGTATTCTTAACGGATGGCAGAGGGGGGATAATCTCACATATTGTCACAATTGGCTTTTCATGTCAGGGATTAGAAGGTCAACAGTTATCACTTTAAAAATTGACTCTGTTTGTTTCTAATAAATAATGTATAATGTAAAATATTCATTGAGATGATATGCATAAGCCCCATTTTCATTCCGGTTGTTTCCGTTGTCGAAGCATAATTTAGAAGCTGATGATCTTCGAGCAGTCCCGAAGTGTTGATGGTCTGCATATGCAAACATACGAAATCGATTGACGTAAAGCTGACACTTCGACGACATTCACGCGGCAGGTTCCAACAGCCCGGCGAAAATCTGACCATTTGAATTTCGCTAATAATCATCGTCAGGATATCATTCCCGTTGTCATTCAGTAAGAAGTGGAGCAGTCCGTAATAGATCTGCGGATAACAATCGGCATGGTGCTTTTAGTATCGGGGCTTAAACCCTTGGACCTGGCATTTGGCTGAGAAACCAAAGGAGGTGATAATGAAATTTAGAGCGCACTGGAATAGAAGTGCTCAGTTATACATGGGGCAGTCATTGGACAGTATAGTTTGTCCATGAGAACAAAGTGTTTGACAGTTTTATCTGCAGAAGGCAGGCATATGCTTTATTGACGACTTCGTGACTTTTTGAGTGCAGGGTCAAGTTATTTACAATACTTACAAGCAATGAAATCCAGTTCTGTAGTTGTAGTTATCAATACTTTACGCCATTATTCGGTAATACGCTGTTCGTTCAATACCAAATTAATATGCCAAATCGAACAGAAATTGCAATCGTGGATATTTAGAAAAGTTGCTTTTAATGTATTTTGTTTTTCAGAGCCAATGTACTGAAGCCGTGCTGTCTAACTGAGTATGACTATTTTACTATACTGCTTTCCAAGTAACTACACATCCAAACGCTAAAGCACTCATATTTTGAAAGGGAGCTGTATTTAAAGCATGACATGCATTAGTTACAGGTCCACGTATTTTGCAATATAGACCACGAAGTCGCGTAAGGGACGCCGTGTACATAATTCGGACCCAGGTGTGACGGGTCACTGAAATTTTTATTTATTTCAGATAAAACAAAATTCTCAATGCATCCTCCAAATGTCTGACACGATGACCGTGTCTTAAATTCCAACAGAAAACGATCATTCAGACCGACATTGGCAAATGAAATAGCTGCTTTGTTTAAATGCATCTCGCTGTAGCAAGGAGTCGTACGAGGAGTGGTATTTGAAGGGAGGGGAGCTGTATGCTAGGTCAACATTCATTGTACATGTAGACGCTGTAACTTCAAACGCAGCTACAAAATCGATGCGTGAAATGTAATGCAACAGTCAATTGAAAACAGGGAACCCAACCCCGGGAAAATACGGGGATTTTTACTATTTTTGTTGTCCAAATTCCTGGTAAAATTCCTGCCCCGAGCCATACTGTTGGTCAACCCACCGCAAATTGTCACTCCCCTTAATTTTAAACCAGTGAAATCCTACATTAAATAAAGGTATGTGTAATTCTACTTGATATTTAGATGTATGTAAACATCACAGATGAATAACTGTTGGTCAAACTATGAAGATCGCCCGTCTGTACGCCTGCAATAAACTCGGTAAAAGCACAGGTATAGTCAACGATATATTTTCCCGCTATTTCTCCATTCCTCCCTCCTCGGGTTTCATTTAACTGGTGCATAGCATTAAAGCACGTGCGAAATCATAGCGTAACCCAATTCCGGCCTACCTTATATCGGATTCTGACAAATGAAAGATCTAGACCATTTGGACGAATTCTATTCAGAGAGACAAATTTTAACATAATATAGGTGCCCTTATACAAACAATATAGGTGACTTACCATAAGTTGATTATTGCAAGATATTTTCATGTTAGAAGCTTATTTCCGCTTTTGTTGAACATCCCAATATCAAAGTATCATTGTAGTATAAATTGAACATCAGAACAATACCAAAAATAATAGGATTCGTTGTTCAAATACTTTTTCAATACATATGTCAACTTTTTTTACATTGACACGAAACAGAAGATTCGTTCTTTTTCATACTTCGGATACAAACTTCGACATAAATTTGAGCGGATTACATTTCTACATCTTCGAGTGGTTCCGTAAAACCATTCCAGTTATGAACTAAAGCCAAATCTATGAGTAAATGGATTTAAAATAACTTCACTACACCGTCCATTTCGGCTATTTATCCAAGATCAATAGGAAAAGTTAGGTGCTTGTACGAACAAGTGAGTTGAAAACGCGACTTTTGTACCAACAATGTAGGTTTGATCATACACCGTGTTATTGGCACGTCGCTATACGACGTTTCATAACAATGACGTTATATATAATGTGTAGCGCATGCGGGAAAGTACTTTGCACACTATATCGGCAAACACTGATTTTCAATAACTAGGTCCATGCCATGTTCCGTTGTTTTATTAACAAATAAACCGCTGGAAAGCTAACAAATATGTCTCTACAGAAGGTTATTACATCAGCCGAAACACTGCGATAAAATAATCTCTTCCATCGTCCATAAAAAAGTTCAAATTTTCGAAACATCTATCAAAATTTAAACCTTCGTTATTGTCGCCGACTCAAAATACCCAAATGAACAACGTCTTCTTTTTACGAGCAGCTCATTGGAGACGGTATTTTTTGTTTTAACATCAAGCTCAAACCTTCCTTTCAATAATTCATGAGGCAATCTGCTGTCCATTGCCAGCTATAGTGTCAAATTTTAATGCGTTTCATGTGTCGCCAATTTTTTCAATTTTAAAAAACCTTCGTTATTGCCAATATATATAGTGTAGCAAACTAAGAAATAACTGTTTATGACAAATGAAACATCATTATGTATACCACCAAAGCCTAAATAAGACTATAGGATCGCAGGCATATACGAATTATTTATTAAATCGCGAACTCTGTGCATTATAAAATATTAACCTTTACTCAAAAGTAATAGCTTAAAACTTTCGTGATCATAAAAGATGCACATTAATACTAAAACTGACTCCTGGTAGGCTATTTACACAACCAGATATATCATATTGATGTAATAAAAACGAAATTTATGTTTAATACAGAGTTATACATTAAACTAATTTCAGTTTTGTACACAGTTTAAACCTTCGTGATTTAAACTTTCGTTGCCAAAATTCGAAACTAACGCTAAAAACGCAGAAGATTACAATTATATGACTTTTTGTTAGGCCTATTTGAAGTGTAGACTTGCTTGAATGCGAAATCGCCGAGAGATGTCGTAAAACATTGCTTGTACTTCCAACTAGAGTTGTGAGTATTTTTACCTTACTTTCCAACGAAAATATTTTTTCAATAAGATTGACTGAGATAGTATCTAACTATGATATTATTCGCACAATATAACGTTTTTGCTAAGATAAACATTTACATAAGAGAGTATGGCTTCCTTTTTGTATAACACTTGTGTTTAAATCTATAAAACCTTCGTTATCCTGCGATAACGAAGGTTATATCACTGCATTTGGTGAGAAAGGTTATATTATAACGTGTATGTACACATTTTACTTCACTGCATTTAAAAGTCTGTTACATGTGTATGAAATTGGTACCATTACATAATTTGCAATGTGTTCTGTTATTATTTGTTGAAGAGAAAACCGGACTACGGTAAAATATATAATAGTCTTCGTGTTCTGCAAGTGATTGTTAGAACAGTTATCCTATTATCCATACGCAATATCAACCTAAGTATTGCTATTGCATAGACTTATATCATTTGTTAAGTTTTATAGTGCATTAATTTAGTTACAGTCTTACGATTTGGTTTATAATTACGATAACGAAGGTTTCATAAAGATAACGAAAGTTTAATTTATTATATGCGTTTTTATAACTATGACCAAGAGTAATGCTGAAATCCAAACGGTATATTGTATGCGCCTGAAAGAGCAAAACAATGAAGACTACCTATGACTGGAACGAGAGAGAATGTGCCGTAATTATGTACGTTCCTCTAAACTGTCAGAAAGAAGGTGAAAAGGGAGAAACAAGCAAAACAGAAAATACTGAAAATAACAGATATGAAGACGTTTGAAAAATACAAGAAGAAAGGGAAACCGGCATTGTGGTTGAAACAAAATATGCAGTTGGTAATCATGTTACTACTGAGTGCAAAGATAGCTTGTTTATTGATAACATTGTTAATCAAGACGATGAAAATCATGAAGTGAATTTTGTGAAAACTAATATGCAGTTTTTCTATTGACCTAGACATAACGACATAGTTAGATGGAAGTCTTGTTAAATATTGATACTAGTAGATGCACCAAAGGCTACTCGAAAGTCAAAGTCATTGTTAAAAAGTAGTGATAGTGACAGATAGTGTATTTTGAACAGTTATGCGGTGTATACTGAAAAGTTCTGATGTCACTAAACCTTCGTTATCAGCCGGGTTGTTGGTATTGACGTTTTCAATTAGCCTGTTTGGTATTATGTTTAAGTTTTGTGTCCAAGTGTCTCTTGTACATTTCAGCATGCTTATTAATGTAGTTACAACTTAGATACTTGCCAATATTCCCAAAATAATTGTCAACATGTTATATTCTGATTCTCAGGAAACCTTCGTTACCATTGTTATTTTACCGTCTGTCGCCATGTTATAAGTATGTTGCATTATCAAAATTATATCATAACGTGTTTTGTGGTAAATTGAAATCAGAAACACCATAGAAACGTGTTTTATGTTTGTATGCGTTTGCCAGTTTGACTTTTAAGTGTTGTTCTGATTAATTGCTGACATTTCAGGTATGACTTTGAAATAAGTTTTCTTCAACTTTTTAATATCATAGTACTAAATATTCATTGTAAATGCATGTTATACATTGTTGTACTTGTTCATCCTAGTTCTGAACATTAAACAATTCTTAAGATTAAAACTATGTTGCTATTTTGTATTTATCCATTATAACACAAAACCTTCGTTATTATTTGGCTGATTGTTACTGTTTGATCTACTTTAAAAATTATATGTAGATGGATCGAAAATAATCGTTCATTTGAATTCTATATACGATTAACAAGTTGCATTTGGGTTGATGCGCGATCACACAATAAAGCATTCTTTGTTTCAATGAAAGTTAAAGCAAGCACATACTTATATTTATTTTGTTTACAGCCAAATGATTAGTGCGAATATATCGGTAGAAATTCAAACTTGTTATTTGATCATTTCGTTCAGACCTGATCACATTTAGAATCGCCATACATCATAATTGCGATTACAGTAAGTTGAGCTATATTTTTTATATAGTATTTCAAATAAGTGTGCAATTAACATCATAGGGCTGTGATAACGGAGGTTTTGTAAGTACTAGAATTGGTTTCTACCTACCTGTGTTTGCATGATCATAACATAAAAACTACGAAAGTGTTGCATTCAAGATTTTCGGGCATTGTTACTGGATGATATATCAAACTTTTAAGGTAAGCTCAAACCGAATCAGGAAAGGTCGCATTTTTAGTTTTTTTCCTTACCGTTTGGACCTAGTTATTGAAAATCAGTGACAACGCAATGGATCCGGTTTAACGACGCGGGTACGGCTAACGTAACAAAAATGATCCGGCTAAAATGGTGGATATCAACAATAATCAGCAGGTGAGTGTTACATTTTTGCGTATTTTGTAACGTTATTCTTGAATTCTGAAGACAGGAATACGGAACGCCCACGTTTGTCCTGCATGCTCGTAGCTACTTGGTTTTGTCATGCATCACATGTTGAACATTGAGCCCAATTCTTAAGGAAAAGACAACTCTGTCGATAGCGATTTTTGTACCGGAGTTGTTTCCCTTTACACCAGAAAAATCGATAAACATCTCCAGTGATCAGTATACTGTATATAAATCGATATAATGTATGGCCCTATTGTTTAACTAGATCGATAGACAGTGACCAGACAGGATTAGACTGATAAGGGGCAATAAAACTTTATAAATTTAAAAAGTAGAAACACATACAGAACATAACAGACAACGTACATTTTTATGCAATTATTTCAACAAATGTTTACCCGTTGAAGACTTTTTCAAATAAGAACTTTAAATTTTAGAGTTAGACGTTAAGTTATCAAAATTATAGGCAGGTTCAGATCGACATCTTAAGTAATTTTTTAATATAAATTATGAAATTTCCTGCACCCTAAAGTTTTAAAGGTATTAAGACACATGCACTTTAAAAAACGAGTCCTTTGCAAAGGTGTTTGTCAATTTTGAATTAAAATCGTTCAATATTTAAAAACTATTACGTGTAATTATTTAAGTTGCAATGTTACATAGTCAGTAATACCAGGTAGTTGTATTAGATACTAATACAACTACCTGGTAATACATCTATCAACCAGAAACGTAAATGTAATTTAAGTTTTAACATGTCGCTATATTTAATCAGTTCACACGTTGTATTATCATTGATCTATGATATCAAACACCAGTGATCACCTAAATCATTTTCATTCAGGCGTTTTAAAATCATTTGAGAAATCGTCTGACTTATACAGAACAGAACAGAACATATACTTTCTGACTTATACAGATCTGTGAAATAAGGACCTGGATACACACGACAGGGGGCCCATTTTATGACACTCGCTTCCGCTATATGTAATATACAGAGAATGTTATCACAAAATATCGATACATGGTCAAATCGATTGGTAATATTTTATGGATTTTAACATTTTTGGGAAGTATAAAATGGTCACTCTATATGTACATTTGTAAATAGATTAGTGCATGTATAATTTTATACATGCACTTGTATTATTACACCTGTATATGGAATTCTATCAAGCTTTATCAGACTGAACTAGATTTTGAATGTTAACAGTCTCTCATATTTCTATTATAGAAAGATTTCCATTGTGATCATGTTGTAACAATTGTTTATTGTGTATGCATCTTGGAGAGTGAGACTATAATAAACTATCTTATCTTATCTGCAATAATTCATGTGATAAAGACCAGTTTATAAACAAATATTTAGTGAGTTATTTGATTTACCGAACAGTTTGCTGAAAATTATCAGTTTTTCTACATAATAAAAGATATGCCGACTTTATAATTAAACACCAGCAAAACCAACGAATCAATTGGCCACGTGTTAAATGTATACTTATATTGTATGGAACGTGATAATTACACCAGTGTCCCCCCTTTAAAAAAAAATAAAATTGTACATATGTATATGTCAATAATTACGTCTTATTGATTTGATTAAATTACTTCCCACCTTCATGATCAAAAGAATAATTAAAAACCCATATATTAATGCACACAATAAAGATTTGATTTGAAAATTGAACTCCTTACACTGTAAAATCTAAAAGGATTTATTTCCCTTTTTTTCAAAAATACTACACAATACGAAACCCCAAAACAACCCACGTATAATAAACGTCTTATTTGATAGTTAATTGCTTCACATAATGTGACATAGTGATCTCCTCGGCCATTATGGATCGGAGAAAAACGGAAATAGCCGATGTTTCACGATATACATTATACTCAACGATATGAAACCGCGTACTAGAACGCGAATTTCTTCATTTTCAAACTAAATTGGAAGCAATTTCTACATTTGCAAATTTCTTAAAAAACATATTGTGATAATGCTTAGACTTTAAAGAATACTTCACGAGGTTATAAAAAAATGTCATTTAAGTAAAAAGCAACTTTAAAGCCTGTCAAAAACGCGGTTTTGAGTATTTTGACAGTTTTCATATAGAGTTATATAGGAATGGTAGTTCAAACGAAAATGGAAGCAAAAAGTTAACGTACATTAATAACAAGAGCTGTCCACGAACAGCGCGCTCCACTATTCGCAGCGCCATGCTAGGATAGTACAATTATTATATATATTTAAAACAAAATGCTTCATATCAACAGCATTAACCTCTGCTTTGTAGAGGTTTGGGCTTCTAAGTCGAAAAGGGGGGATAATTTGAACAAATTATGCAGGACCGTTACCTAATCATGTTTGTGGGTTGGGGTCATGATGGTGAACAAGTATGCAAAGTATCAAAGCAATATATCAATGCACTTTGAAGATAATAGAGGTTAAAAACCTGTACCTAAACTTTAAAATTTGCATTTCCAAGTCCAAAAGGGGGAATAATTTCAACAAATGCTCAGTAGAGTTACCCACCCCTGTTTAGGGGTTGGGGTCATGATGGAGAACAAGTATTCAAAGCAATATGTGAATGCACTTTGAAAATATTAGAGGTAAAAAAACCTGTACCTAAACTTTAACATTTGCACTAAGTTGAAATTCCACCAAAATGCTTAATATAGTTACCTACCCCTGTGTATGGGTTGGGGTCATGATGGTGAACAAGTATGCAAGGATTAAAGCAATATGTCAATGCACTATGAAGATATTAGAGGCTAAAAAACCTGTACCTAAACTTTAACATTTGCACTAAGTATAAAAAAGGCATTATTTCAACAAAATGCCTGATAGACTTACCTACTCCTGCATATGGGTTGGGGTCATGATGGCAAACAAGTATGCAAAGTATGAAAGCAATATCTCAAAGGACTTAGAGAATATAAGAGGTTAAAAAACCTGTACCTAAACTTTAACAAAAGTGTTACGCCGACGCTGACGCCGACGCTCGGGTGACTGCAATAGCTCCCCTTATTCTACGAATAGTGGAGCTAAAAATTATATTGAAATAAAGTGCAAAGAATGAAGATTACTTCACGAGGTTATAAAATTTTGTCATCTTATGTTATAAACAAGTTATTAGAGTTAAACCATACGGCTCCTATATAAATCTATAGTTAATCAGTGTATCGTTAAACATTATCGATGTGATCGATTAGACGTTTTCAAGGGAGGCTACTTTGCCGATAACACCCGATAAGTTACAGAAATGTTCCGTATGATGCATATGCACGTAATGCACGTTGAAAGTTATGATTCAACCGTAAACAATGCAAAACAGACATGAAATGCGGACATTTTAGACAAATTATACAAAGTAAGAGCTTACCGAGTCAAAACTATGTACGGTTACATTTCTTGCCCAGATACTCATCTTTTATTAATAATGTATTTATATAGACCAAAATCTAACGTTTTTAAAGTTGAACGAACCAGGGTCCGGTTGTCGATACAACGCAAATGGTCCGGCTCGCTTTTTACAATTATATTTGCATCGGCATTATGTACAGATATGGATATTAATATTTAATGTATTTTTGAAATACACGTAGATCACTTGGTTTCTCACGTAGAAAGATTATTTTGAACTAAACTTCTTCTCAAAGGACTTAGCTCAGTGGTAACACACTGGACTGTCTATCCAGAAGTCGTGGGTTCAATCCCCGGCATCGGACGATGACATTTCTGAAATTCTATTCGTAGTAATTTCCCGCTATATCGGACCGTGTGGACTGCAAATTATCTGGTAAAAGGTGTCAGTAAGCTGTGTATCAGTGCTATACACCAGGCACATTAAGGAACCAGACTGTCTATTCAAAATAGGAGCTAGGCGCACTTCTGCAGCACCGGACATGCCTGTATCTGATGTCTCTCTCTCTCCCTTCGCGTGCTTTCTCCCAGTCTGTCCCTCTGGTCCGACAATGCTGTATCTGCACCGGTAGGCCCCGTGACTGCAACACTCTATGTGAAGCGCCTTTGTACGTGCGTTCGAATGAAAAGGGCGCTATATAAATGTAGTATATTTATTTATTTTATTTAAAGGACACCTCTGATAGTTTTTTTTATAAAAACGTCTTTCCAAACCCCATGGATAATAACAAATACATACACGTATCAGGACCTGTTCTGTAAATATCTAAACTCCCTGCACGTATTGACATTTTTACGAGATATTTAGCTAATGCTCTACCTGTTTTTGTTTATATTTTTTAGGGATCACAGCTTCGGTTAGTGTAATAACAGAATGACCAAACCACACAGAAAGACTGGAACAGTGAACAGGAATTTGAATGCAGCCCCGTGCGGAAAGAATATTTTAAATGTGATGAATCCAAAATTGAACCGCTAGTTAAAACGAGCAGGATATCAACTTAGAAATCACGTGCAAAGTGCATGTACTGTATGGATACTACTACTTAACACAAAGTGGAAATGTGCATATTATTTATTTTGCATTTCTTGCTTCAGTTGTTCAATACTATACATCAGAATCACAGAAATATAAACACTTCCCCACTGAAGATAAAATAATAACATATGATAACAAACGGTACATGTTTGTAATTCCTGCGATAATATCGTTTCGACACAAGAACGATCGTCCAATACAAAGGGTCCCAATATAGAACAAGAAAACCATTGATGCAAAGCATCAAAGGTCGCCTCTGAATGGTGTAATTATACAAATGTATCTGAAAATAATTTTATTTATTGTTCCAATAATGTTAACTGCTAGAATTTGAATTGTATTTGCCAATACAATTAGGTTAATAATCTTTAATGCATAACATTAGATATAGACACCACATGTATGACTGTAGACCAACAATAAATCTTTAATGTTAAATGTTACTTCTGACTTCAAAATATGTTAATACCCTTTAATGCGTTGTGGTTGTATCCAACTATACTATAAAAATTCCAAGACCATCTTAAGTTTAGGTATTAACCAAATAAATATATATATTTATGTACAATTGTATTGAACCTCACTTCAGCCTTGGAAATCAAACCAATAGCAGCTGCGCTGTACATGCCAAGCTTGATCTATTTCGAACATTGTTCTATTGTTAAAATTCATCTGTGTAATTTCAAATAACCATAACTTAGTCAATACTTGGTATGTTTTCATCAAGTAACTTCTCATTTTCTGCATATAAGATTAATGATTATTCTAGAACCACAGAAAGGGCAGGGTGAAGAAAAGTTAGGGGGTTTTGAGGCATGCTCCCCCAGAATTTTATTTTAAAAAATGGATCAATCTGGAGCATTCTAGGTGTCCTGGGGAACTTAAATCGTACTGAAAAAGGACAGATTTTGAGGCAATATCAACCCAAAATTTTCACCAATTATGCCACCGCTGGCCTTCCATTAATCACAGGTATTATTATGCCATTAAACATGCCATAATAGGCAATTGTATCAAATAGATGTTGATTCATGTGTACATGTATCAGTAAAAAGATGTAATTCATGAATGTGTTGTTCATCCTTTTATACAGTTTGTCGACAGTTCCGATTATTTGTTTCTTTATTTTACACTATGCAACAATAAAAACAAACTAAAGTGTTTGTAAGGTACTCTTAAGACAAAGGAATTATTTCTCTAAGTTTTAGCAAGATAGCTGCCGTTTTATTCTTTAGGGGCAATAAATGCTGAAAAAAGTTAACCTGAACTGGTTGAACAACTCGAGTATTGTACTATCCTTATGGAAGTATAATCTTTTTAAATATTAAAATAAAGCCTATGTTTTGAAATATTCATTCAGTTTTTTATGGTTTTGTACAATTTTCCCACAGGTGAACTTTAATTGACACTTTTTACCAAAAAACTGATAAGCCGTCTGGCTTAAACTGTTACCATAAGAATGAAATTGTACTCTTAATTTTTACATGTGCTGATATTGACACCAAACCCTAAAGGAAATTATTCAGATTAAGACAAATTTGCTGGGTTAATCTAAACTGGTTGACTGACTATATATAGGCCCAGTGGTGGATACATTTACATTCATAATTGGCATTATTTCTCTCATCGTTTATGATTTAAACATATTAATTTAACATAAATATTTCACAAACTATCATTCTTGAACACCTCCGTCACATGAATACGTTTTTAAAAAGAAATTGGTTGTACATCGTTTTTTTGTTTATAATCCGGGTCCGGACCGCACGGAACGGACTTTAATGTCAACGTTTACCGCGTGCGTAAACATTCACGTGGAATCACTTTCGTTTTCGATTTTTCGAAAATACGCGATGAAATTTCGTCTGCTGCGTTATATCAAAGATCATACACACATCTCAAGTATTCTTTGGTTATATTTATCGTAAATAAATGCATTTGGGACGCTAAATGCAGCGATGCTGCTGAAAATATTTCATTCTCAAAGCATGGGCCGTGAAGTCAAACGGTAATTGTTGTGCTATAAATAGAACATGGAACACGTTTAAAGTAAACAAAACGTAAGAAAATTAATACGCTACTACGATAATAAATACATAATTATTGATTTACTCTAGTTGTCGTTATTACTTTTTAAAATGTTTATAAAATGAGTTTTAGTGAACAATTATCATGACATGGTTTCATCTATTAAAAATGTTAATGTTAAACAAACGACGCACTACTTTTTTCATCGACTAACTGCTGTGACGGTATGACCGGCTTTTAACTGAACAGATGAACAGAAAAAGAAGCTCCATGGCAAAAAAGAAAAACATTCCAATAGTAGCCTCCACTTCAGTGGAGGCGACGAAGAAGGTTGCGCAGCTGCCATGTTTAGGACCCATGGCGGTAATCGCTAAGCGGCATCCATATCGCCGAGACAACCATATATAACGTAGGTTACGGTAATTTCCGTAACACCGCCTACAACTGTCAGAGGGGCATGGCGTATGTGACATGCGTTGGGACTATTAATACTAATCTATTGGTCATCGCTAAGCGGCATACATATAGCCGGGTCATCCATATGACGTATGTTTAAACATGGAAGGTGGTATTACGAAGTGCACCAGAAAACCTACGTTCTATGGATGTCTCGGCTATATGGATGCCGCTTAGCGATTTAGCCGCAACCGATATGACGTTACCTGAACTGACATCCGTGTTTGCTAAGACAATTGCATCAAAACTGTGTACCAGCTTTCGTAACGTATGTAGGGTACACTCAGATAATTTGAGACATTGTGTCGATGTTTAAAACCACTGCACACATTTCATAATTATATATTGACATACTATAATTCCATTATACGTGCGAACCAAGTACAATGGTGATATAACAAAAATATTCGACATAAATGAGATTTCATGAGCCTTTCAAAACTTCATTTAAAGCGTTCACGAAGTTCCTATATTTCAGCAACTTTAACGAACAAACGGCGGATGCACGGGGAATTAGATATAAAGACTTTCCCGATGTATGGGAATTTGATAAACCCTGTCGTCACATGTAGCAGGAATTAGACTTGGCCCGTATTTTATGGACCTGGGATGGGAATTAGACAGTCGCCTATTTTAGTAGTGAAATCTACCATAGGGTAACAACTACACACCAAGGAATTAGACAGGACTATCTGCACATGGGACAGGGAGGGAAATTTGACAACCAATCTCCAAAAATCAATCAATCCAAGTCTAATTCCCAAATCCCCCCCCCCCATTAGTGAAAACATTGGATAGAGCAAGTAAAAATCTGTATACAAAAAGTTTAAAAAACGTAACTTTTTTATTCTTAGACCAATTTAACGATATTTACTCGAAATTAAAGCCAAATTTGAGTACTGTCCATGCGGCGTAATAATTTTCTACGAAAGGTCTTCTGAGTTGGTTTCAAGAATATTAATCAGCATGGATAGTACCTATTCTGGGGTCGAGCATCAAGAGTGTCTTCAAATTCGATCAAAGAATAAAATACCTACAATTGTTTGTTAGATGTTTACTTGCGTTCCTAACCAACAATTACGTCACATACACATACACGTGATATGTCTACGTTGATGATGATGAATTAATTACCTACAACAGCAGTGTAGCAATACAATGTGACTTTGACATCACCTACGGCTACCAATCCAAGACGGAATTTGTCTCGCTTCGGAAGCAAAAAATAGCGGTATTTTATTTCTATACCAGTTTCTATTTAATATTCGCAAGTCTGAGGGGCAAAGGAAAATTTCCTTGAAGAGTGGCATCCCTATCAGCAGCTGGGCCGTTTTCTCCATCACCCTGTGAAACATTGGAAAGGAAAACGACTTAGCGGTAAAACTTTTGCCACACTGGGTACTTTAACGTCCTTCAAAATGTTTTCCACGACTAAGTCTTTGCCTAGACATGGTCTCGAAATAAAAAATTTTATGCAATGAATTTATCAGACAAATTCTTAGCAAGCTAATTCTTAAAAACTAGATTTTTAATCTCCTATTTATGACTGCAAAATTGTGTTTTTAAACATTTTATATCCAGAGGGTTACCTTACAAAGATCTATTGTTACTTCACAAAGATCTAGCCTACGATACCAAGTTCGATACTTGCATGTGTCCATTACTGGAAATAAAACTGTCCAGGCATATGTTATTTTTACCGCAGGCATCATAGTAGTTTTATGGCCTGTCAATAAAGGTGAACGCAAGACACTTAATTTGAATACGTGTCAACCTTATTTTTGATTGGCTGACGGATTGTGAAATTTTTGTAACAGTAATTTTCATTGGTGCAAAACTAGTTTAGACAGTTTGATATAGAGACGTGATTCTGGGAAAGGTCACTTTTATGTAGACCTTTGAAGTGATAACTTGTATTCTTAAATATTATTGTCAATATATTTGAACTCGTAATTATTAAAGTTACAAGAACCGGAATCACTGTCTTCTTGGTATTTCATAGGTAAGATTTACTGTTACTTTATGTTGTGTCTTTATGACAGATTTTTGTGAGATTAATTCTTACTTTAAGACTGAAATTTAATTAATACTGGATCTTAATTGAATAATTAGCTTGATTGTTTGTGATGACATTAGATTAAGTGTGTACTATGTATATGAATGAGATATGTATATTTTATAGGTATGTTTGCTAAATGATATGTGTATTTAAGTGTATTTTATAATACAACCATGTATTTAATATGTATTTTATAATACAACCAGTTAATTCCTTTAAGTATTTGATTTAAACTGTTCACTGAAATGTTGTCTGTGTAAGCTACATTCTTTGCGGTAGAATACCCGCTTTGTGTCAATTAGTATTACTTGGAATAGTTAAAGTACTTTAGGTTCTTAAATATTGCTCTTCTATGAAGTAAATTACTTTTAGAAGTTTTTAATGTTAAACACAGATTTATTTACTAATCATGGAATTAACTGGTTGGTTGTCGATAAATTTCGTGACTTAATGTCTTTCTTGAATGATATATAGAGGATATTTGTTGATTTTGGTGTAAGATCGAATTTTATTTCATCGAGTGATCACAGAAAATCAATATTTTCACGAGTGGCGTAGCCACGAGTGAAAATTTAATTTTATGTGATCACGAGTGAAATAAAATTGATCTTTCACCAAAAATCAACAAATTTTCTGTTTATTATATGCTTCAATTTCTCTTAAAAGGGTACCGTAATTGGCTTAATTGGAAAAATCACGTCGAAATTGGAACGTCACGACGTAACAATTATGACGTCATAATGACGTAACGTACATTTTAAAGCCCGGTGCCGTTGACGTTACGTTTCTATTTCTGAACGATACTGGAACCAGCTTCGAAAACAGTGAAAATAACAAAACGATAATTTGACTGTTATTTTCACTGAAAAATCTCCATAATTCATTGAAAGCTAATAATAAATTGCGGTATTTGTTAAAATATGGAATAACTAACTATTTGTTTGAGTTTAAGAAATATCACTATGATTGAAATTGTTAAGCAAAATTATGCAAGGGATTTAAATTGATTTGACCAATTCTATTTGTATGATTGTTTTCAATTGGATGCAATATGACATTTTCCTAGTACTTTTGTACATGTATTAATTTCATAAAATTATGTATATTTATATAATTACACTCTTATGTAGACCTTTGAAGTGATAACTTGTATTCTTAAATATTATTGTCAATATATTTGAACTCGTAATTATTAAAGTTACAAGAACCGGAATCACTGTCTTCTTGGTATTTTATAGATATCTTGGAAGCGGGTCACAGAGTCAGACCCATACAGCAACAGCACAAAAATATGAATGTCTTTGCACATAGGTCACATTGGAACCTTGTTTATTTCCTGAAAATAAATAAAAAGTAGAATTAGTTGATTGGTTGTACATACACGTTCATATCGATGTCTGCATGTCAAAATATCTTGACAACATGGCAAACATTGCTCACCTGAGTATTCATTGACACCAGGCTTGTAAAAATACCATATGGAAACTATCAGCAAATACAAGGTTTTTCTATGATTTGTCTTTGTTTGTGTCCCAAAGGAACCCATATACGAACCTACTATGGCTTCCATCTAGACAAATATTCAAGTCAACTTTAAAGATTCATCTATTCTTCATCTATAAATGTGCAACCAGACCGGGGCTCGAACCAATAATTTAACAGTAAGTGTGAGGGCATGTAAAGTATTCAGTTTTATCCAGTCACTTCCGGCAAAATCTGCCTGTTAACGGGGTGCCTGATAAACTTACCTGATAATCGGTCACCTGGTCATGTGACTAGTGATAATCCGTCACCTTACCACGTGATCTGACGGATTCTTCTTATATGAGAGTCACCGGTTGCAATTCCGTGCCCGAGGGTGAGGTTTTCCTATTCTAAATGAGCTGGAGGTTGATCGGTTATTTTATCACATAACCTGCGGTCCAGGAGTGCCGTAAAGCCGTGCCGTAAATATCGTTCGGCACTCCCAGACTGTGCAATAAATATGTAAATGAGCTTGACGTGACGTTAGCCAATCCATCCATTGATCCGTCAATGACGTCAGGATAATATCAACGTCGCCATGACGTCGCGCTAATTGTACCGCTGAATTTTGGCTGAAACTTATGCAGCGTACATCATCCTTTTGACAATAATGAGCGTTTTCTAAGGTAATGTGATAAATAGAATCTTACATTCGTGCTCATTACATACGAGTTTTATTAAACTCGTCGACAAAAACAATATGACACTCGGCAAAGCCTCGTGTCATATCATTTTGTCCACTCGTTTAATAAAACTCGTATGTAATGAGCACCCATGCAAGATCCTCTATTTCTTCGACTTACCCACAGGTCCATGAAAAGTGACCTAGCCCACCTATATATACGTATTTAAATAGAAGGTCTGCAACGAAGGATTTCCCAATATATACACGCCACTGACAGAAACATTCACAACTCAATTATTACTGCATCAAATCTCACAGGGTTTTTTGCAGAATGCTCGTAAAACATAAGTTCCGATGATAAACAAACATTCTGGGTCTCAAACGCATGTTTCTCCGAAAATTTTGCGTCGGACAACGGTCAGAGCGGCCAATTTTCGCCACTTGCTCTAAACCTGTCCCCTCAAATGTGACGATTTGACGTGTTTTTTCACCTGAATTGATGCTTTGTGGCGGCATCAATCAAGTCTGGAATCTAATATTTGCAATGAGTAACAACAAACGATCGTTCTAACTGTACGACGCGAAAGCATGCTCATCAAAACGATGCATCGTACAAGAATCGCTATTTTAATTGAAATATCATAAACAATTTTCGCTTCCGCATTTCGTCATTTTACTGTCCCGCAGTGAATCGCAGAATGGCAGCACGTGTACGTCCCATTGTAACATATATTTTCATTGGACGGACCGATAACGGGGTTAGCCAATCGATAGTTAGTATTTTGGACACACCTTGGAACTTTTGTGCTAAAATATTGTTGACAGAAGGCCCCAAAAATGATAAGAGTACTGCTACAGCCTTCGACAATCGTCTTGTGGTGTGTGACCTAAATCAACCAGTCTTCACGATAAAATAATTATTATGAGCGCCATATTACGTCATAACAAACTGTGTTAAACCGTGTCAAACTAAAATATTAAGATGTCAACACTGTAAATCCACGTCGATCTGACAATATTTCAAGACGAAGGAGGGTTCATCGGAGGTGTTTGTGTATACAATGGGGATCCTTGAGGTGTTAGAACCACCGTTGAATCGGGTAAGTTAGTAATGTGTGAAATGACAGCTGTAAATTTCGAACTGGTTTGACCCGGAAGTGTCTGAACATTTGTTGATTACTGTATTAGTAACAAAGTTATTTCCACACAATCAATTTGAATTGCATTTCAATAATAATGAAAATAAGAGTAGAACTAGAAATTAATTGGAACATGTGATTAACCTGAACTGGTTTATTTTCTGCACACTATTATTAGTATAAAAGTTCTTAAATCTTCAATCTTGGCAGCATGATTATTATATACATTTGTACTAGACCTGCACTGTATCAACTGTGCTGGGTCAAGTTGAATCACTATTTGTGCTGTTTAAATATTACATTACTGTACATAATTGATTGCATTTAGAAATCCACTTACAACAGTGAAATATAATTTACTGTATATAATAATTTTCTATGTGCCAATCATGTAATTTGTCTCATGAAGAGGTCAGCTATTGTGCTCTTGGAAATCCAACCTGGTTAAGCTAAGAGCCCTGGTAGATAACCACATGTTGCCTAAATTCCATGGGGTACAGACCCCCTATGGATATGTGCATGTCAAATGATATATTGATAAATACATTATTATACTGAGGATACTACAGAAAAATTAAAGATTTTTTGCAGCATATTATTCATGCTTTTAAAATTCCAGGTAAACAAGAGGCTGTTGCTCTGACTGCTAGTATATAGATGACAGGTCCTACACAGTTCCCTTGTTAGTCCTTGTGGTGATTGAAAGCCTGATGCTGACACTATGTGGTACAATACAAACAATCATCAAAAGGTGGCCACAATGTTTGGTTTAATGAGAAGAATGTTATTTACAGTTTTATTCTGAAAAATGGAGACTGTTTGCTATCTTTAAAAAAAAATCTAAAACATCTTGTCACACAGCTTGTGCTTTGTTGGTATTTGAAGACATTCAATAATTATAATACAACATTGGTATTATTGTGAAAAATTGCACAGGAGATATATTTTTGGATTGAGACTGTTCTGCTTAAATAACCTTTATAAGCAGGTTTTAAGTACTTGTTAAGTACTTGCAAAATCATAATTACTGTGAATTAGGTCACAACCAATATCTGATTGCACTTTTGAATTTGTACTATGACTAGAAAATTAGAAAGACATTCTCAATGCAGCTAACTTAATGTTATATTGTGAGACATGCTATTCTAGATTAATAATTTCTCTTATTTTGAGAGAATTTAGCACCAATCAGTGGTAGAAAGTAAAAAAACGACCTGTATATATAATGAGAGATTATCAGTGTATTGTAGTTGGTGAATAACAAGTAGAATGATTGAAGTTTGGCATTGTCTGTGTAGTACTTAGGCAGTTTTTGTCTACTTTTTTCACCATGTGGCTACATAGAAAACTTCAAAAAAATTCTTCTCAGAAACTGATTGCCCTATTTAAATATAAGTTCACATGAATGTTCCTTGGTCGACTATCTACCAAAAATATTCTTCTCTGAAACTGCTTGCCCTATTTAAAAATAATTCCACATGAATGTTCCTTAATTGCACCTCTACCGAATTCCTAAGTTTAATGTTGATTGCTTAAAAAACTTGGCCATCAGGGGCGGGGCTAGTTTTCACTATGTGGCTATATAGAAAACTGCAAAAATATTCTTCTCAAAAACTGCTTGTCCTATTTGAATATAAGTCCACATGAATGTTGCTTTATTAAACCTCTACCAAATTCCTAAGGTTAATGTTGATTGCTTAAAAAACATGGCCACCAGGGGCGGATCTAGTTTTCACTATGTGGCTATATAGAAAACTTCAAAAATATTCTTCTCAGAAACTGCTTGCCCTATTTGAATATAAGTCCACATGAATGTTCCTTTATTGAACCTGTACCAAATTCCTAAGTTTAATGTTGATTGCTTAAAAACATGGCCACCAGGGGCGGGGCTAGTTTTCACTATGTGGCTATATAGAAAACTTCAAAAATATTCTTCTCAGAAACTGCTTGCCCTATTTGAATATAAGTCCACATGAATGTTCCTTTATTGAACCTGTACCAAATTCCTAAGTTTAATGTTGATTGCTTAAAAACATGGCCACCAGGGGCGGGGCTAGTTTTCACTATGTGGCTATATAGAAAACTTCAAAAATATTCTTCTCAGAAACTGCTTGCCCTATTTGAATATAAGTCCACATGAATGTTCCTTTATTGAACCTCTACCAAATTCCTCAGTTGAAAATGAGAGTGTGAGTTTCTTGTTTACAAACTTGTAGTATGTAAAAGTTACAAATGAATGCATACTGTATATCAAAATATGAATGCACATTTAATTCTTGCATTGAAATATATAAGTTGTGAATTTCCATTTGAAAAAAATAAATTATATGAAATATAAAAACTTCTGTTTTGTTCTGTTACAGTAGATCTACATTGATTATCAGAATCAAGCTCAATTCTGTTGTAGTTATTTTTTTTTAAATATTTGTTAAGTGATTCCATTCTATTTTCCCTGGCATGTAAAATACCTTAACATGTTCTAGACAACAGATTGGTTACCTTCAACACATTCATTTTCTTTTAAAAATGGATTTATTGAAGGTTTACTTGAGACTGATCTCAAGCCTTCAGGATCAAAATCTAATACACCAGCTTCAATTTTAAAATTATGAGTGGAAATTATTTGTCTTTGAATTTTAAAGAGACATCAATACTGTTACCTGTGGATAAAAGAAAGTATATTTCTATGAACATAACTTCTGTATTTGAAATAAACAGTTTTGAGCCTGATTCTCAAAAACAAGTATGTGAATACAGGGACTGGGCACTAGATAAGATCCAAGTGATGGTCAGAAAATAGTGTGTTTGTATAACCATGCACATATTTTTTATTGATCATATTTAAAGTGAAAGATCACGACCACAGAGCTCTATGTATAAAATAATAGAGTTTATTGAAGGCAATATTGCCAATCAGCATGTATATATATATATATGTGATACATGCAATCATGAATGTACAAACATAAATATCATAATGCATGCATAAAATAAACTTCCAGAGACATCATGGCCCCTGACCACCTGTTTACAGCTCTAAAAGCTGTTTATTTGTATTATATTGATATTTTTTGTTACATATGAATTGAAAAAAGTGCATTTTGGACAGTCTGGAACTTTGAATAATTTGAGGCGGTTTGCGACATTTTCTTGATTGCCGCCTTGTCATTTGGGGTCCATTAACATTTAATGTGCATGCATGTGCCTGATATAGGTCAGAATGTGTTATTTGGTGTTAAATGGAATCTGCAGGCTTAATCCTGGTGACATATTTGAGTGAAAATCTTGAAAAACTTGAAATATGACCTATGTAGTACTTGGAAATGTGATGGTCTGAGCAGAGTTACTTCCCTTGGCTGCATATAATCACTGCTTTGATGATTTCTGATCCATCCTGAGTCATATTTGTTCATTTGTTTGATAAAATACAGTAGAATAAGGTTTATTGAGCACATTTACACTGCAGAAACACATCCAGAACTACATTTTGGCTTGTATTTTGTGATTTTGGAACAATGGTCACCATTGTTGATTCAACCATTATGCAGTTCAAACATCCAGATTGGACCTTTTTTCCCGGTTAAGTGTTCCGAATGCTTTATTTTGTGAAAAACAACTGGGCGTGAGACACCAAAGAATCATTTTTTGCATATTTAATATAATATTTCCCTTGAAATAGGAAAATAAACTAGCTATAGCTCTGGCTAGCCTGTGATGAAGAATTAAATTGAATTGGGCAAAATTGAAGGATTTATATCATAATGCATACATAAAATAAACTGCCAGAGACACCATGTCATGATGTGAACATATAATTATTATAAATATGACCAATGAAGCATACATGTGTACACACGTGTTTGATTTCAGCAGTAAATTACAGACATGTGGAAGAAACAAAATGATCTAGAAATACACTAGATCTCTGTCTAGACTATAGGGCCTACCTATTATGATATAATACACACAGTTCGTATCACAACATAATATGTCTCTAAATACTTATTTGATTTTGTGTATTGCACCTGTGAAACAAATATATCAATTATTTATGGATCTACAATTAGGCATTTTAGTAGATGTGTATAAAACCCGATCGTTGCACACATACAGTAGATCTACGTTAACAGTTTTAATAGGAGGACACTTGTGCATTAATAAGAGGACTGAAGTCTGCTTGTGGCCTATATACTTGCTGTCAGATGCTGTACTAACCATGCTAAACAAGGATACAAGACACAAAATCACATTGGCTAAATAGGCCAATTATGTATATAGATATACATCATATGCATTATAGTAGGCATATACAACCCAATTTGATTTTGTGCCTTGCACCTGTGGTGCTAAACTGACGGTCAATACCACATACAAATAATAGGCACTAAACATATACACACACATTCGATCTACATCTACTTTGAATTTATAAAACATCAGATCTACGAGCTGACATACATGTATACATGTAGGCCTATTGACCGTATAAAATGATAGTCTGTTCTATGATTTGTAGATCTAATGTAATCCTTCCTACAGTATGATACAATCAAATACAGACTGGGCATTTACGATTTTTACATAGTCCCTATAGTGATTACTGATATTCCACCGAGTAGATCTATCTATTTTACATTCCGCTCGTTTCGCTTATTACGTCACGTAAAGTTATACCCCATTTGGTACCTCTATATAAACTGATGACGTCAAAATTACAATCTAAAAACATGACAAATTGATCGACCTCGTTATTGAACATTTATTTTCACACTCAGTACTCTAATCTCAGAAATCAAGAGTAGAATAAGGACGCAGGATGGTTAGTAGACATATTCTTGGTGATCAACTTAATTGGAAATTCCCCACGAAGGGCCTAAAGTACCAGCTTAATTGACTTGGTTGAAATCTAGTAGACTTTGTCACTCGAGTGTGCTGGGTGCGTGAAACTACGCTGTTTTTAGATCGATGAAGAATTAAAAACACAAATTCCAACTAATATCACCCACAGTACCGGTATCCGATGTATCCTTGACACCTTTGAAAATGTTACCGCTACGAGAGCTTGTTTGTTTTGTTATGTACACAAAAACACGTGAGCATGACCATGACGACGCAACTTACAAAACAAAACACCACAAGTTTAAATATTTGTTTTTGACAAACTTGATGCGTGTTTTGTTCAAATCAACATCACTAAAAATATTTATTGTCATAAGCAATATCTGCAACTATTTATCGTAAATTATAAATGTCAATTTACAATTTTCAAGAATTTTATTTTTAACCAATCAGTGAGAGGCTCTCTTTGCCCTTATTACTTACCGAAAAGCGGAAGTGAGAGGGGACAGGTTTAGAGCAAGTGGCGAAAATTGGCTGCTCTGACCGGTGTCCGACGCAAAAATTTCGGAGAAACATGCGTTTGAGTCTCAGAATGGTTGTTTCATCATCGGCACTTATGTTTTACGAGCATTCTGCAAAAAACCCTGTGAGATTTGATTTGATTTGGATGTAGTGTTCTGTCCCCGTAGGTCATTTAACCCCCCAAGTGCCACGGGCCTATTTTGGGCCTATTTTGTTATACTACGTTGAGTGCCGCGGGCCTATTTTGGGCCTATTTTGTATGCCCATAAGGAACCTGGAAATATTACATCTTAACATCGTACGAAAGGGCTAAGATGTAAACAAGTAGGGGTCAAAACATTATGACGTCATTTCCGGTTGAATTCGGACATGACGTCATGCGTCGGACGACGTTATTATTGGCGCCATTTCTTGGATCGCGCATCAAAAGTGACCACCGGAAAAGTGATAAATTATGCAGTAAATAGACGGTTGTACAAAAATGAACTTTTTACAATAGTTGAAAAATGACAACTCTTCTGTCTGAATGCAAAAATATTAAATATTCTTGTTTGATACTCAGTAATTATGCTACGAAATTTGCGTGATTTTCACTCCATTTTGACAAGGGATATCGTTAATTAGGCATAAACTATGGATAGAATCATTATCTATAGAGTTTAATTTTCTTCAACTGAAATTTTAGTACAATTCCATTGAATAATTAGCAAATGAATGTATATTTTGTAACACTTGTATACAGACAAGACGTGTTGATTTTCAACGCAACATTGTATGACGTCAAACTATTTCATGAAGCCAACTCGACATCATTAAAGATATATAGGGCTCGATTTTGTTGAAAATAATGTCGTAAATATCCTGCTATCATACATGTTCTATATAACATTACACCCCTTTACCACCGAACTTGACCCGCGGACAAAATCACAGGGTATTGACGCATATTATTTTATGCGTGTGCGACCGCCTTATAATATCTTATATTCGTATATGAGATATAAGGCGGTCGCACACGTATAAAATAATATGCGTCAATACCCTGTGGACAAAATAACACACATGAAGGCCCAACCATAGCGTTTCCGGGGATCAATAGTACAATTGAGCACATTTATGAATAAAATCATATCTGTCCCCACATACTGCGTCATAGTTTCTTCCAAAACTTTAGGCACCGGGTTGGAAGTTCATTGTGGTACATGTTATTCAATGATTATTAATAAAACAAAAATTATTGTGAAACATCCATATAGATCTACGTCTTTGTAACGAGACTCGAACATAATTAAACAATTACTATCACACTGAATACCAGGTTTTTAAACGCACGTTAAATCCATTAACTATATAATGGCTGTCCCAAATACTAGTAAGTAACCAACCACTGAACAGTTTATGTAGGATGTATTAAGTTGCATATTTGTATTATGAAAGACAGCATAATTATAGATGAGGTACTTCCTCGGAATAAATTGAAAAAAAATCATGTGATCAATTTACGCACAAAATAAAAGAATTTCATTGTAAGTCCAAAGTGCTTTTTGTGTCACTTGTTTGTTTGATGACCAATCCTAGGCTTTCAATTTAAGTCGTAAGTTTGTACTCGATCTTAGACTTCTGCTCAACAATTACCAAACAGTATTCAGTCTTAAACCAGCGACAGACCCAAAGCACATTCACCTGTGTCTGTTAGCAAGTGGAAGTGCTAGACTTACTGGTTATAAAGCCTTATAGTATATCCTTTCCGCTACCGTAGCGTACTTATGCAGACTCGCCGGGATGGCCATTTCGGCCTTCCGTAGTTTTCGACCTAAATGGCCAGATTTTGCTGTCATGGGTACACAGGCATCCCAGACTATAGGATATTACGGGTCCAGGGTCGTGCACAGGTTTTTGGGCCCGCTGGGCCCCTTTAAAGAGGGCTTTGAACGTAGATTTTCCAAAACTGAAATTACTGGTCCTATCCGCCATTGCGGTACGATTCGCGCAAGGGTAACCGTCACATCGTCATTTCCGGTGACCTTTAGTCGAAATGTCGACAATTGTTCCTACTTTCAGTTTGGGGCAGGTGTGTAGCATCCGGATGTATCGAGTTTTTATCACTGCTGCAAGTCAATAGTGTCTCAGGGACGGGGTATCGGGACCATATGAATTTCTCATAGCCCCCCAAAAAATCGTGGTAGCGGAAAGAATATAGGCATTACTTTTATATGAGCCTGTGCTAGTAAAAAAACATTAGGTATTCGTTCAACGATCCCTTTGCTAGGTATTCAGTGCCCCCTTGACTTGAATTCGTTCTACATTCGATGGTGATGATCTTTAGTACATTTTGATCGAACTTTGGATCTTCATCCAGCGCTATCCGAGTCTTGAAGTACTAGCGTATTTTCAACTGGTATTTGATGAATATCAGTGTTTGGGATCTATACATGCATATCTAAGTCATGCTTAATTATCAGTGGAATATGTCTTGATTGGTGGGCTTGATCTTAGACCTACGTCTAATGGTCGCTATATTCGTACAAAATTGCTGGCCTTAATCTAGAATGTAGCCGTTCATTCAACAAGTGGTATTGTACGGGATATGTAAACTGGGGAAGCTAATTTGATTCCCTGCATGCTTCGCGTTGAATTCAATCGAGATTGCGAGATGCTGCTGCCGATATTACGAAGGCTGCAAAGAGCCGAGTTACTTCTTAAACTAATCGTTTGAATCAGAAATGTATATAACATCCTTTTTGTAAAGAAAGTTTTGTGCTTTGAACTTATTACCTGAAATTCTAATTATATTCCCTAATCGCTTAATTATATCGTCACACATACATAGTTCGATTCCTTGATGTACTCTATGAGACACGTGACAGTCGCAAGTGCGTGGTCAGCCAGGTTCTATTACCTTATCTCTTTTCGAATGGACACATTAGGCCATTCCAAATCGTTTCTTCGTTTAGCGTCCGTGGATTAATAGGTTTGTGCGTCTTGAGAAGGAAAAAACAACACTTTCTAAGTAACAAACGTTTATTATTTTAGCGTATTCTTTGCTCTTATTCAGTGAGATTTGTAGAGTTTGTGTAATTTTAAATATTGACTCTATATTTCAGCTCAGTATCAGTTTTTATTTCACACAAACACGTTTTCAGTTATTTCAGTAAGTTATTATGATTGACAATACATGAAAGCTATTGTTGGTAGCCATATAATGATGAGGATAGAAGCCGGTATGACTTGTTTTTTTTCGAGGGCTTCGTTTTTGCTCTCAGGATAGCTAGATAGATTTTCGAACTAAACAAAAAAACATTTAGTATGGCCTTACTTTTGCAATGTACCCGGTG
Source organism: Spisula solida (assembly GCA_947247005.1). NCBI lineage: Eukaryota > Metazoa > Mollusca > Bivalvia > Venerida > Mactridae > Spisula > Spisula solida. The sequence goes on along the minus strand of OX365953.1, from coordinate 12,382,521 downwards.
TACATCACAGATACACACGAGTCTACTTATTTGTAAATGGATGGGACACACTGACTGAATAACGTACAAGAAATGACCAAGTGACACGGCCGAGATTCGAAACAGTGTCGTCTCAACAAGAGCAATACCCATGCGACCACCGTGAAACCTTATCGCCATACTGGGTGATTGATTATCGCATTACCAAGACACGAGGATAACACACACTAGAACACCAACCATAAATATATACATGTTGTCTAATGTAAGCTGTAACCACCCTTTATAGTGTTGATTCGGTTTTATGTATTTGTATTTTTGTGTTCTTTACTAGTACATATGTACTTACGAACGTGTTACATGTATTGATGGAATAGTTGAATGAAATGAAGTGGGTAGCAGTGCTTACCATTCCACAAGCAACTAGCAACATTTCAACATGGGGAGGAAAATCAACATTAATATTGTTGTCAACTATTCATGGAATGGTACTAATTGCCACGATCGGGAATCAAACATGGATCGCTGGGTAACAAATCCAGCGCACTATAACTACTGAACCATGGTTTTGGCTATACGTACTCGTACCCAATCCTTTGGTTTAATCATTAGATGCAGTACAAAATCATTAACAAGGGGCCCTAGCTTATTTACTCCGTTCTAGATTAAACTAAACATTTCATTTAGGCGAACAGTTCATAACAGATTTTAGCAGAATGTCATGAAAGATGGTACATGTATGTTAAATACGTAATAGATTTATACTAATTTTAAATTGTTGGCTGCATACTCGCACAATTCTATATATGATCCGAACGCATGTTAAATAATCTATGGTGAACTGTTTACAGGGTTTGAGGAGCCCATATTGTGTTCGTGAAGTAACATGGTTTTTTTTCACTAAAATAAAATCTTTTGAAAAACTTACCTTAGATAAAATATTGCATTAAAATATGGATATTCGAAAAATTTAATTATGTCAGCCTAATGTCATTTTGTTCAGTGTTTGTGTGTATTTTTTAACTAAAACATACATAATCTTGAATGCATACACGGCGCCTTAATTATCGTCTAATTACGTTGTAACGTGCGCCATACCGCGCAGTTTTTTGAACGTCGATATAATGACGTCAACTTGTTTACGTCAAAACAGGCTTGGCACTTGCGACGTTATTTGGCATTTCGACGTCGGCAGCGAAAGGGTTAATGTAGTTTTAAGTCCCCTACCGGTTTTTGACCGGAGGGGACTATTGGTTTGCCATCTGTCCGTCAGTTTTGGTTCTGACGGAAATTGTTGTTGATATGGCAACATACATATTGACTATGGCTTTACACCGGTGGGGGACTTCTGTATTGCTTGCAATTCAGTACGTCATATCTCGATTTGTTCAATTACGTCATTTTACTTAATGAAACTGGGTCACTCGTTTTAAGGTTTTCAGATTTTTTGTTGCTGAAATCGGGCCTTTCAACGTTTTAATACTGTTACTTAACTTTTAGACTGTAGGCTGCTAAAACTATGTAGTTCAGCAGTTTTACTGTTGTTACTAGGTCATTCAGCGTGGGCTTTCTGCCTTTTGTTTGCTGAATCTTTTTTATTCAGTTTTTAACAATGAGACTAGGGGCGTTTAATTTTCTTGGTCGGTAGTGTGTTGGGCACTTCTTCGTTTTAAGATTTCTTACAGCTAAAGCGGGGCAATATAGTCCTTTTGCTGTGGAAACTGGGTCATTCAGCTAGTTAGTAGGTCATCCCACTATACGGGCCTTTCAACGTTTTAATACTGTTATTTAACTTTTGAGACTATAGGCTGCTATAACTATGTAGTTCAGCAGTTTTACTGTTGTTACTAGGTCATTCAGCGTAGGCATTCCGCCTTTTGGTTGCTGTATCTTTTCTACTGGGTCATTCAGCTAGTTATAATTTATTATACTTTTCGACAGCTTGGACTTGGGCGGATTTGCGCTTGTTTAGTTGGGCATTGTGCTTTGTGTGTTTTTAATGTTTTCTGTGCTCGGCTGGTTAAGTTGAGTGCTGCCTTCCCTGTCTGACTTAATATACTCTTTTTGATGCAGTAATAATTGAGTTGTGAATGTTTCTGTCAGTGGCGTGTATATATTGGGAAATCGTTCGTTACAGACCTTCTATTTAAATATGTATATATAGACGGTATTGGACACTTTTCATGGACCTGTGGACTTACCTGCGTCTACACGACGTCTATCAAGATGTCCGACGTCGTTGTTTATCATGACGTCACGGAACGAACGTGACGTTGCGCGCTTGTAAATGAAAGAGTGACAATATAGTCCCGAGTTTGATCCCCTTACTGAAGAGATTAAGCGACTGGATAAATAGAATAATAGGTTAGTGCCGTGAATGAATTAAAAGTTTATCCGGCTCACCCGATACATTCATCCGCCTTGCCAGATAAACTTTTTTCATCCACGGCACTAACCTATTATTCTCTATATACACAAACAACAAAAAGTAGAAAATGATGTTAAAACTAGTCAGAGTAATACAAGACAATTACATTGCAATAGTTGTTATGGCGAGTAAACTACGAGCCGGACCATTCTCGTTGTATCGACAACCGGACTCTGGTTCGTTCAACTTTGAAAACGTTAGATTTTGGCCTACATAAATAAATTATTGATAAAACAGGAGTATCGGGGCAAGAAATGTATCCCTACAATACATGCAAGTACACAGTTTTGACTTGGTAAGCTTTTACTTCGTCTAATTTGTCTAAAATGTCTGCATTTCATGTCTGTTTTGCATTGTTTACGGTTGAATCATAACTTTCAACGTGCATTACGTGCATATGCATTGATGCAAGATAAAACCAAGTAGCTACGAGCATGCAGGACAAACGTGGGCATTCCGTAAGAGTATTCCTGTCTTCCGAATTAAAAAATAACGATACAAAATACGTAAAAATGTTACACTCACCTACTGATTATTGTTGATATCCACCATTTTTAGCCGGATCATTTTCGTTACGTTAGCCGGACCCGCGTCGTTAAACCGGACGCATTGCGTTTTGCCGATACAGTGTGCTTTGAAAAAACTGTGATATCGTGACGTCGGGAGTGAGTGTTAACGAGCGCATTGCCTCAATTGGTTTTAGTAAACACTTTATCCGTTTTTCGAACAAATGTAATATTATTTGGGAAATATGTCGAGAAATAAATTCTCTTACGGCTAATTATAATTTCGATGTACAATCTATGTTATTTTTTAATAATGCGATTATACTCTCTGGGACACCCCACGTATATATACCTTCCTGAGTATCTTCCAGATTCTGCATCACAGCTTCTATTATGGGTAACATCATAGAGGTCGCTGCTGTATTACTGATCCACATTGACAGAAACCACGTGGTCGCCATTAGACCAGCCATTAAACTGTAATCAATGTTCATAGTGAATTAATGCTTTGCTACGTGTTTTACTAATATTTTGATATTATTTAAAACCTACCATGTACTGTACACATGTACTTATATATTGGTCAATCGGTTGATAAATGCGGATCGTTGAGAATACTTATATTACTCCAAGGCTCAGATAAAATTTATCTTAAGTCAAACAAACTATTTATCTTCGATTATTATACCAAAACTATTAGTGGAAATGTACCACCAATGGATAAAGAAGTTAATTCGCTTTGGGTTTTATCATATTCCAGCTTGGCGCAAAACATGATACAGGTACCACTACTACGGTTATACGAGGTTCTAGAAAGGTGCTCTATAATGTGTATCATGTGTTCAAATAACTGCTTTTATTTTGAGGCGGCCAAACATTTATTGTCTTGAACCTAAACATTTAAGGGTTTTAACCTTTAGTGATTTTCACATTGCGTAAGTTACATGCCCACCGCTTTCCTTTCTTAAAATAAAAATGAGAGACTGGTCTTTCATTTCTTTAATGTGATCTGAATCCTGCTTGTTACTGTAAATTGTGGTATTAATTGTGGATGCTGCTAGATGAAGGTTTGGTGACAACTGATGTGTCAGGTTGAGGTCTGGATGGTATTATTTTATATCTGATTTTAGATGATTTCAACAATCGAGATGAAACAGACGAATTCGATTGCATCATTCATGGTCAAGGTTTTTGTCTGTCTGTTTAGATTATCATGATTGACATGTAGTTGTGTTTATATGCAGATAGCTATTGTTTAGTACGGTAGATCTGAACATTCTAAAGAATATGACACGCTGAATTGTCATTTTATTACATAATTCAGTGGCGTAGCCAGCGATGCGGACGTACACGCGTGCGTACATTAATTTATAAGGAAAGTAAAATAATAAATTTGGCCAAAATGACATTAAAGTCGCACATTTTTACAATGTTGAGGACCCCAAACACAACCACCAACTACGCCCCTGAAAATGCATTGATATGGGATGACGTCATTTTCTGATTTATGACGTCACTCGTAGCTTGATGTACAGAGTTGTTCCCCATGATAAATTATGTATGGTTATCGGTTAACCTGGTGGCAGATCTTAAACATCACTGCATATTGCTGACCAGAGTAGGCCCTTGTGCTATTTGATTCCGACTTGGTATTAACAGACCGTCCAAGCTTGAACATTTAAGGTAAACGCATCTAGGCCTTCGAAGGCTATACTGATTCAAATCAAGTGAATGATGTTTGGATAATATGAACTAAGGCGTAGCCTACTTGGGGATTTATATATATTGAATAAGTTCTGCCATGAACAATCGAAGATCGCCTGGTGGATGTAGTGCCTGCAGCCAGGTGTAGGTGCGAGTTATTCAGACAGAGTGTTTTTATCCGAGCATTGCCACCAGTGAACTTTTGGAAAAGTTGGCGATATATCAACGGGGCTGTGTTAGAGATATAATCATATCATTACCTTCATGCAGCCCACCTAATCAGGCTAATGTGTGTAAAGTTTTATTATGCATGAAGAGAAATAACTTATTAAATATGTATTCATTATTGTTAAGATAATTATACTTTTATGGCTATATTTATATTTTTCTTCTTTCACAATTTGGCCAAGACTTTAGATTGGTGCATACTGAACGGAGGCTTTATTGTGGATTGTGATGGAAACACGGAATGCAGAGATGTGGCATCAATGATCTGATCATCATGGAGGATAGAATCTATTAAATTGAAGGATATGGCGTATAATTTTTAGTTCTTTTTCCCATTGGATTCAGTTTGTATATAATTATATTGTCTATCCTGAATTGTTGACTGAAATTGAGCCCTTGGCTTGTGCACCTTAACTCGGGCTGTATCTACACATTTGCATGTGTATAAGTGATGCTTAGGTTATATCAATATATGGAATCATATGGCTAGTTAAATGACATACATAGAGCCAGTTTGCCAATTACTGAATGGTTCCATTTGCGGAACAAAAGTATGGCTAGTTAAATGACATACATAGAGCCAGTTTGCCAATTACCGAATGGTTCCACTTGCGGAACAAAAGTATAAGTGTGATTTTGAGTTAGTGGAATGCATCCTTGTAACATGGTTTTGGATTTAGAAAATAACTATTAAATTTTATATTGAAAACTTGTCACCTTAATTTAATATTGATAAATTTGATAAAAATATGCACGTACCGCATTGAAGGGCTGTTGCGACATTTTATGAACCGTGCATAAACAGCAGGGATATTTAACCGACAAATTTTCCTCCATTCAAGTTAGTTTAATTTATATTGTGATGTTTATGATGGTATTCCAAAAATTAATGCCATCAATTTTGATATAAATTTCATTGCATTAAGTGAATCAGTTTCAAACTATTTAGTTACTGTTAAGCTTGCACATATAGTTACCAGGGGTCTTGTCTGATTGGATATATCAACAATTTCGGCAGTGTTACCGAATGTGTTAATGGTAGAAACTGTAATTCAGTCTTTATAAGTCGAGTACTGTGAATATCAACTACTAATCTTTTTTGTAGGAATGTCATGAATGTGTACTAATCACAACGCAAAGGAAATGGTTTGTGTGATGTATCATGTATAAGTCAGCAGGAATTGTGTGGACTGTTTGATGGCTTTTATGTTAGGAAGTGTGGGTATCTTGAGTCAGTCAGGAGACAATCGGGTAGAATTAACAGTATCGTTAACCAGGTGGTATATTTAATTTTTAATAAGGAATTGTGATACGAGTGTAACATAAGTACATTAAATGTAAATTTTACTCAGAATGTACAATCAGAGTTTGTATAGAGAAAATTTTGTGGACATGCTTGTTTGTAGTCATTATAATTACCAGCACTGGGGTTGAACCAAATTAAAGATTGTTTTTATTAAATCAATTGAAGATGTTTTTGTGGTGAAATCACACATACTCATGTTGGTATGGGACAGGTGTATTTTCAGTGCTTAATATTAGGCAGTGATTATAATATACAGCAACTTCATCACAAATATAGTTAGTTCAAGCAAAGTTCACATACTGGAATTTGAAATTAATTAGTGTGCTTTGTCTGACTGTGGTAATGGGTCAAGTTGCAATCTTTCAACCTATTTTAAGTTGCCTAGCTATGGATATTGTAGTGGCAATTTTTATAAAAAGAGGGTTTGTTAAAGATTTGATTATTTGGTGTAATTTCTAGTTATAAATGCATGCTTTAGTCCCCGTGTATCAGGGTAGTGTGTACATAAAACTGTTTGTGATATGGGGTGTAATACTAGTAATTTTAGGTTGAGTGTAAAACAAGTTCTTGCAACTCAGCACCTTTTTTCCTGACATAGCTATCACCACAAGGGTATGAGAGGCAACCCAGTTTTCCTATTGCTGAGTGAAAAGGAGTTACTCACTAAGTTACTGATACAATTTTTATTTTGGCATTGGTGTGATTACACATTATCTTCAACTTGTAAATAGTTAGGTTATTAGAATAGGGAATGTATCCGGTCTACAGCCCATGTGATGTTCATTAAGCTATTATTATGCACATGCTAAGCAAAAATGGTGAGTACGGTGATATTAATCTGGTAGGGACATTTGCCACTTGAGGTAGTAAATGACCCAGGTAGGAGACATTTGTTAGTTTAGGGTTATGTGATAATTGCCAGGATCAATAGATGAATGGTATAGACTCGTGCAATCCAGTAGTCATGGCGGAGTTATATGTATTTACTTCATTATCTATGTCCCTTACATTTTACCAAATTATGCATCTAGAACAATTTGTTAGTTCATAGCAGTTGCCAAGTAATGGCTTGTTACCACATGTCATGAGACATTTTGTTATTCTTCGTTTATTGTTGTCTCGATAAAATATCTTCTTTAAATTCATGTTGTTAGTTAAACCACCTGTGCATATGAACAGTACATAATTATATGTTATATTAATATTATAAACTGTTAAGAGTGCTTTTCTGCAAGGTTCATACAGGCGTTGAATGTGGTTTCAACATTGAAAAGTACTTGAATTTAGTGCCACCTTAAAAAAATGCCAAAATGGTACTTGAATTTAACTGAACATTCTTGAATTCAGGCCAACAGCCTTAAATATCCTAAAAAGCTTATTGGTGTTGTTAGATGGCACATTTATTATCTGTGTAAAAAAAAAATAATAAATTGAAAAGCACCTTTAAAAAATAATAATTAAAGTACATATTAAAATATATGAGTGTGAATGTCACTGTTATTTGATAATTGAGCTCGTTTGGGTATGACTAGAAATAGAGTATAAAGTGGCAGTGAATTATTACATTTTCGTACTTTTTAACCATGGTGAATTTTTGGAAAAACACCTTGAAAATGCATATTCTACCTTGAATAATCCTTGAATTTTGGTGTGAGAATTTTGTATGAACCATGTTCTGTTACTATTGCTCCTACTATCATATTGCTTGCAAGTTCCATCATTTAGGACCTTGAACATGGTTCCACACAGTCCATTATGTGTTGGTTGTACAACTCCATTGACTAATTTATAAGAAGTGACAAGTTGGCATCTATTTCTGGTTATTAGTTCATGGTTTGCTGGTAGATTCAATTTAGGGCTTGCCTTTACAATTTGATACAGTAGATCAATTGGATTAGTTTAGTACACAGTTTTGTGGTTTATCTACAAGGGTTAGTTTTTATAGAACTTCAACTTGTGCTGTAATGTAACATCTACTATGCTTTCATAACCATCCTTTGTAAGTTGCATTTGCTGTAGGCTTGCAAAGATCAAGGTTGCTGTGTCCTGTTAATTAAGTGGCTACCAAAAAGGTCTTCCATACTGGCAAAAGCTTGGATAATGTATGGATATCATTGTGCTGATATTATCTCCCTTTAAGGTAATTGGCTATCCAGTGTGTCATTAGTAGCGAGGGGAAGTAGATTTTTTTTTTAACTTATTATCATGTGCTGGTACGAAAATTTGTTGACCCATATTATTTATATGTTGATCTGCGCTCTCTTGACAGTAATGGCATACATTTAACGATTTATCAGAACAAATACAAGATGCAAGTGGTTAAGTTTTGTACACAGTCCTGTCTTGTGGTATTGTAAAACCACTTGTTTGTGAATTTACTTTGTCAAGCAAATATCAAGTAAACTATGAATATGACTATATTTTACAGCATTTAAGTGGCTGCTGTTTTGCATTAAGCAGCAATGAATTTTTGGTGCAACCTTGAGGGTGGTATAGTGTACAGCTACTAAGCCATAGAAAGTCAAACGAATTACAAACTGGACTGTTGCTATATAGAATGCATTAAATATTTAATAATCAAGCCGTTGTTGTTTTGCTCTCGGCTACCCATGTTTAAGTACAACGATGACTGATTATATGCTAATGAATTTGGTTGAGTTTAGTTGGATTGAATTGATTGGATTTGAGTGTATTGAAATGAGTGGAATTGAGTTAAGTTGAACTGAATTGAGTTGAGTTGGATTGAATGGAATTGATTGGATTTGAGTGTATTGAAATGAGTTGAATTGAATGGAATTGAGTTAAGTTGAACTGAATTGAGTTGGATTGAATTGAATTGATTGGATTTGAGTGTATAGAACTGAGTTGAATTAAATGGAATTGAGTTAAGTTGAACTTAATTGGATTGGATTGAATTGAACTATTGTATAGAAATGAGCCGTTGATATTTTGCTCACGGCACTCGGCAATGTTTGGCTTTGTTGCACGGCGGATTTCGCTGGCCCCACCATTCGTGGCGGTGGTCCCTGCACACCGGTCCATGGCGTACCTGGCCGTTGTGTAGGGTCCATATGGCAGACAGCTTAATCCATTTATTATATATATAAATAAAATAAGGTGAGCCCAACACCTGTTATCCAGAGTTGGCTCAAATACTAATTCTATCTGTTCATTGTGAACATCTTGATTTATTGAAGTTGTTGTTGTTGTTAGGGCTAGCCCTTTGTATTGTCGGCAGCCCGAATTTGTAAGCCGTGGCCAAACATTGCCAAACTTAACATTAAATTTATCTTAATCAGTCATCTAGTTTGTTAGTATATTTGGAGCTTTGTAGCTGTACACATTGGTCACTCTTTGTCCGCCTTCAATAAATAATGGCAGCTATCACTTCAGGATAGGTGATTTTATTTTGAGGCGGCCAAACATTTATTGTCTTGAACCTAAACATTTAAGGGTTTTAACCTTTAGTGATTTTCACATTGCGTAAGTTACATGCCCACCGCTTTCCTTTCTTAAAATAAAAATGAGAGACTGGTCTTTCATTTCTTTAATACCCACCCTCCGCACCCTTATTAACTGATAGAGTACATGTGTTCATTATGGCGAATTTCACACATGCATGTTTTATTGATATATCATTTTCTTTGCTGTTGTTGAAAAAATATACTTTGCTGGTTTATTGATATATTTCAGGTACTTGTATGACCGTTGTAGATCTTCGTCGTAGAATCCTTCGTCACGGATTATGAATTATAAATATTGTGTGGGGTCTAAAACCCAGATTGTTAATAGTATTGACTATCTAACTTTCGTCACGGCATGTTTTTGTGGGGTCTCAAACCCATTTTGACATTGATTGTGATAACATGTTTTAAATGCACATTTTGTATTAGTTGTTTGTAACACTTGGTTGCAGACAGCTTAATCCATTTATTATATATATAAATAAAATAAGGTGAGCCCAACACCTGTTACCCAGAGTTGGCTCAAATACTAATTCTATCTGTTCATTGTGAACATCTTGATTTATTGAAGTTGTTGTTGTTGTTAGGGCTAGCCCTTTGTATTGTCGGCAGCCCGAATTTGTAAGCCGTGGCCAAACATTGCCAAACTTAACATTAAATGTATCTTAATCAGTCATCTAGTTTGTTAGTATATTTGGAGCTTTGTAGCTGTACACATTGGTCACTCTTTGTCCGCCTTCAATAAATAATGTTTTCTATTATCAAAATATGCATCGCTTCAAGGTTTACACTTCCAGGTTTGCTTTGCCAAGTGTTCGAAAGCAACGCAAAAACAAGCGAACGTCTCGCGTCTGATTCACAGCAGTCCGTCCCATCCTGTGATCATCTGCAGCACTACCAAGGGCAGTTTGGAAACTCTTATACTATTCATTTCCTATTCAGTGACATGCAGCGTTCTTAACAGATAGCGGTCATCAATTCTAATGGTTTTCCTACTAAAGGACAAAACTAATCAATTTCCAATGACATTATTACAGGTGATTAAAACGGCGTCAACAATATCGCAAAATGATTGTGGGAACATAAAAATATGTTAGGAATTGACCATTATGATTTTATGCTGTCGGACACGAACGTTCCGTGCAGTCATTTAAGGTCTTAGTTACATTTGTAGCTGTTTAATTGGGGACAATGTGTTGATTAGTTTGACGATTTTTTGGACGTGACGTCAAATTTGTCCTGACGTTACCATAGATACAATAAGAACGACACCTTATTATGAAATCCTACGAAAATGTAACAAGATATTGCGTTGAAAATTCTAAGAAACTTTTCCTGGAACTTGTAAAAGCCTCTCGTATAAGGGATAGGTGCAGATGGTAAAGTCCAGTGAGGTTTCTACTGGTTATATTTCAGTACATGCTACTTTTTGTATTATAAATACATGCAAAACTTAATTCACATTTCGTGTCTGCATCATTCGCCGTATTGTTTATAACTTGTACACATATTGACAATACTTGTCACTTGTATAAATTGAGAGATGGTAACTTACAATACTTGTCACTTGTATAAATTGAAAGATAGTAACTTACAATACTTGTCACTTGTATAAATTGAGAGCCGGTAACTTACAATATTGGATGCGCTCCTACTATCTTCATCACATAAAGTGAGATGCGTATATGTAGTCCACTTTCTTCCAATGCTGCTGCAATTATTAGTCCACCAAGAAACAACATTGTCGTGTCCTGTTAATATAAAAACATTGTCGTACCTTGTCAATATAACAATATTGTCGTGTACTGACAATATAACAACATTATCGTGTCCTGTCTATATAACAACATTGTCGTGTCCTGTCGATATAACAACATTATCGTGTCCTGTCGATATAACAACATTATCGTGCATGTCAATATAACAACATTGTCGTGTCCGGTCAATAAAACAACATTGAAGTATCCTGTCGAATTAACACCATTGTCGTGTCCTGTCAATATAACAACATTGATGTGTCCTGTCAATATAACAACATTGTCGTGTCCTGTCAATAAAACAACATTGAAGTATCCTGTCGATATAACACCATGGTCGTGTCCTGTCAATATAACAACAGTGTCATGTCCTGTCAATATAACAACATTGTCGTGTCCTGTCAATATAACAACATTGTCGTGTCCTGTCAATAAAACAACATTGAAGTATCCTGTCGATATAACAACATTGTCGTGTCCTGTCAATATAACAACATTGTCGTGTCCTGACAATATAACAACATTGTCGGGTCCTGTCAATGTAACAGCATTGATGTGTCCTGTCGATATAACAGCATTGATGTGTCCTGTCGATATAACACCATTGTCGTGTCCTGTCGATACAACACCATTGTCGTGTCCTGTCGATATAACAGCATTGTCATGTCCTGTCGATATAACAGCATTGTCATGCCCTGTCGATATAACAACGTTGCGGTGTCCTGTCAATATAACAGCATTGATGTGTCCTGTCGATATAACACCATTGTCATGTCCTGTCGATATAACACCATTATCATGTCCTGTCGATATAACACCATTGTCATGTCCTGTCTATATAACACCATTGCCATGTTCTGTCGATATAACACCATTGTCATGTCCTGTCGATATAACACCATTGTCATGTCATGTCGATATAACACCATTGTCGTGTCCTGTCTATATAACACCATTGTTATGTCCTGTCGATATAACACCATTGTCATGTCCTGTCGATATAACACCATTGGCATGTCCTGTCGATATCACAACATTGTCATGTCCTGTCAATATAATAGCATTGATGTGTCCTGTCGATATAACACCATTGTCGTGTCCTGTCGATATAACATCATTGTCATGTCCTGTTGATATAACACCATTGTCATGTCCTGTCGATATAACAACATTGTTATGTCCTGTCAATATAATAGCATTGATGTGTCCTGTCGATATAACACCATTGTCGTGTCCTGTCGATATAACACCATTGTCATGTCCTGTTTATATAACACCATTGTCGTGTCCTGTCGATATAACACCATTGTCGTGTCCTGTCGATATAACACCATTGTCGTGTCCTGTCGATATAACACCATTGTCGTGTCCTGTCTATATAACACCATTGTCGTGTCCTGTCTATATAACACCATTGTCGTGTCCTGTCGATATAACAACATTGTCATGTCCTGTCTATATAACACCATTGTCGTGTCCTGTTGATATAACACCATTGTCGTGTCCTGTCGATATAACACCATTGTCGTGTCCTGTCTATATAACACCATTGTCATGTCCTGTCGATATAACACCATTGTCATGTCCTGTCGATATAACACCAGTGGCATGTCCTGTCGATATAACAACATTGCCGTGTCCTGTCAATATAACAACATTGTAGTATCCTGTCGATATAGCACCAGTGGCGTGTCCTGTCAATATAACAACATTGATGTGTCCTGTCAATACAACATTGATGTGTCCTGTCAATATAACAATTATTATCAGTTTATACTTGTAATATAATTGTACTTACCCTGAAGTAAACACCACTTATGACGCTGGCCTTGGCCACACCGAGTAGTGGGAACAGAAATACAGGCATCAATGCTGTCACTGGTATAGGTACAGCCTCTGTCACCCACAACACCGCCATCACACAAATAACGTACGCACATTTTGATTCCTACAATAAAACAATATATTTACATGTATATACAATGAAGATTGTCTCCCGTAGAGAGACACATTAAATGCTTTTGTAACATTCTGTCAAAAGCTAGAAATTTAATGAAACAGAATTGGTATTACAACCCATCTTCTACAATCCTGATATCCTTATAAATAATAAATTCATTTTCTACAACTCATGGTTCAAAGCGGATGTGCTTATAAAATTAAATATCGAAGACCTGTTAGACAATAATACACTTTTTAAAGATATTATAAAATTTAAACAAGGAACTCAACCAATGTATAGTATTCTTATACAGAAGTCAAACCAGCTTGTGTATCAAAATGCAATGAGTATTTAGGCTTGCAGTTAACTGATACAGATTGGAATATCATATTTTCAACCCCTTTCGAAATAACTAGAGATTCACACTTGCAATGGTTTCCATACAGAATTATACATTAACAAAGTTAGTACATAAAGAAACGTACATGGTACACTTTCCACATAGGATCACGTTTTATTCCATAGCTTTAAAACTACATGATCAGCCAATCATTCTAGAAAGAAATTTCTGAATGCTCATATCCCGTAAAATGTTCCTGTTAACAATTTTAACAAATTTAAAAGCGTTCAAATCAGAGTCACATGTGAACACAGTTTACGAATAAAAGCAGGGATACCTTGGAACAAGTAGACACAAAAATGATTAGTATACTGAGCACAGGAAGAAAATGACAGACTGACCAACATGAGCCCTATGGAGAAAATGTAATATGTACGTTTCTTTTTGTACTCGGTTTATAATTATTGGAACAAAATCTATCTTGTTTCGAATTAACTTCATAGATAATGCAAACTGTTCTTCCTGTAATACTTAACCCGAAACAATTAAACATTTATTTTGGAATTGTCATGTAATAAAGCGACTGATGTTAAATTTCTTTTTTATTCAATTTAAACATATATTTGTACAAAGAGATTGCATAGGTACATCAAGAAAATAAACGGTCATATGTTCGCATTTATAACACTTATATTAGATATACATATATACCGTAATCTCCTTATACTAGTTATCCCACTTAACAATTATGGTTGTGTATCGAGTGAATTTCGCAATACATGTAAGAAATGGGATAGGGGATCAATTGGCAGAAAGATAAGCTAGCGTCTAAAAACGTCATAACTCATCAATTCTTCAGCTGCATAATTATGAGACTTATAAACCATCCGGATAGGATAAGATTCGCGACAACGAATAAGATAGGGGTCGAAACACAATAGGCGATATGGTCTGGATTTTCGACGGGACATTGTATGCACAGCAGCGTACAGAAAAGGGTTGGCCTAACGACAGACGCAAACTATTCAAGTTAGCTGAAGATCTATGGTAATTTAATGGACCAGACGTCGATCAATACTATTAACACGGGCACAAGAAAATAGAAAAAACTAGAAACTGCGTACACAGAGTCATAATTATATAATTATACCTACATACGAACTGGATAGGGTACGAATAGCGCGAACGAATAAGATGGGGACGAAACATAAATAACTCATATGGTCACGACTTTTGGAGGAAAAATTTATGTAACAACGCTGGGAAAAGGGTTGTTCTAACGGTAGACCCAAACTATTTAGCTGAAGCTCTCTGGTAAGTTAAAGGATGAAACGTGGATTAATACTATCAACAAATGCAAACTATTGTAAATAGAAAACCACACGTTAGATTAGGAGTTTCTAGCTAAACTGTAAAATGAATGTTAAAACCACACATTTGATTATTCCATAGTAAGTTTTGGTATTACGAGAAAACGTATACACAATAACTTGATTATGTGAATCCGCATTCAAGTAGTTCCAGAAACTGTCAACATTCCCAATACTGCTACATATGTTTCTCCAAGTTTTTAAACTGATTTAATTCAATCAGCAACATTTGTTTATTCTAAGATCAATAAGTATTGTGAAACTGTTCGTTAAATCGATATTTTTGCAGATAATCACTCCGCCAAAGCGACATAGAACTTGTTTCGTAATATGAAAATGACGTGTTCATCAAATGTCATGGCTGTATAGCTATTTTTAGAAATTTCAGACCAGGGTCACGTGATGGTTTTATCAATAAATCATATATCGTCTGCAAAGTACTGTTATGCAATCATATGGTGTGGCTATACTAGCCGCTTTCTAGAGATGTCTCACACTGTGAGGGAAGTGATTACAAGACGGTACTGTAGAATCTGATAAATAGGCGCGAAGTATTATTTTAAAGCCACTTTTGATATACGCATTCAACACACGTAATACATATAAATTAATATGCCCCTATTTACAATTATTTAGATACCCAACATGCCCATATAGTCACATGTGCCTATTTTGACATTCAAGACAAGATCGGCAGTAAGAAAACGAACATTAAACGTGTAAAGTCGGTTTAAGCTTTAGTAGCAGCAACCAGATCGCCTCCCATCAACACTCTCAGTGCTTTGATTACATGGGGGATTTCCCCCAAGTATTGTTACATACCAATAGATAATCACTACGATTTTACTTATGTAATTTCTCCACAACCAATTCATCCGAGCAAAAAACGAGTTCCAGCCAATCTAAACCAAAATCATAATTTTCAATCATTTTTAAGAACGTTTGTCCCTAGCAATTGAATTACTTTTTATTTCTTTGTATTGCGAGAAATTTTGCAATATTTCTTCTGTGAGTTAATGTTTTTGTGCGAATAAATTCCTACGCGCTGTAAAATGACTAATGGTTTTTGAGGGTTGATAACAATGCCACTGTTATTAACCTGCGGCCTTGAGCCGCATGTTATATTGGATTGCCAAAAGTAAAATGACCATGGATGGGCACGTGACATGTTCTCGATGGTTTACGATTTCAAAAAAAATATCCAAAAAAGAAGCATTTTGTAAGAATGTCGTGAACCAGACTAATTCCATTATTCCACGCGGATAACATCGGTCTTTATCGCATTACAATAGTTTATTTACCAAAGAAAGCAGAACTATTCCGAAATTTCACTTTGAACGCGAGACCACGAATCTAAACAGCAGGTGTCTGTAGCTGCGTAAGATTCCCATTCAGTAATAAATATAGTGGGCAATGCACTACACCCCGTAGAGAACACATCGCTAGATTAACAGAAGCATGGTATTGATACATGATAATTTCTTTTCTAATTCTTTTGAATTTGTTCATTCGTTCGGCACATACATTTAACACAACCAAATAATTGGAAGATAATCGGTATTTTCCAATTTTACATGTATTGGAATTATTTTGACACAAACATTAATTTAAACTTACACCAGAATAAATTCGAATTGCATCCAAACTGCAAAAACCACATCCTAAACAATACAACTAAATTACAAGGCTGCAGGTAATCACCCGCAGGAAACTATTTGACTTGTAGTACCTGGTTAAGCAGACGAAATTTACACTGTTTAGTTTCATAACGTTTATATTACAGATTAGCAATAAGTTGAATGTTTGTACGGCGGAAAATTGTATCAGGCTGTTGGATACTAGGATAAAGCGTATGATTTGTTTAAAATAGCTTAGCCAAATTTTATCTGCAACGCCTGAAAAGTCCACAGACACTTGGGGTCTGGACCTCGCCCCCCTCCCGCTACGCTCCTGGAAATATCTTTTTTATTTATTATATATCCAGACCCATTTAGTAATCACACAAACATTCGTGGATGTATTTGATATTAATACAAAAATCTACATAATTCCTCTACTGCTTAAATACCCCATTATTGTTATTTAAGCTAGAGAGGCATTAACGCATACATTTTATTTGCCCAGATACGTTTAATAATGTTTGTGTTATATATATTTGTATGGTTCTGGGTATACACTGTTAATGATGCGGTCCAGACCCCAAGTGTCGGTGGAAAAGTCCGCTGCATTAACCATATTGTGTCAATTTTAATACTTGAATTTAAAACACGCATATATCGAATACTTTACGCCGCATCTGGCTCACCAAAGTCGTCGCGCTAGTTTCGAGGCACCGCGTCCCGCTTTTGAAGTTGTGAGCTCGAGAACTGCGCGCTAAATACAGATCGTCTGCATTACAAAATTGTTTGCTGTGGTGTATTTTATTAGAAATTAACTATATAATTATACGGATTATTGATCTATGTGTATTACAAGGTATTCAATGCGTTTCTATCCCGTTTTTACGTGATGTGTGACTGATTTGAACTAAAAAAATACTAACCAATACAGTCCACGAGCGCGGTTGCACATTTCAGTACCGAGTTTGATGCAATCAAATTAGAGAGGCGGAGGTTAGCCGAAGTCTGCAATTCGTTTTTACACGCATTGTACCTTCTGTGACGCTTGATTCTCTGACACGGATTAACTGACTCGTACATATACTGTACACGTAGTTTATTTCGATGTCTGGAATGCAAATAATTATACGCTTGGGGTCATAAATTTCGATATACAGAGTCAAATTTCGGATGTAGATGGTAATACGAACGTTTTGGCCAGTTGTCCGATTTTGCTGTCAATTGAAATTAAATGTTGACGGGACTAACGTCTTGCGCACAATCAGTTTTTGGGATCGATTTAAGGTTGTCCCGGACGCCGTTCTATTGAAGAGCCCTGTATATTGATTAGTTACATCAACGAATTCCTTAATCATTTAAATAACCTATTTCGATGATTAAACAAATGATTAATAACGAATGTTAAAACAGCATTGAATGTGATTTAACATACCTATATATAGACCCACAAATAGGTCCGCAGCGGTCCGCAGTTTACACATGATCTTTTTGGAGTATAGCTACTCGCGAATAGAGTTCCTGTTGGTATTTAGCTATACAGATCATTTTGTGGGATATTTCGGAGAGTATCGTGATTGTCAGCGCAAAAAGTTGCGATAAGTGCATGGTCACTTAGAATAATAATTATCAGTTTCAGTAAGATAATGGGTGGTATTCACGCACCTTAAAACAAAAAACAACGGATCATTACGTATATTTCGGATAATCCAATAGACCCGCAAATAGCCCCGCAGAAATGCGTAGTTTAAACTATGCCCTTTTTCGGGATATTTCGGACAGTATGGTGAGCCTTTCTTCGGGATATTTCGGACAGTATGGTGATGATTGGTGCAAGAAGTTGCGATTGGTGCATGGTCATTTACAAAAAGCCTTTACAGTACCCCAAGCGCCGTAGAACAAACTCCTGTCATAATGTATTTAATTTTCACTATTTACAATATTTTGCATTGATAAATAGTATTGATTGACGTTTCATTCATTAAATTTATCTCAGATGTTCGGCTAAATATTTTGCGTCTTTCGTTAGAACGACTCTTTTCCAAGCGCTGTTGTTTACACATTTCGCGCCGAGATTCGACAACATAGTGTTTCGTCCCCTTGGTTAATCGTTCGCGCTATTCGTACCCTATCCGGATCGTTTTTAGCTAGAGTTATGGAATTTTGACTTAGTGTAGTTTTAGTAGTTGTTTTTTTTTTTCTTTTTTTTTTTCGCCGAATTCAATCCAATTACATGTACTTATATTTTTTGTTTACAACCGTCAAAAATTATTTATGCAGATGCATGATACTACCTTCTACTGTTATTCTTAGTCTTTTAAATGCTTTATCTCAGCTACATGGGTATTTCAGTCCCCCCACCCCCTATACAGTTTAAACTAGTTCATTGAGTTTTTTATGGGCGGATAGCCTTAATGGGTTCGTTAGATGAAGTTGAATGAGTCAGATGTCATCGATATTTCTGAAAAGTTTTCATAATATTCACACTTACTAATCCAATACCATTTAAAGGTATTTTTAATAGATTACCAAGATTTGCGTTATCCTCCAAGCAACAATACTTCAGTACTTTGATTACTTATACTGGTAACTTTGTGTTAACATAGAACATCTTGTTGCTAAGGCTTTAAAATAGTTGAATGTACTTTTGTATAAATGCCATGACTTAGATTTGAAACCGAAGACACTTTGTATTATGTTTGATGCTTTTGGTTTATTTGTACTTAATTATTCATCAGACATTTGGGGCAACACCAAATCTAAAGAGGTACAGAGGATATATTAACAACTGTATAAGGACCTTTCAAAAGTAAGGAGTAATACGTACATGCACTGCTATGCAACGCCATAGATGCCTTCTGTTGATACTAATCAGTTTGTTGTGTGTATTTACTAAGTTGGTATGTGCAACCATCATGATGTTATGAATATTTGCCAAATTGTTCAGTACTTAAGACATTTTGTCTCGTGCAAACACCAGTTCTTTCCGTGCATTCGTCATTATGTTATGTACATTTACTAACTCGTTCTGTACAAACGACATTTTGTTGTGTGCATACACTGTTTCTTTCTGGGCAGTTGTCATTGTGTTATGTGTATTTAACAGGTTGTCCGGTAGCTTAACTATGCTGTCCTGTGCATAGGTCAATACGTTATGTGCATTTACCCATTCGTTATGTACTACAACAGTTTGTGATGAGCATACATCCCTTCGTTATGTGTGTTTGTCATTATGTAGTGTGCATTCATCATGTTGTTTTGTGCTTACAGCAGTTTGTCATGTGCGTACTTCATTTCGTTGTGTGGGTTTGTCATTAAGTTGTGTGCATTCATCATGTTGTTATGTGCTTACAACAGTTTGTCATGTGCGTACATCATTTCGTTGTGTGTGTTTGTCATTATGTTGTGTGCATTCATCATGTTGTTCTGTGCTTACAGTAGTTTGTCATGTGCGTACATCATTTCGTTATGTGTGTTTGTCATTATGTTGTGTGCTTTCATCATGTTGTTATGTGCTTACAGCAGTTTGTCATGTGCGTACATCATTTGGTTGTGTGTGTGTGTGTGTGTGTGTCATTATGTTGTGTGCATTCATCATGTTGTTTTGTGCTTACAACAGTTTGTCGTGTACATACATCATTTCGCTATGTGAGTTTGTCATTATGTTGTGTGCATCAATATTGTTATGTATGTGACCATGCAAGGATCATTTCTACAAAGTGTGGTTGATCCATTTGCTGGTTTAGGAGATTTCCCTTTTTCAAAAAACTTCTGTAGAGGACCAACCATTGATAATTCTTTTGAAATTTCATCAAAACTGACCTAGTGGTTTAGGAGGATATTTCGTTTAAAGAATTGCGTCGGACAAAGGCCAGTCACCATACACACCATAGCTCATTAAACAAAAAGCAGTCACAGACAGTCATATCCCCCGCCGAATGGAAAATCATTGTGCCAAAAATGATTGAACACCGACCCCAAGTTTAATCCGGCACTTTCATACAAGCTACCTACACAGCAAATTCCATCATGATATCTTCTTCCTAACCAAACGTTGCTTTTTTGCTATGCTCTTTTTAGTAACAGTGTCCTTGACCTTGATCCCCAACTGCCACACTTTCAATCCCAAGACGCGTCTTCACACAAGCTATCTACACAGCAAGTTTTATCATTTTACTCATTCCTAACAAAAGTTATTGAGTGAAAACGTATTTCCTATTTTTAGTAATGGTGACCTTGACATTGAACCCACTTTCGAGTTACATTATGATATCTCATTTCTAACAAAAGTTATTGAATTAAAATAGTTTTTCTATTTTTAGTAATGGTGACCTTGATCCCACCAGCCCCTTTTTCAATCAAACGTGTCATCTTCACACAAGCTACATACGTATGAAGTTTCATTATAATATCTCATTCCTAACTCAAGTTATTGAGAGGAAACGCTTTTTCTATTATTAGTAACAGTGACCTTGAACCCACTGATCCCACTTTCAAGTTTCATTATGATATCTCATTCCTAACAAAACCTTGACCCCACTGGCCCCTTTTTCAATCAAACGTGCCATCCTCACATAATTTACCTACATAGCAAGTTTGATCATGCTATCTCATTCCTAACTCAAGTTATTGAGCGGAAACATTTTCGCTTTACCAGTGTTACCCGTTTTAATGTCCAATATAATCGATCCGAACACAATAACGATGTATGCACTCTACATAATGATGTGTGCACAGAACGAAATTGTGTAAGCACAAGACAACATGTTGCTAACACATAACAATTTAGTAAATGCTAAGTGTAATGATGTATGCACATAACAAACAGTCGGTAGAACATAACAACATGATTAATTCACAACAAAATGACCAACACACATAACGAAATGATGTATGCTCATGACAAACTGTCGGTAGTACAGTACAACATGATTAATTCACAACAAAATGACCAACACACATAACGAAATGATGTATGCTCATGACAAACTGTCGGTAGTGCATAACAATATGATTAATGCACACAACATAATGACCAACACTTAACGAAATGATGTATGCACATGACAAACTGTCGGTAGTACTTAACAATATGATTAATGCACACAGCACAATGACCAACACACATAACGAAATGATGTATGCTCATGACAAACTGTCGGTAGTGCATAACAACATGATTAATGTACACAACAAAATGACCAATACACATAACGAAATGATGTATGCACATGAGAAACTGTCGGTAGTACAGTACAACATGATTAATTCACAACAAAATGACCAACACACATAACGAAATGATGTATGCTCATGACAAACTGTCGGTAGTGCATAACAATATGATTAATGCACACAGCATAATGACCAACACACATAACGAAATGATGTATGCACATGACAAACTGTCGGTAGTACTTAACAATATGATTAATGCACACAGCATAATGACCAACACACATAACGAAATGATGTATGCTCATGACAAACTGTCGGTAGTACATAACAACATGATTAATGCACACAACATAATGACAAACACACATAACGAAATGATGTATGCTCATGACAAACTGTCGGTAGTACATAACAACATGATTAATGCACACAACCTAATGACCAACACACATAACGAAATGATGTACGCACATGACAAACTACTGGTACATAACAGCATGATGAATTCACACAACATAATGACAAACACACATAACGAAATGATGTATGCTCATGACAAACTGTCGGTAGTACATAACAACATGATTAATGCACACAACCTAATGACCAACACACATAACGAAATGATGTATGCTCATGACAAACTGTCGGTAGTACATAACAACATGATTAATGTACACAACATAATGACCAATACACATAACGAAATGATGTATGCACATGACAAACTGTCGGTAGTACAGTACAACATGATTAATTCACAACAAAATGACCAACACACATAACGAAATGATGTATGCTCATGACAAACTGTCGGTAGTACATAACAATATGATTAATGCACACAACATAATGACTAACACACATAACGAAATGATGTATGCACATGACAAACTGTCGGTAGTACATAACAACATGATTAATTCACAACAAAATGACCAATACACATAACGAAATGATGTATGCACATGACAAACTGTCGGTAGTACATAACAATATGATTAATGCAAACAACATAATGACCAACACACATAACGAAATGATGTATGCTCATCACAAACTGTCGGTAGTACATAACAATATGATTAATGCACACAACATAATGACCAACACACATAACGAAATGATGTATGCTCATGACAAATTGTTGGTAGTACTTAACAATATGATTAATGCACACAGCATAATGACCAACACACATAACGAAATGATGTATGCTCATGACAAACTGTCGGTAGTACATAACAACATGATTAATGCACACAACATAATGACAAACACACATAACGAAATGATGTATGCTCATGACAAACTGTCGGTAGTACATAACAGCATGATGAATTCACAACCTAATGACCAACACACATAACGAAATGATGTATGCTCATGACAAACTGTCGGTAGTACATAACAACATGATTAATGCACACAACCTAATGACCAACAAACATAACGAAATTATGTATGCTCATGACAAACTGTCAGTAGTACATAACAGCATGATGAATTCACAACCTAATGACCAACACACATAACGAAATGATGTATGCTCATGACAAACTGTCGGTAGTACATAACAACATGATTAATGCACACAACATAATGACAAACACACATAACGAAATGATGTATGCTCATGACAAACTGTCGGTAGTACATAACAATATGATTAATGCACACAATATAATGACCAACACACATAACGAAATGATGTATGCTCATGACAAACTGTTGCAGTACATCACGAATTGGTAAATGCACATAACATATTGACATATGCACAGGACAGCATAGTTTATCTACCAGACAAACTGTTAATTACACATTACACAAGGACAACTGCACAGAAAGAAACAGTGTATGCACATAACAAAATGTTGTTTGTACAGAACAAGTTAGTAAATGTACATTATATAAATATCAGATGCCTGCCTGTGTGACATTGATATTGTCAACCCGAGGGCAGAATGTCATCCCGAGGCGAAGCCGAGGGTGACATTCTGTTTCGAGGGTTGGCAATATCAATGTCGCACAGGCAGGCATCTGATATTTATTTTATTTTACCGAACACTATTATAAGTCTAGCAAAACGTTCACTGCTATGATTACCATAATTATAAACAGTAGATCTAGGCATGACGGTGTTTTCAAACATTGTTGTGTATCAATTTCACATTCTATTGTATGTGTAGGCCCTACGTTCATTTGGTGCATTTTGCCGATTTCTTTAACTAATAGATCATTTTTTAAGAAATTATCTAGAACTTGTGTTATATAAGCAATAAATTAGCTTTTTACAATTTTTGTTTAGATCTATAACTTTAAAAGTGCGCCAAACGTAACGTCGCGTTTTGACGTTATGACGTAATTGCTGATGACGTCATGACGTCTAACATACTTGTACATGTATGATTGTTTTTTATCACATAAAATAGGCTCTGGGAGTTTAATAAACCCATTACATAAAAGTCATAATACACACGTGTAATAAACATGCAAATGAGGTATATACAAGGGCGAGTCACTTTATTTATGTATTCATACACGTTGTCAAAAAAGTAAAAGAATACATTTTTAGAATAGAATAAATTCTATATCCGATTATGAGCACTCTAGGACATGTTATAATCACATAATAACAGCTGTACAATAACCTAAGAGATATGACTGTAAGTAAACATGACGGTAGGTCCGTTAAACGTGGGTACGAATAAGATCGGGACGAAATGTACATACCAAATATCTGGCATCTACACAAACACAGCATCGGATGTTGATTTCACTGTATACATCCGTTAATTTTGAGTAATAAAGACGATTTTCCTTGCTTACCAAGTACTTGCATCGTGTACAATCAGTTATTTTCGGTTATTCAGACGAATCGCGAATAAATTCACGCGGAAAACCTAGTTACTTCCCCTGTCCTTGGTTGTTACTAAAACCCGGAAGGGAACACGGAACAGAACAGAATACGTTGTGTTGCTGCGGTCCTAGATTTAATTATTTACTTTGTTAAGCGTAGTTTTACATCTGCAGGATTTTAGATACCCTAAAAATATTATTTTCAAAGGCAGAAAAATTAACATATTGGAGTATACATTGTTGCACTATTTTCTTAGCTCTTTCAATGAACCGCTTTACTCCTATGGAGTTTATTTGCTAAAGGGGAAGTGTGTGCATTCTTGACAAACTTTTACTGTGTATTTAGTTTATGTGATAAAAAGAATCTTACATTCGTGTCATTCCATATTAAATTTATTAAACTCGTTGAATAAAAGTGATAAAATGCTCGGCAGAGCCTCGCATTTTATCATTTTATCCAACTCGTTTAATAAATTAAATATAGAAAGACACTCATGTAAGATCCTCTATATGTACAGTGTTCTTAATCTGGTGAAGTTGAATAAAGGAAACGCATCGATTTGAATACAGATTTGTTTTAGTTGTCTTCTTTTGTCAGTCTATTTTTTAGAAAATCTTGTATATTTCAACAGTCAAAGAACTAAGATCGACGCAGTTACTTGCCCTTGCATGACATTGACAATGTCAGGTCGATCACATGACCTGACAGTCAGTTTTTGGTCGATAACGTGTCATATGGGTTTGAACTGTCAATGACAGTCATTATGTCTCTCTCTGGGGCAATGGATCGTTTGCATTGCAGAAAAAAGTGAGGTACATTGTATAATAAAACATAATGACGAATGCACGAAAAGTAATGTTGCTTGCACAAGACAAAATGTCTAAACTACAGAATACTCATACTCATTGCATAATGATGGAAGCACAGAACAATTTAGTAATTGCACACAACAAAAGTATTAGTACCAACAGAAGGCAGCTATGGCGTTCCATACTGCTGCCGTTTACGGCGAACTTGGTAGGTATAGATGTACAACGACCTTCGAAATATGACCTTTGGGCGAGTTCATTTGCTAAGGTTGAAACGATATTTACCGTTATTTTTCTAATATATTATGAATATATCTTATAAATTCACGTTACCTCTCAAGTTGACAGCGTGGCCTAGTGGTTAAGATGATCTATACTCTGAAATAGACTGTACTCAGAACATTCTTTTTATATGGGCTGTGGGTTCGAGTCCGCTGCTAAACTCTCTTTCAATAATTTTATAATCATATTACATGAGTGTTTTTTCATATATTTTATTACTTAATGAATAATAAAATTACATGTTTAAGGTTACAAAGTTGCTTTGTTTCGTTTATTTTACGATTTTAGCCTGCCCTGGATGTTGTATTTATTGCTCAGATGATAATCGGGTTGACTTACAAACTATTTTCATCATTGGTTTCGCTGGAATTAGAATTGGAATCACCACTCTAAGAATATTCTGTAGAAACTTCTACATTAATAAGCGTAACTCTGGTAATACAGGGATATCTCTGTTCAACGGTTTGATGTGGGAGTGTTTTCAAGGATTAAAATACAGAAAAAAATGTACAAAGGAAATAGATATATTTTAGATATATATATAAAATAGACATGCACGCGAATGTTTTATTTAGCAAAATTTTAAAAATATTCAAGATGGGTGGGATTCGAACCCAAGCAAAAAAATCTAATTAGTTTCATAAGCAGTAGCTTAGCCTACTGCGCCATGGAGGACGATGTAGGTTACAATTTCAAATAATATATTTCTTTTCTGAATACACCCCTTTTATATGGATTATTTCATTATTAAAAGTACAGTTACGCCCGAACGATTGTGGTTTATCTCAATCCTCTCTACATTCACCGTTATGTATGAATTATACAATACTGGCTTAAAATCATAAATACTTATAATATTAAGTACAGTTTATAATGAAGCCCTAGCAGATTCGGATAAAGGCCGTCCAAATTGAGCTACAGATGTTAGACGACTTTTAAACAATTATGGATTTACATATGTTTTCGAAAATACTGCTACACTAAGTGTGAAGTTATTTTTATCAGAGTTTAAAAGTAGACTTATTTATTGTTTTAATCAGGAATAGTGTGGCAATTGGAAAATCCGGTTTTGATATTATATAAGGAATTTAAACCAGTACCTGAATACGAAAGCTATTTAAACATACATGTATTACCAACAAGCCTATAGATGTTACTTAAATTGTAGACTTCGATTGTCATCAATACAAACGGTTATACACTCCCCAAAAGTGCCAACCCACCAGTTTATATTTCATTCCCGTTTTGTGAAAAATGCATGTATTCACCTGAAATTTCACATACCTGTAATGTTCCTGATAGCATATAGCTATTTGTATTTGTAACACTCGGACCCGTTAAGGGATTGTTCAAGACCGAAGACTGTGTGTTAGTTATTATACTTTATTCATACAGACTCATACAGACACAGTAACTCGACTGATCAGTTACAGGACTATCCCCAAAAATCTGAGTAGAAACTACTTTATGGCTTTCACGGTAATTTCACGGTACATTAATAACACCAGGGTCGTGTTGCCCAGTGTGAGAGCAATAAATCAAAGCTGATAAACCAAAACAGATGTTTCCATGTGCAAGTGTATATGAGTGACTTATCTTTGAATATTTGATACTAGATAATATATTGAATCTTACTTTTACTTACACATTCTACTTAACTTACATTCGTAATCAAACATTATCATGACATTGATGCAGTAAAATGTAGTAATACAGTAAAACAAAATTAAGCAACAGAATAATAAACAAGCGTTTTGGTGGACTTTATAATGTAGAGACTACTAGTTATACAATATTTTATTTACACTCTAATTGATACCTCACTGTCTACTTGTATACTCTTATGTTTCTCGTACTATGTAAATACGGTCCTACGTTGAATATTTGGTACAGGAGCAAGAAAATTAAACATATACTGTATAATTATAGAGATAAATTAATGAAATGTTTTATATAACACATTAGTACATTATAGTATACTCCAGTCTACATATCATGTGAAATATTAATCCAAACCCATTGTTGTGGCGCATATATTTAATTTATGCGGATCCGACCAGTATTAACAGAGTTATGGCATTTGAAATGATGGAATTCTGAAAGTGAGGTCTGTAATTTGAAAAGTAAATGTGCTTCATAGGAATGTTAGTCAGCATGTGTTGTTATCTACCTACATAGGTTTTTTTTTCGGATTTCACAAATATTTGCAAAGTTGTAGCCCTTGAAATGAAGAAAATAGCTTGGGTCGCTTATAATAAACTTTTTTTTTTTTTAGAAATATTTGTAAGTGTGTGTAGATGCCCACCTAGATATTCTGATTCGGATCTGACTTGTATAAGCGTAGTTGTGGTACTTGAAATGATTAAATTTTGCTGTTGTTGCTTACAATGTACTGTGTGCTGATAGGGCTAATGCTCTATTAGTCTAGGAGCTGGTGACTCTAGGAGCTGGTGATCAGAATTTCAATTTTCATTTACCCCATCTGGTTGAATAAGTCTGTTGGTATGTTTGAATAATATAGACATTCAGGCTTTGGAAAAAGGTGGATGCCAGATCTGAAAGTGGTGCAGATCTTTTTAACAGGGGCAACAACTCTTGCTTCGGAACAAATTTACGAAAACACCCGATGTCCTATGTTCTGGTTTTAAATTTTTGTTTATGTATGTATTGCATCATAATAACATGGATAATGTGCATCAAAAAGACATAAAACATGGACCAGTTTGAGTTCAAGATCAAGGTCAATTCAAGGTCAAAGTCAGAAAATAGCTAAAAATGAATGTTTGCTCTCTATCTTTCTTAGAATAGCATGTGTTTTAAATTGAATTAGGTTATAAAAATGATAGTTGTGTTTGTTAGTACATATTTTCTCATTATAAGCCATTTGTTCGATTAAAAATATAAAAATATTGTCAAAACAGCCATTTTATGCATTTGCATGTTGGCCGAGATGGCATTCTTACGAAGGCCCCTAGCATTCTATGATCTAATGTGATTTGTTTGTTTAAGTATGTAGTGTCTCATATTTACATGGATATTATTCATATTATTATTATATACATCACATGAACGTACACCTAAGGCAAATTTGAGGTTAATGTCAAGGCCATTTCAAGGTCAAATTGAACAAAATAGCTGAAAAATTGATATTTCCTCTCATTTTTTTCTTAATATAGCATATATTTCAAATTAAATTTGGTTATGAAAATGATAGTTGTGTTTGTTAGTACATATTCTCTTATGATAAGCCATTTGTTTAATTAAAAATGAATCATTTTTGAGAAAAAATCGTCCATTTTATGCTTGCCAACATGGCATTCGTACGAAAATCCTTGGAATATTATTTTCTAATATGATTAGCTTGCTCGTATCCAGTGTCTCATATTTGTATGGATAATATTAATTTGATAACATAAATCGAAATGACATACACCTACAACCAATTTGAGGTCAGAGTCAAGGTCATATCAAGGTTAATGTGAGAAATAGCTAAAAAATGATATTTTCTTCTATTTTTCTTATTTTGACATATGTTTTGAATTTTGTTTGGTTATTAAAGTGATAAATGTGTTTGTTAGAACATATCCTCCTCTCATCATAAGTTATTTGTTAGAAATGTTATTAAAAAAGCTATATGTACAGGGTGTTGGCAGGGATGACATTGCTGCTTTCGTAATATTAATCGTTTTATTCAAAATTGACATGTATTTATAATGATACATATTTGTATAGATATTAGGGACTATATCATATGTAGAATAGTCCCTTAAAGTATTGACATGTTCAATGTCATCTAAGGTCA
Organism: Spisula solida; assembly: GCA_947247005.1. NCBI lineage: Eukaryota > Metazoa > Mollusca > Bivalvia > Venerida > Mactridae > Spisula > Spisula solida. The sequence continues at coordinate 12,352,947 of OX365953.1, read as the reverse complement.
ACAGTACATTTATGTATGTGCAATTTTGATTTGTCTCACTTTGTAAGAAATTGGCTTTACATAAACCTGTCTAAACGACCATTTGATGAAGTTCACAAATGTATACACAACGTATACGTGTTAAAACAGCAAAATGTCTGTTTTCGTAACAGCCGTTGATCGTTTATATACACCATTGCCTCAGAGGGGCAATTTTGTTTTTAGGGGTCTCATACGTGATGATGCAAACTACACGTATCAATCATGTATCAACTGTGTGAAACAACCATTACTATAGATGTTCATACGTTTAAATTGACTATCTTCTCTTGTTTATTGTTCTCTCTTTTCAGCATAGTAAACAGTTATGTCAAAGTAGTTCAATTACCAATTGTTAAGATAGTCTTTGAAAAAAGCCATAGAGCTTGTTTGTAACTTATTATTATGAGCTATTAAAATAAACTTTACCAAAAAAAAAACACGTATCAATCATAGGATACCCAGACCCTTGAGAAACCCATCTTCATCTACTATTCGTAGCTCTCTAGAAAACGGTTGCTATTAGAAACATTCACACAGAGCCCGTGGCGTACTCACCACCACATAATACAGCAATCCCTTTGCGCAATGGTATATTCATCGTTGCAATGTGCAGAAATATCAAGCATTATGTGGTTTTCACATAATTCAGCTACCCATGCCACACAGGGTATCACTGGTGAGTATGGAAGTCATAGGCCTCATGAGGTAAACGTCAATGTCAAGTACATCTCAGACCCTGTGTTACAAATCTCTGCCAAGTACCGACATCCCAGTGCATATGTGGTACACATCACTGCAGGGTACAGGCATCAACGACACTATGCTGTACGCTTCACTGCAACATACAGACATCACAGGTTCTATGTGGTATGCATCATTACAAGGTACAGGCATCAGAAGCCCTATGTGGGTACACATCACTGCAAAGTACAGGTATCCTATACCAAAGAAGGTATTTACCGTATGAGAATATAATATTCACAGACCTTACCCAGTAATACCTTACAATACAGCTAGACCCTATATGTAAAATACAACATATCACTGTAATGTAAAGGCACCGAAGGCTAAATAAGATACTCATTAAACACAAGAGAGTCCAATCCATTTTGGTAACCAACATCATGGACCCCATCATAGACATCCATGGCCCTATGATGAACTCACCGCCACGCTGAGCAGTCATATTTACTACAGTGCTCTCACTATCCGTGCATACAACCGCACCATGTTTTTGTGTTACTCATCACAACCAAGTACAGATCATCCAGGTCCTTTGGAATACACTCGTACAACCCAGTTCCTAACCACTACTAACCACTGCAATGTACAAACGATGTCCCAGACGCTATGTTTATTCGATGCAACGGAATATAGTCACCCCAGAATAAGTAATACCAAAGCTGAGTATAAGCATCTCAGGCCTTATGTGGTATTCACCACGACATACTATTCTAAAAGCCATCTAACATCGTAAGTGGGGCACACATCACCACATAATTATGCCATCCCTGGTCCTGCGGGATACATATCACTATCAAGTTCAGTTATCCAAGACCATCATATGTACCACACGGTACAGATAATCAATGCCTTGCGCGATAGATACCGCAACCATGTATGGCCATACCAGGCCGTAAGGGGTGGTTTCCAACTCGGAGTAGAGTCATGTTTGGTACTCACAATTTGCAAGTACAGATATCCAAAGTCATGTCGGGTACTAAAAATGGACTGGTATTGCCTTTCATCGCCAGGCCTAGAGCCTAATATTGTTTGATACTGTGCTAAAGTTAACATAGCCTGGTATATATAGGGTGTCAAAAGGTACGTTAAAACAATATATTCAAACAGCAATGAAGAATGCCTAGGGCAGAGATCATGTAATAAAAGAAAGAAATGGATTACACCTGACACATGGAAAGCTATCGAAAAACGTAGAGACATCAAGTTGAAAGAAATGGCCACTAAATCGGAACGAATAAAAGATAAATACAGAGATGACTACAGAATAGCAGACAAAGCAGTCAAGAAAATGGCAAGAAAGGACAAAAGAGCTTATATAGACGATATAGCAAAGCAGGCCGAGGATGCAGCAGAAAAGCGAGAACAAGGCAAACTGTACAAACTTACCAGAATAATCAGCGGCAAGTTAAGCGGAAATATAACATCCCCATCAAGGATAAAGATGGCAAAATTTCTTACTACAGAAAAAGAACAACACAAACGCTGGGCCGAACACTTTCAAGAAGTTCTAAACAGACCACCTCCTGTAGAAACTGCCATAATACCAGAATCTGACAACGACCTCAATATTGAAACTTCTCCACCGACTAAATATGAAATTATCAGTGCCATCAAGAATCTAAAAAATGGAAAAGCTCCTGGTCAAGATAATCTAAATGCTGAACTATTCAAAGCCGACCCAGAAATTGCTGCATCTGTATTACTACCACTATTCAAGACAATAATTATGGACTGGAAAGGAAATCCCAGACGATTGGTCAAAAGGCACCATTATAAGAATCCCCAAAAAAGGTACACTGAATGATTGTAACAACTGGCGTGGCATTACACTCTTATCCATTCCTAGTAAAATACTCTGCAAGATCATCATACAGAGATTATCAAATGCCATTGATAAACAACTACGGCAAGAACAAGCGGGATTTAGAAGAGGCAAAGGATGCACAGACCAAATATTTGCTCTACGAAACATCATAGAACAATGTACAGAATGGCAGAGACAACTTCGTTGACTTTCAAAAAGCATTTGACAGCATACACAGAGAGAGCCTGTGGAAAATCCTAAGAGCTTGTGGCATCCCTCAAGACATCACAGAAATAATACAAAGTTTCTACAAAAACTTCACTTGTTGTGTCAACAACAGCGACATCTTCTTCGAAGTTAAAACAGGTGTAAGACAGGGATGTGTGATGTCTTCTGTCCTTTTCAACCTAGTCATAGACTGGGTGATGAGAAGGACAACAGAGGACACACCTAGAGGCATACGATGGCAACTCCAATCGACGCTAGAAGACCTAGACTTCGCAGATGACCTCGCCCTTCTCACCCACACAAATAAACATATGCAAGAGAAAACAAACCGATTATCCCAAACTGCCAAGCAAGTGGGTCTAAACATCAGCAAGACGAAAACTGAAATCATGACACTTAACATCGATAATCCACAGCCGATCCAAATTGATGAAACAGTCCTCCCCAACACAAGCAAATTCACTTACTTGGGAGCTGTTATAAGAAATTATGGCGGAGCTGTCGATGACATCCAGGCCAGACTGTGCAAAGCCAGAAACATCTTCATGTCTTTAAACAACGTATGGAGATCTACACAATACAGCAACAACACTAAGCTAAAATTATACCAGAGCTGTGTTCTCTCAACCCTTCTATATGGTTCTGAGTGTTGGAGAATGGCAGAAAGTGATCTCAACAAGTTATCAACATTTCATACCAAATGCTTGCGAAGAATATTAAGAATATTTTGGCCCAGAACAATTTCAAATGAAAATCTACTCAATCAATGCCACCAAGAAGACATGGCCACCATATTGTACAGAAGGAGGTGGAAATGGCTGGGACATGTCATCCGAAAAGAAAACAACTCAATTCCGAGAGTAGCCCTACACTGGACGCCTGAAGGCAAGAGAAAACGTGGACGACCGAAAATCACATGGAGGCGCACTGTGGAAACCGAACTGAAAAGCATGGGACAGTCCTGGGGAACAGTGGAGAAACTAGCCAAAGACAGACTCCGGTGGAGGACCTTTGTTGCTGCCCTACATGCCAGAAGGCATAACGGGCAGTAAGTAAGTAAGTAAGTAAAAGGTACGTTACCAGTTTCCATGCCTATTTTTCATATTCCTACGTTCTCCTTTCACAATGAAATATTTACTTGAAAGTAAGGGTACCTACCTATCACTTGTAATTAGTACAGTAGTATCTGGTCTTAGTGGAGATGCATCTCTGCAAAGTACAGGCACTTATGTTCTAAGAGGGTATGCACAATCACTGGGTAGAGCTATCCAATGTCCTAATGGGTATTCACTACTGCAGCGTACAGTTAACCAAGGCTCACCAACAAGTACAGCCAAATATAATATATTCTAAGGGTTATTTAGCGCCACTAAATGGAGATATACCATACCCTATGAGATGCTCACCACCATCGAGTACAGTCAGCCATAGCCCCCATCGCATACACACCACCATCTAGTACCGACAAATCCATACCAGGCCTTAAGGGCTTCTCGCCACCACAGAGTACATACATCCCGGTCCCTATAGGGTGAAAAATATTTCTTGCCACAGCAATTCCTAATTCCTGATACAAAGACCATTACTTTGACCCCCTGACCTCATAATCAATGGAATTCAACTACTGACGGTGACCACACTTTCTATTAAGTTTAAAGATCCTAGTTCCAGAGTATCAAGGGTGAGGATTCTAGTACTAAGCATTGGTAGGGTATTACTCGGAAACCGTGTGATCTACCGACAAACCGACACATAGATCGACCGACTTTGATTAGTTAGTTTGTCCTTGAAATGTCATTGACCTTGACCTCGATTTTATTTCCACTTCGAGAAAGACATTGAGTTAACAATGTTCATACAAATATTAAATAATACTGAAATAAATTAAACTCATATCTGAATACTAGTATTATTAATGGCAGCTAGCAATTTAAGAACCCCATCTCGGCAAGCATGCATTTGCGTAAAATGGCAATTTACCAATTATTAGCATTTGTTATTAAACATCACTTACAATGAGAAAATATGTGCTAACCACTACATCTATCACTCTCGTAACCAAAATTGTATTCAAAACATACGAGAGAATAAGGAAAATAGAGAGGAAATATCTAGTTTTACTTTTTTAGCTATCATTTCACATTGACCTTGAAATGACCTAGACCTAAAATTGGTCTTAGGTGTATGTCCATTTGGAGTATATAATCAACTTAATAATATCCATGCAAATAGGAGACACTTCAGACGTTAACAAACTACTCACGTTAGATCATATTATGCCATGGGGTTTTCGTATGAATGCCAATTCGCCAAGCATAAAATGGCTGTTTATTTAAAAAAATGATACATTTTAAACTAAACAAATGGCTTATCATATGGGAATATGTACTAACCAACACAACTATCATTTTCATAACCAAAATGAATTTGAAATATATGCTATATTAAGAAAAATTGAGAGGAAATATCTTTTTTATACTTTTTTCAACTATTTTATTCAATTTGACCTTGACATGACCTTGACATTGACCTCACATTTTTCTTAGGTGCATGTCCATTGGATCTATATAATCATATGAATAATATCCATAAAATATTAGACACTACATACGTAAACAAACAAATCACATTAGATCATAGAATGCTAGGGGCCTTCGTAAGAATGCCATCTCGGCCAACATGCATATGCATAAAATGGCTGTTATGACAATATTTTTATATTTTTAATCAACCAAATGGCTTATAATGACAGAATATATACTAACAAACACAACTATCATTTTTACAACCTTATTCAATTCAAAACACATGCTATACTAAGAAAGATAGAGAGCAAATATTTATTTTTAGCTATTGTTCTAACTTTGACCTTGAAGTGACCTTGACCTTGACCTCAAACTGGTCCATGTTGTATGTCTTTTTGATGCACATTATCAAATGAACAATATCCATGCAAATATGTTGCAATACAATTATAAACAAAATCTTAACACCAGAACATAGGACATTGGATGTTTTCGTAAATTTGTTCCGAAGCAAGAGTTGTTGCCCCTGTTAAAAAATTCTGCACCATTTTCAGATTTGGCATCCACCTTTTTCCAAAGCCTGAATGTCTATATTATTCGAAAATACCAACAGACTTTTTCTACCAGATGGGGTACATGAAAATCCATTTTAAGGCTCTTTTGAAATCTGGCTCCTGGACTATCACAATATGCAAAATTCAACATTTTGCAAGAAAAATGATTAATCAGTAATTCAGCTACAAGTGCTCCCATAAAGCCTGAATGGTAAGTGTTCTAATAAAATAAAAGAGGTCCCAAAGGGCCCTATGTCGCTCACCTGTCGTAGTAGTGCATGCACACCCCTATGTTGACCTAGGTAATAATTAACATTTTCTGATTAAGATTAAAAGAACTTCAGCCTCTATTGCAAGTTTTTATGATTTGACCATGTGACCTAGTTTTTGACACCAGACCGACTTAATTCATATTAAACTTATGTCAATTAGCTTCATGTGATGCGTCTAGTGTGATGTGCTAAGTGTTGTGTGCTTGTCACTTTTCGCGTTTTGCTTCTGCCACTGGATAGCCCTGTGCGAAAAAGGTTCCGAGTGCGTAAGCCTCCCCTGCCAGTACATAGCCTCTCCATGGACAAGCCCTATGTAGTGGCGATGCACAAAAACTGGGTACCCTGCGGCCCCAGGCTAAACTACAAGGGTCTCGGAGGAGTCCTGCCCCTAGACATGCGGTACTCAAGGCTCATAAAAATTAAGTAGAAATTGTAACCTCTGGTGACTACACAAGATTTTTCTATGATTTGACCTATAATTTAAACAAAATATTAAGCTAAAAAAGGAAGCCTTGCCCATAAAAAGCTAAGTCAATCAGGGGCCATAATTCTGTAATAATGTTGGATAGTGTTACATGGCTTTGATAATGTAAGGGGCTTATGATGGTAAACAAGTATGCTAAGTTTTAAGGCAACACCATGATGGACATGATGTAAAACGAAACGGTCAATTTGGGTTAACCAAGAATTAGACGCTTAATAAGTCTAAGTCCAAAATTAGGTCAATGTGAAGGTCAGGTTAGGTAATAAAGGTGTGTGGATAATGTTCAAATGCAACCATGCAAGTATGAAAGCTTTGTAGCAAGCCATATTAATGCTAGAAGAAACGGTCAATTTGGGTTAACCAAGAATGTGGCCCTTCAATAAGTCTATGTCCAAATAAGGTCAAGGTGAAGGTCGAAATGGCGTCAAATGATAAAGATGTTTGGAGAGTGTTCATATACAACATCCATGCAAGTATGTAAGCTTTGTAGCAAGCCATAATAATGCTAGAAGAAACGGTCAATTTGGGTTAACCAGTAATTTGACCCTTCAATAAGCCTAAGTCCATAATTAGGTCAAGGTAAAGGTCAAAATGGGGTCAGGTGATACAGGCGTGTAGAGAGTGTTCATATACAACATCCATGCAAGTATGAAAGCTTTGTAGCAAGCCATATTAATGCTAGAAGAAACAGTCAATTTGGGTTAACCAAGATTTTGGCCCTTCAATAAGCAAGGAGGGCGGGGCTACCTATCCACTGACCACTACGTCCCTCCAATGTTCAGATATAAACTTTACTCATTCTAAAATTGAAACATGTGCATTTAAACATCATTGATTTACTACCCATGAGTTAAGAGCAAATTATAAACATGTTTACATGAATCTTAAAATAAAATGTTTCCAGTATTATTTTTATACTTCCAAGATATTTATTGGTTTCACAAGTCCTTCCTTCTCACAAAATTTAGAGCTCGACTTTCAACCTGGCCGTAATTAATGTCAGTGTCAATATAAACTTCTCAGATTAAGAGTCTCAGACACGCATTACAATCCATTCACCAAGATAATTAATTAGTACAATTGATAAAATCCAGCGATTAATGTCTGTAAATGTTTGATAGCAATCTAATTCGAACATTTCTCCTAAAGTTGTCCGTGAACATCACCGTGAAATGTTGATTTAACAGTGTCAGTTTGTCCGAAGTCTCTTGCAGACATCATTAATCATGGATCGTGGTAATGTCGAGAGTTCATTCAAGGTTATTGCAAGAGTTCATACTACTTCCAACAGATGTGGATTTGAGGAAACCAAATTATTTCGTGAACATACACTGATAAAACTTGAATTAAATATAATAAAAGTTATAAAACATGGAAACACATTTGTTTCACAGCAAAACTGTCTTTAAAAAATATACAGGTGTTATTATGACCTGCTATTTACGTTTAATATAATTATATCCATATGAATTGTGAGCTGGGAGAACATCGTTTTTAATCCATACAACAGTCACACACGCGCATATGTATATATCCAGATTTTCACACAAACAAGCATTAATCCATGTATCGCGTTGGTTTGCGGTGGTTACGTTCTGACCGACGTGACGTTGATGGTTTCTCGGTGTCCCCTGTTTGTGTACGTTGATGACATCGGTTAGCTCGTTGATCGGACGTTTGTGAAGGTACCATCTTGAAGTGAGATGCATCCCGTGATATGTCACGATCCTGATAGCGTACTGTTATCATTGATCCATTGCGTCGTAAGACATTGCCTGGAACATGACTAAATGGTGTACATAGTTTGTTGTTCACTTTTTGTTTGACAAGCACATTGTCTCCTGGTTTTGATTTCTTACGATTATCAGCGTAACGTTTGTTTTTATTCTTCGCATTATTGTCTCTTTCTCTGATGTAACGGTCATTACGTGGAACGGAAAATTGGGGCAACCTTGTTTTCATTTTTGAGAGGCGATAGCTTCTCTTTACTACCATTGCCCATTTCTTAATACAACCTGAACTGTCTTTAGGCTGCTATGTGAATCCGCATTCAAGTAGTTCCAGAAACTGTCAACATTCCCAATACTGCTTCACATGTTTCTCCAAAATTTTAAACTGATATAATTCCATCAGCAACATTTGTTTATTCTAAGATCAACAATTATTGTAAAACTGTTCGTTAAATCGATATTTTTGCAGAAAAGCACTCCGCCGAGGCCATATCGGACTTGTTTCGTAATATGAAAATGTCGTGTTCATCAAATGTCCTGGCTGCATAGCTATTTTTAGAAACTTCAGACCAGGCTCGCGTGATGGTTTTATAAATGAATCGTATATCCTCTACGAAGTACTGTTATGCATTCATATGGTATGGCTATATACTAGCCGCTTTCTATAGATGTCTCACACTGTGAGGGAAGTGATTACAAGGCGGTACTGTAGAATCTGATAAATAGGCGCGTAGTATTATTTTTAAGCCACTTTTGATATACGCATTCAATACACGTATTACATATAAATTAATATGCCCCTATTTACAATTATTTAGATACCCAACATGCATATATAGTCACATATGCCTATTTTGACATTCAAAACAAGATCGACAGTAAGAAAACGAACATTAAACGTGTAAAGTCGGCAGCAACCAGATCGCCTCTCACCCGCACTCTCAGTGCTTTGATTCTACTAAACGTGACTTCAAAAGGTGATAAACCTGTACTTGGATGAGGAGTACTTCTATAACTCATCAGAAAACTTGTAAGTTCAGATTTATAATTTTGTCCTGATGCTGATGCAGTTTTCATAGCCTTATTAAAGGTTTCATAAATGCTTCGGCGGTTCCATTTGCCATTGGATGAAGAGGTGTAATCTTCCTGTGTTTAAGTCCAAAACGATTGGCAAATTCTGTGAAATCATGACTATTGAACGTTGACCCGTTGTCCGTTGTGGCAACACTTGGAATCGAGAACAGACCAAACAGTTTCTCGAGACGTGGTATAACAGTTTGGGCGGACAAACTGTTTAATTTTTCAAGTACAGGATATCTGCTGTAATCACAAATGACTACCATGAAATGCTCTCCGGTAGGAAATGGACCGCAGAAATCTATAGAAACTTCATCCCATGGTTGTTTTGGTAACGGAATGGGCTTAATCGGTTCTGGTGTTGATGCAGGTGATGCAGACATGCACGGAATGCAGGATTTGCATTTTTCATCAACACGTTTATCCATGTATGGAAACCAACATGTCTCTCTCAACAATGATTCGCATCGCACTCTACCTTGATGCCATTGATGTGCCAGATTTACAACTTGTTGCTGAAACGAATCTGGGATACACAAGCTTGTACCGCGCAACAAAATATCTCCCTCTTCTAGAGACACAACCGTTTATTCATCACTGACATTCTGATAACATCTGTAGCTGTCAACTTGAGAACAAGTCTGTTTTGACCACATGTTTGTTTGTTATGCAGCCATGACACAAGTTATTACCCAGTCCTTCTGCGTAGCATGAGTTATGTCAGCTAGCGTTAACGAGTTAGGCACTGACGTGTTAGCAATAAATCTAACATACTCCTTAGCTACGTTATTTGATAATGTTACATTAACAGGATGCCTTGAGCAATAATCCGAGATCATTTGGCTACCGGCGCGGTATTTGACCTTGAAGTTGTAAGTTGTCAGTCGTAAACACGAGCAGATTGAATCGGCATACTACAAAACATGGAGTGGAGTCGTGGAGTGGAGTCGTGGAGTCGTGGAGTCGTGGAGTCGTGGAGTGGAGTTGTGGAGTGGAGTCGTGGAGTGGAGTCATAGGCTGCCTTAAATACACGTTTAAAATTATGTTAAAATTATAAAGAGGCATAATTGAAAACATGCTTTACTAGTAGTACATGTTTAGCATTCAACATTGGTATTTGTTAAGGTCCCATAACTGACTTGTTTAAGAAATCTGCCAAGGATTTATGTATCAAATTTGTTGACACTGGGCAGTCCAGCAATATTATCTCAGCATAGACCAGGTTAATGTGCATGTCACTTGGGATCTCATGGGAACGTGAGTGTTAGGAGACTTACACTATTCAAAGAATTTCAGAACCATTGGCAAGCGCCAGTTGATACTTTATAGACTGATGGCATTCTAATATGCTCTTATTAATTACTAATTGTCAACACTAAACACTTGATTTCAGGTCTTTTGTTTTTAACAATCATCATGCTTGAATGGTGCCCTTCCTCACAACCGCATTATGTACATTATCCTTAGATGAACTAGTTCCTTTTAAATATTTAACTGAACTGCCAATAAAGGGGCAGCTAAGGATACCATGCAGAGACACCATCATCCATTCGGTTAACAATTACAATTCCCAGGGAGATTTTGCTTGTCAACAGAGTTATATGCTAAGAAAGGGACAAAAGAAAAGTGCTTGATGGTAAAATAATATTTTGTTAAAAATTCAAGCTACTGGTAAAGTTTATAATCTATCAAAGTGTTGATTAATACTTAAACTACAAGTAGCACTGACATTGTATTGGTATCAATATAGATATTGTATTGGCATTGCATCGGCATTGTATTGGTATTGCATCGGCTTTGTATTAGTATTGAATCGGTACTGTATTGGTATTATTACATCGATATTACTGGGTAAAGTGCCTTTAAACGTGTATTGAGCATGAAAAGGGTGCTATATAAATCTGGTATATAATAATAATAATAATGGTATATAATAACACAAGCAATTGTGAACAGAAGAGCGATCACAAAAAAACACAGGTAAGTCATATGTCAATCTAACATTAATTTTTGCATCAGGTGGTATTAAACTTGCAAAGCAATAAGCATACTTAAGTTTAAAACTATACATTAGCACTAACTGGTATTATCCTCAGACGACATCCTACATAAAGTTCAGCTGAGCAATTATAAGGTCAGCAAATGGGATACTGTCTTGCCTATAATTACAAATCACAGAGGAATTGAGCTCAATGGAGATGAAGTGCATAATGGCCTTAATTAAATTTTGAATTGTTTATTAAATCATTTTGGGTTTTGCCCTATTCCTTTTTATATAATTAAATAAACTTATTTAGAAATAATAATTAATTAAATAATATATAATTAATGGATCCAACAAATTACATTATTCATTTATGTTATCCTCTTAAATAAACAAAAATAAATGAATGTTTATGTTAAATAAATACATGTTTATGGTTATAGAAGTTATTAACTACTAAATTCAAACAATGCATCAAACTGAAATGTTTTAACCAGCAACTTGCACTAGTGTATTTCGTTTTGAATTGAAGCAGATCATTAGAACTCCCATGAGAACACAGTAATGAGATTTTTACAGCCATTTCCATCCTGCTATCCAAAGCTGACCTCTTAATTGTTCAGTTCAACTTTTTATAGGAGTTCATCTTAGGATACTCCACTCCACGACTCCAATCCACAACTCCACTCCACGACTCCACTCCACGACTCCACTCCACGACTCACTCCATGTTTTGTAGTATGCCTTCCTGCTGTGATTCCCACACAATGGCTGTTTTTGTTGTGTTAGCCTTCTGAGAGGTTCAGATATTGTTGAATAATTGTTTATGAATCTCGAAACGTAATTTGTCATTCCGAGAAATGAGCGAACTTCACCTTGATTCTTTGGCCTTTCAACAGTCTTAATTGCTTTTTTTCTGGATCAGGGGAAATTCTGCTGCTGGAGAACACATATCCATAGAATGTTATTTCACTACAATATCGATACATGATAGAGAGATACAGCTCAGTATTTGTTTTTTTGACCATTTTGCAATTAATTTCAGTGCATTTAGTGTATTGCGTAATAATGCATTTTTGCACTTGTAATGCATGTGGACCAGAATTCACGCGCCCAAGAACAAAAGCCACTTAAAACACAATTCCTAGTTGACATTTTTTTTATTTATTAACATTTTTTTAATAATGCATTTATTAACACGAACTGTCACATACTGAGATATGAATATCCAATGAAGCCAAATATTTATTTAATTTTGGCCTACTTTCGGTCTATTCACCGTTTCATAATCTAGCATAATTTACCGTGACGTCTAATGCAAGCTCGTAGAAAAGCACGTGTTCATGTACGGTTTTGATGTTAGTGAAGATTTTCCTACGCGAAAAACACCTGACATGTTGAATTTCGCACAAACAGAACGCGGTTTACCTGTCGGGGTGTCATCAGTTTGGATAAAGTTGCGGCCCTGAGTTTTGCTTTTTATTACAAAAATAATTTTCTATTTCGTTTTCATTTACAGGAACCTTCAATTTTTTAAATCAGCAGCCAAGAAAGATTTGCAAAATTGACATTTCATTGAAATAGCCTTTGTGGAATTTTGTTGTAAGATTCTTACAGTTCATCCAAGTTTGTTTTGCGTCAATCTCGGCATGTTACGTGTTTTTCTGGGAGGGCAGACATCGGTTGTGCTAAATGTTAATGAGCAAGTGCTTGTTGCTTTGCAATATTCACGTGTTCATGAATACTTTGGGTGAAATAGTTTGTGACTTAGTAAAAGAGACTTCATTACGTAACGCGCCTGTAACGAGTCACATGGCCGTGAATCTGCAAAAATGAATCCATATTTAAATGCAAGTATTATTCAAGCATTGGTTTGCAAAATTTCATGAGAGTACGTGCAGTATTAACAAAATTATAACACATAATTATGGTGGCGGGTTAGAACTTTTGTGTAGTGTATATGCACGAAATCGTGTTGCTAGGGAAAAATAGGTATGGTTCATGTTGCAACCAACTAGATACAGAAGATGAATTCCATTTTGTTTCTATATAAAATAAATATATAGCAGATTTATATAGCGCCTTTTTCATGCGAATGCACGTTCATAGGCACTTTACATTATTGTGTTGCAGTCACAAGGGCGCAGGTGCATCCTCTACCAGTGCATATACAGCATGATCTGACCAGAGGGGCTTCCTGGACAGTCCAGATACTTTGCAGACCACACGGCCAGATATAGCGGGAAATTTTATAAATATTTCAGAAATGTCAAGTTCCGAGCCAGGGATTGAACCCACGACCTCTAAATTGACATCCCAGTGCGTTACCACTGAGCTAATGCCGCTTACATGCCCATGTTTTTAACACCATTAGAAGGAAATATATTAGCATTTATTTTTATGAACGTCCTTCCGTATACACATTTATTGAATTGTAAAATTCTAGTAACCGTGAAAACTATTCTCCTTAAATTATCTTTATATATCAAGGAATATTTGTTTACGAAAACTTATATTGAATGTATCAGTATATGTTCCTCCTCATCTACAACTACATTTTGTATATATTAATATGCCATAGAAATATTTGTTTGAATTAGTTTTATATATAGATTTTGATCACGTGATTATTTGTTCATATTGTAACTGTATGCGAACATGACGAAGTACGTCTTTCAAGACTAAATCAAAGATAGTTTAATCTCGTTCATCAGAGGCGTGAAACTATGGTAATTATTGTCGATAAACAAAAGAAAATAATAAATAAATAATAAACGATTGGGTGGTTAATATAAGCAAATATCTAAAAATAGCTTATAGTGAAAACTCCGCTTACATTTTCTAAGTCCGGGGAATAATCCAGCACAAGTTTCAATGGAAGCAGAAATGCCAACAGTGTTGCTATTAAAGGTTTCATAATCCAAACCTTTTTGAGATATCTGACTTTATCTCCCATATTTGACGCAAATCAGAATTATAATAAGTTAGTATACTACTGATTCCACAGAAATAAGCTCCAATGTATGACGTTCTTTGTTCACGATACACACTTGGGCTTTTTACATTCGTTGCTTTTCTGTTGCTTAAAGTGTTTGAATATAATACTTAAGATATTGCTTCAATGTAGTTAAAGTCATTTTCGTATTATTAAGAGTATTGTTAAGTTTTTTTCCCATCAACTTGACTATTTAATCAGTCAATTCACTTTGACTGCAGTGACCTTTTCATTTTTAGCGAGCGTTTAATCTCACGTATGTTGTAACGTACATTTAAAGTTTGTACTTGTTTTGTACGCATAGTCAGTTAGGTCTATTATCTGGATTTATGAATTTTATCACAGATTTTTTGTCCTAAACTAGCCTAATTATGAGATATTAGGTCAGCATTTGAAAGGTCATAGGCCGCAGTATAAACAAAGCAGTTATTGACTGTTCGGTCAACATTTGAAAGATTATCAGCCGTTAGTACTAGTTTGTTAAACCAGTGACCCCGGTATCATAAAATTATGATGATAAAAACGTTTCGAACTTCAGCACCCCTTGGAACAATACCTCTGTAAGCACATGTGGTGTTGACATTGGGTACATAAAGCTGAAGTATGGTGTAATAAAGGCACTCATTAAAATCCCTGTGTAACAATTCTTACACAAATCAAAGCACTGAGAGTGCTGGTGAGAGGCGATCTGGTTGCTGCTACTAAAGCTTAAACCGACTTTACACGTTTATTGTTCGTTTTCTTTCTGCCGATCTTGTCTTGAATGTCAAAATAGGCATATGTGAATATATAGGCATGTTGGGTTTCTAAATAATTATAAATAGGGGCATATTAATTTATATGTAATACGTGTATTAAATCCGTATATCAAAAGTGGCTTAAAATAATACTACGCGCCTATATATTTATCAGATTCTACAGTGCCGCCTTGTTATCACTTGCTGTGAGACATCTATAGAAAGCGGCTAGTATATAGCCATACCACATGATTGCATAACAGTACTTCGTAGAGGATATACGATTCATTTATAAAACCATCACGCGAGCCTGGTCTGAAGTTTCTAAAAATAGCTATACAGCCAGGACATTTGATGAACACGTCATTTTCATATTACGAAACAAGTCCGATATGGCCTCGGCGGAGTGATTTTCTGCAAAAATATGGATTTAACGAACAGTTTCACAATAATTGTTGATCTTAGAATAAACAAATGTTGCTGATTGAATTAAATCAGTTTAAAATTTTGGAGAAACATATGAAGCAGTATTGGGAATGTTCACAACGCATGTGGAGACGGCAATTGACCGGTAAAAAGACTGACCAAGGTACGAAAATCGATTGTCTATTTTTCAGCGTTAGCTGTCTAGCTTGGATGTTGACCTACTTTAACAACCAATGAAATATTTATAAATTTCTCGGGGGTGAATGAAATTCCACAATTTGATAGAATATAATATTGCATTCTTTTCACAAAAGGTTATGCTCGATTTTAAATTATTGCACTGTTCTCTTGTGCTAAACTTATAGTACTATACTCGCCTTTCAGTTATTCCATAGCTTTAGTTGTGCCATATACTCTAAGCAAGAACAATGTTGAACTTTAAGCGACCTGTTACTATACCAGTATGTGATGGTCGGTCAAGTAATGTAAACAAGGGCGGTTCAGTGTTAAAAATACTATTGTTTTAAATTGGTTTTAAACTTCTAAACACAAAATAAAATGCAAATAATTAGTTTGTTGGAAAAAATGTTTGATTACATGAATACTCCGATCATGAATAAATTAACATTATTTTGTATCTAGTAAAAACAACATGCATAATTAACAATATCTGTGACCATGTTTTATCCTAAGCTTTCATTAAACTTTTTGACATCAATAGATCATGTACATTTGTACTTCAAAATCAAAACAAAAATAATATTTTATTATACATGTAAACTTATGGTGTGCACTTAGTTTTTTAATAAGAAGAATACAATAACGTGAAAATGCAGGTTTCTAGGGTAAGCTGCACAAATGTCATGGACCATTCTTTATTTGGTATATTAAGTGTGCAGTCAACTTAATTGTCTGTAAGTTATGATAGCATATTTTATAATTTTATAACAGTATTTTGTAATGTAAATATGTTCATCCCAATTATTTAGGGTAGTTTTTTATAATTATACAGGTGGATAAAAATTATCAAAGGTTGACAAAACCCCTCCGCTTGGCCACATGTTAAGTTAAGTTAAAAAGTTAAGTTACCAATTTTCTAGGGCTGCTTTCAGCAGTTCCTAAAGAATTTGAAAAACATTAAAAAAATTTATCGTGTATCATTATACCATGCTTCTGTTAATCTAGCAATGTGTTCTCTACGGGATGTACTCCATTGCCCACTATATGGTATTTTTTACGCAACCGATAATTTTCTTACGCAAAAAGATGGCTGACGTATGTCGGCCCGGGCAAGTCGAAATTCTTAGAAAGAACTACAAAAGTATCCTCAAAACCCGTCCCTACGATCAAAATGTACACACAATTCGATTAAAAAAGTATAAAACAAGAGTTTAGATCTTTTTATCGTTGGATAACTTCTTCGCTAACGTTTCATACTCAACACTTTCGTACCACGTTCGTCCTGAGTATTGTTTTTCGTACTCAACACAATTCGTACCCGGCACTTCGCTCCGTTAATTACTTTGTGTTTTTTAGGATCAGCGGGTAAAATTAGTGCTGGTTATTTCCCTTGATAAAATTAACAACATATACAGTTTCTTTTGGTCTCAAGAGTCATATGAGGAGAATTACCATTCAGTGTTAATGTCTATTCAGAGACTTAAAATTCTAAATGTCTCTTGTCTATTGTCATGGAATTATCGGAATTGGTTTATGATCTTTGATATTGTTGAACACTGAAAAAATGCCTTATCATAATACCTTTTAATGAACTGATACGAGGTTTTATTTATAAGGATATAAATATTATATGGAACAAGGGAGTCATAATTTACAATCAAGTGTCTTGAAAATTGTTTTGTTATACATGAAATTATTTAACAATTTGTTGATAAATTTCGTATGTCAAATTATCGTGCATATAGTTTTCCCAATTTGAAAGCTACCGGCCTATCGCGCTTATTTTTTCTCACAATTTTGAGATTTTCATGCTTAATTTTATACACACCAGCTATTGAATTATGCAGATAGAAGGTCGAGGATCCTGTCAATTCTCTGTCATGTGAAGTCGGTACATCATTTGCTCGCAGGAACTATTTGACTTGTATTACATTGGAATCAATCTATCAATGCGGCCAGAGGAACGTCAGGACAAGGGGACAACAAGTTGCGTACCTATCGTTGATTTAAAACTCATTTATTTACCGAAAATTATTGTAAATTGATTATGCCCCTTGTCATATATAGTAAATTTCGCTGCGGCGTTGCTCCTCTGTGTATAGAGACCGGTCGATATGAGCGTATTCCGGTAAGCAACTGTACATGCCCATTCTGTGACAGCATTGGAGATGAGTCCCACGTGTTATTTGATTGTAGCTTATATGAGGTTATTAGACAAAACATGTACATTAAAGCAGTTGCTATCAATGGTACATTTAAACAATGTCTAAAATTGACAAACTAATGTTTATTTTCATCTCATCAGACTTAGATATGATAATAATATGTGCAAAAACCTGTTATGATATTTTACAACGAAGAACTTTTTATATTTGAAGATAATGTGTTTTATGTAAAACATTTAATCAAATTAGGATCATTTATATGGATCTTCATAGATATTTGATTGCAAATAATGCATGTTTCTTATAATTTTCATATGTAGTATTTCATGTGAATAATGTTGCATATTTTGTTTTAATTTTTCCTAATGTTTACTTCCATCTAAGAGACTGCTGTTAATCAGTTCATCTACGGTCTGACCGGGGTGATAATTGATATTTAAAGGTGTTCTTTAATAAGCGCATTTTAATCAAACCTATAACCCAAACCGAAACTGGATATTTTCAACAAAAGCGCCTCAAGTCGCAGTTTGATTTATAGATGATGCTAGGAGAGGTTGTCTTGGGTGAAACGAGGCGGATAAATATTTTGTTGGATTGATCATTATAAACATATTTTTTAAAATGTTGTAAAACATGGTGATAGTCAATGAGATCATTACAAACACATTTCTACTTTTATAGTATCATTTAAAGTGAATGTTTGTAGAGTAACAATTTTATATTAGAGTTACTGTGATTTATAGTCTCTTATAATTCTTATTAGAATGGCTTTGTGCAACGTTTTACTGTGATTTAATATGTATATTGTATGTTTGCTGTACAAAGATGAGACCTAAACAAATAAATAAACTAAACTATTTCTATAATGTTGTAAAACATGTTGAAAGTCAATGAGATCATTATAAACATATTTCTATAATAATATTAATACATTATATAATGGTATGTTTATTTCTATAATGTTGTAAAACATGGTGAAAGTCAATGAGATCATTATAAACATATTTCTATAATATTATTAATACATTATATAATGGTATGTTTATTTCTGTAATGTTGTAAAACATGGTGAAAGTCAATGAGAATAAACAAAGTAATATAGTATCAACAAGAGTAGATAACCAATGAGCCATTGGAAGCCTTGAACTTAGCTGAACTACATTATGGATATCAGTTGGTCCACATACAGTAATACTGATAATGTACACATGTATATGTAACAATAAATCACTATTTTGTTACGTTATGTTTCGTGTATCTTTTGGTAGGTTACTAACCAGTGACAACCATTGTGAAACATGTGACCTAAAAGGAAATGCGTTAACCTCAAAGATAAACAACGACGCATGTGTTTGTGACCAGAGCATATTATTATTTATAATAGTAAGCAGAGCAGAACACAGAGCAAGACAGAGCAGAGTAGAACAGGGCAGAAAAGAACGGAAAATAAAATAACAGAACAGAAC
Organism: Spisula solida; assembly: GCA_947247005.1. NCBI lineage: Eukaryota > Metazoa > Mollusca > Bivalvia > Venerida > Mactridae > Spisula > Spisula solida. The sequence goes on along the minus strand of OX365953.1, from coordinate 12,333,555 downwards.
AGATATTTAATGATAATGTATTAAGGGGTTGGAGTGAGAACAAAAGTTGGAGGGGTGGTAAACAATAATTCAGATTTATCGAGAAAAAAAGGACTCAAGCAGACAGACTTGTATTGTATGTATACAATTATGGCAACATAACACCAACAACTCGTTAAAAAGGGTCACCCTTTTAAAATAGTCTGTTTCAAAGAATGTGTGTGCCTTTCAGTACTCGTTCATAAACACACAAATTGGCAAATGTCACGAGCCAAAACGCATTCCATGCTTGCATTATAACTCCAGGGAACTACTCTATTGAGTTTTTGTCTGAAAAACGTACACTTTAAAAGATATTCAAGAAACATTGCCATATTTCTATTTTCGGTTTGCAAAGTCATTGATACAAGTTTATAAATATGTTTTATAATTATTTCTTTGTAAGAGTTTGTTCCTTATACTATTGACTACCGGTATGTCTCCAAAAACAAACTTTGACTCTTAATGGTATGTTTACTTTATTTGTGACCGAGCAAGATTCGCAATGAAAGTACTGTCAAACTTCAATAAATTCACTTCATTGATATTTATGTTTTGTTTAACTTCAATTGTAAGTATAGTGCATCATAATACTATACTTATTGTATCAAACATATTTTAATTTTGAGAATAAAATGCTTTCGAAAAAAACATGCTCAATATCACTAAAAATTATACTGTTACCTTTAACTGGTACTTGATTCTACAAGTCATACACGTGTATGACACTTCCATAACCATTTTCGGGCTAGTATCATGAATAGCGAATACATGCATATACATACATACACACTGTTTGGAAAATATCCAATACGCCTACAGCATTTCTGGAAAATGTCATTGAATTCATTTTAGGTTGAAACAAACACACTTTTTAATACCAACACTGCATGTGCAATTGTACATTTTTAGTGTACTAGCTGAGCTATCATGAATATATAACTTGTCACTATACAGTCTTGCGCACAAGCAGTAAGAAGTTGCTCGAAGTTGAGGCGTGAAATTTTTTCTTGATGCTGTAAGAGGTTAACAGGGAACTGGTCATTACTGCCAGTTGGTGTAATTTATAGCAGAGCTGAGCAATTTGATACCTCACTTGCTAAAATTCTGTTTGCCTAAATTCCTTTGATCTTAAGATTTCTGATAAATTACTGAAGGGCAGTATTTTGGGTGAAAGGAAAGAATATCATAATATGATTGCATACTATTTATTTTGTAAAAAATAGTTTTGTACATTGTACATGTATATTTAAAGAATGATAGTGTTTTTAATTGACACATTTTATGAATGAGTTACCTCATTTTTTCACTTGCAATAAATAGAAATGAGACTTCGAAATTGATTAAGCATACAGTACAACCTCTGTAGAGCAACACTATTTGGGAGCTGCAAATATTGGCCGTTGTTCAGAGGATGCTGCTCTACACAGGTAACATTTGAAGTAAAGATGAGTTTAAGCATATTTTGATATAACGTGTTGTTAAAGAGAGATTGTTGCAATACAGAAGGCCGCTCTGGAGTGGTTGTACTGTATTTCCATTGAACATGCTAAATTGAACAATACATACATTTTAGTTGTGCAGGGTTTGATGCATTTGTATTTTTAACTTTATATGGGCACAAACTAGTTCTGGCTAGAATAGCACAGATTAACAATATGAGGTTTTTCATAATTATAAAATATCCATATGGACACATGCACAGTGTACAGTTAAATACATATATATATACGAGGGTTGTCCGGAAAGTTTTGAGACTGTGTCTGTATCTCAAAAAGTATATGACTTAATAAAATAATTACGATAAAACTGTGTATATTAACTATTCATGAGTCTTATTTTAAAAAAAATGAGATAATTGTATTTGATACCTTTTAAGAAAATGGTTACCTAGACAACCCATGTAGCGTAGTACGGAGCAGTTGAAAATATTATTTTTTCACAATTCATTAATATCGTGCCGTCAAATTACAGTGTACCTATACCACACATTATTGTTAATAACTGACAATAAAACTTTGAGATACACTGGTCTTGGACATCTGCAATAAATTATCAAGTCAGGTACTGGACTGACCACATACCATAAATTAAGACATTAAATGGGAGTTTTATTGGTGGTCAAGCTGAGTTGTAACGGTAGTGCTAATTTTCTGATTACCATCAGAATTTCTCCAGTTTTCTCCCCAGTTCTAGCTTGTGTGCAAGACTGTATAGATATGTTCCAGATTCAGTAGAATTCCAGTTAGATAAAGAAATGTATAGGTGTAAAAGTTAAAGGACGACTTTCAGTAATAACAATAGGACAAACACATCCCAAGGACACCTTTCAGTAATGACAATAGGACAAACACGTACAAATGACGCCTTCCAGTAATTACAATAGGACCAACACAGGTAATCGCTAAGCGGCATCCATATAACCGAGCCATCCATATAACGTAGGTCACGGTAATTTTCGTAACTCCGCCTATAACTGTCAGAGGGGCACGGCTAAAAGACATGCGTTTGGACTACAATTACAAGACTCTAGCTCTTCCAACCACGTGTAAGGAAGGCATCCATAGAATGCAGGTTTATTCTTTGTGGTTTATACTGATATAATATCAAAGTTAGGGTGGCATCTACAGAATGTAGGTTTATTCTATGTTGTATATAGTGTTGTTATAGGCATGTTAGAGCGGCATCTATAGAATGTAGGTTTGTTCTATGTTGTATGTAGGGTTGTTATAGGCATGTTAGGGCAGTCATAGAATGTAGGGTTATTCTATGTTGTATGAAGTGTTGTTATAGGCATGTTAAAGTGGTATATATTGAATGTAGGTTTATTCTATGTTGTATGTAGTGTTGTTATGGACATGTTGGGCGGCATCTACAGAATGTAGGTTTATATTCTATGGTGTATATAGTGTTGTTATAGGCATGCTAGGGCGGCATGTATAAAATATAGGTTTTTTTTCTTTGTTGTATTAAGTGTTGTTATAAAAGATGGGGCGACATCAAACGAATAGAGGGTTATTCTATGTTGTTTATAGTGTTGTTATTGGCTTGTTAAGACGGTATCCATATAATGTAGTGTTATTCTTTGTTTATGTAGTGTTGTTTTAGGCATGTTAAAGCGGCATCTATAGAATGTAGGTTTATTCTATGTTGCATGCAGTGTTGTTATAGGCATGTTAGGGACGCGTCTATAGAATGTAGGTTTATTCTATGTTGCATGCAGTGTTGTTATAGGCATGTTAGGTCGGCATCTATTGAATGTAGGTTTATTCTACATTGTATGTAGTTTTGTTATAGGCAAGTTAGGGCGGCATCTATAGAATGAAGGTTTATTCAATGTTGTATATAGTGTCGTTATAGACGTGTTAGGTCGGCATCTATTGAATGTAGGTTTACTCTATGTTGCACTAAGTGTTGTTATAGACATGTTAGCGCGGCATCCATAGAATGCAAGGTTCTTCTTTGTTGCATTTGGAATTGTTATAGACATGTCAACGCGGCATCTATGGAATGTAGGTTTATTATATGTTGTATATATTGTTGTTATTGGTATCTTAAGGCGGTATCCATAGAACCTACGTTTTATTCTATGTTCAATATAGGGCCGTATCCATAGACGTAGGTATATTGTATGTTCAATAAAGTGTTGCTAGAGGAACTTTAAGGCGGTATCCATAGAACGTAGGTTCAATATAGTGTTGTTATAGGTATGTTATGGCGGTATCCATCTTATGTAGGTATATTCAATGTTGTAAATAATGTTGCTATAGACACATAAGCGCGGCATCCATAGAATGTAGGTTTATTCTTTGTTATTGGTATCTTCAGGCGGTATCCATAGAACGAAGGTTTTATTCTATGTTCAATACAGTGTTCTTATTGACATGTTAGCGCGGCATCTATAGAATGTAGGTTTATTCTATGATGTATTAAGTGTTGTTGTAGACATGTTAGCACGCCATCCATATAATGTAGGGTTCTTCTTTCATGCAAATAGTGTTGTTATAGACATGTTAGCACGACATCCATATAATGTAGTTTTATTCTATGTCGTATACAGTGTTGTTATTGGTAACTTCAGGCGGTATCCATAGAACGTAGGTTTTATTCTATGTTCAATATAGTGTTCTTATGGACATGTTAGCGCGGCATCGATAGAATGTAGGTTTATTCTATGTTGTATTAAGTGTTGTTGTAGACATGTTAGCACGACATCCATAGAATGTAGGGTTCTTCTTTGATGCATATAGTGTTGTTATAGACATGTAAGTGCGGCATCTATAGAATGTAGGTTTATTATATGTTGTATATATTGTTGTTATTGGTATCTTAAGGCGGTATCCATAGAACGTAGGTTTTATTCTATGTTCATTATAGGGCGGTATCCAAAGAACGTAGGTATATTGTATGTTACATATAGTGTTGTTATAAGTATGTTAGGGCGGTATCCATCTACTGTAGGTATATTCAATGTTGTAAATAATGTTGCTATATACATATAAGCGCGGTATCCATAGAATGTAGGTTTCTTATATGTTGTATTAAGTGTTGTTATAGACATGTTAGCACGACATCCATATAATGTAGGTTCATTCTATGCTGTATATAGTGTTGTTATTGGTATCTTCAGGCGGTATCCATAGAACGTAGATTTTATTCTATGTCTAATATAGTGTTCTTATGGACATGTTAGCTCGGCATCTATAGAATGTCGGTTTATTCTATGTTCAATATAGGGCGGTATCTATAGAACGTAGGTTTTATTCTATCTTCAATATAGGGCGGTATCCATAGCACGAAGGTATATTCTTTGTTCAATAAAGTGTTGCTGGAGGTACTTTAAGGCGGTATTCATAGAACGTAGGTTTATTCTATGTTCAATATAGTTTTGTTATAGGTATGTTAGGGCGGTATCCATCTAATGTAGGTATATTCAATGTTGTAAATAATGTTGCTATAGACATATAAGCGCGGCATCCATAGAATGTAGGTTTATTCTTTGTTGCATATAGTGTTCTTATGGACATGTTAGCGCGCATCAATAGAATGTAGCTTTATTCTGTGTTGTAATAAGTGTTGTTATAGACATGTTAGCGCGGCATCCATATAATTCAGGGTTCTTCTTTTTTGCCTTTGGAATTGTTATAGACATGTCAGCGCGGCATCTATTGAATGTAGGTTTATTCTTTGTTATTGGTATCTTCAGGCGGTATCCATAGAACGTAGGTTTTATTCTATGTTCATTATAGTGTTCTTATGGACATGTTAGTGCGGCATCTATAGAATGTAGGTTAATTCTTTGATGCAAATAGTGATGTTATAGACATGTTAGCACAACATCCATATACTTTAGTTGTATTCTATGTTGTATATAGTGTTGTTATTGGTATCTTCAGGCGGTATCCATAGAACGTAGGTTTTATTCTATGTCCAATATAGGGCGGTATCCATAGAACGTAGGTTTATTCTATGTTCAATATAGTGCTGTTATAAGTATGTTAGGACGGTATCCATCTAATGTAGGTATAGACCATGATAGTAGCAAAGTTAGTTTTAGCCTAAATAACTCCTCCATCCTCCAAGAGGCCCCGGAAACCCCCAAAGCTTCATCCACCCCTAACCCCAAAAAGAACAAGGTTACTCCCAAACCTAAACTTAAACCCGCTGAACGCTTAACAGTCCTCAACATTAACTGCCGCTCTATTAAGAATAAAATCCCCGACTTGCACCTTGTTATTGACCAAACTAAACCGGACATTGTATGTCTAACTGAAACGTGGCTCAAGCCAGATATCAGTTCCTCAGAAATATTTCCTGAGAATCTCAACTACAAAGTATACAGAGATGACAGGAGTGAAGGCCAAGGTGGTGGGGTTATGATAGCAATATCTAACTCTTTAATAAGTCAAGAACAACCAGATCTCAAAACATCTTGCAACCTGGCCTGGGCCAAAATCTCCATCACTGGCCTCAAAGACATATATGTCGGAGCCTACTACAAACCCCAAGAACTAAATGCAGACTCCTTGTCCCAACTTTGGTTATCCCTAAGTAAGATTCCTAAGGGTAGCATTGTCTGGCTACTTGGAGATTTTAATCTTCCAGACATAGACTGGGTTACAGAGTCACTTAAACCCTCTTGCAAAAACAGATCCTTCTATGAAGAATTCATGGAAAATTCCTCCCAATTTAATCTTGAACAAATAGTAAAGATTCCAACTAGACAATCAAACACCCTTGACCTCTTCTTCACAAACCACCCATCCCACGTCCACCAGGTTAAATCTCTACCGAGCCTAGCCACCTCTGATCACGATATCATCTTCCACGAATTAAAACTAAACAGGGGCCGTCCTATCCAGCCCAGACGTCCTATCAAGCTGTACAAAAAAGCTAACTGGGATGGAATGAAGTCAGACATGACTAAATTCAAATACGAATTTCTTGCTAAAAATCACACAGACCCAGAGGTAGCCTGGAACTCCTTCAAGGACTGCCTAACTGAGTCCCAGACCAAACACATCCCCACTAAAATATCTAAACCTCGTGCAGACCTACCTTGGTTAACGCCCAGTATCACCAGGCTCATACGCAAGCGTGATAAGCTTTACCAGAAGCTGCGCAAATGTCCCAAACCATCCCTTAAACAAAGATTTAAATCTCTCAAGTCCTCAATTCAAAATAAAATCAGATCACAATACTGGTCATACATGGAGAGTGTAATTTTCGAACACGACTCACAACCAGGAAAGAATAAGAAATTTTACAGCTTCATTAAGCATAATAAAAAAGAAAATGTTGGCGTAGCCCCCCTCAAATCAAATGGTATAACACATACAGACCCAGTCATTAAGGCTAATATCCTAAACAAACAGTTCGAATCTGTGTTTTCCCCACCCCAGCCCTTCAGTCTAAAGCAGCTGTGTTCCAGAATTATCTCTCCCCCTGTCCCAGCAATGGACAAAATACAGGTCACCACAGAAGGTGTGAAAAAACTACTTCTTGGACTATCCCCTCATAAAGCCTCAGGTCCTGATGAGATATCTCCTCGTATCCTGAAAGAGCTCCATCATGAAATCGCCCCGGTGCTTGCCCACATATTCAGCTTATCTCTTGAAAGCGGCCTTGTACCAAGCGATTGGAAAAAAGCCACAGTAGCCCCTGTTTTCAAAAAGGGTCTCAAATCAAAACCTAGTAATTACCGCCCAATTTCCCTTACCTGCATAGCCTCTAAACTCCTTGAACATATTGTTGTCTCCAACCTCATGACCTACTTTGACGAACATAAACTCCTCAGTGAGTTTCAGCATGGTTTCAGATCAGGTCACAGCTGTGAGACCCAACTAATTAACTTTACTAAGGACTTGTTCAATAACACCGAACAGGGCAAACAGACAGATGTTGCCGTCATGGACTTCTCCAAGGCATTCGATAAAGTCGATCACAGTAAACTAATACACAAACTGGAATGCCTTGGAGTTAACCCCCAAATCACCGGCTGGGTCAAATCCTTTCTGTCAAATAGATCCCAGAAAGTTGCCGTCGACGGTCAACTTTCCAGCGAGCTCCCGGTACTATCCGGAGTACCGCAGGGATCCGTCCTGGGACCTTGCCTATTCTTGGCCTACATTAATGACCTGCCCGACTCTGTCAAGTCCAATGCAAGAATGTTTGCAGACGACACTATTATATATCTCACAATAAACTCCATGTCAGACAGCCTATCCCTTCAGCAAGACCTTGCCAGCCTTGAAGCCTGGGAAAAAACCTGGTCCATGGAGTTTAACCCGGACAAATGTGAGATACTACGCATCTCCAGAAAGAAACATCCGACGACTTTCCCTTACAAACTCCACAACACTGAACTAAAAACTTGTGACGAAGCAAAATATTTAGGTGTAACAATATCAAAAGATTTAAATTGGTCTAAACACATTAATAATGTAACATCTAAAGCAACCTCCTCTCTCCGCTTCATACAACGCAACGTAAAAACTGCCAACCAAAAAGTGAAAATTGCTGCTTACAACACATACGTCCGACCACAACTTGAATACTGTTCTAGTATCTGGCATCCCTGGCAAAAAAATCTTTCTAACAAAATCGAAAAAGTCCAAAGGTCCGCAGCCAGGTATGTAATGAATGACTACCACTACACCAGCAGTGTAACACAGATGTTAAATTCCCTTGAATGGAAAACCCTCCAACATAGACGATCCATCAACTCTCTCCTAATGTTTTATAAAATAAGGGCCCAAACAGTTGCAGTCGATTCATCTCATCTCATTCCAACCAGAAATCTCAATTACCTAATCCCTCAATCTCACACCCAATACTTCTCTAACTCCTTCTTCCCTAGGACTATCCGACTTTGGAACTCCCTCCCAACCTTGGTCAAATCCAGCCCCAGCCTAGATGTCTTTAGAGACCGGCTGGCGGCTGTAGAACTGTAAATGAACTGTCTATTTTAACTGTAACATACTGTCTTTTATCTTTTACACTTTTAACACTTGTAACATACATATTTCTTTAATAACTGTTTTTCTCTGACAGCGCCACCCTGTAATAGTCGGTAATCGACGGTTGGGTGTATGATGTAGATGTAGATGTAGATGTAAATAATGTTGCTATAGACATATACGCGCGGCATCCGTAGAATGTAGTGTTGTTATAGGCATGTTAGGGCAGCATCTGTAGAATAGAGTGTTCTTCTTTGATGCATATAGTGTTGTTATAGACATGTTAGAGCGGCATCTATAGAATGTAGGTTTATCATATGTTGTATATACTGTTGTTATTGGTATTTTAAGGCGGTATCCATAGAACGTAGGGTTTATTCTATGTTCAATATAGGGCGGTATCAATAGAACGTAGGTTTATTCTATGTTCAATATGGTGTTGTTATAAGTATGTTAGGGCGGTATTCATCTAATATAGGTATATTCAATGTTGTAAATAATGTTTCTATAGACATATAAGCGCGGCATCCATAGAATGTAGGTTTATTCTTTGTTGCATATAGTGTTCTTATGGACATGTTATCGCTGCATCAATAGAATGTAAGTTAATTATAAAATAAACCTACATTATATGGATGCCACCATTACATGCCAATAACAACACTTCATACTATAACAACCCCATATAACACATAGAGTAAACCTACATTCTACAGATGCCGACCTAACATGTCTATAACCACACTATATACAACATAGACTTAACATTCATTCCATAGATGCCGCCCTAACATGTCTATAACAACACTACATATAACACAGAATAAACCTATATTCTACAGATGCTGCCCTAACATGCCTATAACAACACTACATACAACATAGAATAAACCTACATTCTATAGTTGCCGCTTTAACATGCATAGAACTACACTACATAAAACAAAGAATAACACTACATTCTATGGATACCGTCTAAACAAGCCCATAGCAACACTATAAACAACATAGAGTAACCCTACATTCTTTGGATGCCGCCTAATCATTTATAACAGCACTTAATACAACATGGAATAAACTTATATTTTATACATGCCGCCCTAGCATGCCTATCACAACACTACAAATAACATAGAATAACCCTACTTTCTATAGATGCCACCCTAACATGTCCATAACAACACTACATACAACATAGAATAAACCATCATTCTATAGATGCCGCCCTAACATGTCTATAACAACACATACTGTACAACATAGAATAACCTTCATTCTATGGATGTCGCCCTAGCATGCCTATAACAATATTATATACCACATATAATAAACCTACATTCTATGGATACCGCCCTAACATGTCTCTAACAACTCCAAATACCACTTTAAATAAACCTACATTATGATGCCGCCCTAACATGCCTATAACAACACTACATACTATAACAACACTATATACCACATAAAATGAACCTACATTCTATGAATGCTGCCTAAACATTCATATAACAACACGACATACAACATAGAATAACCTTCATTCTATGGATGTCGCCCTAGCATGCCTATAACAATATTATATACCACATATAATAAACCTACATTCTATGGATACCGCCCTAACATGTCTCTAACAACTCCAAATACCACTTTAAATAAACCTACATTATGATGCCGCCCTAACATGCCTATAACAACACTACATACTATAACAACACTATATACCACATAAAATGAACCTACATTCTATGAATGCTGCCTAAACATTCATATAACAACACGACATACAACATAGAGTAAACCTACATTCAATGGGTGACGCCCTAATATGTCAATAACAACACTGTACAACATAGAATAAACCTACATTCTATGGATTACGCCCTAAAATGCCTATAACAACATATTATAGCACATAGAATAAACCTACATTCTATGGATGCCGCCATTACATGCCTAAAACAACACCATATACCACATAAAATAAACCTACATTATATAGATCCCATCATTATATGCCTATAACAACACTAAATACTATAAGAACACCATATACCACATAGAGTAAACCTACATTCATATAACAACACCATATCCTCTAGCAACATTTTATTGCACATAGAATATACCTACGTTCTATGGATACCGCCCTATATTGAACATAGAATAAAACGTATGTTCTATGGATACCGCCTTAAGATACCAATTACAACAGTAATTACAACATATAATAAACCTACATTCCATAGATGCCGCGATCACATGTCTATAACAATTCTAAATGCAACGAAGAAGAACCCTGCATTCTATGGATGCCGCGCTAACATGTCTATAACAACACTTATTACAACATAGAATAAAGCTACATTCTATAGATGCGCGCTAACATTTCCATAAAGAACACTATATGCAACAAAGATAAACATACACTCTATGGATGCCGCGCTTATATTTATATAGCAACATTATTTACAACATTGAATATACCTACATTAGATGGATACCGCCCTAACATACCTATAACAACACTATATTGAACATAGAATAAACCTACGTTCTATGGATACCGCCGTTAAGTACATCCAGCAACACTTTATAGAACATAAAATATATACCTACGTTCTATGGATACCGCCCTAGATTGAACATAGTTCTATAGATACCGCCCTAGATTGAACATAGAATAAACCTACATTCTATATATGCCGCGCTAACATGTCTATAACAACACTGTATGCATCAAAGAAGAACCCTACATTCTATAGATGCCGCGCTTACATGGCTATAACAACATTATTTACAACATTGAATATACCTACATTAGATGGATACCGCTCTAACATACTTATAACACCACTATATTGAACATAGAATAAACCTACGTTCAATGGATACCGCCTTATAGTACCTCCAGCAACATTTTATTGAACATAGAATATACCTACGTTCTATGGAGACCGCCCTTTATTGAACATAGAATAAAACCTACGTTCTCTGGATACCGCCTGAAGATACCAATAACAACACTATATACAACATAGAATAAACCTACATTATATGGATCTCGTACTAACATGTCTATAACAACACTACGTACAACATATAATAAACCTACGTTCTATAGATGCCGCGCTAACATGTCTGTAATAATTCTAAATGCAACAAAGAAGAACCCTACATTCTATGGATGGCGCGCTATCATGTCGATACCAACACTTAATACAACATAGAATAAACCTACATTCTATAGATGCCCTGCTAACATGTCCATAAGAACACTATATGCTACAAAGAATAAACCTACATTCTATGGATGCCGCGCTTATATGTCTATAGCAACATTATTTACAACATTAAATATACATACATTAGATGGATACCGCCCTAACCTACTTCTAACAACACTAATAGTAGTATATTGAACATAGAATAAACCTACGTTGTATGGATACCGCCTTAAAGTACGTCAAGCAACACTTTATTGCACATAGAATATACCTACGTTCTATGGATACCGCCCTATATTGAACATAAAATAAAACCTACGTTCTATGGATACCGCCTTAAGATACCAATAACAACACTATATACAACATAGAATAAACCTACATTATATGGATGTCGTTCTAACATGTCTATAACAACACTACGTACAACATATAATAAACTTACATTCTATAGATGCCGCGCTAACATGTATAAAACAACACTATATGCATCAAAGAAGAACCCTACATTAGATTGATACCGCTCTAACATACTTATACCACACTATATTGAACATAGAATAAACCTACGTTCTATGAATACCGCCTTAAAGTACCTCCAGTAACACTTTATTGAACATAGAATGCACCTACGTTCTATGGATACCGCCCTATATTGAACATAGAATAAAACCTACGTTCTATGGATACCGCCTGAAGATACCAATAACAACACTATAAACAACATAGAATAAACCTACATTATATGGATCTCGTGCTAACATGTCTATAACAACACTACGTACAACATATAATAAACCTACGTTCTTTAGATGCCGCGCTAACATGTCTGTAACAATTCTAAATGCAACAAAGAAGAACCCTACATTCTATGGATGGCGCGCTAACATGTCGATACCAACACTTAATACAACATAGAATAAACTTACATTCTATAGATGCCGCGCTAACATGTCTAAAACAACACTATATGCATCAAAGAAGAATCCTACATTCTATGGATGCCGCGCTTACATGTCTATAACAACATTATATACAACATAGAATATACCTACATTAGATGAATACCGTTCTAACATACTTATAACAACACTATATTGAACATAGAATAAACCTACGTTCTATGGATACCGCCTTAAAGTACGTCCAGCAACACTTTATTGAACATAGAATACACCTACGTTCTATGGATACCGCCCTATATTGAACATAGAATAAAACCTACGTTCTATGGATACCGCCTGAAGATACCAATAACAACACTATATACAACATAGAATAAACCTACATTATATGGATGTCGTGCTAACATGTCTTTAACAACACTACGTACAACATATAATAAACTTACATTCTATAGATGCCGCGCTAACATGTCTAAAACAACACTATATGCATCAAAGAAGAATCCTACATTCTATGGATGCCGCGCTTACATGTCTATAACATTATTATATACAACATAGAATATACCTACATTAGATGGATACCGCTCTAACATACTTATAACAACACTATATTGAACATAGAATAAACCTACGTTCTATGGATACCGCCTTAAAGTACCTCTAGCGACACTTTATTGAACATAGAATACACCTACGTTCTATGGATACCGCCCTATATTGAACATAGAATAAAACCTACGTTCTATGGATACCGCCTGAAGATACCAATAACAACACTATATACAACATAGAATAAACATACATTATATGGATATCGTGCTAACATGTTTATAACAACACTATATGCATCAAAGAAGAACCCTACATTCTCTGGATGCCGCCCTAACATGCCTGTATCAACACTATATACAATATATATAATTTATATAATAAACCTACATTCTATGGATGGCCCCTATCAAATCTATAACAACACCATATACAACATAGAATAGACCTATATTCAATAGATGCCGCACTTACATACCCATAACGACACTACTAAGTATAATATTATACAACATACAATACACCTACGTTCCATAGATGCCGCGCTTACATGTCTATAACAACACTATATACATTATTTATAACAGAAACAGTATAGAGATGCCACCCTATCATAACTTAAGCAACACTGCATTCAGCATATGTTACATTCTGTGAATGGCGTCCTTATATGTCTAAAACAACAAAGTCTATATCAACGCTACATACGACGTATAATAATACACCTACATTATATGGATGTCGTCCAAATACGGTACAGCTATTTGAAATCCTTCTACGGGCAATCCAGTAGCACAAGTCACGCCTATAAGTCTAAAAGGTGGGATTACGAAGTTCACCGGAAAACCTACATTATATGGATGTCTCGGTTATATAGACGCCGCTTAGCGATGACCGACAAACACATCCCAAGGACGTCTTTCAGTAATTACAATAGGACAAACACATCCCAAGGACGCTTTTCAGTAGTTATAATAGGACAAACACGCCCTTTCAGTTATTACTATAGGAAAAACACTATAGGACAAAATATACTTCCTAGTCTAACTCGTATGATACTTCATGACATGTTTTGTAGGGCGACAGGAAGTTCAGTATTAGTGAAATACCCTGCCTTTGGCATGTCACTAGGAAAGGGACGTGTCAACTTTTTGTCGAAAAAAAACTCTTAAACCTTTGGCATAAATAAAACATGCGTTCACTTTTGTGCCCTTTTCACTCATCTTGAGTTCCGTTTTTCCATAATATCAAACACAAGATCATGCCTTAAAAACGGCCGCGAACACACCAAGCTGAACTAACTTCAACTTATGCCTATCATCATGACACTTTCTAAAATAGCAGAGTCTTTCTAAGAAAAAACATTAACTTCTCAGAGTCGACACATTTTTTCCAATTACAGTTCCGAAGTCGCATATACAGGCTCGAAGACCTTTTTCATTCTTTTATAGGGGTACTTTGTCTTAAAAAGCAATAAGCAACGCCCTCGACAAGTTGAATGCAAATACAAATGTATGATACAAAATGAGTGTATATGCTAACTAGCATCTAAACACATTTTCCTACATTGTTCAAAAGAAATAAATCGATTTTATTCTGTAAGTATGACACTATCCGATGTTCAGTTTTGTTCAAATATAAATTGAACACCTGTCGAATGTGGCAGTTCTGTCGTACATACAGACATCTACCACATCAATGCACTTCTGCATTTATTCTTATGTGCACTCACTTTGACCGAAAAACGACAGAATATGTAGCAAATGTTCAATAACCACGGCTAATATGGGCAAACATGTACTATCGTTTTGTATCGCGAATTATAAATACAGACATACTATGTGACGTCAAACGCGACGTCATTAATCAGCTATAGTCTAGCATCTAGAGTTTTTAGTGTGAAAAAAAGGTCCAGAGCGTTTCTCAGTTTATTCGTGTAGAGGGATGCTTGAAGTTTAATTTTAGCGAGGGTGGACAGCTGAGATCCTGTAGGTTACCATGGAAACCATGATGGCGTCAAAATTTCCCGCCAATTTTTTAGTACACACTCCGTCTTAATCTAACCTTTCTAACTAGTATGTACAAACACATATCAATTTTATTATGTGTAATATTTAAAGTACCGGTATAGAGCTCAGAAATGATATGTGGGTCAAGGTCATTTAATGTCAAGGTCAAGGTCATTTAGAGGTCAAAAGACCTAAAAATGGGTAAAAAAAGTGTTTATACCCCAAATAGTTATCATTCATATGCGCAATTTTGTCCATATACTTCATTAATTTATTTCAACATCGTCTGTTATCAGTTGCACTTACAATAAAATTTATTTCGTGTTGACATGGCGAATAATAATGAAATAAGGAGGAATTTCGTAACCCCACCCCAATTGAAATTGTCCATATATTTTGATAATCATGACAAAACTGTATGCATTGCACTTGCTTCACCAAGTGTAAAAGTGCAAAATGTGCATACATACTACTGTATGTGCAACCTTATTACACAATGATACCTGGCTCAGCATTCGATTTGATATGTTGACCAATGTCACGAAGGTGAAGGTCATTACAAGGTGAAAGTTCAAGACAATTGTTCCAGTCACATTTTTATGTTGTTAAAAGTGCAATAGCTTTGGTTTCTGTTGCTTCAGCGAGGAGTATTTCCTCAAATCATGTGTTGATTTTGTTTATTTATGTAGGCAGGTGTTTGAAGTTTAATACTAGAGAGGGTGGACAGCTGAAATAAAGTCAGTTACCATGGAAACCAAGATGGCGGCCAATATTACAGCTCATAACCAGTCCAAATTTCATAGTCCTGGCCAAAAATCCACAAAATTGATCTAACCTTTCATTGTTTTTTCTTTAATAATTTCAGTAGACAAGACCGTTGCAATGGAATTTCTGATGGGTGACATTTTGTCACAATTGAGAATTTTAAGAAAATTGGGGTAAAACGTTCCAAAATATAAATGAAACTGCGAATTTCTGGAATCGGGGAACTGTAATGCCGTTTTCCATCATAATTCGTAATAAATCACACTAAAATGTAATTATTAAGTTTCAGTTGAAGACTGTAAATTTTTAGTGTTGTGTATTTATGCAAAAGGGGTTATTTTTGGGATAAAACATTAAAAACTGCATCTAAAAGTGCGAATTTTCGGAATAAGTAGTCTATAACGTCATTAGCCATTTAATTTGATAAATAATCACTGTGATAGTTTCATAGTGACTTGCGATTAAGAGTAAAAAAAGGTGATATGTTCGGGGTATCTGTTATTTTAGGATAAAACATTCAAAGTTGAAATGAAAGGTTAGCTTTTTTTGTGAATCGATCTACTACACTCTCATAAATAATTTTACTTGGTAGTAATTACTGTAAGACTAAAATATTGCCATATCATCAGTAGTTCAAGTTATCCTTTATCTAATACCATGCTTTGAGCTAAATGCGATATATTGGGGGTCAACATCACTAAATATATGATAAGTGTGGCGTTTTGAATATAAACATAAAGCCATTCCGGTCTTATATTTTGATCATATCGCTGGCTTAGAATTAGGAGGTCGACCTTATAAGAATCATGCATATTTGACATCTGCATCTCAATGCGCTTCTTATGAGCCTATTTTCACGAAAAGTTCAAAAAGCTTGTTTTTCCAAAAGTAAAGAGTAATTTTCAGACAGTTTTGTAATGTTTTCTCTGAATATTGATTTTGTACATACGACCATCTAATTATAAGCCAGCGATATAAAGTACCTATTAGAACCAAATACAGGCATCACATATGTGGCCTTTGAGTAATTGGGATTCCATGTGATTCAGAAGCTAGTGGAACTAGAGATGGCATCGAGTACTAAAATCGGTACTCGGTTACTCGGTCATTCTTCCGATCGACTACCCGGGTACTCTGAACACTATAAATGTGCATGCTATTTGGGACACAGAAATGTTGTACTGCAAATGTACGTGTTCAATCCCTGAGAACAAACTTGCTAGGCCCTGTATGGTACGAACACTACCAATGAGACCAACCATTCAATGTCCTATGAGTACATACCTTTCACTGCCAGACACAGCAATTTCGACACCGATTGTGTTACCAAAAATTGTCTTTCCTATTCCTGGCTTTATATAATACCTAGCAATGCATAACACAGTCGTTCCATGCGCTATAGATACTATGTACTGCTTAGAACAGTCATACCTCGATGGTCTAGCGATTGAGCGGCCGCTTCGAGTGCGGAGTGAACCTGGTTCGATCTGCCAGACCGGGTCATACCAAAAACGAATCAATATGCAACTAGTAAGCTCCTTACTAGTTTCTCTCTCATACCCTTGGAGTGACGGAAACAACAAGTATTTGGCCCTGAGTGAGATTAAATATTATTATTAAGAATTTGCTTTAAAATCGAACTAATAAACTATTCCCTGAACCTCATTTGCCACCTGACACTTTCTGGCACATGCATATTTCGCTATAATTTATATTGCTCGATCAAGCCTATGTCCCACTGAGGAATTCCTCATCCACGAGGAAGAATTACATATAGTTTCTCGTGATGGCCCCCGGTGATTTTGCACATTCAACCTTTCTCCGACGCCCCAAACTCCCGATTAATTTCGGGAGTACATTCCCTTGGTAGTAGGACCAATGTGTTCAATCAATCAAGTTCTCATGATGCCTACTGGTACCACATGAATCATCCCCGATAAGTGTTAGCGAACATTCGGGGAATAACTCTCGAGACCTCGAATGAGACACCGAAATGTTGTCTAAGGTTCCTGACACTTAAGTGGGGAGCTTCCCTGAGACATCAGGGAACATGTTCCCAACGCCTTTCGAAGCACCAAATTACCATCAGGAGTACATGTCCGAGGCAGTGGGACAGACGCATAACGTCGGGAAGATATCCCGATTTCTCACGATTGATCACGAACCCTCCCGATATCACAAATTGTCCCGTGACTTCCCCAAAGCTACACCTAGACCACGAGAAACCGGTTCAGTTGCCTCGCGAAGCTCATTAATGTCCATCGAGAGTACATCGCCGAGAAAAAACATGTTCATTGAAACATAGGCTTTAGATAGATATCAAAAACTGACTTTATATGGTACTCAACAATGCACAGTCCTGGCTGCCCTTCTTGTTCTATATAATATATGTAACATATCCTTGCTTAGCTCTATAGGCGAGCAATCACTGTAAGCTATGTATGACATACATTGGTACCCTAATGCTGCTGTAAACGGTGATTGATTCTAAATTACTTTTAAAGTCTCCCCTTGTTAATAAATGCCTGACAGAATCATTCCTGAATTCACTTAATACATAATACTGCTGGATTCAGCCATCCGTAAATCTAAAGAGTATCAAACAAGGTATGGAGTAACTATTCATTGCTCCATTTTGTCACATGCATGGCCTGAAACAGCCATTCCTGGCTTTATATGGTACCCAACACAGTTTGCAACTACTCGTTGTTGCTCTGTGGGTGTACATCCTAGGGTAGTGCCATTGCTATATATGACCCACTAGTACTCGACAAGAAAAACAATTCTATAAATAGCCGTTGCCTACAATAATGCCAGGGGTGTGACCGTATGGGTAACCTTATACTGTACTGCTGGAAACAGATATGCCTGGATCTATGGGGACGTTCTGACTCTACCTGACTGAGTTATCCCTTGTTTTATAGGGACTGCCGTTGTCATTCCAGACTATTAGGATATTAAACACTGCATGGGAGAGCCATATTATACTCTTTATGGTACATAACACTGATATGGAAGGTATTCCTGGTTCTACATGTACATAAGGGTGACAATACACTACCTGGTATACAAGGTGTATTCCAAGTTGTTTATGATACAAACTTCTGCCTGGTACTGTTATTGCTTTAACCAACTCAAAACATGTATATATTTTTAGTTTCATCCCAAATAGTCACATTTTGCACAATAGCCTATCTTAGGATGTTTGATATCTAAACTGCAGGGTTATTTATGGTTTTATACCATTTACATTGACATATTAAATCACCAAATAAAATGATCGATGTCATTGTGCATAGTCTACCGATTCCAAAAACTACAATTTTCGATGTTTTACCCAAAAAATATCTAGCTTAAGATGCTTAATATCTTAATCGCAAGTCACTACGAAACTATCACAGCGATTATTTATCAAATTAAATGGTCAATGACGTTATAGACGACTTATTCCAAAAAATCGCATTTTTATGTGCAGTTTTTAATGTTTTAACCCCAAAAATAACTCCTTTTCCATAAATACAAGACACTAAAATTTTACAGTCTTCAACTGAAACTTGATAATTACATTTTAGTGAGATTTATTACAAAATATGATTGAAAATGACATTGTAGATCACCGATTCCAGAAATTCGCAGTTTCGTTTATATTTTGGAACGTTTTACCGAATTTTTCTCAAAATTCTCAGTGGTGACAAAATGGCAATCGTCAGAAATTCCATTTTAACGGTCTTGTCTACTAAAATCATTAAAGAAAAAACAATGAAAGGGTTAGATCAATTTATCGGGGTTTCGGCCCGGACTATGAAATTTGGACTGGTTATGAGCTGTAATATTGGCCGCCATCTTGGTTTCCATGGTAACTGACTTTATTTCAGCTATCCACCCTCTCTAGTATTAAACTTCAAACACCTGCCTACATAAATAAACAAAATCAACACATGATTTGAGGAAATACTCCTCGCTGAAGCAAAAGAACCAAAGCTATTGCACTTTTAACAACATAAAAATGTGACTGGAATAATTGTCTTGAACTTTCACCTTGTAATGACCTTCACCTTCGTGACATTGGTCAACATATCAATTTAAATGCTAAGCTAGGTATCATTGTGTAAAAAGGTTGCACATACAGTAGTATGTATGCACATTTTGCACTTTTACACTTGGTGAAGCAAATGCAATGCATACAGTTTTGTCATGATAATCAAAATATATGGACAATTTCAATTTGGGTGGGGTTACAAAATTCCCACTTATTTCATTTTTATTCGCCATGTCAACACGAAATGAATTTTATTTTAAGTGCAACTGATAACAGGCGATGTTGAAATAAATTAATGAAGTATATGGACAAAATTGCGCATATGAATGATAACTATTTGGGGAATAAACACATTTTTTACCCATTTTTAGGTCTTTTGACCTCTAAATGACCTTGACCTTGACATTAAATGACCTTGACCCACATATCATTTCTGAGCTCTATACCGGTACTTTAAATATTACACATAATAAAATTGATATGTGTTTGTACATACTAGTTAGAAAGGTTAGATTAAGACGGAGTGTGTACTAAAAAATTGGCGGGAAATTTTGACGCCATCATGGTTTCCATGGTAACCTACAGGATCTCAGCTGTCCACCCTCGCTAAAATTAAACTTCAAGCATCCCTCTACACGAATAAACTGAGAAACGCTCTGGACCTTTTTTTCACACTAAAAACTCTAGATGCTAGACTACTATGTTTTAACGTTTAATCTAAAAAGTGAAATCAACATGGAGGAAGAAGGCGAATCTCACGTGCTTCGTTAGAATTCTTGTTATATAAGCTCTTCAATATTGGAGGAAATAAATATAAAGAAAGTTTAATTAAAGCAGTTGCTATTGTAACTAGCACCGTAGAATATTTGGGAACAAAACATGAATATTAAAATGCAAGAAACAAAGTTTTAATAATAATTTTACAATTAAGAATAACGTTTTTTATTTAATCTGACTAATAAGATCGACACACATTAAATACATAACATTATTTTTTTAATTGTTCAAATCATATCAATCATATGATCATACTGATTAAAGTCAATAAAAGCCAACGATTCCCCGTTCATTCTACAGATAGCTGACATGCATAGTCTCAAAATACTAATTTCGATGGTTCACTATGTTGTTCTATGTTTTCAGAGTTTCTGTGTTGAAGGATATTGATATTGCACATAGTTTTAGTATCCCACCATTCTATAGCCGACAGATACGTTACGTTGCATTAAAGACTAGATTATTTGACTAAGTGATATAGACCAGTTATCAAACATATTGTACCTGTAAAGTCAGTGGTATTTTATATTATATTCCATAATAAACATGATGGCAGAACATGTTAAAATGAATAAAGCTTTAGCATATTGTTTCATTTAGAGTGGTTTATCAGTACGTTTTGGTTCATATAATTATAATGTTCTCTGCAACATGGATTCTTCGTCTCAAAAAAGTTTTAAGGAAGAAATACTAATCTTCAAGCTGAAAACACAATGTTGTCAGGGTTACACAGATGAACGTTTAAAATTATAGTTTTTTCGGGTATGGAAACTTATGTGTGTCATCTTGTTACGTATCTGTCTATCAAAAAATGTTGTTGTTTCCTCACCAGAACAACATGATATGTTCATTAATTTCAAACAAAACCATAATGCATAGATATGATGACATGCTTATTCAAGTTTGAGCACAAAAATTACCGTTAAACTCTAATCGCATCATCTTTATAGTGGCGTAACGTATCTGTTGCTAACGTAAAGCTGTTAAAGTATTGGTAACTCAACTTAACGTTCCAGCTAAATATTACAAATGTTTTAAAACATGTATAATGTAATAAGCATACTGCAACGTAACAATAAGGATACCACTGTACACACGTATTATATACCAAATGGCACTTGCCAAAACAGGCGTGGGATATTCACCTCATCTGCATCTAAATTGTGAAATGATATCTAAATATAAGCTGTATGTGTTCAACACACAACATAAAATAAATGAAAGAGCTTCAATCACAAACATCTTTTCTCAATTAAGATTGAATTAAGACCAAAGTTAGCCAAATAAAATTAGTAGTAATGAAAAGTTATTGCATTAAAAGCCAGCGTATTAAATAGTCCCCACTATCTTAGAGAAAGTAAACTGGAAACAGCATGGACGGTCAAGACGGGACGGACGCAGACGCAGCTTGAACAAATAGGACCTAAGTCACTTAAAATTGCATAAACCATTATATTTAATCTTTAGGTAAGGATATGACGATGGGTGATCTCGGGATGTCATCTTTTCATAGTGTGTCACTTAAAATGCGTGCATTTTAGTAGATATACATATATGCCGTAACGTATCTGTTCGGTGTAATGTATCTGTTAAAAAAGGTTTAAGCACACGAAAAATTAAAATTATAGGATATTTGTATGATTATTTCGACAAAATTACAATCCTTCGGTGATATTCCATGTGAAAATCATCTATTTGTGCAAAAGCTCCATGTGCTTATTGAATAATTTCACAAACCGCGCGTAACGTATCTGTTTTAACATTTTGAAAAAGTGTCAGTTCACTGTTCAAATTTTCGTTTCTTAGAAATATACTGCTTTCTCTGTACAAATTTTTACCAGCAATGCCAACTTGCGTTATTAAATTAGTCAAAATACCCATGATAGGATGAAAAATACGTTTATATCCATCTAATATTTTGACATAGTAGCAGCGTAACGTACCTGTTGCCAAAATCGCCGACAAAGTCTCACCCAATGAACAGGACATAAAATTCGACTTTCAATCAATTAATCGCTTATATTTATTTATGCACACCCTTTTGACATCATATGAAACATAACTTTAAGAGTTCTGTACATTATAACACATAACAATCAAGTGTAGTTCCTAATGACATTGTATCGCAGACAAGCATTTTTGACAGAATTCGGGCTCCATATAGCATTTATGACGCTCAAAATGTTTGCAAAAGACTGTTTTGAATCTGACAGTACATATGCTAATGTGTAATTATCTAGCGTTGAGCAAGTACTAATTTATCCATTTTACAAGAAAATCAGTGCGCCGACAACATTTTCCCGTTCTGTTCATGAACGTTTCACACCCCCGATTAACACGAGTGAGTGTTATAGTAATTGTAATCTAACAATACATGTACATGTAAAGAAAGTATTGTTTTAGTCTGTCATATATCTTAGTTACTGTCACAAACTTTCGGTTTGAAGTGGATCTGCGGGTTTCATTTACAAACTCATTAAAATAGAATTAACGATATTCTTTTGAATCCAAAAACGGATTTTTTGTGATTTAAAACAATAATAAAGTTATAGGAGTAGAATAACTACACTATGTAATGGTCACTTTAATACGTTAATTTCAAAAGTCATTCAGTTGTGTGGGTATATATATAGGCTTGCTTCCTATCCTTTTTTGGGTATATGGATGGTATGTTAAATGTCTTGTGTATATGCCTTGTCACTGTCTCCGCTTCTGGGGTATATGGATGGTACGTTAAATGTCTTGTGTAGATGACTTGGCACTGTCTCCGCTCCTGTATGACTTTGAGTTACCTGTGCAGTATAGTATTTAGTCTAAAGTAAAGCATAATGATTCCAAATACCATGCGTGCTTCAAAATAGGCTTCCAAATATAAGAACATTACAATATAATGAAATGCTAGAAACGTATATCGTCCGCTATCTATACACGGGTTTGTATTACTGTGCAGATGACCTGTCATCATAACTAAAATCACAGACTCTAAATACTAGACACTCTATCTGCTATGACTTCAAACGTTGGTGAGATAAAAAAACAATACGAATGCTTTGGCTCATTAATCCCTTGCGTAAGAGTAGATATTAATGGATTGCTATCAGCAATCGTACCAGCTAGAGGGCGTTTAGTTTCCATTACGGTTTTTAATCAAGGCGCGTTATTGCATCGCAATTATTTGAATGACGCTATTACAGACCGATTAATTCACAAAAGTATTTATTACCAAACAGTGACAGAGTATTTGCATCGCGTTCAGAAATAAATTCATTTTTTCGACAAGCACACACAGAGATGATATATTGTGTAATCAAGTTTGCCAGTAGCAGTCAATCATCGAGTACATTTTAGTGTTTCAGGATTAATTAATTATACATGTACTTTGTAGATTGTTCGCATAAATAAATTAAACATAACCAACGGCCATGTTCATTCCTACTCTACCAGAATGTTTCACATCTCAGATTGGCGCGGCATTCGTCAAACGTCTCTATTTTGATACAATGTATAAGTGAATTTAATGAAATAGAAAATTTAAATGAGCTAGAAATGAATGTAAACGTGTGTTTTATAAAATTATGCTAAAAGTCTGTGTTGACATACTTAAATATTCTGGATAAGATACTCATTCTTTGTACCACAACCGTGAGTTCATTGAAACACAAAGTGAGTTTATTTGAAATTTTGACACAGTTAAATAACCTGAAGGCATGGAAGCCAGCGGTACTGGTAGAAGATATGCCTTTGCTGCATATTTACTTATATTTGTAATACTATTTTGTCGTTCATTTGCAACGGAAGAAAAAAATAATACGGAGAAAGAATTGCAGAGTTTGTTATTTGATAATTACAATCCAAATGTGATGCCTAACAGAAACAAATCGACGCCAATAGAGACCAGGATAAGCCTTCATCTGGTTTCCATTGATGACGTAGACGAGAAGAAACAGTCCATTACTATAAGAGCAACATTAGGTATTTCATGGAAAGATGATTTCATTGTGTGGGACCCTCAACACTATATAGACGTCTATAAGATAAGCGTCAAACAAGAGGATATTTGGACACCTGATATCGCGTTGAAGCATACGTTTCACAGACCCACAGATCTCGGTCAGACTGGTGGTAGGGCAAGTATAAGGTATGATGGTACGGTAAAAACATGGCCCTACAAACTCTACACAGTGGCTTGCAAAATAAAAGTTGCTAAATTTCCATTCGATAAGCAAACATGTGTTTTTCTATTCGTTCCTTGGACGAATCCGTCTACCAGCTTAACATTGAAAAGTGCTCAATTTGAGCCTGACCTGACAGGAATGTCAGAGAGCGGAGAATGGGACCTTCTTACCACGAGAATTGAAGAAAATACTGCATGCTTTGAAAACGACACGTATGATTATGTATATTTTATTTTTGAGTTACAGAGAAAATCTCTGTACCATGTGATCAATATGATAGTTCCAGTGATGTGTATATCGTTGCTCAACATCGCTTGTTTCTTCCTGCCATCGTGTGGAGGTGAGAGAGTGACCTTGTCCATTTCCATTTTCCTCACATTGGCTGTTTTTCTTACTATTGTGAACAGTTCTATGCCAGAATCGTCGGACGAGGTATCCGCGTTGAGTGTGTATGTTGGTCTACAACTGTTTGCTAGCGCCATCGCTGTCGCTTTTACGATCATCTCTCTAACGCTATTCCATAAAGATGACAGGAAAACTGTATCATGGCCTTTCAAAACATTAGTTTGTTTGTGTTGTACACAGAGAAAATACAAACACTCACGGGATAAGGACGTTCGTAATGGACATTCCGTTGAGGACGTCACTGGCGATGACGTTACATGGAAAATGGTGTCAGAAGCTGTCGATAGATTGTGTCTTCTTTCTTCGACAACTTGGCATATCTTACTAACTACTTCTTTAATGCTTAGCTTAGCTTTGTGATTCTATCTGCAATGGTTAAGCTCGCTCGGCTAGTACAGGAGATTATCACCGCGGGGTTGACTGAAAGAGCAGAATGGTGAAAATGGACGTGTTTTAAGTGATCTTATCATCCAGGTGTTCTTTACTTAGATTATCATCATTGTATATATTTCCTGACTAGAATGTCTCCAGATGGATACAATTCATTAATATCATTAAAAGTAAGAGAGACACAAATCAAACATACGGAATCCTGTTAGGGCCATCGCGTATTCGTTCGAACCCTCGCCCTTTGAAAGTAGCACAGTTATAAAACGCTTGTTACTATGTTGCGTTTTATTTTCAACAAAGTTAGGCTGTATTCCATATGAAAATCGATAAAATACAACGCGAGATTTGACTTTTTGTTTTTCGAACCTTTTTTTACAATATCGCATCGGCTCCGTTTGCCGTATATAAAACACGAGCTTTTTAAAGTTAAAGCTCGCGTTGTATGTTATCGATTTTCATAATTCTGGAATACAGTACAACTTTGTTGAAAACAAACTGTAAATTCCGTACAAACCAGGACCGCTATGATATCATTATATTAGATCGAGAACTAAAGATGTTAAGGACATTTCGGTGGGTATTTTATAATGTAAAACACCACACACAAAAAACGCACAATTCAGGGCTCGATATGTTTTGCGTAAATCTTTAATTTCTATTGTGTTTTCAGAAAGTTTTAACCATTTGTAAATTACATGTAATTCAACAAGATAAAACATTGCAAAATCTCTAAACATTTTGGTTCTAGTAAAATAAATTCACACTTATTTCCAACTGTGAACTACGTCGGATGTTTAAATTGACTGATCGTTTTAAAGTATATATAAAAACACAATTCCAATTAACTATTAATAGTTTGTATATAACTTTAATAGAATGAATAATAAAATTGTTTCAATTGATAAAGTTTGGTACAAATATTCTATTAATACATGACATTTGAAAAAAAAACAATTGTATTCAGTGTTTAAAATAATGTAAATTGTACTTTCATTTTAATAGTGAAACTGAATAGGGAATCGTACAAAATGTACATTGATTTAATGCCCTTTCTCACATTGACAAGGTGAGTATCTACACCTAAGAAATGTTTTTTTTTAAATATTTATGCTTGTTGAATTATTACCCGACATTGAGGGATACATCCCCTTTTAAAGGCAGTGCCTTAGTTCATACAAAAAATGACATGCGACGCATGTACATTAAATCGCCGCAAGTGCAAACGAGAGATAAATTCACTCTGATTTTGTTTTCGAAAATGTTGTTGGTGGTTTAATCTATGTATTTAGGCTTTCAAATGTTTGAATTGAAAGTAATGGTTATATTTTTTAAATAAGTTAATCAATATACGCTATTTAATAGAGGAAATCAAGCTGTACATTATTACCGCAACAAAACCCACCTGACAAATTGGCTGATACTATTTACGCCCCACAAACAGCAAATTTGTCATATTTTTTGTGCGCTCATAAAGGACAAAACAACTCAATAAAATACACAATAAGCATTTATTGAATATACTGTTCAGTTGTTTCTACAAATAAACAAAAATATGTTTCGTTCCTTCACAAAACACCGAACATCAGCATGGGCGATTTAAAAGTAGTTCAGCGAATATAAATATCACGTGACATATTGGCATCGCAGTGACCATTTTATACATCACAAATTAAAATATTACCAATCGATCTGGCTAGGGATCGATATTTTGTGATAACAGCCTCTGTATATTACATATAACCGTTTAAACGGAAGCGAGTGCAATAAAATGTGCCCCTGTTGTTTATCCATGCCCTAATTACTCCCGATCTGAACCAGTCAGTCACTTTAAAAAACGATCATGATTTAGGGGATCACTTGTGTTTGATTCACTGATCTATTTTATTATAATGTGTGAACTGGTCGATTTAATAATAGTAACTCGATCTAGAACTAAAATTACATTTCGAAATGTTCTTGTTGGTAGATTTATTACTGATCATGTAACAATGCAATTTTAATAATTTCACGTGGGTATTTAGAACATAAAAGCTGCAAACACGATTTTAATTCAAAATTGACAAAAATCTTTGCAAGGGGTCACATTTTTTAAAGTTCATGTGTCTAGCGTTGAATTTTAATATTTTAGGGTGCAGGAAATTTCATGATTCTTATTAAAATGTTACCAAAAAATCGTAAAATATTGTTTATTTCATGGGTTATGTATTTAGATTTGTAGACCTACACTTTTAATAATATAACATCTTACTAAAAAATTTAAAGTTCTTATTTGAAAAAATCTTCAATGGGTTAAACATTTGTTTAAATAATTGCATAAACAAATAACGTCGTCTGATTATGTAGCGCGAATCTTAATAATTTGACGCCTGATTTGTAAATTTTAGGGAAATGAAAGAAATTATTTTTAAATAATTGTTAAACTCATCGTGTTTTCTGTTGATGTAGCAGTACAATTTTAGTACCTTGACTTCTGATTTTAAAAGCTTAAAGTGCAGGAAATTGCATAATTTTAATTTGAAAAAATCTTCGCCGGGCCCCTCCCGAACTCACCCCACCATACCATCCCAATAGCTAGCTGTGCCCCCCCCCACTCGAAAATTTCTGGATCCGGGCCTGCAAGCGTGTTTTATGTTCACGGCAGGTAAAGATCACAATCTGATAAGAATATGAGCTGGTGAGTACACCTGTCCTGTTTTCAGGGTATTTCTATTACTAGCAATTTTGACAACACAGGTCCTGAGTCAATGAATTTTAAAGAAAACTCAAGTTTCAACTGTCAATGTTAATTTATTGAACATATTTATTAAGATGCAGATTGTATATACATGTGTATTAATTCAATTAAAAAGCAGTTTCATAATGAGATTCAGTACTTGATTGGTATGTTAAATTTAATTTAATTGTTGAAAGGCATACAGTATTTAATATTATTACATGAAATTAAAATGCCTAAAAGTTGTTCTATCTCAGTCATTATCAAATATCAATCTTGAAATATTCATCATCACATGATGATCAATTAAAAAAGGCTTTGAGTACTGGAATTTCAGCCAGTTTTGATCCACACTGGTCTACATGCCTCAGGGGGGGGGGGTTCAGAAACAGAGAATGTGCTAAAAATAGATTTACTGATAAGAACTGACCTCGGCAACATTCTATAATGTGGCATACAACAATATTTCAAAATAATTACATTAAACTTTCAATTAAAGTTTCCATAATTCTCTAGATCGTGCATATTTTGAATTGTAATACACTGTACATATGATACATGTGTTGAGGATGTCCAGAGCAAAATAGAAATATGACAATTTATTTAATGCTAACGAGTGGTTTACCGCGGAATATCAGTGAATTGTAATCCGATAATTTCACTGGCGATAATTTCACTGAAACGGACTACATTTTGTACTTTTGAAATCCCCGTGGAGCGCCCAATTTTTTGTTTAAGCTTATTGACGTCTAACTCAAAATGGGACTTACTGCCCTGAACTCTCAGTGGATAGCTCACAAAATCACCAATTTGGAGGCAATGCAGCCGAATAATAATGATGTATTGTATCGGTAGTAATTTAAATATGCAGTGAGTATTTTGAATAAAACTTGATACATGGCCATAATCAAATATGAACTCGGAATAGTTTATTACTCAAATGATTAACGGTTAGCTTGCTTACAGTGGTTGCTGTATTAGATTATCTAGATAGCGTATGTATACAAAATGAAAAAGTCGTTTTCTTCCATCAGAACTACCAGGGCCTAGATAGCTCCTGGAACTACACTTTATAATCAAAGTCAACATATTTACTTAAACTACAAATAAGTGTACCATATAAGTGAAAATTACGTCGAAAATCGACTGTTCTATGATGACCTATTTGATCGTACGTCAGCGCGCGCTTTGAAAATGACGTCACGTCAGCATTAAGAGGCACCATACGGGGCAATATAATTCAATTAGTAGCTAATTGGTTCAGAAATATTGAAATAACGCATTAAATAAATAGAATACTTGTGTTTTTCGGTGTAAGATTGAATGTTATTTCACCTCGTGAGCATCTGACTTAAATTTTCACTCGTGAAAACATTGCGTCAGCTGCTCACTCGGTGAAATAACATTCGATCTTACACCGAAAAACACAAATATCCTCTAGTTCCCTGTTTACACCCCTAAATTTGCACTTCCTATTTCCTAATCAGAACCAGCATGATATCAGCAAGATCCCGGCAAAATATCAGCAGATCACTATCAGTGTGTATCTATAGGGTCATAAAACACAGTAACTGTCGACAATAACCGGTAATTTTACAGGAGATTGGCAGCAAAGATTTCTCGTATTTTAGTTTGTTTTCCGTTCACTTGTTATGTGTTACGTTGAGTTCCGATGATTGTAAATTATTAGTGAAAATGATGACATTTCATGGTTATATTCAGAGAGTCAGACTACAAATGTATATATCACATGTTCTGTATTAAATTATACTTGTAGAAACGGTAGTTCGTTGTTCGTGTTCAGGAAGATAGATATTTTCAGTACTTTGATAAAATTGAGAGTAAAGCTCACGATGTGAGGTTCTTATGTACATTAGAGGTGGCGCTGTATGAATCATTTCCGGGTTCGACAAGAGTAAATATTTGGAAATGAGAAAGTGGTAAATTTGGTGTTTACGTTGTTAGTTTAGAGAATTTCTACAAACATGTCGTCTAGACATCTTCCTAGAGTTATTGGACAGCGTGGCAAATCGTCATTGGAAGTTGAACGGGAACACTTCGAAAAAAATCAGGTAATTTCTGCAAAATTTCTAACTCGGGAAACCGACCAGATTGTTACAAGTGCAGTCAAGATCCCAAAAATGCAGCATTATTACTGGTATCGGACCAGAGGTTTTCACTGAATTTGTCTCTAAAAACTATTTGTTTACAAAAATAATCATAATTTTATAAACTTAAGCCTTTCCCCCTTCTAGAGGATAATTCCATAACTAAAAGGTCGACACGTCAGTGTAAATAAAAGACCATTTAGTTATGGTATCCAGGACTACATCTGTGCATGCGTCCCAAAACAGGGGCCCCAAAAGGGTCACTATTTAGCTGTAATTGGTTAGTCTACAGTACCAGTATCTGAATAGATGGCTGCAGCAGCTGATTTAACAACATTTATAACCAACTAAAATATGAACTATATTTAAGAATGTAACAAATTGACAAATCCAAGAGTGGAGAAACTTAACCGTCAGCGTTCTTTTTCACAGTGTATAATTAATGATTGGAACAATCTTAGTGTGCAAATTGTGACTGCAAAGTGTTGAAAACTTAAATCAAAGACCCTATACGTGGTGGTTCGATATTACACTGATTTATTGACAAACAAAGCCGCTGACAAATTTAACGAAGAAATTGAGGGGGATCCAGACAAAACCTTAAAGGGTTTATAAGAAGATCCCCAACATTCAAGAAGGGTAAATAACCTGTACTAGATTTCCCGTCACTTGTCAAATGTGTGTGGCTATCTGCCGACTCATACCATACTAGAACCATACACCATCTCATGCACTCAATTATCACATAGTGCAAGCCATCGGAGAAGCACTTAGGTACAGTCAGATCTCGATACAACAACACTGCTTGTTCCCGAGGAAAATGTCGTTATAACGAATATGTCAGTATACTGAATTTCACTAGTGACTAGAATTTTGATTGGGAGAATTGTTTTACAGAAATCAATTAATAATGCACATAATTATAATTTATTGTGTCGTAAAATTATATTCAGCAAAATCAGCAGTATGAAATACTCATAATTACATAAAAATAATATTTAAATAATATTATATTATGTTTTGAGAGAGCTCCAAATAAAGTGCGTCCGAATTTAAATGTGTCCGGATACTACTACAGTAACCTATAAAATATAACGCTCTAGGGAATAAATTGGTAATTCATTTTGTTAGAAATGTTACCAATCGTCTTTAAGAATTGATGAATTAATAAATCAAGTCGAGAAATCTTGATTAACATCATTTATTTCCTGAGCCGTACAATTTCGAAAATACACATATGCGATGACTTCGCGCTTATCTCCCTTGATTACGAATGCGCGAGCCATAGTACACAAACTTTGATTCGACTGGGAAAGGTTCAACTAATATAATGAGAGCAATTAAGGTGTTTTTCACAAGGAGAATTACATAATTAGGCCCCATGCTTAGAAGGTGGCTTTGTGTAAAGATGATAAATATGTCATGTGTGAACATATTCCCTGGTCAGTGTCAGTATATCGAATATTAATTACTATGTAAACTCTCGATGCGTTCTCTATTTTTTGCTGTATGTGTCGGTAAGTGAATATGTAGTTATAACGGATACAATTAACGTTGTATAGAATACGTCCCCAGCAATTGATGTCGTTATAACGAAATTGTCGGTACATCGGGTGTTGTTGTAACGAGATCTGACTGTACAGTTTATCCTCAGTATAAATTTTCTTTTATCATGAAATGAGATTCAAATTAGCTACATTTATATTCACGTAAAAGATTATGGCACTGATCGAATATGAAATTTTCTTTAATCAAGGGAGATTAATCTTATTATTTCAATATTTGCTAATTATAATTGAGTCGATTATTTCCCTGGATTGACTAGAAGAAATTTGCGCGGATCTGATACATGTTTCAAAAGGTAACATTTCATGGTTTTGTCAATTTTTAATAAACAGTATGTTGACAAAAAATATGGACAAAAACACGAACCCATGGCAGGGGCGGATCCAGGATTTAGTGTTAGGGGGGGTGTAAAATGAAAAATGAGCTGGGGGTCCAGGGGGCTGCAAGGGCCCCTGGTGGGTGCAGGGCAAAGCCATGCTAGGGGGTCCAGGGGGATAAAAGCTTGTCAAAGTCTTCTGCATTTTCGCTCGTTTTGGAGCTGGTGCATCCATCTTTGTTGTCATAAAATGCAGCGAAAAGAGAATCAATGTGCAAAAAGAGCGATACATCAGAATCACAAAGTTTGACCTGAATAACGGGGCGGCAGAGAGTCTATCGAAGTGTCTGTGGTTAGTGGAAAATGTTAATTGCGCGCAGAAAGCAGAACAAAAATGACTTCAAATATGTGATTTAGTGTGATACAACAAATGAGTTGACTTTACTTTGGCGATTTTAGGGGGGGACGTACGCCGGGTCCGCCCCCCCTTGGATCCGCCTATGCATGGTAACAAGCTTAGGTGTTGCTCTCACCAAAAACGATTTTTCAGGGTAGGTTTTGTAAACCAGTCAATAAAAAATGTTTAAAATTAAATGCACTTTTATGCACATTTTTTTTGCTGCAGCGACAGGAAATATTTCTTGCATATGTTTTGGATAGGAACCATCGCGACACATGCATATATTCGACAAAAATTTTTAGGGATTGGGTCGATGAGAAGGATCATGTTGATGAGAATCAAGTATATATTACGATAAACTTGGTTGTACCAACCTATCAGTGTATCTGTATCTCCATGTTTGGTACACATAATCTGACAATGAGCTGAAGTAAAAAGGTGAAAAGGTGATACCCACATATAACCCCTGGTATCGATTGTCCGTAGCTCTGCTGAATTTTTGGGTGCATGCTGTGAGTCCTTCTCAGCATGCACTACAGTGCTGTATCTAACTGTCTCATCTTGGGACTTCTGGTAGGCTAATGTTTTGATAGTTAAAAACACTGGAATCAGTTTTGCACAAGACATCAGGGTTCTCAGTAAGATTTTAAAGGACTCTTTCTTAGCCCAATGTTGGAGTCCTCGGGACTCCATTTGACTCCATTAGAGTCGTTACCGATGAGTTTGGGAGTGTGAGGGAAGGGGTGACCAACCTCCCACGGATCCTCCCCAAGAAAATTGTGATTTCTGGAACCTTTAATCCTGCATTCTGGTGAATTATGGAGCTAATTATTCACAAGTGCTCTCCCTTTGCTGATAACAGTCTACTTCAGGGCTTTCACTAGGTTTCAAAACCCAAGAGTCATGACTCTTGACCCCAAATTTCCAAGAGTCAAAATGATGCGTGACCCCAAAATTCTGAGAGTCAAAATACTTAATCGTTTGAATTGTTAAATTTTATAGAAGAAGGGGTAGGTTGTGGGTTCGAGTCTTTTTATTGACATATCCCACCGCTGCCACCAGTGTTAAATTTTATAGAAGAAGGGGTAGGTTGTGAGTTCGAGTCTTTTTATTGACATATCCCACCGCTGCCACCAGTGTTAAATTTTATAGAAGTGGGGGTAGGTAGTGAGTTCGAGTCTTTTTATTGACATATCCCACCGCTGCCACCAGTGTTAAATTTTATAGAAGTGGGGGTAGGTTGTGAGTTCGATACTTTTTATTGACATATCCCACCGCTGCCACCAGTGTTAAATCTCCGTGACTGGGGTTAGGTGTTTGAATCTCGGAGGAAGGAGTGATCACAATGAAAGCTTTATATCCATGTAACTATAAGTCCAGATTGATTTTATAAGTTTATTTCTACACTATTCAAAATTCTAGCTAAGATCCAATACAAAAGTTGACGAATTTCTCTCACAATGACTATAATTTCTGTTGTTTAGTATGTTCTAAAATTACCCCCACGCCACATTCTAATTCAAGTATTATTCCGGCCCTACTGACCCTAGCTCAATGTAGTCTCGTCCTACTGACCGTATCTCAATGTAATGCTAGCCCTACTGACCACGAACAAAGATTTGCACCAACTTATATACCCTCCCTTCCAAATATGGGGTATAGCACCATTATTCATTCAACACCTTCCATATAAAGGGTGTAGCATTATAAATCTCAGAGTGTAGCCCCCATATAAGGAGTATAGCACCATAAATCTTATTGAAACCTGCAAACAGATTTATAACCAACATGCTATCTCCTTTGTTCCAAGAGACGAGAGTTCTTGCAGAGGTCACTAAGGTGAACCATGTGCAGTCACTGGAACAATTAAACTTTGACCATCAAACAGTGAGGACTACAATTGTGCTCAATATTCCTATGAAGCTGATATAAGTATATATTGCACCATTACACATATACTATACCCAAAAACCACAACACTCCCCCTCCCTTAATGGTCCCCATTAAGATTATTACCCCAAAATTTAGGACAACCAAAAGTATAGTCATTAATCGCATACTCACAAATTAAAATGAACATAAATCATAACATTAAAACATGGAAATATGTGAATTCACGTCTTGAATTTGTATGAATCATCAATAAAAGAAACATGCATTATAAACAGGAAAACATGCATTAAAATTCAAATATAAATCCAAAACATGGGTAAGTGTCCAACACATTCGTAATCCACATAATTGTCCTATTAAAATAAATCCTGGGAATTGTATCTTAAAACGTCCTAATTAGAGATTCATTTTCACACATTGTTCATTACTTTCACACTAAGTCCTGGTGCTTTATTAAGCACAAATAAGAATTATTGGAACGGTAGTCGTCTCTACCGATGTTATAAGTCCTGGTGCCTTTAATTTAATTATTTTAACACAGATTGAAGATATAAATAGGCACTGTAATAATAAAATTGATATGGTAGTCGTCTCTACCAATATGTCCATGATAAATTTAAACATTAAATACAAAATGAAAGATCATTTAAATAGCACTATATTTTAATAGCTGAAAATTAAACACAAGTTTAGATCCCAGTTGAATACACCATCAATTAAATCCAAAACTTGAATAAACTTGTAATACATAATTAATCCAATTCGCGTTCTGCAAGTAGTCCGAGCAGTAAGAATACACATGTATGTAATCCAACTAGACCCGAAGAATGCTAATTAAATCTAAAATAAAGAATCCAGCAACTTAATCCAAACACTGACATGGATACACATATAATCCAAAATAATGAATAAGGACACAAAATTATAATCCAACTGGAATACAGCAACTAATCCAAGTGACACTTATTTCCTCTTTTTCTTGCTACTTCTATACCTGTATTTCAGCCAAATTAAGTCAATACATTCCAAATTGAACAGGTAATATCTCCAATATGTTAGATGACCAGCAACCCAATGTAACTCTTCGCATCCCCAAACGTCAGACTAGCCACAACAAACCACAACCTCAAGCTCTGGACTTTTACTGTTGCGACTCCAAAATTCCCGCTGGTGAATGATGAACTCAACGAACATGGTAAGACACCTAACGAAGACCAAAACTGCATTTTCGGTTAATGCAGCTGCGATCGAACATAGAATATACGTCTTTATCCGGTACACGACTGTTATCATCACCAAAACTGAATTGTTATGCAAAAACTGCAGATCTCAGAACCTTACGGAAGCGCAAAAGGACAATCCGATCAGCGACAATATTTCCTAATCCTGAATAATCCACTTTACAGGGAACAAAACAGTTCAAAAGCTTCAACTGGTACCCTATGAAACTTAACAAAAGGTCAATTCCAACACCACAACTGACGCAATGTCCTTGGGTTAAACAGGAAATTCCTTTTACGATGCTTTCTCTTATCCCTTGACCAGCTGTCAAGTAAGGGAACAACATCTTCATCTGGGAACAATCTGACACACCTATCACTTTACATCTCACACTTTGCAAGGTACATCTTGTCTCAAAATTCTGGTATTCATCATTAGTCAGCTATAAACATTGACATCTTTCTTGTGCTGATGCTCAATTCGACAGCATTATTCATCCATATTTCATTATTTCAATAACATTTATTGTCGGAAAATCCACCGACAAAATTCCACATTCTTGTTCCAAATAATGACACCTAAACTGGCCCCATTAAACGATTAAATAGTAACATAAAGTTCCAGGTATTTGATCATCTTCAAACTGTCCCTTGAGATATAAACACACTCCCAAACATAACACAATTAACTGGGTTGTAATCAGTTAATGTGCAGACAGTTCCAAGTTGTAAAATCACTGCTGTAAGATTTATTGCTTGACCAGGAACAAGGCAGACCAAGCCGAATACAAACATTATTGAACTTGAAGTGACCTGAACTGACCCGTACGAAATTCCTTCATGAACTCTTGAATTTATTCAATCAAACATAATCCAAATGATGCTGAATTCAGATAACATCATGATTATACGAATAATAATTACAATAAATCCACTATCTTATATAAAACTAATACATATTCAAGCACCAATAACAACATAAAAGTACAAAGTTAAAGTTCCATCTAGTCCAACAAAGAATATAACAATTGCATCACTAGATTGTTATAAAACCACCTGTTGGTTTCTGAGACAAATGCTGAGCCGTTGGTTTTGGCCTAACACATAAATTCCCGTCTGCTTCCTAACAACAGAGGCACATAGCCTTTTTCCTATGTCGGTTGGCAACACAACTTGCTTTTTGCTCCTTATTACAGCTTTGCACATTTGATTCTTTGCGCAAGTCCACAGTAGAAAATTTATTTAAATCATCTTGAAATGGGAAAACTACATTAAAAGATTCCAAAACCTGACTGTTCAACTTCTCTATTCCATAAATACTAGTAATCATGATGCAAATAAATATATTCACGGATCCCATTTTGTCGCCTTGAATTTCTAAACTCAACATAAAATAATCCGAATTCCTCGCAAAAAACGTGTTTAAGTCCAAAATATCGTAATATTTTCAAAAGACGCGTTAAAGTATTTTTCCTGACGAAAATACAATAATCCAATAAATAAGTCCAAATAAATCCACTTTTCCCGAAAACTTGTTAAAGTCCAAAATAATCAAATATCTCACTGACACCAGTTAAAATCCAAAATAATAATATATCCAATATCTCCCATAAACGTGTTAAAGTCTTTATCCCGACGCTGGTCTAAAACCAAAATACGACAATCCAATAAATAAGTCCAAATAAATCCATTTTCCCCGGAAACTTGTTAAAATCCAAAATAATCAAATATCTCACTGACACCAGTTAAAATCCAAAATAATAATATATCCAATATCTCCCATAAACGTGTTAAAGTCTTTATCCCGACGCTGCCACCAGTGTTAAATTTTATAGAAGAGGGGTAGGTTATGAGTTCGAGTCTTTTTATTGACATATCCCACCGCTGCCACCAGTGTTAAATTTTATAGAAGAAGGGGTAGGTTGTGAGTTCGATACTTTTTATTGACATATCCCACCGCTGCCACCAGTGTTAAATCTCCGTGACTGGGGTTAGGTGTTTGAATCTCGGAGGAAGGAGTGATCACAATGAAAGCTTTATATCCATGTAACTATAAGTCCAGATTGATTTTATAAGTTTATTTCTACACTATTCAAAATTCTAGCTAAGATCCAATACAAAAGTTGACGAATTTCTCTCACAATGACTATAATTTCTGTTGTTTAGTATGTTCTAAAATTACCCCCACGCCACATTCTAATTCAAGTATTATTCCGGCCCTACTGACCCTAGCTCAATGTAGTCTCGTCCTACTGACCGTATCTCAATGTAATGCTAGCCCTACTGACCACGAACAAAGATTTGCACCAACTTATATACCCTCCCTTCCAAATATGGGGTATAGCACCATTATTCATTCAACACCTTCCATATAAAGGGTGTAGCATTATAAATCTCAGAGTGTAGCCCCCATATAAGGAGTATAGCACCATAAATCTTATTGAAACCTGCAAACAGATTTATAACCAACATGCTATCTCCTTTGTTCCAAGAGACGAGAGTTCTTGCAGAGGTCACTAAGGTGAACCATGTGCAGTCACTGGAACAATTAAACTTTGACCATCAAACAGTGAGGACTACAATTGTGCTCAATATTCCTATGAAGCTGATATAAGTATATATTGCACCATTACACATATACTATACCCAAAAACCACAACAGAATCAAAACCTTAATGAAATCATATGTGTTTGTTTTGTCTACAGTTAAATTCAATGTATCTATAATAGTTTATGATCTAAAGTATTAATACTGTATTGTGTGTGAGCCATATATTTACATGTACTGTTGTTGAACATAATATATTGTTATTTTTGGAGGACTTCCTCTGGACACTTTTGTGTTTAACAGCTGACATATCATACTCAACAATGAATGTCATGATTTAAGACTCTGTGCCATGCTTGTTTGCCACAGACTGTGATAGAGTAGCCAATATTCAACCTAAAAGAAACGTATCTGAAAATATGTGAATATTCGAAATTACACATAACTGCAGTTTTCACTGACTTCGTAAATTCGACATTTGTTGTTATTAATGCGTTTAAACTCTTATAAAAAAACTACACAGAACACGCGTAGTCATGTGACGTGTAACATTTGTTGGCATATCCCCTGTGAAAAAATCAAGAACTGTTCATGAAATATTCATGAACAAGTTCATGATCTTGTTCATGAACGAATTCATGAACTGTTCATGAAGGAAAAATGGCCGCTTCATGAATCTCCAGTTCATGAATTTATTCATGAAACGCCAATCTCTCTTTCATGAATAAGTTCATGAAGCGGCCATTTTTCCTTCATGAACAGGTCATGAATTCGTTCATGAACAAGATCATGAACTTGTTCATGAATATTTTATGAACAGGTCTTGATTTTTCACCCGGGGCCCGGTCAATTTGGACCCCAGGGGCATAATTTGAACAATCTTTGTAGAGGTCCACTAGGCAATGCTATACATACCAAATATAAGCTCTGCCATGGCAACCAGAGTTCTGCATGGAATCAAACTCTTTAAACAACTTTGGTAGAGCTTTATGTAAGGAACATTCCTGCCAAGTTTCAATAACATCTGTCAAATGGTTTAATTAAGAGGAGATCTCATTTGAAAAAAATGTGAACGGACGGACGGTGAGTGATCACAATACACCCTGAGCATTTGCTCAGGTGAGCTAAAAATGGCGGGAAGTTACACAAAGCATTGTGGGACGCTCAAACAATGTCAGAAATGCGTTCTAAGAATGCCACATGATTTGGTAAAGCATAAATAAATATGCCTAGAGTAATGCATTGCTAAAGAACCTGGAAGCTTCTATCAGGCTATGCTGCGCAGAGATTGACATTACACTAGAGTTTTAACAGTCCACTTGTTGACGAGGGACGACTGACACAGGGCAATCACAAAAGCTCACCTTGAGCACTTTGTGCTCAGGTGAACTATAAACACATCCATGATTTAGGTAGAGCTGCAGTCTTCTAATTTTTATGTTGTGATAATGTTCAAATGATGATCTAAAAGCACTTGTTGCTTCAGAAAGAATACTGAAGACAAATGGCGATGGTTAAATATGATGGAAATGCTTGGGAGGCTGTAGAAAACACTGCATAGGAAATTGGCTTGTACATATTTTATTGCAGAACTTCAATCTTTAATCATTTCAAATGATACAGACATCATTAAATTTAATGTTCTGAACAATACATTATCTGGAACAGCCACACAATAATCAAATTGTCCTTAGTTTTTTCTGGAATAACTAATCTGTTCGGTGACTGCATCGTTAATATCCCTTTCTTTTGGTGTTCCTTTATTTTTGAGGCATCATCAGGCTGTGACATAATCTGTAACAGAGAGAATGATAAGGATGGTCACTGCTTAGGTTGATATTTTAATGTCAAATATAAAATACATGAAGTTAATACAATTATTCAAGATGGCAGGTTTAATATACCCGGTATTGATAAACTAGAAATATGAAAAGACAAGGATGCCCCCATTATTTAGGTTAGAAAATCCCTTGATAAATTGCAGAGTAATATACACCCTTTTAACCCTTTGATGACCTCCAAGTGTGACCTTGACCTTGGAACTATGGGTGTAGGTCTTTTGCATGACACATGATCTCATTATGATAAACATCTATGCCAAGTTATTTCAAAATCCTTGATGAATGGAAGAGTTATGGACCTGACAAGATTTGAACACAATCACGCACACACAAGGAGACACAGGTAACACTAGTATATACTCTTGCCATTATCACGGCAGGTGCAAAAAAATAAAATATTTTCTGGCTTCTTCCATGTCAATGCACATTCCAGACATGTTAAATAACCACCATTTTGTCATAATTATGAGCTTTGAAGGGTTACTAATACAGTTAATTAATGTATGGATGAATGCTTCTTAATTTATTAGCCATTTTGAGAGATGATACTGGATTCAATACATGTATATTGGACCCTTGTGGTTAATGACAGATTCCAATTATTAAAGCCTGTTTTGTCGCCTCTCACATGACACCTGTGTCTTGAGATATTTCCAAGGTAACATGCATGACTAAATGGTGGATGCAATTCTGTTACATTGTCATTATAGGTTACAGGAGGTAAACTTTAAAATATTCTTTGTAATTAATATATCTATTTAAATATTGAAGTTGAATACAAACCTCTAAGAACTTCTAGACGTTGACTGTCTAAAGAAGGACGAACATCTCCTATTTTTGTGTGGATGCCCTGGCTACACGACTCAGCTAGTCAGTGAAAAGCAGGCATACAAGTTTGGATGCTAACTTGTAGCCTGCTTTTTGATTGCATACATCCATGGCAGCTCTTGTAGCCTTTCGTAGCTGCCTATGATTAACACGGATGTCCAATTTGACTAGAAGACGCAGTCTGAAATAAAATGTCATCTGAATAATAAAATTTCACCCATTTTTAGCGCGACTTTTCGAAGAAAAAAAGTCTAGGTATTGTCACTTGATCATGACGCATGTGCGTTGGTTAAGTTTTTCATGCGAGTCATTTTCTCTTAGACTATCAAAGGTAACTACTTGAAACTTGGAATAGTTATTTACTATCACAAGGAGAGTCCATAGGGGCAAAGCTGGTAACTCTTTTTGACCTGTATTTATAGAGTTATCTGCCCTTGTTTCGACATATTTTTCACTTAAGATTGAATTTTCCCAAAATCTATCAAAGCTTTCAACTTGAAAATCAGTACACTTGTAGAATGTGATGACCTACTTCTATTGACATGAGGAAACAACTATGTCAAGCATTACACAGTTATTCCCCTTCTTCGACTTAGAACTAAGTCTGTGTCAAGAACTTGAAAGTCGAGCATGCTGTCTTACGGACAGCTCTTGTTATACAAACAATTTGTCAGACAATTTAAGCCCTAAAAGGATATAATAAGATAATCTGTATTTAACGTCGGTTATGAGTTAACACATATAATGTAGCTGTAGTAGTGGCTAATCAAAACAAATTTACTAAGACTGTAGGCTTTACCATTAATATTTATGTACTTGTCATTGTTAGAATGTCACTGGCTACATGATATTTTTATTATTCACAAAGCAGGACTGAGGAATGTCTTAATACACCTCCCTCCAATGTTTCTGAAGTAGATTTACCCTATGTACAAGTAAATGTCAAAGGCTTATCCGAAACACAATGTAAAGCAAGCAGTGTGGCTTCGTTTATCTTGGTTGGTTTTGTAATTCAATACGTTTTATGAGTTTTCACACATACTGCTTGTGATAGTTAATTAAGTGAAGTGATTATTTGGCATCCTTATTACTGTAAATCTTTATTTAATGAAAGTGCATAGTTAAAATTTATTCATGCTTGGAAGAGCTGAAAAACGGTATTAAATTATAAGCTCTCACTGAGAAGAGTGTATTTTGTATTAGACTGGCACAGCACTGTAATTTGTCAACCATAAGTAATGTACATTGTATATTAATGTATCATTTGTGTCTATTAAACACAAATTGTTGTTATTGCTTTAAGTTATAAATATATGGATTAAATCAGTATCAATATTTTTAAACACTGTTTCTTACTGGATATAATTAAGCCAAATAATTATTTCAATTTGTTTACAAATAATCAAAAGCAAGTTATTAATTGGGCTTTTAGTAAGAGCAAAATTCTGAAAATGGCTTTAGTTTAAACAATTGGTTTCCAATTAATAACTTCAGTTTTTCATTTCTGCATTCTTTTAAACTTTGGTCAATTTCTGACTTAAAAAAATTCTTAGGCCTTTAACATGGTTTTCCCTTGTTTTCCCCTTGCAAAATTTTCTATGTTCCACAATATGCAAGCATCAAAATAATTCTAAGTGTTTTACAGTGTTTTTCCCTGCCTAAAAATTGTCTAAGTATAAAATTACAGAGATTTCCCTACTTTTCCCTGTCTGATCATGAGGGAAAATAGGGAAAAGTGGAAAACATTTTTTTCCAGATATTTACATACTTTTCCCTAGTCTTTTACAGGGATTTCCCTGTAAAAACAGGGAAAACTCTGGAAAATGAGGGGGAGGATTTACAGACGGGAACACGCTGTCTGGGTTAAAGGTCCTGTTAGACTTAAAAATGACGTGACATGGTGACTCCTTCATTGGCCCTCCAGAACGCACTTGACCTATTTTTAGCTCACCTGTCACAAAGTGACAGAGTGAGCTTTTGTGATCACTCTTCGTCCGTCCGTCCGTCCACAATTACTTGTGTAGACACTAGAGGTCACAATTTTAACTTAATCTTTATGAAACTTGGTCAACAAAATCTAGGTCAAGTTGATATTGGGTCATCCGGGGTCAAAAACTAGGCACAAGGTCAAATCATAGAAAAACCTTGTGTAGTCACTAGAGGTCACAATTTTGGCCTAATCTTTATGAAACTTGGTCACAATGATCATCTTAACAAAATCTAGGTCAAGTTCGATATTGGGTCATCCGGGGTCAAAAACGAGGTCACAAGGTCAAATCATAGAAAAACCTTGTGTAGTCACTAGAGGTCACAATTTTGGCCTAATGTTTATTAAACTTGGTTACAATGATCATCTGAACAAAATCTAGGTCAAGTTCGATATTGGGTCATCCGGGGTCAAAAACTAGGTCACAAGTTCAAATCATAGAAAAACCTTGTGTAGTCACTAGATGTCGCAAGGTCAAATCACTTCAATATTTCATTGGGTCTAAATGTGATGTAAATTATAAAGCATAAGACAATATGAAAACCTTGTACATGCAATAGAGGCTACCATTAGGGGTGCATGAACTACTAGGACAGGTGAGCTACCTATGACCCTTTGGGCCCTCTTGTCAGAAGTAAACAATCAGAGAAGAACCTAGCTTCATTCTGGTGGAATTTCATTAACTAAATTTGCGTAATTCTCTAGCTTTTGTGAAAAATGTAGCAAAAACGTCCACTTGCAGGATGCCAGCCAGTACATGTCCAATCTCATGTATAATCTTTTTAGCTCAACTGTCACAAAGTGACAGGGCAGTAACATAAGCTTTTATGATCACTTTTCGTCCGTCATCCATTCCATATGTCCACAATTTGCTTGTGTAGTCACTGGAGGTTGAAAATTTTGTTTAATCCTAATGAATCTTGCATTGTCACAATGATCATCTCAACAAAATCTAGACCAAGATCAATATTATGGGCCATCTGGGGTAAACACTAGGTCACTTGGTCAAATCATAGCAAAACTTTGTGTAGTCACTAGAGGTCACAATTTTATCCTTATCTTGGTCACAATCATCTCAACATAAACTAGGTAAACTTTGATATTGGGTCGTCCGGGGTCAAAAACTATGTTATTAGGTCAAATCGTAGAAAAACTTTGTGTAGTCACTTGATCTTAGGTCACAATGTTTGCCTAGTCTTCATAAAACTTGGTCTCAATGATTATCTGTACAAAATCTAGGTCAAGTATCAGGGTTTCTTCTGGTATTCGCCATTTTCGTTGGGTATATGCTGATATTAATAAAATATTTAAACAATTAAAAAGGTGACCGACAGCCACCCGGCACACTTTTCGGATGTCACAACGTCATCAAACGTCAACGCATCTGTCACGTTTTGATCGCCCAAGGAATATATTATTCTTTCACAAAGTCTTGCACACTCGATACACTTTTGGCATGTTCTTATCCACTGATCGTTAAAGCTTCGCATGTAATAATTTTGCGATACTGTGATATGCAGTCGACAATAACACACCTGTAT
This sequence comes from Spisula solida, assembly GCA_947247005.1. Classification (NCBI taxonomy): domain Eukaryota; kingdom Metazoa; phylum Mollusca; class Bivalvia; order Venerida; family Mactridae; genus Spisula; species Spisula solida. Next base: position 12,288,873 of record OX365953.1, on the reverse strand, counting down.
CCTATAATCGTCACCCATAATGTTCATTGTTAATTTTGTGTTATATTGCATTATCCCAATGCGCCCTATTGGGGCTATAGGCTAAATGTGTATAGTTTTCAATCACAATTGAGCTATAACAGCATCCTTGTGTTAACTTCAGTTGTTTCATCTCATTTTTGTCATCGCAATAATATTTTTAGAGCTTGAAAGAAAAGTCCATGAAAGTCTGACTGGAGCCGCTTTTGCTCATCTGTTTGAACTCATGGGCTCAAACACTTACAAACCTTTCTGAGATAATGTGTTGAACTGTGCTATACGAGTACCTTACCAGAAATTTCATATTTGACAGCGTTTTCTGTATAAATATGTTTATGTCACAGTTAATGAAATATTTGAGCAATTCAGTTTTTACTGGGGGAACCCCAGTATTTGTATTACATACAATCCTGAAATCACTACGATTTTAACGATGTAATTTCTCCACAACCAATTCATCCTAGCAAGAAAGAAGTGCCTGCAAAACTCAACCAATATTATAATTTTCGACCATTTATGAGAACTTTTGTTTACAACAATTTAATGTTTTTATTTGTTTGTTTATTTTGATGAGAAAATGTATTTGTGCGTATAAATTCCTACGCGCCGTAAAATGACTAATGATTTTTGAGGGGCGATAAAAATGTCACTGTTAAAAGTAACCCGTTGAGCAGACGAACTTGATACAATTCATGGTTTTAACATTCGTATTACAGTTAAGCTAGAAACTTCTAATCTAACGTGTGCTAGTCTTTTACTATTTATGATATTTTGCAATTGTTGATAGTATTGATCTACGTTTCGTCCTTTTACTTACCAGAGATCTTCAGCTAAAGAGTTTGGATTTACCGTTAGAACAACCCTTTCCCAAGCGCTGTTACATAAATTTTCCCGCCGAAAGTCGAGACCATACGAGTTATTTATGTTTCGTCCCCATCTTATTCGTTCGCGCTATTCGCACCATATCCAGTTTGTACGCAGGTATAATTATGGAATAAGGACTCTGTATACACAGTTTTTAGTTTCTAGTTTTTTTTCTACAGCAGGTATATTGCCTTTAAGAGTTCTAGTATTGTGATGGGTCCGTTGAGGTGTAATTTGAATGATTCAGCTGCTATCGCGTCTCAGAAACCTTGTCACAATATTAACATTTGTTTTGAAATTCATTATCATTAAATGTAAAACCCTATAAATTCATACCCAGAATTGCGTTTTCCCCCAGTGGTAGTACTTCAGTACTTTGATTTCATCACATTGCTCAAGAGGTCTCCTTTACCAATAAGCACCATCATAATGCTTCATCGCTGCATGTCTTATACCATTTAAACTGGAATAGTCCTAAGACAGCCTCACTTCTACATACTTAAAGGTATGTTCTAATCTTAGCCCAGTGTCTGATCGAGTAAAGAGCAACATGCAATGGTATTTTGATATTCTGAGCATAACGTAATTTGAAAAGTGTGCTGACGTCATGAAATGCGATTAAAGTCATGCTACACAAATCTACATGTTTTTTACCTCACATCAGTATGTATGCAATTAGCGCCATGATACATACATGAGATTGATGCTACGGTCTTGAAGTTTATGTCCATGGTTTAATCTTTCAAATCGAATTACAAGTAAATGTTGATGTTCAGTCCTTTATCAATTTAAGTGCGCCACAGAGCATTATTTAAGTTACCTTAGTGACCGTCACCTTCTTAGCAAAATGTTATTTCTTTAAAAATTTGAAAAATAATTTCTTTTAATGTGCGATTGTGTGATTTTTGTGAAAATCAGTCAAAAAATAAACAAATGACAGGTCCAGTGCACATATGATACCCCTCGTAACTATAGTAACATTAAAATATGATCATGCACAAGATATTTAGTTTTGACATTTTTTGCTCCACTATTCGTAGAATAAGGGGAGCTATTGCAGTCACCCGAGCGTCGGCGTTGGCGTAACACTTTTGTTAAAGTTTAGGTACAGGTTTTTTAACCTCTTATATCCTCTAAGTCTTTTAAGATATTGCTTTCATACTTTGCATACTTGTTCACCATCATGACCCCAACCCATATGCATGTATACATTATTATAGCTATGCTCAATTATTTTGCTTGGCCTACTATAGTATATAGCAATCTATTGTTATATATACCACAGCAAAGTGTTGTATACGGGATTTATTCAACACTTTTTCTCCATGCTGATTGGCTAGCTACTGAGATCTATAGTCTAAGGTGTTGACATGATGTTGAGAAGGTGTTTGCAAACTTGTGTTGAAAAGTTGTTACCCATTGTGATAATAGAGTGGAGATTTCAATGCTTACTCATACACTTTTAACACATGTCACAAACATGCTTCTCTGTTGTCAATATATTAACAACACTATTCACCATTCTTGGTTGTAAATAAATAAAAACAATTGCAGTTGTCCTATATTTTATTTTGACACCAGTTAACTAGTAATTATCACGATTTGGTAATTTTTATGTCGCGCTGAACATACGTTTTTTACTGTTTTTACTAGTATTTTCACAATTATTGCTCGATTTCCTTCAAATTTTTTCCTCTGATTCTTCTCTCATTTTTTACCTGCGTGCAATACACGACAGTGACTTTTACATGGGATTTTATGGTAGGATCTTTTTAAGCAGCTGGGCCGTTTTTTCCAGCAGAGTCCTATATTTCGGAGTTTAAAGCCGTCTTCTTTTCCAAGATTTCATAGGGTGCTGGAGAAAATGGCCCAGCTGCTGATAGGGATATGTCTCAACACGATACTTGACACAAAACTACAACACCGTTTCAGTTAGCGTTGGTGAGGACTCTATTACTTGTTATAGAGAGATAGTTGTTCTACAGAGGGCGATTGTGTTATTATATAGAGAGGTTCTTGCTTGTGAGAGGTTGTTGTGTATTTATGTTTATTATTTCAGACTGTTGCTATTAACAAGGCTATCAATACACAAGAGACACCGGTCAAGGAGAAACATCTAAGAAGTATCCTTTATGTAGTACATGACATACTCCAGAAACATTTCAGGACTGAGAAAAGAGATCTGCAATTGCTAGAAATTATTTCTATAGCCATTTATTATGGTTGCAAATAGTGTCAATATACATACATAATTGTAATGCTACACTGAGGAGTTATAGGATTGAATGCTTGACTTTATAAGTGCTTCCCCATTATACTATAAATGTGAGTCCAATTAATGGTGCTGATTGAATTCTTCCTGTTACATATTTTACCAACCCTCCATCTACCAGTACATGCATTTGTCTTATTAGCAACTGTGGCATATATGTATTAGAATTGTTACTGGCTTTAATATTAAAATGAAAAAAAAGATCCTTAATTCCCTGGTGAAACCCCTTAAAACACACAAAAATACCTATGGGTCATGGTAATGGCATAGGGTCTATTCATGCATATCTTCTCTATGGCCCCTTTGACCCTTCAAATTTCCAGAGAAGCCACATGTTTGACTGAATGGTGAACTTTTCTTTGAATCATGTGTTATTGACTATAAAATGGTATTTTAAAAGTTTGTTAAGATTATCAATATGAGCCTAGGAATTCAGCCTCACAATTTCAACCCTCAGAAAGTGTTAAGACTAATGCATTATAATAAAGAAAATCAGACAGGGAAGGCAGCACGAGAACAGAAAACATAAAAACAACACAAACAACAATTACATGGCACAATGCTTAACACATAACAATACGAGAAAATGAGTGTAACTGCTGAAATCCCAAGTTTCAGCAGTCAGAACATTGAAAGTAAAGTTAGATTTGTCACCTTAACTATGTGACAGATACAATACTTGGTACGTTCACCGATCATGGTGGTAACCTATTCTGGCATGTAACCACGAAGCAGATGCAGTTACAGGCACACCCTATACTATGTTGGAAATTCTGTCATGTGTTACATAAGCTACTGAGAGAAGGACATGAGAATGTGTTTATAGATTCACAGAAATTCCGTACATTTCTAGAGGAACTGGGAAAATTATGGGTAAGTCTGTTATACAACAAGGTTGTATCTCGCTATATACCTGGGTCTGTTATATGACAAAGTTGTATCTCGCTATACACCTGGGTCTGTTATATGACAAGGTTGTATCTCGCTATATACCTGGGTCTGTTATACAACAAGGTTGTATCTCGCTATATACCTGGGTCTGTTATACAACAAGGTTGTATCCCGCTATATACCTGGGTCTGTTATATGACAAGGTTGTATCTCGCTATATACCTGGGTCTGTTATATGACAAGGTTGTATCTCGCTATATACCTGGGTCTGTTATATGACAAGGTTGTATCTCGCTATATACGTGGGTCTGTTATACAACAAGGTTGTATCTCGCTATATACGTGGGTCTGTTATATGACAAGGTTGTATCTCGCTATATACCTGGGTCTGTTATATGACAAGGTTGTATCTCGCTATATACCTGGGTCTGTTATATGACAAGGTTGTATCTCGCTATATACGTGGGTCTGTTATATGACAAGGTTGTATCTCACTATATACCTGGGTCTGTTATATGACAAGGTTGTATCTCGCTATACACGTGGGTCTGTTATATGACAAGGTTGTATCTCGCTATACACGTGGGTCTGTTATATGACAAGGTTGTACCTCGCTATACACGTGGGTCTGTTATACAACAAGGTTGTATCTCGCTATATATGTGGGTCTGTTATATGACAAGGTTGTATCTCGCTATATACGTGGGTCTGTTATATGACAAGGTTGTATCTCGCTATATACCTGGGTCTGTTATATGACAAGGTTGTATCTCGCTATATACCTGGGTCTGTTATATGACAAGGTTGTATCTCGCTATATACCTGGGTCTGTTATATGACAAGGTTGTATCTCGCTATACACCTGGGTCTGTTATATGACAAGGTTTTATCTCGCTATACACGTGGGTCTGTTATATGACAAGGTTGTATCTCGCTATACACGTGGGTCTGTTATATGACAAGGTTGTACCTCGCTATACACGTGGGTCTGTTATATGACAAGGTTGTATCTCGCTATACACGTGGGTCTGTTATATGACAAGGTTGTATCTCGCTATACACGTGGGTCTGTTATATGACAAGGTTGTATCTCGCTATACACGTGGGTCTGTTATATGACAAGGTTGTATCTCGCTATATACGTGGGTCTGTTATATGACAAGGTTGTATCTCGCTATATACCTGGGTCTGTTATATGACATGGTTGTATCTCGCTATATATACCTGGGTCTGTTATATGACAAGGTTGTATCAGCTATATATACCTGGGTCTGTTGTAGGACAAGGTTGTATCTTGTATATACCTGGGTCTGTTATATGACAAGGTTGTATCTCGCTATATATACCTGGGTCTGTTATATGACAAGGTTGTATCTCGCTATATATACCTGGGTCTGTTATATGACAAGGTTGTATCTCGCTATATACCTGGGTCTGTTATATGACAAGGTTGTATCTCGCTATATATACCTGGGTCTGTTATATGACAAGGTTGTATCTCGCTATATACGTGGGTCTGTTATATGACAAGGTTGTATCTCGCTATATACCTGGGTCTGTTATATGACAAGGTTGTATCTCGCTATACACGTGGGTCTGTTATATGACAAGGTTGTATCTCGCTATACACGTGGGTCTGTTATATGACAAGGTTGTACCTCGCTATACATGTGGGTCTGTTATATGACAAGGTTGTATCTCGCTATACACGTGGGTCTGTTATATGACAAGGTTGTACCTCGCTATACACGTGGGTCTGTTATATGACAAGGTTGTATCTCGCTATATACCTGGGTCTGTTATATGACATGGTTGTATCTCGCTATATATACCTGGGTCTGTTATATGACAAGGTTGTATCAGCTATATATACCTGGGTCTGTTGTAGGACAAGGTTGTATCTTGTATATACCTGGGTCTGTTATATGACAAGGTTGTATCTCGCTATATATACCTGGGTCTGTTATATGACAAGGTTGTATCTCGCTATATATACCTCGGTCTGTTATATGACAAGGTTGTATCTCGCTATATACCTGGGTCTGTTATATGACAAGGTTGTATCTCGCTATATATACCTGGGTCTGTTATATGACAAGGTTGTATCTCGCTATATACGTGGGTCTTTTATACAACAAGGTTGTATCTTGTATATACCTGGGTCTGTTATATGACAAGGTTGTATCTCGCTATACACGTGGGTCTGTTATATGACAAGGTTGTATCTTGCTAAATACCTGGGTCTGTTACATGACAAGGTTGTATCTCGCTATATACCTGGATCTGTTATATGACAAGGTTGTATCTTGCTATATACCTGGGTCTGTTATATGACAAGGTTCTATCTCGCTATATACCTGGGTCTGTTATACAACAAGGTTGTATCTCGCTATATACCTGGGTCTGTTATATGACAAGGTTGTATCTCGCTATATACCTGGGTCTGTTATATGACAAGGTTGTATCTCGCTATATACGTGGGTCTGTTATATGACAAGGTTGTATCTCGCTATATACCTGGGTCTGTTATATGACAAGGTTGTATCTCGCTATATCCCTGGGTCTGTTATATGACAAGGTTGTATCTCGCTATATACGTGGGTCTGTTATATGACAAGGTTGTATCTCGCTATATACCTGGGTCTGTTATATGACAAGGTTGTATCTCGCTATACACGTGGGTCGGTTATATGACAAGGTTGTACCTCGCTATACACGTGGGTCTGTTATATGACAAGGTTGTATCTCGCTATACACGTGGGTCTGTTATATGACAAGGTTGTATCTCGCTATATACCTAGGTCTGTTATATGACATGGTTGTATCTTGTATATACCTGGGTCTGTTATATGACAAGGTGGTATCTCGCTATATATACCTGGTCTGTTGTAGGACAAGGTTGTATCTTGTATATACCTGGGTCTGTTATACAGCAAGGTTGTATCTTGTATATACCTGGGTCTGTTATACAGCAAGGTTGTATCTCGCTATACACGTGGGTCTGTTATATGACATGGTTGTATCTTGCTAAATACCTGGGTCTGTTATATGACAAGGTTGTATCTCGCTATATACCTGGGTCTGTTATACAACAAGGTTGTATCTCGCTATATACGTGGGTTTGTTATATGACAAGCTTGTATCTCACTATATAACTTGGTCTGTTATATGACAAGGTTGTACCTCGCTATACACGTGGGTCTGTTATATGACAAGGTTGTATCTCGCTATATACGTGGGTCTGTTATACGACAAGGTTGTATCTCGCTATATACGTGGGTCTGTTATCCAAGGTTGTTTCTCGCTATATGCGTGGGGTGTTCCAGAAATAATAGGACTTTTTTCAGAACAGCGCGGGAATTCAAAAATCTAGAAAGCTAATTAGCTTTAAACAAATTTTCATCTATCTGTGACTGACAAATACGCAAAACATCAAAGCAATTGGTTGAACAATAAAAAATGTATTGGATATACTTTGTACCATAGAGGAGGGTTGTGCCATGACGTTATGATGATGTCGCCTTTCAAACACAGTGTTTTAATGGAAAGACACATTAAATAATTTCTACATGGTTTCTAGATGACAACGCTTTGAATGAGTATAACCACTAACAACGAAAATAATGTAGCTGTCAGTATTTATAAAGCAAGAATGGCTACAAATCTGAGATAAATTCTTTTAAGTGTAAGCATTGAGTACAAAATTATGAGAAGCGTCCTGTTATTTCTGGAGCACCCCTCATAGTTTTTAGCTCACCTGTCACAAAGTGACAGGGTGAGATTTTGTGATCACTCTTCGTCCATCGTCTGTCCGTCGTCCGTCCACAATTTGTTTGTGTTGACACTGGAGGTCACAATTTTGGCCTAATCTTTATGAAACTTGGTCACAATGATCACCTCAACAAAATCTAGGTCAAGTTCGATATTGGGTCATTCGGGGTCAAAAACTAGGTCACAAGGTCAAATCATAGAAAAATCTTGTGTAGTCACTAGAGGTCACAATTTTGACTTAATCTTTATGAAACTTGGTCACAATGATCATCTCAACAAAATCTCGGTAAAGTTCGATATTGGGTTATCCAAGGTCAAAAACTAGGTCACAAGGTCATATCATAGAAAAACCTTGTGTAGTCACTAGAGTTCACAATTTTGGCCTTATCTTTATGAAACTTGGTCACAATGATCATGTCAACAAAATCTAGGTCAAGTTCGATATTGGGAAATCTGGGGTCAAAAACTAGGTCACAATGTCAAATCATAGAAAAACCTTGTGTAGTCACTAGAGTTCACAATATTGGCCTAATCTTTATGAAACTTGGTCACAATAATAACCTCAACAAAATCTAGGTCAAGTTTGATATTGGGTCATCCGGGGTAAAAAACTAGGTCACAATGTCAAATCATATAAAAACCTTGTGTAGTCACTAGAGGTCACAATTTTGGCCTCATCTTTATGAAACTTGGTCACAATAATTATCTCAACAAAATCTAGGTCAAGTTCGATATTGGGTCATCCGGGGTCAAAAAACTAGGTCACAAGGTCAAATCTTAGAAAAACCTTGTGTAGTCACTAGAGGTCACAATTTTGGACTAATCTGTATGAAACTTGGTCACAATGATCATCACAACAACATCTAGGTCAAGTTTGATATTGGATCATCCGGGGTCGTAAACTAGGTCACTAGGTCAAATCATAGAAAAACATTGTATAGTCATTAGAGGTCACAATTTTGGTCTAATCTTTATGAAACTTGGTCACAATGATCATCTCAATAAAATCTAGGTCAAGTTCGATATTGGGTCATCCGGGGTCAAAAACTAGGTCACAAGGTCAAATCACTTCAATATGTCATTGGGTCTAAATGTGATGTAAATTATAAAGCATAAGACAATTTGAAAACCTTGTACATGCAATAGAGGCTACCATTGGGGGTTCATGAACAACTAGGACAGGTGAGCGACCTATGGCCCTTTGGGCCCTCTTGTTATTGAGATACGACCTTGTGTTCCCAAAGGAACAAACTTTTGTTGATATGAGTCTTAATAGTGTAATAAACATTAACTCCGTCCTCTACAGTAGCCTAGCTAGCAATAGAGCGTCCATTGTGATTACGAAAGGCTGTGTTGTACCAAAGTTGTTTAAAATGGAACTGGTATATTAATCTCCCTTGCTTTATACTCTGTAATTTCTAATTGAAATATCCTAGTTCTTAGGTATGAAATATCCTAGTTCTTAGATTTGAAATATCCTAGTTCTTACATGTGAAATATCCTAGTTTTTAGGTGTGAATTACATGTATATTTAATTTATAGTTCACCCTACCTTTTTCCATAAACAAAAATTAAGGGATTTTAAGACTTGGTCATACATTGATCTGTTTTAATCTGGAGTGAATTTCATAATTGGTACCCTAAGCCTTATTCATTGGCTTAAAAATATACCTTTGAAAGGCTTGGTGACAAAACTTTTGAACGCCTGGGTACTGTTTTATCAAAGCACTTACGAAAATCTTAAAGTTACGCTCAAATTTAAATTCTTTATAGTTCGTTAACAACTGCAAAATAGTGACGGGTATGGTTTGTAGGATTTCAGTAACTGAACCATTATTAGAAATGCAGCTCCGTTTGCCACACTTCATAATTTTTAACAAATTATAAAGAATCCAAATTTGATCGTAAGTTTACGAATTCTGTAAGTGCTTTGATAAAACAGTACCCTGATGATTAAATGTAATAAGCATATTTGAACTTTATTCATGTAAGAGAACCATTTGTCTCTTGAACCCACAAGTTGAATACATTTTGTGTATCTAATGGATATGTCTGTTTAGTATTAGATAGATATGATTTATAAACATGTCATTTAACTTTGAGGGCTCTACAAATCCTATAGTCCGACGTCCGGGACTACTCTTAATCGACTTGGGACAACTGTTTATGAGCAAAAGTTTAGTCCCGGACAAGTCTAATTTAAATTGACAGCAAAATCAGACAACTGACCAAAAGTTCGTATAATCAACATGTACGTCCGAGATTTGACTCTGTATACCGAAATTTATGACCCCAATCGTATATTAGCCTTCCGGACATCGAATAAACAGCATATGCGAGTCAGTTAATCCGTGTCAATTAGCATTAATCAAGCGTCACGGGATGTCCATGCTTGTATAAACAAACTACAGACTATCGACTAAGCTCCGCCTCTCTCATTTGATTGGATCAAATATGCAACCGCGCACGTGGACATTAATTAATTAAAATATGTCACAAATGATGTGAACAGAAACGGAATAGTGAGGACGGAATGAGAATCGAAACGCATCAAATACCTGTAATACACGTTATCTATAATCCGTATATGTATGTAATTCGACAATAAAAATATCACAACAATCAAACAAACTTCGTTTGCAACGTAGTATAGCAGACAATCTATATTTAGCCCGCGAAAATCTCACTCAAGGTTCACTGATGTAACCGACGCGTAGTTCTTAGATATCACGACTTCAAAGGCGGGACGCGATGACGCCGCATCTTTGATGTGCCAGATGCGAATTCTATACGATGTAAAGTATATACGCGTGTATTAAATTTGAGTAATTGAATTGATATGGTTTATGCAGCGGACTTTTCAGGCGTTGCAGAGAACAATTTACTTATCTTTCAAAATTGTCATACTCGCGGACTTTGAAATCGCTGAATATTCGAAAATTTCAGTGTCATTGAACTGTGTCAGTGTTGACAAGGACGGCGTGGCAGTTTCCTTTGAAATTAACCACATTTTATGGTATTCAAACTATCTGTTCGAGGTTCGACGCACAAATCATAAATTGTCGGAAATCGACGACAAAAGAGCTGTGCGAGTTGCACTATTTCGGATACATGCGCATTTTCGGACAAGCTTGTTTTTGGTTAATTATTTATATATTATTGGCTACTTGCAAGAAATTAAGGATGTAAGCATGTCACATTATCTTAAATTGTACTTTTCATATTGCTGTATACCATGTCATCTGCTATATAATAATATAATGCAACATGTGGAAGAATCATTTCTAAAGTAATTGATTGCATCAAACTAAAAATTGTTTTCCTTTCATTGTCATGTGAAAGTTCTTGTCTTGACTTATTATACTGCTTGAGTGTTGTAATAGCTTGCATATAATTAAGTAGATGGACAGATCTTCAAACAGTAGATCTAAGTCAACCAGAATGTTTGAAGTACAATATGAGCACTGTTCAGTGGACACTTTTACATCAGAATAAAATTTGCTACCGTCAACCTATTATAAAAGTAAATACATCATTGACATCAGTGTGGGGCTTCCTGAAATGAAGAGCTTAGCATCGTCTTGACTTGTAGGACTACCCAAGATAAAACCCTTAAGTAATGGAACCTCTGGTTTACCAGTACCATAACTTGACGGACTACTGCTTGTTAGTCCCCTACCGGTTTTTGACCGGAGGGGACTATAGGTTTGCCCTCCGTCAGTCGGTCAGTCAGTCCCGTCCCGTCCTTCAAACAATCTGGATCCTGACATATCTCAAACAGTTTCCAAGCTAGGCTTATGAAACTTGGTATGTGGATAGGGGGCAATGAGGGGATTATGCACGTCTAAAAATATTTTGATTCTGACAAAAATTGTGGTTGCTATGGCAACAGAAATAGTGAAAATATGCCCAAATCTGGATCCTGCCATAACTCAAACAGTTTCCAAGCTAGGTTTATGAAACGTGATATGTGGATAGGGGGCAATGAGGGGATTATGCACGTCTAAAAATATTTTGATTCTGACAAAAATTGTGGTTGCTATGGCAACAGAAAGAGTGAAAATATTCCCAAATCTGGATCCTGCCATAACTCAAACAGTTTCCAAGCTAGGTTTATGAAACGGGATATGTGGATAGGGGGCAATAAGAGGATAATGCACATCTAAAAATAGTTTGATTCTGACAAAAATTGTGGTTGCTATGGCAACAAAAAGAGTGAAAATATGCCCAAATCTGGATCATGCCATAACTCAAACAGTTACCAAGCTAGGTTTATGAAACTTGATATGTTGATAGGGGGCAATGAGGGGATAATGCATGTCTAAAAATATTTTGATTCTGACAAAAATTGTGGTTGCTATGGCAACAGAAACATTGAAAATGGCCTCAAACCGGTAGGGGACTTCTGTATTGCTTGCAATTCTTAATTACTTGTTTTAATTGGGACAACTGAACTTAAAACTCTAATTTGTCAAGGTCACTTGTCCTGGACAACTCTATTTTGAAAAAATTTGTAGAGCTCTGACTTTGTTTTGTTTTGTGTCTTTGAAAAGTAATCAGTAATCATGCGATTACTTCAATTAACGATTAATTATTTAATCGATTAGCAACAATTTGTCAGTTAATCGATTTTTTTATTAATTGATTATCCAAAAATGTCTAAATAATAATTGATTACTTTTCAAAGTAATCGACTCCATGTCTGTAGGTCAATACAAAACCTCAATGAGATCACCCTTAGTACCCTACTGGTGTCAATAACTTGCATTTCTCTTAGGCCAGAGTTCTTTATTTTTCGTTACTCAGACTCTCCTGCCCAATTTTTTGGCATTTTGAAAAAAAAAATTGAAAAAAACTGAAAAAAAAAAATTGCATATAATGTTTTGATGATAAATGGACCAGCCTTGTATTGTTATTTCATTATTTTGTTAATAATAAGTTTTATTATATAAGTGTTTCACTGCAGTGTACTAGTCTTAAGATAAATTGGCTGTTTCTTGAAAACTGACACAGTTGTTAAGTGTTGATTACTTTAAATCGGACCGTCATTGACTATTCTACGACCAACAGCGTGTGGATGCTATATTTTGGGAGTTTTTATTTTTATTGTATTCCCTCCTCCTATGGACTTTTTTCTGAAAAATGTCCGAGTAACAAAAAATTAAAAAACTCTTTTATAGCCTTATATAGGCTTAATATTGATGTATAAATTAAAAGCGAAAACAATATGTTCCAAATGGATGTATTGTTGTTTTGTGCTTGACTGAGACAGTTGTAAGTACATGGTCATTCGTATTTTCCGTTCCAGATCGCCCAATGACCTTTGACTTAAGGGAGCGAATAGACATAACAATTGTGGTCTTGATTAAGGTGTTCTGTATATATGAGGTTTTATGATATTTGGAACTGATTGATGTCTGTGTATTATAGGGTCATTGTTTAACAATGTACTGATAGATGTCTGTGTATTATAGGGTCACTGTTTAACAATGTACTGATAGATGTCTGTGTATTATAGGGTCATTGTTTAACAATGTACTGATAGATGTCTGTGTATTACAGGGCCATTGTTTAACAATGTACTGATAGATGTCTGTGTATTATAGGGTCATAGTTTAACAATGTACTGATAGATGTCTGTGTATTATAGGGTCATTGTTTAACATGTACTGATAGATGTCTGTGTATTATAGGGTCATTGTTTAACAATGTACTGATAGATGTCTGTGTATTACAGGTACATTGTTTAACAATGTACTGATAGATGTCTGTGTATTATAGGGTCATTGTTTAACATGTACTGATAGATGTCTGTGTATTTAGGGACATTGTTTAACATGTACTGATAGATGTCTGTGTATTATAGGGTCATTGTTTAACAATGTACTGATAGATGTCTGTGTATTATAGGGTCATTGTTTAACAATGTACTGATAGATGTCTGTGTATTACAGGGTCATTGTTTAACAATGTACTGATAGATGTCTGTGTATTACAGGGTCATTGTTTAACAATGTACTGATAGATGTCTGTGTATTATAGGGTCATTGTTTAACAATGTACTGATAGATGTCTGTGTATTATAGGGTCATTGTTTAACATGTACTGATAGATGTCTGTGTATTTAGGGTCATTGTTTAACATGTACTGATAGATGTCTGTGTATTTAGGGTCACTGTTTAACAATGTACTGATAGATGTCTGTGTATTATAGGGTCATTGTTTAACAATGTACTGATAGATGTCTGTGTATTTAGGGTCATTGTTTAATATGTACTGATAGATGTCTGTGTATTTAGGGTCACTGTTTAACAATGTACTGATAGATGTCTGTGTATTACAGGTACATTGTTTAACAATGTACTGATAGATGTCTGTGTATTACAGGTACATTGTTTAACAATGTACTGATAGATGTCTGTGTATTTCAGGTACATTGTTATACCCCCGCAATCAAAGTTTGAAGGGGGTATACTGGAGTCACCATGTCGGTCGGTCGGTCCGTTGGTCTGTTAACAAAATCGTGTCCGCTCTGTAACTTTTTCGTTTCTTGCTGGATTTTAAAATGGCTTGGTACAAATGTTCACAAGATCAAGACGGTGTGTCATGTGCAAGACCTAGGTCCCTAGCTGAAAGGTCAATGTCACACTTAGAGATCAAAGGTTAAAAGGATCAAATAGGCATGTGATTTGTGTCCGCTCTGAACTTTTGTCATTTCTTATTGGATATTAATAAGACTTGGTACAAATGTTCACCACTTCAAGGCGATGCCAGACCCAGGTCCCTAGCTCAAAGGTCAAGGTCTCATAAAGAGGTCAAAGGTTATACATTTATGCCAGTTGTATCTACTCTGTAACTTTGTCGTTTCTTACTGGATTTTAACATTGCTTGGTACAAATGTGTACCACATAAAGACAGTGTGTCATGCGAAAGACCCAGGTCCCTAGCTCAAAGGTCACACATAGAGGTCAAAGGTTATATAGTTGTGTCTGCTCTGTAACTTTGTCGTTTCTTACTGGATTTTAAGTGCTTGCTCAATTTCTTTTGGTAGTTTTTTTTCAATTTTTTTGTGGAAGACCTAGTTCCCTGCCATAAAGGTCAAGGTCACTAACAACTAACAGGTCAAAGGTTATATAGTTATGCATGTCATGTTTCTTACTGGATTTTAAAAGATAAAATTAACTATAAATTTGAATAATATTCCTGTGTCAAGCAGTGCTGCGGGGGTATGATTCATCACTCCAGTGATAGTTCTAGTTTAATATGTACTGATAAATGTCTGTGTATTACAGGGACATTTACGAGATGGATACGGTCGACTGATTGCTGCATACACTGTATTACTCAACCAGAAATTGGTCTTTCATAAAAAGGTAATGTAAACTGTTTAAATATTTCCTTCTTTTTTATAGGCACAATGTCCCAAACAAATATTTGGTAGTTAAAGTGACGCTAGATCCTTTATTTCCGTTGATCTATAGTATTGTCAAGTTGTCTATAAACATTGCCCCGAGTACCAATGGGGGATGCCCCTAGAAGAATTCTATTCAATGTAGGATAGTTTGAAACAGAGAATGGTGTAAAACTGTGTACTGATGTCATACAAAACTGACAATCATATCATTTTTTGGATTAAGCATTATGCCTTAGGACCCCCCCCCCCCCTGTATGATATTATAATGGGTAATGGAATTTTACTATTTTATAGACAAATACCTGTGTTTTTCAGTATCCAAATATTCCAGGGAATTTGTTAATGACAGATGAATTATTTGCCAGAATCTGTGGGTCTGATGTCAATAGCTAGTAAGTATTATTTGCCAGAATCTGTGGGTCTGATATCAAAAGCTAGTAAGTATACTACTCAAACTTTGCTAAGGGTTGAGAAATCAATTTTTATATCTGTCTTATGTAAGGTGAACAAAACCGATTATGAAAATGTTGTGCAATTATCAAAATATCATCTTATCTGCTGCTAAATTTTGGAAATTCATGTCATGCATTTGACAAGCATTGTCAAAATGACATCTTTTCCAGGTAACTAATAAGCCCTATTTGCAGGGACCAAAGTGGCAAGAATAACATGGACATTTTAACCGTTTTTTAGCTCACCTGTCACAAAGTGACAGACTGAGCTTTTGTGATCACTCTTCGTCCGTCGTCCGTCGTCAGTCGTCCGTCGTCCGTCCGTCCGTCAACAATTGGCTTGTGTAGACACTAGAGGTCACAGTTTTGGCCTGATCTTTACGAAACTTAATCACAATGATCATAACAACAAAATCTAGGTCAAGTTCGATATTGGGTCATCCGGGGTCAAAAACTAGGTCACAAGGTCAAATCATAGAAAAACCTTGTGTAGTCACTAGAGGTCACAATTTTGGTCTAATCTTTATGAAACTTCGTTAAAATGATCATCTCCACAAAATCTAGGACAAGTTCGATATTGGGTCATCCGGGGTCAAAAACTAGGTCACAAGGTCAAATCATAGAAAAACCTTGTGTAGTCACTAGAGGTCACAATTTTGGTCTAATCTTTTTGAAACTTCGTTAAAATGATCATCTCAACAGAATCTAGATTAAGTTTGATATGAGGTCATCCGGGGTCAAAACTAGGTCACAAGGTCAAATTATAGAAAAACCTTGTGTAGTCATTATAGGTCACAGTTTTGATCTGATCTTTACGAAACTTGGTCACAATGATCATCTCAACAAAACCTAGGTCAAGTTTGATATTGGTTTATCTGGGGTCAAAAACTAGGTCATTAGGTCAAATCATATAAAAACCTTGTGTAGTCACCAGAGGTCACAATATTGGCCTAATCTGTATAAAACTTGGTCACAATGATCATCTCAACAAAATCTAGGTCAAGTTCAACAGGTGAGCGACCTAGGGCCCTTTGGGCCCTCTTGTATTCGTATATCGTGTAAGACCAAAAAAGCCTAGAAATGGACTGCATTGTGTTATTATAGAAGCTTGAATGCAGCACAAATATTTTAATAGGGTTGAGCTTATCAGCACATAGACATATTACATTTTGAAGTTATCTTTACACATTTGCAATATTGCAGATGTAGCATTATGTTTCTGTAAATTTCACCAGTCAATCTTATTCAATTGGCAAAATACAGTCAACTCTCGTTATCTCGAACTCGTTTATATCAAATTTTTCGTTATGTCGAAGTTTTTATCAAGTCCCGATTTTTCTCCTTCTTTGTCTATATGAAATCTTGAGACCTATCTCGAAGTTTTGGCTCGAATTCGGCTCGAATTTTTCGTTGTTCGAATTATTTTTTTGGTCCCGATTAACTAATTTGCACTTTTAATCTATTGTTCATTTCGAAGTCGGGTCAAAGTCTGATCGTAGTCGAGTAGCGTCGAATGTTTTTCACACCTCACCAGTCTGAAATCTTCGCTTTACCTGTAATTTTCGCGCCTTCCAATGTTGAACAAATATTTGTGGTGGCGTAAAATGATAGAAACTAGAAAACTTGCAACTTCGATGCCGAAAATTCTATGTCGAATTTTCGTTATGTCGAAGTAATTTCCAAGGTCCCGTGTAATTCGAGATAACGAGAGTTGACTGTATTCAAATGGAAAATTTCTTGACCCTCATCAAATTTTCAGTAGTATATTATTTGGAAGAATCTGTGGATCTGATATCAATAGCTAGTAAGTGGATCATTGTGAACATTCATATATGTCATAACATAAAATTGTGTCTGCTCCCATAGTGAACATTCATATATGTCATAACATAAAATTGTGTCTGCTCCCATAGTGAACATTCATATATGTCATAACATAAAATTTTGTCCGCTCCCATAGTGAACATTCATATATGTCATAACATAAAATTGTGTCCGCTCCCATAGTGAACATTCATATATGTCATAACATAAAATTTTGTCCGCTCCCATAGTGAACATTGGTGTCCAGCAAAATTAAATCAAATGTGTTACTTAAAGAATTTAAAGTCAAAAGGTTTGATCCATCTATTAAGTGTTCACTTGATATGTTTGTTGCTTTGTTTTTAGCTCACCTGTCACAAAGTGACAGAGTGAGCTTTTGTGATCACTCTTCGTCCGTCGTCCGTCGTCCGTCGTACGTCGTCCGTCGTCCGTCCGTCAACAATTGGCTTGTGTAGACACTAGAGGTCACAATTTTAGCCTAATCTTTATGAAACTTGGTCACAATGATCATCTCAACAAAATCTAGGCCAAGTTCGATATTAGGTCATTTAGGGTCAAAAACTAGGTCACTAGGTCAAATCATAGAAAAACCTTGTGTAGTCACTATAGGTCACAATTTTGACTTAATCTTTATGACACTTGGTCACAATGATCATCTCAACAAAATCTAGGTCAAGTTGGATAATGGGTCATCTGGGGTCAAAAACTAGGTCACTAGGTCAAATCATAGAAAAACCTTGTGTAGTCACTGGAGGTCACCATTTTTACTTAATCTTTATGAAACTTAGTCACAATGATCATCTCAACAAAATGTAGGTCAAGATCGATATTGGGTCATCCGGGGTAAAAACTAGGTCACAAGGTCAAATAATAGAAAAACCTTGTGTAGTCACTAGAGGTCACAATATTGGCCTAATCTGTATGAAACTTGGTCACAATGATCATCTCAACAAAATCTAGGTCAAGTTTGATATTGGTTTATTTGGGGTCAAAAACTAGGTCATTAGGTCAAAATCATATAAAAACCTTGTGTAGTCACTAGAGGTCACGATATTGACCTAATCTGTATGAAACTTGGTCACAATGATCATCTGAACAAAATCTAGGTCAAGTTCGACAGGTGAGCGACCTAGGGCCCTTTGGGCCCTCTTGTGTATACATGTGAGCATGTGAGATGTTATACTGGTAAGGTTGTATGTGAGATGTTATACTGGTAAGGTTGTATGTGAGATGTTATACTGGTAAGTGGTAAGGTTGTATGTGAGATGTTATACTGGTAAGTTTGTATGTGAGATGTGATACTGGTTAGGTTGTATGTGAGATGTTATACTGGTAAGGTTGTATGTGAGATGTGATACTGGTAAGGTTGTATGTGAGATGTTATACTGGTAAGGTTGTATGTGAGATGTTATACTGGTAAGGTTGTATGTAACATGTTATACTGGTAAGGTTGTATGTGAGATGTGATACTGGTAAGGTTGTATGTAAGATGTGATACTGGTAAGGTTGTATGTGAGATGTGATACTGGTAAGGTTGTATGTAAGATGTGATACTGGTTAGGTTGTATGTGAGATGTTATACTGGTAAGGTTGTATGTGAGATGTGATACTGGTAAGGTTGTATGTAAGATGTGATACTGGTTAGGTTGTAGTAAATTATACATGGTTGATGATATATATTGCAGTTTTGAGATAAGTGTTGACATGTTGGATTATATGGATGAAGTTTTGGCATTACAATATCAAGGTATCTATATTTCTTATTCTTATTATGCCCCCCACTGTTCTTTGATTTGGGGATATGATCGTGACAAGTTGGTCTGTGTGTCTGTTGGTCTCTGGTTTCCAATCAGTGACTGAAGAAGGGCTCAGTTCAGGAACTTTATTGAGGTTAGTAGGTCATAAGTCAAGTTTAACATTAGATTTAACAGCGGTGGACGGCTGGGAAAGTTTTACGTGCACTTCTATGATTGTCCATAGTTTATTTTCGATCATCAGTCAGCAGTTTAAACACAATGCTTGATACCTTGACATTGGATGCAGAAAGAAATCATTTGCTTCATGTTTTGCTACTTGTTTTGGAGATCTATTATTCTTGGTGTTTTAATTTTGTGATCTACTGGTTTTCCACAATGCTGATGAAAACTGATCCCAGCATACATGTACCGTATATGTATGCTTTTACATGCATGCCATTTTTTGCTGAACCATTTGCAGAAGATTGGTGATGGAAATCCAGGAGATTTCAATAAAATGCAGGAGATTTTTCTTGCTCAAACTATCAACTAAAATTAATGAAGTTTATATGCAGTTTGCACTTGCAGATTTTTTTCTGTAGCATTTTCAGATTACCTGATAAAAATAACCATAGAAAAGAACTAAAATGTTGCTTATGATGATATTCATTCAAACTAAATAATGCATTTTTATGCCCCCCTATCGATAGATGGGGAGGCATATAGTGATTCACCTGTCCGTTCGTCCGTTCGTCCGTCCGTTCGTCCGTTTGTCCATCCGTCCTGGTTAACCCAAATTGACAGTTTCTTCTAGCATTATCATGGCTTGCTACAAAGCTTCCATACTTGCATGAATGTTGTATATGAACACTCTCCACACGCCTGTATCAACTAACCTCATTTTGACCTTGACCTAATTTAGGACTTAAACTTATTGAAGGGCTAAATTCTTGGTTAACCCAAATTGATCGTTTCTTCTAGCATCATTATGGCTTGCTACAAAGCTTTCATACTTGCATGGATGTTGTATATGAACAATCTCTACACGCCTGTATCACCTGACCCCATTTTGACCTTCACCTTGATTTAATTTTGGACTTAGACTTATTGAAGGGTCAAATTCCTGGTTAACCCAAATTGACCGTTTCTTCTAGCATTATTATGGCTTGCTACAAAGCTTCCATATTTGCATGGATGTTGTATATGAACACTCTGCACACACCTGTATCATTTGACGCCATGTTGACCTTCACCTTGACCTAATTTGGACTTAAACTTATTGGATGGCCAAATTCTTGGTTAACCCAAATTGACTGTTTCTTCTAGCATTAATGTGGCTTGCTACAAAGCTTTCATACTTGCATGGTTGTTGTATTTGAACATTCTCCACACACCTATATCACCTAAACTCATTTTGACCGTCACATTGACCTAATTTTGGACTTAGACTTATTAAGCGTCTAATTCTTGGTTAACCCAAATTGACAGTTTCGTTTTACATCATGTCCATCATGGCGTTGCCTTTAAACTTGGCATACTTGTTTACATTATCAAAGCCATGTAACACTATCCAACATTATTACAGAATTATGGCCCCGGATTGACTTAGCTTTTTATGGGCAAGGCTTCCATGGGGGCATAAGCGTTTATTGAACGCAGTCTTGTTAGTACAGAAATAAAATCAATTTAGTTAATTTAACAGCTTCAAAAAATGTATCTGAAATTGATGTTGACTGAATATCATGCAAGTTCCAAATAACAAACAAAAAAATTGAGGTCCTTTGATACTGTAACTGCAAGGGGAACTAACTGCTATGAGTTTAGTTCTGTAATGTACGGTCATGTGTGGGCTTGTAAACCTAACCAGTAAACAAAAATATTTCGGCTGCAAAATTAGTTGGAAAGATGTTAATCAGTTTATGACACCTTAGCATACTCTTATCGAGGCAATTATCGATTGTTTATTGGAGTGACCACTCTCCTGGGGTGTAATAAAGGTTTGTTATGTGATGGCTTGTTGATTAATTGTTAATTTATTACAAGAAATTACTAGGGAAGTGAAACTTGAATCCTTCTGAAATTCTTACACAGACTTTTCAAAACTGGTGGATTTTATCAAAATGCGGGTGTGCGTGAGTAGAGTAGAGTAGACTCACGCACGATGCGGGTGATATGGCATGTATGCTTTTACATACATGTACTTAATCTACAATCTGTGATAATAAAGTTTGGTTTATTTCAGTATTTGGATCATTGGATCGAGCTCGTGCTAACTCCATGACAAACTCTGGACAATGTCGTCTGGCGCCGTTAATTCTCTGTATCCAGGATTCCTGTCAACTATATGATTATATTGTGAAATCTTTATTCAAATTACATTCTAGTAAGTATTTTACGTGTTATTCAGTGAATCAGACCTGTTTAGGGGTGAATTGGACCTGTTTAGGGGTGAATTGGACTTGTTTAGGGGTGAATTGGACCTGTTTAGGGGTGAATATGGTCCGTTTAGAAAGAGGAAAGGGTAACGAAAAATACACTGATTATACAACTGTATTATTGACAGCTTGTATTGTTCACTGTATGATTCTTTGTGAGTAAAACTGTATGATTGTTAGTGTATATAACTGTATGATTGTAAGTGTATATAACTGTATGATTGTTAGTGTATATATAACTGTATAATTGTTAGTGTATATATTACTCTATGATTGTTAGAGTATATAACTGTATGATTGTTAGTGTGTATAACTGTATGATAGTAAGTGTATATAACTGTATGATTGTTAGTGTGTATAACTGTATGATTGTTAGTGTATATAACTGTATGATTGTTAGTGTATATAACTGTATGGTTGTTAGTGTATATAACTGTATAATTGTTAGTGTATATAACTGTATGATAGTTAGTGTATATAACTGTATGATAGTTAGTGTATATAACTGTATGATTGTTAGTGTATATATAACTGTATGATTGTTAGTGTATATAACTGTATGATTGTTAGTGTATATAACTGTATGATTGTTAGTGTATATATAACTGTATGATAGTTAGTGTATATAACTGTATGATTGTTAGTGTATATATAACTGTATGATTGTTATTGTATATATAACTGTATGATAGTTAGTGTATATTACTCTATGATTGTTAGTGTATATAACTGTATGATTGTTAGTGTGTATAACTGTATGATTGTTAGTGTGTATAACTGTATGATAGTTAGTGTATATAACTGTATGATAGTTAGTGTATATATAACTGTATAATTGTTAGTGTATATACAGTCAACTCTCGTTATCTCGAACTCGCTTATATCGAATTTTCCGTTATGTCGAAGTTTTTTTCAAGTCCCGATTTTTCTCCTTCTTTGTCTATATGAAATCTCGAGACCCATCTCGAAGTTTCGGCTCGAATTCGGCTCGAATTTTTCGTTATGTCGAATTTTTTTTTGGTCCCGATTAACCAATTTGCACTTTAAATCTATTGTTCATCTCGAAGTCGGGTCGAAGTCTGGTCGTATTCGACTAGCGTCGAATGTTTTTCACACTTCGCAAGTCCGAAATCTTCGATTTACCTGTAATTTTCGCGCCTTCCATTGTTGAACAAATATTTGTTTGCAACAATTTGCGCAAACATGTCATAAAACTTCGTGTTACGTACTAACATCAATAAACACGTCATCTCGAACAATTGTTTGTAAAAATATAATTAAAATAAAATGCATTTTCTCGAGGAGGAATACATGTACATAAATATCACAACAAGCAGTTCTCACGAATATGTCGTTCTTACGACCGTAACAATATGGCGGCGTAAAATGACAGAAACTGGAAAACTTGCAACTTCGATGCCGAAAATTCTATCTCGAATTTTCGTTATGTCGAAGTAATATCCACAGTCCCGTGAAATTCGAGATAACGAGAGTTGACTGTATTACTCTATGATTGTTAGTGTATATAACTGTATGATAGTTAGTGTATATTACTCTATGATTGTTAGTGTATATAACTGTATGATTGTTAGTGTGTATAACTGCATGATTGTTAGTGTTTATAACTGAATGATAGTAAGTGTATATAACTGTATGATAGTTAGTGTATATATAACTGTATAATTGTTAGTGTATATATTACTCTATGATTGTTAGTGTATATAACTGTATGATAGTTAGTGTATATAACTGTATGATTGTTAGTGTATATATAACTGTATAATTGTTAGTGTATATATTACTCTATGATAGTTAGTGTATATATTACTCTATGATAGTTAGTGTATATAACTGTATGATAGTTAGTGTATATAACTGTATGATTGTTAGTGTATATATAACTGTATAATTGTTAGTATATATATTACTCTATGATTGTTAGTGTACATAACTGTATGATTGTTAGTGTGTATAACTGTATGATTGTTAGTGTGTATAACTGCATGATTGTTAGTGTTTATAACTGAATGATAGTTAGTGTATATAACTGTATGATAGTTAGTGTATATATAACTGTATAATTGTTAGTGTATATATTACTCTATGATTGTTAGTGTATATAACTGTATGATAGTTAGTGTATATAACTGTATGATTGTTAGTGTATATATAACTGTATACAGTCAAATCTCGTTATCTCGAATTTCACGGGACCGTGGAAATTACTTCGACATAACGAAAATTCGAGATAGAATTTTCGGCATCGAAGTTGCAAGTTTTCCAGTTTCTTTCATTTTACGCCGCCATATTGTTGCGGTCGTAAGAACGACATATTCGTGAGAATTGCTTGTTGTGATGTTTATGTACATGACGTATTCTTCCTCGAGAAAATGCATTTTATTTTAATTATTATTTTTACAAACAATTGATGACATGTTTATTGATGTTAGTGCGTAACACGAAGTTTTATGACATGTTTGCGCAAATTGTTGCAAACAAATATTTGTTCAACAATGGAAGGCGGGAAAATTACAGGTAAATCGAAGATTTCAGACTGGCGAAGTGTGAAAAACATTCGATGCTAGTCGAATACGATCAGACTTCGACCCGACTTCGAGATGAACAATAGATTTAAAGTGCAAATTGGTTAATCGGGACCAAAAAATAATTCGACATAACGAAAAATTCGACCCGAATTCGAGCCGAAACTTCGAGATGGGTCTCGAGATTTCATATAGACAAAGAAGGAGAAAAATCGGGACTTGAAAAAAACTTCGACATAACGGAAAATTCGATATAAGCGAGTTCGAGATAACGAGAGTTGACTGTAATTGTTAGTGTATATATTACTCTATGATAGTTAGTGTATATATTACTCTATGATAGTTAGTGTATATAACTGTATGATAGTTAGTGTATATAACTGTATGATTGTTAGTGTATATATAACTGTATAATTGTTAGTATATATATTACTCTATGATTGTTAGTGTACATAACTGTATGATTGTTAGTGTGTATAACTGTATGATTGTTAGTGTGTATAACTGTATGATACGTAGTGTATATAACTGTATGATAGTTAGTGTATATAACTGTTTGATTGTTAGTGTGTATAACTGTATGATAGTTAGTGTATGGTTGTATAATTATTGTGTTTGTTTCAGTGTTACATGTGATAGCCTGAGTATGGTAGACCTGCTATAATTGTAAGATGTAGTACATACAAACAATTTACCGTAGAAGTCTCGCCACCTCCTTCACCCCAACCCCTGTCATTCCTGTCAATGATACTACATTAGTCAGTGATTGCACATTATTCAATGGAATTGAATACCACCTGAAAGAATCTTGACTCTAACTTGAGAAACAATACTACAGTACAACCTCTCCTGAGTGGGCCCTCTGTAGAGCAACAACCTCTCTATACCAACACCTTCAAAATGTTCCTAAGCTGATATATTCTATATTATTTAACCTCTGTAGAGCAGCAACCTGTGTTCAACAGCCTAAATTTGCAGCTCCCAAGGGGTGTTGCTCTTCAGAGATTGTACTTTATTTAGTCTTGGAGCCAATGCTAGCCATTACTTTATCCATGTTTGCCATATCTTCCATCATATAGGACCATCATAGATTAACATAGGCCCCTAGACCTCTGTACCTCTCCCGTCATATAGGATCAACATAGATTAACATAGGCCTCTAGACCTCTGTACCTCTCCCGTCATATAGGATCAACATAGATTAACATAGGCCCCTAGACCTCTGTACCTCTCCCGTCATATAGGATCAACATAGATTAACATAGGCCCCCAAACCTCCGTACCTCTCCCGTCATATAGGATCAACATAGATTAACATAGGCCCCTAGACCTCTGTACCTCTCCCATTATATAGGATCAACATAGATTAACATAGGCCCCTAGACCTCTGTACCTCTCCCGTCATATAGGATCAACATAGATTAACATAGACCTCTGTACCTGGCCCATTATATAGGATCAACATAGATCAACATAGGCCCCTAGACCTCTGTACCTCTCCCGTCATATAGGATCAACATAGATTAACATAGGCCCCTAGACCTCTGTACCTCTCCCGTCATATAGGATCAACATAGATTAACAAAGGCCCCCAAACCTCCGTACCTCTCCCGTCATATAGGATCAACATAGATTAACATAGGCCCCTAGACCTCTGTACATCTCCCGTCATATAGGATCAACATAGATTAACATAGGCCCCTAGACCTCTGTACCTCTCCCGTCATATAGGATCAACATAGATTAACATAGGCCCCTAGACCTCTGTACATCTCCCGTCATATAGGATCAACATAGATTAACATAGGCCTCTAGACCTCTGTACCTCTCCCGTCATATAGGATCAACATAGATTAACATAGGCCCCCAAACCTCCGTACCTCTCCCGTCATATAGGATCAACATAGATTAACATAGGCCTCTAGACCTCTGTACCTCTCCCGTCATATAGGATCAACGTAGATTAATATGCCCCTAGACCTCTGTACCCGTCATATAGGATCAACATAGATTAACATAGGCCCCCAGACCTCCGTACCTCTCTGGTCATATAGGGTCAACATCCTATTCCAGCTGTGCAGAACTCTACTAGAACATTATAGTGTTATAATTTCTAGATTAAATACCTTTGTGGTGTAGGATACTATCAGAAATGAGGTGTTGAGAGTGATTAAAACATAACATAAGTTGTAAAACTTGTTTCAAAATCAACCTGAAATAGTTACATGATGTATAAACTAAAGTTAAGTTCATTTTCCTTGATTCTTGGAGAATGTTTTGGCCAATTTTTGCAGGCTGGTTATCCGTAGCCTATAGACACATCCTTCTGAACTATACTTAGTTAGACTGGTTATATATTGAATATATATGTATATATAACAAACTGTCTGTTTCATGCAGCATATCCAGGTATGGTATACTTACTGATCTCTGGTGGTGGATATAATTATACGATACATTGTATAACTCTACATTATCACTCCAGCTCTAATTAATGCCCCGCCCCCCCCACATGATTTTACTCCAATGACATCACTCAGAAAGACTACACACATTCTAAGAACAGTTAATGTATAATCCAGTTAGGATCTGGTGACAGTGATGTAGCCGTTTATGTGTACACCGAAGATTACAACCATTGTCTGAACAGGTAGTGCGAATATAGTCTGTTAGTTTAACATTGAAATTATGGCTGTCTGTTAAAGCCTTTAATAGTGGACCCGACCGCTGCGTCACTGTATTCTTACCCTGACTGGACTATAGTGTGTAGGTGTAGTGCAGTGTATTTGGGAGACAACTAGGGGGCATTTATATGAGATACAGAAATTATTATAACTTAAACTGCGTCTTCAGAAGAGGGAGATAATTCCGGGTTATACAATCTTGACAAGGTTTAGTTTTGCTCTAAGACACATGGTTGTAATTCAGGGGATCAATTTACCTAACAGTAATACTGGACATTGATACATAACGGTAATACTGGACATTGATACCTAACAGTTATACTGGACATTGATACCTAACAGTAATACTGGACATTGATACCTAACAGTAATACTGGACATTGATACCTAACGGTAATACTGGACATTGATTCCTAACGGTAATACTGGACATTGATACCTAACAGTAATACTGGACATTGATTCCTAACGGTAATACTGGACATTGATACCTAACAGTAATACTGGACATTGATTAGTTCTGTTTTATGACACAGGGTCATAAATATGGGAATCCTATTAATCCACCTAGTTATGTTTAGAAGGCTCATCATGTACCAGTATGTATTAGGTATTGTAAATTTTTTACAGATTTACTGATGATGGATATTTGCCAAATAGTTGTTCTTATTCTTATTATGTCTCCCATATAAAGTGGGGGAGACATTAAACATATAGTGGGGGAGACATTAAACATATAGTGGGGAGATATTAAACATATAGTGGGGAAACATTGAACATATAGATGGGGAGACATTAAACATATAGTGGGGGAGACATTAAACATATAGATGGGGAGACATTGAACATATAGATGGGGAGACATTAAACATATAGTGGGGAGACATTGAACATATAGATGGGGAGATATTAAACATATAGTGGGGGAGACATTAAACATATAGATGGGGAGACATTGAACATATAGTGGGGGAGACATTAAACATATATATGGGGAGACATTAAACATATAGTGGGGGAGACATTAAACATATAGTGGGGGAGACATTAAACATATAGATGGGGAGACATTGAACATATAGATGGGGAGATATTAAACATATAGTGGGGGAGACATTAAACATATAGATGGGGAGACATTGAACATATAGTGGGGGATACATTAAACATATGGATGGGGAGACATTAAACATATAGTGGGCGAGACATTAAACATATAGTGGGGGAGACATTAAACATATAGATGGGGAGACATTGAACATATAGTGAGGGAGACATTAAACATATAAATGGGGAGACATTGAACATATAGATGGGGAGATATTAAACATATAGTGGGGGAGACATTAAACATATAGATGGGGAGACATTAAACATATAGATGGGGAGACATTAAACATATTGTGGGGAGACATTAAACATATAGATGGGGAGACATTAAACATATAGATGGGGAGACATTAAACATATAAATGGGGAGACAGTAAACATATAGTGGTGGAGACATTAAACATATAGTGGGGGAGATATTAAACATATAGTGGGGGAGACATTAAACATATAGTGGGGGAGACATTAAACATATAGTGGGGAGACATTGAACATATAGATGGGGAGATATTAAACATATAGTGGGGGAGACATTAAACATATATTGGGGGGAGATATTAAACATATAGATGGGGAGACATTAAACATATAGATGGGGAGACATTAAACATATAGTGGGGGGAGACATTAAACATATAGTGGGGGAGACATTAAACATATAGATGGGGAGACATTGAACATATAGATGGGGAGATATTAAACATATAGTGGGGGAGACATTAAACATATAGATGGGGAGACATTGAACATATAGTGGGGGAGACATTAAACATATGGATGGGGAGACATTAAACATATAGTGGGCGAGACATTAAACATATAGTGGGGGAGACATTAAACATATAGATGGGGAGACATTGAACATATAGTGAGGGAGACATTAAACATATAAATGGGGAGACATTGAACATATAGATGGGGAGATATTAAACATATAGTGGGGGAGACATTAAACATATAGATGGGGAGACATTAAACATATAGATGGGGAGACATTAAACATATAGATGGGGAGACATTAAACATATAGTGGGGAGACATTAAACATATAGATGGGGAGACATTAAACATATAGATGGGGAGACATTAAACATATAAATGGGGAGACAGTAAACATATAGTGGTGGAGACATTAAACATATAGTGGGGGAGATATTAAACATATAGTGGGGGAGACATTAAACATATAGTGGGGGAGACATTAAACATATAGTGAGGGGAGACATTAAACATATAGTGGGGGAGACATTCAACATATAGTGGGGGAGACATTAAACATATAGTGGGGGAGACATTAAACATATAGATGGGGAGACATTAAACATATAGATGGGGAGACATTAAACATAAAGTAAGGGGAGACATTAAACATAAAGTGAGGGGACATTAAACATATACCGGGGGAGACATTAAACATAAAGTGAGGGGACATTAAACATATAGATGGGGAGACATTAAACATAAGGTGGGTTGAGACATTAAACATAAGGTGGGTGGAGACATTAAACATATATTGGGGGGAGATATTAAACATATAGATGGGGAGACATTGAACATATAGTGGGGGAGACATTAAACATATAGATGGGGAGACATTAAACATATAGATGGGGAGACATTAAACATAAAGTGAGGGGAGACATTAAACATAAAGTGAGGGGACATTAAACATATACCGGGGGAGACATTAAACATAAAGTGAGGGGACATTAAACATATAGATGGGGAGACATTAAACATAAGGTGGGTTGAGACATTAAACATAAGGTGGGTGGAGACATTAAACATATATTGGGGGGAGATATTAAACATATAGATGGGGAGACATTAAACATATAGTGGGGAGACATTAAACATATATTGGGGGGGATATTAAACATAAAGTGGGGGTGACATTAAACCTATAGTGAGGGGACATTAAACATATAGATGGGGAGATATTAAACATATAGTGAGGGGAGACATTAAACATATAGTGTGGGAGATATTAAACATATAGATGGGGAGACATTAAACATATAGTGGTGGAGACATTAAACATATAGATGGGGAGACATTAAACATATAGATGGGGAGACATTAAACATATAGTGAGGGAGACATTAAACATATAGTGAGGGAGACATTAAACATATAGATGGGGAAACATTAAACATAAAGTGGGTGGAGACATTAAACATATACCGGGGGAGACATTAAACATAAAGTGGTGGGAGACGTTAAACATATAGATGGGGACATTAAACATATAGTGGGTGAAGACATTAAACATATAGTGAGGGGACATTAAACATATAGTGGGTGGAGACATTAAACATATAGTGGGGGAGACATTAAACATATAGGTGTGGAGACATTAAACATATAGATGGGGAGACATTAATTGTGTGCTGGTCATTCGTCTCTGGATGTCGCAAAGTTGGTTGGTGCTTGTTCTTCTTAACCACTGGTTTGATTCCAATGAAACTTAACATGAAAGTTGGTACCAAATGTGGCTATGCAATTGGTCTGGAATTTTAGGTTAAATAATTTTTGCAAGAGTTACTGCCCATTGTTGGATACATATGTTTTTGTGTCAAAAACCTTCTAGCTTGAAGTGACCTTATAGCTGAACAATACAGTCCAACTAAAAGGATCTAATTTTGGTTGTAAAAACGTTGAAAAAATAAGTATAACTACTGCAGCTTTTTGCTTAATCCAATATGGATTCACTTGTTTATGTCGAACATTCAATGACGGACAAACATTAAGGGCATGCTTATCTCTGGTTTGATGTATTATTGGTTAATTTGTGTGGAAAGATCATACTACATGTACCATACATCCTCAACGATCGTATGTGAGGGATTGTTTGAACAACGTACATGTTACACCTGTGTGATATGCCTGCTATTATGTAGGATACAGTTGATTCCCTCCTGGGCTCTGATTCCTTATATAGTTAGAAGGCCCCTCCAAGAAGTCCCCTCCACAAGAAGAAATCTTTAAAATAATGCAGTTATCTCCGAAAATGAAATTTACCTCTCTACAAATTCAGTTCCCTATATTACCAAAACCCGAATATTTTCCCACATAATTAAAGGTCTAAGGCCCCTGTCCCCAATGTTAGTAAAACATCCCTCCCACTTGAAGTTTGCTGAGTTAAAGCTAGATTAATAACTTGGTTGAGCTACCAGAACATTTTGCTTCTTTTAGTTTTCACGGAATTTATAGAACAAACAAATTTAATACGAACGGCTTTTTGACATTTAAAGATACAATGTAGAGATCTGAGCTGGCTGTTTTTAATTTATGTACTTAAGTTTCGCACATATAATGATGGGGGACATACCGATTTTGTGCTATACAAATGTCTTGATGTACGAGGGATGATCCATATATAACAAGAAAATGCTTATAACTTTGCTATTGCATGTTATTTTCTAAAATTATTTTATGTGGTGGTTGATACATACATTAGGAGAAAACGTACAAAATAGTTTTCAAATACAGTAAAACCTCGGTAATACGAGCAGCGATTATTCGAGCAACCGGCCTAATTCGAGCAAATTTCAAAGTCCCGACGAATTTGCTCTATATTGTACATTAATTTATCCCTCTAACTCGAGTAAAGTTATTACGAGCATCCGGTCTAATTCGAGCGCAGGTGTCAGTCCAATCAACAATTTTCAACGATAATTAATTACCTTATCTCGAGGCAATCATCCGAGCGAAATTTCACACCTCCGAAAAATGTCATACTTAAATTTTTACAGTCCGTATTTTTCACACATCGTTATAATCACATTTTATGACAATAGCGTAATCCCTAACACTTAAATTGATTTCCGTATTTTCGATTCGTTATATTAAACACGAAGTAGAAGATATTTAATTAATGAGCGTGATTTAAACAACACATACGTTTCAGAACAAGTTCAATAGGCAACAATTTGGGAACTTTAACGCATACGAGAAATAGAATTATTAAATGCAACATCGTTGCTTCGAACGTACTGATTCGCACAGACTTTTAATCATCGTAAGATAAACCGACGTACATGTAGAATCTTAAATATTTAGGTTCCGTCCGTTATAAAACTGCAAATCAAAATCATTTTAAAACTTTTTCATACCCCGTATTTCATGAAAACCTGCAAATGTAAGCTTACGTACAGTGCAATTTCACGTGTCCGATACTGAATAAGTGAAGTAAATCAAGACCGCGACTAAATCCAATTCTTATCGAAGAAGAACAAAAAATTAGTCGACTTTGTAAAGTAGCAAATTAAATGTCAATGGAATCTACACTAAGCACAGATTGGCGAATTCATACCGCGGTATGGAACTTTGACGTTACACTACTCCCAACTGTACCGGCAATTTCTTTGATGTGCGGCGTGTTTGAAGTCAGTCGAAAGACCGCCGCGTTTGATGTCTCCAAATTGTCGCGCGTGTTTCAATTGGAAACCACAGGGATAAACTCATTCAGCTAAACATCTTGTCCTATATAAATAATCATAGATAATATAGTGCATGTTTTTTACTCAATGAGCCGTATCCCTGTGCTGAAAACTGGATCGACTTTGCATCCGGGTTTTATTTTATCACGTGCGATTTTTGTGTGTGGGTGTTTGTTCAAACATGTAGGATCTATCGTGCGCTATGGGTAATGTTATCTTTTTGCCGATGCGAACTTTTATTAGAACCGTTAAATGGAGTTGGATATTTAATGTTAAATGATTCATTACGACTTTCATATGCAATTTGTGAATTCGGCAAATGTCCACACGATTCAAATTGCGTATAGACTTGATAAACAATGACACTTTTCGTAGTTACAACCAAATATATGTATCATACGTGTTTTCATTATAAACACAGTTACACTTAGTCATAACAACAATTCATCATAGACTTCGGATATTTCGAGCACCTGGCTTAACTCGAGCATTTGGCTTGTCCCGATGTGTCCTCGAGATAACGAGGTTTTACTGTATATCAAAAAATAAATTGTTTGGAACATTTCTGCCGACCTTTGAAACCGGTTGGCGGGGCAACGTCATGTTTACACCTTTTAACGTTATTCAAAATGTAACTATGATCAATATGACGATCACATTCCATATGCCCAACTGTATTTTTTTTTAGCTCACCTGCCACAAAGTGGCAAGGTGAGCTTTTGTGATTGTTTTTTTTCCGTCGTCCGTCTGTCCGTCCGTCCGTTAGACATTTCACCGTTAACACTATAGCACTTTCAATTTTGCTCTGATCTTCATCAAACTTGGTCAGTAGTTGTATCTCAATGAAATATAGGTCATGTGGGGTCACAAACTAGGTCAATAGGTCAAATAATAGCAAAACCTTGTTAACACTCTGGAGGCCATATTTTTGCTTTGATCTTCACCAAACATGGTCAGTAGTTGTATCTCAATGAAATCTAGGTCAAGTTCGAAGTTGGGTCATGTGGGGTCAAAAACTAGGTCAAAAGGTCAAATAATAGGATAACCTTGTTAACACTCTGGAGGCCACATTTTTGCTTTAATCTTCATGAAGTTTGGTCAATATGTTTATCTGGATGACCTTAAGGTCAATTTCGAAGTTGGTTCATGTGGGGTCAAACACTAGGTCAAAAGGTCAAATAATAGGAAAACCTTGTTAACACTCTGGGGGCAACATTTTTGATATTCACCAAATTTAGTCAGTAGTTGTATCTTAGTGAAATCTAGGCCAAGTTCGAAGTTGGGTCATGTGGGGTCAAAAACTAGGTCAAAAGGTCAAATCATAGAAAAACCTTGTATTGTCATTAGAGGTCACAATTTTGGCCTAATCTTTATGAAACTTGTTCACAATAATCATCTCAACAAAATGTAGGTCAAGTTTGATATTGGGTCATCCGGGGTCAAAAACTAGGTCACAAGGTCAAATCATAGAAAAACCTTGTGTAGTCACTAGAGGTCAGAATTTTAGCCTAATCGTAATGAAACTTGGTCACAATGATCATCTTTACAAAATCTAGGTCAAGTTCGATATTGGGTCATCCGTGGTCAAAATCTAGGTCATAAGATCAAATCATGAATAAATCTTGTGTAGTCACTAGAGGTCACAATTTTAACTTAATATTTATGAAACGGACAGGTGAGCGACCTATGGCCCTTTGGGCCCTCTTGTTGCTTTAATCTTCATGAACTTTGGTCAAAATGTTTATCTTGGTGACCTTAAGGTCAAGTTCGAAGTTGGTTCATGTGGTGTCAAAAACTAGGTCAAAAGGTCAAATAATAGAAAAACCTTATTAACACTCTTTGAGGCCATATTTTTGCTTTAATCTTCATCATCTTTGGTCAAAATGTTTATCTTGATGGCCTTCAGGTCACATTTGTCAAATAATAGCAAAACCTTTTTAACACTCTGGAGGCCTCAGTTTTACTTTAACCTTCATCAAGTTTAGTCAAAATGTTTATCTTGATGACCTTAAGGTCAAGTTCAAAGTTTGGCCATGTTTAGCAGGTGAGCGCACCAGGATCTATGATCCTCTTGTTTAAACTTTTCAGATTATCATCCTTCATATTTATTCGTCTTCGCCAATACAGTACAAAGTTGAAAAAAACTCACGATAGTTATCCTAAGGAATTTCATTCAAAACATCCAACATTTTCGTGCATAGTTCTGATGTCGTGTCACGTTACACCCACTTGCGTTAGACCACTAGCCTTTTTCTAACCCATTTTTAGCTCAGCTGAGCACGAAGTGCTCACTGGTGAGCTTTTAGGATAGGTGGCTGTCCGGCGTCCGTCGTCGTCCGTCGTTGTCCGTCGTCCGTCAACAATTCCTTTAAATGACTTCTTCTCCTAAACCAATTGATGGAATTTAACCAAATTTCACAGGAATGATCCTTGGGTGGTCCTCTTTCAAAGTTGTTCAAATGGTTCTGGTTAATTTATTAATTAGGTCACAGGAGCTAAAAATAGATTTTAAAAGTGAAAACTTAAAAAATCTTCTTCTCTGAAACCACAGGGCCTACAGCTTTGATATTTTGCATGAAGCTTCATCATGAGATCCTCTACAAAGATTGTTAAAATTTTGCCCCTGGGGTCAAAACTGCACCCGTCCCGGGGGTCACTTGTTTTGCAATAGAGTTATAGAGAGAAATCTTTGAAAATCTTTTCCTCTGAAACCACAAGACCTACAACTTTGATATTTTGCATGTAACATCATAATTATTGGGGTCTTCTAACAAGATTGTACAAATTTTACCCCCATGGGGTTAAAATAGCCCCCTACCCCAGTCACTATGTTATTGTAGAAAACTTTGAAAATCTTCTCTTATACCACAATGCAGACTCCCACTGACCTCACCTTTAGATAAGAAATAATGTTGGATATTTCTTTCTTGCTGACATTAATGACTTTTCAATGAGATATACTAAACCCTGACTCTGGTATCTGAATTCAAACATGTGTAGACCATCTGGTCATTTGTTCAGTCAGTAGGAGAAGTTTATTGTGTGTTCAGCTAGTTAATGGTCAGTTATGTCACCTTACAGTTATGCTAGCATATCAGGTTACATGAGCCTGCCAGGTATTACAAGACTAGATAATCAGGCCCAAAATAAAATGTAGCTATACATGGAAGAAGTTGATTTATTTGATAAAATATTAAGCAAATTGCTTTATATTTAGATCATCTAACAAATCATTAATGAAAATTATACAATTGTAGTCAATTAAGAAAATTGTATGTTTTACAGTATCAAGCTTGTACCATGTTTGTTAAGCAACCGTTGTCTTATAATTATAATCAATTTGATTATTTCAATCCATTATTTCACAAAATATCATGCCCATAAAGTGTATATATTTGCATACAAGTTAGTTGTGTTTTATATTCTTCCACCAAATATATCCCTCAATCTAAGGCTAACCTTAATAAATTCTTTGGTTGGAGTTACTCTATCTACTCACGAAAATCCCAGCAACATATTTGGCCTTCAGGAGACATTTTTTACTTTAATGAGATTATTAAGTGTTCGTAAAAAATAATTAAAAACATTCCCTACTTACCTACCCGCCTAAACATTTCTGTGTAACTCCAAACAAAGAATTTTTTAAGGTCAGCCTGAGATATTTGGGGTAAATTGCTTTCTACATGTCAGCTGTCTGGTACACCAAATGGTTTCAGATCAATAACTCGAGAACAGTTTGGCCTAAGATCATCAAACTTTGCTTTGAGGTTGGTTATCATCAATAGATGACCCCTATAATGTTTTTTGAGGTCATTAAATAAACAGATAAGGTCATTAACCTTAAACATAATTATCATAGAGGCATATCCTACTATTCCGGAATAATCCGAGAATCAGGATTAGCTGCACTAAAAAAAATGAACTTCTATGTAGAAAAAGTTCATTTCTCGACTTAACATCACTCGAATATTACTCAGGTGAGCGATCCAGGGCCTTCTGGGCCCTCTTGTTTAATATGTTAATATGTTCACAAATCAAAGCTATTGACATGGCATGATCATGAAATGATTACTGAATATTGTGCACAATTTTATTTTAACTTGTTTTCTTCAGAACTAAATAGTTTATTGAAAACCCTTTGTCGTTCGCAATTTTTGCTATTACGGAACGATAACACGTGCGTGATGTATTGAATGACAACACAATCCGTGTATGACGTCATCATCAGTAAGGCAAGTCTTAGGTGACCCCAAGTACCACTTTTCATCACATTGCTTACATGGAAAATGTGAGGGTTTGAATTTGTGTAAAAATGGTGAAAAATGCCCTGCCTTGGCGTATCGAGGGTTACCTTAGCAACCATAGATTTTAGCATGATATCACTGTAATCATGAATATTCAGGGAAACATTGCTAATGTATGTTATTACTACCACCTGCAGTTTGAGTAAAATCTAATGGCTCATAACAAAATTATAAGCATTTTCTCGTTATATTTGGATCATCCCTCGTATGTCACAAAGTTTTTCTGCGCTTGTTCTCCTTAATCTTTTGTTCAATTTCAAAGAAACTTTCCATGAATACTTGATA
The DNA here is from genome assembly GCA_947247005.1 of Spisula solida. NCBI lineage: Eukaryota > Metazoa > Mollusca > Bivalvia > Venerida > Mactridae > Spisula > Spisula solida. The sequence goes on along the minus strand of OX365953.1, from coordinate 12,251,828 downwards.
CCAAACCTAGTTGTGTGTATTGTCAGGAATTTTAGGTCGGGTGCCAAAAACCCTTCTAGTTACTATTAGTCCGGCAGAACTTGCACTGGACCGTGCAATGTCTTCTATACAAAATGTTTTTACATTTTCTTGTTCTCCTGACAGTACCATAACATAATCTGGATGATGCCACCTTGTCATCATTGAGCAATTCTCACAATGAGGCCCCGAAGGGGTACATGAATTTTCATGAATTAGGCAGTATAAGTACATTATCGTTTAGTCAAACGTGAAGCAATACACCTTAAATGTTATTTATATTGTATTAAATAATGTGTTGCATCATTATATACAACCTTTGTTATTAAAACATGTGCAAATGAGGCCCTGCTGGCTGTTTACGTCTTATATGAGGCCCGTTTTTAGACAAATATATGAATTAAACCAGTCAATGATACATGGTACCATATTTTTAGCTCACCTGTCACAAAGTGACAGAGTGAGCTTTTGTGATCACTCTTCGTCCGTCGTCCGTCCTTTGTCTGTCGTCCGTCCACAATTACTTGTGTAGACACTAGAGGTAACAGTTTTAGCTTAATCATTATGAAACTTGGTCACAATGATCATCTCAACAAAATCTAGGTCAAGTTCGATATTGGGTCATCCGGGGTCAAAAACTAGGTCACAAGGTCAAATCATAGAAAAACCTTGTGTAGTCACTAGAGGTCACAATTTTAACTTAATCTTTATGAAACTTGGTCACAATGGTCATATCAACAAAATCTAGGTCAAGTTCGATATCGGGTCACCCGGGGTTAAAAACTAGGTCACAAGGTCAGATAGAAGAAAAACCTTGTGTAGTCGCTAGTGGTCACAATTTTGGCCTAATCTTTATGAAACTTGGTCACAATGATCATCTCAACAAAATCTAGGTCAAGTTTGATATTGGGTCATCCGGGGTCAAAAACTAGGGCACAAGGTCAAATCATAGAAAAACCTTGTGTAGTCACTAGAGGTCACAATTTTGGCCTAATCTTTATGAAACTTGGTCACAATGACCATATCAACAAAATCTAGGTCAAGTTCGATATTTGGTCATCAGAGGTCAAAAACTAGGTCACAAGGTCAAATCATAGAAAAACCTTGTGTAGTCACTAGAGGTCACAATTTTGGCCTAATCTTTATGAAACTTGGTCACAATGATGATCTTAACAAAATCTAGGTCAAGTTCGATATTGGGTCATCCTGGGTCAAAAACTAGGTCACAAGGTCAAATCATAGAAAAACCTTGTGAAGTCACTAGAGGTCACAATTTTGGTCTAATCATTATGAAACTTGGTCACAATGATGATCTCAACAAAATCCAGGTCAAGTTCGATATTGGGTCATCCTGGGTCAAAAACTAGGTCACAAGGTCAAATCATAGAAAAACCTTGTGAAGTCACTAGAAGTCACAATTTTAGCCTAATCTTTATGAAACTTGGTCACAATGATGATCTCAACAAAATCCAGGTCAAGTTCGATATTGGGTCATCCTGGGTCAAAAACTAGGTCTCAAGGTCAAATCATAGAAAAACCTTGTGAAGTCACTAGAAGTCACATTTTGGTCTAATCTTTATGAAACTTGGTCACAATGATGATCTCAACAAAATCTAGGTCAAGTTCGATATTGGGTCATCCGGGGTCAAAAACTAGGTCACAGGGTCAAATCTGAGAAAAACCTTGTGCAGTCTCTAGAGGTCTCAATGTTGGCATAGTCTTTATGAAAGTTGGTCACAATGATCATCTGAACAAAATCTAGGTCAAGTTGGATTTTGGGTCATCTAGGGTAAAAAACTTGGTCATTAGGTCAAATCATAGACAAAACTTGGCTTAAACTTCAATATGTCATTGGATCTAAATGTGATGTAAATTATGAAGCATAAGATAATATGAAAACCTTGTACATGCAATAGAGGCTACCATTAGGGGTGCATGAACTACTAGGACAGGTGAGCGACCTATGGCCCTTTGGGCCCTCTTGTTCTGTTTAGTTTGACTGACTTAAGCAGCAGACTTTCAGGATTGGATGCCCGGTTTTGTATTACATGTTCCTGTGCTAGTTTTTTATGTTGGGCATGTTCCGCGCCTTTTCGAGTGAAGTTGTATATTTTCTGTGCCTTTTTGTTCTCGCGTGTCCCGCGGTTTCTGTTGGGCGGTGCTACTTCCAGTAGTTTCGTATTTTGTTTAATTATTATAATATGGGTTTGTATCTGGATTTAAATGCCAATTCCGTTTACAGTGGAGTTTTTCAATCTTTAATAATCAATAATATGTCATAATTTCTCAGTATTCAATTTTTTGACCGGGGCCAAAAGTTATATGGAGCTAGGAGCTATTTATTCGTATTTGCCGGTTGTCCTCTTTACTATTTCGTCCCCGCGATTCGCATCCTACCTGGTTCGTTCATGAGTCTATGTACAGCTGTGGAGTTATGGATGTAGTGTTCTGTCCCCTAAGGTCATTTAATGTAGTTTTAAGTCCCCTACCGGTTTTTGACCAGAGGGGACTATTGGTTTGCCATCAGTCTGTCAGTCATTTAATGTAGTTTTAAGTAAAAAACCGGTAGGGACTATTGGTTTGCCATCAGTCTGTCAGTTTTGTTTCTGACGGGAATTGTGGTTGCTATGGCAACAGACACATTGAAAATAGCTTTAACCCGGTAGGGGACTTCTGTATTGCTTGCAATTCTTAATGACTTGTTCATTACGTCATATCTCGATTTGTTCAATTACGTCATTTTACTTATTGAAACTGGGTCACTCTTCTTAAGATTTTCAGATTTTTATGCCCCCCCATCGATAGATGGGGAGGCATATAGTGATTCACCTGTCCGTTCGTCCGTCCGTCCATCCGTCCGTCCGTTCGTCTGTCCTGGTTAACCCAAATTGACAGATTCTTCTAGCATCATTATGGCTTGCTACAAAGCTTCCATACTTGCATGGATGTTGTATATGAACACTCTCCACACGCCTGTATCACCTGACCACATTTTGACCTTCACCTTGACCTAATTTTGGACTTAGACTTATTGAAGGGCCAAATTCTTGGTTAACCCAAATTGACCGTTTCTTCTAGCATTATTATGGCTTGCTACAAAGCTTCCATACTTGCATGGATGTTGAATATGAACACTGCACACGCCTGTATCACTTGACCCCATATCGACCTTCACCTTGACCTAATTTTGGACTCAGACTTATTAAGGAGGTACGCATGCGCGAAATTTCAAAATCGTATTAGATAAGAACAAACATGAATTTTAGTTTCAATGATCGCATATGAATGTTGATTAATGATAATAAACATAATATTATTGCACAAATTAGATATTATTAACTTTTTATTTTTTTTGCATTGATGAAAAGTGGGTGGGGAACGGCAAAATTGTGAATAATATGGGTTCACAATCATAAAGTCCCTACAATTGTTTAAATACATATGCTTATATATAATATGTAGTGTATGGTTTAGTTATAAGAGGTAGTCACACTTTGAAATATTTTTAATAAAAAATTATTTCATTACAATATGCAAATTAGGTTAATTTTATGCAAATTTATTCATAATTAGTACTTTTTTATGCACAGCTCCCATAAAAGGCTGGTGACCCCTATTTTTTATTTGACTAAACTGGTGTTCTATTTGATACTTAACTTAGGCCAAATTCTAAATCATTTTCAATCATTAGGTATTTTTTGACGTTCATTTGAAATCGTTTGAAAATCACAACTTTTTTGCAAGTGGGTGGGATAACTATTTATCATGTTCAAATACTAAATTTGTTCACCAGGCAGCCGGAATTGTGACTAATGTCAATAGGAATGACCATTGAACACACGAAATATCATGCATTGCTTAAAAGTGGTTTCATATAGTAATAATCTTAAAAAAGAACATAATGGTGCCATAAATGCAGGAAATAGATAAAATGAATAAAATAAAATGGTAGGTCATTAGAAAGCCATGTATGTCGAAAACGAGCCTGGTGACATATCATTTTTATGATTTCAATGTTGTTCTAGAAGACTGTTATGTCATTTTAAGATGTTTCAAGGAGAATTCGATCGTTAGATCAAAGGTGCGCGTACCTCCTTAAGCGTCTAATTCTTGGTTAACCCAAATTGACCGTTTTGTTTTACATCATGTCCATCATGACGTTGCCTTAAAACTTGGCATACTTGCTTACCATCATAAGCCCCTTACATTATCAAAGCCATGTAATACTATCCAACATTATAACAGAATTATGGCCCCTGATTTACTTAACTTTTTTATGGGCAAGGCTTCCATGGGGGCATAAGCGTTCATTGAACGCAGTCTTGTTTGTTGCTGAAATCGGGCCTTTCAACGTTTTAATACTGTTACTTAACTTTTGAGACTAAAGGCTGCTAAAACTATGTAGTTCAGCAGTTTTACTGTTGTAACTAGGTCATTCAGCGTAGGCTTTCTGCCTTTTGTTTGCTGAATCTTTTCTATTCAGCTTTTAAACAATGAGACAAGGGGCGTTTAATTTTCTTGGTCGGTAGTGTGTTGGGCACTTCTACGTTTTAAGATTTCTTACAGCTAAAGCGGGGCATTATAGTCCTTTTGCTGTGGAAAATGGGTCATTCAGCTAGTTACAATTTATTGTACTTTTCGATAGCTTGGACTTGGGCCGATCTGCGCTTGTTTAGTTGGGCATTGTGTCTTTCTGTGTTTTAAGTTTCCTGTGCTCGGTTGGTTCAGTTGGGCATTGTGCTTTGTGTGTTTTGATGTTTTCTGTGCTCGGCTGGTTAAGTTGAGTGCTGCCTTCCCTGTCTGACTTAATATAATCTTTTTGCATACTTGTTCACCATCATGACCCCAACTCATATGCAGGAGTAGGTAACTCTATCAGGCATTTTGTTGAAATTATGCCTTTTTAGCTCCACTATTCGTAGAATAAGGGGAGCTATTGCAGTCACCCGAGCGTCGGCGTCGGCGTAACACTTTTGTTAAAGTTTAGGTACAGGTTTTTTAACCTCTTATATTCTCTAAGTCTTTTAAGATATTGCTTTCATACTTTGCATACTTGTTCACCATCATGACCCCAACCCATACACAGGGGTAGGTAACTCTATTAAGCATTTTGGTGAAGTTATGCCCCCTTTTTTCAACTTAGTGCAAATGTTAAAGTTTTGGTACAGGTTTTTTTACCTCAAATATTTTCAAAGTGCATTCACATATTGCTTTGCATACTTGTTCTCCATCATGACCCCAACCCATACACAGGGGTGGGTAACTCTATCGAGCATTTTGTTGAAATTATGCCCCCTTTTGGACTTGGAAATGCAAATGTTAAAGTTTAGGTACAGGTTTTTTAACCTCTAATATCTTCAAAGTGCATTGACATATTGCTTTGATACTTTGCATACTTGTTCACCATCATGACCCCAACCCATACACAGCGGTAGGTAACTCTATCAAGCATTTTTTTTAAATTATGCCCCCTTTTTGACTTGGAAATGCAAATGTTAAAGTTTTGGTACATGTTTTTTGACCTCTAATATCTTCAAAGTGCATTGACATATTGCTTTGATACTTTGCATGCTTAGAAGCCTCAACCTCTACACAGTTTAGGGTAATGCTGCTGTTATGAAGCAATTTGTTTTGAATATATAATGATTGTACTATCCTAGCACGGCGCTGCGAATAGTGGAGCGCGCTGTTCGTGGACAGCTCTTGTTAAATTCCATATAAGGTATTCACATGGCAGTAGTTGGTGATGGTGAGGATCATTTTCAGTACATAGAGATTGTACTGGTAAAAATATACCAGCCACATGCATTAATATGTCACATAACCTTTATTCATCAAGCCGTATTTGAATTTACCGTTATTCAGGCTTCAATGTCATGCCATGCAATTCAAGTTGTTTATACTTATCTAAGCCACTTGCTTATAGGCTTGATACGACACATAGATACTTCATTTTTGATTGTCAATACAAGTGTAATGAAATGATAACAATTTATTCTGATAAAAGTCTCATTTTTTATAGTTCAACACACAAGCAGGGCCTCATTTCCCTATTTTACTTATTCAGAATGTGGTACTTCTATAATTTAAATATACCAAGTCTTATATAACTTCCAGTTATTGATTATCATAAGGTTTCTTTCTTAAAATATAAGAGAAATAAAAACATATTTGAAAAATTACATCCTTTTTCATCCATAATAACCCATATCAGGGCCTCGATTTTCATTAAAAACATGTTAAGCAATGCATTGCAGGTTCCTTATACTTATCAATGCCATTGAATATACTATTAATTAGCAATAAAGACATATTTTCTTTACATTTATTCATTTATTTATCTAATTAATATTTTTGTGTAATACTGGGCCTCATGTTAGGCTTAAACCACAAATGGGGCCTCATTTACACATTTTATTATTACAAAGTTTGTATATAGCGATATAACGCATTATCAAACACAATAAAATTGCATTTAAGGTATTTTGATTCACATTTGATTGAATAGTTATGTATATATAGTGATTCATTCGAGAAAAAATATGTACCCCTTTGGGGCCTCATTGTGAGAATTGCTCAATGATGACAAGGTGGCATCATCCGGATTCTGTTAAAGTATTGTCCAGAAAACAAGAAAATGCCCAAACATTTTGTATAGAAGACATTGCACGGTTGACCTAAAAATTGCCGTTTATCTGCCGGACTATATGTTATTTCATTCATTTATTTGTTGTTTAAAGGTGCTGGTCTCATCATGATCATCAAAATATAAAATATTTTTAGGGGAAAAAAAACACTTCAAAATTTGATTGAAATATGCTTGAAATCACCTTTTTCATCACCAATATATGTCTGTGCTATGTTATGTTTGGTCAGTATTCAATCTGGGAGACATTAGTACCCCTTATAAACACTATTTCATAGATATTACAAAATTTCACAAGATAAGAAATTTCTTGCATTATAGTAACTTTGAACCATTTAGTATATCCATTGAAGTCAGACTAAGACATATTTACAAAAGTTTTAAAAATTTAAGATTTAGTCATCATTTTGAGGTCTGCACCTTTAATTATACATACACTTGTAACATCAAACTGTTCTACTTGAATATCACTTCAGTTAACTTGTTTATACATCAGTTATGTTGTTTTTATGCCCGGGCATCTACTGATGTGGGAGGCAAATAGTGATTGTCCTGTTTGTTCGTCTGTCCTTCCCATTTATTGAAAATGTTAACCAAAGTTTTTGAAACTGAAATATTTTCAAAATTCATTATTGCATTGCGTTTAAACTTGGCATACTTGTTACCCATCATAAACTCTTTACATTGTGAATGCAATGTAACAGTATCCAACATTTCAACAGAATTATGGCCCCGGATTGACTTAGCTAGTTTTTATCGAAGAGGCTAGTTTTTGTCAAGCCCGCTTTCTTATATTTGGCATGAATGTTCACCCCCATGAGGCGGAGTGTCATGCCCAACCCCAGGTCCCTATCTCAAAGGTCAAGGTTGAAGATGGAGGTCAAAGGTCAAATTGAAGCTTGTCTGGACCATAACTTTGTCATACATTGACCAATCTTTCTTATATTTGGCATGAATTTTCACCTCCATGAGGCAAAGTGTCATGCCCAATCCTCAGGTTCCTATCTCAAAGGTCAAGGTCAGTGTTGGAGGTCAAAGGTCAAATTGAAGCTTGTCGGGGGACCATAACTTTGTCATACATAGACCAATCTTTCTTATATTTGGCATGAATTTTCACCTCCATGAGGCAAAGTGTCATGCCCAATCCTCAGGTTCCTATCTCAAAGGTCAAGGTCAGTGTTGGAGGTCAAAGGTCAAATTGAAGCTTGTCGGGGGACCATAACTTTGTCATACATAGACCAATCTTTCTTATATTTGGCATGAATTTTAACCTTTATGAGGCAGAGTGCCATGCCCAACCCTCAGGTTCCGATCTCAAAGGCCAAGGTCAGTGTTGGAGGTCAAAGGTCAAATTGAAGCTTGTCCAGACCATAACTTTATCATACATTGACCAATCTTTAGGACCCTAGATGTCAAGAATACTTATTGTTCTGTTTATCATAAGTCCATCTGTTTAGTTATATGACTTCATTTATCTGTCTTGTCTTATTATATTGACTGGGGTTTTATGATGTATCTGATGAAAGGTAGGTCATATTGTTGATCTTTGCTGACAGGTGACAGGATGAGCTTATGTGATCACTCTTTGTCTGTCATGAACAAACTAGAGACCACAGTTACGGCATTATCTTCATGAAACTTGGTCAGAATGTATGTCTCTATGAAATCTAGGCCAAGATCAAAACTTGGTCATGTGTGGTCAAAATCTAGGTCACTAGGTCAAATCTTAGAAAAAAGCTTGTGAACGCTTTAGTGGACACAATGATGAGCCAATCTTCTTGAAACTTGTTTGTCTCTATGAAATCTAGGTCAAGTATGTCAAAAACCAGGTCATGTATGTCAAAAAATAGGTAAAATCTTAGAAAAACTTTGACTTAATCTTTATGAAACTTGGTCACAATGAACATCTCAACGAATTGAAGGTCAAGGTTGATATTGGGTCAACCGAGGTCAAAAAATAGGTCACTAGGTCAATATGGGTTATCTAATGTTAATAACAAGGTTGCTAGTTAGGACTATATGATAATCTTGTACATGGAACTGAGGCTGCATTTACTTGATTCTTTGAAGTTGTACAATGTAAATGATTCCTTATGTCATGAACTATTACGACAGGTGAGGGACCTAGGGCCCATAGGGACCCTCTTGTGTTGTTCAGTGTTTGTATATACAGGTTTGTATATACCTCCCGAAGCGGCAACCTCCGAGAAGCGGCACTTTTATTTCCCCCCGTTCGTTTTCACTCTTATTTTAACCTCTGTAGAACGACACCTCCGCAGAGCGGCAAACGGCCGTTAAAATTGTTTACCTTTTGTATGGTTTACCTCTGAGAAGCGACAGGTGTGTTTTTACAACGGCATATTCACACGTGTTTACATAACTCCATACGATGTTATTTTCTATTTTTCGCACCTTCCTGGATTATAATAATTATCGCTCATCAGGTAACTATAGCCGATTGCCACGGGCGGTGGTAAATTAGCGACTGTCTTTGGGATCAGTTCGGCAATATGACACAGCAACACCGTACAACCTACCAACCATGTACCTTGCACATGCTGAGATGCATTAAACTCGTTTTTTTATATTTAAAAGTCGTTATTAATAATTTTAAATGAATTATCATTACGCGCTTATCAATCAGTATAAGAAAGGAAATTCACGTACAAGTCGTCTAAAACTGTCAATTTCAGCATATGTACTGACCAAGTTACATGCGAGAGGTAAACAAATTACCGATCAAATTGTGTACTGAGCGATATGACGTAATAGAGATTTTTTAAAACACTTTGAAGGTAAACAATTCAATTGAATAAAATAATATGGATTCGGTTTATAATGTTGAGAGTTGCGTTATTAGCAATAAATACTAGACCCGTGAATTGTACGCATTTTTGTATCTAATCAATGATCTTAATCAAATAATAGTCAGAATTTATAATATCGCAAAACGCGCGGCTACGAGTAGATCTAATTTTATGCACGAAATCACAAACAAATGACATCAATTTAAGATTACCGTGGTTATGTACACTCAATGGTCTATGAACGACATTCTAAAACAATCAACCTCTACAGAGCGACACCTCCGCAGAGAGGATGTCGCTCTACGGAGGTTATACTGTATGTGGTTTAACAGTTTTGACCTTTAATTATGTACTTTGTTAACTTTCAGGTCTACCATCTGATACGTTATCAGGACATCGTGATAGATTTCTAGATCAATATAAAAAGTAAGTACCTGCTACACTTTACACACCTTAAACTTTGTAAAACATGCATTGTCTCTTCTCGAAGCTGCGCTTGTGGTATGGTGGTAGATGTAAAACATGCATTGTCTCTTCTCGAAGCAGCGCTTGTGGTATGGTGGTAGATGTAAAACATACATTGTCTCTTCTCGAAGCTGCGCTTGTGGTATGGTGGTAGATGTAAAACATACATTGTCTCTTCTCGAAGCTGCGCTTGTGGTATGGTGGTAGATGTAAAACGTACATTGTCTCTTCTCGAAGCTGCGCTTGTGGTATGGTGGTAGATGTAAAACATACATTGTCTCTTCTCGAAGCTGCGCTTGTGGTATGGTGGTAGATGTAAAACATACATTGTCTCTTCTCGAAGCTGCGCTTGTGGTATGGTGGTTAGTGCGCTGGATTCGTTACCCAGTTAGCCTGGTTTGAATCTTGGTTTGGGCATGTGTTGCCCATTCCACGAAAAATTTGACATCACTGTTGATTTTTCTCTCTACATGTGGAGAACTTGCAGGTTGCTTGTATAAAGGTAAGGTAGTACTGGATAGGATACAGTCAAGGAAAACTTGTATAAAGGTAAGGTAGTACTGGATAGGATACAGTCAAGGAAAACTTGTATGCTGAAGTTAAAGTTCTAGTTTACGGTATACGAGGGCTGTTCAAATTGGAATGCTACTAAGCCCATACATTTATTTCCTTAATAGAGTCTATTGAAACTAGCCTTTGGTCCTATTGCAGTATTCATATCCTGTATATACGCGAAGTTTCATTCAGATATTCCATTTTTAGCTCACCTGTCACAAAGTGACAGAGTGAGCTTTAGTGATCACTCTTCGTCCGTCGTCCGTCCGTCCGTCCGTCCGTCGTCCGTCCGTCAACAATTGGCTTGTGTAGACACTAGAGGTCACAATTTTAGCCTAATCTTTATGAAACTTGGTCACAATGATCATCTCAACATAATCTAGGCCAAGTTCGATATTGGGTCATCTGGGGTCAAAAACTAGGTCACTAGGTCAAATCATAGAAAAACCTTGTGTAGTCACTAGAGGTCACAATTTTGACTTAATCTTCATGAAACTTGGTCACAATGATCATCCTAACAAAATCTAGGTCAAGTTCGATATTGGGTCATCCGGGGTCAAAAACTAGGTCACAAGGTCAAATCATAGAAAAACCTTGTGTAGTCACTAGAGGTAAAAATTTTGACTGAATCTTTATTAAACCTGGTCATAATGATCATCTCAACAAAATCTAGGTCAAGTTCGATATTGGGTCATCCGGAGTCAAAAACTAGGTCACAAGGTCAAATCATAGAAAAACCTTGTGTAGTCACTAGCGGTTACAATTTTGGTCTAATCTTTATGAAACTCGGTCACAATGATCATCTCAATAAAATCTAGGTCAAGTTCGATAATGGGTCATCCGGGGTCAAAAACTAGGTCACAAGGTCAAATCATAGAAAAACCTTGTGTAGTCACTAGAGGTCACAGTTTTAGCATAATCTTTACAAAACTTTGTCACAATGATTAACACAACAAAATCTAGGTCAAGTTCGATATAGGATCATCCAGGGTCAAAAACTAGGTCACAAGGTCAAATCATAGAAAAACCTTGTGAAGTCACTAGAGGTCACAGTTTTGGCATAATCTTTACTAAACTTTGTCACAATGATCAACACAACAAAATCTAGGTCAAGTTCGATATTGGGTCATCCAGGGTCAAAAACTAGGTCACAAGGTCAAATCATAGAAAAACCTTGTGAAATCACTAGAGGTCACTATTTTGGTCTAATCTTTATGAAACTCAGTCACAATGATCATCTCTACAAAATCTAGGTTAAGGTCGATATTGGGTCATCCAGGGTCAAAAACTAGGTCACATGGTCAAATCATAGAAAAACCTTGTGAAGTTACTAGAGGTCACAGTTTTGGCATGATCTTTACGAAACTTAGTCACAATGATCATCTCAACAAACTCTAGGTCAAGTTCGATATTGGTTTATCTGGGGTCAAAAACTAGGTCATTAGGTCAAATAATAGAAAAACCTTGTTTAATCACTAGAGGTCACAATATTGGCCTAATCTGTATAAAACTTGGTCAACAAAATCTAGGTCAAGTTCGACAGGTGAGCGACCTAGGGCCCTTTGGGCCCTCTTGTTAAAATGAGATTTTATTATCATTCATATGGTCATTGTGCATATACTAGACACATGCCAAACCGAGATCTTAACGTATCTGATATTTCTTCCGACATTGCAATTTAAGAGTCGTTTGAAACAAATAAGATCACAAGGGACATTGCCTGACAAATCGGGATGGTCGGAAAGCTCAAGAACCTTCACACGTCTCAGAAACTCGCCTTAATGGCTGCTGCAGGTGGAGGCCCATTGCTCTGCAATAGCATGTCATCCTTCAAACATGTGGTTTGAGAGCGATTGTCGGAGTATTTCTTCAATTTCTGAAGGAATTTTCCTTTTTCAAGCTTGGCATTTACCCATTGTCTATTTTATACACCAAATTCAATGGTAGAAACTTGGTTTATATAGAAAAAGGTGCCCATGGTGCGTTTGGCAATGCATACTTTTGTTCTGTCTTTGCTGGCCCATATTTGTTTAAGGATCTGTCGCATGGGTGAAAAAATGAACCCGTGTCTCGTTTATGGTCATTACATTTGCAAACGGTCGATTTTTTTTTAGCTCACCTGTCACAAAGTGACAGAGTGAGCTTTTGTGATCACTCTTCGTCCGTCGTCCGTCCGTCGTCCGTCCGTCGTCCGTCCGTCCGTCAACAATTGGCTTGTGTAGACACTAGAGGTCACAATTTTAGCCTTATCTTTATGAAACTTGGTCACAATGATCATCTCAACAAAATCTAGGCCAAGTTCGATATTGGGTCATCTGGGGTCAAAAACTAGGTCACTAGGTCAAATCATATAAAAACTTTGTGTAGTCACTAGAGGTCATAATTTTGACTTAATCTTTATGAAACTTGGTCACAATGATCATCTCAACAAAATCTAGGTCAAGTTCGATATTGGGTCATCTGGGGTCAAAAACTAGGTCACAAGGTCAAATCATAGAAAAACCTTGTGTAGTTACTAGAGGTCACAATTTTGACTTAATCTTTATGAAACTTGGTCACAATGATCATCTTGACAAAATCTAGGTCAAGTTCGATATTGGGTCATACGGGGTTAAAAACTAGGTCACAAGGTCAAATCATAGAAAAACCTTGTGTAGTCACTAGAGGTCACAATGTCGACCTTATCTTTATGAAACTTGGTCACAATGATCATCTCAACAAAATCTAGGCCAAGTTTGATATTGGTTTATCTAGGGTCAAAAACTAGGTCATTAAGTCAAATCATATAAAAACCTTGTGTAGTCACTAGAGGTCACAATATTGGCCTTATCTGTATGAAACTTGGTCACAATGATCATCTCTACAAAATCTAGGTCAAGTTCGACAGGTGAGCGACCTAGGGCCCTTTGGGCCCTCTTGTATCTAGAAACTGGTTTCAACTATTTTGTGGACAGTTTGCAAGGGCATATGTGCTGGCGTCTCTATGCAGATAGGGGTATCCAAAGTATACTTATCGTCCTAATTTTTGTAATATGTTTGATAATTGTATGAATAGCTCCTAATGATGTGCTAACACATTGAGCTACTTGCCTAGTTGTAAACATTCCACCAGTTTCCAAAACAAATATGATTTTCGCAACCCTTTTATAGTATATTGCGGTATTTGGATGGAGTTCATGGGGTTCCTTTCCAAATAAAATTACAACACTTTTAAATTGCGTAAACTATCAAGTAGTTGATGAAAAAGACATAACATGCCACCATTTTACCAATCATGTTATGTAAAATATTGTATTTGCTCCCGCATTAAAAAACAGCGATTCTAAAATATGACCGAATTTGGCCAGAAAAAAAGTGACATTTTCCCAATAATTCAAGCATTAGTATACACGAGTAGACAGTGTTCATTGACCTGTTGTTACAGCTACACTGAACGGGTTTTAAAATGTGAGGTATCAATTTAAAGCTAATTCAATGTTCTTCGATATACAGCTAACTATTCTTAAACAATCTTTGATACAAGAAAGATATAGCATCACTTGCATTCCAATTTGAACAACCCTCGTATAACTGAAAAATGTGGCGAAACAAAAAAATTCTATTGCCTTCTTCCATGTCAAGAACAAATGAGATAATTTAACAATTTATTTGTGACATCCAACCCTGCCTCTTCACTGTTATAGTGGAGTTATATTGATTGGTTGGATATCAATGAAATAGTTTACACCAAGACTAGTTGTGTATACTATATCATCACGGCAGATGATTATTGCTAGTGTTATGGTCCTTTTTGGGAGACATATATTTTTGTGTTAAAAATACACTGCTTATTATTGATAGCCATGTCTTTGCCACATATCAAACACAACGTTTGACAGGATGCGTAAAATGTAAATTTAATTATGTAAAGAGGAGCAAGTCAGTATTTTGTTGATGTTCTTGGATTGTGTTAGAATAATGATTTATTTCATTCATTTCAGGTTAAAAGAGTTTTATTTCCAGAGTTGTAATTTGCAGTATTTTAAAAATCTAGTCCAAGTTCCTGTGTTACCCGAGGTATGTGTATGTTACTGTTAAATCTGTCCTGGTAAATGTTTCTACTTGTCTTTGCACGAAGTACAACATTAATAACTTAATATCTAAAAATAGTGTTCTTTCTAACAATTTAGTTCTAGCTCTGTCATGTGGAATATACTTAAGTTAGATATTATTAGATAGAATATTATAACATTAGTGGTAGTATCTCAATGCAGGTGTCTGTTCACAGATAATAGATTGGACTTATTTTTATAATAATAATAACTATTTTTCTGTTCAAGGAACCACCCAATTTTCTGATACAATCAGAATTTAATAAACATGTTAAACCAGTGGCCGTAGTGCCGAATGAAGCGGAGCCGGAGCCTGAACGTGATTCTATAACACCAGAACCGGAAGTGGTGGTGGCTGATCTGATAGATACATCCGAACCAGCCGTAAGTGAAGTCTGCTAAATTTGTTTTAGATATAAATTCTGTCTATCCATGATTATTTAGAATGGTCTACACACAACTGAAAATATTAGAATTTTCCTATCTTTTGAATTTTGCGTCATTTTAATATGACTGAACAAAGATTTATATAAGCCAGGACCAACCAACGTACTAATGTACACATTTTTTATACCCCGTATCGATTGATCGGGAGGCTTATAGTGATTCACCTGTCCGTCTGTTTGTTCATCCGTTCGTACTCACCCACTTGTAGTTGTGGGGTGTGGAACAATAGGCTATATTTAGATTCTATTCATTCCGTTGCTTATGGGGTGCAAAATGTTGCTTATGGGGTTTTACAAACAAAAGTATGAACAAAAAAACCCCCACAATGTCAAGTCAGTGAGAACGTCCGTCCTGGTAAACCTAAATTGACCGTTTTTTCTAGCATTATTATGGCTTGCTAAAAAGCTTCCATACTTGCATGGATGTTGTATATGAACACTCTCCACATGCCTGTGTCCCTAACCTCATTTTGACCAGTTGTCAGTTAGCATCAGTCTATATTGTCAGTAAGCATCAGTCTATTTTATCTGTTAGCATCATTCTATATTGTCAGTTAGCATCAGTCTATATTGTCTGTAAGCATTCTATATTTTCAGTTAGCATCATTCTATATTGTCAGTAAACATCAGTCTATATTGTCAGTTAGTATCAGTCTATATTGTCAGCTAGCATCAGTCTATTTTGTCAGTAAGCATCAGTCTATTTTGTCTGCTAGCATCAGTTTATATTGTCAGTAAGCATCAGTCTATTTTGTCTGTTAGCATCATTCTATATTGTAAGTTAACATCAGTTAATATTGTCAGTTAGCATCAGTTAATATTGTCAGTTAGCATCAGTCTGCAATGTATGTAATGTTGTATTCCAGGAAGACAGATTTGATGCCACATTTGGAAATCGTCAAGAAAGTTTTAATTTCAATGGAGGACCACCAGAAATTGATGAAAGGTTAGTGTCTTATTGGGATCCCCTATGACTGGTCAGTCTTTCCTATATGCCGGAACAACTGCCAGATGGCAGACTTAAAATGGCTGAAAATCTGTCGAACCCAAAATATATCTTGTTGTCAGACAATAGAATCGGATGTAAATAGATGTAAAAGACAAAATTCCAAAAGGGACAAGATATTCCAGACTGATCCAAAAACTCTTAAAAGGGTCCTGACATTTGGTACTGATTTATGTTGAAACTTGTCAGCCTGAACGTAAATTAGCCTGGATATGTCAGTGGGACTGGTGGGTATGTAAGATATTTCAGTCTGTCTAGTAATATTATATGACTATAGAGATTAAAGACAAATTAAAATTCCAAGAAAATCAGTTTGAATGTGTATCCTAGTGATGTGGAACCCTTTGCTAAAACTTGTGTCAGAGACACTGAGAACAGGAATCTGGGACATCCCTGTGAATCCCCTATATCTTATTAAATGATTATGATTTGAACATATTGGTATTGTTTTACAGGGATTTATTGATAGAGAGATTGACCAGGGAGATACAGCAGTTGCGAGCAGAGTTAGAGCGAGTTAAAACTGAGGTAGTGTAAATTTATGCTCAGTAGCATCTCAACTTAGACATCTCATCTCAAAATTGACCTTTGCTAAAATCAGAGTCATAAGTTTGAGCTCTTGAAACTTTGCTGTAATAAACTCAGTGCTTTGTATTGAGCCAAGTTTCCTTAAAAATAACCTCAACGTAATGCAACAATATTTGAGTTCAGATTTCGATCAGATTGAGATTTTTTAAGAGATTCGAGTTTGGTTATAAAATAACTTATATTTATGGTTTTAAACATGATTTATTTGATAATGTAGTTATTTTATACCATGGAAGGTGGGTCGTAATATTGAACTGGACTTTAGCCGCGTCTTGATACATCAGGAGTTACTTCCCTTACTGATTATATTTTCCACATAGAGTGAAGGTGACATATTGCATTTGTGCTGGTTGATGTCCGGATGGATAGCTGAATTGTTCTGGATGGATGGATGTCTGGATGGATGGATGTTGATGGATGGATGTCTGGATATCTGGATGGATGTTGATGGATGGATGGATGTCTGGATGGATGTCTGGATGGATGTCTGGATGGATGTCTGGATGGATGGATGTCTGGATGGATGGAGGGAGGGAGGGATGGATGGATGGATGGGATGGGATGGGATGGGATGGGATGGGATGGGATGGGATGGGATGGGATGGGATGGGATGGGATGGGATGGGATGGGATGGGATGGGATGGGATGGGATGGGATGGGATGGGATGGGATGGGATGGGATGGGATGGGATGGGATGGGATGGATGGATGGATGATGGATGGATATCTGGATGGATATCTGGATGGATATCTGGATAGATGGATGGATGGATGGATATCTAGATGGATGGATGGATGTCTGGATGGATGGATGTCTGGATGGATGGATGGATGGGTGTCTGGATATCTAGATGGATGTCTGGATGGATGTCTGGATGGATGGATGGATGTCTGGATGGATGGATGGATATCTGGATGGATATCATCTGGATGGATATCTGGATGGATGTCTGGATGGATGTCTGGATGGATGTCTGGATATCTAGATTGAGGTCTGGATGGGTGTTTGGATAGATGTCTTGATGAATTTCAAGAAGTTGGTCCTTTAATGGTAAAAAATATGGTTGTTGGCATTTAATCTCATTAACCATTGATCAAAGTCCAATGAGCCTTAGTTGTTTACCAAGTGTAGTTGTGCATATTGTCAGGAATTTTAGTGTCAAAACCCTTGTTTAAATTTAATCTGCTTTAAAAATTTCAAGATTAGTCTAACATTATCTTTTAATGAAGGCTCAACTGGATGCTTGCAGCCTTGAAATTCCCCGATAGTTTTAAAATCTCTGCATAGTTGAAACCCGGTATACAATGTATGACCTCATGAGAAGAATGGTAATTGCAAGTTTTGAATTATACATGCATTGAAGACTGTAAATTACAATAGTTTACTGCATCTGTTTTCTTTCTAGGACCAAAGAGTGATTACGTCATTACGAGATGAAATCTCCAAGTTAGAGAAGATTTTGTCTGAACTACGTTTGTCAGCTGACAAAGCTTTGAAAGACAACGAAAGTCTCAAGTCTGAACTTGCTAAAGCTAAAGTACACATAGGGGCTGCTGGAAAACTCACTGAAGCTGAAAGTAAGTATAGTACAACATTTATAATAAACCAGCCTTATGACCCGTGAAGACTGCTCTCACTCATTATTGTAAGTATAGTACAACATTTATAATAAACCAGCCTTATGACCCGTGAAGACTGCTCTCACTCATTATTGTAAGTATAGTACAACATTTATAATAAAACCAGCCCTATGACCCGTGAAGACTGCTCTCACTCATTATTGTAAGTATAGTACAACATTTATAATAAACCAGCCTTATGATCCGTGAAGACTGCTCTCACTCATTATTGTAAGTATAGTACAACATTTATAATAAACCAGCCTTATGACCCGTGAAGACTGCTCTCACTCATTATTGTAAGTATAGTACAACATTTATAATAAAACCAGCCCTATGACCCGTGAAGACTGCTCTCACTCATTATTGTAAGTATAGTACAACATTTATAATAAACCAGCCTTATGACCCGTGAAGACTGCTCTCACTCATTATTGTAAGTATAGTACAACATTTATAATAAACCAGCCTTATGATCCGTGAAGACTGCTCTCACTCATTATTGTAAGTATAGTACAACATTTATAATAAACCAGCCTTATGACCTGTGAAGACTGCTCTCACTCATTATTGTAAGTATAGTACAACATTTATAATAAACCAGCCTTATGATCCGTGAAGACTGCTCTCACTCATTATTGTAAGTATAGTACAACATTTATAATAAACCAGCCTTATGACCCGTGAAGACTGCTCTCACTCATTATTGAGTTGGTTCTATATTGTGCAAACTGAAATTACAGAATTGCATATGAATTTTTCTTTTCCAGAACACAGTAAAGCAAATGAAGAGAAGTTTAAGAAGATGAAAGATGTTTATCAGAAGTTACGAGACGAGCATGTTACACTTCTTAGACAGGTAAGGAGTGGAATATTTGTATGTCTCTATATATACCAGGTATCACAGAATGCTTGCCTTCAAGTGTATATATTTACAGTAGAACTTTTACAAACATTTTTGCCTTAAACACACTAGAAACAGCTTGCTTGGACTGTTTCTGAAACAGATTGCTTGGACTGTTTCTGAAACAGCTTGCTTGGACTGTTACTGAAACAGCTTGCTTGGACTGTTTCTGAAACAGATTGCTTGGACTGTTTCTGAAACAGCTTGCTTGGACTGTTACTGAAACAGCTTGCTTGGACTGTTTCTGAAACAGATTGCTTGGACTGTTTCTGACTAAAACATATTTCTCAAAGTACGAAAAATAATCAATGAACTAATAAATGTTTTTGCCAACAAGAATATCATTTCATACCATTATTTTGTCAATTTTTTTTTGTTATGACAATTTTTTTGTTTTCAACAATGTATAAATACACAATCATTTTGTGTGAGTTTTAGATACATTATATTGTAATGTTATTCAATAAAATGTTAGTCGTTGCAAAGATCTAAAAAAAAATGTATTTTTAGATCTTTGGTCATTGCTCACTGTACATTTGAATGTAATAGTTTGTATTTTCTAAAGCATGGGGATATTACAAAACAGAGTGCTACAGAGAAGAAATTGTTGGAAGAAAAAGAACAAATTATCAAGGTAAGGGCCAGTGTAGGGTAAGTGTGCCAGGTGTCAGTGTGGGGTAAGTGTGTCAGGTGTCAGTGTGGGGTAAGTGTGCCAGGTGTCAGTGTGGGGTAAGTGTGTCAGGTGTCAGTGTGGGGTAAGTGGGTCAGGTGTCAGTGTGGGGTAAGTGTGCCAGGTGTCAGTGTGATGTAAGTGTGCCAGGTGTCAGTTAGAGGTAAGTGTGTCAGGTGTCAGTGTGGGATAAGTGTGTCAGGTATCAGTGTAGGGTAAGTGTGTCAGGTGTCAGTGTGGGGTAAGTGTGCCAGGTGTTAGTGTGATGTAAGTGTGCCAGGTGTCATTGTGGGGTAAGTGTGCCAGGTGTCAGTGTGAGGGTAAGTGTGCCGGGTGTCAGTGTGGGGTAAGTGTACCAGGTGTCTGTGTGATGTAAGTGTGTCAGAAGTCAGTGTGGGGTAAGTGTGCCAGGTGTCAGTGTGGGGTAAGTGTGTCGGGTGTCAGTGTGGGGTAAGTGTGCCAGGTGTCAGTGTGAGGGTTAGTGTGCCAGGTGTCAGTGTGAGGGTTAGTGTGCCAGGTGTCAGTGTGGGGTAAGTGTGCCAGGTGTCAGTGTGAGGGTTAGTGTGCCAGGTGTCAGTGTGATGTAAGTGTGCCAGGTGTCAGTGTGGGGTAAGTGTGCCAGGTGTCAGTGTGGGGTAAGTGTGTCGGGTGTCAGTGTGGGGTAAGTGTGCCAGGTGTCAGTGTGGGGTAAGTGTGCCAGGTGTCAGTGTGGGGTAAGTGTGCCAGGTGTCAGTGTGGGGTAAGTGTGTCGGGTGTCAGTGTGGGGTAAGTGTGCCAGGTGTCAGTGTGGGGTAAGTGTGCCAGGTGTCAGTGTGGGGTAAGTGTGTCGGGTGTCAGTGTGGGGTAAGTGTGCCAGGTGTCAGTGTGGGGTAAGTGTGCCAGGTGTCAGTGTGGGGTAAGTGTGCCAGGTGTCAGTGTGGGGTAAGTGTGTCGGGTGTCAGTGTGGGGTAAGTGTGCCAGGTGTCAGTGTGGGGTAAGTGTGTCGGGTGTCAGTGTGGGGTAAGTGTGCCAGGTGTCAGTGTGGGGTAAGTGTGCCAAGTGTCAGTGTGGGGTAAGTTTGCCGGGTGTCAGTGTTGGGTAAGTGTGTCAGTGTGGGGTAAGTGTGCCAGGTGTCAGTGTGGGGTAAGTGTGCCAGGTGTCAGTTTGAGGGTTAGTGTGCCAGGTGTCAGTGTGGGGTAAGTGTGCCAGGTGTCAGTGTGAGGGTTAGTGTGCCAGGTGTCAGTGTGAAGGTTAGTGTGCCAGGTGTCAGTGTGGGGTAAGTGTGCCAGGTGTCAGTGTGAGGGTTAGTGTGCCAGGTGTCAGTGTGGGGTAAGTGTGCCAGGTGTCAGTGTGGGGTAAGTGTGTCGGGTGTCAGTGTGGGGTAAGTGTGCCAGGTGTCAGTGTGGGGTAAGTTTGCCGGGTGTCAGTGTGGGGTAAGTGTGTCAGTGTGGGGTAAGTGTGCCAGGTGTCAGTGTGGGGTAAGTGTGCCAGGTGTCAGTGTGGGGTAAGTGTGCCAGGTGTCAGTGTGGGGTAAGTGTGCCAGGTGGCAATGTGGGATTAGTGTGCCAGGTGTCAGTATGGGGTAAGTGTGCCAGGTGTCAGATTGCTGAGGCTTTATATTCACAAACTCTTAAACACCGATAATGAGACTTTGAAATTTGCTGAATTTAAATTTACTAATATTTCTTTCCGGTTTAATGAAAGTCAATGGAATTGGGTCTGTTTGGTTGCTTTTATCCACTGTAAACCTTTATGTATTATAATTTGGGAGTGAAATGAACAGTTGTAATACTTTGTAGTTCACCTCTGAGTTTTAGTCTTGTAATGTGCTTGAATAAGGCCTCTGATCTAATAATTTGGGGTCGGGTTTTTACCGGACACTTGAATGCAACATCCCTTTGACCCCCAGAATTTCAAACAAAAGTCACATGTTCATCCTTGGGATTCTGACTAAACATTCAATTTTTGTCTGAATCAGGTTTTGAGGTTTTAAATGATAACATTCTGTTTAAGATCATTAAACTGACCCCTTAGATTTGGCCCTTAATTTGGCCCCTGTCTACCAGAGGGAGGAGGTCCAACCATCAAGTTCACAAACTCTGCATTATGTCCGGGATAATGTCTTCTTGCTTACCACCATACGTAACACATATGTTGCCGATTTCATCCTCCTGTGGAAAAGTTGCTGATTCCTTGTAGAAAAATGAGTTAGTACTGGTGAGTAGACAGTCCAGGAAAACTGGTTATGTGAATTGAACGCTGTATATTACTGAAACATTGTTGAGAAATATTGGTAAACCCAACATAACAAACACAAACATGCAGATTTGTAAGGTGAGAGAAGGGATGGCTCCCTGACCCTCTCCCACCTATGTCAGGCAATATATATGGGTTACATAATATAGCTAAAAAAGAGACGTCTTTGAAAATGTTCAGTGTATTACTATTAGTGACTTGTAAAATCTATCTTGTGCCAAATAAAAACCTGTATGTGTGGTTTAGGTAACATGATCAAATGTTATGACCACTTTTGATAAAGATTGAGTTGAGCACTATTTGATAAAGATTGAGTTGAACAATTATTCATTTGTAGTTGCACTTTCCTTGATAGTTTTTTTTTCGAATTTGTAATTACTGTATGTTTTGCATGCTGCCTTCATGTATTTTGAGTTTATTTTGAATGGAAATAAGCAAGTTTGTGTACAGTTGCTGTTAGATATTTTATAGCTTTTAATGTTTATTAGTCATCGCATTATGCTGTTAGAACTTCCATTTCACATTTTGGTGTTTATCATGTCTCTCTTCAAAGAAGTTGTAGTACATTGATTTGCACTTGTTGAACAGTAGATTGGGCTGGGTTAAAAGATAGGTCAGGCAGTGTTGAAGGGTAGGTTGGGCAGTCTGTAGGTCTGTTGACAAAATAGTTTACAATCAATGACTTAAACTTACGAACCCTTTGTCCTAGGAGCCTCAAAGTTGGTAGGAAAGTTGGACATGACCAGTAAATGACACAGATTGATTTTGAGATGCTAATCAGTGGGTCAAAGGTCACGGTCACCATGGTCATAAAATTTACATGACTAATTGACAGTCATAGCCGGCATACAAACATCTTTAAAATTAGAGTTTACCTTTGCATGTTATTTTGATAATTGAATAAAATAAGTTGTTTTCATTTCATTGTTATTTGCTATTGGTAAGTCATTTCTTAATGATAGTGGCAAACTGGGCTGTTATAGTACTGATAATTTAACAATTTTATTTTTAATTTTACTTTAATTTAATATTATTTTATGTCTTCAAGAGAACTTCTTAGCGTTGAATAAATTCTTTTTTTTCTTAATGTTGAAATTTGTATTTTTAACGGAAATACTGTATTTTAAATCAGTTGTATTCCTTGGAGATATAATTTCAATGTTTTAGTGGAACTGGGGGTTTCAATTGACCCTTAAAATGATGTTTTGTCCCCTGCATTTTCCAAAAAGCCATGTTTTGACCGTCAAGAGGGCTCAATTTTCAATTAAAAAATACTAGATATTTTAGCTTTAAAATAGTAAAACCCATAACTGAGCCAAAAGATTTGATATGCCCCTTTTTAAACGCCTGATGGAAGAACTTATTATAACCATAAAATCAAATCCTCATGTTTTTGTCCAAAGTATGTACTAACTGGGTTTTCCTTTCTGTCCAAAATTGCCATTTTATTAAAACCTCATTTTAATATGCACAAAAAGGAATGGTATTGTAGTATGTTGCATGAACTAATTGGCATAAAACTTGTGCTTGATTTAGAAGCAAGTCATTTTATTTTATCACAACCAAACCAACCTGACATTATACGAGTATAATCATTGTCCTATATAACACATGTTACCAGGGCTTTTTGAGCATACACTGAGGGGGTTGGTGTGTAGTCACACACCCATCTCTATGCCACTATGGGTCTTTTACCTCAACTTCAATGAATATACCCTTTTGACAATGTTTTGGCATACTTTCCTGGAGAACGCCATTAGCAGGACTGGAAATACAACTTTGACCATGAACATTAAAATTTGTATTTTAAATGCCTGCAGAGCTGATGTGAGGACATGCTGTCTTTAAAAAACTTCTTTGTGATAATTTAAGCGGTCAGGAGAAACCATGGAAGGGCTGTGTTAAATCATTGATAAAAACTACATTTTCTTTAATTAGAAAAATAACCAATTTACCTAATTCTGTAGATAGAGCCCTGATGCCCTGATCTCCGTAAGGATGTCACTTTGAGCTAAATCTTATCATTGCTGGACTCGAAATTGGCATCACAAAACCGACACTTTGTTCCGAGTTTCTAGCTGTAAAATGTCAAGATCATGTACTTCTCATGTATCTAAAATTCAGACTCTGATTTGAGCAAAATCTCATTTTGAGCAGAGATTTCTTCTTAAAATGCTTTGGGAGATCAGGGCCTGATATGAGTATTTAATGCATGTTGTTTTACGTTGGCATGTTTTGTGTATCTGCTTGCTAGGATAACGAAGCAAATAAAATCAGAATGGAAGACGAAAGGAAACTTGTACAAGACAGTTTACAAAAATCGGCCAATGAAATCACACAACAGTTGGCACAGACTATGGCACAGAATACCGACTTAGAGAATGTGAAACAGGTATGGTGAATGAATGATTTAGTATTGTACATAAACTACTGTATATTAAGTGGATAAGTATTAGAAATATTGGCAAATTTTGGCCACTTTACAAAATTTGCAAATACCCCCGTCACACCAAACACATTCTCAATATGTTCTAAAATAATGTCACTTAACAGGCTTACACTGTTTATATGCAAACAGAAAGGATGTTGAAGCAATATAAGATGGTAATGTAGACATTTTTCAGCCAAATGTCACATTCCAGCCAGACCAGATCTGTTTCGTCAATATTTTGGGAATAGGACGTTTTGAGAACTACTTTGGTGTGACTGGCCTTTAAAATTTCTTCGAGTGTAAATTATGGCCTACAAAGGAATGAAAAATGTGCTATTAATGTCTGAAATTTAAAATTCGCCAACTTTTCGACACAGAAATATCCACTTATACAGTACCGGTAAGTGAGAGAAAGCATGCTTGAAACAATACACATAGTGAGAATGTAATAAACAAGCATGTTTTATAATACATCTGCATTCGTCAATGCCTTCCATAGTGCATGGTATTCCTGCATTCCTCCCTATTTGATGATACTAAACTTTAAATAGCTAAATATTCTTATTACTTTGAGTAGGCCTCAGGACTGGATTCATTTTATGAAGGAGTTATACTAGCTCAGGTAAGCAGCATGTCTGTCTGAAATAAATCAAATTCAGATATTTTGTTTCAAGAACTAGCTTATAAAGCTGTAGCCAGCTGAACTTGAACTTCGTTGGTGATAAGTTGATAAAAGTAATAAATCAGTCAATACTGAATTGTATTGCTGATGGTTTCTGGTAGTACATGTGATCAATCGGTCTATACTGAATTGTACTGCTAATGGTTATTGGTAATAAATGTGACGGATATTGTAAAAGTCAACATTATATTTTTAAAAGAGAGAACATTTTATTAGAAACTTTGGGTATGTGTGCAAGGTTGAATATTTGTGAAATTGTATCCTATTTGAATTTATAAAAATGGTGAATATTAATGTGTTGATTAATGTTTGCAAAAGGTAAAGATGATGCAAATATGAAGTGATTTACTGAGTGATTGGGACTATATTCTATGGGTATATATCTTACAGGATGATTTACTGTATGTGATATAGTTGGACTATATTCTATGGGTATATATCTTACAGGATGATTTACTGTATGTGATATATTGGGACTATATTCTATCGGTATATATCTTACAGGATGATTTACTGTATGTGATATATTGGGACTATATTCTATCGGTATATATCTTACAGGATGATTTACTGTATGTGATATATTGGGACTATATTCTATGGGTATATATATCTTACAGGATGATTTACTGTATGTGATATATTGGGACTATATTCTATGGGTATATATATCTTACAGGATGATTTACTGTATGTGATATATTGGGACTATATTCTATGGGTATATATATCTTACAGGATGATTTACTGTATGTGATATATTGGGACTATATTCTATGGGTATATATATCTTACAGGATGATTTACTGTATGTGATATATTGGGACTATATTCTATGGGTATATATATCTTACAGGATGATTTACTGTATGTGATATATTGGGACTATATTCTATGGGTATATATCTTACAGGATGATTTACTGTATGTGATATATTTGGACTATATTCTATGGGTATATATATATTACAGGAGTTGGAAAGTCAGGTAAAATTGTTACAGAGCAGTGAGGAGACGTTACACAATGATTTACAATCTTCCCAGACATCAGCACAGTCATTACAATCACAGGTACTGTACTACTCCTTAATGCCCCGGTCACTCCTAACGGAATACCACCTGACGTCAACTTGAGAATAGAACGTCTGCTAAATTTGTTCTCATTATTATATGTACGCTATCTATTGTTAGTAGTGTTTGTATGGATGCCTCTGTGATCGTTTGTGTCCATTGCGATTAGTTTTGTTTGGTCAGAATTTGTTAGATATCACAAGGTTATTTGTCAGACTTTGTTAAACAGATTTGTTACGTGTGACGGGGCCTTCACTACCGTATTCACCCTATTATTACAAACATCTATATATTTGGCTCGAGTTAAAAAAATGTGATGGGTTTCAAAGAAAAGACAAATGCAAAAAATTGTGAAAATGCTACGAAAGAATATGACATTAATTTTCCAGATTTGTCGGAAGAATTTTCTCAGAACTAAGGTTTCTGTTATTAAATCAGTTGATTTTGAGTCGGTATTAATGTTAAGTGTATGTTATGTTGAAGGACTTGATGTATTTTGAGTCAGTATAAATGTTTAGTGTATGTTATGATGAAGGACTTGATGTATTTTGAGTCAGTATAAATGTTTAGTGCATGTTATGTTGAAGGACTTGATGTTTTTTGAGTCGGTATTAATGTTTAGTGTATGTTATGTTTTCAATGTACTCATCGTTTTGTAGTTAGAACAAATGACGAAAGAGAAGGCGGGGCTTGAAGAATCATCAGCCAATCAGATTTCAGGATTACAGTCTGATTTAGACACGTTGAGACAAGATAAACAGAGTTTAGAACAACAATTACAAGCACAGATTGCTACATTAAAAGTAAGTACAATTTATTTGTTGCTTTTTTGTGCACAGTTATTTTATCTAGATATTAAATCTTCATATTAGATACGGCAACGGAGACCAAAATTTGATATTTGAACAGCTTTCTGAATCTTAATATTCGTATCAACATTTACGATTAATTTTTTATCGACTTATGTTGTTAATTGGTCTGAGACATGACAATATTCCATGACATTGCCTGGTAAATCACCTGTTTTCAAATGAAAAAAAATAGATATCTTCAATTATCTTTAGAAATTAATTTTATTTACTATCATAAAAATAATGTTATAATCACTTTCGACGAATACCTACAAAGAATTTGCTGAAGATAAACCAAATATGTACTCTGTGTGTATTTGCAATGAACCACAGTAATTATCTTGCAATCATGAATACAAAAAAACATACGCCACATTTTGAGTTCAAAATTGTACATCATTTGAATGGTTAAACATGTGATGGAAAACTGAACATTGTCATGGGAATGTCATCAAGTTATTGTGTTTGATTAAAACATTGAGATCCCTGGGATAATTTGTGTTTGATTGTTTTACAGACATCATTGGAAGAGACAGAGAGAAGTAAATCCCAGACAGAACAAGATTTATGTAAACAATTAGCTGACCTAGAACAACAATTAGAACAACTCACTGCTGATAAATTATCCACTCAATCCAAACTATCCGATACCATTGATGAACTTCATAAACGTTTACTGAGTAAGTTTGTACTTCTGGATTTTATAACCCCCCTCCCCCACCAATGAAATCATAGAGTATATTGGAGTTAGGAGCTTATTTTTGTCCACACAAGTTGGAACCAAAGTTTTATGAAAATTGAAAGGAAGCTTCATGTCCAAGACCATCTTGGCATTCTGGTCGGATCATTTTTATGCCCCTGCAATGGAAATAGTTCATAGAAATATGTCCCTTTCATGGTAAATTCTTCCTATACTCAAGGTTACCAAGTATCAGGGTCTATATTGGAATCATGCTTGAGGTCTGTCCGGCTATATGGTGGTTTGTTTGTCAGTCTGTTGACAAAATTTAATTGAAGCTTCAAAAGAACCATAAGAGTCACTAGCTGTGCTGAGATTGGAGATTGGATATATGTCAGTTTGATTGTATAGTTACAGTAACTGTTAGTAGTATAGCTAGCACAGTATGTAAAATTGTTACTTGTCTGCTTGTCTGAGACAATTAATTAGTATTGATTAGGACAAGTAACTTTTGCTGTAATTACCATAGAGTAAATTTTGGTGATTCAGAGAAGTTGTTTCACATCTTAAATTCACTGTCTGTAACATATTGTCCTATTTACAGGTAGCAGTATAGCAGAAGGTCGTGTGTTTATACAGGATGCCTTAGATCAATTCCATAATCCTACATTTACAACAGTGCGATGTACAGCAGGTATGCTTACATATAATATATATACTCATTCAAAAACATTTATCCTGATTAAAAAGATATTGAAGAATTGGACAGGGAAGGTAGCACACAGCTGAAACAGCCAAGCACAGAAACCAGAAATAACGCAGACCACAATCACACATGTCATGCTACAAGGTTGATGATTTATAGAAGACATGTACTTATGTGTTTTGTTGAATATTTACTCTCAGTATATTCAGAAACACATAATTGAAAACTGATCCATTTTTTACCAATTTTAAAAACATTTAGAAAATTTGAACACATGTTCATTGTTTGTTGGTTCTTATGATTGCTTACTTTGGTTAACCACTATTGATGAAAAAAATGTATGAATTCTGAATACCTGTAACTAATACTGCTGTTCATTTCAGAGTTTTTATTGCTTAGAGCGGAACCTGTGATAGCAAGTCTCCAGAAATTACAATCTGCGAAAGATGTTTATTCTGTTGACAGAAAAGGTAAAACAAATTATGTATGGCTTCATTTTAATAAATCAATTCTTTATTAGGGCCTCGCAAAAAAATTCTGTGGTGCCCTATAGTAATCACCTTGTCCATCAAGCCATCCACATTTTTCATTTTTATCAACTTCAAATTTTAAACATCAGCTTACAACAACAGAACACTATTTTATGGCAAGTTGCATTACTCTAGCTACAATATTAGAAGAATTATGGCCCTTTGTTAAATTCAAATTTTCCTCATTCTTCATCTTTTTTTCTTCATAACTTGAAAACCATAATAGATATTTAAATGAAACTTGCTGTACTTATTGCCACTGGTAATACGCATATCTGTATCTAACGGCAATAACTCTAGCTTTGATAAATTGTGACTTTTTTTAAGCTTAAAAAACTTTAACTTTGGCCATAGTTCAAAAACGGTTCAAGATAATGAAATGAAACTTGCTGTACTTACTGGTATTTACTATGACAATCATTACATGAACAATACACACATTTGGAGCAAAGGGCGACAACTCTAGCTTTAAATTATTTTGACTGATTTCAATTCTTTTCTTTTGCTTCCCGTTCTTCTAGCATGCTACCACGTGACCCTGCTCATGCCAGTGATAATTCTAGTTTTAATCTAATACTCCACTTTTGACAGAACATCTTACTGAAGCTTACTATGCCAACTTTAACGTAATGAAAAGTTTCACAGATGAGAATGTTATTATGTTTCCCAGAAGTAGTGAGTAGACATAGTGATTATGTGCTGGATTGATGAATTTGTCTGTCACAAAGTTTGTTCAGGCTTGTGCTCCTTAACCACTCGGTCAGATTTCAATGAAACTTCACATTTTAAGTTGGTACCAAGCCTAGCTGCGCATATTGTTAGAATGGTCTGATGAATTTTGCCAGAGTATTGTCCCATTGTTGGAAATATACGTTTTTGTGTTAAACCCTTTTTAGTTTTATACTGCCACTAATTACATAATTTGGATTTAATTCAGATTTGGAGAAATTTGTGGAGTGTATAACTGGATTCTCCCATCACCTAGGTGACTGTGTCATACATGGTATTGCTACGTCACAGTCCACAGCAGAAATAGAATCAGGACACGATCTAGCTAACTTATGTCGTTCAGCAGGAGAAAGTGGATTGTCGGTTTTAACGGCTGTGGAGAAAGGTAGGAGAACTTTACAATGTTTTAGAAGCACTAGAATTATTATAGTTCATAATAACTTGACACTCGTTTCATGCAGGTGACAATAGTCCAGT
This sequence comes from Spisula solida, assembly GCA_947247005.1. Classification (NCBI taxonomy): domain Eukaryota; kingdom Metazoa; phylum Mollusca; class Bivalvia; order Venerida; family Mactridae; genus Spisula; species Spisula solida. Next base: position 12,221,620 of record OX365953.1, on the reverse strand, counting down.
GGTTAAACCCCAGGAATTTGTATAAAAGGAAGAGGGAAGAGCCTAATATCAAATGGTAGCTGATTCTTGCAACATTTTGTATTCAGATACATTTTATTGAAATAAAATAATTATTGAATTTATGCTTATGTTTAAAATTGCCACAGTGTAAGACATTTATATACACTATAAAATGGTGGTTATATTATTTATGTTCAACCTTTGATTATATCACTAGATTTGTCTGAAGTATGAAATATTACAGCAATTGGGAGACAAAATTTGAATTTGACATAGCCGTTTACATTAGTCACATAGTGTAAACAGTAATATACTACTACAGTCAACTCTTGTTATCTCGAATGTCACGGGACCGTGGAAATTGCTTCGACATAACGAAAATTCGAGTTAGAATTTTCGGTATCAAAGGTTGCAAGTTTTCTAGTTTCTGACATTTTACACCGCCATATTGTTACGGCCGTAAGAACGACATACTCATGAGCATTGCTTGTTTTAATATTTATTCATTTTCGTTTGTGTACGTTGTTGTTTAAAGCACTCACTCATTTTGATAGTTTTAACATCTTGCATTCTTTAATTATTATTTTTACAAACAATTGTTTGAAATAACATGTTTATTGATGTTTGGATGTAACTCGAATCTTTATGACACGTTTGCGCAAATTGTTGCAAACAAATATTTGTTCAATAATGGAAGGTGCGAAAATTACAGGTAAATCGAAGATTTTGGACTGGCGAGGTGTGAAAAACTTCGACCGGACTTCGAGATGAACAATAGATTTAAAGTGCGAATTAGTTAATCGGGACCAAAAATTAATTCGACATAATGAAAAATTCGAGCCGAATTCGAGCCGAAACTTCGAGATAGGTCTCGAGATTTCATATAGACAAAGAAGGAGAAAATCGGGACTTGAAAAAAACTTTGACATAACGGAAAATTCGATATAAGCGAGTTCGAGATAACGAGAGTTGACTGTACATGGTGTTTATACCAACACGTAAGCATGCAGGCTTACAGTGTATTATCAGCTCACTGATTGCCACATACCACATTTAATGTATGCTGGTATCATCATAGTATTTACTCTACAACAGGTTAAACCTCACCAGCTGATAAGCCCGCCTACTATCGATGGTGGTAGGTCCTATCAAACGCTGGGGTTTAATGTTCTAGATTTGTAACCTGGCAATTGGGATTAAACTCCCAGTTGAAACAGGGGATTCCCTTCCATTAAAATTTGACAACTGTTTACAATGCTGGTTCTCTTCCATGTTATGAGAAGTTGCAGGTTCCTTGTCGAAGGGTAAGTTGGTACTGGTTAGGATACAGTCCAGAAAACTAGTTAGGTGAATAAGCCTATTCACCAATTCACAAATTGAATCATTGATTACTTGTATATACTGTTTGGCTTGAATAAAATATTGATTGATTCCCCCGACCAAATCATCCCTACCTGAAGAATCGAGAAAAAAATATTTGGGAAGGAGGGACGAAAGTCCTTCAGTTCTATTTCTGTAAATATAAATAAATGATTTTATAAAAAAAAATGAAATTAAATTACCTAGTACCCAACCTTTATTGACATGGGTTGCGGTAGGGGAAACAAGCACTATCAGGTTTTAAGGCCTAAAATTAACCGCTGTAATGATTTCATTCTCCTATATTATTTTATCATTAGGTGGAAATATAGGAAGTGAAGTGAATGAAACAATTGAACAAATAAAGAAATTGATGTCATTAACTAAAGAACTGGTACCTAAATCTCTGGATGTCAAAGCTGAAGAAATTGGTGATATGGTGGATAATGAGATGCAGCTTACAAGTAAAGCTATTGAACAAGCTGCGTCTAAAATACAGGTGAGTGAGGCCACAGTTTTGTTTATTTTTAGGTTAACACGATTTTTGGTGAAAATCTTGCTGTCAGGACAAAGGACTTGAAAATTATATTATACATAAAGATGACCCTAGGTCCGGTCCTAGGTCTCTCACTAAGGTCCTAGGTCTCTCAAACAGGTCCTAGATCTCTCACACAGGTCCTAGGTCTCTCAAATAATGCCTAGGTCTCTCACACATGTCCTAGGTCTCTCACATAATGCCTAGGTCTCTCACACAATACCTAGGTCTTTCACACAATGCATATGTCTCTCACACAGGTCCTAGGTCTCTCACACAGTTCCTAGGTCTCTCACACAGGTCCTAGGTCTCTCACACGACGCCTAGGTCTCTCACTCGGGTCCTATGTCTCTCACACAATTGCCTATGTCTCTCACACAATGCCTAGGTCTCTCACACAGGTCCTAGGTCTCTCACACAATGCCTAGGTCTCTCACACAGGTCCTATGTCTCTCACACAATGCCTAGGTCTCTCACACAGGTCCTAGGTCTCTCACACAGGTCCTATGTCTTTCACACAATGCCTAGGTCTTTCACACAGGTCCAATGTCTCGCACAATGCCTAGGTCTCTCATTCAGGTTCTATGTCTCTCACACAGGTCCTAGGTCTCTCACACAATGCCTAGGTCTCTCACACAGGTCCTAGGTCTCTCACACAATGCGTAGGTCTCTCACACAGGTCCTAGGTCTCTCACACAATGCCTAGGTCTCTCACACAGGTCCTAGGTCTCTCACACAATGCCTAGGTCTCTCATTCAGGTTCTATGTCTCTCACACAGGTCCTAGGTCTCTCACACAATGCCTAGGTCTCTCACACAGGTCCTATGTCTCTCACACAATGCCTATGTCTCTCACACAATGCCTAGGTCTCTCACTCAGGTCCCATGTCTCTCACACAGGTCCTAGGTCTCTCACACAATGCCTTGGTCTCTCACACTGATCCTATGTCTCTCAAAGACGTCCGAGGTCTCTCACACAATGCCTAGGTCTCTTACTCAGGTCCTATGTCTCTCACACAATGCATAGGTCTCTCACACAGGTCCTATGTCTCTCACACAATGGCTAGGTCTCTCACACATGTCCTATGTCTCTCACACAATGCCTAGGTCTCTCACACAATGCCTAGGTCTCTCACTCAGGTCCTATGTCTCTCACACAATGCCTATGTCTCTCACACAATGCCTATGTCTCTCACACAATGTCTAGGTATCTCACACAGGTCCTATGTCCCTCACACAAAGCCTAGGTCTCTCACACAGGTCATATGTCTCTCACACAGGTCCTAGGTCTCTCACACAATGCCTAGGTCTCTCACTCAGGTCCTAGGTCTCTCACACAATGCCTAGGTCTCCCACACATGTCCTAGGTATCTCACACAGGTCCTATGTCTCTCACACAATGCCTAGGTCTCTCACACAGGTCCTAGGTCTCTCACACAGATCTGAGGTCTCTCACACAATGCCTAGGTCTCTCACTCAATGCCTAGGTCTGTCACACAGGTCCTATGTCTCTCACACAATGCCTATGTCTCTCACACAGGTCTGAGGTCTCTCACACAATGCATAGGTCTCTCACACAATCCCTAGGTCTCTCACACTGGTCCTAGGTCTCTCACACAGGTCCTAGGTCTCTTACACAATGCCTAAGGACCCTTTCACTGCTCTCTTTATTCTTTCATTCCATTCTCCCAACTTTAAAATTTTCACAAATTTCTCATAGACCTAAAATAGAAAAAACTGGCATTTAAAGGATAATTGTTTGTTTTGATTGAATATAGTTTATATTTCATTGTGTAGTGATAAAGAAAAAACATTAAAGGAATAAAAACATAGTGATAAAATTCAATATTTTCATGAGCACTACAAGATGAGATATTAACCATATTCAATCAAAACAAATAATTTAAATTAGAGGAAAGTATGACTTAACCATTGAAGCAAAACATGCAATCAACAAAAACACAAACAATTTAACTTGTATGGTCTAATTTTAGCATCATATCATGTGACCTCAATGATCTGAATTCAAGAGCACTTTCTCGTATTCCCGTTTTTATGCCCCCCTATCGATAGAACGCAGTCTTGTTTTCATATGGTACTTTGACTGGTACTCTTACAAACTTTATATGGGTCCCTTTGATACTTTGCTTACTTGTTCACCTTCATGACCCACAGGACCTACTCATGAATAGGTAACTCTGTCCTGCATTTTGTCCAAATTATCTCCCTTCAACTTAGAAGCCTCAACCTCTACACAGCAGAGGGTAATGCTGCTGTTATGAAGCATTTTGTTTTGAGTATATAATGATTATACTTTCCTAGTATGGCACTGCGAATAGTGGATCGCGCTGTTGGTGGACAGCTCTTGTTAAGATTGGTGTATGCTTGTTTTAGGCCTTCAATGGATGTCTATGGCTTTAAATTATAATAATAAATAATAATGCAATAATTTGATTCATATGGTAGGTATATATTGACTGTATTTACAATTTTTGTGAATTTTCTCTTTTTCTTGGCTTTATAATACCTGACTGTAGGTTGACCGACGTCATCCATCATTGGTTTGTTTACACATCCACTGTGCAATCTTAGTGAAAGTAGCATATAATCTACTGCTATGATAGGCAGCTGTTGGCAGATACAATTATTTATGACACATTCAAGTGTTTTGTTTCAAAGTTTAAGCTTAGATTTATCTGAGTGTTTTAAACTCAAGCACCAACATTTCTTTACCCATATAGTAAGATATAATTTGTGGGCTGTGAGATATTATGATCATCAGTTAGATAAAAATTTTGGTTGCTACAGAGTTATGTCACATGATTTGTTATTAAAGGAAAAATGTTAAATTCTGTGATGATATTTACACTGTAGCATGGATTGTTTTCACTGAAAATAAACAAGTTTCACTTTACCCTTGAAATGACCCTGAAATTTGCAGAAAGCCAAGTTAAGATTATGTCAAGGGGTCAGATGTGTCATTGGTCATAACTTGAGTTGATTATGAAGTCTAGGTCAAAGGTTATGGTGTAGCAAGGGGTCATTTGTGTCATGCTTACAACTCTTGTTTTATGGTAGTTTAGAATGTTTTTGACAACACCTTAATGAACTCAACTCAACAAACTCTCACCAACTTAACATAGTCCTCGATCTTCACGCGTGAATATATTACTACAGTAAAGTTCCGCTATTAAGACCACCACTGGGACCGACATAAAGTGGTCTTATTATAGAGTCGGTCTTATCAGCGAGACCGACCAAAATAGCTGAGACATTGAACTCCTATACATGTACATGTATATATATATACCGACAGCACTCTTGTTGACGTGTTTTAAACATTCATATGTACATGTACCTTAGTGCATATTGTATTTATTAATGATTGAGGATTATTAACTGTTAATTATTCATGTAAAAATGAAACATCATGTGATTCATATACATTGATTAAATGATAAATATTTGTAACAGTTGTTTTCATTTCTCCTGACCTGTGACCTCTATGTACATGTACAATGCATACTGTAAAAATGAAGCATGTATACCCATGGCCATTAAAAGCTGCAATACTTTTTTTAATTATTCTAAAATTTATTAATTTGCACTGTACAACCGATACAGCACAAATTTGACCGTTATTTAACTAACTAGTTGATCTGTATAAAGACCATGTACGTACGTGATAATTATACGGGATATTTATACAGATCAAATGGTTTGTCAACTTTTGTCTTATTTATTAGAATTACCTAACAGGTTTGTAGGTGTGTAATTTGATGTACAAACGCGCTAGGATAATTAACAGTTAAAAAATGTATTTACATGAATTAACAACGACGTCCAAAGTTACGCATCATCCGAAAACGTGTGACTAACAGCCATCGGTCTTTATTCTCCACAAAACTTTAATTTTGGTTGAGTAAATGGTCGCCGATAGTTTCAATCGATCTATTGTCATTGATAACAGTAGAATTTCGTTTTAATCCCTGCGTATACACCAGCAAGTGTAAATTTATCAGTAAACATGTTTATTGTTTACACCTCGCTGATTGCCGTAAACGAGTCTCCGTGTCGTAAAATTAATTATACAAAATGACACGCGCGGTATGTGGTCTGTTTATCGAGACCTAAAACTGCAATAAACTGGTCGTTGGGACCAGAAATACTGGTCGTATTACGTAATATCGAGTCGGTATTATACTATACCTCACTATTACTCACTAAGCATTATACTATACCTCACTATTACTCACTAAGTATTATACTATACCTCACTATTACTCACTAAGTATTATACTATACCTCACTATTACTCACTAAGTATTATACTATACCTCACTATTACTCACTAAGTATTATACTATACCTCACTATTACTCACTAAGTATTATACTATACCTCACTATTACTCACTAAGTATTATACTATACCTCACTATTACTCACTAAGTATTATACTATACCTCACTATTACTCACTAAGTATTATACTATACCTCACTAAGTATGTATTCTTATGAAAACAAAGGCCGAAGTTTGAAGTATAGGAATTATATCAACTGTTAAATTATGATAATAGAAGGTTCCAGGACAATGTTAATTTGTTCAGACTTTTTGTTCATTCTTCTATTTTCTCACAATAACTGTTGTTGTCATTTATGACATCAATTATCGTGACCTATACATTTTTGTCAATGCTGAATACATTCTTTTGTTTTGCCTATTCTTTGCATTGGATAAAAACAGAGAAAAACTGTTATATATAGAGTACATTATATTTACTGTAAAATTTTAGTATTCTTTAGATAAGGGTCGCACGCTTGTTCTCAAAGCTGTGAGAAACTCTTGATGTACAGTCAGGACTCGTTACAACGACACCCTATATACCGACATTTTAGTTATAACGACACCAACTGGTGGGGACGAATTCTATACAACGTTAATAGTATCCGTTATAACGACATATTCACTTACCGACACCGACAGCAAAAAGATGGGAACGAATCAATTGTTTACACAGTAATTAATACTCAATATACTGACACTATCAAGGGACTATTTTTCACACCTGAACTATTTATTGGCTTCACAAAGTCAACGTCTGAGCAAGGAGCCTAATTATGTAATTACACTTGTGAAAATCATCTTAATTGCTCTCTTTATAGTAGTGGTACCTTTCACAGTCGAATCACCGTTTGTGTGCAATGGCTCGCGCATTCATAATCAAGGGAGATAAGCGAAGTCATCGCATATATTCGTATTGTAGAAATCGTACGGGTTCACGAAATGAACGATGTTAATCGAGATTTCTTGACTTGATTTATTAATTCATCAATTCTGAAAGACGATAGTGTAAAAATTGTAACAAAATAAATAACCAAATTATTCTCTAGAGCGTTAGATTTTATAGTTTACTGTAGTAGTATCCGGACATCTTTAAATTCGGATGCCCTTTATTTTGGAGCTCCTTCAAAACATTGTATTTTATTTTAAATATTATTTTATGTCATTATGATAATTTCATACTGCTGATTTTGCTGATTATGTCAATTTTATGACATAATAAATTATATGTTAATCATTAAATGATTTCTATGAAACAATCTCCAAATAAAATTTCTCGTCACTAGTGAAATTCAGTATAATGACAAATTCGTTATAACAACAGTTTGATCTGGAACCAACAGTGTCGTTGTATCAAGATCTGACTGTATTTACATTTATTATGTTGACATTCATTACATACATGAAATACCTTCTCTGTCATTAATATTTACGTGAAATAATCACTATCAACACTTTTTTTGGTCATAAAGCTAGTCATTGAAACAATACTTGGTGTTAGAATCAGTCTATGTTTGAATCAGTCTATGTTTGAATCAGTCTATGTTCGAATCTGTCAATGTTTGAATCAGTTTGTGTTAGAATCAGTCAATGTTAGAATCAGTCTATGTTTGAATCAGTCATGTTTGAATCAGTCTATGTTTAAATCAGTTTGTGTTAGAATCAGTCAATGTTAGAATCAGTTTGTGTTAGAATTAGTCAATGTTAGAATCAGTCTATGTTTGAATCAGTCTATGTTTGAATCAGTCTATGTTTGAATCAGTTTGTGTTAGAATCAGTTTGTGTTAGAATCAGTCAATGTTTGAATCAGTTTGTGTTAGAATCAGTCAATGTTAGAATCAGTCAATGTTAGAATCAGTCTATGTTTGAATCAGTCTATGTTTGAATCAGTCTATGTTTAATATGTTTGTATCAGTCTATGTTTGAATCAGTCAATGTTTGAATCAGTTTGTGTTAGAATCAGTCAATGTTTGAATCAGTCAATGTTTGAATCAGTCAATGTTTGAATCAGTCTATGTTTGAATCAGTCTATGTTAGAATCAGTCAATGTTTGAATCAGTCTATGTTTGAATCAGTCAATGTTTGAATCAGTCTATGTTTGAATCAGTCTATGTTTGAATCAGTTTGTGTTAGAATCAGTCTATGTTTGAATTAGTCTATGTTAGAATCAGTCTATGTTTAAATCAGTCAATGTTTGAATCATTCAATGTTAGAATCAGTCTATGTTTGAATCAGTCAATGTTTGAATCAGTCTATGTTTGAATCAGTTTGTGTTAGAATCAGTCTATGTTTGAATCAGTCTGTGTTTGAATCAGTCTGTGTTTGAATCAGTCTATGTGTTTGAATCAGTCTGTGTTTGAATCAGTCTATGTGTTTGAATCAGTCTGTGTATTAATCAGTCTGTGTTTGAATCAGTCTATGTTTAAATCTGTTTGTGTTAGAATCAGTCAATGTTTGAATCAGTCTGTGTTTAAATCTGTCTATGTTTGAATCAGTCTGTGTTTGAATCAGTCTGTGTTTGAATCTGTTTGTGTTTGAATCTGTCTATGTGTGAATCAGTTTATGTTTGAATCAGTCTGTGTTTGAATCAGTATGTGTTTAAATCAGTCTATGTTTGAATCTGTCTTTGTTTGAATCAGTCTGTGTTTGAATCAGTCTATGTTTGAATCAGTCTATGTTTGAATCAGACTGTGTTTGAATCAGTCTATGTTTGAATCAGACTGTGTTTGAATCAGTCTATGTTTGAATCAGTATATGTTTGAATCAGTTTGTGTTTGAATCAGTATGTGTTTGAATAAGTCTATGTTCGAATCAGTCTATGTCCGAATCAGTCTGTGTTTGAATCAGTATGTGTTTGAAACAGTATGTGTTTGAATTAGTCTGTGTTTGAATTAGTCTATGTTTGAATCAGTATGTGTATGAATCAGTCTGTGTTTGTTTGAATCAGTCTGTGCTTGAATCAGTCTATGTTTGAATCAGTCTATGTTTGAATCAGTCTATGTTTGAATCAGTATGTGTTTTAATCAGTTTGTGTTTGAATCAATATGTGTTTTAATTAGTCTATGTTTGACTCAGTCTATGTCCGAATCAGTCTGTGTTTGAATCAGTCTGTGTTTGAATCAGTATGTGTTTGAATTAGTCTATGTTTGAATCAGTCTGTGTTTGAATTAGTCTATGTTTGAATCAGTCTGTGTTTGAATTAGTCTATGTTTGAATCAGTCTGTGGTTGAATTAGTCTATGTTTGAATCAGTCAATGTTTGAATATGTCAATGTTTGAATCAGTCTGTGTTTGAATCAGTCTATGTTTGAATCAGTCTGTGTTTGGATCAATATGTGTTTGAATCAGTCTGTGTTTTAATCAGTATGTGTTTGAATTAGTCTATGTTTGAATCAGTCTGTGTTTGAATCAGACTGTGTTTTGAATCAGTATGTGTTTGAATCAGTTTGTGTTTGAATCTGTCTATGTTTGAATCAGACTGTGTTTGAATCAGACTTTGTTTGAATCAGTCTATGTTTGAATCAGTATGTGTTTGAATCAGTTTGTGTTTGAATCAGTCTATGTTTGAATCAGTCTGTGTTTGAATCCATCTGTGTTTGAATCAGTATGTGTTTGAATTAGTCTCTGTTTGAATCAGTATGTGTTTGAATTAGTCTATTTTTGAATCAGTATGTGTTTGAATTAGTCTATGTTTGACTCAGTCTATGTCCGAAACAGTCTGTTTTTTGATCAGTCTGTGTTTGAATCAGTATGTGTTTGAATTAGTCTATGTTTGAATCAGTCTATGTCCGAATCAGTCTGTGTTTGAATCAGTATGTGTTTGAATTAGTCTATGTTTGAATCAGTCTGTGGTTGAATTAGTCTATGTTTGAATCAGTCAATGTTTGAATATGTCAATGTTTGAATCAGTCTGTGTTTGAATCAGTCTGTGTTTGAATCAGTCTATGTTTGAATCAGTCTGTGTTTGGATCAATATGTGTTTGAATCAGACTGTGTTTGAATTAGTCTATGCTTCAATCAGTCTGTGGTTGAATTAGTCTATGTTTGAATCAGTCAATGTTTGAATATGTCAATGTTTGAATCAGTCTGTGTTTGAATCAGTTTGTGTTTGAATCTGTCTATGTTTGAATCAGTCTATGTTTGAATCAGACTGTGTTTGAATCAGACTGTGTTTGAATCAGTCTATGTTTGAATCAGTATGTGTTTGAATCAGTTTGTGTTTGAATCAGTCTATGTTTGAATCAGTCTGTGTTTGAATCAGTCTGTGTTTGAATCAGTATGTGTTTGAATTAGTCTATGTTTGAATCAGTATGTGTTTGAATTAGTCTATTTTTGAATCAGTATGTGTTTGAATTAGTCTATGTTTGACTCAGTCTATGTCCGAATCAGTCTGTGTTTGAATCAGTCTGTGTTTGAATCAGTATGTGTTTGAATTAGTCTATGTTTGAATCAGTCTGTGTTTGAATTAGTCTATGTTTGAATCAGTCTTTGTTTGAATCAATATGTGTTTGAATCAGTATGTGTTTGAATTAGTCTATGTTTGAATCAGTCTGTGGTTGAATTAGTCTATGTTTGAATCAGTCAATGTTTGAATATGTCAATGTTTGAATCAGTCTATGTTTGAATCAGTTTCTGTTAGAATCAGTCTATGTTTGAATCAGTCTGTGTTTGAATCAGTCTGTGTTTGAATCAGTCTATGTCCGAATCAGTCTGTGTTTGAATCAGTCTGTGTTTGAATTAGTCTATGTTTGAATCAGTATGTGTTTGAATTAGTCTTTGTTTGAATCAGTCTGTGTTTGAATCAGTATGTGTTGGAATCAGTCTGTGTTTGAATCAGACTGTGTTTGAATCAGTCTGTGTTTGAATTAGTCTATGCTTGAATCAGGCTGTGTTTGAATCAGTCTGTGTTTGAATCAGACTGTGTTTGAATCAGTCAATGTTTGAATATGTCAATGTTTGAATCAGTCTGTGTTTGAATATGTCAATGTTTGAATCAATATGTGTTTGAATCAATATGTGTTTGAATCAGACTGTGTTTGAATCAGTATGTGTTTGAATTAGTCTATGTTTGAATCAGTCAATGTTTGAATATGTCAATGTTTGAATCAGTCTGTGTTTGAATCTGTCTATGTTTGAATCAGTCTATGTTTGAATCAGACTGTGTTTGAATCAGTCTATGTCAGAATCAGTCTGTGTTTGAATCAGTCTGTGTTTGAATGTGTGTATGTTTGAATCAGTCTATGTTTGAATCAGTCTATGTTTGAATCTGTCCATGTTTGAATCAGTCTTTGTCTGAATCAGTCTATGTTTGAATCAGTCTATTTTATACTTACTTTGATTCAAAATTCCTTAATTTAAATTGGCATGCTTCCTGAATGCCTAATATGTGACACCTATTTTAAAATATACTGTAACGTCAAAAATTGTTGCAAGGGTTTAATGTTCGCTATATAAAGAGAACAATAAATTGGCAATGAATTTTTTTTAATAACTACACTTAAACACTGAAAGTAGGTTTATCTGAAGATTAAAACTTGCAAACATTCAACCTTGCAGATTTCTTCAGAGAAAAATTTGTGTAAAATAGTGACATAATACAAAATATTTTGACATACATTTTGCAATGAAAGATGAGATTGCAAGCCTAGTGATTCAGATTGCAAGCCTAGTGATTCAGATTGCAAGCCTAGTGATTCAATCATAATTTATTACCAAAATACTTGCAAACCATTTGCTGGGGCTGTTACAATATGCTGTATGTTGACAATCATTTAGAGTTAAACCGTTTACACAATACTTCCATGAATTCAGGTATTCTATTGATTATTGTGGATGAAACATTCCTAATTCCAAGCTGTGTCTTTTTCCCATAAGAGCGAGGAAAAGCGTTGATGTTGTTTACATTGATCTTGATGTTTTACCACACATCATCCTGTCTTGTCATCTTCTATTGTTAAACTACTCAATGACATGTTTCTGTTTCCTTACAAACATGACACTTAATGAGATGAAATTGTCAGTTTTCCTGTAAAACCATGACTTCAAACAATGTCAAGTTCATAAAACATCCAATGTATTTGATAAATAACAACGAAAAATGAAGAGCACACATTTATCATTTTATTTAGTTATACACAACAGTATCTATCCTTTATAGTTCAGTATAACCAACAAAATAACAGAAAAAGCAGTAACTTTTAAAGGTGTATAACTGTATATTTTAAATATATTGTATTTCAAAAGTGTATGTCTGTATATGTATTTTAAGGTTGTATACCTGTGCTTAATTTTAAGGTGTATGTCTCACAGGTATTCGGCATGTTGGCTGGGACCCCCACCCCCTGTCAGTGAACCACTCTACAACCCATACAGAGAGCTTAAACATGTTTAAATAGTGTCTGAACAACATAAAATAACATTTCATTAAATATCTGAAAATCCCCTTGGTGTCTTATAACATTAGTAGAAGGTAAACAAGAATGTCACTGTCAATGTGTACCTGTGGTATGTCTGTGCCTATTTCTAAAGGTGTATGTCTGTGTTTTTAGCTCACCTGAGCATAAAGTGTTCAAGGTGAGCTATTGTTTTTCTAAAGGTGTATGTCTGTGCTTATTCCTAAAAGGTGTACGTCGGTGCTTATTTCTAAAGGTGTATGTCTGTGCTTATTTCTAAATGTGTATACATGTGTTGTAATACTTCGAAATTGTATGCCTGTGTATATTTTAAAGGTACATGCCTGTGTATATTTTAAAGGTACATTTCTGTGTATAAACACAGCATTTGCTAGAAGGATAAATAAAATAAGATAATTATATCTATACAACCCAATCCCTTAAAATAAATACGTATCTAATTTTGCTATATTACTGTATATATAAATATTTAGACTAATTTGCAATTTGAATAAATAAGGGAACTATCTAGAATAAGGGAAATTTTTAATCTAGCTGATTGAACACCTACAATGTAGCAAGTATATATATAATTATATTTGGTATATAAAGTTTCTATCTATATGGTTATATAACTATGGGTATAAATTAGCTATTAGTTTGGTTAAATAATCCTTTATATATGTAATTATATTTCTACATTGGTTAAATAATCCTTTATATATGTAATTATATTTCTACATTGGTTAAATAATCCTTTATATATGTAATTATAATCCTACTGTGCACTAATTAGTGTTATCAAAATCTACATAGGTTTCTATATGTACATAATATATTTAGTGATAAGTTCACATTTGTCCTTATTATGAGTATATTTGGTACTGTGGATTAATAATACAGCATATATCAGCTTAGGCACCCTCACTGCCCACACAAATGTCCGTTATGTAATACAAACATTCAAATATTCTATTTCTTTGTTGATAAAAATAAATGAACTTGCTATACTTTTTGGAACCTTATCATGATCATTGAAATTTTATTTGAAAAAAAACCAGTTGTTATCTACCCAAAGATATTTTTGTTGATCTTAAGGCAGCACTCAATAGTAACAGCAGACAAGGAAGGCAGCACTCAACAGTAACAGCAGACAAGGAAGGCAGCACTCAACAGAAACAGCAGACAAGGAAGGCAGCACTCCACAGAAACAGCAGACAAGGAAGGCAGCAATCAACAGAAACAGCAGACAAGGAAGGCAGCACTCATCAGAAACAGCAGACAAGAAGGCAGCACTCAACAGTAACAGAAGACAAGGAAGGCAGCACTCAACAGTAACAGAAGACAAGGAAGGCAGCACTCAACAGTAACAGAAGACAAGGAAGGCAGCACTCAACAGAAACAGAAGACAAGGAAGGCAGCACTCAACAGTAACAGAAGACAAGGAAGGCAGCACTCAACAGTAACAGAAAACAAGGAAGGCAGCACTCAACAGAAACAGCAGAGAGCACAAAAGGCGCAAAAATGAACAATACACAACAAAGAGAAAGCACACGTACAAGCTACCATGACAATCATAAACATTAACAAGAATAAAATGAAAATTACCAGCTGCAAAGTCCTACTTTCATGTTTCAGTTCGGTTCAATAAATTTTAAGTGTATGCAAGTTTAAATAATTGTAAATACTGTAAATGTTTTACCTCTGTTTAGTGTGATAGAACTTTAACTTATTTTTCATCAATTTCCAAACTATTTAATACAGCTAACTATAAATGGTAATACATCCAATATCCCTTATCCATTAAATAACACTACTTACAGTATAATAATATAATACACAATTTGATAAACATAGCGTGTCCTCCCTTGTGTCGTCCCTCATACATCAAACAAACCATCTATACAATCACATCATTAACACCTTTCATAGAAAACACATCCTAGCAATCTCTACATTTATATCCCAATTCAACATTCATCGTAATAAAACTTCATATTCTAGTTTTCAAATAAAAAAACATCCTAGCTATATTTAAAATATCCATATTCGAAGTAATACATTTTCAAAGAACACATTCTGGCTATGTTTGACATATCTCTATTCAATATTCATAGTAATACAACTTCATATTCTAGTTTTCCTAGCTATCTTTATATTTTCCCTATTTAATATTCATATTTCAACTTCATATTTCTGTGTTAGTCATTTTGTATAAACTATATAGTCACAGCATTTGTTGCCATTATATTTTACTTGAGTTCATAAACCTTTATTTCATTTCTGTTGTACCATTCTACATAGAGCTTGTTACTCTTGCCGCAGTAAGCAATGCATGTGTTACCTTGGATACCATGGAATCTGTGTAACAATATCTGTATCTTCTGGCAGTTAGAGGTCAACTGGTGTATATTGTTTGAATCCGATCCACAGACGTACACGGACCCATCTTTGTCAACGGCCAGCCCTTTCGGTCCCTTGAGGTCCTTGTCAGTGTATGTTGCTGCCACTTTTCCATCAAGGGTCATGCAGGTTACGGTGCTGCTCCCATAGTCTGATATATACATGTTACTGTGGTCGGGACTTAACGCAATGTTCCATGGTCGGTAGAACAATGGTCCTCCGTTAAAACTATTCTTAAATGTCCTAAATACTCGACCATTTAAGTCCATGATCTGTAACTTACTGTCTGGTTTGTCAAACGAAACGAAGAGATTACCTTCAGCATATGCGATACCTTGACAGTTTCCATCAACAGAGATTTCACTTTCATTAGCCAGGGAACCAGACCTAGATACTGCGAGAAGTTTGATTTTCTTATCGGCTTGAAGTGTTGTTGCAACTTGATCATCCTTTATGGTTGTTACATCATTGGGTTGCGCCGGTAGGGCGAACACTGATAGGATACAGTTCTGCTTTGTGTTCACCACCTTCAGCGACATATTGTAGTGGTCACAAACCACCAACATTTCTTCAGTAACAAGACATAGTCCGTATGCATCGCACTGTCGTTCCATGCCACCTTTAATATTGATACTTGCTCTAAACTCGGTGGAACGTTTGGTCTTGGAGCTTTGTAGCAGTAGCAAGCCTAGAGTTGTAACACTTAGTTTCATCTCAGCACATTCTCGACTGATTTCAAACTCATAGTCCAGTATCTCATTATCATTGTTCACTTTTTTCAACCCATCTCTTACAATAGAGATGTAATTCTTGGCTTTCTTCATGACTACAAACTTTTCATTTGGTTTGGAGTTACTCAGATGTGACTTCAATGTTCTGATGTCTGCTGCAAGTATGTCACACTGTTTGTTCACCATTTCAAGTTTACTATTGTCAATTCTGTCTTTTTGTTCCAAGTTCATTTTCATATCCGTATCCAGTTGGTCAAACATCTTTTTAATCTCGTCGCGTTCTTTCTTGATTTTTGTCAATGCTTTACTTTTCAGTGCATTTCTCTTCTGGCTATTCTTTATGTATTTTGCACGGCTTTTGGTTAGCTCTGCATCCATTTCTGTGAGCAGCCCATCTAATTCTCTGTACTCCTCACTCTCTGTTAGTCCGAACACTTGACTTTGTATGTTAGCAACTTTCGGACAGCTACAATGGCTAGTTCTGTAGCAGACGTAGCAGCATAATTGGTCACATGACTCACAGAAATAATCAATGACCTTGTCAGCATGTGAAGGACATTTATCGATGTAGATTTCCTTCAACTTACTGGAATCTCTTGGCATTTTCATCAAATCTTGAAACAAATGATGATGCAGAACTCGTAGCTTCTTGTGGAACTGGTAACAACCAGAGCACAGATATTCTGTGCAGTCGAAACAAAAATACGAAGCTTTTTTATTCATTCCATCCCTTTTACAAGGGTCACAGTCCCTTTTATCCAAATCGAGGTTGTAGATTTCATCATTTACCGAAAGCTTTGACAGTGACATGGTTCTGACTAGCTCCAAACACTCCAAGGACTGGGAAATTCCCACCTAGGGTTTGGGTTTTATACGAACCTGCTTGATATTTGGCTGTCAGTTGTTTTTCTTGTCTGAGTCATGCTAACAAACGGCTCTATTATTAAACTTTTTTCTTTCGATACTGTTTTTCAATACATGTCATTTTTGAATATTAATTTGATATTTTCAGCCATTAAACTTTGTCATTTTACACATAGTGTAAAAATTGTGCTATACCGACAGAATTGTTAAAAGCTTTATTGAGCTGTCGTGGTATTCAGGGTTTTTTGTTAGTAGCTGATAAATGAATACAGTAAATGGGTGTCGATGAAGGATGCCTTCTTTATATTTTACGACATTAATACATTATATGTTAATGGTTTCTATCTACAGGAGATGCTGCAAAAAACACGGCAGGATAATACTGGCGTACAGTTAGAAGTTAACGAACGTATACTTGATGCTTGTACTGACCTTATGAAGGTAAGAGAAGTTCAATGTCTACTGTTTATTTCTACATGACTGCCATTTGTTGGAAGGTTGATGCTAGTTATAACTGACAGTTAGTAACCTTTCTATTGGCAGATATGTGTCTTGTTAATATATCTGTGTGAAAAAATGGTGATAAATGTAATCAGTCATAAAGCACTTCCTATGCAATACATCTTCAAATATATATACAGTCAAAACTGTCTAGAATGACCACTCATAGGAACAGAATATGTTGGTTTTGTTAATAGGTGGTCTCTCGTAACAGGTTTAATAGCTCTGTAAATGGTCTGAATGTTTAGTATCCTGGCAGGAAGGTCCTCAGCTGTCTAACAGAATAAAATGTATGAACATTTTAGAATAAAATGTATGAACATTTTAAAGCTTTTTTGCTAACACAGTCTTGACTGCATTAATGGGTGGCAATTGGCTGTAAATTGTTTAATGCTAAATTAAAATTAATAAAGCATGATCAACATGGTATAGTCCCAATCTCTCAAAGTGTCTACAGTACAAATCATAGCTCAAATGACGTTTGACTCATTTCAGAGTCTGAGTTTGAGTATTGTTGTCCATACAACTGGTCAGATTTCAATGAAACTTCACATGAATGGTTGGTACTAAGCCTAGTTGCGCATGTTCTCACAGCATGAATTTTAGGTTGGATTAATATTGCAGGAGTTATTTCCTTTTGTGCCACACATGCTAGAGCTTAAATTGAGATTTTTCAAGAGATCGTGCTCAGTGGTCTATTTCCTCTCAAGATGTCCAGTTTATTTTTATGCCCCCATCTTTGATAAGGGGGTATCATTGCTTTGCACATGTCAGACCATCAGTAGATCAAACAGTTTCAGTTCAATAACTCCAGAAAGCTTGACCCTAGAATGCTCAAACTTTACATGGAGGTCGGTCATCAATATTGATGTTGATTTCAGTAGGTCTATGGTTACTAAGTTCACTGTGACCTTTACCATTTCTAACTATTTGGGTGCAATGGGGCATACATGTTTTACAAACATCTCCTGTTACATCAATGAAAAGAAATATCATGATATGAGTAATGAAATATGAAATAAATAAAACACTTTGTTTGTTGTGTGGCCTTGTATACAGTCTTCTCTAATAAGTGTTGAAAGGAGATAACAAAAACATGTGTGAGAACATGATGGATAGATATAAGATAATGACATTATAACATCTGTGTGAGAAAACATCATCTCGTGTACAATCATACCTTTGTTAAGCAACCAGTCAATTGGTGCATTCATTATATGACCTTTTATAGCAGGTTATTGTTAACTTCAGGTGCCTCCTCTTCACGTACTGTAAAGTCATGATTTTCTAGGGTTTAAGTTATACCCCCGCACAACGAGTTGTAAGGGTGGTATACTGGATTCAGCTTGTCTGTCTGTCTGTCCGTCAGTCGATCTGTCTGTCCGTAGACGCATTCTTGTGCACGCAACTCCTCCTACAGTTTTGGCAGGATTTCGCTTAAACTTTCACAGATGAACAACCTCAACATATAGATGTGCATGAAGAAAAGAATTTGCACTGCGATGCATTTTGGCAGAATTATGGCCCTTTGCTGGCGGGGGTATATTAGTCTGCCGAATGACGACAGCTCTATTTTTTACCTCAAATATCTTCATAGTGCATTGACATATTGCTTTGATACTTTGCATACTTGTTCATCATCATGACCCCAACCCATACACAGGGGTAGGTAACTCTATCAAGCATTTTGGTGAAATTTGCCCCCTTTCCAACTTAGTGCAAATGTTAAAGTTTAGGTACATGATTTTTCACCTCTAATATTTTCGAAGTGCATTCACATATTGCTATGCATACTTGATCCCCATCATGACCCCAACCCCTACACAGGGGTAGGTAACTCTACCAAGCATTTTGTTGAAATTATGCCCCCTGTTGGACTTGCAAATGCAAATGTTAAAGTTTAGGTACAGGTTTTTTAACCTCTAATATGTTCAAAGTGCATTGACATATTGCTTTGATACTTTGCATACTTGTTCACCATCATGATCCCAACCCATAAACAGGGGTAGGTAACTCTATCAAGCATTTTGGTCAAATTATGCCCCCTTTTTCAACTTAGTGCGAATGTTCAAGATTAGGACCTGGTACAGGTTTTTTCACCTCTTATATTTTCAAAGTGCATTCACATTATTAAATGCTATGTATACTTGTTCTCCATCATGACCCCCAACCCCTACACAGGGGTTGGTAACTTTATCAAGCATTTTGTTGGAATTATGCCCCCTTTTGGACTTAGAAATGCAAATGTTAAAGTTTAGGTACAGGTTTTTTAACCTCTAATATGTTCAAAGTACATTGATATGTTGCTTTGTTACTTTGCATACTTGTTCACCATCATGACCCCAACCCCTACACAGGAGAAGATAACTATTTAGCAATTTGTTGAAATTATGCCCCCTTTTGGACTAAGAAATGCTTATTTGTTTACCTTCAATAACCAAGAGGACCTACACATGAGTAGGTAACGGTCCTGCATAATTTGTCCAAATTATCCCCCTTTTTCGACTTCGAAGCCCCAACCTCTACACAGCAGAGGTAAATGCTGCTGATATGAATCATTTTGTTTTGAATATATAATGATTGTACTATCCCAGCATGGTGCTGTGAATAGTGGAGCACGCTGTTCGTGGACAGCTTGTTTATTGTATTTGTTGTTGTTTTTCAGTGCATCAAAATATTAGTGGAGAAATCACGTGATTTACAAATGGAAATTGTTGCACAAGGAAGGGTCAGTATTAAATTCTATTAAAAGTTTCTTATTAGTCCCCTACCGGTTTTGACCGGAGGGGACTATAGGTTTGCCCTCCGTCCGTCTGTCCGTCAGTCGGTCCGTCCGTCCGTCAGTCCGTCCGTCCGTTCGTCCGTCCGTCAAAAAATCTGGATCCTGACATAACTCAAACAGTTTCCAAGCTAGGTTTATGAAACTGGGTATATGGATAGGGGGCAATAAGGGGATAATGCACGTCTAAAAATATTTAGATTTTGATAAATATTGTGGTTGCTATGGCGACAGAAAGAGTGAAAATATGCCCAAATCTGGATCCTGGCATAACTCAAACAGTTTCCAAGCTAGGTTTATGAAACTTAATATGGGGATAAGGGCCAATAAGGGGATTATGCACGTCTAAAGATACGGCAACAGAAACATTGAAAATGGCTTCAAACCGGTAGGGGACTTCTGTATTGCTTGCAATTCTTAATTACTTGTTTATTCCTAAAATTCACTGGTAAACATTGAAATATTTTTATGAGGGGGTATATTGCTTTGCACATGTCTGTCGGTCCGTCTGTGTGTCTGCTGTCGTATAAAATGGTTTCTGTTCTATAACTCAAAAACGCTTGATCTTCACACTTTACATGGAGGTTGGTCAGCAACAGTAGATGACCCCTATTGATTTTGAGGTCAGTAGGTTGAAGGTCAAGGTCACTGTGATTGTTACCATTAATATCCCCCGCCGAAGGCGAAGGGATATAGTAATAGTATGTGTCCGTCTTTCCGTCCGTCTATCCCATATCTTGTCCGGTGCGTAACTCTTAAACTATTTGAGGTATTAACTTGAAACTTGGTATGTGAATAGATGGCAACTAGGAGAAGTGCAGTGACCAGGAACCATAACTCTATATGGCCCAGTTTTGAAATTATCTACCCTTCTTTAATTTTAGAATATTTTTTTGTCCAGATCATAACTGTAAACCTATTTGAGGTATTTACTTGAAACTTGGTAGGTGAATAGACAGCAACTAGGAGAAGTGCAGTGACCAAGAACTATAACTCTATATAGCCCAGTTTTTAAATTATCTCCCTTTGTTTAAATTTGAAATACTTTTGACATATTCCTGAGAGTCGTGGGTTCAAACCCCACTGAGGGCAAACTTTTTTTTTTTAAGTGTTTATGTAATATTTTGTATCTAAATCATGCATTTATACTGTTATGATAAAAATTATGGTGGAAAATATTTTTGTTTAGATTTTAGGAATTTATACATTGTTAAAGCATTTAATATGGTGGGTAGGGTCATACAAAATGTTAGGTCTTGATAATTTCAACGTGAACTTTTATTTTATTCGGTCTAAGTATGTGCATAACAGTATAAAGAAAATGTTTGGGTTATTGATAGTGATACATGCCCATTGATTGGAGTTTTATTTAGGAATTTAGACATTATATTTTTTATTGAATGAAAAACTCAGGAAATTTTACAACTATGTTGGTAATATATATGAACATAACTATCTTAAATCCATCTTCTGCTTGTTATTGATTTTTTTTTATTAATATAACTATTAGGAATATGGGAAATCATTTCATTTTAAAAATTAAATTAAATTTGATGATTTTATAAACATTTTTGTCAGTATAGTCCTCACATTTTTTCGACAAATTGCAATTATGGGGGTGATCAACCAAAACATTTTCCTTTCTGTTTAACTCTGCCTGGTTCCATTTCATTAATTTAACACTTTATTTATTTGCCCTAACATCTCTTTCCTTCTTATATCTAGTCCTGTTTCTATTTAACACCCATTAGTGGCAATCATATACGGCGGGGGATGGTCATGTGATCATGGCTCTTGTTACTATTTAAATGGTTTCCGTTCAATAACTCAAGAACGCTTTGACATAGGATCTTCAAACTTTACATGGTGGTTGGTCAGCAACAGTAGATGACCCTTAATGATTTTGAGGTCAGTAGGTCAAAGGTCTGCGACCTTGACCATTTCTGACTATTGGGTTGCCATGGGGGCATACATGTTTTACAAACATTTCTTGTAAAAAATGAACTTATTTTTAGCTTCACTATTTAAAGAATAAGGGGACCTATTGCAGTCACCATGGCGTCGGCGTCCATGTTGGCGTAATGCTCATGACAGGTGATCAATATATTGGAGAACTTTCCATCTAGCAACTTTGTTTTGTCAGCAAGGCTTAAAAGCAAATTACCATCATTGAGAGTAAGACATCTTCGACCGAATGCACTAATAAAATATTTTTAATCATGCAAGGGTCACGTGACACCATTCTAAGTATGAACTTTTGAGCAGCACCTAGCTCGTTTCTGAGCACATATCCGGCTCCGTGTATACAATTGTTTTACTTTTAATACAGAAATAAGTCATAAATAACCATCTCTGGAATGTTAGGTGGAATAGAAAGAGACTTGATGTGTTATAGGGAACAAAGCTCTGAAAAAGGCGATTGGTTCTACACGATTGAAATATCCTGATGATGAATGAAGTATGACCAAGCAAGTTTAGGGCACAATTTCTAAAGGACCCTTTTCAACTGGAGTCAAAGATTTATTGTTTTGTAGCCTATACTTGTCATAGTTTTCGCCAGTAACATATGGTTCAGAACTGTGCCTCTTATTTTGCAGTAATTAAGGGGGGTGTCCCTACCGCGGTGTTAATTCTTCTGTTTATCCTTCTGTTTTATTGACACATCCTTCCCTACAATTCCCTAAACAATGGAATCATTTGTAGATCCCTGATTTAGAGCATAAAGAATCCACATACATGTTGGTGACGTCATTTTTAGCTCACCTGTCACACAGTGTCACTGTCCGTCGTATGTCCGTCCTCATTTTCTTGTAAACACACTAGAGGGCACATTTATGGCCTGATCTTTATGAAACTTGGTCAGAATGATTGTCTCTATGAAATCTAGGCCAAGTTTGAAACTGGGTCATGTTGGGTCAAAAAATAGGTCTCTAACTTAAAGTCAAATCTTAGAAAAAGCTTGTGAACACATAAGAGGACACAATCATGACCCAATTGTCATGAAACATAGTCAGAATAATTGTCTCTATGAAATCTAGGTCAAGTTTGAAACTGAGTCATGTGGGGTCAAAAACTAGGTCCCTTGGTCAAAACTTAGAAAACGCTTGTGAACACATTTGAGAACACAATTATGACCTAATCTTCATGAAACTTAGTCAGAATGTTTGCCTTATAAAATCTAGGTCAATTTCCAAACTGGGTCATGTTGGGTCAAAAACTAGGTCACAATGTCAAATCTTAGAAAAAGCTTGTGAACGCATTAGAGGACACAATTATGGCCAATGTTCATGAAACACAGAATAATTGTCTCTATGAAATCTAGGTCAAGTTCCAAACTGGGTCATGTGGGGTCAAAAACTAGGTCCCCTAAGGTCACATCTTAGTAAACTCTTGCATTACCCTTGCATTAGAGGCTGAAGTTTCCTGAATGCTTGCATGCACTACTATGACAGGTGAGCGACCTTATAATGGACCATTTTGGCCCTCTTGTTGAGATATGGTAAGGATTTTCGAACTTTGGGGATAATCTTAATGACATGCCTTTGCTCTGAAATTATGTATTTTCCGAGAGGCTTGACGGCGCGCGCTTCACTTTGGTTACAATTTACAATAAGTGACGTCATCAAGTTCATTGTGACTTCACCATAATTATAATTAATTAATTGAAACGATAGATACTTGATTGATCTACTTGAGGTTGCAATTGCATTGTTCTAAGTTCAATATTTCAAAAGTAAGAAAGAAAGTTCTCACATATATTGATCACCCCTAGTATGTATAGGTACTGTAACAAGTGTTTAACCTCTAATATATTGATTTGATACTTTGCATACTTGTTCACCACCATGACACCCAACCCCTACACAGGAGTTACTGTAGGTAAAGTGGCATCCAGTTATTTATCTGTACCCTATTTCAAACAGTTCATCTGATCATCTGATCATCTGCGATCATGTACACATTTTTACAACAATGTTTACCATCATGACCCCAACTTCTACACAGGAGTAGGTAAGTAAATCATATAGTGAAGCATGCTGTCTTGCAATTGAAGACAGATCTTGTATATGTAAATGATCGTATATTGTTCTATTATATATGACAGGGTACATCCACAGCCAAGGAATTTTACAAAAAGAACCATAGATGGACAGAAGGTTTTGTGTCAGCTGCCAAAGCTGTGGGTTGGGGTGCGACAACACTCATGTAAGTGTACCGTTGATTGAGATCACATTGTTCCCTGGTCCTGTGTTTAATATGTTGTTTAAATTAGACTTACAATTTTTAGCTCATCTGATTTTTGAAAAAAAGATGAGTTATTGTCATCACTTGATCGTCGTCGGCGTTGCTTGGTTAAGTTTTATGTTTAGGTAAACTTTTTTCATAAACTATCAAAGCTATTGCTTTGAAACTTGCAACGCTTGTTTACCATCAATACCTGAGCCTGTAAAGCTAGACCCATAACTCTGATTTGCATTTTGTAAGAATTATTGCCCCTTTTTGGACTTAGAAAGTAAAATGCCTTGGTTAAGTTTTGTGTTTAGGTCCACTTTTCTCCTTAACTATCACAGTTATTGCTTTGAAACTTTCATCACTTGTTCACCATCAACACCTGACCATGTCAAGCAAGAACCATAACTCTGATCTGCATTTTGCATGAGTTATTGCCCCTTATTGGACTTAGAAAATTCCTTGGTTAAGTTTTGTGTTTAGGTCCACTTTTCTCATAAACTATGTTGGCTATTGCTTTGAAACTTTTAACACTTGTTCACCATCAACACCTGACCATGTCAAGCAAGAACCATAACTCTGATCAGCATTTTGCATGAGTTATTTCCCCTTATTGGACTTAGAAAATTCCTTGGTTAAGTTTTGTGTTTAGGTCCACTTTTCTCATACACTATGTGGACCATTGCTTTGATACTTTCTCACTTGTTCACCATCAACACCTGACCATTTCAAGCAAGAACCATAACTCTGATCAGCATTTTGCGAGAGTTATTTTCCCTTTTTGTACTCAGAAAATTCCTTGGTTAAGTTTTGTGTTTAGGTCCACTTTTCTCATAAACTATGTGGGCTATTGCTATGAAACTTTTAACACTTGTTCACCATCAACACCTGACCATGTCAAGCAAGAACCATAACTCTGATCAGCATTTTGCGAGAGTTATTTCCCCTTTTTGGACTCAGAAAATTCCTTGGTCAAGTTTTGTGTTTAGGGTCACTTTTCTCATACATTATGGGGCTATTGCTTTGAAACTTTCAACACTTATTCACCATCAATACCTGACCATTTCAAGCATGACCCATAACTCTGATCAGCATTTTGCAAGAGTAATTGCCCCTTTTTTCACAATCACTTTTTTTAGCAAGACTCATAACATTGCCCCACTTTATGCAAGGGTAATAGGCCTTTTTTCAGTGACAATGATCAGATGAGCGTCTGCACCAGGCGGTGCTCTTGTTAATTTAACTTACCATTTGTTTGTAATCTAAAACATAAATTAGCCCTGATGAAGGTTTTGTAAAAGCCGAAACATTGGTCAACAATAAATTCTGACACACTTAGCTAAGTAACACTTTCATTTCTTTGGTGTCTTAGTTGGTAAAATTTTAAATGAATGAAATTTTGTCTCAATATCACTTTTATTAAAGACTGAAACAAAATCCAGTTTCACTTAACCTTAAACTTTATTAGGAGTGTGTGAAAACAAAATGATTTAATCTCAAGGTCCCTGAATTAAAATCTATCTCAACCTTAAATAAAAATATCTATTGGATATGAGATAAGGAAACTAAGAAATTGGTTCCATGTTAATATCCATTGACTACAAAATGTGACACAGGCAGAAATTTCACTAAGAGGCTATAACGAAGAAGGTTCATTTTGATAATTTTGTGCTGACTTGTACTATTTCTTAACTAACATACACAGATACCTATAATTAATAGAAAAAACGACCCTTTAACAAAACCCTGAGGATCAAAATTTGATTTTTGGGGGAATTTTTCAGAAATCAAAAGGGTCAATTCAAGGGTAAAATGAAACACATTTAATGTCAGGTCTCGCTACAACCACCTGTTAGTTCCTGTTGTCCACAAGAAAACAATGTCAGTGTATGACAAAGTCAGTATATCAAGTGATATTACATCGAGACCTGACTATCGTGTGTCATTGTATCCAGACCTGACTATCATGTGTCATTGTATCCAGACCTGACTATCGTGTGTCATTGTATCCAGACCTGACTATCATGTGTCATTGTATCCAGACCTGACTATCGTGTGTCATTGTATCCAGACCTGACTATCATGTGTCATTGTATCCAGACCTGACTATCATGTGTCATTGTATCCAGACCTGACTATCATGTGTCATTGTATCCAGACCTGACTATCATGTGTCATTGTATCCAGACCTGACTATCGTGTGTCATTGTATCCAGACCTGACTATCATGTGTCATTGTATCCAGACCTGACTATCGTGTGTCATTGTATCCAGACCTGACTATCATGTGTCATTGTATAAAGACCTGACTTATCCTGTGTCATTGTATCCAGACATGACTATCGTGTGTCATTGTATCCAGACCTGACTATCGTGTGTCATTGTATCCAGACCTGACTATCGTGTGTCGTTGTATTGAGATCTGACTATGTACGGATGTTACTGACTATATACCCATGTTACTGACTATATACCCATGTTACTGACTATATACCCATGTTACTGACTGTATACCCATGTTACTGACTATATTCCCATGTTACTGACTGTATACCCATGTTACTGACTATATACCCATGTTACTGACTGTATACCCATGTTACTGACTATATACCCATGTTACTGACTATATACCCATGTTACTGACTACTGTATTCCTAGAAATGGTTTCGCGCATTTTAAGTTAGCGACTTTCGCGGGAGGTATCATTTCGCGAAAATTAATAGCCGCGAACAAATCCGCGAACTTTTCTAGCTTTTTCATACTCAACATGCTAAAATCGCTAAATCCTTCGACGAAGGATAATTGTACGTGCGCATATATGACGTGTAAACTTCTGTCAATAAATCCATCTTTATAAAATCTAAGAACAATTGCATTAATTTTCTCAATATTAACATCAATTTCAATCCACTAAGAATCGTGCATAATTAAGCTTGTGTAGACATAAACACTGTTATGACGTAGCATGTAATGTGTTTAAGGTAAACAAGCACAGGGGTAAATGGGTGGGATGTTAACATTCAGTTTACTTCTACATACGAATGTTCGTTTTTGTCATGATTAAAGTCAATGTATTCCTGTACAGGTATTTACAATAATCATTTCACATTTGTTTGTTTAACATAATTTTTATGCTTGGTGGTTAATTTATTATTGTAACTATTTACCGGTTTATGTTGATAACACCTCGTGAAAACACTTTATGAAATCCTTTGTTATAAAGAGATTAATTGATCATCATAATTGTTATCATGTCAGCTAAGGTCACAATCAATTGAATGGGATTGTGTATACACGGATGGTGATGACAAACCGTCCTATTGAAATTGCAAGATGTGTCAAACATACCTTTGGCGTAGCGACTTTCGTTTCGCGGAATTCGCGGTCGTTATGATTCTGTGAAAATTTGTAGCCGCGAATATGCGGAGGGTATGAAACACGCGAAATATTGTATCCGCGAAAGTATCTAGGAATACAGTATATACCCATGTTACTGACTATATACCCAACTTACTGACTATATACCTATGTTACTGACTGTATACCCATGTTACTGACTATGTAAGGATGTTACTGACTATATACCCATGTTACTGACTATATACCCATGTAACTGACTATATACCCATGTTACTGACTGTATACCCATGTTACTGACTATATTCCCATGTTACTGACTGTATACCCATGTTACTGACTATATACCCATGTTACTGACTGTATACCCATGTTACTGACTATATACCCATGTTACTGACTGTATACCCATGTTACTGACTATATTCCCATGTTACTGACTGTATACCCATGTTACTGACTATATACCCATGTTACTGACTGTATACCCATGTTACTGACTGTATACCCATGTTACTGACTATATACCCATGTTACTGACTGTATACCCATGTTACTGACTATATACCCATGTTACTGACTATATACCCATGTTACTGACTGTATACACATGTTACTGACTGTATACCAATGTTACTGACTATGTACGGATGTTACTGACTATTTACCCATGTTACTGACTATATACGGATGTTACTGACTATATACCCATGTTACTGACTATATACCCATGTTACTGACTATATACGGATGTTACTGACTATATACCCATGTTACTGACTATATACAGATGTTACTGACTATATAACCATGTTACTGACTATATACCCATGTTACTGACTGTATACCAATGTTACTGACTGTATACCTATGTTACTGACTATATTCCCATGTTACTGACTATATACCCATGTTACTGACTATATACGGATGTTACAGACTATATACAGATGTTACTGACTTTATACTGATGTTACTGACTATATACGGATGTTACTGACTATATACCCATGTTACTGACTATATACCCATGTTACTGACTGTATACCCATGTTACTGACTATATACCCATGTTACTGACTATTTACCCATGTTACTGACTATTTACCCATGTTACTGACTATTTACCCATGTTACTGACTATTTACCCATGTTACTGACTATATACTGATGTTACTGACTATATACAGATGTAACTGACTATATACAGATGTTACTGACTATATACGGATGTTACTGACTATATACCCATGTTACTGACTATATACCCATGTTACTGACTATATACGGATGTTACAGACTATATACGGATGTTACAGACTATATACAGATGTTACTGACTATATACTGATGTTACTGACTATATACGGATGTTACTGACTATATACCCATGTTACTGACTGTATACCCATGTTACTGACTATATACCCATGTTACTGACTGTATACCCATGTTACTGACTGTATACCCATGTTACTGACTATATACCCATGTTACTGACTGTATACCCATGTTACTGACTATATACCCATGTTACTGACTATATACCCATGTAACTGACTGTATACCCATGTTACTGACTGTATACCCATGTTACTGACTATATACCCATGTTACTGACTATATACCCATGTTACTGACTGTATACCCATGTTACTGACTATATACCCATGTTACTGACTGTATACCCATGTTACTGACTGTATACCCATGTTACTGACTGTATACCCATGTTACTGACTATATACCCATATTACTGACTATATACCCATGTTACTGACTGTATACCCATGTTTATAATATATTACAGGGAAGCTGCAGACAAAGTGATTAAAGGTGACGGGAAGTTAGAAACATTGATAGTTTGTTCCCAGGAGATTGCTGCCTCCACGGCCCAGCTGGTTGTTTCGTCCAGGGTCCAAGCTAAACGTACTAGTCATGCATTACAGAATGTACAAGAAGCATCTAAGGGTGTATCCCGGGCTACAGGCAATGTTGTAGCTACTGTTAAAACAGGATCACAGATCATTGAAGAACAAAGTAAGTGTTTACAGCTAATCCATGAGGTTTTGATTGTCTTTTGTTGCCAGTAATAATTTTTATGTCCAGTAAGGTTAATGTTGCTTTTCAACTTTTTTTTTAACCAAGCACCAATCTCTACAAGCATCTCTGCTTAATTGAGATTTTGCTCAAATCTGAGTTGATTTAAGACAATTTTCAAATTGAAGCTCTTAACATTGCGCTGTTTTGTACTATTGCCTTACAATGATTTGATGTTATGATTCTCACTTTGAGCCTAGCTTGAAATACTTGGCGAATATGGTATGATATTGATTATAGATAGGTTAAAACTAACCTGGAGGTTTGTGACCGAGATGTACAATATGGTATGATAATGATTATAGATAAGTTAAAACTAACCTTGAGGTTTGTGACCGAGATGTACAATATGGTATGATAATGATTATAGATAAGTTAAAACTAACCTGGAGGTTTGTAACCGAGATGTACAATATGGTATGATAATGATTATAGATAAGTTAAAACTAACCTGGAGGTTTGTGACCGAGATGTACAATATGGTATGATAATGATTATAGATAAGTTAAAACTAACCTTGAGCTTTGTGACTGAGATGTACAATATTGTATTATAATGATTATAGATAGGTTAAAACTAACCTTGAGGTTTGTGACTGAGATGTACATGATCGTATGTGATTTATGAATTAGTAATACAACACAAACTCGCAGCTTGTATTCAAAGTTTCAACTTTAATTTAGCCTTCTGTATGAATATGATTGTTACTTTTATACATGTATATTTATTGTGATGTTATATTACAGGTCTGATGCTGTATACATGTATATGTATTGTGATGTTATATTACAGGTCTGATGTTATATACATGTATATGTATTGTGATGTTATATTACAGGTCTGATGTTGTATACATGTATATGTATTGTGATGTTATATTACTGGTCTGATGTTGTATACATGTATATGTATTGTGATGTTATATTACAGGTCTGATGTTATATACATGTATATGTATTGTGATGTTATATTACAGGTCTGATGTTGTATACGTGTATATGTATTGTGATGTTATATTACAGGTCTGATGGATTTCTCTCATCTATCTCTTATACAAACAAAGAAACAAGAAATGGACTCTCAGGTAATAACCTTCTGTCAGGGCTTTAAGCTCCACTTTTCCAAGAATAAGGGGAGGGTCATTGCAGTCACCTGGGTGTCAGTCGTGGCATTGGGGTAAATAATGCTTAATATGTTTAGGTACAACCTTATATTTTCAAAGTTCATTATTAAATGCTGCAGATATCAAGCATTTTGGTTTGAATATAATTATATTTCCCTGGGTGGCCATAGACTCGGGACAACAGGAAAGACAGGGAAATTGCAAAAAAGAATTCCCTGCAGGGAAAAATCAGGAAATTATAAAATTGGGCAAAAATCAGAAAATTGTCAGGGAATTTTTACGAAAATTGGTTCGAAAAAATGTGCCTACTGGCAGTTTCTTTTCATGAATGGAAGATTTCATTATTGTAAATATGTTATCCTCGTAAAATAAAGACTTAACTTACTTACTTATTTTTAAACAAACTGTATTCATTATAAGAAAGGTATAAATAATGAGTTGGGTGGTGTAGGTAGGCTATAGGGGATGTTTGAGGCCATATTTTCAGCTGTATCTGAGTTGCGAACACCAAAAACAGTTATGGAAAATAACTTTTCGGTGAGGGAAAAGTTTTCCTTGTTTATACTATTCGAGTATTGCTCAGTGTTTAGTTGAGCATGGAAATTGATATATATTCCGCACAAGAAGTTTATGATATATTTATGTATAAACATTGAGGATCAGGTTAATTTGTTTGACTTCCAGTTTATTGTAACTATATACTATACATAGTCTTGAAGTATTTGAATGAATATTATCTTTGAACAATTTCAGGTTCGTGTGTTAGAACTAGAGAGAGAACTTGAGCTTGAAAGACAAAAACTTTCCACACTTCGAAAACAACATTATACACTGGCTGCAGAAACAGAGGGAGCTACAGAGGTTTGTATGCAGAATCGATGTAATCACAATAATGAGATAACTTGTTTGGTAACCAGTCTGAGAATGCTGCCTGCTCATTGGTCACCTTCAAATCTTCTGTTTTAAACCAGCCAAACAAAGAAGTTTGAGCTGTTTGACTGGTCTGCAAGTTCAGATTTATCTTTATTCTGCCACCTATTATTAGAATGTTGTATTTAACCGATCTGAGAATGCTGCCTGTTCATTGGTCACCTTCAAATCTATGTTTTGAAACAGTTAATCAGATGTATGATTTATGTGACTGGTCTCCAGTTTTAGATTTATGATGCCTACTCTGACTTGACATTTGTCACAATGGTTGTAGCAGGTCAAATAATGTTTTAAAAACACAAACTTGTACCATTCTAAAGTCCCACCACAGCCCCTAAATTGTAACTTCAGCGTTTTAAAGTGATGATCAATATACAAAAAAAATCTGTTGACTATCTATGATATATTTGATATTGGAACTTTGTTCTCATGTAATTCTGGAACAAGTAATGAATAGTTTATTCTTTATTATCAAAGCTTCCATTGATAGACCTTTTTATCTGGATGATTATATACCTGTACTCGGATGCCAGATTTAGTTATCCTGAAAGAGCTATGCTTACAGACCAAAATAAAACTATTTGATGAAAATATCTCAATAAATAGCCAAGTTATGGTCTGTAAATCTGCTCTGAATTGTTTTCTTTAATAAAAACTGAGTTAAACTTGGAAACAATCTCTTGTTTGGTAAAAATGGTCGGCTGCATATGATTTTCAGGATTTTTTATTTGACTAGTTGACACCCCTGACTATAGTGATTACTGTGTATATATAAGATTGTGTATATATGTATATATATGTGTATATTATATAGGAAGGGGAGGAGGATGTGAGTGTCTACTGTTATATATCTATCCTGCTTTCTGTATAGTCAACTTCATGTATTATACTTATAGTACTGATAGAATTGCTTCAAGCGAGCAGTGATTTCAACTTGGACATTTATGTGTCTTCATCAGGATTTTTAAGAATATCAAATCAGTACCTTATATATATACTTACATGTTGATATCAATGTCTGGTTTGATTGTTTGGCCGTTTGGCCGTCTGTTCGGCTTACCTTAATGAAAAAGTCAACAATTAGTAAGCCTATACTAGTTATCAAGATCCCATGATATTTTATATTAAATTTTGTTTAATTCATGAATACATTAATACAAAACAAACTCCAGCATGTTTTCAACCTTTTACTTAATTTATAAAATATATAAATATAATACACTGAAGTTTACTTTATCTCTTCTCTAATGCTTTCTTTAACTTTAATACTAGTAATACTGATGACCGGTCAGCTCATGTTGGTGGAGCGTGTAGCTACCGCTTTGTTTGTCACACTCATCCACTGATTCGAATGTAACCCATTACATCATAGGGATACAACGGATACACCCTTCAATTGACCCCACGACCCCCTTGAAGTGACTCTTTCGACCCCTGATATTTAGAAAAAACATTTGGAGCCTCAGGATACCATACTTAATAAATACAGTAGAACTTTGATGCTTCAAACAGTTTGGCCTCACCCACCCTAGAAACATCAAGCAGGTTCTCCTGTCCCGACAAGATGATGTAAACAGTACATACCTTGAACAAGATGATGTTATAAACAGGTCATACCTTGAACAAGATGATGACCCAAACTAGTTTCCCGGTCCTGTTTCTACTGAAATAGGTATTCGGCAGTGAAGTGGTAAATTCTGATATAAAAATGAATGATCAAAAATACCCCTAGCACACTGTGGATTAGTTAGAGTTCTTGGTTAGAGTTGAGATTTAATGAAAGCCAATGTAAATGCTGGACTTTAAAAAGAAGATGTGTATATTATTGACCTATATTGGATTAATTTGATAATAAATCTTCACTGGGGAGCATTTGTCGGTTGTACCGTGGATCTAGTTGTTTATGATTAAATCACTTATACGTGTCAACTATTTAGCTTTACTAATACTTGTACTAATACTGTTTCTGCTGTAAGATAATGTTGTGTAACATTTGTAGGTAACAATGTTGTAGAAACTCATGTTTTACGTTATAGTTAGAACATATTAAGTAAATTTTAATGATTAAAAAGGGCGGAGCGAGCGAAGCGAAGCGAGGCCTTTTTAATCATTAAAATTTACTTAATATGTTCTAACTAACTTAGAATATAACATTCTGCATTCTGATTGGCCGATAGAAATTAGCGCCAACGCATGACGTCAAGTCTGTTAAGAGAAAATTTTAATGATTAAATTTTCATTTAACCGCGAAAATGCGGCGTTTTCATTGGCTCATAATGTAGGTTATATTCTAATAACTAATTATGACTCACTATAATGTAGAACATATATATAATTATGGCCTTGTGGTTACAAGTGATTTACTCAACACTTTAACTTAGTCATTTTGGAATCTTATAATTTTGTTTACCGTATTGATAGATCGGGAGGCATATAGTGGTTCACCTGTCCCTCTGTTCGTCTGTCCGTACGCGCCCACTTGACGTTGTGGGTGTGGAACAATAGGCTATATTTAGATTCTATTCATTCCGTTGCTTACGGGGTGCAAAATGTTGCTTATGGGGTGCAAAATGTTGCTTATGGGGTTTTACAAACAAAAGAAAGAACAAAAGAAAACCCCACAACGTCAAGTCAGTGAGTCCGTCCGGTTAACCCAAACGGACTGTTTCTTCTAGCATCATTATGGCTTGCTACAAAGCTTCCATACTTGCATGGATGTTGTATATGAACACTCTCCACACGCCTGTATCACCTGACCCCATTTTGACCTTCACCTTGACCTAATTTTGGACTTAGACTTATTGAAGGTATTAAAGTTCTTGGTTAACCCAAATTGACCGTTTTTATGCCCCCCTATCGATATATGGGGAGGCATATAGTGATTCACCTGTCCGTTCGTTCGTCTGTCCGTTCGTTCGTTCGTTCGTCCGTCCTGGTTAACCCAAATTGGCAGTTTCTTCTAGCATTAATATGGCTTGCTACAAAGCTTCCATACTTGCATGGATGTTGTATATGAACACTCTCTACACGCCTGTATCACCTGACCCCATTTTGACCTTCACCTTGACCTAATTTTGGACTTAGACTTATTGAAGGGCCAAATTCTTGGTTAACCCAAATTTACCGTTTCTTCTAGCAATAATATGGATTGCTTTAAAGCTTTCATACTTGCATGGATGTTGTATTTAAGCATTCTCCACACACCTATATCACCTAACCTCATTTTGGACTTAGAGTTACTAAGCATCCAGTTCTGGTTAACTCAAATTTCGTCTTACATCAAGGCGTCGTCTTCAAACGTGACATACTGCTTTACCACCATAAGCCCCTTACATTGTCAAAGCCATGTAACCCTAACCAACATTTTATCAGAATTATGGCCCCTGATTGACTTAGCTTTTTATGCCCCCGTATCGATAGATCGGGAGGCATATAGTGATTCACTTGTCCGTCCGTCCGTTCGTCCGTCCGTCCTGGTTAACCCAAATTGACCGTTTCTTCTAGCATCATTATGGCTTGCTACAAAGCTTCCAAACTTGCATGGATGTTGTATATGAACACTCTCCACACACCTGTATCACCTAACCCCATTTTGACCTTCACCTTGACCTAATTTTGGACTTATTTATAGACAAGGCTTCCACAGGGGGCATAAGCGTTTATTGAACGCAGTCTTGTTTATGGACTAGGCTTCAATGGGGGCATAAGCGTTTATTGAACGCAGTCATGTTTTGTTATAGTCTTTAGTATTTTACGGATACAAACTTCAAATTAAAGGCTTTCTCTACTGCTCATAACATTTGCATAATTTTCCAGTTAATGCATATGTTCCCAGTTAGTGACATGATTCGCCAGTATTAACGAATTTCCCCATTATTATAATTGACAAATTTTTTCCAGTAAGTGACATATTTCCCCTGTAAGTGACATGTTTCACAGTAAGTGACATACTTTTCCATTAAGAAACATACTTCCCCATGTTTTCCCAGTAAGTGACATACTTTTTCCAGTTTGTGTGGTTGGAATAATATCATCAAAGATGTGTCCCTCTAACTTTATTTGCACATGATGCTTAAATTATTAGTCCCCTAGCGGTTTTTTACCGGAGGGGACTATAGGTTTGCCCTCCGTCCATCCGTCAAAAAATCTGGATCCTGACATAACTCAAACAGTTTCCAAGCTATAGGGGGCAATAAGGGGGTTATGCACGTCCAAAAATATTTTGATTCTGACAAAAATTGTGGTTGCTATGGCGACAGAAAGAGTGAAAATATGCCCAAATCTGGATCCTGCCATAACTCAAACAGTTTCCAAGCTAGGTTTATGAAACTTCATATGTGGATAGAGGGCAATAAGGGGATTATGCACATTTAAAAAATTGTGGTTGCTATGGCAACAGAAAAATTGAAAATGGCTTCAAACTGATAGGGGACTTCTGTTTTGCTTGCAATTCTCAATTACTTGTTTATAATAATTACTTCCAAGAAATATTATTCAGCTTTTGCTTATATAAATAGTATTTCAGTTTTGTAACCAGAAGTTCATATTATTTGATATCATATAGCTTGTAAAGTTACATCTATAACATTTAAATACTTAGTGACCAGACAATTTTTTTTACAGTTAAATGATAAATCACACAAGTATTGACATGTGATATTTATTGCCATATAACATACAGGTTTTGCAATATTTCGATAATTGTTCAATTGCTGACATTCATATAGACAGGCTATTGTTGGCCTGTCATACACTTTATGTAATCTGCTTTATGTTGAGATCTTTTGATTGGCTGTGAGATCAACTGTGGCATTTTAGATCTCTTTATCACTTTGGATCAGTCATTTGAGATCCATTACTCAGTCAGAGATCAGTCATTTGAGATTTATAACTAAGTTAGAGACCAGCCATTTGAGATTTATAACTTAGAGATCAGTCATTTGAGATTTATAACTTAGAGATCAGTCATTTGAGATTTATAACTTAGAGATCAGTCATTTGAGATTTATAACTAAGAGATCAGTCATTTGAGATTTATAACTTAGAGATCAGTCATTTGAGATTTATAACTAAGAGATCAGTCATTTGAGATTTATAACTAAGAGATCAGTCATTTGAGATTTATAACTTAGAGATCAGTCATTTGAGATTTATAACTTAGAGATCAGTCATTTGAGATTTATAACTTAGAGATCAGTCATTTGAGATTTATAACTAAGAGATCAGTCATTTGAGATTTATAACTTAGAGATCAGTCATTTGAGATTTATAACTAAGAGATCAGTCATTTGAGATTTATAACTTAGAGATCAGTCATTTGAGATTTATAACTAAGAGATCAGTCATTTGAGATTTATAACTAAGTTAGAGACCAGCCATTTGAGATCCATTGCACAGTTAAAGATCAGTCATTTGAGATCCATAATCCCATTTTGATATCAGTAATATGTGCAGTCTAATTACCTGTATTAAATAGCCTGTCAATTGATATCTTAAATG
Organism: Spisula solida; assembly: GCA_947247005.1. Classification (NCBI taxonomy): domain Eukaryota; kingdom Metazoa; phylum Mollusca; class Bivalvia; order Venerida; family Mactridae; genus Spisula; species Spisula solida. Next base: position 12,184,471 of record OX365953.1, on the reverse strand, counting down.
TTGCCTCTTAAAACAGATAACAGTATAATACAGTATTATTATAAAAAAATGGCAATTTTGAATTTAAAATCTATTGACTGTTTAAGACAGGTGATTTTGATGCTGATCCATGGCAAAGTGAGAGTGGCTTATTACAAGATATTTTTTTCACTTCTAAAATGTTTTCTTGGCTTAAGTTTTTGTATTTACACGTTTTCAATTTGTTTTGTCTTCAATTTTTTTTAATTCAATGAATTTCTTACATCTATGTATTTGGATTTAGGTATTTCTATGGTTAGTAAGTCTGTATTCATACTTATAGTTCTTGTCTTTCTTTTAAACATTTGAATATTTTTATACTTATTTATTTGTCTGTTCAGGAAGATGTTGATAAAGCACGTCATCCGTGGGACTATGCTCCCATGATGTAGAGAGGTAGGCGTGGCAAGCGTATGCCTGTGTGCCATGCATGGATCAGTCATTAGTTATTATAACCCCAGATACATAGTATATGGGGGCTATATTGGAGTCATGCTTGAGGTTGGTCTGTTGGTCCGTGCAAATTTTGTCCGCGCTATTTCTCTGTAACCATTGGTCTGATTTCAACGAAACTTTGTATAAATGATCAGTACCAAGTCTAGTTGTGCATATCGTCGGCACACATTGGTCAGATCAATTTTAAGTCTAGTTGTGCATAGCTGACTGTGTCAAGCAGTTTCTGTGAGTATTCATCACATTCAGTGATATCTCTTGTTGTTGTTTTGAAGATGATCTACTTGTCTGTAGCTTTCCTGTCAAATTATTGAACACAGACATCATTAACCCTTTACTCCATAGATATGCTCGTCTGTTTACATCAATTTTAATGTACTGATAGTGTGTGCATCATTTTCATGTTGATTGTGGAAAACTGTTGGTGATTGTCATATTATGTTGCGAAATTGTTATCACGTTTCTATAGATGTATTTAGTTTAAGAAATAACTTATGAAAAAAACGTAGTATACCGGCTGTTATACAATGGTTTGAAGTTCTGACGCGTAGGAATTAACCACGAAGGCCGTAGGCACCCTGAGTGAAGGCGGTAGGCACCCTGAGTGAAGGCGGTAGGCACCCTGAGTGAAGGCGGTAGGGCTGAGTGGTTAATTGAAAACGTCAGAACGACAAACTGTTGTATAACAAATTTTAAAGATATTCGGTTCTAACATGATATAAATACACAATCATGCGTAAGCCAGTGTTACTTTGCGAGAGTATGTTGTTTACTTTACTTGTTTACCTGCATGACGTAATAAATGGAATACCTGCTTGATGTGACTTCATTTCCTTTGGTATATCAAATGTCTATATAGGCAGAATCATTGGTCAAGTTAGAATTAAACATATTTTATGGCCCAAATGTACAAGAATAACATAAATACAAGGTAACAAACACAATGGAGCTAAAGGGTTTAGTATCAAGTTCTCTCAACTTAGCTAGAGTCATTCACTCAGCATCTGTGTAGAGTACGGTAAAGAGCCATTCCCTCTGCATCTGTATAGAGTATGGTAAAGTGCCATTCCCTCTGCATCTGTATAGAGTATGGTAAAGAGCCATTCCCTCTGCATCTGTGTAGGGTACAGTATAGAGCCATTCCCTCTGCATCAGTGTAGAGTACGGTATAGAGCCATTCCCTCTGCATCTGTGTAGAGTATGGTAAAGAGCCATTCCCTCAGCATCTGTGTAGAGTACGGTATAGAGCCATTCCCTCTGCATCAGTGTACAGTACAGTATAGAGCCATTCCCTCAGCATCTGTGTAGAGTATGGTATAGAGCTATTCCCTCAGCATCTGTGTAGAGTATGGTATAGTACGGTATAGAGCCATTCCCTCAGCATCTGTGTAGAGTATGGTATAGAGCCATTCCCTCAGCATCTGTGTAGAGTATGGTATAGAGCCATTCCCTCAGCATCTGTGTAGAGTATGGTATAGAGCTATTCCCTCAGCATCTGTGTAGAGTATGGTACAGTACGGTATAGAGCCATTCCCTCAGCATCTGTGTAGAGTATTATATAGAGCCATTCCCTCAGCATCTGTGTTGAGTATGGTATAGAGCTATTTCCTCAGTATATGTGTAGAGTATGGTATAGAGCCATTCCCTCTGCATCAGTGTACAGTACGGTATAGAGCTATTCCCTCAGCATCTGTGTAAAGTATGGTATAGTATGGTATAGAGCCATTCCCTCAGCATCTGTGTAGAGTATGGTATAGAGCTATTCCCTCAGCATCAGTGTACAGTACGGTATAGAGCTATTCCCTCAGCATCAGTGTACAGTAGGGTATAGATCTATTTCCTCAGCATCTGTGTAGAGTATGGTATAGAGCTATTCCCTCTGAATCAGTGTACAGTACGGTATAGAGCTATTCCCTCAGCATCTGTGTAGAGTATGGTATAGAGCCATTCCCTCTGCATCAGTGTACAGTACGGTATAGAGCTATTCCCTCAGCATCTGTGTAGAGTATGGTATAGAGCTATTCCCTCAGTATATGTGTAGAGTATGGTATAGAGCCATTCCCTCAACATCTGTGTAGAGTATCGTATAGAGCCATTCCCTCTGCATCAGTGTTCAGTACGGTATAGAGCTATTCCCTCAGCATCTGTGTAGAGTATGGTATAGAGCTATTCCCTCAGCATCTGTGTAGAGTAAGGTACAGAGCTGTGTAGAGTACGGTATAGAGCTATTCCCTCAGCATCTGTGTAGAGTACGGTATAGAGCTATTCCCTCAGCATCTGTGTAGAGTACGGTATAGAGCCATTCCCTCTGCATCTGTGTAGAGTATGGTACAGAGCCATTCCCTCTGCATCTGTGTAGAGTATGGTACAGAGCCATTCCCTCTGCATCTGTGTAGAGTATGGTAAAGAGCCATTCCCTCTGCATCTGTGTAGAGTATGGTACAGAGCCATTCCCTCAGCATCTGTGTAGAGTATGGTACAGAGCCAATCCCTCTACATCAGTGTACAGTATGGTATAGAGCCATTTCCTCAGCATCTGTGTAGAGTATGGTATAGAGCTATTCCCTCAGCATCTGTGTAGAGTATGGTATAGAGCTATTCCCTCAGTATATGTGTATAGTATGGAATAGAGCCATTCCCTCAGCATCTGTGTAGAGTATGGTATAGAGCTATTCCCTCAGTATATGTGTAGAGTATGGTATAGAGCCATTCCCTCAACATCTGTGTAGAGTATGGTATAGAGCTATTCCCTCAGCATCTGTGTAGAGTATGGTATAGAGCCATTCCCTCTGCATCAGTGTTCAGTACGGTATAGAGCTATTCCCTCAGCATCTGTGTAGAGTATGGTATAGAGCTATTCCCTCAGCATCTGTGTAGAGTACGGTACAGAGCTATTCCCTCAGCATCTCTGTAGAGTACGGTATAGAGCTATTCCCTCAGCATCTGTGTAGAGTATGGTATAGAGCCATTCCCTCAGCATCTGTGTAGAGTATGGTAAAGAGCCATTCCCTCTGCATCTGTGTAGAGTATGGTTAAGAGCTATTCCGTCAGCATCTGTGTAGAGTATGGTACAGAGCCATTTCCTCTGCATCAGTGTTCAGTACGGTATAGAGCTATTCCCTCAGCATCTGTGTAGAGTATGGTATAGAGCTATTCCCTCAGCATCTGTGTAGAGTATGGTATAGAGCTATTCCCTCAGCATCTGTGTAGAGTACGGTATAGAGCCATTCCCTCTGCATCTGTGTAGAGTATGGTACAGAGCCATTCCCTCTGCATCAGTGTACAGTATGGTATAGAGCCATTTCCTCAGCATCTGTGTAGAGTATGGTATAGAGCTATTCCCTCAGCATCTGTGTAGAGTATGGTATAGAGCTATTCCCTCAGCATCAGTGTAGAGTATGGTATAGAGCTATTCCCTCAGCATTAGTGTAGAGTATGGTATAGAGCTATTCCCTCAGCATCTGTGTAGAGTACGGTATAGAGCCATTCCCTCTGCATCAGTGTAGAGTATGGTATAGAGCTATTCCCTCAGCATCTGTGTAGAGTATGGTATAGTACAGTATAGAGCCATTCCCTCAGCATCTGTGTAGAGTATGGTTTAGAGCTATTCCCTCAGCATCTGTGTAGAGTACGGTATAGAGCTATTCCCTCAGCATCAGTGTAGAGTATGGTATAGAGCTATTCCCTCAGCATCAGTGTAGAGTATAGTATAGAGCTATTCCCTCAGCATCAGTGTAGAGTACGGTATAGAGCCATTCCCTCTGCATCAGTAGGATACTATAGAGACTGTAAAATTCTTGACTTGATTGTGTGGTATTGATGTATTAAACTGTGTTTTCATGGAGTAAGGGGTTAACGAAAGCTGGAAATGTGATGCAAATGCTGTTTTAGTTATTAAAAGCGGTGCGATGTTTTTTCTTGTTTATTCCATCATTTTAACTGAGTTTGTATTTATAGTTTTATTGCCTGTAGCTCACATACTAAAAAGGTTGTTTATATCATCAGATTGGGTGTGTTTGTCCTATTTATTTGTATACACTGTATTAGTTTACTAACATGTACAATTGAAAGAAGTATTTAGATGTGATTCATATTATCTAAGTTTCATATGATAAGAGAATACCGCCTTACTCTGTGTTAACAGCCAGTCACTTTAATAGCCTAGAGTTTTAGCATCCATTTTGAGTGTGTGAGCAAGATTTGGCTTTGCTCTTTTTTATGACAAATAAAAATGATCTGCTGAATTGTTCTCCTTGCTTGACACTTTGTATTAAAGAAGGGGAAACCGACTTCTCTCATACCAACTGGCGATGGATACCATCAACAATGAGATTTAGAGTCTCGGTGAATATAGGTTGATATATAATCAACTTGAAATACTGGCTGTTGCTTAATTCAGGTGACCATTAACACTCGGTTTTTCATAAGTAACTTACAAAAAATAATAAAATAATTAATAAAATATCTATTCCTCACTAAGTATTAATTGTCTAACAGTGTTACATCTGAGTATGTTTGCCATTAACCCTCATAGACTGTGTTATTGCTTGGTGTTTATATCAATATCCATATAGTCAAAAGTTAAAGTATAAGACTAACTTCCTTCATTTCTTTCTAAATCCAAACAATATCTTTCTGTTTAATTTCCTGATCTTACAGCATTATTAAGACTGGAGTCACCAGGGTAGTGTTTTATCAAAGGACTTACGGAACTTCAAATTTAAATTCTTTATAATTTGTTTACAATTATAAAGTGTGGTAAATGGAGCTGCAATAATAATACTGATTCAGTAAATAAATTCCTACAAACCATTTCCATCACCAATTTTCAGTTTTTAAAGAATTATAAAGATTTTAAATTTGAGCGTAACTTTTCAAGTGCTTTGATAAAACAGTACCCCGATGTTTGTCGGGCGGGCGGTCTGTAAGCCTGTTAGCAAAATCATGTTCGCTCGGTAACTTTGTCGTTTCTTACACCTTACACCACATCAAGACGATGTGTCTGCGCAAAACCCAGGTCTCTAGCTCAAAGTCAAGGTCACACTTAGAGGTCAAATGTTATATAGTCATGCAAGTCGTGTCTGCTCTGTAACTTTGTTGTTTGTTACTGGACTTTATAATCGCATGGTATAAATGTTTACCACATCAGAACAGTGTGTCATACGAAAGACCCAGGTCCCTAGCTCAAAGGTCAAGGTCACACTTGGAGGTCAAAGGTTATAAAGTTATGTCTGCTCTGTAACTTTGTCATGGATTTTATAATTGCTTGGTAGAATTGTTCACCGCATCAAGACAGTGTGTCATATGCAAGACACATGTCCCTAGCTCAAAGGTAAAGGTCACACTTAGAGGTCAAAGGTTACATAGTCATGCAAGTCGTGTCTGGTCTGTAACTTTGTCGTTTCTTACTGGATTCTAAAAGTAACTTTGTTATTAAACCCTTTGTTCTTCAGACAATAATTTTAGATAATATTTATGTGTCCAGGCAGTGCTGCTGGGGTATGATTCATCACTCCAGTGATAGCTCTAGTTGTTTATGTTTTAATGAAGATTACCAGAATACTCTTGTCTTGAAAAGTCAAAAGTTTTTCTTTCATTCCTAGTAAATATTTGATTGCCTAGTTTAATTCAGTCACACCTATACTGGAAAACCTCAGTAAAAAGACAACCTCTTGGACTCTTTAAAACTGGTCTCATTATTGAGCTAGTCTTAATATTGAGGTTAACGGGGAAATTTGACCTGAAATGTTTAGTCTTAAATTGAAGGTGGTTGTAAAATCAAGATAATCTTTCTGTGAGGTTTTATTGTATTATTTTATAGTAACTGATGTTGTAACTAATGAAAACTTGTTTGTATTTTCAGAACTGACCCACTCACCCTATACGGATGTGATAGAAATGATTGGTTATACATTGGAAACCAATATAGTTTTTGGTTACGGAATCCGAGACGTTGTTTGTTGTTATGGAATCAAGGGCATAGTTTATACTTATGGAATCCAAGACATAGTTTGTTGTTGTAGAATCCAAGACATAGTTTATGGTTATGGAATCTGTGGTTGCAAACTCAAGACATGTTAGAGAAACCAAAAAGAATACTGGCCATTGACAGTCCATGGATGATTTTACCACCGACACTTTGAGCTGTTGTTATATTATTCAGAGTCAGTGTGAGGTGTTTTCTGACAGAGTTATGCATGCACTTGTTTTCACTTGAACACAAAGCCTTGTTTGTTATATGGATCAGCTGGAATTCACATCTATATGGGCATTAATAATATGGCTGTTTTCGTTTTTTATGACCTGGCTGGTTGCTGGCTGTGTATTATTACCTGGTTGGTTGCTGGCTGTGTTTAATTTCCTGACTGGTGCCTGGTGAGTATTATTACCTGGCTGGTTGCCAGCTGTGTTTTATAACCTGGCTGGTTGCCAGCTGTGTTTTATTACCTGGCTGGTGCCTGATGTGTATTATTACCAAGCTGGTTGTCAGCTGTGTTTTATTACCTGGCTGGTTGCCAGCTGTGTTTTATTACCTGGCTGGTGCCTGATGTGTTTTATTACCTGGCTGGTGCCTGATGTGTATTATTACCTGGCTGGTTGCCAGCTGTGTTTTATTACCTTGCTGGTTGTCAGCTGTGTTTTATTAGCTCACCTGCCACAAAGTGGCAAGGTGAGCTTTTGTTATTGTTTTTTGTCCGTCGTCCGTCTGTCAGTCCGTCCGTCCGTCCGTCCGTACGGATGCACCGGTAGTTGTGGGGTGTGGAACAATAGGCTATTTTTAGATTTCATTCATTCCGTCACTTGTGGGGTGCAAAATGCTACTTGTGGGTTGCAACCAAACAAAAGAAAGAACAAAAGAAAACCCCACAAATACTGTCTCATGAGTATGTCCGTCCGTCTGTCTGTCCATTAGACTTTTCACCGTTAGCACTTTCATTTTGCATTTTGCTCTGATCTTCATCAAACTTGGTCAGTAGTTGTACCTCAATGAAATCTATGACAAGTTCGAAGTTGGGTCATGTGGGGTCAAAAACTAGGTCAATAGGTCAAATAATAGGAAAACCTTGTTAACACTCTGGAGGTCACATTTTTGCTTTATTCTTCATCACATTTGGTCAAAATGTTTGTCTTGATGACCTTAAGATCACGTTTGAAATTGGGTCATGTGGGGTCAAAAACTAGGTCAATTTGTGAAATAATAGCAAAACTGTGTTCACTCTGGAGGCCACATTTTTGCTTTAACTTTCATTAAGTTTAGTCAAAATGTTTATCTTGATGACCTTAAGGTCAAGTTCAAAGTTTGACCATGTTTAGCAGGTGAGCGCCCAAGGATCTATGATGCTCTTGTTTCCTGACTGGTGCCTGTATTATTACCTGGCTGATTGCCGACTTTGTTTTTTAACCTGGCTGGTTGTCAGCTGTGTTTTATTTCCTGGCTGGTTACTAATTTTAATTTATTTCATTCGAGATACTGGTTGTGGGTGGGGTACTGCAATTGACATACAAAGTATATTCATGTATTAGAAATGTCTGTCCTTCTAGCTTTGTTATTTGTGGGCGCAAACTTTTTGCTGATATTAGTTGAAAGGCAATTATTGTGAAATTGAAATTTCAGAAAATTAGTCCTGTAAAAAATTATTCCAAATATAATCAAGTTTTTGAAAATAAAAAATCAATACAGAAAATCCCCCCTCTCTATCTGCTGTAAGAACACAATGTTTGTATACTTTAAGACCGCACCCATTCATTCATTTACATCTATATATCTACAGTATTAAACATTCTTACTTGAAATCCAGCTTACTGCTAAATACTTTTCCAGGAAGAAAAGGAGTGAGGGGGTTTGGGAACTCACTTAGTGAGGGGGTTTGGGAACTCACTTAGTGAGGGGGTTTGGGAACTCACTTAGTGAGGGGGTTTGAGAACTCAAGGAGTGAGGGGGTTGGGGAACTCACTTTTTTCTTAGGGGTACAACCACCTTAAGTACAACCACTATGATTATTTTTACACCACAAAATTTAACGCACTGGACTTCCTCACCCAGTGAATAAAAATACAATTGATTTCCCATCCCCTCACTTATTTTGCCATGGAAAAGCTCTAAAACAACAGATACTAGAAAATTTAACATTTCTGTGTTTTATTTGTGCCTTGTCTATTGAGGAAAACAATCAATGGTTGTGAAACCATATAGACAGAAACATTTTAAATATTTTCATTTTGCTTAAAAACATGAAATCATGATATTGATTGAAGTTAAAATGTCATGTGAAAATGTTATTGAGTTCAGATTAATGTATAGTGTATTGACAGTCCTGCTATATAGTCTAGGAGCTGGTGACGAGAATTTCAATTTTCATTTACCCCATCTGGTAGAAAAAGTCTGTTGGTATTTTCGAATAATATAGACATTCAGGCTTTAGAAAAAAGTGGATGCCAGATCTGAAAGTGGTGCAGATTTTTTTAACAGGGGCAACAACTCTTGCTATCCAAGAAATTTACGAAACTACCCGGTAACCTATTTTCTAGTGTGGAGTTTTTGTTTATATATGTATTGCCATATATTTGCATGGATATTGTTCTTTTGATAATGTGCATCAAAAGTACATACAACATGGACCAGTTTGAGGTCAAGGTCAGTGTAAGGTCAAAGTCAGAGAAATAGCTAAAAATGAATATTTGCACTATATTTTTCTTTGTATAGCATGTGTTTTCAATTCAATTTGGTTATAAAAATGATAGTTATGTTTGTGAGTACATATTCTGTCATAATAGCCCATTTGTTTGATTCAAAATGTAAAAATATTGTCAAAACAGCCATTTTATGCAAATGCATGTTGGCCGAAATGGCAATCTTACGAAGACCCCTGGCATTCTGTGATCTGGTGTGATTTTTTTGTTAATGTATATAGTGTCTTATATTTACATTTATATTATTCATATGGTTATATGCATCAAATGGACATACACCTAAGACAAATGTGAGGTCAATGTCAAGGTCATTTCAAGGTCAAAGTGACCAAAATAGCTGAAAAAAGTAAAACTCTCTATTTTTCTTAATATAACATGCGTTTTGAATTAAATTTAGGTTGTTAAAATGATAGTTGTGTTGATAAGTTAATATTCTCTAATGCTGAGACATTTGATTAATTCAAAATGTATCATTTTTGAAAAAAAGTCATTCTATGCTTTCAGAGATGGCATTCATACGAAAATCCCCGGCATATTATGGCCTTATGTGATTAGTTTGTTTACGTATGTAGTGACTCATATTTGCATGGATATTATTAATTTGATTAAATTCATCAAATGGACATACACCTTAGACCAATTTGAGGTCAAGGTCATTTCAAGGTCAATATGTGAAAAATAGCTAAACATTGATATTTCCTCTCTATTGTTCTTATTCTGGCATAGGTTTTGAATAAAGTTTGGTTATTGAAGTAATAAATATGTGGGTTAGAACATAGTCTCCTTTCATTATAATTAAAGTTATTTATTTAAATAAAAACGTTATTAAACTAGCTCTTTTACGTATCAGGGTGTTGGCATGTTGCATTCGTAGAACTAGTCGTTTTCATTCAAAATTGACATATATTTATAATGATGTAATCATATATTTGTATAGATAGTATGGACTTTATATTATTTGTAGAATGTTCCCTTAATTATTGACATGATCAATGTCATCTTAGGTCAACAGTACATTTTATTGTACATGCAATTTTGATTTGCCTCACTTTGTATGAAATTGCAATTGGCTTTACATGAACCTGACTAAACGACCAGGTGATGAAGTCCACGCATGTATACACTACTCATAATGTTAAAACAATCAGTTATCTGTTTTTGTAACAGCCGTTAATCCTTTATATTAGGGATGCAACTATTCGGTCAATTTGCTAACCGGTTAACCGTTCAATCTTCCGAACGGTTAACCGATTAACGAATCGAAACTTGCCGACTTTCCGACTGTTCTAATTCTGGCGTGTATATATTTACTGTAACACCGTAAGTTGCAATCGGGCATCCTCGTATATTACCCAAGGGAAGTGTGTCGCCGGTTCTCAATTGTTTTTTTTTAAGTTCAATAATGTACTGTACTCAGTGCTGTTGAAGCTGTGACAAAGATTCTTTTCAGTTCAAAGGACGGATTTCGGCCTCGAGTAAAGCAATAAAAAGCCTCCAATTAAAATTAAATTACGTGTGCTTGCCGAATGTGTGAAAAACAACGTCGGTCAACAAACTAGTCCCCGACTACCATATGAAATTAACGGCAATTAAGTGACCTTCTTGTCACAACAATACGTGTCAAACTGTTAATTGCGGATTATAGATCATGACCCCCTTTTGACGAGCGCATCTTCGATGGGTGAAACTTGTCGGCGAATTTCTCGATATTTTTTCAATATTTTTATTTTAAAATTTATTTAAATTTCTCCTTTTTCGATTAACCGGTTAGCGATTTTGCTAACCGATAACCGAACGTTCGAACGGTTAACCGGTTAATCGTTTACATCCCTACTTTATATACACCATTGACTCAGAGGGGGTCTCATACGTAATGATACAAATTTCATGTATCAATAAACCTAAGTATATATAGGATTCCCAGACCCTTGAGAAAACCCATTATCATCTTCTATTCGTAGCTATCTAGAACACTGTTACTATTAGAAACACTCACGCAGACCCAATGGCGTGCGTACCAGAACATAATACAACTATCCCGTTGGGCAATGTTATATTCACAGCTGCAATGTGCAGAAATATCAGGCCTGATGTGATACTCACCATAACATAATTCAGCCATGCATACCCTACAGGATATCACTGGTAAGTATATAAGTCATATGCCCAATGAGGTAAGCATCAATGCCAAGTACATGCATCTTAGACCCTATGCGGTACAAATAACTGCCAGCTGGTACAGACATCTCAGGGCCTATGTGGTAAACACCAATGCAGGGTACATACATTAAAGACACTATGTGGTACGCATCATTACAAGGTACAGGTATCAGAAGCACAATGTGGGTAAACATCACTGCAAGGAATATGCATCTCATGAACATATGCCACTCGCGGCCACTGTAATGTACAGACATCCTATACTAAAGAAGGTATTTACCAAATGAGAATATAATCATTCCAGACCGTAATGTACTCAATAATACCTAAGAATACACCTATACCATATCTGTTACATACACCATATCACTATATTGTAAAGACACCGAAGGAAAAGTTAGATACTTATGTTCAAAACAACAAAGTATATCCACTCCATGCCTATGAGATACTCATCACTAAATAATTTATCCATCTCAAACCGGACACGTAACCATCACTGATTGCAGCTATCACATGTCAATCGGATACATACTACATAGAGCAGTAATTTTGACAGTGAATGCGTCTTTAATTATAAGCCCCTGTTTGGTAACCAACAGAACAGAGTATAAACATGCATAGCTGTATACCTCTGAATACAAACGCACCAAGTTTTTGTGGTACTCATCATCACCAAGTACTGACAAACCGGGTCCTAAGGAATATACTCATGCAACCCCAGTTCCTAACCATCACTAACCACTGTATATACAGGTAGTCATCACAGACTAAGTAGTACCAACGCTGAGTATGAGCATCTAAGGCTGTATTTTGGAATACACCACGATATAATACTCTAGAAGCCATCAAACAGCGAAAGTCTTGTACACATCATCACATAATTATGTCGTCCCTGGTCCTACAGGATGCTAATCACAACCAAGTGCAGCCTTCACAGACCGTTAAAGGTATTTGCCAACACAGGGTAGACACACAAGGCCCTGCCCAATAGATACCGCATTTGCGACCATACCAGGTCGTAAGGAGTGGTCCCAACATCGGAGTAGAGTCACTCACACGTCATGTTTGGTACTCACCATTGGCAAGTACAGCTATTCAAAGTCGTGTTGAGTACTTTACATGGACTGGTATTGCCATTCATCGCATTAGAGACTAAAATTGTTTGATACTGCGTGAAAGTTAACAAAGCCTGGTATAAACAGGGTGTAAAAAAGTAAGTTAACAGTTCTCTACCTATTTATCAAATCCATATGTTCTCCTATCACAATGAAAACTTTACTTAGTGGGGTACCTACCTATCACTGGTACAGGCATTCTGGATTTTACGTACCACCACAGGGTTCAGCTATAGAATGCCAAATGGGATACTCACAACCTATTAGTACAGCCATGCCTGGCCTTATTGGAGATGCGTCACGGCAAAGTACAGGTACTTATGACCTATGAGGGTACTCACTATCATTGTGTAGAGCTATCCCATGCCCTATTGGGTGTTCACTAATACATTGTACAGTTATTCTAGGATCACCACCCAGTGCAGCCAAATATACCATATCAGTAGGGTTACCAATCGCCGCTAAATGCAGATATTCCAGGCCCTGTGAGATACTCAACACCATCGTGTACAGTCAGCCAAGGCCCATCGGATACACACCAGCATCTAGTACCGACACATCCATATCAGACCTTAAGAGGTTCAGAGACCATTACTTCGACTTACTGACCTCATAACCAATGAAATTCATCTACTGTTCTATAAAATTTGAAGATCTTAGGTCCAGAATGTCAAGGGCGAGGATCCTAGTACCAAGGATCGGTAGGGTATTACTCAGAAACCGTGTGATCTTCATAACCGACATACAGACCGACCGACGTGTGTAAAGCAGCATACCCCCTCATCAAAGATGGTGACATAATGTTCCCAGCTAAAATAATTACACACCTAAATATACAAACTAGAAACAAAATAAAGTGTACAAAGTGCTTCATATTACATGTAACGAAAAAATGAGACAAAACTTGAATTGTTAAAGCGTTTGTAACTTGTCCTTGAGATGACATTGGCCTTGACCTTGAAGTGGCCAGCATTTTATATCCACTTAAGTGTAAGACAATGTAACAATATTCATACTAATATTCAATAATACTGACAGAAATAAAAATAATATTTGAATACAAGTATATTTGAAAGCAGCTAGCAATTAAAGAATGCCATCTCTGTCAGCATGCATTTGCGTTTAATGGCAGTTTTACCAATTTTAACATATATTTTTTAAACAAATAACTTATAATGAGAAAATATGTGCTAACCACTACATCTATCTCTTTCATAACCAAAATTGAATTAAAACATACGCGAGAATAAGGAAAGTAGAGCGGAAATATCAATTTGTACTTTTTTAGCTAATATTTTCACATTGACCTTGATATGACACTGACCTTGACCTCAAATATGTCTAAGGTGTATGTCCATTTGATGAATTTAATCAAATTAATAATATCCATGCAAATATGAGACACAACATACGTAAACAAACTAATCACATAAGGTCATAATATTCGTATGAATGCCATCTCGGAAAGCATAAAATGACTGGGTTTTTATCAAAAATGATACATTTTGAATTATTCAAATGGCTTATCATTAGAGAATATTTACTTAACAACACAACTATTATTTTAATAACCTAAATTTAATTCAAAACACATGTTATATTAAGAAAAATGGAATTGACATCTTATTTTTTACTTTTCTCAGCTATTTTGGTCACTTTGACCTTGAAATGACCTTGACATTGACCTCACATTTGTCTTAGGTGTATGTCCATTTGATGCATATAACCATATGAATAATATAAATGTAAATATAAGACACTACATACATAAACAAAAAAATCACACCAGATCACAGAATGCCAGGGGTCTTCGTAAGATTGCCATTTCGGCCAACATGCATTTGCATAAAATGGCTGTTTTGACAATATTTTTATATTTTGAATCAAACAAATGGGCTATAATGACAGAATATGTACTAACGAACATAACTATCTATTTTATAACCAAATTGAATTGAAAACACATGCTATACAAAGAAAAATATAGTGCAAATATTCGTTTTTAGCTATTTCTCTGACTTTGACCTTACACTGACATTGACCTTGACCTCAAACTGGTCCGTGTTGTATGTACTTTTAATGCACATTATCAAATGAACAATATCCATGCAAATATATGGCAATACATATATAAACAAAAACTCCACACTAGAAAATAGGTTACCGGGTAGTTTCGTAAATTTCTTGAATAGCAAGAGTTGTTGCCCCTGTTAAAAAAATCTGCACCACTTTCAGATCTGGCATCCACCTTTTTCTAAAGCCTGAATGTCTATATTATTCGAAAATACCAACAGACTTTTTCTACCAGATGGGGTAAATGAAAATCCATTTTAAGCCTCTTTTGAAATCTGGCTCCTGGACTAATAGATTATGTATAGCTCGCTGGAGGTAACTCTAGCCTTATCAATAAACAAAATTAGATAATTATTATCAGTGTGGATTGAAAGAGTACATTCATGCTTTAAAAGTTAATTATGCACGAAATGGAACATAAATTGATGCCTGGAATGTATTTGATTGTCAATTTATATTTATAAGGCTAGTGCTTTCATCGGCTGACTTATGTTTGGATTGTTGTGTATGTAACATTTTTGTCACATTATCAACTGTGACTATCTGTGTTTGTAGCTACAAGCAAACCTGTGTATAAAGACCATCTATGGAAATAGCAAAATATGGTCATTGTTCCCAACTGGTTAAATATCATTGAACATGTTATGATGGCAGATAAAATTGGTGGTCTTTGAAGACAGGTTTTGTGATAATGGTATTTTTTGGCAGATGGTCTTGACTGTATCTGTTAGAGATATACTGATCACATACATTTAAGGCTCTCTCACTTAATTCAATATGTTTGGACAGGTTCATAATAGGGGTCTTTGTTTGTATTGTTTGTATGTTGTATTTGTTTGTGGTCTTTGTTTGCAGGGGGTCTTTGTTTGTAGATGGTCATTGTTTGTAGATGGTCTTTAACATGTATTATTTGTTTTTATATAGATTCTGAATTGTGTTTGTGTTTATTGTATTTTGTCTGTATAATGGCAACATGGGTGCTGGAAACCTTTTATTTTAATGCATTAAATGTGTATTTTGTGTATTTGTTTATTTGTATTGTTGCCACATTGTCTGTTAAGGGCAAAACCATTGTTACTGTTATGATTGTATCACTCTGAAAGCTGAGTTCTGATCATGTCACTCTGAACGTTGTATGTAAATTATTGAAGTTACTGACCCATTCTGTGCTGCCATATATATTCACTTTGTCTTAATATATGCATCAAAACCTTGCTAACTGGAGCCTTGTTATAACAAATCTTGTATTTCACTCGTACTATGACAAATGTTATTTTTGACTGGTAATAACAAATATTATCTTTCACTTGTTATAACAAATGTTATCTTTCACTTGTTATAACAAATGTTATCTTTCACTTGTTATTACATAATTATGTTATCTTTCATTTGTTATAACAAATGTTATCTTTCACTTGTTATTATACAATATTATACTTTCATTCATGATGACAGATATTAGTTTTCCCTTGTTATAAAAAAATGTTATCTTTCAGATATAGTTAACGCCACTTTCAATTGCTGTTTAGTAATGGATAACATTAGCAGAAAATGTCCAATGTAGAATGTTTACTTGTATACAGTGTAATACAAATGTACAGTACAACCTCTGTAGAGCAACATCATTTGGGAGCTGCTAATATTGGCCAGTGTTTAGAGGTTGTTGCTCTTCAGAAAGCCGCTCTGGAGAGCTTGTACTGCATATATAATATAAGGGATATTATCATACAAACCAGCCCCTTATCAGTATTTTTCAATCTTGGTTAGATGTGTGAAAAAATAGTGATTTTGTACAAGGCTATAGAGACAATTATTATGATTTTAATGTAGCTGTCTGTCAGTTGTATACAAATGTTGCAATATCATAACATTGTATTTTTAAACGAACGAACAACAGGTAAGGGGGTACTTGAGCTTTATTACTATATAGAACTAAACTATAGCCCAACTACAAAATGCGCACCAGCATAATAACAGTAAGTGTTTACTTGAAAGTGCGCCACACAAAGTATATGTAACATACTACATGTAATACAATAATAGACACATAAAAAAAAAGGCTTTGGCATGTAGAAACATTCATCAAACAGTTTATTTTACAGCCCATTTTACAGCCCGAGGCCTATAAGTCTACACACCTTAAATTCTGAAACAAAGAAATGAAAAAAAAAAATTACATGTTCAATGTATCAGTTTACGCGCAAGACTGACCCGCAGAGAGACAGTGCCAAGCTCCAGTACCCCCGAATCACGTGAGTCATGCGAGAGGTGCCCGTTGTTTATTTGTTTAAATGAAATTAAGGAACTTAATTCTACTTAAACAAATGAACAACAGGTAAGGGGGTACATGAGCTTTATTACTATATAGAACTAAACTATAGCCCAACTACAAAATGCGCGCCAGCATAATAACAGTAAGTGTTTACTTGAAAGTGCGCCACACAAAGTATATGTAACATAATACATGTAATACAATAATAGACACAATAAAAAGGCTTTGGCATGTAGAAACATTCATCAAACAGTTTATTTTACAGCCCAATATCCCCGTAGTTCGTAATTACCCGTAGTAATAGAAACAGTTCTATAGTTACACAGCACTTTGCATTTTGCGAATTATTTCGTAACAATTCTGTGTATCATTGTCAAGATATCTTTGGTAGCAATTACTTGTCCAGTTCCCTGCAATTTTTATCGCGTCAGGTGATAATCCAATCGCATAACAGAAGCTAGCACCACCCTGACGGAAACTGTGTGTACCATACTCCACAGGGTGAATGCCACTTTGCGTAAGACAGTCATGTATCCGATGAATAAATAACTCACTTGTCAAAGGTTTAAAGCCGCCTTAATCAAGAAAAACAAAGGCGGGGCTAATGGCTGCTGCATGTTTACTTAAAACAAAACTATTGAAAATTGCTTTCACAGGGCACATATCACATGTGGTCATGCTTGGCAGGGGTACCTGTAACGTTTTAGATTGGTATTGAAGCACTTTCGACCAACGAATGTTTAGTAAAACTCCCCATGGGAGAAATTTAACATCCTGTCTTCTCAAATCTTTCTCTGAATTAAACTTTTGACCGCTGATTGATAGCACATTGCTGCGTCGTAGCAGCCCATAAAACAAAGTCGGGCACACCGCCCAAACAGTTGCGTCAAGTGAGGAAGTTAAATGCAGGTGTGAACGAATGTTATTCAGAAGCTGGGGAGTGATAGGTCTTTTGCAGGTCACTCGGTCCCCTAGGTGCCGTCTGATCCCTTGAAGTGTGTATTTAATATTGAAATCATTAGTAATTGGGTTGGGTAAATTCCATTCTGCATGCATAAGGCGAACAATATTTAAGTACTGTTTCACTGAGTTAAATTTCAAAGATTTCGCTTAATGCGCAACGTAACGGCATATAGTTACTGATGATGCAGGCTCTGCACAATATCCCATACGATTGCAGAAAGATAGATATGCTTTTCTGTGTGTACTTTAAGTCCTTTTAGTGTTACGTGAATACGCATTGTTTTTTTAGAACAGGACAGCAGCATCAAGTTCCTCTTCAAGCTGTTAGATAGTACCTGGAAATATTATAGATATCCTAAATTACACATATGTGAAAGCAGACGTTGTAGATTCCCTTTTTCATGAAGTCTGCTAACCAGATCACTTAGTACATTATATTTTCCTGGATAATATACTGCAGATATTCTAAAGTTATAAACTGCTGATAACCAGAAAACTCGACGAAGAGAGTCCATAACAATCAGGTGCTTAATTGCTAGATCCTTTATTGATAATCGAGCAGGCTGCCATATTGTCACAATGATCGTATATTCGTTTGTTAGTCCAAAGGTGTGCCCAGCGATGTGCGGCTGGTTCTAAGCTCAGGACTTTAAGATAATTAATTGGCAGACATGCTGTTTTATCGGACCAGGCTGTATAGATAAAGTCTCCGTGATAGAACACCCGGCTGCAATTTTGCAAGAATCAATGGCCACCGACGTTGCCGACCTACTATCTACAATTGGCATTGTTCCATTAAACACCCTCATGAAGTCTAACCACCACAAAATATCAAGTTTCATATCGTTTGAGTCCCGCGTCCGATGCCACTGTTGTTTCAAGGTGTTACTACGATCGATTAGGCGTCTAATATGAAAGCGACCAACGTAAACAACCTGGGCAACCCAGTTCATTTTACCCATTAAACTTTGTATTTCACGTTTTGTTACTTTTCGACGCTGCATAAAGCACTGTAAAGCATTGCGTAATTTGTCTGCTTTTTCATCAGGCACACTTAATGTCATTGTGATCGAGTTGATGAGAATTCCGAAAAAAGTTAAACATTGTTTTGGCCCTTCGATTTTGTTATAATTCAGTTGAAACCCTAACTCGCGTAATAAACGCATAAGTTCATTCAAGGCCAACATGCATTCTTCATACGTTTGAGAAATGATAAGAAAGTCGTCAAGATAAACCACTATTGTCTTGTAACCTTTACGTGCCATCATGACCCTAACAGCTTGCGTAATCCGATGAAATATTCCCGGAGATTGAGACGCGCCAAATGGTAAACGTTCATCAACCATGTAAGTGTCATGGTTATTGCCACTGAAAAGCCACTTTAGTCCAGTTGCTGTGAAGTTTTAAGGATGAATTTTAACACTCCTGTAAGCATTTGAGAGATCCACTTTTGCAAAGTAACAGGTGTAATAAGATTAGTAGCGTCAGTAAACGATTGATATCGGAAGTGGTTAGTTGTTGTAAAGTCGTTGAGAGCAGAACCCTGTGGCCTGCTACAATCATGAATTAGTCTAACATTAGATGATTTTTTCGGAATTGTTCCCAGAGCTGATACTATTCTGGGTTTTTCATTGACGATGCGATAATGTCCATTTTCCAGTTCAGTTTTTATTAGCTCACCTGTCACAAAGTGACAGAGTGAGCTTTTGTGATCACTCTTCGTCCGTCGTCAGTCCGTCCGTCCGTCAACAATTTGCTTGTGTAGACACTAGAGGTCACAATTTTGACTTAATCTTTATGAAACTTGGTCACAATGATCATCTCAACAAAATCTAGGTCAAGTTCGATATTGGGTCATCCGGGGTCAAAAACTAGGTCACAAGGTCAAATCATAGAAAAACCTTGTGTAGACACTAGAGGTCACAATTTTGACTTAATCTTTATGAAACTTGGTCACAATGATCATCACTACAAAATCTAGGTCAAGTTTGATATTGGGTCATCCGGGGTCAAAAACTAGGTCACAAGGTCAAATCATAGAAAAACCTTGTGTAGTCACTAGAGGTCACAATTTTGACCTAATCTTTATGAACATTGGTCACAACGATCATCACAACAAAATTTAGGCAAAGTTCGATATTGGGTCATTTGGGGTTAAAAAACTAGATCACAAGGTCAAATCATAGAAAAACCCTGTATAGTCACTAGAGGTCACAATTTTAGCCTAATCCTTATGAAACTTGGTCAGAGTGATCATCTCAACAAAATCTAGGTCAAGTGCGATATTGCGTCATATGGGGCCAAGAACTAGGTCACTAGGTCAAATCACAGGTCTTGCATGTACTGCTATAACAGGTGAGCGACCTAGGGCCCTTTGGGCCCTCTTGTCCGGTTTTCCGTGCGCGCGCGCATTTTGTCGTTTGTGGCCGACAAATAATTGTCTACCTCGACAAAATGTTCTATTTTTTCAGCATCGACAATACTATATCCATCTTTAATCCCTGTCAGTAAAAATTCACGATCGTCCTAATCCAAAGGTAAATTCCGCTCCCACGCTTCATACATGAGGCTTGTAGATCGGCTGGTTACTTGTTTTTTGTCGGAGCCGATTCCGGCTGCGATGAAGGATGCTTGTAACGGCATCTTGATCGGAAGGGACAAGTCCCTTTTGCCGTAAATATGTGACAATCCTCACTATATACCTGTGGCTGGGATTGCTGATGTTGTTTATGGCGTTTTAGAACCAGTGATTGCATTTCCATGTGCGGAGAGAATGTGCCCCATCTGAATCCATGCTCGGCTTGTAGTTCACGATAATTAAAATCGAAACTCAGAATGCTATTCCATTTGTAATTTTTTGCAACTCAAATATTTTTATAGTATACGCTAGGTAATATTCTATGTCATCACGCTTTAACTGTCCCGAGACAAGGAGGCTATTCAGAACCCTCATATTGGCTGCACCCCATTGCTCAATGAATATACCCAAATATGGATGTTCCTCGTCTGTCTTAAGAACAAGTGTTTCATGGTCTGCTCGACCCAATCTCAAAATGAACTCTTTGCGACATTTTTGACGACGTCGTTTAGTTTCTTCCCACAGGAACTGGGTGATATAGACCGCCTTCTTGCTCATGGCTCTCATAGTCAATATTGTACGGGGGTCCATGAACGGACTCGACTTTGGTAGGGGGTCACACTAAGGTCCCGATGTATCAGACAATTTCAATAAGTCATCAAGGGTCTTACCTGCGCCCTCTAAAATATCCGTGTCATTTTTGTCACTTTTGTTATTTTCATCACTAGTGTCACCAATTTCAACACTTAGACTTGTCCCATCTTTATTCCATTTTGAGATGTCTGCGAGAATCCACTTTATTGCTCCGATTGGTAGACCCATTTCTTTCAGATCTCTTTCCTGGATAAGTTTGAGTGTGTCTTTAGTCACAAGTTCTTCTGTTCTTAAACATTGTGTTACTTTCCTAGATAGATTCAATTTCGTTGTCCAGTCTTCAAACTTAAATTCCTCAACTGGAGGGATTGTTTCCTCGGCTCCTTCACTCATTGTTTTTATTTTACTTTGATGTTCACAGATGGTCTGAATTTCGAAATTCCATTCACACACAAAAAAAAATTACATGTTCAATGTATCAGTTTACGCGCAAGACTGACCCGCAGAGAGACACTGCCAAGCTCCAGTACCCCCGAATCATGTGAGTCATGCGAGAGGCGCCCGTTGTTCATTTGTTTAAATGAAATTAAGGAACTTAATTCTACTTATTGTTTTACACACTTTAATTGGAGGAGAAGGTAGTAAAAACCAATACCTTATTCACTAAGTCACATACTAATACATATAATGTCTATTAGAATAATGCATTAATAAGAGAAATTGCCATGTTTATGTACACAACGTTATGTAAACAGATGACTCACCTGAATAATCGAGTTATACATTACTTTGTGTGTCATAAATCTGAGTAAATTTGTATGTTTGCCATACTACATGATGAGAATAAGACAGTATTCCTTTGTTTGTTGTTGTCTAATTATAAAACTTAGTATTTATAGATTGCTGCTTTGTTTCCTTGAAGTGCTTTTTATTCCCCCCTCTAAAATAATTGGGGGGAGGGGGGCATGTAGATTTGCTTTTGCTTTGTATCATGTTGTATACATAACATTATGTAACAATTTATCATTCATCAAACCTTGATTTCCTGTTTTCAAAATTGTAGCTTCCAGGAAATGTATTCAGAATGTCATATTTGTTGCTATGGTTAGGAAGAAATTGTATGAATTATGTATGATGATCACCAAGTGCTTACCAGTATTTTCTTTAGATCAATTACTTCCAAATTCGGATAAAATTCTTCCAACTTGTGCACCACAAAGTTCTTCTACATTTAGATACTTATATAAATTTAAGTACCACCAAAATTAGTTCATGTGTATTAACCTACCCTGATTCATGTTATATCCTGAGACGGGGAGGTTTTAAACCAGTCCTGGAACTATACTTTTGAGTGCCAAGCAAGGGAACTATACCAATCACTTAGGTATATCCAGAACATGAGCTAGAACCCACACACTCGCTTTCCCAACTAAAGGGTTGCTGTAACTTGTAGAGCTCTGGGTACAGTAAACAACATCAACATGATGCTAACACAGAAACTGTCAACATGATGCTAACACAGATGTACAGTAAACAACATCAACATGATGCTAACACAGAGATACAGTAAACATCAACATGATGCTAACACAGATGTACAGTAAACAACATCAACATGATGCTAACACAGGTACAGTAAACATCAACATGATGCTAACACAGATGTACAGTAAACAACATCAACATGATGCTAACACAGAGATACAGTAAACATCAACATGATGCTAACACAGATGTACAGTAAACAACATCAACATGATGCTAACACAGAGATACAGTAAACATCAACATGGTGCTAACACAGAGGTACAGTAAACAACATCAACATGATGCTAACACAGGTACAGTAAACATCAATATGATGCTAACACAGATGTACAGTAAACAACATCAACATGATGCTAACACAGAGATACAGTAAACATCAACATGATGCTAACACAGATGTACAGTAAACAACATCAACATGATGCTAACACAGAGATACAGTAAACATCAACATGGTGCTAACACAGAGGTACAGTAAACAACATCAACATGATGCTAACACAGGTACAGTAAACATCAACATGATGCTAACACAGAGGTACAGTAAACATCAACATGACGCTAACACAGAGGTACAGTAAACAACATCAACATGATGCTAACACAGGTACAGTAAACAACATCAACATGATGCTTACACAGAGATACAGTAAACAACATCAACATGATGCTAACACAGATATACAGTAAACAACATCAACATGATGCTAACACAGAGGTACAGTAAACAACATCAACATGATGCTAACACAGAGATACAGTAAACATCAACATGATGCTAACACAGGTACAGTACACATCAACATGATGCTAACACAGATATACAGTAAACAACATCAACATGATGCTAACACAGAGATACAGTAAACATCAAACATTAACATGATGCTAACACAGAGATACAGTAAACATCAAACATCAACATGATGCTAACACAGGTACAGTAAACAACATCAACATGATGCTAACACAGATATACAGTAAACAACATCAACATGATGCTAATACAGGTACAGTAAACAACATTAACATGATGCTAACACAGAGATACAGTAAACATCAAACATCAACATGATGCTAACACAGGTACAGTAAACAACATTAACATGATGCTTACAAAGAAACACAGTAAACATCAACATGATGCTAACACAGATATACAGTAAACATCAACATGATGCTAACACAGGTACAGTAAACAACATCAACATGATGCTAACACAGAGGTACAGTAAACAACATCAACATGATGCTAACACAGGTACAGTAAACAACATCAACATGATGCTAACACAGATATACAGTAAACAACGTCAACATGATGCTAACACAGAGGTACAGTAAACAACATCAACATGATGCTAACACAGAGATACTGTAAACAACATCAACATGATGCTAACACAGATATACAGTAAACAACATCAACATGATGCTAACACAGAGGTACAGTAAACAACATCAACATGATGCTAACACAGAGATACAGTAAACAACATTAACATGATGCTAACACAGAGATACAGTAAACATCAAACATCAACATGATGCTAACACAGGTACAGTAAACAACATTAACATGATGCTTACAAAGAAACACAGTAAACATCAACATGATGCTAACACAGATATACAGTAAACATCAACATGATGCTAACACAGGTACAGTAAACAACATCAACATGATGCTAACACAGAGATACAGTAAACATCAACATGATGCTAACACAGAGGTACAGTAAACATCAACATGATGCTAACACAGAGGTACAGTAAACAACATCAACATGATGCTAACACAGGTACAGTTAACAACATCAACATGATGCTAACACAGAGATACAGTAAACATCAACATGGTGCTAACACAGAGGTACAGTAAACATCAACATGATGCTAACACAGAGGTACAGTAAACATCAACATGATGCTAACACAGGTACAGTAAACAACATCAACATGATGCTAACACAGAGATACTGTAAACACTGTCAACATGATGCTAACACAGAGGTACAGTAAACATCAACATGATGCTAACACAGAGGTACAGTAAACATCAACATGATGCTAACACAGGTACTGTAAACACCGTCAACATGATGCTTACACAGGTACTGTAAACACCGTCAACATGATGCTAACACAGGTACTGTAAACACTGTCAACATGATGCTAACACAGTGTTTGGATTTGCTTTATTGTGTGTCATATAGATGATATGTAAGTGGTACTGTAAAACCTTGATAACATGAACACCCAACAACTGGAAGCTGGTCTCACTATTGAGTTTCTCTTAAAATATATTGATGTTTTATAAAGAGCTAAACATTAAAATGGACATGTGAAAATAGAGGTCTGAATTTTGAGATGGTCCAATGACTGAGGTGGTCATATTGTTGAGATGATGTTTAAGAAAGGTTTTGTCGAATATTATATATGTGTGTTAAGGCCTAAATAAAATAGTGTTTGTTTACCCTCCTGTAACCTTGTTAGGGGAGAAATCTGTAGAATGAAGGACTTGTGCTAGATTTTGTCTAAAATCCTCTATAAGATATTTCGGGTAGGGGAAATGTTGGCAGGTAGGGTAAGAAACAACATTTTATATTAGACCTTTAGGTGTTTTATCATGTTGTAATATGTATAGTGCACCAATGATAATATGATGTTTACAATACATGAATCAGTTTGGTTAACTGTTACAAAATAATGGTTTTACAAATTACTAAAGTAAACAGACATAGTTTTGTACTAAGAATATCACTGATAAATTGTGCATATCTGATTAATCCACTTTTCTTAATATGGTGGGAGCACTATAACATTGTCAACTTCTAGTCACTGTACATTTTTTATTTTCACAGAATCTAGTATGTTCCAAGCTGATACTCTTATAACCTCTTATTTTCACCTTGTTTAACTTTTGTGTTGGCGCGCCGGTAAGCAAAATTGAAGTCATCATATTTCGACGAATTCGTCTTGATTATAATTGTTATTCTAACACGATCTGCAGATTAATCCATATACGCATAGAGCAAACCTGTTCATGTATTATTACCACAATAAAACATAACTGTCAAATTGCCCCGTATCACGTGACATATTTATGAATGAATGAATGAACGTAAACTTTATAGTTAAAACTTCAACCAGTGCAAGTTGCACGAGTATCCAGTGTTACAGCTATGATGCATCTATTTTTAGAAACTCCAATAAACTCTCGAAACTAAGTTTCATAAAAACCTGTGATAATCAATTCATTTATATTTTTCATTTCATGAAATAGATACCCTATACTTGTGTTTTTAAACTTGTTTCAATGTTTTAAATGTATTATTTCCTTCAGAAAATTACGAAGGTCGTTTTCATTAACGAGGGAGGTTATTGTACCTGCTAATAAGCCACTCAATTTCAGCGTGAAATTATTTTCAATGTCAAATTGGTGAAAATGGAATGCGTGCAGTTAAATAGTACGGGATATAATCGTATTTAGATTCGAAATAAAAACTCTGTTCTTGTATTTAGTCGGTGAATGAAACATGGGCACTTGTTCAGATGCGGACAATTAAATCACTCGTGCTACGCACTCGTGTACACACTCGTGTATGCACTCTTTATTTAATTTTTCGGCATCCGAACTTCTGCCCGTGTTTTATTCACCGACAAAATACGCAAACAGATTTTTATTTCTTAATCATGGTATGGTATTGATTGTTACAGAAGTTGTTATTTATTACAATATTTTGTTATTGTTAGTACTGGTATGTGTACTTCACAAAACAAAATTTACCCACCCTCACAGTTACCCTACAAGGTATGGACAAAACCTTAAAAATGTTTTGAAATATAATATGTTATATTTAGTCGATGCTTTAGTGACCAGGTTTTACAAACTGGTTAAGCTTAAAATATAATACAGTGTAATCTGAGAAAACCGAACACCCTTCGGACCGCCTGATTTGTTCGGATTTCACAAGAGTTCGGTATTGTGAAACTGCAACTGTTTTGTTATCTTAAATGCGTTGTAGTTGGCCTTGATTGGTGTTGTTTAGTAGCAGGCGCCAATATGTGCATAACATGTGTCGGATGTTTAATGAGGGGCTTCTAATAACAAATATAAATACAAAAATACCTTTTATTGATACCAATCGTTATAATGTCAACGATGATATCCGAAATATCACAAAATAAAGTGTCATCGTAAAATTAACGCATCGTGAAAATTACTAAAATTTAAGTGGACATATTAAAACACGATAGACCTAAAGAACAAACAATTCATAGCATGACTTAAGATAAAAGCGAGTTAAACTATTTTATTCAATACGCTCTGCTGAAAGCACACAGTGTTACATGAAAGAGAGCTAATCGTAAAGAGTAAGAGTAAATATCACGCCTTCGTAATTATTACGTTACACTTATATCAACAAGATTTAAATGGGCAATTAACACCTTCGTAGCAGGGGCCTACGACGGTTCTCTATACAATTTTTCACGCATTCCCTGGGGTTATTAAACAAATTGATTGTTTGGTAATTTGTTTGTTCGGTATTTAAGCTTTGATTTGTGTGTATTATTACTAGTTGGGGGACAAAGTAGCCGTCGGTATTCAGATTTCGCAAGGTTCCGGTTTTTCAAACAGCTTTTACATTGAGTTAAAGAAGAGAAATTTCGGGACCAAAATATTTGGTCGGTTTGGACAACATTCCGGTTTTCCCACGTGTCGGTTTTCTCAGATTACACTGTATTGTGTTCGTTTTATCAAAAATTAAATAATTATTGAAAAATTCTTCCCCCTTATAAAAGGGTAGCTGATTCACTATTGTGGTTGTATCTAATATTTCAATCATTTAAATATATTCGTGTTTTGTGTTATTGTTGACAATTTTATTTGTACTGTTAATGAATCTCCCATTTATTTTGTCATGATTTTCACTGAATTATGTTGTATTATTTTTCTACTATTAAGAGAATTATTTTTTACCAAAATCATCTGTATTTATTTATCATTATATTATCCGATTATTCATTTCATTAATTTGCTTATTTTGAAGTTACTACCTAATGCATATAGGGTTAACAAAAACTGATTGTGACCATTATCACCAGCACTCAAAGTGGAGTGAGTATACTGTAAGTGTAAGATATCAGTTTATCATCAATTATATAAATACTGTATACTATAATGTATATATATATATAGATTTCATTCAGCTATAATGTATATATATATATAGGTTTCATTCAGGCATTAGTATGTTTTACACATCTCTTACTATTCATTTGTTGCTTTGAATGAATAGTCTTATAATCATTATAAAAAAATAAGAAAAAAAACATGTTTATTTGAAGAAAGGTTAGATTTATAATGTAAAAAAACAGTAAACCCATTTTATTTAGCAAAAAATGTAATACACATGCTTATCACATATTTTTATCTCTATGAAATAGTTAAATTATATAATAATCAGATGAGTATATTTGTTTATTTGCAAAAAATTACATTTTGTCTTCATTATGCACCTTTCAATGTTTTGCCCTACCATAGGGGCTGTGATTTATGATGAACAACAGCTGATCTCCACCTGGAGGGTTGCCCAGAAAGGTATGCATATGGGAAATACATAAGCATGGTAAGGCATAACATTAAAATGTGCATTATTTCATAGTTTATTTATATTGTGTTTGTTTTGGCCAGTTGTTCTGAATGTCTACAAGACTACAGTGATCAGTAGAACTCTTCTGTTCTGTTGTGTTATGTTGTAAGTAGGTGTCTCAGTATTTTGTTGATGTCTAGTTGTTCTATAATTGAACTGTACATAATGCTAAATTATTTTGTGAAAAATAAAAAGATGAAATCATTGGTGAAGACAAAATTTTAATCTATGAATATTTTTGCTAAGTAGTCTTTCAATGTTGGAAAATAAAGAAATGAAATCCTAAGCAAAGATGGAATGTTAATTTATGAATATTTAAGCTACATAACCTTTTCAAGACCAGTAAATGAAGTGATAGGTCAGACAGAATTTTAAGTGAATTATTGAATGTTTTGGTAGATGAAAAGTTCTGACAATAATATTATTGTTAACTGCCATTATGAATGGTCTACACTATGTATCATGGCCTAATTGTTGTTTATTGTCCTGCTGATATTTCACTCTCAAAGATCTGGTGGTCACTCTCCATATCGACCTGGTGGTCACTCTTTGTATAGACCTGGTGGTCACTCTTCTCAAAGACCTGGTGGTCACTCTCCGTATAGACCTGGTGATCACTCTCCGTATAGACCTGGTGGTCACTCTCGGTATAGACCTGGTGGTCACTCTCCGTATAGACCTGGTGGTCACTCTTCTCAAAGACCTGGTGGTCACTCTCCATATAGACCTGGTGGTCACTCTCCGTATAGACCTGGTGGTCACTCTCCGTATAGACCTTGTGGTCACTCTCCATATAGATCTGGTGGTCACTCTCCATAAAGACCTGGTGGTCACTCTCCGTATTCTCTGTATAGACCTGGTGGTCACTCTCCATATAGACTTGGTGGTCACTCTCCGTATAGACCTGGTGGTCACGCTCCGTATAGACCTGGTGGTCACTCTCCATATAGACCTGGTGGTCACTCTCCGTATAGACCTGGTGGTCACTCTTCTCATAGACCTGGTGGTCACTGTTGCTCAATAATTGTCTAAGACTTTTAAGCAATGTGACTATAAAAGTTTGTGGAGAATGCGTGCCACAAAAACTGCTAACTTAAAAAATACAAAACGATTCCTACGAGTACAATTATTATAATTGTTTACGCCTTAAGTCAAGTTAGCCATTATTGTATAATTAAATGAAGTAGATACTATTGTTCAGCTGTGGTTGACTGTAACTTCATTTTCTACCATTATATAACCGTATTGTTAAACAGTTACAATTTTTGTGTTACATATTAATGCTGCAAACATGGCAGTATAATATCATTCTATTGTAGTGGTACCAGGGGTGGTATTCAATATTGATCTTATTTCAAATGAGAATAAGGATTGTCTATCATATCGTCTGTTACTGTCCAAGAGTTTGATATGGTGTGATCTGATTGGTTGTCCTTATCCTTAAGTCAAGTAAGATCAATATTGAATACCACCCCAGGCTTATATTTTTGCTGCAACCAAGTATCAGCAGAGTTACTTCCCTTGATTGAAAATTTGATTGTGCTGAATTTTTAGCTCACCTGAGCACCCTATGTCCGTCGTCAACAATTGGACTGTTAACACTCTAGAGGTCACAGTTTTCACTTAATCTTTATGAACCTTGGTCACAATTTGTTTGTCTCTATAAAATCTAGGTCAAGTTTGTAACTGGGTCATCTGTGGTCAAAAACTAGGTCACAAGGTCAAATCAAAGAAAAACCTTGTTAACACTCTACAGGTAACATTTTTGACATAATCTTCATGAAACTTGGTCGCAATGTGAACCTCTATGAAATCTAGGTCAAGTTCGCCACTGGGTCACCTGGGGTCAAAAACTAGGTCACAAGGTCACATTGAAGACAATTCTTGTTAAAACTCTAGAGGTCACATTTTTTGCCTAATCTTTATGAAACATGGTCACAATGTTTGTCTCTATAAAATCTAGGTCAAGTTTGTAACTGGGTCACATGGGGTCAAAAACTAGGTCACTAGGTGAAATCAAAGAAAAACCTTGTTAACACTCTAGAGGTCACATTTTTGACATAATCTTAATGAAACTTGGTTGCAATGTGAACCTCTATGAAATCTAGGTCAAGTTCGCAACTGGGTCACCAGGGGTCAAAAACTATAGGTCACAAGGTCACATTGAAAAAAAACATTGTTAATACTATAGAGGTCACATTTTTTACTTAATCTTTATGAAACTTGGTCACAATGTTTGTGTCAATGAAATCTAGACCAAGTTCATAACTGGGTCATATGGGGTCAAAAATAGGTCACCAGATCACATCAAAGAAAACATTGTTTATATTCTAGAGGTCACATTTTTTACCTCATCTTTATAAAACCTAGCCATTAAGTGTGTATTTGTAAAATCTACATCAAATATTAATGTCATATCATAACAAATATTGATTCTGCCTTTACTGCTAGTCATCAGGTGAGCGCTTTAGGGCCACATGGCCCTCTTGTTCACGTTTCCTGTTAAATTTCTGTTTTTATCAGATAATATTAAACACAGAATTATACAAACAGGTTCCATGGTACTAGTACACAGTACCAATCCTGATCCACTGCTTCTCGTCTTAGAATTGTGCAGTTTCCATATGGCTATGAATGAACTAAAACCCAGCATAATGCTTGGATGGTACTCAAGATTGCGTGTTGTCATAAAACTGAAAACTGAATAAGGCTCTGACGGAACCCAGGATACACATCATCTGAGTTCTGTCCAAGCGTTACATAGGTTTTTCTGTTCCGTCACAGCCCTATAAAATAGTACAATTCTCCGACGGAACTGAGAATCGGTGTATCGGGATTCTCCGACGGAACTGAGAATCGGTGTATCGGGATTCTCTGACGAGACTGAGAATCAGTGTATCGGGATTACTACTGTGTAGTGTATGTATATTGTGTGTTATGTCTAATGTGACATTGATACATACTACTGGCATACTATATACATTATGTACTATTATAGTCATGTTCATGATTGTAGAAATGAAATAAAATATGAATCAATTATATTTGGGTTTTTTATTCATGCCAAAATATTGTTTGTTTCAAGTTAAATGCCCTTAAAACATATGATGGTAGGTAGGTTTTCATTCGACCAGATGACCTAGTTTTTTACCCAAGTTTATATCAGTTATGAACTTCACATTGCCTTCTGTCGAGCCCGCTTGCGGTGCCATAGTCGCCACATTTGCAAGGGTGAAAGTTTTCAGGCACATGCCTGAACTTCAGGTTTTTGAGAGTACCAAAAAGCATGTTTTTCTTTATTTTCCCTATATAAATAATTAATTTTTGAGGATTTCAGGCTTTTCAGAATTTCTGACTTTCACCCATGCATTTGGTGTTTGTGCGGACCATAACTTTGTCATGCAGAGACCAATCTTGCTTATATTTGTATGTTAACTTCTATAAGGAGGCATGTCATGTACAAACTCCAGGTTCCTATCTCAAAGGTCAAGGTCAAATTACAGTTTGACATTGATCAATCTTGCTTATATTTGGTATGAATGTCAATGAGAGGAGTGTCATGTGCGAACCCTACGACCCTATCTCAGAGACCAAGGTCACAGTTGGAGGTCAAAGTCAAATTGAAGTTTGTCCTGATTTTAACTGACATGCATCGACCAATCTTGCTCATTCTTGGTATGAATGTTTACCAAAATGAAAAGGAGTGTCATGCGCAAAGAGAAAACACATGACCCTATCTCAAAGGTCAAGGTCACAATTGGAGGTCAAAATGAAGTTTGTCCAGACCATAACTTTGACATGCATTGGCCAATCTTGCTTATAGCTGGCAATTATGATAACCTCAATGAGAAAGTGTCTTGTGAAACCCAATGACCCTTGCCCAAAGGTGAACTCGGAGTTAGTCACAACCATATCTCTGACATGCATTGACTGATGGTGCTTTCATATGGTATGAATGTTGACCTCAATGAGACAAAGTGTCATGCGCAAACTCCATGAGCCTACCTTAATGGTCAAGGTCACAGTTGGAGGTCAAAGGTCAAATTGAAGTTTGTCTGGACCATAACTTTGACATGCACCGACCAATTTGCTCATATTTTGCATAAATGTTAACCTCAATAAAGAGTCTCATGCACAAAGCCGTTGACCCTAACTCAATGGTAAATGTTACAGTTGGAGGTCAAAGGTCAAATTGAAGTTTGTCCAGACAATAACTTTGACATTCATTGAGGTGAAGTTGGAGGTTAGTTGTCAAAATGAAGGCTACATGTTTGGTAAATATTGTTAGATTTTCAAATAACTTGGCACACCTGTTCACCATTTGATGATGTTGTGCTCAGAAGAACTATGTCAATATCTCTACTTAAGGTGTTATTTCTCTGCAACTTCAATCTCCTATTTCCAAAAATATGGGCTTTTGACAACATCACCCTAAAACATGAAGTGGAAATGTTGCATGATCTACACAATCTACCCGAGAGTATGTGTTTCTGAATAGGAAAAGTCTAACAGTATGCCCATGTTAAAACTGTGACCTCTACAGTCTGATCAAGGTTTTCTTTCAACTGGCCCGATGACCTAGTTTGTGGCCATAGGTCGCTCACCTATCCTAGTAGTTCATGCACCCCTAATGGTAGCCTCTATTGCATGTACAAGGTTTTCATATTGTCTTATGCTTTATAATTTACATCACATTTAGACCCAATGACATATTGAAGTGATTTGACCTAGTGACCTAGTTTTTAACCCCGGATGACCCAATATCGAACTTGACCTAGATTTTGTTGAGATAATTATTGTGACTAAGTTTCATAAAGATTGGACAAAAATTGTGACCCTTAGTGACTACACAAGGTTTTTGATGATAAGACCTTGTGACCTAGTTTTTGACCTCAGATGACCCAATATCGAACTTGACCTAGATTTTATTGAGATGATCTCAACAAAATCTAGGTAAAGTTCGATATTGGGTCATCCGAGGTCAAAACTAGGTCACAAGGTCAAATCATAAAAAAAACCTTGTGTAGTCACTAGAGGTCACAATTTTAACTTAATCTTTATGAAACTTGGCCACAATGATCATCTCAACAAAATTTAGGTCAAGTTCGATATTGGGTCATCTGGGGTCAAAAACTAGGTCACAGTGTCAAATCATAGAAAAACCTTGTGTAGACACTAGAGGTCACAATTTTGGCCAAATCTTTATAAAACTCAGTCACAATGATCATCTCAACAAAATCTAGGTCAAGTTCGATATTGGGTCATCCGGGGTCAAAAACTAGGTCACAAGGTCAAATCATAGAAAAACCTTGTGTAGTCACTAGAGGTCACAATTTTGACCTAATCTTTATGAAACTTGGTCACAATGATCATCTCAACAAAATGTAGGTCAAGTTTGATATTGGGTCATCCGGGGTCAAAAACTGGGTCACAGTGTCAAATCATAGAAAAACCTTGTGTAGACACTAAAGGTCACAATTTTGACTTAATCTTTATGAAACTTGGTGACAATGATCATCACAACAAAATCTAGGTCAAGTTTGATATTGGGTCATATGGAGTCAAAAACTAGGTCACAAGGTCAAATCAAAGAAAAACCTTGTGTACACACTAGAGGTCACAATTTTTACTTAATCTTTATGAAACTTGGTCACAATGATCATCTCAACAAAATCTAGATCAAGTTCGATATTGGGTCATCCGGGGTCAAAAACTAGGTCACAAGGTCAAATCATAGAAAAACCTTGTATAGTCACTAGAGGTCACAATTTTGGCCTAATCCTTATGAAACTTGGTCAGAGTGATCATCTCAACAAAATCTAGGTCAAGTGCGATATTGCGTCATATGGGGCCAAGAACTAGGTCACTAGGTCAAATCACAGGTCTTACATGTACTGCTATAACAGGTGAGCGACCTAGGGCACTTTGGGCCCTCTTGTTTCCGATTACACGACGCTAGTACTTGGTAAGCAAGTAAAATCGTCTTTATAACTCACAATTAACGTACTTATACAATAAAATCAACACCCGATGCCGTGTGTGACTGTCAGAGGTTTCGTAAGTACAAATAACATGTCGTACCCGCAACTATTCGACCCAAAAAAATGCAAAATGACTCTTTGACAATGTTATGTCTGTATTGTGCTTTTGATAGCAATCTTTATGAGATTATAGTAGTACTGTGTATAGGATTTAAGGGAAAAACTTGTGTAGGTGGCTAGCTTGACAAGCTTGCAATGGTTTGTGACCAAAATAAAAGTTATTCGATGAAAATATCTCGAGAAATTGCAAAGTTATGGTAAATTTAATCTGCTCTGTAGGATTTTCTTTAATACAAACTGAGTTAATTATGGAACACTGTCATTGAAGCCCTCATGTAACACGTTTAGCAAAAATGGTCAACTGCATAATTATGATTTTCCTGATTTTAAATTTAGCTCTGTTGACACCCCTGTTAAACTGTATGAGTCCAATATGTTAAAGTAGACAGTCGATAAAGTTATCGCTCTGTTAGTAAATGGTCAATGGTCGACATGGCATCTTGCCTAGTCAAACCAACTTGAGGTGTGAGTGTAGTCCCAGCCAAGACCAAACGTTTCATTACGTTAGGTCCAACAGTCTATGCAAGTGGTTGGGAATTGTACAGGCGCGCTTTGCGGGTTGCCGAACATTGGAGCGGCGGGGGAGGGTAATGGAGGGGTATCCCCTCCCTTTTTTGGGAAAATCTTATGAAATCAAAGCGTAAATGGGGCTATTTCCAGTTCTTTCAATATGTATTCCGTCGGATGAATTTTTGGATCATCAGTGTATGTTAGTCATTTTTTGGTATCATTGTAAATACAATTCAAATATAAGTCATTTCAAATTCATCCTTCACTCATGTACCGACTCCATTGACGAGTATCGTTATTGAACGCTACCCTTTGATGCATGGCATTGAATGCAAGAAATCGGGAGATACTAATGTCTTCGAACAGAACGCAGTTCAAGAGAATTTTAACGATAAAATTAAACTAATGAGGCGTATTATGTTTACATAT
The DNA here is from genome assembly GCA_947247005.1 of Spisula solida. NCBI lineage: Eukaryota > Metazoa > Mollusca > Bivalvia > Venerida > Mactridae > Spisula > Spisula solida. Next base: position 12,149,306 of record OX365953.1, on the reverse strand, counting down.
TACAGTTAATAACTCCAAGGAATAATTCAATATATAATATAGATCTACTTCACTTCTTATTCAATTCATAATAAAGCAGGCATCTATAGTCTCTGAATAAACGAAGAAAATTTTATGGCTACACGCTTACAGCCTTTATTTAAAATTACTAAATTAAACTACTTTAAATATATTTTAATTGATCCCATGCGTTTGTCGATTATTCAATTAACAAATGTCAATTAGATAGTATATCACACATTTTCACACTTGACTAGTGTAACTCTTAACTAGGTGTTACCATTGCCTTAGAAACCACTGACCCTTATTCCCTGTTTTGCCGCTCCAATTGGTAGCCAATATTTCAGCTACGCCTCTGTACACTGTATCCACTGAATCAAGTGACTGATCAAGACAGACAAGTATTCACAGACAAGTACAATACATGTGTAATTTCAAATATAAGAAACATAATTATAAATGTTTGAAATCATTTGTTACTAGCTTCATTAAGGTGAAATTAGAATCCCAAGAGTTTAGAAATTCCCTGCCTGCCAGTTTATAATTCAATTATTGACATTGAAGGAAGAAAGCTGTGTCCAGATAGCAGGCTCAGTAGAGCATTCGCCTTTTCTAAGCAGATGATTCTGGGTTTGAGCCGCGGTCCAACTACATACTTTTCTAACCATGTTACATTATTAACGTTCCCACAGATGGTTTTATTTTCATTCCATTATTTGAGTGTTGTATAGTCACACTCACAGTGTCAAAATGTCAATAATATTCCACTCAGTATTTGTCACAAATATTGTGACTAAAAACGGTCACTTTCCGGTACCTATATATGATGTTTTAAGTTGTTCAAAGAACAACTAGTTTTAATACATATCAACAATTGCAACCAATTTTTACTGCCTGAAACCTCTTCTATGCCATAAATTGGACGGTGCCACATTAAGGAAAGTAAACCGGTCAGCCAGCAATTGCAAATTTGCATATCTTTCACCGATGCAAAGGAAGCATTTAAACCGGCAAAATAGTTCTCTAGTTACTCTACGACACGTGGAAAATCCATAATATTGAGCACTAAGCTTTATGAACTGTTACATAATAGTTTATTAGGTTAGATTAATCAGTCAGTGGCGTAGCCAGCAATACGGACGTATGCACGTCATGAGTAACATTAATTTGTACAGTAGAAATATAATATGGCAAACATGGCATTAAAGTCCAAAATTTCACATTCCTGAGGACCCCTAACCATAAGAACCAACTTCAAGGCTCATGCGCCTGTCCGTAGTATCTGATTTTACTCGTATCTGAATTATTTGGCTAATTATTCTGACAAATAAAATACACCGGTATAAATTCGATCAGCATCCTAACTGCAGAAAAACACATCCTAAGCATTTCTAGTTAATTATCTGGCCACAGAAAACTGATTGACTTGTACTTTCTCTGCATGCATTCTTATTCATTCTAATCATGAAAGATCGAACATTTCCGTTTGTCTCCGTTAAATATTGCGCAGTGCATAAAGGCCGAGGTGATCAGAATGGCATTCAATCGAACAACCTCAGACTTTCAGCGCTTTGATTCCTGTTTACCGTTCAATACATGTAGTTAATATTCATACATGTTTTCAGGGGTTTTTCGCCTTAATATATAACAGAGGCATATAAAAGGCCCCTTCCTGATTAAACATTTCTTTAAAATCATGGAGTTTTCCCAAAAAAGTTATACCCTACTTTTTTTCCATAATTAGGAAATACACCAATATTTTTCCCAAAATGTAGAGACTAAGGATCCTTCTCAAAATGAACAGAAAAAACCCTTTTTTTATGTACGCTGCACATACATAGTAGATACATAAAATCTAAATTAATCAATATTCATAAAACTTCCAAGCCTTAGTTCATATTATCGTTCAATGCTTTGCATGCATGATAATTTATTATTCCCCGCAAAAGGCGAAGGGATAATACGGTATTACCGGTAGTAATTGTATGCGTCTGTCCTTATGTCTGATATTTTGTCCAGAGCATAACTTGTAAATTATTTAAGATATTGATTTGAAACTTGACATATGAATAGATGGCAACTAGGAAAAGTGCAGTGAAGAAGAATCATAACTCTATATGGTTCACTTTTGAAATTCCCTTGTTTAATTTTATAATAGATTTTTGTCCAGAGCATAACTCTTAATACTATTTGTGATATTTACTTTAAACTTGATATATGAATAGATGGCAACTAGGAGAAGTGCAGTGACCAAGAACCATAATTCTATATAACCCAGTGTTTGTGTCGCCTGAATGGGTGTTACTTAGGCGGCTGCGGCTGTGGCTGCGGCGTCACAAATTTCTTGTCCAGAGCATAACTTTGTCACCTTGAGTTCAAATGACTCAAGATTTGGTATGCATGTTTCTTGCAATAAGCCGAAGTGCAGTGCTCAAGAACCATAACTCTACATTGCATCGTTTTTTAATTATTTTCCTTTGATTGAATTTATTAGAGCATTTCTTGTCCAGAGCATAACTTTGTCACCTTAAGTTCAAATGACTCATGATTTGGTATGCATGTTTCTTGCAATAAGCTGAAGTGCAGTGCACAAGACCCATAACTCTACCATGCATCGTTTTTAATTATCTCCCTTTGATTGATTTAATTTGAGCATTTCTTGTCCGAAGCATACCTTTGTCACCTAGAGTTCTAATGACTCAATATTTGGTATGCATGTTTCTTGCAATAAGCCGAAGTGCAGTGCGCAAGAACCATAACTCTGCCTTGCATCATTTTTTTAATTATTTCCCTTAAATTAATTTAATTAGTGCATTTCTTGTCCGGAGAATAACTTTGTCACCATTAGGTTGAATGACTTCAAACTTGGTATGCATGTTTCTTACCAAAAGTCCAAGTGCAGTACACAAGAACCGTACCTTACCTTGTGCCATATTTGAATTATTTCCCTTTGATTGGTTTTATAAGCATTTATTGTCTGTGGCATAACTTAGTCACCATATGTATGAATGACTCCAAAATTGGTATGCATGTTTCTTGCTGTGACATGAAGTGCAGTGCGCAAGAATAATTACTCTAGCTTGTGCAGTGTTTGATGGTTTCCCTTTTGATTGATTTTATCATGACATTTTTTTGTCCAGAGCATCACTTTGTCATTTTTAGTTCAGATGACTAGAGAACTCTTGTGAGTCGGATATGTAGCCCAATACTGGATAGTTTTCCATGACAAATGTGCATGTCGTCAGGCGACACATGCGACTCGCGGAGCTTTTGTTAAATTATCTCCTCTTTTTTAATTTTTAATAGTTTTTCATCCAGACCATAACTCTATAACTATTTGAGGTATTGACTTGAAACTTGGTTGGTGAATAGATGACAACTCGGAGAAGTGCAGTGACTAAGAACCATAACTCTATATGGCCCAGTTTTGAAATTATCTCCCTTTGAAGTTTAATTAAACACCAATTAGTAACAACATTTATGCTGGGATGGCCATGTGAACGTGGCTCTTGTTAAAGGCACGTTAAAAAAGAGAAAGGTCATGTAATTGAGGACTGAAGATTTTTTACATTTTCATTATTCAAACCTTCAGCGCTTTGATTCAGCGTTTGCTGTCTAGCTTGATATTTAACCTCGTTTTGACCACTTCAAAAACCAATGAAATGTTTGCAAAGAAATCAGGAAAAAATCGATTCAGGCTTCTGATAGGTAAGAATATGCTTTACTCATCACAAAAGATACCGCGAAAACATTCTAGATAGATTTGTGTTTTTTTCAATTTCGACGATATGAAATAACGTCCGTATCTTCATTGAAAACAAGTACACTTATCTGCTATATTAACGCTGTTTATCTTTTTTAAAGATATTTATTGTTACATATTTTGGATCAGAAACCGTTGTGTATTCGAAGGTCATGGTAATTTTGACCTTTGAACCATAGCGACCTCAAAATAAATGGGGGTCATCTTCTGATGATGAACAACCTCCACTTAAAGTTTTTGGGCTCTAGGTCCGTTCGTTCTGGAGTTATTAATCGGAAAACATGAAGTCTACAAACCGACCGATCGACATGCATGTTTTAACCCCAAATCTACGATACGGAGACATTAAATACTTACAATTCCTAACATGTTTAAACATAATAACTTTAAATAAACATAATATCATACATGTTGTAGATCTATATTGGGTTTAATATTTCAAGCTAGAAGCAACTAAAATGATATGCACTATTTGCATGTATCGCTATTTACTGTGTTTGTGTACTTAATATAAGGTTTAATGAGCGAAAACCAACGTAACGGTTGTGAATTGACCTATAAAAGCTGTGATGCGAGACAGTGTATTGACATGTATCCTTTCAACATAGCAATGTGCAATATAAGCGTTACGGTAATAGTTTAAGGACATGGGGTATGATCTATAGTGGGTGGGTGCATGCTTTTTTCAAATGCATTTTATTCTTCAAATTGATATTTGATGGGTACAGTAAGCATAGCATTATGATGCACTACATATACTCTTGACGTTAAACAAAAAATAAATATTAATAAAGTGAATTTATTGAAGTATGACAGCATTTTCATTGTAAATCTTGCTCGTTCGCAAACACAAAAACTGCCCAACGGTACTTGCTAAAATGTATATCATATTATAACGTCATGACGTCAACGTCAAAAGGGCTTATCATTTTTAGCTCAACTGTCACATACATGTAGTAACAAGGTGAGCTTTTGTGATCGCTGTGCGTGCGTGCGTTCGTGCGTGCGTGCGTGCGTGCGTGCGTGCGTGCGTGCGTGCGTGCGTGCGTGCGTGCGTGCGTGCGTGCGTGCGTGCGTGCGTGCGTGCGTGCTTCAACAATTGTTTTCAAACGACTTCTCCTTCTAAACCACCGCGCCAATTTTAACCAATCTTCACAGGAATGTTCCTGGGATTGTCCTTTCTAAAAGGAGCTAAACGAATTGTAATCTATAAATAACTCTGGTTGCCATGGAAATCGATTCGAAAATCTTTAAAAAATCACAAAAAATTAACCGCTGGCCAGATTTCAAAATAATTTTGATGAAATACATGTAGTTGTTGGGTGACACTCTTACAAAATTGATATTTATGTCGCGATGCGTGGCCGCCAGTGGATGGGACGCTGTTTGTTTCCTCTATATATTCATAGTAAAATCTTTAAAAATCTTCTTCTAAAAGTACTGGTTGGATTTAACTATAAATTGGTAAAATTATTCCTTGGGTGGTCCTTTCTAAAAACAGTTTAACTCATTGCTACCTATGCAGAACTGTGCTGGATTCTTATTTGTATCGCGTTACCTTATAGCCGACTTTGACCTTATACGCTGCGTATTCGGTTGGTGTTAGGAAGTCGTTAGCGTTTTACGCTCTTCCGGTGACTTGCATTTTTGGTATGGCGCGCAACACGCGTTTGAAGTAAATTTCCGTAGAAAAGAAGCCTGTAACTCGTAGATGCCTTCCAAGTCGCATCGATGTAGATATTTTATGAAAAGCACTATCCCCTACTGTAATTCTGCTTGTAATTTGTAGCTGAGTTGTATGAATATTTCATCCAAGAATGTTGAATTGAGGTTTCGTACTCAGACCTTTCGTACTTTAGTAAATCTGAGAAATGTATTATATGTTAAACACCAATGTTAACTGTTACCAATCATTTTACTGGATTTGATCTGGCATTATTGAGAGTTATCTTTCTTTGCTGTATTCTTCCTGTATTTAGTTCATTAGCTCACCTGTCACAAAGTGACAGGGTGAGCTATTGTGATCATACTGTATCACTTATGTGAAAGTGTCAATTATTTAGTACATTATCGTGACATAGTACTTACGTGTATCTTTGTATTATTTCAGTTTTTACCACACACACTGGTACATTCATACAAGAATAAAGTGGGTTTATTTACTTGCTGTTCGTTTTTGTTCATGGTTCCATTAACGAGGCAGCACAAGAACTTTGGTTGCCATGGCAACTGATAGGAAAGTCTTATTTTTTATAAAAAAATCAACCACTGGCCAGATTTCAAAATAAGTATACAGGCATAGTTGTTGGGCGACCCCCTTACAAAATTTAGCCCTATATACACTCCCCAAAAGTTCTAACCCGCCATTTTTTATTTCATTCCTGTTTTGTGAAAAATGCGTGTATTCACCTGAAATTTCGCATACCGATACATGATTAGGAGATGCAGCTGAGTTTTGGTTTATTTTGACCGTTTTTGAGTTAATTTCAGTGCATTCGGTGTATTGCGTAAAAAATACTAAAAATGCATTTTTGCACGTGCAATGCATGTGGACCAGAAATCACGCGCCCATCAACATAATCGGCATTACTGATGACTGTTCATCTTGAAAAACACATAAAATGCCGAAACTGACTCGAGAGGAACACTCATGAGATTACGAAAAACCACTGTGAACACAATTTCTAGTTGACATTTTTTTATTTTATTAATAATTTTTTAATTATGCATTTATTAACACGACATTTCACATAATGACATATGAATATCCAATGAAGCCAACTAAGTTGTTTGTTTTGGCCTACTTACGGTCTTATTCACCGTTTTAGACTTGTTACGTAATCTAGAATAATTTACACGTGTAATGCATGTGCGTCGAAAAGCACGTGTTTATGTGCGGTTTTGGTATTAGTGAAGATTATCCTACGCGTAAAACACCTAACATGTTGAATTTGGCACGAACAGAACGCGGTTGACCTGTTCGGAAATCATCAGTTTTGATAAAGTTGCGGCCCTTTGTTTTGCTTTTTATTACAAAAATGATTTTCTATTTCGTTTGTAATTGTTATTTTAATGATTATTTCCATTTTTTTATTCACAGGAACCTTCAATTTTTTAAATCAACACTCAAGCAAAATTTGTAAAATAATCATTTCATTGAAATAGCTTTTGTGAAATTTTGTTGTAAGATTCTTTTACTTCATCCAAGTTAGTTTTGCGTCAATCTTGGCATGTAACGTGTTTTTCTGGGAGGGCAGACATCGGTTGTGCTAAATGTTAATGAATACGTGTTTGTTGCGTTGCAATATGCACGTGTTCATGAACAATTTGGGTGCAATATGTTGTGACTTTGTAAAATCGACTTCATTACGTAACGCGCCTGTAACGATAGGGTGTTTCATTTTTTGAACTTTTTCTTTGATCACCTAGATAATTAAACCAACTGTTCTCTAGTATAAACAATATTACCAGACCAAATTTCAGCTCAATCTATTAATTTCTTGATCTCCCCCTACCGAGTTGAAATTTTGACCCAAAGACGACATTTAGGCATTTTTTACTACAACAATATTTCTTTTTTAACTAATTCCACCAACATTATTTTGTTGTATTTGTGTAAGATGAATGATTTGAGGTTGTTTCAACCCATTTATGTCCATATTGTATAATATAATGATCCAAATTATATACTGGACCAGTTCTTTTCATAGCAAAAAGGGGTGTTTTTCTGAAAATTAGAGAAAATTTGAAATTATCGGATATTCTCCATTTTCAAACTTTCAGGGCCCAAATTGAGAACTGGTGTGTTTTAAACACTTTATTATGTACTAATGTGATTTTACATGACTGTATAATTAAGCAAAATTAACCATATACATGTCATAGCATGCAACAGATTGTTTTGTCTTAATGTGGGAACTTCAAGGCGATCAATCACTCCCTGTCCAGCAACATCATTCCCAACTTTAAGGTTTGTCACAACGCCTCGCATAGTTGTGCTTTCGAATAGTCTCCACTGATCAAGGGCATTGTGAACTGGGCACCATTTATTACCAGATAGTGAAAGAGAAACCACGCATGACTCGGGTCCAATAAGCAGATCCATTGGAAGATTCGCTGTTATGATACCAGTTGAAAAGTCAGATTTTGGAACATTGTGGCCTATGTGACTATAAAGTTAAGAGTCATAACGTCGATACCATCGGGTGTCATCGACTCGCCAAACAAGTTGAGTACGATCAAGGGTGTCGTAGAAGGAACTACGCGTGCGAGTGGAGCATCAACGGGTGTGTAGCCATCAGGTTCCATAACTCGAAGCCTAATCATGGTGGAATTGCATAAATGCTGGCTTTAAGGAACCTGTTCATGGAAAAAAGAACTTTATTGCATTCTTTCTAGTTTGGTGTGAGAGGGTTCATGATTGCTACATTGGACAGCATATTAGCAAGCTTCTATAAAATCTGACAGAGTGTAACACTAGGAGCTTTTATTACAAATGCATCCCAAAGTGCCACAGACCGTGTCATAGGCGAGTGGTCACCCAGGTACTTGTTAATGAGTTCACATAGTTATCTGTGGTTGGTGCTTTCAAAATCAGTTTCAGGTAGATAGTGCGCTAAAAAAAGTGTCACTCGTATCTAGGCTCTTGCTTCCAGAAAGATTAGAACGGGAGAAACATTCAGGCCTATTCTACGATCGTATTTACTTTGAGTGAACATGTACATGAGAGAACATCTTCTAAATTGCTCAGACTCTGTTGGACATGTTAAGCATCAATAATATCCAATGATTTTCGTCAAATCACACCTTATATATATTCAATTTGTGAATGGAACAGTTACTTTAGATGTCTCATTGACAGTTTTACAAATATCAAATATACAAATTGTGGACCATTATGTTCAGAGTGTCTAAATTGACTGACTTGAAATGGAAAATACGGAGTTTCCCAAATGAAACACTCAGCCCTAAGGCATGCTTTGTGGCTACAGAGCATGGAACCAACGATGAACTAAATATTGAAATGTGTGGAGTTTATCGTCAATTTTTCTTGGAAAACTAAGGGAATGTAAAGATTCGGGTCCGTGAAGATTGTATGAGAAACATGTTATAATTCGTTGAATGCACTAGCTTGATCGCTTGCGTCAATTATTCTGTAAGCTCTGACTTTGGTGCTATCTCTTTTGTCGCACCCTGTCTATTATATGTAGGTATGTCCATTGTCATGATACTTTACGAATAGAAAATCATATTTATGTGCCTGTCACTCAACTCGTCACTCAATTTATCGTTTCCCTGTTCATTTTTTTATTATCCTTTAGAAAGCAAGAGTGTATCATTGCCGTCCAAGTTTTAAGAAACATACTAATAAATGGTTAATTTTGTATAAATCAATGATTATACCTGTAAAATAAAATTAGTTCATCATAAAGTATTCGAATGCATGACAGTTCTGACCACAATAAGATTTTATAAAAGCGAGGTGATTTGGACCTGGGATGTTTGCAAAAGGAAAAACTCCGAAAATTTCAAATTTTCTGAAAATCACCATTTTTTGCTATAAAATGAACTGATCCAGTATTTAATTTAGACCATTATATTATAAAATATGGACAAAAAGGAGTTAAAACAACCTCAAACCATTCTTCTTACACAAATACAACAAAATAATGTTGATGGAATTAGCTATAAAAGAAACCTTGTTGGAGTGAAAAATACCGTCTTTGGGTAAAAATTTCAACTCGGTAGGGGGGAGATCAAGATATTGATGGATTGGGCTGAAATTTAGTCTGGGAATATTGTTTATACTAGAGAACAGTTGGTTTAATTATCTAGGTGATCAAAGAAAAAGTCCAAAAAAGGAAACACCCTATTATACCTCACGTGACCTCTCAATGTATTTTCCCTATACCTTCCGTGTGATATTTTGTTCGATCACTACTAGTATTCAAAGCACTGAGAGTGCCAATGAGAGGCGATCTGGTTGCTGCAACCGACTTTACACGTTTAATGTTCGTTTTCTTACTGCCGATTTTGTCTTGAATGTCAAAATAGGCATATGTGAATATAAAGGCATGTTGGGTATCTAAATAATTGTAAATAGGGGCATATTAATTTATATGTAATACGTGTATTGAATGCGTATACCAAAAGTGGCTTAAAAATAATACTACGCGCCTATTTATCAGATTCTACAGTACCGCCTTGTAATCACTTCCCTCACAGCGTGGGACATCTATAGAAAGCTGCTAGTATTATATATAAATAACACATAACTTCGAGGGTGACAGTAAAAATGTCAGCCCTCGGAATTTATTTTATTACCCCAAACTTTTTTCAGCGATTATCTACTGTAAACCAAGAAATTATTTTATGCAATTTAATTTAGCAGAGCTCACATGTGGAAGAATTTGAAGAAATGATAAGTAGCCGCCATATTGGTTTTAGAAAGAAAATGTCACGTGATAAAAAAGTACTGTCAAAAAAGTACTATCACCCTGCTGACAGTAAAAAAATGTTCAATCGCGAGGTATATTGATCCGCTTGATCGTAATAGTAAGAATACTACCTGTTTGTCTATGGGAAATTAACATTACGAAAAAAGTGAGGGGTTATAAATAGCCATACCATATGCTTGCATAACAGTACTTCGAAGACGATATACGATTCATTGATAAAACCATCACGCGAGCCTGGTCTGAAGTTTCTAAAAATAGCTTTACAGCCGGGACATTTGATGAACACGTCATTTTCATATTACGAAACAAGTCCGATATGGCCTCGGCGCAGTGATTTTCTGCAAAAATATCGATTTAACGAACAGTTTTACAATAATTGATGATCTTAGAATAAACAAATGTTGCTGATTGAATTAAATCAGTTTAAAATTTGGAGAAACATATGAAGCAGTATTGGGAATTTCGACAGTTTCTGGAACTACTTGAATGCGGATTCACATAGCAGCCTAAAGGCGGTTCAGATTGTATTAAGAAATAGGCAATGGTAGTATAGTGAGGCTATCACCTATCAAAAACGAGACTGGGCTATTTATAGAAATGTATACTATTTGAGTCCGGAAAACACCCTGCTAGAGAGTATCCGTATGCTTTTTATGTATTTGCATAATTCACATACTATTTTTAGTAAATCTTGTCAATTTCAACGGTTTGCGATTTACTAACAAGACAAAGGCGATGTATATATCTGCTTCCAAAAATAACCAGAAAAGTGTTATGCATACAAACTCTCACAACATCCAAATGCAAGGACAGTCACTGACACACTCCTCATCTGAGAAACTCTTAGGAGTGCATGTAGACCAAAATCTAAACTGGAAGAGTCAGGTTGAACAAACTCTTAAGAAGTGCAATAGTTATCTATATCTTCTCTTAAGAATCGAAGCTTCCTAAACATCCATTCTAGGAAAATGTTTTTCAATGTGTACATATTGCCCCATATTGACTACTGTTGTACAGTATGGGGAAACTGCACTGGAGAACTGTTAGACACTGTTCTGAAGTTCCAAAAACATGCAGCCAGAATTATTCTTGATGAGGAATTTGATGCACTATCTGCAGAATTATTTAAAGAATTAAAGACTAAATTAAGTGGATGACTTTCCCGGACAGAATTCGTTACAAAAAGGCAATATTGATATACATTTGTACAAGTCACTAAATAATATTTGCCCAGAATACTTTCATTCGAAATTCACATTTAACCAAAACTACCAACACTCAGATTGCCAGCTTATAGATCAACTGAAAATTGCTCGAATTCTACCGCAAGTCCTTAAATTATTGAGGGCCATCATTTGGAATGTCATCCCAAAACAAATACATACTTCAAAAACACTCAAACAATTTAAAAACTCCTATTTCAGTGGGTGTACTCTGGTCACATGATGTAACATTTACATGCTTCACAACATTACGCTATTAATTATACATACAAATTACATTGTTGAATTTTGTATATCATAACTATTTACCATTACCTTAACATCGTGCTGTTGTGTTTTTGTTTTGTTTTGCATCTTTATTATTGACTCCATGAGTTTTCTGTTGTGTTGTTCCTTTGCTCATAATTATCATGTATTCCTGTAAATGATTGTGTATATCCCATGTTGATTGGTCTAGAACCAAATATGTCATCCACTATAAATAAAGTCACAAATGCTGATCCAAAATTTGAATAAATTTGGTGCACAAAATAAAGTTTTATACAAATGTTTGTAACAGTACTATGGAATTCATTTTAACACGCTAATTGGTAGTACACTCGAAGCTAATCTAAGTTACAGTTAGTACCGTGTGTGTCCACCCCTTGTGTTAACGAGAGCTACACATCACCGTCGCATAGAAGACACTATCCTCTGCAGGAATCGTTGTGACAAAGCAGCTAATTCTCGGCTCACAAAGTTCCTTAATTCTGCGACGTTCTGCGAATTGTAATCGTGTAGTTTTCGTTTCAGGTAGGCCTAGACATGCTCAATTGAGTTCAAATTTGGGCTCATCGCTGGCCATGGCATAACTCCAGCGTTGCTGTTATGCAAGAAATTCATCGTCAGCCTCGCCGTATGAGGTCGTGCATTATCTTGTTGCAGCTCAAGTCCAGGGTTTTGTTGTATAAAAGGGATAACAACCGGACGTAAAACTTCATCAATATAACGCTGAGCTGTAACTCCACGACCTCTAGCCCCTCTAACGTTATCCAAGAAGACCAATTGTGTTTTACCATGATAGGTTATTCCAGCCCACACCATGGTACTTGGGCCACCAAAACGGTTTCGTTCCCTGACACAGGCATCGGCGAACCTTTCATTACGACGTCGGTAGACGCACTGACGTCGATCATTTAAATCAACTTGAAATCGTCAGTAAACAGAACTTGTTGCCAACGACGTAATGACCACTTTAGATGTCGTCTAGCCCATTGTGTACGATTTCGTCGATGACTAGAGGACAAACCAGCACCACAATATGGAGGTCTTGTCTTGCACGTACTCGAATGGTACGAGCGCTTACTCGGAGACGAGTTCGACCTCGCGTGTTCCTGGCAGTCTGCTTAGGAGTCTCAAAGCGCCTTCGTAAATGAGTTAGAACAATTTGTCTGTCCTGTTGACGAATTGTTTCACGTGGACGTCCCGTCCTTGGACGGTCGTGAACTGCGCCAGTTGCACCGTAACGTTGTCTTAGACGTCTTATAGTGTGCTCGTGAACACCAAAATTCCTCGCAACTTGAGCAGCCGTAATTCCACATTGAAGCTACCCAACTGCGCGCATACGCGCCTCATTTGACAGTCTCATATGATATAGTGACGTCGACGTCATCCCAGAATTGAAATAATGTTGGCGAATAATGTGACTGGCCTAAACGAAGACTAGTAAACATGTACTGACATAAACGATACTTTCTGTATACACGTAGCACATCGTGAACATCGTGGTTAACCAACCGATATAATGGAACGCACACGGCATTACGTCAGGATACACAATAAATTCAAATTTATTGTAAATATGTCAAAATTTGGAAAAGTTACACACAATCAAAAACGCGTGCAAAACTTTTGTCCTCGAATATACATATTATTTAGTTTTACCTGGACTATATCCTAACCAGTACAACTACAGGTAACTTACCCATTCACAAGAATCCAGCAACTTCTCCACATGTCAAGGATGATCGCTTTCAAATGCATCCATTTCATGGAAAGGTCTGACCTGCCACCCGGAACCGAACCTGGATCATGGCGCGTTACAAATCCAGCGCACTAAGCACTGGACCACGATCGCGGCATGGTATGTTGCATGATATATCTTATTCCATTCTAAATGTCATCATCAAACATTCAGAAAAAATATGTAATAGCATAAATATATGAATAGTCGACAAGTTTAAAATTGTAATGAGTTTTTTTTCAAACTGACAGCTTATTTGTACATTTGCTTTTTTGTTTCATTGCGGTTTTTCTTCGTTTTTTTGTTATAAGTGTACATCGACAAACGTGGGAATAGATGTCTGAATGACTAATTATTATGATTCTTATTATGATTATTATTACACCGTATGTATACACGGGTAACTGTATTATTAATAAAGAGTATAGTCGTCGCGTCATAAGGTGGAGCTATTTTACTATTACGGCGTTTTTATTTATTGTAAAGTGATTGTATCATTGATTCGTCAGATAAACTATATACAGAGGATATTACATGAGCGTCTTTTCATATTAAATTTATTAACCCCCAAAGTGCCACGGTCCTATTTTGGGCCTATTTTGTTATACTACGTTGAGTGCCACGGGCCTATTATGGGCCTATTTTGTATGTCCTTGTGGGACCTGGAAATATTACATCTAAACATCGTACGAAAGGGTTAAGATGTAAACAAGTAAGGGTCAAAACATGATGACGTCATTTCCGGTTGAATTCGGACATGACGTCATGCGTCTGACGACGTTAATATTGGCGCCATTTCGCGGATCGCGCATCAAAAGTGACCACCGAAAAGTGATTCATTGTGCAGTTAATAGACGGTTGCACAAAAATAAACTATTTACAATAGTTGAAAAATGGCAACTCTTCTGTCTGATTGCAAAAGCAATCAAATATTCGTGTTTGATACTCAATAATTATGCTACGAAATGTGCGTGATTTTCATATCATTTTTAACACGGGATATCGTCCATTAGGCATAAACTATGGATATAGTCATGATCTATATAGTTTAGTGTTCTACTACTGAAAATTTAGTACAATTCCATTGAATAATTAGCAAATGACTGTATATTTTGTAATACTTGTATACACACAAGACGTGTTAATTTTCAACGCAACGTAGTATGACGTCAACCCAATTAATGAAGCAAACTCGACATCATTAATGACATACAGGGCTCGATATTGTTGAAATGTATGTTGTAAATTGTCTGATATCATATATGTTCTATATAACATTGCACCCTTTTATCACGAACTTCACCCGCGGGCAAAATAACACACAGGAACACCCAACCATGGCGTTTCAGGGGATCAATAGTACAATTTAGCACATTTATGAACGGGTCGGAAGTTACATGTTATTTAATAATTGTAAATAAAACAAAATTTATCGTGCAACATCGATATAGATCTACGTTTTGTTACGAGACTCGAACATAATTAAACAATTACTATCACACTGAATACCATGTTTTTAAACGCACGTAAAATGTATTAACTATATAATGACTGTCCCAAATAAGTAACCAACCACTGAACACTTTATGTAGGTTGTATTTAGTTGCATATTTGTATTATAAATGACAGCATAAAAAATTATATTATAGAGTTATAAAGTTGAAATAAATAAAATATTTGATTAATTTACGCACAAAATATTAGAACTTCATTGCATGTCCAAACTGCTTTTTGTGTCACTTGTTTGTTTGGTGCCCAATCGTAGGCTTTCAATTCTATCCTAAGTTTGTACTCGATCTTAGACTTGTGCTTCACCATTAACAGACAGTATTCGGTCTTAACTCGGCGACAGATCAAAAGAACATTCATTTGTGTCTGTTAGCCAGTGTATGTGCTAGACTTATTGGTTATACAGCCTGATAGTAGGCATTAATTTAACATGAGCCTGTGTTAAAATACATTAGATATTATTTCAACGATCCCTCGAGTATTCATCCTGTGCCCTCTTGCTAGGCATCCAGTGCCCCTTGTCTTGAATTCGTTCTACATTCAGTGGTGATGATCCTTAGTAAATTTAATCGAACTTTGGATTTTCAACCAGCGCTATCCAAGTCGAGTATTCACGGTCTTGAAGTACTAGCGTATTTTCGACCGTTATTTGATGAATGCCAGTGTTTGTCCAGAGGGATGATCTTGATTGCTGGGCTCGATTTTAGACCTACGTCCAATGGTCGCTATATTCGTACCGAATTGCTGGCCTTAATGTACACTGTAGCAGATCATTGAACAAGTGGTATTGTGTGGGATATGTAAACTGGGGAAGCTAATTTTATTCCCTGCATGAGCATTTTATCGATTTTATTCAACGAGTTTAATAAATCCAATGTGGAAAGTCACAAATGTAAGGTTCTTTTTATCTTATGTTAGCCATTTCTGGCCGAAACATAAAAATAGCTACTTATTTTCACTATAATAAACGCGCAACTTTGACGACGTCGCCTTAACTTTGAGTGACGTCACGTCAAAGCTTTATTACACTAGTGTATTATCAAAAATAAATAATGGCTTTATTACGCTGCCGCGAGGTCAAACATATAATAAAATGTTTTTTTATCCAGTCACTACCGGCAAAATCTGCCTGTTAACGGGGTGCCTGATAAACTTAGCGATAATAGGTCACCTGGTTATGTGACTAGTGATAATCCGTCACCTTACCACGTGATTTGACGGACTTCTTCTTATATGAGAGTCGCCGGTTGCAATTCCGTGCACGAGGGTGAGGTTTTCCTATCCTAAATGAGCTGGTGGTTGATCGGTTATTTTCTTCGTCTTACCTGCGTCTACATGACATCTATCAAGATGTCCGACGTCGTTGTTTATCATGACGTCACGGAACGAACGTGACGTTGCGCGCTAGTAAATGAAAGAGTGACAATATAGTCCCGAGTTTGATCCCCTTACTGAGCAGATTAAGCGACTGGATAAATAGAATAATAGGTTAGTGCCGTGAATGACGTACGGCTCACCCGATAAATTGCAAGATAAACCTTTTCATCCACGGCACTAACCTATTATTCTCTATAATTTTTATCTCATTTTTTAGTTTTTTTTATAAAATTTATAATATCTTATATCTCATATTAAATAACAGTGAAAACATTGGAAACAAATTGTGGTTGGTACTAGGTTAACGATCTTACATGAAAACAAATGCACCATCGAGCCGAGGCACTATATCAACAGTATTATGGTTGGTCTGACTTCCTCGTGGCGGCTGTAACTAGCTCTACATGATGTGCATTTTTCAAGCTCAAAAAATTGGTGCAGGTTTCAACTACCCTTCAATCCTCAAGTCACCGGGTCAGTTACCACTTTGGATATGCTTATTACACCTGTCCAAGCAGCGTTTAGTTAAGAAAGGAAAAGGCCCTTTTTTCAGAACTTTATCGGATTCTGTAACAAACCATTTTACTACATTCAATTCAAGCATTGCCTGCGGTGATAGGTTAAAAAATGGTGCAGGCCACTTATTGAGTTCTGGAAGGTACAACATACTACTCTAAAGTATTGTAGTAGACGCTGCTTTCGTGTCGTGTATGTTGTAACAGACTGTCGTT
This sequence comes from Spisula solida, assembly GCA_947247005.1. Taxonomy (NCBI): domain Eukaryota; kingdom Metazoa; phylum Mollusca; class Bivalvia; order Venerida; family Mactridae; genus Spisula; species Spisula solida. Next base: position 12,132,243 of record OX365953.1, on the reverse strand, counting down.
TAACTTGTGTGTCACTGAATGCAGTTTATCAAAAACTTCTTATCTAAATTTTATTTGAAAAACATTATGTTGGTGGTTTAGATCCTGATCGAACTATCCCATACTAAATACTTACGTATCCTGTAAACGGACTATACGTGTATTTCGAATGCATAGTCATATGATAATTATAATCGGACATAGATAAATTGGCCGAGCTATAAATAGTACCAGAACATAAACATTAATGTTTACCCTTTGCACCTTTTGAAAATATCTCAGTAATGTTAGGGTGACAATTTCAAGAAAAAAAAGTTGGGGTAGGACCTCTCTGCTAACAAGACATGTCATATACCAAAATGTTCGGGTAAGTCCATAGTATCATGAGAAATCCAAGCTGGCGTCCAAGATGGCCGCCTTTTTGACAGTATTAGCTTAATACTAATGTTATGAAAATATCAGGAATATGATGCAACTTTTTGAAATAATTTTGCTTAATTGTTATAGACACAGCATCACTCTTTTTAACTAAAATATTTTTAGAATCTTCAAAGGTCAATGTCAAGGTCATTTACAGGTAAAACCAATGTAAATGTGGCTTAAAACGCTTTTTCACCTGGTATCTTCTTTGTTTGTATAGCATTTATTTACAAAAACTATCCAGATTGATCATTTAAATGAAGGTTTACATTCAACAGTTTAAATAAAACTACTTTGGAACACATTGACATTCAAGTAATGGAGATACACAGTATATCCTGTACTATGTGCTTTTCTTACCCCACCCACCATTTTTATACAAGAAATATGTACTCATGTATTCTGAAAGTTTTACAAAAGATGTCTGTGATAAAAATGTTTATTATTATGATATATACATAATGGCATTCAAAAAATATCATTTGTGACTAAAATTCACCAGCAAAATCCAAGATGGCGTCAAAGATGGCCGCCATAATATATAATGTCCCTTGTACAGCATTAAGCAGGATTTAAACAGTTGTTTTTAGGTGAGGTGGCCACAAAAGTAGATCAAGAACTGATTCATACCAAAATATCCTTATGTGACTATAAATTAGTGTATAGACCTGCTGTCATACATTGTAAAAGGGTCGTGAGGACCAGGAAATCCAAGATGGCCGCCATTAATGGTCAATCCATATAAAGTATGTTCAAATTACTATGAGACAGTATCATACATGGGTGTAAAGATACATGTTAGCATGCAAATTACTCATATGCTACTGTGCATCAAATAAGCATACTACATTGACCACTTTGAAGCAAAGTTCATGGTCATGTCAAGGTCAAAGTATGAAAAATAAATGAAAAATACTATTCCTGGTGGTGATAAGTACCACATACCAGTAGGTCATTGATAAGGTGTACACGTATAAATTGGTGGTGTTGAATACCTCTTTTGGTCTTATATACGAGATGTACTTGGAGGTTGTTTAGAACACCATAATGGCATTGAATTAGTGTAATTGTTGAATGTGGGTACCCCACTACTCCTGAAATGGGTGTATGAGATGGAGGCGAGTACGGCAATGTCATAGGGCAGTGGGTTTATTGGGTGATGATGAATACCTATGGGGATCTGAATGGGTGTATTTGGTGGTACTGAGATACCCATCCATACATTGTACACTCATTCAATGCCCTGTAGGATAGGCACCACCACCTAAAACGCCAATTTCCGGCCTTTTGGGGCACCAACCATTAAGAAATACACCTATTCAGTGACCTATGGGATATTCACCGTCAAGACCTTTCGCATATTCACTACGTATAATGTATAAGTATATATGTTGTGGTATTACGAGTGTAATCAATCTTAACTGTTTTAGTTACAGTTTCACTCAAAATAATGTTTGACAGACCGTTTACTTACGTTTGTTATATATTAGTTATAATATGTATTGTTAAATTGTAATCTCTTTTTTTTACCAATATTAAAAATGTCAAATTAGTCCTATCTCCCATCATCTTTCAAGTGCATGAAGGGAGGTAAGTTTCTTCAGACATAAAGCCTTATTTATTTGTGTTACCTAATCAAAATCAAGCCTTATTTACTTTAAAAGTTCTTTGTTGTTATGTTTATATTTTCAATCCATTTTGTTTTATCTGTGATTCATATGTCATGTTATATGACCCTTGATTGGAATTAAACTTTATCTTATCTTATCTACCACCAAATAAACACATTTAATACCTACAATGGGACACTAGTACTCAACACAACCAAATTTACACATTCAATATCATATTGGGGTTTCTTTACCAATTAGTACACCCAATCAATTGTATTTGTGGAATTCAGTTCGGGCCATTTGGGTATGTATCATCCCCAAATACACCCATATGACATTCTCATAACCCATTAAGTCACACACGTCCTTATAACGACTAAAGAACTAAATAATACACCCACTTCAGGCCATTTGGTGTACCCACCAACACCAAATACACCAATCCAATGCCCTAACGGATTCTCACCACCACAAAATAAACCCAATCAATGCCCTATTGGGTATTCATAAGCACCTGATACTCCCATTCAATGTTCTATGTGGTACCTACGTCCACCTTATACACCAATTCAATGCCCTATGGGATACTCACCACCACCTAATACACTCATTCAATGCCCTATGGGGTACCCCCACCACATAATACACTCATTCAATGCTCTATGGGGTACTTGCCACCACCTAATACACTCATTTATTGCCCTAAGGGGTACCCGTCGCCACCCAATACACTCATTCAATGCCCTATGATGTACTCGCCAGCACCTAATACACTCATTCAATGTACTATGGGGTACTTGCCACCACCTAATACATGTACACTCATTCAATGTCCTATGGAGTACTTGCCACCACCCAATATACTCATTCAATGTCCTATGGGGTACTTGCCACCACCTAATACACTCATTCAAGGCCCTATGGGGTACTCCCCACCACATAATACACTCATTCAATGTCCTATGGGGTACTTGCCACCACCTAATATACTCATTCAATGCCCTATGGGGTACTCCCCACCACCTAATACACTCATTCAATGCCCTAAGGGGTGCTCGCCACCACCTAATACACTCATTCAATTCCCTAGGGGGTACTCGCCACCACCTAATACACTCATTCAATGCCCTATGGGGTACACGCCGCCACCTAATACACTCATTCAATGTACTATGTGGTACTTGCCACCACCTAATACACTCATTCAATGTCCTATTGGGTACTCGCCACCACCTTATACACCCATTTAATGTCCTATGGGGAACTTGCCACCACAAAATAAACCCAATCAATGCCCTATTGGGTATTCATAACCACCTGATACTCCCATTCAATGTTCTATGGGGTACCTACGTCCACCTTATACACCAATTCAATGCCCTATGGGATACTCACCACCACCTAATACACTCATTCAATGCCCTATGGGGTACCCCCACCACATAATACACTCATTCAATGCTCTATGGGGTACTTGCCACCACCTAATACACTCATTTAATGCCCTAAGGGGTACTCGTCGCCACCCAATACACTCATTCAATGCCCTATGATGTACTCGCCAGCACCTAATACACTCATTCAATGTACTATGGGGTACTTGCCACCACCTAATACATGTACACTCATTCAATGTCCTATGGAGTACTTGCCACCACCCAATATACTCATTCAATGTCCTATGGGGTACTTGCCACCACCTAATACACTCATTCAAGGCCCTATGGTGTACTCCCCACCACATAATACACTCATTCAATGTCCTATGGGGTACTTGCCACCACCTAATACACTCATTCAATGTCCTATTGGGTACTCGCCACCACCTTATACACCCATTTAATGTCCTATGGGGAACTTGCCATGGTAATAATTTAAACCAATGTACCAAATCAAGGTACTATAGTGAAATTTCCACCACCTAATACACCACCAAGTACACACAATGTAACACAGTGTGAAGACATATTGGGTACTCACCACCACCAAATACACCCGTTCAAAGTCTTTTGGGGTACGAACGACCATATAATACACCCATGGCTCTAATCTCCAAGAATCCCCCCATTTCAGCGCCATATAGGGCATTTATTACCACCCAATACACCAGTTCAATGCTCTATGTGGTACTCACCACCATCTAGTACACCCATGTCAGACAATGTAGGGTTACAACAAACACCAAACAAATGCCCTATGGAGCACTCACCACAACCAAATACACCCTTCAATGCCCTATGGGGTTTTCACCTCCACCTAATACACAAATTCAATGCTCTATGGGGAAATAACCTGCACCATAATTTGAAATACACTCATTCTAGGCCCTATGCTATAGTGATACTCACCACCACCTAATACACAATTTAAGGCCATTTGGGGTACCCACCAACACCAAAATACACATATCCAATGTCCTATTGGGTAATCATCATCACTAAGTAAAGTTGATAAACCCACTGAAGTTCCGTATAGAAACTCACCCATTCAATGTCATATGGGTTACTCCAAACTACAAAGTACACCCACACATGTCCCATCGGGTACTCACCACCACCAGACACACCCATTCAATGTCCTCGGGGGTATGCACCATCACCTTACACGGCCTCACAGGCCACATGGAGCACTATCTACCAAAAATATACTAATTCAGTGAAGTACGGGGTATTCATCACGTGACCCAATACACCCATTCAATGCCTTATGTCATACTCATCACCATCGAATACACTAATTTCAATATGGGGTACCCACCACCACCACCACCAAAAATACATATTAAGTGTCCTATGTGGTATGCACCACCACCTGATACATTCCATTTTAGGCTATATGGGACACAACCACCAAACAATACACAGATTCAGTGTCATAATATTAATATTAACCATCTAATAAATTAATCCCAATGACCAATATGGTACACACCACCATCTAATATGCCAAGTTCAAGCCTTAATTGGTACCTACCACTACCAAATACACCAATTCAATGTCATATATGGAACTGCACCAAATCCATCTGTTCAATGCCCAATATTTATATTCACCACCACCAAATACGTGTACACCCATTCAATGATCTACTGGTATGTGGTACAAATTACCACCAGGAATCGTATTTTTCATTTATTTTTCATACTTTGACCTTGACATGACCGTGAACTTTTTTCAAAGTGGTCGATGTAGTATGCTTATTTAATGCACAGTAGCAAATGAGTTTTTTGCATGCTAACATGTATCTTTACAGCCATGTATGATACTGTCTCATAGTAATTTAAACATACTTTATATGGATTGACCATTTATGGCGGCCATCTTGGTTTCCTGGTCCTCACCACCCTTTTACAATGTACGACAGCAGGTCTATACACTAATTTATCGTCACATAAGGACATTTTGGTATGAATCAGTTCTTGATCTACTTTTGTGGCCACCTCACCTGAAAAACAACTGTTTAAATCCTGCTTAATGCTATACAAGGGACATAATATATTACAGGCCATCTTGGACGCCGTCTTGGATTTATCTGGTGAATTTAGACATGAATAATATTTTTTGAATGCCAATATAGATGTATGACAATAATAAACATTTTTATCACAGACACCTGTTGTAAACATTTCAGAATACATGAGTGCATATTTCTTGTATAAAAATGGTGGGTGGGGTAAGAAAAGCACATAGTACAAGATATACTGTATATCTCCATTATTTGAATGCCAGTGTGTTCCAAAGTAGTTTAATTTAAACTGTTGAATGTAAACCTTCATTTAAATGATCAATTTGGATAGTTTTTGTAAATAAATGCTATACAAACAAAGAAGATACCAGGTGAAAACGCGTTTTAAGTCATTTTTACATTGGTTTTACCTGTAAATGACCTTGGCATTGACCTTTGAAGATTCTAAAAAATTTTAGTTAAAAAGAGTTATGCTGTGTCTATCACAATTAAGCAAAGTTATTTCACAAAAGTGCATCATATTTCTGATATTTTCATAACATTAATATTAAGCTAATACTGTCAAAAAGGCGGCCATCTTGGACGCCATCTTGGATTTTTCGGAACGCCACCACTTTTGGCAATTTATGCCGGCAGTCTCAGATACCATGGACTTACCCGAACATTTTGGTATATGACATGTCTTGTTAACAGAGAGGTCCTACCTACTCCTAAAATAGAGGACTTTTATGGCAATAGTCTCCCTACCATAAGTAAAGCGCAAGGTCGAGTTGCAACAAATGTATGCTTTTACTCCGCGCGAGTTCGAATCCAACAGATAACTTTTATAATAAAAAATAATTTGGTTATTTTGTTTATTTTATCTTTTATAGACTTTTGATTTAAGTGTTTAGAAAATGAAGAAAAACATTTACTATGATAAAAAATAAAGACAAAACATGGATTCGAACCTGCGTACAAAAAAGCATACCTGATGAGTGATCAATTGACTGACGCTTTACCACTGAGCCACTGGGGCTATTTGAGAGTTTATTTATGGACAAACATACTGTCGGTTCAATAAGTAATACTAATGAGGGAACTGTCCCATTCAAAAGAATAGGGGAGGCTTATGTTTTATATTATAAAATAGATACCTTCAATCAATAGTATAATGCTTGGAATCCAGTTGTCATATCGTCTTGTTAGTGTAGTGGGTAAGCATGCCGCTATTATACAAGTAATTTTGTTCAATCTCGCCACTGGCACGACATCCGCCAAAGTTTTTTTTCTTTTTTCAAGTACCTTATTTTTTATTTATAACTAATATAATAACATACACTAAGTAAGGTATGCAGTACGTAGATAAATTTTTGTGTTATGTTTTCATTTTTTATCAATTCGTATTTCAATTATGTTATTTTTATATACAATACAACACTCATACAATGAAAATTTGATCACTTTAAAGTATCGATTCATTAAAAAAACAGTGTAATATAAGACTTTATAACATGGATACATGCAATAAAAAGTTGACCGAAGTGGGGATCGAACCTACAACTCAGAATAAAATAGAAACTTAAAGGAAATGCGGGTTTATCCATTACACTACCGCGCCTTTGATATATGGAATGAGATGTGCACACTGTTTGATATCGAACCCATATAAAGTTTACCTGTCGGGCTAGTTTATGTTTATAACTGTTCTCATTTGACTTTAAACGCACTTTAAATTGGCCGGGCTAAATTTAGCAATAGTAAATAATGTAGTGTCAAAACTGAACGATAACGCATTTTATAAAGGATTGGGTAAAATCAATGATTGATTTAAAAAGTGTTTACTATATTTTACCGTACGTAATAACCTACATAGATAAGTGTAGAGCATGTAAGGTATGCATGTAAATGTGTGAAGAGTCTTTCAAACATTGGTTCAACATTTATATTAAGGTTCTATGAATAATCGGATAAGTATACGTGTACTCTACTGAAATACTAAGAGTTATGTAGATACTGTATATGATCTGCCGCGCGTGAAATATTCCTTAAATTGTAGTTCTACACTGAAGCCAGTCAAATTTTCCTGCCTAATTTGTGTTTGTAAAACGTTCCAAGAAATACAAATATACAGCTATATTCAATGAAGAACTGCAAAAATAGTATTTGTCCAAAGAAAACTATTTGCATTCACAAAGTATCTAAGTGAAAAACTTAAATATTTTGACTTATGTTAAAGGTGCTGCCTCACAGATTGGGCTTAATTTTTTGTATATCGTGATTTTCCAACCTAACCAAGTATTGATGTAATAGAAAGCCACTGACGGTTGCTTTATAAAAGCTTTGGTGCAAATAAGCAATTTTAACCACTCTCGATATAGCCCACTGAGTATTCTTTTCTTGGAAAAACCAGCTTAATTAACTTCCAACATGCTTTGTGAATTATGTAATTCACACGTGATCGAACTGTAACATCAACAAACTACAGTGTAAACATCAGTGAGGTATTTGGTTCGTTTTTCGATTCGTTTTCATCAAATTTCAGACAATTTAAGTAATAATAGTGTTAATTCTTGAATTTTTGATATAAAAATACTAAATAACTACAAAATGCTGAAGTGTCTCAAGTTATTTTAGATGTCAGTGGGTTGTTTATGGGATATATAGGCAACTATACCAAAATTACGCGAATATTTGACCATTTTATTTTATTTTTGCAAAACACCATTATGTGAGGCAGTCCATTTAAAAGTTTGTGCTGTGCATTTTGTCGACCAAGTGAAGGTTAACCTATCTTTTCTTAGCGAGTAGAATAGATCTTTAGACAACGTGCACGGTACATAATGGTTGTGTATTAAACACCCGTACATTATAGGAAGGTAATCTACTATATACCCCGCCCCTTTAACAATACTTGGTTATAGAATCTAGTCATGTACGGGTGTTCCACATGTGGAGAAATATGTTATCAGTTTTATACATTAGGCGTTCCACATGCAGAGAAACATGTTTTCAGTTACATACTTAAGGTGTTCCACATGCGGAGAAACATGTTTTCAGTTACCTACGTTAGGTGTTCCACATGCGGAGAAACATATTATCAGTTACATGTATTAGGTGTTCCACATGCGGAGAAACATCTTATCAGTTACATACACTAGGTGTTCCACATGCGGATACACATGTTATCAGTTACATACACTACACGTTCCACATGCGGAGAAACATGTTTTCAGTTACCTACGTTAGGTGTTCCACATGCGGAGAAACACGTTATCAGTTACATACACTAGGTGTTCCAAACGCGGAGAAACATGTTATCACTTACATACACTAGGTGTTCCACATGCGGAGAAACACGTTATCAGTTACATACACTAGGTGTTCCACACACGGAGAAACATGTTATCAGTTACATACACTAGGTGTTCCACATGCGGAGAAACATGTTATCAGTTACATACACTAGGTGTTCCACATGCGGAGAAACATGTTATCTGTTACATACACTAGGTGTTCCACACGCGGAGAAACATATTATCTGTTACATACACTAGGTGTTCCAAACGCGGAGAAACATGTTATCAGTTACATACACTAGATGTTCCACACGCGGAGAAACATGTTATCAGTTACATACACTAGGTGTTCCACACGCGGAGAAACATATTATCTGTTACATACACTAGGTGTTCCACACGCGGAGAAACATGTTATCAGTTACATACACTAGGTGTTCCACACGATACACTAGGTGTTCCACACGCGGAGAAACATGTTATCAGTTACATACACTAGGTGTTCCACACGCGGAGAAACATGTTATCAGTTACATACACTAGGTGTTCCACACGCGGAGAAACATATTATCTGTTACATACACTAGGTGTTCCACACGCGGAGAAACATGTTATCAGTTACATACACTAGGTGTTCCACACGCGGAGAAACATGTTATCAGTTACATACACTAGGTGTTCCACACGCGGAGAAACATATTATCTGTTACATACACTAGGTGTTCCACACGCGGAGAAACATGTTATCAGTTACATACACTAGGTGTTCCACATGCGGAAACACATGTTATCAGTTACATACACTAGGTGTTCCACATCCGGAAACACATGTTATCAGTTACATACACTAGGTGTTCCACATGCGGAGAAACATATTGTCAGTTACATACACTAGGTGTTCCACATGCGGAGAAACATGTTATCAGTTACATTACGTTAGAGCAGGTAGGTACTGGTTGTTATTTTATTCCAGGAAAACTGGTCAGGTAGACAGAACGGATTTAACCGAAACATGACGTAAAACACCAAATTAGGATTTACTTTGACGCACCCAAAACAACCGCAAAATTTCCAACATTTTACTAGCCAAATATATTTCGCCGTATCTAAATATTAACTTTGAATGTGAACTACTTTCTACTTCATTTCATATGTACATGTTATAAAGTTTTGATCAAGTGTTTTGTCACTTATTGGTATTATGATATATGTTAATTTTGCAAAATAAACCGGTCACAACGTTACACATTACAACAAACATCTGTTATACAGTATCCCTGGCCGCTCATATATATATTATATATGAGCCAGTCTCCAGGAAAACCTGCTATTTTGACAAAAATATTGACTTTAAGATGTTCCATAGTATTATAGGATAATGTTAAATAAGCAAATTGCAAAAGAAATTGTGTTAATATCTTGAGTTTTAAGGAAGTTACAGCTGTTTTTGTAGAGTCCCTATTCGGAGCTTTTTGTTTGTTTTGTCATTCAAACGTTATACGACGTAACTGAAATAAGTATTTCATTATTACACCATTTGATCAATTCTTGACCTAAACTGTTCATAATAGTACCAAATTCTATAATTATGTTTCACTTTTCAAAATATATATCACAATCGAAATTGTTTGTATTCAGAGAAAGGCTACACCTGTTTTAAACAACTAAATCCTCGTTTTTCTCAATCGGAGTACTTTTCTGAAATTGGTCACCATAGCAACGAAGTATGTGTTTTCGACATAATTCATAGGAAAATTTAAAGCTAAGGTATAGTACTATATGGGCCAATTACTTAAAATAGAATCAATAGATATGTATTTTTCCTTGTTTTAGAGCTTTATCAAAATCTTGTTTCATATAGTAATTACATAATGTCATTATAGCAGGTTTTCCTGGAGACTGGCTCATATATATAATATATGGTGCTTTCAAGAACAGGATGATGATCGGGCATTTTACAAAGCGTACATTTTGTTCAATAGTTGGACATGGGCATAAGTATATTGTTACATAAGTATGTACATATATGCATGTACTTTACAAATTCAGCATCTCAGATCATGGAACATTACATACGACTGACACATACCATTACGAACAACAAAAATTTGAGAAAACCTAAGAGAAAAATACAATGATATTTTACTATAGTCAACCCTGTCTTAAGCTGCCAGTCTCAATGCATACAAAAACATGAAGTTATCTGAGGAATATAAATGTATTTTATTAACTGTATTGATTTGTCATTTTTACAGTTTCATGGATATAAATTTACAAGTACAAAACAGTATTAAATGATTAGTTGGACGGTTGTTGACACGAATAACGTAATACTATACGACGCATTGACAAGATAGCATACTGGCAAGATGTACGTGTATGAATGAAAACAGTGTCACAGGTTGCTGTATCGTTTTTTACCATTTGAGATATTATTCTATTTACTAAAATTGTTAAAAAAGATCACTTATTGATAGTACGTAAGTAATACAGCGTATTGAAGACCCAGACGTTAACTGTTGGCACATCTTTCACAGTCGTTTACAATATGTTCATTCATATACAATGGTAGAATGTATAACGAAATCGTATATACATGTACCGTAGTAAATAATAACTCGCTAAAACAGTGTAAGCAAACAGAAGACGATTACGATTTGATGATTGTGGTAATTCATCAACAAAGTATACAAAACACTCTCACGGAATTTATGCGAAAGCACGACATGATCGACAGTCGCTGTCATTTCAAGTTCATAATTTTCGATATTCTATGAAGTTAAAGTTGATGTCATACGAAACACATACAGGTTACATACTTAATGAGCAGATGATAGTCCAATGTTTTTGTTTGTTTGTTACTACATGTACCAACTTGTAATCTTTATCTTGTAGTTTGAAATCCAGCCGGAGGAGGATGTGGTGGATATACTGATTGCGTCTCTCCATATGGCGGTGGTGCGACTGCCTGATTGCCGTACATGTTGGCTGGTGCGGAGGGTACTCCATACTGATTACCGTATCCCTGTGGTCCGTACGGTGGCGGCATTTGTTGAGTATGACTTGAATTTGACACAAATGCAACCGTTCCTATTTAACGAATGACAAAAATACCTTAATTTCAGTATAATACATTCCATACTAATATTTCAACATACTATTATAGTAAACATGGGTCCGTGTGGCATGCGTACATTCTGGTTCACAGAGATAAACTGACACTCACTGGCTATATTCACGTGCACAGGTTGCCAGGTGAGGCTTTGTGAAACAACAAGTTAGATCTAGTTGTAGTCTATGAAAATTTGCCCTCCGAGAACTTTGCGCCGTACAAGACTTCAAAATGACGTTTAACTGTAATCAGTTTGAAATGTAAAGTGACTTTTAAAAATTCCGGTAATCTTAAAATGACGATAATTATTAAAATGACGTAATTCTAGTGTTCAGAAACATTCAACTGTCTAAAGTAATACAGCCCACATTGTACCCTTCCAATGTACCGGATTGGTAACTCGGTAGTCCAGATTCGATTCTTGGCCGAAGCAGATAATAAGCTTTCATGAATATTTGACACTGTGACAGTGTCGATCTTGCATCATATCTGGAGAAATTGTCGGGGTGAAAGGGTAAAAGTTAGTGTAATAGTTAGGGTACAGACCTGATAATGATGATAAGGGAATGGGCCGCCGTTTACAGTTCTGAGTAACGGCGTTAAATCCGAATAAACAAAGAGATCACACTGAGATGTGAAATACTGATTTAGATAGTAACTATAGTACTGTAGTCTTACCTTGGTTGGTAGGTCGTATCACAACTCCTTTTTTAGCTTTACTTTTCTGTAGACAAACACATATTACTACCACCAGAAAACCGAAGAGGAACATGCCACCAATTACAATACCCACAATGGCACCTACGGCCATATTAATGTCACTGAAATATACACGAGCGTTATAATATATCCAGACATTCATCACAATTATCAAATATGGTGTCATAAGAATATGGTGTGTTAAAAGCAATGTAGAGGCGTACTGTCGGTTCTTCTTACATGGCCTCATGAAATCTTGAATTCGTGTGCTTTCGTTATGGTATGCCATAAGAATGTTATTACTTGCTAAACATGTTAATAAAACCAGGTAAATAATTCCGCATTATATCGTGTGATCGGAATATATATGTATCTGTATCGTGTATTCACAATATGTAGAGCTGTATCGTGTATTTACAATATGTAGAGCTGTATCGTGTGTTCACAATATGTAGAGCTGTATCGGGTGTTCATAAAATGTAGGTTTGTATCTTGTGTTCTCAATACGTAGAGCTGTATTGTGTGTTCACAATATGTAGAGCTGTATCGTGTGTCCACACTATGTATCGTGTGTCCACAATATGTAGAGCTGTGTCGTGTGTTCACAATATGTAGAGCTGTATCGTGTGTTTACAATAATTATGTAGAGCTGTATCGTGTGTTTACAATATGTAGAGCTGTATCGTGTGTTCACAATATGTAGAGCTCTAACGTGTGTTCACAATATGTAGAGCTGTATCGTGTGTTTACAATATGCAGAGCTGTATCGTGTGTTTACACTATGTAGAGCTGTATCGTGTGTTTACAATATATATCTATCTTCCTGATAGCCAAACCCCTGCTATTGACTTAGGCTTGACACGCGTCAAACTGACAAAGAATGTTAATAAGGATAAGAAATTAAAAGTATGAAAGCTATGAGAAAGAAGAAAGGTTAAAAATAGGTTAAAAACAGGGCAGGTATTATTTAGGGAGAGGCATGTTCAATACGGCTAACATCCGTGCTGAACTCGGGTGTGGGAAGGTCAACGATGTCAGGGGGTAGGGAGTTCCAGTGTATTATTGTTCTAGGGAGGAAGGAGAATTTATAATAGTCTGTTTTTGCGTGTATTTGTTGGAATGTCTGAGAGTGTGATGTGCGTGAGGACCGGGTGCTAAGGATGAGACAGTTTGGACGTGGGATAGCAACCCGGTCATGTAAGATGTTGTGTAGCATAGTCAGTCGTTGGTCGATACGTCGTTGGTCAAGGCGTCTCCAGTTTAGGGTAGTCAGCATGTCTGTGACACTGGACGTACGACTGTAGTCTCGCTTGGTCCAACGAGCAGCTCTATGCTGTATGGCCTCAAGTTGCTCAATAAGGGAAGCTGTATGTGGGGACCAGACAGTGGAGCTGTACTCAAGTTGGGGCCTAACAAGTGTTTTGTATGCTGTTGCTTTTAGTTTTTCTAAATGTATTTTTATGTTTCTTCTGAGAAATCCTAGTGTTTGATTTGCTCTCTTTGTGATGTTGTTTATGTGTGTGTTCCAAGTGAGATCATTTGATATTGTAAGTCCTAGGTATTTTGCTGCTGATGTTACTGATTCTAAGATTGTGTTATGTAGTGTGTATTGTGTTGGGATGACTGTTTTTCTTTTGGTGATGTGGATGACTTGGCATTTTGATGGATTAAATTTCATGTCCCACTTTGTTTCCCATTGTTGGAGCCGGTTTAAGTCTTGTTGGAGTAGGCTGGAGTGAGAGGCAACAGAAAGAGCAAGATAGATGGCTGTGTCATCAGCAAAGAGACGCACTTTGGAAGATTGAACAGTTTATGTAGATGAGAAATAGGAACGGTCCTAGGACCGAACCCTGGGAAACACCTGAGGAGACTGGTATAGTGCTGGATGTGGAGCCATTGACTACTACTGATTGTGATCTGTTATCTAAAAAGCCTTTGTTCCATCTCAGAGTATTTCCTCCGATTCCATAATTGTGAAGTTTGTAAAGTAATTTTTCGTGGTTGACCATATCAAAGGCTTTTGAGAAGTGAAGGAGTATAAGGTCGACTTGACTTCTCAGGTTTACTGACTGAAGGATATCATCTATGAGCATGAGGAGTTGTGTTTGGCATGACCTTTTTTCTCTAAAACCATGTTGAAGTTCGTAGAAGAGGTTTGATTTAGTGAAGTGTTTTGTTATGCTAGATGCGATCATGTGTTCCTGGTTTTGCACAAGATACAGGTCAGAGAAATAGGTCTATAATTAGAGGGGTCTGATCTGGAGCCTTTTTTGTATATTGGGGCAACATTTGCCATTTTCCAGATCTCGGGGAGGGTGTTTGTCTGTAGAGATTTCTTGAATATTTCTGTAATGATAGGGGCAATTTCTCTACATGTATTTTTCAGTATGATTGGCTTTATTTGGTCAGGCCCTGCAGCCTTGTGAGGGTTCAGGTTCTTGAGAAGTTTCTAAACGCCATTTACAGTTATATCAATGTCGGGCATGGGATCATGTGGGCTAAACGTTGTTTGGGAGCTCTCTCTGCCTGTATCTGCGGATTCCTGCACTTTCATTTCAGCAAGGGATTTAAGAGAAAGAGGAGATTTAGGGGTAAAGACATACTGGAATTGTTCACTTAATATTGTTGCTTTGTCAGAATCTGCAGTGTGTTGTTTGTTGTGTTTTTTGAGTGATTCTATTCCAATAGAGTCTTGTTTTGAATGTTTTAGTAGTGAGTAGAGTTATTTTGGTGTTTGGCCTGGACTGTGCTTGTTCTGGTTCATGTTCTGTGTCTGTGTTTACATTTAATATATCTTCAAGGTACTTGTACTGTTTGTATGCTTTGTCTCTTTTCCTATACAGTCGTTTAAGTTCAACTTTGATCCAGGGGAGTTTGTTTTTAGTGGATGGCCATTTGGAAGGTATAAAGAGATTGCACGCTTCCTCAATTGATTGTGTGACAGTTTGCCAAAGATCTTCTACAGAGTCAGTGACGTATTTGTTCGAGTTTGTGAGTGATGTGTGGAGGTTAGAGATGTGTGTGCGAAGCCCATCCCAATCTGCTTTATTGTAGAGATGAATTTTTCGGGGTTTCTGAGGTCTTAATCTAGCAGACGTTTTAGATTCAACCAGGACAGCGTCATGATCACTGAATCCTGGGATGGTACTTGATCTGTTTATGAGTGAGGGATTGCTAGTTAAGAATAGGTCCAGGATGTTGTTTTCGCGTGTGGGCTCTAGGACTGTTTGTGTAAGATTATTGTTGTAGAGGATGTTAATGAATTCCCTGTAGTATGATTGGTGTTTGCAGTCGTGAGCTGGTTTAATATTTGGCCAATCCATTTTGGGCATGTTGAAATCTCCCCCCCCCCCCCAACCATACTGTTGCGTTTGATTGTGTAGCCATGTTGAGTGATTTGTTGAATTGTTCCATACTATAGGGGTCATGTTCTTTAGGCTTATAGTAGCACCCATAGGTTTTCGCAGTCTGTTTGAAGGTTAGTTTCTTCCTGCGCTATCAAACAGTTACTGCCAGCGATAAAGACCCCCCTCCAGTTTGCTGTTGCCTGTCTCGTCTAAATTGGGTGTAGCCAAGCTCAGGGTTGAATACTTCATTATTGAAGTGTTTGAATTTGAGCCATGATTCAGTCCCTAATATGATGTCTGGTTTGGTTGATGATACCGTATTTTCATATTCTAATATTTTGTCGACTATTGATCTACAGTTTACAACTAGGATTTTTAATGATCGCTTGACATTGTTTTTTGGATTTGTCTTAGGTTGTTGTGTTTGGTGTTTCTTTGTTTTTGGTGTTGATGTGATCGGTAGGTTATCAAAGTTTATTTCTGTGCTTGTTGGGCTTGAGATTTCATTTATGCTATTTAGGTTGTTGAATTTGTTTGGTGTATGGAATGATTCTAGGCTTGCAGTGCTGCTAGGTGTTGTTATGTTCATATTGCCACATTGTAAACATTTACAGGCACCATAGCGAGAGTCATTTCCGAGTATGTCGTACATGCTATCAGAAACATTTTGGCAGTCGGCATGATACCACTGAAAACAAAACTCACATTCCACACCTTTGCATGCCCATGTTACTGGCTGCTCGCAACTGCCACAAGGAAATACAGTGGAGTTGTTACCTACAACTTCTGGTATGAGGGTAGGTCCAGGATTTGTTTCAATGTCTGTGGCCAGAATTAGTAGTAGTGTGCTCAGGATAAGGACAGTCTTGAAGGAGCATTTATGCCGCATAATGCTTTTAGGCCTTAATAGCTGCTTGAGTTTAGTTGAGCAACATACCAGTAATAGTTTATTTACCTGGCATTGTGATTTGACGTTCCCGAGCCCGTTGAATCTAAGGGTACCAGATCTGTCACAGTCTGTAAGTCTCACAAAACCAATCACAACAATAGTGAACAATAGTGGGTATAAGAGCATGACTATGGCATTATTCTTTTAGTTAATAAAGGAGCAATATTACCTTAGGATCTTTCAAAATTTTCACCGGAAGTAGTATTTCTAAAACCGGAAGTTGGGGAAAAGGTAGTGACCTTGGCCTTCAAACATATGATTGCCGATGGAAAAGTGATTTCAGCTGTTTATCTAGTTCTTTTGATGCAAATCATGAATGGTAAAATATACCTGCATGGATTTCATAAATAATTGGGTTGTATCGTATGGTCACAATACGTAGGGTTGTATCGTATGTTCACAATATGTAGGGTTGTATCGTATGGTCACAATATGTAGGGTTGTATCGTATGTTCACAATATGTAGAGCTTTATCATATGGTCATAATATGTAGGGTTTTATCGTATGTTCACAATATGTAGAGCTGTATCGTGTGTCCACACTATGTATCGTGTGTTCACAATATGTAGAGCTGTATAGTGTGTTCACAATATGTAGAGCTGTATCGTATGGTCACAATATGTAGGGTTGTATCGTATGCTCTCAATATGTAGAGCTGTATCGTGTGTCCACACTATGTAATATCGTGTGTTCACAATATGTAGAGCTGTATCGTGTGTCCACAATATGTAGAGCTGTATTGTGTGTTCACAATATGTAGTATCGTGTGTTCACAATATGTAGGGTTGTATCGTATGTTCACAATATGTAGAGCTGTATCAAGTGTCCACACTATGTATCGTGTGTTCACAATATGTAGAGCTGTATCGTGTGTTCATAATATGTAGAGCTGTATCGTATGGTCACAATAAATATGTAGGGTTGTATTGTATGTTCTCAATATGTAGAGCTGTATCGTATGTCCACAATATGTAGAGCTGTATCATGTGTTCATAATATGTAGAGCTGTATCGTGTGTCCACAATATGTAGAGCAGTATTGTGTGTTCACAATATGTAGTATCGTGTGTTCACAATATGTAGGGTTGTATCGTGTGTTCACAATATGTAGGGTTGTATCGTATGTTCTCAATATGTAGAGCTGTATCGTGTGTCCACAATATGTAGAGCTGTATCGTGTGTTCACAATATGTAGTATCGTGTGTTCACAATATGTAGGGTTGTATCGTATGGTCACAATATGTAGGGTTGTATCGTGTGTTCACAATATGTAGAGCTGTATCGTGTGTCCACAATATGTAGAGCTGTGTCGTGTGTTCACAATATGTATAGCTGTATCGTGTGTTTACAATATGAAGAGCTGTATTGTGTGTTCACCATATGTAGAGCTGTATCGTGTATTCACAATATACATGTATAAAGCTGTATCGTGTGTTCACAATATGTAGAGCTGTATCGTGTGTTCACAATTTGTAGAGCTGTAACGTGTGTTCACAATATGTAGAGCTGTATCGTGTGTTCAAAATATGTAGAGCTGTATCGTGTGTTCACAATACGTAGAGCTGTATTGTGTGTTCACAATATGTAGAGCTGTATCGTGTGTTCACAATATGTAGAGCTGTATTGTGTGTTCATAATATGTAGAGCTGTATCGTGTATTCACAATATGTAGAGCTGTAACGTGTGTTCTCAATATTTTACACTATACGAGTGTGTATATGTTTAAAGTTACAGCAGCAGTGACGGTTGACCAGTGTCCTGCAGATGTAACCCATCGATCCGGGTTCAATTCCCAGTCGCTGTAAGGCATTCCCTTTCATGTATTTGACAACAAGGCTGATTTTCCTCCACATATGGAGAAGTCACTGGCTCCCTTTGGAAGGGTAAGTTAGTACTGGTTAGAATACAGTCCCGTTCAAACTGGTTAGGTGAATCAACTGTCGTATACAACTGAAAAACTGTTCAGAAACGGCGTTAAACAATAATACATGTAACATCAGAGTAATAGAAGGCACATACCAACATGCAGGCTGATATAAATAATCATGTTCACAACAATATTGCTCGTCCCGACACGAGATTGTATTTGCATATTTGGTACATGAGTTGTATGCTTCAATAACTGTAAAGTAAAAATAATGAATTAAGAAGAATAAAGTATCTACTCAATCAGATGCCAACTACCCCCTTCCCCGTTTGACCGCTTTAATTGAGGGATTTTTAACACCATTAACAAGATTATTGGTATAAATCTGGGGGCCATATCAATAAAGCATCTTAGTAGTAACTGAAGATTTTCCTTAAATCTTACAATGTTTCAAACTAGAAAATCAAGCTTATTTGTTTTTTGCATAGTTCCAAAAGCATGATGCGAAGTACTACGATGATTGCTAGGGAAACGTTAGGGTTTCTTTAATTTGTGAAAAATACATGCAACCTAGAGCACGATTCACGATTACCAGGAAATACCCGTAAACGCTTCAAATTTCCAGTTGTACAAAAATGTATATAATATTTGCGTATATTCGTTGATTTACCCGCTAAACACCAGACAAACCAGCTCCCAATCACAACTTAGACTTGATTCGCTTGAATAAAGCACATATAGTAGTATCAGTTGACTTTTTGTGGTATGTTGTGGTATCGAACACATGGCCTCCTAGTTTCCAGGCGGACACTGTAACCAACAGAACCGATGTTGGACGCCAGATTGGTCAATGACCCCCATATCCCCTACTCCGAGGGAAGAGACAGAACATTTTGTACGATAAAAATAATGTGGGAGAAATATCCTAGCTCTTGTCGATCTTTAACGTGCCTGGTGTACAGCACCGATAAACGCGAGACTTCCCCTGGGTTACCAATCAGTTCGTCTCTAGCTGAATAGGAAACACTGAAAAGATTTTCAGAAATGACCAAGTGTCTCGGCTAAGAAATTGAACAAATGACCTCTTACTCCGTAGTGAAGAACGTTATCCACTCGACTACCGTGCCATCACAAATGCACGTTTGCACACGCGACTGACAATTATTACCAGCGAATTTACCAGCAATAGCCCATTCACAAGGTACAAATATATGCTATCATAATACACATTTAGAAAGTTCTTACCGCCAAAACACATCACAAACAGTAAAAGTTTGTTTATATCCGCCATTTTCGTCCAATTTTTGTCCCGATCACCACATCAATATATAAATGTGATCAATTTAAACCACCTAAACAAGATTGTCACAACGTCTCCAAGGTGTTTATCAGTAAACAGAAAGCAGAGTGTACGTCTGTACTTCAATGTATAAAATGTACGTTACGGGTATAACAACGAACTTCCTTATTGTATATTCGTACATATCCAAATAATTTATAGGCCTACAACTCTCGGAATTCAAATTCAACGTACACTCACGTTTGTCACAATGAATTTACGTCAGAACTCTTACTATCTTAAAGAGGATGTAGCGACATTTTTTTCAAACTTGTGCTTATTTCAAAAGTCATGCAGCTTGTCATTGATTGTTGGGACCAGTATACAGACTTGCTTTTCGAAAAGTATCCTTTTGTGGGATACGGATGGTAGTTCTGTGCCTGTATGTTGTGTTGGTGGCCAGGCGTGATGTCATGGAACAGTACTGTGTGTTGTGTTGGGGCCAGGCGTGATGTCATGGAACAGTACTGTGTGTTGTGTTGGTGGCCAGGCGTGATGTCATGGAACAGTACTGTGTGTTGTGTTGGTGGCCAGGCGTGATGTCATGGAACAGTACTGTGTGTTTAGTTGGAGGCCAGGCGTGATGTCATGGAACAGTACTGTATGTTGTGTTGGTGGCCAGGCGTGATGTCATGGAACAGTACTGTATGTTGTGTTGGTGGCCAGGCGTGATGTCATGGAACAGTACTGTATGTTGTGTTGGTGGCCAGGCGTGATGTCATGGAACAGTACTGTGTGTTGTGTTGGTGGCCAGGCGTTATGTCATGGAACAGTACTGTATGTTGTGTTGGTGGCCAGGCGTGATGTCATGGAACAGTACTGTGTGTTGTGTTGGTGGCCAGGCGTTATGTCATGGAACAGTACTGTATGTTGTGTTGGTGGCCAGGCGTTATGTCATGGAACGGTACGACCGTAAATGATCAAAGAGTGAGAAATGTTTGTGTAAGGTTTGACTGTATAGTTGTTTTTTTAATCAGCTGGTCTGGATATCCTCCAATTCACGGCGGTTTTGGTTCTAAACTTTTACCCAGTAGGCTTATCCATGGATTTATATCGTTAAATAGAGATAACACTGCATTCAAGTGGTTTGTGTATTCTGTAAGATATGTGGGGGGCACCATGGACATTTTCATTTACCAAATATATCCTGTTTGTACATTGTGGTTAAAGCCCAATTAAGCTTTAACTGGCTATTTTCACAAAGTAATAACTTGGTAACCTTTCTGCAGAATGATGCATTTTGAGTACTTTAGTTGAGTCCCAAAGGTGTCAAACACCATAAGATGGAAGAAAACGAAAAACAGCATCCAGTTGGTGTGCATGATTTAAAGTCTAAGGGAAGCAACGCTTGTAAAATTATTATATAATTATGTATGTCGTCAATAATTGGTCATTTATGAAAACATCTTAATTCCTTGTATTTACTGGATGATCGGAAAATGTTTTGGAATAGATAATGGGGCTATAAGGTTGCTTAAATTGTGTATGGCGTAATTTTCCAACCTAACTAAGTATTCGTGTAATAAAAAGCAACTGATAGTTGCTTTATGCAAAATTTGTTGCAATTAGGGAATTAAAACCACTCTCGATATCGTGCACTCAGTATTTTTCTTTTTTTAAGAGTTTCCTTCCATCATTTTTTGTGAATTATGAAATTCACACATGGTCAAACTGTAACATCAACAAACTACAGCGTAATGCACCTATCAATGTTTCCCCCCCCCCCCGTCGTGCTGACCCAGGGAAATTTGACATTTTTACTTTTTCAAAGTCTAAATTCCCACCCTAGAGCAAGGGCAATGTGTCAAAATCCCCACACTGGGAGATGCTTTACATACCCCGGGTCAAAGTTTCGGTCAAAGTCAAAATTTCCCGGGACTCAACACAATTCTGTCTGTCAAATTCCCACCTATCGGGAACAGCCTTCTGTCAAAAGTCCCGTGTATGCCCCCCCCCCCCCCCTTGGGGGAAACATTGATAGGTGCATAAACATCGGTGAGATATTTGGCTCGTTTTGCAATTCGTTTCCGTCGAATACGAACGTTCAGGCACTTTAAGTGATAGTAGTGTTAATTCTATAGGGTGTAAAATTATGTGAATATTGGACAATTTTATTTTATTTTTGCAAAACACAAGTATAGCATCAAGGGCTATTTTACAAACTAAGTGCTAGTATAGACTTTACATCACTTCTGGCTTTTATTGAATTGTATTCGAACATAACAAGTTGTGTTAGGAATCGAGGTCATACATCCCGATGGTTTCCAGTACGTCAAGGTACGCGTCAAGGGGGGGGGGTGAGCTCCCCAAATTGTTATTTAGTGTATATAAATGGTCTTATATGTGAATTAGAACAATGGGGGCTTGGATTATGTATGTATGAACTAAACATGAACAGTCCAACAGTAGCTGACGATATGGTACCCGTTGCGTATTCTCAGAGAGCGCTAGAAGGAATGATGCAAATATGTTACAAGTCAAATAGTTCCTGCGAGCAAATGATGTACCGACTTCATTTGACATGATCCTCGACCTTCTATCTGCATAATTCAACAGCTGATGTGTATAAAAATGAACATGAAAATCTCAAAATTGTGAGAAAAAAATAAGCGCGATAGGCCGGTAGCTTTCTAATTGGGAAAACTACATGTATATGCACGATAATTTGACATACGAAATTTATCAACAAAGTGTTAAATAATTTCATGTATAACAAACCAATTTTCAAGACACTTAATTGCTTATAAATAAAACCTCGTATCAGTTCATTAAAAGGTATTATCATAAGACATGTTTTCAGTGTTCAACAATATCAAAGATCATAAACCAATTCCGATAATTCCATGACAATTGACTGGGAAGCGCTGTGCTAATGCAGCTGCAGTCACCTGCTGTTTAGATCCAAGGTCTCAATATTGCCTAGCGCTCACTGAAATGTCGGACAGTTATGATTTCTTCGGTAAATAAACTATTGCAATGCGACAAAGACCGATGTTATCCGCATGGAATAATGGAATTAGTCTGGTTCACGACATTCTTACAAAATGCATCTTTTTTTGGTGGTTTTTTTTTTGAAATCGTAAACCATCGAGAACAGGTCACGTGCTCCTCCATGGACTTTTTACTTAATGCTATCCAATATACCTGCTCGCTCAAGGCTCGCAGGTAATAACTACTCGTGTAAATGGCGTTTTGGTTATAATCCATCTAAATGTGCTGTGATCGTATTTAATGAACAGCGAGGTACTGAATCGAACCGTACTTGGTCACTTGGACCAGAACCTATACAGGAGGCTGAGTCATACACACATCTTGGATTACGATGTGACAATTACATGTCCGCCGGAACACTCATGTGTGAGGCCTCGTCGAAATTAAGAGGTACTCTCAATTCGATTATAAATAGTGGATTTAGTTCAGCCGATCTTAATCCGATAACAACGCTTAAGATTTATTGTCTTGTCGAAGGCTTTTTATGGTTCGCCATTATGGACAAATTACTCTCAAGGCGATTTGAGACAACTTGAGATTTCACACAGACGATGTGTTAAACAGATAATTCGGGTCAGTAGATGTACAAATACGGACTTTTCTCTAGCGTGCTTAAATATTGAATCTGCGGAAGAGCTTATAGACTATGAAAAATTGCAGTTCTTTGGTCAGTTGTGCAGACTTCCTGAACACTTCCTAGCAAAGAACATTTTCGTTCACAGGCTTGTGCGCTTTTTTGCGAGTAATGACAATATGCTTGGATTTTTTCCCGATATATATAGACTCGTACAGAAGTATGATCTATTACCAATTATGCAGTCCTACATATCTAGTAGTTTATTTCCCGGTAAACTGTGTTGGAAGAAAACAATTTAAACAAATGTCAAATTAATGAACAAACGTAAACGGATAGAAAGTGTGCGCGCACAAATAAACTGTGATCATTACAGTACACAATACTTATTGCCGAATGACCAACATCTTGTCTTGTTTACGATTGCAAGATCAACTCCATCACTTTCAGTGCTTTGTAATAAGGTTATGAGATTGCTCAGCTGGATAGATTCAAGACAGTTTGTTTCAAAGTGTACTACTATAAATGTGAGCGATTCACTGAATGTCTTGTGAACCATGTTTTATGGTTTTGTGAATATTCAGAGGAGAAAAGAGCACAATTGATTATTGAACATTTGAAAATAATAGGGATGAATGACTTTTACCAATTCATACATCTACCCACATTTAAATGAGCAGACGACTGGTCTATTGTGCTTTGGACACGACAGAATCAAACTATTTCTGCAACTTCAAACTGCTTAAACTTGTATGCGACATGTTATAAACAGAATTGATTCAATTATTGACGCTGTTTATATTTGATGTCTCACATATGTATTTATTCCCATAGTTACCATTAATCCTCCCTTGTATTTCGATTTCGGACAAGGCTAGATATCCAGTGGTATAGGTAGCTACTTTTGATTGTGTTATTTATGTTTTTGTCTGTATTTGATATGTGATTTTTGAGCCACTTGTCTGATACACGTTGATCGTAATTGTATAGCCTATAGCCTATACATATTTACACTACCCCATAGTTACCATTCATCCTTCCTTGTATTTCGATTTCGGACAAGGCTGGATATTCTATGGTATAACTAGCTGAACTTTTCACTGTGTTATTTGTTTTGTCTGTTTTTGATAAAGAATGTGATGTTTGAGCCACTTGTCTGGTATGACCGTAATTGTATAGCTTATAGCCTATCTATACATATCTACACTACTGAAAAATTATCATTCGTTCATGGTTGATTATTCATGATTGTCATACATGTGTTAAAAATAATCTAGATTCTATGTGCTTATTTTATTGAATGTACAAGTTTCAAATTCTCACTTACATTCAATCCAAATGTTCTGAGCATGCACACAGAATTGCATGAAACTATGTTACAAAATAGATTATTTCTGTTAAGCGTATGGTATACATGATTTGCGGCGTACAATGTCGTCTGTTTACCTTATAGTATATACATGATTTGCGGCGTACAATGTCGTCTGTTTACCTTATGGTATACATGATTTGCTGCGTACAATGTCGTCTGTTTACCTTATGGTATACATGATTTGCGGCGTACAATGTCGTCTGTTTACCTTATAGTATACATGATTTGCTGCGTACACTGTCGTCTGTTTACCTTATAGTATACATGATCTGCGGCGTACAATGTCGGTATACCATGATTTGCGGCCTACAATGTCGTCTGTTTACCTTATAGTATACATGATCTGCGGCGTACAATGTCGGTATACCATGATTTGCAGCGTCAATTTACCTTATAGTATACATGATTTGCTGCGTACAATGTCGTCTGTTTACCTTATGGTATACATGATTTGCTGCGTACAATGTCGTATGTTTACCTTATAGTATACATGATTTGCTGCGTACACTGTCGTCTGTTTACCTTATAGTATACATGATCTGCGGCGTACAATGTCGGTATACCATGATTTGCAGCGTCAATTTACCTTATAGTATACATGATTTGCTGCGTACACTGTCGTCTGTTTACCTTATAGTATACATGATTTGCTGCGTACAATGTCGTCTGTTTACCTTATAGTATACATGATTTGCGGCGTACACTGTCGTCTGTTTACCTTATGGTATACATGATTTGCTGCGTACAATGTCGTCTGTTTACCTTATGGTAAACATGATTTGCTGCGTACAATGTCGTCTGTTTACCTCATGGTATACATGATTTGCTGCGTACAATGTCGTCTGTTAACCTTATAGAATACATCATTTGCAGCGAACAATGTTGTCTGTTTACCTTATGGTATACATGATTTGCAGCGTACATGTCGTATGTTTACCTTATGGTATACATGATTTGCTGCGTACAATGTCGTCTGTTTACCTGATGGTATACATGATTTGCGGCGTACAATGTCGTCTGTTTACCTTATGGTATACATGATTTGCTGCGTACAATGTCGTCTGTTTACCTTATGGTATACATGATTTGAGGCGTACAATGTCGTCTGTTTACCTTATGGTATACATGATATGCAGCGTACATGTCGTCTGTTTACCTTATGGTATACATGATTTGCTGCGTACAATGTCGTCTGTTTACCTTATGGTATACATGATTTGCTGCGTACAATGTCGTCTGTTTACCTTATGGTATACATGATTTGCTGCGTACAATGTCGTCTGTTTACCTTATGGTATACATGATTTGCGGCGTACAATGTCGTCTGTTTACCTTATAGTATACATGATTTGCTGCGTACAATGTCGTCTGTTTACCTTATAGTATACATGATTTGCGGCGTACAATGTCGTCTGTTTACCTTATGGTATACATGATTTGCAGCGTACAATGTCGTCATAGATCAATTATAATATATCCTCAATATACCTATTACCGGGATATACCAATTACCGGTACAATCAAAACAATCCGAGTATCAAATCCGTTTGCGCATGCTCGATGCCAGCATCAGTCACACTTCATTTGCAAACACCGGCGCTTCTTATCAACCACTTTTAACCTAGAAATATTGTCATGGATACGATAAATTAACGTTCTGTTAATCAATATATTGAAAAAAGACGTATTAGCTCACCAACCATGAGAATTAAACACGTAATTCCAACCTTATTCACGAGTAATCGCCGATGGTTTCATGCGTCTGATTCGGGCACTTGGCCCGTGTGACGTCACAGAATTACGTATTACGAATATAGGTCATTCATAAAATCTACTAGATTGAACTTCCGACCGGAATCACTATTTTCGTTTAATATTGGATGTTCACTAATTGCAGACCTTAATTGATTGAAAATTCGTATTTTTTTTATTTTACCGGTAATTTGCACATCCCGGCAATCGGCATATTGAAGATTTATTAATTGGGGGTTATATTAAAACTGTTATCACGGGACAAATCTAAAATACTGCACTTTAATTAGGTGTTTAAGAAGAAATGCCAAATTTTAGTGCCCACGTGGTGAAAATTGACCACTAAAACTTTGGTATAACAGTCTACGCGCATTCCACTCATCCTTATTGTATTTTGATAGTAATAATCCAATTTGTTAACTTAAAGATAGAAGTTTTACCCAGTACCAAACCTTTTTGACATGCCGTCGTCAAAATGATTATTTTGTACGGACCGTACCGGATTACCGGTAATTAGTATATTCGTAAACAAATATGGCGGACTCCCAAGGGTTGTTGATATGATCGATTTAGGTCATAATTTAAGTTTATCCACTCGTATTTTACACAAATTATTAATAAAAATAATTGTTGCACATATTTATGCCGGTTCATGCAGTTGTCGGGTGTTTTAGTTATATTTCATCAAGTTTTAAAAGTAGATTACCGGTATTTGGTATACCCAGGCTATTACTCAAAAGGAAAATCTTCACAAAAAGCTTAATTTTGCCTTGTGAATTGTCAACAAATAAAAATGCATATTTCTATAAATTTGTCCTATAATTCTAATGAATTAACACCACCTGTGTAAATCAAAGCACTGAGAGTAGTGATGGGAGGCGATCTGGTTGCTGCTACTAAAGCTTAAACCGACTTTACACGTTTATGTTCGTTTTCTTACTGCCAATCTTGAATTGAATGTCAAAATAGGCATATGTGACTATATAGGCATGTTGGGTATCTAAATAATTGTTAAAAGGCGCATATTAATTTATATGTAATACGTGTATTGAATGCGTATATCAAAAGTGGCTTTAAAATAATACTACGCGCTTATTTATCAGATTCTACAGTAACGTCTTGTTATCACTTCCCTCACAGCGTGAGACAGTCTATAGAAAGCGGCTAGCTAGTACAGCGACACCATATGATTGCGTAACAGTACTTTGCAGACCGTATACGATTCATTGATAAAACCATCACTTGACCGTAGTCTGAAGTTTCTAAAAATAGCTTTACACTACAGCCGGGACATTTGATGAACACGTCATTTTCGTATTATTAAACAAGTTCGGTATCGGCCGATGTAGTGATTTTTTTGCAAAAATATCGATTTAACGAACAGTTTCACAATAATTTTTTATCTTAGAATAAACAAATGTTGCTGATTGGCTTAAAGCAGTTAAAAAAATTGGAGAAACATATGTAGCAGTATTGGGAATGTTGACAGTTTCTGGAACTATTTGAATGCGAATTCACATAGCAGCCTAAAGGCGGTTAATTTTGTATTAAGAAATGGGCAATGGTAGTAATGAGAGGCTTAAACGCCTCCCAAAAATCAGCATACATATCCCAATTTCCTATGTAGATCTAATCCGTTGACAAAACTGCAGAAAATATGTCATGTTTAGTGTCGTTTTGGGCCAATTTCACATCTATTTTTGACATACAAGCTCAATGTTCTGCATATTTGTATGTACATGTATGTACAAAATAAGAAAGTGTAGCAAGAATGCTATTGTGGTTTTGGAGAAGATTGTACGTCATGAAAAGCCACGAAAATGCCTACAAAAAACATTTTTTTGTTAAACAGAACATATTTACAGATAATTTATCGACAGATTACGAGGGAAATTGGGACATGTATACATACTTAATTTCCTTGAAAGACACGTTAATGTTCAAAGTCACAGTTCACGGTTGACAGTTAAAGTGTCACGATGTTTGCAGCTGCACTTGTTGGTGCCAAAAGTATTATCATCTTCCCTGATTGCTTCTCGGCTAATCCGTCATGTTTAAGTCAAAATACATTGAGTACAAATTTCCACACTGGGCTGACAGCATTGCTACTAAGCCTATATCAGACACTATTGTTATATATGTATAAGCCTGTATTGAAAATTCCATTGCATTATTTCTGTAATATTCTACTTTTATCACCAATGCCATTCATAACCGAAGTTCACTATATGTTTATTATGCACATTGTCTTTTATATAATTATGCTTTTCATTGTTATTGATTTTAATTTTTCTGTTGTCTATATTCTTTCCAGTGGACTATATGGAAAATTGATATTGCAGTCAAATATGTAATCAACAATAAATCAACAAACTATTTTAAAACAATTATGATCGAAAATCAAGATCACGATTCGGGAAAATAAAATTAGTGCCGAGATTGTGACTAACATGGTGACAATACGACATGACCATGACATCACTGGAAGGGTGCTTGAAGGATGTAAAACACTGAGACAATACGACATGACCATGACATCACTGGAAGGGTGCTTGAAGGATGTAAAACACTGAGACAATACGACATGACCATGACATCACTGGAAGGGTGCTTGAAGGATGTAAAACACTGAGACTATACGACATGACCATGACATCACTGGAAGGGTGATTGGAGGATGTAAAACATTGTGACAATACGACATGACCATGACATCACTGGAAGGGTGCTTGAAAGATGTAAAACACTGTGACAATACGACATGACTATGACATCACTGGAAGGGTGCTTGAAAGATGTAAAACACTGTGACAATACGACATGACCATGGCATCACTGGAAGGGTGCTTGAAAGATGTAAAACACTGTGACAATACGACATGACTATGACATCACTGGAAGGGTGCTTGAAGGATGTAAAACACTGAGACAATACGACATGACCATGACATCACTGAAACACTGACAATACGACATGACCATGACATCACTGGAAGGGTGCTTGAAGGATGTAAAACACTGAGACAATACGACATGACCATGGCATCACTGGAAGGGTGCTTGAAAGATGTAAAACACTGAGACAATACGACATGACCATGACATCACTGGAAGTGTGCTTGAAAGATGTAAAACACTGTGACAATACGACATGACCATGACATCACTGGAAGGGTGCTTGAAAGATGTAAAACACTAACAACATTACATTCATGCTATATACGAAAAATATGTAATGTTTCAAATATAATGTACAAAATACAAACAATGTTAAACAATGTTCATGTACAAGTAATCGTATTATACAGTAATCACATTCAATAACCAACCAAATAATCCATGTACTTAGGTAGGTAAATGAACTAATACCACGTCCATAATAGGACATTCTTTCATTGATACCTTCCTTTGGATGAACAAGGGAGGCTACTCGTAAAAATTAAATAAGGGGGAAGTACTTGACAGTTATTCTGGTTCCAGATACTTACAAACTTTGCCGTAAAAGTCAGGTCTCATACGAACAATGGCGACTCACTGAGATAGATTCAAGAAGGCGTCTATAGTAATTTATTCACATCGTGTATGCACGGTGTATGATCAAACCTACATTGTTGGTACAAAAGTCGCGTTTTCAACTCACTTGTTCGTACAAGCACCTAATTTTTCCTATTGATCTTGGATAAATAGCCGAAATGGACGGTGTAGTGAAGTTATTTTAAATCCATTTACTCATAGATTTGGCTTTAGTTCATAACTGGAATGGTTTTACGGAACCACTCGAAGATGTAGAAATGTAATCCGCTCAAATTTATGTCGAAGTTTGTATCCGAAGTATGAAAAAGAACGAATCTTCTGTTTCGTGTCAATGTAAAAAAAGTTGACATGTGTATTGAAAAAGTATTTGAACAACGAATCCTATTATTTTTGGTATTGTTCTGATGTTCAATTTATACTACAATGATACTTTGATATTGGGATGTTCAACAAAAGCGGAAATAAGCTTCTAACATGAAAATATCTTGCAATAATCAACTTATGGTAAGTCACCTATATTGTTTGTATAAGGGCACCTATATTATGTTAAAATTTGTCTCTCTGAATAGAATTCGTCCAAATGGTCTAGATCTTTCATTTGTCAGAATCCGATATAAGGTAGGCCGGAATTGGGCTACGCTATGATTTCGCACGTGCTTTAATGCTATGCACCAGTTAAATGAAACCCGAGGAGGGAGGATGGGAGAAATAGCGGGAAAATATATCGTTGACTATACCTGACCTGTGCTTTTACCGAGTTTATTGCAGGCGTACAGACGGGCGATCTTCATAGTTTGACCAACAGTTATTCATCTGTGATGTTTACATACATCTAAATATCAAGTAGAATTACACATACCTTTATTTAATGTAGGATTTCACTGGTTTAAAATTAAGGGGAGTGACAATTTGCGGTGGGTTGACCAACAGTATGGCTCGGGGCAGGAATTTTACCAGGAATTTGGACAACAAAAATAGTGAAAATCCCCGTATTTTCCCGGGGTTGGGTTCCTTGTTTCAATTGACTGGTGCATTACATTTCACGCATCGATTTTGTAGCTGCGTTTGAAGTTACAGCATCTACATGTACAATGAATGTTGACCTAGCATACAGCTCCCCTCCCTTCAAATACCACTCCTCGTACGACTCCTTGCTACAGCGAGATGCATTTAAACAAAGCAGCTATTTCATTTGCCAATGTCGGTCTGAATGATCGTTTTCTGTTGGAATTTAAGACACGGTCATCGTGTCAGACATTTGGAGGATGCATTGAGAATTTTGTTTTATCTGAAATAAATAAAAATTTCAGTGACCCGTCACACCTGGGTCCGAATTATGTACACGGCGTCCCTTACGCGACTTCGTGGTCTATATTGCAAAATACGTGGACCTGTAACTAATGCATGTCATGCTTTAAATACAGCTCCCTTTCAAAATATGAGTGCTTTAGCGTTTGGATGTGTAGTTACTTGGAAAGCAGTACAGTAAAATAGTCATACTCAGTTAGACAGCAAAGCTTCAGTACATTGGCTCTGAAAAACAAAATACATTAAAAGCAACTTTTCTAAATATCCACGATTGCAATTTCTGTACGATTTGGCATATTAATTTGGTATTGAACGAACAGCGTATTACCGAATAATGGCGTAAAGTATTGATAACTACAACTACAGAACTGGATTTCATTGCTTGTAAGTACTGTAAATAACTTGACCCTGCACTCAAAAAGTCACGAAGTCGTCAATAAAGCATATGCCTGCCTTCTGCAGATAAAACTGTCAAACACTTTGTTCTCATGGACAAACTATACTGTCCAATGACTGCCCCATGTATAACTGAGCACTTCTATTCCAGTGCGCTCTAAATTTCATTATCACCTCCTAAGTCCTTTGGTTTCTCAGCCAAATGCCAGGTCCAAGGGTTTAAGCCCCGATTCTAAAAGCACCATGCCGATTGTTATCCGCAGATCTATTACGGACTGCTCCACTTCTTACTGAATGACAACGGGAATGATATCCTGACGATGATTATTAGCGAAATTCAAATGGTCAGATATTCGCCGGGCTGTTGGAACCTGCCGCGTGTATGTCGTCGAAGTGTCAGCTTTACGTCAATCGATTTCGTATGTTTGCATATGCAGACCATCAACACTTCGGGACTGCTCGAAGATCATCAGCTTCTAAATTATGCTTCGACAACGGAAACAACCGGAATGAAAATGGGGCTTATGCATGTCATCTCAATGAATATTTTACATTAGAATATAACCTACATTGTGAGCCAATGAAAACGCCGCATTTTCGCGGTTAAATGAAAATTTAATCATTAAAATTATCTCTTAACAGACTTGACGTCTTGCGTTGGTGCTAATTTCTATCGGCCAATCAGAATGCAGAATGTTATATTCTAAGTTAGTTAGAACATATTAAGTAAATTTTAATGACTAAAAAGGCCTCGCTTCGCTTTGCTCGCTCCGCCCTTTTTAATCATTAAAATTTACTTAATATGTTCTAACTATAACTTATACATTATTTATTAGAAACAAACAGAGTCAATTTTTAAAGTGATAACTGTTGACCTTCTAATCCCTGACATGAAAAGCCAATTGTGACAATATGTGAGATTATCCCCCCTCTGCCATCCGTTAAGAATACACTAACCATCTTATACTGAAACAAAATAGCTAGTGTCTACTTAGAAAAAGCATGTACGAGTAGTTGCTGAATACATTATAAGTGACTTAAGTGTTTCCGAAATAACGGAGGTGTCCTAGTATAGTGCTGTTCCTAAAATATAGGTGCTTTATAGTTTGATAAAATCGTGTTTTAAGAAACGATATTGATTTTAAAGGATGGTTTCTTTTCTTTTTTCAGTTCCATAAGTTCAAAAACTGAATATATAGGTAAAAACTTTGCACAAAACATCACAAGTTGTAAAAATAATAGCAAAAAACGATTTCCATTTTCCGATTTTGTAAAGCAGTGCTCAAACTGTAACCCTTATTTTTCGGAAACTGCTGACGCTTTTCATTTTGTTTTTATGCAGATGGAAGCTTGAACGTTTCTAATGTTCCGTGGTTTTATTAGTAAAATCATCATACTTCTCTGAAGTAGAACTTGTTTTAATTTTCCGTGACCTCCTCCGCGAGTTTTTTCGTTTTTTGTACGTAAAAGTTCGTTGCTTATACCAAAAAGTGAAGGCAACGCCAGTTTTGTACCAACAATGTAGGTTTGATCATACACCGTGGTATGGGGATCAGGAACGAGGTGTCGAGAGCGATTAATATAAGTTGGAAATATTTGTTTCACAATCAACCTAAAATTAATTAGTATAGACTAAACTAATTTATACAAATGTAGTAAAAATATCATTTTATACAATGCAATAACTGGTAAGGTAAAAACCATAATTAACATAATAAAATACAGGTATATGCACAATAAAGAAATCTTTAACATATATTGATGTCTTATCTTTTTAAATAGAAGAAACACGCACAAACTCGCAAATACTAGCACTACTGTTCCTCACATACAACACAGTTATACAGACATCCACATTGAACTCTCAAACAATGACACCGGTCCCTTTGAAGGTTCTTGGAAGACATGTAATGACATTTTTACAATAAACGCTCACATAACCCCCACATGCAGTAATAATACTTCACCAAAGTGCACTGGTAAGTAATCACTATTCTAACATAGCCGGCGATTTTGCCTATATAGACAAAGAACAAATCTTAGAGTATAACCTACATTATGAGCCAATGAAAACGCCGCATTTTGGCGGTTAACTGAAAATTTAATCATTAAAATTTTCTCTTCACAGACTTTATAGTCCATGGGCCAGTGGGGTAAACCCTCCCCCCCTAGGGAATTTCGGACACTATATTTTTCTGAAAGCGTATGACCAGTAGAGTATTTTTCCAAAGTCTGCACTTTGGCCGTTGGGGCGTTAAGATTTTTTGGGGTAAAACGTTAAAAATATGAACGAAAGTGTGAATTTCTGGAATTGGTTAATTACTATCACATTTAGTAAGTTTTTTTGTTTTTAAACACTTTCATGGGTTGATATTAACTCATAGTTTAAGTCTGCAAAATTCTAGTCCCGTGTAATTATGCAAAATGGGATATTTTTGGGGTAAAACATTAAAAAATACATAAAAAGTGCAAATTTTGAGAATCGGTACACTTTAATGGCAGAATACAATGTCATTGATCTTTTTTTTTGGTAATTATGTAAGGCTTTGACCTACCAATACTTTTCCCAAAGTCTGCACTTCAGATATTGGGGCGTTAAGATTTTTTGGGGTAAAACGTTAAAAATATGAACGAAAGTGTTAATTTCTGGAATTGGTTTATTACTATCACCTTTAGTAAGTTATTTCGTAATTTAACACTTTCATGGGTTGATATTAATTCATAGTTTAAGTCTGCAAAATTTTAGTCCCGTGTTATTATGCAAATGGGATATTTTTGGGGTAAAACATTAAAAAATACATGAAAAAGTGCAAATTTTGAGAATCGGTACACTTTAATGGCAGAATACAGTGTCATTGATCTTTTTTTTGTAATTATGAAAGGCTTTGACCTACCAATACTTTTCCCGAAGTCTGCACTTCAGACATTGGGGCGTTCAGCAGGAAAAGCAAAAATAAGATTATCTACCCTGCTTTTAAATGGTGTACAAATTGTAACGATGTATTCACTTAACTGATAATGCTATAACACATTGTGCCTTACTGTATTTGAATTGCAATTGTGAATACCAATAAAGGCATATTCCCAAAATGTATTTTAACATTTAAATGCACAAAAGGTGGGTCTATTATGGAAAATGGCCATCAAAATGGCCGCCAAAATGACTAAAGTATTGAAAACAGCCGTTCTACTTATTTACAAGTACTCACAATATGATTTTGAAATCTATTTCCATTTTTCACTTTGTTTGCAATGTATGTTATACTTGGCATCAGTAACATTTGTATGGATTGTGTTAAATTATACTTACATGTATTTTACAAGAGTGGGTGGGGTAAATATACATTCATTTTTTTTCAAATGTTATTGTACAGCTATTCCTTGTGACACAATGGCTGTGCATCATGGTTGTGTCAGGAATGGCTGTTCTGGGTGGTTGTGAGTATCCAAGAGGACCAGGAATCTCTCGACCTTGTAGTTGCCAGTACACATAGTGCAATAAATGAGATACCACATGATAGTGCACATCCTATAAGACCATGGATGTGTGTATCCAGTAGTACTGTCTGCTCATGGTGTGTATCAGTACCCTAAAGCACCATAAATACCTGTACCTAGTGGTATTGGGTACCCTCTAATTGATGCACCTAGTGGTTATGAGTACCAAATACAACCAAGTATGCATGAACACGGTGGTTGTGGGTACCCATTAGGACTAGGATGGATGTACCTAATGGTTATGAGTACCTAATACGACTAGGAGTTTATGTGCAAGGTGGTCGTGAATACATACATGGACTAGGACTCATTTACCCAGTGTTTATGATTGCCTAACAAGACCAGGAATGTTCTACTTAGGCACTAAGTCGTCAATAGGACGAGGAATGGGTGCTCCTAATGGTTGTCTGTACCCAACAAGACCAGTAATGTACATGTATGTACATAGCAGGATCCGGAATAGTGGCTATGCATACCAAAATGATACCATGAATGTATGTACATGTACTAGTAAATGATGGTAGTGGGTACCCAATAGGACCTATAATGGTTGTGTATTGTAGCTGCAAGTACTTTATCACACTTCTTATGCATGTACATGGTGGTTATGGGTACCCACTTAGTCTAGGAATGTATGTATCCAGTGGTAAAAATGACCACTCCTTGTGGTTGTTAGTACATAATCCGTCTGCAATCGTCTGTACATTGTGGTTTGGAGTATCCAATAGGACAAGGAATGCATGGGACATGATAGTTGTGGGTACCCACTAGGACTTGAAATGTATGTACCTAGTCGATATGAGTATCTAATTAGACCATGCTTCATGTACATGGGGTTAGTGATTACCCAATTTGATGAAAAAAATGATCACAGCTGAGGGTTAGGCATGCTCACTGCTGAATTTTAAAGACCAGGAATGTCTCTACATGGTGTCAATAGGACAAGGAATGGGTGATCCCAATAGTTGTCTGTACTCAATAAGACCAATAATGTATGTAACTAGTGATTGAGAGATGTCTTAACATGATGATGTTCAGTATCTATCCTAAACAGGAATGTATGTTAATCATGGTTATTGGCACCCTATACGACCAGGAATGTATGTATATGCCTGGTAGTCAGTACCCACAGGGACCAATAATGGCTGAGTATAGTGGCTGTGAGGACTCGATTATACCACTTATGCTTGAACATAGTGGTTTTGAGTACCGACTAGGACTATGAATGTATGCATCTAGTGGTTATGTATCCCTGATAGGGCCAAAACTGCCTGTAGATGGTGGTAGCAGTGACCAAATAGAACAACATATGACTGCACCTAGTGGTTGTTAGTGCCCAACCCAGTCACAAATGTCTGTACATTGTGGTTTTGTGTATTCAATAGGACCAGGCATGCATGTACATGGTAGTTGGGGTACCCACTATGACTAGGAATGTATGTAGGAGTATCAAATAAGAACATCACAGTCTGTACACGGGGTAGTGATTACCCAATATGACAACAAATGGTCGCACCTAGTAGTTGGTAGTTCCCAATCGGACAACTGATTTTGTACATGAAGGTTTCGAGTAGTACATATGTTATGAGTGGTCAATAAGGCCAAGCATGTAGCCACATGGCGCGCCTGAGTTGTCAATTGATGATCGGCCGTATCCAACGAGAATGTCTGAACCTAATGGTTATGAGTATTCTTTACGACCAGCAATATATGTACATGGTGGAAATGAGCACCCAATTGCACCTATAATGCCTGTACATGGTGGTTTAGAGTACCAAATAGGACCAGGAATGTCTGTATATGGATATGTAAGTCACCACTATGACTGGGCATGTATGTACTTCAATAAGCAGTTACGAGTACCCAATTAGAACATGGTAAGTGTGACTACCCATTGAGACGAAGAATGAATGTACCTACCAGTGGTTATGGGTACCCAGCCTGACCAGCAATATCTGTATAAGTATGGTGGTTTTGAATATCAAATAGAACTAGGAATGGTATTGGCTATGCTATCAAATTAGACTAGGACTGTCTGTGCATGGTGGTAGTTAATACCCGATAGGACAACTGATGTCTGTATAGGGTTGTTTAGTGCTAAATAGAACCAACATTGCATGTAATGGTTATTCGTATGTACCAATTAGGACTAGGTATGGATGTACTTAGTGGATTAATAATAATTTACCCAACAGTACCAGAACTGCCTATATATGGTTAGAATGTAATTTTGAATACCCATTAGGACTAGGAATGTCCGTACCCGATGGTCGTAAGTTACAACTAGGACACCAATTCCCAAAAATCACACTTTCCATTTATTCTTTTTGTAATTTTCCCCCAAAGTATCTCATCTGGCAATATATATTTGAAATCTTAAACTGCATGTTACTACAAATTTATCACATTAATATTATTTAGTTACAAAAAAATTATCATAGGAATGGTTTTATTGTAATCTACAGATTCCTAATATTCACACTTTTCGGTTTATTTTTTTTTATGTTTTACCCCAAAAGTATCACACTTTGCATAATAACATCGCTTTAATTTTTTGCAGTATGAAACTGCACTATAATATCTTTCAATTAGAGTATTTTTTATAAAAAATATAAATAAATGCCAATGCAGTCCACAGATTCCAAAAATTCGCACTTTTCTCTTATAATTTTTAGCGTTTTACCCCAAAAATAGCCATTTTGCACAATAGCAGCACTCTGATTTTTTTAGTCTAGATAGGACAGGTTAATATCTACCTGTTACAGAGATTTATTTTAAAATAACATTATAAATAAGATTGTAGTTAACCGATTCCAAAAAATTGTACTTTTCGTTTATATTTTTTGACGTTTTACCCCAAAAAATCTTAACGCCCCAATGGCCAAAGTGCAGACTTCAGGAAAATACTCCAGGGACCATATGCTTTCAGAAAAATATAGTGACCAAAATTCCCTAGGGGGGGGGGGGGAGGGTCTTCTATTGGTGGCTCATGGACTATTACGTCATGCGTTGGTGCTACTTTCTATCGGCCAATCAGAATGCAGAATGTTATATTCTAAGTTAGTTAGAACATATTAAGTAAATTTTGATGACTAAAAAGGACTTGCTTCGCTTCGCTCGCTTCGCCCTTTTTAATCATTAAGATTTACTTAATATGTTCTAGCTATAACATAGCGTTGTATATCGGCCGATATACAATGGAAATTTGAACTAATTTCGACTAGGCTATTCTATTTTACACGTCGGGAAATTTATGAATGAAATCACGTGATATTGTATTATTATCGTTGTAAATGTTTTTGCGTATTTTAGACTATTTGTTAGTTAGGAATACTTAAATGATATTTAATTAAATAAATATCAATTGATGTTGAGCAGATTTTCTTCTTATTTTATATTTTGATTATTGTTTGAAGTATAGTTATACTGGGGGTGATAAAGATAATCGTAACAAGTGGCCTAAGCAACATGGATCTCGCAAAATAACACTGGCTTTTTATATAATTCCGGGTTTAAATCATGTTAGAATCGAAATAAACTATGAAAACCGTTGTATACCGGCTGTTATACAATGATTTGTCGTTCTGACGCGTAGAAATTAACCACGAAGGCCTACGGCCTACGGCCTTCGTGGTTAATTCCTACGCGTCAGAACGACAAACCATTGTATAACAGCCGGTATACAACGGTTTTTATAGTTTATTTCTTAATTATAATATCACAGGCCTAAGAAATTATATCACAAAATACAGAGTTTTGAAATTCCCCATCATCCCGTCATTACTATATATAATAGACAGGTTGGCAACGCTTTTTTCTGGCCCCTGTATGATTCCACTATTTAACGCATCATTGGACCGGGAAACGTTTGCAATCGAGTCTAGATGTGAAATACTACACAAAACAGTCAATATATCTACCATCGAACGTGTCATAAGTTATACGTATTTCAGGTATTTCATTTTTAGATCGATGGTTCTGATTCCATGACTGTCTCGTTGTTTACAAATTTAAAAACAGTCCCGCAGTATATACCAAACGACACGCTGATTACCGCTGACTTCCCTTACTTATTTGCATATATTATAACAATAAACAATGTTTTAAACTTTATACAATTTATTTTAATTAATATTGTAATGTAATAAAATTAAAAGTTCAAATTTTAAAATGCTTATGTTAATTTATTTTTGATAAAATAGGAACATTATTAGACTTTATATAATTAATAGAAAGAAACTGCGGGACTTAGACTGGTACCATTTGTCATGTTTTGACCCGCTCTACGATAAAAACACGGAATCAGTCTACGGTGAGAAAATTTGTAAACAACCGACAGTCATGGAATCGGAACCATCGATCTAAAAATGAAATAGCTGAAATATAACTTATAACAAAGCTCAATGGTAGATAAATTGATTGTTGTATGTAGTAAAACACATCTAGACCAGGTTGCAACCGTTTCCCGGCCGGATGATGCGTTAGATAGTGGTTTCCTGTAGGGGCCGGAAAAAAGTGTTGCCAACCTGTCTATTATATATAGTAATGACGGGATGATAGGGAATTTCAAAACTCTGTATTTTGTGATATAATTTCTTAGGCCTGTGCTATTATCATTGTTTCGCGCATGTTCAATATTAAGACCTGCGCAATAAGGAAACCGGAATGGGAGAGAAAGAGTGCTTCGATTGTCGAGGTATATCGTACACAGGATAAAGTGATTAAGTTGAGTAATAGCATCACTTTTCGCGACATTAGACAGTGAACGAGGGTGAGTATACGGGAATGATGTTTTCTAGAAGACCAGTTCTGTTGTTACGTATGGTGATTGTAAATGACGACATTCCTTTGTTGATTTGCTGCATAAATACACCAGGAAATCCCACAACACAGTCACGATGCTGAAAGTAGGTAGGACATGTGAGATGAAATCACGCGGTTAAATAGAGTACAACGTAATCTAAATATCACAGTTAAACATTTAACACATAAGGCGGAACATCAACACATAGATTGTCTCATCAACACATAGATTGTCTCATCAACACATAGAGTGTCACATCAACACATAGTGTCACATCAACACATTGAGTGTCACATCAACACATAGAGTGTCACATCAACACATAGTGTCACATCAACACATAGAGTGTCATATCAACACATAGAGTGTCATATCAACACATAGAGTGACACATCAACACATAGTGTCACATCAACACATAGAGTGTCACATCAACACATAGAGTGTCATATCAACACATAGTGTCACATCAACACATAGAGTGTCACATCAACACATAGAACGTCATATCAACATAGTGTTACATTAACAAATATATTGTCACAGCAACACATAGAGTGTCATATCAACACATAGAGTGTCACATCAACACATAGAGTGTCACATCAACATAGTGTTACATTAACAAATATATTGTCACATCCACACATAGAGTGTCACATCCACACATAGAGTGTCACATCCACACAGAGAGTGTCACATCAACAGATAGAGTGCCACATCAACACATAGAATGTCTTGTCAACATAGATTGTCACATCAAGACATA
The DNA here is from genome assembly GCA_947247005.1 of Spisula solida. Classification (NCBI taxonomy): domain Eukaryota; kingdom Metazoa; phylum Mollusca; class Bivalvia; order Venerida; family Mactridae; genus Spisula; species Spisula solida. The sequence goes on along the minus strand of OX365953.1, from coordinate 12,091,176 downwards.
GAGTGTCACATCCACACATAGAGTGTCATATCCACACATAGAGTGTCACATCAACACATAGAATGTTACATTCTCACATAGAGCGTCACATCAACAGATAGAGTGTCACATCCACACATAGAATGTCACATTCACATATACAGTGTCACATCAACAGATAGAGTGTCACATCAGCAAGTAGCACATAGAGTGTCACATTCACACATAGAGTGTCACATCAACACATAGAATGTCGCATCACTATTTTTAATCTTTGATCGCACTCGAACATTATGTTGGATTCTTTAAGGGTGCGAAAGAAAGTCTTTAGAGATGACGGGGATTGATTGGAGGGGAGGGTATACCCCTGCTGGTGGAGGTCGGGGCTAAAAAATAATACAAAGTCAGAGCAAATATTGTTTTAGCGAAAAAGTCTGTGCATTCGCACCGACGCACCAACTCCCCTAGTAATAAGGACAAAAAGGTATGCTGGGTGATTTACGACTTGTATGTCGTATAATTGCAACAAAGCATCGAGGGGAAAAACGGGCCTTCGTGGCCTTACAGCTTCACTAAAAACAATGTAGAACAAGGTAAAGTGATTACTTCCCTTGTAGCTAAAGTAGTGCAAAGGGAGGTTTCAAGTTCTACATAAAGAGTTTGCATAAAACATTGCCAGTATGTAAGTTTAGAGATTGTGTAATAAAACATTGGAAGGATGTAAGTTTAGAGATTGTGTAATAAAACATGTCCGGGATGTAAGTTTAGAGATTGTGCAATAAAACATGTCCGGGATGTAAGTTTAGAGATTGTGCAATAAAACATGTCCGGGATGTAAGTTTAGAGATTGTGCAATAAAACATGTCCGGGATGTAAGTTTAGAGATTGTGTAATAAAACATTGGAAGGATGTAAGTTTAGAGATTGTGCAATAAAACATGTCCGGGATGTACGTTTAGAGATTGTGCAGTAAAACATTGGAAGGATGTAAGTTTAGAGATTGTGCAATAAAACATGTCCGGGATGTAAGTTTAGAGATTGTGCAATAAAACATTGGAAGGATGTAAGTTTAGAGATTGTGCAATAAAACATGTCCGGGGTGTAAGTTTAGAGATTGTGTAATAAAACATTGGAAGGATGTAAGTTTAGATATAGTGTAATAAAACATGTCCGGGATGTAAGTTTAGAGATTGTGTACTAAAACATTGGAAGGATGTAAGTTTAGAGATTGTGTAATAAAACATACCTGTTATCTTATCATGAATGCAGTTCCACGTTTGAGTTGTACTTGTTTGATAATCACGATACCCAATCCAACACCAAGTATCAGTACAGCAACACAACCTAGTACCAAACCAACAATGGCATACTTTGACAATGTATTATCACTGAAACAACAAGAACAAGTATCAAACCAACAGTGGCATACTTTGGATTAATCGCTATACATAATATAGTGTATGAACTGAAAACTTCAAATTCCATGTAACAAATAAATACACACCCTAAATAATGCCTCCCTTGGTCTACAAATTTAGAAAATGAAACGAGGATGGTACGGTGGTCGAGGGGAAAGGGTTCTACACTACCAATCCGGAGTTCCTATGTTCGAATCCTAGGTTTGAATGGCTTTGCAGTGTTTCCTATCCAACTAGAGTAACCCACAGGTAGTCTAGCGTATACCAGTGCCAAAACACATGTATCCTTAACAAACCAAGGAGTCTATGTTGAAAAAGCTAGGGTTATGCGCCAGGATTCCTTATATCACACAACGGTCTCTTCCCTCAAAGTTGAAGGGAATTAACCAATCTTGCACTTGCAAACTGAGTTGACCAAGCAATATGGAGTATCTCAGTCTAACAAAAACAAAGAAAGAATGGAACTAAATCGTTCCCTGGTAAGCATATAGAAAACACCATACCAGCAATCCAAGCCAGAGTCACCACAGCAATGTTTGTCATCATCACAGGAATGGCTTATTTCAAACATAGTTCTTGAACAAATTTCAAAACCTTGACATCCTGTGAAATAAAACACGAGGAATTATGCTTGTTGAATAATATAATGTACGGTCATCTAAACTAAATGTACACATAGGCGAAATCCTACAAAGTCCTCAAACAAAAAATCAAAGTACTGAAGTATTGTTATTGGGGGAAATCGCAATTCTGGGTATTATAGGGTTTCACATTTAAATTTTAATGGTACCGAATTTCAAAACAAATGTTAATATTGTGATAAGGTTTCTGAGACGCGATAGCAGCTGAATCATTCAAATGACACCTCAACGGACCCATCACAATACTAGAACTCATGAAGGCAATACACCTGCTGTAGTTCTAATACGTAATATGTCACAATGTGTGTTCGATACCAACGTGTTTCATCGTGTATTTCGTTTTTCACTGACATAGCTTCATAAGATGCTCGTTAAATGAATTATTAAACATCGAATGTACCTGCGGACATCAAGACGTACCAGTCCTGATATATATTTTTGCTGGTCAGACTCGCGTAATAAATAGAATAAAAAACATTTGATTAAACGTTTTCGTGCAATTTATTTTGATGGTAGTAAACCAAAAGAATGCAAGAAATGAGATAGGGCATCAATGGGCGCAAGAAAATATAAGCTATCGTCTAAAAACTACACAAAGTCATAATTCCACACCTCTTCAGCTGCATAATTATGTAAATTATAAACTATCCGTATAGGATACGATTCGCGAGAACGAATAAGATAGGGGTTGAAACACAAAAGACGATATGGTCTGGATTTTCGACGGGAAATTGTATACACAGCAGCGCACGGACAAGGGTTGGCCTAACGACAGACGCAAGCTATTCAAACTAGCTGATGATCTATGGCAATTCAATGGACCAAACGTCGATCATTACTATTAACACGGGCGCAAGAAAATAGAAAAAATACTAGAAACTAAAAACTGCGTTCACAGAGTCCTTATTCCATAATTATACCTGGGTACGAACTGGATATGGTACGAACAGCGCGAACGAATAAGATGGGGACGAAATATAAATAACTCATATGGTCTCGACTTTCGGCGGGGAAATTTATGTAACAGCGCTGGGAAAAGGGTTGTTCTAACGGTAGATCCAACCTATTTAGCTCAAGATGTCTGGTAAGTTTAAGGACGAAACATGGATTAATACTATCAACAAATGCAAAATATTGTAAATAGTAAAGAACAAGCACACGTTAGATTAGGAGTTTCTAGCTAAACTGTAATATAAATCACGGTTTAAAACCACGAATTGTGTTAAGTTCGTCTGCTCAACGGGTTACTGTTAACAGTGACATTTTTATCGCCCCTCAAAAATCATTAGTCATTTTACAGTGCGTAGGAATTTATTCGCACAAATACATTGTCTCATCCAGATAAGCTTTCAAAAAGTTCACACAATACGAACAAATAAAAAAATATAAAATTGTTGAAACCAAATGTTCTCATAAATGGTCGAAAATTACGATATTGGTTGAGATTTACAGGCACTTCTTTCTTGCTCGGATGAATTGGTCGTGGAGAAAATACATCGTTAAAATTTCAGGATTGTATGTAATACAAATACTGGGGTTCCAAAAAATGATCGAGCATTATGAAAACTGGGAGTTACTGTATAACACAGAGGTTGAACACCATTTTTGCAAGTTTGACGACTTTATGTACCGACACCGTCTCACATAAGGAACACATTAAGAGTAATGAAACTCCTAGCCAGACAAGTATAGATAATTGCATTAAGAGCAATGTAGCTCCTAGCCAGACAAGTATAGATAATTGCATTAAGAGTAATGTAACTCCTAGCCAGACAAGTATAGATAGTTGCATTAAGAGTAATGTAACTCCTAGCCAGACAAGTATAGATAATTGCATTAAGAGCAATGTAACTCCTAGCCAGACAAGTATAGATAATGGCATTAAGAGTAATGTAACTCCTAGCCAGACAAGTATAGATAATTGCATTAAGAGCAATGTAACTACTAGCCAGACAAGTATAGATAATTGCATTAAGAGCAATGTAACTCCTAGCCAGACAAGTATAGATAATTGCATTAAGAGTAATGTAACTCCTAGCAAAACAAGTATAGATAATTGCATTAAGAGCAATGTAACTCCTAGCCAGACAAGTATAGATAATTGCATTAAGAGCAATGTAGCTCCTAGCCAGACAAGTATAGATAATTGCATTAAGAGCAGTGTAACTCCTAGCCAGACAAGTATGGATAATTGCATTAAGAGCAATGTAACTCCGAGCCAGACAAATATAGATAATTGCATTAAGAGTAATGTAACTCCTAGCCAGAAAAGTATAGATAATTGCATTAAGAGCAGTGTAGCTCCTAGCCAGACAAGTATAGATAAGTGCATTAAGAGCAATGTAACTCCTAGCCAGACAAGTATAGATAATTGCATTAAGAGCCGTATAACTCCTAGCCAGACAAGTATAGATAATTGCATTAAGAGCAATGTAACTCCTAGCCAGACAAGTATAGAAAATTGCATTAAGAGCAGTGTAGCTCCTAGCCAGACAAGTATAGATAATTGCATTAAGAGCAATGTAACTCCTAGCCAGACAAGTATAGATAATTGCATTAAGAGCAATGTAGCTCCTAGCCAGACAAGTATAAATAATTGCATTAAGAGCAGTGTAGCTCCTAGCCAGACAAGTACAGATCCACACGCGGGTATAGTATGGTGAATGAGCTTGTAGCATCTTCAGTTGATATTAAAATTTCATTTTCTCACAAACTACATGCACATGGAAGTATAAACAACACTACTAGTATTAGGCAATTCCCAAATCCTCACGTGAGCCTCTTTGAATGTCATCTATACCGTAAATACCATACCCTTCTTAGTTGCTTGTATGTCTGCATAATGTAATCGAGTTATCATGTTCATTAATGATTAATTTATGAATCTACCATCGACATATACAGACTATTTCATTAATGATTAATTTATTAATCTACCTTCGACAAATACAGACTATATAATGATCATGCATCATTTATCCATTTGACATATTGATATAATTGATTGACATCAACGAAAAATTACATGTACATGATCTTATATAATGTATTTATTGGTATTTCGGAACGTATCTGGTAAAATATATTCATCTTCATGAGCATTTGTGTATCTATCTACATGATACTATAAGAAATTTCATACAACGAAACATTGAACAATGTAATAGGAGAAACAATGAGATGTTCAACTACACATTTGGTCGTAACAAAATAATACTTAAAATAACATAAAATAATGGGAAAACATCAGTGCCAACTTTACTCATTTCGGACGATGTAAAACCAGACAGTTTGTTCGCAATAGTTTTGACTGGAAGCCACGGCTATATAGATATTCTCTTTGACAAATTATCATTGCCAGCCATGTCGTGTTTAGCTTTTTTGTTTAGTTCTATAACATAGTCAAGTGATCCGTCTTGAGCGTGGTAGGGTCGACTATCGGAAGGGGTCCGTTCTGATATGGTCGGTTGTTTGAATACATATATATAATAATTGACAGACTTCATTTGTATATCGGGTATGTGAAATAGTTAGAAATACCCCTAGTGTTACAAATAGTTTTGATTTGAAATCCAACCGTTGATAATATTAGAAGCAGGTCAAATAATTGAAGACTATGTAAAGATCAATATTTATCTAATTTCGTCGCTTTATGTCCTTGTTAGTCCCCTACCGATTTTTGACCGGAGGGGACTATAGGTTTGCCCTCCGTCCGTCCGTCAGTCCGTCAAAAAATCTGGATCCTAACATAACTCAAACAGTTCCCAAGCTAGGTTTATGAACTTGGTATGTGGATCGGGGGCAATAAGGGGATTATGCACGTCTAAAAATAGTTTGATTCTGACAAAAATGTGGTTGTTATGGCAACAGAAACACTGAAAATGGCGTAAAATCGGTAGGGGACTTCTGTATTGCTTGCAATTCTTAATTACTTGTTAATCATCAGTTTTGTCTGATAAACATATATACGCTACCCTACACAATGCCGTTATTCTTTTTCAGAACCAAAATCGAAAATAAAATAATTGAAGAAACTTTAAAACAGTCTAGTTTTTTTAAATATTTTCTGATAGACGTAATTAAATGATACAAAACGAATAAAATGGGCTGAAGGTCTAAAAAGTATTAAATTTATATCTTATCATAAACACACAGTCCGTAAAACAATAGGGGTCTGAATATCTAGTGAATGAGAGACCAGTGAATCGGATACAGACCCCTATGTAACAAACGACAGAAAGTCAGTCGATTCAATTATTAAGCATGTATCGATCAATACATAAATAATACCTCAAGACTTTCATCTATTTAAGTCTATTCAATACAACGGTTAACTTGATAAGATAGTAAATACATGAACCTAAACACTCACAAACTCACCTGTCAATGTGCCAATATATAAAACAAACATATATACACATAATTTATCCATTTTGAACTGTAACTTTAAACGTCAAATTAGATTAAGCACAGATATGCACGGTATTAATCTATTGTGTCGGTCGTGTAAATACAAAATGTACATTGAACATGTCCGAGTATGAAGTGAATGAATTTGAAATGACGGTCTTGTTTGTTAAGGTAGTATGACCTTATCTGATATACCAGTACAAGAATGTTACAATTGAGAAATAGAGGATTTTTTGTTTGCTTTGATTGAATATGGTTTATATATCATCGTGTTGTGATAAAATTCAATATTTTCAAGAGCGCGTATCGCGAGTGAAAATATTTTTTTAAAAACACTTCAAGAAGAGATATTAAAGCTAGAATATAGAACTCCATATCTCATTAATAAGCATTAAGTAAACAATGTTAGTATGTTCGTTCATATAGGGATACTCGTGACGTTTGCTATGAGCTCTGGCAACGAAATTATAATTATAACTAAAACGATAACAAATATTGGTTTACTCTTGGGAAAATTATAATTTATATATTCTTATTGGGGACCAAATTGAAAATTGATTTGCCAATTATTTCCATAGAAAATCGGAACGTTATTCTTCTCAGTAGTTTACCATTTGGTTTTACTAAGGGTGCTTCAAAAAAGCCACACTAATTCAGGATTGTGGATGAATTGTATATCATGAACATTACCCATGGTGGTCACTGATCATGGAGATTTTCTTTTAAATTCTCAATTTTCTACATGTTCAATTAATTAATACTAGTGTGGATGAATTGTACTTGGAGAGTTTTAGCTATACAATTGTAAAATCCAACAGCAAATCTATTATCTGTTAGAATATGTCCACTCTTCAGATTCTTCCCTAGTGTAGCACATTGATTCTGTTTTATCATCAAAACACTTACAGAAATACTACTACTTAAAGTAAAGCCCAAAGAATTCTTTATAATTATTTAAATACTACTAAGTGAGAACGTACATGATTTGCTGTGATTCATTAACTGAAATATGTTACAGTAGTCCATGTTACAGTAGTCCATGTTACAGTAGTCCATGTTACAGTAGTCCATGTTACAGTAGTCCATGTTACAGTAGTCCATGTTACAGTAGTCCATGTTACAGTAGTCCATGTTACAGTAGTCCATGTTACAGTAGTCCATGTTACAGTAGTCCATGTTACAGTAGTCCATGTTACAGTAGTCCATGTTACAGTAGTCCATGTTACAGTAGTCCATGTTACAGTAGTCCATGTTACAGTAGTCCATGTTACAGTAGTCCATGTTACAGTAGTCCATGTTACAGTAGTCCATGTTACAGTAGTCCATGTTACAGTAGTCCATGTTACAGTAGTCCATGTTACAGTAGTCCATGTTACAGTAGTCCATGTTACAGTAGTCCATGTTACAGTAGTCCATGTTACAGCCCTTAACCACAATCTGTAGTTGTTGAAGAATGATAAATCATGAATTTAAATTTGGGAGTAATTTATGTAATGTGGATAACATATTTGTTTCTAGACCAACTTTCAATATAGTTCACAATTTAAAGATCTCCGAAAGTACTTTGATAAAGCAGTACTCTATAGGCAGCATGAGTTCAGATTGGCTAGCTCTTTAAATGTGGGCGATACTTTGTAAAAAATGAATAATTTACTTCACCTTGTAGAAACGCTCTCTACCTACCTTAAACCTATATTCACTTCGCCGATTATTTTGTTGAGAATATCGATCTTCAAGATCACTCATATTTATTTATATAATACGAACGTTTACCTTACACTGCCTTGTTACTAAACCCGTAATAACTTTAAAGACGCGATGAATTGAAAGCCGACCACTAACTATTGTCGTATTGAAAAATATTTGTTTTCAAAAATGAATTATTTATACAAGGTTTTAAGTAAGGATACTAAAGCCTGCAATCTTTTCACTTATTTTCTTACACATGTGTTGCCAATTTCCTTTCATTCAATGGCTTTGTAAATATTGAACGTCAATATTTAATAATCGGCAGTATAATTTGTTAGTTTTCGTTCATTTAGTGTCAGATAATTATTTGCAGACGATAAGCTAGCCTAAGTGGGCCCTATATAATACAGGGCTGTAGCTTGGCTTATTTTAGTGATACAGGAATACACTGTTTGTCAACACGAAGAGTACCACTGAAATCGTGACATCACTGACGCCCGGATCGGAGTTGCTGACAGTATCAAGAAGCTTTATATTACGATAATTGCTTTACCTCAGATATTCCAAAATTTGTTGTACTCGTAGAAAGATTCCCATTTATGTAGGGGTATCTTTTTTTAATGTGAACTATAAAACAAATGTAAACGTTATTTTTCAACATCACTCTAACGTTTTGTGACATTTTATAACACTAGAGACAGACGAGTAAACATCACCCTAACGTTTGTCTATCAGTTAGTGACAATGTATAACACCAGAGACGAGTGAACATCCCTCTAAAAAAGACTATATAAGTCAGACAGGGAAGGCAGCACTCAACTTAACCAGCCGAGCACAGAAAACATTAAAAACACACAAAGCACAATGCCCAACTAAACAAGCGCAGATCCGCCCAAGTCCAAGCTGTCGAAAAGTATAATAAATTATAACTAGCTGAATGACCCAGTAGAAAAGATACAGCAACCAAAAGGCGGAATGTCTACGCTGAATGACCTAGTTACAACAGTAAAACTGCTTAACTACATATATATAGCAGCCTTTAGTCTCAAAAGTTAAATAACAGTATTAAAACGTTGAAAGGCCCGTATAGTCGGATGACCTACTAACTAGCTGAATGACACAGTTTCCACAGCAAAAGGACTATATTGCCCCGCTTTAGCTGTAAGAAATCTTAAAACGAAGAAGTGGCAAACACACTACCGACCAACGTTTGTCTATCAGGTTGTGCTATTGTATAACACCAGAGACGAGTGAACATCCCTCTAACGTTTGTCTATCAGTTTGTGACATTGTATGACACCAGCGACAGACGAGTAAACATCCCTCTAACGTTTGTCTATCCGTTTGTGACATTGTATAACACCAGAGACGAGTGAACATCCCTCTAACGTTTGTCTATCAGGTTGTGCCATTGTATAACAACAGAGACAGACGAGTGAACATCCCTCTAACATTTGTCTATCCGTTTGTGACATTAAATAACACTATAGACAGACGAGTAAATATCACTATAACGTTTGTCTATCCGTTTGTGCCATTGTATAACACCAGAGACGAGTGAACATCCCTCTAACGTTTGTCTATCAGGTTGTGCCATTGTATAACACCAGAGACAGACGAGTGAACACTCCTCTAACATTTGTCTATCCGTTTGTGACAGTGTATAACACCAGAAACAGACAAGTAAACATGACTCTAACGTTTATCTATCCGTCTGTGACATTGTATAACACCAGAAACAGACGAGTAAACATCAGTCGAACGTTTTTCTATCAATTTGTGACATTGTATAACACAAGAGACGAGTGAACATCCCTCTAACGTTTGTCTAGTAGGTTGTGACATTGTTTAACATCAGAGACAGACGAGTGAACATCCCTCTAACATTTGTCTATCAGGTTGTGCCATTGTATAACACCAGAGACAGACGAGTGAACATCCCTCTAACATTTGTATAACCGTTTGTGACATTGTATAACACCAGAGGCGAGTGAACATCCCTCTAACGTTTGTCTATCCGTTGGTGACATTGTATAACACCAGAGACAGACGAGTGAACATCCCTCTAACATTTGTCTATCCGTTTGTGACATTAAATAACACTAGAGACATACGAGTAAACATCACTCTAACGTGTGTCTATCCGTTTGTGACATTGTATAACACCAGCGACGAGTAAACATCACTCTAACGTTTGTCTATCCGTTTTTGACATTGTATAATACCAGGGACAGACGAGTGAACATCCCTCTAACATTTGTCTATCAGTTTGTGACATTGTATAACACCAAAGACGAGTGAACATCCCTCTAACGTTTGTCTATCAATTTGTGACATTGTATAACACAAGAGACGAATGGACATCCCTCTAACGTTTGTATATCCGTTTGTGACATTGTATAACACCAGAGACGATTGAACATCACTCTAACGTTTGTCTATCAGTTTGTGATATTGTATAACACCAGAGACGAGTGAACATCCGTCTAACGTTTGTCTATCAGTTTGTGACATTGTATAACACCAGACAAGAGTGAACAGACGAGTAAACATCCCTCTGACATTTGTCTATCCGTTTGTGACATTAAATAAAACTAGAGACAGACGAGTAAACATCCCTCTTACGTTTGTCTATCAGTTTGTGCCATTGTATAACACCAGAGACGAGTAAACATCACTCTAACGTTTGTCTATCAGGTTGTGCCATTGTATAACACCAGAGACAGACGAGTGAACATCCCTCTAACATTTGTCTATCCGTTTGTGACATTAAATAACACTATAGACAGACGAGTAAATATCCCTATAACGTTCGTCTATCAGGTTGTGCCATTGTATAACACCAGAGACGATTGAACATCACTCTAACGTTTGTCTATCAGGTTGTGCCATTGTATAACACCAGAGACAGACGAGTGAACATCCCTCTAACGTGTATCTATCAGGTTGCGCTATTGTTCAACACCAGAGACGAGTGAACATCACTCTAACATTTGTCTATCCGCTTGTGACATTGTATAACACCGGAGACGAGTGAACATCACTCTAACGTTTGTCTATCCGTTTGTGACATTGTATAACACCAGAGACGAGTGAACATCACTCTAATGTTTGTCTATCAGGTTGTGCCATTGTATAACACCAGAGACAGACGAGTGAACATCCCTCTTACATTTGTCTATCAGGTTGTGCCATTGTATAACACCAGAGAAAGACGGGTGAACATCCCTATAACATTTGTCTATCCGTTTGTGACATTGTATAACACCAGAGACGAGTGAACATCACTCTAACGTTTGTCTATCAGGTTGTGCCATTGTATAACACCAGAGACGAGTGAACATCCCTCTAACATTTGTCTATCAGTTTGTGCCATTGTATAACACCAGAGATAGACGAGTGAACATCACTCTAACGTTTGTCTATCAGTTTGTGCCATTGTATAACACCAGAGACAGACGAGTGAACATCACTCTAACGTTTGTCTATCAGTTTGTGCCATTGTATAACACCAGAGACAGACGAGTGAACATCACTCTAACGTTTGTCCTTGTGAACGTTGCCCTCAGATCATGGCTGAAACTTCTCTCTATTCTATAATGTATATCATCTTACAATAATACGCGGAAAATACGGAAGTTACATGTTCCCACTGAGAGTAAACGTTTAGTATGTGAAGGGCAAACTGCTTCACCATGATCATTATTGTTTGATGTATGAGCTAATGAGGTTTCTTTTAAAGACGTCACTCTCTTAATGTCCAAGTCGTAGTCTACTTAGTAAGTTATGGCGATACATTCGTGCGTTTGTAAATATTAATACTTTGCTTAAGTGTGAGGACAACATGTAAACGTACAAACAGTAAACATGATTTATACTTAACTTAATAAATTGGTGTTACGTACATTGTGAAACAAGGTCTACATCTGTACATTGTTGTTGTTGTTAGTTTTACTTACCTTCTGACGTATAATTCCAATGTTATCCGTCGGTATGAGGGTATAGGTGTTGAGGATTACCTTTAACCTGCTGAACGTCAAGCAACGACACTACTGATTCCATTTTTTTCATTTCGTCTTCGGCATGACACGCGGTCAATGAGCACACCATTACGTACATGATGCTCAGCCATAAATTTGACTCCAAAATAGTGTATAAGGTCACATCAATTAGAACAGTTCAGAGCTCTATCCAGTTAATCCAAGGAATGTTGAACAAGAGCGTGTCTTGATTTCTTCTTGATGCGCGCTAGTAGCCTAGTACACTCATGTGCCAAATTAAAGTTCAGAAAATATAATAAAATGTAGTTACAAATTTATTTGGTAAATTTACTCAGCTCAAACAGCACAAAAGAGGTAATTCAACCCTTACTTGACTATGTTGGCTATCATTAAGTAGAATAATCAATTCCTGGCAGAACGGCAATGCATGCTATTTATCTATGTTGCACATGCTCGGTTGCTAAGCAATTCTAGAACACTAAAATCTACCACTACCACTTGATAATGTTGCCATGGTAACACAAACTAACTAACATTTCTAAATTAAATTTGTCTTTAACAAAAAAAGTTTGTAACTTTCAATACATAAAATTTGAAGAAAATCCGATTTCTAAGATGAAAATAGCAAGCATTTAAGTTTTGTTTCGATATTTTTTTGTCGATATTAATGAACGGCAATATTTCCTTTATGATCCTGTATCATAGATCATTAAAATTCTGAATGTTTGTAACCATGGCAACACAGCTTATTCCATAGGTCAAGGATTTATATTGACATTCACAGAAACGTGATACATAAAACATATTTTCCGATTTGAATCAAATCACTATAAGAATATTATAGCATATGATGTCACATTCTACTTTGGCATATTTCTAAATATTCTGTCATGCAATTTTAAATACAGAAAACCTGTCGAAATTTCAATGAAATTTGCACTTCGTGAACTTTAATTTGGCATCCCCACAGCAGACTGTATCGTAATGTTGGCCATTTCAGCATGCCTAGAGTATGAAAGTATAGTAGTATATATCATACAAATTGAAATAAAAATACAATAAAAATATTATGGCAACCCATAGTTGGTAGCCATGGAATGTATGTTGAGCATCATTAGATCTACTCATTTATGCCAACGAAAATATGTACGTATGTAACATGTTGTTGATTGCTGAGAACTTGTATAGCATAATGAACACACTAAGAACGTCCTTGTCGTCTGTCGTCTGGAAAAAGGACTGTATTAAAACATCCTAGATATTGTTGTTTAGATTTACAGTATTTTACATGAAATGTTCTCACAATTTTGGTCTGGGTAAATTCTATGCCACGTTCGATACTAGATCAGCAGGGATCGACACAAAAAATATCAAATCAAATAAAACGCTGATGAAAGAAAAGTCATGACATTAAGCATTATTTTCTGTGACTTATTTGTACATGTTCTTGCCCAAGGGAGAAAACTGTAGCAGGAACCAGGATTACTTCTCTTTGAGATTCTTCATCTAAATATAATTTGAGTATGTCCGAGTAACTGGCCTTTGATACCAATGTACTAAACGCACCTAAGACGTATTTCACATTGATATAAAGGGAAGGAACCCTTGTTTGGCTTAATTTACAGTGGCATGAGTAACTTCCCTTTGATACCAAGTTTATAAAATTAAGGGAGACAACTCTTTAGTACAAGACTTATTTCACATTGATGTCAGAGACTATAGATAATATAACATGTTATCATAGTCTCTGTTGGTATTAACCACCAAAATGGAAATAAGAACTATGTGTAGATCTTTTTGTGTCATCCTTTACATGTAATGTTATCAGATTGCTATGACATTATTATTGCACGCATGCTTGTTTACAGTGTAGTTTTAAAGTATGTTTTGATGTATTTTGTCATGTAAATTATAATATAATTATATTGTATGTAGAAATAAATATATCTATCCAAGTGTAGGAACTCTTGTTTGACTTAATTTACATTGGTTAGAGTAACTTACCATGGAAAGGGAACATCCAAGATGTACCCAAACCTCTAGGTGTACCCAAACCTCTAGGTGTACCCAAACCTCTAGGTGTACCCAAAGATCTAGGCCCAAACCTCTAGGTTTACCCAAACCTCTAGGTGTACAAAAAAACCTAGGTGTACCCAAAGATCTAGGTGTACCCAAAGATCTAAACACATGTATTCTTAGATCTTTCGTGTACCAAAATATTTTAGTCAAGGTATATAATTTTCCTAGTTTGAGTTTACGAATTAGAGGGAAATTAATTTCCATTGTTATGGTAGTATCAGAGATACGGTATAGGTATTGATAACAATTCAAGCATGAAATGGTCAGTTTTGGCGGGTAAAGTGTGAAATTGCCATTCAGCTTTGGGACAGAAACCGCGCTGGTCGTAAATTTTGTGTGTTGACTTTACAACATTCTTTGTGTGAGATACGTCGAATGAAGAAGTTTTTGTTTAACCTATAGACAATGTCTGTTGATACCAATTATGAATGGAAAGGAAACATATTAGGCATACGATTGCACAAAACGACGATTCTGAAGAAGTCATCGTTTGGTTTGGGAGGAATGTTAGTGTCAACCTCTATTCAGGAGGTTGGGATAAGACCTATCTAGAGACGAGGAGACAATGTAGTACACCTGTAATTTTAACTGGAATCCAATCGGCATCCCATTTGTTACCATGTTATGTCATAGAATGCGCGTCTACTGAATCAGAATATTTTAGAAGATAAGTATGGTTCTAAGTAGACATTATTGTAAAAGGGCTGTTATTAATCACTGGCTAACAAATATTGTTATGCAGACGAAGTATGTTATTTCTACTTTAAATGACATGTTTTAAAAAGAAACTGACAAGAATAGTTATAAGCCACTTGTTGCCCATTACACGTTGAATTGTATTTTACAGTGCGAGCTAATGCGTGTTTTTGACGCACAGACAAATATAGGGTTTATTATTCAGATTTGTGTGAGAACAAGAGTATGTCTGGCTACACGCCTGGTAAACCATAAATGTTTGATTATACAGTAAATACCTTAACTGAACAATGTGTATATATAAGTGTGTTAATGTGTATAGTGAATCCATCGATACATTTGCTAGGGATAACGGTTAAAATGTGTTATATTTTATCACAGGAGTGTACAGCGTTTAAACGGTTCATGAACAAAGAATCATGATTGTAGTGTAGATCCATGATAATTTCACCAAGAAGAAGCATTTTAGTTTTTAATGGACCTGTCACGTTCGTTTATTATTGAATGGTGATCGAATGTAAATCTGAGTACCATGCAATCTTAATACTGTGTGTATACTGATTATAGTACTAAGCTAATTTGTGATCAGAGTAAATGATTTAGGGGTACGGAAGTTGCATGTACATGTAAATAAACACATGGTTAGGGTATAGTACTCAGATTGCCCAAAAGTGGACACATTTGAGGCTGACTGCATGGTTCGCAGTTGTTAAGTTTGAAGTTCATATTCAAATTACTTTGATATTAATTGAAGACTGTCAACTGTGTTGTTTTTATCAACAGTTTATTGAAAGTAAACTAAAAGTGCAAAGGCGTGTTCCATTTTGGAGGTCGTACGTATAGTTGGTTGAGTCATCACGGGTTTAATTATTTTGGTAAAATATTAATTTGACAATGGTCAATGTTTACAGTATATGATATGTATATAGCGAATTTGTTGTGTAGAATAACGTTAGCATAGCAAGTCGCAGTGTTTTAACTTTACGTTCTTAACAGTTTTATTGCAAAGTCGGTGTAGTACTATATACACAAGACCCGAAATCGAATGCAGGTGATGGCAAGTGATTTGCATAATTAAGCCAATAGTATAATAATATTTCTTGTATCTGCATGTATTTTACCGAAAAACTGCTACCGAAAATGTGGTTTGGATTAAAAATAATTTATTTAATCTATGGATAAGTTAAGTTGAATATTATTTGGTCCTAGATGACAAAACTGAGTATGGTACACAGGGAATGCTACTAAGTAAATTGAAGATACTATATTAAAACTTGTTTTATCATACGATTGACATCAGTGTACGTAGTGACAATCTTAATTTCGCATTTGAAATAATGGCTTTAAAAGCCAAGTGTAGATCTACATACATATGTATATGACTGGAATTGACTTTCGTCACTATGCGAAACTTATGATTGTAATAATGTATTTTCAGAAAACCATGGTAAATGCAATTGCCTTAATAAAGCTAAATTGCAATACAGAAATCGGCACCTGGACGAAAGGATGTTGACGTTTGTCAGGATAGAATTGGGTGTTTGTTGGGTATAATGTGGGCACTTGCCCGATTGTCCGGTAAGAAATTTGTACTTAATTTGTGAAGAAATAGACGCTTGTCCAGATAGAGCAGGACGATTGATCGGTAAAAATGGACTCATGTCCGGCAAGAAAGTGCTACTTAGTAGGTAAGAAATAAACGCTAGTCTAGATAGAAATAGGCGGTTGCCGGGGTAAAAAATTGCCATCGCTCGGTAAGAAAGAGGTACTTGTCTGGTAAGAAATAGACGTTTATCATAAAGAGGTAAGCGCTTGCCTGGTAAAAATGGGATCTCTTCATGTTAGAAACTGGTATTAGAAGCTACCCTTGATAGAAGTAGGTGGTTGCCTGGTAATATGTCCGGTAAGAAATATACATTTGTCAAGATAGAATTAGGCAATATGGACTCTTGTCCGGTTAAGAGTGTTAATTGTTCGGTAAGAAATAGACGTTTGTCAAGATAGAATTAGGCGGTTGCCTGGTAATATGGACTCTTGTCCGGTTAAGATTGGTAATTGTCCGGTAAGAAATAGACGTTAGTCAAGCTTGAATTAGGCGGTTGCCTGGTAGAAATAGACTCTTGTCCGGTTAATATACTTTATGCATATTTAATGTTCTAGTTCATTGTTCACTGTTGATGAACTTACGGAAGATTGTTATATATTGTCAAATGAGTTTCCTGGTAAAATAAAGTCTTTATAATCATTAATATTATAATATTGGTAATTGTCCAGTAGGATAGATGTTTTTGGCAAGATAGGATATGGCAGTTGCCTTGTAAAATAGAGTTCTAGTACGGTAAGAATTTAATACTTATCGGGTTAGAAAAAGACGCTTGTTCAAATAGAATTAAGCTGTTGCCAAGTAAAACAGGAAGAAATTGGTACTTGGATCGGTAAGCAATAGACGCTTGACAGAGATACTTGTGCGTTTGTCTGGGAAAAATTGACTCTTGGTCGGTAAGAAATAGATACTTGTCCAGTAAGAAATAGACGCTGGTCCAGACATATTTATGCGGTTGCTTGGAAAAATAGGCGCTTGATCGGTAAGAAATAGACGATTATGTAGTTGACTGTGGAAAAAAGAGGTTCTTGGCCGGTATGAAATTGGAACTTGTCTGGTAAGACAATTAGAAATAGACGTTTATCCAAATAGAATTAAGAATTGCCGGGGAACAAATAGGCCCTTGGCCAGTATGAAATAGACGATTGTCTAGTCAGAATTGGGAGATTGTCCAGACTGAATTTGATATTTGTATGATATAAAAAGGGGTGATTACCCAGTTGGAAATTGATGCTTGTACATTATGAATTGAGAACTTATCTGATAAGAAATGGTCACTGACCAGGAAAGATATGGGCAATTTGTCTCGAAATGCAATAGGCACTGGCCTTGAAAAAAGTGGGCACTGGCCACGAAATGAAATAGGCACTGGTCTTGCAAAAGTGGGCACTGGCCCCGAAGTGAAATATGAACGGGTAATGAAACAAATGTGCACTGGTCTAGAATTGGAATACCCGTTGGCACTCGCCTGTTAAGAGATAGACACTTGTCCCGAAAAGATATGGCGGTTGCAGGCTTGGAAAGAAAACATGGGCACTGGCCTAGAAAGAAATTGACACTTGTGTCATTAATAAAAATATCAGAATTGTATACAATCAATTATGCTCTCTGTTCCATGTGTACATTCAAATTTTTCAGACCCATTAAAATGTTTGAAGCACTACCGGAAGTCTTGGCAACCAGACTGGAGCTACTCCGAAACAAATTATGCTACATGTAGAAGTGTGAATACCAAATATTACGGTAAAATACGCCATCTGGCAAATTGTTGAAGGAACTTTAATTGTGTCATGTTTTATGGAGTAGTGATATTCTGCCAGTTCAGGTTTCTCGGTTGCAATTATTTGTACTCAATAAACGCATGAATAATATAAGTAATAAAGTGAATAATTCAGCAAAAAGACTATTAAGATTGAGAGTTGTGATGAATATAGAATCTGTATTTGCAATCCATGTATGAATTGATAAACTACAGTAAAACCTCGTTATCTCGAGGACCCATCGGGACAAGCCAAATGCTCGAGTTAAGCCAGGTGCTCGAAATATCCGAAGTCTATGATGAATTGTTGTTATGACTAAGTGTAACTGTGTTTATAATGAAAACACGTATGATACATGTATTTGGTTGTAACTACGAATACTGTCATTGTTTATCAAGTATATACGCAATTTGAATCGTGTGGACATTTGCCGAATTGAACAAATTGCATATAAAAGTCGTAATGAATCTTTTTACATTAAATATCAAACTCCGTTTAACGGTAAAATTGTAATAAAAGTTCGCATCGGCAAAAAGATAACATTACCCAAAGCGCACGATAGATCATACATGTTTGAACAAACACCCACGCACAAAAATCGCACGTGATAAAATAAAACCCGGATGCAGTCGATCCAGTTTCCAGCACAGGGATACGGCTCATTGAGTAAAAAACATGCACTATATTATCTATGATAATTTATTTAGGACATGATGTTTAGCTGAATGAGTTATATCCCTGTGGTTTCCAATTGAAACGCGCGCGACAATTTGGAGACATCAGACGCGGCGGTCTTTCGACTGACTTCAAACGCGCCGCACATCAAAGAAATTGCCGGTACAGTTGGGAGTAGTGTTTAGTCAGAGTTCCATAACGCGGTATGAATTCGCCAATCGGCGCATAGTGTAGATCCAATTGACATTTAATTTTCTACTGTACAAAGTCGAAGAATTTTGTATTCTTCAGGATTGGATTAAATCGCGGACTTGATCTACTTCACTTATTCAGTATCAGACACGTGAAATTGTACTGTACGTAAGCTTACATTCGCAGGTTTTCATGAAATACGGGAAATGAAAAGTTTTTGGAATGATTTTTACTTGCAGTTTTATAACGAACGGAGCCTAAATATTTAAGATTCTACATGGACGTCGGTTTATCTTACGATAATTTAAAAGTATGTGCGAGTCAGTACGTTCGAAGCAACGATGTTGCAAATAATAATTCTAGTTCTCGTATAAGTTAATGTTCCCAATTGTTGCCTATTGAACTTGTTCTGAAACGTATGCGTAGTTTAAATCACGCTCATTAATTAAATATCTTCTACTTCGTGTTTAATGTAACGGATCGAAAATACGGACATCAATTTAAGTGTTAGGGATTACGCTATTGTCATAAACTGTGATTATCACGATGTGAGAAAAATACGGACCGTAACAAAATTTAGTATGACATTTTTCGGAGGTGTGAAATTTCGCTCGGATGATTGCCTCGAGATAAGGTAATTAATTATCGTTGAAAATTGTTGATTGGACCGACACCTGCGCTCGAATTAGACCGGATGCTCGTAATAACTTTACTCGAGTAAGAGGGATAAATTAATGTACAATATAGAGCAAATTCGTCGGGACTTTGAAATTTGCTCGAATTAGGCCGGTTGCTCGAATAATCGCTGCTCGTATTACCGAGGTTTTACTGTATATCAAGATAATAATTTGAAATATCGGAAGATTATAACTGCATGTTATAGTTTTAGTTGCACTTTATTAGGTGTTCTGGATTGTTGGAAAATAAAAGTGTATGGTATATTGACTGGTGGACAGCATGTGTCTATATGTATTGAAAGTTGTTATATGACAAATAGCGTGATTCTTTTTGAAAGCAGTAAATACGTCGTTGTTACCTTCAGTCACCAAGTGCACCGGTGGTTATCAATTGATTATTTGTAACATAAAGATTGCGCCAATTTTTAAATATTAAGCAGCTGTGCCCCCTACTTTGTAACTTCAGCGGTTTGTTCCAAGTGCTTCCTACCAAAATTACAAGTTGAATTTCCATACCAAGTAGTTTGTTGTTATTGAGGATACGTACAGGTTGAGGGAAATATAATTTTCCTAGTTTGAGTTTACGAATTAGAGGGAAATTAATTTCCATTGTTATGGTAGTATCAGAGATACGGTATAGGTATTGATAACAATTCAAGCATGAAATGGTCAGTTTTGGCGGGTAAAGTGTGAAATTGCCATTCAGCTTTGGGACAGAAACCGCGCTGGTCGTAAATTTAGAGTCTTTTAAAAATTGGCGCAATGAACATCGTTTTATTTGATACCATTATTACGTATTATGTTTAAATATTGTCAGTATATTTTATATAGATGGTTAAACGTTGAATTCATCTAATGAATTCTGTATAAAGTGCTGTATTTAATGAATGAATGAACGACATTATATATATATTTGCCTATTAGTGCATAAATGGTAAAATGCTCCTGAACAATGATATCGCAAAAATGTGGAAAATATCACGCAATAAATTGTGCACATATTGCCAATGTATTGACGTTACGCACGAAACTGGTGTCTTTTCGATAAATCGAACGTAATGCCTGGAATTAGTGTGCCTAATTCATATAAATAACGTACTACTATAAAGTCCTGTATATCGACAGAAAGAGCATACATGAAGCTTCGTTCTTATGTACATATTTTAAGAATATCGTTTTTTATAAGAATTATATACTATATTTTCAAAAGAAAGTGACGTCAAAAAACGTTGTCACACGTTGCGTCCAAAGCAAGACAGCGGGATGCATAAACATGCTGCGTCGATATTTTTTATCAAAAATCGCCAAAACTTCGTCAATTTGTATCACGATGACCTAACGACGTGACATCATGTCCGCGAACATCATATGCAAATAATAAGCGTTTGGCCGTGATTTTAGGAAACTGTCAGCAGATGTCACAAATAAGACCAATGCAAGAATAGGTATAGAAAAAGCACATTTTAGCTATCACTAATAAATACAATGACACTATTGTTTTAATGCTTTTTTACCTAATATATTTCCGCACAATAAGGTACTAGTTATTTTAGGTATTGTCATCACTGTGAATTTTATTTCATTTATAAGCACGTAAACTGGAATTGTCCCAACGTTATAATGACGTCACAACGGACGGTACAACGCAATGTATTTTGAAAAAAATGTATATATAATTACAATTTCATACGGTAAAAATTCAATGAAGTAGATTTTGAATACATATGCATATATTCTGTGTTAAGCAACTAGTATTAATATTAACCGTATTGCTTGAAAGTGACAAATAAACTAAATGAAGACTAATGTCCCATGAACGTTTTTACGTCATTTTGGTGAGTGAAATACGGTGATCGTTTATTAAAATTTAAGATAATCAGGATCATGTATTCGGGTGAGAAAAATTGTTTAAATATAACAAAATGGTAACATGTGTACGTGTTTACTGTGGTATTTTGTCCTAGAACTAATACGTATATGCACATTTTATAGTATGTTATAATTGTCCAGTAAAATGTCCCATATAACGAAAATATTCATTTTCGTCGTTGTTTCGCGGTATACACATTTCATTACGCTTCATGGTGAGCAAATATGCGCCTTTAAATTCTTTTAACTATTTGAAGTATTAAATGGTAGACTATTACCTTCCGTGCTGTGTAATTTGTTTTCACATGCTTTAAATTTTAATGCGATTTTTCAAGCGTCAGATTTGTCCAGTGGAATGTCCCATACAACGTTTTTTTTACTAGTACATGTATGACGAATTTATTGCATTACAAATAGCGTTTGTCCAAAATGTATGAGCCGCAATATATTTATTGTCGATAATAATATTAACAATAATAATAATTATTGCTGTTTATATTATCGACAATTCTATCAAAAATATAGCTTTATTCGATACCGATTCCGATTATTTGAAGTAATTCTGTAGATTTCTAATGATACGGGAATAGTCGGGTATTGTCATAACATGCCGCCATTTTCAAAACAAAAAATTTGTCAGAGAGAGAGAGAGAGGGGGGGGGGGGGGGGGGAGAGAGAGAGCACATGCGTATAGAATACCCTCAATATATAATGATCTTCTTATGCGCGATCCATTGAATCAAAGTATAAACTTAACTGCTGGACGTCGTAAACAAACACGCAAAATTCGACGTTTACGTCGTTTTTTGACGCAACGTTTTTATGTACCAGTTTCGTGCGTAACGTCATTACAATTATGTTATATTGTATGTTATAAATGAATATTGTATGGTTTGCTAATATGATGTAAAATGTAATTGATCAGCGGTTTGTTCCAAGTGCTTCCTACCAAAATTACAAGTTGAATTTCCATACCAAGTAGTTTGTTGTTATTGAGGATACGTACAGGTTGAGGGAAGTACCTATTCTTAATAGTCAAGGTGTACCCATATTGTAAAATGTATAAGTTTGTTATAATCTGGTATTAAAGTAGTTGGTGTTGGTAGTTATGCAAATTATAATCACAAATGCATAATATAACATTGTCATACACACACGCACTTAAAATTAAGACACTAAATTGTGTGTGTTTCCAGTTTATTTTTAAAGAGTGTAAAACAAGCAAGATAACTACAGGACAAGAGAGATAGAAATAGAAACAAGCAAGATAACTACAGGACAAGAGAGATAGAAATAGAAAACTACACATAAACTTAAATTTGGTTATTTATTTCATTTCTATTGAAATGTATAGGATAGAAATTACTATCACAGTGTGATCAATATACAAAATGTACAAGATAACAAGAGGGCCATTGGCCCTATAGCGCTCACCTGTTGACTAGCAGTTTAGGCAGAATCAGTGACCTGGTGACCTAGTTTTTGACCCCAGATGACCCAGTTGCAAACTGGACCTATATTTCATAAAGCTACATATTGTGGCTAAGTGTCATTAATATCACATTAAAAATGTGATCTCTAGAGTGTAAACAAGGTTATTCTCTGATGTGACCTTGTGACCTAGATTTTGACCACAGATGACCCATTAACGAACTTAACCTCGATTTTATACAGACAAACATTGTGACCAAGTTTCATATAGATTAGGTAAAGCAGGTGACCTCTAGAATGTTAACAAGGTTTTTTTCAATGTGAACTTGTGACCTAGTTTTTGACCCCCAGATGACCCAGTTGAGAACTTGACCTAGATTTCATAACAAGAGGGCCCAAAGGGCCCTAGGTCGCTCACCTGTCGAACTTGACCTAGATTTTGTTGAGATGATCATTGTGACCAAGTTTTTTACAGATTAGGTCAATATTGTGACCTCTAGTGACTTCACAAAGTTTTTATATGATTTGACCTTGTAACCTAGTTTTTGACCCCAGATAAACCAATATCGAACTTGACCTAGATTTTGTTGAGATGATTATTGTGACCAAGCTTCGTAAAGATCAGACCAAAACTGTGACCTATAATGACTACACAAGGTTTTTCTATTATTTGACCTTGTGACCTAGTTTTTGACCCCGGATGAACTCATATCGAACTTGATTAAGATTCTGTTGAGATGATCATTGTGACCGAGTTTCATTAAGATTAGGCCAAAATTGTGACCTCTAGTGACTACGCAAGGTTTTTCTATGATTTGACCTTGTGACCTAGTTTTTGACCCCGGATGATCCAATATCGAACTTGACCTAGATTGTGTTGTTATGATCATTGTGACTAAGTTCCGTAAAGATCAGGCCAAAACTGTGACCTCTAGTGACTACACAAGTTTTTTCTATGATTTGACCTTGTGACCTAGTTTTTGACCCCAAATGATCCAATATCGAACTTGACCTAGATTTTGTTGAGATGATCATTGTGACTAAGTTACATAAAGATTAAGTCAAAATTGTGACCTCTAGTGACTACACAAAGTTTTTCTATTATTTGACCTTGTGACCTAGTTTTTGACCCCGGATGCCCATTATCGAACTTGACCTAGATTTTGTTGAGATGATCATTGTGACCAAGTTACATAAATATTCAGTCAAAATTGTGACCTCTAGTGACTACACAAGGTTTTTCTATGATTTGACCTTGTGACCTAGTTTTTGACCCCGGATAACCCAATATCGAACTTGACCTAGATTTTGTTGAGATGATCATTGTGACCAAGTTTCATAAAGATAAGGTCGAAATTGTGACCTCTAGTGTCTACACAAGGTTTTTCTATGATTTGACCTTGTGACCTAGTTTTTGAGTGATCACAAAAGCTCACTCTGTCACTTTGTGACAGGTGAGCTAAAAACACAATATTGTGACCATGTTTCATTCTGATTACATAAAACATATGGCCTCTATAGTGTTAACAAGGTTTTTCTTTGATATGACATTGTGACCTAGTTTTTGACCGCAGATGACCTAGTTACGAAATTGACCTAGATTTCATAGCGACAAACATTGTGACCAAGTTTCATTAAGATTATGTGAAAAACGTGACCTCTACAGTGTTAACAAGGTTTTTCTTTGATGTGACATGGTGACCTAGTTTTTGACCCCAGATGACCAAATTACGAACTTGACCTAGATTTCATAGAGACATACATTGTGACCAAGTCAAATTAAGATTATGTCAAAATTGTGACCTCTCGAGTGTTAACAAGGTTTTTCTTTGATTTGACCTAGTGACCTAGTTTTTGACCCCAGACGACCCAATTACGAACTTGACCTAGATTTCATAGAGATTACATTGTGACCAAGTTTCATTAGGATTATTTGATAAATGTGACATCTATAGTGTTAACAAGGTTTTCTTTGATGTGACCTGGTGACCTAGTTTTTAACCTCAGATGACCCAATTACAAACTTGACCTAGATTTCATAGAGACATACATTGTGACCAAGTTACATTAAGATTATGTCAAAATTGTGACCTCTAGAGTGTTAACAAGGTTTTTCTTTGATTTGACCTAGTTTTTGACCCCAGATGACCCAGTTACGAATTTGACCTAGATTTCATAGAGCCAAACATCGTGACCAAGTTTCATGAAGATTAAATGAAAACTGTGACCTCTAGCGTGTTAACAGTCAAATTGTTGACGGCGCACAGCGCACGGCGGACGACAGACAAAAGGGTGATCACAATAGCTCACCTTGAGCACTTCGTGCTCAGGTGAGCTAAAAACAAGGAAATCTCTGCCACTATTACTCCATTGTAGGTGAAGTGCAGGCTAGCTTGTTGAGATGTCTGTTTTCAATCATTGTGTCACATATATTCTTGTGGGCAGACATATTTTCCCTTCCCTAATTTCAGGGCATAGATATTAATAGAATAGCTCCTGCTAATTAAATCAAATTTAAGGCAAGACTCACCCGTACAATGGACTGGAAATTTACAAAGGGGTAATAAGGGGTTAATAAAATAGAAAACTACGCATCAACTCAAATTTGGTTATTTATTTAATTTCTATTGAAATGTATAGGATAGAAATTTTACAGTGCGATCAATATACAAGATAAAACAAGCTAAGTTAATAATAAAAATTGGAAAAAAAATATATATCATAATGATTCAAATATCAAAATCCACAATAAATATAACTTACAACTACATAAAAAAATTGTAATGTCAATGACATGTACAAGTAACATGGTGTTTCATAATATCTGTCCCCATTACAACCGAATGCCATTTGTTACCCAAGTTCAATTATATAGCTTGTGAAGTATTGCACAATTTAACCAGTTCAATAGTGATTTTAAACAAAATATTATATCAATAATATCGAAAGTTTCAGAATTATGTATGCAGCAGTCTATAAGCTATTGAATGTTACAGTTGATTTAGTTACCAGTTGCTAGGTAACAAAAGAACCTAACACAAAAAATACATTCTCATTTATAGCCAAGTAAAAAGGGGGACTGTTTTTTTCTTTTTTTCTTTCTAATTGATTGTTTTAATCAATGATAACAAATTGATGAAACTTTCAAATCAATATAATACTTTGCTTATTAACACTTTAAAGCTGCTTATACCATGCCATACTTTACAAGCTAAATAATTAAATTGGGAAAGAAATTCAATTTGGACGTCAATTTGACATTTATCGAAAAAATGATTTTTAAATATCAACAATTTCATAATTTCTCTGAGCAAGAATAACCCATAATGCTCTATCCAGCAAGGTGTAAATTGGTACCTGTGAGGGCGGTGTTTGTACATGTTTGATATTCCTGTGCGTCGTATCTCGACATTGGCTGCACACATTCAGCAGGACAGAGATAATCTCCCCAGTGAAACTCAAATGCAGGTTTCCTTAGATAGCCCAATGATCAGGGAAAGTTAGAATGTCAAAGGGTGGCTGAATTGTTGAAAGCGGTCCTCGTAACAGGAAACTTAACTTTCTTCTTTAACTTTAACAATTTCATCTTCCATCAGACCATTTTTAATGATATTAAACCTGTCAACATAAAACATTTATTACTGTTCCAACAGATGGTCTTTATAGACACGTTTGACTGCTTGTGAATTATCTGAATAAAGGGGAACAACCTGTGTGTGTCATTATGTACTCTCAGTGTAAAGGGGGGTGTCATGATCTGAATAAAAGTATAATAATTATTGTACTAATTTGTGCAGGTATAAAAAATCTAAAAAGTTCTCAAAATTTACGTGGGAATAGTTTGTATAAAATCTGTAATAATGTTTGAATAAACTTAACAGTAGAACACTGTCAGCAAACAACAAATAAACACACCATAGGCCAATCATTAGGCCACATGTTTGATATATAATACAATATACGTCAAATCCTTTATTTACAAACAAGTGAGTTTACATAAAAAGTGCATAAAAACATATAATTATAAATATGTTTTTCAATTGAATAATTAATCAAAAAATATATAATGATTCTGTAAATGTTATAGTAGGCCTATGTTAGTATTAAAATTCTATGAATAAATGCATAACTGGAAAGAAAGACCTCTCAATTAGAATGGATTAAATTAGAATGAGTATGGACAATAATACAGAAACATATAGTTCATGATTTCACAAAATATTTCAAATAAAATGTTTCCCAAGATTATCCAGGAGCCGGATGCCTAATCAAACTATTATTAAAAATTGGTATGGAATGCTTTCTTTAATACAACCCAGTAGTTTATTTTGCTACCAGTGCTCTATCAGTGTACATGATAGGTTTAACTGACCATTTATTAGAACTTTGTTTCCACGGCAAGTGCAACTGAGTGCTTTTTGGTGTAATGGACCGCTTCAGTATTGCTTTAGAGTCCTCTGCTATGCAACAATCTCCTGCCTATGAGAGCTGATAGGTAGAATATATTACAAAGTTCTTGCTGATAGGAACACAAAGTTTCCTAGTTTCCTAGCAAAGCACTATCAAGCGCTTTTATTAGGCAACATACCCCATATTTTACTCACAAAGATCAAGTTCTGTCATTTTGGCACATGCAATACAATACACAATTTAAATATTATCGCTTCCATATGCATAGTTACAATGTATTGGCTTGGGCATTTTCCTGGAATTAGTTAACCCCCCCCCCCTTTTCCCCCTTTCACTGTGAGAAAATGGGTATCCGTGCATACCAATCCTCCCATCCTAGATATTTCCACTGATAAAATCTGAAGTTAAAATATTGGCACTTTTTATAGATTAGAATGTCTGAAACATTCCAGGATTATTGGCAAATTCAAAGGCTAAATAAGCTGGATGGGTATACCCATTCTGTTAGCAATGAAAATGTTAATTTTTGCACTTTCCACTATTTCCTTCTATTTTTAAATCTATTTTCAATAATGAACATGTTTAAGAGGACTATTAACTTTACAATAAAGTAGTAAATTTAGCAATATTATACTATATAATTGAATAATTTAGCGACATAGAAATTAATTTTGCAAATTCACAAAATCACCAACATTTGCTCTAGTGTAAATTTCGGCTAACAAAGATCTCTTCTAAGAAATAGAATAATCGTAATTGTTAAAATTTCTGCATGCCAAAAGTCTTAAATTCAAAATTGTTTGACTCACTGAAATATGGACTTAAACAGTAGTACCTATATATACATGTAAAATCCTGATCTTTGACCTGCTGAGTCAACATGAATTATATACAATGGAATGCATAGCGATAAACATGAAATCATACTAATGACTCCTGATTTCAACATTATGGAGTTTCTCAAAATATGAAATGTGGTGGTTATAGGGACACAAAAAAAGCCAAGAAATAAAAGAATAAGAAAACCAATTAAAGAACCTTTTTAAATGAATAGCTAAACATGAGCTGCATGATCTAAGCAGTATGCCAATCAAAAGAGCCGATGTAAACAGTAAGTCAATCAAAAGAGCCGATGTAAACAGTAAGCCAATCAAAAGAGCCGATGTAAATAGTAAGCCAATCAAAAGAGCTGATCTAAGCAGTTTGCCAATCAAAAGAGCCGATGTAAACAGTAAGCCAATCAAAAGAGCTGATCTAAGCAGTAAGCCAATAAAAAGAGCCGATGTAAACAGTAAGCCAATCAAAAGGGCTGATCTAAACGGTAAGCCAATCAAAAGGGCCGATTTAAGTGGTGAACAAATAATAAAAGATGATTTAAAACCTAGAAATCAACTACAAGCGATAAGACTGAGGGATACATAGTTTTCTGTTGGTAAGAAAAGTATGATTTACATCACATGACAAAATCAAATTATACATTTTATTACTCAAACGACATACAACTAAGGCTCACAGCTGCTGGCCCGGCGCTCACAGATGGGCCCAGGGTTAACACTTGGGCCAGTGCTCACCACATGTACTAGGGCTCACACTGGTACCAGCAGGGACTGCACAATAATGTGTGGTGTATACAGATTCTCCTAAAAATGCCACGAACAATAACAACAAAAGTTTACATATTTACAGTTTTAATATTTTGTTAAAAAGTGCAAAAATAGAAACTCTGTTACTTCACCTTAATGTACAAACATAAACAACAAATAAAAACACAATTTTAAAGACAGCAATGATTCATACAAGTAAGAATTAAATGGAAAACCCCCCAACAAATTTAAGTTTATTATTTCATCAGTCTGCATAACTCCCAGGGAAAATGTCACCAAATCTCTGTTAATTTAACCAAAATCTCTGTAATTTTTTCCCAAAAATCTGTATTTAATTTTACTAAATATTTTACCGAATTCCTGGAATTAAACAAATTTCTTGAATTTACCGAACTTCTAGAACTTTTCCAGTTCTTCTGACATGCCAACCCAATGTTATTTAGCTTGTCCTCGTGTTTCTTTCTCACTGGTGAGCCATTTCTTCATGGAACAAACCTTCAGATACATCTGAGCTGTTCTCCAGGAAAAACCTGGCTTAGTGACAAAATTATGAAAATAATATACAGTAGTTACCTCTCTGGAGCGTCATTTGTGGGAGACATATAGAGTGTTTGTTGTAGAGAGGGATTGTACTTCTAATTCACTGGTGCATTAATAGCATGATTTAACCTCCAAAATATGTACATAATGTACACAAGCAGCATGTCATAATTAGTAAAGATTAATAAAGTGTATTGAGGTTGCTAACTCTTGACCAGATTATGATCTTAATAATTCTATAATAACAAATTATTTTGCCGATTTTGCCATGAAAATAAGTACTGACTACATGTACATACAAAATTAGTGAATGTTCGTGAAAAAAATAAATGGAAGAACGCATTATTACTATAATAATGTCACTACACCTGTTTTTCCTGGAGAATAGCTCATATGTATTTCTGTAACAGATAACTAAACAGCTTAGTAAACCAAAAATAACCCACTAGTGTCGTAAAAGTTCTTTTGGTAATATTGCATGGTGAAATTTCATTGATACATTTGGTGACATTCTTATTTTGCCAAAATGTGTCACTATTATTAGAGTAACTGTTGTTGTTATTTGACTGAAATTTCAGAATGTCATTTATAGAAATGTCAACCAAATTTCACTGTTATTTTGCTAAAAATGATCACTAATTTTTAGTGAAATCTTGCTGAAATGATAGTGAAATGACATGTACAATTATTCCTAATAATTTGAGTTAGGTGAACATATTATTGTAAATATAGCCTCACAAGTTCAATTGTTACATACAAAAATAATATAAATGCAAAAATCTGAAGGCATATAATATAATAATAGATATGTACAATAAAATATGTTAGAAACAGAAACAAAAAATTGTTACAATAATTACAAAAAATCAATATTCTTATGCATAGTACACAGAATGATAAAGGCAAAATTACGGAATCCTGTTAGTGCCACTTTAAATATTGTGTATCGCGCTCCAAGGGCGAGACACAAGAATTATGCGAGGCACGAAACGAGACACAAGAATTAGCCGCGATATTTGAAACGAGACTTGAAAATTATCTGCGAGGCATGAAACAAGACACGAGAATTAAAAATTGAATTCTCGCGTTTTTAATCATGCCCTAGACCAACAAGTTAATATCCAATATTGTGTAATTCTCAGGTATCGTATCGTGCCTCGCAGATGATTCTCGTGCCTTGTTTCAAATAATGCGTCTTTATCTCGTGTCTTGACTTCCAATGGCGAGACACGATAATTAAACAAGACACGAGAATTCAACGTGAGGCATCACAAATCAAGAATCTCGCCGCGAGACACGACAATGCTATCGCCCAATTCTTGTGT
Source organism: Spisula solida (assembly GCA_947247005.1). Classification (NCBI taxonomy): domain Eukaryota; kingdom Metazoa; phylum Mollusca; class Bivalvia; order Venerida; family Mactridae; genus Spisula; species Spisula solida. Next base: position 12,060,178 of record OX365953.1, on the reverse strand, counting down.
CTTGACCTGTGTGCCAGTTAAAATTCCTTACCCTAATCACAGGTTGAGACACGATAATTGGGTGATAGTATTGTCGTGTCTTGTGGCGAGACACGATAATTATGCAATATTATATGCAATATTTGCAGGATAGTATTCTCGTGTCTAATTCTCGTGTCTAATTCTCGTGTCTCGTTTCGTGCCTTGCGCCATTCTCGTGTCTCGCCCTTGGAGCGCAATACACAATATTTAAAATGGCACTAACAGGATTCCGTACAAAATATAGTAGTGAAAAACGATTAATTTATATAATGCTCAAGACTGTTGAAGAATTATTTTGATGTTGTTTTACATGTTGTCATGGAATTATCTATTCATCAATGTTATTTTACGAAACACACAAATTCCCCCTCTGGCTTAAATTGTATGCAATCTTGTAATTAGTTAACAATAGCCTAGGGGTGGGGTTATAGGGGGGGGGGGGTATTCACTAAACTGTGAATCATTTAGTGTAAAACAAAAACTCAGACATTGACCTAAAATTTGCAAAAATTAAAATTAATAACATTTGTTTACCTTAAATCTAAATCAATGAAACTTTGTCTGTATTATTGTGGTAATCAACAGTAAACTAAAATTTGTACTAAAACATGGACTTAAATCACAAGGCTATGACACGCAGCTTAGATCTAGATTTTCATAGTCGGACGTTATCTCGCATGATTTTAATATCACATATTGCAGAGACACAAAACTTTGTTTTATCAACATATACAACTAACTATATTGATTTTTTCCTACCAGGACTTTTCTTAACCATGTAAGACTTTTAAACAATCTGTCTAGGACACAACATTAGGGGCGATGAAAATTGGAATCTTACATGTCTTACGTTTTGAGAACCAAGTTAATTTGTTGGCACTAAACAACATGATAGCGAAAAGTCTATATCATGATTTTCAGTCCAAGTCGGAGTTTCTGTCATCAAATGTTGGTGAACAAGGTCCTAGTATTTGGTGTTATCTATTAACGAGTCCACATCTACCATTTATTAAGCAACTAGTTAGCATCTCATTAAATGCTTGTGTGAGGATTATAACGATCACCTAGACAACCAAACCATGTTGACAGACCTCCTGTATTCAACATAGCCGCTCCTTCATAAAATGTCAGTTTATGAAATTGACAATGTCTATATGAAGATGACAAACAATCTGTATGGATGATACATACAACCACTGACAACATGTATGAGACTATCCCTAGACACAGTGTACATGTAGCTAGGACTGCTCATCTATATCGTCACCTGCAGACATTCTCCTGCAAAATAATAAAAATATATTTCACATCAATTGTACACAATAGTTACTACTCAAATCTAAGTTTTTACTATATTATTATGTCTTTTCATTCAACTTGCTCAATGCAGACACAATGTAATGCATCAATCTTTTTCTATGAAGATGCATTTGAGAAGTTCTGATATTTACTGGTCATAAATACAAATTACGCCTTTACTTGACTACATTTAAGCATCTAATGACCAGTATATAGATGAATAACAAAGTCTAGCTAGTCTCTTTTTGTGGTAGATTGGAGTGAAAGCTTAATGAATAACCAATTAACTTTCTAACAGACACACCAACTACATATTGATGTAGACTCATAAGGCCCTTACCAGTGTTTGAATGAAGCCCATACCAGGGTCAGAATGAGGCCTCTACCAGTGTTTGAATGAAGCCCATACCAAGGTCAGAGTGAGGCCTCTACCAGTGTTTGAATGATGCCCATACCAGGGTCAGAGTGAGGCCTCTACCAGTGTTTAAATGAAGCCCATACCAGGGTCAGAATGAGGCCTCTACCAGTGTTTGAATGAAGCCCATACCAAGGTCAGAATGAGGCCTCTACCAGTGTTTGAATGAAGCCCATACCAAGGTCAGAATGAGGCCTCTACCAGTGTTTGAATGAAGCCAATACTAAGGTCAGAATGAGGCCTCTACCAGTGTTTGAATGAAGCCCATACCAGGGTCAGAATGAGGCCTCTACCAGTGTTTGAATGAAGCCCATACCAGGGTCAGAATGAGGCCTCTACCAGTGTTTGAATGAAGCCCATACCAAGGTCAGAATAAGCCTCTACCAGTGTTTCAATGAAGCCCATACCAAGGTCGGAATTAGGCCCCTACCAGTGTTTGAATGAAGCCCATACCAGGGTCAGAATGAGGCCTCTACCAGTGTTTGAATGAAGCCCATACCAGGGTCAGAATGAGGCCTCTACCAGTGTTTAAATGAAGCCCATACCAGGGTCAGAATGAGGCCTCTGCCAGTGTTTGAATGAAGCCCATACTAAGGTCGGAATGAGGCCTCTACCAGTGTTTGAATGAAGCCGATACCAGTGACAGAATGAGGTCGCTACCAGTGTTTGAATGAAGCCCATACCAGGGTCAGAGTGAGGCCTCTACTAGTGTTTAAATGAAGCCCATACCAAGGTCAGAATGAGGCCTCTACCAGTGTTTGAATGAAGCCCATAGTAAGGTCGGAATGAGGCCTCTACCAGTGTTTGAATGAAGCCCATACCAAGGTCAGAATGAGGCCTCTACCAGTGTTTGAATGAAGCCCATACTAAGGTCGGAATGAGGCCTCTACCAGTGTTTGAATGAAGCCCATACTAAGGTCGGAATGAGGCCTCTACCAGTGTTTGAATGAAGCCCATACCAAGGTCAGAATGAGGCCTCTACCAGTGTTTGAATGAAGCCCATACTAAGGTCGGAATGAGGCCTCTACCAATGTTAGAATGAAGCCCATACTAAGGTCGGAATGAGGCCTCTACCAGTGTTTGAATGAAGCCCATACCAGGTTCAGAATGAGGCCGCTACCAGTGTTTGAATGAAGCCCATACCAGGGTCAGAATGAGGCCTCTACCAGTGTTTGAATGAAGCCCATACCAGGGTCAGAATGAGGCCTCTACCAGTGTTTGAATGAAGCCCATACCAAGGTCAGAATGAGGCCTCTACCAGTATTTGAATGAAGCCCATACCAGGGTCAGAATGAGGCCTCAGCCAGTGTTTGAATGAAGCCCATACCAAGGTCAGAATTAGGCCCCTACCAGTGTTTCAATGAAGCCCATACCAGGGTCAGAATTAGGCCCCTACCAGTGTTTCAATGAAGCCCATACCAGGGTCAAAATTAGGCCTCAGCCAGTGTTTGAATGAACCACATATCAAGGTCAGAATTAGGCCCCTACCAGTGTTTCAATGAAGCCCATACCAGGGTCAGAATTAGGCCCCTACCAGTGTTTCAATGAAGCCCATACCAGTGTCAGAATGAGGCCTCTACCAGTGTTTGAATGAAGCCCACACCAGGGTCAGAATGAGGCCTCTACCAGTGTTTGAATGAAGCCCATACCAAGGTCAGAATTAGGCCTCTACCAGTGTTTCAATGAAGCCCATACCAAGGTCGGAATTAGGCCCCTACCAGTGTTTGAATGAAGCCCATACAAGGGTCAGAATGAGGCCTCTACCAGTGTTTGAATGAAGCCCATACCAAGGTCAGAATTAGGCCCCTACCAGTGTTTCAATGAAGCCCATACTAAGGTCGGAATGAGGCCTCTACCAGTGTTTGAATGAAGCCCATACCAGGGTCAGAATTAGGCCCCTACCAGTGTTTGAATGAAGCCCATACTAAGGTCGGAATGAGGCCTCTACCAGTGTTTGAATGAAGCCAATACCAGGGTCAGAATGAGGCCTCTACCAGTGTTTGAATGAAGCCCATACCAGGGTCAGAATGAGGCCTTTACTAGTGTTTGAAATATTCAGATTGAATATTGGTCATATTGAGGCCCTTATTAGGGTCAGATAAAGGTGTTTACCAGGTTATGAATGAGGCACATGCAAGTCAATAGATGAGGCACATATCAGGGTCTCAAGACACAACATATTAAATTCATCAACAAATAGAGATCACTCTTACTGCTTAACAACTTGGTGGAATGTAGAATTTGGTGCCGAGTATGATCTACCAGATTTCTTGAACTCGTCTTTCATATTATCACGGAATGGATGTTTGAATGATCGCTGTCGTAATACACTCTTTATCAGTATCTGAAAGTACATGTTAAAATCTATACATAATCCTAATAATAGCTTTCTTAAAGGAACATTGTATTCAAACTTTCAACATTTTGATTGTAGGTTTATTCAGGTGTACCACTGTTTCTCAACAATTTTTCAGTTAATACGGCAGCTGATTTACCTAAACTGGTTTCCTGGACTGTAATCTTCATTAGTAGAAACCTACCCTTCGGCAAGGCACCAGCAAATTCTCCATTGACTTCAAGTTTTCATTACTAGTGGTTAGTGTGCTAGTGGTGTAAGTACACTCACACAGCTGAGGCAGTGGTCTAGTGGTTAGTGTGCTAGTTCTGTAAGTACACTCACACAGCTGAGGCAGTGGTCTAGTGGTTAGTGTGCTAGTTCTGTAAGTACTCTCACACAGCTGAGGCAGTGGTCTAGTGGTTAGTGTGCTAGTTCTGTAAGTACACTCACACAGCTGTGGCAGTGGTCTAGTGGTTAGTGTGCTAGTTGTGTAAGTACTCTCACACAGCTGTGGCAGTGGTCTAGTGGTCTAGTGGTCTAGTTGTGTAAGTACACTCACACAGCTGAGGCAGTGGTCTAGTGGTCTAGTGGTTAGTGTGCTAGTTTTGTAAGTACACTCACACAACTGAGGCAGTGGTCTAGTGGTTAGTGTGCTAGTTTTGCTAGTATGAAAACTAGCACACTAGACCACTAGACCACTGCCTCAGCTGTGTGAGAGTATTTACAAAACTAGCACACTAACCACTAGACCACTGCCTCAGCTGTGTGAATGTACTTACAGAACTAGCACACTAGACCACTAGACCACTGCCTCAGCTGTGTGAGTGTACTTACAAAACTAGCACACTAACCACTAGACCACTGCCTCAGCTGTGTGAGAGTACTTACAGAACTAGCACACTAACCACTAGACCACTAGACCACTGCCTCAGCTGTGTGAGTGTACTTACACAACTAGCACACTAACCACTAGACCACTAGACCACTAGACCACTGCCTCAGCTGTGTGAGTGTACTTACAGAACTAGCACACTAGACCACTAGACCACTGCCTCAGCTGTGTAAGTGTACTTACACAACTAGCACACTAACCACTAGACCACTGCCTCAGCTGTGTGAGTGTACTTACACAACTAGCACACTAACCACTAGACCACTGCCTCAGCTGTGTGAGTGTACTTACAGAACTAGCACACTAACCACTAGACCACTGCCACAGCTGTGTGAGTGTACTTACAGAACTAGCACACTAACCACTAGACCACTAGACCACTGCCTCAGCTGTGTGAGTGTACTTACAAAACTAGCACACTAACCACTAGACCACTGCCTCAGCTGTGTGAGAGTACTTACAAAACTAGCACACTAACCACTAGACCACTGCCTCAGCTGTGTGAGAGTATTTACAAAACTAGCACTCTAACCACTAGACCACTGCCTCAGCTGTGTGAGAGTATTTACAAAACTAGCACACTAACCACTAGACCACTGCCTCAGCTGTGTGAGAGTACTTACAGAACTAGCACACTAGACCACTTGACCACTAGACCACTAGACCACTGCCTCAGCTGTGTGAGTGTACTTACACAGCTAGCACACTAACCACTAGACCACTGCCTCAGCTGTGTGAGAGTACTTACAGAACTAGCACTCTAACCACTAGACCACTGCCTCAGCTGTGTGAGTGTACTTACACAACTAGCACACTAACCACTAGACCACTGCCTCAGCTGTGTGAGAGTACTTACAGAACTAGCACTCTAACCACTAGACCACTGCCTCAGCTGTGTGAGAGTACTTACAGAACTAGCACACTAACCACTAGACCACTGCCTCAGCTGTGTGAGAGTTCTTACAGAACTAGCACACTAACCACTAGACCACTGCCTCAGCTGTGTGAGTGTACTTACACAACTAGCACACTAACCACTAGACCACTAGACCACTGCCTCAGCTGTGTGAGAGTACTTACAGAAGTAGCACACTAACCACTAGACCACTGCCTCAGCTGTGTGAGAGTACTTACAGAACTAGCACTCTAACCACTAGACCACTGCCTCAGCTGTGTGAGTGTACTTACAGAACTAGCACACTAGACCACTAGACCACTGCCTCAGCTGTGTGAGAGTACTTACAGAACTAGCACACTAACCACTAGACCACTGCCTCAGCTGTGTGAGTGTACTTACACAACTAGCACACTAACCACTAGACCACTGCCTCAGCAGTGTGAGAGTACTTACAGAACTAGCACACTAACCACTAGACCACTGCCTCAGCTGTGTGAGAGTACTTACAGAACTAGCACACTAGACCACTAGACCACTGCCTCAGCTGTGTGAGTGTACTAACAAAACTAGCACACTAACCACTAGACCACTGCCTCAGCTGTGTGAGAGTTCTTACAAAACTAGCACACTAACCACTAGACCACTAGGCCACTGCCTCAGCTTTGTGAGTGTACTTACACAACTAGCACACTAACCACTAGACCACTGCCTCAGCAGTGTGAGAGTACTTACAGAACTAGCACACTAACCACTAGACCACTGCCACAGCTGTGTGAGAGTACTAACAGAACTAGCACACTAACCACTAGACCACTGCCACAGCTGTGTGAGAGTACTTACAGAACTAGCACTCTAACCACTAGACCACTGCCTCAGCTGTGTGAGAGTACTTACAGAACTAGCACTCTAACCACCAGACCACTGCCTCAGCTGTGTGAGTGTACTTACAGAACTAGCACTCTAACCACCAGACCACTGCCTCAGCTGTGTGAGTGTACATACAGAACTAGCACTCTTACCACCAGACCACTGCCTCAGCTGTGTGAGTGTACTTACAGAACTAGCACACTAACCACCAGACCACTGCCTCAGCTGTGTGAGTGTTCTTACAGAACTAGCACACTAGACCACTAGACCACTAGACCACTGCCTCAGCTGTGTGAGAGTACTTACAGAACTAGCACACTAACCACCAGACCACTGCCTCAGCTGTGTGAGTGTACTTACAGAACTAGCACTCTAACCACTAGACCACTAGACCACTGCCACAGCTGTGTGAGAGTACTTACAGAACTAGCACACTAGACCACTAGACCACTGCCTCAGCTGTGTGAGAGTACTTACAGAACTAGCACACTAACCACTAGACCACTGCCTCAGCTGTGTGAGTGTACTTACAGAACTAGCACACTAACCACTAGACCACTGCCTCAGCTGTGTGAGAGTACTTACAGAACTAGCACACTAACCACTAGACCACTGCCTCAGCTGTGTGAGTGTACTTACACAACTAGCACACTAACCACTAGACCACTGCCTCAGCAGTGTGAGAGTACTTACAGAACTAGCACACTAACCACTAGACCACTGCCTCAGCTGTGTGAGAGTACTTACAGAACTAGCACACTAGACCACTAGACCACTGCCTCAGCTGTGTGAGTGTACTAACAAAACTAGCACACTAACCACTAGACCACTGCCTCAGCTGTGTGAGAGTTCTTACAAAACTAGCACACTAACCACTAGACCACTAGGCCACTGCCTCAGCTTTGTGAGTGTACTTACACAACTAGCACACTAACCACTAGACCACTGCCTCAGCAGTGTGAGAGTACTTACAGAACTAGCACACTAACCACTAGACCACTGCCACAGCTGTGTGAGAGTACTAACAGAACTAGCACACTAACCACTAGACCACTGCCACAGCTGTGTGAGAGTACTTACAGAACTAGCACTCTAACCACTAGACCACTGCCTCAGCTGTGTGAGAGTACTTACAGAACTAGCACTCTAACCACCAGACCACTGCCTCAGCTGTGTGAGTGTACTTACAGAACTAGCACTCTAACCACCAGACCACTGCCTCAGCTGTGTGAGTGTACTTACAGAACTAGCACTCTTACCACCAGACCACTGCCTCAGCTGTGTGAGTGTACTTACAGAACTAGCACACTAACCACCAGACCACTGCCTCAGCTGTGTGAGTGTTCTTACAGAACTAGCACACTAGACCACTAGACCACTAGACCACTGCCTCAGCTGTGTGAGAGTACTTACAGAACTAGCACACTAACCACCAGACCACTGCCTCAGCTGTGTGAGTGTACTTACAGAACTAGCACTCTAACCACTAGACCACTAGACCACTGCCACAGCTGTGTGAGAGTACTTACAGAACTAGCACACTAGACCACTAGACCACTGCCTCAGCTGTGTGAGAGTACTTACAGAACTAGCACACTAACCACTAGACCACTGCCTCAGCTGTGTGAGTGTACTTACAGAACTAGCACACTAACCACTAGACCACTGCCTCAGCTGTGTGAGAGTACTTACAGAACTAGCACACTAACCACTAGACCACTAGACCACTGCCTCAGCTGTGTGAGAGTACTTACAGAACTAGCACACTAACCACTAGACCACTGCCTCAGCTGTGTGAGTGTACTTACAGAACTAGCACACTAACCACTAGACCACTGCCTCAGCTGTGTGAGAGTACTTACAGAACTAGCACACTAACCACTAGACCACTAGACCACTGCCTCAGCTGTGTGAGAGTACTTACAGAACTAGCACACTAACCACTAGACCACTGCCTCAGCTGTGTGAGAGTACTTACAGAACTAGCACACTAACCACTAGACCACTGCCTCAGCTGTGTGAGTGTACTTACAGAACTAGCACACTAACCACTAGACCACTGCCTCAGCTGTGTGAGAGTACTTACAGAACTAGCACACTAACCACTAGACCACTAGACCACTGCCTCAGCTGTGTGAGAGTACTTACAGAACTAGCACACTAACCACTAGACCACTAGACCACTGCCTCAGCTGTGTGAGAGTACTTACAGAACTAGCACTCTAACCACTAGACCACTGCCTCAGCTGTGTGAGTGTACTTACAGAACTAGCACACTAACCACTAGACCACTGCCTCAGCTGTGTGAGTGTACTTACAGAACTAGCACACTAACCACTAGACCACTGCCTCAGCTGTGTGAGAGTACTTATAGAACTAGCACACTAACCACTAGACCACTAGACCACTGCCTCAGCTGTGTGAGAGTACTTACAGATCTAGCACACTAACCACTAGACCACTAGACCACTGCCTCAGCTGTGTGAGAGTACTTACAGATCTAGCACACTAACCACTAGACCACTGCCACAGCTGTGTGAGAGTACTTACAGAACTAGCACACTAACCACTAGACCACTGCCACAGCTGTGTGAGTGTACTTACAGAACTAGCACACTAGACCACTAGACCACTGCCACAGCTGTGTGAGAGTACTTACAGAACTAGCACACTAACCACTAGACCACTGCCACAGCTGTGTGAGTGTACTTACAGAACTAGCACACTAGACCACTAGACCACTGCCACAGCTGTGTGAGAGTACTTACAGAACTAGCACACTAACCACTAGTCCACTGCCACAGCTGTGTGAGTGTACTTACAGAACTAGCACACTAGACCACTAGACCACTGCCTCAGCTGTGTGAGTGTACTTACAGAACTAGCACACTAACCACTAGACCACTGCCACAGCTGTGTGAGTGTACTTACAGATCTAGCACACTAACCACTAGACCACTGCATCAGCTGTGTGAGAGTACTTACAGAACTAGCACACTAACCACTAGACCACTGCCTCAGCTGTGTGAGTGTACTTACAGAACTAGCACACTAACCACTAGACCACTGCCTCAGCAGTGTGAGTGTACTTACACAACTAGACCACTAACCACTAGACCACTGCCACAGCTGTGTGAGTGTACTTACAGAACTAGCACACTAACCACTAGACCACTAGACCACTGCCACAGCTGTGTGTGAGTACTTATAGAACTAGCACACTAACCACTAGACCACTGCCACAGCTGTGTGAGAGTACTTACAGAACTAGCACACTAACCACTAGACCACTGCCTCAGCTGTGTGAGAGTACTTACAGAACTAGCACACTAACCACTAGACCACTGCCTCAGCTGTGTGAGTGTACTTACAGAACTAGCACACTAGCACACTAGACCACTGCCTCAGCTGTGTGAGTGTACTTACAAAACTAGCACACTAGACCACTAGACCACTGCCTCAGCTGTGTGAGTGTACTTACAAAACTAGTACACTAACCACTAGACCACTGCCTCAGCTGTGTGAGTGTACTTACAAAACTAGCACACTAACCACTAGACCACTGCCTCAGCTGTGTGAGTGTACTTACAAAACTAGCACACTAACCACTAGACCACTGCCTCAGCTGTGTGAGTGTACTTACAGAACTAGCACACTAACCACTAGACCACTGCCTCAGCTGTGTGAGTGTACTTACAGAACTAGCACACTAACCACTAGACCACTGCCTCAGCTATGTGAGTGTACTTACAGAACTAGCACACTAGACCACTAGACCACTGCCTCAGCTGTGTGAGTGTACTTACAGAACTAGCACACTAACCACTAGACCACTGCCTCAGCTGTGTGAGTGTACTTACAGAACTAGCACACTAACCACTAGACCACTGCCTCAGCTGTGTGAGTGTACTTACAGAACTAGCACACTAACCACTAGACCACTGCCTCAGCTGTGTGAGTGTACTTACAGAACTAGCACACTAACCACTAGACCACTGCCACAGCTGTGTGAGTGTACTTACAGAACTAGCACACTAACCACTAGACCACTGCCTCAGCTGTGTGAGTGTACTTACAGAACTAGCACACTAACCACTAGACCACTGCCTCAGCTGTGTGAGTGTACTTACAGAACTAGCACACTAACCACTAGACCACTGCCACAGCTGTGTGAGTGTACTTACAGAACTAGCACACTAACCACTAGACCACTGCCACAGCTGTGTGAGTGTACTTACAGAACTAGCACACTAACCACTAGACCACTGCCACAGCTGTGTGAGTGTACTTACAGATCTAGCACACTAACCACTAGACTACTGCCTCAGCTGTGTGAGTGTACTTACAGAACTAGCACACTAACCACTAGACCACTGCCTCAGCTGTGTGAGTGTACTTACAGAACTAGCACACTAACCACTAGACTACTGCCTCAGCTGTGTGAGTGTACTTACAGAACTAGCACTCTAACCACTAGACCACTGCCTCAGCTGTGTGAGTGTACTTACAGAACTAGCACACTAACCACTAGACCACTGCCTCAGCTGTGTGAGTGTACTTACAGAACTAGCACACTAACCACTAGACCACTGCCACAGCTGTGTGAGTGTACTTACAGAGCTAGCACACTAACCACTAGACCACTGCCTCAGCTGTGTGAGTGTACTTACAGAGCTAGCACACTAACCACTAGACCACTGCCTCAGCTGTGTGAGTGTACTTACAGAACTAGCACACTAACCACTAGACCACTGCCTCAGCTGTGTGAGTGTACAGTAGTAGGTTTGTAGGGGTTACTCTTTGCTGAGTGTGATATGGATAATAGAACTGAGGTTATTTCCTGATCAGGGAATAGATGCTAGAGTTTTTTGGGGGAAACTTTATAAGATAAAAGTGGCAAAGCAAGTTTATACAGAATATATGAAAATCAGAAGGTGTACCTTTAAATATAAGAGAAGCCATTTTTTATTATCCAATTTATAGATGTATTAATTATTTAATCTAAAATAGCTCCATCATGAAATATCATATCTCACTCAAATATACCCATAATTCCAAAACTGGGCCATATAGAGTTATGGTTCTTGTTCAATGTACTTCTCCCAGGTGCCATCTAGTCATATATCAAGTTTAAAGTCAATACCTCGAATAGTTTAAGACTTATGCTCCGGACAAAATATGGGACGGACGCCTACTGTAACTATATCCCTTTGCCTTCGGCGGGGATAACAACAACAACGGGGAAATCCAAACTTGCCAGTTTTCTCTAATGCTACATTATATTTAATTTTAGTTATAATAATGGTAAATCACTTTATTTTTGCATGATCTTTATTTCATGAGTTCGCAGTCAAAGCTTCCTTTATATTCACATGGATTTATGAATTTGCAAGAAACTTATGAATTATAGTTAAATTTAAACTATAGCATATTTTACCAGACATTAGAATTTTTGTTAGATCTATAACATCTGTAAGGAGCCATCACCATGGCAGTGTTCACACAACCCTACTAGTTGGAAGCCCTGAATGCTAGTGAACTTGAATTGAAGTACACAGCCCACCAAAAATAAGTACATTTTGTATACAGATGTTATTTGCCCACTTACTTGCCTGTAATAATACTATTTGCGGAACAGTGAAGCAACTATTTATTTGAAGAAAATGAATATTTTTGTTTATTAAATGGAAAGGCCATACATTAATTGGTACCCTAGGTGCAAAATCTAAAGTTTCTTTGTCCCTCTTTATTGGTAACTTTGTCGCAAAAAGATGGAAAATTCAGCCTTTTTGATCACATGGTTCTTTTAGTTCCTAACATCTTCATTTTTATTTCTATCTCTATTTCGACTCATTTAGTTACTGTAGTTCCCGAAACTAGTATAATTATGACCGTCTGATAAACAGATATTGAATAATTTAACCAAGTTTAATTTTGCAAAAATTATTTACTGTATACTTATTTTTGGTGGGCACTGTATATCAATTTACTATTATCATACCACAGAATATTGGAACTAGAAGGGATTTTGACACAAACATTTTCATCTCTAACAAAGGGCAATAACTCCAACAAAACTCTTCGGACCTAAATTTTTCTGACAATATTCACAACTAGGCTTGATAACAACTATACCTGTGAAGTTTCATTGAAATATGACCGATGGTTAAGGAGGACAAGGATGGACATACTTTATGACATCTATTCAGAAATCAGCCACAAAATCCATATACGTGGGACGTTCAAAAATATTGTCACAAAACCCGAATGGTTAAACGAAATAAATCACATCCTTTTTCTGCATACTGTAAAGATATGAACTAAAACAAATACGCGGTCCGAGAGTTGCAGGTGACTAAACAATGTCACTAACGTTGACCCGGCGCACAAAATGACGTCGCGCTATTTTTCACGGCGATAGTGCTTCGTATAGGGCTATGAAATACGAAGTTTATAGTGATAAGGGTGAAGAATAGATTCCAGTACCACACTGAGCCACACAAGTAATGCGTTGGTGAGAATCGCACGTATTTTTCCGGATCTTACAATCGCATATCTAGGCGAGAATCCGTACCATGAAACGTTAGTATTTTGAAAAGTCTCGATAACTGACGTCACAAACGTTCTTATGATTTCCTATTACTTCCCTGTCTTTCAAAGCTGAACAATTACCATTAAAGTATTTGTGCCATTCTAAAACTGATAAACAACTTGCAGAACTTATTCCAAAATGTAGTTACAATAATTTCATACGATTCAGAGGACATATCATCTTGCTGTTGACAGAACTTTGTGTTTGTCCGTTTTTCCTTACGTTCTGGTGACGTCACTTTTGCGTCACGAATTTGTCGCACTTGGAGCTCAACTTCTGTTTATTTCAGCACCTAACGTCTAAATGTCATGATTTTTGCAGACATCGTCCATCATGTAATATGTAATGATACGGCAAAGTTTGAAAACAAACGATTTGATAGTATTAAAGATACACCCCATTACGTAGTCGCCATTAATGGTAATTGTTGGGCTGCGCCGGGTGCGTGTTACCATGGTTTCAAATTGGACTATTACGGGAGGACATGATAGTGTAACTCGATAAATCAGATATCGAATTTTCGCAATGGAAATAAGATTTCATATTATGTAATTATATTGGTATAATATGGAAAACTATAGCCGTGAGGGCCCCAGTCCTGTTTATTTTTGAACGTCCCACGTATGTATCTCCCCCACTCAATGTTGGAGACATAATTAGGGCTAATGGTCTTAAAACTGAAAGACAGTGAAGAGTATAAGAAGATATGAAGCCAAGTTGTACTTACTAAAGTTTCAAGTTTTGGTATATGTGTAACAACATTGTTTACTTCTTCTTCAGTTACTGTAACCAGTATACAGTTATCTGTCTCTGACGGTAGTGGATACATATCATCTGTCGTTACCCAACCATGTACCTATAATGTAATATTCATACTCATTTATAGGATCCATTCTGAAACAAAATCTTTACATGATTATACAACGACAACATTTTAATTTATATATAAGGCAGTAGTCATGGAAACTGATGACTATTTCTAGTTAGTTTACTTATGTGACAAATCACTGAAAATCATTCAGTACGTTTTTATAAGAGTCTGGAATAAATAAATCCATATAAAAAACTATAACACAGCTAAAATCGTAAGAAAAAAATGATTTTCAGAACTTCACAGTCATGTTCTTTCATATTGGCCTTCACAGCACACTGATTAGAGCATGTGATTGGCCTCCACAGCACACTGATTAGAGCATGTGATTGGCCTCCACAGCACACTGATTAGAGCATGTGATTGGCCTCCACAGCACACTGATTAGAGCATGTGATTGGCCTCCACAGCACACTGATTAGAGCATGTGATAGGCCTCCACAGCGCACTGATTAGAGCATGTGATAGGCCTCCACAGCACGCTGATTAGAGCATGTGATAGGCCTCCACAGCACACTGATTAGAGCATGTGATAGGCCTCCACAGCACACTGATTAGAGCATGTGATAGGCCTCCACAGCACACTATGATTAGAGGATGTGATTGGCCTCCACAGCACACTGATTAGAGCATGTGATAGGCCTCCACAGCACACTGATTAGAGCATGTGATAGGCCTCCACAGCACACTGATTAGAGCATGTGATAGGCCTCCACAGCACACTGATTAGAGCATGTGATAGGCCTCCACAGCACACTGATTAGAGCATGTGATAGGCCTCCACAGCACACTGATTAGAGCATGTGATAGGCCTCCACAGCACACTGATTAGAGCATGTAATTGGCCTCCACAGCACACTGATTAGAGCATGTGAATGGCCTCCACAGCACACTGATTAGAGCGTGTGCAGTACCATCTCATTTAAGACAAATGGGTTGCTAGACTAGAAGTGAATCACAGACCATAGCTCTAAGGTTCAAATCCAACTGTAAGTGTAAACTTATTATTTCACACCACAGCGCTATTTATGCAATGTGGTGACCTTAAAAGTAACCCCCTACATATCCTCTGTCTTCACACCACACCGCTATGTGTACCATGGGGGGGCGTTGAAAGTAGCCCTGTACATATCCTCTATCTTCACACCACACCGCTATGTGTACCATATGGTGACCTTAAAAGTAACCCCATACATATCCTCTGTCTTCACACCACACCGCTATGTGTACCGTGTGGTGGCGTTGAAAGTAGCCCTGTACATATCCTCTATCTTCACACCGCTATGTGTACCCTGTGGTGGCGTTGAAAGTAGCCCTGTACATATCCTCTGTCTTCACACCACACCGCTATGTGTACCGTGTGGTGGCGTTGAAAGTAGCCCTGTACATATCCTCTATCTTCACACCACAGCGCTATGTGTACCATGGGGTGGCGTTGAAAGTAGCCCTGTACATATCCTCTGTCTTCACACCACACCGCTATGTGTACCGTGTGGTGGCGTTGAAAGTAGCCCTGTACATATCCTCTATCTTCACACCACACCGCTATGTGTACCATGGGGTGGCGTTGAAAGTAGCCCTGTACATATCCTCTGTCTTCACACCACACCGCTATGTGTACCATGGGGTGGCGTTGAAAGTAGCCCTGTACATATCCTCTGTCTTCACACCACACCGCTATGTGTACCGTGTGGTGGCGTTGAAAGTAGCCCTGTACATATCCTCTATCTTCACACCACACCGCTATGTGTACCATGGGGTGGCGTTGAAAGTAGCCCTGTACATATCCTCTGTCTTCACACCACACCGCTATGTGTACCATGTGGTGGCGTTGAAAGTAGCCCTGTACATATCCTCTATCTTCACACCACACCGCTATGTGTACCATGTGGTGGTGTTAAAAGTAGCCCCATACATATCCTCTATCTTCACACCACACCGCTATGTGTACCATGTGGTGGCGTTAAAAGTAGCCCTGTACATATCCTCTGTCTTCACACCACAGCGATATGTGTACCTTGTGGTTGCGTTAAAAGTAGGCCCATACATATCCTCTGTCTTCACACCACACCGCTATGTGTACCATGTGGTGGCGTTGAAAGTAGCCCCATACATATCCTCTGTCTCCACACCACACCGCTATGTGTACCATGTGGTGGCGTTAAAAGTAGCCCCATACATATCCTCTATCTTCACACCACAGCGCTATGTGTACCAAGTGGTGGCGTTAAAAGTAGCCCTGTACATATCCTCTATCTTCACACACACCGCTATGTGTACCGTGTGGTGGCGTTGAAAGTAGCCTTGTACATATCCTCTGTCTCCACACCACACCGCTATGTGTACCGTGTGGTGGCGTTGAAAGTAGCCCTGTACATATCCTCTATCTTCACACCACAGCGCTATGTGTACCGTGTGGTGGCGTTAAAAGTAGGCCCCTACATATCCTCTATCTTCACACCACACCGCTATGTATACCATGTGGTGGCGTTGAAAGTAGCCCCGTACATATCCTCTGTCTTCACACCACACCGCTATGTGTACCATGTGGTGGCGTTAAAAGTAGCCCCATACATATCCTCTATCTTCACACCACACCGCTATGTGTACCGTGTGGTGGCGTTAAAAGTAGGCCCCTACATATCCTCTATCTTCACACCACACCGCTATGTGTACCGTGTGGTGGCGTTAAAAGTAGGCCCCTACATATCCTCTATCTTCACACCACATCGCTATGTGTACCATGGGGTGGCATTGAAAGTAGCCCTGTACATATCCTCTGTCTCCACACCACACCGCTATGTGTACCATGTGGTGGCGTTGAAAGTAGCCCTGTACATATCCTCTGTCTCCACACCACACCGCTATGTGTACCATGGGGTGGCGTTGAAAGTAGCCCTGTACATATCCTCTGTCTTCACACCACACCGCTATGTGTACCATGTGGTGGCGTTAAAAGTAGCCCCATACATATCCTCTATCTTCACACCACACCGCTATGTGTACCGTGTGGTGGCGTTAAAAGTAGGCCCCTACATATCCTCTATCTTCACACCACACCGCTATGTGTACCGTGTGGTGGCGTTAAAAGTAGGCCCCTACATATCCTCTATCTTCACACCACATCGCTATGTGTACCGTGTGGTGGCGTTGAAAGTAGCCCTGTACATATCCTCTGTCTTCACACCACACCGCTATGTGTACCATGTGGTGGCGTTGAAAGTAGCCCTGTACATATCCTCTATCCAATGTTATCCATATCCAATGATTACTGGTGTGGTGTGATATAGAGCTACAGAGATACTGGTTGTTTAACTGGTTATTTTACTGGTTATTTGCACTACATTTTTGAAGGGGTTGTTATGATGGCATTCATACTTAGCATTGCTAGGCAATGGCACCGAATAGTATCAACATAAATCCCACTATAGGTGCATAGTAACAGAACTAACCTTCAATTCAGGAAGAGTAATTCTTGTTTCTGGATTTTTATCCAACATTTTCAGAATGAGATCTGTTAGACTTTCTGATACTTTGGGACTGAAATATAAATCATATACTGTAACATATACTGTAACATATACTGTAACATATACTGTAACATATACTGTAACATATACTGTAACATATACTGTAACATTGGATTTTTATGACTACCTGTGAAGGAAGACCTCTACTAAGTATGACAAGACCTGTCTATAAAGACCAGCAATTTTAACTCCAATCAGACCATTTTCAGTGATATTTACAGAGACCACTTGTCAACAAATACCATACTTTGCTGCTCCTATAAGTGGTCCTTCAAGAAAGATGTGACTATTTATATTAAACTATGTAATTTGTTTTCATGTTTCCCTGTTTTAAACAGTCATAGTTGATTTAGTCCTAGACTGACTGGCACCTGTTTTAAACAGTCATAGTTGATTTAGTCCTAGACTGACTGGCACCTGTTTTAAACAGTCATAGTTGATTTAGTCCTAGACTGACTGGCACCTGTTTTAAACAGTCATAGTTGATTTAGTCCTCGACTGACTGGCACCTGTTTTAAACAGTCATAGTTGAATTAGTCCTAGACTGACTGGCGCCTGTTTTAAACAGTCATAGTTGATTTAGTCATTTACTGGCTGTTTAACAGAGGTTAGAACATATAAAATTATTAAGAAAATATTGTAACTTACTAGTCAGGAAATATCACAGGGTCTTTAAGGATTTTTTTGTGCAAACTTAATGGCATATCATCTTCAAATGGACACTGAAACAGAGACAGTAAATAATGAATAAGGTAATGTTTTTTGCAGATTGCAATAACTCCAGACTGTAATAAATGTTGTATACTGTAAATCACTTTATATTTGAGTGGTGTATACTTTGCTAATTTCAATTAAATAGATATAATAAGGTTTATGAATTCACACTGGAAGGTCCCAGTATAGGTATAATGATTTATGAAAGTATGTCTATGTCGATTTATGAATTCACCAGGAAAACAATTGAATTTGCAAAGATAAAAGCATTGTGAATAATATCAGATTTGCAGTCAATATTTGTTGTCCAAACAAAATGGTTGACAACTCAAAACAGGGTAGATAAATATCCCAATGATGAAAGTCATTCTCAATAAACAAAATGTATGTATGGTAACAATACACAAACATAAGTACAGTACAACCTCTCTAGAGCAACAACCTTTGGCAAACTGAGGCTGATTCTCTACAGCGGTTAAATCTATAGTAAATGGTTCCTTTTTAAACAAAATCTTTATGTTGCTTAAGTGTATATGTTGCTCAAAGGAAGGCCGCTCTGAACAGGTTGCCCTATACATATCCTTACCTTTCCATAAATGAAACAATACAATGTGATGCCCATTGCCCAAATATCTAAGGCCTTCCCACTGAAGTTTTCCTTCTCTTCTGTAAAAAGAACATACAATATGTCATTACCTGCAATGTTTATAAAAAAATTTTAATTAGACATCATTAACTTACAAGAGGGCCCAAAGGGCCCTAGGTCGCTCACCTGTCGAACTTGACCTAGATTTTGTTGAGATGATCATTGTGACCAAGTTTTATACAGATTAGGCCAATATTGTGACCTCTAGTGACTATACAAGGTTTTTCTATGATTTGACCTAATCACCTAGTTTTTGACCCCAGATAAACCAATATCGAACTTGACCTTGATTTTGTTTAGATGATCATTGTGACAAAGTTTCGTAAAGCTCAAGCCAAAACTGTGACCTCTAGTGACTACACAAGGTTTTTCTATGATTTGACCTTGTGACCTAGTTTTTGACCCCAGATGACCCAATATCGAACTTGACCTAGATTTTGTTGTTATGATCATTGTGACTAAGTTTCTTAAAGATCAGGCCAAAACTGTGACCTCTAGTGACTACACAAGATTTTTCTATGATTTGACCTTGTGACCTAGTTTTTGACCCCGGATGACCCAATATCGAACTTGACCTAGATTTTGTTGTTATGATCATTGTGACCAAGTTTCATAAAGATTATGCTAAAACTGTGACCTCTAGTGACTACACAAGGTTTTTCTATGATTTGACCTTGTGACCTAGTTTTTAAACACGCATGCTCCATTATCGAACTTGACCTATATTTTATTGAGGTGATCATTGTGACCGAGTTTATAAAGATTAGACCAAAATTGTGACCTCTAGTGACTACACAAGGTTTTTCTATGATTTGACCTTGTGACCTAGTTTTTGACTCCGGATGACCCAATATCGAACTTGACCTAGATTTTGTTGAGATGATCATTGTGACCAAGTTTCATAAAGATTAGGTCAAAATTGTGACCTCTAGTGACTACACAAGGTTTTTCTATGATTTGACCTAGTGACCTAGTTTTTTACCCAAGATGACCCAATATCGAACTTGGCCTATATTTTGTTGAGATGATCTTGTGACCAAGTTTCATAAAGATTAGGCTAAAATTGTGACCTCTAGTCTCTACATAAGGCAATTGTTGACGGACGGACGACAGACGGACGACGGACGACGGACGGACGACGGACGAAGAGTGATCACAAAAGCTCACTCTGTCACTTTGTGACAGGTGAGCTAAAAATATGAAGTTTATTCTGAACAATTCAAGGGCAATAACTCTGAAAATGGAATGCGCGCAGTTAAATAGTACAGGATATTATCATATTTAGAATCAAAATAAAAACTCTGTTCGCGTATTTTGTCGGTGAATAATACACGTTCAGATGCGGAAAAATTAAATCACAAGTGCATATTTCTTAAATAACTTACTCTTCCACAAGGAAGCAGCAACTTCTCTAAGTGTGAAGGAAAGTGGACATACTGGTTATCACACTTAATTGAGATAATCATTGCCATGAATATTGCTACCTCTAATACAAGCTACTCATGCAGGAGCAGACAACATCAATGAATGCTGCTCACTGTATGTGATACAAGTAAACAATACAGTACAACCTCTCCACAGCGGCTATTTGTCAAACAACAACCTCAAAATTTCCCAAAAGACAATATTTACTCCACCTTTAAACAGCCAATATGTATAGCATCCAAAGGGTGTTGCTCTACAGAGGTTGTACTATATATGTCAGTGTATGTTTAAATGGTTACCTTTAAGGGCCTCTGGGGCCATAAAAGAAGGTGTTCCTGCAGTACTCGTTAGATAGACATCACTACCAGTAAATTCATTACTAACTCCAAAATCTGCTATCTGTAATATCAAACCAAACAGTTTATTCAGGTTAATAAACACTCAGGAAGGTACAAACAGTATAACTTGGTTTATCTGGCATCCTATCCGACCAGATAAGCGTGCCAGATAAAGCAGTGGGGGATAAAATAGACTAGGCCTCTTCTTCCCCAATCTCCATATTAATTATATTCAGGTGGGGGATAAAATAGACCAGGCCTCTTCTTCCCCCATCTCCATAATGATTCTATTCAAGTGGGGGATAAAATAGACTAGGCCTCTTCTTCCCCCATCTCCATATTAATTATACTCGGGTGGGGGATAAAATAGACCAGGCCTCTTCTTCCCCCATCTCAATATTACTTATACTCAGGTGGGGGATAAAATAGACCAGGCCTCTTCTTCCCCCATCTCCATATTAATTATATTCAGGTGGGGGATAAAATAGACCAGGCCTCTTCTTCCCCCATCTCCATTATAATTCTATTCAAGTGGGGTTAAAATAGACCAGGCCTCTTCTTCCCCCATCTCCATTATAATTCTATTCAAGTGGGAGATAAAATAGACTAGGCCTCTTCTTCCCCCATCTCCATAATGATTCTATTCAAGTGGGGGATAAAATAGACAAGGCCTCTTCTTCCCCAATCTCCATATTAATTAAACTCGGGTGGGGGATAAAATAGACTAGGCCTCTTCTTCCCCCATCTCCATATTAATTATACTCGGGTGGGGGATAAAATAGACTAGGCCTCTTCTTCCCCCATCTCCATATTAATTATACTCAGGTGGGGGATAAAATAGACCAGGCCTCTTCTTCCCCCATCTCCATATTAATTATACTCAGGTGGGGGATAAAATAGACCAGGCTTCTTCTTCCCCCATCTCCATTATAATTCTATTCAAGTGGGGGATAAAATAAACTAGGCCTCTTCTTCCCCCATCTCCATAATGATTCTATTCAAGTGGGGGATAAAATAGACTAGGCCTCTTCTTCCCCCATCTCCATATTAATTAAACTCAGGTGGGGGATAAAATAGACTAGGCCTCTTCTTCCCCCATCTCCATATTAATTATACTCAGGTGGGGGATAAAATGGACCAGGCCTCTTCTTCCCCCATCTCCATATTAATTATATTCAGGTGGGGGATAAAATAGACCAGGCCTCTTCTTCCACCATCTCCATAATGATTCTATTCAAGTGGGGGATAAAATAGACTAGGCCTCTTTTTCCCCCATCTCCATAATGATTATATTCAAGTGGGGGATAAAATAGACTAGGCCTCTTCTTCCCCCATCTCCATAATAATTATATTCAGGTGGGGGATAAAATAGACTAGGCCTCTGCTTCCCCCATCTCCATAACAAAAAAAATCATAATTTTAGGTGGGGGAAGAATAGGCCTGGGGTGGGGGAAAAAGAGGCTTGGCGGGGGATAAAACTGACTAGGCCTCTTCTTCCCCCGGGGGATAAACTGGGCCGGCCCGGTTTATCCCCGGGGGATAAAACTGACTGGGGGAAGACGGGGCCTGTTACACCGGTAAAACCAGGTTTTATAGAAATACATATGCATAACTGTATAATTGCTTATAAAAAGAAAAATTACAACAAATGAACAAATATTAGAGGTATCCAATTGCATAAGTATTTACATGCCATTTTACTAATGGTGTTAGTTAGTAATAAAATAGGTGTTAATTGTTGTTTGTTTGGTTTTCTTAAAGATTTGCTGATGATACACTCTATTTATCTGACAAACAATGCCGGATAACGAATAAAGCAAGTTCCGTTAAAGTAAGGGTCTATCTAAAAGAAATACAATGGAATTCTGCCGGTACCGACAAACAATGCTGGTAAAGACATGTTGCCGTTAAAAACAGGTTCCGGATAAACCAGGTTATACTGTAAAACAAGAGGATCATAGATCCTTGGGCGCTCACCTGCTAAACATGGCCAAACTTTGAACTTGACCTTAAGGTCATCAAGATAAACATTTTGACTAAACTTGATGAAGGTTAAAGCAAAACAAGGTCATCAAGATAAACATTTTGACTACAGTTGATGATGATTAAAGCAAAAATATGGCCTCAAGAGTGTTAACAAGGTTTTTCTATTATTTAACCTATTGACCTGGTTTTTGACCCCACATGACCCAACTTCAATCTTGACCTTAAGGTTATCAAGATAAACAAATTGACCAAACTTCATGAAGATTGAAGCAAAAATGTCGCCTCCAGAGTGTTAACAAGGTTTTCCTATTATTTGACCTTATGACCTAGTTTTTGACCCCACATGAACCAACTTCGAAATTGACCTTAGGGTCACCAAGATAAACATTTTGATTAAACTTCATGAAGATTAAAGCAAAAATGTGGCCTCCAGAGTGTTAATAAGGTTTTCCTATTATTTGACCTAGTTTAACATATTCTTCAGCAAGTTGTAAATAGCTATAAACATATTCTCCAAATACAGTGAAGATAATGAGATTTGTAGCAAGTTTTTATACCTTGATATGATCATCGTCTCCTAACAACAAATTAGAAGGTTTAATGTCTCGGTGTATTATCTTCTGATAATGTACTGAAAATGTAAATAAAATATTCATTAAAACATTGCCTAGCAACTAGAACAGTATGACAATTATAGTGTGTAGTTAAAACAGAGATCAGAAAGTGTATACAACCATGTACCGTATTATTCGAAGTATCGCACTTCCATCAACCAAGAACTGTACGCAACATTTGGATGTGTCCTTTATAAAGCTTTTATTACATATTTTCCAAATCTTCAATAAGCAAATCAGTAACAATTAACCATATTTTTGTCGTTTTGTTGTTTGAAAATGACTTTATTTTTAAACTTCTCCCATTTTTTACCTACGTCTAATACATAATAATAGCTGCAAGCCAAACTTGGGTGTATATGGTAACTTCTAGTTGACAGTTGAAAGACAATGATATAGTTGTACATATAATAGTGAATCTCGGTAATGTTGTTCTATGACAACATATGATTACAGACTATATCCTCCACATGAAGAGAAGTTGTTAGTTGCTTGCGGAGGAGCAAGATAAGTACCCTCCACATGAGGAGAAGTTGTTAGTTGCTTGCGGAGGAGCAAGATAAGTACCCTCCACATGAGGAGAAGTTGTTAGTTGCTTGCGGAGGAGCAAGATAAGTACCCTCCACATGAGGAGAAGTTGTTAGTTGCTTGCGGAGGAGCAAGATAAGTACCCTCCACATGAGGAAGAGTTGTTAGTTGCTAGCGGAGGAGCAAGATAAGTACCCTCCACATGAGGAGAAGTTGTTAGTTGCTTGCAGAGGAGCAAGATAAGTACCCTCCACATGAGGAGAAGTTGTTAGTTGCTTGCGGAGGAGCAAGATAAGTACCCTCCACATGAGGAAGAGTTGTTAGTTGCTAGCGGAGGAGCAAGATAAGTACCCTCCACATGAGAAGTTGTTAGTTGCTTGCGGAGGAGCAAGATAAGTACCCTCCACATGTGGAGAAGTTGTCAGTTGCTTGCGGAGGAGCAAGATAAGTACCCTCCACATGAGGAGAAGTTGTTAGTTGCTTGCGGAGGAGCAAGATAAGGTAACCCTCCACATGAGGAGAAGTTGTTAGTTGCTTGCTGAGGAGCAAGATAAGTACCCTTCACATGAGGAGATGTTGTTAGTTGCTTGCGGAGGAGCAAGATAAGTACCCTCCACATGAGGAGATGTTGTTAGTTGCTTGCGGAGGAGCAAGATAAGGTAACCCTCCACATGAGGAGAAGTTGTTAGTTGCTTGCGGAGGAAAAAGATAAGTACCCTCCACATAAGGAGAAGTTGTTAGTTGCTTGCGGAGGAGCAAGATAAGTACCCTCCACATGTGGAGAAGTTGTCAGTTGCTTGCGGAGGAGCAAGATGAGTACCCTCCACATGAGGAGAAGTTGTCAGTTGCTTGCGGAGGAGCAAGATAAGTACCCTCCACATGTGGAGAAGTTGTCAGTTGCTTGCGGAGGAGCAAGATAAGGTAACCCTCCACATGTCGAGAAGTTGTCAGTTGCTTGCGGAGGAGCAAGATAACTACCCTCCACTAAGGAAACTGTAAGTACCAGTTGAAATTTAATAACTTACAGTATATTCTATACCCAGAATAACAGATAACTTACAGTATTCTATACCGAGAAAATAGATAACTTACAGTATTCTATACTGAGTATAACAGATAACTTACAGTATTCTATACCGAGTAAAATAGATAACTTATAATATTCTTTACCGAGTAAAATAGATAACTTATAATATTCTATACCGAGTAAAATAGATAACTTATAATATTCTATACCGAGTAAAATAGATAACTTACAGTATTCTATACCGAGTAAAATAGATAACTTACAGTATTCTATACCGAGTATAATATCTCTGAAGTATTTCCATGCAGTATCTTCTGATAATGTTTTATGTGTTGGTACCTCCATCACTTCACTGCAACAACAAACTTTACATAGTATATTTTACAGCTTCATCATTTTAGTATTATATCACTCAGTCCTTATTTTGGGGAGATTTTAAAGTTTCAGAGCATTGCATGATATATCTAGCAGTTTGATTTGTGTTCTAACAAAGTTGTCTATGTAATAGTTAGAACATATAAAGTAAATCTTAAATGACTAATAAAAAGGGTGGAGCAAGCAACTAAGAATGTAAGATGTAGTATTTTGATCGGCCGATAGAATATCAGGGGTGTAACTTCCTTATAGGCCGTATATACACTTTTTAAACTCACGACGAAAAAATAAAATGTGAAATATGCAATAAAAATCAATGGGCTACAGGCGTGTGTGACTGTTATTGATATTTAGCCTGAAAATAGCCCAGAGAACACATATGACAGTTTATATTTTTTAAAAATGCATGCCCCCGAACCCGGCCCCCCCCCCCCATACAATAAGGAAGTAAATGTTTATATTTATCTAGACAAAAAATGCTGTAGATCGAGTTATTCTTGTGTAGTTTTTCAAGTTTATATATATTCATGAGTTATATTTAATTAACCTATCACAATTGGGAGTCGTAATTGTTCTTGTTTTTGAAAGCACCTGCGACAATATAGAAATTAAAACATTTTCGGGGGAGCATGCCCCAAAACCCACCGAAAATAAAGTGGCCTACACATTGATTTAGACCAAGGTACGCCCCTGAATATGGCTCCAAGACATGACGTCAGAGTAAAATTATGATTATTAAATGTAGCATTTGACCAGCACAGATTGATGTTTTCATTGGTTCAGAATGTAGCGTATATTCAAAGTCATATTTAGGAAATAGATCGCTGTTTTGCGTGATATACCGGTGAATAGATAACGGTTTAGAGTTCATATGCGTAGGAATTAATCACGAAGGCCGTAGGCCTGAGTGATTAATAACTATGCATATGAACGACAAACCGTTATCTATTCACCGGTATATCATGGAAAACAGCGATCTATTTGCATTCAACACGTGTAATTTGTACAAATTTAAACAGACTATTTTGTTTGCGAAGTTGGTGAGTTATTTATCATGTTGTTATAGACAACTTCCGCTGTTCAAAGAATCGTAACGTACGCCCCTGGATTTTTAAGCTTTACTATTATCTTTATTTGTCGCCAAACTGATGCTTATTTAACGCCAACATCCAATTACATATTTCACGTTTACGCATATGAATTGATACATGCAATAACATGTTGCTAGAATATTAATATAATCGAATAAATAAACAGAAACGCTACTAAAGAAAATTACGCAAAACGTCGCGCTCAACGGCGACGTCACAATTCATGACGTCATGAAATAAACAAGACGTAAATTTCATTGATAAAAATCGCAAATTATACGCGGGAGATAAATTAAACAGCTGAAATTCTACGGTGATATACCGTTTATTAGATAACGCTACAGCTCTATACGTTTACATGGAGCAAAATACAGACAGTGTTAGAATATATCATACACTATGCTTAATAACAATAACATTTACTCAAGTTCATACATCCAGTCTGTCACAAATTGGCTCTTGTCTAAAGGGCCCCTAGAATGCTGGCCGTTATAATTCCCCTTAGTGGCACCAGAATGCCTGCTGCTATAATTCCCCTCAGTGGCCCCTGATTGCCTGCCGCTATAATTTTCCCTCAGTGGTGCCAGAATGCCTGCTGCTATAATTCCACTCGATCAGTGGCCCCTGAATGCCTGCCGCTATAATTCCCCTCAGTGGCCCCTAAATGCCTGCTGCTATAATTCCCCTCAGTGGCCCCTAAATGCCTGCTGCTATAATTCCCCTCAGTGGCCCCTAAATGCCTGCTGCTATAATTCCCCTCAGTGGCCCCTGAATGCCTGCCTCTATAATTCCCTCAGAAAGATACATCAACACAATGGGGTGCACAAGAATGTAAAAGCAAAACAAAGCTTACCCTTTTTCCACTAACTCAAAAGCTGGAAGATAAAAGCAATCAAACATTATAGGGGTTAAATATTGCAAAACAAGCAAGAGAATGCATTATCTGAAGACAATTGCTGCAGTTTTTTCTAAATTATAGAACTTGTTCAAACTTGCATAATTATATTAAGTAAACATACTATCAATTTAGAACCAAAAAAATGTAAAACAAACAACAACATGTCACCACGCTTGTTTAAAATTATCAGCCCCTTAAAACCTAATTTTGCTTGAAATTTGTATGATGTCAATCTCCAGCATAATGTCAATGCCCAGCATAATGTCAAAGTCCAGCATAATGTCAATGTCCAGTATAATGTCAATGCCAAGCATAATATCAAAGCCAAGCATAATGTCAATGTCCAGTATAATGTCAATGCCAAGCATAATGTCAATGTCCAGCATAATGTCAATGTCCAGTATAATGTCCAGTATAATGTCAATGTCAAGTATAATGTCAATGTCAAGTATAATATCAATGCCAAGCATAATGTCAAAGTCCAGCATAATGTCAATGTCCAGTATAATGTCAAAGTCCAGTATAATGTCAATGTCCAGTATAATGTCAATGTCAAGTATAATGTCAATGTCAAGTATAATATCAATGCCAAGCATAATGTCAATGTCCAGCATAATGTCAATGTCCAGTATAATGTCAATGTCCAGTATAATGTCAATGTCAAGTATAATGTCAATGTCAAGTATAATATCAATGCCAAGCATAATGTCAATGTCCAGCATAATGTCAATGTCTAGTATAATGTCAATGTCCAGTATAATATCAATGCCAAGCATAATGTCAATGTCCAGCATAATGTCAATGTCCAGTATAATGTCAATGTCCTGTATAAAGTCAATGTCCAGCATAATGTCAACATCAGGCATGGCACTCTATTATTATATTAATGTTGTTCATTGTCTAGCTGCATCACGGCCTTCTAGTGAATATTAGACCAAGAACTTGCAAAACTATTCATTCATTCATTTCAACAAATTAGGCAGAAACAAACTGCATTAAGTGTTCATAGATTTCTCCGGGGAATGCAAAAAACATATCTGTTCGTCTGGTACTGCCGGGAGAAAATTTCATTACAGCACCTAAAATTGGTAGATTATAAATGACATGCGTAAAGTGGTATTGACAGACTGGGAAGTTTAATCAACAATACAACACCATCTTCATGGAAACTTCCTTCAGACAGTCAGTAATTAAGCATGCATATCTTGTTTAGATTAATTATGTAAAGGCTTGCATGAGAGTTTTTTAAGTACATTCAACCGACAGCTAGCAATTTATATAGTTAATGTATGTAAAACTGTGCAATGGTGACTGCAGGAAATATACTGGTGTAATATCTTTATATAGTTAATGTATGTAAAACTGTGCAATGGTGACTGCAGGAAATATACTGGTGTAATATCTTTATAGTGGCATTAACCCTTTCTTCAGTGATGTCATGTTTTAACCCGCATCACCATCCAGCTATATGACGAGTGGTGACATGTTTTGACCCGCCTCACATGCATCCAGCTATATGACGAGTGATGTCATGTTTTGACCCGCCTCACATGCATCCAGCTATATGACGAGTGATGTCATGTTTTGACCCACGTCACCATCCAGCTATATGACGAGTGATGTCATGTTTTGACCCGCCTCACATGCATCCAGCTATATGACGAGTGATGTCATGTTTTGACCCACATCACCATCCAGCTATATGACAAGTGATGTCATGTTTTGACCCGCGTCACCATCCAGCTATATGACGAGTGATGTCTGTCATACATGGATAGTGTAGCTATATGACGAGTGATGTCGGTCATACATGGATAGTGTAGCTATATGACGAGTGATGTCTGTCATACATGGATAGTGTAGCTATATGACGAGTGATGTCTGTCATACATGGATAGTGTAGCTATATGACGAGTGATGTCTGTCATACATGGATAGTGTAGCTATATGACGAGTGATGTCTGTCATACATGGATAGTGTAGCTATATGACCAGTGATGTCTGTCATACATGGATAGTGTAGCTATATGACCAGTGATGTCTGTCATACATGGATAGTGTAGCTATATGACCAGTGATGTCTGTCATACATGGATAGTGTAGCTATACGACCAGTGATGTCTGTCATACATGGATAGTGTAGCTATATGACCAGTGATGTCTGTCATACATGGATAGTGTAGCTATATGACCAGTGATGTCTGTCACTTGTACATACATACAAAGGATAGTGTAGCTATAGTAAACTGGTACTCCTTAATATTCTGTGCTGTTCCCTAAATGTCCGATCAGGTGTGTTATTCTAGGATGTCCAATCAGGTGTGTTATTCTAGGATGTGCGATCAGGTGTGTTATTCTAGGATGTTCGATCAGGTGTATTATTCCAGGATGTCCGATCAGGTGTGTTATTCTATCTTATCTTATCTTATATAGATTATCCTAGTGAACAATACAAGGTACAAACCCATATATAGATTATCCTAGTGAACAATACAAGGTACAAACCCATATATAGAATATCCTAGTGAACAATACAAGGTTCAAACCCATATATAGAATATCCTAGTGAACAATACAAGGTTCAAACCCATATATAGAATATCCTAGTGAACAATACAAGGTTCAAACCCATATATAGAATATCCTAGTGAACAATACAAGGTTCAACCCCATATATAGAATATCCTAGTGAACAATACAAGGTTCAAACCCATATATAGAATATCCTAGTGAACAATACAAGGTACAAACCCATATATAGAATATCCTAGTGAACAATACAAGGTACAACCCCATATATAGAATATCCTAGTGAACAATACAAGGTTCAACCCCATATATAGAATATCCTAGTGAACAATACAAGGTACAAACCCATATATAGAATATCCTAGTGAACAATACAAGGTTCAACCCCATATATAGAATATCCTAGTGAACAATACAAGGTACAAACCCATATATAGATTATCCTAGTGAACAATACAAGGTACACACCCATATATAGAATATCCTAGTGAACAATACAAGGTACAAACCCATATATAGAATATCCTAGTGAACAATACAAGGTACAAACCCATATATAGAATATCCTAGTGAACAATACAAGGTACAAACCCATATATAGATTATCCTAGTGAACAATACAAGGTACAAACCCATATATAGATTATCCTAGTGAACAGTACAAGGTACAAACCCATATATAGAATATCCTAGTGAACAATACAAGGTTCAACCCCATATATAGAATATCCTAGTGAACAATACAAGGTACAAACCCATATATAGAATATCCTAGTGAACAATACAAGGTACAAACCCATATATAGAATATCCTAGTGAACAATACAAGGTACAAACCCATATATAGATTATCCTAGTGAACAATACAAGGTACAAACCCATATATAGAATATCCTAGTGAACAATACAAGGTACAAACCCATATAGAATATCCTAGTGAACAATACAAGGTACAAACCCATATATAGATTATCTTCCTCTGGATCATCTAGAACTTCTACCAGCCTCACAATGTTTGGATGATCCAATTTCTTCAATATAGCAATCTCTCTGTATACACGTTCTAACGGATGTGTCGGAGGTCGTACTGCCTTACCGTCTCTGCTGGGAGGAGGTCGCCCTGAATTGTAACATGATATGCTAGTATAAATTATATGGATAGGTTAGAGTTTGTGACATATGATTACTTGAATTATAAGTAAAATTAGTAAGCAAAGCGACTGTGGTTACTAATTCTTGAATAAATTACAACAAGGTTTTCTGTAGCTGATGTGTTGTTCAGCCTTGTCTAGGGAATTAACTCAAAGTGTCCAATAGCATTGATAAAATTAACAAATCCAGTTCAAGTTTAAATAACTGTCATGTATATTGAAATCAATACATAAAATCATTAACAACAAGAGATGTTTGTTAAACACGTATGCCCCCATGGCAGCCCGATAGTCAGAAATGGTGAATGTCATAGTGACCTACTGACCTCAAAATCAATAGAGGTCATCTACTGTTGCTGTCCAACCTCCATGTAAAGTTTGAAGATCCTGGGTCAAAGCGTGCTTGAGTTATTAAACGAAACCATTTAAATAGTCATAAATGGTAAAGGTCACAGTGACCTTGACCTTTGACCTACTGACCTCAAAATCAATAGGGGTCATCTACTGTTGCTGACCAACCTCCATGGAAAGTTTGAAGATCCTGGGTCAAAGAGTGCTTGAGTTATTGAACGGAAACCATTTAAATAGTCAGAAATGGTAAAGGTCACAGTGACCTTGACCTTTGACCTTCTGACCTCATAGTGGTCATCTGCTGTTGCTGACCAACCTCCAGGTAAAGTTTGAAGATCCTAGGGCAAAGCGTTCTTGAGTTGTTGAACGGAAACCATTTTATACGACCGACCGACAGACCCACGGACCGACAGACATGTACAAAGCAATTTACCCCCTCATCAAAGATGGGGGGCATAATAACACAATATTTTAAAGTAAGTCAAACAATTAAATTAGAGTTTCAAATTAATGTTCCAGTGGATTTCCACTATAACAAGTTCTAAGATATAAGTTAAGTTATAAGGTAATTATTTGCCTCTCATGTCTCTATATATTGGATTTCCTATAGGTATTACAACTTGTCATAGACACAGGTAAAACAAACAAATTGAACAAAGTTCTGACATGAAAGTATTATGGATTCTGGATTAATCAAAATAATAAGATTTTTTAGCACATGAAAATAAGTCTCAGAGTTAGCAATGTTTAGATGACCAGAGTAAAGTACAAACTGTGAAAATAGATAGAAGCATGATAAAACATAATATTTGTAAGATTTTGATATGAAGAAACACAGAATCAATTATACACAATTTTTAACTAAAAGAATCACTGACACAACAACCTTTCATGAACCCTGACTTAGTGTTTGTTCCACCCATAACAGTTAAACTCCAAAGAAAAAAGTTTGGACAATTTGTGGAAAACAATGTGTACACAGAATGGACAAATGAATGAGGACATTTTATAAGGGATGTTTTTCATTTAAGTGTGTGTATTATGACTTGTTATAACTAATACCACTCGGTCATATTCCATGGTTAGAACCGCACGCTGTTGTTTGCACCAAGTGCACAAAGAGGCACACAGTCTACTTGTACATGTGCATTGGCTACAAATTACTTCAATGTGAATAAACACAATTTTGAGAAATGGAAGGTAAATTCACTCATTTCTCTAATGTTACCATGATGCTAACTTAACCACTTTTATAATACTGCACATATTGTGGTCTGTGAGTGTTGATTGGATTACTTGGTCAGGATTACATGCTCAGATAGATGTTGGATTACTTGGTCAGGACTACATGCTCAGATAGATGTTGGATTACTTGGTCAGGATTACTTGCTCAGATAGATGTTGGATTACTTGGTCAGGACTACATGCTCAGATAGATGTTGGATTACTTGGTCAGGACTACATGCTCAGATAGATGTTGGATTACTTGCTCAGGACTGTAACAAGCTCAGTTGGATTACTTGGTCAGGACTACATGCTCAGATAGATGTTGGATTACTTGGTCAGGATTACATGCTCAGATAGATGTTAGAAGTACATGAACACATTTGTTGTGACCTCCACCATTTCAGACAAGAATCAAAGCTGTTACAGAAGCTTAACAATATAACTGTCAATCAACTGTCCAATAAGTAAGCTGATTGATCAGATCATTCATCAATTACATGACACAACATTGGCACTACACTGTGCACTATACACTGCCAATACCAGAAACATCATCTTAGATATTTGTAGGATATCATTTGGCTTATTGACTGCCTCTTAAACCAAGCTTTTTGTACATGATCTATGTGTATATATAATTCATAAGGTGCTCATTCTCACCCACTCAAAATATACTGTCACTATACATGTTTATGCTTGATTCTCACTCACAAGATGCTGAATCCTCATTTATTAGATGCTTGGTTCTCAATAACAAGATGCTTGAATTTTAATCACAATTAAGAGCTTGATTCTCACTCACAATTAAGATGCCTGATTGTCTCTCACAAGATGCTTATAATTCTAACTCAAGATATGCTTGATTCTCACTCACATGATGCTTAATTCTCACACATAAGATAGTTAATTCTCACTCACAAGATTCTTAATTCTCACTCACAAGATGCTTGATTCTCACTCATAAGATGCTTAATTCTCACTCATAAGATGGTTAATTCTCATTCACTAGATGCTTAATTCTCACTCACAACATGCTTGATTCTCACTCATAAGATGGTTAATTCTCACTTATAAGATGGTTAATTCTCATTCACTAGATGCTTGATTCTCTGACTCACATGATGCTTAATTCTCACTCAAAAGATGGTTAATTCTCAGTCATAAGATGCTTGATTTTCACTCACAAGATGCTTAATACTCATTCACTAGATGCTTGATTCTCACTCACAAGATGCTTGATTCTGATTCGCAAGATGCTTGATTCTGATTCGCAAGATGCTTGAATTTCACTCAAAATATGATTCTTACATTCAAACTATGCTAACTGTGCTAGTTCGGTGGATGACATTTCATGATTTTAGTTGGACTATCAATAATGTTTGACAGTGTAAACATTTGTAGGGTCATTCTGTTTACCTAATGTAATAAAGTACATATTTGTGATGAGATCCAAAGATGTGTGATCAGCTGCGGGACAATCAGCCGGGAAGATTTATCATCCAACGTAAGTTAATCAAGCCAGTAACTAAGGTGAATAGCACCAGAATTGTTGATGAATGTCAACTAATATCATCAGCCAGCATCTCCTGGGCATACATTGAACTTTGCCTTTTATGTAATTAATGGTAATGTAGTGTCATAGTATGTAGGTCAGGGAGTAATTTAAGACGATGAAGGAAAGTGTCAACGATACACTGGGGGACCTGTACGTGCAATTAATTGTTCCACACAAGACACAGATAATGTAGTTACTATGTGTCGATCCAGCAATGCTTCTCAGGGCTGTCCATGCAATTACACAACTTATTGTTTCTCACGAAGAGTCAGACAAGCTATATTATGTTTTAGAAGGGAAGGAGTAAGACAAACTAATTTTTGTTTTAGAAGGGAAGGAGTAAGACAAACTATAGTTTGTTTTAGAAGGGAAGGAGTAAGACAAACTATATTTTGTTTTAGAAGGGAAGGAGTAAGACAAACTATATTTTGTTTTAGAAGGGAAGGAGTAAGACAAGCTATATTATGTTTTAGAAGGGAAGGAGTCAGACAAGCT
Organism: Spisula solida; assembly: GCA_947247005.1. NCBI lineage: Eukaryota > Metazoa > Mollusca > Bivalvia > Venerida > Mactridae > Spisula > Spisula solida. Next base: position 12,025,505 of record OX365953.1, on the reverse strand, counting down.
ATATTTTGTTTTAGAAGGGAAGGAGTAAGACATGCTATTTTTTGTTTTAGAAGGGAAGGAGTAAGACCAGCTATTTTTTGTTTTAGAAGGGAAGGAGTAAGACAAACTATATTTTGTTATAGAAGGGAAGGAGTAAGACAAGCTATTTTTTGTTTTAGAAGGGAATGAGTAAGACAAACTATATTTTGTTTTAGAAGGGAAGGAGTAAGGCAAACTATATTTTGTTTTAGAAGGAAAGGAGTTAGACAAACTATATTTTGTTTTAGAAGGGAAGGAGTAAGACAAGCTATTTTTTGTTTTAGAAGGGAATGAGTAAGACAAACTATGTTTTGTTTTAGAAGGGAAGGAGTTAGACAAACTATATTTTGTTTTAGAAGGGAAGGAGTCAGACAAGCTATTTTTCTCAAAGACTAAGTTCCAACCCTGCATGCAGACTTTAAAGTCCAAACATTCTTGTCTTATAACAATAATTAATTATTGGGATGTTTGGACACTAGGTCCACAACTCTGGGTCTGGGCATGATTGCAGACAATGAATGTACGTCCAGCAACTAAAACAATGATTTGTTCGAGATTCGGCAAGGAAATGGAGGAAAATTACAGCTTTAGTAGCATATATACCATATACTGATGGTTTGAGTAATTATGGACATTTTATTGGACATCATATCTTGCTCATTTAAATACCAGAAGGTATAAAAGTATATTGTTATAGGGAAACTAGTTGTATATTGCGACACTTTCTCTCTGTGAAACATATCAGCAAGAAATCAAACAGATATTTCTCCTATTGTCATGCTGCCTCACTGTCAATGATCTTATACCTAACACAATCTGTAGAAACACCATAGTTTCCAAATTAGGTAAACCAATCAAGCTGACAGAATGGTGGAGCTAACATGTATGACATCCTAGAGATAGGGGTGAGATCATGTCAAGGAAATGTTAAAATATTAAGTACTTTGAAAGCACAGAATTGTGTTCAGCTAGTAGCAAAAGTGGTGAACTAATGATGATGATGATGCAAAACATACAACAGGGATTGTCTTTAAATACATGTTTATTGCTAGGGTGTACAATCTTCCACTCACTAACTTACCGTTGCTCTCTGACTTACTGTGCTAGAGTGTACAAACAATCTTCCACTAACTAACTAACCGTTGCTCTCGGACTTACTGTGCTAGGGTGTACAATCTTCCACTGACACTAACTAACCGTTGCTCTCAGACTTACTGTGCTAGGGTGTACAATCTTCCACTGACACTAACTAACTGTTGCTCTCAGACTTACTGTGCTAGGGTGTACAATCTTCCACTCACTAACTAACCGTTGCTCTCAGACTTACTGTGCTAGGGTGTACAATCTGCCACTCACTAACTGACCGTTGCTCTCAGACTTACTGTGCTAGGGTGTACAATCTTCCACTCACTAACTGACCGTTGCTCTCAGACTTACTGTGCTTGGGTGTACAATCTTCCACTGACACTAACTGACTGTTGCTCTCAGACTTACTGTGCTAGGGTGTACAATCTTCCACTGACACTAACTGACCGTTGCTCTCAGACTTACTGTGCTAGGGTGTACAATCTTCCACTGACACTAACTGACTGTTGCTCTCAGACTTACTGTGCTAGGGTGTACAATCTTCCACTGACACTAACTGACCGTAGCTCTGGGACTAACTGTGCTAGGGTGTACAATCTTCCACTGACACTAACTGACCGTTGCTCTCAGACTTATTGTGCTAGGGTGTACAATCTTCCACTGACACTAACTGACCGTAGCTCTCAGACTTATTGTGCTAGGGTGTACAATCTTCCACTGAAACTAACTAACCTTTGCTCTCAGACTTGCTGTGCTAGGGTGTACAATCTTCCACTGACACTAACTAACCTTTGCTCTCAGACTTACTGTGCTAGGGTGTACAATCTTCCACTCACTAACTAACCGTAGCTCTCAGACTTACTGTGCTAGGGTGTACAATCTTCCACTGACACTAACCGTAGCTCTCAGACTTACTGTGCTAGGGTGTACAATCTTCCACTGACACTAACTAACCGTTGCTCTCAGACTTACTGTGCTAGGGTGTACAATCTTCCACTGACACTAACTGACCGTTGCTCTCAGACTTACTGTGCTAGGGTGTACAATCTTCCACTGACACTAACTAACCTTTGCTCTCAGACTTACTGTGCTAGGGTGTACAATCTTCCACTGACACTAACTGACTGTTGCTCTCAGACTTACTGTGCTAGGGTGTACAATCTTCCACTGACACTAACTGACCGTAGCTCTCGGACTAACTGTGCTAGGGTGTACAATCTTCCACTGACACTAACTAACCGTTGCTCTCAGACAAACTGTGCTAGGGTGTACAATCTTCCACTGACACTAACTGACCGTAGCTCTCAGACTAACTGTGCTAGGGTGTACAATCTTCCACTGACACTAACTGACCGTTGCTCTCAGACTTACTGTGCTAGGGTGTACAATCTTCCACTGACACTAACTAACTGTTGCTCTCAGACTTACTGTGCTAGGGTGTACCATCTTCCACTGACACTAACTGACCGTAGCTCTCGGACTAACTGTGCTAGGGTGTACAATCTTCCACTGACACTAACTGACTGTTGCTCTCAGACTTATTGTGCTAGGGTGTACAATCTTCCACTGAAACTAACTAACCTTTGCTCTCAGACTTGCTGTGCTAGGGTGTACAATCTTCCACTGACACTAACTGACCGTAGCTCTCAGACTAACTGTGCTAGGGTGTACAATCTTCCACTGACACTAACTGACCGTTGCTCTCAGACTTACTGTGCTAGGGTGTACAAACAATCTTCCACTGACACTAACTGACCGTTGCTCTCAGACTTACTGTGCTAGGGTGTACAATCTTCCACTGACACTAACTGACTGTAGCTCTCAGACTTACTGTGCTAGGGTGTACAATCTTCCACTGACACTAACTTACTGTTGCTCTCAGACTTACTGTGCTAGGGTGTACCATCTTCCACTGACACTAACTGACCGTAGCTCTCGGACTAACTGTGCTAGGGTGTACAATCTTCCACTGACACTAACTGACCGTTGCTCTCAGACTTACTGTCCTAGGGTGTACAATCTTCCACTGACACTAACTGACCGTAGCTCTCGGACTAACTGTGCTAGGGTGTACAATCTTCCACTGACACTAACTAACCTTTGCTCTCAGACTTACTGTGCTAGGGTGTACAATCTTCCACTGACACTAACTGACTGTTGCTCTCAGACTTACTGTGCTAGGGTGTACAATCTTCCACTGACACTAACTGACCGTTGCTCTCAGACTTACTGTGCTAGGGTGTACAATCTTCCACTGACACTAACTGACTGTAGCTCTCAGACTTGCTGTGCTAGGGTGTACAATCTTTCACTGACACTAACTGACCGTTGCTCTAAGACTAACTGTGCTAGGGTGTACAATCTTCCACTGACACTACCTGACCGTTGCTCTCTCAGTTCATTCCTGCATGCAAGCAAGTAACAAGATAAATTATATTCATACACTACACTAAAGTTAAATGTTTTGGAATTTTGAACTTCAGAAATTATTTTTTTCTACATTGAGTGAGGTTACTGACTTTCAAATACCGTATAACAAGAGGTCACTCACCTGTCAGAGTTATTGCAGGCCCCTAAACGGTAATCAGGTAAATGCAGCCTCAACTGCATGTACAAGGTTTTCATATTGTCTTAACAAGCGACCATGTAATAATTTACATAACATGATAAAACCCATATTGAAGTTTAAGCCAAGTTTTGTCTATGAACTGACCTTGTGACCTAGTTTTTACTCTGGATGACCCAATATCAAACTTGGCCTAGAATTTGTTAAGATGATAATTGTGACCCATTTTCATAAAGATTGGGTCAAAATTGTGACCTCTAGTGACTACACAAGATTTTTCTATGATTTGACCTTGTGACTTAGTTTTTTACCCCAGATAGCCCAATATCAAACTTGACCTAGATTATGTTGAGGTGATCATTGTAATCAAGTTTCATAACGATTAGGTCAAATTGTGATCTCTAGTGACTACGCAAGATTTTTTCTATGAATTGACCTTGTGACCTAGTTTTTGACCCAGGATGACCCAATATCAAACTTGACCTAGATGTTGTTGAGGTGACAGGTAAGCAAACAAAAACTAAACCTTAGTGACAATTTTCATATTCTACAGAAATGTTAAGTTATTTAATGAGGCCTTCCAACAGGTAGCCTTTCTCTATGTAATGTGTTTTTATTTAGGTCATTCGGAATAATCTTTTTCTAGGTGGGCCGATACATCAAAATATCGATGCATTGCGATCCCGAGTGTCCCGAAAGTATGGATCGATAGTAAAAGTCTCGATCGTATTTCTATTACTGTATGAGTTATGGGCCGGACAAGAATTAAGTATGAAAAATACAAAGGGGAATAACTAAAAAAAATATGCAAAGAAGAGTTATAGTTCTCATGCACTGCACTTCCTCCTAATGAGGTCTATTCACCTATGAAATTTCTAATTGATATCTCTAATACTGTTCAAGTTATAACCCGGACAAATGTGTGAGGACATACAGAAGGAAGGACGGACAAAGCAGCGACGATATGTTCACCCTTAGGGGAGCATAAAAATGTTATAACTAAAGTAATCCTGTTATCTACTTTTAACATTTCTATGTATAAGTGTGATTTGTTTGTCATTTCAATGCTTTTCTTATTATTTTGTGGAGGATTTAATCTATTAGAATATATACCATTTAATGCACTATAATATTGCCATCACAAATTTCAAGCCGACAATCTCTACCTCAATTGCATCAATGACCATCATGCCTCCAAAGTTAATTTAAATTCACCCCATTAGCGGATAATAATTTGTCTACAATTTGATTAATGGAACAATTTCACTGACAAATCCACCTGCTACATAATTGACAATACATGTATACTGGTAATAAATTACCATGCAAAGCTTTATACCTCAATGGCATGTGCAAAGCAATATACCCCCTCATCAAAGATGGGGGGGGGGGCATAATAATTAGAGTACAGACAATTTCAATTTCACATTTTTTGGTAAATAAAGGGCCATTATCCAAGAAGGCCTAGGCCGATTGGGCCAATAGACAAACTTGGTCTAGATATTATGCCCATAAACATTGCAACAAAGTTTGAAGTTGATCAGATGAAAACTCAATGAATTACAGTACAGACAAAATTACTGGAGGCCGCAGCACGCATATTCAACCGCCTGCCTGCCAAGGGTGTTTATAACGGGTATATAAAAAGTGTTGATCGAGCTCTGAATCATCAAAATTATACTCACTAAAAAACCCAGCCTTCTTCATTAATCTTCGTTTGGAAAGAATTTTCATTGCCTAAAATAGAAATATAAGTTTGTAAAACTAGAAGGGTTTTTGAAGGGGCCATAACTCCAGCAACCATCATCCAACCATAATTATAACTAAAGGACAAAATATAAATTACGACTTTGTTTAATGTTGTAATTCTCGTATAATTTGAGTTAATAGCAGAATCAAGTCATAAATCATATTGTCAAACTATCCGGACAAAACATAGAAGATTTAACTATAATGATAATTATTGAATAGAAATAAAATCATCTCATGTTTCGAGAAAATATTTATATGACAAAACTTAAGAAATTAGAAACTAGACATTGGCTTGAAGGCAGAATGTATTATCAATTTGTCTTAAATTTAAATTTGCTATACTATAGTCTACCCTTTCTGTAAAGACCATGGTAGCCATGTGTTCACCATAAAGTGGTCATTGCTGACCAGTGGTCTATCTTAACAGGTTGAATACTACAGAAGATGCACAGCCTGACTCACTGACACACGCAGATGTCTGTCAGACAGACAGACAGACAGACAGACAGACAGACAGACAGACAGACAGACAGACAGACAGACAGACAGACAGACAGACAGACAGACAGACAGACAGACAGACAGACAGACAGACAGACAGACAGACAGACAGACAGACAGACAGACAGACAGACAGACAGACAGACAGACAGACAGACAGACAGACAGACAGACAGACAGACAGACAGACAGACAGACAGACAGACAGACAGACAGACAGACAGACAGACAGACAGACAGACAGACAGACAGACAGACAGACAGACAGACAGACAGACAGACAGACAGACAGACAGACAGACAGACAGACAGACAGACAGACAGACAGACAGACAGACAGACAGACAGACAGACAGACAGACAGACAGACAGACAGACAGACAGACAGACAGACAGACAGACAGACAGACAGACAGACAGACAGACAGACAGACAGACAGACAGACAGACAGACAGACAGACAGACAGACAGACAGACAGACAGACAGACAGACAGACAGACAGACAGACAGACAGACAGACAGACAGACAGACAGACAGACAGACAGACAGACAGACAGACAGACAGACAGACAGACAGACAGACAGACAGACAGACAGACAGACAGACAGACAGACAGACAGACAGACAGACAGACAGACAGACAGACAGACAGACAGACAGACAGACAGACAGACAGACAGACAGACAGACAGACAGACAGACAGACAGACAGACAGACAGACAGACAGACAGACAGACAGACAGACAGACAGACAGACAGACAGACAGACAGACAGACAGACAGACAGACAGACAGACAGACAGACAGACAGACAGACAGACAGACAGACAGACAGACAGACAGACAGACAGACAGACAGACAGACAGACAGACAGACAGACAGACAGACAGACAGACAGACAGACAGACAGACAGACAGACAGACAGACAGACAGACAGACAGACAGACAGACAGACAGACAGACAGACAGACAGACAGACAGACAGACAGACAGACAGACAGACAGACAGACAGACAGACAGACAGACAGACAGACAGACAGACAGACAGACAGACAGACAGACAGACAGACAGACAGACAGACAGACAGACAGACAGACAGACAGACAGACAGACAGACAGACAGACAGACAGACAGACAGACAGACAGACAGACAGACAGACAGACAGACAGACAGACAGACAGACAGACAGACAGACAGACAGACAGACAGACAGACAGACAGACAGACAGACAGACAGACAGACAGACAGACAGACAGACAGACAGACAGACAGACAGACAGACAGACAGACAGACAGACAGACAGACAGACAGACAGACAGACAGACAGACAGACAGACAGACAGACAGACAGACAGACAGACAGACAGACAGACAGACAGACAGACAGACAGACAGACAGACAGACAGACAGACAGACAGACAGACAGACAGACAGACAGACAGACAGACAGACAGACAGACAGACAGACAGACAGACAGACAGACAGACAGACAGACAGACAGACAGACAGACAGACAGACAGACAGACAGACAGACAGACAGACAGACAGACAGACAGACAGACAGACAGACAGACAGACAGACAGACAGACAGACAGACAGACAGACAGACAGACAGACAGACAGACAGACAGACAGACAGACAGACAGACAGACAGACAGACAGACAGACAGACAGACAGACAGACAGACAGACAGACAGACAGACAGACAGACAGACAGACAGACAGACAGACAGACAGACAGACAGACAGACAGACAGACAGACAGACAGACAGACAGACAGACAGACAGACAGACAGACAGACAGACAGACAGACAGACAGACAGACAGACAGACAGACAGACAGACAGACAGACAGACAGACAGACAGACAGACAGACAGACAGACAGACAGACAGACAGACAGACAGACAGACAGACAGACAGACAGACAGACAGACAGACAGACAGACAGACAGACAGACAGACAGACAGACAGACAGACAGACAGACAGACAGACAGACAGACAGACAGACAGACAGACAGACAGACAGACAGACAGACAGACAGACAGACAGACAGACAGACAGACAGACAGACAGACAGACAGACAGACAGACAGACAGACAGACAGACAGACAGACAGACAGACAGACAGACAGACAGACAGACAGACAGACAGACAGACAGACAGACAGACAGACAGACAGACAGACAGACAGACAGACAGACAGACAGACAGACAGACAGACAGACAGACAGACAGACAGACAGACAGACAGACAGACAGACAGACAGACAGACAGACAGACAGACAGACAGACAGACAGACAGACAGACAGACAGACAGACAGACAGACAGACAGACAGACAGACAGACAGACAGACAGACAGACAGACAGACAGACAGACAGACAGACAGACAGACAGACAGACAGACAGACAGACAGACAGACAGACAGACAGACAGACAGACAGACAGACAGACAGACAGACAGACAGACAGACAGACAGACAGACAGACAGACAGACAGACAGACAGACAGACAGACAGACAGACAGACAGACAGACAGACATAATCATGTGAAGCTACTTACATAATGGGCCTCATCCGCTTCATTGTAAGCCAACTTTACAATTCCATATGAACCCTGTAACAGAAAAGAATAGAAAGTAGACATAGTGATCTCATAGAAACCGTCTGATCTGAAAACAAACTAGATGTTTTTGTTCCACTTTATTATTTGGAAACTTATCTCTATGAAAGTCATTTTCTATTTTAAATTGTAAGAAATGAAGTGTAGTTTATCTGTAAAGCATATGTCCTGACACATGAAAGAAATTAAATCACCACATATATACATACTTGCCAGAACATACTACATGTCACCTTTTAAACTAAGTGGAACATGCCAGAACATACTACATGTCACCTTCTAAACTAAGTGGAACATGCCTGAACACCCTACATGTCACCTTCTTAACTAAGTGGAAAAAAATAATTCGACATAACGAAAAATTCGAGCCAAATTCCAAAGGGATTCGACCCGATAAAATATCTTTCACATCTATACTATGAATACATAAGACAGGGGTCTTTCTTTATGACTGGCCCTCATATACCCAACCCAACATTATGTCCAATATTTTAAACAAGCCAAATACAATCATTTAATTTGTACTGCACACTTCAAGACAATATAATATTATACATGTGTGTAAATAATGATTTCTCTTCTTCATCGAAGGCCGTTTTCTAGTTTCTGTCTGTGCAGGGTTATGTCGTCAAACCGGGTTTTACGCATTTTGTGAACATTCTATACTCGACACAGGCGACATTGTGTACGTGTATTGATATAAGTTGTATTTTTTATGTATAATATTATATTGTCTTGAAGTGTGCAGTACAAATTAAATGATTGTATTCGGCTTGTTTAAAATATTGGACATAATGTTGAGTTGGGTATATGAGGGCCAGTCATAAAGAAAGACCCCTGTCTTATGTATTCATAGTATAGATGTGAAAGATATTTTTATCGGGTCGAATCCCTTTGCCAAATACGAGCCGAAACTTCGAGATGGGTCTCGAGATTTCATATAGACAAAGAAGGAGAAAAATCGGGACTTGAAAAAAACTTCGACATAACGGAAAATTCGATATAAGCGAGTTCGAGATAACGAGAGCTGACTGTATATAGTTATGACGGGATGATGGGGAATTTCAAAACTCTGTATTTTGTGATATAATTTCTTAGGCCTGTGATTGCATGAACAAGGTTTTCATATTGTCTTAACAAGTGACCTTGTAATTTATATCACATAAACCCATATAGAGGTTTAAGCCAAGTTTTGTCTATGATTTGACCTAATGACCTAGTTTTTGACCCCAGATGACCCAATATCAAATTTCACCTAGAATGTGTTTAAATGATCATTGTGACCTTAAACTTTCATAAAGATAAGGCCAACATTGAGACCTGACTGTCTAGCCACTACACAATGTTTTTTTATGATTAGACATTTTGACCTTGTTTTTGACCCCCACAACCCAATATATAACTTTACTTAGATTTTGTTGAGATTATCATTGTGACCACAACTTTCATAAAGATAAGGCCAACATTATGACCTGTAGTGACTACGCAAGGTTTTACTTTGATTTGACCTTGTGACCTTGTGTTTTTTACCACAGATGACCCAACATCGAACTTGACCTAGATTTTATTCAGATGACTATTGTAACTGAGTTTCTTAACAATTAGGTCAACATTGTAACCTCTAGTGACTATGCAAGGTTTTTTTTATAAGATTTGACCTTGTTGTGACCCTGGATGATCGAATATCTAACTTGACCTAGATTTTATTGAGATGATCATAGTGACCTAGTTTCATAAAGATTAGGTCAAAATTGTGATCTCTAGTGACTACACAAGGTTTTTCTATGATTTGACCTAATAACCTAGTTTTTTACCCTAGATGACCCAATATCAAACTTGACCTAGATTTTGTTGAGATGAACATTGTGACTAAGTTTCATAAAGATTAGGCCAAAACTGTGACCTACAGTGTCTACACAAGCAAATTGTGGACGGACGACAGACGGACGGCTGACGACGGATGACGGACGAAGAGTGATTAGAAAAAGCTCACTCAGGTGAGCTAACAATAAACAGTTTTTGAACACCAGAATGTCAAAGTGGCACAAACTCGAGCTATCAAATCATACAGGAAACTCGAGCTATTAAATGATACAGGAAACTCGAGCTATCAAATGATACAGGAAACTCGAGTTATTAAATGATACAGGAAACTAGAGATATCAAATGAACTATATAACTTTACTATTATAATCACCTTTCCAATTTCATCTTTGAGCTTATATTGATTGAGCTGTATAAATCCATCTCCACCATCGGAGACTGAAATACGTCTCGTCTCCATGGTTGGTTGACGACGTAACCGTGGCGATGCTGTTGGGGAGGAGTACGGGGAAAGACGTCTCTGAGTTAACGAACTATCTTCTGAGCAAGAGTATAAGATTCTGGGAGCATTACGTCTACCGCTACCTGGTCGGGTGGTAGAGGGTGAACTAGTCTGAGAGTCTGTTAGTAGTTCTCCACGTTCATCACAGTGTTCTGATGTTCTACCATGTGTATGTTCTGAATGTGATTCTATAGAACTAGGTGCAACATTAATACAATCTAATGGTGAAGGCAACGATAAATGGCCAGTAGAATCTATAACTGTCAAACTTTCACGTCTATTTGATTCACTTACATGAGTACTAAGACCAGTATTACCAATATCAGGTTCATGTTCCCACTCTAGCTCACCATCACCAATATCACTAACAGTACTCCGACCTGAATCATTAGTTATATTAGAACTTTTTCTATGTAATGGATGTTTAAGTGGTCTTGAACCCTGCTGCAAAGATTTCAAACTATCAGCATCAGATTTTCCGGTTTGTTCGTCTTCACAAATCACATTTCCACTATCACGATTCAGTAATTTCTTCTCACATTCGTTCTCTTTGTTACGTTCTATTTGTCGATCATGTGTAGTAGATTTCTCACTGAGAGAGGTATCTTTGTCAGGTGCGGCTAGTTTATGCTCGCTGATATATCGCTCTTTGTCTGTAGTATCACCCGTAGTAAAGGCCTGCTGTTTAGTTTTCATGTCGTCTGTATCCTGGCTTTGATGGAAATGGCTATTTCTGAAAATATATGGGAAATGGAGAGATTAGCAGTGTATTATAAATCACCTTTCAGATGTACTCTAGCTGTCTCACATAGACACTTATGCTGGCACAATTTGTTAGCACTGAGTATCACCAGGCTAACTTATAATCTGATAGGTTTAGACCACAGCTGCTCAGTCCTTGTTGAATTTTAGGTGCTCTTTTTATATCCATGCTGCGATGCATTCATTTACTTTTGGCAATATGAAGGATAGCATTGATAATGAAGGTTTGGCAATATAAAGGTTGGCATTGATAATGAAGTTTGGCAATATAAAGGATAGCATTGATAATGAAGGTTTGGCAATATAAAGGTTAGCATTGGTAATGAAGTTTGGCAATATAAAGGTTAGCATTGATAATGAAGGTTGGCAATATAAAGGTTAGCATTGGTAATGAAGTTTGGCAATATAAAGGTTAGCATTGATAATGAAGTTTGGCAATATGAAGGTTGGCATTGATAATGAAGGTTGGCAATATGAAGGTTGGCATTGATAATGAAGTTTGGCAATATAAAGGTTGGCATTGATAATAAAGTTTGGCAATATGAAGGTTGGCATTGATAATAAAGTTTGGCAATATAAAGGTTGGCATTGATAATGAAGTTTGGCAATATAAAGGTTGGCATTGATAATGAAGCTTCATTGATAATGAAGGTTGGCAATATGAAGGTTGGCAATATGAAGGTTGGCAATATGAAGGTTAGCATTGATAATGAAGGTTTGCAATATGAAGGTTAGCATTGATAATGAAGTTTGGCAATATTAAGGTTGACATTAATAATGAAGTTTGGCAATATGAAGGTTAGCATTGATAATGAAGGTTTGCAATATGAAGGTTTGCAATGATAATGAAGTTTGGCAATATGAAGGTTGGCATTGATAATGAAGTTTGGTAATATGAAGGTTGGCATTGAAAATGAAGGTTTGCAATATGAAGGTTAGCATTGATAATGAAGGTTGGCAATATGAAGGTTGGAATTGATAATGAAGGTTAGCATTGATAATGAAGGTTTGCAATATGAAGGTTAGCATTGATAATGAAGGTTTGCAATATGAAGGTTAGCAATGTTAATGAAGTTTGGCAATATAAAGGTTGGCATTGATAATGAAGGTTGGCAATATGAAGGTTGGAATTGATAATGAAGCTTCATTGATAATGAAGGTTGGCAATATGAAGGTTGGCAATATGAAGGTTAGCATTGATAATGAAGGTTTGCAATATGAAGGTTTGCAATGATAATGAAGTTTGGTAATATGAAGGTTGGCATTGAAAATGAAGGTTTGCAATATGAAGGTTAGCATTGATAATGAAGGTTGGCAATATGAAGGTTGGAATTGATAATGAAGCTTCATTGACAATGAAGGTTGGCAATATGAAGGTTAGCATTGATAATGAAGGTTTGCAATATGAAGGTTAGCAATGTTAATGAAGTTTGGCAATATAAAGGTTGGCATTGATAATGAAGGTTGGCAATATGAAGGTTGGAATTGATAATGAAGCTTCATTGATAATGAAGGTTGGCAATATGAAGGTTGGCAATATGAAGGTTAGCATTGATAATGAAGGTTTGCAATATGAAGGTTAGCAATGTTAATGAAGTTTGGCAATATAAAGGTTGGCATTGATAATGAAGTTTGGCAATATAAAGGTTGGCATTGATAATGAAGTTTGGCAATATAAAGGTTAGCACTGATAATGAAGGTTGGCAATATGAAGGTTGGCATTGATAATGAAGGTTGGCAATATGAAGGTTGGCATTGATAATGAAGCTACATTGATAATGAAGGTTGGCAATATGATGGTTGGCAATATGAAGGTTAGCATTGATAATGAAGTTTGGCAATATTAAGGTTGACATTGATAATGAAGTTTGGCAATATGAAGGTAAGCATTGATAATGAATGTTTGCAATATGAAGGTTAGCAATGATAATGAAGTTTGGCAATATAAAGGTTGGCATTGATAATGAAGTTTGGCAATATAAAGGTTAGCATTGATAATGAAGGTTGGCAATATGAAGGTTGGCATTGATAATGAAGCTTCATTGATAATGAAGGTTGGCAATATGAAGGTTGGCAATATGAAGGTTGGCATTGATAATGAAGTTTGGCAATATTTAGGTTGACATTGATAATGAAGTTTTGCAATATGAAGGTTAGCTTTGATAATGAAGGTTTGCAATATGAAGGTTAGCAATGATAATGAAGTTTGGCAATATGAAGGTTGGCATTGATAATGAAGTTTGGTAATATGAAGGTTGGCATTGAAAATGAAGGTTTGCAATATGAAGGTTAGCAATGATAATGAAGTTTGGTAATATGAAGGTTGGCATTGATAATGAAGATTAGCACTGACATTGAAGGTAAATGGCATTGGAAATGAAGATTGGCAGAAAACATCTTCTTTGTTTTAGATATCCCTTCCAAATAGGTCATTTATTATTATAATACTGATTATTGGTGATAGCCATAATGCACAGGACTGCATTGCAACTTTAGATAAGTTAGTGGTATATAACAGGGAAGCAATGTGTCAAAGTATATATGTTGGTTTGGAGTAAAGAGTTTCCACAGCGTATAAACCTAATAACTGTATGACTTATTGGGAGATTATACAATTCAATGTGTATGACTTCCTGCGATAACCGAAAGATGACTTGTTTATACACTGTGTTATCAATAGTTTGGTGAAAACAATAAAAGGTCAGCAACCATGAAATATTCCAGTATAAGGGGTGGAAGGGAAAATTGATTCAATACTAGCTGAAAGAGTTCAGTAGATTTTCATTTCTCAAGTTGACAATTATTTAAAGAAGACATATGAATGTACATGTACCAGTGAAAACTAGGGGTGACTATTGCGTCCAGTTTTGACTATTGCAATACTATTGCTATTGCTGAAAGTACTATTGCGATACTATTGTATTGCTGGAAACTTTTGCGATACTATTGCAATAGTTATTGCCAAGATTTGAAAACCAGAGATTAACTTGTAAATGCAATTTTGCACTGTGTAAGATATATTTTTTTTACAACATACAAATCTACTATTTTTGGAAATTATTTAAAATGAATTTGACAGAAATAGATTATTAAAATTAATGCGATATTGGTCCATTGTGTTTGTTTTGATGCGAAAACGGATGTTTTTTAAAATTAATAATAACCTTTATTTATAAACAAGAGGGCCCAAAGGGCCCTAGGTCGCTCACCTGTCGTACTAGTGCATGCACACACCTATGGTGACCCTACACATTTTCTGAATAAGATTTAAGGAAATTCAGCCTCTATTGCAAGTTTATGATTTGACCATGTTACCTAGCTTTTGACCCCAGATGACTTAATTAATATCAAACTTATACTAGATTGTGTTGAGATGATCATTAGGACCAAATTTCATAAAGATTAAGTCGAAATTGTGACCTCTGGTGACTACACAGTTTTTCTATGATCTGACCTATAATTTAAACAAAATATATTGGAAAAAAATTATTTTCCTCCATATAACTGTACTGTACAAATAAATGGTATAAAGACAAAACAATACCTAAATACTTAAAAAAATAAAAATAAAAATTATGGTTCCAGTGGGGTTTGAACCCACGACCCTCAGGAAAATGTCAATTGACATTGTGACCTTGTTTTTGACCCCAGATGACCCAAAATGACCCGGACTTGGCCTAGATTTTGTTGACATGATCATTGTGACAAAGTTTCGTTAAAGATTAAAATGAAATTGTAACCTCTGGTGACTACACAAGGTTTTTCTATGATTTGATCTATAATTTAAACAAAATATTTTGGAAAAAATATTTTTTTCCATATAACTGTACAAATACATGCTATAAAGACAAAACAATACCTAAACAGTTAAAAAAAAAAAAAAAAAAAAAAAAAAATTATGGTTCCAGTGGGGGTTGAACCCCTGGCCCTCAGGAAAATGTCGGTTAAAATTGCGATTTTTATAGTTGACATTGTGACCTTGTTTTTGATCCCAGATGACCCAAAATCGCACTGGACCTAGATTTTGTTGACATGATCATTGCGACCAAGTTTCATTAAAATTAAGTTGAAATTGTAACCTCTGGTGACTACACAAGGTTTTTCTATATTTTTACCTAGTGACCTAGTTTTTGACCTCAGATGACCCAATATCGAACTTGACCTTGATTTTGTTGAGATGATCATTGTGACTAAGTTTCATAAAGATTAGGCCAAAATTGTGACCTCTAGAGAGGACACAACCCAATTGTTGACGGACGGACAGACGGACGGACAGACGGACGGACGACGGACGAAGTGTGATCACAAAAGCTCACTCTGTCACTTTGTGACAGGTGAGCTAAAAAAGAAACTATCGTAACTATTGATAGTTGAGCTAACTATCGGCCATAGTTATTGGATCGAGACTTTTACAATCGATTCATACTATCGGGACACTCGGAATCGCAATGCATCGATATTTCGATGCATCGGCCCACCCCTAGTGAAAACCCACATAGTAAACTTGATTATAAAACTTATCAATGAATAAGATGGCTCTATATATAGCTTTCAACATAAGATGGCTCTATATATAGCTTTCAACATAAGATGGCTCTATATATAGCTTTCAACATAAGATGGCTCTATATATAGCTTTCAACATAAGATGGCTCTATACATAGCTTTCAACATAAGATGGCTCTATACATAGCTTTCAACATAAGATGGCTCATATATAGCTTTCAACATAAGATGGCTCTATACATAGCTTTCAACATAAGATGGCTCTATACATAGCTTTCAACATAAGATGGCTCTATGTATAGCTTTCAACATAAGATGGCTCTATATATAGCTTTCAACATAAGATGGCTCTATATATAGCTTTCAACATAAGATGGCTCTATATATAGCTTTCAACATAAGATGGCTCTATATATAGCTTTCAACATAAGATGGCTCTATATATAGCTTTCAACATAAGATGGCTCTATATATAGCTTTCAACATAAGATGGTTCTATATATAGCTTTCAACATAAGATGGTTCTATATATAGCTTTCAACATAAGATGGCTCTATATATAGCTTTCAACATAAGATGGCTCTATACATAGCTTTCAACATAAGATGGCTCTATATATAGCTTTCAACATAAGATGGCTCTATACATAGCTTTCAACATAAGATGGCTCTATATATAGCTTTCAACATAAGATGGCTCTATACATAGCTTTCAACATAAGATGGCTCTATACATAGCTTTCAACAATAGAAATGTTTGTATGTCAAATATTGAATGTACATTCTTGGCTCAGTAAATGTATTTACCTTTTAAACAATCAACACATAATTAAACAAAGAATCCTAGTTTACTGAACTTTACTGTGAGGCCTTCAATAGAAACAACATTTCAATAACTTAATGAGTCAGTGTCAAAGTAAATAATAAACTTATAGTCATGTGGTTTGTTATTCCACTCTCAACCATAATCAAAGGACAATTAAGCCAACTTTATATCAGATATAATAGCTTTCTAGAAGCACATTCTAGTTACCTAGAGTAAAATGATATTAAAAACAGATCCCTTATCCAAGTCTTAATAATACTATGATATACATACAAAAATACAGACTAATGCGTAGAGATCAGTTCAAATAAAACATGGGCACTCGTTCGGATGCGGATAATAATATCACTCGTGCTCACACTCGTGATTTAATTTTTCCGCATCCGAACTCCTGCCGTCTATTATTCACCGACAAGTCTATTATTCACCGACAAAATACAAGAACAGAGTTTTTATTTCGATTCTAAATACGATAATATCCCATACTATTTAACTGCGCATTCCATTTACACCCATTTGACATTGAACATAATTCCACGCTGAAATTGAGTGGCTTATTAGCTGGTACATTTACCTCCCTCGTTAATGAAAATGACCTTCGTAATTTTCTGAAGGAAATAACACATTTTAAACATTGAAACAATTTTAATAACGCGAGTATAGGGTATCTATTTCATGAAATGAAAAATATAAATGAATTGATTATCAGAAGTTGTTATGAAACTTAGTTTTGAGACTATATTGGAGTTTCTAAAAATAGATGCATCATAGCTGTAACACTGGATACTTGTGCAACTCGCGACTCGTTGAAGTTTTTACTATAAAGTTTACGTCCATTCATTTATACATATGTCACGTGATGCGGGGCGTAAATAGTAACAGCCAACTTGATAGGTATGTTTTATCGCGGTAAAAATACATGCCCTGGTTTTTGTCTATGTGTATATGGATTAATCTACTGATCGTGTTAGAATTGCAATTATTGTATTATCAACTTTTCAGATTTCTATATTTATTTTTTTTATATCTAAAAGGCTTCCTTTGATGCTAATACATCAATGCTTTTCTTGTTATTTGCTAAAATGCTTGCCGACAAGTATCACATAGAGTGTATTCTGCTTGCTGACAAGGAGCACATGGAGTGTATTATGCTTGCTGACAAGTAGCACATGGAGTGTATTATGCTTGCCGACAAGTTGCACATGGAGTGTAATATGCTTGCCGACAAGTTGCACATGGAGTGTATTATGCTTGCTGACAAGTTGCACATGGAGTGTTTTATGCTTGCCGACAAATTGCACATGGAGTGTATTATGCTTGCTGACAAGTTGCACATGGAGTGTATTATGCTTGCCGACAAGTTGCACATGGAGTGTATATTGTTTGCCGACAAGTTGCACATGGAGTGTTTTATGCTTGCCGACAAGTTGCACATGGAGTGTATTATGTTTGCCGACAAGTTGCACATGGAGTGTATTATGTTTGCCGACAAGTTGCACATGGAGTGTATTATGTTCACCATATTTATGCCAGCATCAATTAAATATTAATACTCATAATTTGCCCAAGTAATAACAGGAACTCCTACTTTTTGTCACAAGTTAAAATACTAGTAACATTAAGTATACATTCGATTACATTCTGAGTTCAACAAAATATTGTCAACAAATTTTTATTTTCATAATAGCTAGCTGAGAACACTGAACTGGGAATTCAATTAAGAATTTCTCTTAAAAGATCACTTAATTTTAACAAACACTGAAGGACAGGAAAAATCTATATTAGTAAACAAGAGATGTTTGTAAAATATGTATGCCCTCAATGGCAGCCATACAGAATTGTTAACCTTTTAAAGTCACAATATTGAAGATTTCCACTTAAGGATGAATGCTTGATGAAAGTAACTAGCCGTGATGTAATAACAGATGATCTTACCTTTCCCTATTGGCTGAATTAATTCTCTCCTTATACTTGGCATACATTGTATCACTTTGTCACAATATACCAAACATTTTATAGAACTTTGAACACTAGTATCATGCACATACATAATTCCATGTACATTTTCTTTTACAGTGCGAGTATTGCTGACTACCTATATATATATATATAAAATTCTGTCAGAAATCTATAGAAGTTACATCATCTCCTGCTATATGTTGATTCCTGTACGAAACAAAACTTAAGTAAAAATGGTCATCTGGTAACAATGACAACAAATAATTCATAATATCCCTATAAAACTTAACAGTTCATAAATCAACCTATACTATACATATAATTCATCAATTCACCTATACTACATGCAATTCGTCAATTCACCTATACTTACATGCCACCTATACTACATGCAATTCATCAATTCACCTATACTACATGCAATTCATCAATTCACCTATACTACATAAAACTCATCAATTCACCTATACTACATATAATTCATCAATTCACCTATACTACATATAATTCATCAATTCACCTATACTACATATAATTCATCCATTCACCTTTACTACATATAATTCATCAATTCACCTATACAACATATAATTCACCTATACAACATATAATTCATCCATTCACCTTTACTACATATAAATCATCAATTCACCTATACTACATATAAATCATCAATTCACTGGTACTAAATTACTATTTCATAAATTAACATAATTTGTAAATTCCAGTATACAAAATCTCATCCCCACTTCTATTATGTAAATAATTAATTCACTTTCACCACAATTAACTGATAAATTAACCTATGATGTAAAAATTCACATAATAATTGTTACCCTGTGGTCTTAGTATATACAAACATATGATTCACAAATTTACCTAGTATGAACATGCAATTCATAGGTTACAACCATCTTATTCATAAATATCATGTATGTAAATCAGTTTTTAAAGCACACTTATAATGTCATATATTGAATTGAGGGTTATTGACCTACAAATTCTCATTGTTTAAGAAATGTCTTTAAAAAAGAAAAATCAAACAACAAATGGCCAAGATTTATCCTGACATTTGACGAATTAATGTCCTGATGCTCCTTGTCATTTAGTCACATCACTACCGTATGCTTCCAACTATTGCCTACACTATTGTAACCGAACATTGGATGCATCCTTAACACATGTGCAGCTTTAGACATTGTAACCAAACATTGTATGCATCCTTAACACATCCACAGCTGTAGACATTGTAACCGAACATTGGATGCATCTTTAACACATCCACAGCTTTAGACATTGTAACCAAACATTGGATGCATCCTTAACACATGCACAGCTTTAGACATTGTAACCATTGCATCCTTATTCCTGCGAGCAAATGATGTACCAACTTCATTTGACAGAGAATGGGCAGGATCATCGACCTTCTATCTGCATAATTCAAGAGCAGATGTGTATAAAATTAAGCATGAAAATCTCAAAATTGTGAGAAAAAAATAAGCGCAATAGGCCGGTAGCTTTCAAATTGGGAAAACTATATGCACGATAATTTGACATACGAAATTTATCAACAAATTGTTAAATGATTCATGTATAACAAACCAATTTTCAAGACACTTAATTGCATATTATGACTCCCTTGTTCCATATAATATTTATATGCTTATAAATAAAACCTCGTATCAGTTCATTAAAAGGTATTATCATAAGACATGTTTTCAGTGTTCAATAATATCAAAGATCATAAACCAATTCCGATAATTCCATGACAATTGACTGGGAAGCGCTGTGCTTTATGTGCAGCTGCAGTCACCTGCTGTTTAGATCCATGGTCTCAATATTGCCCAGCACTCACTGAAATTTCGGACAGTTCTGATTTCTTCAGTAAATAAACTATTGCAATGCAACAAAGACCGATGTTATTCCCATGGAATAATGGAATTAGTCTGGTTCACGACATTCTTACAAAATGCATCTTTTCTTGGATTTTTTTTTGAAATCGTAAACCATTGAGAACAGGTCACTTGCCCCTCCATGGACTTTTTACTTAATGCTATCCAATATACCTGCTCGCTCAAGGCTCGCAGGTAATAAAGTAGATTTATATAATAACAATATAGTTACATGTCACATACCTGATAGTAGATTTATATAATAATAATATAGTTACATGTCACATACCTGATAGTAGAATTATATAATAATAATATAGTTACAGGTCACATACCTGATAGTAGAATTATATAATAACAATATAGTTACATGCCATACATTCAGCACAACTAGACTTGCTACCATACATTCAGTATACCATACATTCAGTACAACTAGACTTACTACCATACATTCAGCACAACTAGACTTACTACCATACATTCAGCACAACTAGACTTACTACCATACATTCAGTACAACTAGACTTGCTACCATACATTCAGTACAACTAGACTTACTACCATACATTCAGTACAACTAGACTTACTACCATACATTCAGTATACCATACATTCAGTACAACTAGACTTGCTACCATACATTCAGTACAACTAGACTTGCTACCATACATTCAGTACAACTAGACTTGCTACCATACATTCAGCACAACTAGACTTACTACCATACATTTAGTACAACTAGACTTGCTACCATACATTCAGTATACCATACATTCAGTACAACTAGACTTGCTACCATACATTCAGCACAACTAGACTTACTACCATACATTCAGCACAACTAGACTTACTACCATACATTCAGTACAACTAGACTTACTACCATACATTCAGTACAACTAGACTTACTACCATACATTCAGTACAACTACACTTACTACCATACATTCAGTACAACTAGACTTGCTACCATACATTCAGCACAACTAGACTTGCTACCATACATTCAGTACAACTAGACTTGCTACCATACATTCAGTACAACTAGACTTACTACCATACATTCAGTACAACTAGACTTACTACCATACATTCAGTACAACTAGACTTGCTACCATACATTCAGTACAACTAGACTTGCTACCATACATTCAGCACAACTAGACTTGCTACCATATATTCAGCACAACTAGACTTGCTACCATACATTTAGTACAACTAGACTTACTACCATACATTCAGTATACCATACATTCAGTACAACTAGACTTACTACCATACATTCAGTATACCATACATTCAGCACAACTAGACTTGCTACCATACATTCAGCACAACTAGACTTGCTACCATACATTTAGTACAACTAGACTTACTACCATACATTCAGTATACCATACATTCAGCACAACTAGACTTACTACCATACATTCAGTATACCATACATTCAGCACAACTAGACTTGCTACCATACATTTAGTACAACTAGACTTGCTACCATACATTCAGTACAACTAGACTTGCTACCATACATTTAGTACAACTAGACTTGCTACCATACATTCAGCACAACTAGACTTGCTACCATACATTCAGCACAACTAGACTTGCTACCATACATTCAGCACAACTAGACTTGCTACCATACATTTAGTACAACTAGACTTGCTACCATACATTCAGTACAACTAGACTTACTACCATACATTCAGTACAACTAGACTTACTACCATACATTCAGTACAACTAGACTTGCTACCATACATTCAGCACAACTAGACTTGCTACCATACATTCAGTATACCATACATTCAGTACAACTAGACTTGCTACCATACATTCAGTATACCATACATTCAGTACAACTAGACTTGCTACCATACATTTAGTACAACTAGACTTGCTACCATACATTCAGCACAACTAGACTTGCTACCATACATTCAGTACAACTAGACTTGCTACCATACATTCAGCACAACTAGACTTACTACCATACATTCAGCACAACTAGACTTACTACCATACATTTAGTACAACTAGACTTGCTACCATACATTCAGTACAACTAGACTTACTACCATACATTCAGTACAACTAGACTTGCTACCATACATTTAGTACAACTAGACTTACTACCATACATTCAGTATACCATACATTCAGCACAACTAGACTTACTACCATACATTCAGCACAACTAGACTTACTACCATACATTCAGCACAACTAGACTTACTACCATACATTCAGCACAACTAGACTTACTACCATACATTCAGCACAACTAGACTTACTACCATTCATTTAGTACAACTAGACTTGCTACCATACATTCAGTACAACTAGACTTACTACCATACATTCAGTACAACTAGACTTACTACCATACATTCAGTACAACTAGACTTACTACCATACATTCAGTACAACTAGACTTACTACCATACATTTAGTACAACTAGACTTGCTACCATACATTCAGTACAACTAGACTTACTACCATACATTCAGTACAACTAGACTTACTACCATACATTTAGTACAACTAGACTTACTACCATACATTCAGTACAACTAGACTTGCTACCATACATTTAGTACAACTAGACTTACTACCATACATTCAGCACAACTAGACTTACTACCATACATTTAGTACAACTAGACTTACTACCATACATTCAGCACAACTAGACTTACTACCATACATTTAGTACAACTAGACTTGCTACCATACATTCAGCACAACTAGACTTACTACCATACATTTAGTACAACTAGACTTGCTACCATACATTCAGTACAACTAGACTTGCTACCATACATTCAGTACAACTAGACTTACTACCATACATTTAGTACAACTAGACTTACTACCATACATTCAGTACAACTAGACTTGCTACCATACATTCAGTACAACTAGACTTACTACCATACATTTAGTACAACTAGACTTGCTACCATACATTTAGTACAACTAGACTTGCTACCATACATTCAGTACAACTAGACTTGCTACCATACATTCAGTACAACTAGACTTACTACCATACATTTAGTACAACTAGACTGGCTACCATACATTCAGTACAACTAGACTTGCTACCATACATTCAGCACAACTAGACTTGCTATCATACATTTAGTACAACTAGACTTACTACCATACATTCAGTATACCATACATTCAGTACAACTAGACTTACTACCATACAGTATACCATACAATCAGCACAACTAGACTTGCTACCATACATTTAGTACAACTAGACTTGCTACCATACATTCAGTACAACTAGACTTGCTACCATACATTCAGCACAACTAGACTTGCTACCATACATTCAGTATACCATACATTCAGTACAACTAGACTTGCTACCATACATTCAGTATACCATACATTCAGCACAACTAGACTAACTACCATACATTCAGCACAACTAGACTTGCTACCATACAGTCAGTATACCATACATTCAGTACAACTAGACTTGCTACCATACATTTAGTACAACTAGACTTGCTACCATACATTCAGTACAACTAGACTTGCTACCATACATTCAGCACAACTAGACTTACTACCATACATTCAGCACAACTAGACTTACTACCATACATTTAGTACAACTAGACTTGCTACCATACATTCAGTACAACTAGACTTACTACCATACATTCAGTACAACTAGACTTGCTACCATACATTTAGTACAACTAGACTTGCTACCATACATTCAGTACAACTAGACTTACTACCATACATTCAGTATACCATACATTCAGCACAACTAGACTTACTACCATACATTCAGCACAACTAGACTTACTACCATACATTCAGCACAACTAGACTTACTACCATACATTCAGTATACCATACATTCAGTACAACTAGACTTACTACCATACAGTATACCATACATTCAGCACAACTAGACTTGCTACCATACATTTAGTACAACTAGACTTGCTACCATACATTCAGTACAACTAGACTTGCTACCATACATTCAGCACAACTAGACTTGCTACCATACATTCAGTATACCATACATTCAGTACAACTAGACTTGCTACCATACATTCAGTATACCATACATTCAGCACAACTAGACTTACTACCATACATTCAGCACAACTAGACTTGCTACCATACATTCAGTATACCATACATTCAGTACAACTAGACTTGCTACCATACATTTAGTACAACTAGACTTGCTACCGTACATTCAGTACAACTAGACTTGCTACCATACATTCAGCACAACTAGACTTACTACCATACATTCAGCACAACTAGACTTACTACCATACATTTAGTACAACTAGACTTGCTACCATACATTCAGTACAACTAGACTTACTACCATACATTCAGTACAACTAGACTTGCTACCATACATTTAGTACAACTAGACTTGCTACCATACATTCAGTACAACTAGACTTACTACCATACATTCAGTATACCAAACATTCAGCACAACTAGACTTACTACCATACATTCAGCACAACTAGACTTACTACCATACATTCAGCACAACTAGACTTACTACCATACATTCAGCACAACTAGACTTACTACCATACATTCAGCACAACTAGACTTACTACCATTCATTTAGCACAACTAGACTTGCTACCATACATTCAGTACAACTAGACTTACTACCATACATTCAGTACAACTAGACTTACTACCATACATTCAGTACAACTAGACTTACTACCATACATTCAGTACAACTAGACTTACTACCATACATTTAGTACAACTAGACTTGCTACCATACATTCAGTACAACTAGACTTACTACCATACATTCAGTACAACTAGACTTACTACCATACATTTAGTACAACTAGACTTACTACCATACATTCAGTACAACTAGACTTGCTACCATACATTTAGTACAACTAGACTTACTACCATACATTCAGCACAACTAGACTTGCTACCATACATTCAGTACAACTAGACTTGCTACCATACATTCAGTACAACTAGACTTACTACCATACATTTAGTACAACTAGACTTACTACCATACATTCAGTACAACTAGACTTGCTACCATACATTCAGTACAACTAGACTTACTACCATACATTTAGTACAACTAGACTTGCTACCATACATTTAGTACAACTAGACTTGCTACCATACATTTAGTACAACTAGACTTACTACCATACATTCAGTACAACTAGACTTGCTACCATACATTCAGCACAACTAGACTTGCTACCATACATTTAGTACAACTAGACTTACTACCATACATTCAGTATACCATACATTCAGTACAACTAGACTTACTACCATACATTCAGTATACCATACATTCAGCACAACTAGACTTGCTACCATACATTCAGCACAACTAGACTTGCTACCATACATTTAGTACAACTAGACTTACTACCATACATTCAGTATACCATACATTCAGCACAACTAGACTTACTACCATACATTCAGTATACCATACATTCAGCACAACTAGACTTACTACCATACATTCAGTACAACTAGACTTGCTACCATACATTTAGTACAACTAGACTTGCTACCATACATTCAGTACAACTAGACTTGCTACCATACATTCAGCACAACTAGACTTACTACCATACATTCAGCACAACTAGACTTACTACCATACATTTAGTACAACTAGACTTGCTACCATACATTCAGTACAACTAGACTTACTACCATACATTCAGTACAACTAGACTTGCTACCATACATTTAGTACAACTAGACTTGCTACCATACATTCAGTACAACTAGACTTACTACCATACATTCAGTATACCATACATTCAGCACAACTAGACTTACTACCATACATTCAGCACAACTAGACTTACTACCATACATTCAGCACAACTAGACTTACTACCATACATTCAGTATACCATACATTCAGTACAACTAGACTTACTACCATACAGTATACCATACATTCAGCACAACTAGACTTGCTACCATACATTTAGTACAACTAGACTTGCTACCATACATTCAGTACAACTAGACTTGCTACCATACATTCAGCACAACTAGACTTGCTACCATACATTCAGTATACCATACATTCAGTACAACTAGACTTGCTACCATACATTCAGTATACCATACATTCAGCACAACTAGACTTACTACCATACATTCAGCACAACTAGACTTGCTACCATACATTCAGTATACCATACATTCAGTACAACTAGACTTGCTACCATACATTTAGTACAACTAGACTTGCTACCGTACATTCAGTACAACTAGACTTGCTACCATACATTCAGCACAACTAGACTTACTACCATACATTCAGCACAACTAGACTTACTACCATACATTTAGTACAACTAGACTTGCTACCATACATTCAGTACAACTAGACTTACTACCATACATTCAGTACAACTAGACTTGCTACCATACATTTAGTACAACTAGACTTGCTACCATACATTCAGTACAACTAGACTTACTACCATACATTCAGTATACAAAACATTCAGCACAACTAGACTTACTACCATACATTCAGCACAACTAGACTTACTACCATACATTCAGCACAACTAGACTTGCTACCATACATTTAGTACAACTAGACTTACTACCATACATTCAGTATACCATACATTCAGTACAACTAGACTTACTACCATACATTCAGTATACCATACATTCAGCACAACTAGACTTGCTACCATACATTCAGCACAACTAGACTTGCTACCATACATTTAGTACAACTAGACTTACTACCATACATTCAGTATACCATACATTCAGCACAACTAGACTTACTACCATACATTCAGTATACCATACATTCAGCACAACTAGACTTACTACCATACATTCAGTACAACTAGACTTGCTACCATACATTTAGTACAACTAGACTTGCTACCATACATTCAGTACAACTAGACTTGCTACCATACATTTAGTACAACTAGACTTGCTACCATACATTCAGCACAACTAGACTTGCTACCATACATTCAGTACAACTAGACTTGCTACCATACATTCAGCACAACTAGACTTACTACCATACATTCAGCACAACTAGACTTACTACCATACATTCAGTACAACTAGACTTACTACTATACATTCAGTACAACTAGACTTACTACCATACATTCAGTACAACTAGACTTACTACCATACATTCAGCACAACTAGACTTACTACCATACATTCAGCACAACTAGACTTACTACCATACATTCAGTACAACTAGACTTACTACCATACATTCAGTACAACTAGACTTGCTACCATACATTCAGTACAACTAGACTTGCTACCATACATTTAGTACAACTAGACTTACTACCATACATTTAGTACAACTAGACTTACTACCATACATTCAGTACAACTAGACTTGCTACCATACATTCAGCACAACTAGACTTACTACCATACATTTAGTACAACTAGACTTACTACCATTCATTCAGTATATCATACATTCAGTACAACTAGACTTCCATATATAATCACCTACACCAAAACAACACGACCAACCTTTTCCATACAATATATTCCATATATAATCACCTACACCAAAACAACACGACCAAACTTTTCCATACAATATATTCCATATATAATCACCTACACGAAAACAACACGACCAACCTTTTCCATATTATTCAATCATTATCTACATTACAGCAACATGGAAAAGACAACATCCCTGACACACAAGGTAACAATTTATGTAACTTTCTGTTTGATCTAAAAACATCATAACATCATAACATCATTATATCATCATTACCACTAGAATTGAACATTTAAAACCTTGTTCACAATTCACATCACAGCAATAAATCCAGGAATGCCATAACATTTAAAGCAGAAACTCCACAATTAACATTTTGAAACACATTAACCCTTGGTTTAAACCCCACAAGGTACTGATAAATTCCTACACTCATTTTCATATCCTGTTGAACATTATCTACTTCAAAGGATTTAGTTACAAGCAATGCAAAATAAACCCATATATATACACAACACAAATACACACACACTGTATACTGTTTAAATATTACTGACTACATCTAAGACATAGTTTTAAACTTCAATCTATACGTTCTATCCCGTTCTATCCTATTCTTTCCTTTTTATCATTTGATATTGTATAAACTCCATTAATAACACAATTTGAACAAATTAAGGAGATCCATTACATAAAAGAATCAAATCAAAACGAAATGCAGCCCTGCAAACCTTCAAATATGATTACACTAACTACCGGGTAGGTATGGAGTACACATTCAAGTGCGTTCAATAGGTAATATTTGACTTCTTAAAAGATTTCATTTATTTTTAAGTAAACATTTTTATTTACGATATAGTGTGTAGTCAATTACAATATAATCAATGCATGAAACTATGTGTTAACAGTGACGTTAAGTAATGTTTAAACTAGAGTATAGAAATATCATTCAAATATAATCAATAGTTATAATTACACTTGACCTTACAATAGAATTCATGTACCTTGTTTTATTCTGTGACATATTGGCAATAAATCAACATAGATTATAAATCTATAACAAGTATAATGACACACACACAAGGTCGCACTCTACATATATACACAAGCACTATACAATTTTACATCATAAATTTTCACCGATTTGAAATTGAATCATTCAACCAAGACAGGTAAAAGTAAGTGATACAAATGTATATAAAATGACAGTGCATGTCATCACGTATATATTTTAATCATGTTTTATTATCATTGATATATCCTGGTATTTTATTTTACAAGCCCATAAAATAACCGGACACAAACACATTTGCGTCATTAGGTTGGTACTGTTTTATCAAAGCACTTACGGAGGTCATATATTTTATCAAAGCACTTACAGAACGCTTATTTCTTATTAATTAGCACTAATAGAAGTCTTTCTAACTTACTTTCAAAATTTAAGTTATTAATTATTCTTTAAAACAATCATACTATGGAGAGATATAATTTGTAGGCATTTGTTGACTGAATCGATATGTACCCTTATACCACAATTAATAGAAGCTGTTAAAGAAATTGTAAGAAATTCAAATTTGAGAGTAAGATAACCATAAGAACTATGATATTAAACCCATTAACTGTGACTGCTTTAATGTTGGTTGTTGTTCAAATTACAGCTCAATATAATAATAGAAAGGTCTGGATTTATTAATGGCAACTTTGATATTAGACAGGTGGCTGCTTAATTCAAGTGACCACTCATATTGGTTTGAAATTCCAGAGGATTTATAGTCTATAAAATCTATAATGATTTAATATTGTGTTTATAATTGACTAATTAAATCTATCAGGTTAAATAGCAACCAAGCACTATAGCCTATTTCCAATATTAATTCATTATATAAATATTCTTCAGACCATTTTCAGTACTTACTGTAAAATCATTGATTTTTGTGGGATTTAAAATGTTGTTGATGTCATGGTTGATTTTGACCACAAAATCTACACTCCGTGACTAATGGACCTCTCAAATATTGAACTCAGGGGTTGATGGGTTTTTTTAATCCAGGAAATAAGGAGCCCACAAAACTGCATTTCACCAAACACCATGAAATTTAATGCCCACAAGGAGAAGTGATTTTAAAATATTTCTTAATTAGATAATCATCTGGGTACTGTTTTATCAAAGCATTGCTTATATCTGTTGCAGTTATCTCAAGCCAGCTATAGCAATTAACTTATTATTGCGTTAATATACCATAAATCACAATATTTTCACATGATGTTAATTTTACAAATTTTGATAACAAGACTTATTTTGCAAATTCACAGATTATGAATTTGCAGTTGATGGTCTCAGGATAAGTAATAGGTAGTCATTTTATGACAAGTCAAATAGTTCCTGCGAGCAAATGATGTACCGACTTCATTTGACAGAGAATTGACAGGATCCTCGACCTTCTATCTGCATAATTCAAGAGCAGATGTGTATAAAATTAAGCATGAAAATCTCAAAATTGTGAGAAAAAAATAAGCACAAAAGGCCGGTAGCTTTCAAATTGGGAAAACTATATGCACGATAATTTGACATACGAAATTTATCAACAAATTGTTAAATGATTTCATGTATAACAAACTAATTTTCAAGACACTTAATTGCATATTATGACTCCCTTGTTCCATATAATATTTATATGCTTATAAATAAAACCTCGTATCAGTTCATTAAAAGGTATTATCATAAGACATGTTTTCAGTGTTCAATAATATCAAAGATCATAAACCAATTCCGATAATTCCATGACAATTGACTGGGAAGCGCTGTGCTTTATATGCAGCTGCAGTCACCTGCTGTTTAGATCCATGGTCTCAATATTGCCCAGCACTCACTGAAATTTCGGACAGTTCTGATTTCTTCGGTAAATAAACTATTGCAATGCGACAAAGACCGATGTTATTCCCATGGAATAATGGAATTAGTCTGGTTCACGACATTCTTACAAATTCTTACTTAATGCTATCCAATATACCTGCTGGCTCAAGGCTCGCAGGTAATAAAGTAGAATTATATAATAACAATATAGTTACATGTCACATACCTGATAGTAGATTTATATAATAATTATATAGTTACATGTCACATACCTGATAGTAGAATTATATAATAACAATATAGTTACATGTCACATACCTGATAGTAGAATTATATAATAATAATATAGTTACATGTCACATACCTGATAGATTTTGGTAATTTATATGAAATGTCCCCGTATCTACACAGTACACAATGCTGGTATGAGTCTAATCCAAACATGGTGCTAAATGTTGATATCAAATATTATACCAATAACGATAGCCTGTATCATACAATCACCATACAGTTTAAAAGTACCTAATTCCCAATAATATACTTGGCAAAGTATTCAGAACTTGTCTTAAAACTGATGCCAAATCAAACTCCAGCGCAGACTTGTATAATCCAATACTTAACAACTTTCTAAGAGGACAAATAATCCCTAGAAATGTTCAATTACGTTAAAATCTTTCCCCACTACCATGCAGTGGAACAGTCAAGACAGCAAGTAATTCCAGACTAAATATTTAACAAAATTATGTAAAATTTGATTGTGTTTCACCATTGAGTCCAACATCTCAAAATCTGAACATTCCACATTAGGGGATTATATTAGTTAAATTTGCAGAGAAAACAACAGAAGTTGATATGTATAAGATTGACGGATTCCTTCAAGGCAAATGTTAGTCATGTGAGAGTATATAAAGTTCAGTGACATTTGAATGCTGTCAACACAGCATACACCTAGATACCAGCACACACCTAGATACCAGCACATTTCTAATTCAGCTTCTTCCATGACAACATGCCTTACATTAAAGTGATAATTTCTTATACAGGCATTAACTTACACTAACCTATCCTAGTTTATACATGTAAGTAATAGATATATACTCACTGAGTATGAGGAATTGCTGAATGTGAACAACCTGCTACGCAAAGATATGACAGATGTCAGGTGAAAACACGACACATGTTTGGTGACATATTGTCGCCATTCATCTGTTGTATTTTCGCCACAACAAAGTAAAAATGTTACAATGCAAAGATATCACAAAGTCGACTTTTTCACATTATTACATTTTCGCATTTTCACATTGTTGTGGCAAATAAGCCAAAATACAACATGGCATAAACCAGCCACCATAGTATACAGGTAAGGTATCATGACAAAGCAGTGAAAACCAAAACCTACAAGAGTACTACTTACGACCTTTCAAGTCTCAAGGGCGCTTCTAATATGAGCCTATTTTCATGAAAATTGGAAGTGGTCATGGTAACTGAAGTTTAAAAAGTTAAAAGCTATTGTTATGGTTCTTGTGCACTACACTTGGACTTTGTGTAAGAAACATCCATGCCAATTTTGGAGTCATTCATACTTATGGTGACAAAGTAATGCCCTGGACAAGAAATGCTTATAAAATCAATCAAAGGGAAATAATTAAAAACAAATAGCACAAGGTAGTGTTATGGTTCTTGTGCACTGCACTTAGACTTTTTGTAAGAAACATGCATACCAAGTTTTAAGTCATTCAACCTTATGGTTATATACATCTTATGCCAAATTAATATTTATTATTATTATTTAATATTAATTTGAACTTTAGGTGACAAAGTTATGCTCCGGACAAGAAATGCTCCAATAAAAAGTAACCCCTTTTCAGACGACACAAAAAACTGTCTACAAAGACCACTTATTATAATGTCCTATCAGATTATTGTCAATCAAATTAACCATGTTAAGACACTAACAAGAGGGCCCAAAGAGCCCAAGGGCCCTACGGTAGGTTGCTCACCTGTCACCAAATTAAATCACAAGGATATGGCATGCAGCCTAGATTTAGATTTTCATAGCGTGAGATAATACTGCACCATTTTACTAACTCATATTGAAGAGAAACAAAATGTTGTTTTATCAAGATAATGCAACATATAACACTAACTATATTGATTTTTTCAGCTTCAGCTGTCTAGCTTGATATTTGACCTGCTTTTGACCACTTTAAAAACCAATGAAATGTTTGCATATAAATTAGGAGCAAATAAATATTAAAGCCCGGTTGGTCAGAATATGCTTTACTCATCACAAAAGATATCGTGAAAAATATACATTTCTGTTAAACTTCTTAGACCTGCCGTCCACTAGGACCCCGAAGAGTTCCCGAAGGCTAAATTTGCCTAATCGGGATGGTTCGGCATGTCTTCGGGACATTCTGGAACCCATCCGTGTCGTTCCTGTAGTTTCTGGAAGCCTTCTGGACACTTTGGAAACCAAAAAATCTTTGGCGAAGGTCTTGTTCGGGGTGCTTCGGGAGTGCTTTGCACAGTTTGGGGTGTTCGGGAATCCATCGTCATTCACTCGGCACCTTCGAGAAGCCTTCTTCGAGGCTTCGTAATCATTTTAACCATCCCGAGCGGTTCCTGAAGGAAGCTGAAGCAATGCCGAAAGCTCCCCGAACACGACGAATGAATGAATTATACACACGGAAGCTATGCCGATCATGTTAAGAAACATGCCGAATAGTTGCCCAAGGCGCCGATTGTGAACGGAAGGGATGCCGAGTCGAAGCAGTATTTCCCGAACAATACAAGAGCGACTGCGGAAGCGATCACGTCAGTTTGCCGATAGTTTTAATCTTGAATATATCGTTTCACCATGGTCCTACAAACCAAGGACAAGCTACCAAATATGGTTGTGTCAGCCCCTAGAAACGATGACATACCCAGTGTCCCATGGTCTTCAGCTATTAAAGGAAAACACCGGAAAGAGACACCCAGTATATCTACCTAGGACTGTAAGTTTTTTTCATGAGCTTAATATGTCAGTATTTTTTATATCTGAAACTTAGTCATTCAACTTTTGTGTAGCTGAAAATATGTCTTTTAAGTTTTATAGCTGAAACTAGCAAGATTAATGTCATCTTCCATCAATCGTATTCAACTTTCAACTGATAACAAGATAGTAGTTTGGCATCGTTTATATACATCGGCAACCTTTCAGCATTCTATCGGCATCGATTTTGTAAACACTTCCGCTTATTCTGCAAAGTAACTGCAACTTTTCCGCACGATCGAGAAACATTCAGGACCAAATCCTGAACTGTCAGCATTCATTCGCGTTATGTTTGGCTACTTCGGATAGGTTTCGGCGTTTATACTGCAACATTTCGTATAACGAACCACTAATACATCCCGAACGATCCCGATGGCAAAGATCCGCCCATTTTTATTGATAATTGATCCCGAAACAAGCAAACTGTAATCGGCTACCCTTCCGCATATCATCGGGGTCTAGTGGACGGCAGGTCTAAATGAAATGTACATTAGATACACATAAAGATCTGTTATTCATGTTTCTGTTGGTATGTAGTGTATTCAATTTTTAACTGTTTGACCTTAATGTGATCTGGATGAGGTATGGAGTGGATGTATAAGAATAATACCGCGCATGAAACTTTAGTACTGAAATTAGCTACATTGGTAGCGCGTTTGTCAACATTGAATCGTTTTGTGAGCAGAGGGCCTCGAGTTCAAATCCCATATCAGCCCAGTTTTTTTTCTGATTTTCTTTTTTCCAATTTTGTTTTTGTCTATATTTTCGACGTTAATTTAAGGTAAGTCCTGTCTACGTACAGTTTTTTTCAGACATAATGCGTGCTAAATATTAAAGTCTGATTTAAGTTTGGCATCACTATTGCTATTATTTTAGACTTAAAGTTTGTTGATGTGTGAGGACACATACAACATTAGGGGCGATGAAAATTGCCATCTTATATGTGTTACGTTTTGAAACGAATTTTGAAGTGATGTGCAAATTTTTTAGAACCATTACCTGTTAAAACCATTATTCTGGATATAAATATATGCATAGTATTTAGTGGTTGTACGTCTTTTTTTGTTCATTACTGATTGTTATTGTTCCATATAGACTGTTTGAGCTTTACCTGCTGTCGATGCCATGACATAGATAATCCAGGTTTATATAGCCAGTTGCCAATCCATGTGTGAGATATAATTCCATGTTAACATTGTACATGACATTTATTGCAGAACCTTTTGTGTGAGATTGGTAATTTAATGGAAATGCGGGAGATTTCAATATATTGCATGAGATTTTACTTGCTCAAACTTTTGACTACAATTAATGAAGTTCATATGCAGTTTTCACTCATTTCACTTGCTTGTTAATACCATACATGCTTCATAAAGTAATTTAAACTAATATTTGTGATTATTTTCATAATGTAACAACTAATGTCAGGTTCCAGTATGTCCAAGAAATGGGTGAGATTTGATCAATTTGCCTGTATGAGTAGAGTCTTAAATGCAAGAGACTGAACATGCACGATGCAGGTGATCTGGCGATGTATGAATTATAAAGACATAGTTTTACCATCGCCGTAGTTTTACCATCGCCTAAGTGCTTTGATAAAACTGTGAGTACCTTGATCTGAGTATTCAAGAAATCTTCAAATCATTTCAAAAAATGTTGATAGAGAACAACACAAGAAACATTTTGGTAAAACCAAAACTCAGGTGGTCTGAAACTTGTCAACAATAATTGCCCACACATCAAGTGTCAGTGTCTCAGAGCAAACATTAGATATATCATGGTAGCTTAATTAGGTTACATTGCCTCTATCATTAATTTAAGACAATGTAACTGGGTTTTAATACATAATAAACGATTATATACGGAGAAGATAACACAATAACCTACTTTATCCAGTCACTTACTGCAAAATCTGCTAGATAACAGGGTGCCTAATAAACTTAGCTTTATTCGGTCACCTGGTCATGTGACTAGTGATAATCCGTCACCTTACCACGTGATCTGACGGACTTCTTCTTATATGAGAGTCACCGGTTGGAATTTCGTACCCGAGGGTGAGGTTTTCCTATCCTATAGGAGCTGGGGGTTGATGGGGTATTTTCTTCGACTTACCTGCGTCTACACGACGTCTATCATGTCCGACGTCGTTGTATATCATGACGTCACGGAACGAACATGTCGTTGCCAGATAATGAAAGTAACAATAGAACAATAGAGTCCCGAGTTTGATCCCCTTACTGAGCAGATTAGGCGACTGGATAAATAGAATAATTGGTTAGTGCACTGGATGGAGTAAAAGTTTATCCGGCTCGGCTGCAGAAATTATCAGATTCACATATGGCTCACCCGATTCCTCCGCCTTGCCAGATAAACTTTTTGATCCTCCGCCTTGCCAGATAAACTTTTTGATCCACGACACTATCTCATTATTCTCTATGTAAACGTCTTTGAACATTTGTCTTCCACAAGGGTCATAACTCAGACAAGATTTATCCTTGCTATAATTCCAGACAAACGGAGTTGTTTGCAAGCAATCGTCTGACGTGACATGAGAACAAGCAGGTATAAACATTGTGACATCAATCCAGACATCCAGCACAATATCAACATGTCTCCATTAAATGTGATTATACAGAAAAATTCCACAAATTTATCATTCTGCATACGGAAAATCCTGCCATAATAATATATGATCCTGCATGACATGTTTCTCACCAAACCGTAACAAAACATAGCTGCAGCTCCCAACAAGATATGATTTATGCCAACCATTCAATCATTTTGTGAAGTCTTTACTGTAACATGAGGGAAGCATTTATATAGTTTTTTGGTTAGACAAGGGAACTCTACTAGGACAATATATCACACACTGTATATAACACATGGTAGCAAACTACATTACCGCAGAAAGAGAAAATTATCAGCACATTATTTCCTTCTTTCATTCCAGGCTCATAAAAAATGGATGGCAACAAACACATTATAGTAGACCCAATATACTAACACATATATGTACTACATGAAGCTGAGGTAATATGTAGGTCATACCAAGTAAGAAAGTAGAAATATATCTCCTACAGTATTATAGTGTGAACAAATTTACCTTCTCCTAGACCTTGTTAATATATTAATTTCTGTGAGAAAACAGTGCCTCATCGGAGATATAGATTATATAGTGCCTTGTCAGAAATATAGACTATATAGTGCCTTGTCAGAGATATAGACTATATAGTGCCTTGTCAGAGATATAGATTATATAGTATAGATTATATAGTGCCTTGTCAGAGATATAGATTATACTTGTCGGAGATATAGATTAAATAGTGCCTTGTCGGAGATATAGATTATTAGTGCCTTGTCGGAGATATAGATTATATAGTGCCTTGTTGGAGATATAGATTATTAGTGCCTTGTCGGAGATATAGATTATATAGTGCCTTGTCGAGGATACAGATCATACTTGTTGGAGATATAGATTATATATTAACCTGGCTTCATTATGAAACTGATAATAATAAAGCATTAGAAAGACAAGACTCTTATAAACAGTTTCTGAAAAGTTGAGCAAAGTCTAACTTCCAATTACAACGTTGTAACAGCTAGTATTTTAAAACTTTCCACTCCTGCTTACTTTTTGAGTCACTTCTCAAACATCATTCAAACATTGTTTGCTTTCAGATAACAACTAACCCTTTGTTTTTTCCCAGGGAACGTTTCAGAATGTGGTTGTCATAGCAACAACAGAAGATATTTGAACACGATTCATGTACTCAGAAAAAAGACATCTGAGACATAGTACTATATTATCCAAGTACTTGAAATTAAATCGATGAGCATGACTTTTCCTCATTTAAGAGTCTTCTAAACCAGTTTTCATGGAGAACTGCTCTAAAATCTGGCTCAAACCCAAGACCCATTGCTGACTGGGTAAGTGCTCTTAAGCAGCACACTCCCTCGCCCATTACAGGTTCAGATGGTGATACATAGGTCTATATTCATCACATAAATACCATGATTTTCCATGTGAGAACAAATGACGGAACAATGTTCTCCAACACGTGTGATAACAAATGCGTGACGTCACCAGCTTTTTGGCCCGAAAACGTAACGTCGTCGGCTTAAATTCGTTATTTCTGACGTTGTAATGACTTGGTAACTATGGTTGTTTGATAAAAAGAATCCACCACTCATTGTCTTTGAGATCAACATTTCTTAAACTCGTCACGAAAACAAAGGCTCGCTTATTAACCTGTGTTTTTTAGACTCGTTTAAGAAATGTTGATCTCCAAAACTTGTGATGGATTCTATATATCTTCAACTAACTTGTCTTCTTTTCAGGTACATGTTTTGCCATGTATGGTATGTAATTTAGACCATAATAAGGTAATTAATGGACTATTTGCATTTATCTAGGCCATGTATTAGTTGTCATGCCATCACTTGCACTGTGAAACTAACAAGCATGTTTTTAATTACTAACGACAATTAACCTTGGCTGTGTTAGGTTTATGTTACAATGGGAACTAATTGATTAACTCATTGCTGTATTGTTAAATAAACAATGAAGATATTCCGAGTACATAGAACATTCTGTATCGTGTGAAATCAATGATAATGTTTACATCTCTTCTATATGCTTCTATGTGTTTTGTTATAGCACAGAGAATTTGAACCGATTCTGACCATTATGCATGAATATATACAACTTGAAGATTCAGGCGTTGAATATATAATTTTTTGCAAGCAAGCACAAAATTGGTCAATTTGATTTGTGATAGTATTACACTTCAATTAAGCTCTTCTTTCCCACTTTGGAAAACATACAACAGGGGATAAATTTGTATAGACAATATTACAGTATATCAGCTGTTACATTAAGCTAACAGAAGTTTGAGAGTAATATTGTTGTATGATACTGCTGGTTATATCAGAGACTGACTTATAGTAACAGTCATCATTCTCCCATAATACGATATGCTGGTTATATCAGAGACTGACTTATAGTAACAGTCATCATTCTCCCATAATACGATATGCTGGTTATATCAGAGACTGACTTATAGTAACAGTCGTCATTCTCCCATAATACGATATGCTGGTTATATCAGAGACTGACTTATAGTAACAGTCATCATTCTCCCATAATACGATATGCTGGTTATATCAGAGACGGACTTATAGTAACAGTCATCATTCTCCCATAATACGATATGCTGGTTATATCAGAGACTGACTTATAGTAACAGTCGTCATTTTCCAATAATACAATATGCTGGTTATATCAGAGACTGACTTATAGTAACAGTCGTCATTCTCCCATAATACAATATGCTGGTTATATCAGAGACTGACTTATAGTAACAGTCTTCATTCTCCCATAATACAATATGCTGGTTATATCAGAGACTGACTTATAGTAACAGTCGTCATTCTCCCATAATACAATATGCTGGTTATATCAGAGGCTGACTTATAGTAACAGTCGTCATTTTCCCATAATACAATATGCTGTCATATGGAAACATTTTGTGTAATTGAAAACATAAAAGTATCATAGAATGTTTGTTGTAAAACAAATTGTATACTTAGAAATCTGGGTTTGGGCATGACACGC
Source organism: Spisula solida (assembly GCA_947247005.1). NCBI lineage: Eukaryota > Metazoa > Mollusca > Bivalvia > Venerida > Mactridae > Spisula > Spisula solida. The sequence continues at coordinate 11,985,585 of OX365953.1, read as the reverse complement.
CTCTTTATAGGGGTGGAGTGATAACAAAAGTAGGAGGGGTGTTGTTAAAACAATAATTCAGAATTTTTGAGAAAATAAAAGTGCTCAAGCAGACAGACTAGTATTGTATGTATATAGCACAGAGAATTTGAAATGATCCTGACCTTAATGCATGAATATATTACAAGGCACTTGCGTTGAATATATATAAATTTTCGCGAGTAAATCGTGCAATATCGGTTTTTACTGGGGGGAACCCCCAGTTTTCGTATTACATACCATCTCAGAAATCACTACGATTTTAACTATGTAATTTCTCCACAACCAATTCATCCTCGAAAGAAACAAGTACCAGCAAATCTCAACCAATATCGTAATTTTCAACCGTTTTAAATAAAATTTGTTTATAACAATTGAATTATCTTTTATTTGTCTACATTATGTGAACATTTTGAAAGTTTTTTTCGATGAATAAATGTATTTGTGCAAATAAATTCCTACAGGCGGTAAACTGACTAAGGATTTCTGAGGGTCGATAAAAATGTCACTGTTAAAAGTAACCCGTTTAGCAGACGAACTTTACACAATCCATGATTTTAACACTCATATTACAGTTTAGCAATAAACTCCTAATCTAACGTGTGCTTATTTTTCATTATTTACAATAATTTGCATTTGTTGATAGTATTGATCCACGTTTCTACCATTAACTTACCAGAGATCTTCAGCTGAATATTTTAGGTCTACCGTTAGAACGACCCTTTTCCCAGCGCTGTTATATAAATTTTTCCCGCTGAAAGTCGAGACCATATCAGTCATTTGTGTTTCGTCCCCAACGGATTCGTTCGCGCTATTCGTACTCTATTTGTACTCTATCCAGTTCGTATGCAGGTAGAGTAATGGAAAAAGGATGCTGTGTAGTTTTCAGTTAATAGTTTTTTTATTTTCTTGCCCACGACTTTTGATCCATTAAACTACCACATATTACCAGCAAAATCGTTTGCGTCTGTCGTCAGCACAATTCTTTTCCGAGCGCTGAGCTGCGTATACAATTTTCCCACCGAAAGTCGAGACCATATCGTACATTTGTGTTTTGACCCCTATTTTATTCGTTCTCGCTAATCATAACCTATCCGGGTGGTTTATAATTTATACATGCAGCTGAAGAATTGTGGAATTCAAAGTTTTTGTAGTTTTTAGACACTGTTTTATTTTTCATTTTCTTGCGCCCATTCATCCCCTATCCGATTTCTTATATTATTTAGGTTTACTACTAATAATTAGCGCGGAAACGTTTGAACAAAATTTATAATGTTTAATTCTATATATTACGCGAGCTGACCTGCAATACTATATACAAGGACTGGTATGTCTTGTTGTCATGCACAGGCAAATTTGATGTTTTAAAATTTATTTAAAGATCATATCTTATGAAGTAATGTAAGTGAACAACGGAAAATACGGGGAATCAAACACACAATGTGGCAAATTACTTAGGACTACAGTAGGTATATTGCCTTCATGAGCTCTGTTATTGTAATGGGTCTGTCGTGGTGTGATTTAAATGAGTCAGCTGCTATCGCGTCTCTGAGACCTTGTCACAATATTCACTTTTTTAAAAACCTATTACCTTTAAAGATGAAACCTTATATTACCAAGAAATGTGATTTCCCCCCAGTAAGAGTACTTCAGTACTTTGATTTAGATTTGTGTTGGTATTACACCTCAGCGTCTTCGTGATTCTCTCCGATTATGAAAACATACAACTGGGTTAGAAATATAGACAATATATCAGCTGTTAAATTATGCTAATTGAAGGTCGAGAGTGGTGTCAAATTCTCTGGACTATACTATTACTGTAACATAACACCAACAACTAGTTAAACAAGTGGGGCCCTAGGTCACTCACCTGTGCACATTGACCAGTAGAACCATATTTTTCATGGTTTTTTATAGGTTGCCATGGCAACCAGAGTTCTGCATGGATTGTAATTCTTTTTATTTTTAGAAAGGATAACACGAGGAACATTGTTACCCATTTAACAGGAAATATCAGTACTTTTAGAAGAAGATTTTAAAAGATTTTACTATAGATATATAGGGGAAAAAGAGCCCCACCCACTGGTGGCCATGTTTTTTGATGAATCACAATAAAAATGTCCATTTTGTAAGAGGGTCACCAAACAACTATATTTGTAAGATAATTTTGAAATCTGGCCAGCGGTTGATTTTTTACGATTTTATTTAAGATTTTCCTATTGGTTGCCATGGTAACCAGAGTTCTGCATAGGTTATAATTCTTTTAGCTGTTTTAAGAAAGAACCACCAAAGGAACAATTTAACCAATTTATAGTGAAATCCAACCAGGCCATGTTTTTTGACGAATCAAGACAAAAATGTCAGTCACCCAACAACTATTTCTGTAAAATTATTTTGAAATCTGGCCAGCGGTTGATTTTTTATGATTTTTTAAAAGATTTTCCTATTGGTTGCAAAAGCAACCAGAGTTATGTATAGATTACAATTCTTTAAGCTATTTTTAGAAAGGACCACCAAAAGGAACATTATTGTGAAGTTTGGTTGAAATTGGTCAAGTGGTTTAGGAGGAGAAGTTGTTTGAATGAATTGTTGACGCACGGACGCAAGCACGGACGACGGACAATAGTGATCACAATAGCTCACCTTGTGGGCAACAAACTTTGACTCCTGATGTTATGTTGACTTTGTTTATAAACAAGCAAGATTTGCAATGAAAGTGCTGTTAATCAGTGCTTCAATAATTTCACTTTCCTGATACTTATTTTTTGTTTAAATTTAATGGTAAATATAGTGCATCATAATACTATGCTTACTGTACCCAACACATTTTAATCTTAAGTGTAAAATGCTCACTATAAATTATACTCTGATACCTTATGGAGATTAACATTCATGCTTAATATAAGCAAGATTGGTCAATGCATGACAATGTAATTGCCCCGACAATCTTCAATTTGACCTCAAAATCTGACTTAAACCTAGATATAGGAACCTGGGGTTTGCACATGACATTATTATGTAACCCTCTCACGGAGGTTAACATTTAAGTGAATATAGGCAAGATTGGTATATTTTAATGCATGTCAAAGTTATGGTCTGGGTGAAATAATATGCACAAACAAACACAGGCCCGCACTTACACCAAAAGGGCGACTATGTCTCGCTCACTGCAGGTGTGCTCGACAAAATTCAAGACTTGAGTGGCAGAGTAAACTCTTCATTTATCTCTATTTGATAGCATCCACCATTTACCTCACACACATGACAAATATTATCATAATTCTGAACACACAATGACAAGTCATTAATATCATGCTCATTAGCATTCAGAGCTAAACTTTAAAATCCCTCTGACAATATGACTGAAGCAAAACTTGTACATATTTAGGAGAAAATTTACATTTTTTACATGAAGACATTCTCTCTTGAATCATTAATAACTGAATTGAGAAGCCCCATAATAAGCTAGCATATCATTGTTTATAACTTCTACAGTTTCTTGTAAATTGTTCAATTTTTACTTTAACTGTAAATTTCTAATGATTGATAAGCCCCTAACAATGTTCCTGATTGATGGTATTATGGTTAATGATTGATAAGCCCCTAACAATGTTCCAGATTGATGGTATTATGGTTAATGATTGATAAGCCCCTAACAATGTTCCAGATTGATGGTATTATGGTTAATGATTGATAAGCCCCTAACAATGTTCCAGATTGATGGTATTATGGTTAATGATTGATAAGCCCCTAACAATGTTCCAGATTGATGGTATTATGGTTAATGATTGATAAGCCCCTAACAATGTTCCTGATTGATAGTATGGTTAATGATTGATAAGCCCCTAACAATGTTCCTGATTGATAGTATAGTTAATGATTGATAAGCCCCTAACAATGTTCCTGATTGATGGTATTATGGTTAATGATTGATAAGCCCCTAACAATGTTCCTGATTGATGGTATTATGGTTAATGATTGATAAGCCCCTAACAATGTTCCAGATTGATGGTATTATGGTTAATGATTGATAAGCCCCTAACAATGTTCCAGATTGATGGTATTATGGTTAATGATTGATAAGCCCCTAACAATGTTCCAGATTGATGGTATTATGGTTAATGATTGATAAGCCCCTAACAATGTTCCAGATTGATGGTATTATGGTTAATGATTGATAAGCCCCTAACAATGTTCCTGATTGATGGTATGGTTAATGATTGATAGGCCCCTAACAATGTTCCTGATTGATGGTATGGTTAATGAGGTCTGCAGTATTGTTTTTCCAGTCTCTTCCTTTTTGTTTAACTGCATTCATTTGTATGTACCCTTTGGAAATTTAGTTTGAGTCTACCATCGGACTTTTCCATTTCTTTCAACAAGGCAGTCTAAAAGACGGCTATAATCCCTGCCGCGTTAATGGAAAGTGATCTGTGACCTTGACTGTATGGCAGATAGCTTGGTTGGAACTTGATTCTGCACATTGCCTCCAGGCATTAAATGTTATGGAACAGACACAAATTGTAAGGTTCAAACCTTTGACATTGCATTGTGACCTTGACCTTCTTTTAGTATGGTAGCAACATGGGTTCTGCACATCAACTTCATTCTACACATTTGCTGTAAGTTTCATGGTATTTAGCCCAGGTGTTAAAAAGTTATGGAGCGGACACAAAATGTAAGATTCAAACCTTTGACCTTTAACAGTGACCTTGAGCTGGTATGGTTGGAACGTGGGTTCTGCATGCTGTCTTTATTAGATACTCATTTGCTACAACTTTCATGGAATTTGGCCCAAGCATTAAAAAGTTATGGAGCGGACATGAAATGAATGTTTAAAACCTTTGACCTTGAATAGTGACCTTGACTTTGAGCTGGCAAGGTTGGAAGATGGGTTCTGCAAGTCATCTTTATTAGTTACACATTTGCTATAAGTTTCATGGAATTTGGCCCAGGTTTTAAAAGTAATGGAGCGGATACAATTTTGTTACAGATGGGCACACCCGTACGGACGAAGACCATTTCTATAATCCCCTTCCACTTTGTGGCGGGGGATTAAACAAGAGCTGTCCACGAACAGTGCGCTCCAGTATTCGCAGCGCCATGCTAGGATAGTACAATTATTATATATTCAAAACAAAATGCTTCATAACAGCAGCATTACCCTCTGCTGTGTAGAGGTTGGGGCTTCTAAGTCGAAAAAGGGGATAATTTGGAAAAATTATGCAGGACCGTTACCTACTCATGTGTAGGTCCCCTTGGTCATGAAGGTAAACAAATAAACATTTCTTAGTCCAAAAGGGGGCATAATTTCAACAAACTGCTAAATAGTTATCTTCTCCTGTGTAGGGGTTGGGGTCATGATAGTGAACAAGTATGCAAAGTATCAAAGCAATATATCAATTCACTTTGAAGATATAAGGGGTTAAAAAACCTGTACCTAAACTTTAACATTTGCATTTCCAAGTCCAAAAGGGGGCATAATTTCAACAAAATGCTTGATAGAGTTACCCACCCCTGTGTAGGGGTTGGGGTCATGATGAAGAACAAGTATGCATAGCATTATGTGAATGCACTTTGAAAATATTAGAGGTGAAAAAACCTGTACCTAAACTTTAACATTTGCACTAAGTTGAAAAAGGGGGCATAATTTCACCAAAATGCTTAATAGAGTTACCTTCCCCTGTGTATAGGTTGGGGTCATGATGGTGAACAAGTATACAAAGTATCAAAGCAATATTTTGCACTATTTGCACTAAGTAGAAACAAGAGGGCACAAAGGGCCATAGGTCGCTCACCTGTCCTATAGTTCATGCACCCCTAATGGTAGCCTCTATTGCATGTACAAGGTTTTCATATTGTCTTATGCTTTATAATTTACATCACATGAAGTGATTTGACCAAAATTGTGACCGCTAGTGATTACACAATGTTTTTCTATGATTTGACCTTTTGACCTAGTTTTTGACCCCGGATAACCTGATATCAAACTTGACCTAGATTTTGTTCAGACGATCATTGTGACCAAGTTTCATAAAGATTAGGCCAAAATTGGGACCTCTAGTGACTACACAAGGTTTTTCTATGATTTGACCTTGTGTCCTAGTTTTTTACCCCAGATCGTCCAATATTGAACTTGACCTAGATTGTGTTGAGATGACTATTGTGACCAAGTTTCATAAAGATTAGGCCAAAATTGTGACCTCTAGTGACTACACAAGGTTTTTCTATGATTTTAACCATGTGACCTAGTTTTTGACCCCGGATGACCCAATATCAAACTTGACCTAGATTTTGTTGAGATGATCATTGTGACTAGGTTTCATAAAGATTAGGCCAAAATTGTGACCTCTAGTGACTACACAAGGTTTTTCTATGATTTGACCTTGTGACCTAGTTTTTTACCCAGATCGTCCAATATCAAACTTGACCTAGATTGTGTCGAGATGATTATAGTTACCAAGTTTCATAAAGATTAGGCCAAAATTGTGACCTCTAGTGATTACACAAGGTTTTTCTATGATTTTAACCATGTGACCTAGTTTTTGACCCCAGATGACCCAATATCAAACTTGACCTAGATTTTCTTGAGATGATCATTGTGACTAGGTTTCATAAAGATTAGGCCAAAATTGGGACCTGTAGTGACTACACAAGGTTTTTCTATGATTTGACCTTGTGACCTAGTTTTTTACCCCAGATCGTCCAATATCAAACTTGACCTAGGTTGTGTCGAGATGATTATAGTGACCAAGTTTCATAAAGATTAGGCCAAAATTGTGACCTGTAGTGACTACACAAGTGGTTTTATTTGATTTGACCTTGTGTCCTAGTTTTTGACCCTGGATGACCCAATATCGAACTTGACCTAGATTTTGTTGAGATGATTATTGTGACTAAGTTTCATAATGATTAAGCTATAACTGTGACCTCTAGTGTCTACACCAGGAATTGTGGACGGACAGACGACAGACGACGGACGAAGAGTCACAGGTCACAAAAGCTCACTCTGTCACTTTGTGACAGGTGAGCTAAAAAGGGGCATAATTTCAACAAAATGCCTGATAGAGTTACCTACTCCTGCATATGGGTTGGGGTCATGATGGCAAACATTAGTATGCAAAGTATGAAAGCAACATCTCAAAGGACTTAGAGAATATAAGAGGTTAAAAACCTGTACCTAAACTTTAACAAAAGTGTTACGCCGCCGCCACCGCCGCCGCCGACTCTCGGGTGACTGCAATAGCTCCCCTTATTCTACGAATAGTGGAGCTAAAAAGGGGGCAAAATTTCAACAAAATGCCTAATAGAGTTGCCTACTCCTGCATATGGGTTGGGGTCATGATGGCAAACAAGTATGCAAAGTATGAAAGGAACATCTCAAAAGACTTAAAGAATAAGAGGTAAAAAAACCTGTACCTAAACTTTAACAAAAGTGTTACGCCGACCCTCGGGTGACTGCAATAGCTCCCCTAATTTACGAATAGTGGAGCTAAAAAGCATGTGCACTTGTTTCTGTTGTGTTTTGTTGTGTTCACATTTTGGGGTTGTCCTTGACGCTTGTATTCTTTGGTTTTCTTTTTTATGTGTTCTTTTTCGTGCCTTAGTTTCACTGTTTCTACTACAGAGAGCTTTGTACATTCTCTGTCTAATTTGTAATTTAATACCTTTTTATTTAGATAATTCTGGTCCCTCTATAGGAACTGCATGTCACCCCTGAACCAACAGACTGCCGAGCCTAAAAAGGTATAACAGAGATTAAATCAAACTTCTCATTAAAATTCATTTATTATATGTTAACGCCCCATACTTAAACGGCCAGCTAAATTGGCTCGTCAGACTGTGACCTACTTTCTGAGAACAGTTCCCATCTTGTACTTATTTATAAATGCCAGGTACTTAAGGCTGATAAGACAAATAGCAATTGTTTATAATTCACTTAAGTTAGCAACATATTATTCAAGCCAAAGATTTGAACCTAAATTGACCTCCGGGTTCCACTCACACAGCAGAGACATATCTTGACCTCTTGAACAAGCTGTTGGCCTAATTATCCACCCATAATCGGAACTGACCTTTATGACAGCGGAATGTCAGAAGTACTTGACTCAGCAGAATATACCTAATACAACCAGTAATCAAACAGCCACCTAAACATTAACCAGACAAAACGACAGAGATTTGTCACACGCAATAGATGGAAACAAAATCATCTCTGTCAATGCTTAGTACAAAGTAATGAAGACAGTTCTTAGATGAACATCTTAAAATCACAATAAATAACTATTACCCTAGTTAGTTAGGGAAGCAATCAGTAATTGTCATTTTACACTCAACATGGCTGGTATAAGACTAGTTCTATTAGAAACAATGAACCACACTGTACTCCTTCAACATTCACAAAAACACCATTCTCCCTCTTATAAACCCCACAGGAAACCAAATTACATCATAAATTATTCATATTTCCTGGCTTTCTGTGATCATTTGCGCAACTTTCATTGTTGAGTTATAATTTACCGCTATTTCTAATTAAAATTTATAAAATATATGGACGCACACGCTGTCAGTACCCTCAAAGTGGTACATTTGTAGTGAACCCTCACGCTGTCAGTACCCTCAAAGAGGTAATTTGTAGTGAAACCTCACGCTGTCAGTACCCTCAAAGGTGTACTTTTGTAGTGAACCCTCACGCTGTCAGTACCCTCAAAAGTGTACATTTGTAGTGAACCCTCACGCTGTCAGTACCCTCAAAGTGGTGCCTTTGTAGTGAACCCTCACGCTGTCAGTACCCTCAAAGGTGTACTTTTGTAGTGAACCCTCACGCTGTCAGTACCCTCAAAGCGGTACATTTGTAGTGAACCCACACGCTGCCAGTACCCTCAAAGTGGTACATTTGTAGTGAACCCTCACGCTGTCAGTACCCTCAAAGTGGTACATTTGTAGTGAAACCACACGCTGTCAGTACCCTCAAAGTGGTACATTTGTAGTGAACCCTCACGTTGTCAGTACCCTCAAAGTGGTACATTTGTAGTGAACCCAGACGCTGTCAGTACCCTCAAAGTGGTACATTTGAAGTGAACCCTCACGCTGTCAGTACCCTCAAAGTGGTACATTTGTAGTGAACCCACACGCTGTCAGTACCCTCAAAGTGGTACATTTGTAGTGAACCCTCACGCTGTCAGTACCCTCAAAGTGGTACATTTGTAGTGAAACCACACGCTGTCAGTACCCTCAAAGTGGTACATTTGTAGTGAACCCTCACGTTGTCAGTACCCTCAAAGTGGTACATTTGTAGTGAACCCAGACGCTGTCAGTACCCTCAAAGTGGTACATTTGTAGTGAACCCTCACGCTGTCAGTACCCTCAAAGTGGTACATTTGTAGTGAACCCACACGCTGTCAGTACCCTCAAAGTGGTACATTTGTAGTGAACCCTCACGCTGTCAGTACCCTCAAAGTGGTACATTTGTAGTGAACCCACACGCTGTCAGTACCCTCAAAGTGGTACATTTGTAGTGAACCCACACGCTGTCAGTACCCTCAAAGTGGTACATTTGTAGTGAACCCTCACGCTGTCAGTACCCTCAAAGTGGTACATTTGTAGTGAAACCACACGCTGTCAGTACCCTCAAAGTGGTACATTTGTAGTGAACCCTCACGTTGTCAGTACCCTCAAAGTGGTACATTTGTAGTGAACCCAGACGCTGTCAGTACCCTCAAAGTGGTACATTTGTAGTGAACCCACACGCTGTCAGTACCCTCAAAGTGGTACATTTGTAGTGAACCCACACGCTGTCAGTACCCTCAAAGTGGTACATTTGTAGTGAACCCTCATGCTGTCAGTACCCTCAAAGTGGTACATTTGTAGTGAACCCTCACGCTGTCAGTACCCTCAAAGGTGTACATTTGTCGTGAACACTCACGCTGTCAGTACCCTCAAAGTGGTACATTTGTAGTTCAAGAGCAAACAAATATTCGAGGGGAAATGTTTGTCACTGTTATATATATAGAATGATACAGCAAGCAGTATAACATCCAAACAGATCAATATCTTCTGTGGGAATTAATAATCGGGGAAATTTAATTCCAGGTTGGTGCAACAAAACTTCAAGACTTATCAAACAGTAAAAGTAACTTACCAAACATTAATAATGCCTTACCTTGAAAATAGTGCATGAAATTATCCATTGTTAACGTTGAAAGGAAAAAAATCCCAAGCGAAATGGATATTATTAAGTGTTGGAAAGGCACTGCATTGTTTAATATATGGTACATAGAAAGCTTAGACCATAGTATAGATGAGAGTATGTATTGATCGAGCATATTAACACTATTGGGTATCACAATAAAAACATGTCAATCTTCAAGACTCCACAATAACAGACTCGATCAGCTATAAATAGAACATGATAATTATATCTGCAGTATTTCTGATGCCTTTTGTTTAATTACCATATATGTTGTATTTAACAATTTAGGTTTTCATCTCATCAGCTCCGTATACAGAGTCTTAGTCACTTTTATTCTTAAATAAAATTTATTACAATTTTAAGGTTCTTGCACAGAAAAGAATATTTATTGCACGACAGCACGGATAAATGTAAAGTTGTTTGTACCGCAGGATTAGTGTGGAAAAACCTGATTGCATTGAATTGCTGGAATATTCAGTTACTGCCTTAAAATTTGAATTACCTTTAATTTATAGGATTATAAATTGGCTCTAACAAAACAAACTCTATAGTCTCCATTAAACGTTTCCACTTAATTTACAGTTTAATCTTAAATTTTTAAAAGGGGGGGGGGGGGCAATCAATTAATAAGGACAGGGCATTAAGAATGAGTTATACGGTTTTTACTATACATTGTATTTATACCACGAGTTCGATTTCGAGCATTGAGCCGTGACTGCACTTTTAAGGTTTTAAACCATTCTTCGATATAGGTTGGTGTAGCATTAGTCAATAAGGTAAGTTTCACAATTAGGGTCGGTTATTTCGTGTGTCGGATTGGTCGTGAGGATAAAGCGTTCGATACATTCTGAATTAACTTTTGTCAGACCAGGGTTCGAATCCCACCAATATATTTTTCACATTTTTTAGTTTTTAAATGCTTATAACTTGCAAAATGTGTGTAATACTAGTTTATGTGACAAACCATATTTGTTACATGTATATTGTAGAACGTTCTGACGGCTAATCAACGTAATATAGGTTGTCAGTAAGCTCGAAATACACAAACGATCGAAATAAGTAACAATGAAAAATATATTGAATCGACACCTTTTATGCATCATTTAAAAACACAAAAATCACTTTAACTTATAGAATCTAGTCTCTTTAAATAACATAAAATAATGATATTAAAAAAATGAGTGACTTGATGATTCGAACCAGCGATTATTAGGATAGCAATTCTGAACGCTGCCGACTGTACTGTACTGTAATTCGATAACGAAGACATATCGGTAAGAATCATATCATTAAATAATGACCTCCGAACGTAATAAACCATGGTCTACCCGCCAATATGGACTAGTCGAAAAGGTCATGGCTCAGGGTTCAAAATTGAACTATACTATCTATGCTCACTATTCTCATTGTTTATAACATATACAGTAATTGATAGAAGTTGACCACAGTACAAGTAACAGATGCCTTAAGGTGATTCCCAACTCTTCAGTTGAGCGGTAGTTTAGAAATCGGTATAAATAAGACGTACTGAAAGCGTCTGAATACCATGATGAAAAAGTACGAAAAATGTTCTCATGTCTTAAAATCGCGAATTTACTGTATAGTTATTACTATATTATACTATAATAAGCTTGCAGGATAAAGCTATAGCTGAAATTTCATGTGCCATTTATTCCAAACGTTGAAACACCAACACTCGCGAATACTAGCTACAAAGTATGTGAAACGTAATATAAAGGGCCCACACAAAATTTTATCCAAGTTTTAACATTTGTTTAGCAAGCTCCCGACTACTTTAGAGGAAGGTTCTTTTGTGTATTTTTTCATAAGAATATAGACTAGCTAATGCAAAAGAGCATTTTTCAAAAACAAATTATCGCGAAAACTGGATACAACGTATTCAAAACGTTGATGTATTTTGTAAACTCTCCTGGTTTTCGACATTTCCAAATCACTAAACTTAAGTGTCAATTAAAAAAATCTAGCCGAGCAGCTGCCATGAAGTTTGGGTCAAAACTTCTATAATAGTTACTTTACTGGTTGCATGTGTGAAAACAGTATGTTGTTCAACTACTTTTTTCGTATAACTTAAAAATGAAAAATCACATATTCTAAAATATCATTTAAAAATACATATAACATGCATAGTCTAAAACAAACGTTATCCTGTGATTCCGTATATACGAAATTTCATGCATGCCAAGTTTCATGTAATTAAATGTCAATTTTTTTCGGCGAAATGCAAATATCAGTTTTTAGGGTGGTTCCCCAAACTCTAAGAATATCTTGAAAACTAGCCGAGCAAAACTGTAATGGGTTAGCACAATCACTATCATGAGTGTGTTCTTCATAAAAATCAGGTGTTTGATACCTCTTGTACAGAAAAATTTAAGAGTTGGGAATCACCTTAATGTATTAATATTACCATACAGAAATCAATATAGCACACAGATGAATATTAAGTAACATACAAGGGTGTGGGGAAGGCAAGACAGACTACAGGACCAATCTATATCCCATTCCAAACAACGGCAGGACACAAAGCAGAGGTCTAGTTAAGGCTATAGAACATGTTACAAACATTTCTATATAAACATGTTTATAGAAATCCGTCTTCACTAGCCTCAGAGTCTCTGTATACAATTATTAAGAGTTGAATAGAGAGTCATGGCCTGAGAGTACCATATAAGGCCAATATAATCTATAAATGATGACTATACAATACATGTAATCAATACCAAATTAGTATCTAGTATCCAAGGGACCATTGCTTAAGCTAAGATCCATACTTGGTCATAATGTTAATAGAATTATTTTATAACTGTATGACCAAATACGGATCTTAGCTTAAGTTATGTATAGCAATTTCTAAATGTATGTAAACATGTACCTATATAATGACTATGTTAAGAGTCACATATCAAAGACTGCATGCAAGCAAGTTGTTTCCATACATTCATCAAAGACAGCATGCAAGCTAGTTGTTTTCATACATTCATCAAAGACAGCATGCAGGCAAGTTGTTTCCATACATTCATCAAAGACAGCATGCAAGCAAGTTGTTTCCATACATTCATCAAATACTGCATGCAAGCAAGTTGTTTTCATACATTCATCAAATACTGCATGCAAGCAAGTTGTTTCCATACATTCATCAAATACTGCATGCAAGCAAGTTGTTTTCATACATTCATCAAATACTGCATGCAAGCAAGTTGTTTCCATACATTCATCAAATACTGCATGCAAGCAAGTTGTTTTCATACATTCATCAAATACTGCATGCAAGCAAGTTGTTTCCATACATGTTTCCATACATTCATCAAATACTGCATGCAAGCAAGTTGTTTTCATACATTCATCAAATACTGCATGCAAGCAAGTTGTTTCCATACATTCATCAAAGACAGCATGCAAGCAAGTTGTTTCCATACATTCATCAAAGACAGCATGCAAGCAAGTTTATTAACATGCCACACCATGGAGTCAAATCTATTAACATGCCAACAACATGGTGCCCTGGAGTCAAATCTATTAACATGCCAACAACTTGGTGCCCTGGAGTCAAATCAATTAACATGCCCTGGAGTCAAATCTATTAACATGCCCTAGAGTCAAATCTATTAACATGCCAACAACATGGTGCCCTGGAGTCAAATCAATTAACATGCCAACAACTTGGTGCCCTGGAGTCAAATCTATTAACATGCCCTAGAGTCAAATATATTAACATGCCAAAAACATGGTGCCCTGGAGTCAAATCAATTAACATGCCAACAACTTGGTGCCCTGGAGTCAAATCTATTAACATGCCCTGGAGTCAAATCTATTAACATGCCAACAACATGGTGCCCTGGAGTCAAATCTATTAACATGCCAACAATTCGGTGCCCTGGAGTCAAATCTATTAACATGCCAACAACTTGGTGCCCTGGAGTCAAATCTATTAACATGCCAACAACATGGTGCCCTGGAGTCAAATCTATTAACATGCCCTGGAGTTAAATATATTAACATGCCAAAAACATGGTGCCCTGGAGTCAAATCTATTAACATGCCAACAACTTGGTGCCCTGGAGTCAAATCTATTAACATGCCAACAACATGGTGCCCTGGAGTCAAATCTATTAACATGCCCTGGAGTTAAATATATTAACATGCCAAAAACATGGTGCCCTGGAGTCAAATCTATTAACATGCCAACAACTTGGTGCCCTGGAGTCAAATCTATTAACATGCCAACAACTTGGTGCCCTGGAGTCAAATCTATTAACATGCCCTGGAGTCAAATCTATTAACATGCCAACAACATGGTGCCCTGGAGTCAAATCTATTAACATGCCCTGAAGTCAAATATATTAACATGCCAAAAACATGGTGCCCTGGAGTCAAATCTATTACCATGCCAACAACTTGGCCAGTTGGTCTGATGATCTGTCATGCAGTTACAGAACAATTATAGTGCCCCGGTGGACCCGTGTAATGTTTTACCCCTATTTTGCTTGTGGCAAGTTATCAATCTAGTATGAGAAAATTTCAACATATTTTTTCACCCCTGAAGGATTTAGTGCTGGAGAACATTGAGATTTTGTAATTTTCATGATCCATCTTTCTGATATGTCACGTTTTTGTCCTCTATGCTGACATTTTAAATAAATTCTAAATGGACATTTCAAGAAATTTTAACACTTGGCATTTTACAAAGGCTGGCACTTAGAATTATACCACAGAGATGTCAAGACAAATATGTAATCTGGAGACTATGGAAATTATTGTAAAATCAATTATTTTCGTGGTCATTCAATTTCCTGCATTTTTGTCGAATGCAATTTCACTGGCTCTTAAATTTGTAGATTACAAAACATGGACGGGGAAAACCCTAGGTCGATCAATCGTTGGGATAAGAGTTTGTGGTCAAATTCAACCTCAAAATAATCATTTTACAGTAAATTTTATACCTAGGTAAACATTGTAATCAGACTAAGTTTTATAACTATTATGTAGATAAGCTGGGAAATAAACATGAATGAGTACCTATGAGTGTAGCTACCTCACACAGTACACAATTAGGTATAGTTCAATTTTGAACTCTGAGCCATGACCTATCCGACTAGTCCATTTTGGCGGGTAGACTATCATTTATTACGCTCGGAGCGCATTTTTTAATGATGTGATTCTTTCAGATATCTGTTTATAATCAGATTACAGTTTAGTGCTGTCGGCAACGTTCAGAATTTCTAAACCACAAGTCGGTGGTTCAATTCCCTGATTCGCTCATTTTTTTAATTCGTTGTTTTATGTTATTTGAAGAGATTGTAAGTTAAATATTTTGTTTATATTTTTAATTTATCCATTGAAAGGTGTCGATTCAATATATTTATCATTTTCACTCATTTCGATCGTTGGTGTATTTCGAGCTTACTGACATCCTATATTCAGTTGATTAGCCTTCATAACCTTCTACAAATACATGTAACAAATATGGTTTGTCACATATACTAGTATTACACAGACTTTACAAGTTGTGTGCATTTAAAAAAATGTAATAAAAATAAAAAAAGTTTTTGGTTGGGATTCGAACTCGCCCTGACCGGACAAAAGTTATTTTACAATGTATCAAGCGCTTTACCGTCACGACCAACCAGACACTTGAACTATTTGGCCTTAATTGTGTTACTTATCGTACTGTCAAACCTTTACCAACCTATATCGATTAGTGGTAAAAACCTTAAAATTGCAGTCACGGCTCAATGCTCGAAATCGAACTATACAGCTATGTTGTCTGCGAAACAAAACATATGCATGCAAAATCACCATTTAGTTGAGACATAATCAGTTGTTCAATGTTTTGGTGCTCAACTTTTCAAAAGTATGTTGGTGACATCATAATTTAAGATGGCTGCCAATGAATTTAGATAATCATAATTAAAAGTAACTTTCAAGCCTTAAATATCAAATATATTGCTCAACAAGCCCTCATCTGTATATGCTCAACTAATTTGCATAAAGTTGAGCAATGTACAGTTGAGGGCTATCTCGTTTGCATGCGAATTTTCCAATTAGAGCTACCCATACTTTGAGAAAAAATGTTACGAAGCTCAACTGTAACAAACAGTTGAGGGCTAGTTGAGGGCCAGTTGAGGGCTAGTTGTCAGGGCTACATGTTTGCATGCTAAAAATCAGTTCCATATAATTTAATACCAATATTTACCATCACCCCAATTAACAGGGCTATTAATTGTTCCTCAAGCTGGAAATGCACACTTTATACATATACATTTATATTGTCATTTCATACATTTATATTGTCACTTCATACATTCATATTGTCATCATTTCATACATTTATATTGTCATCATTTCATACATTTATATTGTCATTTCATACATTCATATTGTCATCATTTCATACATTTATATTGTCATTTCATACATTTATATTGTCATTTTATACATTTATATTGTCATTTCATACATTCATATTGTCATCATTTCATACAGTTATATTGTCATCATTTCATACATTTATATTGTCATCATTTCATACATTTATATTGTCATTTCATACATTCATATTGTCATCATTTCATACATTTATATTGTCATTTCATACATTCATATTGTCATCATTTCATACAGTTATATTGTCATCCTTTCATACATTTATATTGTCATCATTTCATACATTTATATTGTCATTTCATACATTTATATTGTCATTTCATACATTTATATTGTCATTTTATACCGGAATCAAGGAAAATGGATGAAACTAAAAGCATTACCTGCTGTATAAAGGATATGACTTGTTTTGATCCCTGTCGAAGAGTTGTAGCACCCGGCGCCTCATAGATCGCCAGAAAAACATGGCACAGTTAAAACAGTTGAATTGTTAAACAAATTAATGTAAATAATCCCAACTCTGTCAATGCCTATAATTGGCTTAGTTCAGTTCACACTAGCACATACGTATACGGCACATACACTGCCCACACAATTCCTTCATCTTTCCTGACATCCTCATGTGTTAATTTGGTAAAACAACTTTCTAGAACAAAGCCCAATGCATCTACAAGAAATTCAATAATTTTACTTCTGATTTAAGCCTATAATGTTCTCAGTGCCTTCAAAGTTTTCTGGTATTATTATCTTTAATTAAATTCATTTTTGTGAGCAATTGCGAACAACATGTGAATCACTTGGCAGCCACTTTGCACCAACAATCTCAGTAAGTGTTACAAATGATGCTTCATGCTGATTATCATTACAGTATCCCCTCTGTTTCATCAGACAGCCCCATCAGACAGCCTCATCAGACAGTCCCAATAGACAGCCTCATCAGACAGCCCCACAAGGCAGCCTCATCAGACAGCCTCATCAGACAGCCTCATCAGACAGCCCCACCAGACAGCCTCATCAGACAGCCTCATCAGACAGCCCCACCAGACAGCCTCATCAGACAGCCTCATCAGACAGCCTCATTAGGTCACCATGTCTGTCTCCATGCTACAGTATGCAGACTTATCATGTAGACTAATAGAGCAGATTTTTTTTCATTTTAATTTCAATATTTTGAACATTTTCTAATTAAGCACAACAATTCATTATTATTGAATCCATATTATAGGATACAGATAGTGTTAAAATTAGGTAGTTACATAAATGAAGCCACCACCTTTTGTCTAAGGGATTGTTTTTATCACTTCTTTGTCCTAGTGGCTATTTCAGTTATTATTATCAAATGTAGACTTTGCAATTATGGTTAACAAAGGATTCTTAACTTAACTCCTGAGTAAAACTTTAAGAAACCACCTGTGACAAGAACTTTCAAGCTACAGTATTTCCAATGTCCTGCATCATTCTTAATTTGGACATTGGAAAATAAACATCACAATTTTAACAAGTCTTGTCATCTGTTTTTACAGGTAGGTGTTCTAATTTGATATTTTACAAGTTCTGTTTTATTCTATGTTTACAAGGAAATGTGTATTTTTTAACTAATGCTGAGATTTAACTTTATTCTCATGAGTTTGTTCTTATATTTTAAATATGAAAGCCTGAGCTATTTTGGTAACTTGTATATTTAATTAATGTTCAGATTAGAGACAACTTTGCTCCTTAGTTGTACTTATTTCTTAATAATAATTGTTTGAGATATTTTTACATAAATTTCAATTGAAGTAATTATTGCTTATTTTATAAGATCAATTTATTTGAGTTTCACATTACTTTATAATTTTTTTTTTTTATAATGTTTTTCCGTTTATACTAAAATCTATAAACTATTAGTAAAGTTGAAATATTATTATTTGTAAGATGTGATATATTTGATGGGAATGTGTTACTTTTCAAGTCGTTATATTGTCCACTCACTAGCCAAGCGAGATTCCCCATTTATGTTTTAAACGACTTGAACTGTATTCACATATACTCAAATATAGCACATCAATAATTAATAAGTTTTGTATCATCATTCTTAATTTGGACATTGGAAAATAAACATCACAATTTTAACAAGTCTTGTCATCTGTTTTTACAGATTATAGATAAAGCCTTCAGCGTCCGATAAATAGGACTCCTGCACACATCACTACTCTCTGAGTAGCGGGCTTTGCGGTCGTCAAACACGCAGACAGCGTTAGAGGCGTACACAACCCTCATAACAGTACTATTGAAGTCATGTGACTCAGGAGTCATTCAACTCTTACCAAAACCAATATAATTATTTCTCTGTGATTTTGAGGGAGACATTAATTAATTTGGTTGTAACGTCAGCTCCCAGAGAAAACATGTTTAATTTATTATCTCAACAAAACCAATAAATTTGAAGTTTTTGTCACCACACTCTAACAATGGTCTTAAATATTTCCTATGGTAAACACAATCAAAGCAAATGCCTGTAAGACAATGGACAAGAACTCAAGGAGAACTAACCATAGGAAAATGCAGCAATGTAACAGTAAGCCAAAACAGCAAGAATTCAAGGAAAAATAACTATAGGCCAATATAGCAAGAATTCAAGGAAAAATAAGTATAGGCCAAAACAGCAAGAATTCAAGGACACATAAGTATAGGCCAAAACAGCAAGAATTCAAGGACACATAAGTATAGGCCAAAACAGCAAGAATTCAAGGACACATAAGTATAGGCCAATACAGCAAAAATTCAAGGACACATAAGTATAGGCCAATACAGCAAAAATTCAAGGAATAATAACTATAGGCCAATACAGCAAGAATTCAAGGAAACATAACTATAGGCCAATACAGCAAGAATTCAAGGACACATAAGTATAGGCCAATATAGCAAGAATTCAAGGAAACATAACTATAGGCCAATACAGCAAGAATTCAAGGAATAATAACTATAGGCCAATATAGCAAGAATTCAAGGAAACATAACTATAGGCCAATACAGCAAGAATTCAAGGAATAATAACTATAGGCCAATATAGCAAGAATTCAAGGAAACATAACTATAGGCCAATACAGCAAGAATTCAAGAAAAAATAACTATATGCCAATACAGGAAGATCTAGTACAAGGAAACATAACTATAGGCCAATACGTTAAGAATTCAAGGAAACATAACTATAGGCCGATACAGTAAGAATTAAAGGAAACATAACTATAGGCCAATACATTAAGAATTCAAGGAAACATAACTATAGGCCAATACATTATGAATTCAAGGAAACATAACTATAGGCCAATACATTAAGAATTCAAGGAAACATAACTATAGGCCAATACATTAAGAATTCAAGGAAACAACTATAGGCCGATACAGTGAGAATTAAAGGAAACATAACTATAGGCCAATACATTAAGAATTCAAGAAAACATAACTATAGGCCAATACATTAACAATTCAAGGAAACATAACTTTAGGCTAATACATTAACAATTCAAGGAAACATAACTATAGGCCAATACATTAACAATTCAAGGAAACATAACTATAGGCCAATACGTTAAGAATTCAAGGAAACATAACTATAGGCCAATACAGCAAAAATTCAAGGAAACATAACTATAGACCGATGCAGTAAGGAATTAAGGATGCATTATCATAGGACAATGCAGTAAGAATTCAGGGAAACATCACTATAGGTCAATACAGGAAGAATTCAAGGACGAATAACCATAGGCCAATGCAGTATGGAATTAAGGACGCATAAACATATGACAATGCAGCATGGATTTAAGAATGCATAAACATTATAGGACGATGCAGCATGGATTTAGGGATGCATAATCATAGGACATGCAGCATGTATTTAAGGATACATAATCATAGGACATGCAGCATGTTTTTAAGGATACATAATCATAGGACATGCAGCATGGATTTAAGGATACATAATCATAGGACATGCAGCATGTTTTTAAGGATACATAATCATAGGACATGCAGCATGTATTTAAGGATACATAATCATAGGACAATGCAGCATGTATTTAAGGATACATAATCATAGGACATGCAGCATGTATTTAAGGATGCATAATCATAGGACAATGCAGCATGTATTTAAGGATACATAATCATATGACATGCAACATGTATTTAAGGATACATAATCATAGGACATGCAGCATGTATTTAAGGATACATAATCATAGGACATGCAGCATGTATTTAAGGATACACAATCATAGGACATGCAGCATGTATTTAAGGATACATAACCATAGGACATGCAGCATGTATTTAAGGATGCATAATCATAGGACATGCAGCATGTATTTAAGGATACATAACCATAGGACATGCAGCATGTATTTAAGGATACATAATCATAGGACATGCAGCATGTATTTAAGGATACATAACCATAGGACAATGCAGCATGTATTTAAGGATACATAAACATAGGACATGCAGCATGGATTTAAGGATACATAACCATAGGACAATGCAGCATGGATTAAAGGATACATAACCATAGGACATGCAGCATGTATTTAAGGAAACATAATCATAGGACAATGCAAGAAGTATTTAAGGATACATAATCATAGGACATGACGCATGTATTTAAGGATACATAACCCATAGGACATGTAGCATGTATTTAAGGATACATAATCATAGGACATGCAGCATGGATTTAGGGATACATAATCATAGGACAATGTAGGATGGATTTAAGGATACATAATCATAGGACATGCAGCATGGATTTAAGGATACATAATCATAGGACATGCAGCATGGATTTAGGGATACATAATCATAGGACAATGTAGGATGTATTTAAGGATACATAACCATAGGACATGCAGCATGGATTTAAGGATACATAATCATAGGACATGCAGCATGGATTTAGGGATACATAATCATAGGACATGCAGCATGTAATTAAGGATACATAACCATAGGACATGTAGCATGTATTTAAGGATACATAATCATAGGACATGCAGCATGTTTTTAAGGATACATAATATAACAGTGACCATATGAATGATAATAAAATTGCATTTTAAAAAATGGATTATCTGACTATCACATATATATCAGAGACGAATACTTCAAGGGGATCAAAAGCTTGTTTCATTAAATCTGCTATGGATTCATGTTTAAGGGCTTAGTTGCATTCCAATTTGAACACCCCTCGTATATGAGGAGTGATCCAGAAATAGTAGGACTTTTTTCATAGTTTACCTCATGTGTAAAGCATTTTATGCTCTATATACTTGCAGCACCAGATTGTTGTTGTTGGTGGTGATAGTCATAGAAAGCGATTGTCATAGAAACCATGTAACGCATAGGCGGGAAACACCGTTAATTTTTATTACTAACCTTACTAAAAATGTGAATATCTTAGTAACCACTCAATAAATAACAGTGGAAAATTATATGGCATTGCTTTGATGTCACTGACGTGTTCGTGTTCACAGAGGGCAAAGGAATGAACGAACATTTGTTTATTTAATTTAAGTGAACACAACCTTGCGTTCAAGGAAACATTACGTGACGTATGTTTCGTACTTTGTACAGACATATGTTAAATAAAACAAGTTTTTCACGTAAGCGAAGTTTGGCTAACCATATCCGGTGGTGGTGTGCCTAAATTGTTTAATTTTAACAAAATGGCAGATTGACGCAAACAAAAGAATGTGAATAGTAAAACCTGTGCATCCGGGGATTTATACTTATAATTGTTTTCTGCAAACGAAGCGTACAACGCTTGAGTATAGCGATAAAACCCTGTGATTTTTAAACATGTTTGCAGGTAGCTTTCCTTGAACGTAGGGCAGGTCAAGTCTGTTTGGTTGACATTGATAGATACCTTTCACGCATGGATAGACGCTTCAAGGTTAGAGCCATTTCTAACATTACTGTAACCTATTTTGTAAACAGTGGTACAGGGATACATCCATGAGTAAGAGCCGTTTTGAATGTCAGGGTCACTAAATATAACAAGTGGGCCATTTGGCCCTAAAGCGCTCACCTGATGACTAGCAATAAAGGCGGAATTAGTATTTGTTATTATATGACCTTAATATTTGATGTAGATTTTACAAATACACACTTTATGGTCAGGTTTTATAAAGATGAGGTAAAAAATGTGACCTCTAGAGTATAAACAACCAGCTTTTGACCCCAGATGACCCAGCATGTCCTATGTTTATGTATCCTTAAATACATGCTGCATTGTCCTATGGTTATGTATCCTTAAATCCATGCTGCATTGTCCTGGGACAAGGTTTTTCTTCAATGTGACCTGGTGACCTAGTTTTTAACCCCAGGTGACCCAGTTGTGAATATGACCTAAATTTTATAGAGCCAAACATTGTGACCAAGTTTCATAAAGATTAGGCAAAAAGCGTGACAATTGGAGTGTTCACAATCTTGTTCTTGGATGTGACCTTGTGTCCTAGTTTTTAACCCCAGATGAACCAGATTTCATAGAGACAATCATTTTGACCAAGTTTCATAAAGATTAGGTAAAAAAAGTGACCTCTAGAGTGTTAACAAGGGTTTTCTTCAATGTGACCTCGTGACCTAGTTTTTGACCCCAGATGACCAAGTTGCGAACTTGACCTAGAGTTCATAGAGATACAAATTGTGACCAAGTTTAATTAAGATTATCATAAAAATGGGACCTCTAGAGTGTTAACAAGGTTTTTCTTCAATGTGACCTTGTGACCTAGTTTTTTACCCCAGGTGATTCAGTTGTGAACTTGACCTAGTTTTCATAAGGGTTCTTTTGACCAAGTTTCATTAAGATTATATCCAAAATGTGACCTCTAGAGTGTAAACAATATTTTTCTTTGATTTGACCTAGTGACCTAGTTTCTGACCCCAAATGACCCAGTTACGAACTTGACCTAGATTTTATAGAGACAAACATTGTGACAAAGTTTCATAAAGATTAAGTTAAAACTGTGACCTCTCGTGTGTTAACAAGGTTTTTCTTCAATGTGACATTGTGACCTAGTTTTTGACCCCAGGTGACCCAGTTACAAACTGGACCTAGTTTTTGTAAGGGTTCACGTTTCATTAAGATGATATTAAAAGTGTGACCTCTAGAGTGTAAACAAGGTTTTTCTTTGATTTGACATAGTGACCTAGTTTTTGACCTCCGATGACCCAGTTAGAAAACTTGACCTAGATTTCATACAGACAAACATTGTGACCAAGTTTCATAAAGATTAGGTAATAAATGTGACCTCTAGAGTGTTGACAAGGTTTTTCTTCAATGTGACCTGTTGACCTAGTTTTTGAACCCAGGTGACCCAGTTGCGAACTTGACCTTAATTTCATAGAGACAAACATTGTGACCAAGTTTCATAAAGATTAGGTAATAAATGTGACCTCTAGAGTGTTAACAAGGTTTTTCTTTGATTTGACCTAGTGACCTAGTGTTTTACCCCAAATGACCCAGTTACGAACTTGACCTAGATTTCATAGAGACAAACATTGTGACCAAGTTTAATAAAGATTACGTGAAAACTGTGACCTCTAGAGTGTTAACAGTCAATTGTTGACGGTGGAAGACGGACGCCGGACATAGGGCGATCACAAAAGCTCCCATTGAGCACTTCATGTTCAGGTGAGCTAAAAACTATTAAATCACAAATACTATGTCACTGATACTATGTCACAAATATTATGTTTGAAAGG
This sequence comes from Spisula solida, assembly GCA_947247005.1. Lineage (NCBI taxonomy): Eukaryota > Metazoa > Mollusca > Bivalvia > Venerida > Mactridae > Spisula > Spisula solida. The sequence goes on along the minus strand of OX365953.1, from coordinate 11,961,236 downwards.
TGACATCACGATTACGTCACAGCGCAGCCCTCCTTTATGGTACATGGTATTTTAATGTTTAATTTATTTTTTATTTATCAAACAATTTCTTTAATATTTCACGTATTTCTCAGTAATAGACGAAAATTTTTTTATATTTTTCAGGATGCATTATGAAAAAAGTCCTACTATTTCTGGATCACCCTCTGTATATATATAACTTACATGAATTGTATTAGTAATTTATTCTTGATAGTGAATATTTATTATTAATATTACGACTGTATGCAGTTAATTTTTCATTTCTGATTCAGTTAAAATATAACAAAATGATCAAAATGAGCATTATGTATCTTTAATGTAACACATACAATAAGTTACCTTCACACAAGCACAAAAGCTATCCGTAATCTCATTTCAATTAACAACTAACTGGCAGTAATTAAATCTGATTATTTATTTTAGCACAAAACTCCAGTGGACCCAATTTATCATGAATTATTTAACTTTCACCATTTATCATGAATTATTTAACTTTCACCATTTATCATGAATTATTTAACTTTCACCATTTATCATGCATTATTTAACTTTCACCATTACAACAATTATAAAAAGGCTAATCCAGAAGTAATTTCCATTGCAATGTATTAAACCAGGTCTCATGGATATTTTTGTCATTTGTAACATGAATTCAAGACATCATCGTATGACTGTGATATTTCATTATTGGATAAAATGATATGAGGATGTTTTTTTGTAGCAAAGCTTGTTCAATACTTGTAGCACTCAGGTCGCATATCAGACTTAACGTTCTGATAAAAGCATATTGTCAGATCCGTGATTGCTGGGAAGAAATAAGTTTAGTAATTAACATGTCACACGCAATATTTTGTAACACGCAGACATAGTAAAGAGACACACAGCACAAGTTTAAGAATTCATCTTCATGCAGGGATCCAGAAATTATTCTCAGAGGGGTTTGACAAATGTTTTCTCAGGAAGAGGGGTGCATCAGCAGCTGCTTTTGTTTTGCTCCCTAATTATAAGACACGATAGTTACTACAAATGTGTCCATACAACACAGATGCCCCCCACTTGCCATTTGACCATGTCAAGGGTCATAACTCAAATGCACATTGCTAACTAACATTTCTACAAAATTTGATGACAGTAGCACAAACACTCATACAGTTATGAGAAACAAAAGCAAAATTTCATCATTTCAAAGGCCACAACTCTGCTAAAACAGGTCAGTGGACAACTACACATACTGACAAATTAATATTCCTGCAAAATTTGAAGACTGTAGCTCAAATAATTATAGAGTTATGAGCGACACAAGCAAACTTTCATCATTTCAGGGGCCATAACTCTAGTAAAACTGGACAGATCCGAAAAAAGTAAATAGGTGCACAACAACACATGCTGAATAACATTCCTACGAAGTTTGATAACTGTAGCACAATTTCTTTTAAAGTTATAGACAACGCAAGACAAATTTCATCATTCCAAGGACAGGAAACAACAGCAATAACAACAACATCAATACCAACAACAAGAGCAGCAACAACAATAATAACAACAACAGCAACAATAACAGAAACAACATCCCAGCTATCTAGTCTCAATAAAATAAAAGCAATTTCCGTTCCATGACAAAGTAAGGATTGTGTCAATTTATTTCCATAACATACAATACACTTACATAGAAAGATTTTATTCAATTATTTCACTTATTTATTACATTATGGTCAGTAATGGAATTGATTGTTTAGTCACACAAGTATCTCTGGTAGCTTTAATATAACAGCACAGAAACATAAAATAACCAAATGGCCCGACATTCACTTAGCTAGGCCATTGACCTATCACTATTATATACATGTATAGTCGACAGTATTCACATAGCAAGGCCATTGAGCTACAAGTTAAATAGTTTCCTGCGGGTGATTACCTGCAGCCTTGTAATTTAGTTGTATTGTTTAGGATGTGGTTTATGCAGTTTGGATGCAATTCGAATTTATTCCGGTGTAAGTTTAAATTAATGTTTCTGTCAAAATAATTCCAATACATGTAAAATCGGACAATACCGATTATCTTCCAATTATTTGGTTGTGTTAAATATATGTGCCGAACAAATGAACAATTAAAAAGAATTAGAAAAAAAATTATCATGTATCAATACCATGCTTCTGTTAATCTAGCTATGTGTTCTCTACAGGATGTAGTCCATTGCCCACTATATTTATTACTGACTGGGAATCTTATGCAGCTGCAGACACCTGCTGTTTAGATTCGTGGTCTCGCGTTCAAAGTGAAATTTCGGAATAGTTCTGCTTTCTTTGGTAAATAAACTATTGTAATGCGATAAAGACCGATGTTATCCGCATGGAATAATGGATCTAGTCTGGTTCACGACATTCTTACAAAATGCTTCTTTTTTTGGATATTTTTTTTGAAATCGTAAACCATCGAGAACATGTCACGTGCCCCTCCATGGTCATTTTACTTTTGGCAATCTAATATATAACCTGTGGCTCAAGGCTGCAGGTTAATCACTATATACATGTATAGCTGACAGTATTCACTTAGCTACATGTAGGCCATTGACCTATCACTATATACATGTATAGCGGACAGTATTCACATAGCTAGGCCATTGACCTATCACTATATACATGTATAGCCGATTCACATAGCAAGGCCATTGACCTATCACTATATACATGTATAGCAGACAGTATTCACATTAGCAAGGCCATTGACCTATCACTATATACATGTATAGCCGATTCACATAGCAAGGCCATTGACCTATCACTATATACATGTATAGCCGATTCACATAGCAAGGCCATTGACCTATCACTATATACATGTATAGCAGACAGTATTCATATTAGCAAGGCCATTGACCTATCACTATATACATGTATAGCCGATTCACATAGCAAGGCCATTGACCTATCACTATATACATGTATAGCAGACAGTATTCACATAGCAAGGCCATTGACCTATCACTATATACATGTATAGCAGACAGTATTCACATAGCTAGGCCATTGACCTATCACTATATACATGTATAGCCGATTCAGATAGCAAGGCCATTGACCTATCACTATATACATGTATAGCAGACAGTATTCACATAGCTAGGCCATTGACCTATCACTATATACATGTATAGCCGATTCACATTAGCAAGGCCATTGACCTATCACTATATACATGTATAGCAGACAGTATTCACATAGCAAGGCCATTGACCTATCACTATATACATGTATAGCAGACAGTATTCACATAGCAAGGCCATTGACCTATCACTATATACATGTATAGCAGACAGTATTCACATAGCAAGGCCATTGACCTATCACTATATACATGTATAGCAGACAGTATTCACATAGCAAGGCTAAAGACCTATCACTATATACATGTATAGCAGACAGTATTCACATAGCTAGGCCATTGACCTATCACTATATACATGTATAGCCGATTCACATAGCAAGGCCATTGACCTATCACTATATACATGTATAGCAGACAGTATTCACATATCAAGGCCATTGACCTATCACTATATACATGTATAGCTGATTCACATAGCAAGGCCATTGACCTATCACTATATACATGTATAGCCGATTCACATAGCAAGGCCATTGACCTATCACTATATACATGTATAGGCGATTCACATAGCAAGGCCATTGACCTATCACTATGTTATAGATACAGTACTAGTTATTCGTCAAAAGTGTCTTCTTACAAGGGTTATTGTACAGTTTTGTGATGACAAAGAACATAATTGTCTGAGGCGAAGCCGTGGATAATTTGTTGTTTGTCCTCACAAAACTGTACAATAACCCTTGTAAGAAGACACTTTTGACGAATAACTAGTACTATATCTGACTTATACTCCGACAAAAACAAAACGATCACCAGAGTGACAATGATTATCAAAATATATTCTGGCACAATTCAAGAACAGAAGATGTTTTGCATTTTAGAAAATATAATTCTAATGTTTAAAATAAGCTTGGCCTAGTGATCCATAGGGATTATCTAACTGTCCATTCATACAGTGCTGAGCATTTATTAGCATGTGAACATTTATTGAGTAAACATCAAGTATGCCCATATGTTATTCACCACATAAAAGAATACACATCTATAAGTTTCCACATTGGTGACTGATGATACAGGCTTGATGCACAAAGGTACATATCTGTGCATATTATTTGTCTTTTATTTTGTATTTAAAAATAGACAAACCATGAAAATATTTTCAAACAGGTTCATATAAAAAGCTTCTAATAGATTGTAAACTGTTTTGTGAATGTTAAGACAATGTAAATGATTTATACTTGAAAAAAACGATTGTATTATGATATGATCCTTAACATAATGACATATTTTCTAGTTTAAACATACATTTTTCACATGGATTTATTTATAGATATAATGTTGTATTGAAGTGATACTTAATGGCATCACCAATTCTCATGAAAAAATGGAAAAAAAGTTGTAGCCACTAATCGGTTAATGTACTACATGTAGTATATATTTCCGGTTTCGTGCAATTGATTGTCAATTTGCACAATATATGTTTCAATCTTACAAATAGTTTGTAGTTCTGTTTCAATTGCTACCGATAATAATACTGTAAAATCATTCAATTTAGAGGAGTTTTACTCTGGGGATTATAAAAAAAAGCCATTGTTGTATAGTTGTTTGGGTGTAGATAAATTGTGAGGATTGAATTTTATGATATAGATCAACCAAGACATTGAATAAAATTTAACACCACAAACTTGATGTTTTTTACAGTAATGCAGCATATTAATACATGATGTGTGTTTATACAATTTCCTAGCTCCTAGTTTTATGCTTTAGGCAATCAGTTACTACATGTATGTCCTTTATTTAACTGTAACACAGATTTGTCAGTTTTCGTCTAATTGACCATTTATGGCAATTATTTTATGAGTGAAAAAGTTTTCTTATAGCTCACAAAAGTGTCCGCTTACGAAAATAATGTACACTTTTTGAATGGAATCAGTGGGCGTGTCGGAGTATAAATACATGTATAGCCGATTCACATAGCTAGGCCATTGACCTATCACTATATACAAGTATAGCAGACAGTATTCACATAGCAAGGCCATTGAGCTATCACTATATACAAGTATAGCAGAGCTAGATCGTAGATAAACAAGAGCTATGACTATCGGTGATTTGAAACCTCTGTGATACCATTGTTTAAGGACATCTTGAATGTAAGTCACACACTTTTGCAGATTAGGTTAAACAATTTCTTTCGTTTGACCTGAACAAATGATAGTTTTGACCCCAGGTGACCCAATGACGAATTTGACAGAGCTTTAGATGTAAATATTGTCATTAATTTTCATCATTTTTATAAAACATCAAAGTGTGAAAATATACCAAATGTGGACAACAGACAGTCAACGGATGGACCAACAGGCAAATTTTAAACCCAAATGAATAATGCACTTACGACTGTCTCAGTGTAACTCAAACAAACATCAGTTTTCTGAAGCATCAAGATCGGAACTATTTACAACACATTTTTTACTAGTTTGAACTTTGTAAAACAAATAGATTAACATTCAGACAGGAAACATCAGGTTGATAAAAGCAAGACAATGGATGAGTGATTGACCTTTGGTGCAGTCAGTTCAAATCAATAATACAATGTAAACTAAGAGCTTATATCAATAAAATTTAATGTGATCACAGGACACTGATATTAAGCAAGAGGGCCCAAAGGGCCCTAGGTCGCTCACCTGTCAAACTTGACCTAGATTTTGGTGAGATGATCATTGTGACCAAGTTTCATACAGATTAGGCCAATATTGTGACCTCTAGTGACTACACAAGGTTTTCATATGATTTCACCTAATGACCTAGTTTTTGACCCCAGATAAACCAATATCTAACTTGACCTAGATGTTGTTGTGATGATCATTGTGACTGAGTTTCGTAAAGATCAGGCCAACACTGTGACCTCTAGTGACTACACAAAGTTTTTCTATTATTTGACCTTGTGATCTAGTTGTTGACCCCGGATGACCCAATATCAAACTTGACCTAGATTTTGTTGACATGATCATTGTGACCAAGTTTCACAAAGATAAGGCTAAAATTGTGACCTCTAGTGTCTACACAAGCCAATTGTTGATGGACGGACAGACGACGGACGGACGACGGACGAAGAGTGATCACAAAAGCTTGAGTCAAAATTGTGACCTCTAGTGACTACACAAGGTTTTTCTATGATTTGACCTAGTGACCTAGGTTTTGACCCCGGATGACCCAATATCAAACTTGACCTAGATTTTGTTAAGATAATCATTGTGATCAAGTTTCATAAAGATAAGGTAGAAACTGTGACCTCTAGTGACTACACAAGGGTTTTCTATGATTTGACCTTGTGACCTGGTTTTTGACCCCGGATGACCCAATATCGAACTTGACCTAGAGTTTGTTGAGATGATCATTGTGACCAAGTTTCATAAAGATTAAGTCAAAATTGTGACCTCTAGTGACTACACAAGGTTTTTCTATGATTTGACCTAGTGACCTAGTTTTTGACCCCAGATGACCCAATATCGAACTTGGCTAGATTTTGTTGACATGATCATTGTGACCAAGTTTCACAAAGATAAGGCTAAAATTGTGACCTCTAGTGTCTACACAAGCCAATTGTTGATGGACGGACAGACGACGGACGGACGATGGACGAAGAGTGATCACAAAAGCTCACTCTGTCAATTTGTGACAGGTGAGCTAAAAAACGATGTAAACAAGATGTGTCTGATCAACATGAATGCCTCACCAGCAAGGGGCATAACTGCAAGGGGCATAACTCTTATTCGAATGAGAACGCTTCCAGGAATTATTAGAACAATACCAAATTGAACTTGGTCTGCTTGTATTCATATACCAATAATCCAAAGTTCCGTCTAAATGTAAAGGTATACATGAGGTAATAAGCAGAGACCACAAATTGTGAGAAATGTTCCAAGTCCAAGGGGCAAAACTCTGCAAACAAGTAATTAAGAATTGCAAGCAATACAGAAGTCCCCTACTGGTTTGAGGCCATTTTCAATGTTTCTGTTGCCATAGCAACCACAATTTTAGTCAGAATCAATACATTTTAGATGTGCATAATCCCCTTATTACCCCCTATCTACATACCAAGTTTCATAAACCTAGCTTGGAAACTGTTTGAGTTATGTCAGGATCCAGATTGTTTGCTGGACGGACTGTTTGACGGAAGGACGGACGGACTGACGGATGGACAGACTGACTGACGGAGGGCAAACCTATAGTCCCTCCGGTCAAAAACCGGTAGGGCACTAATAATCATTCAACCAGAACTATTCTCATGATGTATCTGTATACAAAATTTCAAATCAAGATATCAATACATGACTGAGATGAATGAGCAAAGAAAACTAATTGTAAGAAAGTTTCAAAGACCATGGGCACTTAAAACTCTGCAAAAATTATTCATCCAGAAACAAAAGTTGACCTGTGTATTGCAATGATGCATCTTTATGCTGAATTTGAGTACATTATACAGGGGCGGATCCAGGATTTGGCGTTAGGGGGGGGGCGTACATTCATGTATTGATACCCCCCCCCCCCCCCCAAGAAAATGCGCGAGCGAAGCGAGCAAGAAAAAACTGTATCTCTGGGAAGCATTCCACACAATTTCGTTCTTTATCTTAAAATATTCATTGATAAAGTTAATGTGAGAGCAAGGCGAGCAAGAATATATGAATTAATTATTTGAGCAGCATATCCCTCATACTCATTCCCTACTTGACAAAATTAACTGATAGTGGTTGTGCGAGCGTAGCTAGCAAGAAAAAATGCAATTATCTATTTCAACAGCAAACACCACATCCTTATTACTTGGTTATATTCGCTGATGTAGTAATTGTAAGAATTAGAAAAAAAATCAGTGTTTATCTGAGCATCATACCCAACCAACTCATTGGTAAATCAAAACTTGGCGTCTTTCGTTGAATTTACGTAGTTCTACAGCGAGCGAAGCGAGCAAGAAAATTCGTTGTTTATATGAGCAGCATAGCCAGGACTAACGATTATCGACTGCTTTATATATATAGCTTCTGTAAATTCGTCACGAAGAAAAAATGCAATGTCTATCTGAGCAGCATACTCTGCGAACTCCAGGGCTTCAGTTTTGTTTAAGAGGAAATGTGAAATACTTGGGATCCAGCGACTAGGGAGACCAGTGGCTTTCTGCCTCGTGACTTTTTAAATATAACCACGGAATTCGTCAGCTGCATTTTGAGATATCTCATTTTTTAATGAAAATGACAGGTTTATAAGAAAATCGAGCCAACTGTATTACTGACTTGTCGGACATTTTTAATGTGCAAGAATCTCGGCAATTCTGTAGCCGATGTTTGGCATTATGCTACCAATCAGTCCCATATTTTGTTTTTTGCATAGAGCATTAAGTTCACTTAAAAATCCATTAATTTATTATTGTGTTATTGACGCGAGCGAAGTGAGCGAAAAAAAATTGCATATCAATATTGTTCTTACAACCAATCTATGATTAAATTACCTAGGCTCCGGCGATTTTAGGGGGGGCGTACGCCGGGTCCGCCCCCCCTTGGATCCGCCTATGTTATATGCGTGTCTATAGACGGTTATAACTATGATTTTGAAATTGTGTAGTACAGGAAATCTGTACCATAGCAACATAAATTTAGATAGATAGATTTATTTCATTTCCATGGCAATCATGATATTAAAACATACAAATACAGTAAGTAAATGATATGTATTTATAAGCATGAATAAATAAAACAACCATGTCAAATCAACATTACACAAGAAACATTGTAGTTCTTACATTTCTAACAATATAGGAGAGATCTCAGGAACAATGAAGAACAAACCTATTTACAGCAGCTATAACTTGTGAGGATATAACTACCTGGTTAGATAATTGAAATCAGACACTAAAATCATGTTCCCTTAAGGCATGTCATCACTTGTTGCTGAATTAGTTTCTGTGCTGGTGATTAAGTGAGTAATAAGAAAGGACATTACAGAGATAGTTGGAGATAGAGTTCTACCTGAACCATTCCCTGTAGGCTTCAAGTTCTACCATACTTCCTGCTGATATTCATCAACATTCTTATACATTGTACAAGGTAATTCAGACATTCCCGTAGCAAGGCAACATTGATATTTATAAGGTAAATTAAATACAAACATTCCTGTACTCAGCACTGCAAACTCATATCACACTCACATGACAGCATCAAACTCACATGACAGCATCACACTCACATGACAGCATCACACTCACATGACAGCATCACACTCACATGACAGCATCACACTCACATGACAGCATCACACTCACATGACATCATCACACTCACATGCCATCATCACACTCACATGACAGCATCACACTCACATGACAGCATCACACTCACATGACAGCATCACACTCACATGACAGCATCACACTCACATGACATCATCACACTCACATGACAGCATCACACTCACATGACAGCATCACACTCACATGACAGCATCACACTCACATGACAGCATCACACTCACATGACATCATCACACTCACATGACATCATCACACTCACATGACATCATCACACTCACATGACAGCATCACACTCACATGACAGCATCACACTCACATGGCAGCATCACACTCACATGACATCATCACACTCACATGACATCATCACACTCACATGACATCATCACACTCACATGACAGCATCACACTCACATGACAGCATCACACTCACATGGCAGCATCACACTCACATGACAGCATCACACTCACATGACATCATCACACTCACATGACAGCATCACACTCACATGACATCATCACACTCACATGACAGCATCACACTCACATGCCATCATCACACTCACATGCCATCATCACACTCACATGACATCATCACACTCACATGACATCATCACACTCACATGACAGCATCACACTCACATGACAGCATCACACTCACATGACATCATCACACTCACATGACAGCATCACACTCACATGACATCATCACACTCACATGACAGCATCACACTCACATGACAGCATCACACTCACATGACAGCATCACACTCACATGACATCATCACACTCACATGACAGCATCACACTCACATGACAGCATCACACTCACATGACATCATCACACTCACATGACAGCATCACACTCACATGCCATCATCACACTCACACTCACATCATCACACTCACATGACATCATCACACTCACATGACAGCATCACATTTGCATGACACCACCTTGCTCACAAGACAGCGTCCCAGAAACATGTAAAAGTTTAGCACTCTAGAAAACAACTTCCCGGAAACTAGAAGCATGGAAACAAATCATGGTGTACCAATAATGGCATAATTTGATTGTAACAATTTAGATAAGAGCTTTTAGCAGACATGTAACATTATGTGTCTGGTTTATGTCTTGTCATACACCGACTACAATGAAAACATGATATAATCATGGTGCTCCACAGAGAAAGTTTTATAACCTGCACAATCATTACATCATTCTTTATAACATGATGCAACAAAAACATGCAACAACTTCAAAATACAGTAATTTACTAGTAATTCAAAGACAAGCTGTGAGAATTCCTGCATTAAACCATTTATAGTTTAATTTTAATTCAGCAGATTATCAGGTGTACTAAACATACACAATTCTATAACACTGAGTCAGCAGATATTCTCGTTTTCACTAACAAATATTTGTATAATCAGTACAATGTTTTCTCACACCAGAAACATGCTGTGACAATCAAAATTGCAGACACCCCAATCTGATTGTACATGTCGCAAAGCAGCTGCATGATGCACATATGGTTGTCATAGAGAACGCTTGCAAATAGTAGAAACAAGGCATATCACTGATCAGGGGCGGATCCAGGATTTGGCGTTAGGGGGGGCGTACATTCATGTATTGATACCCCCCCCCCCCAAGAAAATGCGCGAGCGAAGCGAGCAAGAAAAAACTGTATCTCTGAGAAGCATTCCACACAATTTCATTCTTTATCTTACAATATTCATTGATAAAGTTAATGTGAGAGCAAGGCGAGCAAGAATATATGAATTGATTATTTGAGCAGCATATCCCTCATACTCATTCCCTACTTGACAAAATTAACTGACAGTGGTTGTGCAAGCGCAACGAGCAAGAAAAAATGCAATTATCTATTTCAGCAGCAAACACCACATCCTTATTACTTGGTTATATTCACTGATGTAGTAATTGTAAGAATTAGAAAAACAAGAGGGCCCACAGGGCCCTAGGTCGCTCACCTGTGCACATTGATCAAGTAGAACCATGTTTTTTTTTAAAAGTTGTTTCCAATCAGTTGTCATGGCAACCAGAGTTCTGCATGGGTTATAATCTTTTAACTATTTTTAGAAAGGATAACCCAAGGAATATTGTTACCCATTTAATATGAAATTCAACCAGTACTTTTAGAGGAGAAGATTTTACTATGGATATATAGGGAAAAACAGCGCCCCACCCACTAGCAGCCATCTTTTTAGACGAATCAGGACAAATATGTCAATTTTGTAAGAGGGTCACCCAACAACTATTTCTGTAAAATTATTTTGAAATCTGGCAAGCGGTTGATTTTTTTATGATTTTTTAAAATATTTTCCTATTGGTTGCCATGGCAACCAGAGTTCTGCATGGAATGTGATTCTTTTAGCTAGTTTAAGAAAGGATTACCCAAGGAACAATTAAACCAATTTATAATGAAATCCAACCAGTACTTTTAGAGGAGAAGATTTTTAAATATTTTACTATAGATATATAGGAAAAAACAGCACCCCACCCTCTGGCGGCCATGTTTTTTGACGAATCAAGACACATATGTCAATTTTGTAAGAGGGTCACCCAACAACTATTTCTGTAAAATTATTTTGAAATCAGGCAAGCGGTTAGATATATAGATATATAGAGAAAAACAGCACCACACCCACTGGTGGCCATGTTTTTTGATATATCAAGACAAATATGTCAATTTTGTAAGAGGGTCAACCAACAACTATTTCTGTAAAATTATTTTGAAATCTAGCAAGCGGTTGATTTTTTATGATTTTTTAAAAGATTTTCCTATCGGTTGCCATGGCAACCACAGTTATTTATAGATTACAATTCTTTTAGCTATTTTTAGAAAGGACCACCCAAGGAACATTCCTGTGACGTTTGATTGAAATTGGTCCAGTGGTTTAGGAGGAGAAGTCGTTTGAATGAAATGTTGACGCACAGACAGACGGACGGACGGACGGAAGCCGGACGAAGAGTGATCACAATAGCTCATCTTGTCACTTTGCTGATGTTTGGCATTATGCTACCAATCAGTCCCATATTTTGTTTTTTGCATAGAGCATTAAGTTCGTTTAAAATCCCTTAATTTATTATTGTGTTATTGACGCGAGCGAAGCGAGCGAAAAAAAATTGCATATCAATATTGTTATTACATCCAATCTATGATTAAATTACCTAGGCTCCGGCGATTTTAGGGGGGGCGTACGCTGGGTCCGCCCCCCCTAGGATCCGCCTATGCTGATCCCAGATACTGCTTGACACACTATAATGTGCTCTGACAATATGCACAGTTAAACTTTGCAATGATAAGTAATGCAAACTTTAATGGAAACCGATGGTTACAGAGGACCAATCATCCAAAATCCAACCATTGGTAACAAAACAAGAGGGCCATTGGCCCTAAAGTACGGAATCCTGTTAGTGCCATTTTAAATATCGTGTATCGCCCTCCAAGGACGAGATACGAGATAAGAAACGAGACACGAGAATTAGACGCGATATTTAAAACGAGACACGAGAATTGCACCAGGCCTGAAACGAGACAAGAGAATTAAAAATTAAATTCTCGCGATTTTAATCTCGCCCTAGACCAACAACTTTTACAAGTTAATATCTAATATCGTGTAATTCTCGCGTATCGTATCTTGCCTCGCAGTAGATTCTCGCGCCTCGTTTCAAATATCGCGTCTTAATCTCGTGTCTCGACTTCCAAGGGCGAGACACGATAGTTAAAACGAGACACGAGAATTCAACGCGAGGCACGAGAATCCAACGCGAGACACGACAATGCTATCGTGCAAATATCGCGCAATTCTCTTGCCTCGCGTTTCTATTTGGTCCACGAGACACGAGAATTAAAGTGAGACACGAGAATTGAAGGCGAGGCACGAGAATGCTATCGGGCAATTCTCGGGTCTCGCCGTGATACACGACAATGCTGTCGCGCAATTCTCGTGTCTCACGGCGATACACGACAATCCTGTCGCCCAATTCTCGCGTCTTGCGACGATACACGACAATGCTGTCGCCCAATTCTAGGCGGTGTCAGTAAGAAATTTTAACTGGCACACCGGTGTCTCGTTTCAGGCCTCGCGCGATTCTCGTGTCTCGTTTTAAATATCGCGTCTAATTATCGTGTCTCGTTTCTTGCCTCGCGCAATTCTCGTGTCTCGCCCTTGGAGGGCGACACACGATATTTAAAATGGCACTAACAGGATTCCGTACTAAAGCGCTCACCTGGGTACTGTTTTATCAAAGCACTTACGGAAATCATAAACTTATGATCAAATTTAAATTCTTTATAATTATTTCACAGCTACAAATTGTGGCTAAGGGTTGTTCAATATAAATTATTATTCAGTCAAAAAACCCCTACAAAAATAATGTTCCCCTATGCTTAGGTCTTGAAGAATTAGGAAGAATTAAAATTTGAGCGTAAGTTTACGATTTCCGTAAGTGCTTTGATAAAACAGTACCCTGATGACTAGCAGCTTAAGCAGAATCAGTTTTTGTTATGATATGACCTTAATATTTGATTTAGAATTTACAGTGACACACTTTGTGTCAGGTTTAATATAGATGAGGAGAAAATATGACCTCTAGAGTATAAACAAGGTTTTTATTTTATGTGACCTACGGAAGTTTTGACCCAAGATGACCCAATTATGAACTTGACCTAGATTTCATAGAGACAAACATTGTGACTAAGTTTCATAAAGATTAGGCAAAAAACATGACATCTCTAGTGTTAACAAGGTTTTTCTTTGATGTGACTTAGTTTTTGACCCCAGATGATCCAGTTACGAACTTGACCTAGATGTCATAGAGACAAACATTGTGACCAAGTTTCAAAAGGATTTGGTGACCTCTAGAGTGTTAACAAGCATTTTCTTCAATGTGATCTGGTGACCTAGTTGTTGACCCCAGATGACCCAATTATGAACTTGACCTAGATTTCATAAAGACAAACATTGTGACCAAGTTTCAAAAGGATTTGGTGACCTCTAGAGTGTTAACAAGGTTTTTCTGTAATGTGACCTGGTGACCTAGTTTTTGACCCCAAATGACCAAATTACGAACTTGACCTAGATTTCATAGAGACATACATTGTGATGAAGTTTAAAAAAGATTAAGTGAAAATTATGACCTCTAGAGTGTTAACAGTCCAATTGTTGACGGCGCACGACTCATGACGGACAAAAGGGTGATCAAAATAGCTCACCTTGAGTACTTTGTGCTCAGGTGAGCTAAAAATAGCATGGACAAATTTTGTAAGAACCAACCGACTGACCAACAGACCAATTAAAATGCAATTTCTGCGAACCTCAAGCAAAATGCAGAAAAATGTCAATATATTGAGGATTATTTTGTTACGGTCTTTGCATGAATCTTATGACATTAGGAGTATGTGAGACAGCCACAGGATAGTCCTACGACAATGGAACAAAAAAATTAGCATTTTCCCAAAAGATGTCCCAACAAGTGATCGTAAACAGATGTACATACATCAACTTCTACAATAGACTGACACAATTTATACAGTCTAACTTGTATTAAGTGACCACCCTGGTAAAAGGTCTGAAAACGGTGGCTTAAAGGAATGGTCGTTTAACACAAATGTAAGAAACATTGAGTGTACTCATAGGGCATAGATAGCACAATAATATTTATGGTGTAAATAACGAATATCCAATTTAGGCTGTCCTACTACTATCCAACTTGAATTCATAAACATTAGTAGTAAATAAGTTTTATGATGATTCTTACTTGGACTGGCATGTCTTCATAAGCATTTCTATTTATCATTTTAATAAACTTACTGATATATTACACAATGCAATTAATGTAAGTCAGTTTTGCTTGCACTCGAAGAAAAAAACGGAATAGACCGGGTTTTAGCCCAATCTAATGGATGGTGACAAGCCGATTGCAGCAAAAGATACAACAATTAATCCGTAATAATTATTAAAATCATCTGTATGACATGCCCTACGGACACAATTGTGATTATCAATGTTGTTAATTGGGGCCCAGTTAACAAAACACAAACTCTGAAGTGTGAACAAACAATGATTTATGACGAGGTATAGGCCTATATCAAGTAATGAACAACCGGTCACTACATACGACCAGTGATTAACAATTTTTTGGTCGCTTAATGCAATTTTACCAATCAATTAAAGTGCTTAAACAGTGGTCGCTGGTGGCATAAGACAAAAGTCGCTTAATACAATAGACAAACAGAACAAATATGGTCGGGAGGAATTGAAACTTGTCATTTAAGACAAAGGTCGCTTAATATGCGTGGTCGCTAGTACAAGTTAGACTGTAAACACATACCCTCTGCTCAAATAGTACACATCTGAGTTTGAGGAATTGAGATGTGTAATTATATAACACAATGAGTATATTCTCCTGTAATATCAATAATAGCATACCTCAGATCTCCAATCTTTGGTGGTCTTTTTTTCTTGGCGAAACATGGACCTAACTCTGCATGGCTACATAAGGCACTTACACCTGCAATACACCAAACATATATAACTTAAATATAAAGATTATAACATTTCATACACTAAGATAATACAACACCGTAGTACAAGTTATCAACTAAGTAAGATGTTCATGAACTAAGTAAGATGTTCATAAAGTTATTTTGTATTTTCAGGAGTCTTAATTGGAGGTTCATGAACTTTAAGCCGCAGACTCATGAACTATGTAAGTTGCATTTATGAACTTTAATTGAAGGTTCATGATCATTATAGATAAACCACAATCGTTCGGGCGTAACTGTACTTTTAATAATGAAATAATCCAGGTAAAAGGGGTGTATTCGGAAAAGAAATCTATTATTTGAAATTGTAGCTTACATCGTCCTCCATGGCGCAGTAGGCTAAGCTAATGCTTATGAAACTAAATAGATTTTTTGTTTGGGTTCGAATCCCACCCATTTTGAATATTTTTTAAATTTTGCCAAATAATAAATTCGCGTGCATTTCTATTTGAAATATACATGTATTTCTAAAATATATCTATTTCCTTCGTACATTTTTTCTGTATTTTAATCCTTGAAAACACTCCCACATCAAGACTGTTGAACAGAGATATCCGGTCAACTGTCACCCAATCTGTGCTCCTTGTATTACCAGAGTAAACGCTTATTAATGTTGAAGTTTCTACAGAATATTCTTAGAGTGATGATTCCAATTCTAATTCCAGGGAAACCAATGATGAAAATAGTTTGTAATTCAACCCGATTGTCATATGAAGAATAAATACAATATCCAGGGCAGGCTAAACTCGTAAAATAAACGAACCAAAGCAACTTTGTATTATACTTAAACATTATTTTATTATTCATTAAGTAATAAAAAATATGAAAAAAACACTCATGTATTATGATATTAAAATTATTGAAAAAAAGTTTAGCAGCGGACTCGAACCCACAGCCTATATAAAAAGAACGTTATGAGTACAGACTAGTGTAGAGTATAGATGACCTTAACCACAAGGCCACGCTGTCAACTGGACAGATGACGTGAATTTATAAGATATATTCTTAATATATTAGAAAAATAACGGTAAATATCGTTTCAACCTTAGCAAATGAACTCGCCCAAAGGTCATATTTCGAAGGTCGTTGTACATCTTTAGTTGGACATTCATGAAGTTCAGTTAGTTGTACATGAAGTTAGGTTAAATAGACCGAGGCATCGAAGTTCAACAGTGTTTTACATTATTGAACATTTGTTACTGTTACATTAAGGAATGCCTCAAATCAAATATTGTTGTGTAATCAAGTGTTAAGAAAATATGTCTTACAGACAGAGAATTTACTTTAAAACAGGTAGAAATTCAGGTGTTCATGCTGTTTGTATTAGATTAATTTGTTAATCAAGTCAGTTTTTTTTTGTCTAAAAATGTTAATATGGAAATGTTATGGAAATTTAATTGTAGGATAATTGTTCTAGATATGATGATTGTACTGTTTATGTAAAGGGACAGAGCACACTGATTTCTATCCTACAAGGATATACAATTTAAGCCATCTACCTGTTTGAGGCATTTGTATTTTTTACTAGTAAAACATTATTTTACTCTAAAAGAAGAACCTGTCACAGGTTTCTACAATCTTTGGCAACAAAAATCTCCTGTAACTGTAATTCTTAAACAATCTATATACATTGTAGTTGTTATTTATTATAATTGGTTTACATTTTGCTTTAATGCCCATTTAAATAATATCAATTATCATGATTATATTAACAACTTCCATACATGAAAGTTCTTAAACAAATAATGTACAACATCAGGCTGGTCTATGACTGAAAATCATCATGTCAAACATGTCATTTGAATACAGGAATTATTACCATGGCAACAAGTATAGGTTTACAATGATTAATGACATTAAATGATACTTCATAATATCATATAATATTAGATCTGCATTGATTCCAGGAAATTGTCCATGTGATATTTGTACCTAGAATGTCACGTAGAACATAAATTTCTGGTTTCTAAGACTGACAGCAATATAATTATGTGAATTCCAACATTTATAGACATCTCACGAAATAGCCTAACAATTAAACAATGAGCAAATATGCCAAAAATCTAATCAAATGGATGATTCGTGTAATTTAGTTTCATTATACGAGGTACCACACCTGATCATAACCTCAGGGCAGTAACTCAACCAATAATAACCTAAGGGTTGTAACTCAACAAATCATAACATTAGGGCAGTAACTCAACCAATCATAACCTAAGGGCAGAAACTCAACCAATCATAATCTAAGGGCAGAAACTCAACTTATCATAACCTAAGGGCAGTAACTCAACTAATCATAACCTAAGGGCAATAGCTCAACCAATCATAACCTAAGGGCAGTAACTCAACTAATCATAACCTAAGGGCAATAGCTCAACCAATCATAACCTAAGGGCAGTAGCTCAACCAATCATAACCTAAGGGCAGTAACTCAACTAATCATAACCTAAGGGCAGTAACTCAACTAATTATTACCTAAGGGCAGTAATTCAACCAATAATAACCTAAGGGCTGTAACTCAACAAATCATTACCTAAGGGCAGTAACTCAACCAATCATAACATAAGGGCAGTAACTTAACCAATCATAACCTGAGGGCAGAAACTCAACCAATCATAATCTAAGGGCAGAAACTCAACTTATCATAACCTAAGGGCAGTAACTGAACGGATCATAACCTAAGGGCAGTAGCTCAACCAATCAGAACCTAAGGGCAGTAACTCAACTAATCATAACCTAAGGGCAGTAACTCAACCAATCATAACCTAAGGGCAGTAACTTAACCAATCATTACATAAGGGCAGTAACTCAACTAATTATTACCTAAGGGCAGTAATTCAACCAATCATAACCTAAGGGCAGTAACTTAACCAATCATTACATAAGGGCAATAACACAACTAATCAAAACCTAAGGGCAGTAACTTAACCAATCATAACCTAAGGGCAGTAGCTCAACTAATCATAACCTAAGGGCAGTAACTCAACCCATCATAACCTAAGGACAGTAACTCGAGTAATCATAAAATAAGGGCAGTAACTCAACCAAAGATAATCAAAAGGCTGTAATTCCACCAAAGATGAACAAAGGGCTACCCCTTCATTAAACATAACCAAAGGGCAGTAACAACATAAAAGATAACAAAAGGGCAGTAACTCCTACAAACATAACCAAAGGGCTATAACTCCACCAAACATAACCAAAGGACAGTAACTCCACCAAGCATGACCAAAGGGCTATAAATCCACCAAACATAACCAAAAGACAGTAACTCCACCAAGCATTACCAAAGGGCTATAAATCCACCAAACATAACCAAGGGACAGTAACTCCACGAAACATAACCAAAGGGCTATAACTACACCAAATATAACCAAAGGACAGATACTCAACCAAGCATGACCAAAGGGCTATAACTCCACCCAGCATTACCAAAGGACAGTAACTCCACCAAGCATAACCAAAGGACAGTAACTTCACCAAACATAACCTAAGGACAGTAACTTCACCAACCATAACCAAACGGCAGTAACTCCACCAAGCACAACTAAAGGGCAGTAACTCCACCAAGCATAACCAAAGGACTATAGCTTCACCAAGCATAACCAATGGACAGTTCCTCCACCAAGCAAGCCCAAGGGCAGTAACTCCACCTAGCTTAACCAAAGGGCTATAAATTCACCAAGCATAACCAAAGGACAGTTACTCCACAAAGCATGATCAAAGGGCAGTAACTCCACCTAGCTTAACCAAAGGAAAGTTACTCCACAAAGCATGACCAAAGGGCAGTAACTCCACCTAGCTTAACCTAAGGGCTGTTACATAATAAAACAAGAGGGCCCAAAGGGCTCTAGGTTGCTCACCTGTCGTAGTGAATATACACCCCTATGGTGACCCTATGCATTTCTGAATAAAATTTAAGGAAATTCAGCCTCTATTGCAAGTTTTTTTATGATTTGACCATGTGACCTAGTTTTTGACCCCAGATGACTTAATTAATATCAAACTTAACCTAGATTGTGTTGAGATGATCATTAGGACCAAGTATAATAAAGATTAAGTCTAAATTGTGACCTCTGGTGACTACACAGGGTTTTTCTATGATCTGACCTATAATTTAAACAAAATATTTTGGTAAAACAATTTTCCTGCATATAACAGTACAAATACATGCTTTAAAGACAAAACATTTCCTAAACACTTAAAAAAATAAAAATAAAAACATTATGCTCCCAATGGGGTTTGAACCCACGACCCTCAGAAATATGTCAATTGACATTGTGACCTTGTTTTTGACCCCAGATGACCAAAAATCGAACTTGGCCTAGATTTTGTTGACATGTTCATTGTGACAAAAACTTCTTAAAGATTAATTAAAAATTATGACATCTAGTGACTAAACAAGGTTTTTCTATAATTTGACCTAGTGACCTAGATTTTGACCTCCGATGACCCAATATCGAACTGGACCTAGATATTGTTAAGATGATCATTGTGACCAAGTTTCATAAAGATTAGGCCAAAATTGTGACCTCTAGTGTCTACACAAGCCAATTGTTGACGGACGGACGGACGGACAAAGAGTGATCACAAAAGCTCACTCTGTCACTTTGTGACAGGTGAGCTAAAACAAGAGCACCGCCTTGCAGGTGCAGACGCTCATCTGATCATTGTCACTGTAAAAAAGGCCCATTACCCTTGCATGAAGTAGGGCAGTGTTATGAGTCTTGCTTAAAAAAGTGATGGTGAAAAAAGGGGCAATAACTCTTGCAAAATGCTGATCAGAGTTATGGGTCATGCTTGACATGGTCAGGTATTGATGGTGAATAAGTGTTAAAAGTTTCAAAGCAATAGCCTACATAATGTATGAGAAAAGTGACCCTCAACACAAAACTTAACCAAGGAACTTTCTGAGTCCAACAAGAGCTGTCCACGAACAGCGCGCTCCACTATTCGCAGCGCCATGCTAGGATAGTACAATCATTATATATTCAAAACAAAATGCTTCATAACAGCAGCATAGTACCCTCAGCTATGTAGAGGTTGGGGCTTCTAAGTCAAAAAAGGGGGATAATTTGGACAAATTATGCAGGACTGTTACCTACTCATGTGTAGGTCCTCTATGTCATGATGGCAAATAAATAAGCATTTCTTAGTAAAAAACGGGGCATAATTTCAACAAAATGCAAAATAGTTATCTTCTCCTGTGTAGGGGTTGGGTTCATGCTGGTGAACAAGTGTGCGCAGTATCAAAGCTATATATCAATGCACTTTGAAGATATTAGAGGTTAAAAAACCTGTACCTAAACTTTAACACTTGCATTTCTAAGTCAAACAGGGGGCATAATTTCAACAAAATGCTTGATAGAGTTACCCACACCTGTGTAGGGATTGGGGTCATGATGGAGAACAAGTAGGCAAAGCAATATGTGAATGCACTTTGGAAATATTTGAGGTAAAAAAACATGAACCTAAACTTTAACATTTGCACTAAGTTGAAAAAAGGGGGCATAACTTCACCAAAATGCTTAATATAGTTACCTACCCCTGTGTATAGGTTGGGGTCATGATGGTGAACAAGTATGCCAAGTATTAAAGCAATATGTCAATGCACTATGAAGATATTAGAGGTTAAAACACCTGTACCTAAACTTTAACATTTGCACTATTTGCACTAAGTAGAAAAAAGGCATAATTTCAACAAAATGCCTGATACAGTTACCTACTCCTGCATATATGTTGGGGTCATGATGGTGAACAAGTATGCAAAGTATGAAAGCAATATCTTAAAAGACTTAGAGAATATAAGAGGTTAAAAAACCTGCACCTAAATTTTAACAAAAGTGTTACGCCGACGCTGACGCTGACGCTCGGGTGACTGCAATAGCTCCCCTTATTCTACGAATAGTGGAGCTAAAAAGGGGAAATAACTCTCGCAAAATGCTGATCAGAGTTATGGTTCTTGCTTGACATGGTCAGGTGTTGATGGTGAACAAGTGTTAAAAGTTTCAAAGCAATAGCCCACATAGTGTATGAGAAAAGTGGACCTAAACACAAAACTTAACCAAGGAATTTTCTGAGTCCAAAAAGGGGAAATAACTCTCACAAAGTGCTGATCAGAGTTATGGTTCTTACTTGACATGTTCAGGTGTAGATGGTGAACAAGTGTTGAAAGTTTCAAAGCAATAGCCCAAGTAGTGTATGAGAAAAGTGGACCTAAACACAAAACTTAACCAAGGAATTTTCTAAGTCCAAAAAGGGGCAATAACTCATGCAAAATGCAGATCAGAGGTATGGTTCTTGCTTGACATGGTCAGCTGTTGATGGTGAACAAGTGTTGAAAGTTTCAAAGCAATAGCCCAAGTAGTGTATGAGAAAAGTGGACCTAAACACGAAACTTAACCAAGGAATTTTCTAAGTCCAATAAGGGGCAATAACTCATGCAAAATGCAGATCAGAGTTATGGTTCTTGCTTGACATGGTCAGGTGTTGATGGTGAACAAGTGTTGAAAGTTTCAAAGCAATAGCCCAAGTAGTGTATGAGAAAAGTGGACCTAAACACGAAACTTAACCAAGGAATTTTCTAAGTCCAATAAGGGGCAATAACTCATGCAAAATGCAGATCAGAGTTATGGTTCTTGCTTGACATGTTCAGGTGTTGATGGTGAACAAGTGTTGAAAGTTTCAAAGCAATAGCCCAAGTAGTGTATGAGAAAAGTGGACCTAAACACAAAACTTAACCAAGGAATTTTCTAAGTCCAAAAAGGGGCAATAACTCTTGCAAAATGCAGATCAGAGGTATGGTTTTTGCTTGACATGGTCAGCTGTTGATGGTGAACAAGTGTTGAAAGTTTCAAAGCAATAGCCCAAGTAGTGTATGAGAAAAGTGGACCTAAACACGAAACTTAACCAAGGAATTTTCTAAGTCCAATAAGGGGCAATAACTCATGCAAAATGCAGATCAGAGTTATGGTTCTTGCTTGACATGGTCAGGTGTTGATGGTGAACAAGTGTTGAAAGTTTCAAAGCAATAGCCCAAGTAGTCTATGAGAAAAGTGGACCTAAACACGAAACTTAACCAAGGAATTTTCTAAGTCCAATAAGGGGCAATAACTCATGCAAAATGCAGATCAGAGTTATGGTTCTTGCTTGACATGGTCAGGTGTTGATGGTGAACAAGTGTTGAAAGTTTCATAGCAATAACTCTGATAGTTTAGGAGAAAAGTGGACCTAAACGCAAAACTTAACCAAGGCATTTTACTTTCTAAGTCCAAAAACGGGCAATAATTCTTACAAAATGCAAATCAGAGTTATGGGTCTTGCTTTACAGGCTCAGGTATTGGTGGTGAACAAGTGTTGCAAGTTTCAAAGCAATAGCTTTGATAGTTTATGAAAAAAGTTTACCTTAACACAAAACTTAACCAAGCAACGCCGACGCTGACGACGATCAAGTGATGACAATAACTCATCTTTTTTTCAAAAATCAGATGAGCTAAAAATGTTGAGAAATGGGGTATTAATACAAACCTGAATAAACAAATATTCCAGTAAATAGAGAGAGATATCACATTCAGGAAGTTCCTGAAATCTACACACACATATAATTCATCTCGATTCAGAAGTTATTGTCTAATGTAGCATAATATCATCTATGATATAGCTCAGAGAATTTGACATGAACCTGACCTTTATGCATGTATAACAATGCATATGTTCACAATATTTCTTGTTACAACTGCATAATTATAAAGATTTATATTTCTTAATATCTGAAGTTATCAAAGTACTTATTTATTCATTTGGTATGATATATAGACATATTTAGTATCAAAATTAATGTTGTTTTATAAGGAATATGAATTTAATAGTTTTAAGTGATAAATGTTGAGTCAATTTAAATATTTTGAAATAGTTTGATAATTTTAAATATGTTCAGAATCATATTTGTAGAATATTATATAAACATAAGTATGTATATTTATGCCACATGGCTTTTCATTGTTTAATCAACATTTCCTGTTCAGTTGAGACAGTTTGTCACCAAATATATTTTGTAAGAGTTTAACTTGATTAATACCTATTGTATTCAAACAAGCCATTAAATTGAGAAAGATTTAAGTTGCTTTTCAACTTAGACATAAGTAATAGATTTCATCTGTCAAGTTAAGCATATGGCTTCTGGCTATGATTGGTTAAGCAATCAATAGGTTGAACCAATGAAATGTAAATATTAAATTGAATTGATTTTCCAACCAATAAGATTGTTATATGATATTTAGGAATTTTAAAAGTAAAATAAAACAATGTAACTGGCAGAATTAAAGATACTTTTTAGATACCATTAGGAAATAGTAGAAACAAGATTACTGTGTGTAATTAAAGAAACAAGTTGACTTTATAAGAAATTTACAAATAAGATAACTCTGTGTATGACTTTGTGTCAATTTACTTCAAGTGTTAAATTAAATGTACTTTGTGTACTAAAGGAACTTTGTGTATCGAATATAAATGAACGTTGTGGATATTGTATAAAAGTTGTTATAGACTGTAATAAACGTCAAAAACTAATTACAACGTTGTGTTCATTTGGACAGTATTGAGTATAATATATAATAGAACTACAGCAATACGCAGAAGTTGGTAGTCATCATTAATAGACACCAACGGCATACTCCAGAGAGCAGGATCATTGGCGCTTCATCAGCACGAACAGCGCAACACCATCCACACACAGCTTTCATCAGTTGCGAAGTAGTCAGCGCAAAGCGACACTTTGTAAAACATGAATATATTACAAGGTTCTTGCATTGAATATATAAATTTCGAGAGTCGTGTCAAATTCTCTGGACTATACAGGTACCTAAAACATTGTCAGCAGTTAATTATAAATTTCATGTTAGCTGTTTTTATGTTTTCTTTGATGGCTAAGACTATTTCAAACAAGGCTTTGAGGTAGTTTGATATTGATGTGTTTCTGGCATATATTAAAGGTGCTGCCTCACAGATTTGGCTAAAATTTTTGTATATCGTGATTTTCCAACCTAACCAAGTATTGATGTAATAGAAAGCCATTGACAGTTCCTTTATGAAAGATTTGGTGCTAATAATCAATTTTAACCTCTCTCGATATCGCCCACTGAGTTATTTTAGATGTCAGTGTAGTTGTTTATGGGATATACAGGCAACTATACCAAAATTACGCGAATATTTAACAATTTTATTTTATTTTTTCAATACACCAATATGTGAGGCAGTCCCTTTAAAAGTTTAGCCATTACAATAAAAGCAGAGATTTTCAATTAAGATTTTAATTACAAAACAATCTAAACTGTAGAGGAAGATCAAAGCAATGAATCTAAGAATGATGTTAAATATTTTTATTTGTTTGTTTGTTTGCGAAGGGCAGAGACAGTCATTAGCATGTAGTCATTCGGACAAGGAATCTTGGTGCGCTACCTTAACTCCAAATACACTTCCTGGTTCTTTAAAACATGCCAAATGACCAGTACCGATACATGCCCAATGTACAGTACCCATACATGCCCAATGTACAGCACCGATACATGCCCAATGTACAGCATCGATACATGCCCAATGTACAGCACCCATACATGCCCAATGTACAGCACCGATACATGCCCAATGTACAGCACCCATACATGCCCAATGTACAGCACCGATACATGCCCAATGTACAGCACCGATACATGCCCAATGTACAGCACCCATACATGCCCAATGTACAGCACCCATACATGCCCAATGTACAGTACCCATACATGCCCAATGTACAGTACCTATACATGCCCAATTTACAGTACCCATACATGCCCAATGTACAGCACCCATACATGCCCAATGTACAGTACCGATACATGCCCAATGTACAGCACCCATACATGCCCAATGTACAGTACCGATACATGCCCAATGTACAGTACCGATACATGTCCAATGTACAGTACCGATACATGCCCAATGTACAGTACCCATACATGCCCAATGTACAGCACCCATACATGCCCAATGTACAGCACCCATACACGCCCAATCTATAGTACCGATACATGCCCAATGTACAGTACCGATACATGCCCAATGTACAGCACCCATACATGCCCAATGTACAGCACCCATACATGCCCAATGTACAGCACCCATACATGCCCAATGTACAGCACCCATACATGCCCAATCTATAGTACCGATACATGCCCAATGTACAGTACCGATACATGCCCAATGTACAGTACCGATACATGCCCAATGTACAGCACCGATACATGCCCAATGTACAGCACCGATACATGCCCAATGTACAGCACCGATACATGCCCAATGTACAGTACCCATACATGCCCAATGTACAGCACCGATACATGCCCAATGTACAGTACCGATACATGCCCAATGTACAGCGCCGATACATGCCCAATGTACAGCATCGATACATGCCCAATGTACAGCATCGATACATGCCCAATGTACAGCATCGATACATGCCCAATGTACAGTACCCATACATGCCCAATGTACAGCACCGATACACGCCCAATGTACAGTACCGATACATGCCCAATGTACAGTGCCGATACATGCCCAATGTACAGCATCGATACATGCCCAATGTACAGTACCCATACATGCCCAATGTACAGCACCGATACATGCCCAATGTACAGTACCGATACATGCCCAATGTACAGTACCGATACATGCCCAATGTACAGTACCGATACATGCCCAATGTACAGTACCGATACATGCCCAATGTACAGTACCGATACATGCCCAATGTACAGTACCCATACATGCCCAATGTACAGTACCGATACATGCCCAATGTACAGTACCCATACATGCCCAATGTACAGTACCGATACATGCCCAATGTACAGTACCCATACATGCCCAATGTACAGTACCGATACATGCCCAATGTACAGTACCCATACATGCCCAATGTACAGTACCCATACATGCCCAATGTACAGCACCGATACATGCCCAATGTACAGTACCCATACATGCTCAATGTACAGCATCGATACATGCCCAATGTACAGCATCGATACATGCCCACTGTACAGCACCGATACATGCCCAATGTACAGTACCGATACATGCCCAATGTACAGTACCCATACATGCCCAATGTACAGTACCGATACATGCCCAATGTACAGCACCCATACATGCCCAATGTACAGTACGATACATGTCCAATGTACAGTACCGATACATGCCCAATGTACAGCATCGATACATGCCCAAATTACAGTACCCATACATGCCCAATGTACAGCACCAATACATGCCCAATGTACAGTACCCATACATGCCCAATGTACAGCATCGATACATGCCCAATGTACAGTACCCATACATGCCCAATGTACAGCACCGATACATGTACATGCCCAATGTACAGTACCCATACATGCCCAATGTACAGCATCGATACATGCCCAATGTACAGCATCGATACATGCCCACTGTACAGCATCGATACATGCCCAATGTACAGTACCCATACATGCCCAATGTACAGCACCGATACATGTCCAATGTACAGTGCCGATACATGCCCAATGTACAGTGCCGATACATGCCCAATGTACAGTACCGATACATGCCCAATGTACAGTGCCGATACATGTCCAATGTACAGTACCCATACATGCCCAATGTACAGTACCGATACATGCCCAATGTACAGTATCGATACATGCCCAATGTACAGTACCGATACATGCCCAATGTACAGTACCGATACATGCCCAATGTACAGTACCCATACATGCCCAATGTACAGCATCGATACATGCCCAATGTACAGCATCGATACATGCCCAATGTACAGCATCGATACATGCCCAATGTACAGCGCCGATACATGCCCAATGTACAGTACCCATACATGCCCAATGTACAGTACCCATACATGCCCAATGTACAGTACCGATACATGCCCAATGTACAGCGCCGATACATGCCCAATGTACAGTGCCGATACATGCCCAATGTACAGTGCCGATACATGCCCAATGTACAGTGCCGATACATGCCCAATGTACAGTGCCGATACATGCCCAATGTACAGTGCCGATACATGCCCAATGTACAGTGCCGATACATGCCCAATGTACAGTACCGATACATGCCCAATGTACAGTACCGATACATGCCCAATGTACAGTACCGATACATGCCCAATGTACAGTACCGATACATGCCCAATGTACAGTACCGATACATGCCCAATGTACAGTACCGATACATGCCCAATGTACAGTACCGATACATGTCCAATGTACAGTACCGATACATGCCCAATGTACAGCATCGATACATGCCCAATGTACAGTACCGATACATGCCCAATGTACAGTACCGATACATGTCCAACATTACAAGCCAATGTTGAGCACTGATACATGCGAGACTGTTATAACCATAGGCAGTCAGCACGTACCCAAGTACTACCCTGGCCAAATCGGATTTTACCACTGTTTACTATGTTATGACAAGGTGAATCACGAAGAATGGAGTGCCTGTCACATAACTTGTCGTATTCTTTTATTTATTCACTCAAATGCTATCTTACAGGTATCATCGTGTAGCCAAGATATTTTACTTTCCAGATATATAAACAGTTTAGTCCTTAAATACACACCCTTAACACAATACAAGTCAAATCGCGAATTTTTTTTGGTCATCAATTAAGAAGTTCAGTATATACACCGGACACAAACGGAAATGGCCGAGCTTACACGATTGAACAACTATGAATGACGTGACACACACTCTAGCCAATTAAACGATCGCTTCGAAATCTGTTGAGGTCGAAAGGTTATCGGAATACTAAATAAAATTGGAAATTGACGGTGGCGAAGTTCGTACATTTTTTTTAAATTATCGATCTAGTGAAATATTGCGATGTTTAATTGGCATGTGAGGTAAATTATTTAGTTACACTAACTGAAAGGATGACTAGCTAGGCCCGTTTGTGAAGCATACATTCTGTTTCAAGGCAAAATTCACGTTTACAAGCGTGAAAATCTGGGTTTTGCTGAACGTCTTAGTTAGCGACCTAATTAAGGAATTGTATTCTTGATTCTGACGTTCGGTGTGTAAACGGGTGTGTATCTAAGGACTAAAGTGTTGATATATCCTGAAAGTAAAATATAGTAGCTACACGTTGATACCCGTAATTAATATACCATTTCAATGAATAATAAACCTACACGGCTACAAATGTGACAGGCACTTTTATAATCGGAAATATTGAAAGTAACCTTTCTTATATAGGTAAACAATGAGAAGGTTGATATGACTTGTGAAGTAGTAGGGTACGTGCAGGCTGCCTATGGTTATAACCAGTTCATCTTTAGTTGGATGGGAAACACTGAAAAGCATTTCTGAAATTGCCAATCACTGTAACTTCTATTAAAAAATGAATAGACTTTAACGAAACAAACTGTTACATGGGCACTCATAAGGCCCTAGATGCTCTCCATTTTTTTCTTCTAAATTGAAAGAGTGACCCTGACCTTTGAGATATTGCCAATGTTTCTTATAATGAGCAACATTATTATCTCAAGGTGCTGAAACAATTCTAAATTTCTATAATAGATTGACTATAAGTTATGGTCTTGACAAGCTTGAAATTGTGGTCATTTTATTCCATTGCACTCCAAGTGTGACCTTAGAGTTAGAGATAGGGGCATGGTTTTTAAGCTCCACATCATGTTTTTAAATCCAACATTTCATGGCTAACGTTTCACATCGGTAGAAGCTTAATTGAGGTCTTTTCTGATATAGTGCTCCACATATCACATTTTTGATACTGACACCGTGTAATGTGAAACACACCATCTCACCGTTAAGGGAATAATTATGCCAATTTTATTTGAAAGTGCAGACAAGGTCATCAATTTTGAGACTAACTGACTGACCGACCCACTGATGACCGATTGATAGACAAAGTGATTCAAGTGATTCCTATATGTTACTAACATACGTTTGACTGAGTTAAAGATTAAGATTAAGATAGACAATTCTTCAGTTTAATAATTATTTTCATTACACAAAGCATTAAAGGGAAGTAACTCAATCATGCAGACTACTATTTGATATGTTTTAGTTTGTTCCCTTGATTAATATAAAATGTATGAACCTATAAGCTGTAGTGAACGTAGTCGAGCAGATAGTACGTGTGCGGTATTTGTAATTCGGTGACCCTGGTTTGATTCTAGACTGCAGCAGGTCAGTATACCTTCCATAAACATTTGACAACAATCACAATTTTCCTCCACATTGGATAATTTGCTGGTTCCTTGTGGAAGGCTTAGTGATATTACTGTTTACGATACAGTCCAGGCCTCGTACAAATATATTCACAAAGCATCTTAGTGGAAAACTTTAATATTTTGACTTAAGGACGTAATCTCCGGGTAGTTTATGTGCATTCATTTTGTGCATATTGAATACGCTCATGATCGTGATACCTTCTAGGTTTATTGGGAATATGGGTCTAAATCAAATAATAATATGAAAAGACTACTCATGCAATATAGGCTACGTTTTAATTGGATTTTCATGCAACTTGTAACTCAGGTTACCAGTGTATAACCATTTTAAGATACCTCAGGGATCACTCTACCCACCTTTTACTCATATTATAGAGAATACTTGAATGTTCTCTTGACCCTACTTGTGAAGATTATTCAGGTGAGGAATCAAGGGCCCCATCTGGACCCTCTTCATATTCAAAAGCCTACATTACCTCAAAAATTCATAAATGGGAGGTAATTTTATCATAATAGCACAACAAACAAGAATTATCACTGTCGTGACCAGGGCCCCATGGTAGCATGCTGGAATAGAGAGGAAGAAAAGTATAGAAGTAAAGTTGGGTTGCATAATTATAAGTGCTATTAGTTGCAATTTTCTGTACTAATTAAGAAACAATAATAAAGTCATATCTCACAATTTCATACACCACAAAGTTAAATTTAATTAATGTGCGTGCATACACGAAGCCTGAAATAAAGTAATTCACTTCCTTTCAAAAATAACATCGAAGTTGTTTGACAATTTGTTTATTTTTCTAATATAGAAACCATGATGAACTTAGACTTTTATGAAGTTGTTTTTGACTTACTAAATTTGCACACTTAATTGACATTGGTTTCATTGACATTGCCCTGTTCCTACACCATACTGATTGGTCAATATTGATTGCACAATGGAAATACATAAAATAGAACTACATTAATCTGTTTGTTTTGTGTGTAAGTGTTTAAAGAAATCAAATGTGAGTATTGTTTCATATGAATAGCTATTATGGTTTTGAAGTTATGAAGAAAAAACATTAATAATGAGGAAATTTGAACTTGAAAAAAAGGCCAAAATTCTTCCAATATTGTAGCTAGAGTTATGTAATTTGTCATAAATTAGCAAACTATTGTTGTGAGCTTAGGTTTAAAGTTTGAAGTTAATATCTATAATAGTTTGCAAGTTATTAAGAAAAATAGCTGAAAAATGCGGAAAATTTGAAATTTACAAAGGGCAATAACTATTCCAATATTGTAGCTAGAGTAATGTTACTTGCCATATAATAGCCTACTGTTGAAGTTTATACCTAGAATGGTTAGCAAGTTATTTGCAAAAAACATGAAACATGTGGATGGACAGACAGATGGACAGAATGAATAGAATCTAAATACAGCCTATTGTTTCACACCCCACAACTAACAAGTGGGTGAGTACGGACTGACGGACATGGCCATGAATAGCATGGTCAACATCCTTAATTAGCAAAATAAATAAAAATTAGGTCTGAAGGTTTGAAATTTTAGAAAAAAAAAATTATCAGTGACAAATAGTACTCACATGACTTTGTAGCACTACCTTATCACAGAAACCACTAGGTTTTCTATCCTTGTAACATTGACCTTGACCCCACTAGGTCCACTTTTGAATTTGAGTGGTGTATCCACATAATTAAGCTACCTATACAGCAAGTTTCATCGCAATATATCATTCCTTACTTAAGTTTAGTCATTTGGAAACCAAAAACAGACCATCAGACAGACAGTCAAGCTCACTCCTGTGCGTGTATAGATATGTTCACGAGGTACCCTTTTTTACATTTTACCACAGTTTTCATTAAAATGGGAGATAATTCTGACATAATTGCACCAAAAATAGCATGGCAACATGTCTCCCTTAAAATTGCTGAAATAAGTCTGTTACTGAATTCATGAAATAAAATCACATGCAAACATGATGTACAGTACTAAGTATATATTGCTTTAACAAAAGATTAAAAGTATTAGACAATACCAATTTTTATATAAATGAAAGGCTTCAGGCAATGGGTTGATGGGTATAATGTTTCAACAATTAGCAACTTACACTGAAACAAAACTACTTAAAACTACTAATTTGTTAGTGGACTAATTTGTTTAGTGGAACACACTTGAAGGCAAACATTAAAGACAATTCATGTAAGCTTAGTTTGAAGAATTCCTACATTGATTGTTTTCAAGGATGATGTCTTCCTCAACGAA
This sequence comes from Spisula solida, assembly GCA_947247005.1. NCBI lineage: Eukaryota > Metazoa > Mollusca > Bivalvia > Venerida > Mactridae > Spisula > Spisula solida. Next base: position 11,928,666 of record OX365953.1, on the reverse strand, counting down.
ACAAGGATCTGTAGCCAAGAGGACAATAATTATTCTAGTTCTCTGTTGAACAGACAGTCACTTGATTTCACAATCAGCATAAATTGGATAAAAGGTGCCAAAGGAAACATTAACAGATACATTAACTGTTTAATTAAAACCAATTAGGTTCTCAGTAACAGTGTACTCTTCCGAGCCTCATATTTGGAGATGTAAAAGCAGAGAGCAATATTGAGATAGCAATCACACAACTATCACACTAGACTTTACATCCTCACTGTGTCCTCAACCATCAAATATAAGAGGATACCAATGCTCACATTGTAATTCATGAGAACCCCAAGCATTTGTCAACAATAAATCCAGCCCTGCGTTCAAGGAAAAATCACGTGACGCACTTTTCGTACCTGTAACATACCAGGTACAAAACATTTCGTACCTGGTACGCAAACGGTACGAAACGTTTCATACCTGATACGTACCAGGTACGAAACGTGCGTCACGTTATTTTTCCCGGAACGCAGGGCTGATTTCAGCCACCCATAACACCAGGCTTCTCATGACAAGTACAAGATTTAATTAATTCAGGTTGGGGTTGATTAACCTAACCAGTTTTCCTTGACTGTTTCCTAACCAGAACTCACATACTATTCCACAAGGTTACCAACAACTTCTACATTCTACACTTCTACAAAATCATCATTGTTGTCAAATTTTCATGGAGGGGTATAAAATGACCTGCCATGAGCCGTAATCCAAGTCTATGGCATTTGCACACAATCTCCACTCTAAATCTTCATCAGAAATCCTACCATAAACTGAAGCAGAGTGTTATCATTATTTTTAAGTTTTGTACAAACTGGCATATTAAGGAATGTGATGCCAAAGACTACAATATAACATGCAATATTTATTACATCAAACTATACACGGATTATCATGCAGTTGAAACACAAAACAGATGAATTGGCAAATCTCAAGCGACCATGGTGACCTCAAGGTGATCACATGGCGTGTGAGTTAGAACACTAAAAATTGGAATTTGCTTTGAACTTGAACATGTTCAACATAAATGGCCTCACTCGGTTTCCTTCAGGTTCCAGCTAGTCGTGTTCTTATCAAGATCTTTGATTGCATGTTTGACTGTTCCATTGTTTAACTAGAGCCAAACTAACTAGCTGCTCTCTTAGTCTGGTTCCATCCCAAACCTTAGCTGCTCTCTTATTCTGGTTCCATCCCAAACCTTAGCTGCTCTCTTATTCTGGTTCCATTCCAAACCTTAGCTGCTCTCTTAGTCTGGTTCCATCCCAAACCTTAGCTGCTCTCTTAGTCTGGTTCCATCCCAAACCTTAGCTGCTCTCTTAGCCTGGTTCCATCCCAAACCTTAGCTGCTCTCTTAGTCTGGTTCCATCCCAAACCTTAGCTGCTCTCTTAGTCTGGTTCCATCCCAAACCTTATAACTGCTCTCTTAGTCTGGTTCCATCCCAAACCTTAGCTGCTCTCTTAGTCTGGTTCCATCCCCAACCTTAGCTGCTCTCTTAGTCTGCTTCCATCCCAAACCTTAGCTGCTCTCTTAGTCTGCTTCCATCCCAAACCTTACAATAGTTTGATTCTGGCTTCAACTCCTTTAATCCTCAATCAAGATGGCCGATGTACATTAATTTATATAGGCGTCTTTGTGATGAAACCTGTTTAATTGATTGAGTCATATTAGCACTTTAAAGGGGTAACATAAATGTTCATCATTTCTATACTTTCAATCCGATTTGTTTAGAAATTACAAATACCATGTATTATATACCTGTGTTTCTAATGGTAAATGAACATTCTTGTTCAGACAGTATAAATGACTGAAGATGTACATGAATTAGGCCGTGCCCAAAATACTCCCGAATACATTTCTGTTAGCAAAACCATGTCTGCTCTGTTTCTTTGTCGCTTTTTACTGGATTTTAAAATTGCTTGGTACCCACGTTTACCACGTCAGGGCGGTGTGTCATATGCAAAACCAGGTTCCTAGCTCAAAGGTCAAGGTCACACTTAGAGGTCAAAGGTTATATGGTCATGCACGTCGTGTCGCTATGTGACCTGATCATTTCTTACTGGATTTTGAAAACCTTTGGTACAAATGTTCACCACACCAAGACGGTATGTCATGCTCAAGACCAAGATCTCTAGCCCAATGGCCAAGTTCATACTTAGAGGTCAAAGGTTATTATATATATATATATATAGTCATGTAAGTCGCTTTCGTTCTGTAACTTTGTCGTTTCTTACTGGATTTTAAAATTACCTGGTAAAAAATGTCACCACATCAATACGGAGTGTCATGCGCAAGACATAGGTCCCTAGCTCAAAGGTCAAGGTCACACTACAGGTCAAAGGTTTTATAGTAATGCAAGTCGTATCCACTCTGCATCTTTGTCGTTTCTTACTGGATTTTTAAATTGCTTGGTACAAATGTTCACCACATCAAGACGATGTGCCATGCACAATACCTAGATCCCAAGCTCAAAGGTCAAGGCCATACTTAGAGGTCAAAGGTTATATAGTTTTTGAAAACCTTCTTTTAAGAAACTGATGTACCGATTTCAAAATAATTTAGCACACATGGTTGTTTGGTGACCCTCTAGACTAAATACATAAACAGCGCTATGATTCGAATTACAACATGGCCACCATGGGGCGTGACACATTTCCTCTATAGATAATCACATATTAAAAGGCTTGAACATCATTTTTTTGAAAACCACTGCTCTAAATTAAAATTATTTTGGTACAAATGGTCATTGGGTAACCCTCTTCCCAAAATCTGAAAATAACTCTGATTAGATGTTTCAAAAACATGAATATTAGGGAGTGGAGCACATTTTGCCTATATGGATGTACTAACACTGACAACTTTCTCAGTCTTTTTCTTCAGAACCAGCAGTTTGATTTCAAAATAAATTCGCTCAAATATTACTTGGGTGACTCTCTACCAAATCCCTTAAAACAATTAAGGTTGGTAGAAAGACATTGTCGCTAGGGAATACATTCCAGTTTTTCGTAGTGGGTGTAATAGAAAACATTGGACATTTTCCTCGCCTAAACTGAATATCTGATAGAAAACAAATGTAACAGGATTGTTCCTTGGTTGAATCGTTAACAATTAAAATGCATTAAAAGTACAATACTCATACAGGTCAAGACATATACCCTCCAAAAGAAACAAGTATCGCGAAAACATGTGACAATTCAATATTATGAGCATATTTCGAAAAGCCAATGGAATTTTTCTTAGGACTTTTTTTTCATGGTTTACATTTAGCTAGATGCACAATATAAAAATATAAAATTTTGTGTTGCAATTACATGTAGTTTGAGGTTAAAAGTTAAAATGACTCGCCTAAAAGGTAATATCATGAAAGTGTGAATAGTGACCTGTGCATCCTCTTTCCTGCTCTTTATGTACAGTAAAACCTCGTTATTTCGAGAACCCATCGGGACAAGCCAAATGCTCTAGTTAGGCCAGTTGCTCAAATTATCAGAATTCCATGATGAATTGTTGTTATGACTAAGAGTAATTGTGTAACTATATTTTACAACGTAGGTGTTTAAGCGTGTATTTTGGTTGTAACTACGAATATCAGCATTGTTTATCTAGTCTACACGCATTTTGAATCGTGCTATTTAGGTGTTGATATAAAATGTTGTCATGATGTGTGAAAATTACGGACCGCAACAAGATTAAATCTGACATTTTTTCGGAGGTGTGAAATTTCGTTTGGATGATTGCCTCGAGATAAAGTAACTAATATCTTTAAAAATTGTTAAATGGACCGACACCTGAGCTCAAATTAGACTGAATGCTCGTAATAGTTTTACTCGAATAAGAGTGATAAATGAATGTATTCGCTGGGAAATTTGCTCGAATTAGGCCGGTTGCTGGAATAATCGCTGCTCGTATTACCGTGATTTTACTGTACTAGCTGTTTGTCACTTATAGATATTTAATGTGTTTTTTTTAAATGAAATAATTAAGTTGCAAGAAAACGCACTATAAAACAAACAGTTTTTTATAGCTGATCACATTTAACCTGTGGTAATTAATCCTTGTGTGTTTTCGTTATTGTGCCGTAAGAATGTTTTGATTAGTAAATAACAACTTTGATTGGACAACAGATAAGCATGGATATTCAAGGATTCCATGTTAAATGTGCTATGTATACATTCTATTAGATGACATGAAGACTACAATAACAACATGCCTCACTTTAATCAACTTATATTACAAAGTCATTTGTGGAGAAACTAATTTATACATACACTGAGACATGAAGGTGTAAGGAAAACCTTCAATTTGAGATGTCCTTTTATCAAAGGGTAATACGTAATTAAATTCACACTGATTGTGAAGCCTACACTAATCATTAATCACTCTCCAATTATTTCCCAGGGTGAACATCCTTACTTGACAGTGTAGTTGTGAAGTGCAAACATTATTCCATTATATAGGCGTTCTACTGCCGCACAATATGCCCAATCCTAAAAAACGAGTTGTAAATCTGTTAATTTTGAGTGTCATTTATTGAGCACACACCCCCATACCAAAACATAAGTTCAAACATCATTCTATTGTTAAAATTCAGCTGATGAAGTATTTCAAATGAATTTGTCAATTCTTTGATTTTTCACTAAAATAACTTTCATTTTACACAGAAAAGTTCTTTTTTTAATGCACTATATAAGTGCAGAAAATCTGGATTTCTGGAATATGCTGGAATATAGTATGACCCCCATTTATAATGAAAGTATTGTGCAGCGCTAAAATTCTTGAAAAATCTCAATCACAAAAAATATCAAATTGAGATTTTGTTAAAATTAGAACTTTAGTTAAAACAAATATCAAGTTAGAAATCTTAACTTTTGCTGTTATAAACTGTGAACAATGAATTTCATTTTGTAATACAAGTCCAGAATTTTTGCTCTGAAATTTATAATCTCAATAATAGGGCTGTTGCCAGAATTCGGGTACTCGGATATCCACGATTTGGGCTAGAAAATCGAGTACGAGTATTTGTCATCCCCGAGATCGTTGGATCGCGATCTTTGATAAAAATACATACCCTATACAAATGGCTCTTAAATGAGTTACCATAAGTTTACAGGATAACTTTGGGACAAAATACTGACAGTAAACAAGACTGTGAGCATCTTTAATTGTTAATATGTATAGTCCAGTCAGGGTAAGAATACAGTGACGCAGCAGTCGGGTCCACTTTTACGGTGAAAAAAACAATTATAAACGCTAAAACAGACAGCCATAATTTTAATCCTAAACTAACATACTATATATGCACTTCCTATTCAGACAATGGTTGTAATCTTCTGTGTACACATAAACGGCTACCTCACTGTCACCAGATCCTAACTGGATTATATCTGCAGACATTGAATCAATACAATATTGTTATTGTTTCGTTCACTCGCAGTAATTAACTGGAGGCGTTTCATTTCCTATCATAATACACAAACATCCCCACGTAATTAGGTTCTTCCTGAATTAAAGACAAACTTTAAATTAGTTCCTCGGATGAAAAAGATATGATGTTTTATTTCTCAGCCAAATGCACTTAAAAAGATGCTAAGATGATAATTTTACCTTTTCTATCTCTAGTAGCACCATGGAAAATATTGCCATAGTGAAAATAGAAGTGTGATATGGTATAGGATTTGGTGGGATCTCACCAGGATGTCATTCCCCTTTGGGATTTAATGTCAGAAAATGCCTGATTACTGGGATCCCAGTTACAACTGATTCAGAATTAAGCTGTTACATCAGGATGCCAGGAAATATTATGGATCCCATTGGGATAAATGTAGCATACAGGGTGTTAAAAAAGTTCATTCTCAATGTTTGAGTTTCAATATTTCATTTTTCTGACCACACAAGACTGTAAATTTTCCAGGCTGAAATCCAGAAGGTTCTACCATTGTTCTTATCTCTTTGGCATCAAATGAAGCTAAATATAAGAGTAAGAAATTAACATTGTCTACTGTGTACATAGCTCAAATAAAACTTTATATGAATTTAAATTTTGAGAATGAACTTTTTTAACACCCTGTACATGTAAATTCTAGGGAATCCTGCCAGGACAAATAAGAATAAGGACATATACATATACCAGGATCCCAGTTTTCATGTCAACTGCAATTTCTGGATTTATTGCAGATGTTAATTGTGTGTACATTATGTATACATCAATATTCACATTATCCTAGGCTGTGTGTACACAATGTATACATCAATATTCACATTATCATAGGCTGTGTGTACACAATGTATACATCAATATTCACATTATCATAGGCTGTGTGTACACAATGTATACATCAATATTCACATTATCATAGGCTGTGTGTACACAATGTATACATCAATATTCACATTATCCTAGGCTGTGTGTACACAATGTATATATCAATATTCACATTATCCTAGGCTGTGTGTACACAATGTATATATCAATATTCACATTATCATAGGCTGTGTGTACACAATGTATACATCAATATTCACATTATCCTAGGCTGTGTGTACACAATGTATACATCAATATTCACATTATCATAGGCTGTGTGTACACAATGTATATATCAATATTCACATTATCCTAGGCTGTGTGTACACAATGTATATATCAATATTCACATTATCCTAGGCTGTGTGTACACAATGTATATACAGTCTAACTTGTACTAGCGACCACGCGTATTAAGCGACCTTTGTCTTAAACGACCGGTTTCAAATCCTCCCGACCATATTTGCTCTATTTGTCTATTGTATTAAGCGACTTTTGTCTTACGCGACCAGCGACCACTGTTTAAGCACTATAATTGATTGGTAAATTTGCATTAAGCGACCAAAAAATTGTAAATCACTGGTCGTCTGTAGTGACAGGTTGTTAATTACCTGATACCTCGTCATAAATCATTGTTTGTTCACATTTCAGAGTTTGTCTTTTGTTAACTGGGCCCCAATTAACAGCATTGATAATCGCAGTTGTGGCCGAAGGGCCTGTAATTCAGATTATTTTAATCCGATTACACACATTATTATGGATTAATTGTTGTATCTTATGCTGCAATGAGCTTGTTGTCATCGTCCATTTAGATTGGGCTAAAACCCGATCTATTCCGTTTTTTTCTTCGAGTACAACCAAAACTGGCTTAATTACATTAATTGCATCGTGTAATATATCAGTAAGTTTATTAAAATGATAAATTGAAATGCTTATGAAGACGATGCATACAAGAAATAATCATCATAAAACTTATTTACACAATGTTTATCAACTGAAGTTGAATAGTAATCGGACAGCCTAAACTCGGAAATTCGTTAATTACACTCAATGTTTCTTACATTTGTGTTAAACGACCATTCCGTTAAGCGACCATTTTCAGACCTTCCCCAGGGTGGTCGCTTAATACAAGTTAGACTGTATCAATATTCACATTATCCTAGGCTGTGTGTACACAATGTATATATCAATATTCACATTATCATAGGCTGTCTATGTCATAGGCAGCCAGCACGTACCCTGCTACTTCCCAGTCAATTCAACCTTCTTATTGTTTACCCATATTAAGAAAGGCGAATATCGGGAAATGGAGTGCCTGTCACATAACTTGTCGTATTTTTTAATTTATTCATTCAAATGCTATATTACGGGTATCGATCAGCATGTAGCGAAGATATTTTACTTTCAGGACATATCAATACTTCAGTCCTTAAATACACACCCTTTACACAATATAAGTCAGAATCGCGAATTTGGTTTGGTCACCAATTTAGGAGTTCAGTATATACACCGGACACAAACGGAAATGGCTGAGCTTTCACGATTGAACAACTATGGACGATGCGGCATACAGTCTAGCCAATCAAACGATCACTTCGAGATCTGTTGAGGTAGAAAGGTTATTGGAATACTAAATAGAATTGGAAATTGACCGAGACGAATTTTGTGCATTTTTTTTTAATTATCGATCTAGTGAAATGTTGCGATGTTTAATTGGCATGTGAGGTAAGTTATTTAGTTACACTAACTGAAAGGATGACCAGCTAGGCCCGTTTGTGAAGCATACATTCTGTTTCAAGGCAAAATTCACGTTTACAAGCGTGGAAATCTGGGTGGTGCTGAACGCCTAAATTAGCGACCAAATTCAGGAATTGTGGTTCGTGATTCTGACGTTCCTTGTGTAAAGTGTGTGTATTTAAGGACTAAAGTGTTGATATATCCTGAAAGAAAATTATAGTAGCTACACGCTGATACCCGTAAGATACCATTTCAATAAATAATAAACCTACACGGCTAAAAATGTGACAGACACTTTTATAATCGGCAATTCTGTTAGTAGCCTGTCATAGATAGTAAACAGTGGTAAAATCTGATTAGGCTGGGGGAGTATTTGGGTACGTGCTGTCTGCCTATGGTCTATGTCAGACCCTATATTGAGAGTAGACAACTCATGAGTCGACTCTTTTTCCGAGAAATTATTTCCTGTTGCACCCTCAAATATAGATATCATCAGGTGCATAAAAAAACAAGCTATTCAAATTGAAACAAGTAAAATTGACAATTAAATGCATTACTAAGGACTGTTTTTGTTTGATCATGCGCATCACTTCTAATGTGTAAACTCTTTTAATCTACCCTGACAACAAGCGACCATTTTGAAAATCAGTGATGATATTATCAATTTATGTTTATTTACCAGGCTAGAGTTATCTTCGGCGAGCTATATCTTGTTGGTAGCCAGACTAACATTACTAGGCAGAGGTGATTTATAGGTAAAGTAACAGATATATGGCTTTCCATACTTCCAAGCAAAAGTTACATAATGTTGGTGATGAAGTTACTGAGATGTGGCTTTCCATACTTTCTGTCAGAGGTAAGTTTGTGGTGAAATTACAGAGATATGACTTTCCATACTTCAAGTCAGAGGTAAGTTGGTGGTAAAGTTACAGATATATGGCTTTCCATACTTCCAGTCAGAGGTAAGTTGGTGGTGAAGTTACAGGGATATGGCTTTCCATACTTCCAGTCAGAGGTAAGTTGGTGGTGAAGTAACAGAGATATTGCTTTCCATACTTCCAGTCAGAGGTAAGTTGGTCGTAAAGTTACACACATGTGGCTTTCCATACTTCCAGTCAGAGGTAAGTTGGTCGTAAAGTTACACACATGTGGCTTTCCATACTTCCAGTCAGAGGTAAGTTGGTCGTAAAGTTACACACATGTGGCTTTCCATACTTCCAGTCAGAGGTAAGTTGGTCGTAAAGTTACACACATGTGGCTTTCCATACTTCCAGTCAGAGGTAAGTTGGTCGTAAAGCTACAGAGATATGGCTTTCCATACTTCCAGTCAGAGGTGGTAAAGTTACAGACATGGCTTTTAAGGATGTTGGAGCTGTTCAAATTTTGCCAGGAAGTAAAGTAATCTATTCTGATACAAACTATGATGAAACAACACACAGTATTCAGCCCTGTTTGAAGTGTGTATGAAGGTTTTATAATATCTTTGAAATTAGTAAATTGGTGGTGATGTTTGCAAATACGACATTTTTATGTGATGTCTGTGGTCATAACAAAATATGTTCCAATATACACTCAGTCGCAAAAGAAAGTATACATTGTTTATAAATGAAATTATTTCATCTGAGGTTAAAAGAAACAAACAAAAGGTTAATATATACTGAATAGTATGTTTATATGAGATTTTGAGATCAAGAAATAACATTTCAATAAATGCAATACTATGGTGGCATATTTCTGCCACCAGATAGCAGCATACTTATCTAGATAATTAAGTGGTTAACACGTTAGGTAACTAGATAATAAGTTAATTCATAAACAGTATCTTATCTAGAAAAAAACACATGATACTGCCACCAACTGCCAGTTCTTACCTCTTTAGAAAAGTGTTAACTTGTCAATGTGTTATGTATCTAGTTAGCATGATAATTAACTAGATAATTAAGTTGTTATCTAGTTACATAACGCGTTAACCACTTAATTATCTAGAAAATTAAGTTGTTATGATATAAACGCGTTAGGTATCTAGTTAACCAGATAAATAGCTACATAGTTATGTTGCTAACTAGATAAGTAACTAGTGAATCAGATAATTATCTAGATAATAATGTGATTATCTTATTAACGCGTTAAGTAACTAGTTAAGCAGATAAATATATAGAAAGATATGTAGTTAAGTTACTAACTAGATAAATAACGCGTTAAACACTTATCTATAAATAGACATTGCGAAATAACTACCATCCAGTCACTTCATGGGAAAAGAATAGCAGGGGGAAATGTATCAGACAGAGCGAGCATAACATAACATTTGTACACAATTTAAATATCTTTATTTCGAATGTACATGTTATTACACATTACATTGTTGTAAACACTACAACATTCACTGCTATTCTGTTGATACTGCTACTCGACAGTAAAATATGGATGATAATGCGAGAATACAATGGCACGATAACAATAATACGATAGTACGATGATTAAAATACGAGAATAGGATAGTGATAATGTGAGAATATGACAGTTCGATAATGACAATGCGATATAGTATCGCGTTATCATTATCGCATTGTCGCATTATCTCTATCGTACTGTCATTTTCTCCTATAATTACCATCGTACCATCGTATTCTCTTATTATCATCATCGTACTATCGTATTATTACTATCATATTCTCTTATTATCATCATCGTACTATCGTATTATTACTATCGTATTCTCTTATTATTCTAGGATCTAACATTTTATGGAGACGTGTCCGCCAAGATATTACTTTCTTATACCTTATTAAATATAAAACGATGCCCGTACGGATATCGCACGACTGCATTCTTTAAAATCGTACGGGGTACACACGAGCTGTGACCACACGCTACGAATGTACAAAAACCGTTAGGATTAAAAAAATTGTTGACTCGTACGAGCTTTGTGTCCGTATCATAATTCTACAACGTGTAGTCATGTGTGTGACGTAAATTAACGGCAACGTCATGTTACAACATTGTGCGTAACGTCAGTACAATTGTTTCCATGAACAATGTGTTGTTCAACAACAAATTACCAGAATTAAGAGTCAGGTTTCATATTTCACTGTGTTTATCAAAAAGCAGACAGCTTTTCTCATCTTAGCTTTTCTTGTCTTAGGTTGGGGTGTTGTAAATATAACAGTATATCAAAATAGACTATAGGCTTTGTTTTATCATTCTGTATTGTTGTATAAATGTTTCAGTTGTACTCTGATATGTAAAGTAAATTAACGTTAAACACCTTTCACAATTGTCGTACGACGGACGTGCGACGGGTCTACGATGCAAATTTGGGGACAGTAATTAACTGTTCTATCCAGGAGTAAATGAATCACAAGCAATGCATTCTAACTATTTATTGTAAATCACTAAGAACGAGCTAACATAAAAAGAGACAGAGTAGAGTATTTATATATGACAGGCTAGAGTATCATGTTACATCTCCTCTCTTGAATTCCTTGAATCAACATATGTACTTAAACATGTCAAATTAAACGTGATGATAAAATACACTAAAGTTAAAGTTCACATCTGATACTGGTATCGGTCATAGAACTATTCTCACAAATAATTTATGAATATTTTGGGGAAAGGCAGCCGTCAACACTTCTTTATTATTAAATGTACTGTGTTCCATGTTTGAGCGACTGAACATTCCTATATTCCAAACAAAAGACAAGCGCGAGGTTTTCCGAATGAACGTCTATTTATAGATAAGTGGTTAACGCGTTATTTATCTAGTTAACCAGATAAATATCTAGATAATTATCATGCTAACTAGATACGTAATGCGTTGATAAGATAACTACTTAACTATCTAGATAATTATCAGGTTAACGCGTTATTTATCTAGATAACCACATAATTATTTGGATATTTATCTGGTTAACTAGATACTTAACGCGTTAATAAGATAACCACTTATTTTTCTAGATAATTATCATGCTAACTAGATACGTAACACGTTAATAACTTAGCAGTTATATGTTGAAACGGTTTAAGTAGTGGCAGTTACTGGCACTATAATGCATTTTCTCCCTGTTCAGATATTTATTTTACTTGAAATATTATCTAGTTACCTAACGCGTTTACCACATAATTATCGAGATAATTAAGTAGTTATCTAGTTACCTAACGCGTTAACCACTTATTTATCTAAATAATTAAGTAGTTATCTTGTGGCAGAAATATGCCACCATACAATACTACTTAAATATAGTCAACAGCTTTGACACCTGAAAAATTCACAAAAATGTTTGAATCTTATAATGGTTACCTCCCCTTGACCATAGTAGTATTTCTCTTACATTTACGTTTTAGGTTTTTCATGGCTTAATGAACCCCTGTCTTAAATATTGAAGAAACAACTTTATTAATAAACTCTTGTGGTAGTCAACAGCGTGTACACAAAGTTTCATGCAGATATATCAATAAATTAAAGAGTTTTCATTGTTTTGACGATTTAACATTTGTGTTAATTTTATTTTTCAAGTACAAAGGCTGTTGACTATATGTGTGCGGTACTGAATTTATTGACAAGTTATTGTCAGGTCTTAAAATATCAGATAAACATACAATTTAGTAAATATAAACTTTTTGTTTGTTTTAATCCCAGATGATACAAGTCAAATAGTTCCTGCGAGCAATTGATGTACCGACTTCATTTGACAGAGAATTGACATGATCCTCGACCTTCTATCTGCATAATTCAACAGCTGATGTGTATAAAATTAAGCATGAAAATCTCAAAATTGTGAGAAAAAATAAGCGTGATAGGCCGGTAGCTTTCAAATTGGGAAAACTATATGCACAATAATTTGACATTCGAAATTTATCAAAAATTGTTAAATAATTTCATGTATAACAAACCAATTTTCAAGACACTTAATTGCATATTATAACTCCCTTGTTCCATATAATATTTAAATGCTTATAAATAAAACCTCGTATCAGTTCATTAAAAGGTATTATCATAAGACATGTTTTCAGTGTTCAACAATATCAAAGATCATAAACCAATTCCGATAATTCCATGACAATTGACTGGAAAGCGCTGTGCTTATGCAGCTGCAGTCACCTGCTGTTTAGATCCATGGTCTTAATATTACCTAGCGCTCACTAAAATTTCGGACAGTTCTGATTTCTTCGGTAAATAAACTATTGCAATGCAACAAAGACCGATGTTATCCGCATGGAATAATGGAATTAGTCTGGTTCACGACATTCTTACAAAATGCATCTTTTTTGAATTTGTTTTGAAATCGTAAACCATCGACCACAGGTCACGTGCCCCTCCATGGACTTTTTACTTTATGCTATCCAATATACCTGCTCGCTCAAGGCTCGCAGGTAATAATGTCATGTTATGTACAATGTATATTTTCTTTTGCGACTAAGTGTAGTTTGTGTACACATTGTTATACATGACCAAGAAACCAAAAATGGTTAATTGAATTTTGGTCTAATTAATATATATTGCTCATTTACAGCACCAAAACTTCATATTTAATGCAGCAAAATAGCAATTTCTGTATGATTTTGGCTAATTTTGGCATCAATGATGAGAAAACCAATGAAAGCATTTAAAATAAAATTCATTGAACATGTAAATTTCACGACAACAAATAAACACTTGCAGTCAGAGGGAAGTTGGTGATAAACAAACACTACCAAACAAACCTGACTCCACAAAAAGTCATTAATTTTGGCATAATTAAATAGCAATATTTTCATTTTGTAATGTACTTTTATTTGGAATGTAAACCATTATTTTGATTAGTATTTTCTACTTTAGATGCACAATACTTTTGTCCCAGAAAAAAACTCCAAAATTATGCAGAGAGTTATGGTTCTTGGGCATTTCACATCCCCTTAATGAGATCTATTTACCTATGAAGTTTTAAATTGATATATCTAATACTGTTTGAGTTATGGCCCAGGCAAGAATTAAGTATGAAAAAAAACAAAGGGCAATAACTCCAAAAAGGATTCGGTAAAACCGAATTATGCTTTCTGAAGAAAGTGCTTGTCCTAATATGGGAAATAACATATTACAGATACACAGATACAGGTAAAACAAGAAAATAATGTAGAGTTATGGTTCTTTGACACTGCACTTCTTCTTGAAGGTCTCTATCATTATGTAACAAAATGCTTGATAGAGTTAACTCCCCCTTAGTAGGGGTTGGGGTCATGATGGTGAACATTAGTATGCAAAGTATCAAAGCAATATATCAATGTACTTTGAACATATAAGAGGTTAAAAAACTTGTACCTAAACTTTAACATTTGCACAAATTTGAAAAAGGGGCCATTATTTCAACAAAATACTTGAAAGAGTTACTGTGTATAGGTTGGAATCATGATGGTGAACAAGTATGCAAACTATCAAAGCAATATGTCAAAGGACTTTGAAAATATAAGAGGTTAAAAAACCTGTACCTAACTTTCAACATAAGCATTATGACGCCAGCTCGGGTGACTGCAATATAGCTCTCCTGATTCTTGAATAGTGAAGCTAAAATCACAAAATTATACGCGGGAGATAAGTTAAACAGCCAAAATTTGCCCGTGATATACCGCTGAGTGAATCATGCTTCATCTCTATATGTTTACATGCAGAAAAATACAGAAAGTGTTAGAATAAATAATAAGTATGCCTCTATTAAACAGACACCAATTCCTGTTTGAAGCAACCACAGCCCAATATACCCTGACTGGCTGCTACATTAGTCACATGTTTGAAGCAACCACAGCCCAATATATCCTGACTGGCTGCTACATTAGTCACATGTTTGAAGCAACCACAGCCCAATATATCCTGGCTGGCTGCTACATTAGTCACATGTTTGAAGCAACCACAGCCCAATATATCCTGACTGGCTGTTTAAGACAGGTTAGAGTGGACATTATTTCAAGCAACCAACATTGATCAATGATTAGAAGAGATCAGTTTATTAATCTGAAGGATAAATGCAACATGGATAAATTTAAGCCATAATTACCTATGTTTTGATCCCTGACGTAAGATTTTGTAGGGAACATTTTTTTATCCCTGTAATATTTCTATTTAGAACACAGTTTTCTTGTACATCCAAAATAATCCTGACTGTTCACATTCACAATATCACACGATAATGTGATAGCATCCTAATGATCAATGATTCCACATGCATTTTTTTTTCTTGAATTCTCAAAAAAGTGTCTGAGTTAAATGTCTGAGTTCCTGGAAACATAAAAGTTATTATAGTCTGTTCAGAAAAAATTTTGCGATCAAGTGATGTGATTAGATCATGTGATCAAATCAAATACATTGTATCACTGCCTTCAGCACAATATTGACAAAACTTCTAGAAATTAAGATTTATATGAAAAAAAGAGTAGACTTCACACAAAGAAAGTTTGATATTTCCAATGATGTGTCACTCGCTAGATTGTATGATACACAGCACAAAACCACCGATTATATCACCGAGTTTCTGAAGACAGAATATCACATTTCCCGACAAGACCAGAAGTGCAATATATACATTGTGAGTTAATAGAAAGTGTTAGTTGAATACTACCACACTACCATATACACATCAAATAGTCGTATAAAAGTCTCCGGCACCGTAAATGGTAAATGAGAAGAGAGAAATTTCATCAATACCATGAAACATTTAAGCCAGAAATGAGATATCAAGCGCGATTACCCGAGTTCTCAATCTCAAGGGACTTTCATTAACATTCAACCAAATTAAGAAAATAAATATCTAGATTTTATATATAGCCTCTAGTTCTGTTGCACATTTTTAAGTTGAAGTTGATTGAATCCATGAAAATCAGTTTAATTATGATCAATGGAAAATAAAAAGTATAATGTTGACATTATTTGTTAGGAGTTATCCTAGCAACTCATAAATCACAGCTACTCTACTACTTTTGGTCTTTCAGGACCAGACATTATATTCTTACACTATGTGTGTATGGAACATTTTATTTCAATCATTACGTCCCTGCCCACCTTCAAAGTTTTGGGGCATTTAACTTAAAAAAATTTGATATTAAATAAATCTATTACAAAATGATCATGTTCAATCAAAGGCAATCTATATAATAATGATCAATCAAAGGCAATCCATACAATCATGATCAATCAAAGGCAATCCATACAATCATGATCAATCAAAGAAATTCAGTACATGTATAATAATCATCATTGGCCTCTGTAGCTCAATGGTTAGCACGCTTGCCGTCTAATCTGGGGACCCGGGTTCAAAACCAGGTTAAGGTACACATATATATATGCCTGCCATATTTCAGCAGAAAGCTGACTGGCAAATAAAGGCTATGCTCAGCATTTTTTCATCAATCGAAGAAATCAGTATACAGTAATAATCATGAACATTCGAAAATCAGTATTGTTAGAATAATATTCCATGAAAGAAATCAGAATTATTATCATGATCAATCGTAGGAAATCAGTATGATAATCATGATCAATCAAAGACAATCTGTATAATCATGATCAATCAAGGGAAATCAGTTTAATCGTGATCAATCAAAGATAATCAGTTTTATCATGATCAATCAAGGGAAATCAGTTTAATCATGATCAATCATAGACAATCTGTATAATCATGACCAATCAAAGATAATCAGTATAATCAGTATAATCATGATCAATCAAGGGAAATCAGTTTAATCGTGATCAATCAAAGATAATCAGTTTCATCATGATCAATCAAGGGAAATCAGTTTAATCATGATCAATCAAAGATAATCAGTTTAATCATGATCAATCAAAGATAATCATCATAATCATGATCAATCAAAGGAGTCAGTATAATCTAGTATTTACACTTTTATATGCATAATTCTTATTAAAACTGTTCAATTGTATTTAATTTAGATTATTTAAAAACCAATCCATCATCCTTAAATCCATTTTGACGGTAATTTATCATCACATGCCCAAATAGATCAGCTGGAAAGTCTTCTCTAGACACCTTTAACAAATAGATTAGCTTGAAAGTCTTCACTAGACACCTTGAACAAATAGATTAGCTTGAAAGTCTTCTCTAGACACCTTGAACAAATAGATTAGCTTGAAAGTCTTCTCTAGACACCTTTAACAAATAGATTAGCTTGAAAGTCTTCTCTAGACACCTTTAACAAATAGATTAGCTTGAAAGTCTTCTCTAGACACCTTTAACAAATTGATCAGCTGGAAAGTCTTCGCTAGACACCTTTAACAAATAGATTAGCTTGAAAGTCTTCTCTAGACACCTTTAACAAATAGATTAGCTTGAACGTCTTCTCTAGACACCTTTAACAAATTGATCAGCTGGAAAGTCTTCTCTAGACACCTTTAACAAATATATTAGCTTGAAAGTCTTCTCTAGACACCTTTAACAAATAGATCAGCTGAAAAGTCTTCGCTAGACACCTTTAACAAATAGATTAGCTTGAAAGTCTTCTCTAGACACCTTTAACAAATTGATCAGCTGAAAAGTCTTCTCTAGACACCTTTAACAAATTGATTAGCTGGAAAGTCTTTGCTAGACACCTTTAACAACAATAAAGCCTATGCAATATCTGCGTTGTTGTAATGTCAATTCTATTAACTGTACATAAACAAAAAGTAGCAAAGACAAAAAATATCTTCGAAGCTTTGTGAATACTGTACCCCCAACTGTGAGTATTGTTTTAAAGTCTCCATGAATACGGTACCTGAACTGTGAGTATTGTTTTAAAGTCTCCATGAATACGGTACCTGAACTGTGAGTATTGTTTTAAAGTCTCCATGAATACAGTACCTGAACTGTGAGTATTGTTTCAAAGTCTTCGTGATGACGGTACCTGAACTGTGAGTATTGTTTTAAAGTCTCCGTGAATACAGTACCTGAACTGTGAGTATTTTTTTAAAGTCTCCGTGAATACAGTACCTGAACTGTGAGTATTGTTTCAAAGTCTCCGTGAATACAGTACCTGAACTGTGAGTATTGTTTCAAAGTCTCCATGAATACTGTACCTGAACTGTGAGTATTGTTTTCAAGTCTCCATTAAATGTTCGTACCCAGCGTGTTCACAATAAAAACCTTAAAAGCTTAACATAAGGTTGACCTAGTTTGGAGGGCAGCCATGGAATAGAATCATTAAAGGCAGCAAGGGATATATAGCACACCAAAGAAGTTTAACACCAAAATGTCAAAGAAATCTAACAAAAAGATTATAAAAAGCCCCCTAAGCATATATTAAGCACCTGATGCTCATATTATGAGAATTATATAAATTTCAGTTTGTAACATATTACAGTTAAACAAAAGTTGAGCGCAACATCAGCTGCCCCCTGCTGTCAGTAGATGTCTGCCCGCTGCCGTCAGTAGATGTCTGTCCGCTGTCGTCAGTAGATGTCTGCCTGCTGCCGTCAGTAGATGTCTGCCCGCTGCCGTCAGTAGATGTCTGCCCTCTGCTGTCAGTAGATCTCTGCCGTCAGTAGATGTCTGCCTGCTGCCGTCAGTAGATGTCTGCCCGCTGCGGTCAGTAGATGTCTGCCCGCTGCGGTCAGTAGATGTCTGCCTCTGCCGTCAGTAGATGTCTGCCTGCTGCCGTCTTAGTTAACAGGTGGTCATTGTTGACAGGTGGTCATTGTTGACAGGTGGTCTTAGTTGACAGGTGGTCTTAGTTGACAAGTGGTCTTAGTTGACAGGACTGGTGGTCTTAGTTGACAGGTTGTCTTAGTTGACAGGTGGTCTTAGTTGACAGGTGGTCTTAGTTGACAGGTGGTCTTAGTTGACATGTGGTCTTAGTTGATAGGTGGTCTTAGTTGACAGGTTGTCTTAGTTGACAGGTGGTCTTAGTTGACAGGTGGTCTTAGTTGACATGTGGTCTTAGTTGATAGGTGGTCTTAGTTGACAGGTTGTCTTAGTTGACAGGTGGTCTTAGTTGACAGGTGGTCTTAGTTGACAGGTTGTCTTAGTTGACAGGTGGTCTTAGTTGACAGGTTGTCTTAGTTGACAGGTGGTCTTAGTTGACATGTGGTCTTAGTTGACAGGTTGTCTTAGTTGACAGGTGGTCTTAGTTGACATGTGGTCTTAGTTGACAGGTTGTCTTAGTTGACAGGTGGTCTTAGTATGGTCTATGGAGGCTTCGTTACAAATTGCAACAGACGGAAAGTGTTTTGGACCAACCCCGAAGCAGCCGACCGAGAGTTACAACCCCTGCACGCGACAGGTACTAACAATTTTCTGATTTATTTCCAAATGATGATTCGTCTAAAATATGGAGGTATGGTACCAGCAATTATAACCTAAGTGGTTTCAGTAATTTACAAATTCTAGGTTTGAAGAAATTGTATTTTTATACAAAGCTTACTTCATCAATAAACCCTATATGGGGCCTCATGTTCTTAGGCACCACAAAAATTTTTAAGGTCAAGGGGAGGTAACCAGCTTAACATTTACAAAACTTTGTTACCTTAGTCGGGCTTTATTTTTATCATTGTAAGTCATGCATATAGCTAAATGCCATCCATATCTTCTTGTTTCAGACGGATGCGGCTTCTTTATCTTCGAAATCGTTTCCTGGCTGCAGCTGAAACAGCCAGGACCACACCTGTCCGAAACGTTCAGACAATAACCAAGCATACAATTGAGAGGCGTTTACGTTAATACCATTTGCGAGTGAGGAGGCCGTATATTTGGCCAATACTGACCCGTCGCTCCAAGACAGCTCGTCTACACTGCTCGCATTACACAGCAGTTCTTGCAGACAAATGGCATCAATACCCTGCCATGTCATCCGACCTTGCACCAATTGAGCATCATGTGTTGGACATGTTTGGTCAGAGGATTCGACGTATTCCGGTTCAACCCCAAACTATAGCCCAACTGGAAGCGACAATTGTACATGAGTGTGCTTTTATTCAACAACGTGATATTCAAACAGTAATACGGTAAATGAAATCCCGATGTTTCAGTTCTATAGCGGCCAACGGAGGTCATACCCGGTACTAAAGATTCGGTACTTTTGACTCGAGAGTGTGTGTCAAGTTTATGTATTTCATGAAATTACTATTTGATGAAATTGTTGAACGTTATGTAATTTGATTGATAATAAGTTATTTTAAACATTAATGCTTTTATTGTTTATTAACCTTTAACAATTTTTTTTAATTTTGTCATTGAAAAAAAATGCAAAACTTTTGGAACTCAGTATATATTTATAGTGTTAATGAAGGGAGCAAAAAATGCATAACTGGTCTGAGCTGCATGCCACACAAACTTGTTCTCTACTCGATACTAGTCACTGATAAAGTAATTGTGCAAGCTAAGCGAGCTAGAAAAATGCATTATACTTGATACCATTTGCTGACAGAGTTATTGTGCGAGTAAAGCGAGCCAGAAAAAACATGTTTATATGAGCCACATACCACACAAACTCGTTCTCTACTTGAGGCTATTCACTAATAAAGTTTGTGGGGATTGTGTGAGCGAAGCAAACCAGAAGAAATGCATTATTATCTCAACAGCATGCCATACTCCTTGATACCATTCTCCATGGACTATTATATAGTCTCTAGATAAACTGATAAAGTTTTTATGTGAGCGAAGCGAAACAGAAAATATGCATTATTTATCTGAGCTGCATATTCTGAAACAAATTTCCAAAACATATCAAAAGACAGTTTTACCTTATCCAAAAAAGTGCCAAATTTATGAAAAACTAGGAATACTAGGAGGTTTTAGACAAATGTAGGAAAAACTAGTAGCCCTTTCAAAAAACTAGGAAAAAGAAGGACAAACTAGGAACGCTGGGAAGCCTGCCTTGAGCACACATTGACCTTTTAAGCACAGTATGTGACATTGAGAACTCCATCACCTTGAGCACTCTATGACCTTGAGCACTCTATGACCTTCAACACTATCGTCTTGAGTCCTCTTTCACCTTAAACACTCAATGACCAAGAGCTCTATTTGACCTTTTGTATATACTATGACCTTGAGCACATTGTGACCTTGAGCACTCTATGACCTTGAGCTCTATTTGCTCCATTGAGCATACTTTGACCTTGAACAATGTATGACACTATCATCATGAGCAATGTACATGTATGACCTTGAGCTTTCTGTGACCTTAAGCTCTGACCTTGAAACACTCAGTGCTCAGGTAGCCTAGGTAAATCTAATGATGATAGATCTGCAATTTATAAACTGTTACAGCTATCAGCAATCTGCTACCATCACATGTTTTATAAATGTAGTATATTAATTACTTAATGATTTTCAATTTCACAAAGCTTTGAAGATTGCCATGACTGAAGACAGTAAATCTAGCATGTTCAAATATAGCAGAAAACTCTTATCTCCCTGTTTACTCTATTGATTCAGTTTTCACACAAGTCTTGTATACTTTCTATCAAAGGACCAGTTTTTAGCTCACCTGTCACAAAGTGACAGAGTGAGCTTTTGTGATCACTCTTCGTCCGTCGTCCGTCAACAATTGGGTTGTGTCCTCTCTAGAGGTCACAATTTTGGCCTAATCTTTATGAAACTTGGTCACAATGATCATCTCAACAAAATCTAGGACAAGTTCAATATTGAGTCATCTGAGGTAAAAAACTAGGTCACTAGGTAAATAATATAAAAACCTTGTGTAGTCATTAGAGGTCATAATTTTGACTTAATCTTTATGAAACTTAATCACAATGATCATGTCAACAAAATCTAGGCCAACTTCGATATTGGGTCATCCGGGGTCAAAAACTAGGTCACTAGGTCAAATCATAGAAAAACCTTGTGTCCTCTGTTGAGGTCACAATTGTGTCCTCTGTAGAGGTCACAATTTTGGCCTAATCTTTATGAAACTTCGTCATCCGGGGTCAAAAACTAGGTCACAAGATCAAATCATAGAAAAACCTTGTGTCCTCTCTAGAGGTTACAATTTTGGCCTAATCGTTATGAAACTTAGTCACAATGATCATCTCAACAAAATCTAGGTCAAGTATAATATTGGGTCATCCGGGGTCAAAAACTAGGTCACAAGGTCAAATCATAGAAAAACCTTGTGTAGTCACTAGAGGTCACACTTTTGACCTAATCTTTATGAAATTTGGTCACAATGATAATCTCAACAAAATCTAGGTCAAGTTCGATATTGGGTCATTTGGGGTCAAAAACTAGGTCACAAGGTTAAATCATAGAAAAAACTTTTGTAGTCACTATAGGTCATTATTTTGACATAAACTTTATGAAGCTTGGTCACAATGATCATCTCAACAAAATCTAGGTCAAGTTTGATATTGGGTCATCTGGGGTCAAAAACTAGGTCACAAGGTCAAATCATAGAAAAACCTTGTATAGTCACTAGAGGTCACAATTTTGGCCTAATCTTTTTGTAACTTTGACACAATGATTATTTTAGCGCAATCTAGGCCAAGTTCGATATTGGGTCATCTGGGGTCAAAAACTAGGTCACTAGATCAAATCATAGGAAATCTTTGTGTAGTCACAAGAGGTCACAATTTTAGCCTAATCTTTATGAAACTTGGTTACAATGATCATCTCAACAAAATCTAGGTCAAGTGTGAGGTCACTAGGTCAAATCACAGGACTTGCATGTACTACTACGACAGGTGAGCGACCTAGGGCCCTTTGACCTAGGGCCCAAAGGGCCCTCTTGTTTAATGAAACCAGGACCAGTTTTAAGCTCACCTGAGCACGAAAGTGTAACAGCAACTCCGGCGTCCACCGTCCATTGCCCGTCGTCCACCGTCAACAATTTGATTGTTAACACTCTAGAGGTCACCTAATCTTTATGAAACTTGGTCACATTGTTTGTCTCTATAAAATCTAGTTCAGGGTCATAACTGGGTTATTTGGGGTAAAAAGCTAGGTCACTAGGTCAAATCAAAGAAAAACCTTGTTAACACTCTAGAGGTCTCATTTTTGACGTAATCCTAATGAAACTTGGTCACAATGTATACCTCTATAAAATCTAGACCAAGTTTGCAACTGGATCACTTGGGTCAAAAACTAGGTCACCAGGTCACATTGAAGTAAAACCTTGTTAATTAACACTCTAGAGGTCACACTTCTTACCTAGTCTTTATGAAACTTGGTCACAATGTTTGTCTCTATGAAATCTAGGTCAAGTTTGTAACTGGGTCATCTGCGGTCAAAAACTAGGTCACTAGGTCAAATCAAAGAAAAACCTTGTTAACACTCTAAGGGTCACATTTTTTATATAATCTTAATGAAACTTGGTCACAATGTTTGTCTCTATAAACTCTAGGCCGAGTTCGCAACTGGGTCATCTATGGTCACAAACTAGGTCACCAGGTCACATTGAAAAAAAAACCTTGTTAACACTGTAGAGGTAGTATCTTTTACCTCACGTTTATGAATCTTGGTCACAATGTTTGTCTCTATGAAATCTACGTCAAGTTATTAACTGGGTCATCTCGAATCAACAATTAGGTCACAAGGTCACATCAAAGAACAAGAGCTGTCCACGAACAGAGCGCTCCACTATTCGCAGCGCCATGCTAGGATAGTACAATTATTATATATTCATAACAAAATGCTTCATAAAAGCAGCATTACCCTCTGCTGTGTAGAGGTTGGGGCTTCTAAGTCGAAAAAGGGGGATAATTTTGACAAATTATGCAGGACCGTTACTCATGTGTAGGTCCCCTTGGTCATGAAGGTAAACAAATAAGCATTTCTTAGTCCAAAAGGGGGCATAAGTTCAACAAAATGCTAAATAGTTATCTATCCTGTGTAGGGGTTGGGGTCATGTTGGTGAATAAGTATGCAAAGTATCAAAGCAATATATCAATTCACTTTGAAGATATAAGAGGTTAAAAAACCTGTACCTAAACTTTAACATTTGCATTTCCAAGTCCAAAAAGAGGCCTAATTTCAACAAAATGCTTGATAGAGTTACTCACCCCTGTGTAGGGGTTGGGGGTCATGATGAAGAACAAGTATGCATAGCATTATGTGAACGCACTTTGATAATATTAGATGGGAAAAAACCTGTACCTAAACTTTAACATTTGCACTAAGTTAAACAAGAGGGCCCAAAGGGCCCTAGGTCGCTCACCTGTTATAGCAGTACATGACCAAGATGTACATGACATCATTGTGACCAAGTTTCATAAAGATTAAGTCAAAATTGTGACCTCTAGTGTCTACACAAGGTTTTTCTATGATTTGACCTTGTGACCTAGTTTTTGACCCAAGATGACCCAATATCAAACTTGACCTAGATTTTGTTGTGATGATCATTGTGACCAAGTTTCATAAAGATTAGGTCAAAATTGTGACCTCTAGTGACTACACAAGGTTTTTCTATGATTTGACCTTGTGACCTAGTTTTTGACCCCAGATGACCCAATATTAAACTTGACCTAGATTTTGTTGAGATGATCATTGTGACCAAGTTTCATAGAGATTAAGTCAAAATTGTGACCTCTAGTGTCTACACAAGGTTTTTCTATGATTTGACCTTGTGACCTAGTTTTTGACCCCGGATGACCCAATTTCGAACTTGACCTAGATTTTGTTGAGATGATCATTGTGACCAAGTTTCATAGATATTAAGTCAAAATTCTGACATCTAGTGTCTACACAAGGTTTTTCTATGATTTGACCTTGTGACCTAGTTTTTGACCCCGGATGACCCAATATCGAACTTGACCTAAATTTTGTTGTGATGATCATTGTGATTAAGTTTCATAAAGATTAGGCTCAAATTGCGACCTCTAGTGTGTTCACAAGCTTTTTCAATGATTTGGCCTCGTGACCTAGTTTTTAACCCCAGATGACCCAATATCGAACTTGACCTAGATTTTATAGAGATGATCATTGTGATCAAGTTTCATAAAGATTAGGCTCAAATTGTGACCTCTAATGTGTTCACAAGGTTTTCCTTTGATTTGGCCTTGTGACCTAGTTTTTGACCCCAGATGACCCAATATCGAACTTGACCTAGATTGTATGAAGATGATCATTGTGATTAAGTTTCATATTGATCAGGCTAAATTTGTGACCTATAGTGTGTTCACAAGCGATTGTGAACGGACGGACGGACGACGGACGACGGACGAAGAGCGATCACAAAAGCTCACCTTGTCACTTTGTGACAGGTGAGCTAAAAAAGGGGGCATAAATTCACCAAAATGCTTAATAGAGTTACCTACCCATGTGTATGGGTTGGGGTCATGATGGTGAACAAATATCCAAAGTATCAAAGCAATATGTCAATGCACGTTGAAGATATTTGAGGTTAAAAAACATGTACCTAAACTTTAACATTTGCATTTCCAAGTCCAAAAGGGGACATAATTTCAACAAAATGCTCGATAGAGTTACCAACCCCTGTGTAGGGGTTAGGGTAATGATGGAGAACAAGTATGCATAGCAATATGTGAATACACTTTGAAAATATAAGTGGTGAAAAAACCTGTACCTAAACGTTAACATCTGCACTAAGTTGACAAAAGGAGGCATTATTTCAACAAAATGCTTGATAGAGTTACCTACCCCTTTGTATGGTTGGGGTCATGATGGTAAACAAGTATGCAAAGTATCAAAGCAATATGACAATGCACTTTGAAGATCTAAGAGGTTAAAAAACATGTACCTAAACTTTAACATTTGCATTTCCAAGTCCAACAGGGGGAATAATTTCAACAAAATGCTTGATAGAGTTACCTACCCCTGTGTATGGGTTGGGGTCATGATGGTTAACAAGTATGTAAAGCAATATGTGAATGCACTTTGAAAATATTAGAGGTGAAAAAACCTGTACCTAAACTTTAACATTTGCACTTAGTTGAAAAAAGGGGGCATAATTTCACCAAAATGCTTAATAGAGTTACCTACCCCTGTGTATGGGTTGGGGTCATGATGATAAACAAGTATGCACAGTATCAAAGCAATATGTCAATGCACTATGAAGATATTAGAGGTTAAAAACCCCGTACCTAAACTTTAACATTTGCACTATTAGCACCAAGTAGAAAAAGG
Organism: Spisula solida; assembly: GCA_947247005.1. Lineage (NCBI taxonomy): Eukaryota > Metazoa > Mollusca > Bivalvia > Venerida > Mactridae > Spisula > Spisula solida. The sequence goes on along the minus strand of OX365953.1, from coordinate 11,902,562 downwards.
GGGCATAATTTCAACAAAATGCCTGATAGAGTTACCTACTCCTGCATATGGATTGGGGTCATGATGGCAAACAAGTATGCAAAGTATGAAAGCAACATCTCAAAGGACTTCGAGAATATAAGAGGTTAAAAAACCTGTACCTACCCCTGTGTATGGGTTGGGGTCATGATGGTGAATAAGTATGCAAAGTATCAAAGCAATATGTCAATGCACTTTGAAGATATTAGAAGTTAAAAAACCTGTACCTAAACTTTAACATTTGCACTAATTGCACTAAGTAGAAAAAGGGGGCATAATTTCAACAAAAACTTTAACATTTGTACTATTTGCACTAAGTAGAAAAAGGGGGCATAATTTCAACAAAATGTCTGATAGAGTTACCTACTCCTGCATATGGGTTGGGGTCATGATGGCAAACAAGTATGCTAAGTATGAAAGCAACATCTCAGAGGACTTAGAGAATATAAGAGGTTAAAAAACCTGTACCTAAACTTTAACAAAAGTGTTACGCCACCGACGCCGCCAACACCGACGCTCAGGTGACTGCAATAGCTCCCCTTATTCTACGAATATTGGAGCTAAAAACCTTGTTAAAACTCCAATGGTCAAGCTTTTTGCCTAATCTTAATGAAACAATGTTTGTCTCTATAAAATCTAGTTCATGTTCTCAACTGTTGTTAAAAACTAGGTCACCAGGTCACATTGAAGAAAAACCTTGTTAACACTACAGAGGTCACATTTTTACCTAACATTTATGAAACTTGGTCACAATGTTTGTCTCTATGAAATCTAGGTCAAGTTTCTAACTGGGTCATCTGGGGTAAAAAACTCGGTCACCAGATCACATCAAAGAAAACCTTGTTTATACTCTAGAGGTCACATTGTTTACCTCATCTTTATAAAACCTGGCCACAAAGTGTGTATCAAATATCAAGGTCATATCATAACAAATACTGATTCTGCCAGAACTGCTAGTCATCAGGTGAGCGCTTTAGGGCCAATGGCCCTCTTGTTAAATGAACCCACTATCTTTTCAACCACTCTGCATTTTTTACCCAAGATAACCCAATATTGAACTTGCCCTGGAATTTTAAGTGGTGATCAACAGGGTTTTTTGACTGGCTGTTTTCATAATGGTTCCTGTCCCGAAGCATAATACTACTACAGCAATATTGGGGACTAGCTGGGAAAAAAAGCCCTGTTTTGACCAAGTTTCATACCACAGATTCAGTCAAAATTGTGATCTCTAGTTTTTTCACAAGGTTTTTTCTTTAGACTTAGTGACCCAAGTTTTCAACCCCAATTGACCCAATTTTAAACTGAACCTAGATTTTACAATGGTGATCATTGTGACCAAGTTTCAAAAAGATTAAGTTACAATTTTGACCTCAAGTGTGCTACAATTTGACCTTGTGACCTCGTTTTTTAACCTCAGATGAACCAATATTAAACTTCATCTAGATTTCATATGTGATCATTGTGACCAATATGACCAAATATTGAACTTGACCTAGACTTGAAAGAGATGATAATTAGGACCTAGTTTTATAAAAATTAGACCAAAATTTTTACCATGTGTTCACAAGCCACAGCGGATGACTGACCGAAGACGAAGGGACTACAGAGGAAGACCGATCATAAACGTTCACCTTGTCACTACATGGCTGGTGAGCTAAAAACAATCTACTAGTATACAATGTTCCAAGGGAAGAGACAGAAAGTTTGTGTGATACAAGGAATCCTGGTGGGCTGCCCTAGCTCTTTCTGATTAAATTCCTATGTTCTTTAACATGCCTAGAAGTGTAAATTAGTACAGTTACAGACTACCTCTGGATTTCCTACCAGTTCATCTCTAGTTGAGTAGGAAACACTGAAAAGCTTTTCTGAAATTTCAAGTAACCTGGCCGAGATTCGAACCAAGGACCTCCAGATTCATAGTAGAGAGTGCTAACCACTCATCCAGCGTTCCATTCATACCGAGTAAGTATTACAGCCCTAAATGTATGTACATGTATACATTATAGAAGAACACTGAGTAGTTTGTTAGTGAGCCCACATAATATTCATACAACCATTGTATTATATGTGTAAGTGCAAGTACTTGTTACAATACCTACATAAAATAGTATATATATCGACTAACAGAGAGACAATCAAGAGAAAATAAAACATTTACCATTTCCCATAATGCTGCTATAGATATCACATTTCTTCAGTTACTTCAACAATTCCCATGGTAACCATGTCACTGAAATGATAAACATAAAATTATAGCTACAAGAAACATCCTGGTATTTCAATATATTTCTTCAATATCAGGTACATATTGAAGTGATATGAAACAAAAGCGTTGATGCAGATGCTTGAGGATCGAGTTTCATTTAATATCACAGCCAAGTTCTCATATTCTTCTACATATGCAACAATTCTAAGTTAACATTTTTCACATTTGTGTCCATAAACAACTATAATAGGTTGACATTTTTATTATTTCGTCCACAAAAAAAATCTTTTTACATAAGTTTTTTTTATTTTTTCACTCTTGTATGTACAACAACAATTGTTCGTTGACTCTTACCAAAAACAACAAGAATATCACTGAATGTGATGAATTCCCCCAGATACTGCTTGAAACAGTGACTCAATTATATCAGAAGTCTCAATTATAATGTATGATGATATGCATATATGCCTAGTCTAGCTTTAGTACTAATGAGTCGTGCAAAGTATGGTTGACATCTGCTGCCATCATAAGCAATAGTTCAAACAAAATTGTAAGTGAAAATACAGAAAGACAATAACTCCCTAAAATCTGATCTGACCAATAAATGCCAACAATATTCCAAACTTACCTTGGTACTGATAAAATTTAAAAGTTTCATTGAAATTCAACCAATAATTTTCAGAGAAATAGTGCAGACAAAACAAAAGGGCCATAACTCCCTTAATATTGATCCGACAAAAGTGCACCAACGATATGCACATCTAGACTTGGTACTGATCAGTCATACAAAGTTTCAATGAAATATGACCAATGTTTACAGAGAAATAGCCGGACAAACTTTATAAGTGTAAAAAACAAAGGGTTGTAACTCTCTAAATATTGATCTGACCTATGTCCTGCAGCGATATTCACATCTAGACTTGGTACTGATCAGTCATGCAAAGTTTTGATGAAAAACAACCAATGTTTACAGAGAAAGAGCCCAGACAAAATTTATATGTGTAAAAAATCAAAGGGTCATAACTCCCTTAAGATTAACCTGACCAACATGCACAAACATTATGCACAACTAAACTAGATATTGATAAGTCATACCAAGGTTGATTAAAATCCAACCAATTGTTACAGAGAAATTATTAGCCCCAACAAAATTTGCACGGATGAACCAACAAACCAGTGAACCAACCGAACATATGACTCCAATATAGCCCCCAAAACCTATATCTTGGGGTATAACAATTCTTTGACTCTTCTAAAACTTGTTTCTACACAAAATGATTCTTAAAAATTGGCATGTTGCAGAACCAGTGGTGTTGAGATTGGTGATAGTGCTAGCCCTCTCCTTGGTGTTGAGATTGGTGATAGTGCTAGCCCACACCTTGGTGTTGAGATTGGTAATGTAGCTAGCCCTCACCTTGGTGTTGAGATTGGTAATGTAGCTAGCCCACACCTTGGTGTTGAGATTGGTAATATAGTGCTAGCCCACATCTTGGTGTTGAGATTGGTGATAGTGCTTGCTCACTCCTTGGTGTTGAGATTGGTAATGTAGCTAGCACACATCTTGATGTTGAGATTGGTAATGGAGCTAGCCAACACCTTGGTGTTGAGATTGGTAATGTAGCTGGCCCACACCTTGGTGTTGTGATTGGTAATGTAGCTATCCCACACCTTGGTGTTGAGATTGGTAATGTAGCTGGCCCACACCTTGGTGTTGTGATTGGTAATGGAGCTAGCCCACACCTTGGTGTTGAGATTGGTAATGAAGCTAGCTCACTCCTTGGTGTAGAGATTGGTAATGTAGCTAGCCCACACCTTGGTGTTGAGATTGGTAATGTAGCTAGTCCACATCTTTATGTTGAGATTGGTAATGGAGCTAGCCAACACCTTGGTGTGGAGATTTGTAATGTAGCTCGCCCACACCTTGGTGTTGAGATTGGTAATGTAGCTAGCTCACTCCTTGGTGTTGAGATTGGTAATGTAACTAGTCCACATCTTTATGTTGAGATTGGTAATGGAGCTAGCCCACACCTTTGTGTTGAGATTGGTAATGTAGCTAGTCCACATCTTTATGTTGAGATTGGTAATGAGCTAGCCCACACCTTTGTGTTGAGATTGGTAATGTAGCTAGCCCACACCTTTGTGTTGAGATTGGTAATGGAGCTAGCCCACATCTTTGTGTTGAGATTGGTAATGTAGCTAGCACACACCGTGGTGTTGAGATTGGTAATGGAGCTAGCCCACATCTTTATGTTGTGATTGGTAATGTGGCTTGCCCACACCTTGGTGTTGAGATTGGTAATGGAGCTAGCCCACACCTTTGTGTTGAGATTGGTAATGTAGCTAGCCCACACCTTTGTGTTGAGATTGGTAATGGAGCTAGCCCACATCTTTTTGTTGAGATTGGTAATGTAGCTAGCCCACACCTTGGTGTTGAGATTGGTAATGGAGCTAGCCCACACCTTGGTGTTGAGATTGGTAAAGTAGCTAGCCCAGACCTTGGTGTTGAGATTGGTAATGGAGCTAGCCCACACCTGTATGTTGAGATTGGTAATGGAGCTAGCCCATATCTTTATGTTGTGATTGGTAATGTGGCTAGCCCACACCTTGGTGTTGAGATTGGTAATGTAGCTAGCACACACCTTGGTGTTGAGATTGGTAATGTAGCTGGCCCACACCTTGGTGTTGAGATTGGTAATGGAGCTAGCCAACATCTTTTTGTTGTGATTGGTAATGTGGCTAGTCCACACCTTGGTGTTGAGATTGTTAATAGAGCTAGCACACACCTTGGTGTTGAGATTGGTCACGGAGCTAGCCCACACCTTGGTGTTGAGATTGGTAATGGAGCTAGCCCACACCTTGGTGTTGAGATTGGTAATGTAGCTAGTCCACATCTTTATGTTGAGATTGGTAATGGAGCTAGCCCACACCTTTGTGTTGAGATTGGTAATGTAGCTAGCCCACACCTTTGTGTTTAGATTGGTAATGGAGCTAGCCCACATCTTTTTGTTGCGATTGGTAATGTAGCTAGCCCACACCTTGGTGTTGAGATTGGTAATGGAGCTAGCCCACACCTTGGTGTTGAGATTGGTAATGGAGCTAGCCCACACCTTGGTGTTGAGATTGGTCACGGAGCTAGCCCACACCTTGGTGTTGAGATTGGTAATGGAGCTAGCCCACACCTTGGTGTTGAGATTGGTAATGTAGCTAGCCCACATCTTTATGTTGAGATTGGTAATGGAGCTAGCCCACACCTTGGTGTTGAGATTGGTAATGTAGCTAGCCCACACCTTTATGTTGAGATTGGTAATGTAGCTAGCCCACGTATTTATGTTGAGATTGGTAATGTAGCTAGCCCACACCTTGGTGTTGTGATTGGTAATGCAGCTAGCCCACACCTTTATGTTGAGATTGGTAATGTAACTAGCCCACACCTTTGTGTTGAGATTGGTAATGTAGCTAGCCCACACACCTTTATGTTGAGATTGGTAATGGAGCTGGCACACACCTTGATGTTGAGATTGGTAATGGGGCTAGCCCACACCTTTATATTGACATTGGTAATGTAGCTAGCCCACACCTTTGTGTTGAGATTGGTAATGGAGCTAGTCCACACCTTTGTGTTGGGATTGGTAATGTAGCTAGCCCACACCTTGGTGTTGAGATTGGTAATGGAGCTAGCCCACACCTTGGTGTTGAGATTGGTAATGGAGCTAGCCCACACCTTGGTGTTGAGATTGGTAATGGAGCTAGCCCACACCTTGATGTTGAGATTGGTAATGTAGCTAGCCCACACCTTGGTGTTGAGATTGGTAATGTAGATAGCCCACACCTTGGTGTTGAGATTGGTAATGTAGATAGCCCACACCTTGGTGTTGAGATTGGTAATGTAGCTAGCACACACCTTGATGTGGAGATTGGTAATGTAGCTAGCCCACACCTTGGTGTTGAGATTGGTAATGTAGATAGCCCACACCTTGGTGTTGAGATTGGTAATGTAGCTAGCCCACACCTTGGTGTTGAGATTGGTAATGTAGCTAGCACACACCTTCATGTGGAGATTGGTAATGTAGCTAGCCCACACCTTGGTGTTGAGATTGGTAATGTAGATAGCCCACACCTTGGTGTTGAGATTGGTAATGTAGCTAGCCCACACCTTGGTGTTTAAATTGGTTTTGGAGCTAGCCCACACACCTTGGTGTTGAGATTGGTAATGTGGCTAGCCCACACCTTGGTGTTGAGATTGGTAATGTAGCTAGCCCACACCTTGGTGTTGAGATAGGTAATGGAGCTAGCCCACACCTTGGTGTTGAGATTGGTAATGTAGATAACCCACACCTTGGTGTTGAGATTGGTAATGTTGCTAGCCCACACCTTGGTGTTGAGATTGGTAATGTAGCTAGCCCACACCTTGGTGTTGAGATTGGTAATGTAGCTATCCCACACCTTGGTGTTGAGATTGGTAATGTAGCTAGCCCACACACCTTGGTGTTGAGATTGGTAATGTAGCTAGCCCACACACCTTGGTGTTGAGATTGGTAATGTAGCTAGCCCACACACCTTGGTGTTGAGATTGGTAATGTAGCTAGCCCACACACCTTGGTGTTGAGATTGGTAATGTAGCTAGCCCACACACCTTGGTGTTGAGATTGGTAATGTAGCTAGCCCACACACCTTGGTGTTGAGATTGGTAATGTAGCTAGCCCACACACCTTGGTGTTGAGATTGGTAATGTAGCTAGCCCACACACCTTGGTGTTGAGATTGGTAATGTAGCTAGCCCACACACCTTGGTGTTGAGATTGGTAATGTAGCTAGCCCACACACCTTGGTGTTGAGATTGGTAATGTAGCTAGCACACACCGTGGTGTTGAGATTGGTAATGGAGATAGCCCACACACCTTGGTGTTGAGATTGGTAATGGAGATAGCCCACACACCTTGGTGTTGAGATTGGTAATGTAGCTAGCCCACACACCTTGGTGTTGAGATTGGTAATGTGGCTAGCCCACACCTTGGTGTTGAGATTGGTAATGTAGCTAGCCCACACACCTTGGTGTTGAGATTGGTAATGTAGCTAGCCCACACCTTGGTGTTGAGATTGATAATGGAGATAGCCCACACACCTTGGTGTTGAGATTGGTAATGTAGCTAGCCCACACCTTGGTGTTGAGATTGATAATGGAGATAGCCCACACACCTTGGTGTTGAGATTGGTAATGGAGCTAGCTTACCCCTTTTATATTAAGGGAAACACTAAGTATTAGCCTCCCAACGTATTTCAACATGAATCAGTGCTGCAGGTGCTTTAATAAAAGCAATATATTTAATATATATTTTAATTATGTACTAGCAGAAAACAGTTACTAGTATAAGATTTAGTACAACCTATCATAATTATTTCAACTGCAGGTTAATAATTGAAGCATAGTTCTATTTTCATACACAATCTTATAATTTCACTTTCATTAAACAGGGGAGGTAACTGTGCAAAGACTTACAAGTTAAACTCACTTAAGGAAGATAGAGTTATCTTAGCAGTACACTATGATCAATATTGTTTATATATGTTTCTGTCTGGTAGATTTATTCCAATTGTAGTTATAGTGAATTCCTTAATAAGATATTGGCAACACATGGTTGCACATGTAATATTTTGTTCAAGACTTCAATATTCCTGTGAAAAAGATCATCAAGTTCACAACTTTTCCGGAAATTCATGAAATTTCAATGTACTTAAATAAAAGCAATAATTAATGTTCACAAAAAACTTTTGACGTTTTAGATCCAAATTTCAAGTCCACTACTATGTTTGATGAATGATTTCTCAAAATTGATTGACACCCACTCACACTAGGAATCCTGATACACTGCTTCTCAGTTCCAAATATCATGTATCCTGATGGAACTGAAAACTGATGTAATGCTCTGACGGAACTCAAATGTCAGAGGAGATATTAACATCAAGTCAAGGTTTCATTGAAATTTTCTTTGATTTATCCAAGCGACGACATTTTAAAACCAAACTACCATTAGTTGCAAGCACTTTACAGAGACGAACATAGTGACAAGGTTTTAATAACGATTAGGTCAAAACTATAACCTTTAGAGTGTTAATTATGTTTTTCTTTAAATTGGCCCTACTGACTTCATACTGGATAATACCAGTTAATTGTCAGTTTATTGTCAGTATGAAGTCAGTTTGTTGTCATATTATTTCCTAGTGCACTGACATCTCACTGGATGCAAACTGACATTAAACTGGATACACACTGGATTAACACTGGCAACACAATTCCTTTGAAGTCTTAATATGTATTGCCAGTTTGTTGCAAGACCTGGTAATACTATGGTTTTACACTGACTTTAGTCTCCAGGATAAAACGATTCTTTATTTCCACCTTAAGTCAGTCTATTACCAGTTATAGTCAGTCTATTACCAGTCTATCGTCAGTCTTTTTGTAATGCCAGTTTATTGTCAGTGTGAAGTCAGTTTGTTGTCATATTTTTTCCAAAACAAATTGTGGCTGCTTTTATTTTTCATATTAGGTGAAAAATATTCATCTACTTTAATGCTTTTTAGTATTTTAGTGTTGTCAGTGTGAAGCCAGTGTATTTTCAGCATGTTGTGAAAGATGAAACTGGTCACACCCTGGTTTTTAAGCTAACAATAAGCTGGTATTATATTACCAGTCTGTAGCCAGGTCTGGCAATAAGCGACTAATAGACTGGTAAGACACTGGAAACAAACTGGCAACAAACTGACAATACAATGAACTGAAAATACAGTAAAATTTCATAAGGGGCTCAGTGTCACCTTCAATCCATGCGATAGGGGTTCTCATCTGGCATATTTGCTATCTATGCTATTCTTTTTACTAGGATCTCATCAAAAAGATCAGGAGGCATTCAATAAGTTGACGAAGGAGCCACCATTATCAAGCCTGAACTCTTTGTTGCGATTATGAACCATGGCAGTAGGTTATTTTTATTTACAACCAACCATAGTCTAAACAGTAGGTCCTAAGTGATCTATTTCTTTTTCTCCTTTACCTCTCCTAAATTCTTTCCCGCTCTACACTTTGTTGCCACTGTATATAAAGGACTTTATACTCCGACACACCTACTGATTCCATTCAAAAAGTGTACATTATTTTCGTAAGCGGACACTTTTGTGAGCTATAAGAAAACTGTTTCACTCAGAAAATAATTGCCATAAATGGTCAATTAGACGAAAACTATTACAAATCTGTGTAACAGTTAAATAAACGACATAGCAACTGATTGCCTAAAGCATAAAACACCAAGCTAGGAAATTGTAAAAACACACAGCATGGAAAAATATGCTGCATTACTGTAAAAAAACATCAAGTTTGTGGCGTTAAATTTTAATCAATGTCTTGGTTGAGCTATATCATAAAATTCAATCCTCACAATTTATCTACACCCAAACAATTATACAACAATGGCTTATTTGTTATAATCCCCAGAACAGGGAGTAAACTCCTCTAAATTCAATGATTTTACAGTATTAATTATCAGTAGCAATTGAAACTGAACTACAAACCATTTGTAAGCTTGAAACATACATTTTACAAATTGACAATCAATAGCAAGAAACCTGAATTATATACATCGACCGATTAGTGGCTATAACTTTTTTTCTATTTTTTCATGAGCATTGGTAATGTCATTAAGTATTACTTCAATACAACATTCAATATCAATAAATATATCCACGTGAAAAATGTATGTTTAAACTAGAAAATATGTCATTTCTTCAAGGATCTTATCATAATACAAGCAGTTTTTTCAAGTATAAACCAAATACATTGTCTTAACATTCACAAAACAGTTTACAATCTATTAGAAGCTTTTTTTATATGAACCTGTTTGAAAATATTTTCATGGATTGTCTATTTTTTTAAAAAACAAAATAAAAGACAAATAATATGCACAGATATGTACCTTTGTGCATCAGTCACCAATGTGGAAACATATAGATGTGTATTCTTTTTTGTGGTGCAATAACACACGGGCATTCTTGATGTTTACTCAATAAATGTTCACATGCTAATAAATGCTCAGCACTATATGAATGGACAGTTAGAAAATCCCTTAGGGTCATTAGGCCAAGCTTATTTTGAACATTAGAATTATATTTTCTAAACTGCAAAACATCTTCTGTTCTTGAATTTTGCCAGAATAGATTTTAATAATCATTGTTTCTCTGGTGATCGTTTTATTTTTGTCGGAGTATAAGTCAGATATCATATAGTCACGCATTCTCAAAATTTGGGCCAATCTGGATGGTACAGGAATGAAAAATCTGACCTATAAGTTCATTAAAAACATCTACCTGACATGAAAATCGAACATCTTTAGCAACATTTTTCATACATGCCCACATCCATAAACACATACATTTTTCTATGTTGTTGTTTGAAATAACTTGATAAGCATGTGTTTTCACCAGTGTATTTACGTTATTTTCAGCATAAGATATATAACTCTAGCGCAATAAATTGCAATACCAAAACAAACACAAAATCCGCTATATTTATTGTTTCTGAATATTTAGGAGCATGAAAACTTTATATGTTGTGCCAAATGTTTGAATGCTTTCATTGGTAAGCGTTACGGTCCTTGATTTTAATCCATAACACAAATATAGGCAATATTGTGTTTGTTTTTGTACTGCAATTTATCGCGTTGGAGTTATACTGACTAACCTTAAGAACACAACAATGATGTTCAGTAATGATTTGGTTACTTTTAATACTCAAATACAACTTATCTACTAGGGTTGTTGCGAGTATTCGGGTACTCGGATATCCACGATTTGGGCTAGAAAATCGAGTATGAGTATTCGTCATCCCCGAGATCGTTGGATCGCAATATTTGATATAAAAACATACCCTATACAAATGGCTCTTAAATGAGTTACCTCAGGATATATTTGAGACAAAATACTGACAGTAAACAAGAATGTGAGCATCTTTAATTTGCAATTCGAAAGTAAACTTGTACTGTAAGTGAAGCTAGCAACATCATTGCATTCGAATAAATTATGGTCGGACAAAGTCTCGTTTATTAAAGTTACTAACTAGAAATGAAACATTATTTCATAATTCAATTAAATTGTTTACGTCGTATCTTGAGAATTAAGCACATTTAGTTCATGCCAATAAAATATTGTCAATTAGATCACGTCATACGACGAACCGTCTTCAATGGCTGAACAAACGTACCGAGTTCACATCGAAGGCATGGCACTACTTTGGTATTTCCATTCAGGATGATAAAAGTGCAGTATGCAATAGCTGTCTAAATGTATCATTAGCTAGTCAATGGAGTGAGAAGACATTGTTTTTTGGTGTTATTTCACTTGTTTTTTGTCACTATGTGATTACAGATTATTCCTTTTAAATGTCTTCATGCACCCTTGTACATGTACATACATAAGTGTTTCACAAAGTATGTGATGTTATTAAAGTAAAAGGTCTGGGAGTATTTGTATTCATGACATGTGTTACTGCTGATCTGTGGTTCTATCTGTGAATCGCTAAGCCCGACTCGTGGATCGAATCGGATCGGCACTTACCTGACGATCCACAGCCCTATTATCTACACATACTGTTGATTCAAAGTTATCTGTCACAACCGTGTAAACAAACATTAAACACGATCGATTACTTCAGGTGTGTCAGGACTAAGTCCTAACATCATTAGTTTATTTAAATGATCAAAACTTTACTGCCCTATAGCCGAGTGGTTAACAGCTATGGTTTTGTGAGTCTTATTTTGAAAATTTATACAATTAACTGAGAGTTCAAATCCCAACAACACCTAGATTTTTTTAACTTTTGCTTAAACTATGTATATTAATGCTTTTGCTCATTCCGGTGATTATATACATACAATGAATAAACTAGATCTATTCGCATTTGTATTCAAGCACACCAGGATTGAGTTTATCCTACGAAGCCGGGAATCATTGACTTTTTTGCATTCAATGTACTAGTAAATATCAACAAAATACTTAGCGTATATGTATCAATCAAGCTACTTTTATTGCAAAGGAAAGTAAGATAAAATTAATTTGTCGATGTAAAAACATCAGAAAAAAATAATATAAAAAGCATACACACACACAAAGCGTATCAGACTGGATTCGAACCCTAACATGGATTTCGACAATGATTAATGCTGATACCATGCATTTAACGCACTACACTAAGAACGCTAATGAAATATACGATACTTCTTTTAATACATAAAACTATGGTCAAAGATGGTATGAGTAATATAAGAGCGCTGATTGGTCAATACATACATTTACCTATTAGGAAATGGAACATTCTGGCGGTTTTGACAGATATCTTTGAATCGACAGTACCAACTATATGAAAACAATAAACTTCCAGTATATTTATGCAACCGGTATGTACATTATTGCATTCAATTTTTTTTCACTTTTTTTAACACTCATTTAGTTTCTTATATATTTTGATTAGTAGTACAAATTCATAAAAGTCTCAGTGTTATATTCAAAAACATAAGTCATAACCTATGGCACTACTTAATAATTTGAGAAAGTATCTAAACAAAAACTGGCTACGCACATATATACAGGCGCGTGTTTTTGTACTGAAGTTATCGTCACGTAAAATTCAAAAGAAACTCATCAACCAATACTAGAATAAAACGCTACGTGTTTTGTTAAAGTGACGTGTCTGGCTTCATATTATCGAACTAATTGCATGAGTGTACCAGAAAAAATCAAATACGCGACGATATAGCTTCTAGTGATTAGTTAACGTGTTGAACAAAATGTTGTCACATAAACTACTACTATAAAGTAAAAAGAACATTAAACACGAAACTAGAACATAAGAAATATAATCTGATAGGTTTTGAAACTCAACAACATGATTTTCCATTAATACATACCAAAACAACAGCTTAACACGCTAAACATGCTTTAGAGCTTTGCCGTGTATCATATATTGACTGTCACGTAAAATACCAGTTTTGAAACCTGTCCTAACAACAATAAACACACACCAAACCTTCAATCCAGAAGCAAAACTTGTGCAAATAACATATTAATATCACATACTATTTCTAAAATACCTCCCATAACTGTACATTTAATGTTTGTCTTTGGTTTACTGATTCTATGAGAGCCCTGTTAAGTCATCAGAAAGTTTGAAGAATCGCATCCAATTCCCAGTAGACACGGGCTGATCAAATTTGCATTGTACATAACTTTCATTTTTATTCAATGACATTTAAATGAAAGAAAATATCATATCATTATTACTTGAGCCAATAGACCAATAAATAATTGCCAATATGCCAACAATGTATTGCTGTATTGGCTCAAACAACTGTAAAATTATTTTGTATTTTGACGTGACGTGATTATAATAAGACACACATTTGCTATCATGATATGCATCAATTTGTCATAAAATTAACGATAATATGCTAGTGTATATAAAATTTATGTCACAGGCAGCATTGCTTCTCATCAAAATTAATAACTGCAATAATCTATTACGTCTAATGTAACTATACATAAACTGGAAATTTTACTTCCTTACTCTTCCAACTTCCAATGTAAAATATTAAGTTTGATTAACATGCAAACTATACAAATACTAATCATTAAGAGATATCAAAAACTAAAATAACATTGTAAGTCCTCGAATGCAAAAAATCAAGCGTACTTTAATTAATAAGGAATTTCAAATTTTGAACTAAAATTTTACAAGCACTAAATTGTATTTTACGTGACGAATAAAAACATGCTGACCATACAGTAGACACTCAGTATGACTTTAGTTCTAGAATATTAATTACGTTGCACCATTTTCTTTCAAGAATAAACTGAAGTTATACCCCCCATGTCAATAAATAAACATTTCTGTTGAAAAGCAAATAATAGGTCATTCAAAATAAGTATATCCTAAATTTTATTCAAATTCCAAAGTTGTTTCATGTACATACCAGCTGTAAACATCAAATGCGTCAAAATGGCACAGTAGAAGATATGGTTCATGTCACTGTTAGTGCTTCCATCTCGCTTTTTTAAAAGTCACGTAAGTATACCGTCACGTAAAACTTTTACAGCTTTTGGGTGCATTTTTTCTCATATATTGTCAATTTCAGATGATGTAATTTTTCATGCAGTTAAATTCGAAAGACCTCAGACATATAACTAGAAATTCGTGCCCTCGGGCAAATTATGTCGAGCCTCTGCGCACGTTGAAAAATGGCTACAACTTAAATTAGCCTTCAATTTGATCTTTGACCTTCAACTGTGACCTTGACCTTTGAGATAGGAACCTGGGGGTTGGGCATGACACTCCGCCTCATGTAGGTTAACATTCATGCCAAATATAAGAAAGATTGGTCAATATATGACAAAGGTATGGTCCGGACAAGCTTCAATTTGACCTTTGACCTCCAACTGTGACCTTGACCTTTGAGATAGGAACCTGGGGTTAGGCATGACACTCCTCCTCATGGAGGTGAACATTCATGCCAAATATAAGCAACATTGGTCAAAGCATGACAAAGTTATGGTCCGGACAAGCTTCAATTTGACCTTTGACCTCCAACTGTGACCTTGACCTTTGAGATAGGAACCTGGGGGTTGGGCATGACACTCCTCCTCATGGAGGTTAACATTCATGCCAAATATAAGCAACATTGGTCAAAGCATGACAAAGTTATGGTCCGGACAAGCTTCAATTTGACCTTTGACCTCCAACTGTGACCTTGACCTTTGAGATAGGAACCTGGGGGTTGGGCATGACACTCCTCCTCATGGAGGTTAACATTCATGCCAAATATAAGCAACATTGGTCAAAGCATGACAAAGTTATGGTCCGGACAAAATCGGACGGACGCACGGACGCACGGACGGACGCACGCACGCACGTACACCAAAAGTGGCGACTAAGTCTCGCTCACCGCAAGCGGGCTCGACAACAAGGATTAAATGACCATTCCTCAATAAGTATGCGATTTATGGGGGTCGCGTAAGAATACAACATGAATTACCCTAACTGGTTTATACATGAAATAAACTGAATTATAAAATATTTGGGCGTGTTTTGTTGTAAAATATGTGTATTTATCAATAGTATTTATATTTGTGAACAGTCTGGTTCATTGAATTGATGATTTACTGCACAACTTTGCATAGCAATCACATCCACAAAACAGTGTCACGTAAAATACCTCATGTCTGTGACACGAGGACTGTCAAAAACATATGAACTATGTAAGTCTGTGTCACTCTCGCACAGATATTGGAACATTTCCCAACATATAAGCATACATATAAACAACAAAATTTAAGGCTTAAAATCTATTTCTATTTGTAAGAAACATTTAAATTTTATGTTTTGTGCTTGTGACAGTCGATTTTGAGCAGGGTGTCGTATCTTGCAAGCATGCAAATGTTGTAAAAAAGCATAATTTCAAGTGTCTATAGTATTTGACTTTGAGGAAATATATAGTCCTAACGCTAAAAACTAACGATAGCACTTTCGTACACGCATATACGTTATTAAGGACACTAAAATAGCTGTGACAGGCAATTGGCCCAAATTTTGAGAATGCGTGAGTACTAGTTTTTCGTCGAAAGTGTCTTCTTACAAGGGTTAATATTGTATACCTATTATGTAACAAGGATTCTGATTGGCTTCGACGGCCTGCACGAGAGGTGTATATATTTAATATACACCTCCCGAAACCGAGGCTGGGGTGGATATAACTTTCTTATGACGTGACATCATTTCCTGCGACATAACGTAACGTTATTTCCCGTATTATTTGGCCTACAGCTGCTCATACATATATATAGACTCTAGCCTAGCCATTAATGATAAATGCCGTTAATAAATACGTGAATACTCTCTCATACATACACATAAGAAGAGCCTTTTTAGCTAGAACATTTGAAGAGTCGTCTTTTGTTTCTATTAGATCTACATACACTTTCCTGAAGAGAGACTGAAGTTACTATAATTTAAAAAGAGTCAATACGGTTTTATTTCCTTGACTTATGGGATAGTATACAATATAACAGTTGTCGACTTATGTTTCAATGAATATGATGTTTACTTGACCTTCAAAAAGTGATATTGACCTCTGACTTCGTCATCAGTCAATATCACTTTTTTCAGGTCAACAAAACATCATATTCACCTCAACATAAGTCAATAACAGTATATTGTACAGTTTGGGGAGGACAAACAACAAATTATCCTCGGCTTCGCCTCGGACAATTATGTTCTTTGTCCTCCCCAAACTGTACAATAAGCCTTGTAAGAAGACACTTTTGACGAATAATTAGTACAATATCTATTAAATATAGGACTATATAGGATTATATAGGAACTCATAACTATTGCGATTTCGACATGTTCATCTCTTGGATGCATAACTTGTTCCCTTCTGGAATATCTAGAGTAAATGTGAGAGTTGTCCATGTCCTGTCCTATTTCTACATTCAATTGTGCTCAAAACATAACCATCTTAATCAAATCATGAACAATTACTTTTAGTAATTGTAGGAGAGCTCAGCATAACTTAAATAATTTGAGAGGTTTTAACATCTAACGCAATAGGACGTGACAAAACGTGATAGCATATCATAGTTGTCGTAAGAGCACCAGCTATGACAACATACAAAGAGAACATTATTGAATTAGAGACAGATCTTGACAAGAATCGTATTGATATCGTAAGAAAACGCTGCAGGTAGTAACAAAACGTGAGATAGCTTAGGACAGCTTAGTAAAACAAAATTTTAAGCAATTAATCGTGGAGCTCCTAGATATTGTCAAATTGTGGACATCGAGGACATTGTGGCCGACTATAAACGCAGCATTAGGTGAATTAAGTCCGCTGTTTATAACAGCTGAAAAATGGCGATAGCCTAAATTCACAATTCTAACATGATCTGCGGATTAATCCATTAAATATAGAGCAGACCTGGCCATGTTTTATTACCCCCATAAAACATGGTATCAAATTGGCTGTTACTATTTACGCCCTGTATCACGTGACATATTTATGAATGAATGAACGTAAACTTTATAGTAAATCTTCAACGAAATGCGATGACAAGGCAAGATGCACGGGTATCCAGTGTTACAGCTATGACGCATCTATTTTTAGAAACTCCAATATAATCTCGAAACTAAGTTTCTTAAAAACTTCTGATAATCAATTCATTTATATTTTTCATTTCATTAAATAGCTACCCTATACTCGTGTTATTAAAATTGTTTCAATGTTTAAAATGTGTTATTTCCTTCAGAAAATTACGATGGTCGTTTTCATTAACGAGGAAGGTAATTGTACCAGCTAATAAGCCACTCAATTTCAGCGTGGAATTATGTTAAATGTCAAATGGGTGAAAATGGAATGTGCGCAGTTAAATAGTGCGGGATATTATCGTATTTAGAATCGAAATAAAAACTCTGTTCTTGTATTTTGTCGGTGAATAAAACACGGGCACTCGTTCGGATGCTACGCACTCGTGATTTAATTTTTCTGCATCTGAACTCCTGCCCATGTTTTATTCACCGACAAAATACGCGAACAGATTTTTATTTCTTAAACAAACAATGAAAAGTAAGGGGTGAGACATTTATCTGTTTATAAACCACTGTGAGCTAGTTCACTTTTCAATCATTTAAAAAAGCATTTAACCGCCAGTATCGGTAGCAAGTAATAGATCAACCTCATAAATAATTAAAACTTAATCAATAAGTTGACAGCAAACTTGTTGTACCAATTACCAGCAATACTTCTGTACTATGATAACATCACTGATATTATAGGTATAGTCAGTGTAGGATAACTTCGCAGTGACGTCACAATTGTTTATGTTGTCTGGATCGATACAACTATCAAATCAGGTAACGCGGCTTACATACACAATGATATTAGTTTTATATAATTGTATTATTTTCATATGTCCCTGTGGCTCTGTGGTAAGCAACGCTGTCTGGTAACTTCGGTTTTGCAGGCTGTATGTTCGAAGCCAGGTAGGTCTAAATGATTTATTTATTGTGAGTTTATTCCCGTTTGATTATTTTAACCATACTATAGTATATTAATGCCATTGAGTATATAGCTTTCAATATCTAGAGATTATAGAAAAATACCAAATTAATTTTGTTTTGAAGTGGCTGACAATTAGCTATATGTTAACACATTGTAATCATGAATACACGAAAACACACGGAAATACGTGCAGGTTGAAATTCCTATCTGGTCTTTGTCAAATATGATCAGTCTAGTCAATATGTCCGAGGCATCCACTTCAGTTATGGTAAAGAAAAACGTTGCTCAGTATAAGAATGATGCTAATTGTATACTGCAGAATGCTCTGAAGGTTATTGCAAGCAAAATTATGTTTCCGTATTTCAGTTCGACATTGCATAGCGTTGCGCTGACATTACTGCATTTTGAATTGCCGAATAATGTTTAACCATTCAGTTAAATGAATTCAATTTTTTTATTTCAGGTGTGTAAAGAAGAAAAGCAAGCCGGAAAGCTTCACATTCCTCTCACATCCCCCGTTGAACGGACCGTACACTACACCTGTGCCAGTGAAAGGACGCTCTACAAGTATCAGAGAGAACATGCTGCTGAAACAGAGGTTGAACGAAAGAAACGTTCAGACAGGGTGACGATTGATGGTTTCGACCAAGACGTTGTTCGTCGTACCGTGCACGAGATACTTGTCTGCCGGAAGAGAGTACCGACAGTTAATAACATTGGACAAGCTCTTCAAGAAAAGATCCAGTACTCCGGAGGAAAAAGACATTGAATGCGAACATTGAACTATTTAGGATTCACCTGGAAGAAAACCCAGAGTAACAGAGACGTCCTGATGGAGAAGCCAGACATCGATGTTACTCGTGCACAATTCCTACGTCGTATAAAGAAGTACCGGAAACAGGGAAGTCCGATCATTTACATTGATTAAACACACGTTAATTCTTCCCATACAGTACCGAACTCCTGGCAGTCAAAGGATGCCTTGCTCAATATGCCATCCAATAAGGGAAGTCATCTGATAGTTGTACATGCTGGTTCGGAATCGGGATTCATTCCAGGTGCGTAACTTCTGTTCCAGGCGAAGATGGTCAATGGAGATTACCATGAAATGAACTCGGCGAATTTTTAGATGGTTAGATGAGAATTAAGTTACTGCAGAACCTGCCATCACGATCGGTTCAGAAACCACCTCTAACATACTTATTCGACACGAGGTCATACCTGTCTCAGACTGCCTGCCTATCATGCAGATTTGAATGCCATACAGTTGGTGAGGGCTAACATCAAAGGACATGTAGCGCACCGAATGTGTCCTTCAACAAGAATGAAGTCTTGAAGCTTACCAGGGAAACTATTGCATCTGTAACTGAAGATGACTGGCGGTCATGCTGTGCTCATGTAATGAAGGTGGAGCGGAACTACTGGGCAACAGACATTGCAATCGAGACGGAAATGGAGATACTTCTTATAGAAGTTATACGTCTGTAGCGACGAAGGAACTGACACAGCATCAGCATATGAAAGTGATTCAGGGAGGGACACAGCATCAGAATCAAATTCGGCCTCTTTTGTTTGAAATGTTTTGCAATGCTTTGTTGTATATTTTTGTATTTGTTTAAAATGATTTGCATTTTAAAACGTAAAAAACGAAATAGATTAATCAAAAGACAAATAGAAAAAATACATCTATTGAAAAAAGAGCGAAAAAATACAGATAAACTTAAAAAAACATGAAACAACAAGGATAAAGAATATTAGCACGAGTGCGATTCGAACCCATACGGAAACTAGTAAAAATAATTCATTACTATGCCTAGTGCTTTACCGTCGGTACTAATTTTACATTACGAAAACACTATCTGGGTATAGTATTATAACATAAACATATTTAATTAAAATAATGATAATATCGATTTCCCTACTGGCTTAGACTCGTCTAAAACGTCACTGCGAAGTTATCTGAAACGGACTGTACTACCAGTTTATTCAGATCTGACACTTCGAGATCTATACAAACATATAATTATGATAACCTTGTATTTTTATTGTTTGAAACATCTTAATTGGAGAAAAGGGCAGTGAAAATCAATACCTCATTCACTAAGCCACATACTTATTCACATAATATCAACAAACATAAGACATTAGTAATAGAAATTGCAGTGTTTATGAACATAATGTTATGTAAACAGATGATTCACCTGAATTATCGAGTTATAGATCTAAAACCAGTATTGAGCCGTGACTGCACTTATAGCTATAGAATTTTGTTCTAACCTGCCAGTTTATATTTCATTCCCGTTTTGTGAAAACTGCATATATTCACCTGAAAATTTGGCATACCGATACATGATTAAGAGATGAAGCTGAATATTGGTTTATTTTGACCGTTAATTTCAGTGCAATCGGTGTATTGCGTAATAATGCATTTTTGCATGTGCAATGCATGTGGACCAGAATTCATGCGCCCATAAACAAAATCGGCATTACTGATGACTGGTCATCTTGAAAAACACATAAAATACAGAAACTGACTCAAGAGGAACACTCATGAGATTACGAAAAACCACTGTGAACACAATTCCTAGTTGACATTTTTTTATTTTATTAAAATTTTTAATAATGCATTTAATAACACGAAATTTCACATAATGACATATGAATATCCAATGAAGCCAAATATTTGTTTATTTTGGCCTACTTACGGTCTAATTCACCGTTTTTAGACTTGTTACGTAATCTAGCATAATGTACACGTGTAATGCATGCGCGTCGAAAAGCACGTGTTTATGTACGGTTTTGATGTTAGTGAAGATTATCCTATGCGAAAAACACCTAACATGTTGAATTTGGCACAAACAGAACACGGTTGACCTGTCGGGATGTCATCAGTTTGGATAAGTTGCGGCCCTTAGTTTTGCTATTTATTACAAAAATGTTATTTTAATGATTATTTCCGTTTTTTCATTCACAGGAACCTTCAATTTTTGTAGTCAACACTCAAGCAAAATTTGCAAAATTGACATTTCATTGAAATAGCCTTTGTGAAATTTTGTTGTAAGATTCTTACACTTCATCCAATTCGTTTTGCGTCAATCTCGGCATGTTACATGTTTTTCTGGAAGGGCAGACATTGGTTGTGCTAAATGTTAATGAATACGTGTTTGTTGCGTTGCAATATGCACGTATTCATGAACAATTTGGGTGAAATATGTTGTGACTTTGTAAAATCGACTTCATTACGTAATACGCCTGTAACGAGTAACATGACCGTTTAAAAATTATCTGCCAAAATGAATCAATAATTAAATGCAATTATTATTCAAGTATTGGTATGCAAAATTTTATGAGAGTATGTGCAGTATTAACAAAATTATAACACATGAATTATGGTGGCGGGTTAGAACTTTTGGGTAGTGTACATGGTGACCTACTTTGAATTGACCGTATAATTACTGGAATCTTATTTTCTAAATACGAGGTAAAACACGGATGCATTTTTTAATTGAATAATGCTTTACCGGTTTCAGACTGCATATATAAAAAAACATGTTTTATTTTAGACTGTATACTCCACACTGATTCTTGTGGACTAACAGCACATGTTTGAAATGTTCAGAATTGATAAGAAATAGAGCTTATTATTGTTGTTAATTTTCCCTCCAAAAAATATTAACTGTATATGTGCTGCATTTTTAAATGTGCTGAGTGTATACATAATCATGTTGATTGGGCACGATTTTCTCGACTTGAGTGGGCGATTTTCTCTATCTAAATGAGCGTTTTTCTCGATATTAATAGACGATTTTAAAATGTCTCTGTTATATTTACCACGGCAATACAAGGCACTGATTGGCTGACAGCGACTAACCATGATCTAAATAGTGTATACCCAAAGGTTACGCCTCAGTTAGAGGTCAGATTCTATCTTATAAGACTGACATAAAATATTTATTTCGGGTCAAGACTATGCTAAAACTAACAATCATCAGTTATGAATAAACATGGCTCTAGTCTGAGTTGTTAAGCAAGCATTAGTTAATAAGTCAACGAAGCCAGGTATTATTTCACAAACCAAATTGGAGTTGGTTACCCAACATTAAACTAGAATTATCACTGAACATAATTAATACCTTAATTACTGTTTTAAGTCAGATAATTTTAAGAAACTAAATATAGGTCATAAATATTATTAATTAATTTATTTATTCCAGTTTAACCCAGTTTCTCTACAATTTTTATGTTAGCGACCAAGTAACCTTTTAAACAGTTTTCTGATGATGGAATGTATGCTATCCATACAGTAATAAATTAACCTTCTACATGGAACCAACATTTTCTCAACATATCAACAACCGACATTGTTGCAATAAAGCAATATAGCCAGTATTCCTAATCTTCATTTAGATTGTATAGATACACAAACATGGAATCGAGACAAAGGGAAATAGCTTGTTTGAATGTGCATGCAGAGTCATGGAATATTTGCTTTAATTTGTCAACTTGATCATGATAAAAAATGTCTATACTGAAAAGTAAATAATGATTGTTCATTACATTGTGAATTGCATCGTGCATATCGGCAATCATTAATATATAAAGTTTTCATTACAATAAACCTTTATACATACACTCAAACCCAAATACTTCAGTGCACAAGACTCAAACCCAAATACTTCAGTGCACAAGACTCAAACCAAAATACTTCAGTGCACAAGACTCAAACCCAAATACTTCAGTGCACAAGATTGTGAGTGGCAATGTTGCAATAAGTCTGCCATAAGCTTGTTGCAATAATATGCTAGCAAATGCTTGCAAAGAAATTAAGCTTGCAGATTGTTTTTGTCCTGCAATCTAAGAGATCTTAATTATTATTAAAGTGTGTTCCTAAATACCATAAGATGTTTCCTATATATATACACTGGTATTACCAACTCAGGGATGGGACAATTTACCATGGAATGTTATAAGTACATTCCAATTTGATCAACATAAATACATACCAGGTTATCTTGTACTGGTACCATGTAAGGTCATAGACTTATATATCTGGTACATAAAATCCATTCATCATAAAGTCAGCTGGTTCCACTATAACAACATACTCACAGACTTCTCCATAATTCTCTTATACAAACACACAAAGCATAAATGTCAGAGAAAATGTAAAAGATTTCTTTCTAGTCTTATTTCACAACAAATGTTAATCAAGTGTTCACTGTTCAATCATATTTTGTTCAACTTTTAGGTATATTTGACCAACACTGACCAATTTACAAAATTCAATGACAATTCTCTGGCTTTGTTGAACAAAATTTCAATTACCCCAACATTTAAAAGGTTGGTGACAATTAGCTAACCACTGCTGACGCTAATTACACTGCCTGTATATACATCCAATTAGCGCAAACACATTAGATACTCATTATTTATCAGGTTTTGTTGTGTCCGTGTATTCAGCCGCATGTAGCCCATATTGTGAACATCCTGACATCCAACCACATAAAAAATCATAGCTGCAGTTGAAGTGTGTTGTATTCTTATATTTATCCTCAATGTATCCTAATAACGACAAAAATGATAACAATGATTACCTCCAAACAAAACTGAAAAAATCAATCCATAGAACAACTCAATAAAAATTCCAATAAGACAGATATTATACACCTAGCCGTATGTGTTGTGTCGTCAAATGACCAATTTCACGTAGCATCGAACACAATGCAGTAAATAAACGTACAAATTATAACAAAATCAATAAATTGATGATTGTATCAACAATAAAACTTTTCGCATCTAATCAAAGAGTGAGATAAATAACAAACTATGTCACTAGAGCCGGAAACTAGTAATTTGAGCATGTACATGAAACTCGGGGGGAAACCAGTAATCCGAACATGTACCTGAATGTAGGGGGAAACCAGTATTCCGAGCAGGTACCTGAATGTAGGGGAAAACCAGTAATCCGAGCAGGTACCTGAATGTAGGGGGAAACCAGTAATCCGAGCATGTACCTGAATGAAGGGGGAAACCAGTAATCCCAGCATGTACCTGAATCTTGGGGGAAACCATTAATCCGAGCAGGTACCTGAATGAAGGGGGAAACCAGTAATCTGAGCAGGTACCTGAATGTAGGGGGAAACCAGTAATCCGAGCAGGTACCTGAATGAAGGGGGAAACCAGTATTCCGAGCAGGTACCTGAATGTAGGGGGAAACCAGTAATCCCAGCATGTACCTGAATCTTGGGGGAAACCAGTAATCTGAGCAGGTACCTGAATCTTGGGGGAAACCATTAATCAGAGCAGGTACCTGAATGTAGGGGGAAACCAGTAATCCCAGCACATACCTGAATCTTGGGGAAACCAGTAATCTGAGCATGTACCTGAATGTTGGGGAAACCATTAATCTGAGCATGTACCTGAATGTTTGGGGAAACCAGTAATCCAAGCATGTACCTGAATGTAGGGGGAAACCAGTAATCCGAGCAGGCACCTGAATGTAGGGGGAACCAGTAATCCGAGCAGGCACATGAATCTCAGGGGAAACCAGTAATCTGAGCAGGCACATGCATCTCTGGGGAAACCAGTAATCTGAGCAGGCACATGAAACCCGGGGAAAACCAGATATTCAAGCATGAACCTAAATGTCAAGGGAACCAGTAATCCGAGCATTTACCTGAATATCGGGGAAACCAGTTATCCAAGCATGTACCTGAGTGTCAGGGGAAACCAGTAATCCAAGCATGTACCTGAATGTCGGGGGAAACCAGTAATCCAAGCATGTACCTGAATGTCGGGGGAAACCAGTAATCTGAGCATGTACCTGAATGTTGGGGGGAACCAGTAATCCAAGCATGTACCTGAATGTGGGGGGGGACCAGTAATCCAATCATGTACCTGAATGTCGGAGGAAACCAGTAATCCAAGCATATACCTGAACGTTGGGGGGGAACCAGTAATCCAAGCATGTACCTGAATATCGGGGGGAACCAGTAATCCAAGCACATACTAGTACCTGAGTCCCAAAATATCTTTTTTAAGTCAATGACAAGACTGTATTCAGTAACCAGTGGAAGCCTGTCCATAATAGAATTGTGCGGTCGAGGTTTGAATTTGAAAATGAACTGTGAAGTTTGAGTAAATGTATGAGGGATTTTCTCAACATATTAACAAAATGAACAGTATGTTAAGTAGTACCCACTATTTATTTTATCAGTAACTACATTGTACAATAAAGATTACAGTACAGTAGTACCCGTGTATCACGTTCAGAAAGGAGTTGCGCTCAATGCTCGGAATTACAGAAACAACCACCATTATTCGCTATGTAAGTGAAACGATTTAAATATTCGAATGAATTATCTCGAAAATTGTGCAGTCTCCAATTTTCATCAGTTTACAGTGGACATCAAACCACAAAGCATTAAATCTTATCATAAAGCGCACGGGTTTCTCGGGTATAGACAACTTACTCTTTGTACTATAGAAAACGCTTGAGTGGCCTGCCTTTTGATATAACCACAGGTGTATTTATTGTCTACTATAGCGATTATGAATATACTTTAGATATGAGCAGATGCTAAGATAATTTTTATCAAATTTAAATTAACACGTGTAAGTATAACATGCGCACGTGATAAATAAAATATTTCCTGTTTCATACATGTTCACGTGATAGTAACACATGTGCATGTGATAGCTAATACGTGTCCTCGTGGTTATTACACGTGCGCACATTGACAATAAAATGTTTCCTGTGTTCCCTCTATGCTACCGTAATTGTAATATGACATGACACAAATGTTATACTGAAGAAACACTGACAGAAACTGATGGAAATTATTGAGCATCGGAAGGCACAGGAACGGGGTCCTTGTGGTCCTGGGGAAGCTTCGGGAAAGTCATAAGACAATTTGTGAAATCCATGTGTTCTGGTTTTATGCGTCACTCCACCAGTCTCGGGGATGTACTGCCGACTGAACGCATAAGGTTCTCCGGTGTGTGAGGGAATACTAAAATTTAGAGGTGTGCAAACATGTCTAAAATTCCCATTTGGTATTATCGCCATTAATATGTTCAAAATTGCGATCAAATAACGTTACCCTACCCAAGATGTCAGTATCGCGTATGCCCTCCATGTCCTGCAACAACTGCTGACAATCTTCGCCTAGTCTAAACAGCACTCGTACATTGAGATAGCGTACTCACAGTGTGTAATGCCTGAACGTTTCGTAGCTGACGTAAAAACTGACGTAAATGGCGATCAAGGACGTCCCACAATTGTTCCATAGAAATTCATTCTAGGAAAAATGCTGGTTATTGTAAAACATCGCAGTCCGACCACAATTACTTTTCACATGAGAAGAAGTCAATAGTGACGTTGTCAAGCGGACACGCAGGTGACGTTAACGGATATAAACGTCTTGTCGTACAGAGGTCACACGCGGCGCATCTGAGCGAGACGTATCTGATAAGGTCCTAGTGATATTTACGCGTTGAAATTATCTGGCGATAGTGCATGTTGAAGCAAAAAAACGTCCAACGAAGTCAATTTGCGAAATTCCACTTTCCAGCATTCCAAAAACCCATGCTCGATTTTCCCTTTTAGTCGTGACATTTAAATTGCTTTCATTTTCCAAATTTCATTGTGAATTTCACCTTATAAATTAACTTCAGCATGTAACTGCACTTTGTCGACTGGAAATACCTCCTGGTAAAGGAGCAGGAGGCGCACATGCGAATCATGCGTCGTACCATACACCTGGGCACATCGGGACCAGATCGGGATTTTCTCTTTGCTTCAGTAGGCATGTTCTGAGCTTGATCGATGATGTGTCGATAATCACGGGAATATTTTGGAAAATAAAAAAGTTATTCACTTTTCAATGTAGCGTTTTTTCTTGACGTCAGTATATATAAAATGACGATGTGAGATTTAATTTAAAAGATGTGATTTAAAGTTCAAAATCTCATCGCAATTTTAACGTGACACTGCGTTATTGTTTGCATACATGCAGTTATGTTTAGATTCGTGTTTTCACGCCGTTTCTCAGCATTTTGTAAGTTATATACGGCGGCAGATTCATCTGAGCTGTTGTGTTGGACTTTATCCCAGCCAGTACTGACTTACCCTTCCATAAGGAACCGGCAACTTCTACTCATGTGGTGGACAGGACAATTGTTCAATATTCATGAAAGGGTATGCATATGGCCAACCGCGACTGAGACACATGTGTAACACGTACGTCCGACTTTTACATATTTTCAATAAAAAGATGAAATACATTGTTACGGATATTAACTGCCTTCCAGTAATGTTCTTTTGATTTTATGTTGAGAAAACCCCTCTTAATGTACTCAAACTTCACAGTTCATTTTCAAAATTCAAACCTCGACCGCACAACTCTAATAACTAGCTAAGTAAATCAGGGGGCATAATTCTGTTGAAATGTTGGATAGTGTTACATCTTGCATTGACAATATAAGGTGCTTATGATGGTAAACAAGTATGTCAAGTTTAAAGCAATGCCTTGATGAACTTTGAAAATATTTAAGTTCCAAGAACTCGAAAGTTTTGGTTAACATTTTCAAGAGGATGGAGAAAGGAACTGAAGGATGAACGGACAAAAGGACAATTACAGTTATATACAAATGTATGCCTCCTATGTTACTAGATGCCGGGGCATATACAAATTGAGAAAAATGATAGTGTGTATTAATGAAAGTGTTAATTACAATAACACACTGAAGGTGTCATTCTGAATTTCAAATGCTGGAATTTGTCAGTTTAAATAGATATATATCTCATGTTGATATTTGGAATCTTAGCTGCTGAGTCTGTACGAATAATATGAACTAATGCACAGCATATTTTTAGCGGACTATGTCAGTTGTCCTACACTATTTGTAACATGCTTATCTAGTACTGGATTTTTTGGTGATGCATAACTTCACAAAAAATTGTTTGGTTACGAAGTTACGAATCTGGAGCAAGCCGTTTCCAAAAGGCGCTACCGAGCGCTTTCCTACGTCTATGCAACCTATCTAAGCGGTTTGTTGCACAAGAAAGCGCTTGATAGCGGTTTAATACGAAATATTGGGTACAAAGTAACGAAAGACGATACAAACCTGCTATCGTTTGTCAGTCCGAATGAACATTTGTCAGCCCGATCAAAATGAAAATATATCTGTCTGTGGATAATACACATTTTTCAATTTGTTTAATTCTAGGTCTACTTAATTCAGGGGTAACTAATTTAAAAATGAATAATTAGATATAAATACAGATAACAACTGATTTCAAATAGGCCTTATTTGATATTTTACCTTTTTTTTAATGGGTTGCATGAGCATACCAGATAGTACTTTTGTTCAAAAGAAAAGGCTATTTTCATTTCAATTAACCATATTACGATTAAATATCAAACTTCTTTAATCTTAATCACCTTTTTTTGTTAAATAAACCCTGCAAATCGTCACAACATAAAAGAGATTTTCTAGTATCTTTGCTTCAGTGCGGCATTTTAACACAAATTTTTAGATCCATCAGTGAATTCAAACTCTGACCAAACCACGTGCACAGGTGTTACCATAAACCGGATCTTATCCGTTGGGCTTCGCCCAACGTATAGTCCGCTATTACATAACATTTGGCCAGGCACTAATAAACTGTAAACCCAAAGTAAAACAACCATAAAAAACTTGTTATAAAACATCCCTAATAGAGTGATTTAGCAACATGCAAACATAAAAAATGTATTTTTTATTAACAAGACACCCTCGACACTCCAGCTGAGAATGAGTAGCAAGGACAGGTCATTTTTTTCATTCAATTAAACTACAACATGTTATACGTCAATGGAAAGATGTTTTCAAATGCATGCCATTGCAGTTTAAATGAGGTCTTTATCTTTAACGGTTAAAAAGTTATTCCATGTTGAAGTTTCTATGGTTACCGAAAAGGTGAAGTCAAATATGGGGTTTACTGCCATGGGTGTAAAATACTTTTATTGCTAATAACACTGCCAAGTGTAGCATATCAATGGAAAGATATTTTCATATGCTGACCGTTGCAGTTGAAATGGGGTATTTATCTCCAACGGTTAAAAAGTTATTCCATGTTGAAGTTTCTATGGTTACCGAAAAGGCAATGTCTGAAATGGTGTTCACTGCCATGAATGTGATATAATTTTATTACTACTAAAACTGTTAAGTGTAGCATATCAATGGAAAGATGTTTTCAAATGCTGACCATTGCAGTTGAAATGGAGAATTTATCTCCAATGGTTAAACAGTTATTCCATGTTGAATTTTCTATGGTTACCGAAAAGGTGAAGTCAAATATGGGGTTTACTGCCATGTGAATAAAATACTTTTATTAATAATAACACTGCCAAGTGTAGCATATCAATGGAAAGATATTTTCATATGCTGACCGTTGCAGTTGAAATGGGGTATTTATCTCCAACGGTTAAAAAGTTATTCCATGTTGAAGTTTCTATGGTTACCGAAAAGGCAATGTCTGAAATGGTGTTCACTGCCATGAATGTGATATAATTTTATTACTACTAAAACTGTTAAGTGTAGCATATCAATGGAAAGATGTTTTCAAATGCTGACCATTGCAGTTGAAATGGAGAATTTATCTCCAATGGTTAAACAGTTGTTCCATGTTGAAGTTTCTATGGTTACCGAAAAGGTGAAGTCAAATATGGGGTTTACTGCCATGTGAATAAAATACTGTTATTAATAATAACACTGCCAAGTGTAGCATATCAATGGAAAGATGTTTTCAAATGCTGACCATTGCAGTTGTAATGAGGTCTTTATCTCCAATGGTTAAAAAAATTATTCGATGTTGAAGTTTCTATGTATACCAAAAAGGCGAAGTCTGAAATGGTGATTGCTGTGGACGTGGTATAATTTTATTACTACTAAAACTGTCAAGTGTTGCAGTTCTAACAGCTAAATAGAGAATAATAAGTTACTGTTTTGGATCAAAATGTTTATCTGGCAAGGCGGAGTTTATCGGTGGAACAGTAGGCGAATCTGATAATTTCCGCTGCCAAGCTGGATAAACTTTTACTTCATCCACATCACTAACCTACGAAAATCATGTAGTAGTGTGTAAGTGAAAGGTCCTGGGTTTGAGCCCTAGTCTGGCTGCACACTTTTCTGACCATGTTTCAGTCATATAACATTGTTGTCCATCGTCGTTGCGTTTTGTATCGCAGTCGCAATGTTTTATCAAAATTCCTACAGTAGTGTGTTGTAGTAGATTGACATTTAACATGACACCAACAGGTTTCCGTAGCTTAGTACCAAACACATCCATGTAGGCCTACAGCTGTAATCTACCATATAAAAGAGACATGACTAATTGTACCAGGCTATGTAGAATGGCCTACTAGATGGTAGATAACCCACATATTAATACAACATACTAAACCAGTCAGTTGCTCAAGCCAGTGTACTATATCAGTCAATTGCTTGAGTCAGCAAAATAAAGCAGTGACTAAAAGTTTCAAAGTTTATTGCGCAAAACTTGTCAAAGGCCTGTACACAAGGAATATATAACACATACATATGACATGTGTTTGAAATTTTACATAATTATGAAACATAACTTCATCATTCTAAACCAGTCTATTCATTTAGTCAGCTAACGAAACCAGTCAGTTCATCGAGTCGACATACGAAACCTGTCAGTTCATCAAGTCAAAACGAAACCAGTCAGTTTATTGAGTCGACATATGAAACCAGTCAGTTCATCGAGTTGACATGCAAAACCAGTCAGTTTATTGAGTTGACATAAGAAACCAGTCAGTTCATCGAGTCAAAACGAAACCAGTCAGTTTATTGAGTAGACATATGAAACCAGTCAGTTCATCGAGTTGACATGCAAAACCAGTCAGTTTATTGAGTCGACACACAAAACCAGTCAGTTTATCTAGTCGACATACGAAACCAGTCAGTTCATCGAGTCGACATACGAAACCAGTCAGTTCATCGATTCGACATACGAAACCAGTCAGTTCATCGAATCGACATTCTAAACCATTTGGGAGCTTGAGTCTGCATACAAAACCAGTCAGTGGCTGCAATTAACACATTAAACCAGTTATTTCATCGGATTGAACCAGTCAGACAATTGAGGCGACATACCATGCCAATCAGAAGCTTGAGTTGCAAACTAAACCAGTCGGTTGCATTGAGTCAACATATAAAACCAGTCAGTTCATGATATTAAACCAGTCAATTTATTGAGTGGACATTCTAAACCAGACAATTGCTTGAATATAGCCTATATAGATAACTAGTCAGATGCTGGGGTCAGCATATTGAACAAGTCGGTTCATGATACATAACCAGTTAGTTGCTTTAGTCGGCATATTAAACCAGTCGGTTCATAATGTATAACCAGTCATTTGCTTGAGTAGGCATATTGAACGGTTTAACAAGTCGGTTCATGATACAAAACCAGTCGGTTGCTTTAGTCGGCATATTAAACCAGTCGGTTCATCATGCATAACCAGTCATTTGCTTTAGCCAGCATATTGAAACAGTCGATTCACACAATACATGTATAACCAGTCAGTTGCTTGAGTAGGCATATTGAATGGTGTAACCTTTAAAACTTAAGTTTGAAAATACATGCAAGAAACACAGTTTTATCAGTGATATCCCCTTGACCATCATTTTCTATGAAATAAAGGAAATAAGTTCACATCAACACCTGAAATGATATTCCCACATCCCTTTTTCAAGAAAAAATAAATATTTTAGCAATTACAATAAAATCAGACAAAAAAATTTACCATAATTCTACTTTAGTGAAGAATGTCTTCACATAGAGTTAAGTTTGTGTTATACAATGGAACCTTATAGTCATACCATCCTTGAAGTATGATCTCATTGAGTAGGTCTTCATATTGCGGTTATAACAAAATATTAATTATGAGATTGGCTAAAACGAGAGTTCACTGTTTGGATACAATTTATAAGATATCATTGACAAAATATGATTATCACAATATCTAGAAAATTTGAAATGAATAAATGAGAATATAGTATTTAATGTGTACATGATACTTAAGAGTAACAATATAATACATGTACTATGCAAAATGTTCTGTAATATATGCAAAAAGCATGTTAGGCTTCTATAAAATAAACAAATCCACTGTTAATAGATGGTTTCTAAAACAGTCAAAATAACAAAATGATAATTTCAGTTATTTTCACTGATAAATCTCTATAATCCATTGAGAGCAATTAATAACACATTTTAATTTTTTTTCTGTGAGAGAAATGCTTGGTCTTTATTAAGGCATGTGTTTTATATTGGTGGTCTTTCTTGGCAGGTTGTCATTCTTAACACATAGTTCACTGTTTATTTGTGTAAGGGGGTACAAGAATGCTTGGACTCTGGAATCTCTGACTTTCTATCCTGGTCACAAAAATAATCTAGCACCAGTGTTCTGTGAACATCCATCTTGCTTCTTCAGGACACTATATATTTTCTATGTGGATTCAATGCACCAGCAGTTCAAATACTACCTGAAATATACATAAAACAATTCACAATTTCTGCACATTGATAAATAAAACCAAAAGTGTTGAAATTTACATGTAGCCTACAATTATTGTATAATGCACTCAGGGTTTCCACTGGCTCCAAATCTTTTTCCGCCAATATTATTTATAGCGACACGACATAGGGGGTGGGTGCGGGAGGGGGGGTACCCCCTACCGTTTATCGATTTTTTTTTAAAAAATACAAGTCAAGTGGTTAAATTTTATGCATTCTAAGACTTAGATAATAGAGAAAAGAGACACAATATACAACACATAAAAGTCAATCATCATGACCTTATAGCCCAAACAAACTATTAAAGCACAGTTTGCATGCTTCTGGGAAAAGCCTTTTATAGGCCTACATATACGCCCTTATTCTAGAACAGGTCCTCAATCTAACAAGTACCGACTTTGTGTACCAAAATATGCTCCTCGTAAATTGTTGCTTTCAACACTGTCACCACACACATTTTTTCTACTTTGTGACTGTCACAAGACTAAAATCAAGAACATTTCATGGAGTTCAACACAACTATACATCCCCTAATAGGCTATCCCATTGATTATTTTTGTTTGTTTATTTGATTTTATTTATCCTCCCCACCAGAAATCCATATGGGCGAGGCCCCCAGAAGAGGTTTTGGGGGATAGTGCATGATACAGAAGATGCCCCAGTTCTAGAAGCATCCCTGGTTCTTTACGTGCCGATGTAATGCATCATACATGGGACCTCGCTTAACGTCTTGTCCATAGACTGTTAGTAATTTTAGTTATGTTAGGTGGGAAACACTGAAAAGCATAATTTCTGTTTTTGACCGTCTCGAGTAGAGATTATTATTTGCTGCAATGCATTTTGTTTTATATCTGGGAAAATGTGTAGGCACTAGCCCACAGTGCCTATAGGAAGCTATGCGTCTGGTTTTAAGTATGGAAGTGAAGCTCCATCCCATTTCAGTAGTGAACCACTTTGCCATAAATTTGTTACAACTTACAGGCATAGGCCTACTGGAGCTATATTATCAAATTTCTTGTTCTTATGGAAATTGAATGAAGACAGGACAACACAATTCCAAGAAACCATGAGTAACCTGTATTATGACATTGTGTGTTCGATCTCAGATTGTCTTAAAAATATTTCCACATAAAAACGTATAATGGAGAAAAAGTTATCCGAATTTGACGTCCGAATATTATGCAAGTTTGTAAGATACAATTTCCCCTGAGATTTTTTATCGGAGTTAAATTTTGGATTATAATTATAATTACATGAAATATGCCATCTTCTGGAAGAGTTACAGATTGTTAACATCTTTAGATTGACTTTAATAGCCGTATCAAATTACAACCAACATTGTAAAATTGTTCTCCATCCAACTCAGCCTTACGGTCAGCTGGAGTAAATTATAGAGTTCTAAATAAATCATTCTTGAGAACATTTTGGTGTTTAGTTTGTCATTAATTATCAAAAAATGTGTTTAATGATTGCTGCATTGATAAAATGTCTACAGAAGCAGGAATATCGGAAATAAAACGAATTAATCCCGTATCACAATACGGACCGTAAATATGTTGGTTTTAAACCCAACCCGATACGATGATGGATACGGATCTTTATCAGTTTATCACACCTTCTAATCGCCTTATCAGACCCTTAATGATGGGATTAACAGTCTGTTTGTATTGTGGCCAGAGGCAGTTATCAGTTGTTTATTGGTGTTGTCTGGACTGTACTTTAGATTGACTTTATTCACACACAAAAAAATGTTAGCTTTGAGAATTTATTTTTTTCGCCACTTTTATTTTTTTTCCGCAAAAAACGGAAATGGCGAATTCCAGCGGAAACCCTGTGCACTATATTTGATTATACATGCTACTATTTTAAAACTAAATAAGTGTACCTGGATTGTATTTATTTACTAATGATTCATTCAATGCTCAGCAGACAACTAGAAATGGCAAAATATTACATGTATTTCAATTTGACTATATTTTCATGTTTTTCAATGTTTTAAGCATTATATGGAATATATGCATTAACAACTACATGTATATAGTACAACCTCTGTAGAGCAACACCCTTAGTGAGCTGCAAATATTAACCTTTATATAGTCCAGAGAATTTGACGTGACCCTCAACCTTTAATTAGTATAATTTAACAGCTGATATATTGTCTATATTTATAAGCTGGCAGTATCACGTATACGCTCTAGGTGTAACATCAACACAAATCTAAAGGATGGATATTGCACGATTTGCTCGCGGAAATTTATATATTCAACGCAAGAACCTTGTAATATATTCATGCATAAAGGTCAGACTCATGTCAAATTATCAGTGCTTTTTACATAGGTTGTTTCTCTGCAGAGGTTAAATTTAGAGTTAATATCAGCAAGGAGAAATGTTGTTAAAGTTGTTGAAGGTGTTGTTATAGAGGTTGTTCGAATGTTGCTCTACAGAGGGTTTCTCTGAGAGGTTTACTGTGTACATGTTAATGAAGAAAAGGACATGAACCAGATACTAGAAATATGTATTACCATTTTATCCATAATCTTGTTTTGAGTGTAAAGATGTAAGTGGATCAATTCTTTTCCATGGTTAAACATTACATCACACACTGTCACACATCATTCTACCAGTAAAATACAGTAAGTCTATGTTCTCTTCTTTATTTTACTATATACTCAGTATATATAGTTAGTTCTTTCTGCTTGAAGTCCTGTAATAAAAAGAGTGTCAGAGTTATTCCTGACAGAATTAGGGCTGTGCTTTGTTGACATTTTAGCGACATGACATTGCTCACTGAGCACGACAGTGAGATATGATATTCCAATGTTGTATTGCGTTTTCGCATATATAACATATCACATTGTCATATCGCATTGTCATTTTAAAGCATGACACCACATCGCTATACAAGTGCGATGATGAAAAGTGATCTAAAGTTTGTTCTGAGGCTTGAAACCATGACACCCTCAAAACACAAGTACATTCATGATTGTACTAGTATGGTGTTCTACCAACTAAGCAAACAGGGTGACTGTCCTACCTCTCAGTCATCACTGCAAGATATGAATTGAGACATGTTTCATACACAATTCCCACACACCAATTCAAGGACTTCGTCAAGATAAAATTTATACTTTCAAGGCGTTTTTCCAAACCTTTACCCAGACACTGTCACTGTCATGACTCTTTGTGTTGGATAAACTTGAAAATGATTGTCATTTTCGTTCTTCAACAAACGTTCACGGGACTCTCCTAGGATACTGTCATTTGTACACTAAATTCAATGGTGTCATACACAGTAACACCCAAATGCTCAATTAATTATGTACCAGTGACGTTTAACACCGGCCAGGTTATTTTCACATAATTGTGAAAAGGCGGAATACAGTGACTTTATGATATACATACCTCAGGGTAGCATTGGCTTATTGGTGTCCATGCATGAAACACTGGTCCCCCATAGTTGCAATAACTTGAGCTTTTACTAGTAGTTGTTGATGCGTTGGTTTCACTGTAAATGTATATTACATAAAAATATATTATGTATAAAACTACAAAATGTTTTTATAAAATTAAATAGAATTCCTAATCATATTAAAAACACATTGTTCAAAATATAACCATTGTCTTGACTTTGTCAAAACCATGTAGGCCTACTAGTACTAGTAGATCTAATACATGTACATTTGTATCTGGAAAGATCTACATTGTTATTAACAAAAACATGTATGCTTCAAAGGCAACCTTGACTTCAAAATCAAATAGGGGTCAGCTACTAATGGTGACCAACATAGCTATAAAGTTTGAAGAACCCAGTCCCGACCGTTCTTGTTTTCGTCAGGTAGATCTATTGGGTCTACATATTCTTGTTAAAGGTTGGAGTGACCTTCGTCCTACTAAATCAATAAGGGTCATCTACTGTTGAATATGTTACCACAACCTCCATGCAAAATTGGAACAATAGGGCACAACAGTTAGTCAGGTATTTAACAGATACCATTTGGTTTATTTATATCACAATGAGTGAGTTATAACTTATGACTTTTGACCTACTGACCTCGAATTCAATAGAGGCCATCTATTGATGACCACTTCTATATAAAGTTTATCGACCATTGGCCAAATCTGTTCTTGAATTGAAATTATTCGGTCAAACCTCTACGGGACAGACCGACAGACATAAATAAATAAATATAGCTGAGCAGTTTGAGACATTAACGGGGCCCGATGGCCAACGCCATGGAAAAATGCATTGGGCCATAAAAACGTGAAATTTAAAAAAAAGAATTGATATTATTCGGACAAAACCTCTACGGGACAGACCGACAGACATACAAAGAAACCCATATAGCAGTTTGCGAAATTAACGGTGGTCCGTAGGCCAATGCCATGGAAAAATGCATCGGGCCATGAAAATGTGAAATTAAAAGATAACCTGTCAGGCCATCATGGCTTTCATGCATTGTGGAAAATTATAGTAAATTCTTCTCATGGTAAATTAACTTGGCATCATAGTTCCTTCAAATCTATTTGATAGCCCAATAGTTTGCTAAAATCAGTTAAGCACAAGTATAGGTCCTCTAATGACCAGTATATGTAATGAAGCAGAAATTTATAGATCTATCCAATCATTCTCAGGTAAATTGTACTACAATTTTCTGAAAATGCTGCAATTGACAATAATCTGCAAATTACTTACATGCATGATTAATGACAATGGAATTGTCAATTTATTTAAACTCCATAAATCATGATTGATAAAAATTACATCCGAACTCGAGCATATCCGAATTAGAGACAGTTATTTGTTTACTTTCCGGTGCAGATGCTCTACTCCACCCACTTTATTGAAACTGTTCGCGGCAACTCGCGGCATCTCACAATGCAACAAAAATGGCATGAATCTGTTCAGAAGGCCTTGTATTATCCACAGAATACGTTGCAATTTATTGCAAAGGCGTATTTTTCATAATATCGAGCGATGAAAATCGCTCAAAATTGAGTCGTCTAAGTGCAAAAATGAAAAAAATAAAATGTTACCAGATTTTGACAACTAACCTTTCAGACATCTTGTTTGCTCAATTTATGGTGACGTCATACCAAAAACCTCTTCCCTTCGGAGTATAAACCAAATATTTACACTACGGGTTTTTCGTCCTCTTTTTCATTTCGAGATTTTTTTACGCGAAAGTCAAGATCGTATCTTTTTCAATTAACCGAACATAGCGGTATAAATATAAATTCGAGAGATACCCGATTTATTTCAAAGGATCATTCTCTTTTCTGTTTATTGCATGTAAAAATATATAAAAAAACATATCAAAAAGTTTAGTTATTTAATTTTAAAAATACGATGTTTACAACGTTGACACATAGGCGGAGCCTCGAATTGAATTACGTTGACGTCGTTAGAATGAGTACTATCCACGCAATTTAATAGTTTTGTGTATAATTGTCAGTTTTTGCCCGAAACCGACTAAACTGATATCCAGGCAGTTTAGTCAGTTTCTATGTATAATAATATTGAGTTGCATAGATTATAGTACTCGCATCGATGATGTGAAAAAAATAATAACTTACAGTTGTTTTTAACTTTTAGCCCGCCATCCTACGTGCACCCTTAAATGGGCCATGGTTAGCCTGTCTTGTACATGAAGCAGAGAATACATGAAGGAAGCCTTAAAGCCGAGACTATCTGTGAAGCTCTGAATGCTTTCACATGATTAATGTGATCATGATGAATTAATGTTAGATAAAAATTCTGTGAAAACTGCCAGAACTATCAACCTGTGTATTATCAGTGCTAACAATATAACACCATATATGGCATTGTATAGTTGATGCTGAGACATTTAATATATCCGTGAAACACATTACAACAATTTATTATTCACTGTATATTTGATGCCGTGACATTTCATACATTGGTAAAAAACATAACAGAAATATTTATTAATGAAAACAAATCTAAATGACAAATTCTGGACGTATTGGATTTACATTTGATTCCTAGTTACTATGGCAACCCTATCTGCTAACAAAATCCTGAGCTTGATTTCATCTAATGCTATAAACTTGCAAAACACACAAGTTAATATTGGTTATATGTCCACGTCCATGAAGGCTAGTCATTCTTAGATTATCAGCTGTACATGTTGAATGATCAACAACCATTAAATCATTGTCAATATAATGACAATATTATTAACAACGTGAGATCGAGTCGACATATTGAAGCAATTATATTATAAATGTCAATACCATTAGTATCAAATATTTGTCACCTAGACACCACCTTACTGTTGTTGTCAGGTAATTTCCACCGCTAGTCTTCAGCGCCCTTCTCTTTCCAGACAAATATCTTAGTATGAATATAAGCAAAGTTATTGATTTAACATATATCAATATACAGTTATTGGGGCAATTCAAAAGTTAACATTAACTGCACTTAGTATACATAAAGTAAACACATATTCAACACTGCTCAAGTTTATTTTAGGATTCTATTAGTCGGACTGGTAACATTCAATGCAAACTAAAGGCACTATGTGAGGGCTCACAATATATCATGTATAGTGTTCCAGCAAACGTATGACAGTTCATTCAGCAGTTTGACAATGTGTCAAGCAGTAAGACTCTTCAACATTGATAGATGGCTGATTATACTGTGAAAGAAGCTTTATCATTATTACCCAGACAATTTCTATTATGCTCAAGTCTCAACAAGTGCCATTGTTAAAATCTAACAATAAAATACACCAATACTGGACACGTTCGTCTCCCACAAAGGATAGTTACTCTGGCAAAAATGATCAGACTAAAATTCCTTAGCTTGGTACTTACTATTGAAGTGAAGTTTTCAACGAGTCTACTTTGGATAAGTCATGTATACACGTTGTATAGTCTCCCAACAAGTCATATACAGTGATCGAACACTAAAGCTATCACTAGAGTGATGAATCATACAGCCAACCTGTAACTTTTAACTTTTAAAATCTTATAAGAAAAGACAAAGTTAAAGAGTGGACACGACTTGCATGACTATATAACCTTTGACCTCTAACTGTGACCTTTGAGCTAAGGACCGGGATCTTGCGCATGACACACTGTCTTGATGTGGTGAACATTTGTAGCCAGTAATTTTAAAATACAGTTGAAACGATGAAGTTACAGAGCAGACACGACTTGCATGACTAAAAAACCTTTGACCTCCAAGTGTGACCTTGACCTTTGAGCTAGGGATCTGGGTTTGCGCATGACACATCATCTGGATGTGGTAAACGTTTGTACTTAGTATTATAAATATCCAATAAGAAATGACGAAAGTACAGAGCGGACACGAATCACATGCCTATTTGAACCTCTAAGTGTGACCATGACCTTTGAGCTAGGTCCTGGGTGTTGCGTCTTAATGTGTAGAACATTTGTACCAAGTATTATAAATATCCAACATGAGATGTTTGTAAAACACGTATGCCCCCAATGGCAGGCAAACAGTCAGAAATGGTAAAGGTCACAGTGACCTTGATCTTTGACCTACTGACTTCAAAATCCATAGGGGTCATCTACTGTAGATGACCAATAAATTTCCATGTAAAGTTTGAAGATCCTAGGGCAAAGCGTTCTTGAGTTATTGATCGGAAACCATTTCAATAGTCAGAAAGGGTAAGGTCACAGTGACCTTGACCTTTTACCTACTGACCTCAAAATCAATCTGGATCATCTACTGTTGATGTACAAACCTCCATGTAAAGTTTGAAGGTCCTAGGGCAAAGCGTTCTTGAGTTATTGAATGGAAACCATTTTGTCTACCGACCGACCAGCATTTACAAAACAATGTACTCCCTATCAAAGAAGGGGGGGGTGTGACCTTGACCTGTAAGCTAGGGACCTGGGTCATGCGCATGACACACTGTCTTGATGTGGTGAACATGTCATTTGTACCGAGCAATTTTAAAATCCAGTAAGAAACGACAAAGTTACGGAGCGGACACAACTTGCGTGACTATATAACATTTGGCCTTTAAGTGTGACCTTGAGCTTTGAACTAGCGACCTTGATCCTGTGCGTGACACACTGTCTTGATGTGGTGAACGTTTATACCAAGTAAATTTAAAATCCAGTAAAAAACAACAAAGTTAAGGAGCGAACACAACTTGCATGACTATATAACCTTTGACCTCTAAGTATGACCTTGAGCTTTGAACTAGCGACCTTGATCTTGTGCGTGACACACTGTCTTGATGTGGTGAACGTTTGTACCAAGTAAATTTAAAATCCAGTAAGAAACAACAAAGTTACAGAGCGAACACGATTTTGCTAACACTGACCAACAGAACGACAGACGACCAACTATAGACAATGCTTGTAGTAAGGACACTTAAGTAGATGTGACAGACAGACACTTGGCCCAAATGTTGAGAATTGATTAACCTAAAGATAAATTATTAAATGTATGGAATGCTCAGCAGGGACTCGCATTTAATAGTTTTGTGTAACTTTTGCCCGACAGGAATCCACATCTAGCATCATGGATCCAGCATTTTTCTTCGACAATAAATAGTACAGGTAACTGTACAATTATGACGTAACGGTTAAAAAACAGTTACTAATTTTGATGAAAAATGTCATAATGGGGGACAACTCTGCTAACCGTTTAAGTATATTCTGGTTGGATTACTTCCCTTTATTATTTTTTCGTTTACTTATAATCCGGCTCTTGCGAAACTTGTCACAACCAGACAACACCTTTGTCAATAACCCAAGGGAGACAATTCGAAGCGTCTGCAATAAAAACGTCATTAAATATTAGTTCATTATTCTTCAATATTTTAGATATAACCTTGCTTTATCTGCGTGTCATGTATACTTCCTTCATGCTGTGGACACAGTAAACAAGTAAGTGACGATAGCTAGACTAAAAAAATGACCTGGCATCGCAAGCTTCCAGGTCAGGGTACCTACCCACCTACATTGTCTAAAAGGTAAGGGCCAGTGCAGTGTCTAAAAGGCAAGTGTCAGGGTACCCCCAACATCCATTGTCTAAAAGGCAAGTGTCAGGGTACCCCCTACATACATTGTGTAAAAGGTAAGGGTCACTCAGGGTACCCCCTACACAAATTGTCTTAAAGGTAAGTGTCAGGGTACCTACCCACATACATTGTCTAAAAGGTAAGGGTCAGCGTACCTTCCTTCATACATAGTCTAAAAGGTAAGGGTCAGGGTACCTACCCACATACATAGTCTAAAAGGTAAGGGTCAGGGTACCTACCCACATACATAGTCTAAAAGGTAAGGGTCAGGGTACCTTCATACATACATTGTCTAAAATGTAAGGGTCAGGTACCTACACTGTACCCACATACATAGTCTAAAAGGTAAGTGTCAGGGTACCTACCCACATACATTGTCTAAAAGGTAAGGGTCAGGGTACCTTCATACATACATTGTCTAAAATGTAAGGGTCAGGTACCTACACTGTACCCACATACATAGTCTAAAAGGTAAGGGTCAGAGTACCTACCCACATACATTGTCTAAAAGGTAAGGGTCAGGGTACCTTCATACATACATTGCCTAAAATGTAAGGGTCAGGTACCTACACTGTACCCACATACATAGTCTAAAAGGGAAGTGTCAGGGTACCTACCCACATACATAGTCTAAAAGGTAAGTGTCAGGGTAACTACCCACATACGGTACATAGTCTAAAAGGTAAGTGTCAGGGTAACTACCCACATACATAGTCTAAAAGGTAAGTGTCAGGGTACCTACCCACATACATAGTCTAAAAGGTAAGTGTCAGGGTACCTACCCACATACATAGTCTAAAAGGTAAGTGTCAGGGTAACTACCCACATACATAGTCTAAAAGGTAAGGGTCAGGGTACCTACCCACATACATAGTCTAAAAGGTAAGTGTCAGGGTACCTACCCACATACATTGTCTAAAAGGTAAGGGTCAGGGTACCTACCCACCTACATTGTCTAAAAGGTAAGAGTCAGGGTACCTACCCACCTACATTGTCTAAAAGGTAAGGGTCAGGGTACCTACCCACATACATAGTCTAAAAGGTAAGGGTCAGGGTACCTACCCACATACATAGTCTAAAAGGTAAGGGTCAGAGTACCTACCCACATACATTGTCTAAAAGGTAAGGGTCAGGGTACCTTCATACATACATTGCCTAAAATGTAAGGGTCAGGTACCTACACTGTACCCACATACATTGTCTAAAAGGTAAGGGTCAGGGTACCTACCCACATATATTGTCTAAAGGTAAGGGTCAGGGTACCTACCCACATATATTGTCTAAAGGTAAGGGTCAGGGTACCTACACTGTACCCACATATATTGTCTAAAGGTAAGGGTCAGGGTACCTACCCACATCCATTGTCTAAAGGTGAGGGTCAGGGTACCTACCCACATCCATTGTCTAAAAGGTAAGGGACAGAGTACCTTCGAACATACATTGTCTAAAAAGTAAGGGCCAGGGTACCTTCCTACATAAATTGTAAAAAATGTAGGCATAAGGGTCTGAATACCTACTCACAAGCATTAAATACTAGGGGTGGGCCGATGCATCGAAATATCGATGTATTGCGATTCTGAGTGTCCCGATAGTATGGATCGATAGTAAAAGTCTCGATCAAATAACTATCGCTAATAGTTAGCTC
Organism: Spisula solida; assembly: GCA_947247005.1. Taxonomy (NCBI): domain Eukaryota; kingdom Metazoa; phylum Mollusca; class Bivalvia; order Venerida; family Mactridae; genus Spisula; species Spisula solida. The sequence continues at coordinate 11,858,987 of OX365953.1, read as the reverse complement.
AACTATCGATAGTTACGATAGTTTGCTTTTAATAAATAAAGTTTATTATTAATTTAAAACAACTTCCGTTTTCGCATCAAAACAGCTACAATGGACCAATATCGCCTTAATTTTATTAATCTATTTCTGTCAAATTCATTTTAAATAATTTCCACAAATAAAAGATTTGTATGTTGTACAACAAAATGGTATCTTACACAGTGCAAAATTGCATTTACAAGTTAATCTCTGGTTTTCAAAGCTTGGCAATAACTATTGCAATAGTATCGCAATAGTTTCCAGCAATACCATAGTATCGCAATAGTACTTTCAGCAATAGCAATAGTCAAAATTGGACTCAATAGTCACCCCTATTAAATACCCTTATTATGAGCAATTTTTACAAAAAATATATCAACACACTTTTACGACGTAGAACACATAAATTGATGACGCGGAATTCTGACACTTACCCTCTAAGTCACATTTCCCCAAATCCTTACCATATAGTGGTAACCCCAGTTCCAGCTTAGGCAACTATCATTTTCCTGCCTCGTTAAGTAGGCTTGTAACGACAAACAATCATGAGTTCATTTACGGTTAAACATGACTTTAATGAGAAGTAATGAATGTACAAAATTTCACTGAACTACTGAGTAGGCTACTGATTTCCTCCATGAGCGGCTCCAGAGGGGGAAACTGGGGGGGGGGCTGAAAACAGGTGAAGGCATCCCATGCTATGGGGGTGAAGGAAACCCATGCTCCGCAGGTGAATGAATCCCATGCTCCGCGGGTAAAGTAATCCCATGCTCCGCAGGTGAAGGAAACCCATGCTCTGGGGGTGAAGGAAACCCATGCTCCGCAGGTGAATGAATCCCATGCTCTGGGGGTGAAGGAAACCCATGCTCTGGGGGTGAAGGAAACCCATGCTCCGCAGGTGAATGAATCCCATGCTCTGGGGGTGAAGGAATCCCATGCTCCGCAGGTGAAGGAAACCCATGCTCTGGGGGTGAAGGAATCCCATGCTCTGGGGATGAAGGAATCCCATGCTCTGGGGGTGAAGGAAACCCATGCTCTGGGGGTGAAGGAAACCCATGCTCTGGGGGTGAAGGAATCCCATGCTCTGGGGGTGAAGGAAACCCATGCTCTGGGGGTGAAGGAAACCCATGCTCTGGGGGTGAAGGAAACCCATGCTCTGGGGGTGAAGGAATCCCATGCTCTGGGGGTGAAGGAAACCTATGCTCTGGGGTGAAGGAATCCCAAGCTCTGGGGGTGAAGGAAACCCATGCTCTGGGGGTGAAGGAATCCCATGCTCCGCGGGTGAAGGAAACCCATGCTCTGGGGGTGAAGGAAACCCATGCTCTGGGGGTGAAGGAAACCCATGCTCCGCAGGTGAATGAATCCCATGCTCCGCGGGTAAAGTAATCCCATGCTCCGCAGGTGAAGGAAACCCATGCTCTGGGGGTGAAGGAAACCCATGCTCTGGGGGTGAATGAAACCCATGCTCCGCAGGTGAAGGAATCCCATGCTCTGGGGGTGAAGGAAACCCATGCTCTGGGGGTGAAGGAAACCCATGCTCTGGGGGTGAAGGAAACCCATGCTCTGGGGGTGAAGGAATCCCATGCTCCGCGGGTGAAGGAAACCCATGCTCTGGGGGTGAAGGAAACCCATGCTCTGGGGGTGAAGGAAACCCATACTCTGTGGGTGAAGGAAACCCATGCTCTGGGGGTGAAGGAAACCCATGCTCTGGGGGTGAAGGAAACCCATGCTCTGGGGGTGAAGGAAACCCATGCTCTGGGGGTGAAGGAAACCCATGCTCTGGGGGTGAAGGAAATCCATGCTCCGCAGGTGAAGGAAACCCATGCTCTAGGGGTGAAGGAATCCCATGCTCCGGGGGTGATCAACTCTTCTAGTTTACAATTTTTATTAGTAAAATTTATAAATTTTAATGGATATATTGCAATCCTTTAAGTATGGCCACTGCATTTAACTGTCATGCTTTGATTTTCAGGTGTTCAAAATGGAAGTGGATAAACCGATCACATTAGCAGCTGATGATGAAGTGCCATCAGAAAGCAAACTAAATGAATTTGACTTAGAAAAAGCTGGATCGGAGTTGGTGACAGGCTTAGAGTTACCATGTGACCTGTTGCCATGTAATAACACAACAGAACATGATGTTGGAGATATTGAATTGTTTGAACAACTTGTTCATAGCTGGAAATGCCAGGAAATAAAATCACAAGCTTTAGAAAATGATTTGAAACAAAATGTGCAGAGTTTGGAAAAGAGAGAAATGAATTACAAAACCAGAATATCTGATTTAGAAGTAACCAATGATTTGATGCGGAAAACTCTTGATGGGCTTCATAATGAATTAGATCTTGTTGATAAACTGAAAAAAGAACTTGATGAAAAGAAGGACACAATTGAATCATTAGAGAGTAAACTAACACTATTGAAGAAGCAGATTGATGAACAAGCTGGTGAATATGAACAGAAGATTGCTCAAAATCGAACGGATCATGAAAAAGAAATGGATAATCTGCAGAATGAAATATTCAACAAATTACAAGAAAAGGATAAAGAAGTGAATGATGTACTTACTATGAAGAACTCTGAAGTCAAACAGTTAAGGAAAGATAAAAATGTAGAAATTGATAAGTTGGTAGAAAATTATGAAGCTAAACTTGCCGCAATTCAAGAGGAGAAGATGACAGCATTGATGGAGCAGCAGCATCGGTTTTCTACAAATCAGGAGATGCTACGACAAAAGTTTGAATTTTCGCAGAGACAATATGAAACAGAAATAAATCATTTGAAAGACCAAGTTAATAGAATTGTACAAAAGCCATTACCTGTGGCAGGGAATCGTCGTAGCACAACCAAACAAAGTGTTGTAGGAAAACCTCTCTTTAAAAAGGCAAAGAATTTCTGACCTAAATTTGTCTGATCTAGTATGCTCTTTGATATTTTTTCTGCTAGATTTTTCTTAAACCTATCCACCATGCACGTTTATCACAGGTTGCAGTGTCAGATTGGACTGTCAGATATAACAGGTTAAAATATGAACAAAACATTTTCACTCAATCATAATAAAAAAGAGTTAACGTTTTCTTTTTTAGAAATTTAGTTAATTCATTTCAGATATTTTAACATGTTATAATTATATAGAGCTGTCATTGATTCGACCTGAGGCATATCAACATTTCCGATATATCGGACGACATGTATCGATGATACATCAATAATGGATTTACACATATAGACAAACAAAAAACCGGCCCTTCAGTCATGATTCACTTATTTAGCCGTTCTCATTGTATATATATATGTTGGGTATAGATTCAGCTTTTGAAAATAGCACCTTTGGTTGAGTTTAGACGTAACCCATTTTGACAATTTGTGAACTTCCATTTTAATAAAGAAAATGTCTTGTGCAGGAAAATGAGGGTTTTGGGTGGTTCCATTCATTAACCCATGTATTGATATTTCAAAATGTGAATCGATCATCAATCGGCTAAAAAATAATGTTGATACATCGATATCGCTTCAATCAACGACAGCTCTAGTTATATATACATGTAGTGACCTTGCGCCAGGTCATGGACACCTTGTGGTATTAATAATATGAAGTGAAATATTTTACATGTGTTTGCTGGATTCTGAGCTTTGACTACTGCAGTACAACGTCCGCAGAGCAACACCCTTTGGGAGCTACAAATATTGGTTGTTGTATAGAGTTTATTTCTCTACAGAGGTTAAATTTATAGTAAATATCAACTAAGATGTTGTAGAGAGGTCGTTGCTATACAGAGGGCTATGTGTTGATATTCTTGTACTGCATTTGCGTCATTTTTTTACTATCTAAGCCAAATAAATAAAGTTCTAGATAATTGTCCCAGTCCTATACTTCATGCTCATATTTGTTTGCCCCTTTATTTCATGCTTTTATTTGACGTATATTTCCTTCTTTTATTCCTATATACCCATATATAAACAATCATTTTAACAGTTAAAAACTTAAAATGTTCCGTAACTATAGTTAAGTTTGTGGATGGTTACACTAGCCTTGTTCACAAATAAAAAGCCTTAAAGGTGACAATTAAATGCATTTCTGGTGATGATATTTGTTAAATATCTTGTGCATAACCATTTAAAAACACATAATCTTTCTCACTGAAATTGAAACAAGTGACTATGTTTATAATATCATTTTAATTGTATTCAAGGTTAGATTTATCGCCTGCAAGCTACATTAAAGGAAGATAAGTAATCGGTCAAAATCAAAATACTAGTAAACAACTTTGCATATTCAGGTAATATGAAATATCCCCGTATTCCACCATCAGATGATAATCTAGTGATTAATTCAATATGGCCATTCTCTATGTATTTTATGTTGCATTAAATTGCTGCATCCTATGCACTCTCTGTATTGTTTTTTTCTTGTTGCATTTAATTGCTTACAACTTCATTCATTAATTACTCTGTTAATTTGGTATTCGGTTATATTCGAGTTTGTTGCCCTCGAAAACATTCAGAGTTGTTGCCGCCACAAAATAGCAGACAACTATTTAAAGATGGCGGGTCATTTGATACACCAAGCATTTCCCACGGTGGGGATTTGGACAAAAGGTTTGGCTCTAGGGTGGGGAATTAGACCCACAGAAAAAAATTGTTTAATTTCCCTGAGTCTGCCCGCCGCTTCCCCCCTAGGATAAATTTAAATATTGATAATTGCATTATATTGATGTTTAAATGGATTTCCAGGTATTTGATTGACTACTAGCATAATGTTGAACTATTAGTATATAATAAAGATATACAGTCAACTCTCTTTATCTCGAACTCGCTTATATCGAATTTTCCGTTATGTCAAAGTTTTTTTCAAGTCCCGATTTTTCTCCTTCTTCGTCTATATGAAATATCGAGACCTATCTCGAAGTTATTGAGCCTCGAATTTTTCGTTATCTCGAATTATTTATCTGGTCCCGATTAAGTAATTTGCACGTTAATTGTATTGTTCAACTCGAAGTCGGGTCGAATTCTGATGGTATCCGACTAGCGTCAATTGTTTTTCACGCCTCGCCAGTATCAAATCTTCAATTTACCTGTAATTTTCGCGCCTACCATTGTTGAACAATTATTTGTTTGCGACAATATGCACAAACATAACCTTTTGTCCTGAAGATTCCAGTTGCGTCCAAACATCAATTGACATGGCACCTCAAAGAATTGTTTGTAAAAAATGATTAAAGAGCAATACATGTACGTAAATATCAAATTAAGCATTTCTCATGAATATGTCGTTCTTACGACGTAGCAATATGGCGGCGATCCGTAAAATGACTTTGATGCAGAAAATTCTATCTAGAATTTTCGTTACGTCGAAGTTATTTCCACGGTCCCGTGAAATTCGAGATAACGAGAGTTGACTGTATAATTATACTGTACATTGATGCGGCATACATGCCATGTACTCATATGTTAAGTTAGTAGCCTAGCGTTAAATGAGTTATGCACCATGTTACTTCGCCATTGTATGTCAATAGAAGTTAAATAGGTAAAACTATGTATTTACAAATATATTAACATACATTTAATAAACCTTAATACATGTATTTATAAACACAAAAGTCATAAAAAGTATATTATTGTTATATTGACCTATTAGTATATTATTGTTATATTGACCAATTAGTATATTATTGTTATATTGAACTATTAGTATATTATTGTTATATTGACCAGTTAGTATATTATTGTTATATTGACCTATTAGTATATTATTGTTATATTGAACTATTAGTATGTTATTGTTATATTGAACTATTAGTATATTATTGTTATTTTGAATAAATCTGCTTATTATAATCTTGGCGACTGTTCATAGGGTTGATAAAACCATGTTGTAACTGCTGTCTTCTACCCAAGTTCCTACAGAGGCAAAGTCCTATGATATTTACATGATCCTCATGTACCCTTTAAAAGCATAATTAAACCTTTGAGTAATGTCTATGTTTTTTTATTAGCTCACCTGTCACAAAGTGACAGAGTGAGCTTTTGTGATCACTCTTCGTCCGTCCGTCGTCCGTCTGTCAACAATTGGCTTGTGTAGACACTAGGTCACAATTTTAGCCTAATCTTCATGAAACTTGGTCACAATGATCATCTCAACAAAATCCTGGCCAAGTTCGATATTGCGTCATCTGGGGTCAAAAACTAGGTCACTAGGTCAAATCATAGAAAAAAACTTGTGTAGTCACTAGAGGTCAAAATTTCGACCTTATCTTTATGAAACTTGGTCACAATGATTATCTCAACAAAATCTAGGTCAAGTTCGATATTGGGTCATCCGGGCTCAAAAACTAGGTCACAAGGTCAAATTCGACAGGTGAGCGACCTAGGGCCAAGGACCCTCTTGTTAACTATGGCTGTCTGTATGTGTGAAGTATTATTATGCCCCCCATCTTTGATGAGGGGGTTTATTGCTTTGCACATGTTGGTCAGTCTGTTGGTCGGTCGGTAGACAAAATGGTTTCCATTCAATAACTCGAGAATGCATTGCCCTAGGATCCTCAAACTTAACATGGCTGTTGGTCATCAACAGTAGATGACCCTATTGAGGTCAGTAGGTCAAGATCTTTGTGACCTTTACCTTTTCTGACAATTGGGCTGTCATGGGGGTATATGTGTTTTACAAACATCTCTTGTAAATATGCTATTTGTGTGCAACAAACACAATCAACAGGCCCAAAATTGTAGAAATTGTTCGGACAAGTTGACTGGAAAAATCACTTGCCCCATACCACTTTTACCCCACCAAAAGAGGCAGTAACTTACTACCATGCTCTTAATCACTGTATCAGCATTGTGCTTAATTGGTGTAAAATAGTAACAATTGAACACAACTGTCATGTTCTTTGAAAGAGAGCAACCTATCAAATATACGCCACTCGTGAAAATATTGATTTTCTGTGAACACTCGCTGAAATAAATCAACAAATATCTTCTATATCTTTCATTTGCCCGATTGGACATGTTACTGGCAATTTTCACAGTTACTTCCCCAGGCATCGGACAAGTGGGTTAATTTGAAGATTGAACCCTTGTAAAATTTAAATATCAATGCAAGACACGAGACGAGTCAATTTGATATCTCCGGATAGATTCTGTAAATCATGCAGTATGAAACTGCTTGAAACAATATTGTGCCCTGATGTAACCATTGAAAATAATAATGCTCAATAGAATAAAACATATTTTTAGTGCAAACTTGCTTGCTTATTTGTAATATAGTATCTGGTATAGCTTGCAAACATTAACATGAGCCCCTTGACATCATCCAACATGCACGACTATAAGAACTACATGTTTATCTTTATTTGGCTTCCTTAACACACACTAGGGTGAATAATATTGATGTAAAATGGTACTGTAAAATCATAATATATTATATTTGGAGATCAAAATTTTGGAAAATTTGTTATTTCAAATAAGTTTTTATGAGATTAAATATTCAAGATTTTTAAACGTCGGGAGTGAATACATTGTTTTACTTCATGGAAATTTATCATCAAATTCATAAAAGATAAGATAAGATAAGATAAACTTTATTTAACGTCGATTATAGTTAACATAATAAACATAAGCTACAAGCTTGTATTCGACATAACAAAGAAAACATATATTTAAGTATATGCATAGAACATTTATATGAGACATATAATAATATATACAAACAATGTTACAAGAGAATTAATTAACAAATGAAACTACAAATATGCAAGACAAACTAAAAACAAAAATTACAATGCTAAACTGTACGGACAAAATTAATCTGTTTGGTTTATCAGGATCATCAGTGGACAGAAAATACAGTGAGTTGACAAGAAAGTTGCTGGCTCTAAAATTGTGTATAGTCTGTAAATTTAGTAATATTATGATTTCTGAAATTTCATTATTAGTTGAAGATAATATAAATTAAGTTTTTGAAGGACACTATTTATAATAGGTTGTCTTATATCACATGAAATAACCATGCTTTGTACATGGTCATGAAGGAACTAACACAATTTGCAGAAATAAAACAAGTATAACAATTATATACAACATGAACATATGTCAGTCTAAGATAATTAAAGTGGGACTAAGCAAATACATTCATAATTATTAAAAGATTGTTACATATTAATTTATCCTAAGATAGACTCAGATAAAATGCCAGATAACACCAAAGCTATTGTTTGGATTAAAGATATTTAACTGCTTAGTAAAATTGTTATCTAAAGTGTTCAATAATTAGCTTATATGACTGGTATTTAAAAGCATTTATATTTAGGATTAATTATTAAAGCTTAGCAACGGACAGAAAAATATACTACATCAAATAGGATGTTGCTGGTTCTGTAATATTTAAAACCATTGAGAAGTTTATAAGGTGAATTGAATCAGGGTGATTGAAATGGTGATTGAAATTTGGTTACCATGCTATGCTTGTTCAAGTCTATGGCTTCATTATTATATGAAGTATTTATATTAAAGTATTTAAGTGATACCCTGTAAAATGAGTGTCTTTTCAGTCCTACTTAATATACCACAACATGATCAGACTAATAATCTACTATAAAATACATTCACATGGCATAGTAGTCAAATAAATTGAATAATATACAAACTGAACTAAAAAGGAGAAAAGAAAAGTGAGACTAAGCCACTCTTGCACACACATACAGGCACTACTAAATCATTCCACGAACAAGACATGCTCTCTCACACAGACATGATTACATGTATATACAATTAGGAAATTCAAAACATGTGTTCAAATACACCAAAAATGTTCTTGGGCTGATACAGACACAATCATAACATTAGACGACTACACCTATGCATAGTAGTCCAGTACCTTCCTTAAGACATATGTAAGGACAGGATGGATGCATTCTTACCGCATAGAAAAATTTTAGTACAATACTTAGTTTACTTAGAGCTTAGTTTCTACGAAAAGTCGAAACAGAAATGAAGCATCTGAGTAGACATTGTACATTATCAACGTGAGGGAAAATAAAGCGCCTTCTTTAATGAAATCACATGTAGTTAGTGTATTTGATCGATGTTCATTGGTATATATGTATACTTGGTATATGAACCTCAATAGTACAGAGCTTTAATGAATTTTGGGCAGCAAATTAAAAAGTTTGGGTACATTTTGATATCATCTAAAGTTTCGCACAGTTGTGAGTCTATCGTACCGAGAATGTATTGGATGAAATGGGGTCTGTCTGCACTAATTAACATGTCGCATACGCTATCATTGATTTCATTTGATAATTTTGTTAGAAACATTCACAAGGCATAGTAGATTATATACAAACTGCAATAGAGAGAAAAAGTCAGTCTAAGCAAATGCATTTGTAATAAGTGCAAAGCAGATTATGTACACACACACATAGTCACAATCATACAGCTTAAGATAGTAGAAGTAGAAGAATGATGTTTAGTAGATATAAAGTAAAGATATTATCTATATGAGACTTAGAGTTTTCAAATTAACATTACTGTTATATGTCATTTAAAATGTTATGTGTACATATTTTGACTATGTTGTCTATTTCAAAACAATATACATGTACAGCATTTCAATATCAACATGGGATCATAAAATATACATGAAAAACAAATACAGGAAAAAAAAAACAAAAAAACAAATAACAAACATACATTGGGTTCCATAATAAATGTATATACACATAGAAAGTGACAATTTTATTACTGACACATAGAACAGGTACAGTGCTCATTACTCCAAATTTTTATAAGCTGTTTAAATTCAGTAAACTTAGATGCGCATCTGATATGATTAGGGAGGTTGTTCCAAACTTTAGCTGCTTCAAAGCGGAAGCTCTTTTTTCCATATGTTGTAGTACGTACTTTAGGTAAGTCCAGAGTATTGCTATGTCTAAATTGGTAATTTGAGGAGCGAACACTTACAAGTTCCTGCATATAATCAGGAGAGATGTTGTTAAGGCATTTGAAAACTTCTATTGCGAGTTGTTTTATTCGAGAAATGTGAAGTGTTGGCAAGTTGATTCGCTTTAACAAATCTTCATATGAAGAAGAGTAGTCATTGTAAACAACTTTCAGAGCCCTAAATTGTAATCTTTCAAGTTTTTCAGTATTTTTCTTACTACAAAAATGCCAAACAATTGGACAATAGTTGAAATTCGATCTGATAAAACATTTGTAAATAGTGATCCTTGTTTCTATATTAACGAGCGGACATAATCGAGTCAACACGTTTATTTGTCTAGCTGACTTTCTACATATATTAGATACATGGATGTCAAAATTCAATAGTGAATCTATTTCAATGCCAAGTAATTTAACATGAGTTTCACAGGGGATCTCAATGTCTGAGATTTGAAAGCTTTTTATCTTGTTCCTTGTTTCTTTTCCAATACAAATTGCTTGAAATTTATCTGGGTTTGCTTGCATAAGATTATCTGCGAACCATTTAATCATTACACTGCTTTCATCTTGTATTGTGCTTTTTAATGTTGTAAGATTTTTGTGGTGAAACGATAACGTATTGTCATCAGCATAGTTATAGTTTGACGCCTTTTCTATGAAATAAAAAATATCATTCAGGAAAATATTAAATATAAGGGGACCTAGAATTGAACCCTGTGGGACTCCTTTAGTAATGTTACTCCATTCACTGTATGTATTGCCTAGTTTGACTTGCTGCTTTCTGTTTGACAAATAATCTAGCATTAGATTTGCCGATGCCTCAGAAAGGCCGTATGCTTTAAGTTTAAGAAAGATTAAATTGTGTGGGAGACAGTCGAATGCCTTAGATAGGTCCATCAATATAGCAGCAACATACTCTTGTCTGTCTAAGGCACTCTTCCAGTCTTCAATAAGACGCAACAAAGTGGTCTGGCAACCATAACTTCTTCTGAAGGCGGATAGAAACTTGTGAAAAATATTTTCAAAATGTGAGTTAAGCTGTATGTTGATAGATTGCTCAAACAATTTTGATATTGTCGGCAAGATACTGACAGGTCTGTAATTTTTCTTTTGAAATGGATCATCTTTCTTAAACAGGGGTTTGACTTGAGCAAGTTTTAATGCCTGTGGAAATTTGGAAGTTTCGAAAGATTTGCAGCAAAAGGACAAGGTTCATTTATGGCTTAATTTGGCCACAAGTTTTATTGAAAAATAGAAATGCAGGATTCTATAAATCTGTCCTATATTTCTAATAACCTAACACTGTCTTTCAAAGCATACATTTCTCAATTTCCCTTGTAATATGACGACGAATCAACTTAAAAAATGTCATTTTTAGCCATTTTCATGGAGTAAAACCTTTCCCAAAACCCTTCAATGGTATTCTTGCTGATATTTTGTATATTATATAAAAACTTGAAGAACACTGGTTATGTAAAAATATATATGTGTTGCAAGAATGTCATTGTGGTTTTCTGGAAGGTTTCACATCAATAGGAGTCGAGACAATGGCAAAAAATGACATTTTTGGCTAAACATGACATATTCTGGCCATTTTTTCCCAACAAATTACAAGGGAAATTGGGATATGTATGCTCATTTTTACATCGGCAATGTTAGGTTATTTGAATTATAGGACAGATTCATAGAAACATGCATTTTTATTTTTTGAAAATTCACAGGGCCAAATTAAGCCAGTAGTGAACCTTGTCCTTTAATCCTTCACAAAAATTCTGATTCACACAATACTTGTGCATCATGACCCAATCTCTCAAGTTAAGTTGATTCTAATCTCAAGTATTTTTGCATTGATGTTTTATTAGTGTCATCATGATTTTTGCCAAGTCACTTTATCCAGCAGTATTACATAGAACTATACAGAGCGTCAAGCAAGGGAGATATACCAGTTTCATATTTTTAGTACCCTACCGGTTTTTGACCGGAGGGGACTATAGGTTTGCCCTCCGTCAGTCATTACGTCAAAAAATCTGGATCCTGACATAACTAAAACAGTTTTCAAGCTAGGTTTATGAAACTTGGTATGTGGATAGGGGGCAATATGGGGATAATGCACATCCAAAATTTTGATTCTGACCAAAACTGTGGTTGCTATGGCAACAGAAACATTGAAAATGGCTTAAAACTGGTAGGGGACTTCTGTATTGCCTGCAATTCTTAATTACTTGTTTTACTTTGGTATGTTGCAGCTAGGGATAGAATCAAGACATCTCACACTTGGTAAGCTGTTGAGATGGACAGTGTAAAGTCAGTAATATGAAACATTGTGCAGAATTAAAACAGCTACAACATGAGATTTAGGTGTCTTAGACTTTTTGGTGGGATACATAATACTTTGGAAAATGATGGATTACAATCAACACTAACTTTAATTATTAACAATTTATTCACTTTGGAAAACATCATAATCTATACACCATTAATACATAACAATATTACAGCTAAAATATGATCTTGATCAACAAAGAATAATTTATATTCACATATCAAACCCAGGCTACCAACTAGAAGGGCTTTTGCAACAAAAACATACGTCTTCCATAACTGTGGCCAAAACTGTGACAAAAATCATCCAACCCTTAATTCCTGACAATATGCACAACTAGGCTTGGTACCTAGTAATCATGAGAAGTTTCATTGAAATCCGACCAATGGTTCGGGAGAACAAGTGCAGACAAACTTTGTGACGTGACAGATGTCCAGCACAAAATCCACTGTATGTTGAAGACATAATCATATATATACATCTGTTATTAAAAGGAGCATGCCTTTATTTTCCTCTGCTCTGATGTCAATAATATTGCAACGACATCACATGTGAAGAAAATGATAAAATGTATTATTTAACACTAAAAGGAAATTATAATATAAATGTATGACCTAGCCGAAATCTGGACCTAAATACTGAGCGCACTAAAAAACTCAAATATCTTAGCAATAATTAGGTCCTTGCTCAAATCATATGCAAATAAACATTCTAATCTACGAAAATTGTACCCTATATTCAATGAGACTCATTATGATGCATCTATCATAGTTTATTTAGATGCATCTATCATAGTCTCTTTAGATGCATCTATCATAGTTTATTTAGGTGAATCTATTATAGTCTCTTTAGATGCATCTATCATAGTTTATTTAGGTGAATCTATTATAATCTCTTTAGATGCATCTATCATAGTTTATTTAGGTGAATCTATTATAGTCTCTTTAGATGCATCTATCATAGTTTATTTAGGTGAATCTATTATAGTCTCTTTAGATGCATCTATCATAGTTTATTTAGATGCATCTATCATAGTTTATTTAGGTGAATCTATTATAGTCTCTTTAGGTGAATCTATCATACTCTATTTTGGTGTACCTATTGCAATCTTTGATGATGCATCTATAAACATGTTATAGTGTATATGGGTAACATGTTATCATTGCTAGTTATAGCTCTTAGATGATATATAGCCTTGTACACTTGCTAAATTTGATAATATCAACACTACACGATTAACTGGTCTATTGTTGCAAGTGAAGTGTGAAACACTATATGCTATAAAAGTAATGATGCACAAGATCAAACATAAATCTGCATTGGAAATGTATTTTATTGCCCCTTTTTACTTGTAAACAAAGCTAGTGTTATCGTCAGCGAACTATACTTACGAATCTCCTGTAAGAAGGAGGACTATACATATTTATATAAATATCAGTATACTAGACATTACGCGGTGTCTACTGGCTGGCGACCACCAAATCCGGACGACCACCAAGTATGGAATAAAGGGTTGAAAACATTGCATGAGACACATGAGGAAAGCATATCATTATGAAATTCGAAAAAAATAAAACAATATCCAAGAAATGTCGGCCAACAATAGGCCTCAGAATTCGGGTATGTTAACGAAACATATACAAGAGGATCATAGATCCAGTGGCGCTCACCTGCTAAACATGGTCAAACTTTGAACTTGACCTTAAGGTCATCAAGATAAACATTTTGACTAAACTTGATGAAGGTTAAAGCAAAATTGTGGCCCCCAAAGTTTTAACAAGGTTACGCTATTATATGACATATTGATCTAGTTTTTGACCCCAAATGACCCAACTTCGAAGTGACCTTGAGGTCATCAAGATAACCATTTGATGAAGATTAAAGCAAAAATATGGCCTTAAGAGTGTTAATAAGGTTTTCCTATTATTTGACCTATTGACCTAGTTTTTAACCCCACATAACCCAACTTCAAACTTGACCTAGATTTCATTGAGATACAACTACATGTACTGACCAAGTTTGGTGAAGATCAAAGCAAAAATGTGGCCCCCAGAGTGTTAACCAGGTTTTTCTATTATTTGACCTATTGACCTAGTTTTTGACCCCAAATGAACCAACTTTAAACTTGACCTATATTTCATCGAGATACAACCATTGACCAAGTTTGGTGAAGATCAAAGCAAAAATGTGAACGTGCTAGAGTGTTAACGGTGAAATGTCTAAAGGACTGACGATGCACTAAAAACAATCACAAAAGCTCACCTTGCCACTTTGTGGCATGTGAGCTAAAAACATAAGTATGTATATATATATACACATGTATTCATAATATATACACATGTATATACAGTACATGTATTCATAAAATAACTTTTATAAATATAAACACTAACATACATTCCGGTATATAACCATACTGTTTAATACCAAATTAGCAAAATCTGTTTAAATATACCATCTCCAGAAAAACTCAATGTTAAGATCTCTATATAACACAAAAAGCAACCAGCAAATAAATAAGTATACATAATGACATACACTTAAATATGAGAGGAGTTATACTGCAACGTAAGATTCTTTGTTACATGAATGTACTGCAGTACAACGATGCCTAAGACAGTTTTGTCTCGAAGACCGTAGAAACCTCAAACAGGTCCTTTGGTCCTGGCAAAATGTAGTAATACTAGATACAGTAGATTAACAGGTGAATGGCTTTAGCCATTTTCTTAGTCCGAAGGCAGTTAGAAGCATAGAAGTTCAACTGTATGTACATTATTATTGTATTCATAATTTCATATAGACAGGGTTCCCTATCTTTCCTAATTCAAATTCAGGACCTAATCAGCTTTTTCAAGGACCTGTTTGGCACATTAAATAGGTAGTATTTCCGTGTTACGTCAGTAATGTCAGAAGTGTCCCGATTGATGGTAAACACTAAACGTCAATGCCAACAATGATTACCTAAACACTTGTATAGCTATGAGCAACATTAACGTTGTCACCTTTTTTTTATACATCATGATTTTTGTTACTTTCGTACCCCGACTTTTTCGACTTTCCACTTTTACCCGGTACTTTCCAGTTTTCTCGGTAGCATGGGACTCCTGTATAGAACACTTAACTATTAAAATTATTGTCCATGATTATCTCTTAATTTAGTCAACATATATTATAGTAACCCATGTATGTATGCACTTGATAGTACCTTGCATGGTCCGATCTCTGTCACTCGAGAAATGAATTCCTGACAAGAATCAGATGCCTGTTAAGCTAAACTTTTGACTCAACTAGACTCCACTAGCATCTAGTCATGCCATATAGACTCGCCAGTGATCTATTCCTCATGTGACTGCCATATTGACTCGCCAGTAATCTATTCCTCATGTGACTGCCATATTGACTCGCCAGTAATCTATTCCTCATGTGACTGCCATATTGACTCGCCAGTAATCTATTTCTCATGTGACTGCCATATTGACTCGCCAGTAATCTATTTTTCATGTGACTGCCATATTGACTCGCCAGTAATCTATTCCTCATGTGACTGCCATATTGACTCGCCAGTAATCTATTTCTCATGTGACTGCCATATAGACTCGCCAGTAATCTATTTCTCGTTGGACATAGATAGGAATACTTTAACCAAATTTTCTGATATGGGAATGAACAATCCCTCCTTTACACATATCTACATGCCAGGTGCGATGATTTTGACATGTTAGAATAAAATCCAGTGAAAGCATTACGATGCAGCATTACATTCAGCAGAATCTGCCATACATACTATGGTGAACACAAAAATGACAAAGGTATCAAAGCATGATACAAATTAAACATTCCAAGTTTGGGCACATCTAAATATCATAGGTGATCATTGAGACAATGTTAAATAAATGTGCTGCTTTCAAAAGAATTGGCTAACAAACAGACGGACAACCAGCGCCATAACATAATACGTCCCTTTGGACATATTAAACAACATGTTTGTAAAACATGTATGCCCACATGGCAGCCAAATAAATCTAGTGAGAACTGTTAAAGGTGCTGCCTCACTGATCGGGCTTAAATGTTTGCATGACGTAATTTTCCTACCTAACCAAGCATTGATGTAATAGAAAGCCACTGACAGTTGCTTTATGAAAGATTTATGGCAAAAAGGCAATTTAAACCACTCTTGATATTGTGCATTTGATATTTTTCATTTTATAAAAACAGAGTTTCCTTACAACATGGCTTGTGAATTATGTAATTCACATGTGATCGAACTGTAACATCTACTATCTTCAGAGTAAACAACAGTGGGGTATTTGGTTTGTTTTGCAATTCATTTTTATCGAATGCAAACAAATATTTAGGCAATTTAAGTAATAGCAGTGTTCATTCTATAGTTTATTAATACCCTATAGAAATTTGGATGTAAAAATACTAAATAACTACAAAATGCCTCAAAATCCAGAGGGGCCTTCTACTATCGGTGTCCAACCATCATGTAAAGTTTAAGAATCATACAACCAAGCAAATTATTATTGTGTTATTGATCTGTAACCTTCAAACAGACTGACTTACATGTGCTAAACAATATACCCCTCATCAAAGATGGGGAGGGGGCATAATCATAAAGCAATAATGACACACATATAATCAATATCGTACTGCACTTGCCCTTTGAAATAATGTAAGTTACCATTTCATTATCTACCATTTCGTTAAAACAAGAAGAAGCTAATATCAAGACTGACCGTAAAAATTGTTTATATGTAGTTATATCAAGTGAGTGTTTTTTCAGTTTCATAACTTTTATCCACCAATGTGGTCAAATACTTGCAAAATTTCTGTAACTATAATTTGCTATATAAGATGTTTACGAGGAAGCTGAAAACCAAGCAACTCTAAATTATACTTTGAGCAATTGTACACAGAATAAATCAATAATTAAAACTTGAACAATTCATGCTACATGTAAAACAATTTTCTTTTTGCGTACGTATATATAGTTATTTAAGTTAAACAAACAGCTAGGGTATTATAGGGACTTATTTGGACAAAAATAAAGGTTCCAATCTTCAATAATAATAAGTTCCAGCACAGACAGAGCACCAGACCATAATCTCCATAACATCTCAACCAACCCCTGCCAGGGTGAGTTACACTGCACTAATATGCATTCAAACAGACTACTGTAAAATCAGATATTTTCCTAATGACAAAATTTGGCGAATTTGATATTGTGAAGAATTTTACGGGATTAAATATTCACAACTTTTGTATTTCAGAGAGAACTAAGTTTCACTGATGTTGAATATAACGAAAATTAAGTCCTCGCGAAAATTTCTGATTTTACAGCAAGTTGAGCCCAGGTGATGGGTGATGTACACAGCATTTGTACTACGATCACATCCATTCTATGTTCTGTAAATGTTTTTATAAAGTATCATCACGCTAACAGCAACCAGATAATGAAGATCACAGCGACCCAAAGGAAGAATTTGGACAACACTTGTTCTTCCTGATGTTGAGCTGAACCTGCTGGAGCTGTAATGACAATCCGATAATATTAGTTTCAAACATTTTATAACACAAGAAATGTTTGTAAAACACCTAAAACAAGACTGCGTTCAATAAACGCTTATGCCCCCTGTGGAAGCCTTGTCCATAAATAAGTCTAAGTCCAAAATTAGGTCAAGGTGAAGGTCAAAATCGGGTTAGGTGATACTGGCGTGTGGAGAGTGTTCATACACAACATCCATGCAAGTATGAAAGCTTTGTAGCAAGCCTTTTTAATGCTAGAAGAAACGGTCAATTTGGGTTAACCAGGACGGACGGACGAACGGACGGACAGGTGAATCACTATATGCCTCCCCATCTATCGATAGGGGGGTATAAAAATGAATAGGGGTCATACTCCCAATAATTTAAATAAATTTAGAAGATACAGAGCCCAACTGTTTTTGAGTTATAGATCAAAAACCATTTGGCATATTCTTTCTTGTTAAAGGTCACAACTACTTTGACCTACAGACGTTAGAATTGATAGGGGCCATCTCCTGTGGCAGACCAAGCTGCATGTACAGTTTGAGGATCCTAGAGTCAAGCATACTGAAGTTGCAGGGAAATTGTTTGGACTACTGACTGACAGACCAACCGAGACATACATACTGATCGACATGTGGAAACTGGATAGAAATATATTCCCAGGATACCATCAGGTATCAAATGTTGAGATTGAATAATGTTTTGAATAAGAACTTGTTTAAGGCAACAAGTAGTATAAATCAACATAAATGTGCTCTTCATGTAAGGTTTTAGTGAACATGTATAAGCACTATGACTATGTATACATGTAGCCAGTATGATACTTACGAGGTCCTGGTCTGCCATCATTAAAGTTAAATGTTGAGGCAAATATACCAAAAGGGAATGCACCAATACCAAAGGACATATGAAAACCACCATCTCCAAAACCAAATCCTGGGAAGCCCTGTAATAGCATAATAATCGATAGTATACAAACTTCACAATGAAATACACTTAAAACCTTGGTGAAAGCCAAATTGTTAGTCTAAAAATTGTTTTGAAAAACTTAACATGGTTTGATTGTGGGGCTATGTTACACTTAAGGGTTTTGGTTAATACACTTAATACAGTTAAACTAGTTTGTAAAGTCTTTAAGATCACAAACATTAACAGCCACAAGTGGTCTTTGTTGACAGATTGCCTCATATAACATGTTAAATGTCATGACTGAACATGATTTGACAGTAAATAAAATAGCCTTAATAGGTTACCTTGGGAGACAAGTTTTATTACAATTCTTATTTACTAGTATGTTAACCAATTAGGCCTACTAAATAGAACAATATTATGGCAACCTTATAATCAAACACTCGGCCATTGTTCCATTAAGATGGAGCGGTGGCCTAGAGGTAGAGCGTGCGCTAGGGAATCAAGAGGTCCCATGGCCTAGAGGTAGAGCGTGCGCTAGGGAATCAAGAGGTCCCGTGGCCTAGAGGTAGAGCGTGCGCTAGGGAATCAAGAGGTCCCGTGGCCTAGAGGTAGAGCGTGCGCTAGGGAATCAAGAGGTCCCAGGTTGGATCCCCGTCTGCACCACTGCTTTATTTCTCTGAGCAAGAATAACCCACATGCTCCACTCAACAAAGGTATGAATTGGTTCCTGTGAGGGCAGTGTCTGTACATGTTCGATATTCCTGTACGCCGCAGATCGATGTTGGCTGCACACCTACCAGAAGAGAAATAGTCTTCCCAGACTTAAACGCAGGTTTCTTCAGGTAGTCCAATGACCAGGGAAAGTTAAATGTCAAAGGGTGACTGAATGGCTGAAAGCAACCCTCCAAAATTGGTAACTTTATTTTAAGATAGATGTTTGTCATTTATGACACACAAAACTTACCCCTTGAACTTCGGGCTCTGCACGCTGACCTTGTGGTCTAGGTGGCAACTTGTCTCTAAAATACAAGACAATATTTTAAACAAAATATAAATAAATTCCAAAATCTTCTCCAATTATGTTTGATTTATGAATACTACACAATTTTAAACTATGTTCAATAATGAAAACCAGGCCTCAACATATATTTTAAAAGCACTTGTCCTGCAATATAGATTATAGACATTTTAAGAAGAAAACTTGAGAATCTTACTTGTACTGCTACTGTAAAAGCATTTATTTCCGTGAGGCTAAATTTTTGCGAATTTCTAATTTGGAAGTAGTTCACGAGGGTTAATGTTTGCGAATTTCAAATTGCAGAAAAATAAAGTTCTACTTTCTCGGCAATATCCCTGGTGCATTATTTAGTTGCCACGTCGTGATAATCACTCTGATGATTACGACTACTGTTTGTGTAATATAATGGACATCTATCCAAGCATATTAATTCTTAATTGTCCGATTGGCTTAACTTGTTGGTATTAACTAGAACTCAGTTAAGCCAAACCAGATCGTAACATTGTGTAATTAGAAAACTGTGAAAGTATATTGTATTCAGTCCATTGTTTCCGAGCTTATCGGAACAAGCAATAGCCGTTGGTGTTAAACATTGTACCTGTAGACAGAGTTTTTATACTGGTACACAATCATTGAACTATTTAATTGAACTACTAAATGAATTAGATTTTTATCGAGGCCTTAAAACCCAGGGCGACAGTAAGTCCAAGGAAAACTGCTACGTTCAATAGGTGAACAAACAATCGTTTAATTATTTAAACTGAAAGGTTGTTGAAAAACGATACTATTACTTAACATGAAACACAATACATAAATAAAAAATTACAAAGACAAGACTGCGTTCAATAAACGCTTATGCCCCCATGGAAGCATAGTCCATAAAAAAAGCTATGTCAATCAGGGGCCATAATTCTGTAAAATGTTGGTTAGGGTTACATGGCTTTGACAATGTAAGGGGCTTATGATGTCAAGTTTGAAGACCTCGCCTTGATGTAAGACGAAATTTGGGTTAACAAGAATTGGACGCTTAATAAGTCCAAAATTAGGTCAATGTGAAGGTCAAAATGAGGTAAGGTGATATAGGTGTGTGGAGAGTGTTCATATACAACATCAAGTATTCTTGATGCTAGAAGAAACGGTCCATTTGGGTTAACCGGACGGACTAACGGACATTCTCACTTACTTGCAGAGACGTTGTTCATCCTTTTGTTTGTAAAACCCCATTAGCAACATTTGCAACCGTAAGCAACGGAATGAATAGAATCTAAATATAGCCTGTTGTTCCACACCCCACAACGTCAAATGGGTGCATACAGACGGATGGACAAGTGAAACACTATATGCCTCCCGATCTATCGATACGGGGACATAAAAATTAATTTTTCAAGCTTTGGCAAATTCTTCATTAATTATTTAAGCTTTGACATATTCATCATTTGCATGACTAAAAGTGCAACACTTATTAAGATTTTACTCTTTATTGCTAATGTTTTAAAATTAAAACAGTTTAAAAACTAAAATACCTTGGATCTTTCTGATCAGAGCTACCTCTTCCATAAATGGGCACAACTTTATCCTTGGATATGCCAGCTTTACATACAGGACAAGTCTGTCTGTTAGGTCTTGTTTCTAACCATTGATGTAAACAAGGCCAACTGTAAGTCAGAAATACAATTGAATAACATAACATACATGAGACATATATTTAAGTTTAAAAATGAAATGATTTCATAAATTTTCTTGTCTAAACTTTACAATCCAACATGAGCTGTCACAAGACAGCATGCTTGACTATTACCATAAATAAAACCAAATAACCGAAAGCATTAAAGTTGTTCGAATGAATGCATCTACAGGAAGTTTTAATTAAAGTCACGTCAGACATAACTGTATTTTTCACAATCTTAATTTTTCGTATGATTTAATTGTACATTTGTTACTAGCATATACTCTTTAATAGTACATGTATGCTTGAATGTCTTGATGTATAGACACCAAATTTGTATAGACAGATCTTTTGATTGCTGGAAAAGTTCAAATCTGTATTGTATGAGTACTAAGATGTGACTCTATATACTAGGTAAACCGGCCATGTGGGGGCCCAACTCCAAAACACTAGTACATTAGGACAAAAAAATATACTATAATAAGACGAGTCAAACCCTATAATCGCATTGAGCATCTGTGCCCTTATACTGGTACCGGTACATATGGACAATATTACAACTTAACCCCTGTCACAATTGTCATAGGAGTTTCTTAGAAGTACGATGCTTGCGAGACTACGTCAAAATATACAGGGCTTTCACTAGGTTTCACAACCCAAAAGTCATGACTCTTGACCCCAAATTTCCAAGCGTCAAAATGACTCATGACCCCAAAATTCTAAGAGTCAAAATACTTAATCAGCTGCATCGAAACCTTAATGATATGTGTTTGTTTTGTCTACAATTGAATTCAATATATCTATATTAAAATTGTATGTCGAACAACAACAATACAATACATGTAAATATATGACTCACACACAATACTTATCATAAATTATTATTAATAAAAGTAGTGTGTGTGAGCCATACATGTACTGTATTATTGTTGATCATTCTAACACGATCTGCGGATTAATCCATATACACATAGAGCAAACCAGGCCATCATGCATGTATTATTACCACAATAATACATACCTATCAACTGGCTGTTACTATTTACGCCCTTATCATGTGACATATTTATGAATGAATGAACGTAAACTTTATAGTAAAAACTTCAACAAGTCGCGAGTTGCACGAGTATCCAGTGTTACAGCTATGACGCATATATCTATTTTTAGAAACTCCAATATACTCTCGACACCAAGCCTTTCATGAAAACCTCTGATAATCAATTTGTTTATATTTTTCATTTCATGAAATAGATACCTTATACTCGTGTTATTAAAATTGTTTCAATGTTTAAAATGTGTTATTTCCGTCGTTATTATTAATGAGGGAGGTAATTGTACCAGCTAATAAGCCACTCAATGTCAAATGGGTGAAAATGGAATGCGCGCAGTTGAATAGTACGGGATATTATCGTATTTAGAATCAAAATAAAAACTCTGTTCTTGTATTTTGTCAGTGAATAAAACACGGGCACTCGTTCGGATGCGGAAAATTAAATCACTTGTGTTACACACTCGTGATTTAATTTTTCTGCATCTGAACTCCTGCCCATGACAAAATACGCAAACAGATTTTTATTTCTTAAACATACATTGTTAATCTTGGAGAACTTTCCCTGGATACTCAAGTTATCTACTGTTGGACTTAACCTAATATGACAGTGTAAAATTACTAAATTAAAAATCTAACATAAAAACAATGTGTTTCTTTGATGGCATACATGATACAACCCATCATATAATTACATTTTTAACAGCTGACGTATCATTGCTAAACTATGAATGTCATAATTTAACTCTGTGTTTTGTTTATTTGCCACAGAATAGCTTATGTTGGTAACAGTTTTACATGTATTGTACATTTGGGTGACGCACAGGGCAATTTTATCGAGAGTCAAGAATCAAGATGACACACACTGTAGAACTTCTGAGCATCAAAATTGGGTCATTTGCAAAATTCAAGCGCCAAAACCGGTAGTTCAGGATCAAATGAAAGCCCTGATATACAAGTATATACTATCGTACGTCTGCATTTAGTGCTTTTGTGGAACAGTCACAATTGTTGTATGCCTGTCATGCGATATGTTGAACTTGACTCTGAGGAATTTATTGGCAATTGGGATATTTCCACAAGACAGTCGTAGGACCCCTTGACAATGAACATGTCCAAAACTCTGTGACAAGGTTACCCGGTCTTCAACATTTTTCCTGGCTCGCATGACAGACAGGTTATACAAATATATCATATAGTGTTAATAATATACCGGTATGATTGATAGTTCCTAAATTTGCATCGTATACCCAAACATCTACACATGTATCTTGGAACTTTATCTTGTTTGTACAAAGTTTTTCATGCTATGTCTTGGGTGGAATGTGAATTTATGCTGTATGGGGCTATATAACTTTTTATAAGGTATTTATGGGTTGGCAAAAATGATACTTATCACAAGAAAATAACTGAAATTCCGGATGCCTAATGCATAGAAATAGAATGACGGTTTTTTAGCCAATGCACATAGAGTTTGCTAGTTGTCCAATGGCGGACAACTAATTTTGCTGTCTAGTCATCTGGTGCCGGACGACTAGCCACTGCCATATGTTTTTCCCGTGACAATTGTGAAAGTTGTTTTACAGAACTATTATCACTGAATATCACTTGAATGACAAAATTACCAAAATAAATGTCCACACATGCTCACGACAGCATCATGAGCAGTATCCAAACAAATGTTGCATTCATACGCTGAATTATCTGATTCTGGGCCATCACTGGAGGCCCCACCCTCAGCACCAGATGTTGTTTCACTAGCCATCACCAGATCACGAGATGTCAAAATCTGTCACTGCCAGTTGCACTCTCAAAACGCGAGTTTAGGCAAAAGATAAACTATGAAGATATTTTTGACAAAACAAATTAAACATTGTACATTGATTTCAAGCGGAAAAATGGAAAGGATACTCTAATTAAGTGAAATACGTGTTCATTTTACTATGAAAAAAGTAAACAACATTTCTCCATCATTTTTACGTGTTATTGCGCATGCGCAAACCGGTGTTTTGGTTAAAAAATATTAGTAGTGAAGAGAATATCTAAATACCATTTTGCATTATATAGAAGCATATCATATCAAAATTAACTTATATAATTTATAATTATGTTAGAAATAAAGTTAAACTTCTCCTTTAGTTGGTATTTCACGTGATTTTAAATTATTACAACAAACGCGGTACTAGTCACTACTTTGTTTACATCCAGTTGCAGCAGCATCCAGTGTTGCTAACGAGCGAAAAGTAAGTGTTTTTGCTTATATTTTACACCTTTTGTGTCAAAAAATAAACCCTTTATCTTTATTGTAAGTTTATTTTACGTTTGAGTGTTATGAGAATTAAATGTACGAATGTATAATTTGATAAATGATAGGGGATAATTGTTGGGAGTTAGCTGTATTTTTTCTTAATCAAAGCACTGAAAATATGGTTTTATTTGATTTTTTTCTTTATGTTATTTTCTTATTATGTTGAGGATAACAAATAAATACAGTATACTAGACTACATGAATCAAATATATGATAATGACAATTAAGTTTAGTTGGCTAAATGGTCAAATACTTTGTGTGATATTAGTTTTATTCTCAATTAGCACGGTTCATATTGCGCACATATTTCCCCTTTCTTCTAGGAAATTATTTTTTCCGAAACATATGCAAGTATCCTGACAGACTATTAATTAAAAGTACCTCAATAGCCTTTTGGATTTTAGGAGTATAATTACTGTAATTAAATGGACAAATGGGATTTTATTAGGGTCCGAGGGAATCATACCCATATTAGTGTTAACAGTCCCAAAACAACTGCACTCATATGCTTCTGATATATTTTTCAGTTTTTACTTGAAGAGCTGTCAAGAGTTGGAAAGTTAAATGCACTTTGGAAAATGTGGTTACTAAGTTTGAGCGTGGACAAAATATTTCTTCTCCTGATTGTGTTCATTTTGAGTGTTATATATCTGTGGATGAATAGAATCAAAGATTTTCCTGCAGGTCCATACAGTTTTCCCTTCATCGGCAACAGCGGCATGTTGCGTAGTAAACCACATATACATTTATCGGCTCTCAAAGAGAAGTATGGAAATGTTTACAGTATAAAGCTAGGCAAACAGAAAGCTGTGGTTGTGTGCTCACATGAAGCGATATTTGAAGCTCTGGTAAAAAAGTCTCCAAAAGTGTGTGGCCGACCAGAAGGATTTCTCCCACATGCATTTTTCAATGGCAGTCAGGATGGTGGTAAGTAAACAGCATGTTTATTTATTGTTTCAGAATGAAAGTTATTACATGGGCGTAGGAGCGTCTTCAACATTGGGGGGGGGGGGGGGTCAAACATTTTGGAGGGGGCAAATTTTTTTTTGAGATATGGGGGTCACATAAAGTGTTAATAGCTTATGGTGAACGTTTATGTATATAATCACTAAGCTAAGGTATATCTACTAAGCTGTTTGCTTGTCGAATCACCGGGTAAAAAAACTGAACCCTATCATAAACTAGTATTGTAAGTAGGGGGGTCCGGGGGTATGCTCCCCCGTGAAATTTTTTAAAACAATGGATCAGTCTGGTGCATTCTGTGCGTTCTGAGATAATTATTTGGTATTTAACAAGACATGTTTTGTTACAAGATCAAGCAAAATAAAGTCCTTATTTTGTAAATATTTTTACTAATTACTGCTCAGATGCCCGAATTCTGAAAGTTAAGGGGTTTGGTAAGGAATAATTTATCATAGAAATGAAAATGTTTAAAAGCAATATGTATATAGGAGCTGGGGCAAACTTTATCTTACAATGTCTGTATAGTTCTTGTAGCTCTTTCAACAGCTACATGATAACATATTTCATAGATTAAAATCAATTTACGAGCGAAACATGCACGAAAATTCACATTTTATACTTTTTAACCAAGAATAAAAGGCAAATTACCGGTACCTTTTACAAGACTATTTTAAATTAAGAATATGGTCTGAATTATTGGGCGGCCAAACGATATGTTGGCCCCCCCCCTTGTCCTAACTTTGGGGGGGGCTTGCCCCCCCCTTCTCCTACGCCCATGTATTATGCCCCATTTCTTTGATGAGGGGGTTATTTCTTGCCTTTCGGTTGACCAAATGGTTTCTATTCAGTAATTCAAAATGCTTGACCCTAGTATCCTGAAACTAAATACATAGAGATTGATCAGCGAAAGTCGATGACCCCTATTGATTCTGAAGTCCAGGATCACTGTTAGTGTGAATAGACAACATGGTTTCCAGTCAATAACTCAAGAACCATTGGGCCCAGGATCTTCAATTATTTATAGGAAGGTCAGTTACCATCAATAGTTGACCCCTATTGATTTTGATGTAAGAAGGTCAAGAACACCATAAGCTAAACATTACTGACTATTGAGCTACAAACATCTCTAGTTATTAAATCATTGATTTATAGAGAACTAAATTAATTATATGTTTATCTTGAAGCATTATCTATTTAAGTGTAGACCTTATAAACTTGTTGCTAGAAGCCATATATTGATTAACAGAAACAAGTGCAGAACAACATGAAAAGTATAAAATAAAATATTGATTTTTTTGCCAATGTTATTAAACATTTATTCTAATTATACCATATTTATTTAGCACTTTTTTTGTATATAAATTTGTATGTTCAAAAGTGCTATTTATGGTTGCAGCAAAGGGTATATCTGACTATATCATGATACTGGAAACAAACCGTATTTTAGACTTTATCTATTCTACTGGTTCTATTTGCAGGTACCTGTTTCTCGTAGACTTTATCTATTCTACTGGTTCTATTTGCAGGTACCTGTTTCTCGTAGACTTTATCTATTCTACTGGTTCTATTTGCAGGTACCTGTTTCTCGGAATTAAGCGTGAAGTATAAAATAAAGAAGGATTTTGTTTTACACAGTTTGGACAGTCTATGTTGTACAGAGATACTGGAGAATATTGTGGTCAGTGAGGTCCAGAAACTTGTGTTTTTTGTCCTTGGACAAAAATCACCTCTTGACTTGGCGCCACTCTTTGAATCAACATTTTTACGACTAATGTTATATATTGTTAATGGTAAACTGTACCCTGCTAATGATGAAAATTTCTTAGAAATTTGGAAGACCTTTCAGATGAGAGCTCATGAGATCCAACAAAAATGGCCGAACTTTAGTGTTCCTCTATTTGGTCATTTCCGCCAGCAAAATACTATGGAATTCCTAGAACGGACTCAACTTCAGTTTGAGTACCAAAGAGATATTGTGAATAGGTACATGTATATACATAATGTTCACTTTATAAATACATTTTTCACTTCACATACATGTACATACATACAGATGGACATACGGACGGGCAGCGGGCCGGGCACACTCACACATGCACACACACACACACTCACACACCCCCACATACATACATACATACATATTAGCTATTACATGCTTTGTAAAGGGACCAGCATTTATTCTTTTACTGTATTACAATGTAACTAGTCCCCATACAGGTGAGATGTAGAAAAATGCCCTTGGAACATAAATAAAAAGTTTGAATGTATAAAACAATGAAGAAACACTCTAGACAGGGGTTTTTAAACTACACTAAAGAGGTTTTTGAATGTATAGTAATTATGTTCTCTAACTTCAAGTTCTGCCCCTATATGCACACAAATACAATCATGTATGAATATTTCAGCCATTTGATGAAATTATCTATACCTGACTGTTAATTGTTGTTGGATATTTGATGAAATCTAAACGTGGTTGTTGTTGTCATTTGTTAGAATACATAGTATTGTTAACCATTTGTTATATCCACCTTAATAGGCAAGTGTTAGAGTGTCCGCTGTGAGTGTTAGAGTGTCCGCTGTGAGTGTTAGAGCTTTTAAATAGGCAAGTGTTAGAGTGTCCGCTGTGAGTGTTAGAGCTTTTAAATAGGCAAGTGTTAGAGTGTCCGCTGTGAGTGTTAGAGTGTCCGCTGTGAGTGTTATAGGTCTCAGGTTTGATCCCAGGATGTAATGTACTAAAGTTGTTAAAGATGGTACTGGTATATTTCTCATGCTTGACTCTCAGCATAGGTAATTCCAGATACCTGCTGGTTCGCCCGGTGTCGGGATAATGTGACTGGATATTTTCCATTATGAAAAACTGCTGACTTATAACAATATTTACATTTCCTGATTTGTTTTACAGACACAAGGATTGTTTCAATCCAGACATTATATGTGATGTAGTAGATCATGGCTTGGTAAGTTCTGCTGCTTTATTCTTCAAATTTTAAATCTAAGCCTTTGGTCTCTGGGAATTTTGCCTAGTTTTTTTGCATCAATTATAATAACATTTTGTTTAATTATATATGTTGCCTAGATCACTAGTTATGTTGCCTAGATCACTAGTTATGTTGCGTAGATCACTGGTTATGTTGCCTAGATCACTAGTTATGTTGCGTAGATCACTGGTTATGTTGCCTAGATCACTGGTTATGTTGCCTAGATCACTAGTTAGGTTGCCTAGATCACTAGTTATGTTGCGTAGATCACTGGTTATGTTGCCTAGATCACTAGTTATGTTGCATAGATCACTAGTTATGTTGCGTAGATCACTGGTTATGTTGCCTAGATCACTGGTTATGTTACCTATGTCACTAGTTAGGTTGCCTATGTCACTAGTTAGGTTGCCTATGTCACTGGTTATGTTGCCTAGATAACTAGTTATGTTGCCTAGATCACTGGTTATGTTGCCTAGGTCACACCTTATGTTGCCTAGATCACTAGTTATGTTGCCTAGATAACTAGTTATGTTGCCTAGATCACTGGTTATGTTGCCTAGGTCACACCTTATGTTGCCTAGGTCACACCTTATGTTGCCTAGATCACTAGTTATGTTGCCTAGATCACTAGTTATGTTGCCTAGATCACTAGTTATGTTGCCTAGATCACTGGTTATGTTGCCTGTGTCATTATTTTGCCTAGATCACAATACAATGATATGTTTTCTATACATGTACTATATTGTAGGTTATGTTATTCTATACATGTACTATATTGTAGGTTATGTTATTCTATACATGTACTATATTGTAGGTTATGTTATTCTATACATGTACAGTAAAACTTCGTTATCTCGAGGACCCATCGGGACAAGGTAAATGCTCGAGTTAAGCCAGGTGCTCGAAATATCCGAAGTCTATAATGAATTGTTGTTATGACTAAGTGTAACTGTGTTTATAATGAAAATACGGGTGATACATGTATTTGGTTGTAACTACGAATATTGTCTTTGTTTATCAAGTATAATTATACGCAATTTGAATAGTGTGGACATTTGCCGAATTCAACAAATTGCATATGAAAGTCGTAATGAATCCTTTTACATTAAATATCAAACTCCATTTAACGGTTGTAATAAAAGTTCGCATCGGCAAATATATATAACATTATCCAAGCGCACGATAGATCCTACATGTGTGAACAAACACCCACGCACAATAAAACGCATGTGATAAAATAAAACCCGGATGCAAAGTCGATCCAGTTTCCAGCACAGGGATACGGGTCATTGAGTAAAAAACATGCACTATATTATCTATAATAATATATTTAGGACATGATATTTAGCTGAGTGAGTTATATCCATGTGGTTTCCAGTAGAAACGCGCGCGACAATTTGGAGACATCAAACGCGGCGGTCTTTCGACTGACTTCAAACGCGCCACACATCAAAGAAATTGCCGGTACAGTTGGGAGTAGTGTTACATCAGAGTTTCATACCGCGGTATGAATTAGCCAATCTGCGCATAGTGTACATTCAATTGACATTTAATTTTATAGTTTACAAAGTCGACAATTTTTTTATTCTTCTTGGTTGTTAGAAAAGAATTGGATTTAATCGCGGACTTGATTTACTTCACTTATTCAGTATCAGACACGTGAAATTGTACTGTATATAAGCCTACATTCGCAGGTTTTCATGAAAAACGGAATAGGAAAAGTTTTTGAAATTATTTTTACTTGCAGTTTTATAACGAACGGCGCCTAAATATTTAAGATTCTACATGTACGTCGGTTTATCTTACGATAATTAAAAGTCTGCGCGAGTCAGTACGTTCGAAGCAATGATGTTGCATTTAATAATTCTAGTTCTCGTATGTATTAAAGTTTCCATTGAACGTGTTCTGAAACGTATACATGTGTTGTTTAAATCACGCTCATTAATTAAATATCTTTTACTTCGTGTTTAATGTATCGAATTGAAAATACGGAAATCAATTTAAGTGTTAGGGATTACGCTATTATCATAAAATGTGATCATCTTGATGTGTGAAAAATTACGGACCGTAACAAAAGTAAGTATGACACTTTTCGGAGGTGTGAAATTTCGCTCGGATGATTGCCTCGAGATAAGGTAATTAATTATCGTTGAAAATTGTTGAATGGACCAACACCTGCGCTCGAATTAGACCGGATGCTCGTAATAACTTTACTCGAGTTAGAGGGATAAATTAATGCACAATATAGAGCAAATTCGTCGGGACTTTGAAATTTGCTCGAATTAGGCCGGTTGCTCGAATAATCGTGCTCGTATTACCGAGGTTTTACTGTACTATATTGTAGGTTATCTTAGAACAATACAATGATATGTATTCTATACATTTACTATATTGTAGGTTATGTTAGAACAATATGATGATATGGGACAGTTGGACCAGGATGAACTTGATTCATTGTTTGTGGAGTTATGTGGCTCTGGATACCGACAATTGTCCTCCACTCTACTCTGGCTTATATTATATGTGTCAAGTTTTCCACATGTACAAGACAAGGTATTGCTTTATCTGTATTGGGATATTTCATTATTTTAGTATTTAAACGGTTTCTCAACTTATCAGTTTTATACGGCAGTGAGTTGTTTTATCTCCCTTGTTTGAGGCACAGTATACAATGTGGTTAGTTCCAGGTTACTGCTGGTTGGTCCAGTGTCAGGATAACGTGAATGAAGTACTGTTGAACAGAATTACTTTATATAACATGTGTTTTAAAATAAGTGAAAAGTCATTAAAAATGGTACTGATATTTATCTCATAAATACCGTGATATTCCATCTAAGAAACAAATCACAAAACAATGTTCTCCAATGATGATCAGTGTGATAACAACTGTGTGACGTCACCAACAGTTTGGCGAGAAAACGTAACATCTTCAGCTTAAATTTGTTATTTCTGACGTT
This sequence comes from Spisula solida, assembly GCA_947247005.1. NCBI lineage: Eukaryota > Metazoa > Mollusca > Bivalvia > Venerida > Mactridae > Spisula > Spisula solida. The sequence goes on along the minus strand of OX365953.1, from coordinate 11,827,324 downwards.
GTTTTGACTTGGTAACTATGGTTTGTGATAAAAAATATTCCCCCATTCTTTGTTATAGCTCAGTTGCTTGAGACACTCAGTACAGTTAGTTCCAGGTAACTGTGGGTACGCCTACTGCAGTTAGTTCCAGGTAACTGTGGGTACGCCTAGTGCAGTTAGATCCAGGTAACTGAGTACGCCTAGTGTAGTTAGTTCCAGGTAACTGTGGGTACGCCTAGTGCAGTTAGTTCCAGGTAACTGCGAGTACGCCTAGTGTAGTTAGTTCCAGGTAACTGTGGGTATGCCTAGTGCAGTTAGTTCCAGGTAACTGTGGGTACGCCTAGTGTAGTTAGTTTCAGATAACTGTGGGTACGCATAGTGTAGTTAGTTCCAGGTAACTGCGAGTACGCCTAGTGTAGTTAGTTCCAGGTAACTGTGAGTACCCCTAGTGTAGTTAGTTCCAGGTAACTGTGGGTACCCCTAGTGTAGTTAGTTCCAGGTAACTGTGAGTACCCCTAGTGTAGTTAGTTCCAGGTAACTGCGAGTACGCCTAGTGTAGTTAGTTCCAGGTAACTGTGGGTACGCCTAGTGCAGTTAGTACCAGGTAACTGTGGGTACGCCTAATGCAGTTAGTTCCTGGTCACTGTGGGTACGCCTAGTGCAGTTAGTTCCAGGTAACTGTGGGTACGCCTAGTGCAGTTAGTTCCAGGTAACTGTGGGTACGCTAGTGCAGTTAGTTCCAGGTAACTGTGGGTACGCCTAGTGCAGTTAGTTCCTGGTCACTGTTGGTACGCATAGTGCAGTTAGTTCCAGGTAACTGTGGGTACGCCTAGTGCAGTTAGTTCCAGGTAACTGTGGGTACGCCTAGTGCAGTTAGTTCCTGGTCACTGTGGGTAGGCCTAGTGCAGTTAGTTCCAGGTAACTGTGGGTACGCCTAGTGCAGTTAGTTCCAGGTAACTGTGGGTACGCCTAGTGCAGTTAGTTCCTGGTCACTGTGGGTACGCCTAGTGTAGTTAGTTCCAGGTAACTGTGGGTACGCCTAGTGCAGTTAGTTCCTGGTCACTGTGGGTACGCCTAGTGAAGTTAGTTCCAGGTAACTGTGGGTACGCCTAGTGCAGTTAGTTCCTGGTCACTGTGGGTAGGCCTAGTGCAGTTAGTTCCTGGTCACTGTGGGTAGGCCTAGTGCAGTTAGTTCCTGGTCACTGTGGATAGGCCTAGTGCAGTTAGTTCCTGGTCACTGTGGGTACGCCTAGTGCAGTTAGTTCCAGATAACTGTGGGTACGCCTAGTGCAGTTAGTTCCTGGTCACTGTGGGTACGCCTAGTGCAGTTAGTTACTGGTCACTGTGGGTACGCCTAGTGCAGTTAGTTACTGGTCACTGTGGGTACGCCTAGTGCAGTTAGTTCCTGGTCACTGTGGGTACGCCTAGTGTAGTTAGTTCCAGGTAACTGTGAGCATTAAAAAAGATTCAGCCTTGCATTGTTGATGAGTTAGTCCCTGTGATCATCAGCCATTGCTAATCTTGTTTTTTGCCAAAATTTTAATACTGAATTGAATTTTCTGTTGAGCCCAAACCAATGAAATTTAGTGTCTGTAGAATTGTTGTTACTTATGTTAGTCTTCAACCAACTGTTTGATCTTGTAGGTGTATGCTGAGTTAGTGTCTGTGGTGGGTAAAGACAGATTACCACGACTGTCAGATCAGCCATATCTGCCATATATGTGTGCCGTTATCTTGGAGACTCATAGGCTAGCAACCGTCATGCCGTTCCTTTACCCACATACAACAATAGAACAGCTGTCCTTTATGGGTAACATTATAAACACAATATTTATTCACCTGTTGTCATGAGAAAAGAAAGTGAACCACACACTGGCACCGTGGTTGAGTAGACAATTCTCATTGTGGACTCTTGGTCATTTCTGAAATGCATTTTAGTGTTTCCCACTCAACTAAAGATGAAATGGTTGGTAACCAAAAGTTAGCATCGCATGTATCGGTGCTCAGTACACCAGGCACCAGGAACCAAGGAGCCTTATTGTAAAGAGCTTGTGCATCATAGTTTGGATCCTTGTATCAAACAACTGTCTCTTCCTGTGAAGTCAGATTGACCGTAATTGGTAGATTGCATGCATTGATGCATGCTTCAATAACTGGTTATAGCTGAAACATCCTTGTAAAACTGTAAAACTCCTGTTTGGGGTTAGTTTTGCTGTGACTGAGTATGTTTTATGCGACCATAGCTGAGTGTTTAGGGCCTTGGAAGTGGGAGATCAAAGGTTTAAATCCGGGTGGAAGCTGGGTTAGATCTGATGCAGTCAGTTGTTGAGTTGTCAGCTAGTTTAATATTAGTTACTGTAAACCCATCTATGCCTGGCACCCGGCAATAAGAAAAAACATTCGGGAGGTACTTTGCACACAAAATATAGGTGTCTCATAAGTGAAAATGACTGGCCCTTTCAATCGAGGTGACACTATAATAAACAAAGTCTTTACCTTTTATTTCAGGTTATGAAATACCTAAAGACACAATTATGCTACTCAATATTTGGAGTGTACATCATGACTCCAGATATTGGAAACAACCAATGAAATTTGATCCAGACAGGTAAGTATCGCCCGACCTCCTATGTATGAATTTCAACAGGTTGAAATGGTTTTATTCAAATTAAACAAGGCTCCAATCTAATGAAACTTCTGATTCTCAGCTAAAAATTTAATTGCATATCTTTTGAGTTAAATTTCATGCAAGACCAATAAATGAGCTCCCACTTTACTTGAGATTTGTGTTGAATTCACACTTATATATTGCGCAACATCTCATTGACTTTGTTTCATATTTATTCTTCACTATATGGCAAATTTGAAATATTTCAATGGTTTTTTTCTAGAGAAATGCAACTTTATAACAGCCCCTGTATAAATACTAGTACTTAATGTAGCACTTTCATGAAAAGACTTGCTTGTTTTGTGTAAAAGTACAATACCTTTATAATTCCAGATTTATCAAAGATGGAGCTCTAGACATTCCAGACCAGTATCTACCGTTTGGTGAAGGTCTCCGTGCTTGTCCTGGTGAAAGCCTCGTAGACATATACTTATTCCTGTTTGCCTCCCATATGTTATTCCAAATGTGTTTCAAACTTCATGGGGACACTGAACTAGCTGGTGACTTTAAGGGCTTTGTGTTAAGTCCCAAATCTTTCAAAATAACCTCAGTCCCTCGAGAAACTGTGGCCCCAGATTTACCTGACATCGTAGAACAGCAGGACACTATTTGCTATATAGATGGGGAGGAGATTTAAAGTTGCTCAATAATTACTGTGGATCCATTTGAAACAAATCGTTATTTCATGTGATACAATGAATATGGCTGACAATGGCTTATTCCTTATTCAGTAGCGAATATATGTCGTACGGACCGTACCTATTGTCTTTCCGGCAATTGTAACTACTCGGGTCATTCCATCATCAGCGGAAGTTTTGCATCACTGTTGGCACACGGTTTCATCAGTACGAAGAAGTGAAATATGAGGAGTGATTGCAAATTGCAAATACTGGCAATTTGTAGCCCTTACTGGGCGAATGTTTTACTTGGCTGGTGAAAAATCTTCTATTATAGTGATTGTTCCTGAATCTAAACATACAAGTTACTGCCGTTGTTCAGCTTCAAAATAATTCCTTAATATATATTAGAATATAACCTACATTCTGAACCAATTAAATACCCTATCTGCGCTGGTTTAATGGAAATTTAATGATTAGAATTTTACTCTCAACAAATGTTATACAGGCGCTAGATTCCATCTGCCAATTAAAATGCTGGATGTTATATTCTAAATTAGTTAGAACTTAGAACATACAGTAAACTTCTCAAAATGGGACCTTGTTTGGGCCGGGAAGAAAGTCCGGTTTTCTGAGATGTGTATAATGTACACTTTTATAAATTATTATGTTTTCGTACTTGGGGATATGATATTAGGCACTGTTTCAAAATTGCAATTATTGTTTACAACTGTAAATGTAAATTCAGTTTAAGAATGATTTTAATCACAATATTAACACTAATGAGTACTTGAGTTACTCATTCATCATTATTCATTTCAAATTGTCAAATGACGTAATACAAGCCGGAAAGCCAAATATTAGCTGATTGCTGACATATCGATCAAATTAGATCTGGTGTAGTTTAAGTTGTAATTTAAACAAGTTGATACGCCAAACACTCCTTTACTAGTATTCAACTGAACCTTTGTTGCAATTCCCACCAAAATATCAAACAAAATGATCGTTGTTCTATCTAATTGGTAATTAGCCAATTATCTAACATCATCGAGAGCACTCAGCTTATTTTTATTGTTCTTTGTACATATACATGTATAGTATTTCTCATGTCTGTGCTAATTACACACCACACAGTAAAAATAACAATAGGGAACGTGTTATTAACATCTTTTATCATGACCCCAATATTTTAACTATTAACAGTACACAAGGTAACACTTATAAAATGTATGCGTCCAGTTTTCTGAAATTCATTTTAGTTTAAAATTTTGTTAGCAGACCAAAATGCCATCATGAATTCTGGGAGTCCGGTATTGCGGAAGCTATTTGAGTTGACTTTAATAATAAGAAGAAAATATGGGACCTAAGAAATTGTCCGATTTTATGGGGATTCTGGTTTTGAGGGAGTCCAGTTTTTAGGGAGTTTACTGTATTAGGTAAATTTTTAATGACTAAAAAGGACTCGCTTTTTCGCTCTGTCCTTTTTAATAATTAAAAATTTACTTAATATGTTTTAACTATTACGTAACAACTCACTGCATGTATTGAACAGAATGGCTTCCCAAACTCTTTATACTGACCCATTTAATTTTACAAGCTATTTCGTCTAGCTCATTTGGCGGTTAAATAAAAATTTAATCATTAGAAAGTTTGCTCTCGACAGACGTGATGTCATGTATTGGCGCAAATTTCTATCAACCAATCAAAATGCAGGATGTTATATTCTCAGCTTCACTCGCTCTGCCCTTTTTAGCTCGCCTATCACAAAGTGACAGAGTAAGCTTTTGTGATCACCCGTCGTCCGTCCGTTTGGGTTGTGTCCTCTCTAGAGGTCACAATTTTGGCCTAATCTTTACGAAACTTGATCATCTCAACAAAATCTAGGTCAAGTTCGATATTGGGTCATCTGAGGTCAAAAACTAGGTCACTAGGTCAAGTTATAGAAAAACCTTGTGTAGTCACTGGAGGTCATATTTTTTATAAATCTTTAAGAAACTTGGTCACAATGATCATGTCAACAAAATCTATGTAAAGTTCGACTTTGGGTCATCTGGGATCAAAAACAAGGTCACACTGTCAATTATAAAACTCACAATGTCAGTTGACATTTTCCTGAGGGTCGTGGGTTCAAACCCCACTGGAACCATAATTTTTATTTTTTTAAATTTTTTTTTAAGTTTTAGGTATTGTTTTGTCTTTATAGCATGTATTTGTACAGTTATATGGCTGAAAGTATTTTTTCCAAATATTTTGTTTAAATTATATGTCAAATCATAGAAAAACCTTGTGTAGTCACCAGAGGCTACAATTTCAACTTAATATTTATGAAACTTTGTCACGATGATCATGTCAACAAAATCTAGGTCAAGTTCGATGTTTGGTCGTCTGGGGTCAAAAACAAGGTCACAATGTCAATTGACATTTTCCTGAGGGTCATGGGTTCAAACCCCACTGGGAGCATAATATTTTTTTTTAAGTGTTTAGGTAATGTTTTGTCTTTAAAGTATGTATTTGAACGTACATTTATATGGAGGCAAATATTTTTTCCAAAATATTTTGTTTAAATTATAGGTCAGATCATAGAAAAACCCTGTGTAATCATCACAGGTCACAATTTCGACTTAATCTTTATGAAATTTGGTCCTAATGATCATCTCAGCACAATCTAGGTTAAGTTTGATATTAATTAAGTCATCTGGGGTCAAAAGCTAGGTCACATGGTCAAATCATACAAAAACTTGCAATAGAGGCTGAATTTTCTTAAATTTTATTCAGAAAATGTGTAGGGTCACCATAGAGGTGTGCATGCACTAGTACGACAGGTGAGCGACCTAGGGCCCTTTGGGCCCTCTTGTTAATCATTTAAAATTTACTTGATATGTTCTAACTATTACTTAATTATATGCGTTAGTGTCCTATCAGTTTACATTTCGTGTTATATTTATATATCTATCAGACCTAGCCTTTTAGACTTTTGTATTTTCTGCTGTTATTATTTCTCCTTCGTATAGTGGGGGACATATTGATTTGTGCTTGACTTCTGTCTGGATGTATGTAACAAAGTTTTCCCACTATAGTTCTCCTTTATCATTGGTCAGATTTCTATGGAACTTCACATGAATTCTTGGAACAAAGCCTGCTTATTGAATATTTTAGGTTGTATGATGTTTTCCAGAGTTTTGGCTATTTGTTGAAGACATATGTTTATGTGTCAAAAACACTTCTTATCTATAAATTTATTTGTAATTCTTATGCTCTTTTTTAGCTCACCTGAGCACAAAGTGCTCATGGTTGGCTATTGTGATCGGTCTGTGTCCATCGTCAACAATTCATTTAATTAACTTGTACAGTGACTGTTGTTGGTCACAATTCACACAAATTATGTCTATTTTATACCTATGATTGAATGTTTGTATCTTTTGTTGATCACAATTCACACACATAATGTCTATTTTATACCTATGATTGAATGTTATACTTGTGCAATAAACCTAATGCCAATACATATATATATATATTATTCATTGTCTTATTGGGTATTTGAAATTTGTTGAAGTTCCAGTATTTTATTTTTTGACTGATTTTAACTGGGCATCCTGAATACTGAAGCTGAGAATGAGTACTACCATGTTATTTAATATGTTTGTGCAACAGGTCACTGTTTAGCCTGAAACTGACTCATCTGCTATCCTAGCTGGCATTTTAGTTGGTTTTGAGCAAAATATGTGACCTTTTCTAGAAAATATTAAGTTGCATGCCTGTAACTTGGGTTTACGTTGTATAATGGATCCCATAAAAGCCTGACAATAACCATCACATTCAGCTAAGCCAGATTAAGTTAGGGACGACTGCACATACACTTACCTGTGTTGGCAAGTTTGCATACAGCAGGACTCAACAAACATCTGCCACATTACTATGTTACATACCAAAACATGTCTACAGCAGGACTCAACAAACATCTGCCACATTACTATGTTACATACCAAAACATGTCTACAGCAGATATCAACAAACATCTGCCACATTACTATGTTACATACCAAAACATGTCTACAGCAGATATCAACAAACATCTGCCACATTACTATGTTACATACCAAAACATGTCTACAGCAGGACTCAACAAACATCTGCCACATTACTATGTTACATACCAAAACATGTCTACAGCAGATATCAACAAACATCTACAACATACCAAACATACTATATTAAACAACAACAGAAATATATGTTTATTCTTTACTAAACTTCTACAACAATATAATAACAATATAATAACAACCACCTAATAACAATATACAATAACAAAATAACTTTAGTAACAACATTTTTACATACATTAAAATAATGCCTTAATACAGAAAACCGCTCATATAAAAACCACCAATATAAATGACCTACTTTGAAATTTAAAACACTCCCCTCAATATACAACTATGCATCAATAACCCTGTCCCACCTTTTCACTCTCCCCTCCATATACAACTATGCATCAATAACCCTGTCCCACCTTTTCACACTCCCCTCCATATACAACTATGCATTAATAACCCTGTCCCACCTTTTCACACTCCCCTCCATATACAACTATGCATCAATAACCCAGTACCACCTTTTCACACTCCCCTCCATATACAACTATGCATCAATAACCCTGTCCCACCTTTTCACACTCCCCTCAATATACAACTATGCATCAATAACCCAGTACCACCTTTTCACACTCCCCTCAATATACAACTTTGCATCAATAACCCAGTACCACCTTTTCACACTCCCCTCAATATACAACTTTGCATCAATAACCCAGTACCACCTTTTCACACTCCCCTCCATATACAACTATGCATCAATAACCCTGTCCCACCTTTTCACACTCCCCTCAATATACAACTATGCATCAATAACCCAGTACCACCTTTTCACACTCCCCTCGATATACAACTATGCATCAATAACCCAGTACCACCTTTTCACACTCCCCTCAATATACAACTATGCATCAATAACCCTGTCCCACCTTTACACACTCCCCTCAATATACAACTATGCATCAATAACCCTGTCTGACCTTTACACACTCCCCTCAATATACAACTATGCATCATGACCATGTACCACATTTTCACACTCTGTCAGTAAACAGTTGTGTGGCATTAATCCAAGGTACACCCTTTCATCCTTTACCTTCAGTTCCATGTGAACGACATTAAAAGAAAGAATGTACAAAATTTCGAACTAAGCTGCAATTAACCTCAAGTTCAATATGTAGATGTCTGAATCACAATAAAGGTTTACACTGTTTTAAAATATGGAAAACATACCAAGAACATATTCCAGCAGCCTTTACGGCATTTTTTACCACTGTTAAAGCAACAAGAGTACTTGGAGCTATGATTGACACAGGAAACATCTTGAGATGTCAGTGTGGTAGATGGGATAGATTCATCAGTTGTTGATTGAGTAACCGCTGATGAAGACACGTAGTTTCAGTTGTTAAAGACACAGTTGTTGTAGATTTAGAATCTGTGTTTGGTATAGATGGAACTGAATTAGACTGAATAGCTGTTGTTGGTAAAGATTGAGCTGAATTAGACTGATTAGCTGTTGTTGGAGGTGATGTAATTAAATTAGACTGAGTAGCTGTTGTTGGTGTCGATGTAACGGAATAAGACTGAGTAGCTGCTGTTGGTGTCCATGTAACGGAATTAGACAGAGTAGCTGTTGTTGGTGTCGATGTAACAGAATAAGACTGAGTAGCTGTTGTCGGTGTCGATGTAACGGAATAAGACTGAGTAGCTGCTGTTGTGAATACCACAGTTGTTGACGTGTTTGATGTTGCTGTTGGAATAGATTGAACAAGATTGGACTGAGTTGCTGCTGTTGTGAAAGCCACAGTTGTTGAAACGTTATAAGTTGTTGTGGGTATAGCTGTCATTGAACTGGACTGGGTTATACAGGTTGGTATAGTCGAAACTGTTGACTCAGTATCTTCTGTTGTGAAAGACACAGTTGTTGATAATTTAGAATCAGCTGTTTGCATAGATGGAACTGATGAAGACTGTGTACCTGCTGTAGGAATTGATGTAGTCTTAGTACCTGCTATAGGAATTGATGTAGACTGTGTACCTGCTGTAAGAATAGATCGAATTGATGAAGACAGTGTATCTGCTGTAAGAATAGATGGAACTGATGTAGACTGTGTACATGCTGTAAGAATAGATGGAACTGATGTAGACAGTGTACCTGCTGTAAGAATAGATGGAATTGATGTAGACTGTGTACCTGCTGTAAGAATAGATGGAACGGATGTAGACAGTGTACCTGCTGTAAGAATAGATGGAACTGATGTAGACTGTGTACCTGCTGTAAGAATAGATGGAACTGATGTAGACTGTGTACCTGCTGTAAGAATAGATGGAATTTATGTAGACAGTGTACCTGCTGTAGGAATTGATGTAGTCTGTGTACCTGCTGTAGGAATTGATGTAGACTGTGTACCTGCTGTAAGAATAGATGGAACTGATGTAGACTGTGTACCTGCTGTAGGAATTGATGTAGTCTGTGTACCTGCTGTAGGAATGGATGTAGACTGTGTACCTGCTGTAAGAATAATTGGAATTGATGTAGACTGTGTTCCTGCTGTAAGAAGAGAGGGAACTGATGTAGACTGTGTACCTGCTGTAAGAATAGATGGAACTGATGTAGACAGTGTACCTGCTGTAAGAATAGATGGAATTGATGTAGACAGTGTACCTGCTGTAAGAATAGATGGAACTGATGTAGACTGTGTACCTGCTGTAGGAATAGATGGAACTGATGTAGACAGTGTACCTGCTGTAAGAATAGATGGAACTGATGTAGACTGCGTACCTGTTGTAGGAATAGATGGAATTGATTTAGACTGTGTACCTGCTGTAGGAATAGATGGAACTGATGTAGACTGTGTACCTGCTGAAGGAATAGATGGAACTGATGTAGACTGTGTACCTGCTGAAGGAATAGATGGAACTGATGTAGACTGTGTACCTGCTGTAGGAATAGATGGAACTGATGTAGACTGTGTACCTGCTGTAGGAATAGATGGAACTGATGTAGACTGTGTACCTGCTGAAGGAATAGATGGAACTGATGTAGACTGTGTACCTGCTGTAGGAATAGATTGAATTGCTGTAGACTGTGTACCTGCTGTAGGTATAGATGGAATTGATGTAGACAGTGTACCTGCTGTGGGAATAGATGGAATTGATGTAGACTGCGTAGTTATTTGGTTAAAAGATGGTGTGGTCTGAAAGATTGGGAAACATATGAAGAACATTTTCCAACACCCTTTACGACATTGATCACCACTGTTAAAACAACAAGAGTACTTAGAACTATGATTGACACATGACACTTCATGTGACGACGATGGGGTTGATGTAACAGTTGTGGATGGAGCTACTGTTGTTGGTGTTGATTGAGTTATTATTGATTCTGTTGCTGCTTTCCTAAATGCCAGACTTGTTGTCACAGTGGTAGATACCGATCCTGGACAGATGTCTGCTTCATCCAAACACTCTCCTCTATAACAAAACTGAAATAATAGAGTAACCAGTTATATGATAGAATAACATTGACATAATAAATTAAAATATAAAATAAAGTAATCAGTGCAATAATAAGTAAGCAATGAAATTAATGAGTAAACAATGCAATAAACTAGTCTACAGCTAATATAACAGTTAGTTATGAAATAATAATAATAAGTAATATTTGTTGATAATATTAGGGATATTTTACAACAAGAATAATAAGTAAACTTTGAAATTATACAATGGCAGGGGAACTGTTTCACAAGCAAATGATTTCGGATGATACTTCTTTGTGTTCCTCCAGCGTGTAATCACCAATGAAAGAACCAAGTAAACCAAGGAATAACCAAGTAAACCAAGGAATAACCAAGTAAACCAAGAAATAACAGAGCATTCATTGAAGTAGTTTTTCGTAGTGAATACCCAGTGTTCTGTGTGAAAAACCAGTGTTCCGTAGTGACCAACCAGAGTTCCATGGTGACCAATCACTGTTCTGTGGTGACCAACCAGTGTTCCATGGTGACCAATCACGGTTCCGTGGTGATCAATCAGTGTTCCATGGTGACCAATCATGGTTCCGTGGTGACCAACCAGTGTTCCATGGTGACCAATCACTGTTCCGTGGTGACCAACCAGTGTTCCGTGGTGACCAATCACTGTTCTGTGGTGACCAACCAGTGTTCCAAGGTGACCAATCACGGTTCTGTGGTGATCAATCAGTGTTCCATGGTGACCAATCACGGTTCCGTGGTGACCAACCAGTGTTCCATGGTGACCAATCACTGTTCCGTGGTGACCAACCAGTGTTCCATGGTGACCAATCACTGTTCTGTGGTGACCAACCAGTGTTCCATGGTGACCAATCACTGTTCCGTGGTGACCAATCAGTGTTTCATGGTGACCAATCACTGTGTCATGGTGACCAACCAGTGTTCCGTGGTGACCAATCACTGTTCTGTGGTGACCAACCAGTGTTCCATGGTGACCAATCACGGTACCGTGGTGATCAATCAGTGTTCCATGTTGACCAATCACGGTTCCGTGGTGACCAACCAGTGTTCCATGGTGACCAATCACTGTTCCGTGGTGACCAACCAGTGTTCCATGGTGACCAATCACTGTTCTGTGGTGACCAACGTCTCACACAGGGTAAAAAAAGAGCATACAATGTCTCGGTGTTTGTTCAAATTTTACATCAAATATCCCGGTATAGGGGCAAATTATTTGAAGATAAACACTGGGTTGAACGACAAATACTTTTAAAACCAGAGAATCACTGGTATTAAAGGCAGATAACCTGTTACTGGAAAATAACTCCAAAACCAGAAAAACGCTAATTTCAAGGGTAGATAACTGCTGAAGAAGCATGGTGACATTTATTATGAACTTTTTGTCACATCACTCACACAAGAAACTGCAGCTAAGACCAGGATAACTTTGCGACATTGTAGGCACTTTGTTAACGGTCTAGCCTCGAGATGGTATGGACTACATAAGTACATGTAAATAAACAAAAACAAAGTAAGTACATAAAACATGTAACCTTAAAGTCTGTGTCGGTGGATCCACAAGGCGTTCCATCGGTTACCATGTCTATAACGTTATCAGAGCATCTATCGATTATATTAGTACAAGCTACCATGTGATCATCCCAACACGCCCTCTCAGCAACCATCTTTACCCCATCTACTCGCATTATCTGACAAAACAAAACACTGGCTATTAGTGCAGTTTTTGTGACATGCCCGAAAATACATAATTGAGTATGTGCACAGAAGACATCTCAAACAAAAGAGAATTATAAATCTATATAGTGGGCAGCTACCGTGTAATCATGTTTATTTTACAGGTAAAAACATTCAAGATTTCATGTATTACTATGTCATATCATGACGTCCAACCTTCATGTATGTAGAACTTGCGAATAAATGGTTGGAAACATAGAATTTACAGAGTGAATACATGTGTATGCACAAGTGACAGCCCGTGAACAAACTTTAGGATCCCAGTTTAGTTTTCGTGTAAGTATCACATTGTTACGGTTACGGTTCTGAAGAGTGAATCACAACAATATACATTTGTACATATACCAGTATTCACTGTTGCCCACCTTGACATTGACCTCGACTTTTTTATACATGTATTGATATGACATGACATTTAAAGTTACAACCCAACTAAATTATTTGAAAGTCCAATCATGCATGCCTATGATAGAGATACGATTCGAAATAATCTCATTATCAACATTAATTGTTCGAGTGGAAAAGAATACGTACCACGTCTTGTGCACATGCTACGCTGGATGCAAGCATCTTGCTACATTGAAAGTCTACGTCAAACATCTGTCCCCTTGGACCTGTGCACATCATTTCTTGAAACATCTCCACTTTTTTCTGAGAATGCTTTCGTAGACACTTACTGGAGAGTAACAAACATATATCAGGGTAAACACATGAAACAGGAACGTCTACATAATATACAAAAGTGTTAATTTTGCGACTACTGATTAACTACGCATTTGTTTCAATATTTTTGCTGACTTTGTAATCGAGAAAAAATTAACAATACATGTATTTGAAATACTGTTCATTGAAATCCACAATTGCCATCAAGTGCATACATGTATGTTTCCCGTGTTTACTTCTCAATCAGCCAACTACCAGAACACAACATGGGTTACATTGGTACTGTTGCTGGCGTTTGCATTGAAAATATGGTGTAGTTATTGAGTTCTATTAGGGATAAAATAAACACTCTCCTATATAGTAGACGTTTTTGCTGGGTCTATAATACAGTTTGTATCTCACCATAACAAATATAAACAATAATGGCTGTAAGATTGTCTTCATTGCTTGGCGTTGAGCATTAAAAGCGAAACTGGCTTCTCTTCTCACATGGCCTTTTGGCGATGGATATATCATCCGGAATAAAACATTCCAGTGTCAAGACAAGTCGTTCATAACGATACGGCTAATTGTGGTCTACATAATTATGAGAGAACTTCTGTCGACTGAATTCGAATACATGTATGCAATCACTGATCTAATGTACAGTTGATCGTTTCATGATGTACGTCCTTCTTGTATAATATAGGCAGTTTTGTCACTGTATCATGCTAGAGGGCTTATATCAAGATACAGTCCCCTGTGATCCAGTGTTGCTTAATGCGTTCATGAACAGTAGAAGGGAGTAAAGTTCACTAGGAAGTTCTGAACAGTAGAAGGGAGTAAAATTTAGCTACACCTTCACTAGGAAGTTCTGAACAGTAGAAGGGAGTAAAATTTAGCTACACGTTCACTAGGAAGTTCTGAACAGTAGAAGGGAGTAAAATTTAGCTACACGTTCACTAGGAAGGTCTGAACAGTAGAAGGGAGTAAAATTTAGCTACACGTTCACTAGGAAGTTCTGAACAGTAGAAGGGCGTAAAATATTGCTACACGTTCACTAGGAAGTTCTGAACAGTAGAAGGGAGTAAAATTTAGCTACACGTTCACTAGGAAGGTCTGAACAGTAGAAGGGAGTAAAATATTGTTACACGTTCACTAGGAAGCTCTGAACAGTAGAAGGGAGTAAAATATTGCTACACGTTCACTAGGAAGTTCTGAACAGTAGAATGGAGTAAAATTTTGCTACACGTTCACTAGGAAGTTCTGAACAGTAGAAGGGAATATAGCTACACTTTCACTTTGAAGTTCTGAACATACAAGGGAGTAAAATATAAGTACACTTTCACAAGGAAGTTCCTAACAGTCTAGTTAAAATTTAGCTAGAATTTCACTGGGTAATTCTGAACTCTTACACTGGGATTTTACTATACATTTGTATGTTAATACGTAAATATATTAAACATACCCCTTTTTGTTTAAGTATCTGGTGATTGTTATAACCGAACATTTAGAAAACATACGGTAGGCTTTTTTGTTTGATTTGTTCGGTACGACTATACGACCAGCCATTATGTTTGTTCCGTCATCACATTTATTTCTGTCACCGTCATGCTGACAATTTAGTCTGAAATATAAAATATCCATTTAAGGCCACTAAAAGTTTTTACAGATAGCAAAATTTACTTTGTGGAGGAAAAACCCGTATTTTCCACGATACAGTTCTACTACAGTTACCATTTCCATGTCCAGAGAATGTACAGCAAAGTTACAGTTACACTAATAAGCCATTCTTTAATTACGCTCATGCTGAATGTTGCAATTTACGACATGCTTCGAATATAGTCCCTTTAACATGAGTGTGCTAACCGCTTGCTTCGAACACAGCCTCCAAAGAGCTGCATTAGAAGGGAAACCATTCAGTGTGACTATGTGCGATTTTTGTAATAACCCTGTACTATGTCCTTGCATGAAATACATGGTTAAGTTAAGTTACCACGTTTCGAGGGCTGCTTTCAGCAGTTGAACCATCCTTGACATTTTAACTTCCCCTGTCATTCGGCTACCTATATGCAAACCTGCATTTGAGTCTCCCTATGGAGAATATTTCTTTTCTGGTGGGTGTGCAGCAAACATCGATCTGCAGCGCCCAGGACTATCGAACATGTTCAGACACAGCCCTCACATGTACCAATTCACACCTTGGTCGAGTGGAGCATGTGGGTTAGTCTTGTCCAGAGAAATTAAGCAGTGGTCCAGGCGGGGGTTGTACCCGGGACATCTCGACCCCGAAGCGCGCGCGCCCTACCTCTATACATCTAGACCACAGCTCCCCCACATGATCGTATCTCGAGATTAGACAATTTGCCCTTCCGCCAACAGCTGACGACCTGACCATGACTCTATGTATAGGTACATGACCGGGTAATCAATGCAACAGAATAATATAGCCTGCCCAAAATCTGCCGTATGAGAAACCAACATAATACTGCCCTAGCTACATGTAGTCAGATGCTTTTAAGATAATGTTTCTTAACATAGACAGTTACCTATTACATTGTCAAAAACACCAACATATCAAACAGTATAGCACATATACCTATGTAAAGCAGCACACATACTCGCACAAAAGCAACAACAGAACAATAAAACCTGAAGAGATCACACTGAATGAGTGTTGACCAATACGTGTCAAAAGTCATTGAATGAACTGTAATAATGGGCGAGCAACGTAATTAGTATTCATGGACTCAGACGACATTATTACATTGTACATACGCATGTCCTAACTCGTGAGCCAACGTGGAAACTACGTCTATGTGATCTGCAAGATCTTCATTGACGGAAATCCGGTGCGATTTCTTCCTACCACACACAGACCCAATGTAAGCCAATCCTATAATATAAGAAACACACGTGTAAGCAACATCGCGCGCCTCACAAATGATTGGAGACTATTTCATGATTTGATTTTATATGCGTTTATTTATCCTTACCAACGGATGACCATTTGGGCGAGTGCAAGCTTTCATGATTTCATCATAGCACGAGGCCTCTATCAAGCCGAAATAATATTATTGGAGTGGTATTCACACAGCATCTTAAGGGAAAACAGAATTTCTTAAAATCTAAAAAAAATCCTTAAGTGTTCCACCTAAACAGAACAATCAAGATCATCATTTTTTACATAGTTTAGAAGCATTATGTAAAGAGCTACAATAATCACAAACAAAACATGGGCTATTCTTTGTATCTTGGAAAATATGTGCAGCACAATTGTTTAACTTAAGTCAAAATATTTAAGTTTTCTCTTAAGTTGCTTTGTGAATACCTGGCCAGGTGGTTACTGTATCAGAACAGCACTATTGGTGAGCAAGTAGGATTTGGTGAGCGAATTGTGGGTGTACCTACTCTCTGTTACTGAATGTGAACATTGATCATACACCAGTGTAGAGAACGCTTCTCCTGTTTGTTTGTAGGAGGATTTGTCGAAGGTTAGCATGCGAGTCCATTGGTTTATAGAAACATGTTCAGTTGTTTCAATGTTTTTTTTGAGCGTTAGCTGTCTAGCTCGATATTTGACCTGCTTTTGACCACTTTAAAAACCAATGAAATGTTTGCAAATACATTAGGAGTAAATATATAAAGAGCCTGATAGGTTACTATATGCTATATTCATCACAAAAGATATCGCCAAAAATACATTTCTCAGAAATAAGTACACATGTATACAAAATGTACAGTAGATACACACAGAGATGATCAGCTGTTATTCGCGTTTCTCTCGGTATTTAGTATATCCCATTATTAACTGTTTGACCTTAAAGTGACCCGGGTCAAGTATGGAGTGGATATATAACGGTAATACCGCGAGTACTACCGCGCATTATTTTTTAGTAGCGAAATTGACTACATTCGTTACGCGTTCGTTTGTTCTGATTGTTTAAAGGACAGAGGGCCTCTGGTTCAAATCAAAATTGAGCCTAGCCTTTTCTGATTTTCTTTTTTCCCACTTTCTTTTTGTCTATAATTTCGACGTTTATTTAAGATAAGTCCTGTCTACAGTTTTTCAGACATACTGTGTGCTAAATATTAAAATCTTGAGTTAAGATCGCTATAATTGCAGGATATAACGCACCGTAGAATCTAAAATTCAGCAAATAACGTCCGCATCTTCATTGAAAACAAGTACACGTATCTACTATCTTAACGCTTTTTATCTTTTTTAAAATATAATTCTTGTTACAACCAAGATTAAACCTTTCATTGGTCAAGGGAATTCTCGATTTACATATATGTAAACATATCGCGCCTGGTCAATTACATTCCAAATAAACATTGCATCTTGATTATATTTGTTATGGGGAATTTATTTGTTGAGGACTTAATGATAGCATGGGAGTAGAAAATACATACATATACAATTAGACATTATAACACAAGAGCTGTTGCAAGTAACAGCGTATTTGAGTATCTACGAGTTTCGAGTACAACTATATGATGCAAAAACTGATAATAAAATAAGATTTTTAAAAAATATGACAATCTCTTATAGATATTTTTGAGCTTACACACCTAATAGAGATTCCTCTTGGCCATCGTACAGTCTCCGACTGAAAGTAATAAATTCATAAAGGTAAGATGTTTACTTTGTTTCACAATGAATCCTGGTGGACAACGTACAGAAAAGGGAAATGTCAAACCAATTAAGTTTGCGCCCATCATAAGTGGGTTTCGAACACATGCACATGCACAGCGCTATCCCCTAGCAAAGAGAAGCACAAACATGTTAGATTACTTGGCTATGACAAAAACCCCATAGACGGTTTGGCAAAAAAAACATTACCGGTATAACTGCATCACACTCAACCTATAATGGGTTAAATTGAGTTTTCAACTCTGATAATATATGTATAATGTCGCTTTTCGATTCATTAATCATAATGTTTATTTAGATAGAAAACTTGACTTTTGAAAACACATCTAGTAGTAGACCTATGCCTACATACATTGTATTGGTTATTTGGTTTAATAATTACAATAAAGACATATAATAGATAATCGGACAGGGAAGGCAACACTCAACATAAACAACCGAGCACAGAAAACATGAACAACATCACATACCACGTCACAACGCCCAGCACACAGTCTAAACGAGGACATGAACTGAACCGCTGTCCAAGTTTCAAGACAACATCCAAACAGAAAGTTTGCTAGATATTATTTCCTTGAGAATATATTGAGCCTTGCAGACAAGATTACAGTAAGTGAAAGTACCCGGATATCACTGCAGCATGGTGGTAGGGGGTGTTCAGTTTAGCCTTGCGTAGCCAATGTCCAAACGCAGTTAATCCGTCACACGATCTTCCTGTACAAAAAGGTCTGTTCACTTTCCAACCTAGAAAAATGAAAGTACTATAGTGTGGGGTACTGATGCCATTAAATCCAATATCGAATCAAGGTTGTATCATAATTTTATGTCAGAGTTCTGATAAGCCCATCCTTACCTAACATTTGTGCTGCTCAAGACACCAAGAGGAACAGCAGTTACTTGGAACTTACTTAAATAACTATGCTGAGCATCAAGCAAGGGATATTTACAATTACCATTTTTAACGACTTGGAAAATTCAACCAGTGTCAAGATAAGTGACTTTTTAGTCTCCGTATGACTGAATACAGTGGGAATTAAAACAGTACAAACAAACAAGCAGTACAGGAATATTGTTTTCCTGACCCTTTGAGTGGTACTCTAACATTCTTTCTCATAATTACAAAACCTGACATGACCCAGTTTCAAACTTGACCTAGATTTCATGAAATACATTCTGGTCAAGTTTCAAGAAGATTGGATCATAATTTTGCCTCTAATGCGTTCACACGCTTTTTCTAAGATTTAACCTAGTGACCTATTTTTGACCCCACATAACCCAGTTTCAAATTTGACCAATATTTTATACAGACATACATTATTACCATGATTTATGAATATTGGTCCATAATTGTGACCTCTCATGTGTTAACAAGCTTTTTCTAAGATCTGACCTAGTGACCTCAGAGGGTGGAATTCCTATGTCCGACTTGGTCTTTTTTGTCCGCGGGAAAGCAGATTTTTCCATCTAGTTTGCCCTTGGGCAAGTGCAAAATTATCCTAAGCATTAAGTGCCTTATTTACCTTAACTCCTAAATTACTGACCAAAAATGATTTACTTAACAATCTTTGAATTAAATCTAGTACTCCAATCCTTCACATGATAAATAATTGAATGAAACTAAAATTTTGTTGCTTCTTTGTATTTTCCTGGGCAAGTAAATTTAGTTTTCGGGCAAGTGGATTTTTCAGTCCAACTTTCTCATGGGCAAGTGAAAAATTTGGGATTTTCCACACCCCTGGACCTAGTTTCGAACTTGGCCTAAATTTCATAGAGACAAAAATTCTGACCAAGTTTCATAAAGATTGGGTGATAATTGTAAGGGTATGAGAGAAGAGAAGTCAGTTTCCCTTTTATGCTGAGCGTCTAGCAAGGGAAATTCTGGTACCATATTTATTTCGTCTTTGGTATAACGCGGCCAGGGATCGAACCAGATACCTCCCGCACTCGAAGCGAATGCTCAACCACTAGGCTATCGAGGAGGTGATTGTTTTCTGTTTGTTAAGTGTTTTTAAGTTTCAAGCGAGCTCATTCTTGATATTGACAATATGGGATAAAACCCGTTTTCCAGGCTCTAGAATTTCACGGCCAGGGCCCCTTCAATAGGCAATAGGACAATGCTTTACCAACTGAGTTAGTCGGCCACAGGTCAAAACTAATTTGACCGGATACAAACAGTATACACTGTTGCGGCTCAAGTTAAAAAGCTGCTACGATAGAAATAGACAGGCACGAGACAGCAAGCTTGTCAAGCCGGTGGCCAACACAAATTTCTTCTCCATTAATTAGTTATTTATTACTAAAGTACTGCAATAATGTCATATACATTATTATCAAATGCACAATAGATATACCAAAAGCACAATAGGGACATAATATTGTTCAAGTTGTTTGTTTGTTACGAAATGATGCGGGTACGTTACAATTTCAAGGATAAACTCGTCATCGGAGGTTGATTTCATCATGTAACTGTTGTATGCATTAAAGATGACTTTAATTCCTTGCTAAAACAAGTACTTTGACGTGTAATCAGTGATTATCGGCTATTTTAAAGGATAAACTAAACTGAGCCGCCACTAATTTTTTTACTTTAACGTAACAACAAGCAGGACAGTAGTGGTCATGAACACAATAAGGACGCTTATTTAACTTAACTCATTCCAATCTGTTCATTTCAATTTAAATAGTCTGCATATCTGTCAATTAATTAAACATAATAAGACATATTCAAATGAATATACATTATTTAAGGAAAGATCAAAGAAAGTCATTAAATTGAGTACCAACTGATCGATCTAAGAACCCTAGATCCTATAATGAGTAATGTGATGCATTGAGCCATATACCATAGTATCGCTAAATAACGGCCTAAAATATTATATAAGAAATATATTCGTAAGTTAGCCCTGAATAACCGACAAAAGAGGAACATATGTCGCGAAATTTATCAGAAAACATAGTCAAATTATCAGAAAACATAGTCTGACCCCAGATCAAAGTAATCTAGACCATATTAAAGGTGTATGACACATTGAGCCATACACCATACTGAGCTACTATAAGGGGCTAAAATATCATATAGGCGAAATACATGTAATTTGGCCCTGAATGCCATAGAAATGTACAAAAAAGGTTCTTAAGTAGCCAAATTCATTAAATACATACTCTGAGCCAAGATCAAAGCCCCTAAACAATATATATGTATAATGCATGTGACGCAATAAGCCACATGTCATATGAAAGCTACTATAATGGACCAAAAGACAACATCAGCTATATATAATATGTAACTTGGCTCTGAATGACCGAGAAAATCACACAAAGGCTTATAAGTCGCCAAATTTAGTAAAAACCATAATCCGTCCAAACCTCTATGACCCCTTGACCCCGTAATAGGGAATGTGACGCAATGAGTCATATACCATATTAAAGCTACTATACAGGGCTAAAATATTATATAATCGATATGTTTGTAACTTGGCCCTGAATACCCCATAAAAGCCAAAAATGGTTCATAAGTCGCGAAATTTAGTAAAATCGTATTCCGACCAAATCTCAATGACCCCTAGACCCCAAAATAGGGAATGTGACGCAATGGGTCATAAACCATATTAAATATAATATACAGGGAAAAAATATTTTATAATCGATATGTTTGTAACTTGGCCCTGAATACCCGATAAAAGCCAAAAAGGGTTCATAAGTCGCGAAATTTAGTAAAATCGTATTCCGACCAAATCGCAATGACCCCTAGACCTCAAAATAGGGGATGTGACGCAATGAGTCATATACCATATTAAAGCTACTGTACAGGGCTAAAATATGATATAATCGATATATTTGTAACTTGGCCCTGAATACCCAAATAAAAGCCCAAAAAGGTTCATAAGTCACGATTTTTAGTACAAAAATTTCTCTGAACCAATAGCGACGACCCGTAGACCCCATAATAGTGAATGTGACGCAATGGGTCATATACCATATGAAAGCTACTATACAGGGCTAAAGAATGACATATTCGATTCGTTTGCAACTTGGTCCTGAATACACGATAAAAGCAAAATTAAGGTTCATAAGTCGCCAAATTTAGTAAAAACCACAATCCGTCCAAAACCTTTATAACCCCTAGACTACATAATAGGGAATGTGACGCAATGAGTCATATACCTTATGAATGATACTATATAGGGCTAAAATATAATATAATCGATATGTTTGTAACTTGGCCCTGAATACCCGATAAAAGCCCCAAAAAGGTCCATATGTCGCGAAATTTAGTAAAAACTATAATCCGTCCAAACCGATATGACCCCTTGACCCCATAATAGGGAATGTGACGCAACGAGTTATATATACCATATTAAAGATACTATACAGGGCTAAAATATAATATAATCGATATGTTTGTAACTAGGCCCTGAATACCCGATAAATGCCCCAAAAAGGTTCATAAGTCGCGAAATTTAATAAAATCCATAATCCGTCCAAACCTCTATGACCCCTTGACCCCATAATAGGGAATGTGACGCAATGAGTCATATACCATATTAAAGCTACTATACAGGACTAGAATATAATATAATCGATGTGTTTGTAACTTGGCCCTGAATACCCCATAAAAGCCCAAAAAGGTTCATAAGTCGCAATTTTTAGTAAAAAACATACACTAAACCAATAGTGACGACCCCTAGACCCCATAATAGGGAATGTGACGCAATGAGTCGTATACCATATTAAAGCTACTATACAGGGCTAAAATATGATACAATCGATATGTTTGTAACTTGGCCCTGAATACCCGATAAAAGCCAATAATGGTTCATAAGTCACGAAATTTAGTAAAAAACATAACTTTTTTCATCTTTGTATGGCATTGGCGAAGACGTATATAAATGTTTAAGGATGATAATCTGGAAAGTTTTTAAAGTTTTTAAAAATTAATACGGTAAGGCCTTAGGAATGGGATCGTCAAATTAATCAAAGTTAAATTCTAATTACGTTAAAAGGTGCAAATATGACGTTGCCCCGCCTATCGGTTTCATAGGTCGGCAAAAATGTTCCAAACAATTTATTTTTCGATATATTTGAAAACTATTTCGTACGTTTTATCATAATATAGGTATTAACCACCACATAAAATATTTGTAGAAAATACTAAGTTTAAGCAAAATTATAAGCATTTTCTCGTTATATATGGATCATCCCTCGTATATGTTAGTTGGCGCTGAATGTCCAAGAATAGTCCAAAAAGATTCATAAGTCCCGAATATTAATATCAACATACAATGACCCCTAATCGATGAATTCAGCAGCTCAACCAGGAGCCCTACTCAATCCAACAAGTAGAAATGGCCAAACGTAGAGCGGCACGATTTGTAACCAACACTATTACTTTCAGCTTCACAGACATGTTACAGCATCTAAACTAGGAAACACTTAGTGTCATAAGACATAAGATCTAACTGACAATTCTATTATGATCGTAAATCCCCACCAAATGAGGTAGATAGTATGTATGTCGGTTAGAGGGTGTTTAGTACGTTGGTATTTTGCGTCTGCTTATTGTAACAGGTCACTGATGTGCGTATCCAGTATTCCAAAGCCATTGCAGCGATTGTGTTGAAATAATTTGTTCGTTTGTGATTGCGGTGTTTCTTTATTCAGTTACAATACAAATTCAGATCTCAACAGGAGTTATAATTACACATAACATATAGTTTTTCGGCATAAAATAAAACAAAACTTACAATACAATATAGCAAAACAAAGAGAGGGACAATTATTTACGAATGAAAAATTTCCGAGCATAGTCTTTATTTGACAGTCAGCTTTCTGTTGAAATACCGGTATAGCAGGCATATGAGTGCCTCCACCGGTATTTGAACCCGGCGTACTTCGCCAGATGAGACGACAAGAGCTACGGAGGCGCAAAATGTACAGCTTTTACGTTTCTGTGACCACTCACAGGTACTGTTTTATCAAAGCATGGACATCTCGAACTCACAAAATTATTTATAATTCAAATCTTACAAACGTGTATGTCACCAATATGTAGGTTTTAATGTATAAAGAATAATTTTACCGAAAGTTAAAGCATTCCAGAAACTACACCATGTATACTGCCTATGTGAGCAACTGTAATAAACCTACCCACACGGTATGACACCGCACCGAATAGTTCTGTGTAAGGTTCCCGTGATGAACTTAGTTCATGACAATGGCTGCGGCCATGTTCTCAACATCGCGGATAAATTGTCTGTTGCTTGAAGAAGTCCAAGTTACTTAGTACGGATAGCATCTTCAGATATAGGCGCGTTGCTTGTGAACATGGTATTTTCAAATGTGTGAGCCAACTCAGTATGATGGAATACCGAGTTAACGGCTGCTCATACATACATTATATGACTTATTAACAACATGTGGTATGGGCAGACATGGTTTCCTCGTAAAGTAAGACACAACGTGCATTTTGTATAAAATAGTTGAACGTTTATTTCGTCAGATGAGGTTTTTACGGAATTTCGCGACTTAACAGCCTTTAGGGGCTTTTCTTGGGCATTCAGGGCCAACTTACAAATAATTCGACGACATCATTTCATAGCCCCATCTAGAAGTTTTATTATGATATATTACTCATTGCGTCACATTCGCTATTAAAGGGTCCAAGGGTCTTTAATATGGGGTCAGATGAGGTTTTTACGGAATTTCGCGACTTATCAGCCACGGGCTTTTCTTGGGCATTCAGGGCCAAATTACAAATCATTCGACGACATCATTTCATAGCCCCATCTAGACGGTTTATTATGATATATTACTCATTGCGTCACATTCGCTTTTAAAGGGTCCAAGGGTCTTTAATACGGGGTCAGATGAGGTTTTTACGGAATTTCGCGACTTATGAGCCTTTATTAGCTTTTCTTGGGCATTAATGGCCAACTTACAAAGATATCACCGACAACATTTCGTAGCCCTACATTGTTGCACTGAAACGGCATATGACTAATTGCGCCATTTATCTTTAAAAGGGTCCAATAATCTTTAATGTAGGGTCAAATGAAGTTATTTACGGAATTTTATGATTTATCAGCCTTTATGGGCTTTTTTGTTGCATCCAAGGCCAACTTACAGACATGTCATTCCGACTGGATCTGTTTGTTGCTCTATATAGTGACTTCAATGCTTTGTGTCATAAGGAAATAAGAAGCAGAAGAAAATTTTCAGCGGACCGCATATTACAAAAATTTGTGTCGTTTTGTACACTTAGATAATATTTCTTACTGGCGGCATTACTGGCGGCTGGCTTGATTTTGGTATTTTAAAGTTGTTTTACTCATCAAAAATCCAAACTGGCAAACGCTTGAAATCACGCGAAAAAATGACTTCCGGTTTGACGCGGTATAGCTAAAAACCAAACTCCAAATCCGTATTTCTGTTCATCATTTATGATCATGTATTATGTTTTACCTAATTAGGCCTACAATAGCTTTACTCTGACTATTTGGTTTAAAATAAGTTTTATTGCTTTTGTTAGGTATTGCTTTCTGTTCGCGAACAGAAATGTTTCAGTTTTGGAACAGCGTTCAGTTGTTCGGTATTTTGCTATACCCCGCAGTACGGGACCAGAATGATGTCATCGAGCAACGGCGGCGTGATATTATTACAACAGTCTAATTAAAATGGTTTGATAATAATTTGTTGGCCTTAACATAAACTAATGTGACTGACTTTCAAAATACAGAAGGTTATAAAACATAACTTCATACTTAGCCGTATTATAAATGTTGACAACCGAAAACTCGGCCTCGAGTGTAAATCTAGTTATTTTTTAGCAACACGATATTCCATAAAACAATGGATCTTTGTAATTAGTGAACATAATCTCCTTCATAAAGAAGAAATCTACTTAGTGTATTTCAGAGATAGTTTTAGTTATTGGCGGTTTTTACATGCAAACGCTTTGGAACTACTTTACGTAGAACTATTTCAGTTCCCGTCACCAGTGAAAACATGCTGTTTCTATTTATAGCAACAATGTTTGTATACAACATAATTAGGTCATCGTCTGCAATGCTCAGCGACGGAGTGATTACATACGTAACCGTATACGATTGAAAACCGTGGGAACTATTTTAGATTCCCGCCACCAGTGAAAACATAATTTGGTAGTAAAAATATAGTCCTTGTGGAATGATTTGCAATAAATATCCTCTAAAAATAAAAGTCTGATATAATTGTTGGTCTTAATATAAGTAAATGTTGGTAATGTAAACAAATCAGGTCCAATGATACGTGTAAACTGTGTTGCATGCTCGTAATATTGTTCAAATCATAGAACTATTTATTTGCCGAGGCCTAATGTGTTAAATTGGTCGTAAGCTGAAAAGTGGTAATATCATTGTGTAACGCCACACAAAAATCGAATACGGACATTTTGTGCACCAGTAGTATTTAACAAACGCCCTCATGTAAAGGGATAATTTTATGTTAGTATAGATACAGTACTAACCTTTTTATCACAGAACCCTTTGCGTGAAAATTGGTGATGGAAATGCAGGATAGTTCAATAAAATAAGTGAGCTTTTATATAATTTCCTTGCTCAAAACAATTAACTAAAATGAATGAAGATTATATGAAGCTTTCACTTGTTTTACTAGTATGATAATACAACAATGTACTATGTACACTTCATGAAGCAATTTGAACTATTCTTTTCATAATAATAAACAACACATGTCAAAGAAATACAAGATATTTTATCAATTTGCGTGCGAGCTTGCACGAATATTGAATGCGCGAGTCTCATAAGACGTTACGCTCGATGTTGGCGTACATAAGCGTAACCAATTCCGACGTTGTTGACGTTTTTAACGATCATTGACGTTACAAGACTTATTTGGGTGTTTCGAATACAATTTTTCTTAAATTATGCCGTAAACCCCATATTTTTATTGGTCACATATTTCGCGATGGTTTAAAAAATATTGTTGTAAAATTAAAATGGTTTTGAGCAACCCGCTTGATTGATAAGTGCATTTGTACGCAATATGTATGGCAGTTTTTAGATCGGCCATATGGCGAGGCGGAGGGGTAATTAAGGCGTTACAGTCGTACATTTTAATTAAACATACAATAGAATATACCAATATACGCTGCGTATCGTTCCATACAAGTAGATGATTTACATTTTGCCGAGACATTAAAATACATGTACAAAAATGAGAAAGTAAGTTAGAAAATACTACGAAAACCACGTCCCGACAAGTGGCGCTTTTAATACCGCTAAACTTACTATTTCAGACTAAAACACCATGATGCGGGAGATCTGGCATGTACGAAAGTGCCAGCTTAATTACTAGGGATATATATGTATAGTACATATTTTGTAAGGTTGAACAGCAAGGTGTTAGGAGGCGAAAGAGATTAGGTGGATACTATGTTTGTTATGTGTTTCCAATAATGAAATGCCGTCTTTAAATTACATGCCACATAATTATACTGGTGAAGTATATACGATGATACATTTCCTGGAAGTCATACATACCACCATCCTCTCGCAACCAATCTGCTACAAAAGGCCATTCTGTCCCTGGCTGAAAGACAAAACAGGCTGTCATAAATAAAATGTCTGTACCCTATGAAACAGCTTAAGTAACATTTTTATAACACGATGATCAAGGATCTGCATTGTCGTCACTACAGCGTCGTCTTCGTTACAGATGGAATATCTGGTACAGTTTGTTTACGGCAATGAATAATTATTAACCATACACCATATCTATTCAACAAATTTAATTTAGTTGTAAAAATATTGGATATATTGATGCATATTATATCTTCATATAATCCAAAAGAGTCACCAGGCAACCTCCGACAAACAATCTTCGACATATAATGATACCTAAATAAATGTAAATGGGCGAAGCGTTCTATACACAGACGTCCGGTAATGATGCCAGAGCAGAGATCGCCACGCCTTATTGTTTGTCGAAGGTTGTTTGTCGAAGGTTGTTGGTCGAAAGTTGCTTGTCGGAGGTTGTTTGTAGGAGGTTGTTTGTCGGAGGTTTTTTGGCGAAGGTTGTTTGTCATAGGGTGTTTGTCGGAGGTTGTTTGGCGAAGGTTATTTGTCGAAGGTTGTTTGTCAAAGGTTGCATGTTGAAGGGCGAAGGTTGTTTGTCGAAGGTTGTTTGTTTGGCGAAGGTTGTTTGTCGAAGGTTGTTTGTTTGGCGAAGGTTGTTTGGCGAAGGTTGTTTGGCGAAGGTTGTTTGGCGAAGGTTGTTTGTCGAAGGTTGTTTGTCGAAGGTTGTTTGTCGAAGGTTGTTTGGCGAAGGTTGTTTGTGTTTGTCGAAGGTTGTTTGGCCAATGTTGTTTGTCAAAGGTTGTTTGTCGAAGGTTGTTTGTCGAAGGTTATTTGTCGAAGGTTATTTGTCGAAGGTTGCTTGTCGAAGGTGGCTTGTCGGAGGTTGTTTGTCGAAGGGTGTTTGTCGAAGGTTGTTTATCGAAGGTTGTTTGTCAAAGGTTGTTTGGCGAAGGTTGTTTGGCGGAGGTTGTTTGTCGAAGGTTGTTTGTCGAAGGTTGTTTGGCAAAGGTTGTTTGTCGAAGGTTGTTTGTCGAAGGTTGTTTGGCAAAGGTTGTTTGGCAAAGGTTGTTTGTCGAAGGTTGTTTGGCGAAGGTTGTTTGTCGAAGATCGTTTGTCGAAGGTTGTTTGTCGAAGGTTGTTTGGCAAAGGTTGTTTGTCGAAGGTTGTTTGTCGGAGGTTGTTTGTCGGAGGTTGTTTGGCGAAGGTTGTTTGGCGAAGGTTTTCGAGTGAATACATTGTGCTATAATTTATCGTTACAGTGTTTACAGCAAGTGTTTGATTGACGACAGTGTTGTAATGTAAACTATAGCCTTACCTCTGGTATAAATGCTTCAGTGAGATAGACAGCCACTTCATGGTCGGATATAGAACGATACCGTCTCGATACTTCCCCAATACTTCTATACCACAGATTCAACTGTAATCAAATTATGTACATGTACTTGCATTATTTATTGTATTATGCGGAGACTTTAACGTGATTTCTACTAATTAGCATAACTTAACAGCTGATATATTCTGTGTATTTATAATCCCGGTTGCATGTTTTCAATAGCGGGAAGTATAGATAGAACCTGGCCTCTGATCCGTAACCTTTGGGTATCCACTATATAAAGTATACATTGTATCGCTAAAAGTGCTGCCACGGCCCAATACTCGTCTTTGATCTATTTCATGAAGACGCTCGGGGTGTAATGCACGCACAAATCTGAAGGACTGATATTCAAAGCAGAAATCGCGGAAATTTATATAAAGCATATTCAACGCAAGTCCCTTATAATATATTCATGCATAAAGGTTAGGATCAGGTTAATGTATCTCCGCACGATACATCTCCTTTGTGAGAACATATAATAAATGCCTTTTGTTTAATTTATCAATCTACTGGACGTAATTCAGTACATGTATATCGTTTTTCGATTTAGCCTGAATTTCTTTTTTGATAACTATTTTAAAATCGTTTGTATTGATGAAACTAAAAATACCATGGCGTCATAAACAATATGAACAAGTTGGTATAATATTGCAGGGAGTTTATTTATTTATGAACACCCAACTGTAGTAGTATTTTGCATTTGAACGTTGTATTCCATATCAGTGGCATTCTACTACTTAAAGTTAACACCATTACCTCAACGACTATACCAAGTATATACACAGCTGCTTCATATCGTGCATCGTCCTCGTTAGTGTTACGATCTCGAAATCTGTATAATATAGGGATATAATAGATTGGTACACAATACTAGATGTCTGTCGACAAAGTCACATCGTCTACGAAGTACCCTGGTATTGTGCTGGTGAACAATTATACACAAAATTAGTCTAAAAACAATGATAATTAACTGTACATGAAAGGCAGCATTCAACAAAAACACCAAGAATACAATCTCCAAGAATCACTCCACAAACGTAGTAACAAGCAAAACGAAAATGCCCAACCAATATAACACAGGCAGTCATTGACGAGAAGGACAAGAACAAATGAAAAGGTACCGTGACAAAGTCCCACAATAGATGACAAACGACATTTGAACTGTAAGTGGGACATTGACCATTCAGATATTGGTATGTTTTACGTATGCCATTATGGAGTGAACAATTGTGTCATATGGCTTGTCCGGAAGCAAAATTATGGCCAGTTTCGACTTTTAAACTTCAAGTGTAACCTTGACCTTTATTACATTGATGCAATTATTGTGTGCAACACACATTCCCGATCCTCCCGTGATGACAAAGTTATGTTCCATGCAGAATCGAACGGAATTACTTTTCAATTTTATGTGGCATGAACTTCTGTCCATTTATGTTTAAGGGGGTTTGCAGTTTAGGAGTTTTTCGTGAAGTTCGGAGTATTTTTGGGAAAGCGGGAATTTTGATACTCACAGTTGCATCCAGACACTGTCAACAAAAAGGACCAGATTGAGTATATTTGTTGTGTCATACTGATCTATCGTCTCAATAGTTCTTCTCCATCTAAAATCACACAAATCACATGCCTATAATTATGTTTCATACAGTGACAATTCCTATCTAGATTAACTAAGAACAGTAAACTAAGAACCAATGTTTTAAACAGAATTAGTTTTAAAATTGTTTTTGAAGAAGGATCAATGCTCGTACATACTAGTATGATGTAACGAAAAATTCATAGTGACGGTTACATAAGCACACTTTAAAACGATCGGCATATTTCGTTTAGAAACCCTAATAAAACTATACGATACACATTTCAATGCTAACATAATTAATGCAATTCAAAAAGTTAAAAACTTATGGGTGTGTCATTTTGAATAATATATGAAAGAATGGTTAGTAGTTATTTTAGGTAACTTACTTTTTCTCGTTTTTCTCCAGCTTTGCATTCGTCCGATCTTGCCTGGAAGCGAATCCGGGAACAGGAACAGCTGAGATGAAAGTGAATCACTTAGAATAATACTCAAAGGTTGTTTGACATTGTTATGTACACTTTTTTGAAAATAAACATTTGGACGAGTACCCAGATTGAAAACCATATTGGACGACCCGGCAGGCGAAAACATTTTGAGATACTAGGTGTATTTGTTACTTTTTAAGAGATAGCTGGTTTTCTCGCCTGGTTGGTAATACTTGCAATGTCAGATAGAATGTTTTTATTCATTTTCAAGCATGCAGTTATAAGTGTTATTTACCACTGTAAAAGACACAAAAAGTAAACTATTAAAAAAAATATTTCCGACATAATACGAAGAAGACACTACTTACTGTGTATATCGTTCGTATAGTCAGCTGTATATGTATCGTTGACTTTCATACACGTCAATCTGTCATCTGATGTTATACATTTTGTACCATTCCTTCGAAATGTTCCTTTCTGTAACGTAACGGATGTGTTATAACAGGAAACATGATCCATTGTACAGACTTTTGATTATACAACCTTTGTTAAGGTGGTACGCGCGCCTTTTGTCTAACGAGCGAATTTTCTCCGAAATATCTTAAAAGGACAGAAAAATCATCTTAAACGACATTGAAATCATAAAAAATGATATGTCACCAGACTCGTTTTCGAGCTGCATGGCTTTCTAATGCCCTACCATTGGATTTTGTTCATTTTATCTATTTCTTGCATAAATAACAAAATCAAGTTCATTTTAAGATTTGTATTATATTACACAACTTTTAAAAAATGCATGATATTTAATGTGTTCAATGGTCATTCTTATTGACCTAAGTCACAATTTCGGCTGCCTGGTGAACACATTCAATATTTGTACATGATAAATAGTTACCCCACCCACTTTCCAAAAAGTGTGATTTTCAAATGAACGTCAAAAAATATCTAACGATCGAAAAATATTTAAAATTGGATAAAAGTTGAAAATCATATAGACCATCAGTTTAGTCAAATAAAAAATACGGGTCACCAGCTTTTTTAGGGAGCTATTCACCCACAAAGTACTATTTTGAATAAATTTGCATAAATTAACCCAATTTGCATATTAGAATGAAATAAAATTTTATGAAACCTATTTCAAAGTTTACCTACTTTATATAACTAAATCATGTACTTCATATTTTATATGAGCATATGCATATGAACAATTGTAGTGACTTATTGTACACCCATAAACTTTACAATTGTGCCGTTCCCCACCCACTTTTATACGGGCAAAAAATAAAAAGTTAAAAAATATAGCATGGTATTGATACATGATAAATATTTATTTTGTATTTGGAACTTGCTCTTTCGTTCGGCGCATAAAACAACCAAATAATTCCGAGGATATTTGTTTGTTTAGACTGAATATGATTTGTATCTAAAAAGTATGTTGTGATAAAGTTCAAAATTACTGTTAAATATTATAGTTGGTTACGTTAGATTAATCGGTATTACCCGATATAACATGTATTGGAATTATTTGGACATATACATTTAGACATACACCGGAATAAACTCGATCAGCATCCTATCTCCAGATAAACACATCCTAAACAATACAACTAAATTATCTGCCCACAGAAAACTATTTAACTTGTGAATATACTGAAAGCCAATTCTTGTTTTTGATACCATGAAAATCTGACCTCTTTAGTACAAATGCACCTTTCTAAGATAACATAAATTTTATAAAATACATTTTTTACTCTTTATCAATGATACAGTAACCTGTGGGTTACTATTGAGGTGGAATAAACAGCAAATCAGTGGACTTGAAAGTTGTTGGGATAATTTCGTGATGAAGTGGTCTTATCATTGAGGTTTTAGGGTTATACCATATCGTACTTACAAATTGAGTGTGTAATGTACCATCTTGAGTTTCCTCTGCCGCCAATATATACACTCCTCCCGTTACTTCATCATCGTCCATATACAATGCTTTACCCTTTAAAGTCATAGTTCATGTATAACATGTATGATATATGTAAAATAAGGTAAAGGCATAGTTCATGTATAACACGTATAATGTATGTAAAATAAGGTAAAGTCATAGTTCATGTATAACATGTATGATATATGTAAAATAAGGTAAAGACATAGTTAATGTATAACACGTATAAAGTATGTAAAATAAGGTAAAGACATAGTTAATGTATAACACGAATAATGTATGTAAAATAAGGTAAAGACATAGTTCATGTATAACACGTATAAAGTATGTAAAATAAGGTAAAGACATAGTTAATGTATAACACGAATAATGTATGTAAAATAAGGTAAAGACATAGTTCGTGTATAACACGTATAAAGTATGTAAAATAAGGTAAATGCATAGTTCGTGTATAACACGTATAAAGTATGTAAAATAAGGTAAAGACATAGTTCATGTATAACACGTATAATGTATGTAAAATAAGGTAAAGACATAGTTCATGTTTAACACGTATAATATATGTAAAAAAGGTAAAGGCATAGTTCATGTATAACATGTATATAACAACTGACTCCTCGTTTTTCTCAATCAGAGTACATTTCCTGCATAGGTTACCATAGCAACGAAGTGTGTGATTTCGATATAATTCATGAGAAATTTTAAAGCTAAGATATTGTATTATATGGGTAAATTACTTAAAGTAGAATCAATAGATATGTATTTTTCTTATTTTAGAGCTTTTATAAACCTTGTTACATAATTATAATTACATAATGTCAATATAGCAGGTTTTCCTGGAGACTGGCTCATATGTAAAATAAGTTGAGTTAATTAAAACCACAACCACATTGACTGATATAACACTTTGAAGAATAATCACTTTGTACAAAAAGTAAAATGTTTGAAAACAGTCACCATTTATTAGTCTAAACGCGTGCTGATAAAGCGACTAGATGGTTTGGGGGCTTGTACGGTAACCTAAAAATAAATATACATGTGATATTATATAAAAAATCTTTTTTTTATTACAATTTTGTAATTTTAACAAACAGTACATTTGTCCAATCAATATTATCATAGTGTTACATTATTTAGAAGTATTACGTAAAGAACTACACTAACTACAAACAAACTATGGTTTGTTGGGAACTATGTGTATGTGCAGTTCAATTTTTAACTTAGTCAAAATATACTAACGTCAAAAAGAAACGCTACACCTACCTATATGTTTGGATACTTCATACGTTAGGATAGTAACAATACAATTTCTTCTCAAAGTCTAATATATAAAGATGTGCAAATATGTCTGCCAATTCCTATTTGATATTATTGCCATTGAGACGTTCAAAATTGAGATATAAAAACATTACACTACCCAAAATGTAAGTATCGCGTATGTCCTCCATGTCCTGTAACCTGTAACAACTGCTGGCAGTCTTCGCCTAATTGATCCACACAAGTTAAACCGCATGTGCCTTGAAATAGCGTGCTCACGTCTAATGTAAAGAGTCTCTAATGTCTGAACGTTTGGTACCTGGCGTTAAAACTGACGTATTCGGCGATCAAGGATGTCCCACGTCCGTTCAACATGAATGTAATCCAAGCTGGTGAGTAAAACATCATAATCCGAGAAGTCAATTGCGACGTTGCCAAGCGGTCACGCAGGTGACGTTTACGGATATAAACGTCTTGTGATACAGGGGCCACACGGGCGCATCTGAGCGATACCTATCAGATAAGCTCCTAGCAGTATTTACGCGATGAATTAATCTGGCGATAGTGTAATTTGAAACAACAAACGTCCAGCGACGTCAATTTGCGAAATTTCACTTTCCAGCATTCAAAAACCCGTGCTCGATTGTCATTTTGTAGTCGTGACATTTAAATTTCTTTCATATTCCAAATTTCTTTCTAAATTTTACCTTGTTAACCAACTGCAGAATGTAACTGAGCTTTTGTTGACCGGAACTATCTCCCGGTAAAGGAGCACTAGACACACATGCGAATCGTTCGTCGAACCATACATCGGGACCACATCGGGGACCGGAACTACCTCCTGGTAAAGGAGCACTAGACACACATGCGAATCGTTCGTTGAACCAAACATCGGGACCACATCGGGGACCGGAACTACCTCCTGGTAAAGGAGCACTAGACACACATGCGAATCGTTCGTCGAACCATACATCGGGACCACATCGGGGACCGGAACTACCTCCTGGTAAAGGAGCACTAGACACACATGCGAATCGTTCGTCGAACCATACATCGGGACCATATCGGGGACCGGAACTACCTCCTGGTAAAGGAGCACTAGACACACATGCGAATCGTTCGTTGAACCAAACATCGGGACCACATCGGGGACCGGAACTACCTCCTGGTAAAGGAGCACTAGACACACATGCGAATCGTTCGTCGAACCATACATCGGAACCACATCGGGATTTATTTTGCTTTGATAGGCGCGTTCTTAGCTAGATATATGGTGTGTCGATAATCACAGGAATTTTTTGGAAAATAAAAAAGATATTTACTTTTGTCATTGTAGCGTTTTTTCTTGACGTTAGTATATTTAATTGAACGGGAGGATAACCGACTAAAGCCACTCGGTTGCACTCAGTGGGTAACTAATCAGTACTTACTGATGAAATACTTTTCTGGTCTTACCCTAAAATTGAAGACGTTCTCTTTTCCATGCCACGTGTTCAGTTTGATATCTGGTTGAGTGTTGCTCACTTTCTTAGCGTGCACGTTGATAACGTCGCCGTCAGCTAATTCTAACGAATATTCAAGTTTATCAGGAAACAGGGGTTTCTGTGATTTGGAATGTTTTGTCAAATGTTCTCCATGTTTGTTAATGCTTAGTTTTTCTGTTCTTCTATCCAATTTTCCCCAATCTTAGAAGAGAAAAAAAACATAGGTCTTAAAATAAAAAGCATAAAGTATACAAGTTTTTTTAAAAAATATATACCAATTTGTTATCATCGTAAAATTGAAGTTATTTCCTATCTAAAACTGAACGTAAAAATTACCGTATTCTAGATTTATGAAGACGTTGCTATGATGTCGTAAAGTTGCTATGTAACGCACGCTTTAGTGTTACTACGCGGCCAGTGTAAAACGTTGTATGCATGAGGAAATCGTCATAATAACACCAGCAATTTTATCACATGAATGTCTGAGGACATTTGATATTGGACTTTTAGAATAGGCAACGGAAAATTAAGTTTATAGAATAAGCATTTAGAGACTAATTAGTTGTACAATGTTAGGATTGGTTATTTATAAAGACCGAGGTGAACATAATCTGCGAGACAATGGTCGTAGCCAAACGATAGAGCATAACCAATCCTAACATAGTATAGATGCTAACACTTTACCCTTATTTTGCGCTTTATCCGGGATTGTAGCACAATGACACCAACCAAGTAGCGCAATCAATATTCCATATTCCAAACTGTGCATGTTCAATCTAGATAAATAAACTGCAGAAAAAACAGAGTCGATGTCATATATTTTAATTAAACCCTTCAAACATATGGCTTGGCAGCGAATGTCGGAGAATTTCTTCAATTTCTAAAGGAATTTACCTTTGTTAAACTTGGCATATATATACCAATTGTTCATTTTATACATCAAATTTAATGGTAGAAACTTAGTTCATATCGAAAAAGGTGTACATTTCTACTGGCGCCCATGGTGAATTTTGCAATGCAGACTTTTGTTCTGTCTTGGCTGGCCTATATTTGTTTATGGATCTTTCGCATGGGTGTCAAAATGAACCAGTCATTACATTTGCAAACAGTCGACTTTTTTCTATCTAGAAACTGATTTCAACCATCTTTTGGACAGTTTGCAAGGGCATATGTGCAAGCGTCTCAAAGCAGAAAGGGGTATCCAAATTATACTTTTCGTCCTATTTTTGTAATATGCTTGATAATTGTATGAATAGCTCCTACGGTGGGGAAACCACATGACCAAAAGTGGTGCAGTGCACGATTTTCGACCCAAAACAGCGTCGACTCAGGTAGGTTTTTTCACTCTTAACTTCCTTTTACGTCATTGTTTTCAGTCAGATAGCGTGCATAAACCCCAGGATTGGAAGCTTTTTCATTGGCTTTATGGAACTTGTTGCAATTCTACTCCGTTTTAATGTAATCCTTGCCCAACCGATTCCAACTTTGCAAAATGTTAGCGAACACAAGTTATGCATCTAGCACAGCTATTGTGGCAAATTTTCTGCCAAATGATGGATTAAGAACAAATACATGTACGCATATTTATCATAGCATGGCAACACTTTCATTGAAAATCTTGCTCGTCCATCCTATCACCATAAATGTATTTAATATTCGCCTGACGACACCGAATGGCACCGACTATGTACTAGATATTGACATTTCGTGACGGAAATAAGGAATATACCTCGTAATATCAGACGAAAGTCACAAGTCACAAGTTATAAGTCACAAGTCATAAGTCACAAGTCATAAGTCACAAGTCAAAAGTGCACTCTGGGGCCTCCGCAAGTCACACGTCATAAGTCATTAGTCAAAAGTCCCCTCCAGGGCTTCCATACGAAAGTGAATATTTTTGATTGCATGAGGTACATATAAATATTTTTCGACGAATGAGCTAACCTGATAGCTTGTATCTTTTATTTTGTTAGCACTGGCTATATGGGATTCCATTTTAGAGGGGGAAAGGCGTTGTGTTCCTTCTATTATAAGGGCAAAATGCATCAGTTTTTGTGCATTGGGTTTTTAATTAAATTATGGAGTTTTAATTACTCATTTCGTCATTTTTTATTTTTGATGCATACTTAAAATATATATGTAGAGGGGTGTGTGATGGACCTACTTGTATAATATTTTATTGAAAGAACTTCAAATTCCTGTGCTTCATCACACTGAAATTTATCAAAAGGTACACGAACGAAAACTTGATCTGGTAACTCCATTATGATAAAATAAAAATACTAAAAAATACAGTTTCGACATATATACGTTTTTGAATAGGCAAATGTAATACTAGTAACTGTATAAAAGTTCAAATTATAATTACCTTCATATAAGAAGTCCTTCAAACATTGGTATATTGAAAATGCACGAAATTCCACACAAGAATGGCGAATATACAGTGATAAAGCTCGTGCGGAAACGTGGCATGACGTATTATTTTCGGAAATATATAATTTTTATGGGCGTGCCAGAAACAGATCTATGGTCTTTCACCACACATCGCGTGTTTAAACAGTCTTCACAATCAACCATAATGCCTTGTCGTATAGTTCGGAGGTATTGACTTGGTCCGGACCTGTATGCATGGATGTATGACAAGCGTACTTATGAAAACCGCGGTTAAATATATACAAGACATCACAGGTGATCGGCACGTACATTTGACCACTGGAATGCCGAACAACCCAACAACATTGAAAACATTTCTATAAAATGCTTGTATAAAGATAATAAAAATCGGAAACATCGTATATCATATAACTTTTACAATGTGGCTCACTTACGAAATATACATGGGTAACGTGCTTTTCATACACTTTCGTTTATACTTAATTGGGGGGTTGATACAAGATACCTCAAGCAATAAAACATTCTTAAACAAGAAAAAAGCTTAAAAAAGACAATAACAATCGAATTAAATTTTTTTGGGAGAAATGTTTGTTCAATGTTATTGGGTTGTAGAGAGGTTCAGTGATCATATCTATATGTCGAGCACCTGTGCACGAAATCAGCTGTTAAATTATGATAATCGAAATTAAGAGAATCAGGTCAATATCTCCACGCGTTAAATCTAAATTTGTATCGTACGATGTGTCTAATCTCAACTTGCATGTTTTGCACGTGGTTCTTGTGCACACCAGAAATGGTCCGACTAAAGTATACACAATTCATGACCGAAATCTATACAAATTGTATACTCGTTTTGTGATGAAAGACCATCCATTGTTCCGTTGCTTACACCAAGCGCTTGATAACATAATCGGTTGAACATGTATAATATATATACATGTACATGCAATCAAGCCTGTGTGTACAAACCTCCCAGGGGAACGGCAAAAATAATGAGAACGTCGTTTGTGCTACTAACGACCAAATAAGACCCATACTTACTTGACATCTACACCACAAGGCACTTCTTATGAGCCTATTTTCATGAAAATCGAAAAAGGTCATGTTGATCAAACTAAAGTTTCAATAAGGAGTAGTTGTGAGACAGGTGTTTTCTGGTTTTCTCAAAATAGCGTTTTTGTACCTACTTCTCATTCTAAGCCAGCGAATTATGACTGCATATTGTGACGACATGACTTTAAGGGGGTCTTATCTATAGGGAGAATGTGCAATTTTCTTTCAAAAGCGTTTTTGTCTTCAAATTTAAGTTGTTGGAGAAAAAAACATTGTACATTTGTATTATGATGTACATATTACATTCA
Organism: Spisula solida; assembly: GCA_947247005.1. NCBI lineage: Eukaryota > Metazoa > Mollusca > Bivalvia > Venerida > Mactridae > Spisula > Spisula solida. The sequence goes on along the minus strand of OX365953.1, from coordinate 11,788,053 downwards.
TTCTTGAGTAGTATTTTTAAACTTCAATAATCAAAAGTCTTCAAATCTTATTTATTTATCATTATGACGGGAGCACTTTTATGCGGAGCTAACAATTTGTATATTGTTCTTTTGTGTGCCTTTCATGATTGGCTGTTTCTGCTGAGTGACAATGTTCATTGTGAAAAACGGAAACACGTGATGTGGAAATCTACAATACGATGTGTAACTGTTTTACTATGCCACATCGGATACACGGAAATCGTCCGTTTGATTTGTGACCCAGGTAACGCAGCAAGAATGTAATAATGCATGCATTGATTTTGCTGTTAGGGTTTGCATTCTTGACATAAATTATTGACACTTATTAATATTGAATTATCTATATGTAATCAATGTACATCATGTTTTCCTTTTTTCAGGTACGTTACCAGGAAACCTATGTGGTCAGCCATATTACAGTACATGAGTGTTGTATCTTTTGCAGACGACGCAACATAATTTTAATTTTGAATAGAATGCATTTTGCCATTAAATTTTAGGATTTTCAGTGAGTTCCATTGTAAACGGTTCTGTCAATAAAAAGTTAAAGAGTCAGTCGCATTTCTTTTCAAACATCATCATAAAGGATATGCTTCAATTAACGTTAAAAGCACATCTAAAAGCATTCCGAGTTTGTTAATAAAAGGCATTTTGTATGTAACTATAGCTTTCTTAGAGAGTTACACGCAAATATGTTACCTGGGTCGAGACCGTTTCTTGATTTATCCGGCTCCGAACCTTAGCTTTTGGCACGTGGGTTCGCCACAGTGACTGCATGAATAGTTCAGCTTCATTGTCATTGTGATTATTTGACTTTTGAAGAAATGTCATATATCCATATATGTGTTTTATAGTAGAGTAAAGTATGGTCACGAGTCCGGATACGTGGTTATCGTTACATGTATGAACAATATGCCTTTTATTAACACACATTTCTGTTCGGAACCTTAGCATTCAGTCACAGGATTTATGCATACAAGTACATTTGTATAACACAGCGTAACGAGTCAATTGATACTGATCCATGCACACTGATCCATGCACACTGTTGATCATAGTTTACTGAAATCTGATAGTTCTGTTGATACCGTTTTAATGCTGTCATTAGATAACATGTGATCCATTGTGCAAGTCCCATTATTTATGTTAGGGGTATTTTTATTTTCTCCAGTAGAATTGTTTTTGATGGTATCACCATTGTTGTCGTAGTTTACATCGTCATCCATTGGAAGATGGTTCCCGATCATCAGTTGATATACTGTGACGAATGTTATTGTACCACTGACACATGCCGCAGGTGGAACCCAGAACCAATAATCGGCTCGACTGAAGGGGAAAAGGGAGACAATTAATGTGCCTCAAGTTGCATGTTTATTAACAAGTTAAGGCCCATACGGACATGAAACGAATGTGTATTGTTAACTTATTATGCCGAAATGTAGACAACTGTGAAATATACATCGTATACTAATATATTTGAATAACAACAGATCTACGTCTTTCCCTTTCTATCAAAGTCCGTATCAATCATTGGCAGATGTATGTGAAATTGTAAATAAATATGCGTTCCCCCTTTTATTAACAGTATTCATAACTCAAACATTTGACTAATTTTAAAACATTCCGGAGGTTACGAATCGAACATGTTCATTGAAATGATTGTGTGAATAAAACTCGATTATTCCATGGTCGATAAAATCAGGAATGTCCGTCCCATGCATACGTATGCCAACGTATGCCTTGTGACATGGATATAGTGTAACGTGCTGGACGGACAGACACCATCACATTTTGTCACCTAAAAGCTAGTTCACTACTAAGGGTGATTTGATGGACTTATATACTGTCATTCTACTCTAATGACAATCTACAAGGTTTACAAAAAGTACATATTAATCCAATTACTTCCCTTTATGCATCTTTCAGCGACCTTTACAATTAATAGCACACACAATAATTTCGACTTTTACATATTACAAGGATCTGTATAAGTGATTAAAGGTTGCAATCACGAATTCGTACACGTAACGCGTTCAGTGTCGTAACCTCCTTATTATTAGTATTAGAAACTTAGAAAGCGCTCACGTGTAGACTTCACTTCCATAACCAATAATGTAAGCAAAGAATCGTCCAGAGGAATCAATGGATAGATTGATGGGTGCTCCTGTCTGAAAACCAAACGACATGAGAATACCATACACCATCAACATCAGGGCTACAGGTATCAGACCGGAATCTGTCTTAGCGTTGTAAGGATCTATCAACATGGCGGTACAGGAAGTCAGTAAACCACAACCAACAAACTGAAAAATACATACCTTAAGGTTTAAGGTAACAAATGCAGTAAAAATCATGTTTGGAATAATCAGGAAGCCGTCGGGATAACTAGGAAAGAAGTCGGAATAACTCGGTTAACAGTCTGTAAACAGTCGTAATACCTTGGTAGGCAGCCTTGGTGACTCGGTAACCAGTCGGGATGACTCAGTAAGCAGTCTGGGTGACTCGGTAAGCAGTCGGGATGGCTCAGTAAGCAGTCTGGGTGGCTCGGTAAGCAGTCGGGATGGCTCAGTAAGCAGCCTTGGTGACTCGGTAACCAGTCGGAATAACTCGGTTAACAGTCTGTATACAGTCGTAATACCTTGGTAGGCAGCCTTGGTGACTCGGTAACCAGTCGGGATGACTCAGTAAGCAGCCTGGGTGACTCGGTGACCAGTCGGGATGACTCAGTAAGCAGCCTTGGTGACTCGGTAACCAGTCGCGATGATTCAGTAAGCAGTCTGGGTGACTCGGTAAGCAGTCGGGATGGCTCAGTAAGCAGCCTTGGTGACTCGGTAACCAGTCGGGATGACTCAGTAAGCAGTCTGAAGCACTCGGTAACCAGTCGGGATGGCTCAGTAAGCAGTCTGAAGCACTCAATAACCAGTCGGGATGGCTCAGTAAGCAGCCTTGGTGACTCGGTAACCAGTCGGGATGACTCAGTAAGCAGTCTGAAGCACTCGGTAACCAGTCGGGATGACTCAGTAAGCAGTCTGAAGCACTCGGTAACCAGTCGGGATGACTCAGTAAGCAGTCTGAAGCACTCGGTAAGCAGTCGGGATTGCTCAGTAAGCAGTCTGAAGCACTCGGTAACCAGTCGGGATGGCTCAGTAAGCAGCCTGGGTGACTCGGTAAGCAGTCGGGATGACTCAGTAAGCAGTCTGAAGCACTCGGTAACCAGTCGGGATGACTCAGAAAGCAGTCTGAAGCACTCGGTAACCAGTCGGGATGACTCAGTAAGCAGTCTGAAGCACTCGGTAACCAGTCGGGATGACTCAGTAAGCAGCCTGGGTGACTCGGTAACCAGTCGGGATGACTCAGTAAGCAGTCTGTAGCACTCGGTAACCAGTCTGAAGCACTCGGTAACCAGTCGGGATGACTCAGTAAGCAGCCTTGGTGACTCGGTAACCAGTCGGGATGACTCAGTTAACAGTCTGAAGCACTCGGTAACCAGTCGGGATGGCTCAGTAAGCAGCCTGGGTGACTCGGTAAGCAGTCGGGATGACTCAGTAAGCAGTCTGAAGCACTCGGTAAGCAGTCTGAAGCACTCGGTAAGCAGTCTGAAGCACTCGGTAAGCAATCGGGATGACTCAGTAAGCAGTCTGAAGCACTCGGTAAACAGTCTGAAGCACTCGGTAAGCAGTCTGAAGCACTCGGTAAGCAGTCTGAAGCACTCGGTAAGCAATCGGGATGACTCCGTAAGCAGTCTGAAGCACTCGGTAACCAGTCGGGATGGCTCAGTAAGCAGCCTGGGTGACTCGGTAAGCAGTCGGGATGACTCAGTAAGCAGTCTGAAGCACTCGGTAAGCAGTCTGAAGCACTCGGTAAGCAGTCTGAAGCACTCGGTAAGCAATCGGGATGACTCAGTAAGCAGTCTGAAGCACTCGGTAAACAGTCTGAAGCACTCGGTAAGCAGTCTGAAGCACTCGGTAAGCAGTCTGAAGCACTCGGTAAGCAATCGGGATGACTCCGTAAGCAGTCTGAAGCACTCGGTAACCAGTCGGGATGGCTCAGTAAGCAGCCTGGGTGACTCGGTAAGCAGTCGGGATGACTCAGTAAGCAGTCTGAAGCACTCGGTAAGCAGTCTGAAGCACTCGGTAAGCAGTCTGAAGCACTCGGTAAGCAATCGGGATGACTCAGTAAGCAGTCTGAAGCACTCGGTAAGCAGTCTGAAGCACTCGGTAAGCAGTCTGAAGCACTCGGTAAGCAGTCTGAAGAACTCGGTAAGCAGCCTGTGTGACTTAGTAAGCAGCCGAGATATCTCGGTAAGCAGCCTGGGTGACTCGGTAAGCAGCGGGATATCTCGGTAAGCAGCCTGGGTGACTCGGTAAGCAGCCGAGATATCTCAGTAAGCAGACTGGGTGACTCGGTAAGCAGCCGAGATAACTCGGTAAGCAGCCTTGGTGACTCGGTAAGCTGCCGAGATATCTCAGTAAGCAGCCTGGGTGACTCGGTAAGCAGCCGGCATATCTCGGTAAGCAGCCTGGGTGACTCGGTAAGCAGCCGGCATATCTCGGTAAGCAGCCTGGGTGACTCGGTAAGCAGCCGGCATATCTCGGTAAGCAGCCTGGGTGACTCAGTAAGCAGCCTGTGTGACTCTGTAAGCAGCGGGATATCTCGGTAAGCAGCCTAGGTGAATCGGTAAGCAGGGACATATCTCGGTAGGCAGCCTGGGTGACTCGGTAAGCAGCCGGCATATCTCGGTAGGCAGCCTGGGTGACTCGGTTAGCAGCCGAGATATCTCGGTAAGCAGCCTGGGTGACTCGGTAAGCAGTCTGGATAACTCGGTAAGCAGTCTGGATGACATGGTTATCAGTCGGGATAACTCTGTAAACAGTCGAGATAATTCGGCAAGCAGCCAGGACAACTCGGTAAATAACCTCGATAACTTGGTTATCAGTCAGGATAACTCGGTAAACAGTCGGGGTAATTCGACAAGCAGCCAGGATAACTCGTTAAGTAGCCATGGTAACTCGGTAAGCAGTCATGACAACTCGGTAAGCAGCCATGACAACTCGATAAGCAGTCGGGATCACCCGGTAAACAGTCGGGATAACTTGGTAAACCGTCGGGGTAATTAGGCAAGCAGCCAGGGCAACTCGGTATAAGCAACCATGACAACTCTGTGAGCAGTATAAATCACTCGATTAACAGTCGGGATAACTCTGTAAACAGTCGGGATAATTAGGCAATCAGCCAGGACAACTCGGTAAGCAGCCGGGATAACTTGGTTAACAGTCGGGATAATAAGTTAAGCAGTCATGACAGCTCGGTAAGCAGCCATGTCAACTCGGTAAGCAGCCATGTCAACTCGGTAAGCAGCCATGTCAACTCGGTAAGCAGTCGGGACTACTTGGTAAACAGTAGAGATAACTCGGTAAACAGTTGGGATAATTAGGCAAGCAGCCAGGACAACTCGGTAAGTAGCCGGGATAGCTCGGTAAACAGTCGGAATAACTTGTTTGTTCGTAACACATAATCATTTACCCATGTACTCGTACTTACAACATCAAAGAATCCCGTGCGTTTGGAAATATCATCTCGTGGATACGACGTAAATATGTGAGAGGTTGAGTTAACACCATATACTTGACGATGTCCTCCATCAAGGTTATCGATCATTTCTGAGAAAATTGCAAAAATAATGCCATTTTATTTCAACCATGATAGCCTACTTCTCTCAAACATTGTGTAGTCACTACAGCGAGATTCGACAGTTTTCAAAGTAATCTTTAACTGTAACTTCGTATCTCTGAAATTATCTTATTTCAAAAAAGAATACAATTATAACGTTATAATATGGATAATACTACATGTTTGTTTCAGAACCTCCTTATTATCCGATGATATTTACGTTGTGTTGACAAGAATGACGTCATCCGGTATTATCATCGGGACATTGTTCAGACATCATTCAATATACTGCAAATCTGCCTTAATCTGGTGGAAGCGACAGAAAGTTTGACCCACAGACAGTGTAATTCCTGTGGGCAGATACCAGCAACCTACAGAAGACGGCACCGTTTATCACCACATCTAAACTGAAGATATAAAAGGCCGTAGTAGATGAATGAGTAAAAGAAGCTGTGAAGAAGTTGAATACGCTGTGAAGAACAGATTGACTTCATCAGCAGAGCTTGCTGAATACGCTGTGAAGAACAGGTTAACTCCATCAGCAGAGCTTGCTGAATACGCTGTGAAGAACAGATTGACTTCATCAGCAGAGCTTGCTGAATACGCTGTGAAGAACAGATTAACTTCATCAGCAGAGCTTGCTGAATACGCTGTGAAGAACAGATTAACTTCATCAGCAGAGCTTGCTGAATACGCTGTTTAAGCTACAATCGGCTGACCGAAGCAAATTATGAATTGGTAAACAAATAAAATGTTGAGACATACCGCTGTATAATGCATATGTAAAACATGCGGCTAGGAAAGCTCCGAGGAACTCACACATTACATATACTGGCAATCTTTTCCATTGTAACTTCCCGGTGAGACAGAACAACAGAGCAATACACGGGTTCACACAGGCTCCTGGAGCAATGAATATATTGTAAACCATGTTTGACGGGTTAAATGTACATTTAATTACACGGTTGCTACACACTATCGGTTAGTGATCCTCGTCGAATTATCTGCAGTGTGCAGATACCATGAAGTTATGCTTTAATTGTCAAGTCAATACTATTGCACTATATTGTCTGAGCACATTTAAAAGAGACTCGGAGCTTATGCTCGTTCAAGTCTGACGAGTCTTAGTTTAATGTGGCATACTAATATTTACAAAGGTTGATATGATAAATTTACCTACTGTAAAACATTATTACTCACTTTTACAGGGAATTAGGTTTTGTGAATGACGTCGAATACCAAATCAAAACCCTTTTCAAGGTCAGGGAAAGTCAGGGAATTCGGAATTAGTCAAGTCAGGGAAATCTGGAAATTGAGCATAAGTCAGGGAATAGGGAGGACATTCTTCATTATAGTTGCCGATAAGTGCCATTTCGTATGAAGAAAATGCCAACGACTGAAGCAATCCTCGTTCGCTATGCTCGCTCAAGATAATTCTAAATTATAATAACTTTATGCCGATAAACAGCCCCAAAACTGCTACCGTTACATTTTGTTAATCAAATAGTGTCACTTTTCTCTATTTTATTGCCATATTTTGCTCTAACAAAAACATTCAGTGGTGCTCGATCACTCTAAAAAGTCGAGGGAAATTGCTCTTTGGTCAGGAAAAAGTCGGGTAATTTTATCTTAGAATATTTGTGTGAACTCTGGTAAGATATAGAGACCTGTACTGACATGCAGTCTTGGTGTGACGACATTAAATCATGCGGATGGTAAGCAAAATTTGAACATGGTTGGTTGCGCAAGAATGACGATACATGTACATAAAATGAAAAATTTCACTTGGAATAGTTTTTCATTACAGAATCATTCATAACGTATGACAATGCTGTGGTATGGATTTCAGCGTGCATTGAGACGGGATAAATATCTAAAACTACGTAAAACAATACTGTGTTGATATATGACCCTGCCGGTGCAAACATATTATGCATATACATATTTATTATATTGAGATAAATTGTCGCGAGTAAAACATAGCATACGACATGTATAACATACCAGATGAGTTAAAGCCACAGTACACCGCCAGTCCAAGTCCGACTCCCGCAGCTAATGCACGGCCATGTGGGGAACTCGATGCTCCACGAGTCAACACATCCTGGGCACCGGAAGCGTACACGAACAACTAAAATGATAAATATACGTAGATACAATTAAATTAAAGCAAAAACTTAGAGAAATTTAACATTCCTTATTTGTTATATTTGATCAAAGGTTTACTTGTTTAGTTAGATATATGTATGTTTTAGTCTCCTCCAAATACATGAAGAGTTTAAACATTTGTTCCTACACTGATGAAACAATTCTTAAAACCCCATACTTCGCGCATTAGAAGACATGAAGATGCTGATACATTCCCTTCAAGCGTAGTTAAGGTAGGAGTACAGTGTAGTATTAAAAAGAATGGGTCCGCATATTGTCACGCCTTAAACTTGCTATAAATCATTTATATTTACATGTATTATTAACTGCATACGCAGAAGAACATTTGTCAAAATATGTGCGGATTTTTAATAACACGTCTTTTAAAACATAACTAGTCGCGGGTACTAGTAATCGTTATAACGTATGTTAGCCGTTATATAACTATGCGCCAACCCAGAATTAATAAGTGAAACATAAATAGCGTTAAGATCCCTACATTTTAGCAATAGTATTCTCTGCATTTATTGTTAACAGTATATATACTAGTAATGAAGATACTGTCAAAACACAATTTTAAGAAAATTAAAGCCCCATTTCTCTCCGATAATTTTTTCCGATCATCCAGTAAATAGATTAAATACAAAAAATCATGATGTTTTTCACAAATTACCAATAATTGGCGTCAATATAGTATGCGAAAATCACATCTAGTCAAATGTATGGCAGACAATATACTTATTTTACCAGAGTTGCTTCCCGTTGACTATGAATTGTTATATTTTTTCAATCTTATGGTGTACTCCACCTTTGGGACTCAATTAAAGTGCTCAGAATGTATCACTCGCTGATATGTTACCAAGTTATAACTTTTTGAAAGTATCCGTTTATGGCTTAATGGGGCTTTAAGTACACATAAATACATCTACATGTACGGCTACATGTACAGCTACACGTACAGCTACATGTACAGCTACATGTACAGCTACACGTACAGCTACATGTACAGCTACATGTACAGCTACATGTACATCTACACGTACAGCTACATGTACAGCTACATGTACAGCTACACGTACAGCTACATGTACAGCTACATGTACAGCTACATGTACAGCTACATATACAGCTACACGTACAGCTACACGTACAGCTACATGTACAGCTACACGTACAGCTACACGTACAGCTACATGTACAGCTACATGTACAGCTACACGTACAGCTACATGTACAGCTACATGTACAGCTACATGTACAGCTACATGTACAGCTACACGTACAGCTACATGTACAGCTACATGTACAGCTACACGTACAGCTACATGTACGGCTACATGTACAGCTACACGTACAGCTACATGTACAGCTACACGTACAGCTACACGTACAGCTACATGTACAGCTACATGTACAGCTACATGTACAGCTACATGTACAGCTACATGTACAGCTACATGTACAGCTACACGTACAGCTACACGTACATCTACATATACAGCTACATGTACAGCTAGATGTACAGCTAGATATACAGCTACATGTACAGCTACACGTACGGCTACACGTACAGCTACACGTACAGCTACACGTACAGCTACATGTACAGCTACATATACAGCTACACGTACGGCTACACGTACAGCTACACGTACAGCTACACGTACAGCTACATGTACAGCTACATGTACAGCTACATATACAGCTACATGTACAGCTACATGTACAGCTACACATACAGCTACACGTACGGCTACACGTACAGCTACATGTACAGCTACATGTACAGCTACACGTACAGCTACACGTACAGCTAGATGTACAGCTACATGTACAGCTACACGTACAGCTACATGTACGGCTACACGTACAGCTACATGTACAGCTACATGTACAGCTAGATGTACAGCTACACGTACAGCTACACGTACAGCTAGATGTACAGCTACATGTACAGCTACATGTACAGCTACATGTACAGCTACATGTACAGCTACATGTACAGCTACATGTACAGCTACTTCTTCTATACTTAAGCTGGCTATTTGTCGCTTGTCAAACGTACGTATGTAGTAAACAAACTCGCAAAATTCTTAAATATAACTTATTTCATACATTTGAACAAGATTTTCCCGGTACGAAAGTAGGTGACGGTGATACAAATGTATCGGAACATTAATCTGTCACTATTGATGCAATCATCAAAACCAGAAGAAATACCGCAAATAGACTCTATTGTACTCAGTGTTTGAATACACGACTATTTTTAGAAACGGTATCAATCAACGGTACACTAGTGTAGTTGATGCATCAAGTTATTTGTCTTAAATCGGGTGAAGAAAGGTTTATCAGTGCAACAAGGTTGTTAAAAATGAAATATCACCAGCCCCAATTTCCCGAAGCATCTCCATCTGAGTTAAATCTCATCTCAGAGTTTGTCATGTGTCTTTGTGATAATTTCCACGGTATGCTTGGCTCAAAATTGGCATAAAAACAGAAACATTATTCAGAGTTTAGAACAGTAAAATTTCAATAGTTTAAGGAACAGATTTATCACACATTCAGAGCCTGATTTGAGTAAAAACTCAATTTGAGATGAAATTTTTACTTGAGATGCTTCGGGAGATCGGGGCCAGGTGTAACAGTTCGACAAAATGTGCACCGGAAAGAAATCTTTATCGGGGATACATCCTCCTAGCAGTTGGACCCACGTATAACGCCAGAAACATTAGTTAATGTGTTTCTACATAAAGTAGCCGGCTGGTTAGTGGTTCAAGCGAACAATTCAATTTTTAAATACCATACCGCTAACATAAATGTACAGAGTATTTCTGACAAAGCATCTGTGATCCACTTATTTTTTATTCTGCAAATCCTGTACAAGGTGAATGCTTTCATCCTTCTAGTCTGCTGAAAATATAGATAATAAATCTTATAAACAAAATAATGAAAAATAGCACTCAACTGAAACATCCCAGAACAGAAATAACACAGAATACAATCACACGGCACATTGTGAGAAACAAGAAAATGCAACTAGAACGCCTGAAAGTCCTCTGACAGAGTCTGTCTTTGGTTAGCATATCTACTGTTCCCCAGCACTTTTTATGTTCAGCTTCCACCGTTTTTATCATATACATATAGTTATATAATTACATGTAATACATTATATTTTAAGAAGGCTATAACTGGCGATACATTGCAGTATAACAAACACAAAGTACGTATATTATGGTTATCAATGATTGGTTTAGATTAAGGACCGTGACATTTACCAATTATCAACGAAACAATCGACACAACGTATAAGGTGAGCATGCTCCTAAATACGAATACATGTACATGATTATTATTGCTACATATTTTATGATACGATAAGATACTGATTAAATAGACAGCATGTATGATACATGTCTTTTATCACCTCCAATTTTTATCATAAAAGTAAACAAAAAATGTTTATAAATCATGAAAACACACATATTGTATCATTGATGAAGAATAAAAAATACAGACGTTTATTTATAGATCTGTATATTTTAGTGTAAATAATTTTACGTATTTTTTATTCTTTATCCATGATACAGTTACCTGTGGTATGTTTCGCTGTTTTATGAAACAATCTACTTTAAAGTAATATTAGATCGGGAAAATAATTCCTATATCCTCACCAATGATAAACAGTAACACTCTATAAGCCGGTAATAAAATAAACGCCAACACCGCGAAAATAGTATGTGTCTCTTATCGACGGTCGTGCTTTAGTAACTGCTTTTGCGTTGTTTATGTATAAAACTTTACGGTAGGTTTAAGCCTACGTATGAAGTAAATTATGTTATGATTATGTAAACAAAATGCACTTGTATTACCTTGCGCGATAGTTGCAATACTAAAATAAAGTAACACAAGACTAAGTTTGATGCAAAAACATCAAAGACAGCGGAAAAGTTTTTAAATCATTATGAATGCAATGATCTATCATAGGGCCTGTATAAAACAAGCGGTTTTTACCAAACTGACTTAATTTCTTAACCTATAATATCCAGTATTGAGTTTAGACTAGATTTTACAAAAAATACACACAATTTTAATGGTCGTAGTAGATGGTATTTATGTTTTAAATGACCTAAGACACTTCATCCATACATTAACTTTTTTTACATTAACTATTTTTACATGGAAACATTTTAATACTCATCCCATATTGACTGCGGCTTCTGTAAATAAAACTTCTATTTTCGTTTTGTATTAAGATCAAGGAGCCTAACTTCCACCTACGAACGTATTCAAACTTACATACCAAACTATATATAAAGTGTGTGTCTTCCTAAACATTCAGAAATGGCAAATATAGAAATATAGGTAAATAAACGAGCGATTCTCCATCTATATTTGAACAGTGTTGAACATTCGATATGTTATGCTTACGTTATATATACATAGACTGTATAGTTTGAACCGCGTATGGTTGTGTGTTAGTTCAAAGTCAGATCCAAAATCAACAACGATATGAAGTCTTGTCCTTTAGAATACCAAACACCCACAGAGAAGCATCAAGAAGGTGTTCGTTTATTTTTGTGGGTACAATCAGTGTTTTAGTCACAAATCATGTTGCTTTTATAATTTAAATGACACCAAATATTAATCAAAGCAATGTGAGTGCTGCTGGGAGGCGATCTGGTTGCTGCTATTAAACTCAAACCGACTTTACACGTTTAATTTTCTTACTGCCGATCTTGTCTTGAATGTCAAAATAGGCGCATTTGACTATATAGGCATGTTGGGTATCTCAATAATTGTAAAAGGTGCATATTAATTAAAGTATTGAATGCGTATATCAAAAGTGGCTTTAAAATAATACTACGCTACTATTGATCACATTCTATAGTACCGTCCTGTAATCACTTCCCTCATAGCGTGAGACAGTCTGTAGAAAGCTGCTAGTATAGCCACACCATATGATAACATAACAATACTTTGCAGACGATATATAATTCATTGATAAAACCATCACGTGACCCCGGTTTCACTCCTATATTCTAAAAATAGCTACATCCGGAACCTCAAATACAAATTCTACAGCCGGGACATTAAAATGTTGATGAACACGTCATTTTCATAATACGAAACAAGTTCGATATCGCCCCGGTGGAGTGATTATCTGCAAAAATATCGATTTAACGAACAGTTTGACAATAATTGTTGATCTTGCATTTGACTGAGACAATTGTAGTGCGTGGTCATTTGGTCTTACCCCTGCCTGATTGGTCAATGACCTCTGGCTTCGAGGGAAGAGTAGGTTATATGATATGCAGGACTGAGCCAACAACCAAACATGAGACTGCAAAGAAAGATAGGAATGTTAGGAATTGTTAACAACCTGTTAAATTAATTATGAAATATGACTCAGGTATCGGACACCTGCAATGGTAAATTAACTGGTCAGTAGGCAACAACTCAATTTGAATGATTAGATCACAGCAGTTTCTTTTCTCTGCATATAATGCATTTGTATTTGTTTAAAATGTATTACGATATAGCGTGTACGAATTAGAAAAATAGGTGAGATAAAGAGACAAGGGGAACTAATAAGAAGTATAAGCAAATAAAAATCGTGCCGTACACTATGGTGTCGGTCGAAAACTAACAAGCCAGCCAGCGAGCCAGCGAGCCAGCGAGCCAGCGAGCCAGCGAGCCAGCGAGCCAGCCAGCCAGCCAGCCAGCCAGCCAGCCAGCCAGCCAGCCAGCCAGCCAGCCAGCCAGCCAGCCAGCCAGCCAGCCAGCCAGCCAGCCAGCCAGCCAGCCAGCCAGCCAGCCAGCCAGCCAGCCAGCCAGCCAGCCAGCCAGCCAGCCAGCCAGCCAGCCAAACCAACGAAACGGACCCTGAACATGTGAACACGTTTACATCGCTTGGAATAGGCAGAGATCATTTTGATTGTATAATACTGCCCAAATAAAACCACGTTATAGAGAACGTCACATACTACAGAAGCTGCTCTGGCGATTAGACACAAGTATTAAATGACACTTGCACCATACATTCGAAGTTTTGATAATTGACAGCACATCACTGATAAAGTATAAAAAAATAAAAACACATTTTTTTACAGAAATTGATCTATATCTAAATAATGATCTCAATTTCTGTTTTTTGTTGTTGTTTTTTATCAATGATGGCTCATCTGTGACTTACCTTAATATATCTATTACGCTAATGAAATTTGTATTCAAATTTAAGAAAGTGGTGTAAATGTTCCAACAAATACCAGTTGCCTTTTAAAGAGTATCCTTAGCGAGAGCTTGTGTTACATAAATTTATCCAGACCGGTAAAATTCATATTTATTTAATTAATATAAAATTACAAGAGAACTACTAGTATAGACTGTCAAGAGGTGAAGCCTCGTTTCAGTTCACCTGCTAACACTTATTAATCGCAAGTAATCGGGTCTTTCCGTCATCGATGCCGAAGTTTCGTAATGTTACGTTAGTAACGTCTGAATGGTCCAGATAGAACACTTATCTAACACTTGAAATGGTTAACAAACTATATAATATATTTTATAGTCAGCTTGCCATTAGGTTAAACCCCAATAAATATCTTGAAAAATACAGTGCTGATTAGAACAAAGGTCCCTCGAACTCTGCGGTCATTGCCCAATCTATTAAGAATAACATCGAATGACAACGCGCGATTGCTTCAGTCGAACGCAACAAACAAACAACGTTAGAACAAAATTTTGCGTGTCTTAATGAAGCAAATTACCAACTCTCATAAAAGCATACGGAATTTTTATGAGAAAAGTGAATTTGCATTTGCTTCAGTCTAATGTAAAGATCAAGTCTAAAACAGGATAATACGTCTCCGAAAACATACCGGTGATTGAAGTGACCAGAACAGCACAAACTAAATGAGGAAATTGGTCAATGTAACTACATACATAAAGTAATCCACCAGTGAACATCACGCATACCACGCGACATGTATCTACTGCTTGGATTGGTAAGAGCATACCACGCGACATGTATCTACTGCTTGGATTGGTAAGAGCATACCACGCGACATGTATCTACTGCTTTGATTGGTAAGAGCATACCACACGACATGTATCTACTGCTTGGATTGGTTAAGAGCATACCACGTGACATGTATCTACTGCTTGGATTGGTTAAGAGCATACCACGCGACATGTATCTACTGCTTGGATTGGTTAAGAGCATACCACGCGATATGTATCTACTGCTTGGATTGGTTAAGAGCATACCACGCGATATGTATCTACTGCTTTGATTGGTGAAGTCAATGTTGATGGAAAGATAATAAATTGTAATCCATTTCGTGTTTGGTTGTCAAATGATCATTAATATGGATTGGTTAAGAATATATCATGCGATATGTACCAGCTTCTTAGATAGGTTAAGAGCATAGCATGTAATATGTACCAGCTGCTTGAATTGGTTAAGAGCGTATCACGTGATATGTTTCAGCTGCTTGGATTGGTTCAGAGAATATCACGTGACAATGTGCCAGTTACCTGTCATGTGAACAAATTAGTGTCTTTTGTGACTGGTTGTCATACATTCGACTTTTTTCCTGTCGCTGCTCCTGTTTCATCCAATGCTACTGCTACTGTCCATGGTATTGCCGCTAATACTACTAATCATGAATCATAATTCTGTGAATAACATAATTGATATACCAATTTTTATAAAGGTCCACAACGGTACGTTCG
Organism: Spisula solida; assembly: GCA_947247005.1. NCBI lineage: Eukaryota > Metazoa > Mollusca > Bivalvia > Venerida > Mactridae > Spisula > Spisula solida. The sequence continues at coordinate 11,772,483 of OX365953.1, read as the reverse complement.
AATGTGATTAATAGTAACAATTAAGGCACAGATAGAACGAGTATACATGGATAAAAACATGCAAGTCGAAATAATATGAGTAGAACATGCGAAATTCAATATAAATCTGTATCTACAATTGATTTACGAAACTTGGCAAGCCTAGAAGCACAATATATAATAACTGCATAGATTTAATTGAAGCGCAACGATAAACGTGGCGCCACCGCCATGAGTCAATGGTGCATGCACGGATAATAACGTCCCATAATGGGACAAACATGGATAATAACGTTCCCTAATGGATAATAACGACATCCTAATGGTGCAACCACGGATAATAACGTCACTCTTATCGTGTTGATGCACAAATAAATAGAGGATATGTGTTTGTTTTGATTGAATATGGTTAATATCTCATCGTGTAGTGATAACATTTAATATTTTCAAGAGCGCATAAGCCACACTCTTTGGTTTTATTCTAAGTACTTTGATAATATAGTACTATGTCTAAGATTTATTTTTCTCATGAATTAATTTAAACTATATTTTGTCGTAGCTATGGTGACCAATTTCTGAAAGATAACCTTATTGACAAAAACGGGGGTTTAGTGGTTATAAACAGTAGCCACTTTTCTTAAAAAAAGAAACATTCACAGTGTCGGTATGTTGTATTAAAAAAGGAATATAATTCTAAAATGAGAAACAATTTTGAATAGTTTATGTCAAGAATTGATAAAATACTAGATTTGTTAAATGGTTGTTCACGTTACGTCAAATAACGTTTGAATGACGTTTGCGACGTCGCACTAAAAAGACGGGAGTGGTTAGTTTTAATGTAGGGTTAACGCATGCTTTTTTGGGCTATAACATCTGCAGAGTCCCGAGGGACGGTTGGTGCGCAAGCCCGAGGGACTCTGCATATGTTGTAGCACGAAAAAGCATGCGTAAACGCTATTATAGCATACAAAACATCAATTTATGCGTTTGTATTTCGAAATAATTACATTTTGGCGGGATATTTTGTGGCGACGTCGCGTAAACAAACGTAACGCCGCGAAAACAAACGTTACGTCATAACAGTTTTTGTTATGAGCGTCGACTTCCGGGATCGGCAAATACCAAGAAATCATGGAAAATTCGGGTTTGTTTAAATGTATGATTTAAATCTTATAGAAAATTAATTAGTAGTTACAAATAAAATGGGAATGGCAGTTCATAAGACGCTGTAAAATCGTTTATTACCGTCGTTGAGGCCCTGAAATGAGCATACGTAAAAATGGACGTTAACAGCGCGTTCTCGTGTGAATCTGTATGTTTACGCATGGTTTTAGTCCCGTTAACGTATGGGCAAAATCGCCGTTTTATGCTATAATGGTCTGTAACTTTCTAATTGGATGTTATATTTTGCTCAAATTTTCAGAAAATGTTCGTAAGAGTCTTATCTTTCTAACGCTATATTATCACGACTTTCATAATGTTGTCACTAAGCCCGGTTTTCATAGAGAGTGGTTAATACATTCATGTATATAAAGTCGTTCAGTATTTTGTATACTTTGTAAATATTAATCTATAAACATGCGTGTATATAAACAAATCTAAATAGATAGAATCTGACGTCTGAGCTGTAACCTTTAGGTATTCACAATATAAAGTCTGTGCCAGGTGCAAGGTGTAACCTTTAGGTATTCACAATATAAAGTCTGAGCTGTAACCTTTAGGTATTCACAATATAAAGTCTGAGCTGTAAGCTTTAGGTATTCACAATATAAAGTCTGAGCCATAACCTTTAGGTATTCACAATATAAAGTCTGAGCCATAACCTTTAGGTATTCACAATATAAAGTCTGTGCCATAACCTTTAGGTATTCACAATATAAAGTCTGTGCCATAACCTTTAGGTATTCACAATATAAAGTATGTGTCAGGTGCAAGGTGTAACCTTTAGGTATTCACAATATAAAGTCTGTGCCAGGTGCAAGGTGTAACCTTTAGGTATTCACAATATAAATCTGTGCCAGGTGCAAGGTGTAACCTTTAGGTATTCACAATATAAATCTGTGCCAGGTGCAAGGTGTAACCTTTAGGTATTCACAATATAAATCTGTGCCAGGTGCAAGGTGTAACATTTAGGTATTCACAATATAAAGTATGTGCCAGGTGCAAGGTGTAACCTTTAGGTATTCACAATATAAAGTCTGGGCCAGGTGCAAGGTGTAACCTTTAGGTATTCACAATATAAAGTCTGTGCCAGGTGCAAGGTGTAACCTTTAGGTATTCACAATATAAAGTCTGTGCCAGGTGCAAGGTGTAACCTTTAGGTATTTACAGTATAAATCTGGGCCAGGTGCAAGATGTAACCTTTAGGTATTCACAATATAAAGTCTGTGCCAGGTGCAAGGTGTAACATTTAGGTATTCACAATATAAAGTCTGTGCCAGGTGCAAGGTGTAACCTTTAGGTATTCACAATATAAAGTTTGGGCCAGGTGCAAGGTGTAACATTTAGGTATTCACAATATAAAGTCTGTGCCAGGTGCAAGGTGTAACCTTTAGGTATTTACAGTATAAATCTGGGCCAGGTGCAAGGTGTAACCTTTAGGTATTCACAATATAAAGTCTGTGCCAGGTGCAAGGTGTAACCTTTAGGTATTCACAATATAAAGTATGTGCCAGGTGCAAGGTGTAACCTTTAGGTATTCACAATATAAAGTCTGTGCCAGGTGCAAGGTGTAACCTTTAGGTATTCACAATATAAAGTATGTGCCAGGTGCAAGACCCAAATCAAAACCTCTATATATGACATACTAGGCCTAAAATGTGATGTTGTGTCTTGCACCTGTGGTATATAGCTAAAAGTACGCTCACGACTCATTACTCGATTGCGATCTATAAAAATACCCATGTACCCAATCCTAAATGATATAGGCGCGTTGGGTAAACAAACACTATTTGATTTTATACCTTCAGATGTAATGTGACAGTATGCTATAAAATATTACCTTAACTTGTGCTGATGGTGGAGATAGGATGTAATACATATCTACATCATCAGTTCACGCAAAACAACTACCTACACAATGAGACTAAATATACAGTAAGGCGATTTTCAAATTTGAAATGATTCTTTTAAAATCAACCAAACCATGCGATCACATACATTTTACATACTGTACTAGTATGTCGAACATTAAATTATTTACCAACAAGACCGAAGATATCCGATGTTTACTCTTACCAGAACAACATACATGTACTCATTACTACATGTACTCATTACTACATGTACTCAGTACTACATGTACTCAGTACTACATGTACTCAGTACTACATGTACTCAGTACTACATATACTCAGTACTACATGTACTCAGTACTACATATACTCAGTACTACATGTACTCAGTACTACATGCACTCAGTAATACATGTACTGAGTAATACCTGTACTCATTACTACATGTACTCAGTACTACATGTACTCAGTACTACATGTACTCAGTACTACATGCACTCAGTAATACATGTACTCAGTAATACATGTACTCAGTAATACATGTACTCAGTAATACTCACCAAAATGGAATCAAAGCGCTGAAAACCCTAAAGTTGTTCGAATGAATGCATGCAGAGGAAGGATAGATTAAAGACGTAGAGCTCTGTATTGTCCACAATCTTATTTTTTCTTATGATTTAATAGTAAATTTCTTTATCAATGATCGAGAGGAATTACATTGGAAGGGCTTTTCTTATGCAACATACTTTATCGCATAATTAATACTATAAGCTCAGAAAATTCAAGCATCTCATTCAACGGAAAAATATGCAATTTTCAACCACGGAAAAACTCCTGGGTGTTCATATTGACCATACACTAAATTGGAAAACGTACAAATCACACTTAAGAAATGCAACTCATTATTATACCTACTAATGGGAATCAAATATTTTTTTTAATCTCCATACAAGGAAAATGTTTTTCAATTCATACATTCTTCCTCACTGTACTTTTTGGGGAAACTGTAACACTGAACTTTATAATGATATGTACAAATTCCAGAACGGGCTGCTCGAATTATTTTAGATAAAGAATTTGATACACCAACCGCTGAGATATTTTTGCAGCTAAATTGGATGAAATTTTCTGACAGAGTTAAATACAAAAAAGCTATACTAGTCCATAAATCTCTAAATAACCTTCTTCCGAATTATATGGAGCATCTGTTTACATATCACGAAAACAGCGCATTGAGATCATTTGATCAGCGTCTCCTTTCAGTCCCAAAACCTCGACTTGAATTCTGTTAAATAGTTGGCATACTCCGGAGCAAAATTGTGGAACTCACTTCCTTACGATGTAAGCTAGAACATCTGCCAGTGCAAATATATTTAAAACCAGCTATTTAAAGTGGTCAAAAAACTTCTCTCAACGAAGAGATACCTTAGTAACAAGGAATCTTTAATTAATTTGTGCTATCAACTGTATATTATGAGTATGTATTTTCTGCTCAATTGTATTTACTCTAAAGTCATGTTTTCGCGATGTCAATATTTCGCGATTTTGAAATTAGGAGTTAGTTTGCAGAGTTGAATATTCGCGATTTTTATACATCAAAAAGAAATATGTCCTGCGATTATTTATGTTCATGAGCATTAATACAGTATAATTTGTGATTAAATTGACAAATTAAATTTAGTTTATATACGGAAAATAAATCGACTTAAATTTGACGTTTTTGTGAAATTCCAAATAAAAGTAAATATAATAAAATATTATTTGCACTTAAACCCGTTTTTTCATGCTGTGTGGGTATATACTCAACTGTGTTGCCTCTTTAAATAAAGTCTTTAATATTATTATTATTAGACTCCCGCTGTTCTCGATGGTCTCGATTTCAGATTGAGTACGCTTGAAAGTTCGGATAGTTCTGATTTCTTCGGTACATAAACTATTACATTGGGACAAAGACCGATGTGATCAACATGCTGGAATTGATGAACTATATTTTGCAGACCGGTTAACACCGGCAGAAGTTATGCAACTTTAGCTAAGTTGGCGCCGACTAGCGGCGACGTAGGAAGAAAAGTAGTTTCATCTACTAAACTAGGAGTGATTTATGAAACGTGTGTATAAATATAGTAGTTCGAAACTGTCGAACAATTAAAAATAGACATTACATCTAAACGATAGACACATTTTCGTATTAAACCAAACGTACATTGTAGCTATAGTACCCTGTTAAAAAGATACAAAACGTAGCTTATATTACGATGAACACTTTTGAAAAACAACATTTCGTAAAATATCATTTTCCAAGTTGACATAATTTTAACTGACCATTTCTAGAGCAAAGGTTTATTGTTCTGCAGAAGTCGAAGACAGTGCATAAATGAGTGTTTTGATATAAATGTAGTTTAAGAGTAATTTTAACATACAAACCTTTAATGCTAGTCACCATATATCCTGTATTTACCGTGCTGTATTCATGTATATGTTTGTCACCATATATCCTGTATTTACCGTGCTGTATTCATGTATATGCTAGTCACCATATATCCTGTATTTACCGTGCTATATTCATGTATATGCTAGTCACCATATATCCTGTATTTACCGTGCTGTATTCATGTATATGCTAGTCACCATATATACTGTATTTACCGTGCTGTATTCATGTATATGCTAGTCACCATATATCCTGTATTTACCGTGCTGTATTTATGTATATGCTAGTCACCATATAATCCTGTATTTACCGTGCTGTATTTATGTATATGCTAGTCACCATATATCCTGTATTTACTGTGCTGTATTCATGTATATGTTTGTCACTATATATCCTGTACACACACATTTATAATATATTCTTTTGTAAATTGTTATAATACTAAATGATAAGCGTTACCCTTAAATCCTAACATAAATAAAGTATAATAATTTATTCTGTTCTGTCCAGTATTAAGGTAACTGAACGGACATTATAATGGGTTTATATTAAAGTTCATTCAACTCAAATGTCTTAAGAAAACAAAAACTGTAAAGTAGTATTTTAAAATAAATACATGTACTGTTGGTATCGCTTAATATCGTACACTGTCCCCCAAAATGAAGTATAAAGAGGTTATTACTTCACTGTACTTGCAATGAAGAAACCATTTTCGTGAAGAAACTAACATGCACATATCTAGTTTGCAATGATTGGTACCCTAGTTGAACGATAAAATATTTATTTTATGTACATGTATTTAAAAATAATCAATGCTGTTGGATCGCATGGTAATTTTTATTTAAACCCTAATTATCGTGTCTCTGGATTCTATACGCCAGAACAGAGCGCAGAAACTGGATCGTTTGCTGGTCAAGGCAATGCTTTGTTTCACCTTTCTTTGATTATTAAAACGTTGAGTATGGGAATTGGCCGAAGATGACCTACAATGATTACCCCTTAATAATGAAGCATTGAAAATTCAGAGCATTAATATAAAGTAGATTTTCTAACATTCAAGAAAAATGCTGTGAAAACGACATGCATTCAACTCCCGTTATGTTGCTGTATTTGGCTACCGTACCGTAGTTTCATCGTTGGAAATGTACCAGTAACCCTAAACATTCTCAATTTTACCGTCACACATATATACAATATATATCAAGCAAAACGTCGCGCTCTACGGCGACGTCACAATTCATGACGTCTTGAAATAAACAAGACGTAAATTTCATTGATAAAAATCGCGAATTATACGCGGGAGATAAATTAAACAACCGAAAATTCTACCGTGATATACTGTTTATTAAATAACGCTACAGCTCTATACGTTTACATGGAGCAAAATACATACAGTGTTAGAATAATGAATACGTAGCTATGTTTTGTTGCGTAATAAAATATAGGCACGTGTTTGGATGCGAAGTAATTAAATCACGAGTGTGTAGCACGGGTGATTTAATGTACGCATTCAAACGAGTGCTTATATTTTATAACACAACAAAGCACAGCTTCCTATTTATTATTTCGATTCTAACATCGCCAATGCTCTGCCATTTATAGCACAACAAGACAGGTTAACGTCAAACTACTTTCTTTCCTAGGAACGTTCCCGTCACCGTTACGTCATTTGTCATATTATATGACGTCAAATGAGACGTCATCAATCAGCTATATTTTATCGGGGTAATAAAATATGGTAAGCTCAATATACGCAAAGAAGGCAAATCTCACGTTCTATGTTAGAATATATCATATCATCCAGACACGCCATACTAAAGACGCATTAGTGTGCATAAAAATGAACAAAAAGACAAAAGTCCAGGGATGATGATTTATACTTGAAACAACTTAAGTTGTCTATAGATTTATTAGATAGCAATTGACACGGTTTTTCACATTTCTGGGTTATTTCAGTGGATATGCAGACAGACCAAAAATAGATGTTAGGCCTCCCTTTAGCACATAAACAAGTTACACCCAAATGTATGTAATGTGTTCTTATTAAAATCTAGATCTAGTCACAAAAGTAGGCCTATAATATCGAAATTGAATGTTCGGTATAATTAATGTGTTCCTGGGAACACATTTACCTATATCTTTCATACTACTTCCGCTTATGACTGCGCATGCGTTCAACAGGTCTCTGGGATACCTTTGCACCTCGGTGTTACTTAAGGATCAACACGATGTGCGCCTTTGAATTTCAAGCTTTTTTGTCTGTTTATTGCAACTATATAAATGTGAAAACATAATCTTACATGTTCGAAATGTTTTTCCAACTTTTTCAACGTTGCAAAATGAACTTTAATTGTTTTACAAACACGATACATTCATAAATTCCGCCCTGGAACCTCGCTGATCTGGCCGGCGAAATTACTTATTTGCATAAAGCTAATTTCTAGAGTGTATCTCATTTGCATGTTCTTCTTCCAAATTCTAAAAATAGCTGAAAGTTGTCATATGCGTATGACATCGGCCTTGGTCGGATTATTACTGAAGAAAGCGTAAATGACCGAGCTATAACGAATAATAGTTTTCCTAAGACTGGTTCCGTTTGCCGAAAGACGTTAATAGCCGAAGTTTCACGGTGGTCTCCATTCAGGAATATCGTCAATTCGCAGAGGCGTTAGAATATATTACGCAATGCATGTCCATATTTATGAATGAATGCATTCCTAGGATAAGGTCTCGTAATGAGTCGCCACTCTATATGACTGATAGTCTGTTACATAACGATGTTTTCTGTCGATAACAATATCGCAGAGGCGTCGCGACTGTGGTGCCGCAGGGGGCGCCCCAATATTTCGGCGAGCAAAGGCTAAACTTTATGATAATAGGCCTTTGCACTAATTACATAGCATAACTATAGTTTTCTAGCTGACATATTGGTTAAAATTTGGAACGGCGAATAAGGGCCGGTCGTTTCTACTAGGAGATAATAACACCTCGCTAAAGTTATATAAGTCAAATGCGAAAATGTGTGGTATAACAAGTTATGTCGTCAATTAAAAATAGACTTTAAAAGTAATTGTTGTTTAATTATTTTGTTATTGTCATTAAGGGCTGCTAGTTTGTATCCATCTTATATTAAGGGAAATATTGTCTTCCTTTATTCCTTAGAATAATACATAAAGCTAATACGCCTCGTGAGTTCAATTGTGGCATGCACTATATTTCAATATGATATTTATCCAGTTTCTTAGTGCATGTTTTGACCCTTCAGTTTACATTGAAATGCTATATCTTAAAACATTTCATGATAAATGGATAGGCCATGAACACATTTTTTGGATCAGCTAAAACTTGTATAACAAATAGTTCCGATGTGACATCACTTCTGTCCCAATACACAACTTGGGCTGACTAGCCAGTCCATATAATGCCATAGGGCCCTCAGTGATGTGAACTATTTCTGAAGTATATCAATCATACACGCCACACATATATAATATAGTAGATCTATATCAATCAGACACGCCACACATATATACTTTAGTATATCAATCAGACACGCCACACATATATATTATAGTATATCAATCAGACACGCCACACATATATACTATATCATATCACAGGGACGTGCATAATTTAAAAAAAATTAAAATGTAGAGCCTGTATTAAAATGGCGTCGACTCCATTGGGCGTCCGCTCCGAGGTGAATAATATGGTTAAAACTCGGCGTCAGCCGTACAGTGTTGGAACAGATTACTTCTCTTATCACTTCACGAGCTTCACATGCTGACAATCGGACAATGGTAAAGGAGAAAAATGACACAGTCCGAAGCAATATCGCTGGTACTAGAAGGTCACAGTTTTGTTTTAATTAACTGGGTCGTGCGGTACCGGCAAAACTCACACAGTGAAGTAAGTTTAAATAACATTTATTATTTGCTATCAATGGATTATGGAGCTTTACTCGTTTAAGAAATGTTGATCTCCAAAGACAACTCATGACGGATCCTATATTTATAATTCACCTCGGAGCGGACGCTCAATGGAGTCGACGCCGTTTCAAAACTCCATAAATATTGGCTTTAAAAGCCATTGACAGACGATTATTGGTACCGATCGGTTGAGGTGCGGATGTATTCTGTATTGTTTTAACCCCTTTGACTGCCTAGACCATATGTTTTAACTGTTTTAACTGTTTCGACAGGATGGAGTCAAAGAAAAAACTTTTTTCACAACATTTGATATAGAATAGTATTACATGTTCCTTTATTGTGAATGATAATAAATTTAGAAATTTTTATTTTGCCCGTACATATCTAATTATGTAATGTAAAAAGGATGTTGAATAATTTAAACCAGGTTAATATTTTGCAGCTGCATGCTGATTTTTGGTGTGCGCTGTAATTACAATACATGTCACTACAGTGTAGAGATCTCTATCTGGTTCAAGATAAAAGGGTGGGGTGTTTTTATAACATACATAACTTACTTAATCTCTTGAACATTATAATAGTGATATAAAACCTAGTCATAATATTTATATAGTTCAAAATATTCACTGCTAAAAAGGAACACATACAAATCTTATTATACATAAATTACCCAGTTTGTTTTCTTGCCATTTTATAACAGTTGTAATCAAAACACTGAGAGTGCTGCTATTAAAGCTCAAACGTACTTTACACATTTTATGTTCGTTTTCTTACTGCCGATCTTGTTAAGTAGGCTTATGTGACTTTATAGGCATGTGGCATATCTAATTATTTGTGAAAAAGGGGCATATTATTTGGCATACGTGTATGCGAATATCAAAAGTGGTACTAAAATAATTATATGCGCCTATTTATCAGATTCTACAATACGCTTGAAAACACTGACCAAGCAGAGCTGGATTCCGATAGCGAGACACGTCTAGAGAAAGCTAGTATATGTCTGGGTCAATGCCACACTATAAGATTACATAACAGTTTTTATCCAAAATATTTTTAACCGCGATTATCAAAATTTATCACACACAGGTGCAATTACTGAGAAGAAAGTTTAAATTATACACGTCAACTTGACGTTCCTGTCTTTTTAATCCAGTACGCAGAAGGGCCTTACTTATAAAAAAGCGTACCAGAAGAAAAATGCAACATACACGTCGTGTCAACCCAACACACAATCCTAATTACAGTAAAACCTCAATAATACGACCAACCTTTGGATCGTTAATATTATCTCCGATTATAGAATAGGTCTTATTATTCGACTCCAAGTCCGAGTCACGGGGAATAGACTTTCGTCCGAGAAGTTCGACACCGCGAAAGACGACAGTGATACTTTTATTCGTGTTTTTATTAAAGTACCCGGATGAAAAACTATGCCCCATGGTGGGGATAATCCCATTTAGACAGTAAGAGTTGTCTCCTGGGTGGGGATTTAGACATCGAAAATTGATATTGTCTAATTCCCCCTGGGTCGCCCCCCGCGCGGGCAAATTATTGACTGGTGCATTATATACGCCTGTTATACTAATAATTAAATGCCGTTATCCTGAGGATGAATAGAAAGAATAAAAGCTCCGCGAGTCGCAAGTGTCGCCTGACGAAATGCACATTTGTCATGGAAAACTATCCAGTATTGGGCTACATATTTGACTCACAAGAGTTCTCTAGTCATCTGCACTAAAAACGACAAAGCGATGCTCTGGACAAAAAAATGTCCTGATAAAATCAATCTGAAGGGAATCATTCAAACACTACACAAGCTAGAGTTATGATTCTTGCGCACTGTACTTCATGTCACAGCAAAGAAACATGCATTCCTATTTTTGAGTCATTAATAGTTATGGTGACAAAGTTATGCCACGGACAAGAAATGCTTATAAAATCAATGAAAGGGAAAAAATTGAAAAATGGCACAAGGTAGAGTTACGGTTCTTGGACTTTTGGTAAGTAAAATGCATACCAAGTTTCAAGTCATTCAACCTCATGGTGACAAAGTTATTTTCCGGACAAGAAATGCTCAAATTAAATCAATATAAAGGAAATAATTAAAAACGATGCAAGGCAGAGTTATGGTTCTTGTGCAACGATTTTGGCTTATTGCAAGAAACATACATACAAAATCTTGAGTCATTTGAACTTAAGGTGACAAAGTTATGCTCCGGACAAGAAATGCTCTAATAAAATCAATCAAAGGGAAATAATTCAAAAACTATGACAGGTAGAGTTATGGTTCTTGCGCACTACACTCCGGCTTATTGCAAGAAACATGCCTATATATTCTTGAGTCATTTGAACGTAAGGTGACAAAGTTATGCTCCGGACAAGAAATGCTCTAATAAAATCAATCAAAGGGAAATAATTCAAAAACTATGACAGGTAGAGTTATGGTTCTTGCGCACTGCACATCGGCTTATTGCAAGAAACATGCATACCAAATCTAGAGTCATTTGAACTTAAGGTGACAAAGTTATGCTCCAGACAAGAAATGCTCTAATAAAATCAATCAAAGGGAAATAATTCAAAAACTATGACAGGTAGAGTTATGGTTCTTGCGCACTGCACTTCAGCTTATAGCAAGAAACATGCATACCAAATCTAGAGTCATTTGAACTTAAGGTGACAAAGTTATGCTCCGGACAAGAAATGCTCTAATAAAATCAACCAAAGGGAAATAATTCAAAAACTATGACAGGTAGAGTTATGGTTCTTGCGCACTGCACTCCGGCTTATTGCAAGAAACATGCATACCAATTCTTGAGTCATTTGAACTTAAGGTGACAAAGTTATGCTCCGGACAAGCAATTTGTGACCCGCCGCCGCCGCCGCCGCCGCCGCCGCCGCCAAAGTAACACCTATATGTCGCCTTTTCAGTTTCAGGCGACACAAAAACACTATCATATACCCATATACTTTACATGTCATCCCTCTGAATACTACCGACTCTGCCGAATACCTAGGTGTGACTATCACGAAAGACTTGAACTGCCATGGACACAACACATAAACAATATCACTTCAAAAGCAACTAACTCACTCATTATCAGATTCATCAAAAGGAACACCAAATATAACAGCCAACAAGTCAAAGAAGCAGCATACACCACTTATGTAAGACCCCAAGTCGAATGCATTTGTACTGTTTAGTCCTATGGCACCCATTGCAAAACCACTTGATTTACAGTCAACTCACCCCCCTACCAACTCACCCCCTGACCAACTCACCCTGGATTTGGATAACTCGCCCTACGCAATGACCAACTCATCCCCCCTTAAAAAAATTACATACCAACTCACCCCCTAAAGATATTTTTATTAAATTTAATAGATTTGTTGGAAAAAATCACTTTGAATTGGTAATAGTTTATTATGAAATTATTAATATGTTCAATTATGTGATATTGGAGGCGGTTTTTTGTAAAATTAACAGTATTTTCAAACAGTGGCCATTTTGAAAATGCTGTAATGACAGTGAAAAAAGCGAAAAACAAAGGAAAAAATAAAACAATTTGTCAAAAAACATTATGATTGAAAAAAATAGGACTATATAGATCTTTTATATCAATTGTCAATAGTCAAATACCTTGTTTAAAAACATTGGAAAATTAGATAACTTGCATAGAAAATCATAGTTTCCGAACGATCAAGTTTTGAAAATAACGAAGGTAAATAACTAACAAACTCGCAAGTACTCGAGAAAGCAGAGATCTGTTAATTTATTTGTGCATAAATACACTTTATTATCATGAATTAACACTAAGTTTATAAATAAATATAATATCCTACATATAAAATTGATGGGGGAGGGGTGAGTTGGACATTTCGAAATTGACATCGGGCGAGTTGTCCAAATCCAGGATGAGTTGGTAGGGGGGTGAGTTGGTAGGGGGTGAGTTGGTCGGATACCAACCACTTATGTAACAAAATCGTGAGCGTCCAGAGGCTGCCGTCAGATACATTTTTGATGACTACAGCTACACCAGCAGCGTTTCCACCATGATATCGAACCTTAATTGGCACACTTCAGAATACAGACGAATCTCTCAATCACTTTTCTTGTTATACAAAATTCAATATCAACTATAGAATATATGTAGACCCTAACCACCTCATTCCAACCCGACACTTCAACTACCTAATCACACAGTCCCGAACTCAATATCATCTAAATTATTTTCATATGTATATTAAAACAGGAGATATAAGGTATTAAGAATAAACGAGATTTCGTTAGATATCAGAAGACTGCCGCGAGATATTGTGAGATTTGGTAGATTTTTCCAATCTTTGTATATTTAGATCTTTGCTTTGAGTTTCATATTCGTATTAAACTTAAAAAATAAACATAAAGTCTACTTGCTTCTAGATAACATGAATTAGTTTAAAACTTCTTTAGCACATGTGATATTCATGTTCCAAAACTAGTTTTAAGGAGAAGTGTTGTTAAAAGCAAATACCATTTCGCTAGTTTAGAATTAGAAGGTCGTAAGTACAAAAACAATATTTTGAGAAAACATGAAAAAATTGTCCGAAAACTACTTGTTATTTATTGAAAAACAAACTTATTAAACTTCTGTTTTGTCAACATGACCACTTCCGATTTTCCTGAAAATAGGCCCATAAGAAGCGTCTTGAGATGCTGATTTCAAATATGCATGAGTCTTGTACATTAGGTCGTAACACGCACGTTAATTAACGTGCGTGGTGACTGGTCGTAAGTAGTTCTCATCACCTTCCTATTCTAAGCCTGCGTTATAAAGAATCAATTTTCATGTACTCTTTGTTAAAAGTTTCCTTTTCAACAACAATGATCTGTAACTTGCCAGATCAATCCCTGGAGAGTGTGTTGTCAGCAGACGACTAGGACGAGGGCCGCAGGGGCCGTAGATTAATACCAGATGCCCGCAGAATATTTGAGCGTCGTACACTCAACATCACCGGCGACCTTCACCTTGCATCCGCGCTGATTTCAATATGAAAATGAAGCAAAAATAAACCCTTCCGTATTTCTCAGCGCGATTGCGACAAGCTGTGACAGTTGCATGGTCTATAAGCCACTACCAGCTAATTAAGAATGAGGCTTGTAAAACCTGGATGGGTGAACCACAAAGATGGTGAGCAATATTGCAACTTTCTGACCAATTTTTACCAAAGAATTTTATGAATGTTTTAATTTTCTTTGTCATAGATTCAATATTGATACATTCCTTGATATTTGTCATTCGATTATGACTTAAGTCCACTTCATGTGTTCACGAATGCAATATTTTTAGAGAGTTGAAAACTGGGAAAGTCAATGGGATATGGAATTTAACCCCAGTAAGTGTCAGGTTCTCCATATCTCAAGGAGCAGAAACCCAATCAAATTTCCGTACATGCTCCATGGCCAAACTCTTTCCTCAGTCACAGATGCAAAATACCTTGGCGTCGACATCAGTGATGACCTCAGATGGAACACCCACATAAACAGAATAACAACACAAGCAAACAAAACACTAGGCTTCCTAAAACGTAACATCAAAACAAAACATGAAAACATAAAATCTCTAGCATACAAAACACTAGTTAGACCACAACTAAAATATGCATCACCCGTTTGGTCACCACATACACAGGTCAACATTAACAAGCTGGAAATGATACAAAGAAGTGCTATTAGATGGGTAAAAAATGACTACTCGGAGTACTCCCGATATACCAGCGTATCGGACTTACAGAATACACTAGGATGGAGCTCCCTTGAGAACAGACGCCTTTCCTCCAAGCTAGTCTCATTCTACAAGATTTATAATAATCTTGTATGTACATCTCTCCCGGCCTATTTAGAAGTCCCCACCAGGTCAACAAGGCACATGCACCCCAATAGTCTCCGCCCCATTCATGCCAACTCGGACTTCTTCAAGTTTTCCTTCTTTCCCCATACCACAATCCTGTGGAATAGGTTACCTTCCCACATCGCGACCCTGACTGATCTTGAATTATTTAAGCAGTCAGTGGCCAGGATTTATCAGTGAAACCTGGCAGTTGTTTTTATCTTATCTTTTACCTTTTACTATTTTTAACCATGTCTAGCTGGAAGCTTTCGCTTCCAGTTTTTATCTTCACTCTTTTACTTTTAACTATCCGACGTGCACCCTGCCAATAATACTCGGAAGAGGCGTTAGGCAGTAAAGAAAGATAGATAGATAGAGTTTGCAAATAAAGAATGTGCAGATTTTTGTTTGGTTCAGCGACTTGGAGTCGGACAGAAAACCGATTAAAGTTTTAAGGGTAAATTTCAATTGATAAATCAAATGCTGGATTAAAGAAATGTACAATGGCAAACAGCATCTATTTATTTTAATAGCAGCGTAGCAATTAAAAATGATACAAATTACGTAATGTTGTGAAATACCTACATATATACAATACAGGGTTTTAACATCTGTTTAGTCAGTGTCCTCCCATATTCCTGGAATCAGGTCAGAAAGGTCCTCTTTCTAGAAAGGCCAAGTATAAATTTAATGTACCAGAAAGGACCACTAATTCAGATGTAACTGAACGGCCCACTATTAAAATATTAACATTTTTATCTCAGAGCTAACATGTCAAAGTATTTTACTATTCATACTTACGCCTCTTGTCGTTTGTGATCCAGGGGTAAATTGCCATATCATCATCTTAAGGACTGTGTCAAGGAAAGTATTGCATACCTTTCTGCTTGGATTCCAAGATGAGGGCCCTCTGAATCAACCATGTTTATCCCCGCCACAAAGTGGGAGGGAATTATAGGAATGTCTGTCTGTCCGTCAGTAACAAAAATGCCTCTGCCGAATTGCATAAAACATAAAGCAAATGTGAAACTAATGAAGACGACGTGCAGAACCCACATTCCAACTGTATGGGCTCTACGTCAAGGTCACAATTCAAGGTCAAAGGTTCAAACGTTGAATTTCGTGTCCATAACTTTTTAACGCCGTGGTCAAATTGCATGAAACTTATAGCAAGTGTGTAACTAATGAAGACGAATCGCAGGATTCACATTCCAACCGTGCCAGGTCAAGGTCACAGTTCAAGGTCAAAGGTTTGGACCTTGCATTTCATGTCTGCTTCATAACTTTAATGCCTGAGCTGAATTGCCTGAAACTCGTTGCAAACTATTATTCAGAACAACAACATTCAGAACCCACATTCAAAACATATCAGCTAAAGGTCAAGGACACAGTTCAAGATCAAAAGTTTGAACCTATCATTTTCGTGTCCACTCCATAACTTTTTAATACCTGGGCCGAATTGGATGAAACTTATAGCAATTGTCTAACTAATGGTGATGTGCAGAATCTATGTTTCTACCTTGTGGTGTCAAGTTTCAACCAAGCTGGCCTGGCATACAGTCAAGGTCACAGTTCACAATCCATTAATGCGCCGGGGGATTATAGTAGTCTTCTGGACTGCCTAGTCCAACTAGCGACTGATAATAAGAGTAGTTTGGCATTGAATTTATTTATGAGCATCAGAACTTTTAATGGTATCTCTTATTTAATACACATATATGATATATCAATATATCTATTTAATTTCTCATTTTAGGAAAACCCATATTTTCCATTGACATTCACCCAGATGGTTCCAGGTTTGCTACTGGAGGTCAAGGTAAGACATCATACCAGGCCCGGACCCAGAAATTCTTGAGTGGGGGGGGGGCAGCTTGGTATTGGAATGTTATGATGGGGTGGGAAGATTTTTTCACTTTTCGAATTAAAATCATGCAGTTTCTTGCACTTTAAGCTTCTAAAATCAGAAGTCAAGGTACTAAAATTGTACTGCTACATCAACAGAAAATACAAGTTTAACAATTATTAAAAAATAATTTCTTTTAATTCCCTAAAATTTACAAACCAGGCGTCAAATTATTAAAATTCACGCTATAATATAATCAGACAACGTAAATTTTTTATGCCATTATTTCAACAAATGTTTACCCCCCATTGAAGATTTTTTCAAATAAGAACTTTAATTTTTTGAGTAAGACGTTAAATGCTTAAAAGTGTAGGTTTTCAAATCAAAATACATAACCCATAAAATAAACAATATTAGATCTATAACTGAAAGTTTTCACAGGTCCAAATAAATTTTTTGGTAACATATTAATAAAAACGTGAATTTTCCTGCACTCTAACTTTTAAAAAATAGTCAAATTCAACGCTAGACAAATGGACTTTATAAAAATGTGCCCCTCCCCTCATTGTGATGATTTTTGTCAATTTTGTATTAAAATCGTTTTTGCAGCTTTTATGTCGTGAAATTATTAAAATTGCATTGTTACATAATCAGTAATAAATATATCAACAAGAAAATTTCGAAATGTAATTTAAGTTCTATTGTGTGACTTGTGTCACTATTATTAAATCGATCAGTTCACACATTATAGTAACATAGATCAGTGAATGAAACAACAGTATCCCCTAAATCATTATCATCAGGCGCTTTAAAATCGTTTGTTAAAGCGTCTGACCGATACAGATCAGGAATAATTAGGGCCTGGATAAACAACAGGGGCACATTTTATTGCACTCGCTTCCGTTATGTATAATATACAGAGGCTGTTATCACAAAATATCGATCCATAGCCAGATCGATTGGTAATATTTTAAGGATTTTAACATTTTTGGGGTGTATAAAATGGTCCCTCCGAGGCCAACTTGGGGGACACAGGCCCCCTGTGCCCCCCGGTGGATCCGGGCCTGTCATACTAGATTTATTTGCTCCTTTCAATCATATTAATTCTGTGTGTATATTAAAGGGTGTGTACTATTGTAGTCAAGGAAGTTTGTTTGGTAAAAAAAGTACACACCCTGTACTCGGTTTTGAAGGAATTTGCTTTTGGGAATGGGTCTGAATGCAATATTTATAATGTATGAGACCCTAAGCTCTGTAACTTAGGAAATAAACCAGTATTTTTGGAAATATAGGGTACTGGTTTTATTTATGTTTAAGTCTTCATTTTTTGAGAAAACTTCCTGATTTTAAAGATTTGTTGAAGGGTTTATACCTGTCACCAAGAAATTGCATATATATATGTCGTATTGTATCTATAGGTGAAGATGCTGGTAAGATTATTATATGGAACATGGCGCCAGTCCGAGATGAACTACTGGAGAAAAATGATGCTGTTCCAAAAATACTGTGTGAGATGGACAACCATTTAGGTAACATTTGTATAGTGTGAAAGTTTGTACTCGACTTATCTAGAATTTGTGTATCCATGTACACAGTACTTTCAAGATACATTCTATGTAGAAAAAGTACTGCATGCATGTATTTGTTACTAGACTTTTAGAAACTTTTAAACAAAGTAAGTAATGACTTAATAACTGAGTTATTTATTCAGTGTTAATTTCACACCAAATTTCTAATTTCAATGTTTGAGTGCTATTGTCATGTACTTTTCAGCAGAAATATTTCATGAAAGAAAAAATGTATTATGTTCATGTAAAGTTTTGGTGTAGGGGTGTGTGTTATAATCATAAATAGCACACCATACAGACGTATTGTAGGATTAGGCATATATGCCTCAGTAGGACCCCCTGTTCAATCAATTGTCTGATGCCCTCTCTATATATGATTGACTTATACCTATATTTGCTTGTTTACAGCTTGTGTGAACTGTGTTCGTTGGTCAACTAATGGTCGGTATCTGGCCTCATGTGGAGATGATAAGTTGGTTATGATCTGGCAAATCAGCAAGTACGTACCAGTTCACTAAGTCTTATATTGTTCACTAAGTCTAATATGTGTCATGTTCACATAGTCCGTTCTTTGTATCATGTTCACTTAGTCTGTTCTTTGTATCATGTTCACTAAATCTGTTATATGTGCCATGTTCACTTTGTCTGTTCTTTGTGTCATGTTCTCTTAGTCTGTTCTTTGTATCATGTTTACTTTGTCTGTTCTTTGTGTCATGTTTACTTAGTCTGTTCTTTGTATCATGTTCTCTTAGTCTGTTCTTTGTATCATGTTCACTTTGTCTGTTCTTTGTATCATGTTTACTAAATCTGTTCTTTGTATCATGTTTACTAAATCTGTTCTTTGTATCATGTCTGTCGTATGTAATATGTTCTTATATTGTACACTGTTGGTTGTATTATTCATGTTTACTTAGTCTTATGTTCACTGAGTCTGCTATATATTTCATGTTCTCCATGTATGTTGTATGTTCTAGGATTGGTGTGGGAGGGACAGTTTTTGGATCAGATTCCAAAATCATTGAGTCATGGAGACCTGCTCATACACTAAGGGGTCACTCAGGAGGTATGTAGTATTGTGTACTGATATATTTTGTGCAAAAAGGCATACTTTTCTATCCTTTGAAAGTAAAAACAAATAGCAGTAATATCATGTCTTTTTCGAATGTCATAAAAAGATTTAAGAGTCATGGCAAAATGTTTGGGTTTGACAACCTTTCAGGCAATTTTAGCCGTCTTTGCTTAGTTGTTATCTTGATTAGTGTTTATATGATTTCAGTATATTTTCCCTCAATTTACAGATGTACTTGGTTTAGCCTGGTCACCCGGTGATATCTGGTTGGCTACTTGCAGTATAGACAACACCGTGATTATTTGGAATGCGGAGAAGTTTCCAGGTACTTGTAATGCCTATCTTTAGTGTTATTCATCTACATAAGATATTTGTGTAAAAATCAAGATTCAACCTTGCCCTAGACCAGATTTAACCCATACCCAATGGATAAGGTGCTCAACACTGCCTAGCTGCTGCCTTGGTCCAGTGGTTAGTGTGCTGACTATCTATCCTACCTAGCTGCTGCCTTGGTCCAGTGGCTAGTGTGCTGACTATCTATCCTACCTAGCTGCTGTCTTGGTCCAGTGGCTAGTGTGCAGACTATCTATCCTACCTAGCTGCTGTCTTGGTCCAGTGGTTAGTGTGCTGACTATCCTACCTAGCTGCTGCCTTGGTCCAGTGGTTAGTGTGCTGACTATCCTACCTAGCTGCTGCCTTGGTCCAGTGGTTAGTGTGCTGACTATCTATCCTACCTAGCTGCTGCCTTGGTCCAGTGGTTAGTGTGCTGACTATCCTACCTAGCTGCTGCCTTGGTCCAGTGGTTAGTGTGCTGACTATCCTACCTAGCTGCTGCCTTGGTCCAGTGGCTAGTGTGCTGACTATCCTACATAGCTGCTGCCTTGGTCCAGTGGTTAGTGTGCTGACTATCCTACCTAGCTGCTGTCTTGGTCCAGTGGCTAGTGTGCTGACTATTTATCCTACCTAGCTGCTGCCTTGGTCCAGTGGTTAGTGTGCTGACTATCTATCCTACCTAGCTGCTGCCTTGGTCCAGTGGCTAGTGTGCTGACTATCTATCCTACCTAGCTGCTGCCTTGGTCCAGTGGTTAGTGTGCTGACTATCTATCCTACCTAGCTGCTGCCTTGGTCCAGTGGTTAGTGTGCTGACTATCTATCCTACCTAGCTGCTGCCTTGGTCCAGTGGTTAGTGTGCTGACTATCTATCCTACCTAGCTGCTGCCTTGGTCCAGTGGTTAGTGTGCTGACTATCTATCCTACCTAGCTGCTGCCTTGGTCCAGTGGTTAGTGTGCTGACTATCTATCCTACCTAGCTGCTGCCTTGGTCCAGTGGTTAGTGTGCTGACTATCTATCCTACCTAGCTGCTGCCTTGGTCCAGTGGTTAGTGTGCTGACTATCTATCCTACCTAGCTGCTGCCTTGGTCCAGTGGTTAGTGTGCTGACTATCTATCCTACCTAGCTGCTGCCTTGGTCCAGTGGTTAGTGTGCTGACTATCTATCCTACCTAGCTGCTGCCTTGGTCCAGTGGTTAGTGTGCTGACTATCTATCCTACCTAGCTGCTGCCTTGGTCCAGTGGTTAGTGTGCTGACTATCTATCCTACCTAGCTGCTGCCTTGGTCCAGTGGTTAGTGTGCTGACTATCCTACCTAGCTGCTGCCTTGGTCCAGTGGTTAGTGTGCTGACTATCTATCCTACCTAGCTGCTGCCTTGGTCCAGTGGTTAGTGTGCTGACTATCCTACCTAGCTGCTGTCTTGGTCCATTGGTTAGTGTGCTGACTATCCTACCTAGCTGCTGCCTTGGTCCAGTGGTTAGTGTGCTGACTATCCTACCTAGCTGCTGCCTTGGTCCAGTGGTTAGTGTGCTGACTGTCCTACCTAGCTGCTGCCTTGGTCCAGTGGTTAGTGTGCTGACTGTCCTACCTAGCTGCTGCCTTGGTCCAGTGGTTAGTGTGCTGACTATCCTACCTAGCTGCTGCCTTGGTCCAGTGGTTAGTGTGCTGACTATCTATCCTGGAAAATGGGTTTGATTCCAGGTTGCGGCCGCAGGTCATACCCTTTCATGAAAACTTGACATCATTTGGGTTTTCCTCCACATGTTTAGAGTTGCCAGTTCCTTGTGGAAGGGTAAGTTATATGAGAAATGGTTAAAACACAGTCCAGGAAAACTGGTAAGGTGAATCAGCTGCTGTATAAAACTGAAAAATTGGTGACAGACAGCTTCGAACTTGAATAATAGATAACCACCACTATCATCAACACCTACACTTCCTTTTTGTTGTGTAGTTTGACTGTTAGTAAGACCTGCCGTCCACTAGGAGTAGGACCCGAAGGCTAAATTTGCCTAATCGGGATGGTTTGGCATGTCTTCGCAACGTTCTGGAACCCATCCGTGTCGTTCCTGTACGCTTCTGGAAGCCTTCTGGACACTTCGGGATCGAAAAATCTTCGGCATCCAAATTTTAAAAGTCGGCATTCATTCGCGTTGCGTTCGGCTGCTTCGGATAGGTTTCGGCGTTTATACTGCAACATTTCGTATAACGATCCCCGAATACATCCCGAACGATCCCGATGGCAAAGATCCACCCATTTTTATTGATCAATGATCCCGAAAGGTTCCCGAAACAAGCAAACTGTAATCGGCTACCCTTCCGCATATCATCGGGGTCTAGTGGACGGCTGGTCTAACTGCCGACACATTTTACTTTACGGCTAGATGAGGGGAATAGGCCTGGTTGGTTAGCAAACACAGACTAAAAATTATCTCACCCTTCCTGCAGACTAGACACTCTTCTGGCACCCTTTAAGCAGACTTTGAACTTGTTGTGGTTCCTACCCAGTCTATCCTTTTTTCCTGGAACATTAAAAGCACCGATACTAACAAAATACACTGACTTATTATCAGTTAGTAAATCTTGTTATCAAGTTATGAATACAATGTTTGTCCTTATTTTGTTTCTAGAACAAGTGACAGTATTGCGGGGACATACTGGTCTGGTGAAAGGAGTTACTTGGGACCCTGTGGGTAAATACTTGGCTTCACAATCTGACGACAAAACCCTACGAATATGGAGAACCAGAGATTGGCAACAAGAATCTATTGTAACAGAACCATTCAAAGAGGTAACGATTATATTCCAGTAATACTTTATATTTCTATTGTGAACAAATTTACACTCTGTCTCTGTGATTGTAGGCTTTGAATGTCTGTTATAATGTGACTACCTGGTTGCACAGTGGGGGAGTGGCTAATGCTCTTTACAATGGGTTGAGTGATCCCCAGGTCACTAGGTCATTTCTGAAACACTTTAAAATGTCAGTATCCCACTCAGAAACGCTTCCTGTGTGTTTCCCACTTCCTGTGTGTTTCCCACTTCCTGTGTGTTTCCCACTTCCTGTGTGTTTCCCACCAACTAGAGATGTGTCAGTATCCCACTCAGAAACGCTTCCTGTGTGTTTCCCACTTCCTGTGTGTTTCCCACTTCCTGTGTGTTTCCCACTTCCTGTGTGTTTCCCACCAACTAGAGATGAACTGGCTGGTAATCAAGTGGTAGTCACACGTGTATCAGTTCTGTACATGGGGCATGTTAAAGAACCAAGGAGTCTATTCTGAAAGAGCTAGTATAGTAAACCTGTGCTCCAATCAAAGTGTTTGTCACATATCATGTTGTATGCTCTCAATCAATCAAAGTGTTTGTCACATATCATGTTGTATGCTCTCAATCAATCAAAGTGGTTGTCACATATCATGATGTATGCTCTCAATCAATCAAAGTGGTTGTCACATATCATGTTGTATGCTCTCAATCAATCAAAGTGGTTGTCACATATCATGTTGTATGCTCTCAGTCAATCAAAGTGGTTGTCACATATCATGTTGTATGCTCTCAATCAATCAAAGTGGTTGTCACATATCATGTTGTATGCTCTCAGTCAATCAAAGTGGTTGTCACATATCATGTTGTATGCTCTCAATCAATCAAAGTGGTTGTCACATATCATGTTGTATGCTCTCAGTCAATCAAAGTGGTTGTCACATATCATGTTGTATGCTCTCAACCAATCAAAGTGGTTGTCACATATCATGTTGTATGCTCTCAGCCAATCAAAGTGGTTGTCACATATCATGTTGTATGCTCTCAGTCAATCAAAGTGGTTGTCACATATCATGTTGTATGCTCTCAGTCAATCAAAGTGGTTGTCACATATCATGTTGTATGCTCTCAGTCAATCAAAGTGGTTGTCACATATCATGTTGTATGCTCTCAGTCAATCAAAGTGGTTGTCACATATCATGTTGTATGCTCTCAGTCAATCAAAGTGGTTGTCACATATCATGTTGTATGCTCTCAGTCAATCAAAGTGGTTGTCACATATCATGTTGTATGCTCTCAGTCAATCAAAGTGGTTGTCACATATCATGTTGTATGCTCTCAGTCAATCAAAGTGGTTGTCACATATCATGAATATTGATGAGGTATAATAACTATAGTTTACATGTTCTTGTTTCACTCTCTAGTGCGGAGGTACAACACATGTGCTTCGATGTGATTGGTCTCCCGATGGTAACTACGTAGTGTCAGCCCACGCCATGAACAATGCTTGTCCAACAGCGCAGATCATAGACCGTGATGGATGGAAAACGTCACTAGATTTCGTTGGACACAGAAAAGCAATTACCGTAGTGGTATGTTTGTTGAATTTCTGTTGTCTATATAGACTTGACCACAATATGCACTGTCTAACCTGGTTGTATAGACCATGCATGTTAATTAAATGTATATGACACTCTATATTAACGTATGTAAAATGTGTAAATATGCTGCCGCTTACACATATCGATAGGCCGATTAACAATGTTACCGCGTTAAGCGTAAAACGCACTAGTCAAATTCTACCCTGCTTTATGTAAGACCTCATAATTTTCGTATCTATTATCCGATTTTAAATATTTAAAGTTTGTAATGAAGCAGAGATATATGCCTGTCTATTAATACAACATTCATCACGATACCCTAGTTATTAAATCCACGGCGACGAGTAAGAATCCGTTCCGCGTAAAAGTAAGTTTAAAATATCCCGTTTTTTACCAAATAAAAATTCAATCAACGGTCGAAAATCATCAAACATTAATCTAATTTTCGATCGATTTTGTTCATTAAAGCTTGTTTTAAAAGCTTATACTGTAAGGTTTTATAAAATGTAAAAACTTATTTTTAAAGCATTTGCGAGTTGTCGACCGCCAACGAAATAAAACAGAACGGACGTATTCATAATAATGTTTGATGTAAACTACGCCGACCATTGATCATCTTTTGTGGCGATTTTTTCAAAGGCTAGCATCATGGTTCGTAATTTAATGCAACCAATACCTCTCAAAATGCATTTAATAGCAGGTTATATTGTTAATAATCGCCATTTTATAATTAACATTCGGCAAGAAGTCCGCAAGTTCAATACAGCTACCAAAAAAAATAGTCCCGCATCGTGACAAAAATCACTATCTTTGACTCCATTCTGTAAAGACAGAACCAATAGAAACCAGAAAAAAGTACAACCAGTACCTCAAAACGTATTTAATCTCACAATTTAAACAAGTTTCAATCAAAAATATGTTTTCAATAAGCGCATGGAAGGTGTGCAGGTGCCTGTTTCACACGCGTTTAGACATGATTCGGCCATTTTGAAAATTTATTTGCAATAATTAGTACATAAATGCACAAAGTTTAATCAAATCGTTGGCGGTCGACAACTCACAAACGCTTTATAAATAAGTTTTTACATTTTATAAAACCTTAAAGTATTAGCTTTTAAAACAAGTTTTAATGAACAAAATCGATCGAAAATTAAATTCATATTTGATGATTTTCAACCGTTGGTTGTATTTTTATTTGGTAAAAAAAGAGGTATTTTAAACTTACTTTTACGCGGAATGGATTCTTACTCGTCGCCGTGGATTTAATAATTAGGGTATCGTGATGAATGTTGTATTAAAAGACAGACATATATCTCTGCTTCATTACAAGCTTTAAATATTTGAAATCGGATAACAGATACAAAAATTATGAGGTCTTGCATAAAGCAGGGTAGAATTTGACTAGTGCGTTTTACGCTTAACGCGGTAACATTGTTTATCGGCCGATCGATATGTGTAAGCGGCAGCATATTTACGTTATTATAGAGTGTCATATACATTTAATTAACATGCGTGTATAGACCATCTTTATGTCTAACCTGGTTGTATAGACCATCTTTATGTCTAACCTGGTTGTATAGACCATCTTTATGTCTAACCTGGTTGTATAGACCATCTTTATGTCTAACCTGGTTGTATAGACCATCTTTATGTCAAACCTGGTTGTATAGACCATCTATGGAAAGGGCAAAAAGTGGTCTTTGTTGACAGGTGGTCTTATTTAACAGGTAATATCATAGAAAATGGTCTGAGTGGAGATAAGATAGGTGTCATTTAACAGGTAATATAATAGAAGATGGTCTGAGTGGAGATAAGATAGGTGTCATTTGCTGACAGGCTTTAATTTACAGGGTGTATTTAACATAGATTTGACTGAAGGGTTTTGTGTGTTAATGCCATATTGAAAGAAATCCAGAAATGGAACAAATGGTTTAGAGATTTCACAAACATATTTCACATTGCTGGCCTTTCTTTTTGTTTGTGGAGATCTCTATATGACTGATTCTTACTGACTGTCTGTGGTTAAATACTATATGACTGATTCGTACTGACTGTCATTCATATCTTTTTGTCATTTTCAGAGATTTAATCCAGGAATATTGTTTAAAAAAATCAAGAAAGATTCTGTGAAGGTAAGGTTCAGGTTTTAGCTTCATTGATATCTAGCTATACTTATTATGATATCTAGCTATACTTGTTATGATATCTAGCTATACTTATTATGATATCTAGCTTTACTTATTCTGGTTCACCGTGTGTCCGGATAATGTGACTGTGTAGTCTCCCCTTGCTTGCTGCTGAGCATAGTTAGTACCAGGTAACTGCTGGTTCACCGTGTCCGGATAATGTGACTGTGTAGTCTCCCCTTGCTTGCTGCTCAGCATAGTTAGTTGCAGGTAACTGCTGGTTCACCGTGTCCGGATAATGTGACTGTGTAGTCTCCCCTTGCTTGCTGCTCAGCATAGTTAGTTGCAGGTAACTGCTGGTTCACCGTGTCCGGATAATGTGACTGTGTAGTCTCCCCTTGCTTGCTGCTCAGCATAGTTAGTTGCAGGTAACTGCTGGTTCACCGTGTCCGGATAATGTGACTGTGTAGTCTCCCCTTGCTTGCTGCTCAGCATAGTTAGTTGCAGGTAACTGCTGGTTCACCGTGTCCGGATAATGTGACTGTGTAGTCTCCCCTTGCTTGCTGCTCAGCATAGTTAGTACCAGGTAACTGTTGGTTCATAATGTGCAGGTATCTGGTAATGTGACTGTGTATGACCTACGTACTGCTGAGCAGTGGGACTAAAAATGCACATAGTGAGATTGTAGGATGGATGGTGTTGTCAGTGTTCTGTCATCTGTCAGTAATTTATTTAAGTAACTAAACACTTACATGGAGTTTTGACCACACTTCATAGGAATGTAACAGATTCAAAGTTTTTATTTAGTTGACCTCTAATACCAAGGTTAACTGTAATATGAACAAATGCACTGCATCCAGCGGGGATTTCCCATCAGGTTTTTAGCTCACCTGTCACAAAGTGACAGAGTGAGCTTTGTGATCACTCTTCGTCCGTCGTCCGTCCACAATTACTTATGTAGTCACTAGAGGTCACAGTTTTAGCTTAATCATTATGAAACTTGGTCACAATGATTATCTCAACAAAATCTAGGCCAAGTTCGATATTGGGTCATCCGGGGTCAAAAACTAGGTCACAAGGTCAAATCATAGAAAAACCTTGTGTAGTCACTAGAGGTCACAATTTAAACTTAATCTTTATGAAACTTAGTCACAATGATCATCTCAACAAAATCTAGGCCAAGTTCGATATTGGGTCATCCGGGGTCAAAAACTAGGTCACAAGGTCAAATCATAGAAAAACCTTGTGTAGTCACTAGAGGTCACAATTTTAACTTAATCTTTATGAAACTTGGTCACAATGATCATGTTAACAAAATCTAGGTAAAGTTCGATATCTGGTCATCCGGGGTCAAAAACTATGTCACCAGGTAAAATCATAGAAAACCCTTGTGTAGTCACTAGAAGTCACAATTTTGGCCTAATCTTTATGAAACTTGGTCACAATGATCATCTCAACAAAATCTAGGTCAAGTTCGATATTGGGTCATATGGGGTCAAAAACTAGGTCACAAGGTCAAATCATAGAAAAACTTTGTGTAGTCATTAGAGGTCACAATTTTAACTTAATCTTTATGAAACTTGGTCACAATGATCATCTCAACAAAATCTAGGTCAAGTTCGATATTGGGTCATCCGGGGTCAAAAACTAGGTCACAAGGTCAAATCATAGAAAAACCTTGTGTAGTCACTAGAGGTCACAATTTTAACTTAATCTTTATGAAACTTGGTCACAATGATCATGTCAACAAAATATAGGTCAAGTTCGATATTTGGTCATCCGCGGTATAAAACTAGGTCACAAGGTCAAAACACTTCAATATGTCATTGGGTCTAAGTGTGATGTAAATTATAAAGCATAAGACAATATGAAAACCTTGTACAGATAGAGGCTACCATTAGAGGTGCATGAACTACTAGGACAGGTGAGCGACCTATGGCCCTTTGGGCCCTCTTGTTGGATAATCTGATCGAGGAAAAAAATGACTAAGAAATTTGCAAATGCTCCACAGAGACTATAGATCTAGCCTCTGGCTGCCAAGCAACACCACATAGGAGACCAGGCGAACAAATACTTAGAAAAGAGTGTTTTCCGATCTAGGAGACGGGTTGCACAGATATGCCCTATGAATAGTTATGGTTTTACACTCGTCTTTTATTTGCTATTTATAATTCAATTCAACATATTCACAAACGTCGCGATTATAACGTGCGCTGATGTCGCGTTAAATGATGTGACGTCATTTCCGACGTCGCCGTATTGTTTTTTTTACGTTGGATTGAATAAGATATGTATTTTTTTCAATAATTTTCATGGTTTGATTCCGGCTTATCGAGGGGTTAGAACCAAATCCATCTATCTGTGAAAATTGTCGAAATTGACTTTTTTGGCTAATTAAGTCTGAATAAGTCATTTACATATACTCTCTAATTTATCCTTGAATATATTACATAATTAAGAAAAAAATGATCAGAATCTTTTTGAACTATCTTGTATGTCCATAAACTAGTTCAGCTAAAACCAGCTTTAAGTTCATAGCCTATGCATATGTCTAGTTTGGTAATATTGCGCTTCTGTTAGAATAGATCAAACTTGGATATCACTCCCCGATTGTAATGTTTTTGGGGCTTATGTTAATATTTATAGTGACGGAATGTGTCAGTTAACACAATGACATTTTACCTTTTGTAGATTACCCTGAATATGTAAATTTATGTTCTACAAGAACCAAGCGGCTGGGAATGGCCTGTTGTAAATACCAATTCATCCAGAAAATTTAAATGTCAATCCGTGCTTGTTGTTTACATTACATTTCAACAATAATTGTTTTCCATGTTACTTATGACAAACGTTGGTTAAACACAGTTTATAAAATATAGTCACATTGATTGCAACAAAAATGTGAGAAGAAATAGTTTGTGAAGAACTACAAAATTGTTTTGATTATGAATAGCACTCTTTATCGTTAACAAGGTAAAGTAATTTGTTTTAATTCTTTGTTTGGTAAATAGATATTTATGTATTTAATTTTAATAATTGAATATAAACCAGAGTTCATTTCATGATAATAATAACTGATTACTTTCGGTGTTTTGTACGTATTTATTTAGTGGCATGATAAATAAATCCTTGCACTTTCCTAACGCGAGATTCCAACCAGATACCCCGGATTGGTAGTCGAGAGCAATAAGCACTTGACCACTGTGCCAGCCTGTGTATTACAATCGTCACTATTAACACTTAATTATTTCGATTTTATTACATGCAGTTAGAATTCGTTTCGTAAAAACAT
Organism: Spisula solida; assembly: GCA_947247005.1. Classification (NCBI taxonomy): domain Eukaryota; kingdom Metazoa; phylum Mollusca; class Bivalvia; order Venerida; family Mactridae; genus Spisula; species Spisula solida. Next base: position 11,742,670 of record OX365953.1, on the reverse strand, counting down.
GCATACAGCTCTTCAGAATTAATTTATGATATGCTCTTTATTTGCAGATGGATATTGAGACTATGTGGTCAAGTGATTGGAGCGATGATTTTGTTGCTATGTTGCCAGACGAAACACCGTGTACATCAACAGAGAAACTAAGACAGGAAGATACGGGAACTTCTGAATATACAAAAACTGTGGAGATTGATATCAGTAGTCCATTAGACACCAACAAGCAAGTTAATACAGATAAGAAAAAGAAATCACCAAAGAAAAGGAAACGTAGGACGAGACAGAAACTGAAGTATATATACACTTCTTCAAGCGATGATGATATTCCCTTACAGCATCTTGCAGACAAATTAACTAATGCACATGACTGTGAAAGTGATGATACTTACAAACCAAGCCAACATGACCTTACTTCATCAGACAGTGAGTGTAATAGAGGCAAATCCCGCAAGGCAAACACATCTCGAATTCAACTTTTGAAAATAATCCGAGCAAAAAGTGTAAAAAAGGCTAAACAGGTGTGCATATCCAAACAAAGGTCTAAACTGTGTAGAAAGAAAGGGATTAACCAGGAGAACAAAGAATCAGTAAGACAGACAGACTATCATAGGACAAGTATAATGAATATAATCAAACAGATTAAAACGCACAGTGAGCAAGAAAATGATCGTCAAAATGATATAATTGCCATTCATACAGCAAGGATAGATGTGTTACTTAACAACAGAGGGCTAGCAAGAAAAGAGATAGCTGCTCATGGCAATTGCTTTTTTGAAGCAGTGGTGTATTCAAAACTGGTCAGGTATACACACTCTGAACTTAGGGAGCACTTATGTCAGCATTTGGAAGATAATATGGAAGAGTACATGGGTTTTTTTATTGACCAAAATAATCCTGAAAGTGAAGAAGAATTTGTCATTCAATATCTATCAGAAATTGAATATCTTAAGAAAGATGGGTATTGGTCAAATACAGTTGCCGACTTTTTACCATTGGTACTTTCCAACTTTCTTAAACTTCGTATTGAAATATATACAAGCCAGGAAAACCAACCAGTGATCAAGATAGAGCCAACCATGAGCCCTAAGCCTGCCATTAATTCAGCTCCGATACAAATCGCATATCTTTCAATACCTGGGGTATTGGAACACTTTGATGCATGTGAACCCCTAGTAGGTAGAAGCGGAGATGGTATGGAAAAATCAGAGCAATGCAGCGTCCAGAACACTTCTAACAATGCAGAGTATGTTGCAACGAAAGTCGTACTGGACACAAATATTCCTACAATCCCCGTAGAACACAATGAGACAAATGGACAACAACAACATACACCGAGGAAGAAAGCTGTCTATAACACCCCAATAAGGAAGAAATTGACTCGCAAACGAAAACTTACTCCTGAGAACTGGAAGAAGAATATCCGTAAAAATCTTCGCATGAGAGGACAAGAGTATGTTTCTAGTTCCGGAAAAACTGTCCAAGCCAGGTGTGTGAAAGAAACCTTGTGCACAAAATGTAAATACAACTGTTCTGAAAAAAATAGCAGAACACAACAGCAAAACATTTGTGAGACATTTTGGAGCTTAAGTACATATGAAAGGAAAAAAGATTTTATCTGTTCCAGAGTAAAAGAAAAGAAAACCCGAACATATTTGGATGACAGTGGTAATGTCGTACCAAAACGGAAGAATGTGTCCAGGAAATACAGCTTTGAAATTGAAAATGTAACTGTTAGGGTTTGTAAATCATTTTACATGGCAACTATAGCAGTAGGCAGTTCATTTATTGATAATGCAATGAAAGGGAAGGAAGATGGGTGTTTCAAAGGAACCGATAAGAGGGGAAAACATGTGCCTTATAATAAAACCAGCAGTGACCAAAAGCAGTTTGTGAAAGAACATATAAATTCATTCCCTAAGGTGGCTGGACATTATACTAGAAAAGATACAAATAGGGAGTTTCTTGGACCCGAATTATCCGTGTCGAAAATGTACCAGCTGTACAAAGAAAGCTGCATTGAAAAAGCTATTGATCCTGTGAAACTCTCAATGTATAGGAAGATATTTAACGAAAATTTCAATTTATCATTCCACATTCCTAAAAAGGATCAATGTAATACATGCACACAATACTACAATGCAGAAGCTCAAGGTACATTATCAACTGACCAAAAGGAGGCATACACTAAACACCAGCAAAGAAAGGTGCAAGCAAGAGAGGAAAAACAAAAGGACAAGTCAACAGCCAAAGAAAACCAGAAGATTCATGTCGCAACATTTGATTTGCAGTCTGTTTTATACACACCATGTTCTTTGGTCAGCTTGATGTACTACATGCGAAAATTGTGTTTTTATAATTTGTCTTTGTACAGTCTAGGCAATGGAAAAGGTAGCTGTTACGTATGGTCAGAGATTGATGGTAATAGGGGCTCATCAGAAATATCAACATGCCTCTGGCTATACTTACAGGCCCTACCATCCACAGTAGAACATGTAGTTCTTTATTCCGATGCATGTTGCGGTCAAAATCGAAATACAATCACAGCTGCTTGTTTATTACATGCAGTCAGTACATTAGACAATATCAAAGTAATTGACCACAAATTTTTAGAAAGCGGCCATACCCATATGGAAGTTGATTCGATGCACAGCGCGATAGAATTCGCAAAACGAAAGACACAAATATTTGTGCCATCACAGTGGGACACAGTGCTTCAAATGGCGAGACGGAAAGATCCATATACTGTAATTCCATTAAAGTTTCATGATATAGTCAATTTCAAGGAAATCGCAAATAAAAACATCAAAAAGTCAGAAAAGGGAATAAAAATTAATTGGAATAAAGTTAAATGGTTGCGGTATACAAAGGCAGAATCAGAAGTATGCTACTTTAAGTATGACTTCGAATCGGAATTTCAAAAGATAAGATTAGTATGTTCAAAACGCAAGCAAATCCATCCAAAAGGTGAACAAATGCCGAGACGGTATACGCAAAAACTTCCAATATCAAAAGCAAAAAAGAAAGACCTTGTTTCTTTGTGTCAATCGGGAGCAATACCAAATGAGTATCATGAATTTTATAAGACACTGCCTTCGTCAAAGGATACCCGAGACAGGCTTCCCCAACCAGATGCTACCGAATCTGGTGATAGTGATTTGGATTAAACGACAGGAGTATAGTTGTGTGTGGACATACAAATACAATTTCAATGATACACTGATAAGGATGCTTAAATGCGAAACAGTGACACTGGACATGACAATTGTGGTCTGGGGTGATACATGTATGAAGATGAGGTGTTACTGTATACTATATAAAATCTTATATCAAAGACAATTGCCATTATTAAACAGCCTTGTGCTGTTTTATAAGCTGAATAATGCGACATTTTCTTCATAATGTAATCATATTTCGTTGTCAAAAAAGCTCTATCACTTATTGAAGCTGTATAAACCCTAGTACAGTACTCTGAGTTATGTTGACATTTGAGATATACCACACTGTGTACATATAACATTTTTGTAGATGTAAATATTCATTCATGAAAGTATTATTCTCTATGAAGCAGTATACACCATCCCAATGAAAAGGAATAGGTTTACGCAAAAATTCATTTTTTAACACTTCTCATTGTTTCCAGATATATATATTTCATAGTAACACTGTCTGACATTTTAAATGTGTGTATAGAATGCTTGAAGTAGTTTATCTCGGTTAGTTATCATAATAAAGTGTGGTATAAAATTGACAGGATATCTGTTGTTTTATCATCGGCTGCCTGTCGACATGAGGTATCAGGTTACAAACACGTCTGCCTCCCTTCACAGCATATCATACAGCGAGTGTTTCAGGGTTAAATAATATTTCGGTATTTAAATGACAAATATTCTTAACATTTGTCAAATATTTTATACAGTCAATTAGAGTAGTTAATTTTGTACCTTCTTTGATAATTTAAAAGTAAAAACTTGTTATATTTAAAGAATAGTTATATTAAATAGCTCCCCTGAAAACATACGGAAATGGCATATAGCAGGTTCTGGCTCTAACCCCTCGTTATAATTATTTGCCGAAACGTTATTAAAAGAGTGGAACTGTATTTATATTTCATATTGGAAAAAAATAAATTAAACAAGACTGGTTCTCAAATCTTGAGCAACAACTTGCCTCTACCGGAAGTGGGACGTGAAATTCAGTCTACCGAATCATTATTCTGCATCCGGTCTGTCAAAGTAAAATAGACCATAGCCAATGCAACTACAACAACAACAATCACATGTTTTTCGCATGTAATCGTTAATGAGAATCCCCTATTACTAATTGTACCATGATCTTTTACAGGCTCAAAAGTATACATGCTGTGCTATAGGGAGCCGGGATAGATCTCTCTCTATTTGGGTAAAACATTTGTTTGTTGTTGATTTTGTAACCAGTTGTTTTCTGTTAAATATCCCACATCCTGACTTCATGGAAGATTAAAAAAGTTTCGGATATTTTGTACTGTCAATGATTGATAACATTTCAGATCAAAACAAAGAAAAAAAGACAAAATACAGTAAAACCTCAATAAGACGAGCATTGATGTCATGTGCATCCAGCCTATGTCAAGCAAATTTCAAAGTGGTTGCAAAGTTGCTCTATGTTACATATTAATTTATCCCTTTAAGAGGAGTATCATTATAATGAGCATCCAGTCTGTTTTGAGCAAAGACGATGGTCCATTCAACAATTTTCATTGATAATCAGTCACTTTATCTCGAGGTAATCATTCAAGTGAAATTTCACACCTCCGAAAAAATGTCAGATTTAATTTTGTTGTGGTCCGTATTTTTCACACATCTCAATAATCACATGTTATGATAATAGCGTAACCCCCAAGACTTAATTTGTATAATCGATTTCAGAATTTTAAAATTGATATTAAAACAACACATGCTTCTCAGAAGAAGTTCAATAGGCAACAATTGGGAACTTTAACACATATGGGTACTAGAATTAAATGCACCATCATTGATTCATACATACAAACTCGCACAGACTTTTAATTATCATATGATAAATCGACATTCATGTAAAATCTTAAATATTTAGGTGCCGTTCATTATAAAACTGCAAGTAAAAATCAAGTTTAATCCTTCCCATTCCCTTATTTCATGAAAACCTGCAAATGTACATACAATTTTGTGTCTGATACTGAATAAGTGATGTCAATCAAGTGCAAGATTTGATTCCATTCTTATCCAACAAGAAACCAAACTATGCCGGCTTTGTAAAGTAGAAAACTAAGTGTCAATTAAATCAACACTATGCCCTGATTGGCGAATTTATACCGCTGTGAGGAACTCTGGCGTAACACTCTCAACTCTAGTGACTTTGAGTTACTGGTAATTTGTTTGTTATGCAGCTTGTTTATGTCGGTAGACTGCGCTTTGAAGTCCACAACTGTCACGAGCATTTCAACTAGAAACCACAGGAATGTAATTCATTGAGTTAAAAATCATGCCCTAAATAAATATTTAAAGATAATTAAGTGCATGTTTTTTACTCAATGAGCCTTATCTCTGTACTCGAAACTGGATTGACTTAGCACCTGGCTTATCTCAAAGACCTGGCTTGTCCTGATGGGTCCTCGAGATAATGAGGTTTTACTGTACAATTTGTTGCGACGCATTCTGACTGACTAGTTTATCTGCCTCATCAATATCATATAGTGTAGTGAATATGATGTTCTCTGTTGTATTCTGTTTATTGTTGATGTTTCTATGGTTTCAGTTGACAGCATTAAAGCGACCTCTTGTAGTAACACACGATCTCTTCACAAACTCAGTACTGGACATATCATGGTAAGCCAATAGGTTACCTCAATCTATCAAATGGTTAATGATTCCACAGACCCGATCTCCTAAAGCATCTCAATGAGAAATCTCAGCTCTAAATGAGATTTTGCTAAAACCAATAATTCGAGTTTAAGATAAATCTCAAGTTAGAATTCAAGAAATTTCACTGAAATAAAATACAACTGAATGTTTTCATTTTGTTTTACCAATTTTGAGTCTGATCTCACAGGTAAATTGTCACAAAGATGGGCAGCGAAATTTGAGATAAAACTTAGCTAATATTTCAGAAGATCGGGGCCTGATCTATAAGCCACACTATCCTGATAGGCGACTAGCAATATTTGTACTCCAGCACCATGCTGGTTGTTTAAAAATGTATGAGGATTCATTCTTATAACATATATGTATGGAAATCTGATACATGCATCAAAATACATTATCATATAGGTCAGTTTTTACATGAAATGCATTTTTAATTTCATGAAGTAAATGGTTTAAATTTTCTGTAACCTAGTGTGGCATAAATGGCATTTTTATGGTTACGTATTGAATTTCATAGTGAATTTATTGTATGTTGTCTTATGTTGGTGTGTAGGTCTAGCTCAGGAACTGAACTCTTATGTTGCTCATGTGATGGTACTGTGGCATTTCTAATGTTTAAACCAGATGAAATCGGAACACCAATGGGAAAAAGTGATGTGGTAAGAAACAATCTATTCACCATATTTCACCGTATCATATCATGCTCTGAAGTGTAGTAAGGTGTCAGTCTCAGGAATAAATTTGCTTACAGAACACCCTGCAACTTATATGACTTGTAAGGGTGGCATGGTGGTTTAGTGGATAGTGCTCAACACTACTAAGCCTTAGGTCCCTGAGCACTGGAAATTTCTGAAATGAGAGAACAGGTTAAAAACCGAGAGGTAGTCTCATGTTTTGGTGCTGTACAGACAGGATTCTCCTTGCTAAGAGCTAGAGTGTTGAGTTAATATATTAAATGATAGAATGCCGGAGCTCTGGACATTTCAGAAACCTGTTTAAGTGTTTCCCATCCAACTAGAAATGAATTGATTGGAAACCCAGAAGTAGTCTTGCGTGTATTGGTGATATACACTGAGCACGTGAAAAACTGTGGAGTCTGTTGGGAAAGTGTCAGGATTGCGCTGAACTTATGACAAAACATGGGGAAAAACACACTAATGAGTGTCTCAGCCGAAGGCGACCATGTATCAAACAATGAACAATTATGATAGAATGCAGGTTTGTTTCTAGAGGCCTTATAAGCACATAATGTTGTATCCTTTACTCTGTACAGAATCGTCTCCTAGAGAAGATATATGGTAAATCTGTAACCAAGAGTGATACCGGAAGCTCAGCCAATGAAATCATAGAATCAGCTGATGTTCTAATACTACAACAACAGCAGAAACAACAACAAAAGCATGTGGAAGCAAAAACGCCAGATGATAAATCTCGAGCAGCTTCTAACTCTTCAATCATGTCTACACCATCAAAGTCATTCTATAAAGGAATGGACATCAGCAACTCTCCTTTCAAGGTACAGTTTCCACAAACAATTAGTATTCAGTTGCAAACTTAAATCTTGACTTACACTTTCAATCTATTTATTTTAACCAATTTATATAGACAATATGTTGGATGGGCTGGGTCATATGAGACAGGAAGTTGTTTAATGGAGGGCGCCGCACAGACTGTCTGACTGTTTCTGAAAATACTGTTTCTCTATGAATCACTCAAGGATGAAGATGATTTGAATTGAACAGCCATTATAATTATTATTGATCCACTGGGATGAATAATTCCATCTTAAAGTTTTTATAACGAAGTTGCCTTTCTGGCAAAACATCAGATCATTAATACTAATAGTAGAAGTGTATATATTATTAAGTAATGGAAAACTGGTTAGGTAATTGGCTGCCTTACATTACTGAAATATTGTTGAGAAACATCATTGAACCCTGATCAACCTGTCACTGTATGGTAATCAGATATGCTTACATTGTCAACAGTTTCATTTTGTGAAAAATATTCATATTTTGTTTTCTTTATATTAGCCAACTGATAAACAGATTGAAACCAAAACTGCTGATGGTCGGAGAAGAATAACACCAATATTTTTGACAGTTCAGCCAGATGAAGGGTAAGTTGTTATATTTATGTCTTCCACATAGAGTGGAGGAGAGGGAGACGTAGTGATTTTGTATTGGGTGGATGTCATAAAATATGTCCACCTTTGTTCTCCTTAATTAACTATCAGTCAGATTTCAACGAAAATTAACATGAAAGCAAGGTACTTAACCTTGTTGTGCGTGTTGTCAGGAATTTCAGCTCGGATATTTTGTGTGGAAGTTACGGCCCTTTGTGGGAGACAAATCTTCTAGTCCCTGTAAGAAGTTGTTGTATATTGGTTGGCATACTTTTTCAGACCTAAAGGACAGTTTGGACTTGAATCCTTAAATTTGGTACGCAGGTTTGTCATGGCCAGTAAATGTCCTCTATTGATGTTGAGGTCTGCTGGTCAAAGTTTGAAAAGTTGAAGGAAACTCCAGGACTAAAAACTTTCCAAACCAATGCCCCAGCCATAGTCCAAGAGCTTCTGCTGATTAATTTTTCTAAAATGGTCCAATGGGAGATGAAAATAGTGGTCTTTGTAGACAGATTTTGTAATTGTAGTTTTCTTTGTTGACAGGTGGTAATTAAAAAGAGTTTGATAGGTGTTGAGTGCGGTGCCAGGTTGCGAATTAACCAAAGTCGTTACTGGTATATCTCCCTTGCTTGATGTTAAGCACAGTTGGTTCCAGTTAACTGCTGGTTCACCCGCTGTCAGCATAATGTAACTGGGTAGTCTCCATATGAATGAAACACTGTAGACCAGTGAGACTTAAAAAGTGAAGTAATGAAGAAATCATTCTGAAATAGAATTTCAAAAAGTATGTATTGTGTGTTTTCAGGGAGGCACCTGCACCATATACCAATAACAACCAGATTAACTTTGCTACATCTAAAACATCAACAACAATACAAGTAGAGAAACAAGATAAAGTTACACATAGTGGTTTATTGTCTCCCACTGCTTCCTCTCCTGGGATCTCTGCTAAAACTCCAGGCTCAGAATCATTGAAATCTTCCTCCTCTAAGTCTCCTGGTGGAGATGGTAAACCAGACACACTGTCTGCTGTACAGGTACGTGTTAAACCAGTCTTCACACACTGTCTGCTGTACAGGTACGTGTTAAACCAGTCTTCACACACTGTCTGCTGTACAGGTACGTGTTAAACCAGTCTTCACACACTGTCTGCTGTACAGGTACGTGTCAAACCAGTCTTCATCTGTCTGCTGTACAGGTACGTGTCAAACCAGTCTTCACACACTGTCTGCTGTACAGGTATGTGTCAAACCAGTCTTCACACACTGTCTGCTGTACAGGTACGTGTTAAACCAGTCTTCACACACTGTCTGCTGTACAGGTACGTGTTAAACCAGTCTTCACACACTGTCTGCTGTACAGGTACGTGTCAAACCAGTCTTCATCTGTCTGCTGTACAGGTACGTGTCAAACCAGTCTTCACACACTGTCTGCTGTACAGGTAGGTGTCAAACCAGTCTTCACACACTGTCTGCTGTACAGGTATGTGTCAAACCAGTCTTCACACACTGTCTGCTGTACAGGTATGTGTCAAACCAGTCTTCACACGCTGTCTGCTGTACAGGTATGTGTCAAACCAGTCTTCACACGCTGTCTGCAGTACAGGTATGTGTCAAACCAGTCTTCACACGCTGTCTGCTGTACAGGTACGTGTCAAACCAGTCTTCACACGCTGTCTGCAGTACAGGTATGTGTCAAACCAGTCTTCACACACTGTCTGCTGTACAGGTACGTGTCAAACCAGTCTTCACACGCTGTCTGCAGTACAGGTACGTGTCAAACCAGTCTTCACACGCTGTCTGCTGTACAGGTACTTGTCAAACCGCTGTCTGCTGTACAGGTACGTGTCAAACCAGTCTTCACACGCTGTCTGCTGTACAGGTATGTGTCAAACCAGTCTTCACACACTGTCTGCTGTACAGGTAGGTGTCAAACCAGTCTTCACACACTGTCTGCTGTACAGGTATGTGTCAAACCAGTCTTCACACACTGTCTGCTGTACAGGTAGGTGTCAAACCAGTCTTCACACACTGTCTGCTGTACAGGTACGTGTCAAACCAGTCTTCACACACTGTCTGCTGTACAGGTATGTGTCAAACCAGTCTTCACACGCTGTCTGCTGTACAGGTATGTGTCAAACCAGTCTTCACACGCTGTCTGCAGTACAGGTATGTGTCAAACCAGTCTTCACACGCTGTCTGCTGTACAGGTACGTGTCAAACCAGTCTTCACACGCTGTCTGCAGTACAGGTATGTGTCAAACCAGTCTTCACACACTGTCTGCTGTACAGGTACGTGTCAAACCAGTCTTCACACGCTGTCTGCAGTACAGGTACGTGTCAAACCAGTCTTCACACGCTGTCTGCTGTACAGGTACTTGTCAAACCGCTGTCTGCTGTACAGGTACGTGTCAAACCAGTCTTCACACGCTGTCTGCTGTACAGGTATGTGTCAAACCAGTCTTCACACACTGTCTGCTGTACAGGTAGGTGTCAAACCAGTCTTCACACACTGTCTGCTGTACAGGTAGGTGTCAAACCAGTCTTCACACACTGTCTGCTGTACAGGTACGTGTCAAACCAGTCTTCACACACTGTCTGCTGTACAGGTACGTGTCAAACCAGTCTTCGTCTGTCTGCAGTACAGGTACATGTCAAACCAGTCTTCATCTGTCTGCTGTACAGGTACGTGTCAAACCAGTCTTTACACGCTGTCTGCTGTACAGGTACGTGTCAAACCAGTCTTCGTCTGTCTGTTGTACAGGTATGTGTCAAACCAGTCTTTATGTCTTCAACGTTTTAATGCCACTAGCCCGAATTCCTATATTAACTGTTGAAAAATAGTTTTCCAAAACTGCTGGATGGGTTTGATTTTTTTATTTGGCAGGATTAATCCTAGGGTAGATTTGTTTTAGGATGAAATTCTCATCTGTTTGGAAAAATGTTCTAATGCACGCTTTTATATAATAAGATATGACAGTTTAACCAATGGTGAAACAGGTCCTCTTTGGATTGTTGTTAGGGTAATTTTATGTCTCTACAACAAATTTTTGTTTTGTTTTTTCTTGCAGCCAATGTCAGCTTTAGGCAGCAGTAAAATAACAACAACACCAAAATCATCGGACAAGCATCATATAGGGCATACTCATAGGTATGTTACTAACCTAGTGTTGTGATACTGTATTTTACTTGGTATAGAATCAGAAAGTTTGGGATAAGTTTATCTATCCAAAATAATACACACTCTAGTGTAGTTTGTAGCAATAACTTTGATGGCGGCAGCATACCAAGTATAACCAAAGCTGGGATATATCCTCCTCCTACATAATGAGTTCTTGGTAACTGCTGGTTTGACTAATGTTAAGATAATGTTACTGTATATAGTGTGAAGATATTAAGCTCTTCCTGACCTTTATGCATGAATATACTACAAGATTCTTGCACTTAATATATTGGTCATTTTCTGCCAACACATCTGGCATTATCAGTTGTTAAAATATTTGTTTTTATTAATCCCTGCCACTAAGTGGGAGGGGATTATAGGAATGGTCAATGCATCCGTCCGTCTGTAACAAAGTTGTGTCTGCTCCATAATGCCTCCATGAAATTTATAGAAGCATATAATAGCAAAAGGGTAATGAAGGCGATGTGCATAACCCATGTTTCTACCATGCCGGCTCAAGGTCACAATTCAAGTTCAATGGTTTGAGCCTAACAATTCCTGTCCACGATATAACTTCTAATGGTACAAAACTGATAACCAATGTGAGACACTGGGTTGACCTGCAGAACCAAGTTGCAACCAAACAGGTTACATATGATCAAGGCTCACAGGTCACTATTCATTATAGCATAAAAACAGTGATTTTGCCCATACGTTAACTGGACGAAAACCATGCATAAATATAAAGATCCATGCGCTGTTAACGTCAAGTTTTGCGTATGCTCATTTCAGGGCCGCGCCAGCCACTATAAATGTTATATACAGCGTCCTATGAACAGTTATTCCCATTTTATGTCTGACTACTAATTAGTTTTCTGAAATATTTAAACCATAAATTTAAACAAACCTGCAGTATCCATGTTTTCTTGGTATTTGCCGATCCCGAAAGTCGAAGCTCATAACAATTACAGGTATGACGTTACGTTTGTTTTCGCAGCGTCGCCACAAAATCTCCCGCCAAAATATCATTATTTTTAAATACAAACGCATTAATTGATGTTTTGTATGTTATAATAGCGTTTACGCATGTTTTTCGCGTTATAACATATGCAGAGTCCCTCGGGAGCGTTGGTTCCCTCGCCCTGGCGGCTTGGGCACCAACCGTCCCTCGGGACTCTGCAGATGTTATAGCCCCAAAAAGCATGCGTTAACCCTACATTAACGCAGTGGTGGTTATAGCTGTCTTTTGGACTGCCTTGTTATCTTTGATGAGGGGGCATAATGCTTTGCACATGTTGGTCAGTCTGTTAGTCAGTTGGTACACCAATGTTTTTCATTCAAAACTGCCCTAGGATCCTCAAACAATACATGGAGTTTGGTCATCAACAGTAGATGAACCATATTGATTTTGAGGTCAGTAGAACAAAGATCAAGGTCTTTGGGACCTTCACCATGTCTGACTATTGGGCTGCCATGGGGGCATACATGTTTTACAAACATCTCTTGTTGGAATAGTGTTGGTCAATAAATAAGGGCATCTTTGGTGTAATGGGTTTATATAGACATAATGCGTCAACATTTCAGCGAAAAAGGTACATTGTCTTTGAAGAGGAAACATGATCAACCAAAGAAACGTGGACGTCCTCGATTAATAGATAAAGATCGCAACAAACATCCTCGAACTACATCTCCTGTTGTGACACCCGTAAGTTTTATATTGGACCAAAAAATAATTATATTAAGATTCTGGAAACCTCACATACTTTATTATTTAACCCCTTCTCTTAAACATTGTATCATGGCATGTTGCTGTAAGTCACTGCTGATTGTTGATTTTCCAGTTCATAAAATAAGTAAAAACTGTTTTTATGCCCCCCTATCGATAGATGGGGAGGCATATAGTGATTCACCTGTCCGTCCGTTCGTCCGTCCGTCCGTCCTGGTTAACCCAAATTGACAGTTTCTTCTAGCATTATTATGGCTTGCTACAAAGCTTCCATACTTGCATGGATGTTGTATATGAACACTCTCCACACGCCTGTATCACCTGACCTCATTTTGACCTTCACCTTTACCTAATTTTGGACTTAGACTTATTGAAGGGCCAAATTCTTGGTTAATCCAAATTGACCGTTTCTTCTAGCATTAATATGGCTTGCTACAAACCTTTCATACTTGCATGGTTGGTGTATTTGAACATTCTCCACACGCCTATATCACCTAACCTCATTTTGACCTTCACCTTGACCTAATTTTGGACTTATTAAGTGTCTAATTCTTGGTTAACCCAAATTGACAGTTTCACTTTACATCATGTCCATCATGGCCTTTGCCTAAAACTTGGCATACTTGTTTACCATCATAAGCCCCTTACATTATCAAAGCCATGTAGCACTATCCAACATTATTACAGAATAATGGCCCCTGATTGCCTTAGCTTTTTATGGGCAAGGCTTCCATGGGGGCATAAGCGTTTATTGAACGCAGTCTTGTCTTCCCTACCAGCCTATCCTGTCTTTGTTTTCAATATGTGACTAGAATCACTTTATAATATTAATTTGATTTGGCCTAATTAAACAAAAACACAAAACCCATTTATGTATAAAATATCATATAGTATTTGATTTGAATTTTGTATGCAGTCAAAATTATGAAGATCAGGCCTCAATGAATCCACTCGTCCGCTAGTCCTGCACAATATCTTCCTTGTTTATTTATATAGCAGGACAAGTAAGATTATAGGGTTTTCTTCTTTGTCTTTATTGCAGGACGAGTGCTTTTAAAAATATTTGTTGAGGCCTAAAGATGATAGAGGTGCCACTTACTTACATACTTACCAAGATCTCAAAAATTACACTATGTGCGGCTAGTCTACTTTTGCTTTTGCTTTGAACAGACTAGCCACTCAATACTAGTGTAACAAAAAGATAAACAAAAATCCATTGTTACATAAAATGTGCGAGTGGTATAAAATATACAAATTATACATGCATAGAAAATCAGCTTATAATAATTATGTTTGTTCTTAAATAGAAAGAAAGGAGACAATGTTCGCAACCCAAGGGAAGGAACTCTATCTTGTCAACAGTTGCACCCCTTGGATAGTGAAATCTGAGAATCTTGTAATATATATAAAAATCTTGTGATATAGTAAAGTATGACGGGGTTAGTAAATGGGCTACATGATGTAGCTGAAAATTAAAAAAAAAAATTTAAACAAAAACACTCTTAAGGTCACAAATTTTGATCTACTCTTTATGAAACCGAATAACAATGTTTGCCTATGTAAAATGTAGGCAAAGTTTGCTACTGGCTTATAAACTAGGCCACTTCATTAAAAACTTTAATATTAATTGTGCCAAATTGTAATACACTCAAAAGAACCCTAAAAGGGCAGTAGCCCTCTTGTTTGTTTTAATTGTGACATAAACATTTAGTATAAATATGATGTACAATGTTTGCAGCATGTGGAAGCAGTAGGAAGAGAGACAGTACAGTATATACAGACATCCACAGATCTCAATCTACCAGTACATACTATAGATAATCGTCAAGTCATTCAGGTATATTATTCTCATTCTAACAAACTGTATTTTGTACTCCCCATTTTAATCGACAAACTGAACTGACACTTCTATATTTTGTACTCCCTATTTTAATTGACAAACTGAACTGACACTTCTATATTTTGTACTACCTATTTAAATTGACAAACTGAACTAACACTTCTATATTTTGTACTACCTATTTAAATTTACAAACTGAACTAACACTTCTATATTTTGTACTACCTATTTAAATTGACAAACTGAACTAACACTTCTATATTTTGCACTACCTATTTAAATCGACAAACTGAACTGACACTTCTATACTTTGTACTACCTATTTAAATCGACAAACTGAACTGACACTTTATATTTTGTACACCTTACAAGATGATCAAGATTCTGGTTTGTCACAGTCTGAGTCCCCGCAAAAGGTCAGTTACAAATTGATGAGGAACCTTTACATCCTTTGTCTGAATGTAAAACATGTCATGGAAAACTCAAATTTATTGAGGAAATGTCATGAAAAATACATGGAAATTTGTTCAATGGAATTATGAACCCTGGTATGCAATGAAATACAGTTGGCCTTCTGACATTTATTATGCCCACAATTTAAATGAAGGGGTATATTGCTTTGCTCATGTGGGTCCTTGTCTTTGTTGTTTATTCAGTTGGAAGACCAAATGGTTTCTTATAAATAACTTAAGAACGCTTGACCCTAAGATCGTCACACTTAACATAGAGGTTGGTCAACAGTATTTGACCCATACTGAATTTGAGGTCAGTATGTCAAAGGTTGAAATGACCTTAAATACAGCTAATGTCTATTGTTGCCATGAAGACATTCGTGTCGTACAAACATCTCTTTTATATAATCAGGTTGCTGTCTATTGTTGCCATGGAGACAAATCAGGTTGCTGTCTATTGTTGCCATTGAGACATTCGTGTCGTACAAACATCTCTTTTTAGCTCACCTGAGCATGAAGTTCTCAAGGTGAGCTATTGTGATCGCCCTATGTCCGTCGTCCACCATCTGCTGTCTACAATTGGACTGTTCACACTCTAGAGGTCACTGTTTTCACTTCATCTTTATGAAACCTAGTCACACTGTTTGTCTCTTTGAAATCTAGGTCAAGTTTGTAACTGGGTCATTTAGGGTCAAAAATTAGGTCACTAGGTCAAACAAAAGATTAACCTTGCTAACACTCTAGAAGTCACATTTTTGACATAATCGTTATGAAACTTGGTCACTATATGAACCTCTATGAAATCTAGGTCAAGTTCGCAACTTGGTCACACTCTAGAGGTCACATATTTTACCTAATCTTTATGAAACTTAGTCACAATGTTTTTCTCTATGATATCTAGGTTAAGTTCCTAACTGCGTCATCTGGGGTCAATAACTAGGTCACTAGGTCAAATCAAAGAAAAACCTTGTTAACACTCTAGAGGTTACATGTTTGACATTATCTCAATTGAACTAAATCACAATGTGAAACTCTATGAAATCTAGGTCAAGTTCGCAACTGGGTCACTTGGTGTCAAAAACTAGGTCCAATGTCACATTGAAGAAAAACTTTGTTAACACTCTAGAGGTCACATTTTTTACCTTATCTTTATGAAACTTAGTCACAATGTTTGTCTCTGTGAAATTCATGTCAAGTTCGTAACTGGGTCATTTGGGGTCAAAAACTAGGTCACTAGGTCAATTCAAAGAAAAACCTTGTTAAAACGATAGAGGTCACATTTTGGACATAATATAAATGAAACTTGGTCACAATATAAACCTTTATAGAATCAAAGTCAAGTTCATAACTGGGTCATCTGAGGTCAAAAACTAGGTCACCAGATTATGTCAAAGAAAAACCTTGTTTATACTCTTAAGAGGTCACATTTTTTACCCCATCTTTATAAAACCTGGCCATAAAGTGTGTAATCGTAAAATCTACATCAAATATTAAGGTCATATCATAACAAATACTGATTCTGCCTTAACTGCTAGTTATCAGGTGAGCGCTTTAGGGCCAAATTGCCATCTTGTATATAATCAGGTTGAAGGAGAATCTGGTGATGGTGGTCTAACACTAGAGGTGAAGAACTTTGTACTGTCAGGTAACACAACCTTACACAGGATACAGAGTATGAAGGATGGTACTGTAATCTGGCAACAAGTTTTATCTTCACAAATTATAGCAGCTGCTGGTTCCAAGTAAGTCATTATATTAAATATGTGTTGTGTTTATTGTTTGTTTGTATGTTTGCGGTCCACTGAGATGGTCATTTTGTTTGCTGTCCACTGAGACAGTCATTTTGTTTGCTGTCCACTGAGACGGTCATATTGTTTGCTGTCCACTGAGACGGTCATTTTGTTTGCTGTCCACTGAGACAGTCATTTTGTTTGCTGTCCACTGAGACAGTCATTTTGTTTGCTGTCCACTGAGACTGTCATTTTGTTTGCTGTCCACTGAGACAGTCATTTTGTTTGCAGTCCACTGAGACAGTCATTTTGTTTGCTGTCCACTGAGACAGTCATTTTGTTTGCTGTCCACTGAGACAGTCATTTTGTTTGCTGTCCACTGAGACAGTCATTTTGTTTGCAGTCCACTGAGACAGTCATTTTGTTTGCTGTCCACTGAGGCAGTCATTTTGTTTGCTGTCCACTGAGACAGTCATATTGTTTGCTGTCCGCTGAGACGGTCATTTTGTTTGCTGTCCACTGAGACGGTCATTTTGTTTGCTGTCCACTGAGACGGTCATTTTGTTTGCTGTCCACTGAGACAGTCATTTTGTTTGCTGTCCACTGAGACGGTCATTTTGTTTGCTGTCCACTGAGACGGTCATATTGTTTGCTGTCCACTGAGACGGTCATTTTGTTTGCTGTCCACTGAGACAGTCATTTTGTTTGCTGTCCACTGAGACAGTCATTTTGTTTGCTGTCCACTGAGACTGTCATTTTGTTTGCTGTCCACTGAGACAGTCATTTTGTTTGCAGTCCACTGAGACAGTCATTTTGTTTGCTGTCCACTGAGACAGTCATTTTGTTTGCTGTCCACTGAGACAGTCATTTTGTTTGCTGTCCACTGAGACAGTCATTTTGTTTGCAGTCCACTGAGACAGTCATTTTGTTTGCTGTCCACTGAGGCAGTCATTTTGTTTGCTGTCCACTGAGACGGTCATATTGTTTGCTGTCCGCTGAGACGGTCATTTTGTTTGCTGTCCACTGAGACGGTCATTTTGTTTGCTGTCCACTGAGACGGTCATTTTGTTTGCTGTCCACTGAGACAGTCATTTTGTTTGCTGTCCACTGAGACGGTCATTTTGTTTGCTGTCCACTGAGACAGTCATTTTGTTTGCTGTCCATTCAGACAGTCATTTTGTTTGGGTCCACTGAGACAGTCATTTTGTTTGCTGTCCACTGAGACAGTCATTTAGTTTGCTGTCCATTGAGACAGTCATTTTGTTTGCTGTCCACTGAGACAGTCATTTAGTTTGCTGTCCACTGAGACAGTCATTTTGTTTGCTGTCCACTGAGACAGTCATTTTGTTTGCTGTCCACTGAGACAGTCATTTTGTTTGCTGTCCACTGAGACAGTCATTTTGTTTGCTGTCCACTGAGACAGTCATTTTGTTTGCTGTCCACTGAGACAGTCATTTTGTTTGCTGTCCACTGAGACCGTCATTTTGTTTGCGGTATGTACAGTACTAAAATGACAATTTTACTGTTTGAAATGTTGATATGCAAATATTGTGACACTGATAAATCCCAGTTTATTATTGTTATATAATTGATTTACTGTATTTCAATGAAAAAAACATAAAATAAACTGGTTATAATTGTATGTATTACAGGTACACATTATGTAGTTATAATTGTATTTATTATATATCTAACACTGTCTTGTCACGAATACAGGCCGAATCGCACAGTGGAATACAACACGACAGATTGCATTTTCTGTATCATACATGTCTGGTTTTCCAAATCCATATCATGCCTGTCTGACTTGTTATATGCCAAACATATGTCAACGTCAATGACGTCATGACGTAAACATTTACCTTTTTATGAATGAAAGTCGAGTTATATGCCGAAAATATGTTGAAGTTCATGACGTCAATATATACACATTGAACGCATTTTCGCGTAAAAGCGCCTTTTTTCACTTTTGTGGAAATAAAATAAAAGAAATATCACTGCATTTGTGTTGATCCGTTAAGCCGTATTACCTCTCATTGCTTGCACCATACAGCATCAAACTCATCCTGACGGTCTCGCGAGATACAGCGTTACAAAAGCAACTCGAGGTAATACAGCCCAACGGATGAACACACTTTAGTGATATACCGTATGTATTACAGGTACACATTATGTGGTTATAATTGTATGTATTACAGGTACACATTATGTGGTTATAATTGTATGTATTACAGGTACACATTATGTGGTTATAATTGTATGTATTACAGGTACACATTATGTGGTAATAATTCGTGTATTACAGGTACACATCATGTGGTTATAATTGTATGTATTACAGGTACACATCATGTGGTTATAATTGTATGTATTACAGGTACACATCATGTGGTTATAATTGTATGTATTACAGGTACACATCATGTGGTTATAATTCCTGTATTACAGGTACACATCATGTGGTTATAATTCCTGTATTACAGGTACACATCATGTGGTTATAATTCGTGTATTACAGGTACACATCATGTGTGGCATGCATAGATTGTTCGCTGGTTGTTTTCAACAGTGTTGGCCAGAAAATACTGCCCAGTATTGTACTTAACTCTAAAATATCTGCCATGGATATAAATGGACATCATATATTAGCGATCTCAACGAAAGGCAGCGTCTATGTGTGGTATGTTTTAAAAAGTTGTTTTATAGTGTGGAAATATTAACCTGATCCTTCTACTCTCTGTTAGAATAACTTAACAGCGAAATTATGACCCTGTTAGCATAACTTAACAGCTAAAGTATGACCCTGTTGGAATAACTTAAAAGCTAAAGTATCACCCTGTTGGAATAACTTAACAGCTAAAGTATGATCCTGTTAGCATAACTTAACAGCTAAAGTATGACCGTGTTGGAATAACATACCAGCTAAAGTATGACCGTGTTGGAATAACTTACCAGCTAAAGTATGACCATGTTGGAATAACTTAACAGCTAAAGTATGACCCTGTTGGAATAACTTACCAGCTAAAGTATGACCGTGTTGGAATAACTTAACAGCTAAAGTATGACCCTGTTGGAATAACTTACCACCTAAATTATGACCCTGTTGGAATAATTTACCAGCTAAATTATAACCGTGTTGGAATAACTTAACAGCTAAAGTATGACCGTGTTGGAATAACTTAACAGCTAAAGTATGACCCTGTTGGAATAACTTAACAGCTAAAGTATGACCGTGTTTGAATAACTTACCAGCTAAAGTATGACCGTGTTGGAATAACTTAACAGCTGAAGTATGACCCTGTTGGAATAATTTAACAGCTAAAGTATGACCCTGTTGGAATAATTTAACAGCTATAGTATGACCCTGTTGGAATAACTTACCAGCTAAAGTATGACCCTGTTGGAATAACTTACCAGCTAAAGTATGACCCTGTTGGAATAATTTAACAGCTAAAGTATGACCCTGTTGGAATAATTTAACAGCTATAGTATGACCCTGTTAGAATAACTTAACAGCTATTGTATGACCCTGTGACAGTAAAAACAATGTTCATGTCACGTGGTACTATGAATGTTATAATTAGAATGTTCCCTGTTTGCCTATAGGAAATTATCATTACGAAATAAATGTGGGGGATATGATGAAATAAACATTTAATTTAGTTGATCTTCAGATACACATTTGAGTCCATCACTAATATGAGAACAGTGTTGATTTGTATAAAGTAGAGGGTTAAATACTGTTATATATGTAGTTTGTAAAATCATACTAATATTAATTTTTGTTTTCAGGAATACAAAGAAGTTATCTTGTATTGTTAAAAATGAACAGTTAAGCTCAATCATGAAATGTAAGTACAATAAATCCCTGTTAGAATAATTTTACAATAAACCATAGTGGATCAGCATAGATCACAGGAATAGTCCGGCATGTGAACCGCGTAGCTGCAGTTTAGCTCCAAGTCAATCCTTGTTAGTCCTGAATGACCATTGATTTAGGATATTTTCTCTGATTTTAATAATTATTGAATACAGTTGTTATGTGTTTGGGTTACTTCTTTATCTAACATCCACTGGGTAATACCCCAATAGAAGTATTACTGGAGGTTGCACTGTACAAATCCTAATAGAAGTATTACTGGAGGTTGCACTGTACAAATCCCAATAGAAGTATTACTGGAGGTTGCACTGTACAAATCCTAATAGAAGTATTACTGGAGGTTGCACTGTACAAATCCCAATAGAAGTATTACTGGAGGTTGTACTGTACATACCCCAATAGAAGTATTACTGGAGGTTGCACTGTACATACCCCAATAGAAGTATTACTGGAGGTTGCACTGTACAAATCCCAATAGAAGTATTACTGGAGGTTGCACTGTACAAATCCTAATAGAAGTATTACTGGAGGTTGCACTGTACAAATCCCAATAGAAGTATTACTGGAGGTTGCACTGTACATACCCCAATAGAAGTATTACTGGAGGTTGCACTGTACATATCCTAATAGAAGTATAACTGGAGGTTGCAATGTTCAGTCAATGTTTAGATACCCCTACATTTGATCCCATTGTATTTGATAACTTTATATTGTGTAATCCAGCTGGACAACACATAAAGAAAACAATGGTGACTGGAGAGGGAATACCGGTTATTACATTATCAACAAATAAATCCTACTCTTATACTCCGGATCTAGGTTGCTGGTATGTGTTCTCATATTTGTTCACCCTTCCCTAAATCACTACCATCTTTGTTCATCCTTCTGTCAATCATTTCCAACTTCGTTCATCCTTCTGTCAATCATTCCCATCTTTGTTCATCCTTCTGTCAATCATTTACATCTTTGTTCATCCTTCTGTCAATCATTCCCATCTTCATTCATCCTTCTCTCAATCATTCCCATCTCCGTTCATCCTTCTCTCAATCGTTCCCATCTTTGTTCATCCTTCTGTCAATCAGCTCCATCTTCATTCATCCTTCTCTCAATCATTCCCATCTTTGTTCATCCTTCTGTCAATCAGCTCCATCTCCGTTCATCCTTCTGTCAATCATTCCCATCTTTGTTCATCCTTCTGTCAATCAGCTCCATCTCTGTTCATCCTTCTGACAATCATTCCCATCTTCATTCATCCTTCTGACAATCATTCCCACCTTTGTTCATCCTTCTGTCAATCATTCCCATCTTTGTTCATCCTTCTGTCAATCAGCTCCATCTCCGTTCATCATTCTGTCAATCATTCCCATCTTTGTTCATCCTTCTGTCAATCATTCCCATCTTCATTCATCCTTATGTCAGTCATTCCCATCTTTGTTCATCCTTCTGTCAATCATTCCCATCTTTGTTCATCCTTCTGTCAATCATTCCCATCTTTGTTCATCCTTCTGTCAATCATTCCCATCTTCATTCATCCTTCTGTCAATCATTCCCATCTTTGTTCATCCTTCTGTTAATCAGCTCCATCTCCATTCATCCTTCTGACAATCAATTCCACTTTACTTGAAAAGTACTTGAATTTGAAGCTTCCAAAACAACTTGAAGGTTTATTTGGTAAAATATCACTTGCGTATCTTAAATAATAGTAAATGTATGAACAAATGCAATTTGTTAGTCTTTGACAATGGAGAAAAGTCCTTGGAAAGTGCTTGAATATTGTTTTGAAATGAAAAGAAGCATGATATGTATTGGTGTGTGTATGCATTACAGGTTTATAGTACATGACAGTACAGATGTTGTTCATCAATGTTCATCACATTATCACAGTAAAGCCAGGATAAATACACACACATCAGGAACTCTAGCTTCTATACAGTCTTCTCAGGAAAGGTAAGTTCTTACACTGCTCTCTGCCAGTCTCTCTCTCACCTCAGCAAAGGTTAACTCTTACACTGCTCACTGCCAGTCTCTCTCACCTCAGCAAAGGTTAACTCTTACACTGCTCACTGCCAGTCTCTCTCACCTCAGCAAAGGTTAACTTTTTCACTGCTCTCTCACCTCAGCAAAGGTTAACTCTTTCACTGTTCTCTGCCAGTCTCTCTCACCTCAACAAAGGTTAACTCTTTCACTGCTCTCTGCCAGTCTCTCTCACCTCAGGAAAGGTTAACTCTTTCACTGCTCTCTGCCAGTCTCTCTCACCTCAGCAAAGGTAAACTCTTACACTGCTCACTGCCAGTTTTTTAAACCTCAGGAAAGATAAGCTGTTACACTGCTCACTGCCAGTCTCTCTCACCTCAGGAAAGGTTAACTCTTTCACTGCTCTCTGCCAGTCTCTCTCACCTCAGGAAAGGCTAACTCTTTCACCGTTCTCTGCCAGTCTCTCTCACCTCAGGAAAGGTTAACTCTTTCACTGTTCTCTGCCAGTCTCTCTCACCTCAGGAAAGGTTAACTCTTTCACTGTTCTCTGCCAGTCTCTCTCACCTCAGGAAAGGTTAACTCTTTCACTGTTCTCTGCCAGTCTCTCTCACCTCAGGAAAGGTTAACTCTTTCACTGCTCTCTGCCAGTCTCACAAACCTCAGGAAAGGTTAACTTTTTCACTGTTCTCTGCCAGTCTCTCTCACCTCAGGAAAGGTTAACTCTTTCACTGTTCTCTGCCAGTCTCTCTCACCTCAGGAAAGGTTAACTCTTTCACTGTTCTCTGCCAGTCTCTCTCACCTCAGGAAAGGTTAACTCTTTCACTGTTCTCTGCCAGTCTCTCTCACCTCAGGAAAGGTTAACTCTTTCACTGTTCTCTGCCAGTCTCTCTCACCTCAGGAAAGGTTAACTCTTTCACTGTTCTCTGCCAGTCTCTCTCACCTCAGGAAAGGTTAACTCTTTCACTGCTCTCTGCCAGTCTCACAAACCTCAGGAAAGATAAGCTGTTACACTGCTCTCTGCCAGTCTCTCACAACTTTACGTACATGCAGGCGGGTAGTTAACCTGTATGGGAGAATAAGTTTTGTTTTATGTTTACACATAGTGCAGTATGCATGCTCTTGACTTCTTGCTTGTAGAAAATGTTCCTTTCCGTTTCTATCATATATTCCATTATAAAGGTAGGTAGCTATGCGCCTAGGTGTTTTGTAAGCACTTGACAACTTCTCTAGATGAGGAACATATGACAGTAGTCATTGTAACGGAAAAAACATTACCTGCTCAACTCTCTATAGAACATTACCTGCTCAACTCTCTTATAGAACATTACCTGCTCAACTCTCTGATAGAATCTGAATCTGTTGTATGAGATATTCAATATAAATGCTGGATGAATCAGGTATTTGTATTCTGATTGAGCTAGATGGTTGATGTGAACCAGTCTTAGCATACACACAAGTCTTACAGTGATGGTGTTACTTATTGCACACAAGTCTTACAGTGAGGGTGTTACTTATTACACACAAGTCTTACAGTGAGGGTGTTACTTATTACACACAAGTCTTACAGTGATGGTGTTACTTATTACACAAGTCTTACAGCGAGGGTGTTACTTATTACACACAAGTCTTACAGTGATGGTGATACTTATTACACACAAGTCTTACAGTGATGGTGTTACTTATTACACAAGTCTTACAGCGAGGGTGTTACTTATTATACACAAGTCTTACAGCGATGGTGTTACTTATTATACACAAGTCTTACAGTGATGGTGTTACTTATTACATACAAGTCTTACAGTGATGGTGTTACTTATTATACACAAGTCTTACAGTGATGGTGTTACTTATTATACACAAGTCTTACAGTGATGGTGTTACTTATTATACACAAGTCTTACAGCGATGGTGTTACTTATTACACACAAGTCTTACAGTGAGGGTGTTACTTATTACACACAAGTCTTACAGCGATGGTGTTACTTATTATACACAAGTCTTACAGTGAGGGTGTTACTTATTACACACAAGTCTTACAGTGAGGGTGTTACTTATTACACACAAGTCTTACAGTGATGGTGTTACTTATTACACACAAGTCTTACAGTGATGGTGTTACTTATTACACACAAGTCTTACAGTGATGGTGTTACTTATTACACACAAGTCTTACAGTGAGGATGTTACGTTGTAGTAAATAGTTCTGTATTCTTTTGTCACTGTTTGTAAATTTGATGAGATTTACAACAAATTTGATGAGATTTACAACATTTGTAGGGCTTAATATTCAGGGTCATTTTGCAACATTTGTATTGGGGTTTACCATTTTATACCCAAAATACCTATATTTACAAAGAAAAGATAACCCTGTAGTCAAAACTTTGAAAGTCAGAATGTGGCTGTCTGGATATTTATGGGTTAATTTCATGGTTACCTAAATTATTTATTTATAAGTTTCAGTGTTGATAAGAAAGGGGGAAACTGGCTTTTCTGTGCTGATACCCTGTTTTTGATGGATACCATCAGGAATGAGATGTTTAGAGTGATTAATATATAAGTTACAGAATTGTTTCACAATCAAATATAAATGTGTCTTATGTTACAGAACTCAGGTATTTCCACGTAGTGTGCTTAAGACTGGTCCAGAAGTACGACAGTTATCAACCTTGAATCATCTAGAGAGTCAGATACACTCGTGTTTACAGCTGAAATCTGCTGGTGAATACAAGTTCTGGCTCCAGACATACGTCAGATATCTCATACGAGAAGGTACAAAAAATATTGGTTACTTTTATGTAGAATAATCAGTTCCTGTAGCAGAACAAGTCAAACTTGTGTACAGTCAACAATCTTACCAAAGGGGTATAATAATATGGATGCTTAAAGCAGTCCATTACTCCATTTTATCTTTCATTAGTCCCCTACAGGTTTTTGACAGGAGGGCACTATAGGTTTGCCCTCCGTCCGTCAGTCAGTCTGTATGCACCCAATTGTAGTTGTGGGGTGCGGAACAATAGGCTATACAGTAAAGTTTCGTCTAACGACAGGTCCAATAATCCGACAGTTCGCGTAATACGACCACTTTTTCGTGGTCCTGAATATTTTGCTCTATATTTCAATGGTCGCAGGTCCCAATAATGCGACCGACTCGATATTACGTAATACGACCAGTATTTCTGGTCCCAACGACCAGTTTATTGCAGTTTTATGTCTCGATAAACAGACCACATACCGCGCGTGTCATTTTGCATAATTAATTTTACGACATGGAGACTCGTTTACGGCAATCAGCGAGGTGTAAACAATAAACATGTATACTGATAAATTGACACTTGTTGGTGTATACGCAGGGATTAAAACAAAATTCTATTGTTTATCTGTGACAATAGATCGATTGGAACTATCGGCGACAATTTACTCAACCATAATTTAAGATTTGTAGAGAATAAGACTGATGGCTGTTAGTCGCACATTTTCGGATGATGCGTAATTTAGGACGTCGTTGTTAATTTATGTAAATAATTTCTTTAACTGATAATTACCCTAGCGCGTTTGTACATCAAATTACACAGCTACAAAACCATAACTTCAGGTGATTCTAATAAATAAGACAAAATTTGACAAACCATTTGATCTGTATAAATATCCCGTATAATTATCACGTACGTACATGGTCTTTATACAGATCAACTAGTTAGTTAAATAACGGTCAAATTTGTACTGTATCGGTTGTACAGCGCAAATTAATAAAATTTAGAATAATTAAAAAAAGTATTGCAGCTTTTCATGGCCATGGGTATACATGCTTAATTTGTACAGTATGCATTGTACATGTACATAGAGGTCATAGGTCAGGAGAAATGAAAACAACTGTTACAAATATTTATCATTTAATTGATGTATATGAATCACATGACGTTTTCATTTTTACATGAATAATTAACAGTTTTAAAATAATCCTCAATCATTAATAAATACAATATGCACTAAAGTACATGTACATTATTATGAATATTTAAACACGTCAACAAGAGTGCTGTCGGTATATATATATACACATGTACATGTATAGACGTTTAATGTCTCAGCTATTTTGGTCGGTCTTGCTAATAAGACCGACTCTAATGAGACCACTTTATGTCGGTCCCAGCGGTGGTCTTAATAGCGGAACTTTACTGTATTTATATTCTATTCATTCCGTTGCTTACGGGTGCAAAATGTTGCTATGGGGTTTTACAAACAAAAGAATGAACAAAAGAAAACCCCACAACGTCAAGTCAGGGAGAACGCCTGTCAGTCCGTCCGTCATTCCGTCAAAAAATCTTGATCCTGACATAACTCAAACAGTTTCCAAGCTAGGTTTATGAAACTTGGTATGTGGATAGGGGGCAATAAGGGGATAATGCAGGTTGAAACATATTTTGATTCCGACTAAAATAGTGGTTGCTATGGCAACAGAAACATTGAAAATGGCTTAAAACCGGTAGGGGACTTCTGTATTGCTTGCAATTCTTAATAACTTGTTCATTTATGATATGTAGAACATGTTGGTTCATGTTAAGTTTTGTAATCGAATTCCCACTAAATATTTTGTAGTTTGTGGTTTCAACATTGACAATTGCATTTTTAAACTGAATACCCCTATCAAAACAAACCACTTCATTGACCTTTGATGTTCTTGTTACCGGGTATATGGTTAAACATTCACTTATTATGATAGAGAATGTTCTTACATTATCAGGTTTTGAGGTGAAGTTGCGTGAAGTGTGCAATGATTTATTGGGCCCAGTGATTAAAACCAAGGGAAGTAACTGTTGGCAAAATACTGTATTGGTAAGTGGTTGTTCTTGAATAGATATGAGCTGTTCTTCAGGAAAACCGAGCTTAGTGACATTATACAGTAATTACGTAGTATGGTTTAGAAAAAACTCTTAAATGAGGAAACATTCATGCTCTTTGATGTAATTTTAAGATCTTTGATAATATATTGCTTTGTCTTCGATTTATTTTTTTCTCATGAATTATGTTTAAATATATTCTGTCGTTGCTATGGTGATCAATTTCTGAAGAGTACACATAGTGAGAAAACGAGGGGTTAGTTTTCAAAAACATTAGCTTCATTTCTCTAAAAGCAAACATTCATGATTTTTTTATTAGAATAAGAATATAATTCTAAATGTGATACAATTTTGAAAAGTTTACGTTAAGATCTCATCAAATATCAAATAACTTTTGAATGAAGTTTACGACGTCACTCACAAAGTAGGCTGGTGTGGTAAGTTTTAAAGGTCTGTAACTTTGTAATTGGTTGTAAAATTTTGTTCATATTTTCAGAAACTGCTCAAAATAGTCTTCAGTTGTCTTTCTAACATTATATTATCATGATTTTATAATTTTGTCACTAAGGCCGATTTTCCTGGAGAATGGCTCATATTTATTCCCCCCATCTTTGATGAGGGGGTATATTGCTTTGCACATGTCTGTCGATCGTATAAAATGGTTTCCGTTCAATAACTCAAGAACGCTTTGACCTAGGATCTTCATACTTTACATGGAGGTTGGTCAGCAACAGTAGATGACCCCTATTGATTTTGAGGTCAGTAGGTCAAAGGTCAAGGTCACTGTGACCTTAACCATTTCTGACTATTTGAATGGTTTCCGCTCTTGTGAAACTAGTTACAATGTTTGTCTCATTAAAATCTTGGCCGAGTTCAATACATAGTCACAGGAAGCTTTATCAAAGATAAACCTTGTTAACAAAAAAAGATTATAACAAAGCCCACAGGGAAGGCAGCATTTAAATGACTCAATAGAAAGAACAGAGCACAACAGGCACAACAAAGAACAAGCCTGATCACGCTGTGTGTCTCATCACGCTGTTTGTCTCATCACGCTGTTTGTCTCATCACGCTGTTTGTCTCATCATGCTGTTTGTCTCATCACGCTGTTTGTTTCATCAAGCTGTTTGTCTCATCACGCTGTTTGTCTCATCATGCTGTTTGTCTCTGTCTTAACTTCTCTAGTGAATATGTTCATGCTGTATAATTTGTATATTGCTGATTTCAGGGTTTGAACAAGAGACAACTATTGAAGGAGATGCTCCCGTATTTCAGTGAAAATTTGAAAGCTTTTCAGAGATTATATACAGAGATACAAGAACAATTAGACGATACATGATCCATAGAGAGGGACAATGAATGGGACCTAGTAACCGTAACCATGGCAATCAATGTGCTGTATATCAGGGGTTCTATAAGTGCGGATAAATCTGGAAAACCAGATTTGCTGAATATTTCTGAAAAAGTTGAAGTTTTTTATGAAAAAAAATCAAAGTATTGACTAAGTTATGGAAATTAAAAATTTCATTAGCTGAATTTCAGCAAGAGAACAATGGGTGAAACCTACTTTTGGTGTAGAACTGTGTGCTATTGGCACCCCAAACAGACTGGCATCTGATTGTTAGGATTGAGCATTATTCCTCAGTAGATCCCCTAGTCACAATGTATGGGACCTATTTACAATCATGGCGACATGCATATTCTTATCTCTATTGTCTAGTAATTCAGCCAATGTCGGCTGGGACATGCATTGTCTAGTAATTCAGCCAATGTCGGCTGGGACATGCATTGTCTAGTAATTCAGCCAATGTCGGCTGGGATATGCATTGTCTAGTAATTCTAGTATTTCAGCCCATGTTGGCATTGTCTAGTAATTCAGCCAATGTCGGCTGGGACATGCATTGTCTAGTAATTCAGCCCATGTCGGCTGGGACATGCATTGTCTAGTAATTCAGCCCATGTCGGCTGGGACATGCATTGTCTGGTAAGTAATTCAGCCCATGTCGGCTGGGACATGCATTGTCTGGTAAGTAATTCAGCCCATGTCTGCTGGGACATGCATTGTCTGGTAAGTAATTCAGCCCATGTCTGCTGGGACATGCATTGTCTGGTAAGTAATTCAGCCCATGTCGGCTGGGACATGCATTGTCTGGTAAGTAATTCAGCCCATGTCGGCTGGGACATGCATTGTCTGGTAAGTAATTCAGCCCATGTCTGCTGGGACATGCATATTCTTATCTCTAGTCTTGTCTAGACCAACATCTACATCTTCCAGCAGGAGATAAAAAACTTCCTTAAAAATATGTCTTTAAAGATCATGAAAGAAAACAAGCCCTGAAAGATCATCCTAATGATATCAGTCTATTTTCTAATAGTGCATATTCTAAACATTGAGTAAGCTTTCAATGATTTGTTTATCATAAGACCATGTGACCAGTTATTTAAGTGTAAATACTAGAATTGTAAATAATTTGAACTTTTGTATATTATTATACGCCCTACACAATGAGGTGTAAGGGGGTATACTGGATTCAGCTTGTAAGTCTGTCCATCTGTCTGTCCATCTGTCTGTCCATCTGTCTGTTCATCTGTCTGTCCATCTGTCTGTCCATCTGTCTGTCCATCTGTCTGTCCATCTGTCTGTCCATCTGTCTGTTCATCTGTCTGTCCATCTGTCTGTCCATCTGTCTGTCCATAGATACATTGTTGTGGACACAAATCCTCCTACAGTTTTGACAGTATTTCCTGTTAAAACATCATCAACATGTAGATGTGCATGAAACAAAGAGTTTTCACTGTAACAATTTTGCCAGAATTATGGCCCTTTTCAGCCACGAGGTATAATAGTCTGCAGAATTGCAACAGCCCTAGATTTTCATGATTGGAAGTCAGAATGCTTAAATGCTGTATTTGAATGAGATATTTGTTGTTTGGATGATGTACATGATCTGGATCTTGCAGCTACCCGTATTTACAAAACTCCTTAAATATGTTTTTTCTCGGAAAGAAATGATTTTATATGGAAAAGTTGATTGAACAAGACCTGTCACTGTAAGGGACATATGCCCCTGAAGTGCGATGCTGATAGTATTCACACGTATTTTAAGTTACCAAAATGTATATGTTCGAAAAGGACCATAACTCCGTACAAAACAATCTAGTTATATGTCTTTGTCTTGTAAAGTCGACGAATGATGTTCAGTATGATTACCAAGTTACATTCGATAGCATTGAGAGTAAACAAAATATTGAACTTCATTAACAACTTAACCAAAATGTCTGAGTTAAAAAGGTCCATAACTTCTACTAAAATCATCCTAAAGTTATGCCACTTGTCTAATGGTGTTGACTAATGACAATAAACAATTGTGTAAAGTTTCAATGCTAAAGCATTGATAATAAACAAAATATTCAACTTTTTTTAAAAACTTTAACCAAAATCTGGAAGTTAAAAAGGGCTATAACGCCTTACAAAGTCATCCTAGAGTTATGCCCCTTGTCAAGTGGATTTGACTTATAACAATAAATAAATGTGTTAAGTTTCAATGCTATCCTATTGATAATAAACAAAATATTGAACTTTTTTAAAAACTTTAATTAAAATGATTAAGTTAAAAGGGCCATAACTCCTTACAAAACCATCCTAGAGTTATGCTCCTTGTCTAGTATGATCGACTAATGATAATTAATAAGTGTACAAAGTTCCAATGGAATACCCTTGATATTAAACAAACTATTGAACCTAATTAAAAACTTTAACCTGAAGCCCGGACCAACAGAAAGGGGCTTATAAAAATATTTTCGTATCTCAAATTGATTTTTGTCAGTTCATTTAACAACGAAAACAGAACTGTTTATGAATAAAAGAAATTGAATTATGTTATTTCAGCTTAGGGAAGTTTTTCAGAAAAATCTAAGAGGCTTCGTGAATTTTGGCCCTGGGCTGGTATTTACAAAGCATTTTAAGGGAAAACTTTTATAAATATTTTGACTTAAGTTAATAAATGAGCTGTACATATTTCGCAAGAAACGAATAACAACCCATGTTTTCTTTGTGATTATTGTAGCTCTTCATATAATGCTTCTAAACTATGTAAAAACTTAAAAATCTTGAATTTCCCGTTTAGCTGATACACGTTAGGAAATTTTAAGATTTTTAAGAAAATTCTAGGTTTTACCTTAAGATGCTTTGTGAATACCAGCCCAGGTGAGTATAGGCAGTCTAAGACTAGGGTGTCCTTTATAAATTGTTTGTCATTGCTGACTGATGATGCTTGGATAATGACACTGTAAGGATGATTAACACCGTAAGTGCAACTGAGCATCTTTCATTCATGTTGGCACTTTATAGTTTTGATAACATTTTTAGTGGAAATTCGTTTTTGTATTGTTTTTATACTATGTGCCAAGATTTGTTGTAAATCATGAATATTGTGTTAATGTTGTAAGTAATTTGAAGGTCATGCATTAGTGCTAAAGTCAGATTTAGTGCTAAGGTAATAATTTAGTGCTTAGGTCATGATTAAGTGCCAAGGTCATGATTAAGTGCCAAGGTCATGATTAAGTGCTAAGTTCATGTATTGGTACTAACACCATATGTAGTGCTACAGTCATGATTTAATATTAAGGTCATGATATAGTGCTAAGGTCATGAGGCAATGCTAAGGTCATGAGTTAATACTAAGGTCATGAGGCAATGCTAAGGTCATGATTTAGCATTAACACCATGATCATGATTTAGTGCTATGGTTCTGAAGAAGTACTGTGACCATGAAGAAGTACTGAAGTGATGAAGTCACAAATATATACTTCAATTGAAGCAGTGCTATGATACAGTGCTATGGTATAGGGCTATGGTACAGTGCTGTGATACAGTGCTATGGTACAGTGCTATGATACAGTGCTATGGTACAGTGCTATGGTATAGGGCTATGGTACAGTGCTTTGGTACAGTGCTGTAATACAGTGCTATGGTACAATGTTATGATACAGTGCTATGGTGCAATGTTATGATACGGTGCTATGGTACAGTGCTGTGGTACAGTGCTATGATACAGTGCTGTGGTACAGTGCTATGGTACAGTGCTATGGAACAGTGCTATGGTATAGTGCTATGATACAGTGCTGTGGTACAGTGCTGTGATACAGTGCTGTGGTACAGTGCTATGATACAGTGCTATAGTACAGTACTATGGTACAGTGCTGTGGTATAGTGCTACGATACAGTGCGCTATGGTACAGTGTTGTGGTACAGTGCTGTGGTATAGGGCTATGGTACAGTGCTGTGGTATAGAGCTATGATACAGTGCTGTGGTACAGTGTTGTGGTACAGTGCTGTGGTATAGGGCTATGATACAGTGCTGTGGTACAGTGCTATGGTATAGTGCTACGATACAGTGCTGTGGTACAGTGTTATGGTACAGTGCTGTGGTATAGGGCTATGGTACAGTGCTGTGGTATAGAGCTATGATACAGTGCTGTGGCATAGGGCTATGGTACAGTGCTGTGGTATAGGGCTATGATACAGTGCTGTGGTACAGTGCTATGGTATAGTGCTACGATACAGTGCTGTGGTACAGTGTTGTGGTACAGTGCTACGATACAGTGCTATGGTACAGTGCTGTGGTATAGGGCTATGGTACAGTGCTGTGGTACAGTGCTATGGTACAGTGCTATGGTACAGTGCTGTGGTATAGGGCTATGATACAGTGCTATGGTACAGTGCTTATGTTATTATATAGTGCTATGATGATATCTATCAAATGATGTCATAATGTTCAGTAATTGTTAAAGTTTCTGCCATGAAGAAAACATGCTGATTGACGAATAAAGAATAAAGATAGTTATTGAAACTTCTCTTCTCTCTTCCACTTCTATCTCGATAAAAAAGTTATGTTGTTGGAGAGCTACAGCGTCGTGTCATAAGTGATTGTCAAAATATTGTGTATGTGTCAGTCAGTCAGTCAGTCAAGTCAGTCAGTCAGTCAGTCAGTCAGTCAGTCAGTCAGTCAGTCAGTCAGTCAGTCAGTCAGTCAGTCAGTCAGTCAGTCAGTCAGTCAGTCAGTCAGTCAGTCAGTCAGTCAGTCAGTCAGTCAGTCAGTCAGTCAGTCAGTCAGTCCGTCCGTCAGTCAGTCAGTCAGTCAGTCCGTGGTTGCTATGGCAACAGAAACATTGAAAATGGCTTAAAACCGGTAGGGGACTTCTGTATTGCTTGCATTTCTTAATTACTTGTTAATACTTGCAATACCAGATAGAATGCCGCGTTCTCTTCTCTTTAACTATCATCATAAGTTGGCGATAATGGCCATTTTCACTAAATTTTACTGGGGGAACTTTTCTTGGTATCTTCTCGCTAAAATGTACTAGTATTAAAAATTCATGTTATTGTGGTCCTAGGAATGCCTAACCAGTGTGTTATGTATGTTTGTCTGATTCCTGAGTAGTACAGTGATACTGAGGCTTCTTATGCATCAGGAATACATTCATTTTGCCTTTCAACCGTGTCTCAAAACGAAAGCTTGCCACAGGCGCTTCTTTGATGTTTATTGTCACAAATATTACGCCATTATTTATAGACAAATGATACTATGGTCTAAATGGCACAATTCCTACATCTTTTGATTTTCAGAACGTTATTTAGTTATCCACTCAAAACCATGCGTCATTTCGAAACGACATTTTGACGTTGACATGTGGCCAACTGTATTATGATCACACACATTCCTTTAACGTAGGTAATTTGTCCACATGTTTCTAACATTCTCTTTCTCCACCGTGTGTCTTCCTTTGATTACTGACTTTACTAACCACTGAATACTGACTTTACTAACCACTGAATCAATATGACTTTACTAACCACTGAATCAATATGACTTTACTAACCACTGAATACTGACTTTACTAACCTCTGAATCAATATGACTTTACTAACCACTTTATATGACTTTACTAACCACTGAATCAATATGACTTTACTAACCACTGAATCAATATGACTTTACTAACCACTGAATACTGACTTTACTAACCACTGAATCAATATGACTTTACTAACCTCTGAATCAATATGACTTTACTAACCTCTGAATCAATATGACTTTACTAACCACTTTATATGACTGTACTAACCACTGAATCAATATGACTTTACTAACCTCTGAATCAATATGACTTTACTAACCACTGAGTCACTGAATCAATATGACTTTACTAACCTTTGAATCAATATGACTTTACTTACCTCTGAATCAATATGACTTAACTAACCTCTGAATACTGACTTTACTAACCGCTGAATCAATATGACTTTACTAACCACTCAATATGACTTTACTAACCACTTTATATGACTGTACTAACCACTGAATCAATATGACTTTACTAACCTCTGAATCAATATGACTTTACTAACCACTGAGTCACTGAATCAATATGACTTTACTAACCTTTGAATCAATATGACTTTACTTACCTCTGAATCAATATGACTTAACTAACCTCTGAATACTGACTTTACTAACCTCTGAATCAATATGACTTTACTAACCACTGAATCAATATGACTTTACTAACCACTGCATCAATATGACTTTACTAACCTCTGAATCAATATGACTTTACTAACCTCTGAATCAATATGTCTTTACTAACCTCTGAATCAATATGACTTTACTAACCACCGAGTCAATATGACTTTACTAACCACTGAGTCAATATGACTTTACTAACCTCTGAATCAATATGACTTTACTAACCTCTGAATCAATATCACTTTACTAACATCTGAATCAATATGACTTCACTAACCACTGAGTCAATATGACTTTACTAACCTCTGAATCAATATGACTTTACTAACTACTGAATCAATATGACTTTACTAACCACTGAATCAACATGACTTTACTAACCACTGAATCAATATGACTTTACTAACCACTGAGGCAATATGACTTTACTAACCTCTGAATCAATATGAATTTACTAACCACTGAATCAATATGACTTTACTCACCTCTGAATACTGTCTTTACTAACCTCTGAATCAATATGACTTTACTAACCACTGAATCAATATGACTTTACTAGCCTCTGAATCAATATGACTTTACTAACCTCTGAATCAATATGACTTTACTAACCTCTGAATCAATATGACTTTACTAACCACTGAATCAATATGACTTTACTAACCTCTGAATCAATATGACTTTACTAACCACTGAGTCAACATGACTGTACTAACCACTGATGAGGATGGTTCAGTTTGTTGTTTGAATAGGTCTGTCTGTACGTGATACAGGAACAGTACAACTGTTGTTTAAGCTTAAGTCGATATTGGTAAGTCAGCTTCAAAGGGAAAAGTAGTTGCATTAAAAGGGCAAAACATCGTCCTTTGTCAGCTATCTTGAAAAACAATAATATTCATGTTTTGGAAAAGTGAAGCAGCACTTGGCAGAAACAGCAGAGCACAAACAGTTAGAAAACTGGAGCATTGACAAAAACACAACTTGAAACACTGACAGCCTACTGTATTAATGTTTAAAAGTCTTGCCAGTTTCATAAAGATAATAGAAATTCGGACAGGGAAGGTCGCATTCAACTTTAACAGTCGAGCACAAAAAAAATACCACAATAACACGTACAATGCCCAACTGAAAGAGAACATTAACTGTTGTGTGTGAGTGTATTTATAGAGTATATATAGAAGCTGTTGTCTGGAATTCAATTTGTTTCTATTTTCAAACAACTTGGCTTGAAGAAGGATGTCTGTCCGGATGGATGTCACAAAGTTTGTGCACTTGTTCACCTTTACCATTGGTTGGATTCCAATAAAACTTCTAACAAATACTTGGTACTAAGTCTTGATGTGCTTGTTGTCAGGAAACTTTGGTTGGATGAATATTGTTGTAGTTACAGTCCTTTGTTGGAGGCATACGTTTTGGAGGCATACCCGTCCAGTTACATTACACACTGCGTTTATAAATCTATTATAATAATAATGACACGTAGCAAGCACACGTGCTAAGTATACGATGGACCATTGTATACTGAAAACAAAAAGTTTTGTCATATGAGTATATTTCATTTGCTGTTTAAATTGCACATGTTTGAATCAAACACTCGAGAAAAGAGTATGTAATAGGTGTTGAGGTCATATCTGAGGTTTGTATACGTGGGACGTTCAAAAATAAACAGGACTATTGTCACAAAACCCACAGGGTTTAACGAAATAAATCAAATTATATACCATCAGAAATCGGAATCCTTTTTCGACATACTGTAAAGATATGAACTAAAACAAATGCGTGGTCCGAGAGTTGCAGGTGACTAAACAAGGTCACTAACGTTGACCCGGCGCACAAAATGACGTCACGCTATTTTACACGGCGTCAGTGCTTCGCATAGAGCTATGAAATACGAGGTTTATAGTGATAAGGGTGATGAATACATTCCAGTACCACACTGAGCCACACAAGTAATGCGTTGGTGAGAATCGCATGTATTTTTCCGGACCTTACATCGAATATTTAGGCGAGAATCCGTACCATGGAACGTTTTATTTGGAAAAAGTCTCGGTAACTGACGTCACGAACGTTCTTATGATTTCCTATTACTTCCCTGTCTTTCAAAGCTGAATAGTTAGCACTAAAGCATTTGTGTCATTATAAAAATGATAAACGACTTGCAGAACTGTTTCCAGAATGTAGTTACGATAATTTCATACGAATCAGAGGACAAACTCATCTTGCTGTTGACAGAACTTTGTGTTTGTCCGTTTTTCCTTACGATCTGATGACGTCACTTTTGCGTCACGAATTTGTCAAACTTGGAGTTCAACTTCTGTTTACTTCAGTACACAACGTCCAAATGTCCTCATTTTTGCAGACATATTCCAGCATGTAACATGTTATGATACGGCGAAGTTTAAATAAAAAGGATATGATAGTACTCGCCATTAATGGTAATTGTTGGGCTGCGCCTGGTGCGTGTTACCATGGTTTCATAATGGACTATTTTGAGAGGGCGTGATAGTGTGACTCGATAAATCCGATATCGAATTTTCGCAATTGAATTCCGATTCCATATTATGTAATAATACATGTATTTGTATAATATTGAAAACTGTACCCGTGAGGACCCCAGTCCTATTTATTTTTGAACGTCCCACGTACTTCTTTGGTACTTCAGCAAAATGTGGGGCCAGTGTTTCGCTAACACCTCAAACTCATTATTGGACGTTTATACCATAACAGAGTCAACACTGGGAGTGTTATTCTGCATTTATTCAACTGTATTTAGTGCAAATATGAAAGGTCAACAGAAAAAACTTCCACATTTCAACACGGGACGTCATCTCGGCTTGACGTTAAATGATCGTCACGTCGTCTACAGATAGAGGAACAACTTAGGTTGAAAATTTGGAACCTACATGCATAGTTTAAAAATATTAATTTCGATGTTTCACTATGTTGATCTACGTTTCAGACTGTCTGTGTAAAATTTCTACCATGGCGTCAAACATGTGATAAACCGTTGTAGTTAATATTTAGGAAAGGATGTGTACATAAAAGCGAAAACAGATACGTTACATAGCTAAACAGATACGTTATGTCACTTGTTATGAAGCTTATTATTTGAATTGAGTTCTATATTTTCGAAGAGAGTTTCTTTATATTTACAAGCAATTATAGAGCGTTTATTTTCGATATGAAAATATTGAAATTTAGCAATAAATAACGACAATTTAAACGCGTTTTAAAGTCGCCCCCTGATTGTTAAAAAACACCATCCAAATATGGAACTGAACTGCATTCAATATGACGATAGGTGATGTCATGTTTTCATAGTGTGTCACTTCACTACGTAATTTATGTAGTTACACTCCTTCGATGATATTCCATATAAAAATCATTTATTTGCGCAACAGCTTCATGTGCTTATTGAATAATTTCACAAAACACGTAACATATCTATTTCAAAATTTCGAAAAAGTGTCAGTTCACTGGTCAAATCTTCATTTCTTAGAAATATAATGCTTTCTCTGTACAATTCTTTACCAGCAATGCGATCTTACTTTATTCAATTTGTCAAAATGACCATAAAATATAAAAAAAAAACGTTTTATCCATCGACAATTTTGACATATAAGCAGCGTAACGTATCTGTTGCCAAAATCGCCGGCAAAGTATCACTCAATGGAGTTTTTATCTGACCTACCTTATGCTAGGTGACAAACCCAAGTTAATTGGGATAATATCTAGGCCTAGTTCGATTGTAGGCCTCATGGGACCAGGTCTTCTTGGATTGTTGCCCTTTATTTACTTAAAAATACGTGAAACTGAGCTTGTCTGTAGCCTAATTCAAACAGTTTTTATCTGATCGTCTTCAAACAAAGTATTGTTTGTAGGTGTTCATTGACTGAATAACTATTGATATTGAACGACCCTTTGTCACAATTTGGAGCCATTAAAGAGTTGCTGAAACTAGTTCATTCTGGGACTTGGGTGGATCATTTTCTTGAGCATTATGCCTTGTGTGTTCTCATGTTTTCTGTGCTCGGCTACTGGTTTAAAGTTGGGTGCTGTCTTCCCTGTCCAACATAATAATATCTTATTTGCATAGAATTTAAATTTGAACGTAAGTTTAAGATGTCCAGAAGTGCTTTGATAAAACAGTACCAAGATCATTATTACTAAAAACAAATTCCACTCAATATATTTAGTTTGCATTGAGATATCTTGTTGAAAGTTGATGTGTGCGTAGGTTGTGTAAAAACGCAGCTTGTGGTTGAAATTGGGGCCGGTGGGGTCAAGATCACTGTTATCAATAATAGAAGAAGTTGTTACGCTAAATAACTGTAGTTACGAGATAATTTGATGAAATTTGCTGTGAAGGTACCTTGTGTGAAGACTACACATGGGATTGAAAGTTGGGATCAAGGTCACTGAAACTAAATTTAATATGGCTCCGTCCATAACGTTTACTTATGTATGAGATAGCATTGGTGGAACTTGCTGTGTACCTTGTGTGAAAAAACGCTGGTTTGGATTGAGCATGGGCTGTTTGGGTCAAGGCCACTGTTACAAAATGTATCCATTTCGGCCAAATTATGCTTGGCTGACATGAAAATCTTGTGTTCGTGGAATTTACATGTCTTGTCCTTGTAATCTGTTGACAACACTGTGGAAAATATGTCATAATAATAATTTTATTCCCTCCAGTGTTGGAGAGCTCATACAATTGTGCAACAAACTACATGGTAATTTACAAATAAATCATATACATGTACATATAAGACGAAGAACACAAAGAAAACCATAAGAAAAAGCAAAGCACTGAGAGTTCAGTTGGGAGGCAATCTGGTTGCGGCTATTAAAGTTCAAACCGACTTCACACGTTTTATATTCGTTTTCTTACTTCCGGTCCTGTCAAATGTCCAAATAGGCTTATATGACTTAATAGGCATGTGGCTTATGTCAATACTTGTTAAAAGGGGCATATTATTTGGCATACATGTATTTGATGCGTATATCAAAAGCGGCACTGAAATAATTATAAGCGCCTATTGACCGGATTCTGAAGTATGCTCTTAAACCGTGACCTCAGAGCTGGATTCCGATTAAGCGAGAAACGTCTGGAGAAAAATAGTATATATCTGGGTCAGTGCCACACTATATGATTACGTAACATCCCTTGTAGACGATATTTCCTTTCATTCATAAAAGCAAATTGATCACGTGATTCTGAACAACATGGACTCGAGAGTACTAATCATTATTAACTGTTATAATAAATCAGTGTAAATTACGTTTAGTCATAATTAACACAGTGTTTTTATATGAATTTCAGTGTCTTCAAGGAGGCAGTTGCTGTAATAACTTTATTCACATGTAAATACTTTAGAACTACTTCGCTTCTTGTAGATCTGATTTTATATAATTTAAAATAGCAACATCCGGGACATTCGAAGAAATTCATTTTGATAATACGAAACATGTGCGATATAGCTCCAGCGGAATGATTATCTGCAGAAATATCCATTTAACGAACAGTTTGACAATATTGTTGATCTTAAAATATGCAAATATTGCTGATTTTAGTAAACCAGTATAAATATTTGGAGAAACATATGTAGCAGTATTGAAAATGTTGACAGTAGTTTCTGAAACTACTGTAATGTGGATTAAAATTGTTTAGCCTAAAGGCGTTAAGTTGATAATAAGAAATACGCAATGCCACCTTTGAACATCCTCATACATCAGTGGTTAGTCAAGTTCCCAGACTACCCCCTGATTCAATACCCGTCATTCCGAGCGCAAACCTAAACATAGCTCATTTCGTAGATATCTGGTGATTCCGTCTATCGTCCAATCAGAACGCTCGGTACTCTACGCGGGGAATTTTATAAACAAACTCGTGAGAAAATGTAAACATGGATCGGGTTATGGGATTTAAACATTACCGAACTTAATGGGATAAAAGAACATCTTAAATTAAATATAGTTTATAAAGCAGCCGTTGATATACTTACAGAGAGTACTGTACGAGCGGTTAGATATATCGTGATATGAAATCAGAGTCCAAGGTTTTAGACGACGAGTGTCCATGGGTGTGAAGTCGTGAATCGAAATAGATCTATATAGATGTGTCAGACATGCAAACAACGATTACAATAGACACATTTCCGTGTAACGTCACAAGCACCTGCAACTGTTTACCTGTTTATCTGTTTGGACGGCAGAAAGGGACCAGCATTTATAAACAAACATAGGCACATGAATTTTGTTTTCTAAATAACTTTTTCGTTTTTCTACCGAATTTCAATATATTTATATCCATGGAAAGCGCTTGACTTTCATATTTTAAAAATGCTATCGGTTTAATATGTTTACAGTTTAAATTTACAAAAATAATGATTTTAATTACCAATATTACGCATCCGCTTTACCATCAACATATGTCAAGTTTAAATAATTGTTAAAATGGGGAGCATCAGATTAGAAAAATATTTTTTACATAATCAAAATATGAATTTAATGAGCTTTATACAGATATAAGATACTTGTACATTGTACAAAAACTGAATTAGAAGTTTCAAATTTAAGATTACTAGTTTTTAAGTCAATATCAACCGCATATTTCCTGCCATCCGGATAAAATCAATAATCCATCATGTATCACTGCCATTTTCATATTTTTCATAAACATTGTTCTGCATATTTTTATAAATAGATAGATACTTTTATTCCTCCAAATATATGAAGAGTATAACATAATGTACAACAATGCATCAGCATCAACGATTTACAACAAAAAATAACATATTTATACAGAATTTCTACAATACAGATACTAACGTATATCCAATTAAGCAAATATACACACAGTAACTTGCGTACCTGTACAACACAGTTTAATAATAATTGACTGACAGTAATATAATGTGACTGCGATCCATAGCACATGTACTATGCAGAAGCCTTAAACGAAAGCGAAATAAAGACTTAAGCAGTTCTTTGGACTTAGAACACATCAGAACGGTATTGTCTTTAGATCTTTTACAATCATACAATTTAT
The DNA here is from genome assembly GCA_947247005.1 of Spisula solida. Lineage (NCBI taxonomy): Eukaryota > Metazoa > Mollusca > Bivalvia > Venerida > Mactridae > Spisula > Spisula solida. The sequence goes on along the minus strand of OX365953.1, from coordinate 11,700,490 downwards.
CATAACATTAAACAAAGTGTCATTCACATTTGATAAATTTTGTAACATTATACGATGAATTTGGCTCGGTCAGTGAAATGCCGAGCTATTTTGGATTTGATTTGGCGAAACGTCGAAAGTAATCAAACCAGAATTATACCGTTTATATGAGCAGCTTTAATATATTATGATACACCAGTAGAGCCCGTTTTAATGCTCACATATACCTATAAGACTAGTGATACATTGAACAAATAAGTCTCAACATACGCAAATGGCTGAACATTTTATCTGTCGCCTCGACAGCTAACAACAAAACTGCAGATGACTGTTCATCGATTGATAAACCTTGAAATCGATTGAATCTAGATACACTCATAATATCGAATATTTCAATAATAAGTTTCTGTCTTGCATATTCATGTTTTCTACAAAACCAGAGTGCATGGTTCAAGTCATTGTCTATGTAAAGATCACAATTATTGCACTTCTTAACATAAGATCGTGATATCAAACAACTTAACATTTGCACCGCCGTCACACAGATGGAAGCTAACTCTGGATGTTTTCTGGATAACGTCCATAAATGGCACGGAGCGTCAGGCTCAAAAACGTCTGTTAAACTCCTGCATGACAATGCCTGATTTTCATATCGTTTTTGTCTATTTTGGTGTAACACAGATCTGGTAAGACATTTTTTCCAGCTATCTTTTGATATAAATACATGTACAAATATGAGTTTAGCAAGAATGTTTAGCATCGTGGTTTTTGGGCAGTTTTTACGTCATGAAAAGTAATGAAAATGGCTAAAAATGACATTTTCTGCTAAACCTGACATATTTTCAGGAGATTTAATTTGTCGACATAATTCGAGGGATATTGTGATAAGTAAGCTTAATTTTTGAAAGACAGTGTAAGGTTATTAGACATATAGGACATGCATCTTTGACAAAACGCACCTGGCAAAAATAAGCCATTTGTGAACCATGTCTTTTCACAGTACGAAATTGCATGTATTTATAAAATCACTACACTGACGAGTATCTAGGTTTATGTAATGTTTCATCTATACCAACTACACCACGTGACAACGAGTCAAATAGGGATGAAACGCCACAGTCTTATGGTTAACGGATTTAAAAACGCGACACTTGCGAATATTGGTATATTTTAGGAAACAAATTTCCATATAACATGTATTTGTATATTCGTAAAGGCTAATTCAATGTCGTCATTTTGATACCAATTTAAACTTAATAAAATCTAATGTTTATTAACTAAATTATCGCAAGAATAAGACATTGGTCCAGAAAACTAAAGTAGATAGATACTTTATTTACCTCAACTTGGGAGAGCTATCATCATTGTTTTTATGACACGGAAACAGTGTTGCCGGAAACATACACCGTTGTCTCATAGACATGCGTAATGTTTTTATGGTCAAGGGGAGGTAACCCTGTAAGAAAATTTAGACAGAATGTGACTTTTGTTTTCTGGATCGACGTATTGATTGTACATGTACTATATAATTTTTATCATCTAATTAGTACCAAAATGACGCCAATACATTTACCTTTAATCTGAACTATTCCAATACCGGCATAAACTTGAATTGTCTGCTATAAAACAACATACCCCGGTGTCGCGTATTTAAATCCGTTAAATATATGTGCATTTTAGTCGGAAGTCAAGTATCGTCGTTCGACACCGATTGTAAAATTATAATACACATCTGCTACGTATATATATAAACCGTTGGACAGGATAGTCTATGCCATTTTACAACGATATCTTCTCAAAATCAATATTTTTAATCAAATGAATAAAATTGTATTATACGTTGTATATATTATATGATAATATATAAACATGACAATGTTAGTATGAGCATAACCTAGATTTGGTCAAATTCACAAATGTTTCCGAGAACTAAGGTACATCCGAAATCATTCCAATATAATTTATTGTTATATTTCCTTCGCCTTATCATCAAACAATCTTCTCCTGACTCATAGTTATCTGGATTACCATTCCCCCAGTTGGTATAGCCATCAGACAACGCTGTTCCATCTGACCATAGGAAGTTACCTTCTTCTTCCATATCATTGCCTCCAATCCAAAACCGATCATCTGCTAATAACAAAGTACACTCGTGAAAAGTTAATGGGGACGTACAGATAAAATGAAGAAATACTTACATTTAAAAAATGCCCGCCTTTTAACTTTTCGATGTCATTTTCATATTATATATTGTCTATATTGCTAAACATATATTCAACAATGGACTTATTCACTACATCAACTATGACAATCAACAACGTCTACACGATACTCCAGAAGTATGGCTTAGTTGATTATTTATTTATTTATTTATTATATTTATTATATCGAACTATATTACAAATGGGATTTTCCCTTCAAAAACAATTATCCGTGACAATGTTTTATCAAAACATCGAACTGAAATGATGAATAATGTTATAACTAAGTCGTCACTCCTTCAACCAATTTTAAGAGGAGACCAACAATGTACATTGTGGTTGTTATCTAGACATAACCCCGGGTTATCCCCTGTTTGTCTTAAAGTAATGTCGTTGATTGTGCGCTTTGTTTTAAAGAAGTTTATATGCATATGCAAAAAGTGCGACTGTGCAACTGAAAGTATTATTGTAAACTTGATCAGTTTCGGCGAGAAAAACGTGACAATTCGAGAGCAAGTGTGGGATATGTTCATTTGTGAATTCGGGTATAATGCATATAGGGAGTTTACTGTACCGTCACCTTGTGAACAGACCGAGCATTTGTTAAGGCTAGCCACTGTCATTGATGGAGAAACCTTTAAATGGTTCCCGTTAACGTCACTGTTAACAAAACTATTAAAGTGATCGAAGTCAATGACACGGTAGGTATAGGATATCGACCGAGTGGGAGGTCTATCTGGGTAGGACAGACCTGGTCACGATTTCACGTGAACACCGAGAGCGCGCAGTGTGGATGGGTGTATATATGAATGTGCATGAATTTGTTTAGATGTGCATGAATGGGTGTGCAGGTCTGCGTGTAAGGTTGTGTAATCTTATTTAGAAGTGATTCCTTGTGTTATTGTCTACTATGTCATTATTTTTGCCATTCGGTTTTGTATTGTGTAATCCTGTATATTGATGTATATTTGAATGTATTATAACTCTTCAGAAAATGGAGGAATAAAAGTTAATAACAGATATAATGAAGAAATACTTACATTTAAAAAATGCCCGCCTTTTAACTATTCGATGACGTCATAAAAGAAACGATAACAATAATGAAAAGTGACGATTTATTACTGTTCCTGTTGAGTTATGGTTCGTGTATGTTTGCCGTATATTTTCATATCTTAAAATTGTGATTCAACTATTATATGTATAGCTAAAACTGTGTGGAGCGTTTATTCTTAATGCTAAAAAATAAGCAACACTACCTTGCGAATACTTGAGACGTATTTTTATTCATTACGCCCCGCCCCCAAAATTAATCAGACTATAAATTATTAATTGCTATATAAGATTAAATCGTAAATTTTAATATTTGTAAAACAATATTTGTAAAAAAACGACAATCGTTCCAAAATGATCCAACAATTAATTCAACAACTCAACAAGTATGCCACCATCTGTCAACCAACATCATTGTTACCAAACAGTTATGATGGAGTTATCATACAGGTGTACATGTATAAGTTTAGAATAAAGTAGAAACATCATTTTTGTGGACTTGTGTTGGTACATTTAATCATTTTGTTGAATTATAAAATCAAAGCGGTATCGATCTACTTGTCATAAAATTGTTAAAAATATATCCCAGTATTGGTAGCACCACGCCTGTATTAAATAAACCCTATATCGTCCTACATGACTAGCCGTGTGGGCCGTTTTATCCATCTATTGCTGCAATTAGTAAGTGAAATCGTTGCCAAGGGGTAAACAACAATTAATTACATTAAATCCGAGTGAAGATATTGTAATATTTAACGGTTTATCGCTGGATTTCAGTTCATAATTTTCATCTATTAAAAGGTGCCGTAGGGCTAGCGAACGCGGGGTAGACTGGCTAGCCATACACGCCGTACGACTAGACACTGTAACTTACCCAATATCCATTCTGCAATAAACATTTCTTCCTCTTCACTTTCAATATCTAGTAAATGAGCAGACATACTCTCACAATATATCTGTAATACAAATGTATAATATAAATACCAAAGTCAAGCAATTGCATGTTCAAAAGAGCTTTACATACATTATAGCATAAAACGGTGCGTAAACATAAAGATTCACGCGCTGTTAACGTCAAGTTTTACGTATGCTCATTTCAGGGCCACGCCCGCTACTATAAATGCTATACAGCGTCATATGAACATTAATTCCCATTTTATTTCAGACTACTAATTAGTTTTCTATAATAGTTAAACTATAGATTTAAACAAACCCGCAGTATCCATGTTTTCGTTGGTATTTGCCTATCCCGGAAGTCGACGCTCATAACAATAACTGGTATGACGTTACGTTTGTTTTCGCGACGTCGCCACAAATTGTAGCGGTTTGGTTTCATTTTATTGGTCAGTATTGTGTTAGACATTGTGACTTATGGTCGTCGTCTGTTTTTTTCTTGTTTTGTGTTTTCCTCAACGCGCCTTTCGTGCTCGGCTGTTTATTTGGTCTTGCATTATTTTCCATTATATCTTTACAATTGAAACAGTGGTATTACACGATTCAATGAGTACTATTTTAGAAATACAATAAACTAAACAAATAATAATATAGATTAAGATACACTACTACTTGTAAACGAACTGACGTACAGCCGTAAAAAAGAAAAATGTTTAAACATGAAAAATATTCCAAGAGAAGATGGACAAAGAATGTGCCAGTATATAGAAATGCAGTAACAACGAAAGCTACGCTATGATTGCAGCTATAATCAGGCTTTTATTAACATTTTGTCATGAAATTCCATACATTTTATGAACTGTTTATCGAGCACATGTGGTTTTGTTTTACAATTTGAGTAACAAAATTGTTTGCAACTCATATTCCAATAACCATGTTACTCGTCGTATTAAACGAAAAATAAAATACAATATCGAAATGCATCTATTTTATAACTATGCACATATAAGTGGATGAATGATTCTAAGGTTCAAAGGTGAAAACCGCTTCAAAATCGGCGGAATAATAACATATATATTGCATTTTATACTATGACAGTAACTGAAATCTTCGCAGGTTGATGGTAAGTGTAGACTCTTGAAACGATCGATGCTTATACGGACATTTTTCAAGATTCCGGACACAAATAGACTCGGACAGTAATAACAACTATGCGACAGTAAACTTTTAATAAATGGAAATATAAACTAGAGTAGTAATTCCGATACAACCCTTCTCTGGTCCGCCGGATAATAGTACTGTTTTCATATGACCTTGACAGTACAGTAAACTGACGTGATACTTAGACATATGAAAACTGTACAATTCTCCGTCAGGCCTGACATTTGACATATCGGGATAAAAACAGTGTAACCATTGTTATTCCAAGTTACATGGCATTTAAATACGATATTTGGGAAAGCAATGGTTCGCACACTGGATCGATATGACGTGTTGACGTTTAATTTGGAAAATACGGTCACATTATGTATCAATATTATATTAATGACAATTGTAACTAACTTGAGGATGGTGAAAAATGTAACATACATTGTACCTTTGAATCGTTCCAGGTCATTATTTCTGTTTGGAAATAATAGTAGGATCCATTCCAATACGGCATGCACTTATATTGGTCAAGCCAATCCCCATCCTCCCCACATATTGACGGGTTCAACACATCTTTATGTGGAATTTGTTGGATTACTGAGAACCATGTTACCATTTGAAAACATGTTGCCTTTAAAACCACCGATACGAGGCATTCCACAACCTATTTATCAATCAATCAATCAATCAATCAATCAATCAATCAATCAATCAATCAATCAATCAATCAATCAATCAATCAATCAATCAATCAATCAATCAATCAATCAATCAATCAATCAATCAATCAATCAATCAATCAATCAATCAATCAATCAATCAATCAATCAATCAATCAATCAATCAATCAATCAATCAATCAATCAATCAATCAATCAATCAATCAATCAATCAATCAATCAATCAATCAATCAATCAATCAATCAATCATAATGGGGTTTTATCACACATGATTTTAAAAATAATTTTATGAAATCTGATAAAAAAGAAAACTAAAATATGGACGATTACTTAGAATGACTTTTGACCTTACTGATTACGTGGTCGTTTTTAGAACTTTTAAACGTAACAGAAACTGTCATAGACTATGGCAATCTCATTTACACCGCTTTAGTCAGGTTAAAACTACGGACACTTTCAATATACGTGTCATTGTTTCCCTCTCATGTTTACCTGACATGTCAGTAGTAATAACATTAATCATCTTTATGGTAGGGTGACTATTGCCAAAAAAGTCCTCTATTTTAGGAGTAGGTAGGACCTCTCTGTTAACAAGACATGTCATATACCAAAATGTTCGGGTAAGTCCAAAGTATCTGAGACTGCCGGCATAAATTGCCAAAAGTGGTGGCGTTCCGAGAAATCCAAGATGGCGTCCAAGATGGCCGCCTTTTTGACAGTATTAGCTTAATATGAATGTTATGAAAATATCAGGAATATGATGCAACTTTTTGAAATAACTTTGCTTAATTCTTATAGACACAGCCTAACTCTTTTTAACTAAAATATTTTTAGAATCTTCAAAGGTCAATTTCAAGGTCATTTACAGGTAAAACCAATGTAAAAATGACTTAAAACGCGTTTTCACCTGGTATCTTCTTTGTTGGTATAGCATTTATTTATAAAAACTATCCAAATTGATCATTTAAATGAAGGTTTACATTCAACAGTTTAAATAAAACTACTTTGGAACACATTGGCATTCAAATAATGGAGATATACAGTATATCTTGTACTATGTGCTTTTCTTACCCCACCCACCATTTTTATGCAAGAAATAGGCACTCATGTATTCTGAAATGTTTACAACAGGTGTCTGTGATGAAAATGTTTATTATCATGGTAAATCTATATTGGCATTCAAAAAATATTATTTATGTCTAAAATTCACTAGATAAATCCAAGATGGCGTCCAAGATGGCCGCCGTAATAAATAATGTCCCTTGTATAGAATTAAGCAGGATTTAAACAGTTGTTTTTCAGGTGAGGTGGCAACAAAAGTAGATCAAGAACTGATTCATACCAAAATGTTCTTATGTGACTATAAATTAGTGTATAGACCTGCTGTCGTACATTGTAAAAGGGTGGTGAGGACCAGGAAACCAAGATGGCCGCCATAAATGGTCAATCCATATAAAGTATTTCAAATTACTACGAGACAGTATCATACATGGCTGTAAAGATACATATGTTAGCATGCAAAATATTCATTTGCTACTGTGCATTAAATAAGCATACTACATTGACCACTTTGAAAAAAGTTCAAGATCATGTCAAGGTGGTGGTGAGTACACGATGGGACATGTGTGGGTGTACTTTGTGGTTTAGAGTTACCCATATGACATTGAATGAGTGAGTTTCTATAAGGACCTTGAGTGAGTTTATCAACTTTACTTAGTGATGATGATTGGATGTGTGTATTTTGGTGTTGGTGGGTACCCCCAAATGGCCTTAAATTGTGTATTAGGTGGTGGTGAGTTCACTATAGGGCCTTGAATGAGTGTATTGGTGCAGGGTATTTCCCCATAGAGCATTGAATTGGTGTATTAGGTGGAGGTGAATACCCCATAGGGCATTGAAGGGTGTAATTGGTTGTGGTGAGTGCTCAATAGGGCATTTGTTTGGTGTTTGTTGTAACCCTACATTGTCTGACATGGGTGTACTAGATGGTGGCGAGTACCAAATAGGGCATTGAATTGGTGTATTGGGTGGTAATAAATACCCATTATGCACTGAAACGGGGGGATTCTTGTAGGTTAGAGCCCTATGTGGCGTGAAATGGGTGTTTTATATAGTCGTTCGTACCCCAACAGACTTTGAACGGGTGTATTTGGTGGTGGTGAGTACCAAATATGTCTTCACACTGTGTTACATGGGGTGTACTTGGTCGTTTAGAGTACAACACAAGACATTAAGTAGGTGTATTTTGTGGTGGTGCGTACCCAATAGGGCATTGAATTGGTGTTTTTGGTGGTGGTGAGTATCCCAAAGGGATCTGAATGGGTGTATATTGTTGTATTTGTTGTTGGTGGGTAGCCAACATGGCCTGAAATGTGTGTATTAGGTGGTGGAAATTTCACAATTGTACCTTAATTGGGTACATTGGTTTAAATTATTACCATGACAAGTTCCCCATAGGACATTGATTGGGTGTATTAGGTGGTTGCGAGTACCCCATAGGATATTGAATATAATAATAATAATAATAATAATAATAAAGACTTTATTTATAGAGGCAACACAGTTGGGTATACCCAGTCTTCCCTGTGAGCCTCATTAACACATTTACATAATATGTACAGTACAGTAATAACAGAAGATAACAATCAACAATAACAACAATAACAAAAAATTATGACTTGGCTGAAAACAAATTTAGTTTAAAGTGTACTGTTATGCATATATAAGGAATAGATACAGTAAGTCATTGACACAACTGGTTGGAGCTAAGACCAGGACCTAAATGATCTTTCAAATGAAAGAAATGGTTTGTTGACCACCAGAGAACCACCACTTTAGATATTTGCTTTTGAATGTGTTAACACTTTCAGATACTTTGATATCATATGGAAGTGAGTTCCACAATTTAGCACCCGAGTATGCCAATGATTTTCTGAAAAACTCAAGTCTCGGTTTTGGTACAGAAAGAAGTCTTTGTTCAAATGATCTCAATGACCTGTTGTCGCTATATGTGAATAGCTGCTCCATATAATTTGGAAAAAGGTTATTGAGTGACTTGTAAACAAGAATAGCTTTTTTGTAGTTAACTCTATCTGAAAATTTCATCCAGTTTAGTTGCAAAAATAATTCATCTGTTGGTGTACCAAAATCTTTATCCAAAATAATACGAGCAGCACGTTTTTGAAACTTATACATATCATTTGAGAGGTCATTAGTGCAATTTCCCCAAATAGAGCAACAATAGTCTAAGTGTGGAAGAATGTATGCGTTGAAGAACATTTTTCTAGTATGAATATTCAAAAATTGTTTTATTCTCATCAATAAGTATAATAAGGAGTTGCATTTTTTCAGTGTAATTTGTACCTGCGTTTTCCAATTTAGTGTATGATCAATATGAACACCAAGAAGTTTTTCTGAGTGAGTGTATTAGGTGGTGGAAAGTACTCCATAGTACATTGAATGAGTGTATAAGGTGGTGGCGAGAACCCCATAGGGCATTGAATGAGTGTATTAGGTGGTGGCGAGCACCCCATAGGGTATTGAATGGGTGTATTAGGTGGTGGCGAGTACCCCATAGGGCATTGAATGATTATATTACGTAATGGTAAGTACCCCATAGGGCATTGAATGAGTGTAGTATGTGGTGGGGAGTACCCCATAGGGCATTGAATGAGAGTATAAGGTGGTGGCAAGAACCCCATAGGACATTGAATGAGAATATTAGGTGGTGGCAAGTACCCCATAGGGCATTGAATGAGTGTATTAGGTGGTGGCAAGTATCCCATAGGTCATTGAATGAGTGTATTATGTTGTAGGGAGTACCCCATAGGGCATTGGATGAGTGTATTAGGTGGTGGCGAGCACCCCATAGGGTATTGAATGAATATATTCGGTGGTGGCAAGTACCCATAGGGCATTGAATGAGTGCATTATGTGGTGGAGAGTACCCCATAGGGCATTGAATGAGTGTATTAGGTGGTGGCAAGTACCCCATAGGGTATTGAATGAGTATATTAGGTGGTGGCAAGTACCCATAGGGCATTGAATGAGTGCATTATGCGGTTGGGAGTATCCCATAGGGCATTGAATGAGTGTATTATGTGGTGGTGAGTACCCCATAGGGCATTGAATGAGTGTATTATGTGGTGGGGAGTACCCATAGAGCATTGAATGAGTGCATTATGTGGTGGGGAGTACCCCATAGGGCATTGAATGAGTATATTAGGTGGTGGTAAGTACCCCATAGGGCATTGAATGAGTGTATAATGTGGTGGCGAGTACCCCATAGGGCATTGAATGAGTGTATTAGGTGGTGGCAAGTACCACATAGGGCATTGAATGAGTGTATTAGGTGGTGGCAAGTACCCCATAGGGCATTGAATGAGTGTATAAATTGGTGGCGAGTACCCCATAGGGCATTGAATGAGTGTACAAGATGGACGTAGGTACCCAATAGGAGATTGAATGGGAGTATCAGGTGCTTATGAGTACCCAATAGGGCATTGATTGGGTTTATTTTGTGGTGGTGAGAATCCATTAGATCATTGGATTGGTGTATTTGGTGTTGGTTGGTACACCAAATCGCCTGAAACGGGGTGTATTATTTAGTGGTTAGTTCACTATAGGGACGTGTGTGACTTGATGGGTTATGAGAATGTCATATAGGTGTATTTGGGGAGGATACATACCCAAATGGCCTGAACTGAATTCCACAAATACCATTGATTGGGTGTATTCATTGGTAAAGAAAACCCAATATGATATTGAATGTGTAAATTTGGTTGTGTTGAGTACTAGTATCCCAGTGTAGGTATTAAATGTGTTTATTTGGTGGTGGTGATTATGCGAAAAGCCTTGATTTGGTTAATTTAATCATGGTGAATATCCCATATGTCACTGAATAGGTGTATTTCTTAGTGGTTGGTGCCCCCAAAAGGCCTGAAATTGGCGTTTTATGTGGTGGTGCCTATCATACAGGGCATTGAATGAGTGTACAATGCATTTGGCATGGATGGGTATCTCAGTACCACCAAATACACCCATTCAGATCCCTAAGAGCTCTACCTCTTCTCCGATTACACTGGTTTAAGGCCATATGACATACTCACAACCCAAATATTTACCCATTTAAGACAATATAGAGTGCTAACCAATATATAATACACCAATGCAATGCCCTATGGGATAACAACCTGCACCAAATGCACTCAATCACTAAGTTCCACCTACACGTACATTATATCACATTAGGTACTGATCACCACCACATAATAAGTTATACCCTTTAATGAAGTATTTGGTACTCCTCACCACCACTAAATGCACTCATTCAAATTCCTATGGAATACACTCATCCACATAATACACTCATTTCAGGCTGTATAGGGCACCAAGCACCAAACAATACACAAATTCAATGTCCTATGGGGTATTCAACTATTCATCATCATCCAATAAACTCACTGCCCTATGACATTGCCGTACTCGCCTCCATCTCATTCACCCATTTCATGAGTATTGGGGTACCCACATCCAACAATTACACTAATTCAATGCCATTATGGTGTTCTAAACAACCTCCAAGTACATCTATACAAGACCAAAAGAGGTATTCAACACCACCAATTTATACGTGTACACCTTATCATTGACCTACTGGTATGTGGTACTAATCACCACCAGGAATAGTATTTTTCATTTATTTTTCATACTTTGACCTTGACATGACCTTGAACTTTGCTTCAAAGTGGTCAATGTAGTATGCTTATTTGATGCACAGTAGCAAATGAGTAATTTTCATGCTAACATATATCTTTACACCCATGTATGATACTGTCTCATATTAATTTGAACATACTTTATATGGATTGACCATTAATGGCGGCCATCTTGGATTTCCTGGTCCTCACCACCCTTTGTATGACAGCAGGTCTATACACTAATTTATAGTCACATAAGGAAATTTTGGTATGAATCAGTTCTTTTTCTACTTTTGAGGCCACCTCATCTGAAAACAACTGTTTTAATCCTGCTTATTGCTATACAAGGGACATTATATATTACGGCGCCCATCTTGGATTTTGCTGGTGAATTTTAGTCACAAATGATATTTTTAGAATGCCACTATAGATATATCATAATAATAAACGTTTTTATCACAGACATCTTTTGTAAAACTTTCAGAATACATTAGTACATATTTCTTGTATAAAAATGGTGGGTGGGGTAAGAAAAGCACATAGTACAAGATATCCTGTGTATCTCAATTACTTGAATGCCAAAGTGTTCCAAAGTAGTTTTATTTAAACTGTTGAATGTAAACCTTCATTTAAATGATCAATTTGGATAGTTTTTGTAAATGATTGCTATACAAACAAAGAAGATACCAGGTGAAAAAGCATTTTTAGTAATTTTTACATTGGTTTTACCTGTAAATGACCTTGACATTGACCTTTGAAGATTCTAAAAATGTTTTAGTTTAAAAGAGGTTTGCTGTGTCTATAACAATTAAGCAAAGTTATTTCAAAAAGTTGCTTCATATTCCTGATATTTTCATAACATTAACATTAAGCTAATACTGTCAAAAAGGCGGCTATCTTGGACGCCATCTTAGATTTCTCGGAACGCCACCCCTTTGTGCAATTTATGCCGACAGTCTCAGATACTACAGACTTTCCCGAACATTTTGGTCTTGTTAACAGAGAGGTCCTACCCCAACTTTTTTTTCTTGAGATTGTCACCCTACCTTTATGGAATAATATAAGTAGGTACATAAATGATGAATAGCTGAAACATATAGATATAAGAGTAGACAATTTAATTGAAAAATATAAGGAAGTTAAGTATAACTGTACTTGTCCCAAACTTTCCGAACACCTCTCGTACATTATATTTATAATTCAAAGCCACAATATTACTCGGAACCACCATTAGAAGTGTGATATGTGTTGGGGTAATAGTACCAGTAGTAAAACACCATTAACATACATAACAACAATGATTGTGTAGTTAGAAACATCAATTAATTATGTTTGTTTCATTACACGACCTTAACACATTTCAAAAATTGATTAAGGTCAATAAGAAAAAATAATTGAAACACTCACGGGGTCAGCTTGAATGTTTTACGTGGGCAATGAAAGATGTGGAACACGTACACGTGCTTCATGTGATGTCATGTACAATATTCTGATCGGGCGAGGTATTACGCTTTAAACAATAATATATTTGCTAAATAATAATATTTTGATCGGTTTCAAACACTAAATATGAACAAACGTACCCGAGTTTCTACACGAACTGTTCCCGTCTGTACATTTTCCATAACTGTTACATGCGTCACATTTAGCAATTGCGTCCTGTAGTAGTTTTTAAAAGATGTATTTAAAGTACAATGGATTTGGAATTTCACATTTGAGCTTATAATAATATTTTAGTGTCTAATCTAGTTGCGAGAAAAAGGACATCCCAAAAAGAACAATATTATACAAGTATGTTCAATACTGATTAAAGGAATATGGTATCCAACCGTTTATATTAATTCATATTATGTGTTTTGATGAGTAAAACAAATAGATACAAAGTAACAAACTTAATTCAATACACATCCGATTACTAGTACCTTATCGCTTAATCACATCAAATTGACCGTAAATCAGTATTTCATTTATGATAACTACACCTCTAGTGCATCTAATCGCGTGTAAAAAAATACGTACAAAATACCAAAATATAACATTGCTATTTTAGCTGACATTGGGCGAACATTCGACGATTGGGTTGGGGTAAATGTATAACCGATTGAACAGACATTTTGTTTCTGAAGTATACTTTGAATTAACACTTAATTAACAATTCGAATATCCCTGCATAGTTGTGTTATTATAGTTAAAGCATACCGTAGTCCACTCTGACTTGTTTCCTAATATATAACCAGGTTTCTTATCCACCACGGCAGGAATATTGTTGTTAATTACATCATTTGTCCGCATCAAAGCACAAGTGTTGACACGAACATCATAGTTAATATATTCACAAGCTCTTGTTGATTTACAGGCTTCTACGCAGTCTGTTATACTGACTTGTACCATCCATTCAAATGTGTAAACACTTGTACTTCCGTCATTCGAGTTTTGAAGACGTTTACTGAGATGAACCGGATCGGTATCTAATGCTCCCGAACATTGCAGAAGAACCATTGTGTATATCAATACGTGCGATCCACTGTCCATCGTTCGTCAAAATATGTGAACAGTTGAAAGTATCCTATTTTATGTTGTTCATTTTCACAAATGCTGTATCAGTTTGAGTTGCTACAAAGTAACTGGCATACACCCTAACCGACTTTCGCGCTGCCTGATTATGATGATTCAGTCGCATTCAATGTTGAATTTCTATCACAGTTTCAAACTGTGATCGAAATTCAACATTGCACACGAGGGGCGATCGAAAAGAAATGTAACTGACTCTCTTACTTTTATTGACAAAACCATTTACAATGAACACACAGACAACCTTCAATGAACTTTCCTTTGCATAATCCACACTAATTAAACTGTTAAGTTTAAGATTATAACTATGGTTTACCGTCTGCAAAAGGTACATCACTCAAGTACAGCAATTTGGCTGACCACATAGCGTTCCTAGAAACGTACCTGCACTCTACTGAATGCGATGTAAGTCTAGGAAGTTAAATATAGTCGCATGGGAATAGGCCTAAAGAATGGACTTGGTGATAATTCATAGCCATGTGCTTTTCGCTCAAAACTTACTTTATTGTAGATGCCTCGTGCAAAGTCGCTTTTGCACGTGAAAGGCACATAAGTTAAATTTCATTTACAATTTCACAAACTATCTGTACAACCTATAAGTACATGTTTTCCCATTGGTTCTGGCATTTGAAAAGCAGGGCATCGGTGGGTGAAGAAATCAAATACATCACATTCGTCACTGACCGTGTGTGTTTTCTACATCTACAAAATATGTTAATATGTCTGACTTGACAATAATTAAACGGTGCGCTGGATAGAAAATGAAAGAGAGTGATATAAAAGGTGTGGAAGCATGAACTCGTTCAAGATGACAAAGATATGATAGAAAAGGATAGCAATATAAGAAAAGATATGCTCATATATATTTTGACCATCAAAGCACTTGGCCTCTCCAGCTTCCCTAGCGGTGACAGGGACTGAGTCCCGGCTGACATAGCTCAATGTTCACCTAGCACATGGTTGACTTCATATCTGAGCGAAAAGGTCCCCTAAGAATACGAGTTTCTCAAGCTCTTTCTTGAAAGGTGCCAAGGAAGGATCCTCCGCCACAGGGGCTGGTAAGTTGTTCCACACAGGGATGGCACAGGATGGTCCTTGGGAAAAAAACTGAATTTGTATGAATCTGTAGACGAATGATGTTGGAGAAATCGGATGTTGTGAGGGGCTCAATATCTCGTTGTAGTATTGCTTGGTCTTCTAGTGATCGGATGTACTAGTATCTGAGACATGTTGAAGACACTACACTGTCTTGGAGATCATTGATGAAGAGAAGGAAGAGAAGTGGACCAAGGACAGAGCCCTGGGGGACGCAGCTGACCACAGATACACTGTCAGAAGATTGGCATTCAATCAGGACTTGCTGAGACCGGTTTCAAAGGAAGGAAACTATTCACTGGTTCCAAAATGGTGGAGTTTCTTCAGTAGCCTCAAACGCTTTGAAGAAACCCAAAATGATGAGGTCAGCTTGTACTTTCTTGGCCATGGACGATGTTAGTTCGTGGACCAGGGGCAGTAGTTCGATCTCACAACTTCTTTTTGCTCTGAAGCCGTGTTGGCAGTATTGCAGGATGTTATGTTTTTCCAGATGCTTAATGGTGTTACTGACAATGGTATGTTCCAGGAGTTTATAACATAGACTGGAAAGAGTGAAAGGGTGGTCATTTGCATGGTCGTGTCGAGCTCCTTTCTTGAAGATGGCAGTCACGTTTGCTTCTTTCCAGTCTTCAGGAACCACCGGAGGAGCTTTCTGGTGCCTACTTCGGTAACAGCGAAGTCAGGCATTTCTGGGTATGGCTCTCCCTCTGGTGATGGTATGTCCTACACTTACGGGTTTCTTAGAAATTCTGGTAACGCATTTAAGCTATTTCTGCTTTCGTCTTGGTTTTTGATATTGGGTCTGTGTCATACTTCGTTATTCTACGTAACAACTTCTTTACAAGAAGTACAAGAACGTTCACTCAATCCAAGTTTAGGCTTTTCTTCGATATAAAACATAATTTCAGTTAGTTTTGCCATACGTTTTCCAAACATTTTAAACTTAGTACAAATGATTAAGTGAATATTAAATATAATTTTATTAGACACCGATGGATGGAAGTAACACACATTTAGCCAAGAGAAGGAATAGTCTATTGGGTACACATGCCAAATTTATGCATAGAGTTGCATTTATTTTTGAACGCCCCTCGTACATTACCGAAGCATGAATAATTAACAGTAAAGTAAATACCAGGATATTTTAAACTGTTAGTGGGGTGAAGGGAGCGGAACGATCCTGTCAGCATCACTGGTCAATTTCTATTAGCAAAATAATAGCTTAAATAGCCCTCATGTGGATAAATGTGTACTTGAGAGAATCGATAACTAATGTGTTGTGACTGTCAGCGGCGCCGTGTTAACAGTCGACTTGCGGGGGTAAAATGTACAGTCGATTGAACGGACGCATGTCTGAAAATATACAAAATGTACTTGAAAGTAAATGGGTTACCCGGTATTTATTTCAGCACAACTCCATTTGGATAATCTGAAACATGTATTACATCATTTGTATGTTTGCACTCAAACAGGTAAGGCAATGCCAGCAAAACGCGCGGAAAAATCTGCTAAAGCCAGATACTAGAATATAATTTAATAAAAGAATGATGGCCACAAGCATAAAGTATACTTATGTCTATCAACAATAATTATTACTTTTGCCATGTTGGCTCTTCAGGGATTTCAATGTTAGTAATAGGACGAAATGTTGGGAATTCTGTATTGTTTGCACTTGCATGATATGTCCTAGCCATCTAATGTGTCTTCGCTGTATTTCAGTTCCAATATTTCTACTTTTTCTTCATATATGTTGGAAATTTTGCTGGCTCGCCGCGCGCCAGTATTACGATAGGAATTCACTATAAGACCCACCTAAAACTCCGAACACTTTCAAATGTGGTCTTCAGATTCGGCCTCTTTATCACCAAAACGAAGCCAGGTAACAGTCAGAATGCCCGGCAATTGTAACAGAAAGCGCGATTGGTTAAGACAAAAAATAGCCAATGAAAAATTGCCTTTCAAAAGCGGTTAGGATTTCCCGGATTTCCCTAAGGTGCGGCCATATTTGTTGTTGTTGCTACAAGGGTATAGATAATTATCGAACAGAAACTGAACAGAAGTCAATTACCGAACTGAAGCAATAAAACTTATTTTAAACGCAGATAGTCAGTACAACTAAATTAATGTATACTGAACATAAATGATGAAAAGAAATACGGATTTTGACTTAATTCATTATGTTTTCACTATTACCGACGTATGAACAGAAGCATGTACTTAAGAACAGGAAAACTAAACAGTACAATTGTTACGATATCATGGTATTGAACTAATAACCCCGTTGTTCAAGATACTTACTCATGGTATGTTAATTGATGTCTTTATGTTTGGTATCATTTCTGTTCGTGAAATCAGTGTCTCTGTGATTTAGCATGTTCACAAACATAATTGTTTGAAGTCTTTCAGTTCTGTATTTTTCAGTCTGTTTGTGCAATGCGTGTCTCTGTGATTTAGCAAATATTATGGCAGTAAATTAAATCTGTGCAACTTGATATTTCTAATAATGATAATTTAATACTAATGATTGAAATGCGTCTTTAGATCCGTGGTGTGTTTTAACTTATGTCCGCAAACAGAACCTTTCAAGATTTCTGTTCGGTATTTGTTTTCTGTTCGTGAAAACAACGTCTCTGTAATTTAGCACAGGGTTTAACTGTAAATGCAATCTGGGTGATTAAATACAATTAATGATAAAAACACAACACATTTGTAGCTAACCATTGTATTAAATATATGCGCTAAAAATCTATGTATTTTATTTCTGTTCGCGAGTGTTAGTTTCTGTATAATAGTGATCGGTTAAACTAAAAAAAAACATTGAAAGAATACACTGTCTGATAATCAAATGCCATCAATAATGATAATATAATATTTTTTATTAATAAATCACCATTTTATTAGATATGTTTGCTTAAAATATTTTTTTCGTTTCTGTTCGGTATTTGATTTCTGTTCCCGTACCGTTGTTTTCGAAGATTAGCTTTTAAAAAAGCTAGAAGTGGCTCGGTTCCTATACCTCTGTCTCTAATTTCGTGTCTTCTCCTGAAATCCGTGCTTAGATTAATTAAGCCAAAACACATTTTTTACATAGTTATTATAGTAAAATTACCCTAATTAATAATAACACAAATGTTAACCCTAACACAAACACAATTGGTTAACCATTTATGCACATTGTTCTGTTCATGTCCACAGCTCTCCAGTTAAACATTACGCAACGAACCACTTCTAGCTTTTTTTAAAAGCAAACCTTATTAATAATTGCATATATACCCCATAAATAGTTCACTATGGCGTAAAAAATATCAAATGTTATTTATTTTCAACACTCATATAACAATTTTATACATTTTCCTCATCTAGATTTGCAATCTATGACAAATATTGACTCATTATATAACATGTTCAATATTCGAGTGTTTGGTGCTGAGTATAAGTATTGGTTGTAATTCTATGCACTGGTATTGTTTGGTTCCCAAGCTGTAAGTGTTGTATCTCCAGATTGGCAGAGTTTTTAAGTTGGGCAAATCCTGTACGTGCTTTGGCTAGTGTTAGTTTGATGTCCTTTCCTGGCATATAGTGTTTAGAACCCTTCAAATATAAGTGATGTCGTTTACTTCTTTCATCGTTTTCTATCAATTTGTTCATAATCAGGTAGTGCGTTGATGGTCTTAAATTGTTTTTTTTTCTTGCATTGATGTGAGTTTTGCATACAAGTGTATACTGCCCATTTCTTGTTGTTTTTGTAGGTGCTACTGTTTGGCAGTTCAGCCAACACTAGGTATTCTAAACGGCTGAACACGGTACAATGTAATATTATGCCCCTTTTGTTTATTGTTGTTTTCCTTTGTTCAAGCCAATGGCCATCTGAAATAGTAGTGGTGACATAGTGCAACCTGTCTAACTCCGGAGTTGATGTTAAACTGTTCTGAGACGGTATTCTCAAGAATGACACTGCATTTATACATGTTATTGAACATTCAATATGCATTACTCATGTTGTTTATTGCAAAAAATATATATACACCTTCTGTTAACAATCCTCTATGTCTGTTGTCCTCGAAGTTTCTCGTCTTTTGCATCATTTATCCAGTTCTGAAGTATTTAAACCTCTTGATGTTGATGACTTAGATTAAGGTATTTGAAGAACCCGGGTTTGGTTAGTTTGACAGGGAGGTCGAGTTTTAAGCCGGTTGGTATTGTCTCAAATTTCCCCAGATTGGTTCAAAGAGGTCGACAAGTCCTTTTAATGATAACACAGCGTCTGCCCTCGGCATTTGAGCATGCATTGAGTTTACACCAGATGATTTTCTTCACCAAGTAATTGACATGTATAAAATGTACAATATATTGTAAATAAGTTCCATGTGCGTTAACATTCATTGAACTTTGTAAAACAATTTCGTTTGGCATAGGTTTGTAGACTGTTTTTAAACGGATACCCATTATTTCTTACGTATTGCGGCAGTTGACTGGTTGTAAGAATTGGATTTCCAAGAAACCAACGAAAATGAATCTCTTAAAGGTATTTTCATTTTGATATTGTACACGTATACGTTAAAGATACTTATCAACAACAACACACGTTGAAATAATTAATCTTGTATTTGCCACGTATCGGCATTATACTACATGTATGCCTTCATCAGGAAATACAATTGTATCAATAATTCATTACCGTTATATTGACTTTAATTATATATTCTTTTTAATGTTTTTAATGGAAACCACGTGACTTTGTATATCCTTTGGATAATTTGAAAACAAAAATGACAAGGTTTACTTTTTTTACCTAAACCTAGTAAGATAATACCTTTTCAAGGATCAAACGCTGTTTTAATGCGAAAACCCTTTTATACCATTCAGCCGCCTTGACATAATGTTCATTTGTGCTTTATAGATCAAGGTAAAGCTAAGTATTTAAATTCAATTAGCAATACTTCGAACTTAACAGACGTGTTTAATATTTTACATCGTTGCCATAGTTTAAATTGGAAATGGATTTGAAGTTACATGCTGTCAAAATCTAAAACAGACGTGGACGGATGAAATGTGTGCAATAACTGGTTGCCTAGGTCCAATGAGGAATTCCTCATAGGCGATGTTTTCCCGATATCTTCTGATACCACCCGATTCACCATGATTCCTTCCTATATCACAAATTGTCTCATGATTCCCCCAAAGCTTCCCCTAGACCACGAGGGACCTGTTATCGATGTCCTGATAAATTATTAATTTAAATCGTGAGTACATCGCCGAGGCAAAAAGTGCTCAGTGGGACCTAGGCTTTACCTTTGACTCGAGTGTACATTTAAAAACATTTTAGTCAGAGTGCTCTATAAATTTATGGTTATCAATTTCCATAATTAATAAAGTAGTTGTAATTTAGGTTTCAAACAAACCAACGTATTTCTTATACATGGAACATATATTTGTTTTATTTTAACCCTTACGTACATGACTGTGTTTATATGCGTGGTTTATCAGATTATCCAAACGAAGTTGTGCTAAAATGACCACCTAGTTAAAAATCCAATGATGTTCTCCTCAGTGTTCATTATTCATGGTCTCATATTATCGGAGCATTTAGAAATGCCCTGGTGATGTATCCGATGTTGAATTACCATTGCTGTTTGCAATCACTTTGCGGCTGACTCAAACAACGGGAGGTGGGGACAGTGTGCATATGAGTCACGATGTAACGACTCAAACTGATATTACTTTACCCAACTCGGCAATACTGAACGATATAATATAGGATACTTTCAGTTGTTCACACATTTAGACGAGCAATGGAATATCAATGCTGTGTATTTATATACACAATGGTTCTTCTTCAAAGTTTGGAATCATTAGGTACTGACAAAGTTCATTTTAGTAAACGTCTTCAAAACTCGAATGATGGAAGTACAAGTGTTTACACATTTGAATGGATGGTACAAGTCAGTATAACAGACTGTGTAGACGCCTGTAAATCTACCAAGGCTTGTGAATATATTAACTATGATGTTCGAGCCCACATGTGTGCTTTGATGCGGACAAATGATGTAATTAACAACGTTATTCCTGCCGTGGTGGAAAAGAAACCTGGTTATATATTTGGAAACAAGTCAGAGTGGACAGCTGTATGCTTTTTACTACAATGTATTAAACAAATGTATATGGTTATTTGAATTGAACATAAAATACATGTACCAAAATCAAGTCTACACCGTCCGTTCCATCGATTCTACATAAAGCTCACACCAACCATTACACTCGGTACCGATAACTGACAGATTACATTGGCTTTTGGAAAGTTTTGGCTCTGTCAGATTCTCATTCATAAACCTGTGTAAAGCTGAGCGGTGTGGGTTATTCTTGCACAGAGACATTACACCGACGGGATTAATCCTTATAAGCGCTTGGCGTAACGATAGATCATTGCTCACCATTGCATTGTTTTGTTATTTCATGTTCTAATAATTTTTTCAGCGTTGAAAATGTTATTGGGAAGATTTTAGTATTGTATGAATACAGCGTATGAAGAGCCTACCATAGTTTAGTCTTATAATCAAAGTGAGACGTAACCAGATATTCCAACATTGCACAACAGCGATAAAAAAGAAGGCAATTTGATATGGTTAAACGATGTACACATTGAATCTGTATTGAAATTAAACATTGTTCTTTTAAATATGTTAGTATGTACCTATTTGTTTTACTTCCGGAACAGATTAGTAATTATCAAATTATATATTGGTTTGATATAATGATGTAATGTTCTTTATACCGATATTGAACATAAAACACTATTATCTTAAGATTGTCATTCTGTGTTCCATTTTTTCGACTCGCAACTAGATTAGTGTAAATAATGTACAATTTGAAATACTAAAACCACTGTACTATAAAAACTATTACAGGACGCAATTGCTGAATGTGACGCATGTAACAGTTATGGAAAATGTACCGACGGGAACAGTTCGTGTAGAAACTCGGGTAGGTTTGTTCATATTTAGTGTTTGAAACCGATCAAAATATTATTATTTAGCTAAAGTAAAAGTATATACAAATCGTCACCTTAGAATAATCAGATCTTACTCTTTGTTTTATTGCAGATACGCCCTTTTCAACACAAGGAGTCAAATGTATGACAATATAACTGCATTAGTTAAGAACAAAAAATATGTTCTTGTATTTTGTGGGTGAATCAAACATGGACAGGAGTTCGGATGCGGAAAAAATAAATCACGAGTGCGTAGCAAAAGTAATTTAATTTTCCGCATCCAAACGAGTGCCTGTGTTTTATTCACCGTCAAAATACAAGATAAGAGTTTTTATTTCGTTTCTAAACACGATAATACACGTATCTAGGACTATTTAACTGCGCGCATTCCATTTTCACCCATTTAACATTAAACATAATTCCACGATGAAATTGAGTGGCTATTATCGTAATTTTCTGAAGGAAAATACACATTTTAAACATTGATTCAATTGTGATAACATGAGTATAAGGTTTCTATTGCATGAAATGAAAAATATAAATGAATTGATAATCAGAGGTTTTTACGAAACGTAGTGTCGGGAGTATATTGGAGTTTCTAAAAATAGATTGCTCATTGCTGTAACGCTTGATACTCGTGCAGCTGCCTTATTCGCAACCCGTTGGAGATTTTACTATAAAGTTTACGTTCATTCCTTCATAAATATGTCACGTGATACGGGGCGTAAATAGTACCAGTATATTTTGTTGCGGTAATAGTACATACCTTGGTTTCCTCTATGCGTATATGGATTAATCCGCAAATCGATTTAAATAGTACATAATTGACGCTACCCAGACCCTGTCCAAATTTATGTAACAATTAGAACATATTTAGTAAAATTTTAATGATTAAAGAGGGCGGAGCGATAGAAGTAATTTACTTAATATGATCTAACTAACTTTGAATGTTACATCCTGCATTTTGATTGGCCGATGGAATTTTGCGCCAAGACATAACGTCACGCATATTAAAAGTAAATTTTAATGATTAAATAATTTAACTAGTTAACAGCCACAGATCGGCATTTTCATTGGCTCCAAAAATGTAGGTTATATTCTGTTATTTAATGCTTATCAGTAGTTTACCGCGGAATATCAGTGAATTATATTTCGACAATTGCACTGTTGATAATTTCATTGTTGATAATTTCTCTCAAACGGAGTACTTTTAAATTCCCCGTGGAGCGCCCCAATTTTGACGTCTAAACTTGAAGTGATACTGACATGAGTTCTTTCCCTGATAAATATATCTAGTGAATGAGAGAACCCACCCGTATGCTCTCGAGCAGTATAACTTACTCTCACTTTTGGACCTTGTATAGTTCATTAGTTCAATTATTGAAACACCTTAGTATTTGATTAGTTCGTCTATTAAAACATAATTGAATTGTTACATGTTTTCCAGATACATACGGAATATCACTGCAGTTTGTTGATCCGTTGGGTCTCAGCACAGGTCCGCGAAAAATGACCTAGCCCAACTATATAGGTGGCTTGGTCACTTTTCACGGACCTGTGGGCCGTAGGCCTATTACTTCCAGCTGCTTGTGTAATGTCGTATCTCGCGAGACCGGTCGAGCGAGATTGTATGGCGAGAGATAGTTCGACTTAACGGATTAACACAACTGCAGTAATATTCATTCTATTACATTGTATATACATTGTACCTACAAAAGTGACAAAACGCTATTACGCGCGAAAATGCGTTTTTAATGTGTTTACCTTGACGTCATGAACGTCGGAATATTTTCGGCATATATCGCGACGTCCATTCATAAAAGGTAAATGTTTACGTCAAGACGTCATTGACGTTGGCATATGTTCTGCATATAACACATCAGACATGCATGATACGGATTCGAAAAACCAGACATGTATGATACGGAACATGAAATCTGTCACGTTGTATTCACTGTGCAATATGGCATGTATTCATGACAATACATTGCTAGGTATACGAGAGGTGTTCAACCTATATTTAAACAAAACTGACCATCGAATTTTGTCTTACTTACGCAATAAATTCGATATATTTCTATTCAACCATGTACGAAGATGTGTTAAGTAGTATACATGTATATACACTCATTTTGTATTATA
Source organism: Spisula solida (assembly GCA_947247005.1). Taxonomy (NCBI): domain Eukaryota; kingdom Metazoa; phylum Mollusca; class Bivalvia; order Venerida; family Mactridae; genus Spisula; species Spisula solida. The sequence goes on along the minus strand of OX365953.1, from coordinate 11,676,041 downwards.
TTTGCATTACCTTTCTAACCAGAATCATCAATCGTGTAGAGAGTTGGTTTTTACTTTTTTAAGACAAATAAGCATAAAAAAGTGTTGGTATATCATGAATTACCCATGTCCGTGACGACAATCGGTAATATTTGTCATATGAAGGTTGATATGCGTTCACCTGCTTGTTTTGGCAAAACGGCACCAACTATCAAACATCTAAACAAATTGTCAAATCCTGCAATCACCGTCCCAAAGATCTAAAAAAGTGTTTACATCGTTGGCCATACTCATTGGTTCTGTGATATCTAGGACAAATCCAATAACCCAAAGTTGGGTGGCAGCGAAGTTATTAGTATCAATAGCAACTTTCAATCGAATTATTTCGAAAATGTTAAATACAGGATTCCTGAAAAATGCGGTGTTCATTAGCTGAATGCCAAGCAAAACAAAGACCACAGACAAAGTTCTTGGAGGCCGTATATGCGACTACGGAGCGGTTTTTGGAACAAAATACGTCGCCTCTGAGGATTTAATGTTTTGTCTTAAAGAAAGTGATTATATAGAGAGAGTGAAAGGGTCATGATGACAGGCAGAAGTTGAGGTTAGTTAGCTTGGTGTGTTTGTGGTCCCTTTCGTGACATGGTCTTGTGTTTGATATTATGGAATAGCGGAACTCAAAATGATTGAAAAGGGGACAAAAGCGAACGCATATTTTATTTATACAAAAGGTTTAAACGTGTTTTTTTGGTCAAAACTGTGACTCGCCATTTTCCTGGTGACATGCCAAGGCTGGGTGTTGTACTAATACTGAGCTTCCTGTCGCCCCTTAAACATGTCATAAAGTACCTTATAAATTAGGCTGGGTAGTATATCATACCAAAACAGTGGATACGGAAGTTTCCTGATGAAACATCAATATAAGTTAAAACTAGTTGATTAGAGAAGGGACTTCTAAAACGCAAAATCAACACCCTATATACAATAGTTGATATTGTTCTAAGGATATTACATATACATTCTGCAATGGTTGTTTATACTTGATACATTACTATCCACCATTTAATAGACACAATTCGATTTCGTTGTGAAATTCTTGAAAATACTGGATGTTCAATTATGTTCAAATATAAGTTGAACGCCTCTCATATAATAAAAAAGTATACCCTCACTGATTACAAATTAAAATGGAGGTAGGTGATGTTATTACTAGTACACGTATAAACAATTATTTTGGAATCTGATTGTAATTATTAACAAATCATGCTTGATAATTCATTGATTGCTAAATAGGTTGTGAAATGCCTCGTATCGGTGGTTTTAAAGGCAACATGTTTTCAAATGGTAACATGGTTCTTAGAAACTGCACGGCTGTAATCCAACATATGCTACATGAAGATGTGTTGAACCCGTCAATCTGTGGAGAGGATGGGGATTGGCTTGACCAATATAAGTGCATGCCGTATTGGAATGGATCCTATTATTATCTGCAAACAGACAGAATGAACTGGAATGAATCAAAGGTAGGTTTTATATTATTTCATGTTTGATATGATGAGGTAGGTGATTTACTAACGTTTATACATGTACTACATGTGCACGTACTTATTACTCCCAGTGTTTCTGTTGTGGTTAAGGTATCATGAACATGGTTATTCGAAAGTTTGTCAAAAGCTCTCAAAAACTCAAATAGGAACTTGTTTTCAGGAACAAATTTGATCCAGATCAGTTAATTCTTTTTATAATCGGGACCTCATGGTGAAGAGCCAGAGCTCGAAATTTGTGACAAGTTTCGTTTTATTTCTATTTTATAAACACTGTCTTGATGAAAGACTAATTAATTATACTACATTACAGATATATTGTGAGAGTATGTCTGCTCATTTATTAGATATTGGTAGCGAAGAGGAAGACAAGTTTGTTGCAGAATGGATACTAGTACATGGTAAGTCATTAAATACACCGTTTTTCCATTTATGGGTAGTGCTGTCAATACCGGAGGTGATTTTCACGCTTTATAATGGTATTGGCCAATGGGTCATATCGTTGTCCATCAATACGAGGGCATGTGAGAGAAAGCGATCTTCCTGTTTAGATTGCGAGTCTTGTAATACTTATATATACGACTGTAAGAAAGATGGAGATATGAGATAGTCGCATACTTGTTTGAATTACACTTTGAGTTCTCGTGTGTACTTGGTTATTTACAGATATCTGGTTGTGGACTGGGGGCAATGATATTGAGGATGAAGGTAACTTCCTATGGTCTGATGGAACAGTGGTTTCTGATGGCTATAACAACTGGGGACGTAAAAATCCAGATAATCACAATAATGAAGATTGTATAATGATTAGGCGAAAAAACCCAATATATGATTGGAGTGACATTAGGTGTTCCCAACGTATCGGAAACGTTTGTGAATTTGACCAAATCTAAGTTGTGTCTAAGACTGTCACGTCTACAATTTGTATACATGTAAATATAAAACTATATGTCGAGAAATTGAAAGATAACTTCAATCGATCGGACGATTTTCTTGAATTTTTAATAATCAATCCACAAATTAGTTCCTTCGTATAAATGACTCGTCACTTTTTAGCTCACCTGTCATATAGTGACATGCTTAGGGATACAGCACGTTATTAATATACTGTAAAAGTAATAGTTTTGAACTTTTGAACTTACACCAGCATCTGAATTTGGCTGCTGACTGACATAACATTAGGACCAAATGATCAAACATGTATGCATAACGGTAGCCAAGACCGTCCGTGTACAATTAATTCAACAACTTCTCCACTTCTTTTCTAAAAGTACTCATTTGATTTGATTATAATTTGGTTAAAGTGTTCCTTGAGTGATCCTTTCCAAAAATAGCGAAACGAATTGAAATCTATAAGTAACTCTTGTTGCCTTGGCAACAGATTGGTTTTTGAAAAAAATAATATAAAATCAGCTACAAAAAATAATTGTTATGTGACCCTCTTACATGATGACTTTTTGTCATGATTCGTAAAAAATCATGGCCGCCAGTGAGTGATTCCGTTTTTTCCCGATGTATCTACATTTGTATAGAAAACTTTTTCAAAATATGTTTCTCTAAAAGTACTGGCTGGATTCCATTATAAATTGGTGACAACGATCCTTTGGTGGTCTGTTCTAAAATGAGCTAAAATAAACTTAATCCATGTTGAAATCTGGTTGTCATGGCAACCGATTTGAAAATTGTTTAAAAATCATAAAATATCAACCACTTGCCTGATTTCTAAATTATTTTACGGAAATAGTTTATACAACATTGGCATTTTTATCATGATTGGTGAAAACACTTGGCCGTCAGTGGGCGAGGCTCATTTTCCCTGTACATCTATAGTAAAATGTTTTCATCTCAAAGTACTGGCTGTATTTTATTACAAATTGGTAACAATGTTCCATGTGTGGTTCATTCTATATTAGCTGTATAATTGGAATAATGCAGAACTCTAGTTACCATGTCAACAGAAATAAAGGTCCAGTTTGAATATGATTGTACTAGATGGACGTGCACAGTCGAGCGGTACAGGGCCGTCTTGTCTCTCTTGTTTCAATCTTGTGAAGTAGGATGTGGTGAAATATTTTATTATAGGATGTATAATGTCCCAAATACAAAATGGAGGTTTGTTTGTTTCTAGTGAATATGATTTTAATCCCATCGCACTCGTGAAAATGTTGAAAGTTATTACCATAAGAGGAGAACTTATTTGATATTTACATATTCATAAAACAACATTTACTTAATTTATTTTATGCTGGTCTGATGATGTAGAAATGATACGATTTTTCCAACATAACTATATAGTTAGTTAATAAGCGGAGGAATACACTGTCAGTTTTCAATCCAGAATGCACCATACTGGGTTCATATAATGAATATAAATAAAAAATTATAAACATTTGTTTGAAACTTTTACTAGGAAAATGAATATGAACACGTCCTGTATCCGTTCAATAATAAACAAGTTATCAATATAGACATTTTAGTCAGTGTTGTAAATTCCCCTTGTGCGAGAAGGGTCAATACTAGTAATTTGCTCAAGGTTTTAAAAATGATTTGACAAGTCATTCCAAACGCTATATACTGAGTTGTTACAACTACCATGCTCTAATGCATCTGTTATCACCAAACGTTGTTTTAATGCCCGAAACAAATTTGTGCTGGCCAGTGTTGGTGAATAATTAAGCTTGAGACAAATAGCATTATAAACAAAGTAAACCAAATGTATATGCAAATTTAAAATGTCGTTTGGTCACTAGGTACGTCTAAGCATTTAAAAAATCACTTACTTTTAAATTAGTAAGTGCACAACCAGGCGTGTTCAATAATGCATACGTTTGCGAAACGTCGAGCTGGAAAAGGGCTTAGTTGAAATAATTTATGGTTATGCGGTCATAGTGTAGGCTATAGTTAATGGGTAGCAGCAATTTATGGACAACTACTGAACAAATAAAAGGTACGCAGTTATCGACTTCAATATGAATTGGTTATTTCAGTTAGATGGATTTGTCTCAAATATTTTTCATTCAAATATACTAACTATGCTCTCTAAACATCTATCAATTGTACTGCTATTAGTAACCAGTATTTTTAGTGACTGTTGTATTTTGTTCGGCTTCATATGTTAGATTGATATGAACTGTGTGCTGATTTTGATTTAATGCCAACATCTTTTTGTACTTTTTTATAAACAAAGTAGGCCTCACTGCTAAGATTGTCACATACTTTTTGCCAATATTTAATTTTGAAACGTGAATAAGATAAAATTGCAATATGGTTGTTCTATGATTTGCCATATATATCATAAAAATATTTTACAAATGTTTTTAATTCTATTGCATAATTCTTGGTCCGTCTAATAGTGCGAGGGGGTATTCAGAATTAACCGGACTGGTGCAATATATTTTGCCATTTTCATAAGTTTGGACCGAAACTTTGCAAGGTTCAACATCAACATGTTACTGATTTTTATCTACGAGGGGTAATTGTGAAGTTCGTATGATTTGCTTAATATACATCGTTTATTTTTAGTTAACTACTGACGAAATTTCACTATCAAGATAATCAACGTGATTGCATTTGAGATATAGAACGAGATAAATCTTCTCCAACTTATGCGACAATTAACGGTGCCCTTGGCAACGCTGCCACACAAAAATTGCTATATTTTTCAACTTTCGTTGTACTGAAACAATGTCATCATACGTCAACGTCAAGTGGTCATTTCCATAAAATAAAATGTTGTTTACTCCACCCGATATCAAATTTGCACTGGGTTTATCTGAACAGTCAATTAAACGGAAACAGCGTCATGACATCTACAGGCGTCATTGAATTGAGGCGCTTTATCAGAATGTTGCGTGGGAATATGAATACACTGACTCAAACCAATGAAATTATGAAAATGTGAAGGAATTTATAGGCGTATAGTCCGGCAGTTACCTGCCTATGAGCAATAACGCACGATTCACAGCATAATTATACGAACTTTCCGATCAACACACGTACAAGTAAATGTGTGTAAGCTATCTGTTGTTTGGTACTATAGAACCTACTAACACATAACGGGGATCAGTCCTATTTATTTTAATAACACGTACAATGGCAACTAATTTTCATACATATAACTTTTTTGCGCGACTTTGCATGTTAATTCAGTGATGTTATTGGCGTTTACATGCTGCCTTTCATAGACATGCGTACTTTATTTCAAAATGATTGATAGAACACAATTGGTCATGGTGTCAAATGATTCAATACAAACTCGCACAATTATCAAATTTGGTTACCTAGCGTTATCAGAGACCACTTTGTCTCAGACATTTATGCGAGTAGCATTGGCGGTTTAAAAATGGAGTCGAGAAACTGGAAGACGCTACGTAATGACACCGAATGACTTCATTAGGTCCAATGTTGGTCGAGTCGGCCAGGGATGCTGTGAACTACAGACTTTGAACATCAGGGAAACATGTGACATAATAAGTGTAAGGTGCGAAACTACACATATGATAGTGACTGAAAACTGGACATTTGGTATGAAGACATGTTTGTTATGCCATTATCAATTAATTACTAGGTACATGTATTTGAAATCTGTCGACATTGTGAAGAGCTATAATGTTCCCGCCTATGCAGTTATATGTATAGTGTCGTTGTTATTAGAGGAAATCACTTGCAATTTTCAAGAAATATCAAGCTGACATTGTATATGGTGTTGTGTTGTTTTGTAGTGACCAACACACTTCTGTTAATTTTGGATAACCCCTCGTTTTCTTAAATCAAATGTCATAGTTTAGTGTTTAATAATATATATATATTACTCATATTTATTGATATCTGAAATTTCCTTGTTATTCATTTTTGAATATATAATTATCTCTGTTCATCTTAATAATGTTTATATTGAATGTGTGTTTATAAGTACACACACGTGTTATAAAGTCATGCATTCTGTACTTGTATTTATATGTGCTACCTGGGTATTGTTTTATCAAAGCACTTACGAAAATCTTAAAGTTACGCTCAAATTTAATTTTAATTTTTATAATTCTATAACACCAGCAAATTGGTGGCGGATATGGTTTGTAGGGGTTCAGTAACCGAATCATAATTAGTACTGCAGCTCCATTTACCACACTTTGTAATTGTAAACAACTATAAATAATATAATTTTGAGTTTTAAGTTTTCCGTAAATGCTTTGATAAAACAGTACACTGGTCTAACACGTAGCTTAAAAGGTTTATCTGTGTTGTAAACATTCCTTCCGACAATAAATAAACGTTTGTTTATTCTGTTACCCTTTTAATTTTATTGGTTGCTCATGGCAAATAGCAATGCAATGATAAGTCAGGGGGAACATGCTTACCATCAGCGGCTTAACCAGATCGTTCAAAGTGTTAACTTAAGATACATTTGCATCATAGAAAAGATAATTTACAATGATGTTAATTGAACGCAAGGATAATTGATGGGATGGTCGTGATGTTCACAGGTAGGAGTTCAACAACAACATCGCGGAAGTTAGTGTCCTTATTTTTGTCCCATCCAAGAACGAAAGCAAGGTTTACGTCATTATACACTGTAATGTTATTTATTGTATTGTTTTATAAAGAACGGAAGCAAGGTTTACGTCATTATACACTGTAATGTTATTTATTGTATTGTTTTATAAAGAACGGAAGCAAGGTGTACGTCATTATACACTGTAATGTTATTTATTGTATTGTTTTATAAAGAACGGAAGCAAGGTTTACGTCATGATACACTGTAATGTTATTTATTGTATTGTTTTATAAAGAACGGAAGCAAGGTTTACGTCATTATACACTGTAATGTTATTTATTGTATTGTTTTTTAAAGAACGGAAGCAAGGTTTACGTCATTATACACTGTAATGTTATTTATTGTATTGTTTTATAAAGAACGGAAGCAAGGTTTACGTCATTATACACTGTAATGTTATTTCTGGAATTGTTTTATAAAGAACGAAAGCAAGGTTTACGTAATTATACACTGTAATGTTATTTCTGGAATTGTTTTATAAAGAACGAAAGCAAGGTTTACGTAATTATACACTGTAATGTTATTTATTGCATTGTTTTATAAAGAACGAAAGCAAGGTTTACGTCATTATACACTGTAATGTTATTTATTTTATTGTTCTATAAAGAACGACAGTATGCGTATGTGCGTTCTTACTATTTCTTGAACATTAACTAACAATGCTAACTGAGCGAGTGTACGAGTGTTGTCCCAGCAAATCGTAGACTTTGCTTATTTACAAAAAAGTATTTAACGCTTTAGCCTTAAATTTTTACAGACATTTAATAAATATGTTATGAATGTGTATACATAATTTCATAAAAATTATATTTAACATTTAAAACAGTATTAACATTATAACAACATATGGCACGGTATGTGCGCGCACACCGACGTCACGTCAGTAACGTAATAACGTCATTACACAGATCAGTTTATACTACTCCCCGGTGTGAGCGATACATGAATGATGTATATCAACCCACTATTGATACACCTCCTCAAACCATTCACAGTCTAATGAGCAATTGAATTTTTGTATCGCACACATGATTTCTGCTCGATCTTGAAAACGCGAACCTCGTAAATACGCCTTCAACTTCGCTATCTATGACGTTCTGTACAGCCTTAACATTCCGTATATCTTTATATGGCGTTCTTCCTCGAGGCAATGTATCAGTCCATCCATCACTTAACTTGCCATGCCATTTGTACACAAGTGCCCTAGACACACCACTATATCTCTCAGTATTTTTTAAGTTTCTTGAAAGTGTCTATTGGTGTCATTCCCGTCTGTACACAAAACTCAATAGCCGTTATGCGGCCTTGCTATCCTCTAACGTCGCCATTACGAGCATATTTCGATTTTCAGTGAAGAATTTCAAATGCGCGTGGTTCGCGTGCAAATGACGTAAATTTTCGGAGATGATGTCATAATATCGTACAAAAAAGCAGACGTGAAATATAGGCGCCAAATTAAAAAACAAATTCAAAATAGCATGTTAACTACATCGACATTGAATAAGTAACGACATGTTTAACCGGTTGCGCCGCCCGCGCTTACATGGGGTGCGACAATCAATGATTATATAAGTTAAGTACATAAAATTTTAATTTACATGCATGATTTTTATAAACATATAATTTATAAATTAATTGTCAAATATAATGGTTATGTGACGTCAAATAAAAATATTATCAACAAAGTCTACGATTTACTGGGACAACCTTCGTACTACTTTGCTGTCATGTAATAACATTTACAGCCCTTGTGAATGGACAATGATACAAATCAGATAGATAGAAACACATACTCGGCTGTATTTAGTTCCCGAGTTGGGCTACGTACTTTGACAAAATAAGAAAACACATCGCGATTTCATTCTCTATGGTAAATACATACACATATTATGTAGCGTAAATATGTGCATAATTTATTGTACATGGTATATGTGTATGTTATCTCGATGTTGGACGGTATGTATACTGTGTTGACTGATGTTATCTCGATGTTGGACGGTATGTATACTGTGTTGGCTGTGATACATATTAAGTGGCTAGCTAAGACCTACTAGTTAAAGTCTGATACAGTCGTTATGTTCACTGATTAGTTACGTAGTTGGTCGTTAAATGGATATTTTAAGTTCAATGTTCTTGTTTATTGTGTGTTATGTGATACAATTACATTGGGAACAATAAGAACTCATCGCCGTATCACGTAGTCATATACATTTGTAACTTCTACTACGCTGTACTAGTTTTTGGTTTAAGAAATATGACACATGATGCAACACACACACACGTTAATGTACAAGGGAAGGATGACGTCACCACTGACGCCACTGCTGACGATATGCAGCCGTTGTCATGGAGACGATTTCTAATTGGACCTGTTGTCGGAGTATATATGCTAGGATATATGATGTCATATTATACAATTAACGAGTATACGAACAAAGCTTGGCGTGATAAAAAACTTGCTGAAACAAACAAAACTACCAATTTAACATCTGCAGTTGGATGCATTGTCAATGCTAGCAGTTTAGAAATTAAACTTCTGAAGGAAGCCTCATCAATGGCGTCACAGTATATCGTGTATTATAGCTTAGCAACGGGAGTTCCGGCTGTGGTCTCTAATTTAATTCTTGGATCCTATACAGATGCATTTGGACGAAAGTTTTTATTAGCCGTTGGAATATCAGGGACTACAATAAGGGCTAGTTTGTCCTTTCTTATCCTTTATTTCGAGATGGACATGCTATACTTCATAGGCGCATGCGTACTGGAAGGTATTACGGGTCAATACGTAACGACGTTTCAAGTTAGCCTCGCTTACGCTAGTGACGCCACAAAACCTGGCGATCAGAGGACCTATGGTATCGCGTATGTTTTGTGTAATGTGACCATATTTGCCTCTTTAGCAAGCCTTGTTGCTGGGTATCTCATTCAGGAATACAGTTACTATGCGTCTTTCTTTGTTGCTGCGGTGCTTTTGTTAGTATTGTTAATATCAATGTTCTTAGTGTTGCCGGAATCACTACCTCCTGAAAAGAGACTGAAGAACAAATCACTATCGTCAGTGTTGTATAATAGTTTCTCATTATTTATTTCAAACGATTTCAGCAACAATAGATGGAAATATCAACTCTTACTTCTAGCTCATGCATTCTGTGATTTTAGCTTTCTAGGTCGTCTGGCGGTCGAAACCCTTTATCAATTGGTGGAACCGTTCTGCTGGAGTGTGGAAAAGGTTTAAGCTCTTATATTTTCGTGTAATTGTTTAAGTATTACGCCTTACATAAATGTTTACTATGATACGCCAATACAAAACTGTCAAATCTGTATAAGTGGCCACATGAATTGTGCAGAAACCATTAATTAAGATACATTCATTTCATTCATGATATAAATATGGTATGACTGTAGTAACCATGTTTTCTACTTTATAAATTTCTATATAAAATTGTGATCGGTTTTTAATGGTTTTTGTTGTTATGCATAGAATATATATTCATCTCTAGGTTGGTTGGTATGGGACTGCACGTAATGTCGGCAACTGTTTGTTCTATGTTGGTTGGTATGGGATTGCACGTAATGTCGGCAACTGTTTGTACTAGGTTGGTTGGTATGGGATTGCACGTAATGCCTATAGCTGTTTGTTCTAGGTTGGTTGGTATGGGATTGCACGTAATGCCGGTAACTGTTTGTTCTAGGTTGGTTGGTATGGGACTACACGTAATGCCGGTAACTGTTTGTTCTAGGTTGGTTGGTATGGGATTGCACGTAATGCCGGTAACTGTTTGTTCTAGGTTGGTTGGTATGGGATTGCACGTTATGCCGGTAACTGTTTGTTCTAGGTTGGTTGGTATGGGACTACACGTAATGTCGGTAACTGTTTGTTCTAGGTTGGTTGGTATGGGATTGCACGTAATGCCGGTAACTGTTTGTTCTGGATTGGTTGGTATGGGACTGCACGTAATGCCTATAAGTGCTTGTTCTAGGTTGGTTGGTATGGGACTACACGTAATGTCGGTAACTGTTTGTTCTAGGTTGGTTGGTATGGGACTGCACGTAATGTCTATTACTGTTTGTTCTAGGTTGGTTGGTATGGGACTGCACGTAATGTCTATTACTGTTTGTTCTAGGCTGGTTGGTATGGGACTGCACGTAATGTCTATCACTGTTTGTTCTAGGTTGGTTGGTATGGGACTGCACGTAATGTCGGTAACTGTTTGTTCTAGGTTGGTTGGTATGGGACTGCACGTAATGTCTATTACTGTTTGTTCTAGGTTGGTTGGTATGGGACTGCACGTAATGTCTATTACTGATTGTTCTAGGCTGGTTGGTATGGGACTGCACGTAATGTCTATTACTGTTTGTTCTAGGTTGGTTGGTATGGGACTGCACGTAATGTCGGTAACTGTTTGTTCTAGGTTGGTTGGTATGGGACTGCACGTAATGTCTATTACTGTTTGTTCTAGGTTCGTTGGTATGGGACTACACGTAATGTCTGTAACTGTTTGTTCTAGGTTGGTTGGTATGGGACTGCACGTCATGCCGGTAACTGTTTGTTCTAGGTTGGTTGGTATGGCACTACACGTAATGCCGGTAACTGTTTGTTCTAGGTTGGTTGGTATGGGACTACACGTAATGTCTGTAACTGTTTGTTCTAGGTTGGTTGGTATGGGACTACACGTAATGTCTATTACTGTTTGTTCTAGGTTGGTTGGTATGGGATTGCACGTAATGTCTTTTACTGTTTGTTCTAGGCTGGTTGGTATGGGACTACACGTAATGTCTATTACTGTTTGTTCTAGGTTCGTTGGTATAGACTACACGTTATGCCGGTAACTGTTTGTTCTAGGTTGGTTGGTATGGGACTGCACGTAATATCTATAACTGTTTGTTCTAGGTTGGTTGGTATGGGACTGCACGTAATGTCTATTACTGTTTGTTCTAGGTTGGTTGGTATGGGACTGCACGTAATGTCGGTAACTGTTTGTTCTAGGTTGGTTGGTATGGGACTGCACGTAATGTCTATTACTGTTTGCTCTAGGTTGGTTTGTATGGGATTGCACGTTATGCCGGTAACTGTTTGTTCTAGGTTGGTTGGTATGGGACTGCACGTAATGTCTATAACTGTTTGTTCTAGGTTGGTTGGTATGGGACTGCACGTAATGTCGGTAACTGTTTGTTCTAGGTTGGTTGGTATGGGATAGCACGTAATGTCGGTAACTGTTTGTTCTAGGTTGGTTGGTATGGGACTGCACGTAATGTCTAAATCTGTTTGTTCTAGGTTGGTTGGTATGGGATTGCACGTAATGTCGGTAACTGTTTGTTCTAGGTTGGTTGGTATGGGATAGCACGTAATACCGGTAACTGTTTGTTCTAGGTTGGTTGGTATGGGACTGCACGTAATGTCGGCAACTGTTTGTTCTAGGTTGGTTGGTATGGGACTGCACGTAATGTCGGTAACTGTTTGTTCTAGGTTGGTTGGTATGGGACTACACGTAATGTCGGAAACTGTTTGTTCTAGGTTGGTTGGTATGGGACTACACGTAATGTCGGCAACTGTTTGTTCTAGGTTGGTTGGTATGGGACTGCACGTAATGTCGGTAACTGTTTGTTCTATGTTGGTTGGTATGGGACTACACGTAATGCCGGTAACTGTTTGTTCTAGGTTGGTTGGTATGGGACTACACGTAATGTCGGAAACTGTTTGTTCTAGGTTGGTTGGTATGGGACTGCACGTAATGCCGGTAGCTGTTTGTTCGGTGTAGTACTGGTCAAGGTCTATAAGACAGTATTCTCTGATATCAGCCTGGCTATTATTGGGACGGTGGCATATGGTACGGCCTTCATACTGGAAGCACTAGCAAATACCAGCAATATGTTATATGTAGGTATGTACAAATTATGCTTTTTGATCAGCATGCCAATGTGTTAAGTGTTGTAATAGGTAATAAGACATCCATACCAGTGGAAACCACCCACGTCAGATACAGATTGTGTCCGCACCATAACTTTATTATGCGTTGAGCAATATTCATTATATTTGGAATGAATGTTAACCTCCATGAGGCGGAGGGTCAAATATCAAGGTCATAGTTGGAGGTTAAGTTCAAGCTGCAGTTTATCCAGACCAATACTTTATCATTCATTGACCGATCTTGCTTATAATTGGCATGAATGGTAACCTTTATTAATCGGAGTGTCATGAGCAACCCCAGGTTCCTCTCTCAAAGGTCAAAGTCAGCGTTGGGGGTCAAAAGTAAAGGTTTGTACTGATCATTTCTTCTTTATCGGATAAGATGTAACTTTGAGCATTTAAATAAATGTTTTTTTTCAACGTGCGCCGAGGCTCAACATGATTTGCTCGAGGGCATGCATTTCTAGTTGATGTATTAGGTCGGGAACCATGTATGTATCATGCATGTAAAATACACGAGTCCCTTGTATGTCAGGCGTCTACACAGACGCAACATTGTCGTAACTATAGAACGCCCGTGTAGTTTTATAACACCTTTTAAAAAATCAGTATCGAATATAATTGACCAGATGCCAATGTACAGAACTCCCCTCCCATTTGTTTGTCAAAGAGTTAAAATGTTGATCACGAAGGTTTTCAATCGAATTCATTAGATTATACAAACTGTTTCGCAATATTTTCAGATTGTCAAACTAAAGCTAAATCCTTTTATTGTTCGACTAAAATCTCGATTGAGATATACCAATGTACATTTGTAATTATGTTTTTATCAATATTGTAGCTGGAGCGGTGGCATTTTTTGGAACACTAGAAGGAACTACAGTACGTGGTGTTGTGTCATCTATGACGTCACCACAACAACAAGGTGAACAATCATTATTGTAATCTGAAAGCTGATGCTGCATTCAGACATGTAAAATATTATAGGCGTACATTTATAGGGCGATAGACGATCAAATAAGATTTTCAATCTAGGGCTGAATGGATTGCGTCCTTCCATAAGTTTGGCTACGGTCGTGTCATTCACATGTGGAGAAATTGTCAGACTGAGTCTGACTTTAAGATTCTGTATGGCACAAATTGTATAGGATACTTTGTTCATTTCATGCATCGTTTGGCAGCGACCGTGGTCCAATTGTTATAATCCGCTGGATTTGTATCCCGGTCGCGTCGGGTAATATAATACCATTTCATGACAAATTTCAAAGTCAAGACGTGCTTAATCGTTGCGGAAGGATTAAGTTAGTACTGTTTGGAATAAAGTCCTGGAAAACTGGTTAGGGAATCGACTGCCGTATATGACCGAAAAATTGTTGAAAAACTGTGTTACACCCGAGCAAACAAACAAATCCCATATCGTTTATTGAACATTATTATATAATTATCATCATTTTTACAGGTGCGATATTTTCTGCGTTTGCGGCCGTGGAGGTTATAGTGAATCTACTGAGTAACGTGGGTACCAGTAGTATCTACTCATTGAGTGTTGAATACATGAGAGGATTTGTGTTCTATATGATGGCAGGTATTGATTCAGTGGCTGTTATACTTCTTGTGTAAGTATTCCAAGTTAACCATTATATTACACAATCATTCATTATATTACACAATCATTCATTATATTACACAATCATTCATTATATTACACAATCATTCATTATATTACACAATCATTCATTATATTACACAATCATTCATTGTTATCACAAGTTAACCATTATATTACACAATCATTCATTGTTATCACAAGTTAACCATTATATTACACAATCATTCATTGTTATCACTATACGAGTACATGTAATTATGAGAACACATACTTAGGTAATATTAGTGTTTAAAGCTGATGCGTATTAATGGGTTTTAATATATGTATACATGCAAATGTAACTATACTTATTGGTTAAGAAACTCATTATATATAGTCAAATATTTCCAGATTTATTATGGAAACTTAAATGTAGCTTATTTAATCGCATTACATATGAGCCAGTCTCCAGGAAAACCTGCTATAATGACATTTTGTAAGTATTATTATGTAATAAGGTTTATAAAAAGCTCTTATTAAGAAAAAATACATATCCATTGATTCTACTTTAAGTAATTTCCTCATATAGAACCATATCTTAGCTTTAAAATTTCTCATGAATTATATCGAAATCACATACTTTGTTGCTATGGTGACCAATGCCGGAAAAGTACTCCGATTGAGAAAAACGAGGAGTTAGTTGTTTAAAACAGTCGTAGCCTTACTCTGAACGCAAACACTTTTGATTTTAATATATATTTTAAAAAGTAAAACATAATTCTAAAACATTACACTATTTTCAATAATTTATGTCAAGAATTGCTTCATTAACATTACCCTTTAAGACAATGGAAAATCTCAAAATCAATATTTTTGTCAAAATAGCAGGTTTTCCTGGAGACTGGCTCATATGTAATCTTTAAACTAAGTGCTAGCCACAAAATTTAATAATAAAAATACACATTTAATACGAATACTGTTTATGACAAATTTAACAATCAGTGAACACGAGTTGCGTCTCTTTGGTTTTTGAATGTAATTATGTTGAAGCGGGAATAAAACAAGAACATTTACAATTTCAGAATCTTATACGTCGGATGGAAGATGGAACGTAAAAGGTTTAAGATTGAAAAGCTGTAAATTAGAGGCAATTAATAGGATATTGTGATCGAATAATCAACGCATGTTTTCTATTTACAAGACATCATATGTGTGTGATCTATTAAGCTGTGTACGTTGTGGACATTGCAAACCAATACACTTATCATGATACTAGTATTTGTATTGCGCTCAATGAGCGCGGAGTAGACCAGCCACCAGTGTAGAGAATTACATTGTGAAAAAAAGTCAATCTCATTTAAATCAAATCCATGTAACGCATCACTACTTTACACTGATAGCTAAATGTTAGGATCTGATTTTAATGAGATTGAAAAAAGGTACTCACATTTCTATTTTGCCACCATACTTTTCTGTTAATTAAACCAAGACCAATAAATGTAAAGAAATATTTCGAAATGCTGCCCGTATTCAACGCAAGATCACAATGAAAGTTCTGATCGCATGTTTCATCCCTTAACCGGCTTTAAATGTTACATTGTGTATGCTTGCATTGTCTGCAGGTTGTAGACTAAGTAGTCTGACATTACCAGGAGATACAGTGGGTATAAACATGGACAGTAGAACGCTGTCAAACAACACCTGGAAATAACAACATAATTACTTTAAGTAAACACGTTACGATTACGATGGCAAGTTGTAACTATGTTTCGCGTACTTCGCAGCAAAACAATACACACTTCAATGGGTTCTTGAATGCTAATCAATACACACCATGTGGAGTTTATTGGATGAATTAACCATACCAATCTTTGATTAATCAATAGCTAGCTGGTGGGCACATTTTCATATGACCCTGTATTTAAATATGATATCCTTTACAAGTATATAGTACGAAGATATTGACGTGATTCTAACCATGACGCTTGTACATGTCTGTATTACAAGGTTCTAGCGTTGAATATATCAATTTACGCGAGCAAATCGTACAACATAGATCCGTTTGATTTGTGTTTGTATTACACCTCGAGCGAATTCGTGATATTCAACGTTTATGAAAACTTACAACCGGGTTTATAAATAATATTATAACAAGCTATCAGTTGTTCAAATATACTAATAGAAGGTCGAGGATCATGTGAAAATCTCCGTTCTATAAGTAATATATTATGTATTCACAGTCAAGACTAATTGTACGGAACATTACCTTGACATAATTTCTAAATCTCCTGATGGTGAGTGTATGAGGTTCACCGATAGAGATGATAAATGGTGAAATCTCTTCATGTGCTGTGGATGATGTACCAGTGTAAGATACCATAGTGACTGTCTCTGTCAAATAAAGAAATGAACATCAGCTTGGTACTTGGTTCGCCACCTTTATGCATGAATATATTACAATATTTCGGAATGTATCACCAGTGTACAGCTAACGGCACTTCTAACGCTACCCTTTGATTTTCCTTGATATGTCGTAAACCGTTCGAGGTAACCTCATCAAGTTTTCACCCAACTGAGTGTAATGCATGTGCATGTTACCGCACTAGAAATTGATGCATATGACAAATCGCGGTAAACCGAATTTCAAAAGTCACAAAATTAAACAGCGTATTTATTATGGGTAAATTGATTATTTTCATTTCTTTATTTCATTTCTTTATTTCATTACTGTTTCAAATGTGTACACAATAAAAATATTCAAGAACGTCCTTCACGTTACAACTAGGTAGCAGTTGGTAAGCTAAGGCCGCCTCAAAATAAACGCCTCTTCTGAATAAAAACACCGATACGTTCGATATAAACGTTAACCTGAAAAGGGCTTTATTTTTTGTACATTTCATTTCTAAACATCCAATGTGTAAAAGTATGCAGGGGAATTGAATTAAATCAGTTTGATATCGTTTTTGGTCACCATTAGTTCCAATTTCAAGTTGAGCTCGAATCCCGGTTAACATTGGATTTCGAAGCAAAAACAAACGTCATTTTATTTACTTTTCGGTTGGTGTACAGTGTAAATGATTATCTAAGACATTATGGATTCAAAGCTTGATAGTATCAACCATTTTAGGAAGCAAGGACATCTTCAACGCATATAACAACCAGCTGACCGCTATCGCGGGCAAAACTGTCGGAATTAGGGTCAAGTATTGTTGTCTAACTGTGCCAAATTTCATGATAATCCATAACGCAGTTTTAGAGAAAACAGACATATATAAAGATAGCGTTAGAAGTGCCGTTAAATGAAGACATTCCACGTGGTATGTGACGTAATATTTGGCTAAGAACGCAAATAAAAAAACATTTGTATGTCAACACTTAGTTAAAAAACAACCGTATTTTTTATCTATGAATCATACGGATGAGGGAGTATGTAAGTGGTTGGATAGCGCAGTTTGTGAGAACATTCAGCCTGTTAGCGAAGGGTCCCGGGTTCCATCCCCGGCCAGGCTGCACTATATATTACGTGAGGAGTAACATCGATATTGTTGTCAAATTTAGATTGAAGCGTATACCTCCTGTCGCCAACGGGAATCGAACACGGATCCAGTGCTCTAACCACTTGGCCACGGCCTAATACAAAAAGCAAAATTAATGTTGATTATGCTAATAAACACATCAAACATAATTAAATTAATAACGTATTAATTTTCTGTGGATAACATAATCGGTAAAAATTTGTTTGCGAGAATTTGTCTGAAAAACAAGTTTAGACTGATGGATTAGATCGATTGCATTATTTCAGATCCAGTATTCAAACCTCAGTGTCAATCAATGATTATCTTTCAAGCTTGCAACATTAGCGAAAATGTCGACATTGAGATTCACTGAAGCGATGAATAATAGATTTTTTGAAATGTGTATTCATTAAAAACAAATAACGTCATTAAAAAGATATTAAAACATCGGACAGGGATGTCAGCATTCAACAGAAACAGTAGAGCACAAAATGCACAAAAAGTTGAAATAAAGAATGAGTGAAGTAATTATTGCAAGTTCTCAAGGTTATGCCAACAGTAGCGTCTTACCTGTACTTCTTTCAAAACGGAGACGTACCGGTGTGTCTACCATATCCGCACTCATGGAGTATGCTAAGTCTAGTGTATCCACAAGGTTCACCGTAAATCTTTAAGGTAACAAGGAAAATGTAAAACAAATAAACGCTAGAAAACTCGGAACTGTGTAAATACGTGTAAGATTATTCTTCGTTTTTTTTGCGTTCGACTAAATGCGTACTCATTCGGTTGCTCAAGACCTCCTGTTTCGAGGGAAGAGACGGTTGTGTGCTGCAAGGAATCCGGCTTCGATAGCCTAGCTTTTCCGAATAGACTCATCGGTTCATTAACGCGCTGATGTACAGCACTCACATACGCGATACAACCAGTTTACGTCTTGTTGGATTGGGAACACTGAAAAGCGAATCAGTAATGATCAAGTGCCCCGGCCAAGAATCGAACCGAGAACGCACCGACCCCTCCACATTCATCACATAGTCAAGTTGCCAGACTAACACTTTCACCGATGAAGAATACTTTGGCGAACGAGGACACCCAGACCTCTCCACATTCATCAGATAGTCAAGTTGCCAGACTACCACTATCACCGGTGAAGAATACTTTGGTGAACGAGGACGCCCCGACCTCTCCACATTCATCAGATAGTCAAGTTGCCAGACTACCACTATCACCGGTGAAGAATACTTTGGTAAACGAGGACGCCCCGACCTCTCCACATTCATCAGATAGTCAAGTTGCCAGACTACCACTATCACCGGTGAAGAATACTTTGGTGAACGAGGACGCCCCGACCTCTCCACATTCATCAGATAGTCAAATTGCCAGACTACCACTATCACCGGTGAAGAATACTTTGGTGAATGAGAATGGTCCCAATCCTCCTCATTCATTACTAGTAGCTGTTAGTCAAGTTGTCAGACTAGCACTATCACCGGTGAAGAATACTATGGTGAACGAGAATGGTCCCGATCATGCTTGCTATCATATTTGCTCTTTCTGTAAATGTCCATTATTAGACATAGACTCTAGACAACTAAATGTTTAGTTTTTTTATATTTAGAATCGGATACTTTGGCTTATAAGACACCTACGTCCCGATCCCATTTACTTCTATTCCATAATTCCAAGTATACAGGATCACTTAGAAAACGATTTACGGACCACCACTACTTATTACAACATGGTTATGAATCACCTACGTCCTGAGCCAATATTTACTTCTAGTCTGTCTATTATTCCAAGTAAACAGGATCCTTAAGAAAACGATTCATAAACCAACTTATTAAAATATCGAAGAACAAAGTATAACTTACAGGTCAACTGTGTCATCGTGTATTGTGAATGCTATCTCGATCATTCCACCGCTACTGACATTGAGTGGTATCAGAAACGCTGTTCTATCCTCTCCTTGTAACTAGATCAAGTTATAACTATTTGATAAACACTAAATTAGCAGAATTATAAAGAACACAAGCATAAACAATTCACTCTGTACAACGTACACACTATGCGTGTAAACCATACTTATTGATGGCACCACTTCATTATTTATTTCACAGCTACAATTCTGGCATTTTAGGATTGTCGTAAAGACGAGGCGCATCTTCCTGCAAAATGTCGACGGAAGTGAACTCAAATTTATTAGAAAAGCTTAAATAGCAGTTTGAATTTCAGTTTTGTACGATAGGTATTCTTAAATGAAATTAAGAAAAAAGTTGCTCCTAAAAACTTCATTTTGCAACGGCATTTTGACGGGGTGCCAAAAAGACATTAATGTACATATAACGTAAAACAACAATTATCAACCTTAAACTCTATGGATACGAAATCCTCAGGTCTACTGCTAGTGTACGAGGAAAAGATGAACAAACTTAACCTATTGCCACTTTGGCTTAAACATGTTCAACACAGCAACTGTGATGGATAACTACTAGTATGTTATATAACACCAGGTAACACATCGTCGAAAGAGTATAACATTGAGCAGGAATGGTAGGTAGTAATTTAATCATTCGTAACACTTTCATAAAAATACAATGCAGAACGGAGGAAATAATGAATGGTTGTAAGATGATTATTAAACACATGGACTACTTCGTTAGCAAGGTTTTCTTGTCGGTAATTTTCGTAAGAACCGAAAAGAAATTACTTATATATTTCAAATGTGGCTTCTCCATCGAAGACCGATGTCATAACTGACCTATAAGCCAAGTAGGTAGAGATAAAACAGAATGGCCTTGCAATACGACTGTCTCAGTCGAACGTAACAAAGAAACGTGGCATAAACGCAGACAACAAATAAAATATCTTACCGGAGGAGTATACGTCTGAGTGATGACTGCCTTCTCTATGTAAGCAGAGTCAGCCATGTATTCTTTGTTTTCTCCCCATTGCCATGTAAGTCCTTCACAATCACCAGAGGTACCATGTAGTTTCACAGCTACATACGATACGTTTCGCAGAAGAGAAGCGCACCTAATTCCCATTTCACCAACGTTATGTTCTTGTACAATATTAAGTTCGGTCATGTAGATAGCGTTACCAAACACATCTTGTATTATTAACAATAGACTAGCACAACCACAGAGTGTTTTCAGTGACATTGTTCGGCCAAAAACACCACAAAAACAAACTGCGTTAACAACCTACCAGACTTTGCTCACAGCCTATAATGTCCCCAACCATTGATGATATAGTCACGTGATTTCTATAACAAAAATAATTATCATTACATTATTGTCGTATAATCGTTGTAGCCAAATTAGTCTCTAAGCTCAGTTTTATTTATATACGCTGAAACATGAATGCGTTTCACCAATATCGTATGGTTATCTTATCGTATCGTATCGTTACGATTATTGTTGACAAAAAACGTTCATAATTGGAAATCCGACACTGTCCAATTACATTGATTCTTACATATTGAAGCATTCTCAAATAACCATACCATTAACGGTATATACAGGTTTAATTTAATAAAACAATTAGAAAAATGATATCAACTGCCGCCCGCCATTGTCACGTTTTACTCTCGGAACAAAATAAACATTGAACATAAAAAGGATTATAATGGATTAAAAATAGCAAACATAAAAATAAAAAGATCTAATAAATATAATAATAAATCACCTGATGACATTATTGTTTTAAAGCATACCATTGATGGACTTGAACATATTTGTCTTTTCGAGATAGATAACGCTAACTGCCTTATACCTAGGACCTAGGAAACGAATCACCCAGATGCCGGCCGATGGCCGTGTATTCAATGTGTACCCGATGTCTAGGCGTCGTAGGCACGCCTACCGATTAGATGAGTAACATCCATATTTCTGAAGGGACTCATATTTCTCCAACCACATCCCAATAACCGGCGGAATTGATTAAAGTACAATATATTTGATTCTTATTGAAATTGTGACACAGGTATTAGAGGTACTTTCGTGTCTATTTCTAACGTAGATACTTCTAATACTGTTTTTCAAACGCTTAACAGAACAACTTATACAATGCTACAGAGTCCGATGTCCGAAAATAAGATATCATTTTAACTCGAGATGTTCCGTGTAATAAAGCAGTGTCGATGGCCCAGACTGTATTTCTCACGTTCATACAGACTTAGCTAGCAATTGGTATACTACTACAATGTACCTTGTTTTGAAATTTATTGCGCTCTGTTTCGGTTGGCTTGTCCTGTGATGTGTGGTAATTCTTGTAATTTGTTGTTGTCTGCTAACTCTTACACCGGTTATGTATGCCTGACTGAGGCGGCATGCTGCCGGAGTAGCGCGTTATGTATTGTACTTGTCAAGTTTCTTATTCATATTTATGTTTGTCATTGCGACAAGTACTAGTCCTCTGAGATGTTTCTATTTTTGTGTTCTTTTTGCACCGGTTGTGCTTTGTTATTCCTGTTGAGTGTGCCTTGAGGCCAGTCTGATTTGTTACCATCTTTTACGATTTCACAATCATCATGTATAGGTTGTTTATGTTTTTTAAAATATCCTGATTAAAGTGAAGACGTGTTCCACTCTAAATGGAAATCATCTCTTGTTTGACATATTTACAGCAGGGAGATAGACAATATCCTGGGAATCCCCGTGATGTTTCTCTATTATTTTGTTTAGGTAAATTGATGGAACGTTATGTCTACTAATATATATAAATGTATGGAATTTGTGTTTAAGCTCCTTGTATACATGATTCATTCGTTACTTCGTTCACCCCATACTTAATCAATTATTCCTTTCATGCTATGTCATTTTCATTACGCATTTTATGTTACTCCATTTATTGCTCCATTCTATGAAGGAGTTCAGGAGTTAATGTGGTCTCCTTTAGGTGAGAAGGAGATTATGTAGTCTTAGTTTACGAGCACAACTAGCTATATAATTATACTCAAGTTTTGTCCTCAAAATTATGTGCGATTGGTATAGTCGGTGGAAACAAAAAAATCAGGTTTTGAGTAGTCCTGTGTTGTTTCTCGTTTTGCTAAATCCTCACAGCGTACCCACAGATAACTATCGTTTATAAAGAGTAAACAAAATATTTTTTTGTATTTACTTTATAATTATCTTTGACAACATAAAGTTTATAAAATATTTTTTACTCTTTATCAATGATACAGTTACCAGTGTGCGTACCACTCGTGCAACAAATAAACTAATTTATCATCGGGAAACTCAGCAGGATGTCTTACTGGATATGTATATGTATACATTTGTACAAGCTTTCAACTTAAAGGGACATTATAGAATTTCTAATAATAAGTACGTAACTATTTTATGAAGGATACAACCTTCCTCTAGCGAAAACAAATAATCATATTATGATCGGATATGCATCTATATGTCATTATACATGTAAATATATTACCCTGCTAATTGTCCACAAAATGAGTCAATTTAGCACTTGGAAGGGATTACATTTATGTTTAGTATTTCTTTAATTGCAATCCGAGTTTATTTGGAATTTACGTCAAACAACAGTTAATCAAGGGTTGAATCAAGGGCGAGTGCTTTTAATAATATGGCTGTTTATTCAGTACAGATTATTGGAATATTTCGCAATCTAATAAGCAATATTACAGGTAATTATGGTAGGTTTGGTTGTTGAATTCAGGTTTGACCATTTACACAAGAAGGAACATTTAGAATTCCGAGATAGTTTTCACTTGAAGACAGCGTTTATAGATAGAATAATGGCATATTAAATTAAGTACTATACAGTTGTATCATGTATTGCTAATGCACATCCTATAGCGTAAAACAATATTAACATCCACTTATAGCATTTTCGCCTAAATCTCTTGACGTATGGTAGGAATAAAACTAAATCAATTATTTTATAATATGTAGCTGTTATACACCGGTATCTACTGATGCGGAGCAATATAGTGATTGTACTGTCTGTCCGTTCGTTCATCGGCTCGTCTGTTCAATCGCCCGTTAGTCCGTCCGATTGAAACTGTTAACAACAACTTTTTGAAACTCAAATAGTCATAAACACCTTACTACATTGTCGTCAGCGCTATGTTAAACTTTCCAATTTAAAAACAAAATGATTACCCCTGATTGAGCTAGTTATGATGGATAAAGCTTCCACTTGGCATAAGCGTTTATTGAACGCAGTATTGTTCCACTTGGTGTGTTTCTGGAAACACCCACACGTTATTAAGAGTTGTAAATATAATTACATGTATTGTTACAATAAAAATAGTCCATGATGACACTCTTTTGATCACCATCGCTAGATAGTTTAAATTTTATCCCCAACGGGACCAAAACTAAAAAAAGAATCAGTCAAGAATATAATTTAGTTATGACAATGTACAGAACATGTTTAATAGATTGTTTCATATTTTAAAAAATCAATTCAACTAAAATTCAAAAGTGTCAATTTTTGTTATTTCTGAATAAAAAGATTTGGTTTAAGATTTATTTGAATGCTTCAACAGAAATTCTTAACATTGCATATTCAATTATTCATACATCAACGAAACCGTCATAGAATTTCGTTGATTGATTAACCTCACACAACGCACCGCCCATGATGATGGCTTTTTAACAAAGGCAACACATACAGTTGGGCATGTCAAGTCTTCCCAGTCCTGTGAGCCGATGAAACTAGGGCGGACATTAATCCATTTGAAGACAAAAAGAACTGCGCAGGCTTTCATAAGTTGAATTCGTTATGATTGGAAATGCAAAGTTAGATTTACGTTGTGTAATATTATTAGTAGCATGTATGATCTGTTTGGAGAGTGTTGTTTGAGTAGAATGGAAGAACAAATATAATGCATCGTATTTTAATTCCATTTCGTTTCCAAACTCGATGAATGGGATAAAACATTGGTTTTTGACGAGACAGAAGCATTGTTGTACGAGTCATGTAAAAGAAGTAACTTAAATGGTAGATACCACGAAGGCTAATAGCAGTCGACCTGTTCACTCCGACTGCAATAACGGCATGAATTGGTATTCATGTTAGTACAGGTCTTCAACGAGAATAAAACGTGTTTAATCATTTCACTGACAGATTCCATGAAAGATATGTTTTCTTCTGTGAAAAATGAATCGCTTCACTTGAGTTATAGTGTTTGTTTAGTAAATGGTATTATGCTGATATAAAAAAAGAAATACAGTAATGTATCAAGTGATATAAACAACCATTGAAGACTGTGTATGTACTATGCTTAGAACAGAATCAACTGTTGAGGGTGTTGATTTTGCATTTTAAAGACAAAAAACCCAAGTGCTGATGCTTACAATTCGCTTCTCTAATCGATGTTTCAATATTCTCCAGATTTAAATTCTATTGATACTTCATCAGGAGACTTCGGTATCCACTGTTTGGGTGTAATAATACTTCCCGTCGAATTCTTAATGACATACTTTGTAGGGTGACAGGAAATTCAGTATTGGGGAAACACCCTGCCTTTGGCATGTTGACAGGAAAAGGACGTGTCACATTTTTTCGAAAAAAACTTTTGAAAGTTCTGCATTACTAAAATAGACGTTCACTTAAGTCCCTTTTCAATCATTTTGAGTTCCGCTTTTCCAAAATATCAAACACAAGACCATGTCATGAAAGCGGCCGCGAACACACCAAGCTTAACTAACTACAACGTATGCCTATCATCATGACCCTTTCTAAAATAACAGACATTGTCTATGTAATAATTTCCTCAACATTAACTCCCAAGGAACGACACAATTTTCCAATCAATGTTCCGTAATCGCATATACAGCCTCCAAGATTGTGTCTGCACTCTTTGTTTTGCTTGGCATTGAGCTAATGAACATTTGATTCTGAAATTCTGCATCTAACATTTTCGAAATAATTCGATTGAAAGTTGCTACTGTTACTTGCAACTTCGCTGCCATTCAGCTTAGGGTTATTGTATTTATCCTTGATATCACAGAACCAATGGACATGGCGATTGCAGGTTTCGACCAGTTTTATTGATTTTTAATATTTGGTGTAATTTCGCCAAAACAAGCAGTTGAACTTATATCACCCTTCATATGACAAATATTACTGATTGTCTTCACTGACATAGGTAATTTATAATATACCAAAAAGATAATATTAAGGCAGACAGGAAAGCCAGCACTCAGCTTAACCAGCCAAGCACAGAAAAAAACACACAAAGCACAATGCCCACCTGAAAACATAAAAACATACAAGGCAAAATTACATAAACAAGTTATGATCCTCCCATTTCCAAGCCGTCAAAATACTAAATGAACCAGTTTCAGCAATCAAAAAGCTGAATGTTCAAGCTGAATGACCTAGTACCAACGGTAAAATGGCTGTAATACCTAGTTTTAGCTGTCAGAAGTCCTAAAAAGTAGAAAAAAGAATAAAGAGGCTCAATGTCAAGGTTTCAGCTAAATGACCTAGTTTCAGCAATAAAAAAGTTCATCGCCCAGCACTTTTTATGCTTCTATGGAGCAATTTGTCTTAAAAACCAAAACACAATGCCCTCTTGAAGATGGTTGATTTTGATGAGTGTTTTTACATCTTAACACATTTTCTTACATGGCTCAATAGAAATAAATCGATTTTATTGTGTTAGTATGGCAAAAATCTGATGTTCAGTGAAGGTTGTATCTTTCAGAAAGTATGCAGTTTTATATACATTTAGTGAATATTTAACTACTTACAGAGGCATTATCAGAACTTAAAATGTCCCTCGTACTTTAAGTATAAGAAGATGCTAAACTTGCATTAAACATATCGGTTTGTTTCCAACTTCCATTCAGAGTTTTTCTGAGGATATATTTCTGAGAATGAGTGAGTGTGAGAATTATTTGGTGAACTGCATTATTCGACAATAAAGAGGAGCAATTCAAATGAATTTACTGTTTGGATCAAAACGTAGTTGTTTCCCCTGGAATGCAAAATTGTGTCGATTTCTATTTAATTTAACCTTGATATTGTCATTCGAAAACAATAGTGGCTTAATTTTGAAAGTGAAGGAAAAAACAACATAATGTTGGAAGCAATTTATACAAAAAGTTACACCATTTTACAGGAAGCCTGGTACAGAGCCACATGATTAAATAGCATTACTATAGAATAGGTCACATTTAAAAGCATGAGCTATATAAACAGTGTCGTCAACATGTCTAATATAAACAATACACTAAAATGAGAATTCAAGGCAAACATTGTGTAAGAAAAAAACAACAAATGTAATTCGTGACCAATTTATCAGAAAAAATGGCTGCCGTAGTGAGCACCATCTTGTAATTTGAAGCAAAGGACTTTCTAACAAATGTACTTTCTTATATAATAGTGTTCGGTCATATGACTAACTTTATAGTAAGTTTCAGATTTGAACAATTTTGATACATGTATACCGCCCTCATCTCTTTGGCAATAATGCTATTGCTAAACAACGTTATATATATTCGCATTTTCAAATCCGGCACATATTGATATACAAATCATTACATTGAAATGATAATTACAAGCACATACGTTAAATACGTTAAACTATTATTATTCAACCCCTGTCAAGGTAAAAACTGTCAATATCTTAAGTAAGATAAAACACAAAACGACAAATAACACATCGGACAGGGAAGGCAGCATTCCACAGAAACAGCAGAGCATGAAATGCACGGAAAGAACACATAACAGAAACAGCAGAGCATGAAATGCACGGAAAGAACACACAACAGAAACAGCAGAGCATGAAATGCACGGAAAGAGCACACATATTACAAGTACAAGTCACAATGACAAAACATAAAAATGAACAAGAACAGAAATGAAACTGACTGGCTACTACGGAATCCTGTTCGGGCCACATTCAATTTCGCTTGTCTAACATGTGAACAGGCGATAATTATCGCGTCGAAGGCGATAATTATCGCCTCTTCTCATGGAGAGAGACACTTGTACTAGCGAAATTTAACACCTTCGCGAAAGTTTTGGGG
Organism: Spisula solida; assembly: GCA_947247005.1. Taxonomy (NCBI): domain Eukaryota; kingdom Metazoa; phylum Mollusca; class Bivalvia; order Venerida; family Mactridae; genus Spisula; species Spisula solida. The sequence continues at coordinate 11,647,946 of OX365953.1, read as the reverse complement.
CGATAATTATCGTCTTAATTTTCGCACGTATGTCTCAATTTTCACGGAATATGGACAAGCGAAATTTAAGGACATGCGAAAGTTAACGTTAAATTTCGCCCTTATAATTTTGGCGGGCTTATAACACGTGGTATCAGTGTACCCGGTGTAACGTTAACACCGGTTACCTTCTTACACCGGCAAAATGGGGATAAGGCTAAATGCAAACCATTACAATTTATTAAAAACTCTGAACTATTAGAATGTGTGGATGAGAATCGTATAACTAACGGATAATAAACAAATCTGCGGGTCGTATTGTCTCTAAAGAAAGGCATATAGCAGGGTTCATACCTTGTTTAAATAACAAATCCCTAAGAATGTTTGGTTCAAAAATGGTTTATACGGCCAATCTATTAGACTACATGGGTTTCTACATGATTTGTACGTCCAATCCACTAGAATACATGGGCTCCTACATGGTTTATACGTCCAATCACTTAGCATACACGTGTACCTAAAAAGGTTATTCGCCCCATCCATTAGAATGTACGGGTTCATACATGGTTTATACGTCCAATCTGTTAGTATACATGGGTTCCTACACGGGTTATACTTTCCAATCCAGTAGAATACATGGGTTCCTATATGGGACAAACGTCCAATCCAGTAGAATGCATGGGTTTCTATATGGGACATACGTCCAATCTAGTAGAATGCATGGGTTCCTATATGGGACATACGTCCAATCTAGTAGAATGCATGGGTTCCTATATGGGACATACGTCCAACCTAGTAGAATGCATGGGTTCCTATATGGGACATACGTCCAATCTAGTAGAATGCATGGGTTCCTATATGGGACAAACGTCCAATCTAGTAGAATGCATGGGTTCCTATATGGGACATACGTCCAATTTAGTCAGACAGTACAACACATGTAGTGGTCATACAGTACAACCTCTATAGCTGTCATACAGTACAACCTCTATAGTTGTCATACATTATAACCTCTATAGTGGCCATACAGTACAGCCCCTATAGTGGTCATACAGTAAGCCTCTATATTTGTCATACGGTACCACCTCTATAGCGGTCATACAATACAACCCCTCTACTGGTCATAAGTACAACCTCTATAGTTGTCATACAGTACAACCTTTATAGCGGTCATAATGTACAACCTCTATAGCGGGCATACTGTACAGCCTCTATAGGTGTCATACAGTTAGCCTTTATAGTTGTCATACAATACATCCTCTATAGTGACCATACAGTACAGCCTCTGTAGTGGTTATACAGTAAGACTGTATAGTTGTCATACAGTACAACGTCTATTGTGGCCAAACAGTACAAACTCATAGCGGTCACAAAGTACAACCTCAAAAGTTGCCACACAATACAGCAATATATATTAGTCATACAGTACAACCTCTATATATTAGTCATATAGTACAACCCTTGTAGTGGTCATACAGTACAACTCCTGTAGTGGTCATGCAGTTCAATCACTTTATATTTGTCACACGTCACAACCTATATAGTTGCCATGCAGTACAACCTCTATAGCTGTCATACAGTACAAGCTCTTTAATCGTCACACATAACAACCTTTAAAGCTGTCATACATTACAACAACTATAGTGGCCACTCAGTACAACCTCTATAGTGGTCATACATTACAACAACTATAGTTGTCATACATTACAACAACTATAGTTGTCATACAGTACAACCTCCATAGTTGTAATACATTACAACAACTATAGTGGCCACACAGTACATCCTCTAAAGTGGTCATACATTACAACAACTATAGTTGTCATACAGTACAACCTCTATATTTGTCATACATTACAACAACTTTAGTGGCCACACAGTAAAACCTCTAAAGTTGTCATACATTACAACAACTATAGTTGTCATACAGTACAACCTCTATCGTTGTCAGACATTACAACAACTATAGTGGCCACACAGTACAACCTCTAAAGTTGTCATACATTACTAAATATATAGTGGCCATACAGTACAGCCTCTACAGTGGTCATACAGCCAAACCTCTACAGTGGGCATACCGTACAACCCTTGCAGTGGTCATACAGTACAACTTCTATGTTGGTCATATATTATAACATCTATAGTGGCCATACAGTCCAGCCTCTACAGTGGTCATACAGTCCAACCTCTACAGTGGACATACAGTACAACCCCTGTAATGGCCATACAATACAACTCCCGTAGTGTTCATACAGTACAACTTCTGTAGTGTTCATACAGTACAACTCCTGTAGTGTTCATACAGTACAACCTCTGTTGTGTTCATACAGTACAACTCCCGTAGTGTTCATACAGTACAACTCCCGTAGTGTTCAAACAGTACAACCTCTGTAGTGTTCATACAGTACAACCTCTGTAGTGTTCATACAGTACAACTCCCGTAGTGTTCATACAGTAAAACCTCTGTTGTGGTCATACAGTACAACAAACGTAGTGTTCATACAGTACAACCCCTGTAGTGTTCATACAGTACAACTCTCGTAGTGTTCATACAGTACAACTCCTGTAGGGGTAATACAGTACAACTCCCGTAGTGTATATACAGTACAACCTCTGTTGTGGTCATACAGTACAACCTTTGTTGTGGTCATACAGTACAACTCCTGTAGTGTTCATACAGTACAACTCCCGTAGTGTTCATACAGTACAACCTCTGTTGTGGTCATAAAGTACAACCCTAGTTGTGTTCATACAGTACAACTCCCGTAGTTTTCATACAGTACAACACCTGTAGTGTTCATACAGTACAACTCCCGTAGTGTTCATACAGTACAACTTCCGTAGTGTTCAAACAGTACAACTTCCGTAGTGTTCATACAGTACAACTCCCGTAGTGGTCATACAGTACAACCCCAGTTGTGTTCATACAGTACAACTCCCGTAGTGGTCATACAGTACAACAAACCTAGTGTTCATACAGTACAACCCCTGTAGTATTCATACAGTACAACTCCCGTAGTGTTCATACAGTACAACTCCTGTAGGGGTCATACAGTACAACTCCCGTACTGTTCATACAGTACAACTCCCGTAGTGTTCATGCAGTACAACCTCTGTTGTGGTCATACAGTACAACCCCAGTTGTGTTCATACAGTACAACTCCGTAGTGGTCATACAGTACAACAAACGTAGTGTTCATACAGTACAACCCCTGTAGTGTTCATACAGTACAACTCCCGTAGTGTTCATACAGTACAACACCTGTAGTGTTCATACAGTACAACTCCCGTAGTGTTCATACAGTACAACTGCCGTAGTGTTCATACAGTACAACCTCTGTTGTGGTCATACAGTACAACTCCCGTAGTGTTCATACAGTACAACTCCCGTAGTGTTCATACAGTACAACTCCCGTAGTGTTCATACAGTACAACCTCTGCTGTGGTCATACAGTACAACTCCCGTAGTGTTCATACAGTACAACTCCCGTAGTGTTCATACAGTACAACTTCCGTAGTGTTCATACAGTACAACCTCTGTTGTGGTCATACAGAACAACTCCCGTAGTGTTCATACAGTACAACTCCTGTAGTGGTCATACAGTACAACTCCCGTAGTGTTTATACAGTACAACCCCAGTTGTGTTCATACAGTACAACTCCCGTTCATAAAGTACAACTCCCGTAGTGTTCATACAGTACAACTCCCGTAGTGGTCATACAGTACAACTCCCGAAGTGTTCATACAGTACAACTCCCGTAGTGGTCATACAGTACAACTCCCGTAGTGTTCATACAGTACAACTCCTGTAGTGGCCATAAAGTACAACTCCCGTAGTGTTCATACAGTACAACTCCTGTAGTGGTCATACAGTACAACTCCTGTCGTGTTCATACAGTACAACCCCAGTTGTGTTCATACAGTACAACTCCCGAAGTGTTCATACAGTACAACTCCTGTAGGGGTCATACAGTACAACTCCCGTAGTGTTCATACAGTACAACTCCTGTAGTGGTCATACAGTACAAATCCCGTAGTGTTCATACAGTACAACCTCTGTTGTGGTCATACAGTACAACTCCCGTTGTGTTCATACAGTACAACTCCCGTAGTGTTCATACAGTACAACTCCCGTAGTGGTCATACAGTACAACTCCCGTAGTGGTCATACAGTACAACTCCCGTAGTGTTCATACAGTACAACCTCTGTTGTGGTCATACAGTACAACCCCTGTAGTGTTCATACAGTACAACTCCTGTAGTGGTCATACGGTACAACTCCCGTAGTGTTCATACAGTACAACTCCCGTAGTGTTCATATAGTACAACTCCTGTAGGGGTCATACAGTACAACTCCCGTAGGTTTTAAACAGTACAACCTCTGTTGTGGTCATACAGTACAACCTTTGTTGTGGTCATACAGTACACCTCCTGTAGTGTTCATACAGTACAACTCCCGTAATGTTCATACAGTACAACCTCTGTTGTGGTCATACAGTACAACCCTAGTTGTGTTCATACAGTACAACTCCCGTAGTTTTCATACAGTACAACACCTGTAGTGTTCATACAGTACAACTCCCGTTGTGTTCATACAGTACAACTTCCGTAGTGTTCAAACAGTACAACTTCCGTAGTGTTCATACAGTACAACTCCCGTAGTGTTCATTCAGTACAACCCCAGTTGTGTTCATACAGTACAACTCCCGTAGTGTTCATACAGTACAACCCCTGTAGTATTCATACAGTACAACTCCCGTAGTGTTCATACAGTACAACTCCTGTAGGGGTCATACAGTACAACTCCCGTAGTGTTCGTACAACTCCCGTAGTGTTCATACGGTACAACTCCCGTAGTGTTCATACAGTACAACCCCAGTTGTGTTCATACAGTACAACTCGCGTAGTGGTCATACAGTACAACAAACGTAGTGTTCATACAGTACAACCCCTGTAGTATTCATACAGTACAACTCCCGTAGTGTTCATACCATACAATTCCTGTAGGGGTCATACAGTACAACTCCCGTAGTGTTCATACAGTACAACTCCCGTATTGTTCATACAGTACAACCCCTGTAGTGTTCGTACAGTACAACCCATGTAGTGTTCATACAGTACAACCCTTGTAGTGTTCATACAGTACAACTCCCGTAGTGTTCATACAGTACAACTCCCGTAGTGGTCATACAGTACAACTCCTGTAGTGGTCATACAGTACAACTCCTGTAGTGGTCATACAGTACAACTCCCGTAGTGTTCATACAGTACAACCTCTGTTGTGGTCATACAGTACAACCCCTGTAGTGTGCATACAGTACAACCTCTGTAGTGGTCATACAGTACAATTCCCGTAGTGTTCATACAGTGCAACCCCTGTAGTGGTCATACAGTACAACCTCTATATATTGGTCATACAATATAACCCCCGCCATTGGTCATAAAGTACACCCCTTGTAGTGTTCATACAGTACAACTCCTGTAGTGGTCATACGGTACAACTCCCGTAGTGTTCATACAGTACAACTCCCGTAGTGTTCATACAGTACAACTCATGTAGGGGTCATACAGTACAACTCCCGTAGTGTTTATACAGTACAACCTCTGTTGTGGTCATACAGTACAACCTTTGTTGTGGTCATACAGTACACCTCCTGTAGTGTTCATACAGTACAACTCCCGTAGTGTTCATACAGTACAACCTCTGTTGTGGTCATACAGTACAACCCTAGTTGTGTTCATACAGTAGAACTCCCGTATTGTTCATACAGTACAACCCCTGTAGTGTTCGTACAGTACAACCCATGTAGTGTTCATACAGTACAACCCTTGTAGTGTTCATACAGTACAACTCCCGTAGTGTTCATACAGTACAACTCCCGTAGTGGTCATACAGTACAACCTCTGTTGTGGTCATACAGTACAACCCCTGTAGTGTGCATACAGTACAACCTCTGTAGTGGTCATACAGTACAATTCCCGTAGTGTTCATACAATTTAACCCCTGTAGTGGTCATACAGTACAACCTCTGTTGTGGTCATACAGTACAACTCCTGTAGTGTTCATACAGTACAACCTCTGTCGTGGTCATACAGTACAACTCCCGTAGTTTTCATACAGTACAACACCTGTAGTGTTCATACAGTACAACTCCCGTTGTGTTCATACAGTACAACTTCCGTAGTGTTCAAACAGTACAACTTCCGTAGTGTTCATACAGTACAACTCCCGTAGTGTTCATACAGTACAACCCCAGTTGTGTTCATACAGTACAACTCCCGTAGTGGTCATACAGTACAACAAACGTAGTGTTCATACAGTACAACCCCTGTAGTATTCATACAGTACAACTCCCGTAGTGTTCATACAGTACAACTCCTGTAGGGGTCATACAGTACAACTCCCGTAGTGTTCATACAGTACAACTCCCGTAGTGTTCATACAGTACAACCCCAGTTGTGTTCATACAGTACAACTCCCGTAGTGGTCATACAGTACAACAAACGTAGTGTTCATACAGTACAACCCCTGTAGTATTCATACAGTACAACTCATGTAGGGGTCATACAGTACAACTCCCGTAGTGTTTATACAGTACAACCTCTGTTGTGGTCATACAGTACAACCTTTGTTGTGGTCATACAGTACACCTCCTGTAGTGTTCATACAGTACAACTCCCGTAGTGTTCATACAGTACAACCTCTGTTGTGGTCATACAGTACAACCCTAGTTGTGTTCATACAGTAATACTCCCGTAGTTTTCATACAGTACAACACCTGTAGTGTTCATACAGTACAACTCCCGTTGTGTTCATACAGTACAACTTCCGTAGTGTTCAAACAGTACAACTTCCGTAGTGTTCATACAGTACAACTCCCGTAGTGTTCATACAGTACAACCCCAGTTGTGTTCATACAGTACAACTCCCGTAGTGGTCATACAGTACAACAAACGTAGTGTTCATACAGTACAACTCCTGTAGGGGTCATACAGTACAACTCCCGTAGTGTTCATACAGTACAACTCCCGTAGTGTTCATACAGTACAACCCCAGTTGTGTTCATACAGTACAACTCCCGTAGTGGTCATACAGTACAACAAACGTAGTGTTCATACAGTACAACCCCTGTAGTATTCATACAGTACAACTCCCGTAGTGTTCATACCGTACAACTCCTGTAGGGGTCATACAGTACAACTCCCGTAGTGTTCATACAGTACAACTCCCGTATTGTTCATAAAGTACAACCCCTGTAGTGTTCGTACAGTACAACCCATGTAGTGTTCATACAGTACAACCCTTGTAGTGTTCATACAGTACAACTCCCGTAGTGTTCATACAGTAAAACTCCCGTAGTGGCCATACAGTACAACTCCTGTAGTGGTCATACAGTACAACTCCTGTAGTGGTCATACAGTACAACTCCCGTAGTGTTCATACAGTACAACCTCTGTTGTGGTCATACAGTACAACCCCTGTAGTGTGCATACAGTACAACCTCTGTAGTGGTCATACAGTACAATTCCCGTAGTGTTCATACAGTTTAACCCCTGTAGTGGTCATACAGTACAACCTCTGTTGTGGTCATACAGTGCAACTCCTGTAGTGTTCATACAGTACAACCTCTGTAGTGGTCATACAGTACCACCCCTGTAGTGGTCATACAGTGCAACCCTTGTAGTGGTCATACAGTACAACCTCTGTTGTGGTCATACAGTACAACTCCCGTAGTGGTCATACAGTACCACCCCTGTAGTGGTCATACAGTGCAACCCCTGTAGTGGTCATACAGTACAACCTCTATATATTGGTCATACAATATAACCCCCGCCAGTGGTCATAAAGTACACCACTTGTAGTGGCCATACAGTAAAACCCATTTAGTGGTCATACAATACAATCTCTATATCTTGGTCATACATTGCAACCTCTATAGTGGTCATACAGCACAATCCCTGTAGTGGTCATACAGTAGCACCTCTAAATATTGGTCATACAGTACAACCTCTATAATGGCCATACAGTACACATCTACAGTGGTCTTACATAACAACTCATAAAGTGGTCTCACAGTACAACATCTGTATGTTCATTCTCTTTAAGTAGCGTAAACTTGGCACGTACATCTGCAGTCTGCACTCAGGTCTGTAAATGCAATTGGTTGCAGACCCATGTCTGCAGTCTGCACTTAGGTCTGCAAATGTAATATTTTGCAGACAGGTCTGCAAATGTAATATTTTTCAGCCCTAGGTCTGCAGTCTGCACTTAGGTCTGAAAATGTAATATTGTGCAGACCCATGTCTGCAGTCTGCACTCAGGTCTGCAAATGAAATATTTTGCAGACCCAGGTCTGCAGTCTGCACTTAGGTCTGCAAATGTAACATTTTGCAGACAGGTCTGCAAATGTAATATTTTGCAGACCTAGGTCTGCAGTCTGCACTTAGGTATGCAAATATAGTATTTTGCCGACCCAGGTCTGCAGTCTGCACTCAGGTCTGCAAATGAAATATTTTGCAGACCCAGGTCTGCAGTCTGCACTCAGGTCTGCAAATGAAATATTTTGCAGACCCAGGTCTGCAGTCTGCGCTTAGGTCTGAAAATGTAATATTTTGCAGACACAGGTCTGCAGTCTGCACTCAGGTCTGCAAATGAAATATTCTGCAGACCCAGGTCTGCAGTCTGCACTCAGGTCTGCAAATGAAATGTTTTGCAGACCCAGGTCTGCAGTCTGCACTTAGGTCTGCAAATGTATCATTTTGCAGACAGGTCTGCAAATGTAATATTTTTCAGACCTAGGTCTGCAGTCTGCACTTAGGTATGCAAATATAGTATTTTGCCGACCCAGGTCTGCAGTCTGCACTCAGGTCTGCAAATGAAATATTTTGCAGACCCAGGTCTGCAGTCTGCACTTAGGTCTGCAAATGAAATGTTTTGCAGACCCAGGTCTGCAGTCTGCACATAGGTCTGCAAATGTAATGTTTTGCAGACCTAGGTCTCCAGTCTGCACTTAGGTCTACAAATGAAGTATTTTGCAGACCCAGGTCTGCAGTCTGCACACAGGTCTGCAAATGAAATATTTTGCAGACCTAGGTCTGCAGTCTGCACTTAGATCTGCAAATGAAGTATTTTGCAGACCTATGTCTGCAGTCTGCACTCAGGTCTGCAAATGAAATATTTTGCAGACCCAGGTCTGCAGTCTGCACTTAGGTCTGCAAATGTAATATTAACAATATCACTCGAGGTTACCCTAGATGGTCACATATATGCCATCGCCGGGATATCAATGTACATACCTTGTCACTATTGTTCCATCGTTCGATATGATGACCAGTTCCTCTGGTACGATGGGTTGAAAGCTCGTTTGGCAAGCCTCCCTACGAGTTTCGACGAGATTTGGGCCCCTACTCATGCTATATATTGCCAAGTTTGAAGACTTTGAATGGTATTGAGTACATATATTGACACATGGTACAGTACATGTATAATATGTTACGATAGTATGATTGATAGTACTTGGTGCACCGGAGATACAGAACTTTGAAATTGGTCACGAATAAAACGTTGAAAAATTTATGGTAACATCTGGAACCTCATACTTTTTGGTGCGAGATTTACATTTATACTGGTATGCATTTTCACCAAAAAGTACAAGTATAAATGATATCCGATGATATAAGTTGAAATTTTGAAGAAATCATTACATTAGTTGGATCTGTTTTTGAGAAATACAAATTGATGTGGGTATTTTGGAAAATCCGTATTTCATATGTTAGCACTGGTGGGTTTGCTTTCAAAACAATGTTGTGTCTTATCAATATATTAGCCGAGTTACCACTAAGTGTTCAGTACTAAAATGATGGGAAATGATCGTGTATAACATCAGTATGACTATTCACATATTTCGCGAAAAGGTTGTTTTTTGTAGTTACTGTAAACAATCTTGTATGATAATTCATTAAAAGTTTTTATAACTTTTATACATATCCCAATCTATTCTACACGAAATACAAGGCATACATTCATATGATTCTGATACTAATTAGACTAATAAACAACAGTTGGACAGAACATTCCAAAAATAGGTTCGTGGATAACTACAACCTTTAAGTCACCTATTTTACAAAAGGTTGGTATTATCCACGTATTTATATCAGAAACATATTAACTTATTTCCTGCATTTCATGTAGAATGAACTGGGTTATGTATAAGTATCCAAATGACACAAATTATCGCAAAAATCAACCTGTTGGATAAACATGTGAATATTCAAAGTGATGTTATACACGATCGTTTCCACTCCTTAAATAATGTAATTAATCCTATTTGATCGTTAATATTTCTAAGGAATCACTACACAATGTTAACCAACCACCTGTTATTGATCATACTGTTCAGATTATTTTTATCCCATGTACGGGATTTAAAACCACAAGCGTTTTTGGCAATTTTTACGTTTTTGAAAATCACATTTAAACATTTTGGTATTTCATTTGTTAGCACCAAAAGCCCCATTTTTACCCCAATCATTCCATAGAAAGATATTTTTCATTGGTTGCTCATTAACCTACTGAATGCTATTTAAACTTATTCTTTAGACCAATATTGGTAGGCTTTTCCCAATATTTTTCATATCGGTCAATATCAAAAAACCAATATTGGTCTAAAGAACAAGTTTAAATATATTTTATTATTTGCTTTCAATGAATTATGGAGTTTTTTCAGCGAAAATAACAGTGAAAATAACAGTGAAATTACCACTTTGTTATTTTCACTGTTTTGAAGCTGGTTCCAGTATCATGCAGAAAAAGAAACGTAACGTCAACGGTGCCGGGCTTTAAAATGTGCGTTACGTCATCATGACGTCATAATTCTCAGGTCTTGACGTTCCAATTTCGACGTGATTTTTTCCAATTAAGCCAATTACGGCACATTTTAAGAGAAATTGAGGCATATAATAAACAGAAAATTTGTTGATTTTTGGTGTAAGATCAATTTTATTTCACTCGTGATCACAGAAAATTAAATTTACACTCGTAGCTACGCCACTCGTGAAAATATTGATTTTCTGTGATCACTCGGTGAAATAACATTCGATCTTACACCAAAATCAACAAATATCCTCTATATATTCATCGTTTGTTTTCTTTAGCCTAATAAGTATAATTAATTAATACTAAAGTGAGTCCAGAACACGTATGTTACATCGATCCTGGATTCATTACTAAACTTACGGTAAAAAAAAACTATACGACGAGATGCGGAAGAAAAATTCGGTTAGACTATTTTTTTCTTTTTTCGATAAACTGAATCAAGCCAGGATCAATATTTTTCTAAATTTTCCCATAGGCCGTAATGGTAACAAAACGACGTCAAAAACGTCAAAATTACCGACGCCGTTCACTATATTCAACGGCGACGTAACGTCATTTATTTAACATTACGGTCTATGAGAAAATAGCGTTTATCCAGTCACTTCCGGCAAAATCTGCCTGTTAACGGGGTGCCTGATAAACTTAGCGATAATCGGTCACCTGGTTATGTGACAAGTGATAATCCGTCACCTTACCACGTGATCTGACGGACTTCTTCTTATACGAGGGTTGATCGGGAAGTTCGTGTAATTTTGTTGTGAATCGTGTTGTTGTGCACATAAGGAATAATAAATAATATCATAACAATCTTGTATGCATTATCAAACTCTCTTATAAAAATGAGAAAAATACACCAAACAGTTACATAGTTACGACGATTTCTAAACATCCACTATGCATAGACGCCGCACACTAGAAAACTAAACGACGTCACATAACGTCAAACGAAATGTAGGTCCAATGTATGGTGCACTTATCCCACGAAGTGACGACACAAGCCTACGAATATCTGATTTTCCGCATACCTAGCTCTTTCGGACAGATCCCATACATAGTTAAAGGAGATTTCTCGAGCTCGCTGACTATCAGTCTAATGGTTTTACGTCTGTCTTTTCGATTGATTCCGCGCACTTTTCACGTACACACGGAATCACTGTAAATGGCAACCTTTCTCTATTGTTGACTTCAATTGACCTTCTGTGCATTTTGAATCGTCTGTGTTGTATGTTGGTAACTGCCGGGCTATACGCTTATAAATTGTCGAACATTTTCATCTTTTCATTGGTTTCAGTCAGTGCTTTTTCAAATTCCCATGAAACATTCTGTAAAGCGCCTCAATTCAATGTCACATCTTTGACGTCATGACGTTGTTTCCGTTTCATTATCAGTATAGATAAACACAGTACTAATTAGATAGCGAATGTAGTAAACGACATCATATTCTATGGAAATGACACCATGACGTTGACGTATGATGTGTTATATTTGCGTGAATTTTAGTCAATCATAAGACTTTAAAAACGACATTGTTTCAGGAGAACGAAAGATGAAAAATGTCTTAATTTTGGTGTGCTGCAACCACGTGTAGTAGCGTTGCCAAGTGTACCGTTAATTGTCGCATAAGTTGGTGGATTTGTATTCCGTTCTATATTTCAACTTCAATCATGTTGATCATCCTGATAGTGAAGTTTTATCAATATTTAACTAAAAATGAATAATTTATAAGCAAATTACACGAACTTCGCGATCACCCCTGGTATGAGAGTCACCGGTTGCAATTCCGTGCCCGAGGGTGAGGTTTTCCTATTCTAAATGAGCTGGTGGCTGATCGGTTATTTTCTTCGACTTACCTGCGTCTACACGACGTCTATCAAGATGTCCGACGTCGTTGTTTATCATGACGTCACGGAACGAACGTGACGTTGTGTGCTTAGTCCCGAGTTTGATCCCCTTACTGAGCAGATTAAGCGACTGGATAAATAGAATAATAGGTTAGTGCCGTGAATGAAGTAAAAGTTTATCCGGCTCGGCTACGGAAATTATCGGATTCGCCTACGGCTCACCCGATAAATTCCTCCGCCTTGCCAGATAAACTTTTTCATCCACGGCACTAACCTATTATTCTCTATTTATCTCTGTTTTTACCACAATTTTCATTTTATTAAAAAAGAAAAAAATGGTCTCCTGGTATTGTAATATTGACGTAAGTTATGTAATGAATCCAGGTTGGATGTAATTTTGTACAAAGACAGTTGTATAATATTCCAAATCATCATAAATGTATTAAAACTGTGTGGAAACGTTATGTTTGAGATGATGTCTTGTCACCCCGAGAAAATAAAAAAAATGCGGGTTTTGTATAATTTGAAAACCAGCTCAGTGACTAGATAAGTTACGATACATTATACAGTGTTTTTGCACCAATGTTATATATGTACATAATGCAATATTAATAAATTTATAACAGTAAAGAAGTGTTCGTAATTTCAAGAAATTCCCAGTAAATTCATGAAACTAAAGAGGGAGTATTTATTTTAAATGGCCACCATATTCACCGGATATCATGTTTTACGTCCCTTTTATAGATAGCCATCGGCTAGTTTTCAGGACGACAGTGTTTCTTACCAGTACACATCTAGATGGATTCGAGACACATTATGCCTCCTAAATATCTGAAGCTCTCCAACCTGGGATCGAACCCAGGGCCTCAGATTCGCAGGCGGGGATACTATCCCTTACACTACGGAGGAATCCATTATATGATATGAAGGAAAATGCTATTCATTTGTTTAAGTACTCACAATATACACATGTGCCAATTTGCATGATTGTATCACTGTTGGAAATTTCCTTATAACAGTAAATTCCGTGAAACCAGGGGTTATGGAAAAGTTGAAAAGCACCACATTTCGCCGCTTAGAATTTCGGTTGATTTTTTTTCAAAGTTGAGGATGATCCACCTATGTTCTAACACTTCTTTAAAAACGCGATATGTTATCAAGATTCATGTTTCACGAATGTAATAGGAATTTCATGAAAATTACAAATTACACTACTTTACTGTAACATAATCATGCTTATTTTGGTGTTTTATATGATAATATGATAATCTGGATATACAACAGAAAAAGTAAATAGCGGAAAAAGATTTATTTTTATTTTGGTATACTTATTTGACAAGTTTTTAGTGTGTACAGTCAAATATATGATTTGACATATGCAATCGTAACTTGTAACATATCCATATAATAAATCAAGAAATGAACGTGTTGTGGATTTGATAAATATTAAGGCAGTGCTGACGCAAAAAAAAAAAAAATTGTTGACGAGAATGTATCCAGCGAAAACGTAACCTGACCATAACGTACCCGAATTGACGGAAACGACACCACATGTCGACTAAAACGGAACAAAATTGACCAAAACGTACCCAAATTGTCATATTAAGATAAAACAAGAAGCATGTCAAGATCATACAATGTCAATAATTACAATCGGGATATTGCTATTGGCAGAAACAGAAACATTTTTTTCGCTATTTACCCTTTTCAAGAAAATATTTTTTCTGCTTTCGCATTTTAGTACTACCGCCAATGGAATAACGGTTGTCAATTTGTTTTGGTAATTCAGAAGTCAGTGACAATATTTGAATAAATACAATCAGAAAAACTAAATTACTAGTATGTGAACAATATAATGCGCAACGCGAGAAAAGGGCCCTTAAGGTCAAACTTTTCGATTTGTGTTTTTTCACTAAAAGTAACTATTAGATCTTTCCTCGTTTCAAAAATGTATCATTTATGGCTTTACCATGTTCCGTTTGGTTGCTATGGAGATTTAAAAATGCTCTTTTCAGGAAATGATAAAAAAATACAGTAAATAATTCGCATTACATGCATTATACATTAATGATTATTTTAAGTTTGTTTTACGTTACATCACCGCTTACTTTTTATCTTATAGAAGGTGATATCGATTAAGCTAGTTGTACAAATGAAAGGGTCACATCATTGGCATTTTGTGTTACTATAGCAACAAGCCTCAAACCAGGAAATTATCTTCGTACATGGCACACAGAAAATATGCTTTTGTATATATTTACACTGCAATTCAAATCGAAAAAGTCATTAGTAAACATAAGAGTTTCACTCGATATATGGTTGTCATGGAAACAAAACATTCAAAACAATTAATTATAATTAAGCCGTTCTCCAGGAAACCGGGCTTAGTGACGTCATATGGTAATTAGGTAATAATAATTATAAAAGGCCCTCAAATGCGAAAAAAGTGATTCTCTTTGGATTTATTCTTAAGTACTTGGATAATAGGTCGCACTCAAAAAATGGCTGCCAATCAGCGTCGGATAAACCTATATTTAACGTTGAATGTAATCATTACTTAAATGGTGCATATCCTTTCGGTAAAGTTCGTTAGCTGCCGGAATTTACCGAGCTAATTATCTGCGCACATCATGACGGCCAATTCAAATGATCGGATTATACAGCCTGCAATAAAGCATATCTTATCTATATCTGTACCCTTAGGCAATAATGCTTTTCTGTTTAGTGATGTCATTTGTTACATACATGGATTTGTTTTATAACAATTTAAAGTTGCAGTGTGAAGTTAATTTACGCAATACAGGGTTATTCATATGCAAATGTGTCCACCAGCGAGCCATTGGTGAATGAAAGGTTTTTAATGTTCATTCGTCCAGTAGACTACCGGTGGACACATTATGAGAGACCATGCTTGTATACAGGGTTATTCATATACAAGTGTGCCCACCAGCGAGCCATTGGTGAAAGGTTTTACTGTTCATTCATCCAATAGACTGCCGATGGGCACTTTGCATATGAATGGGTGATCTTTGATATTACATAACACATGATTGCGAATCCAGACTGGAAACGGTATGTTTTAATACGGGAATATTGAACATTATATGTTGAATATACCGGGCTTGATTTGTATCTGCAATTAAAGTTATGAATTTAACTTGAGCAATTAAAGTTATGAATTTAACTTGATAGAAATAAGTGTCGACATAACTCTTAATTTAATCTCGAACTCAGATACTGAAATACTCATTAGTATGGCAGAAGGCTTCTCCAGTGGTGAACTGTATACTTCACAGCCGAAGAAAACAGAGGCGTTGAAAGTTCTCCCAGTAAACAGAAAGCAGCATATTAACGACCAATATTACCTTTATGATGATCCGATCTCAAATACCAAAGTTAGCACATATTTATTCAGAAATAAGCATACGTACGCAGTTCATCTACAAAGACAACTTTAACAAGTTTATTCAAATACCGGTACTGTACATTTTATATCGTATTAAATTTATTAAAATTATGATATTTATGAAATTAAATTTAAGAAATGCGATAAAACCTATGTGATATGTGTGGGGCGATAAATATTAATATTATGTAAATGATTTAAATTAAACTGAATGATTAATCCTTTCGATCTATGCGGATTAATAATCATGCCAAGTTAAACCCTATGGGATAATTGTTTAAGCTTTGAAAGAATTACGTGAAAGTTATCTATAATTGGATTATACACCAAAGTATACACTCACGCCAAATACAGCAAAGGAGGATGAAGATGCAATAATAATAATTTATTTCAATTTGGAGATTATACTGATAGCTGGGTAACCCGCCAGAAATTTACAAAAAAAATATACCAATTTATTCTAATTTATGCACTTATCACTGTTTGAAGAGTTTTCCCTTCTAAGCTCGGAAGGCAGTTGACTGCATGGATATAACAGGATACGAATATTGGGTATGCACCACGCATCCCTAAATTAACACAGCAAATGAGGACGATAAGAACTTTATTGAATTTCATTAATCTTTATATTTAATTTATTCAGGGTGATCGTATATGTATATGTTATAAGTTATTAACTCCTGTCCGCCAGCAACAAAGTTCAGACAAACTAATGTTAAAATCATGATTAATAAATCATTTGGCTGTACGCATTCATCAGAGAAATGTGTCTACAACCTGGTACCTAAATTTATTGATGGTTAGACAGAATTTAATAATAATAATACTAGGTTCTATGTTAACACATGTACATAGATGCCATACACATGTACTTATATTCGTTTTACAGTATAATAAATTCACAACACTTACAAACGCATAATTCAAACAAATGAAGAAATCAATAAATAAACACTAAGACTTGATAGTAATCATTTAGAATGAAATCAATGATTCTCTCGAAGCCGGGGGCTCATTGACCAATTTGGCAGGGATAAAACCGAATGGCCACGCACTTTGTCGACTGTGTCAGTCGAACGAAAAAAAAGATCAGTGAAATGCCACAATGCCCAACAGACAAACTTTGCCGACACATTACACCACGTCAGGGAAACACACCGGATTAATCTACCTCCTATGACGGCTGTTCTTAGTTGTGAGGTCATCGCTAAGCGGCATCCGTATAGCCGAGACATCCATATAACGTAGGTTTTCCGGTAAACTTCGTATTAAAGTCTACGTTATGTTTCAACACTATTCCTGAATATACTGTTTTTAGTATAAAAATGCTATTTAATTATATATCATTATGGTAAACATATTGACAATTTACACACATTTATTCTATGTCATCAACATCTGTATTATAATAAATAAAGACAATACTGTAGTATTCGTAATTTTATTAATTCGTACATCTTAAGCTGGATTGATTACTTGCCCCAATGTCTTTTCTACACAGATTAAAATTTATTCGTAAAATAAAAAGTATTGCTCTGTCCAGTGACGTTTTACCTTTTATTTGGATAATAATACTTTGTAAACTTGATTACTTGACTTGAAAAACTCAGACAAATTCTAAACTCAGAATCTTGTTGCAGTTTTTATTGATTTGGACTGAGCAAATCGATAATTTACAGAAAATAACGAATAGAACTTTGCGAAAATGGAACTTAAATAATTTTATGAAATAAACACTTAGGCTACCATACGCATGAGTTTTAATAGTTTATTCGGGTAAAAAACTGATAAAAATACGTTTGTTTCCGGTCAATGTTCTGTGCATCGAATGCAGAAATGATCGAAGCTAACAAATAATATCAATTTAATGTCATGAATTGTGGCTTTCTTTGGATTGATTTTTTGTGAAAATGCATCTCACTGACGATGTGTTAATTTTGTAACAGCTCCATAACTAATTTGACAACAAATTAACATTTACATTGTCGGGAAAACATGCGCTTATATGAAGCGTAATTCATCTGTTGAGACACGTGTACGCTGAATTCGGCGCGCTCACGTTTGCGTCGTTTTCTCAAAATGACGTAACGTCGCTTAAGGGCCCTTTTCTCGCGTTGCGCATCAATTATTATATCATTCAAAAAGGGTTGTACAGACGCTTAAAATGCTCTCCAAGAAAAAAAAGAAATAACAATAAAAAGTTTCAAACATGAATGTTTCAAACAAAAATTGTACTTATATGCTTTGTGATTCAATATTAAATTTTAGAAATGACCGAACAGTGAAGTTGTTGTTATTTTCTTTTTTTCTTTGTGTTCACATTGAGACAATTAAGAAAGGGTACTGGCCTATTGGGTATACATGTAATTTAAACAGCAGACCAATATGTTGATTGACCTAGATCAACAATATTTGCAGACTGTATACCCGGGGTGTAGACGTGGTACTACATTTGTAGGTATACAAAATATTGCATTTAGAGACATCATTTAGATGTAGATGTAGGTACTAGGTATCCAATATATTTGATAAGCAAACCTAGATGTTGATGTATTTCATTTATTTACCAGGATGTAGATCTAAATGATAGATCTACAACAAAATCATTTGTAAACCCGTATGTAGATATTTTTCATCTGCAGACATGGTTTTAGATCTAGGTGTTAGTTCTACAAAGTATTTTATTTGTAAACCTGAGTGTAGATCTAGGTGCTCTGTCTGCAAAATTGTTCATTTGCAGACCTGAGTGCAGACTGCAGACCTGGGTCTGCAAAATATTTCATTTGCAGACCTGTGTGCAGACTGCAGACCTGGGTCTGCAAAATACTACATATTTTTACCACTATAGAGGTTGTACTGTATTACAACTATATAGGCTGTACTGTATGACCAATATATAGGCTGTACTGTTTGACCACTATAGAGGTTGTATTGTATGACCACTATATAGGCTGTACTGTTTGACCACTATAGAGGTTGTATTGTATGACCACTATATAGGCTGTACTGTATGACAACTTTAGATGTTTTACTGTATGACAACTATATAGGCTGTACTGTATGACAACTATAGAGGTTGTACTGTATGACAACTATATAGGCTGTACTGTATGTCAACAATAGAGGTTGTACTGTGTGACAACTATATAGGCTGTACTGTATGTCAACAATAGAGGTTGTACTGTATGTCAACAATAGAGGTTGTACTGTATGCCAACAATTGAGGTTGTACTGTATGTCAACAATAAAGATTGTACTGTATGACAACTATATAGGCTGTACTGTATGACAACTATTGAGGTTATACTGTGTGACCGCTATAGACGTTGTACTGTATGACCGCTATAGAGTTTGTACTATTTGACCACTCGAGAGGTTTACTGTATGACAACTATAGAAAAGCGTGTTAATGGCTGTTGCAGGTGCAGGCCCATTGATCTGTAATATCATGCCATCCTACAAATATTTGGCTTGGCAGCGATTTTCGGAGTATTTCTTCAATTTCGGAAGGACTTTACGTTTGTTAAGCTTGGCAGTAACCATTGGCCATTTCATACATAATATTTAATGGCAGAAACTTGGTTTATTTTGAAAAAAGGTGTATATTTCTACTGGCGTCCAGTGTGCGTTTTGCAATGCATACTTTTGTTCTGTCTTTGCTGGCACATATTTGTTTATGGATATGTCGCATGGTGACAAAATGAACCCGTATGTCGTCTATGGTCATTATATACGCAAACGTTGTACTTTTTTTTAGCTAGAAACTGGTTTTAACTATTTTGCAAGGGCATATGTGCATATGTATTAAGTTTTGTAATATGCTTGATAATTGTATGAATAGCTCTTAATGATGTGCCAACACATTTAGCTACTTGCCTAATTGTAAATACCAGTTTCCAAAAAAATAATCATTTAAGCATTAGTATACACGAGTAGACAGTGTCAATTTGCGTATTGTTACAGCTACACTGGACGGATTTTAAAATGTGAGGCATCACATTTAAAGCTAATACAATGATCTTTGATATACAGCTCCCTATTTTATTCATTGATACAAGTAAGATATAGCATCACTTGCATTCCAATCTTAACAACCCTCGTATCCAGGACAGCCAGGATGGACATTTGGTGGACAGCTACATTGGACAGTTGGTATATTTATGACATTAATGACACTTTAAATAATGGAGAGTTGAACAATTATAGGAATGTACAGCTAGGATGGACATTCAGAATGGACAGCTACATTGGACAGTTGATATAATTATGATATTCACATAGACATGACTATCAAACAACTATAGAAATGGCCACGCAGAATTGACATGCTGAATGGACAGCTACATTGCACGGTTGGTATATTTGTGATGTAAATGCAACTATCAAAGATTCACAGTTGAACTATTGTAGGAATGGACAGCTAGGATGTACAGGGTGTTAAAAAAGTTCGTTCTCAATATTTGAGTTTCAATATTTTATTTTTCTGACATAAGAAGACTGTAAAATTCCCAGGTCGAAATCCAGACGAGTATACCATTGTTCTAATCTCACTGACATTAAATGAAGCTATTAGAGTAAGACATTAAAGTTGTCTACTGAGAACATAGCTAAAATTAAACTTTATATGAATTTAAATTTTGAGAACAAACTTTTTTAACACCCTGTACATTAAGAATGGACAGCTACATTGGACAGTTGGTAAAATTGTGAGATAAATACAGACATGACTTTTAAACAATAAATGAAATGGACAGCCAGAATGGACATTCAAAATGGACAGCTACATTGGACAGTTGGTAAAATTGTGAGATAAATACAGACATGACTTTAAAACAATAAATGAAATGGACAGCCAGAATGGACATTCAGAATAAACAGCTTCATTGGACAGTTGGTATATTTGTGATTTAATTACAGACATGACTATCAAACAATTTTAGAAATGGACAGCCAGAATGGACATTCAGAAAGGACAGCTACATTGGACAGTTGGTGTATTTGTGATACAAATACAGACATGACTATCTAACAATTATAGGAATGGACAGTCAGAATAGACTTTTAGAATGGACAGCTACATTGGACAGTTGTATATTTGTGATATAAATGCAACTGTTATAGATGGACAGTTGTACAATTATAGGAATAGACAGCTAGGATTGACATTCATAAAGGACAGCTACATTGGACAGTTGATTATTTGTGATATAAATACAGACATGACTATCAAACAATTGTAGGAATGGACAGCCATAATGGACATTCACAATGGACAGCTACATTGGACAGTTGGTATATATGTTATATAAATTCAACTATCGAAGATGGAGAGTTGAACAATTGTAGGAATAGACCCCGTGTATTCTAAGTGATTGGAAGTATAGCTCATCTATGCCCGTATATACTAAGGTTTTGAACGTTTAAACCCTTTTTGAACCCATACATTATAATGGATTGGTGGTTGATAAATGCCAAGTGCCATTCAATAAATAGAGAATAATAGGTTAGTGCCAGTCGCTTAATCTGCTCAGTAAGGGGATCAAACTCGGGAGTATATTGTCACTCTTTCATTAGCCAGCGCGCAACGTCACGTTCGTTCCGTGACTTCATGATAAACAACGACGTCAGACATCTCGATAGACGTCGTGTAGACGCAGGTAAGTCGAAATAAATAACCGATCAACCATCAGCTCATTTAGATTAGGAAAACCTCACCCCGGGCACGGAATTGCAACCGATGGCTCTCATATAAGAAAAAGTCCGTCAGATCACGTGGTAAGGCGACGGATTATCACTAGTCACATGACCAGGTGACCGATTATAGCTAAGTTTAATCCACACCCCGTTAACAGGCAGATTTTGCCAAAAGTGACTACATGAACAGCGATAATACCCCGCAGAAATATTTGTTCTTTCTTTATCCATCCGTGTTTTACACGATTTTATATGCACACATTATAATGGTTTGAAATTAGCCCTACCCATGATCGGCTCCGACATGCAGCATCATCAGTCCGTCAAAATGATCCTATCCAGGTAAATAGTCCTACTTGCTCAGCAATTGTATCCTAGGACTAAAAACACGAGAAATTTAACGTTAAATTTCGCATGTCCTTAAATTTCGCTTGTCCAAAATTGAGACATACATGCAAAAATTAAGACGATAATTATCGCCCGAAAACTTTCGCGAAGGTGTTAAATTTCGCTAGTACAAGTGTCTCTCTCCATGAGAAGAGGCGATAATTATCGCCTCCGACGCGATAATTATCGCCTGTTCACATGTTAGACATGCGAAATTTAATGTGGCCCGAACAGGATTCCGTAGGCTACAGAGTCATACTTTGAGTCAATTGGTTCCAACTTAAGTACTTGAGAACAGTAGTTTTTGTCCCCCGCGGAAGGCGAAGGGATATAGTCATATTATGCGTCCGTCCGTACGGCCGTCCCATATCTTGTCCGGAGCATAACTCTTAAACTATTTGAGGTATTGATTTGAAACTTAGTATGTGAATAGATGGCAACTTGGCAGAAGGAGTGCAGTGACCAAGAACCATAACTCTATATGGCCCAGTTTTGAAATTATCTCCCCTTGTTTAATTTTAAACTATTTTTTGTCCAGAGCATAACTCTAAAACTATTTGAGGAATTGACTTGAAACTTAGTATGTGAATATATGAGAACTAGGAGAAGAGCAGTGACAAAGAACTATACCTCTTTATGGCCCTGTTATCAAATTATCTCCTTTTGTTTAAGGTGATTCACAACTCTTCATTTGAGCGGACGTTTAGAAATCGGTGTAAATAAGACGTATTGAAAGCTTCTGACTACCATGATGAAATAGTACGAACAACTTAAAATTGATGTGTCAGCATGTTCTCATGTTTTAAATCGCGAATTTACTGTATAGTTATTACTATATTTTACTTTAATAAACGTAATATAATGTTATATAATATAATAGGTTCTTTTGCATTTATTTCGTAAGAATATAGACTAGCTAATGCAAAAGAGCATGGGCTCATCTTTAAATATACACATTTTTTCAAAAACAAATAATCGCGAAAACTGGATACAACGTATTCAAAACGTTGATGTATTTTGTAAACTCTCCTGGTTTTCGACATTTCCGAATTCACTCAAGTGTCAATCAAAAAAATCTAGCCGAGCAACTGCCATGAGATTTGGGATAAAACTTCTATAATAGTTACTCTACTGGTTGCATGTACGAAAACATTATGTTGTTCAACTATTTTGTTCGTATAACGTAAAAATGAAAAATCACATATTTTAAAATTTTATTTAAAATACATATAACATGCATAGTCTAAAACAAACGTTGTCGTTTGATTCCGTATATACGAAATTTCGTGCATGCCAAGTTTCATGTGATTAAATGTCACACTTTTTCGGTGAAATGCAAATACCAGTTTTTAGGGGGGTTCCCCAAAATCTAAAAATATCTTGAAAACTAGCCGAGCAAAACTGTTATGGGTTTGCACAACCTCATCATGAGTGTGTTCTTCATAAAAATCAGGTGTTTGATACCTCTTGTACAGAAAAATTTAAGAGTTGGGAATCACCTTAATTAAGAAATAATTTTGACATAT
The DNA here is from genome assembly GCA_947247005.1 of Spisula solida. NCBI lineage: Eukaryota > Metazoa > Mollusca > Bivalvia > Venerida > Mactridae > Spisula > Spisula solida. Next base: position 11,624,236 of record OX365953.1, on the reverse strand, counting down.
TCTTGAGGGTCGTGGGTTCAAACCCCACTGGGAGCATAACTTTTTATTTAATTAAGTGTTTATGTAATGTTTTGTATTTATATCATGCACTTATACTGTTATAAGGTGGAAAATGATTTTTCAAAAATACTTTGTTTAGATTATAGGAATTTATACATCGTTAAAGCCTGAAATATGGTGGGTGGGGTCATACAAAATGTTATATCTTGATAATTTCAAGGTGAACCTTTATTTTATTTTGTCTTAATATGTGAATAACAGTACAAAGAAAATGTTTTGGTAATTGATAGTGATAATGCCCATTGATCAGAATTTTATCTAGGAATTTAGACATTATATATTTTGTAGAATGAAAAAAAAAACTCACGAAATTTTACAGCTATGTTGGTAATATATATGAACATAACTGTCTTAAATCGCGTCTTCTGCTTGTTATTGATATTGTTTGTTCTATCTAGTCCTTTTCTATTTAACACCCATTAGTGGCAAGCATATACCGCGGGGATGGCCATGTGATAATAAACTGCAATAAAGCAGCACATGGCATTCATCTTCAACACATATAGTACAGAAAGGACAGGTTCTTTCATGTAAAGGTAACCTTTCATATCTACCGGTTTCCAGCCTAATTGGTGCCACGCCACATCTGAATTTACAGAAAGCAGATCTTTGACTAAACGGCATGATCATTTTACAATACTTTTCAACATTCATTTGTTGTTTAAATAAGGCATATAGGGTGCGTAATTCATTTCCACCATTACCATTTCGGCTAGAAACCTGTTGTACAGAATTAAAGCATTCTATTTTAAAAATATTGAACATGCGTTCCTCCACAGAGCGTTTAAAGCTATGTTTCGGTATGACTATATTGATGTCACTGTAATGATACAAATCAAGCTCAAACAAATTCCACTTAACATGGTAAAGCCAGTTTTTACAAGAATTATTTGCTAGAGTTATTGCCCAGAGTGCTATACGTTTAGTGAGACGAGATTCATGTAGTGAATTTAGCCTTGTCCAGTATGTAGAGATACAGATCCACTGTCGAACTATAGGTGGCTTACATGCCATTTCTCCAACAACGGCCGCATTCGGAGTGTAATTGCCAACCCCTAAGAAATAACGCATAGCTTTATTTTGGATAGCTTTGATACATGAGAAGGTATTGTGTCCCCAAATAGCGGCACCATACGCAATAACAGGCCAGACAACTGAATCATACAATTTGGTAAAAACATTATACGGGACTCCACCCAACAATTTGCATTTTGCAATAACCAATCCGAGAGCTCGATTAGCACTCTGAGCAACAACTTTAGCAGTAATATCATAATTTAAATGTTCATTAAGAACAATACCAAGATAGGTGTACTTTGTAACAACATTTAACAAATTATTACCACAACTAAAAATAGCATCCGTTTTCTCGCATGAATTCGGACGAAAATGAACAATGTTACTCTTCGTGCAATTAATAGACATATCATTAATGTAACATCAGTCATTTAAAACATTTAGCAAACTTTGTAAATTTGTACTAGTTTCTGCCAACAGTAATATGTCATCTGCATACAACAGTATGCAGATACGATCGACATCTAAATTCACACCAATATCAAAAGATTTTAAATAAATGGCCAGATCATTTATGTATAAATTAAACAAAATAGGTGACAATATACACCCTTGTCTCAAACCACAATGAATATCAAACCATTCAGTTTTAAACTGATTATCTCGAACACATGAAGATACGGACGAATACAGACTTTTTATTGCACAAAACATGTTTCCGGAGATACCTGCAGCCTTAATCTTTTTCCACATTTTTTGTCTATTAATGAACTCATATGCTTTACTAAACTCGATAAAAGCGCAAAACGTTTTTCTTTTTTCTGCAGTCTAAAATGCTTGTTAAAGACAAACTATGATCAGTAGTGCTGCGGTGTTTACGGAAACCGTTTTGTTCATCAACAATTTTATCATTATCTTCAGCCCATGTACTAAGTCTTGTGTTGAGAACACTACAATAAATTTTATACATAGATGATGCTAAAGAAATGCCTCGATATGAGAGTGGATCTCTAGGATCAGCAGTAGACGACTTGGGTATTGGATTAATTACTGATTCCCCCCAGACTGATGGAACAACTACAGTGGTAAAACAAACATTAAATAATGAATGTAAAAACAAGACTGATGTATCCGCGTTCAACACCTCACTAGGAATACCATCAACACCACAGGCTTTACCTCTCTTAGCATCTTCCAAAGCCTTATTAACTTCCAAAAAAGATATAAAAATTATTATCATTAAAAGATTCATTATCAGGTTCCATAAAATCATCACAATCCTGACTAGTGTTGTTAACTGTGTGAGTTTTATTTAATAAAGTGCTAAAATCAGCTTTCCATTTTTCAAGTACCCTTGAGACACACTGAGAGGTAGAGCAATCCGGTAACTGGGTCTCCATAGGGATAGGTTTGCGACCGTCATTACCAACGCCAACATTTCCTATGGATTTCCAGAACTTTGTTTGGTCAACATTACACTCATCCATCAAATTAGTCTGGATTGAGTACCAGTTTTGAGCGCTGTACTTCCCGATCAAATCGTTTGCGAACAGAGATATAATCAGTTTTCAATTTCCTTTTTAGATTAGTATTAAAACAGAAAAGCCATTTTCGCTCGGCTTTGCTTACATCAGTCCATAATGTACTTAGCCTATCATTCCACCAAGGCTTACCAGGACGAAAACACTTACCCTTCGAACCTGGATTAAAGGTTTATATGGAAGCGAAGTATACATATTATCCTTTAAAATATTACACCAAGAATTATAGGCTGAGTCAATATCAGTTTGCGTTCTAAAACCGTGTTCAATATCATCAATAGTGTTATTCACTTTAATAAGAACGTCTTCACTAAGCATAAAATATTCTGGAATATTATTTATGACAATCAAACTTTTCAAATGATTCAACATGTACAGATTCATCGGACACTTGATCAGTATGATTCGTAGACTAAAAAGACTCAAGATTAATATTCCATCTTAACATAGAATGATCTGGTAGATTGCCTGACAGTAAACTGTTTACTTGACCACACTGATTTATCAAATCAGCTGTAGAAACAACTGAAAAATTTGAAAAAAGTGACAAAATTGCGTAACTAGTTACTCAATAATCAACTACAGATAAACCTTTGACTGACACAGAGGTAAAATCGTTATTTATATAGTTTTGACCATTTACAATACACATACTAACATTAATTAAAAACTCAATAAAAATTTCACCATAACTATTTGTTTTGAAATCAACAATATGACGTGGAGGTAAATTATCTACACCGCCTATATAGTCTTCTAGATGACCACATCTACTATTGAAATCCCCACAAATGTAAACAAGACCATTATTTTGGTATTTATATATATCTGTCAACAGACTATCATAAAAAGCGTTTACATCAACATAGCGTGATGAATTTTCTGGAGGCAAATAACATACACAAGGAAACAACACATAATTATCAAATTTATGGCACATTTCCAACCAAAGAATTCATTCATAAGAGCTTTCCAATATAGTAATATCAAATTCATCACGTATGCAGTTTTTAATCAAAAAGCCAACTCCACCGGAGCCGGATTTTGCACGTCTGTGAATCATGGTTCGGTTCAGACCAAACCATTTAAAACCATCAATGTTTAAAACAGAGTCAGATAAAAGATGTGGCTCAGCTACAGTATCACAGTCACTGAACGTTGCACATGCAGTCCGTAGAATAGAATTATCGGAGCTGGAATCGGCATTCCATCCCCGTACATTCCAGAAACCCGCTGTTACCTATCTACGTCAGTTCTGTTGACCACCATGACGCTGGCAGTATCCGTTACGACCTTCAACACCGACGCGATTCCAGCCTGAATTACGATTGTTCGGGGCAACTCTTTCACCACTATCGCGATTGTTACCAGAATCACTTCTATCACGCGTATTATCACGAGTGTTATTCTGGTTTTGGTGATCCCGCATGTCGCTCCTTCTTTAGTTGTTGGTGTTCTTACGCACTATTCTTGTTCATTTCAGGGACAAGTTTGAATTCGTCAAAGCACTTAGGATGATTTTGAAATTGGTGTTCATTAAACGATCAGCATGTGAGAGGTCCTGGTTTATAAATATGCGCTCGTATTTTGTCGGTCAATTAGGTTATTTTTCTTCGACATAACCGTGTGTTTATCATCATGGTACTTGAAACGAGCAATGACAACACCAGGTTTGCTACCGTTCGACTGTTTCCGCTCAGCACTCGCACATGAAACATCACTGCTATGCAAACCATCTTTGATTAAGGCATTGACTTTATTTTCAATATTCTCGTTTCTAGTTGCAGGTAGATCTCTGATCACAACGTTCAGAGCAATATCTGGTGCCGAATTCGCAGGTGCTGTGGAAGCCACTTGTTGTATCTTAGAATGCATGTCATTCATGTCTGCTACCACCTCGGCTTTCATAGTCTCCTTGAATGGTCAACATCCTTTCGTATGCGACCCATTTCCACATTCACACGCTTATCTAGGAGTTGTGCCACCTTACTTGAAATACGATGTTCCAATCCTGACTCGAGCTTATTCATGCGCTCTGTCATTGCTGAAAACATCATATACATATCTGCCGATAGTTAACCTATTAAATGTTCAATAGAAGGACTTGAATTCACAGGATTCACATGATCCACATGAACATCCGCATTGGTCACGACGATATTTGAGTCAACCGGGGAATTATTACACTGGTAGAGATTCCGCCTAGCTTTAGCCGTAACACGTGACTTCTTAACCGTGGACTCCTGATCACATGGATCTGAGGCATGTCTCTTCCTTTTAGGATTTATAGGCGTATCAACTCTTGTAATACGTTGCGAATTCATTACTGAATCAACAAATTCTTGAGCGTCTTCAGACATGTCCACCCGGGCCTCCGTAGTTTTGTTAATCGAAGATGAACTCGTCGTGGTCAAAAGCGAAAATTGTCCTCAGTCAAGCGTGACGGCCCAACGACGATATAGCGTCTATACACACCACCGTTAATCAGCAAATTATCAGAGTTATACTTTGTTACTATAAATAGTAACACTGCCCAGAAAACCAATACACAAAATATTTAAACTTCGACAAAGTCTATTAATTGCAAAATTTCGGTAAAGTCAGGCATATATCGCTATCGTACCTCACATATATTCTGTTCGTAGTGTACAAATAACACAAAAACCTCTTAATTTCACAGCAAAATAGAAATTTCACTATTGATGAAGTAAACAACAGATATGTTAACGGAGGCGTTGTGCAGGTGGTCGACCGTCTTGAACTCACATTCCAAACATCTGGAAAACATCTCTCTTCCAATTTAACCATTTAATGTTGAATTTCTGTGGAAATAGAAATACATTTGTACTTAGTGACGATACGAACGGGGACAGGCAAGTGGTCGGTTTGTTTGAACAAACGGAAAAACTTCCATAATCAATAAACGGGTCCTAATTTAGATACTTTCGATTGTACCTCGTCTATTTTTAGAAGTTGTCAGGTTGCCATTTCGTTTTGAAGTATGTGCTTGTCTCTGCCAACCTCTTCTAAATATCAAGCGGAATACATGTAGACGGAAGAGCTGCTAAAATGGAAGAAGTCCAAAGCGAACGTATTGGGATATCACTCTTGATTATAGAAGCTCTTCAGCTTGTCATAACGAACCGACCATGACACTTGCATCAGTGGCAATTCATAAATACATTGAACACATTTTGGCAATACATGAAGGGAGTGTATAATTTTATATGTATTATGAGAAGTAGTTCTACAGTTCGTTTTATTAGGTATGTCACTTGTTCACAAACAATGTGATACCAAAATCATACTTCTGCCAAACTGTTTTGATTTGTTAATAAAAAGGCATATCCATTAGACCATACATTATATACACGTACCTATATCGAAAACACATTTTCGAAATAATTACGAAATTGGTAAGGGAAACCACCATGTTTAATATGTACAGTTCATTTCATTACTGGAATACAAACAGTGAAGTACTGCTAAGTGGGGTGCCATTTATACCTATACCACTTTGATTTAATGTTGCTAGCCTAGACGTTTGGTCATTATGAACATCTAGTAACTTTACAAAGGTGTTATTGTCCAAACGTTTTTCCTGTAAGTAAAGTAGATACTAGTGGTTTACATTTTGTTTTGTGACTGATACTAAGTATTGTCTGACCACATTCAAATGACACTCCCAGCCTAACTACTAACAATTGTGTGCATTATTTTTCTAACGGAAGTACGCTTGTTATTGACATAACTTGCATCGATTTCAACATAACATTTGTGTTGTCACTGCCCGATTTAACAAGCATCTTTGCCACATATAATCATATTTCACTTAAAATATTACTTGTTGGCGAAAAGCTCTTGTATTGCTTACGTCTGTTTTGAATGGAACTGACAAAACAACAGGGAAAATGTGACCCGCACCTTACACTTAATTTCGATACCAAGTTTGTGTGTCTGGCCATCGTAAAACTACACATAAATTGATGAAACGCAATTGCACACTTTCTTTTTGGTTTCAGTGTATTAGACAAATATGAAATATTTTTGTTAACTCACGTTCACTTTTGCGCAAACATCGTGCCTAACCCATCCGTCAAAATTAACCACAGTTTGTGCTCTCGTCGGTTTGTGTACTGCTTCACAAAGTAAACATGACGCACACACATATCCAAGTTTGTATTTCCTCCTCCAATCAAAGTAGCTGTTATATAATGCCTCGTCATTACTTATTTTGTCAATATATTCCGCTAAATTTTCAATGGTCTTAAAGTCGCTAACACTTATAAATGATCCAGGAATTGGAATACTAATATCTATATGATTAAAGTCCCAGTTTACAATAGGAATCTGTTCCCTATGCAAAGCCTGCCAGTATTTTTCAGTTATATAATCTGTACAACGGCTATTTTCTAAACCAAGATAAAATTTATATGTTCTTGTCAGATTATCACATGTCATTACATTAGATGGGTCACCACAAACATTGTCAAAGCATTTGCCATACATGGTCATGTTAAGATATTTTGACATTTTTGCAATCAATCTATATCGTTGTTCTGGATCTTTGCAATTGCTTATCAAGCCAACAATATTACCAGCCTTCTCTTTGTAAAAATTTCTCTGTCTTAATTCCTTTTCAGCAGCTTCTATCTCAGTGTCATCTAAACGTTTGTAGTTTCCATATGGGTAATATAACGTAGCGTCTTTCCGGTACCAAACGGTCCAATTGAAGACACTATTAAATACACTAAGATCTCCAAATAAGTTAGACGGTGGTTCCAAATTAGTTACAGCCCAAATCTGATCCGGTCTTCGATATTTGGGTAATTCAACCGTTGCTTTTGAATCAATATTCGAGTTGTCTGACCATAGATTAGAAAGATGGAAATAAACGATATCTGCAGATTCAATTTCGTTTTTATCAAAAGTTATTGTACATTGAACAGGGCAGTTGGGCATGCACGTAAACGGGTCCTCAGCATTGAAATACGGTTGCCAGTAAAGAATAGTCGGTTTTATATCTTTAGATTTTTCTGTCATATTTAGGTAGCTTCTAATCTGTATATATTCTGTTTCTGGACTAACTTTGTTGAGAACTGTTTTGGTATTCTCATACGTGTAAGACAATGCATACACGAGAAAAATGACCAATATAACTATACAAAGTTTATGATAAAACTTGAGACGTAATAGCCATGTGTGTCGACTGATAACTCCCATATTATCTGATCAGTAATCATCCAAACATTATCTGAAAGAAAATAAAGAACATTCCTTATGTAAAGGGTTATAGGGTCATAATTATGTTGACTCTAAAGAGACATAATGTATGTAGTGTATATCTTTACTTAAAATAAAGAATATTAACATAACGTGTAATAATCACTTGAGATTAAGTCACATGCCAAAGGAAGTAAACATTTTTAAAACGTTAATATATTAATCGGTATCTATTTACCGGTTGGACGGTCGTATGCTACACTGTTTGGACACGGTTGGACGGTCGTATACTACACAGTCTTGATACGGTTGGACGGTCGTATGCTACACAGTCTTAATACGGTTGGACGGTCGTATGCTACAGTCTTGATACGGTCGGACGGTCGTATGCTACACAGTCTTGATACGGTTGGACGGTCGTATGCTACACAGTCTTGATACGGTTGGACGGTCGTATGCTAGTCTTGATACGGTTGGACGGTCGTTTGCTACACAGTCTGGATACGGTTGAACGGTCGTATGCGACACAGTTTGGATACAGTCGGACGATCGTATGCCACACAGTCTGAATCCGGTTAACCGGTCGTATGCTACGCAGTCTTGATACGGTCGGGCGGTCGTATACTGCATAGTCGGGATCCGGTTGGATAGTTGGACGGTCGTAAACTACAAAGTCTGGATACGGTTGGGTGGTCGTATGCTACACAGTCTGGATCCGGTTGGACGGTCGTATGCTTCACAGTATGGATACGGTCGGATGGTCGAATGCTTCACAGTATGGATACGGTCGGATGGTCGAATGCTTCACAGTCTGGATCCGGTTGGACGGTCGTATGATTCACAGTCTGGATACGGTCGGATGGTCGAATGCTTCACAGTCTGGATACGGTCGGACGGTCGTATGCTACACAGTCTGGATCCGGTTGGACGGTGGTATGCTTCACAGTCTGGATCCGGTCGGATGGTCGAATGCTTCACAGTCTGGGTCCGGTTGGACGGTGGTATGCTTCACAGTCTGGATACGGTCGGACGGTCGTATGCTACACAGTCTGGATCCGGTTGGACGGTCGTATGCTTCACAGTCTTGATCCGGTTAGACGGTCGTATGCTTCACAGTCTGGATCCGGTTGGGCGGTCGTATGCTTCACAGTCTGGATCCGGTTGGGCGGTCGTATGCTTCACAGTCTGGATCCGGTTGGACGGTCGTATGCTTCACAGTCTTGATACGGTCGAGCGGTTGGACTGCCGTATGATACACAGTCTAAATCGGCGCCAGTTTGAAACAACTCGAACGCAAATATTGGTTTTGGTGTCTAGAGAAACCAAGCATGCGCATATAATCGACCCACACCAAACGTTCACGCCAAAACACAGACATTAATTAATAAGTTGAAATATCTTACCTTTAAAATATATCCGGAGCTATGATAAGTTAACAACTGTCGTCTACACAGTACAGTCACATTGAACCAGACCAAGCAAGTGTTTATCTGCAAGTATCGTATGAAGTGTGCCATTAACGGAAAGTCATAAATATTCTGGATTTTTCGTCGTCCTATCCGCTATGTAATTATTGTTTTAGGAAGTCTAAAGGTAGAATGTCTGAAAGACGTGAAATATTATGACTTCCAGTTCAGTTGTGCAACATTCTCCACCTCAACACGCACGTTAATTAATAAAACGTTAATTAATAATGATTAAACTTCGTGACCTCAATTTACTTTCAATTGTTTCTTTGATATGATCCCAATCAGTCAAAATATCAAGCGATAGACTGACGGATTTGCATGTTTTAAATACAGCAACCGGTCCATATTAAATATATTGGAGCACTCTAAAGCATAATTTACACAACTCTCAGCTACACCACTCGTGAAAATATGGCGTCAGCTGCTCACTGGGTGAAATTCATTCGTTCGTTCACCGAAAAACATAAAATATCCTCTATATAAATAATACCCTACGTAAATATTTTCACATTTCAACATTTGTTCGTTATGTATAGGGTCTATTCATGTATAGATCAACCACGAGTTTTGAGCCGTGACGGGAGATTACACTATTTAGTCATGGTATGTGAATATACTGGTTGGGGTGCAATTAAAAAGCGTTGATATATATTTTTGTATGACATGACATTGTCAGTATCGCTGGCTCAATCGGTAGAGAGCTTGATTTTCAGTCTAAGACATACGGGTTCAAGTCCTGATAACTGCACCTTTTTTCTCAACTACATATTTTTGTTTCTTTTTCATCAAGAACATGAATACATTGTTTAAAAGTCATTTTATTATTATGACTTTTCAATCTACAAGCAATGGGTTTTCATGTTTCACTGTTTTCATTTCTTTCCACGGACCCAGTATTTATTTACCTTTTACTGGATCCAATACTTAAACGTGTGTCAAAGATTTTCGACTTGGTGTATTGGTTGGCTACCCGTCAGTGGTGACTGTCTCCGAGGCGGATGATGCTTTTGAATATATAGTGGGTGCTTGAAGACAGTTTATTTTAAGACAGTTTATATATAAACTCCTTGCAAAATTTCTGTAAATATGAACCATGTTAAATATTCTTTATCATACGAGCATCTTCACCAGTATTTTTACTAGTCGCAGCCAAACTTTTATAATTATGCGCGGGTACTATGACTAAGGACACTTAATTTTGACTAATAAAGAAATTCCAGGAAATGCATAACTTTCTTGTGTTATATTACTTGAACAAGGGATTTGAAAAAAATAATATAAAAAGCAACTCTACCAAGGATAGAACCTAGAAAAGTAAGTCTTATAGAACATCGCCTTATCCATTGGACCACGTATTCAGTTACTGAATGAAATAACTTATTTAACTTATATTGGTATTGCTTATAGAAACCTACCCTTTTAGGGTGAATAAACTTTGCTGTATAAATTAGTCACGGCTCAAAAAACATGGTTTATCTATAGCTCATACTGTATATTGTTTCGTTGTCAACAGTATGCAGTTATGCACCAGTCAATATTTTTCCCGCCGGGGGGGGGGGGGCGACCCAGGTGGGAATTAGACATTTTCAAATATTTGATGTCTAAATCCCCACCCATGAGACAATGCTAACTGTCTAAATCTCCACCGTGGGGCATTGTTTTTCATCCGGATACTTTAATAAAAACACAAATAAAAGTATCACTGTCGTCTTTCACGGTGTCGAAATTCCCGGATAAATGTCTATTCCCCGGGACTCGGAGTCAATAAGGTCGTCTAACTACCGCCTGTCGGGAAGATTCGTCTGTCTAATTCCCCCTGTATCCCCTCCCGGGCGGGCATACTATTGACTGGTGCATTCTTCACGGTAGATAATAATTACTAAATTTGACTAAAACATTTAAAATGTTTATTGCCAATGCAATAATAATAATGTGGCAAGTTGAAAATTTTAACAAAAACATATATACATGTACAGAAATACACGCTTATCTCTTTCCACTGTAACATGCTACGGCAATCGACATATTAAAAAGTAAAGTTCCCAGTTAAAGTCTATGTACTTTTGTCTCCATCAAAAGGTAAGCGTATAAGATAAATAATGACCCGACATAAAATATTTAATTTGACAATTTTTCATGTTTAAATATAATTTATAATTTAAACAGTCTAGATACAAATCACTTGCAGCATGTCCTATTTCATATGAATGTAAGCACCTTCAAAATGAATATGTGTCCGATATCAGTATTAACCCATATCAAAATAGCGATTTAATCTTATAGTTAACACTAGTTTATATTCTTATGGAAAAATGCAGAAGAACCTTTTCTAGAAATTGTACGAATCTAGTATTTATAAATGCTATTTAAAAGAGTATCAATGCTATGAGGCTGTGCTTAATTTCGGGGTGCGTGAAATTATTACGTTTTACATATACATGTACATTGGTTCCAGTATTCGCGTTTTTTGTATGTTTAAAAGATTTTGAAAAAAATGAGCAATTTTAGCTTTAGGTTATTCTGTAGTTAAGAGTAAGATTATGAACCCGTAAACAATATTTAGTTATATAAAAGTAGAAATTTTACTTGTCAAGACATGATAAGACACGCGTACATTCCCTTTAACGGATACGATTATCCGTGTTGAATGTGAAACGGTGATAAGACCAATACATCAATGTCTAATTCCACTTTAAACAAATATTGAACGATTCTACTAAGTGCTTTGTAAAAATAAACGATCCCTCACAATATTAATTTTGTTCATGTAATCAAAACAGAACTATAGTGCGCCCAGGATAATGTGAAAGGCGGGAAAATTGGTATGGTCCACAAAGGTTGATTACAATTATATGCACCAATTATCAGTGATGTTTGAGTACAATGCTAACCTTATCTATTTATTTAAGTGATTTGTAAAACCAATGTTGCCACAGTTGACCAAACCGATTCATGTTTGTAAATATCACATTATCCTGGGCGGACTATAACTGCACCGGGTATGAATCGACCAAACATTGATGGCAACATTGAAATGACATTCATCATTGGTCGTCTGTTTTTTTATTGTACTAAAAGTGTTGACCTACCACGTGGCATGTGACGCAAATATTTGTCTAAGAACGCAAGTAGAAACATGTCAACAAAAAGAAAAACATTTTTTTTACAACTTTCATTCCTCCATTTCTGAAGAGCACAATAATTTAAGTACACCAATATATCATAAATTACAAAACATTTTAACACGATCCGCGGATTATTCGATATACACATAGAGCAAACCAGGGCATGTATTATTACCGCAATAAAACATGGCATCTAGTTGGCTGTTCTTATTTACGCCCCATATCACGTGACATATTTTTGATGAATGAACGTACACTTTAAAGTAAAACTTCAACGGGTCGCGAGTTGCACGAGTATCCAGTGTTACAGCTATGACGCTATTATGTTCAATGTCAAATGGGTGAAAATGGAATGCGCGCAGTTAAATAGTGCGGGATATTGTCGTATTTAGAATCGAAATAAAAACTCTGTTCTTGTATTTTGTCGGTAAATAAAACACGGGCACTCGTTCGGATGCGGAAAACTAAACCACTCGTGATACGCACTCGTGATTTAATTTTTCCGCATGCGAACTCCTGCCCATGTTTTATTCACCGACAAAATACGCGAACAGATTTTTATTTCTTAAACAAAATTACGTTTGAGATATATACAAATATGTATGACCAACCGTAAGTATTTTAATATTCGACGATTTTGACGAGATTTTGACGAGATTTTGACGAGATATCCTCGACGTTCAAGCCGAGAATTAGTCCTATCTATGCAAATTAATGTTTGTGCAAAATTGTTCAGTTTTTGCCCGAAGCCGACTCAACTTCTATCCAGCGGCTATCCAGACAGTTTAGCCGGTTTCGGACAAAAACTGTGACATTTTGTTGAAACGGGGTTAAACCCAAATAAACAAACACACCTTTAAGAATAATGAAAACAAAACCGAATATATTCAGAGCAACCTTTACAATATGATTCAATACACTTACAACATGTTTAAACCCACTTTAAATTGGCCAAAAGAGTAATTAGTATAGTCGGGTAGCTAAGCGGGGGGATTTACTGTACAAACTCTATGGTTAAAGTACATAAATACCGGTATGCATAACCTAGAAATACACGTCTATACATAAGACAATTTCAGGGGGGTCCCGGGTTCGATCCCAGGCCACGTCATACCGAAGACGAACTAAAACAGTACCAGCAATTTCCTTGCTAGACGTTCAGCATAAAAGGGAAACTGGCTTCTCTTCTCTCATAGCCTCGTGACGATACATAACATCAGGAATGAAGTGTCGAGAGTGATAAATCTAAGTTGAAATATACAATCGACATTATGTAAATTAGTATAAAAAGGACAATTTCAGCACAGAGGTGAATGGCGGACAAATGTTATAGTTATATTCACCATTTTATAACTCCAGCGCTGTGGTAACCCGAAGAAATGAAAGGACAAATATAATTTCTCACCAACACGAGAAAAGGAAAATCAAATCAATAGAATGGACAATTCGATTAAATTACGAAAACTAATTTTGAATGGCTTCTGAACAACATTATTAAATAACAATAATCATCTATGAAAATAAACCCACACATGACTCTTAATGTCTAATACGCCTGAGTGTTTATTTTAGGCCAATTGTGAAACAAGTTTTTCATTTCATTTCAATCACTCTCGACACCTCATTCATGATGGTATACATTGCCACGAGGATATGAGTGGAGAGAAGCCATATTCCCTTTAATGCTGAGCGTCTAAAAAGGTAATTACTTCCTACCCTTTTATTTCGTCTGTGGTATGACGCAGTCTGGGATCGAACCCGTGGTATGACGCAGTCTGGGAACGAACCCGTGGTATGACGCAGTCTGGGAACGAACCCGTGGTATGACACAGTCTGGGATCGAACCCGTGGTATGACGCAGTCTGGGAACGAACCCGTGGTATGACGCAGTCTGGGAACGAACCTGTGGTATGACGCAGTCTGGGAACGAACCCGTGGTATGACGCAGTCTGGGAATGAACCCGTGGTATGACGCAGTCTGGGAACGAACCCGTGGTATGACGCAGTCTGGGAACGAACCCGTGGTATGACGCATTCTGGGAACGAACCCGTGGTATGACACAGTCTGGGATCGAACCCGTGGTATGACGCAGTCTGGGAACGAACCCGTGGTATGACGCAGTCTGGGAACGAACCCGTGGTATGACGCATTCTGGGAACGAACCCGTGGTATGGCGCAGTCTGGGAACGAACCCGTGGTATGACGCATTCTGGGATCGAACCAGTGATCTCCTGCACATAAGAGGAAGCTCAACTACTACATACAGGGTGACAATTAATGTATGTCCGGATAACAAAATTTAATAACTTTGTCCATGTTTGTCATAGATGGCTGTTTTTGGTCTTATTTCAAAGATAAACAATTGAAATTTGTACTCCGTTAGTGAATGCTTCCATGTGATACCATGGTTACATTCATGGTGTCATTAGTGACGTCATACATTCCATAGAATATGGAAATGGCTGGCGCGTCAAAATGTATCAAGCTTTACGATTTAGTTTGAATATTTCCTCTGATTGATAAGAAGAAGGTTATCAAAATGTATCCAGATGCTGATATATCTACCTTCTATTAAACAAATTAGAAGATTGCCATTGCAAGTTTGAATCCTGCGGGAGTATTTAGTCCTTTTACCCGAAATGTCCGTACAGATATGTGCGCCAAATAAATTACATGTAGAGGAAAAAACATGCAGATATGTTGTATTGTTATGGGGGATGTTACAAATATAATTATATAAAAAGAAGGGGAATCCTTGACAAACCACGGTTGATTTTTGACTTGATGAGGCTGCTCCATCAGAATATTTCTCGATATTTTAAGCAAACATTTTGAAGATCGGCTTATTTCACTGAAAACCACCCTTACAATAGCCCCCCTAAATCGACATACCTGAGCCCACTGGATTGTTTTTAACGGAAAATGTTAAGGACAGGATTAATACATGAACTAGTCACAAAATAATGACATAATTATTGAAATCCTTCATCCATTCGTCGAGAAATGCGAAGTAAAGAGTTGATTTTGCAGTGTACAATGCAGTGATAAGAATTTTTGGCATCGCTTTCAGTTTTTTCAAAAATAAGAGGTGTCATGTGAAACACCTACTTCAGACATTTTAAGTGATAAACCTTGGAACTAAATACGTAAAACAAAATTTGCACATGTGCTTTTAATGAATGTGCATTGATAAGCTTAAAGGGACTGCCTCACATATTGGTGTATTGCAAAAATAAAATAAAATTGTCAAATAATCGCGTAATTTTGGTATAGTTGCCTGTATATCCCATAAACAACCACACTGACATCTAAAATAACTTGAGAAACTTCGGCATTTTGTAGTTATTTAGCATTTTTACAGCAAAACATCTATAGGGTATTAATACCCTATAGAATTAGCACTACTAATACTTAAATTGCCTGAAATTGGTTCGCATTAGATGAAAACGAATCGGAAAACGAACCAAATACCTCACTGGTGTTTATGCTGTAGTTTTTTGATGTTATAGTTCGATCACGTGTGAATTACATAATTCACAAAGCATGTTGGGAGGAAACTAAGCGCTTGCTTTTCAAGAAAAAAATACTCAGTGGGCAATATCGAGAGTGGTTAAAATTGCTTATATGCACCAAATATTTCATAAAGCAACCGTCAGTGGCTTTCTATTACATCAATAGGATGGAAAATCACAAAAATTTAAGCCCAAATCTGTGAGGCAGCACCTTTAATATCGTTTAATAACTATTTTGAACATATTACATTTTGTTATCCGGACAAATATAAGTTGTCACCCTGTACAATCGGCTTGATTGTTTAGGATCTAGCTCCCCTTTGTATACACATTTAACTTTTCACGGGCCTGTTATATAAACGTTAGAATTATACGTATATTGAAATATTTTCCTAGGTAAGTTATCGTCCTTGATTTTAACCCACAATTTTAACTTAATGTAATACTACCCGTACTACTATTATTTTCACATTGCAATTTGTTGGGATCTCTTTCTGTTCATATTCTATTCAATTCAGAAGCAGAACTTTAAGAGGGAGAGAACTCGGGAAAATTCTGGAACACTATATAACGGAGTAGTTTACCTTAAAATGTAACGCTGAAGTGAGCTTTGAAAGATTTGAACAAATAAAACAAGTTAGCTCCAGCCCGATCTCCCCAAACGTCTTTGATTATAAAACAAATGAGCTTTAACCCCGCTCTCCCGAAACGTCTCAATATGAGAACAATCTCAACTCAAATATCGTCTCAAACTGGAGATTTTTTCATTTGAGTTCTATCCTGAAGCATCTCAATCTGATAAAATCTCAGCTCAATATTACAATGTGTCTTTGTCTTAATTTCCACCAAAGTGTTGGACTCAAAGTTGGCATTACAAAACAGAAACATTATTCCTGAGTTATTAAAGTAAACGTTCAAGAGCTCAAACTTCAGATTTATGTCTCAAATTCAGACTTTTATTCGAGCAAAATCTCAATTCGACTTGATATTTCGGGAGGTCAGTAGTTAAGACGTACACGTTGTTAATTATATATTTACAAAATTCAGAGTACATGTATATGCATTACTATTAGGCGTGCATGACACAGTCGTTACTGGGGCTGACTTTGAAACACTTGTCTCTCACTGGTTCGAGGTCGAATCCAACATGAAATGTAAACTTTTTGAGAAGTCTTGGAAATGTTGGTGGTTCTGCATATGTTAGCTTAGACTCCAACACCAGTGTGCATTCTTTCTCTTCTCTGCCTTAGCAGCTAATATAACGAGTGGCCGAGAGTGGACAATGCATTTGACTAGAAATCGAGAGGTACATGGTTCGACCGGGACACTTGGCAGTGTTTCCCTCCCAACTATATATGAACTGGTTGGTCGTGTGTGTATCGGTGCAGTACACATTACACGTTCAAGAACCAATGAACGGAAGCAAAATAGCATCGTGATAAAACTGACTGCCTTTGCCAACACGCACATGTTTTCATTTAATGAACGTCTTAACTTTTTCATATTCCAAATATTAGTTGAATCATCGTGAAATGACAAGTATGTAAGAACTAGAAACAGATTCCCCGTTCATCACATACATAGAATAGTGCGCATATCTTGGAACATTTATGTGCAGTCCCATTATCTTATCTATAGCATTTCTAATTGTCGGCACAATCGACCTGTCCACTCGTTAGTGTAGGTATGTACGGATCCGCGCTGTTATAAGTGTTTCCATGTGCATAGTGTGTATATACAAGTATGTATTTATAATCATAAACAATGAGAGGACAGTCTCCTCCCATCCTAATATAAAGTAAAACCTCTCACACCGACAACCTCAATAACAAGACCTCTTCAATGTGGATCACACATCATTATGGAGTCTGTTTTACGTTTTGCTCAAATATTAATAACCTCAACAATAAAACCAACTCAATACGGCAACCAGTATTAACTGAGGACCAATGTGGTCGTATTATCCGTGCTTATCCGCTGTCCAATCAGAGTTTTTATTTTAACTAATCAAAACATGCTTACGGTACAAACCCGAGGATTAATTAGCGACAGGGCAAATGTTATCAGTTGTACAACAGAAACAGAAAACAAAAAGGCCTATATGTCACCAGTATAGTGACGAGTCACATCGAGGACAGATTATTATACATAATTATGTTCAAATATTGATATGTGCTAATAAATGTAATAGAATATACAATAAGCTAAACACACGTTCATTAAATTAGAGAAATATCACCATGCACAATCAATGTCTATATTGTTTCGATCCCCCTTTTATTAACGTTAACTTTTGACTAAATGTGTTGCCTCATTTCTCGGAGCATTTTTCATTAGAAAGTTGATATACGTATACAATAGGAGAGATCATGTTCGTATACAAAGGTATTCATACCACCAGCTATATAGCTATTGGTGAATGGCAGGCTACTATTGTTCATTCATCCAATAGATTGCCGGTGGTCATTTTGCATAAGAATACGGTGATCTCTCCTATTGTATCCCTCTTTATTTTACTAATGGCAGATCCGTCATCCAGGGCATACAGCGCATTGATTAATACGCCGTCATCCACATCACTAAATAATGGAGACCAAAGTCAACGAAATAAGAAATCATATCAGGTGTTGGTGTGATATCCGATCGATAAATCAATAGTATTCACCCATCACAAGTCAATATAACCTGTATGTATTAAATGTCCCGTATGTGACACATAGCTTTCCAATATTATTTATATTGATTGATTTTCCAGCTATAAAATAGAGACATGTAAACGGGAGAATGCACAATCATCAGGCTACGTAACATATCGGTCCATGATTATAAAGGAGTTATCTCATAGATAATTTGAAGAACTATCAGCCAAGTAACATATTTGTCCATGATTATAAAGGAGTTAACTCATAGATAATTTGAAGAACCATCAGGCTACGCAACATATTTGTCCATGATTATGTCTATGACACTCATCTTCGATGAAATGTTTAAACAAAATAATCAACATCTAAAAAAGGGCAGTGTGAATGATATCAGACAAATCATATGATTATGATGCAAATATTTTATTTCAAGAACATAATCTAATGCCATTTTTGTTAAGATGTAAATATCATGTTGCTGTGCTGGTACATAAAACGTTAAATAACTTGTCCCCTATATATATGTCTAATATTCTACAATTTTCAACAAATAATGTGTATTCTTTGCGATCTGTAACGAATAATAACATAGTAATCCTGTTTGTAAATCATACTTTACTAAATTAACTTTCCAGTATTAAGCTGTGACAATATGGAACGCTTTGTCCAGTCAAGTTAAAAACACAACGTCAGAGAAAATGTTTAAATCTGTATTAAAATCATACTTATCCGCAAATCTATCAAAGATAAATTAAAAACACTCGGGTTATTGCTGTTTACATATTATATCAGGATCTTTTAATACAATATTTTAAAAGTCAGTATTTACTTTTTTTGTATTGTCTGCCATTTTATTGATGCTTTTGAATGTTTGTACATATTTATGCTTGTTTTGTTAGATGACCCCATGGGAGATAAGCCATAGGCTTAATGGGTATATCATCGGAAAATAAAGTTATTATTATTATTATTATTATAAAGGAGTTATCGGTTCATGATGATAAAGTAGAAGAAATGAAAAATACGTAATTTAGACCGACCCACATTATCCTGACGCTGTGTCATCCAGTCTGGAACAACCCATTACTATATACGTACCAAAGCAAGTGAGATGATCCAGTGGCGTTTTAACGACTTTGATATAATAATGGTGGATTTGGATGGAGGCTACATTATACAACCTTCAACTACCTGCTCTAGACAGACACTCATAATTATATCATATACTCTGTAATATTATTCATTTACAAATATAATGTATAATTATACAAATGCATCAAACAGTCGGAATATGCAGGGAAAAGTGTTCATAATTATATGTATATGTATCTAATATAAGTGTGAATAATCACTTTGTTTGAACACAATGGCAGCTGCCTTAAGGCCAAATGTTTGGTATTTTTAGGTTTAAGGGTATTTCTTGGTTTAAGGGTAATTTTAGGTTAAAGGGTATTTTTAGATGCAATGGTATATTTAAGTTTTAAGGGTCTTTTTAGGGTTAAAGGTATTTTTAGGTTTAAGGGTATTTTGAAAGGTTTGCTGTCGCAAGGAGGTTTTTGGAAATGTAGGCTAATTTAACAAGAGGGACAAAGGGGCCTCGCTGGCCCGTCTGCAATTGTGTGAGCAACCCAGGGTACCAAAAAGGGCCTCTTATAATGTTTCTATTCGCTCTTTTTTAGAAAATTATGTAAACCTAAAAATAAAAAGTATGGCCTTACACGATACTGTCTACATAGATTATCCATTACCCTATAACTGTGCTCACATGTGCATATTAGCCGTATGTATACATTATATAACCTTTATATTACGATTTTGTACGTCCGAACGACCAGTACGTAAGTACGATTCCTACTTTCATTTCGAGTTTGTGTTTAGAAAGAAGAGTTTCGTATTTTCGAACGTGGGACTACGTACATAGAAATTGTGTAGAAAAACCCTAAACGGAATAGAATTCAAACGACTTAACTGATTTGATCGAACGATGTGTATAGCAACCTTGGTTTAAATTATCATGCTGCACGCAAAAGGAAACAAAAAAACAAACAGCGTCTTGTTTCAGGTTATACATATCACTGACTGAAGTCTGTCGATCTCGGAGTTGAACAAAGTGAGATCGAGCAACTATGAATATTTAATCAAGTATAAAATACTTGATCCGAGCTTATAGCCAGTACGTTTTATCTGTTCGTGGGACACATGTGGCATATAACAACTACCGGTATATAACATGGTGAACACTTTATGGCGGTATGTTTAAATCAATTGATGAATGAAAATCAATAGTTCGAGTGGTTTTTGAAGTTTAAAATCTTCCCCGTGTGATAACAAACGTTGGACATATACGGGTCTTATTGGTAGTAAATGTAAGTAGCTTTTTTCACTTATTTCATGTACTGCATTATTTAGCATTTGAACAAAAATGTCCGTGTGTTTGTTAACAATGGCGAAATGGGGTCAGTGGTAGACTTTAATCAATAGAGTAATAATAGGCTATATAATGGAAACTTTCTGTTTAATTCAATTTAACTTTATGATATACATGTACATTGTAGTACACACACAAGTGTGGATGACACTGTTTGGGTGCCCTAGCTAAATCGCGTGTTCATTATGTCTTATTGTTTGTTTAACTATTCATTCATAGTTGTTCCAAGTCCCAACTTTGGATTGTCTTATAATTTCAATCGTTTTTCCGATTTTCTATGCAAAGTGAAAGTAAAATTCAAAAGCAGATTTTTATTTTAGCATGGTATAATATTCCATGATAAAACTTACGATTACACCGTCTCGTCTATGTAAATACACACATGTACAGTAAAACCTCACCAAAAACACTACCTCAACAATAGTACCGTCTCAATGTTAAGACCATATTTTTCATGTCCATTTTCATCGTTTCGCTCTCTATTGTACCTTAAAATTAAGATTTACTCAATAATGAAGCCAGTTTCCAAACGTCCCAATGTTGGTCTTATTATTGAGGTTTTTCTATAATATTTGTTTATACATGTATTTATATATTCTATCGTTAACGATAACAATACAGTGTTTCCATGGTTAATCCGGGATAAACGAGGTGATTATCGCACTGATTACAAGATACTAGTTAAGACGATTATAAAATTATGGTGATACGTTTGGACAAAGTTGATAACATCGTCTCTCAAAATCAGACTTACTGTCCAGTTAGGATAATACAATAGAGTGACGAAGTCCACGTTCACAGACATCCATAATTCCAATGCTTAAGTGTACACGGAGTATAACATATAGTGGTACTGTGCATGTTTTTTTCAAAAGCATTTTATTCTTTAAATGTTTTGTGTATGCAGTAAGCATAGTATTATGATGTAATACATTTAACCTAGAAGTTAAACAAAACATAAATATTAATTTAAAAGGTAATTTATTGAAGCATGGCAGCACTTTCATTGCAAACCTTGACCAATGCATTCGAGTACGGTACACTAGCTCTTTCCAATTAGACTTTGATTTTTTGTAAGTGTGCGGTGTACGATGCAAGCGAGACTACTGGATTTCATACCAATCTATCTGGGATTCGAGTCGGGCAACTTCGGATTAGTAGTGTAAAGCATTGACCGTCGTGACACTATGCTTATTACTTATATGCGTATATATTAGCAACTGAGCAGCAATGTGTTTACAATATGGGCTTCTTATAACAATTTACGTCCTGCAAATGTTGACCAATGGTATGACTTTATATACTGACACTCCGTCGTAAGAAATACGAGCTATTAAGTTGGTTCTGAATCAAGTCAATCTGACCACCTACGATACACTGAGTAAGACAGTCTGACCACCTACGATACACTGAGTAAGACAGTCTGACCACCTACGACAAGCTGAGTAAGACAGTCTGACCACCTACGACAAGCTGAGTAAGACAGTCTGACCACCTACGATACACTGAGTAAGACAGTCTGACCACCTACGATACACTGAGTAAGACAGTCTGACCACCTACGATACACTGAGTAAGACAGTCTGACCACCTACGATACACTGAGTAAGACAGTCTGACCACCTACGATACACTGAGTAAGACAGTCTGACCACTTACGACAAGCTGAGTAAGTCAGTCTGACCACTTACGACAAGCTGAGTAAGACAGTCTGACCACTTACGACAAGCTGAGTAAGACAGTCTGACCACTTACGACAAGCTGAGTAAGTCAATCTGACCACCTACGACAAGCTGAGTAAGACAGTCTGACCACCTACGACAAGCTGAGTAAGACAGTCTGACCACTTACGACAAGCTGAGTAAGACAGTCTGACCACTTACGACAAGCTGAGTAAGACAGTCTGACCACTTACGACAAGCTGAGTAAGACAGTCTGACCACTTACGACAAGCTGAGTAAGACAGTCTGACCACTTACGACAAGCTGAGTAAGACAGTCTGACCACTTACGACAAGCTGAGTAAGACAGTCTGACCACTTACGACAAGCTGAGTAAGACAGTCTGACCACTTACGACAAGCTGAGTAAGACAGTCTGACCACCTACGATACACTGAGTAAGACTGTCTGACCACCTACGACAAGCTTAGTAAGACAGTCTGACCACTTACGACAAGCTGAGTAAGACAGTCTGACCACTTACGACAAGCTGAGTAAGACAGTCTGACCACCTACGATACACTGAGTAAGACTGTCTGACCACCTACGATACACTGAGTAAGACAGTCTGACCACCTACGATACACTGAGTAAGACAGTCTGACCACCTACGACAAGCTGAGTAAGACAGTCTGACCACTTACGACAAGCTGAGTAAGACAGTCTGACCACTTACGACAAGCTGAGTAAGACAGTCTGACCACTTACGACAAGCTGAGTAAGACAGTCTGACCACTTACGACAAGCTGAGTAAGACAGTCTGACCACCTACGATACACTGAGTAAGACTGTCTGACCACCTACGATACACTGAGTAAGACAGTCTGACCACCTACGATACACTGAGTAAGACAGTCTGACCACCTACGATACACTGAGTAAGACAGTCTGACCACCTACGACAAGCTGAGTAAGACAGTCTGACCACTTACGACAAGCTGAGTAAGACAGTCTGACCACTTACGACAAGCTGAGTAAGACAGTCTGACCACTTACGACAAGCTGAGTAAGACAGTCTGACCACTTACGACAAGCTGAGTAAGACAGTCTGACCACTAACGACAAGCTGAGTAAGTCAATCTGACCACCTACGATACACTGAGTAAGACTGTCTGACCGCCTACAATACACAGAGTAAGACTGTCTGACCACCTACGATACACTGAGTAAGACAGTCCGACCACCTACGATACACTGAGTAAGACTGTCTGACCACCTACGATACACTGAGTAAGGCAGTCTGACCGTCTACAATACACTGAGTAAGACTGTCTGACCACCTACGATACACTGAGTAAGTCTGTCTGACCACCTACGATACACTGAGTAAGACAGTCTGACCACCTACGATACACTGAGTAAGACAGTCAGACCACCTACGATACACTGAGTAAGACAGTCTGACCACCTACGATACACTGAGTAAGACTGTCTGACCACCTACGATACACCGAGTAAGACAGTCTGACCACCTACGATACACTGAGTAAGACTGTCTGACCACCTACGATACACCGAGTAAGACAGTCTGACCACCTACGATACACCAAGTAAGACAGTCTGACCGCCTACGATACACTGAGTAAGACTGTCTGACCGCCTACAATACACCGAGTAAGACAGTCTGGCCACCTACGATACACTGAGTAAGACTGTCTGACCACCTACGATACACCGAGTAAGACAGTCTGACCACCTACGATACACCAAGTAAGACAGTCTGACCGCCTACGATACACTGAGTAAGACTGTCTGACCGCCTACAATACACCGAGTAAGACAGTCTGGCCACCTACGATACACTGAGTAAGACTGTCTGACCACCTACGATACACCGAGTAAGACAGTCTGACCACCTACGATACACTGAGTAAGACTGTCTGACCGCCTACAATACACTGAGTAAGACTGTCTGACCTCCTACAATACACAGAGTAAGACTGTCTGACCGCCTACAATACACAGAGTAAGACTGTCTGACCACCTACGATACACCGAGTAAGACAGTCTGACCACCTACGATACACTGAGTAAGACAGTCTGACCACCTACGATACACAGAGTAAGACTGTCTGACCACCTACGATACACTGAGTAAGACTGTCTGACCACCTACGATACACTGAGTAAGACTGTCTGACCACCTACGATACACTGAGTAAGACTGTCTGACCACCTACGATACACTGAGTAAGACTGTCTGACCACCTACGATACACTGAGTAAGACAGTCTGACCACCTACGATACACCGAGTAAGACAGTCTGACCACCTACGAGACACTGAGTAAGACAGTCTGACCACCTACAATACACAGAGTATCGAGTTGATGTAGGTTACGATGATACGCTGACCAAAATCAAATAGTCCTTACAGAAACTTCTGTTTTCCTGGAAATGGTTATATGCCTTGACATAGAATCATCTTATTGAGTTTAAAGGCATCGTATACATGAAGTTGAATGAGTGAATGTGTTTCATCTTGAATATTTTGAGATTTTGGCATATTTGACGAAGCGAGAGTAGAGTAGGGTGAAAAAAATGTATACCGCCTTTGGTCTTATTTGTAGCTGAAACATACTGCTTTTCAATGATATAGGTCTGTCAATTGGCCATAGACATGATATAATCTGGGGCTGACAATTGACACTTTATATTGAGCTAAAGAACAATTTTATTTAGTTGTTTGTGATCTGTATCTGGACATATTATAGTCAGGCTCAATCCAAAGCAACACAGAAACGACAGTAGCGTCTAACCACCCTCGTATGAGTATTATAGATATAATATCTAGGTAACCTGCAAACGATATTTTTTATAAATGTCCACATGTGGAGCAAATAGAAGTCATCAAAAATCGTTATTTGTGATAAAAGATTTACTCTACTATTCATAATAATTATTCAACGTATCAAACACTTCCTGGACCAGATGGTATACATTTTGTGCAGTTTTTATAAAAAAAGCTGCGTGATACAAAATACGAATAAAGCGTTAAGGAAACCTTTACACTTGTTAACAAAATCAACCACAGAAAGGTGGTGTCTCATGAAACACGTCGGATGCCAATTTAGTTTCGAGTTTGTTTTGCTTTCAACTTAGGCAGTCGTTAGAGCTTTACGTGTGTAGTGTAAACTCACGTTTTTGTTCATTATGCCTGGGATGTCGCGATATTTATCAATGTCTGTGTTTAATAACCCATAAAATGTAATCGACACTATTTAACCACAAACTATGCATATCAATGTTTAATATATGTACATTTGAAACACTATATCTACACCTTTTCCACACAATTCTCGATAGAAAAAAACGCCACATTAAGTAGGAACATCGGAAATCTTTAAAATGTTATTTTCAAAGAAAACATCAAACGACAATACAAACTATGGCAACGATACTCCTTCAGGAATATGAACTTTAGGACAATGCATTGTGTACAGCGTATATGAAAATATTATTGTAACGTACTTAGTACAAAAGGATGGTGTTTTCAAAGCGAATCGTTCTTAACAGCAAACCATTTGTGTTATTAATTTACGACTCAGGTTCTAAACATTTCAAAATATCACCTCAACTGTTTTAAAGCATCCAATGATGGCCCTATTATAGATGTTACACTTCTTTTTGTAATACTTAAAAGACACATTTTCCGGCAAAAGCGAAACGCCGATATAAACGTTGTAGGTTATGAAACTGTGTGGTTAATATCACGTGCGACTATAGTTCTGTTGGCTGAGGGAGCTATAATGAATGTCACTCAGCTGGAAGATGATGTTTGATTCCGGGATTAGACAGTGATTGGTCATCTGTGACATAGGTTAAACAATGTCAGTTACTACTAAAGGAAAGCACTCCTCTACAACTAGGCTATGGAGGGCACCAGTCTTGTAGAAAAAGGAAAACTTATAACATACTGATGTGAACTGGTTGTATGAACCATGGTTCCACTTGATCTGATGACATAACGATATACTGTGTAAGTAGTTAAGTTAATAACGGCGTGGAAGTATTGGTGAATTCCTCTAACATTTCCTCACGCGTACATTTTGGTCAACATAGAAATCATTTTGAAAATAATCGCTAATATTTCAGCACGCCAAATATCTGAAATGTAAAATACTAAGAA
The DNA here is from genome assembly GCA_947247005.1 of Spisula solida. Lineage (NCBI taxonomy): Eukaryota > Metazoa > Mollusca > Bivalvia > Venerida > Mactridae > Spisula > Spisula solida. The sequence continues at coordinate 11,597,371 of OX365953.1, read as the reverse complement.
ATAAAATAATCGCTAATATTTCAGCACGCCAAATATCTGAAATGTAAAATACTAAGAAATAAAATAATCGCTAATATTTCAGCGCGCCAAATGTCGGAAATGTATTCTACGCTAACATTTTGACCCGCGTAAATATCCTCTCATACAACTTACGTTAGTTGCACACTATATGATAATGGTGTTATAATAATTATTATTGTGTGAACCTAACATAACATAGACAGACATACTAATCATGAAGTATCAATATCGACACGCTGGAGACCATTAATTAATCCATACACACATGTACGAACATATTGACCTACAACATTTATATTATATAATGTTAGCCTTATAATTACATTTATACTTTTATATAATCATTTTGCTATGCATCTTGTGATATACATACAGCTCGGTCGCGGTGTCTGGTCATGTTGAATGAAAACACATGAAAGTATATCTTTACAAGGCGTATGGTAAACTGATGTGCTCCGTCTGTGATTGAGTACGATTATCTAACGTATACATGTACCTGCCAGTATAAGTCAAACCCAACTAGAGATGAACTGGTTGGTAACCTAGAGTTAGACTGCTGTTCGCCAGGGCACGTTAAAGAACATTTGGAAAGAGCTAGGGTAAGGCTCCCGGATTCCAAGTGTCACACATCTGTGTCTTACCTCGAAGTGGGAGGTCATTAGACAATCTGATAGGGAGGAACACATTAACGACTGTATCTGTCGGTTGCAAGTAAACAACAACAACAAAAATTTCTGCCTTTGATATTTGATATAAATACGCACATGTAGTCATTACCACCAAATATTTAAAGTGGAGGTTGTGTGCTTTACCGCCGTAAATTTCTAAAGGATATTGCGGATCTTTACCGCCGTTCTTTTAAAGTGGAAATAAAGTCAACAGTGTTAACAAAACGCAAACGAAGTTTTTAGCTCCACTATTCGTAGAATAAGGGGAGCTATTGCAGTTACCCGAGCGTCGGCGTCGGTGTCGGCGTCGGCGTCGGTGTAACACTTTTGTTAAAGTTTAGGTACAGGTTTTTTAACCTCTTATATTCTCTAAGTCATTTGAGATATTGCTTTCATACTTTGCATACTTGTTTGCCACCATGACCCCAACCTATATGCAAGAGTAGGTAACTCTATCAGGCATTTTGTTGAAATTATGCCCCCTTTTTCTACTTAGTACAATAGTGCAAATGTTAAAGTTTAGGTACAGGTTTTTTAACCTTTAATATCTTCATAATGCATGGACCTATTGCTTTGATATTTTGCATACTTGTTCACCATCATGACCCCAACCCATACACAGGGGTAGGTAACTCTGTTAAGCAGTTTGTTGAAATTATGCCCCCTTTTTCAACTTAGTGCAAATGTTAAAGTTTATGTATAGGTTTTTTCACCTCTAATATTTTCAAAGTGCATTCACATATTGCTTTACATACTTGTTCACCATCATGACCTCAACCCATACACAGGGGTAGGTAACTCTATTAAGCATTTTGTTGAAATTATGCCCCCTTTTGGACTTCGAAATGCAAATGTTAAAGTTTAGGTACATGTTTTTTCACCTCTTATATTTTCAAAGTACATTGATATGTTGCTTTGATACTTTGCATCCTTGTTCACCATCATGACACCAACCCCTACACAGGAGAAGATAACTTTTTAGCATTTTGTTGAAATTATGCCCCCTTTTGGACTAAGAAATGCTTATTAGTTTACCTTCATGACCAAGAGGACCTACACATGAGTAGGTAATGGTCCTGCATAATTTGTCCAAATTATCCCCCTTGTATGACTTAGAAGCCCCAACCTCTACACAGCAGAGGGTAATGCTGCTGTTATGAAGCTTTTGTTTTGAACATATAATGATTGTGCTATCCCAGCATGGCGCTGCGAATAGTGGAGCGCGCTGTTCGTGGACAGCTCTTGTTTATTGAACTTGAACGAGCACTGATGATATCTCGTAAAATGTATTTCGGCAACTGTACGTTGAAATTATTGTTTATCAGCATTATACAAAATTATTAATGTCAATAACTATCAATATAATATATGATCGTATTCGCCAGTTATGGAAGGGCAAGCTTTGTAATAGTTATCGATCTTTGGTTACTAATTAATATGCTTTAATTTGTCTGCAATAATGAAATAATCTCATAAATGATATACAGTATAACCTCCGTAGAGTGACATCCGGCGGAGACAGAAAAAACTGCCGCACTGTAGAGGTTGGTTGTTTCAGAATGTCGTTCATAGACTATTGAGTGTACATAATCACGGTAATTTTAAATTGACTTCGATTGTTTGTGATTTAATGCATAAAATTAGATCTACTCGTAGCCGAGCGTTTTGTTAAATAATTCTGAGGATTATTTAATTAAGATCATTGATAAGATACAAAAATGCGTACAAATCACGGGTCTAGTATTTATTGCTAATACACGCAACTCTCATCATTATAAACCGAATCCATATTATTTTACAATTGTTTACCTTCAAAGTGTATCATTGGTAATATTCTTCAATTGAACAGCTGATCTATTCACCACTTTACTAAAACATTGTTTTGATATGCTGCTTGTATATAAAGAAACTGTTTTACCAAACATATGCACAAAACATTTTGTCACACGCCTCTTAATTTTTCTAAGACTTAAGGTTTTTATTAGATAACGTGCACAGTACAAAATTTAATACAAAAACTGAACTAACATGAACACCTATTTGTATACATTGAAGTTATATGTTTCTGTTATATGCAAACTGCAACAATATTTTACACTTTTGATACCTCTTGTTCACTTGGTCAAAGACTAACAAAACATTACGAATAAAAAACATGAAAAATGAGTACATACCTTTATGTATTGTTTGAGTTGGGGATAATTATTGAGTGTTCGCCTATGTGAGCATCATCTATAGGAAGCTGCAATATCAAGGTATTCCGGTCCACCGTCAAGCCTCATATATAACGACGTGTCATTATTTGTTTTTGAAAATATTTTATAAATAACGCACAGTGCCATGCACTACAGATGAAGCGTTCACAAAACTAAAAATAATTCAATTCAATAGACCCAATTATATGAATAAAAGCGTATATAATTATAACTAATAATACATGAGCAACGATTTAATTGAGAGAGAACTTCAGTTCGCATATCAGATGTCCAATACTATTATTTAAAGTATTTGATTTGCTTAAGTGACGTCGTGTGTTACCAGTATAATGTGCCGATTTCGTGACTATTGGATTACTAAAATAACTCGAGGAGCATGACTAACTCTCCGTTCTATTATTGTCACACCAATCGTGAAAGTTTAGCTCAGGGGTGGTATTCAATATTGATCTTACTTGACTTAAGGATAAGAACAACCAATCAGATCACACCATATTAAACTCTTGGTCAGTAACAGGTGATATGATTGGCTATCCTTATTCTCAAATTAAATAAGATCAATATTGAATACCACCCCTGGTCTATTTTAATGCCTCTTAGTATGAGGACGCTCTGGGGTGGTATTCAATATTGATCTTACTTGATTTAAGGATAAGGACAACCAATCAGATCACACCATATTAAACTCTTGGTCAGTAACTGGCGATATGATTGGCTATCCTTATTCTCAAAATAAATAAGATCAATATTGAATATCATCCATGTCCCCTAGTCGATAGGCTGAGGTTTACAAAATATAGCGGTCACCTGTTATTCTTACGTGAGATCGCTGGGATCGACCCGTGATCGCGTAATTTGCGAAATATACGGAACCAGTTATTAACGCTCTTACTATACGCTCGAGGAATGAAAGGGAAAGCTGGCTACTTTCTGTCATATCCTCTTGGCGATTGATGGGCCTCCCATCAAGTATGAGGTGTCGAGAGGATTAATATTAGTTGTAAGAAAAGTTCACAATCAAAGATCTTAGGTATTTGTCACAATCAACCTTAAATAAATTACAAATATACTATAAATTCGTTGAATTGATATCGCCCGCCTACACGCTATCAGTATTATTGCACAGTTTGGAATGTAAGCTTCCATCGGATAACAATTGTTCAATAAATCAAGGGCAATAACTCTACGGAAAATTGACCAATAAACAACAAACCTAACCCACTGGCGTCGATGTTTTTTGACAAATCATGACCAAAATGTCAATTTTGTAAGAGGGTCACCCAACAACTATTTCTGTAAAATTATTTTGATCTGTCCAGTGGTTGATTTTTTATGATTTTTAAAAGTTTTTCCAATCGGTTGCCATGGCAACCAGAGTGATTCATAGATCAGGAAAAGAAGTGTCATTAAATTCTACCTGCTAGTTACATATAAATGGCTGCGGACGGACAACGCCATTTCAATATCCCCTATAGATAAACCACAATCGTTCGGGCGTAACTGTACTTTTAATAATAAAATAACCCATGTAAAAGGGGTGTATTTTCACCATTCAGAATAAAAGCACATATTCGAAAAACTAACTTATAGCGTCCTACTTGGCGCAGTTGACTGAGCTACTGCTTATGTAGGTGTAAGTCAATATTTTTGCTCGGGTTCGAATCCCCCATTTTTATTTTTTTTAAATTTTGTTTAATAAAACATATGCGTGCATATACATATCGAAAGTATATAGTTCCTTTGTTCATTTGTATATTGATACACTGAAAACATTCCAGCAAAATCAATGATGAAAAAAAATTCAACCCGATTGTCATTCGAGCAGTGTTAAGATCGGCAATAAATACCATATCCAGGGCGGACTAAAATAATATATAAAAAAATGAAAAAAGCCATTTGTATTAAACATAAAACATAAGTTTAGCATTCATACAGTAATAACATATACAAGTATACTATCACGATAAATATAATTTTGAAAACGATTTTAGTAGCGTTTCGAACCCACAGCAAAGTATGCAAAGATTGTGTGTAAAGAACACGTTAACCACTTCGTCACAAAGTCAACTTGATAGTTTATGTTAATTTTTATTATATATCCATTATATATCAGAAAAATAACGGTAAATATCGTTTCAACCTCAGCAAATGGACTCGTCCGAGGGTCAAATTTCGAAGGTCGTTGTACATCTATACCTATTTCATCGGCGGGGGATAATTGAACCCGAAATTCTGTTCTATTGTGTGACTCTAATCAATATTTATTTAGATAAGTCACACATAATGATGTCCTTGTCTAGTTAATATTACACGCCTGGCAACTAATGTCAGATCAGCCAATAAATAATTCATCAATATCGCCCAACTTGATTTCAGAATGTGGATAAAAATCTCCGATGTCAAATTTCGACATCAATTTTCTCTCTCGTCGCAAAGTAATATCCATATACGGCTGTCGGTTGGTGACATTATTTTGATATTTATCCGTTCAATGATCCCGTAAAACCAGGGAAAAACTGGTCGATGTTTGTTGTATAGTGAATACATAGATGATAAATTAAAGGGGAATTCCCCAAGGTCGCTAAGCGACCGGGGAATCCCAAGTAACAATTACATGCGAAAACACACGATAATTGTTGTTGTTGTTGTAGTTTTGCATTCGCTAACGCCGTTATTTTTTTGACAGACCGGATCTCTATGGTCACTAGGTAGACGGACTCTTGCTTCCGACTTCCGGTAGCAGTAATTTGATACCGAGAAATCGATAACCGTTCTTGATTCTATTTTTATTTTTTAAATGTGGAACATAAATAACAATCATAGTAAAAGACCAGAATAAAACTATAATTAAATATTTATATAATAAAATTTATAAAGGCAAAAAAACCTTTAAATAATAAAAATAAATCAGTCTTCCATGGTTGGTGTGCAACCCGTCTCCTAGATGGAAGACACTCTTTTCCATAGTTTTAAAAAACAAAAACGGCAGCCATTTTTTTGCCCGCTTCGGAAGGCAATTTTAACATTTTCAGTGCATAAACGATGCTTCAAACTGTTATGAGACACATAATTACTATGAGATTACGAAGTAAGTCGAGCGGGAATCGTTCAAATGTGCGAAATATCAACCAATCTTAAGAAAATCTAATATAAACGACACATGTTCAGGTTACTTCTTTTTGCAAAGCGGTTACTTCCCTTTGCAATACAATTAATATAAAGTCCGTTTCGGGTCTTTACGTATTCGGACCGGACGGTGATAATTCCACATCGTAGTTGTAGGTTATTGTTAAGAAAGTAACACGAATGCATTTCGTAATTCTTCGCCAAGATGTAATAAGAAATCCCTCCAAAATTGTCAATAAATGTAAAAATATTCGCGGGATAAATGTCGCGAAAACTAATTAAATGTTGTTGTTGTTGTGATTGGATACAATAAAACCCGGAATTTTCCGTCGGAATATCTTTTATGTTTTGATGATTTGCAACAGAGTTTATTTGACAAGAAAAGGTGATTAAGATTAAAGATGTTTGATAATTAATCGTAATGTGATTAATTGAAATGAAAATAGCCTTTTCTCTGGAACAAAAGTACTGTCTGATATGCTCATGCAACCCATTATAAATCAAAGCACTGAGAGTACTAGTGGGAGGCGATCTGGTTGCTGCTACTAAAGCTTAAATCGACTTTACACGTTTAATGTTCGTTTTCTTACTGCCGATCTTGTCTTGAATGTCAAAATAGGCATATGTGACTATATAGGCATGTTGGGTATCTAAATAATTGTTAAAAGGTGCATATTAATTTATATATAATACGTGTATTGAATGCGTATATCAAAAGTGGCTTTAAAATAATACTACGCGCCTATTTATCAGATTCTACAGTACCGTCTTGTAATCACTTCCCTCACAGCGGGAGACAGTCTATAGAAAGCGGCTAGCAAGTACAGCGACACCATATGATTGCATAACAGTACTTTGCAGACCGTATACGATTCATTGATAAAACCATCACTTGACCGTAGTCTGAAGTTTCTAAAAATAGCTTTACAGCCGGGACATTTGATGAACACGTCATTTTCGTACTATGGAACAAGTTCGGTATCAGCCGGTGTAGTGATTTTTTTGGCCAAAATATCGATTTAACGAACAGTTTCACAATAAGTTTTTATCTTAGAATAAACACATGTTGCTGATTGGCTTAAATCAGTTAAAAAATTTAGAGAAACATATGTAGCAGTATTGGGAATGTTGACAGTTTCTGGAACTACTTGAATGCGGATTCACATAGCAGCCTAAAGGCGGTTAATTTTGTATTAAGAAATGGGCAATGGTAGTAATGAGAGGCTTAATCGCCTCCCAAAAAGGTAAAATATCAAATTAGGCCTATTTGAAATAAGTTGTTATATATGTGTTTATATCTAATTATATGTAAACTAGTAACCCCTGAATTAAGTAGACCTAGAATTTAACAAATTGAAAAACGTGCGTTATCCACAGACAGATATATTTTCATTTTGATCGGGCTGACAACTGTTCATTCGGACAACATTTTTATTTCTGCCAGTCCGAATGACTGAAAGCCTTTTAAAGTTTTCGCATCTGAACTTTAAAGCAAGAATGATAAATGACTAAGCATTTTTTCGCTATGCCTTCTACGTGCCTTCTGTCAGGGAGCCAAAGACTATAGTGTCAAAGACCTGATGGGAAATTCCCTACTTGATACAGTGCATTTGTTCATATTAGGAGTGTTGTACTGTAATACGCACATGTTTTTGGTTTCACAAGAAAATTTAAATTGAAACTTGTGCATGTTTGTTTCCCAACCTCTAAATACACTGAAATAATTCTAACTAGACGTTTTTCAATATACAATAATTTTCTTATTGGTGTCAAAAATTTGTTCAAACTTTGCAGAAACTGAAATCAGTAGCTCATACACAAGTACTAGGAAGATGTATTTGATTGTTTTGCATGCGGTATCTAATCATAGTTTGTTTTGACTGAAATAGAATAAAAACAGAAACTGTGTGTATTAATACAGTATTCATTATCAAATACATTTGTGTATGTGTCAATATTTCAACCTAGTTTACTGGACAGAATGAGAAGTGTTCTCCATAAAAGAAACAATTGAATTTACAACGTTGTGCCTTTTTTATCAATATGTGACTTTATATTCTCTATGTGTGCTTGCACAATGTCCAATTATGTGATTATCGTAGTAATTTTGAATCGACGTTGTGGACAATGTTTTTTTTCATGCAAAATTTCCTTAGAATCAGGATCATATTTCAAAAGTTATGGCAAAGTATATAAATGTCTACTAGTTAGAACATTCTTTCAGTGTAGTATCGATCGCCAATCCGTCTATATCTTCGGTTAAAACATGCTGCGACGAGATCGACATCAAAAGAGAAATTGTGGATGGCACAAATGTTAATCCATACTTTATAAACGTGTTTAATATCTACTTGACCTGATAAGTTCTCAATCAAACAATTTACTTAAATGTAATAAAACAGGTTTATACAAGTCCATCTCACAAATTAGTGTCCTTTAATTTTAATACTGGACATTATACTAAATAAATAATGCTTTAGGTTGTCATAATATGAAGAGTTGACACAAATTGTCCTAAATTTTTAAATTGTCCTGGGAATTTAATAAAACACTTCCCAGTTCGGACAGTGTGGTGTACCATATAGTGGATATAAACAAATCGTACGTTATGCAATTTAGTACTGTGTGTAAGCTTTAATTAACAACATTTTTTATTTTTATAAATAATAGTATATAAGTACATTTTGACGAGTGTGTAGATTAAAATTTTGATTAAAGCAGTTTGATTCAGTTATAATCTGGATATACGAGTAAATGGATTGTGTGTAGATGTGTTCCTCGTCCGGCACATACTTGTTTTATCTTATTATTATTACCTCTAACACTATGTACAATGTACTATGGTATGTACATACTAAGTGGTATCTGACGCTGCTCGAGAAACACCCATTTTTTGGGGGTAATTGTGGGAGAGCTTTCTTTTTGTTCTTTATTTACATGTATATATGCTGTCCTTGTTTATTGTTGCACATTTATATGAGCTCTCCAACATTGGAGGTAATAAAATTATTATTATTATTATTGATTAATTGTTTAAGAAATAAAACTCTGTTTGCGTATTTTATCGGTGAATAAAACATGGGCAGGAGTTCGGATGCGGAAAAATTAAATCACGAGTGCTACTGGGCAGGAGTTCGGATGCGGAAAAATTACATCACGAGTGCTACTGGGCAGGAGTTTGGATGCGGAAAAATTAAATCACGAGTGCGTAGCACGAGTACGAGTGATTTAATTTTCCGCATCCGAACGAGTGCCCGTGTTTTATTCACCGACAAAATACAAGAACAGAGTTTTTATTTCGATTCTAAATACGATAATATCCCGTACTATTTAACTGCGCGCATTCCATTTTCACCCATTACGGCTCGGTCATTTCCGTTTGTCTCCGGTAAATATACGTCAATTGTAATGGATAAATGCCAAGGTGATCAGAATGTTCACTTTTATTTCAATATTTTTATTCAATATTGAGACCAGTTAATGCAATTAGCTGACACGTTCTAGGCTCTCAATACTGTAGTTTGAGAATAGTTTATAAGTCTTTTTTTTCAAGTACATGCATGTTTATATAGAGTGTGACGAACATAAATTAGACGCAATAACCGCGTACGAATGAGTGTAAAATGTCTGACAAACTTAGTTACGACCATTCCCAATTAGTGACCTTACTATTGAGGTTTAACTGTCATGTTTGATTCTAGAATCGTTTCTCGGTCAACAACCTCCTAATCATATAGCTCATTAGCTATCCTTTTGATAAATTAACGTTTTCCCAACCTCTGTGTAGTGGCTTGCTATGTATCAGCCCTCTAGCTAATCTTGATTGATGGAAACTGTCAGGAGTTACGCCCCTTGATTAATTTGTCTTTGTTTATACGAGTGTATACTGTATCACTTGTATATCTTATCATGGTAACATTACACTTTCCTCAGTACGTTACATAAATACATGTTCATTATATCCATCCAAGCATTGTAATGTAACATCATTATGCTAATCTTTCCAAACATTATGTTTAGTGTATATTGTATACCGAGTATTGTGGTTTTGACCACAGGTAACTGTATCATTGAAAAAGAATTACGAAATGAGAAAAATTGTAAAATTTATACATCTAATAAACTTCATATCAATTTCTGTAAAAACATCTTCATCTATGATACATTAACCTGTGGTTTTGACAGCAGTTTAAAATGTGTATCATTGCACATTTACAAGATCAAGTGTACTATAACTTTAATATTCAGTTGCAAGTAACCTTGGTTGTCACATTGGGCCTAATTATTCATGTCAACTTGGCATATATATTAACGTAGTAGATCTACATTCCGATGTATCAACCAAATCCATTAAAAGCTGCTTGTTCTATTCCAGGAGTTATTCCAAGTTGATGCATGCACACGCTGGCTGACAAGCGCCTTCAGAAAGCAGATTTCAACAGGTCATTCATAAACGTGGTCTTTATGTGAAAAAGTCTACCTCATTAGACAAATTACTATACCGTGACGTGACAGCACTGATACACCTATTAAACTATATAGGCCGACAACATACGAGTGACAAATGAGGTGTGAGAGCTTACTCGTTCCGGCCCATGTGACGGAAACTGTGTCACTATCCTCAGTACCAAATTATGAAGAAAGGCATGCGACATCTAGAGTAGATTTTGTGACTATGAAACGCTTCAACGAGGGTGTAAATTTAGCGAAATGTCTAACGCCTGTGACGTATAGGGACACTGTGATATGTTACAAAGATTCGACTAGGAAAAGATTCAAAAGTCAAACTTTGTATGAGCCTAAAGTGAAACCAAAGAAATTTAGTGATACTCTCATAGTGTTCCCTAAGCGACCACAGAAGAGTTACGTCACATGTTTGGATTATCATATCGATGAATGTCGTAGGTGGTTTAAAACGACAATGGAATTTAAAGCCATGACTTATACAACGAAGAAAATAATTAAAGACGCTGAGGATGATGAGCGTCTGAATAACACAGATTATAATGATAATGAGAAAGAGGCGTCTAATGACACAGATGGAGCTGGTTCCTCTCAGATATTTCTGCCAAGATGGAACAAGGAGAATCCATACGATGAAAACAAAAATATTCCGAAATTAGTGAATGGTGAAGTCATAATAAACGGTTATTGACGTCATTTGCAATGAGCTCCAATTCGTATCTGTGAACTTCTGTGGTGATTTCGAATTAAAGAAATGATGCAGCTTTTTAGATTAAAAAACCCCGACAACGTTGATCTATCAGCTATAGGATGTTTCGACGAATGCGTGTAACTTGTATGCCATAAATGCATGACGCGAGAAGTGTAATGGATGTGTTTCGACTTGTTTAACATAATCGAGGTTATTTTTTACTTCATTTAAAAGTTTCGTTGTTGTTGACGACGCATATTAATTTACCTACCATGATACATCTAGATGAAGTGATTGAATCAGCAAGCTTGGCTTAATATTGTATAGTTACTGTTGAAGTTTATTTCAATGTTAGACACCACCTATACTTAACTACATGCATCATTACCTATCATTTAGATTTTGTGTAATGAAATCATTCAACAAGCGAATGGTTAATATAGGGTTGTATATAGAGTATAACCAGGTAAAATCATGTTTATATCAAACCCCAATCCTCCGAACTGTACAGGATATTATATATTTTATGGTGGTTTTATCAAGTGCAGTTTATTGTAAAAGAAGTTGTAAATCGATACAAAACCATACACCGGCTCAATTTCAAAGGATAAGTGTTTTCTCTAATACTGCTTGTCAATTATAATTTTGCTCATGGCTAGACTGTGGTTGGTTTAAAGTTTAGACAAATATGACACTCACTATTTAACAACCGTATGTCAGACATACTGGGAGGAAGTGATATTTGTTACTGCTCGTGTATTTCGTACTTACAAAAAATGTGACAATAAGCAATAGGATATCGCTTGCTTAGAAAGAGAAGGTCGTAAGTACAAAATCGATGTATTGAGAAAACAAGAACAAACTGTCTGAAAACGATTCTTTACGTATGGAAAAACAAGCCTTTTCAACTTAATTGGTCAACATGACCGGTTCCTATTTTCGAAAATAAGCTCATAAGAAGCGCCTTGTGGTGCAGATTTCAATATGTATAAGTCTTAAACTAGCACTTACGACGTACTCATTCTTAGCCATTAACTAGTAACTTGAGCTTCAAAATACTAATGTGATTAACATGTAAATTTACTAGCAGTACATTTATAATTATACTGACAACAGCAACAAAATTGGTTCTTTCGTAGGTTTCAGTTATCGTACATTGTAGTATTTTGTTTAGATTCGCTGTAAACATTGAAATTGGTACTGTGCATACCCACATATTACACGACGCACTCGTACAATGTACAGGCAAGTTGGAAGTTAGTGCCGGTCGTCTCAGGGGAAATATACGGTAATACATGAACATTGTACATGGAAGTATCTCTTTATATGATTCTCAAATACACCGAACAATGCCATCAATCGTCTCTCAGCATACTGCCTTGTTACTTTGCTTTATACTATGCTTCCGTATGTTGAAGTTTAAATACACTTCATGAAACATGTTTTGCAGACTAGATTGCATTTTAAGGACTTGATGCGTATATTGAATTACAAGTAAGCGTGTAAGTTTTCATAAACAAATGCGTTTGGTTTTTACGGTATTTTTATGCACTGTATTTTATACCACTTATCTACTTAGCGTATGACTGATTTAAGTACAGTATCAACCCGCTTATAAGGCGAGCTGACTTAAACCATGGTCTATGCTAAAACATAAATCTGCCGGCCCATTAAAGGTCCGGTTGCGTTTTATCATTGATGTCGCCTTACAGGCGGGTTAATGTTCCAATGACCTAAGCATCGATGTGTATAAGGTGGCTTGGAGTGATGGAGTCTGTTCAGCCTCGCATCTGACAGAGTTGTGGTTGTCTGGCTGTACTGATTGTCGAACACACACAGACTGTCAGATATACAAATTGACCTTGAACGTTTAGATATTATATAACTCGTTTGATCAAGTTTACGTTTTGAAATATTAGATAAGCGGACATGATAATGCACATGAAATATTTCATTCAGTGTAATAATGTCTTGGTAATTTTATCCATTACGTAAAATTGTCGCGTATTATAATGATTTATCACCATTTTATGTCAAATTTATACTCAAGATGCCATAAAACTAGCAAAGTGTGTCAATACTATACGTTTTATGCATGTAAAATTTAAATCTATTGCGGAGCCATTAAATGTATAAAACTGGTATAACATTATCACCGTCATAAATTTTAAAGCCAATTTACATTTCTTTTCAAGCCTACACATTGTGATTAATATACGGAGTGTTAGACACGCCATATCTATATTATGTGTTACTGTTAATCTTTAGTTTACACTGACAAAAATGTTGTGCACCTATTTACGAGTTATGTTAATTCTAACACCTCCAACATGTTCGAGAATGCCATAGCAACCGTGTAAAACCAAAATACGTACTATACGGAAATTGCCGATGTGTCATGATTTGTTGCAATCATTACCGAATCACAATGTCGGTGTTTAAATAAACATGTACGGAAATTGCCGATACTTTGTAAACTTACCATTATTAGATGCTTATGTTTGAGAATGTAATCAGAGTATGTGCAATAAAACTAATCTGTCCCTGACACAACCTTGTGTATTTCCTTCTCACAATTCCACCACACTGATCGCCTAGGACATAGACTTGTGTGAAGTCAACATTCTTAGTGTTTTGCTGTAACAGTTTGAGATGCATGATGGCCTGTGGATGTTCACATAATTCTTCCCTTGCCAAACAACTTGTATGTACGATATGTACAAATACTCTACTATCATATTTCACCTAGATTAGGAACTGTTCAGCCGCGACCATTATCAAGTGGTTAGTGAGCTAGATTTGTAGCAGCTGATCATACCCTTCCATGAACATTTGACACCAATGTCGATTTTCCTCCGCATGTCGGGAAGTTATTGGGTCCTGTTGAAACGAACGAACGAACGAACGAACGAACGAACGAACGAACGAACGAACGAACGAACGAACGAACGAACGAACGAACGAACGAACGAACGAACGAACGAACGAACGAACGAACGAACGAACGAACGAACGAACGAACGAACGAACGAACGAACGAACGAACGAACGAACGAACGAACGAAAGGAACGAAAGGGACGAAAGGAACGGACGAACATGTACTGTCGGTAGATTAATTGCCACGTTCTAGAAATCCTACTGACAACGTCAAAACACACCTTGCCACATATAATACAAAACTCAAACAAAACAAGACAAGTCGAACAACGTGAAAGTGAAACAACCTCCTGTAACACGACAGTTTGAAGCGATATCTACGGGTGTTGTTGTATACTTCACTTACGGCGAAATACATACAGGTCTTTGATTCACACCAATTGCCTTCATGGAGAAGATTACAGGTCGACAACAAGAAAGGAGAGATGCCAAAATATTGCTTCAGACAGAGAAGTACAAATGTCTTCCAGATCACCCCATGTCAGCCAGAGTGAAAGGATATACCAAGAATCGGATCAAGCGTAGCAGCTTCGTACACGTGGTCAAGAAGCTCGATAAAGCCTATGCATCAGATCTGACAATCCCCACCACTCCACTTGGTAAAGCAGACATTACAGATCAAGTGCAGAATGACCTGTCCAATGTTGCTGTGAGATTAAGTGTTCCTTACCTATAACCAGGCAAAGCAGAGGATGAGCGATTCAGAAAGAGCAAAAACACCTGCAATGATCCATCACGACTATTATATCTGAAACATGGACTCACGTCTACACAGGTGGCTCTGTCACTAGAGCAGTCATAAACGGAGGCGCTGGCATTGTCATTATATACCCACCTTGAAAAAGAGAAACACATCACACAACAACCGGGACACATTGGAAAGCAATTACAGAGCAGAGACCGAAGCGCTCATGAAAGCAGTGTCAATGTTTGAAGACTCGACTGAAGTTGTCAATTCCGTAGTTTTCCTGACAGATGCAATGTCTGTATTAGAAGCCCTGAACAACAACAAAGTTCACCAACTTGCAAAAGCCTTGCAAAGAATCAGCACCAACCTACCTAAGCGTGACCATCCGGTGGATTCCAGCACACTGGCGTGGCCGGCAATAAAGAAGCCGACCAACTGGCAAAGCGAGGTGCTCAGTCAGAACAACCTCCTGTGCAAGTAACACACAAGGAGATGGTCACCATTATCAAGTCACTTACTAGGCCAGGACATGAGGTGGATGCATATCATCTCCTAAGCAGGGCAGAACAAGGGATAATGGTCCGACGCCGATCCGGGCACAACCGACTGAATGCACACATGCACAAGAAATACAGACTGGTCCAGTCACCAACCTGTCCGCGTGGCGCAGAAGGTCAGACAGTAAATCACATCCTCCAAATATGTAATCGTCACGACCAGGAGCGAGCTGCGAAGTGGCCTCTAGACATAACCCTCCACCAGAAACTCTATGGAGACGTTGATGACCTCCTTCATCGCAGAAACGGGCGTTGTTGTCAGTTATACTTCTCATTCTAGAGCAAACGCCAGTAAGTAAGTAAGTATGAAGGCGGAGAATAACGACAAAGATAAACGAGAAAAGTAGACGGGAATATGAGACACTTGTACCAGGAATGACAGCTTACCAGGTCGCTATATACATTATGTCCACATGCTGTTACCTGGAATGTGTTTGCTCTCGGTAGCTGAGTAGTGTGGACTACGGATATAATCATTACGTCACAACCTACTATCATCAAATTGTTTGCTTAGCATGGTGATATTATAGTGTACATAACTTACGCCTACAGTCTGTACGTAAGTATTGAAACTACGAGATGATGTATACGATCACACACCCTGTATGAAGTGCTGCGATATACGATCATACACCCTGTATGAAGTGCTGTGACATACGATCACACACACTGTATGAAGTGCTGTGATATACGATCACACACCCTGTATGAAGTGCTGCGAAATACGAGCACATACCCTGTGTGAAGTACTGCGATACACGATCACACACCCTGTATGAAGTGCTGCGATATACGATCACACACCCTGTATGAAGTGCTGCGATATACGATCACACACCCTGTATGAAGCACTGCGATCACACACCCTGTATGAAGTGTTGCGATCACACACCCTGTATGAAGTGATGTGATGTACGATCACACACCCTGTATGAAGTACTGTGATATACGATCACACACCCTGTATGAAGTACTGCGATCACACACCCTGTATGAAGTACTGTGATATACGATCACACATCCTGTATAAAGTGCTGCGATCACACACCCTGTATGAAGTGCTGTGATGTCCGATCACACACCCTGTATGATGTGCTGTGATGTCCGATCACACACCCTGTATGAAGTGCTGTGATGTCCGATCACACACCCTGTATGAAGTGCTGTGATCACACACCCTGTATGAAGTGCTGTGATCACACACCCTGTATGAAGTGCTGCGATGTCCGATCACACACCCTGTATGAAGTGCTGCGATCACGCACCCTGTATGAAGTGCTGCGATCACACACCCTGTATGAAGTGCTGTGATGTACGATCACACACCCTGTATGAAGTGCTGTGATGTCCGATTACACATCCTGTATGAAGTGCTGTGATCACACATCCTGTATGAAGTGCTGCGATCACACATCCTGTATGAAGTTCTGCGATGTACGATCACACACCCTGTATGAAGTGCTGTGATCACACACCCTGTATGAAGTGCTGCGATCACACATCCTGTATGAAGTGCTGTGATGTACGATCACACACCCTGTATGAAGTGCTGTGATTACACACCCTGTATGAAGTGCTGTGATCACACATCCTGTATGAAGTGCTGCGATCACACACCCTGTATGAAGTTCTGCGATCACACCCCCTGTATGAAGTTCTGCGATCACACACCCTGTATGAAGTGCTGCGATCACACAACCTGTATGAAGTTCTGCGATCACACACCCTGTATGAAGTTCTGCTATCACACACCCTGTATGAAGTTCTGCGATCACACACCCTGTATGAAGTTCTGCGATCACACACCCTGTATGAAGTTCTGCGATCACACACCCTGTATGAAGTGCTGCGATCACACACCCTGTATGAAGTTCTGCGATCACACACCCTGTATGAAGTGCTGTGATCACACACCCTGTATGAAGTTCTGCGATCACACACCCTGTATGAAGTGTTGTAATGTACGATCACACACCCTGTATGAAGTGCTGTGATCACACACCCTGTATGAAGTGCTGCGATCACACATCCTGTATGAAGTGCTGTGATCACACACCCTGTATGAAGTGCTGTGATCACACACCCTGTATGAAGTGTTGTGATCACACACCCTGTATGAAGTGCTGCGATCACACACCCTGTATGAAGTGCTGCGATATCACACACCCTGTATGAAGTGCTGCGATCACACACCCTGTATGAAGTGCTGCAATCACACACCCTGTATGAAGTGCTGACACCCTGTATGAAGTGCTGCAATCACACACCCTGTATGAAGTGCTGTGATCACACACCCTGTATGAAGTGCTGTGATCACACACCCTGTATGAAGTTCTGCGATCACACACCCTGTATGAAGTGCTGCGATCACACACCCTGTATGAAGTTCTGCGATCACACACCCTGTATGAAGTGATGCGATGTCTGTAATATCATAGTTCTCCTTCATTATGATAAATTAGTGTGTAAAGTTGACGATACATGAACATACTTGTGGTTTACGGAAAGATATTAGTTTGAAGATCTATCAAATAGTCCATTGCTGATAAATAATGAAATCGGACAGGGAAGGCAGTTTCTACCTAGTTTCAACTATAAAACAGCTGAATGACTTAGTTTCAGCTAAAACAAAAGATGTGTGGGTATATTGTTTTGCCTTTGTCGGTCTTTATTGTTGCTCGTTGAATGAAATTTTCGGATGATAACACAAGAATGTTCCAGTATAGGGACATCAAACTTCGTAGAGAGGTTGATCAATACTAGCCGATAAGCTATTCAGTGTTTAGGTCACTAGGTTAAATGGCAGGGTCGCGTGGACCTTCGTCAGCAAATTCCATGCAGGCAAGAACACGTAGAACAGCTTACAGCAAACTTCATTTTGGGGTTGGTCATGACCAGGACATGAGCCCTAATCACGGCTTTGTAGATTTATTTAAGTTAGTAAATTGAGGCCTGATCAAGGGTACCTTGGACTGCAGAACGGTTTCCGGGTAATACACAAGCAGCATATGAGTACCAAACTTCGTAAGGAGGTCAGTCATGACTAGTAGATGGCTCCTGTCATACATAGGTAACAGGGACCTTGGACTGCAATAACATTTCCTGTGGAATAATGGAAGATTAACCTTATTGTTTTATGTCAGGAGGTCACAGTCGTGTGCATATTGGGTTCATAGACGGCCACTGTTTCCATAGGTCAGGTCACAGTCGTGTGCACATTGGGTTCATAGACGGCCACTGTCTCCACCTTACATATTTTACGAGCTCTTGTTACTTTAGCCTAATAGACACAATATAGGGCCGATTACATAGAACTTGTATGTTTTATATTGTGTTACTTGGTTATCATTCACAAATCCTATAAGCATTTCTACTGCTATTTTGTTTACCGTGAATGTTTTTGCAATAATAGGTTTCAAATTCTTATTTACCATCGTTAGACAGTTCATTGTATATAGTCAAGTGCCATAACTGACGGCCCTTTTGACATAAGAAATCAATGGTTAAAATATTTTTTATAGAGTCCAGTGTTTTGTTTACAATCAATGATTTCCGAATGATACTTGAATTATACACTTGCAACGTTTAGCTAAAACAGTACCGTTCCTGTAGAAGGCATTTTGAAGTTATGGACATGCGAAAACAAAGTTAGTTAAAAGTGCTCATATAACTACATGTATATCACATTGCCTATCAGTGAGATTGCACTGCAACATGAGTTGCCGTTTGTTGAATGTTTTGTCTTTATGTTTATTTGCTCGGCTGTTTCAGGTTGATTGCAGCCTTCCCTGTCCGATGTTTGCATCTTTTTACTTGCCTTATAATTAGTCAGCAATGCTACATTTGCATAACCCGGAGATGAATTTATTTGTCATACGTTCACTTTGCAGTTTAAATGCAAGTTTACATTGCACACATTTCTTGTTAACTGTCAGTGTTATATCCCGGAATACTCGTGCAAGATTATAGATCACTTCCGTTACACAGTGCAGTAAAGAAGAACTGCAAGGGGAGGTAACCACTGAGAGAAGATTGCACCAATAGTTCACAGTGCAGGTCAAGAGCCTTAATTGGAGGATGATTGTGTCTATACAAACAAGCTTCGAATAGTCGAGCACTGGCTGTCTTTTAGATAGAGCTTGTTTTAAGATACAGCAGTATTTAACAAACACATTCATTCAACAGCCATTCTAATGTATCCCTTAACTGGGAACCAAAGACAGGTTGGAATAGTTAATGACATCTTATTTCAGGTCGATTATGAAACGTGTTATAACAACTTATATTAATTACTCTTGACACCTTCCTGACTTTATGCATGACTACGAGTGTATGAGAGAGAGCTGTTGGGATTGAACATGTTCGAGGGCCAGTCGAAAATAACTAAGAGCTGCTAAATAATGCATTGGAAAATAAGTGTTCATATATGTTCTATAAATTATCATGAAATATATGTTATGCATGCATACATGCCATGTTTCACAGACCCCTTTACGTGAGATAGGTGATGAAAATCAAGAAATTTCATTAAAATGAGGGAGATTTTCCTTGCTCAAACTTTGAACTTAAATTAATGAATTTTATATGCAGTTTTCACTTATTTTACTTTAATGACAGTGTCATGCATGCTTCATGATGCAATTTAAGCAAATATTTGTGATCCTTTTCATAAAGTAAATAAACATGGCATATCCAGTATGTCCAAGAAATGTGTGAGATTTGATTATTTGCCTCCAAATGACTCATGTATGATGCAGTAGATCTGGCATGTATGGTTATGTTTGACCGACACACTCATTTTAAGTTGCTCCAAAAATATAACTAGAAGAAATAAAACTTAACAAATAGCTAGGTAATAATTATTTATATTTTTTGCCTTATTTCAGCCTGTCCTAATTAGTAGACAGGTATAAAGCACAAGCAAGATATTTTACATATTGAAAAAAACATCAAAAACAAAAGATATCTGTTTACCGTTTTTATACACAGATATTAATAAGTCTTTAGTTTACCTATCACTGCTAGATACACATTCGGTAGGTGAGTCAATATTTCTAAACTCATATTTCTATTCAACTGAAATATTGCATAAATTGTACAAGACAGAATAAGAATAATGTCTTCATTCCTAACCATTAACAAACAAAAATATTTTCGAATATTCTTAACAGAAAAAAAGAAATGTTTATTTTACGAAAATGTTAATACTTGTCTTAACTTGAAATACTAGTTCATACATTTCTTTATAATTTAAAGTCATGATCAAAAACAAACATGATAAATGTTTAGTAGTGTAATGTGAGGTACTCTTACAGACCAAGTCATCGGGTGTCCAGGATTTATATAGCTGGGATACATGTGTATATGCAATAAAGGAAATTCCCAAAGTTGTAATATGTCGCTAGCGTTTTTAGCAAGGCTGTACGGGAACCTCGAAGTTACACTTTCTTAGACCAGGTCGCGGAATCATATGACGATTACCGGACGACTACAAATGCAACGTCAAAACTATTGCAGGCATTTACATCACAAGTTGGTACAATTGATGGATTGATTAAGCATTCATCACTTACACATTCACAGTTGATAATACTTCCATACTTGGTAAATCCAGAGGAACACAGTTTACACACACGTTTGCAGTATGCAGAGATTACTTGTTACTATTTATAGAAGTACATGTATGTCACGTCATGGGGATTCCTTGTTGTCACCATCGATACAGTCGAAGGGTGCGCTGCACGACCAGTACTCTCTGCATACGTACTTATGGATCACCATAGTCATTATAATACCTTTGAATTAATTGGAAGCTCATATTTTATACATATGACGGCGGAATACATTCCACGAATTCAATAGTAGCGGAGCGGACTGTATGTTCGGATCTAATTTCTTGTACGGCGTAAGGACGCATTGTTTGGGAAATTCCGAAAGCCTGCTGATTGGTGGAATAGAACATAGGCAAAGAAGGCGGCTTCAATATGATTGGTTGATACTTCACACGTCACCGCTCTTTTGTTCTTAAGTATCAAAGCGCGGCAAATATAAAAGAGAGAGCGCGCAGAAGCCGGCAGCTTTTCACTTTCGGATTTCGGCCAGACAACATCTAAAACCTCAACATTAAATAGAATCTTCAAGTCCTCACAATAAAACTTATCATTAAATAGTATTAATACATTATAACTTAAATACATACTAAGAAGACCTACAGTAGATCTTCCTGCGGAATAGGCCTACAGTACAACTCTAGATCTACGGCGTTTCACGGACTTTGGTGGATTACTCTGAAGAATGGCGGCCATGTAAATAAACATACTGACATTATAACATTATAGATCTTTAGATCCAACGTCAACTCTCGATTATTTTGTAGTAGATATCTTTGTCTAGAATATAATTGCTATTTGTTTCAACTAAAATTCGTATTGTTGTATTTCTATTGTTTGTGTACATTGATCCACGTCCACCCTCCCCCGGCCACAAGTCAAGCCCGCACATAAATATCGTTGAGACCGCCGTCCTGTTACAAATGGTGTCTGGAAGTGGGATGTTAATATACTTTTAACATCTAGGACCAAATCTATCTAGCGATATTTGCATCATTGGAGGGAGGTATTACAGTAGATCTACGCTATAATACTATCGCAGATCCGTACATATTCGGATCCGCACATCAAGACTTTTCGGATCCGCACACTGAGAGTCACAGCGTCAGTAGGCCTTACGGATTAGTACATTTTTGGATCCGAGCGTCGGGAATATTCAGATCCGCGCACAGAGGGATATAACGTCCGTAGGTCTTGTAAATCCGCACATTTTCGGATCCGAACATCGGGAGTCTTTGGATCCGCACACTGAGAGTCACAGCGTCCGTAGGCCTTACGGATTAGTACATTTTTTGATCCGAGCGTCGGGAATATTCAGATCCGCGCACAGAGGGATATAACGTCCGTAGGTCTTGTAGATCCGTACGTCTTCGGATCCGCACATCGAGATTTTTCGGATCCGCACACAGAGGGTCACAGCGTCCGCAGGTCTTGGAGATCCGTACATTTTCGGATCCGCACATTGGGAGTTACAGCGTCCGCAAGTCTTGGAGATCCGTACATCTTCGGATCCGAGCGACGGGAATAAAGGGATCCGAACACGAGGGTTATAGCATCCGCAGGTCTTGGAGATCCGTGCATCAA
Source organism: Spisula solida (assembly GCA_947247005.1). NCBI lineage: Eukaryota > Metazoa > Mollusca > Bivalvia > Venerida > Mactridae > Spisula > Spisula solida. The sequence continues at coordinate 11,574,809 of OX365953.1, read as the reverse complement.
GAGTCTTCGGATCCGCACACTGATAGTCACAGCGCCCGTAGGCCTTACGAATCCGCACGTTTTCGGATCTGAGTGTCGACAATATTCGGATCCGCACACTGATAGTCACAGCGTCCGTAGGTCTATTATTTCCGTACAATTTCGGATCAAAGCAACGTGAGTCTTTGGATCCGCGCTCAAGTAATCTGAACTGTATAGATCCGCACGTGTTCGTATACAGGTGCTCGCTAATTGTTGAAGTCCGTACGTATCGGATCCGAACATCGGGAGTTTCCGGAACCGCACGTCGTGAACTTTCGGATCAGCTCAAAGAAGATATAAAGTCCGTACGTTTTCGGATTTGAACATCGGGAGTTTCCGGAAAACGTCGGTAATTTTTGGAATAGTATAAAGTCCGTACATTTTCGGAACCGGACGGTAACTGACACGTAGGACCTACACGTTTTAGAAATATACTTGGTATTTGTTGAGGATCAGATCCAGCTCATATTACAATCATAAGAAAAGCTCAAAATAACATCACAATTTAAATAATGGCTGAGATCCAGGATTCTGATTCTGAAGTTAATTTTAATATGAATCATCAGGAGAATGATGATGATAATTTGGGGGTAAATAATGGTGACCATGGTTACGGTGCTGGTGAGGTGGCAGTGCCTCCTCGCAGACGTAAGTCACCACCACACATCAAACCTGATCCTTTCACTGGTGAGGAGGACTGGGAATCGTATAAGTCGTATTTTGAGGACTGTGCTGAGTTAGGCCAGTGGACTGAGAAGGAGAAACTGTTGTACCTGGCTACATCACTGAAGAACCAGGCAAGGTTACATTATAGTTCCCTACCTGCTCTTGAAAAGCGTTCATACAATATATTGATAAGGCGTCTTGAACAGCGGTTTGGGACGAGGAGGCAACAAACGAGATGGCTCTCAAAGATGCAAAATAGGACCCGTGGAAGTGATGAGTCAATAGCCACATTCGGTGATGAAATTCGTCTGCATGCTCAGAAAGCGTACACGAATCTCGATTCGGAGGCTCAGGAAATGCTCGCGCTGCAACATTTGTTTAAGAATGTATCTCCAGAGATGAGATGCAAGTTAATGGATAATGATTGCAGGAGCATTAGGGAAGCCGTGGAGGTAGTCGAGAGGTACGAGGAGGTGCTGGGGAAGACGAGTGTGGATGTGGGAATGACTCATATTCGAGGGGTCGGCAGTGCTTCATTGGAGCGTATCAATGAACGACAGCCTGTGTTGCAGCCAACATCACATGGTATGGGAGAACTCAAAGACGCAATCCTTAGAATTGAGAAACGTCTAGATACGTTGGAGAAAGGCGACAGCCGTAGGGGCAGGGACAATAGCAGGGACAAGTCTTGTTACTCTTGTGGTTCCCATGACCATTTTGTCAGAAATTGCCCTACTCGGAATAGGCCATACAGGAAGAATCCTCAGAACCAGGAAAACTCCTATCCGTCACCTCAGTAGGTCGTGGGATGACGGGCACTGGTGAAAACCGACCTAGCCATAGTGATATTATACATAGTACGGTAGATTCAACCCCAAGGATAGGACAAGTGGGTAGGAAACCAAATTCTTGGGACAATGGGTTGTACACTGAGGGCAGTGTCAACGGTAATAAAATAAACTTTTTGCTGGACAGTGGAGCTACTGCAACACTCATTTCAAGAGAAACATATGAACAATGTGGAGGTGAGAGTAGCATACCATTGTATCAGCGGGACCTTAATATACATGGTGTTGATGGTACAAATATTACAGTGTATGGGTACATTGAAACAACTGTCACACTAGGGAAATATACAACACAAGTAAATATTCTTGTCTGCAATATATCTTTACCAGGGATATTAGGACAGGACTTTATAATGAAAAATGTAAAAGTTTGGGACTTGGATGCATTAGAGTTATGTACTAGGGATGGGAGTATCATAGAATGTTACTCAGGTGACAATAGAGGCAAACTATGCAGGGTGATGGTGGAAGAGAAAATGGACATACCAGCTAGAACCTGTACCTTAGTACCAGTAAGAATACATAATGCTGACATTCTTCCAGACATGGCTTATGTTGATGACAATCAAGCAGTGAACAGTGGGGAAATTAAGTTATTGCAAGGTGTTCTAAATCCACATGGAGAAGACATGTTTATCGGTATAATGAACGAGACAGACAGAACGGTTACAGTGGATAGTGGCGAAGAGTTAGGACACTGTCATCCAATTCTTGAAGAGACGCATGTATATTCGGAAGCAACAGAGAGGTGTGCTGCTTATACGTCTGACTCAACCAAACGGCCTGATTTATCTGAAGAAGAATTATTGCCAGAGCACTTAAAAGATGTGTTTGAGAGAAGCAAAGTGAATTTGGAAGCAGGGGAAGGAGAGAGATTTGCTGCACTACTTAATGAATTTCAGGATGTATTTGCAAAGTCTACCCATGACTTGGGCTGCACCAATAAAGTTAAACATACCATTAATACTGGCGCGAGTCCTCCAATACGGCAACCAGTTCGCCGTCAACCATATGGCAAACGGGAGATCGAACAGCAAGAAGTTAAGAAGATGCTTGAAAAGGGAATTATAGAACCGTCTAATAGTCCATGGTCTTCACCGATTGTCCTTGTTTTAAAGAGAGACCTTTCGACTCGTTTTTGTGTGGATTACCGACGGCTGAATGAAGTGACCGTCAAGGACGCCTATCCCATTCCACGTGTGGATGATTGTTTTGATGCTCTGTCTGGCGCCAAGTGGTTCAGCTGCATGGATCTTTGTTCTGGATTTTGGCAAATAGAGATGGAAGAGCGGGATAAGCTGAAAACTGCATTCTCTACCAGCCAAGGGTTATACCACTTCAAGGTTATGCCTTTCGGACTTGTCAATGCCCCCTCGACATTTCAACGTCTAATGGAAGATGTCTTACGCGGCCTACAGTGGGTAGAATCCTTACTATACATGGATGATATAATCACTCCGGGAGAAACTGTGGAACAATGTTTACAGCGCCTGAGGAATGTGTTCACTCGTCTAAGAGAAGCTCACCTGAAACTAAAACCATCCAAATGCACGTTCTTTCAAAAGTCTGCAAAATTCTTAGGACACATTGTTTCTGAAGATGGTGTTAAAACAGATCCAGACAAGGTACATGCAGTTCGCGAGTGGCCAACTCCTGGGAATGGCAAAGAGGTGCGTAGCTTCTTAGGTCTCGCTTCATACTACAGGCGGTTCGTACAAGGCTTCTCGGACATCGCTAGACCGCTACATAAACTTGCTGAAAAGCAAACCAAATTCAAATGGACGGATGAGTGCCAGAAAGCATTTGATACGTTGAAGGAGGCACTTACCTCTACACCTATCTTGGCTTACCCAGAGCTTGGTTCCAAGTTTATTTTAGACACAGATGCATCAGATTCTGCTGTAGGAGCAGTTCTTTCACAAGTTCAAGACGGCAAAGAGAGAGTAATTGCTTATATGAGCAAATCAATGAATGTTCATGAACGAGCATACTGTATAACAAGGAAGGAATTACTAGCTGTTGTAATTGCCTTGAAACATTTCCATAGCTACCTATATGGTCAAGACGTTCTCTTGCGGACAGACAACGCAGCAGTAAGCTGGATGCGAACACTAAAAGTGCCAACTGGTCAGGTAGCCCGATGGCTACAGGAGCTGAACACATATAATTTAGAAGTTATTCATCGGAGCGGCAGGAGTCATTCTAACGCCGATGCACTCTCGAGGATACCATGCAAAGCATGTCAACACCAACAGAAGATCCAGGAAGAATTTGAAAGTACAGAGGGTCGTACAGATGAAGAGCAAATAAGGGTTATCACAAGAAGCCAAGCACAGGATAATACCCGTGATCTGACAACAAACCACTTTCTATTAAATGGATGGGATCATGTTGAAGTTTCAACCAGTCAAACGATGGATATCAACATAGGGCAAATAAAAGTTGACCTACAAGACAAGAAGCCAAGACCTGATTGGACCACTGTGTCTGCGGCTACTTCTGAATTGAAAACATTGTGGAGACAATGGGACCAGTTAGAAATAATAGGTGGCATGCTGTACAGGAAATTCCACATGGACAATGGTGATCAAGTGTATCAACTAGTGACACCAAAGGACAGACAACAAGAAGTCATCAAATACCATCATGATATAGCCAGTAGCGGGCACCTTGGCATCGAGAAAACACTCGGCAAGGTTCGACAAGCTTTCTATTGGCCAGGTATGACCGATTCTGTCAAGCGATACTGTAGGGAATGTGATGACTGTACCGCCAAGAAGCTTTCAAGGGAATCCAATAAGGCACCCCTGGGACAATATATAGTTGGAGAACCTATGGAAAGAGTAATGATGGATATACTAGGACCCCTTCCAGTTAGTGTTATTGGAAACAAATACATTCTAGTAATTTCCGATTGGTTTACCAAGTGGACAGAGAGTGTAGCCTTACCTGATATGGAAACTAAAACAGTAGCAAAAGCAATCTTAGATAACTTCGTGAGCAGGTTCGGAGTTCCATTGCAGCTTTATTCGGATCAAGGGAGGAGTTTTGAATCCAAACTGATGGAAGACATGTGTAAAATGATGGGTATTGAGAAGACCCATAGTACCTCTATGCGGCCTCAAGCAAATGGACAAGTTGAACGGTTCAACAGGACTCTGATTTCAATGTTAAAGTCTTATTGCAAGTCACAGCAAAACTGTTGGGATATTTACCTCCAACAGGTAATGATGGCCTATCGCTCATCTGCCCACAGCAGCACCAAGATCAGCCCAAATAAAATGATGCTTGGACGAGAGATAACTCTTCCCATGCAAGCCATTGTTGGACGTCCCCGAGACGCAACTGAACTGGATGATTACCACGACTATGTAATTGATCTTGAGGACAATTTGCAGAAATGTCATGATGTGGCAAGAAGAAATTTGAAAGTTGCCGCCACATACCAGAAGAAGTACTATGATAGTAATTCAAGGAGGAAAACTTACACAGAAGGCCAATTAGTATGGTTACATAATCCCACAAGGAAAGTAGGAGTAAGCTCAAAGTTGGTAAACAAGTGGAAGGGACCGTTTTTAGTGAACAGAGTGGTTGACGATTTAATATGTATGGTGAAACAAACGCGGAAAGGAAAGTCGAAGGCTTATCATATAGATCGATTGTATCCTTATCGAGGGAATAAGATTCCGTATTGGATACGCAATGACCAGCGTTATATTAAATAGTTTAATATTGAGGATGAAGGCACAGTCTCGTTAAATGCCATGGTGCCTATATCGTTCATAAACAGTGTAATATTTGTCACAGACAAACAGTGTATTATATTTATCTTTCATAAACAGTGTAATGTTGTCGCAGACAAACGGTGTATAATATTTGTCGTGGATAAACAGTGTAATATTTGTCGTAGACAAACGGTGTATAATATTTGTCGTGAATAAACGGTGTAATATTTGTCGCTGACAAACAGTGTATAATATTTGTTATAAATAAACAGTGTAACATTTGTCGCAGACAACTGTGTATTATATTTGTCGTAGACAAATCGCGAAAGATGATTTTGTCGCGGACAAACAATGTATAAATTTGGTGTCACAGACATCAGTGTACGATATTCTGTCGTGAACAAATAATAAACTTTTATTGAATAAAGAAAACCAAGACTTCGTCATATTTGGGAGGCCCTGATGTTGAAAAGGACGGCGGCATATTTTGTAAGAAGTGGCTATCAAACCTGAGGGACCCGGCCCATGCTCAAAAGTATTTTTGCTTGTTACTTACGGTTGCCTTGTATTACTATATTTCAGGGAGAACTGCTGGCTTTGTGACGCTATGTTTGGTAACAGAACTTCGCTAGTCAAACATCTGACGTCAGCAGCACACCACAGATTGATGGTCTTGTGCCCATGGTGTCCTGGAGTGACCAAGACTTTTACGAGGATAAGTGACTTGGAAGTGCATGTGAAGGGTAGCCATACGAACATCCATGTTCAGAAGAATCATTTCACAAGATCTAATGGCTTCTACTTCAGTATGTTCCCTGATGATTATGTTAAAATAGTGGAAAGTATCACACTGTACGACAGTGATGAGGCCTACGACGCCAGGAAAGCCGTTAGGAAGTGGGCGGAAGGGTTTAGTGACAGAAAAGAGAGGACACTGAGATGGAACGATGGATGGAAGAGGGGAGCTACGAGTGAGAGGAAGAGAAGGGTTCAAGGTGGGAGTGGACATAGAGATAGGAGTAGAAGTAGGCCGGTACAAGAGCAGGGAGTTAGTGAAGGTATGGACGAGAGAAGAGTGGTGGACAGTAGTGGTAGTGTAGTGATGGACAAGGGTAGTGCGGATAAGTCAAGGGACGGACGGTCGAGTACTGTATGTGACAATCAGGACGGTAATATGTCAGCTGAAAGGAATAGTAGGGGACAAGACGGGAGAAAGGGAGAAGAAAGAAAGAGGGCTTGCAGCGAGAGGAGGGAGGAAGCAGCTGTTACAGAGAAGGTACCAAGACTGGAGGATTTCGATGATTACTCGGACAATATTGAGTTGGGAGAAGTGGTGGACCCGGTGGTTACGGTAGAGCCAACTCAACCTGTGGCACAGGAGATTGTGATTCCTGCAACAATTCCCGAGGAGCCAAGACGGGAGAAGTTACACCAGCAAGCAACTACCCCAGTAGCAGTGGCCCCAGTAGCAACAGCCCTAGCAGTAACGGCCCCAGAAGTTATGGCCCCAGCAGCAATAGCCCCAGCAGCAAAGGACCCAGCAGCAGCAACCCCATTAGCAACGGCCACAATACGGAGAAGAGCCCCAAGTGTATCGAGTTCTTCGTCTTCTAGCAGTAGCTCCTCAAGCAGCAGCTCATGCAGAGACCTTGGAGGTAGTTTTAAGGCCAGGGCCATCAAAGTGCTGAACAGAGGGGCGATGCCGGTGTGCCCTCCCGCCAGAAGGGATTGGAACCATGTGGTGGAGTTTAACGTGTCAAACAGCAAACGGGAATTGCGCTGGCCACCAGTCAACTGGAGAAGTTTGACAGCAGACCAACGACTGATGGCCAGGGAATATGCTGCCATTTTCCTAGAGCAGGCCAAGGTGCCAGAATACCCCAGGCTGAGTAGGAAGGCCATTCTGGATAAGTACAACTTTTTGGCACTGGAAGGTGAAGGTAAGCCAAAGGAGGATGAGGAGAGCATAGAACAGGTAGAGACAAAAATTCGCCAGTACAACTTTCTATACATCAAGAGTGTTGCAAAGGGCGAGGTAGAGGAGAATAGAATGTCGTGTGGTATAGTGAAGAGTATTGAGAAGGCCCCAAGATGGACGGATACGGACAGCTTAATTGAAAAGCTTGATGACGCTGGAGTAAAGATTAAGATTTGAAGTACATGTACCATTATATATATATGTTACGGTTAGATTGGTGTTTTGCCAGGAACCTTTTGGAGAAATGGGACTTGTTCTACCATTAATTTAATTTCCTGAATGTTTAAATTATTCTTCATTGGTTTTTGCCAGGAACTTTGGAAGGAGATAAGATTGATGGACATGTTAAATCATAAGTTTGATTTCTTTAACGTTTGTATCGTTATATAAATGTATTGATATTTTGATTATTTGTACAATACTGTTGTCGGGAATGATTGAAAAATTACAGAATTGTCAGGATATCTCATTGTTGTCTTAGCTGAAGGTGTATAATCCAGGAGGATTACTTAACAAGGGAGGGGAAAGTGTAATGTGAGGTACTCTTACAGACCAAGTCATCGGGTGTCCAGGATTTATATAGCTGGGATACATGTGTATATGCAATAAAGGAAATTCCCAAAGTTGTAATATGTCGCTAGCGTTTTTAGCAAGGCTGTACGGGAACCTCGAAGTTACACTTTCTTAGACCAGGTCGCGGAATCATATGACGATTACCGGACGACTACAAATGCAACGTCAAAACTATTGCAGGCATTTACATCACAAGTTGGTACAATTGATGGATTGATTAAGCATTCATCACTTACACATTCACAGTTGATAATACTTCCATACTTGGTAAATCCAGAGGAACACAGTTTACACACACGTTTGCAGTATGCAGAGATTACTTGTTACTATTTATAGAAGTACATGTATGTCACGTCATGGGGATTCCTTGTTGTCACCATCGATACAGTCGAAGGGTGCGCTGCACGACCAGTACTCTCTGCATACGTACTTATGGATCACCATAGTCATTATAATACCTTTGAATTAATTGGAAGCTCATATTTTATACATATGACGGCGGAATACATTCCACGAATTCAATAGTAGCGGAGCGGACTGTATGTTCGGATCTAATTTCTTGTACGGCGTAAGGACGCATTGTTTGGGAAATTCCGAAAGCCTGCTGATTGGTGGAATAGAACATAGGCAAAGAAGGCGGCTTCAATATGATTGGTTGATACTTCACACGTCACCGCTCTTTTGTTCTTAAGTATCAAAGCGCGGCAAATATAAAAGAGAGAGCGCGCAGAAGCCGGCAGCTTTTCACTTTCGGATTTCGGCCAGACAACATCTAAAACCTCAACATTAAATAGAATCTTCAAGTCCTCACAATAAAACTTATCATTAAATAGTATTAATACATTATAACTTAAATACATACTAAGAAGACCTACAGTAGATCTTCCTGCGGAATAGGCCTACAGTACAACTCTAGATCTACGGCGTTTCACGGACTTTGGTGGATTACTCTGAAGAATGGCGGCCATGTAAATAAACATACTGACATTATAACATTATAGATCTTTAGATCCAACGTCAACTCTCGATTATTTTGTAGTAGATATCTTTGTCTAGAATATAATTGCTATTTGTTTCAACTAAAATTCGTATTGTTGTATTTCTATTGTTTGTGTACATTGATCCACGTCCACCCTCCCCCGGCCACAAGTCAAGCCCGCACATAAATATCGTTGAGACCGCCGTCCTGTTACAGTAGTTTTAATAAACATTTCCCTTGCATTCTGTTTGCAGTAATATGAGACATTTACAAACATAGTTCATTATAGTTAAGTTACACTTCAATTATTTTAAAGTCATGCTGATAGTTTTTAAAATTTTGTATACATTTTTGTAGATCCAAAATCTTGAATTTAGAAAGAATTTAGGACCTATTGAAATGTTACAACCACCTTTTAACATGGACATTATCAGCAGAACTTTATAGTATTATTAAATGCATGTATTTAATACATTCACTTACACATGTTGTTTCAATATCAAAACTGTGAATGAATCTTAAATAATCAACCATTTAGGAACAATGTTCATGGAAGTAGCTTGTTTTGGTATTGACCATTTACTCTGTAGACAATTAATCAATTGATCGTCAATATCGGAATAAGAAACTACTCGGCTTGTGTATGTACCATCTCAGGTTATTTGAAAATATTTGGAGATTTACACTATACTATTACTAACGGGTTTCAAAAAGTGAGACCATATTGTATATAGTTAAAGAATATAGCTTTCAATCACCAATGATTTCAATTAACATATTTGGTGATTGTGTACACTCTCCATGAAGTATCTAAAAAGACATACAACTATAGATAGAACAATAAGGGGTTTATCAAGTGAAGGGTTTGTAAATTGTAGATATTTTGAGATATTCAGATGTGAAGTAAATACTTACTTCACAGAGTACCGATATTTATAATATTCACGTAAATATCATACAAACAATGTAGATATGTATCTCATGGTATACATGACTTTTTATATCACAGACATATTCATGTTATATATACAACAAACAACAGAGAGTAAAACAAGAATGTCCAATCACACAAGATCGCATGACAAACTACGATGGTAGAGTATGTCTGATCACATGTGCTGCCTCGACGACTGTCTGTGCTGGAGGGCGACGAATTCTCGGATCATGCACGGGTACATTCAACCTGGAAATAAAAGAATTGAATTCATTAGTTCTAAATAACTACTACACTTCATACATGCAGTGCTTGATTCTACGGAAACAAAATAGCAGAGAAATATAGTCATATAAATAAAGCCCTTTGTTGGTGTTCGTGATAAGCAGCCATCGTCTTGAGCAGTAAATATAATTACATACCAATCTGGATCAGTATTTACAACGCATGTTAGGAAAAAAAAAATTTTCTTAAAATCTCAACATTTTCTTGAATATATCAGTTAAACAAGACAATAAAGATGAATTATTTACATAGTTTCCATGCTTATATATAAGTGGAGAGCTAATTTATATCACTTAAGAAAATATTGGTCAATCTCAATTTGATGAAATATGTACCTCACAATATTTAACTAGCAAGTCAAAACTATTGAAGTTTTCAAACTTGGATGCTTTATACATGTAAATATAAGCCATGTTGTTTTTCATTAATAACACCTGTATATTATAACAGACTCCTGCTCTCACTGGCCACATATGACAGACTCTTTGAGTTGGTTCTTTAAAATAGGGTATAATGCAAAAGCCAATAGCAATCCTTAAAATTATGTTTCTTTAACAAAAATAGAAGCAGATAGAAGAAATCCAGCACACAGTATAAGGGAGGCTACTATAGCCAGGAGCAGTCCAGTACACTCAACAAAAGTACACTATTCAGCTTTTGGCCAATTTAATTAAACAAAACCATTTAATTACCATAACTAGTGCATAGATGTGTAGTGAAATATCTGTTTAAGTAAACCCATAAATTAAACAGTTTCATTTTCAATTAAATTCTGGCCTGGTTAGGGTTAAAATCAAAATTTATAAAATTTGTGAAAGTGACTCAATGTTGAATTTGCAACCGACTGGCATTCAGTAGAGCAATACGCCATCTTGGGCCCATTTGTACATAATTTTGGGATAAATTCTGTGAAAAGTTACAAGGATAAAATACAAGTTTGCTGAAAAGGTACTCAAAGAGAGAACTGTTTATTGCTCTACAGAGGGCTGCTATGGAGAGGTTGTTGCTCTACAGAGGGCTGCTATGGAGAGGTTGTTGCTCTACAGAGGGCTGCTATGGAGAGGTTGTTGCTCTACAGAAGGCCATTATGGAGAGGTTGTTGCTCTACAGAGGGCTATAATGGTGAGGTAGAACAGTACTTACTTGACATTGGTTTTATTGTTGACAATGAAGAGTGGATTAACTTGACTGATTATTTCATCATTGACAGATATACCATCCAGGTATTGTTTCAACAAGGTACGTAACTGCTGATTCTCTCCTAGCAATGTTTGTCTCTCTTTGTCTAACGCTAACTTGTCTAGTAACACTTTGTTGTATCGCTTCCAGAAGTTCTCCAGGGTCGTATATTCATGCATGGCCTGTAAATACACAATATTTTCAACAATATTAATATTTAAATCGGCCGAAATGTTCAAGAATGAACATTTTTAAGCAAAGCATTTGGGGATAAACATTTTCTCTCTTAGTCCAGTTAGAATAATTGATGATAAACTCTGATATAAGCTTAGATAGTTATGTCAATGAAATGGGCTGTGAGGACTTTATGCCTTATGAAATAGGGGCTGTTATCATATTGAATATTCTCCAAGAAATAATTATTCAAAAATCATCAGTTTCACTTTAAAATGAAACCTACTTCTACAAAATAAGTTCTGAATGTTCAAAACATCAAAATGTTCTTCTAAACGCCACAGATTATTGGCCCAAATCAAAACAGTTTGAAAAAGCCCTTAGAGTACAAGAAGTACACGGACAGTGGTAAGGCATAACAAATAAAGTTTGTTTCCTGCAATATACCCCAAATAAATAGTGTAGCTAAGGTCGGCACTGTTCTTTTGGATTTTTTTTATAAAAAGAACTTGAAAAAGTACAAAAAATAGCAAATTTTTAGAGTAGGTTGGGATACCAGAAACACAATTTGAATAAGTCCAACATACATTAGCCAGAGGTTCTGATGGAGGTTCGAGCACAGCACCATCAACATCTTCAAGTTCTTCTTTAGTGAGAGACGAAGCATAGAATGGTAAGACCTTCTCTTCTTCTGTCTCCAGCTTGCGACACATCTCAGCTATCTTCAGTATCAGCTCAACCTGTATAACAACACCAATAACATCAAGACTTTCAACATTACAAACATATAGAATTTCCTACAATCACTTCAACTGAGATTTAATTCCGATCTCAAGTTCCGGGCCCGATATCACATACAGTTTATCTGAGATCTGAGCCAGATATCACAAACATTTTAACTGAGATCCGAGCCCGATATCACAAACATTTTAACTGAGATTTGGGCCCAATATCACAAACGTTTTAACTGAGATCCGGTCCCGATATCACAAACGTTTTAACTGAGATCCGGGCAAAATACCACAAGCGTTTAAACTGAGATCCGGGCCTGATACCACAAACATTTCAACAAAGATCCGGGCCCGATATAACAAATGTTTCAACTGAGATCCGGGCCTGATACCACAAACATTTCAACTAAGATCCGGGCCAAATATCACAAATGTTTCAACTGAAATCCGGGCCTGATATCACAAACAGTTTCAACTGAGATCAGGGACCGATCTGACTATCTCACAAACATTGAATTGTGATCTGAGACAGATCTCATGAACATTTCAATTGAGATCAGTGCCCAATCTCAATCTGAGCAAAATCTCTAGACAGTAATTACAAATTTATATTCTACATAAAATGCAGAAGAATCTACAGATAAAATTGTACAGATCATTTTTTCAAATGCTTTTAAGAACAAAAATTAGCGAAAACTGGTCACAATGTGTGTAAAACATTATTTTAAAAATTCCACCAATCTGACTGTTTGTGGCAATCCTTCTAGATAACAAAAATTTAAAAAATATGGCATTGAATAGAAGCCTTTAGAAGCTTCCATATGGATACTTGTTATTTTTGTTGAGTATATGTTACAATAATGTAAGATATTTTCAGACGTTTGTACCTTCTCTTTCTTCCTGTTAACTTCTTTGATAGCCGAATTACTTTCCAGCGTAACTTTAGTGAGTTTGTCACGTTCTGCTTCTCGGACTTTGTTCATCTGAGCCTTCAACTCCTGGAAGTGTTTCAACATCTTCTCTCTCTCCTACAATTATATGACATGAAACAATGTACAAGACAAGCATTCATGTAAACATCCAAAGGTGCCTTTGAGAAACTAGAAATACAAGTACTACAATTCTAACATTTTTTTAATTTAAACAGATTTCTATGTATTAGCAAGTATTTCTCGTATCACAATACATGTAAAGAGATAGATAGAACATAATAAGACAATTTTCAATTATCAAAAAGGGTGGAGCGAGCCAAACGAAGCAGTCGTTTTTAGTCATTAAAAATTGACTTATTATAATATGTTCTAACTAACTTAAAATGTAACATCCTTCAATTGGCCAATAGAAATTTGCACCAACTTATGACATCACATCGGTTAAGAGTCAAATTTTCACATTAAATGTAGCATTTAACCAGTGAAGATCAGCGTTTCATAGGCTAATAATGAAGGTGATATTCTAAGTATCATTAAGACCTGCATACTAAGGGAAATATCTATGATCATGACTATACCAGTTCCTTGTACCACTTTTACCATCACTCACAGAGGTTAATTATTTCAAATGTATTCTCATGACCAAAATAAAGATAAATAATAATTATAACTTTAGTACTGTAAAATCCCAAATTGTGGTTAGATTAAAATTTCACGCATTATTTTTCTTAAGTAGTTTGTGATGGTTTTATGAATTTTAAATTATTGTCTCAGTTAAGCAGCTGATCCTTGGTTAACAGTATTCATTTTAGTTTGCCTACAAGATCATGTCATATAATACTACGCCACATAAGCATACATCATAAACAGCAATCCTAGAGTCGATGAAGAATGATCACCACAAAACGTGATGAGATTAGAGATGTGCTCTTCCTTTAGCTATTTTATTAGACACATGATTATATGGTATATATATTGCACATGGTGATTATTTTAATATAAACTTAATACAGACAATTTCTTTCAATTTTAGGGAGCGTAGGGTGAAATCGAATCCCACACATATTTTTTTATTACTTCCTTTATGATTTAAAGATGGATCATTTGACCCTAAGAACTTTGGTTGATTTTATAAGCTATATACCAGTATTCTAACAACAAAGTTTAAATCCTGTAAAATTAGGCAATAATGTGCTTTACATATAGATTGACCGACGATAACACAAAGGTGTAAACATATGTGGATCTGTGTGATCGATATGACAAAGAGATTATGTACATGTGGATCAGTGTGGGTCTAGGCAACACAGAGGATCACACATATGTTGATCTGTGTAGATAGATATGACACAGAGATTAGGTATATGTGGATCAGTGTGGATCAATATGACACAGAGATCACACATATGTGGATCAGTGTGGATCAATATGACAGAGATTACACACATGTGGATCAGTGTGGATCAATATGACACAGACATTATGTACATGTGGATTTATTTGGATCGATATTACAGAGGATCACACATGTGGATATGTGTGGATCAATATGACACAGAGATTATGTACATGTGGATCAGTGTGAATTGAGATTACAGAGGATCACACATATGTGGATCTGTGTGGATCGATATGTCACAGAGATAATGTATATGTGGATCAGTGTGGATCAATATGACACAGAGATTATGTATATGTGGATCTGTGTGGATTGATATGACACAGAGATTACACATTATGTGGATCAGTGTGGATCGAGATTACAGAGGATCACTTATATGTGGATCTGAGTGGATCAAAATGACACAGAGATTACACACATGTGGATCAGTGTGGATCTAGGCGACACAGAGGATCGCACACATGCCTACATTTTATGAAGACATATAATGATAAATTTTCCCCAAGTTTCATGAAGATCGGGAATTTACTTGAGAATGCTAGTAGGTTTGAAAGTGAACAAACGATAGACAATAGGAGACTTTTGAGGTTGAAATAAACATGCACCATGTGCTACATTACGCAAGTCTTAGATGAACATAATAGATTGATATAAACCATAGAAACATGTGCAAGTATTTGAAACCTACGTAAATGAAATTTGGCATGAGTTTGGTTACTATAAATCATATGTTGTGTCTTGCATATTACTTATAACAACAAGAGGGCCCAAAGGGCCCTAGGTTGCTCACCTGTTGTAGCAGTATATGCAAGATCTGTAATTTAACCTAGTGACCTTGTTCTTGGTCCCATATGACGCAATATCACACATGAACTAGATGTTGCTGAGATGATCACTCTGACCAAGTTTCATAAGGATTAGGCTAAAATTGTGACCTCTAGTGACTATACAAGGTTTTCTATGATTTGACCTTATGACCTAGTGTTTTAGTGGTTTATTACAGTCTTTGACAATTCTTCATGAAAAGTGCATGGTCATTTGGTGGCCGAGTGGTTAATGCTGGCGACTACCAAACCTGAGGTCAATGGTCTTGGCAAGGGCACTGGAAAGAGGTAGTCTTGCCTGTATCAGTGCTATACACTGAGCACATTAAAGTACCAAGAGTCTGTTTGGAAAGAGCTAGGACAGCCTGCCCGGATTCCTTGTATCACACATACTTTCTGTCTCTTCCCTCGAAGCCGGAAGTCATTGGCCAATTATGCAGGGTTAAACTACCACTGTCTCAGTTGAAAGGAAAAAACAAAGTACTCACCTCCTTCAACATTTTATTTCTCTCTTCACATTCCTTAGCATTCGTGGCCATCTTTGACTTCAGTGCAGCGATTTGGTCCTGAAATATCAGTAAAAAATCCAAGTTAAGAACAGATGCAGCAAGTGTTTGGGGCTAGAAAACCCCAAAATTTGATCGAACTTTATGGAGACAATATCATGTTAGAAATAGAACTATGTAAAAATACCATAGGTCATTGTATCATGCTTGTTTTAGAAGACTTATATAGACTAAACACCTCCTAAGCAAGCATCATGGTGACCTATGACCTAGCTGTTACCTAGAAAGTTATAACTATGCTGAGTGCAGAGAAAGGCAAATATACCAAAACCATTTTTAATGAATCCAACCATATGTAGTGTAAAAGTGGATATTTCATTGGGTCAAAAAGTTAGAAAATTTTGATTTTCAGACAATTAGTTTTATTTCTTGAAGATTTCTTTGTTGGCCAAAATTTACCCAAGAGGAAATGTTATCAAATTCTGTAAGTTTGCAAAATTACATAAATATAGTGAAACCTCATACATCCATCATACAGCAAGGAACCATCTTTGTGACTAACTGATGATGTGATATCAGAGTGATCTCAATCAAGACAGCGTATATAATCTATACCACAAAGTTACTCAGACACAATATATCTTCTTCTAGAATCAAGGCACATATGTTACCATTTTATGGTTTAAAATTAGCTAGACATTTTTTCTTGGTATAACCTACAGAAATCCTCTGTAACTTCCGCATTTGGGACTCAATTTCCTTTGCACTGCGTTCATCCTTGACCTTCAATGCTTCAAAAGCAGTTTTCCTTTCCTCCGTCGTCATGTTATAGTTTTGTAGAGCGTCTCTGAACTGCATCCATAGATTGTCAACTTTCTGTTCCAGCTGTACACGCAAGGCGTGCTTCTCTTCTAAATTCTACAAAACATGAGGAAAATTGTGTGTGACTTATGATGTGCTTATATCAGTAACATAACTCACAATACATGACATGTGAGCTCTGTCCAAGCTTTACATGTTTTCAGATTTGTCAAAGCCATATGAAAACAGTGTGATTCTCTGAAGGAAGAAAGAAGCAGTGTATCAAAATTAGTACTGTAAGTTATAGAAATGCTGCATCATTCCTGTAGTAAATTAGTGCATCTATAAACATCCTGACAATCTACATATCATGTTCATCATGTAGGTGTACCCACAACAAGGCAATTACAACTTTACACATATTACCACATTACAAAATCCCTCACAGAAGATGACCAAAATTGAATGTAGAAATAGGACACTGATTAAACCACTAAAATAATCACTTCTTGCATTTGATTAATAGTTTAAATAAGTGGTGAAAGTAATGGTATGGACAAAATTAGAGTAAAAAACTGAAGAAAACAATTGAAGGAGACTGGCAAGTAAACATGTTGATTATGATCTGCATTCACAATTTGTAAATTAATTTCTGTTAAATTTAGATAAAATTATTGTAATTTGAGACGCAATAGATATGAGCCATTCTCCAGGAAAACTGGGCTTAGTGACAAAAAAATGATAATCATGATAATATAACATTAGAAAGACAAGACTCTTTTGAACAGTTTCTGAAAATTTGAGCAAAATATAATATCAAATTACAAAGTTTCAGACTTTTAAAACCAACAACTCCCCCTACTTTGTTAGTGACATCGCAAACATCATCCAAACTTTATTTGATGTTACGTTAACATGAAGTTCATAAATTCAGTAATTAAGGAGTTCTTGATGCAAACTTTTCAAAATTGTATCACATTTTAGAATTATATTTCTTTTTTTAATAAAACATATTTTAATTGTGAATTTTAGAATTTTATATAAATGTAGCTACTGTTTTCAACCACTAACCCCTCATATATTCTCAATATGGATACTCTTCAGAAATTGGTCACCATTTTACCATGATTCATGAGATAAAATAAATCTAAGACATGGTTCTATACATAGAGAATAATAGGTTAGTGCCGTGGATGAAAAAGTTTATCTGGCAAGGCGGAGGAATTTATCGGGTGAGCCGTAGGCGAATCCGATAATTTCTGTAGCCGAGCCGGATAAACTTTTACTTCATTCACGGCACTAACCTATTATTCTATTTATCCAGTCCCTTAATCTGCTCAGTAAGGGGATCAAACTCGGGACTATATTGTCACTCTTTCATTAACTAGCGCGCAACGTCACGTTCGTTCCGTGACGTCATGATAAACAACGACGTCGGACATCTTGATAGACGTCATGTAGACGCAGGTAAGACGAAGAAAATAACCGATCAATCACCAGCTCATTTAGGATAGGAAAACCTCACCCTCGGACAGGGAATTGCAACCGGCGACTCTCATATAAGAAGAAGTCCGTCAGATCACGTGGCAAGGTGACGGATTATCACTAGTCACATGACCAGGTGACCGATTATCGCTAAGTTTATCAGGCACCCCGTTAACAGGCAGATTTTGCCAGAAGTGACTGGATAATATCCAAGAACTTAAACTAAAATCAAATAGCATGTCTTTTTGTCATTTAAGAGGGTTTTCTTAACCTTATTACATAAATACTAATACAATGTCACTAAGCCCGGTTTTCCTGGAGAACGGCTCATATAATTTTGACGAGTTATCATTTTACAACAGAGTTTTATTTTGTCAAATGTAATGTATGTAGTGAAGGACGAATGCTCCAATGGGAGTAATGAGGATAAAGTAAGCAGGAATGACAAAATTCAAGCATTTTGTCGTCCATATACAGATTCAACTATTCCCAAATACCTTATTTTTAATCTCATCCCTCATACTCTGAAATTCTCCCTTTGCCTCTGCTTCTCTCTCCTGAAAGTTTTGTTCCATAGCAAACAATATATCAGCAATATCATTCATTTCAGCGTTATGTTGATCCACCATTATAGCCCTCTCTGTATCAAACTCTTCCTTGATGATCTCCAGTTCTTCATCGTACTCATCATGCAGTTTCTTCAGACGAGATTTTTGTAAATCTGCAATCACATTCAGGTCAACATGAATGAATACATCAAGAGCTGTTAATAGAGTCTAAGAACATTTGGTCACACCGGTCTTTAAAGACCATCCATAATAAAAACAGCAAAAATTGCCATTGTTGACAGGTGGCCTCTTGGAATAGTTCTTAACAGTAATTAATTGAAAATGATATATCTATAAAATATATGTCTTTCAGATCTATAGGCTTTGTAAATTATGTCAGGGTGATAAAATATCAAAATTTAAAAAAGTCATTGTAATGTAATGACATTAATTGTAATTTAATGCATTACATGTAAAATCAAAGTAATTTGATACAGTATTTGGTCAATATAATTGTATTGTAACGCATTTCATTATTAAGTAATTCACCACATGTCTGCACTCTGCACAAGACAGGGCGCTTAACTGTTCGCAGCCATTTGTCAAATGAAAATCCAAGTCAATAACATGCCCTAACTTGTTTTAATTAAATCTAGAGTTCTAAACTGCATGATTTTAAAGATTTTTTCTTGCATATGGAGCCTTTTAACGACCCTACTATACACGGAAAAAAACTGAGTGTAATGACGTTACTTAAAATCTTGAACTGTCCTTGTTAGTGGAGTCTGTGCACACTGAAGTGCCCCTTTTGGAGATTTTTTTATGGCCATGCCTCATAAATACCGTGGCTAAAACACTAACAAAGCTGTGTCAAGGACACATCCAATGTTTGGTTATGAGTGTTGGTTGATAAAATTGTGGGCAATACTTAGAGGAATAAGGTATAGAAACATACCGATCAGGTTATCAATATTCTGTAGGTGACTTCTCAATGCCATAGAATATTGTTCTTCGGCCTCCATAAGATCTTTGGCTAAAGATTTAATGACGGCATCCTTTCTATCCACAACACGTTCAAAAGTTTGACTCAAAATTTCAATATCTTTCTTAAGTTCTTTAGACTTGGCTTCTCGCATGATATTTCTCCATTGGTGATTGAGTTTGTTCAAGTTGAATCTGGTGGCTCTCTCTTCTTTTGTTAGTTTATCCTGATTAAAAAGACAAGACGCTATAAAAGCATCATTACATTTTAAAGATAAATTATTATTAACAAGTCAACAGTCATCGGAGTGGTAGGCATTATTATATAAATACATTTTTTAAGCATTTAGGACAGTATAGTCTTTAAAAGAGAAGAGAATAATTTTATATTCATCCTAAATTTAACAGATTACTTGTATACTACTAAGCAATGATAGTTTATATGAACATGTATGTAAGTTTAGGCAGAGTGAGAGAGATGTGGTTATAATAATACCAAATAAGTGATAAAAATAGCATCATCTCTCATATATCTAGAAATGAATTTCCTCTCATAAAATTAAAAACATAACTGATGTACATTGGGAAGACATGATATAAACTATGAATTAAAGTTAAGTATGTTATAAATTATGTTCATACCTTTAAGAATTGAGTCAACATATCTTCTTTCTTTTTCCTCATTTCCTCTTCTGCAAGTCTTTTATTTTCTTCGTAAGCCAGTCTCTCCTCCTCTGTCATCTTCGACAGCTTGCCTGACTTCTTCTTCTTGGCTGGCATTTTTGTAGTAGATCAACTGAAAAAAATATTTGTGGTTAAAACTTAAATTAATACGTTCAAATAATTCTCTAATGTTTACAAAAGCTAAAAATGAAAATGAGTTTCCAGAAGTTTCATTTGCAACAAGAGTGTAGAGGCCCAATTCTGACAGTACCATTAAACAAGTAAGCCCCCATTCTATTGTGAAACAAGTGACTGCTGTTGTATCTCAATAGTTTTTTATGGTTTTAGCTCAAACAAGTTGATGCTCAATTACAACTAATTAACTTCACTAAGGACCTGTTCAATAACACCAAACAGGGCAAACAGACAGACGTTGCTGTCATGGACTTCTCCAAGGCATTCGATAAAGTTGATCACAGTAAACTAATACGTAAACTGGAATGCCATGGAGTAAATCCCAAATCACCGGCTGGGTCAAATCTTTTCTGTCAAATAGATCCCAGAAAGTTGCCATTGACGGTCAACTTTCCAGCAAGCTCCCGGTACTATCCGGAGTGCCGCAGGGATCTGTCCTGGGACCTTGCCTATTCTTGGCCTACATTAACGACCTGCCCGACTCTGTCAAGTCCAATGCAAGAATGTTTGCCGATGACACTATCATATATCTCACAATAAACTCCATGTCAGACAGTCTTTCCCTTCAGCAAGACCTTGCCAGCCTTGAAGCCTTGGAAAAAACCTGGTCCATGGAGTTTACTCGGACAAATGTGAGATACTATGCATCGCCAGAAAGAAACATCCGACAACTTTCCCATACAAACTCCACAACACTGAACTAAAAACTTGTGATGAAGCAAAATATTTAGGTGTAACAATATCAAAAGATTTAAATTGGTCTAAACACATTAATAATATAACATCTAAAGCAACTTCCTCTCTCTGCTTCATACAACCTAACATAAAAACTGCCAACCAAACTGTAAAAATTGCTGCCTACAACACATACGTCCGTCCACAACTTGAGTACTGTTCTAACATCTCGCATCCCTGGCAAAAAAATCTATCAAACAAAATCGAAAAAGTCCAAAGATCCGCTGCCAGGTACGTAATGAACAACTACCCCTTCACCAGTAGTGTTACACAGATGCTAAATACCCTTGAATGGAACACCCTCCAACATAGAAGATCCATTAACTCTCTCTTAATGTTTTATAAAATAAGGACCCAAACAGTTGCAGTCGATTCAGCTCTGACATCTTGTTCCAACCAGAAATCTCAACTACCTAATCCCTCAATCGTACCTAATACTTCTCTAACTCCTTCTTCCCTAGGACTATCAGACTTTGGAACTACCTCCCAACCTTGGTCAAATCCAGCCCCAGCCTTGATGTCTTTAGAGACCGGCTGGCGGCTGTCTATTTTAACTGTAACATACTGTCTTTACACTTTTAACGCTTGTAACATACATATTTCTTCAATAACTGTTTTTCTCTGACAGCGCCAACCTGTTATAGTCGGCAATCGACGGTTGGGTGTATGTGGTAGATGTAGATTAGGTTTTCAATATTTATTGAATGGGAACTTCGCGAAACATGCAATCGCAAAAGTGAGATCTGCAAAGGACCAAAACACATACTTTTAAACAAACTTGTATAATATCAAATGTTAGGGATATTGTGCTTAAATTGTGCAAAAAATATCGCAAAATTACCTTCCAAACTGGTATAAAAACACCAAAACCTAAACAGTCAAAATTGTATTGATTATTGTGTTGTCCGTGGATACGAGATAGGCGCCGTAAAATTGACACGATTGTGATATTTGTTAACACTGAATAGGCTAAAGTTCGTACCGTTGGTACGGAATTGTACGTTCGAGGTAAATCAATGAATTTAATTGAAACAACATAGCCCCCACAAATAAGTTTTTCTTAGTATGAAATGACAGCGAAGTTGATTTAATTCATAGATACTGCCATAGGAACCATAAATGGTCGTGTCTTTTCGCAAGTAGGCTACTAACTTACGACAATGCAAAAATACATCAAGGGCGTTTGTCAGAACAAAACCCAGCTCTCTAGATAAGTGATTAAGACAACGATGATCCGAGTGTTGAACGTACAAAAAGATGATCCAGGACGAAAACATGCCAAGAAACAGAGACAGAAGAACCTTCTTCTACTGTCTCTGATAGAAACTTTTAAGGGCTATTCAACATTAACGCCATCGCAAGGGCTACAGTAGCGATCAATTTGTACATGTTATCACGGAATTATAGATATAATTCCATGATGTTATCATAACCTTCCTAAATCGTCTAGTCATTGGCGTGAATAACTTGAAGATGGAGGAGCTTCAAAAGAAGGTATTCCACTTATCTTTAAACACATATTGACAATTTATGTACGACTTTTATGACTACCGAACACGTCGATACAAATTTCACTTCGTAAAATCAGGACCTGGTAAAATTTACCAATTTTGATTCCGGTCACACATAAAAAACAAAGTGAAAGATGTTCGGATTGGGAGATCGGTCCTCTACTGATAGGGTGACATCCCGCATGAATCCCAAATACATGTACTTCTTATGTTTTTCACCATGTTACGGGGGGGGGGTGTAAATGTTGACATCCCCCGAGGAAAATTATGCGAGTGTTGCGAGCTCGAAAAAATCATTGTCTGTCTGAGAAGCATGCCCAAAAGTCAGTTCTTTAATTGAAAATATTCATTTTAACCGATTTGGGGTGGACAAAGCAAGCTAGAAGAACACCAACGGCATGCTACATAAACTCATTCTGTACTTTACTTGCTAATTTTCAGGCCTCGATTTCACAAAGGATTAACTGATCTGGATCAAATTTGATCCTAAAAATAATATCCTATTTTTTGGAAGTTTTTGTAATGAGAACTTTTGGTAATAATACTTATAACCATGTACACTATACCTCAACCACTTCTAGTTCACATGTTCAAAATATTCAGAACATCATTTTTCTGTTGAAAAGGTGAAATATAGCGCTTGAGACTGAAACTGATCCCGAAAAACCCTGGATCATGTTCAAAACCAGGATTAAATCTAATAACCTTAGAATATTTATAACGAGTTTAAAAACATATTTTAATGCCTTTGAAATTGAAGGATATATTATTGTCTATCCACCTGTATAAACAGATCAAGTTTAACATTAACATAATCCCTGAATTTTAAGGGACATCTTTTTGAGCTTGGTCCTGATCCTGAAAACTAATCCTTTGTGAACTTGGGGCCAGGGTGTTAAGGGATGGATCAACTGTTTTAAAAATCAGCCTAGTTGGCAACTAGGTGGTGGGTGATCCGGGGCCATGCCCCCTTAATTGTTTTGAAACCCATCTCGTGCTATGTGAGGTACCTTTTTGGTTATATAAACGGTCAGGCTTTGTTACACAATCAAGTCAATCATATAGTCCTTATTTATTTCTAAAATATCCGATTCCTGTGCACTTTTATGAGGGTTTTATTGCAAGGCAATTAGAATTATAGTAGATTTTTATCTGCGCCACATGTACATGTCAGACTAATTCGCTATTTAGAGCATACATGTTTTCCAACAGCTACTTAATACTATATATTTAGTGAATAAACTTATATTGCGAACGTAGCGAGCTCGAAAAATGCATACTTTATGTTGTTTTCATCTAGAACAAAAGGCAACATACCCATGCTCAGACGATTTTAAGGGGACGTACGCCCTCTTCCGCATCCTCTAAATCCGCCCTTGTTTTAAATATGCATGTTTCGTGGTGTTAAAAAAGGCGTAAATTAATGTCCAAAGACCTCTTTTTAAAAAAGCTTGCTACATAATAGTGATAATACCATAAGCTGTTTTTACTACGTACCGCGTACAACTTTCCTACTTCCTAAATACGATCTAAGTTGTCCATGAATCCCGTGTACTAAAAGAGGGGATGTCACCCCCCCCCCCCACTTATCGATGAAGCATGCATTCTAAGCATTAACATGTTCAGTAACTAAACATAAACAATTCTACTCACTGTGGCGGTGATTGAACATCAGATAGACGAATTAGTTGTACAACATTGGTACTTCCATCCATTATCTCAGAATTGTGCTTAAATTGTGTCACTGCTGTAAATTATTGTGTCTGCTCGTCTTCATCAATAGCGTCGTTGTCAAGCGACACGACGTTACGACAGACGTGCAGAAGTGACGTCACAATATAAAATACGTCATTACCAATCGAGTGCAATCTCGTCGAAACATTCCAACAAGTTAAGGACCGTTTTATAAAATATGACTTAGCAAATAATGACACCTCGTTCATCTAAGTCGGACTAAGTTAGAGACCGCTACACAAACGCTAACCTACGTTGGCAAAAGTTCGCCTACGCCGATGAAAAAAAATAAAAAGCTGCAACACAGGCAAACGTTGTTAAACGTTTGTAACCGCTGTCAAACGCAGTTGAGCGCTGAGAAACGTTCCGAAAACGTTAGCGTGCGTTAGATCACAGGAACTTGCATTTATAATTTGAAATATTTTAGTAGTTAAGTAGGCCTAGTGAAAAAAAAATTTTTTTTATTTTTTTTTTCAAATTATAAATGCAAGTTCCTGTGGTTAGATACACAACGTTCGCAGTGTGAACCAAATTATTCCTCCTCAAGAGCGTAATTTCACCGACGTTTGGGCTCATTTTTCTGACTTGAAACGCTGATCAACGCTGGTACAAACGTTCATAGTGTGAACCCAGCTTTAGTACCAGACCTGCTTTGCTTAAGCAGGGTTCACACTATGGACGTTAGTACCAGCGTTGGTCAGCGTTTCAAAGTCGAAAAAAATAGCCCAAACGTCAATGAAATAACGCTTTTGAGGAGGAATATTTTGGTTCACACCACGAACGCTGTGGATCTAACGCACGCTAACTTTTGGGAACGTTTCCTAGCGCTTAACTGCGTTTGCCAGCGGTTACTAGCGCCTAACAACGTTTGCCTGCGTTGTAGTTATTTTCTAACAGCGAATGTGAACTTTTGCCAACGCAGGTTAGCGTATGTGTAACGGTCCCTAACTTAGTCTGACTTAGACGAACGAGTTGCCTTACGCAAGGATCTGTTGTACAAAGTTCACCTAAGTTATAGCAACGTTACGAAACGTCTGTCAGCGCTAACCACCTGCGTTCCTATCGCGTTCATTGCGCTGGATACCCGTTGGCCTCCACTAGATAAACGCTGTCCTCAATTCATCAACACCACCAGCGTTTCAGCAGACGTTTGCCAACGGAGTTCAACTTATGCAAACTTTGATCAACTTAATTCAGCGTTCAGGAACGTTTACAAAAGGAGCCCAACTTACCCTAGCGTTTATTTCCAAACGCCCACAAAGTTTTTGCTTGTTGAACATTTTCAACGAATACAACGTTCTTCAGCGGTCACCAGAGTTCCCCATCGATCATCAACTTTTCAAAACGTTTAGTAACTTTTACTAGCTAAGCCACTGTACAAGGTCACATATAATGTAACTGATATGTTTTTTCTTGTCCTTCGTCTAATGATGTCGCTGACTTAGAAGATATGAGCTAGATTCTACTTATTTTTCAGACAAATTTATCTTTGGTTTTCACAAACTGGAATTTTTGTTGTTTCGACCGTATTCTTCTAAACCAGCTATTTGCTCGATTAGATTCATGTAGTTTGAGCTGAACGGTCACTTTCACGCTACTTGTTTACGTTACAACACGCTCTTTTATAACAGCTGGTTAGGCGCTAGATCCACTCGCTCGACTACCTTTCGTCCGTGATAATGGCGGCGAGCGATGGTGCGTAGTTTAGCTTCAGGATGCATTCAGTATACTGTATGACTGTGTTGTTTCATACTGGGAAAGATTTTATTCATTCAAATTCACAAGTGACCATATCGCTTTGTACAATATTATAATAAGTACCAAATATTATTACCTTTGAAAGTCCTATTCCAATACCCGTGTACCGCGTCTTATTTAACGTAAAATAATTTCTAATTTTAAACATGTCAAGCTATGTGATAATTATACTTATTATTTGTTTTCAATGGATTATGGAGTTTTTTCAGTGAAAATAACTGAAATTACCAATTTAATTCAATTCAATTCAATTCAATTCAAATTTATTTACACTCATTTCATGAATAACATGACATAATGAGGAACAATCATATATATATACATAATATAACAGGTTAACACAATGACAGAATATAGATAAATAGGAGAAGATAGTATAGTAGAACAAAAAAAGAAAGAAGACCTCATTTAAGAGGGAGAGTTACAGTTATTCATATAAAGTACATGTAATTACCTTCGAATAAATAAAGACACAGTTCGGCACATACAATGTCATGTACAATAGCTATGTAAATTTTGTAATGATATGTTTAACAAATATACACAATTTTCTGTGGTTGTTATTTTCAATGTTTTGAAACTGATTCCAGTATCATGCAGTAAAAGAAACGTAACGTCAACGGCACGGGACTTTAAAAAATGCGTTACGTCATCATGACCTCATAATTCTCATGTCGTGACGTTCCAATTTGGACGTGATTTTTTCCAATTAAGCCAATTACGGCACATTTTAAGAGAAATTAAGGCATATAATAAACAGAAATATTGATTTTCTGTGATCACTCGGTGAAATAAAATCCGATCTTACACCAAAATCAACAAATCTATGTAATAAAGGATGATGCTTTCCTCGTTCGTTGGTGAAACCACAAACTCACCACAGCTAAGTCTTACGTTTACTGAGCGCAACGGCAACAAAAATCACTGCGTAGGAGTATGGTGAACCGCGTCTAATACGAACTATTCAATAGGACTATAAACAGGAATAGGAGTGTGCGTGTGAAACAATTAATAACAAACTGATAAATGTAATGATAAACAGGGATTCTGTATGCTGGACCAGTCTATGTACACAGTTTTTACCTGTATATATTCAACTGTTTTGTCGGATTTTATCGCTGGGTACTAGACACTCTAGGATGTCTACCCATTTACCAGAAGAAGATTAATCTCTCACTACGGAAGTTTCTAAACTAAACGCCTCTCTGTTCAACCCATGGGAGGTAACTTAAACCTTCAAACACAATTTTCACAAAAAATCGAAATACATGTATCTAGGTATTGTTGCATGAGTATTTTTATTACTTTCGACAAATGTTTAGTCCGTCAACTTACAAAGTTGATGTTGGCCTTAAAGTATAACAAAGCAATTTGCCGTTTATTTTCTAACGATGTTGGTTTTATCTATGAACCTCAAATCCTTCATAGATCCACAGCACAGTATACAGAATGACTTTATCGACGCCATTGACTAGCAGTATTCCCGACGACGTCTGACCTAGGAAGTGACCAGCTGTATTCCCGACGACTTCTGACATAGGGAGTGGACAGCTGTGCTCCCGAGGGAGTGACCAACTGTATTATATGACGTCTGGCATAGAGAGTGACCAGCAGTATTCCCGACGACGTCTGACATAGAGAGTGACCAGCAGTATTCCCGACGACGTCTGACATAGAGAGTGACCAGCAGTATTCCCGACGACGTCTGACATAGGGAGTAACCAGCTGTATTCTATGACGTCTGACATAGAGAGTGACCAGCAGTATTCCCGACGACGTCTGACCTAGGGAGTGACCAGCTATATTCTATGACGTCTGACATAGGAAGTGACCAGCTGTACTCTATGACGTCTGACATAGGGAGTGACCAGCTGTATTCTATGACGTCTGGTTGACTTGTCACGGAGTGCCCTGTACTCACCAATATATGGCCCCATGAATATGCAGCCTTTTTCAGGCTCAGCTCAAATTCGTGCTCAAACTTTGAACTAGTATGTCTGATCTTTTACTGAAGCTTTATATTACGTGTATAGTGAATACTATTTATTTATTGGACTTTTATGCAGCTAATCAAGCTTTATACGCAAGTTGGGTTGAGCATGAAACTAGCTTTATACTCATGGGACCTGACCAATTTCACTCGAAACGGCCAACTGTATTACATGACGGAAGGCACGACCAATTGTATTTCATTACGTTTGACTGATTCTACACGGATTGCCCAACTGTATCCCCGACGTCTGATGTACTTAAGACCAGCATTTCACTGCACGAGACTGTGCTCTTACAATTAGCAGTATCACAAAATTGGTTAAAATGGTAGCTATATAGCTCCCTGCATTTACGCTCAATGTATACGTGTAGTTCCCGGACTGTAGATGGTAGCCATATAGCTCCCTGCCATTACGCTCAATGTATACGTGTAGTTCCCTGACTGTAGATGGTAGCCATATAGCTCCCTGCCATTACGCTCAATGTATACGTGTAGTTCCCTGACTGTAGATGGTAGCCATATAGCTCCCTGCCATTACGCTCAATGTATACGTGTAGTTCCCTGACTGTAGATGATAGCCATATAGCTCCCAGCATTTACGGTCAATGTATGCGTGTAGTTCCCGGACTGTAGATGGTAGCCATATAGCTCCCTGCCATTACGCTCAATGTATGCATGTAGTTCCCTGACTGTAGATGGTAGCCATATAGCTCCCTGCATTTACGCTCAATGTATGCGTGTAGTTCCCTGACTGTAGATGATAGCCATATAGCTCCCAGCATTTACGGTCAATGTATACGTGTAGTTCCCTGACTGTAGATGGTAGCCATATAGCTCCCTGCCATTACGCTCAATGTATGCATGTAGTTCCCTGACTGTAGATGGTAGCCATATAGCTCCCTGCCATTACGCTCAATGTATGCGTGTAGTTCCCTGACTGTAGATGGTAGCCATATAGCTCCCAGCATTTACGCTCAATGTATACGTGTAGTTCCCTGACTGTAGATGGTAGCCATATAGCTCCCTGCCATTACGCTCAATGTATGCGTGTAGTTCCCGGACTGTAGATGGTAGCCATATAGCTCCCTGTCTTTACGTACAATGTACGCGTGTAGTTCCCGGACTGTAGATGGTAGCCATATAGCTCCCTGCCTTTACGTACAATGTATGCGTGTAGTTCCCGGACTGTAGATGGTAGCCATATAGCTCCCTGCATTTACGCTCAATGTATACGTGTAGTTCCCTGACTGTAGATGGTAGCCATATAGCTCCCTGCATTTACGCTCAATGTATACGTGTAGTTCCCTGACTGAATATGGTAGCCATATAGCTCCCAGCATTTACGCTCAATGTATACGTGTAGTTCCCTGACTGTAGATGGTAGCCATATAGCTCCCTGCCTTTACGCTCAATGTTTGCGTGTAGTTCCCTGACATATAGCTCCCTACATTTACGCTCAATGTATGCATGTAGTTCCCTGACTGTAGATGGTAGCCATATAGCTCCCGGCCATTACGCTCAATGTATGCGTGTAGTTCCCTGACTGTAGATGGTAGCCATATAGCTCCCTGCATTTACGCTCAATGTATACGTGTAGTTCCCTGACTGTAGATGGTAGCCATACAGCTCCCTGCCATTACGCTAAATGTATGCATGTAGTTCCCTGACTTTAGATGATAGCCATATAGCTCCCTGCCTTTACGCTCAATGTATGCGTGTAGTTCCCTGACTGTAGATGGTAGCCATATAGCCCCCTGCATTTACGCTCAATGTATGCGTGTAGTTCCCTGACTGTAAATGGTAGCCATATAGCTCCCTGCATTTACGCACTATGTATACATGTAGTTCCCTGACTGTAGATGGTAGCCATATAGCTCCCTGCCATTACGCTCAATGTATGCATGTAGTTCCCTGACTGTAGATGGTAGCCATATAGCTCCCTGCCATTACGCTCAATGTATACGTGTAGTTCCCTGACTGTAGATGGTAGCCATATAGCTCCCTGCCATTTCGCTCAATGTATACGTTTAGTTCCCTGACTGTAGATGATAGCCATACAGCCCCCAGACATTACGCTCAATGTATGCGTGTAGTTCCCTGACTGTAGATGGTAGCCATATAGCTCCCTGCATTTACGCTCA
This sequence comes from Spisula solida, assembly GCA_947247005.1. Lineage (NCBI taxonomy): Eukaryota > Metazoa > Mollusca > Bivalvia > Venerida > Mactridae > Spisula > Spisula solida. The sequence continues at coordinate 11,544,507 of OX365953.1, read as the reverse complement.
ATGTATATGTGTAGTTCCCTGACTGTAGATGATAGCCATATAGCTCCCTGCATTTACGCACAATGTATGCGTGTAGTTCCCTGACTGTAGATGGTAGCCATACAGCTCCCTACCTTTACGCTCAATGTATACGTGCAGTTCCCTGACTGTAGATGGTAGCCATATAGCTCCCTGCATTTACGCTCAATGTATGCGTGTAGTTCCCTGACTGTAGATGGTAGCCATATAGCTCCCTACATTTACGCTCAATGTATACGTGTAGTTCCCTGACTGTAGATGGTAACCATATAGCTCCCTGCCATTACGCTCAATGTATACGTGTAGTTCCCTGACATATAGCTCCCTACATTTACGCTCAATGTATGCATGTAGTTCCCTGACTGTAGATGATAGCCATATAGCTCCCTGCCATTACGCTCAATGTATGCGTGTAGTTCCCTGACTGTAGATGGTAGCCATACAGCTCCCTACCTTTACGCTCAATGTATACGTGTAGTTCCCTGACATATAGCTCCCTACATTTACGCTCAATGTATGCATGTAGTTCCCTGACTGTAGATGGTAGCCATATAGCTCCCGGCCATTACGCTCAATGTATGCGTGTAGTTCCCTGACTGTAGATGGTAGCCATATAGCTCCCTGCATTTACGCTCAATGTATACGTGTAGTTCCCTGACTGTAGATGGTAGCCATACAGCTCCCTGCCATTACGCTAAATGTATGCGTGTAGTTCCCTGACTGTAGATGGTAGCCATATAGCTCCCTGCCTTTACGCTCAATGTATGCGTGTAGTTCCCTGACTGTAGATGGTAGCCATATAGCTCCCTGCCTTTACGCTCAATGTATGCGTGTAGTTCCCTGACTGTAGATGGTAGCCATATAGCTCCCTGCCATTACGCTCAATGTATACGTGTAGTTCCCTGACTGTAGATGGTAGCCATATAGCTCCCTGCCATTACGCTCAATGTATACGTTTAGTTCCCTGACTGTAGATGGTAGCCATATAGCCCCCAGACATTACGCTCAATGTATGCGTGTAGTTCCCTGACTGTAGATGGTAGCCATATAGCTCCCTGCATTTACGCTCAATGTATACGTGTAGTTCCCTGACTGTAGATGATAGCCATATAGCTCCCTGCATTTACGCACAATGTATGCGTGTAGTTCCCTGACTGTAGATGATAGCCATATAGCTCCCTGCATTTACGCACAATGTATGCGTGTAGTTCCCTGACTGTAGATGGTAGCCATATAGCTCCCTGCATTTACGCTCAATGTATGCGTGTAGTTCCCTGACTGTAGATGGTAGCCATATAGCTCCCTACATTTACGCTCAATGTATACGTGTAGTTCCCTGACTGTAGATGGTAACCATATAGCTCCCTGCCATTACGCTCAATGTATACGTGTAGTTCCCTGACATATAGCTCCCTACATTTACGCTCAATGTATGCATGTAGTTCCCTGACTGTAGATGGTAGCCATATAGCTCCCTGCCATTACGCTCAATGTATGCGTGTAGTTCCCTGACTGTAGATGGTAGCCATACAGCTCCCTACCTTTACGCTCAATGTATACGTGTAGTTCCCTGACATATAGCTCCCTACATTTACGCTCAATGTATGCATGTAGTTCCCTGACTGTAGATGGTAGCCATATAGCTCCCGGCCATTACGCTCAATGTATGCGTGTAGTTCCCTGACTGTAGATGGTAGCCATATAGCTCCCTGCATTTACGCTCAATGTATACGTGTAGTTCCCTGACTGTAGATGGTAGCGATACAGCTCCCTGCCATTACGCTAAATGTATGCATGTAGTTCCCTGACTGTAGATGGTAGCCATATAGCTCCCGGCCATTACGCTCAATGTATGCGTGTAGTTCCCTGACTGTAGATGGTAGCCATATAGCTCCCTGCATTTACGCTCAATGTATACGTGTAGTTCCCTGACTGTAGATGGTAGCCATACAGCTCCCTGCCATTACGCTAAATGTATGCGTGTAGTTCCCTGACTGTAGATGGTAGCCATATAGCTCCCTGCCTTTACGCTCAATGTATGCGTGTAGTTCCCTGACTGTAGATGGTAGCCATATAGCTCCCTGCCTTTACGCTCAATGTATGCGTGTAGTTCCCTGACTGTAGATGGTAGCCATATAGCCCCCTGCATTTACGCTCAATGTATGCGTGTAGTTCCCTGACTGTAGATGGTAGCCATATAGCTCCCTGCATTTACGCACTATGTATACGTGTAGTTCCCTGACTGTAGATGGTAGCCATATAGCTCCCTGCCATTACGCTCAATGTATGCATGTAGTTCCCTGACTGTAGATGGTAGCCATATAGCTCCCTGCCATTACGCTCAATGTATACGTGTAGTTCCCTGACTGTAGATGGTAGCCATATAGCTCCCTGCCATTACGCTCAATGTATACGTTTAGTTCCCTCACTGTAGATGGTAGCCATATAGCCCCCAGACATTACGCTCAATGTATGCGTGTAGTTCCCTGACTGTAGATGGTAGCCATATAGCTCCCTGCATTTACGCTCAATGTATACGTGTAGTTCCCTGACTGTAGATGATAGCCATATAGCTCCCTGCATTTACGCACAATGTATGCGTGTAGTTCCCTGACTGTAGATGATAGCCATATAGCTCCCTGCATTTACGCACAATGTATGCGTGTAGTTCCCTGACTGTAGATGGTAGCCATATAGCTCCCTGCATTTACGCTCAATGTATGCGTGTAGTTCCCTGACTGTAGATGGTAGCCATACAGCTCCCTACATTTACGCTCAATGTATACGTGTAGTTCCCTGACTGTAGATGGTAACCATATAGCTCCCTGCCATTACGCTCAATGTATACGTGTAGTTCCCTGACATATAGCTCCCTACATTTACGCTCAATGTATGCATGTAGTTCCCTGACTGTAGATGGTAGCCATATAGCTCCCTACCATTACGCTCAATGTATGCGTGTAGTTCCCTGACTGTAGATGGTAGCCATACAGCTCCCTACCTTTACGCTCAATGTATACGTGTAGTTCCCTGACATATAGCTCCCTACATTAACGCTCAATGTATGCATGTAGTTCCCTGACTGTAGATGGTAGCCATATAGCTCCCGGCCATTACGCTCAATGTATGCGTGTAGTTCCCTGACTGTAGATGGTAGCCATTTAGCTCCCTGCATTTACGCTCAATGTATACGTGTAGTTCCCTGACTGTAGATGGTAGCCATACAGCTCCCTGCCATTACGCTAAATGTATGCGTATAGTTCCCTGACTGTAGATGGTAGCTATATAGCTCCCTGCCTTTACGCTCAATGTATGCGTGTAGTTCCCTGACTGTAGATGGTAGCCATATAGCTCCCTGCCTTTACGCTCAATGTATGCGTGTAGTTCCCTGACTGTAGATGGTAGCCATATAGCCCCCTGCATTTACGCTCAATGTATGCGTGTAGTTCCCTGACTGTAGATGGTAGCCATATAGCTACCTGCATTTACGCACTATGTATACATGTAGTTCCCTGACTGTAGATGGTAGCCATATAGCTCCCTGCCGTTACGCTCAATGTATGCATGTAGTTCCCTGACTGTAGATGGTAGCCATATAGCTCCCGGCCATTACGCTCAATGTATGCGTGTAGTTCCCTGACTGTAGATGGTAGCCATATAGCTCCCTGCATTTACGCTCAATGTATACGTGTAGTTCCCCGACTGTAGATGGTAGCCATACAGCTCCCTGCCATTACGCTAAATGTATGCGTGTAGTTCCCTGACTGTAGATGGTAGCCATATAGCTCCCTGCCTTTACGCTCAATGTATGCGTGTAGTTCCCTGACTGTAGATGGTAGCCATATAGCTCCCTGCCTTTACGCTCAATGTATGCGTGTAGTTCCCTGACTGTAGATGGTAGCCATATAGCCCCCTGCATTTACGCTCAATGTATGCGTGTAGTTCCCTGACTGTAGATGGTAGCCATATAGCTCCCTGCATTTACGCACTATGTATACATGTAGTTCCCTGACTGTAGATGGTAGCCATATAGCTCCCTGCCATTACGCTCAATGTATGCATGTAGTTCCCTGACTGTAGATGGTAGCCATATAGCTCCCTGCCATTACGCTCAATGTATACGTGTAGTTCCCTGACTGTAGATGGTAGCCATATAGCATCCTGCCATTACGCTCAATGTATACGTTTAGTTCCCTGACTGTAGATGGTAGCCATATAGCCCCCAGACATTACGCTCAATGTATGCGTGTAGTTCCCTGACTGTAGATGGTAGCCATATAGCTCCCTGCATTTACGCTCAATGTATACGTGTAGTTCCCTGACTGTAGATGATAGCCATATAGCTCCCTGCATTTACACAAAATGTATGCGTGTAGTTCCCTGACTGTAGATGATAGCCATATAGCTCCCTGCATTTACGCACAATGTATGCGTGTAGTTCCCTGACTGTAGATGGTAGCCATATAGCTCCCTGCATTTACGCTCAATGTATGCGTGTAGTTCCCTGACTGTAGATGGTAGCCATATAGCTCCCTACATTTACGCTCAATGTATACGTGTAGTTCCCTGACTGTAGATGGTAACCATATAGCTCCCTGCCATTACGCTCAATGTATACGTGTAGTTCCCTGACATATAGCTCCCTACATTTACGCTCAATGTATGCATGTAGTTCCCTGACTGTAGATGGTAGCCATATAGCTCCCGGCCATTACGCTCAATGTATGCGTGTAGTTCCCTGACTGTAGATGGTAGCCATATAGCTCCCTACATTTACGCTCAATGTATACGTGTAGTTCCCTGACTGTAGATGGTAGCCATATAGCTCCCTGCCATTACGCTCAATGTATGCGTGTAGTTCCCTGACTGTAGATGGTAGCCATACAGCTCCCTACCTTTACGCTCAATGTATACGTGTAGTTCCCTGACATATAGCTCCCTACATTTACGCTCAATGTATGCATGTAGTTCCCTGACTGTAGATGGTAGCCATATAGCTCCCGGCCATTACGCTCAATGTATGCGTGTAGTTCCCTGACTGTAGATGGTAGCCATATAGCTCCCTGCATTTACGCTCAATGTATAAGTGTAGTTCCCTGACTGTAGATGGTAGCCATACAGCTCCCTGCCATTACGCTAAATGTATGCGTGTAGTTCCCTGACTGTAGATGGTAGCCATATAGCTCCCTGCCTTTACGCTCAATGTATGCTTGTAGTTCCCTGACTGTAGATGGTAGCAAAATAGCTCCCTGCCTTTACGCTCAATGTATGCGTGTAGTTCCCTGACTGTAGATGGTAGCCATATAGCCCCCTGCATTTACGCTCAATGTATGCGTGTAGTTCCCTGACTGTAGATGGTAGCCATATAGCTCCCTGCATTTACGCACTATGTATACATGTAGTTCCCTGACTGTAGATGGTAGCCATATAGCTCCCTGCCATTACGCTCAATGTATGCATGTAGTTCCCTGACTGTAGATGGTAGCCATATAGCTCCCTGCCATTACGCTCAATGTATACGTGTAGTTCCATGACTGTAGATGGTAGCCATATAGCTCCCTGCCATTACGCTCAATGTATACGTTTAGTTCCCTGACTGTAGATGGTAGCCATATAGCCCCCAGACATTACGCTCAATGTATGCGTGTAGTTCCCTGACTGTAGATGGTAGCCATATAGCTCCCTGCATTTACGCTCAATGTATACGTGTAGTTCCCTGACTGTAGATGATAGCCATATAGCTCCCTGCATTTACGCACAATGTATGCGTGTAGTTTCCTGACTGTAGATGGTAGCCATATAGCTCCCTGCCATTACGCTCAATGTATGCGTGTAGTTCCCTGACTGTAGATGGTAGCCATATAGCTCCCTGCCATTATGCTCAATGTATACGTGCAGTTCCCTGACTGTAGATGGTAGCCATATAGCTCCCTGCATTTACGCTCAATGTATGCGTTTAGTTCCCTGACTGTAGATGGTAGCCATATAGCTCCCTGCCATTACGCTCAATGTATACGTGTAGTTCCCCGACTGTAGATGATAGCCATATAGCTCCCTGCATTTACGCACAATGTATGCGTGTAGTTCCCTGACTGTAGATGGTAGCCATATAGCTCCCTGCCATTACGCTCAATGTATACGTGCAGTTCCCTGACTGTAGATGGTAGCCATATAGCTCCCTGCATTTACGCTCAATGTATGCGTGTAGTTCCCTGACTGTAGATTGTTGCCATATAGCTCCCTGCCATTACGCTCAATGTATGCGTGTAGTTCCCTGATTGTAGATGGTAGCCATATAGCTCCCTGCATTTACGCTCAATGTATGCGTGTATTTCCCTGGCTGTAGATGGTAGCCATATAGCTCCCTGCCTTTACGCTCAATGTATACGTGTAGTTTTCTGACTGTAGATGGTAGCCATATAGCTCCCTGCATTTACGCTCAATGTATACGTGTAGTTTCCCGACTGTAGATGGTAGCCATATAGCTCCCTGCATTTACGCTCAATGTATACGTGTAGTTCCCTGACTGTAGATGGTAGCCATATAGCTCCCTGCATTTACGCTCAATGTATACGTGTAGTTCCCTGACTGTAGATGGTAGCCATATAGCTCCCTGCATTTACGCTCAATGTATACGTGTAGTTCCCTGACTGTAGATGGTAGCCATATAGCTCCCTACATTTACGCTCAATGTATACGTGTAGTTCCCTGACTGTAGATGGTAGCCATATAGCTCCCTACATTTACGCTCAATGTATACGTGTAGTTCCCTGACTGTAGATGGTAGCCATATAGCTCCCTACATTTACGCTCAATGTATACGTGTAGTTCCCTGGCTGTAGATGGTAGCCATATAGCTCCCTGCCATTACGCTCAATGTATGCGTGTAGTTCCCTGACTGTAGATGGTAGCCATATAGCTCCCTGCCATTACGCTCAATGTATGCGTGTAGTTCCCTGACTGTAGATGGTAGCCATATAGCTCCCTACATTTACGCTCAATGTATACGTGTAGTTCCCTGACTGTAGATTGTAGCCATATAGCTCCCTGCCATTACGCTCAATGTATGCGTGTAGTTCCCTGACTGTAGATGGTAGCCATATAGCTCCCTACATTTACGCTCAATGTATACGTGTAGTTCCCTGACTGTAGATGGTAGCCATATAGCTCCCTACATTTACGCTCAATGTATACGTGTAGTTCCCTGACTGTAGATGGTAGCCATATAGCTCCCTGCATTTACGCTCAATGTATGCGTGTAGTTTCCTGACTGTAGATGGTAACCATATAGCTCCCTACATTTACGCTCAATGTATACGTGTAGTTCCCTGACTGTAGATGGTAGCCATATAGCTCCCTACATTTACGCTCAATGTATACGTGTAGTTCCCTGACTGTAGATGGTAGCCATATAGCTCCCTACATTTACGCTCAATGTATGCGTGTAGTTTCCTGACTGTAGATGGTAACCATATAGCTCCCTACATTTACGCTCAATGTATACGTGTAGTTTCCTGACTGTAGATGGTAACCATATAGCTCCCTACATTTACGCTCATTGTATACGTGTAGTTCCCTGACTGTAGATGGTAACCATATAGCTCCCTACATTTACGCTCAATGTATGCGTGTAGTTTCCTGACTGTAGATGGTAGCCATATAGCTCCCTACATTTACGCTCAATGTATACGTGTAGTTTCCTGACTGTAGATGGTAGCCATATAGCTCCCTGCATTTACGCTCAATGTATACGTGTAGTTCCCTGACTGTAGATGGTAGCCATATAGCTCCCTACATTTACGCTCAATGTATACGTGTAGTTCCCTGACTGTAGATGGTAGCCATATAGCTCCCTGCATTTACGCTCAATGTATACGTGTAGTTCCCTGACTGTAGATGGTAGCCATATAGCTCCCTGCATTTACGCTCAATGTATACGTGTAGTTCCCTGACTGTAGATGGTAGCCATATAGCTCCCTGCATTTACGCTCAATGTATACGTGTAGTTCCCTGACTGTAGATGGTAGCCATATAGCTCCCTGCATTTACGCTCAATGTATACGTGTAGTTCCCTGACTGTAGATGGTAGCCATATAGCTCCCTCCATTTACGCTCAATGTATACGTGTAGTTCCCTGACTGTAGATGGTAGCCATATAGCTCCCTGCATTTACGCTCAATGTATACGTGTAGTTCCCTGACTGTAGATGGTAGCCATATAGCTCCCTGCATTTACGCTCAATGTATACGTGTAGTTCCCTGACTGTAGATGGTAGCCATATAGCTCCCTCCATTTACGGTCAATGTATACGTGTAGTTCCCTGACTGTAGATGGTAGCCATATAGCTCCCTGCATTTACGGTCAATGTATACGTGTAGTTCCCTGACTGTAGATGGTAGCCATATAGCTCCCTGCATTTACGGTCAATGTACGCGTGTAGTTCCCTGACTGTAGATGGTAGCCATATAGCTCCCTGCATTTACGGTCAATGTACGCGTGTAGTTCCCTGACTGTAGATGGTAGCCATATAGCTCCCTCCATTTACGGTCAATGTATACGTGTAGTTCCCTGACTGTAGATGGTAGCCATATAGCTCCCTGCATTTACGGTCAATGTACGCGTGTAGTTCCCTGACTGTAGATGGTAGCCATATAGCTCCCTCCATTTACGGTCAATGTATACGTGTAGTTCCCTGACTGTAGATGGTAGCCATATAGCTCCCTGCATTTACGGTCAATGTATACGTGTAGTTCCCTGACTGTAGATGGTAGCCATATAGCTCCCTGCATTTACGGTCAATGTATACGTGTAGTTCCCTGACTGTAGATGGTAGCCATATAGCTCCCTGCATTTACGCTCAATGTATACGTGTAGTTCCCTGACTGTAGTTGGTAGCCATATAGCTCCCTGCATTTACGCTCAATGTATACGTGTAGTTCCCTGACTGTAGATGGTAGCCATATAGCTCCCTGCATTTACGCTCAATGTATACGTGTAGTTCCCTGACTGTAGATGGTAGCCATATAGCTCCCTGCATTTACGGTCAATGTATGCGTGTAGTTCCCTGACTGTAGATGGTAGCCATATAGCTCCCTGCATTTACGGTCAATGTATGCGTGTAGTTCCCTGACTGTAGATGGTAGCCATATAGCTCCCTGCATTTACGGTCAATGTACGCGTGTAGTTCCCTGACTGTAGATGGTAACCATATAGCTCCCTGCCATTACGCTCAATGTATACGAGCGTTGTTCGGTAAGACATGCTGAGTTAAGAGAAAAATGCGGCATATTTATCGAACAACCCTCGTCCTAATGACGTATATATATATTAAACGTTTATTTAAAGAACAGAAAAAACTATCAAAAATTATATATCCGCACTTATCGTATTTTATATCAATGATACAATAGTATAACCTTTATTGATGTATACATAATAGAAACACCGCCTCCTCAGTGGCCTAGTGGTAGAGCGTCTGCTTCAGGGGCCAGAGGTCTCGGGTTCGATGACAGACCGTTTCATACCAGAGACGACCTCACTTGCTTGACGCTAAATGTGTAAAAAATGGAAGCTGGTTTCTCACGTTCATAACCTCGTGGCGATGGATAACATAAGTAACAAGGTATAAGTTAGAAAAAACTGTTCCAAAATCGACCTAAGATAAATTACAAGTTTACAGGAAAAACTTCCACGTATGTTCAACTTATGAACATCTATACAGAGTAAACAACGGTGGAAAATTTTTCTGTGGAGTTTATAAACTAAACACAGCATCTCAATCAAATATTTAATTTTACGGCTATTTAAAACTATAACATCATTAACAATAACCATGGAATTATTAATTCCTTGCAATAACATATAACAATAAACATAATACATCATGAGTAATCTCTTATCGTATCATCGATATAAATGACACAAGCATACAATTACAATGACTATTTACCCTTTACTGCATAGTGACATTTTGGCGCATTTATCGAATTTAAACGGACGCGTTCATGACGGGTATGAACAAATGCTTAACACTATAAATTAGTCTCTGAAAACTATTTGTATAGTCTGTTTATTCAGGTCTGTCACTTATATACAAACAATGTTATATCAAAACAATGTATATTTTATTGTTTATAAAACATTTAAACCGAATAGAACGGCAATGAAAATCAAAACATTATGAACCAAGCCATATACCCATATATATAACATATGTAAGATTATAAAAGAATAATAAAACATTGCAATGTTGATATACATAATGTTATGTAAACAGGTGAGTGACCTGATTAAACGAGTTATACTGTATGTAAAGTAGAAGTCTTTGGTGTAAAGGGTTTTCAATAAGCATGGACGGAACGTGGTACACATGTACATATTACAATAATGTAATGAGTGTCCAAAAAGAGAGTATACAGTTTCAGTGTGTATTTATCAAATCTCTTCATTCTGCAATCGTAAAGAAAATTTGCACATGCGTAAACAAAAGATGTATGTTTTTTCTGGGACAAGTTTTAAGATGGTAAGGATGTGATAAATAGACACTGAAACAGTATACTTTCTTTTTGGACACCCTGTACTTGTATGTTTTAATCGGATTGTTTGTCGTTGTCATTCTGGTACTTTCGGTGGTATTCGTGTTCTTCCGATGACATTCAGATACACAAAGTTTACTCAAAAGTAAAATAAAGTTTTTCTCTCGATGAATACACGAGCCATCTAGTTATGATTCTACAACACGAAATGTGACCACGTGATGCATATGAGCATTGTTGGTATTGCACAAGGACTATCCTCAGAAACTTGAGCTAAAAAGAAAATTGAGATCGTCCGTAAGGCGGTCGATCACAGACAAATGATGTAATATACCGGATATAAGTGCATCATTATATCAGTGACATTTCTTTAAATAATCTTTTATAATGTACTGTATGTAGAGCGTTAGTGGTGGGGGTATCAAGTTACCAATAATCTTTCTGTGCACCTGAGAGCATTTTTAGGTAGGCGCGTGTATGTGTAGAAAATAGAAATACCGATCCCCACAAGCCAACTGGATAACTTCCTTATAAACCATACCTACACAATGTACAAAGCACTACACACGTCTTGCTATTCCTAAACCCTGATGATGTGGGGTTAGTGACGTCAGTAGTGACGTCAGCGAAAATAATTACTCATTGAATAGCATATAGGCCTATAGAAGCCAAAATCCCTTTGCAACCAAAAGGGACATTCGGCATATGAATTGATACTGCTGAGGGCTCCTTTTGTCTGTCGAGGGACGATCACGTATTAAATATATTGATGAAGGAGTGTTGATTTGCTTTGTTTCATCTAATTCAATGCCAACAAACACCTAAACCAGTTATATCAACTATATATTGTAAAAACATAAAAGGATATCATAAAATAAAATATAAAATTTATAAATAAATAACACAATCAAACAATTAAAATCACACACATTATATAGAGTGTCTACACATAATTTATACAGATTCGAATATTATGCATACGATTGAATACACCAATCGCATGATTCGGTACAAAATGATATGAACTGATTTCAATAAATAATAAACAAACTAAAAACATTATTTTATGTAGGCATATGCACAATGTTTCATACAAAAATAATGTGTTCTGGAATTCGAACTCATTATTAACAGCTTGATTTTGATTCAGACGAATTAAGGCATAAGGCTTTGTTGCTAAAATTGCATACGGGAGGTTGGTAAAATATCGTTAGCAAGGATGCTTAATTAAATAACGCATGCAATGTTGCTAAAATAATGCATGCAATGATGCATAAATAGCATATGCAAGGTTATTTAAACAGCACATGCAATGTTGCTAAAAAGCATATGAAAGGTTGCTACAGTAGCGCATGCAAGGTTGCTACAGTAACGCATGCAAGGTTGCTAAAATTCAATTCATTCGGATACTTTTGAAACCAGGTTTGTGTTTAGGTCAGGGCAATGCTGACCCTACCCCACAATGTGACTCTTATAGCAATAACCCGAGTAGACAATGTTCACTATTCTCATTATCCAAACACAATCTGATGTATAGACGTAACTTATTTCAAGTCACCGTCAATTATGGCAAGAAATAGACTACATATTCCTAGAAAAGTAATCATAAGAGTAAACATGTATTATATATAGTAGCATTGTCTAATATGTTTATAAGCACTTTGTCGTTTTTTTGTCCCTGGGGTCTTCTCTTCTCCAATTGTTTTTCTGCCTGTTAGTTCAACACAATCACTTCCAAGTTGGCTTAGAAAATAACTCTATGCATCGTAACGGTTATTAATAACAATAAAGCCACTCATTTCCGACAAATGTTCCAAGTATCAACCAATATGACAACTAGCTTTATTCTCTTAGCTTGTTAAACCAACCATTAAACATTACAAATGTTCCTTCGGTGGATTTTAATGGAACAATTCTCGAGTCTACACTTTAACGAAACGTTATCATTTACTCAGTTATCATTTACTCAGTTATCATTTACTCAGTTATCATTTACTTACAGTTACTCCTGTGAGTTATTTAACACAAACATCGAGTATAATACTTTCAGCTATATAGAATGACTTAAATCATCTTTGCTGTGTGTAATATCCATGTCGATACCCGGTGCCGTACAGATAGGCGAGGTCGTTGATGCTCCATTGAGAGACTTGCGAGTACTTGAAACGGAAGAAGTTGCCACACGGCCTGATGCGATCTCAACCGTGCGGTAAATGCATCCTGATTGTGAGCTTAATGAACACAGGTCTTATTAACACACATACTAACTTCTGGACGAAAAGAGAATTTCCAAATTAACGTCATTACTTTTTAATGCATGTACCTAGATCAATTATCATCATTTTAAGTTTGGCGGTGGTCCAATTTTATGTATGATGCGATATTTTAAAGCTGGTATCCACTTAGTCCAACATCTATGACAAATTACAATGAGCGTCAGTAGAACACATATCCCCAACAATACACACATAAGTACCGTGATGTAAATGCTGAAAATATATAAAATATAACATGTATTAGATAAAGCCAATAAATACAGAAGCCGCGGCATCACCTAGTCACCCGTTCATGAGACAGACACAGACATACTATCCGTATCACACAAAAGAATACTTCAAGCAAGCCTTAATACAATGATGATACACTGCATGACTTGTGAAAGAACAAGGTTCATTTATGTTGGTTAATTTGGCTTTGAGTTTTGTTAATTAAGCCAATTGTGAACCTTGTCCTTTGCATATTACCATAAAGGGTTTGTCATAAATGGTTAAAGTACTACTCTGTACATAGACTTATTAATATACGCACACATGGTTGATTAACTTGATTGCCATATAAACAATATGCATTTATGCATTATAACCTCATTGCCCTTATCGCCTAAGGGTAATTTGTAAATAAACATAATTGAATACTGAGTCTGGATGTAGAAGCAATGCCCAAAATAATAATTATGAATAAACTGAAAAGAAAACTGAAATAGTCAATGTAATTAATATTCAAATCTTACGCTTGTATGCTTTTTCATACGTTGGACCAATAGCTATATACAAACGATAACACTTATGAACCGAACAGAAGTTTTTTTTGTGTATGCAAAACAAGACAATCTTCCCACCAGCTATATCTACATGTATATGTATGCAAAACATGCTCGTCTCCAGGCAACTATATTAGTCAACGAATTTTAGTGTTCAGGGAATTTGGAAGGGGTCATCTTCATTCATCAGATATGTTTTTTTTGTTTTTTTGTTGACATTTTGTAAGTTATATATACGGCGGCTGTCCTGCATGCAGTTATGGGGAAAATATTTCAGTCAAAATGTTTTAGAAAACAGGTACCGCTCACTCGCGACCATTTTGGTAAACACATTGACTGAAAAGGATACTTAGTAAAAGAAAATCGAACGGAGCAGGGAACGCTTAACTTTAGCAGCCGAGCACAGAAAACATACTGTTTTTATGTGAGCACAGAAAACATAAAAACATCACATACCACAATTAAACAGCGCAATGCTCCAACACATAACTAAACAAATAAATGAACTTAACATTGACAAGACTATGAAGGAGAAACATCAATCTTATAAATCATTTACTGGTCAATTAATGACCAAATATCCAAACACCAATCTTATAAATCATTTACTGGTCAATTAATGACCAAACATCCAAACACCAATCTTATAAATCATTTACTGGTCAATTAATGACCAAACATCCAAACACCAATCTTATAAATCATTTACTGGTCAATTAATGACCAAACATCAATCTTATAAATCATTTACTGGTCAATTAATGACCAAACATCCAAACACCAATCTTATAAAGCATTTACTGGTCAATTAATGACCAAACATCCAAACACCAATCTTATAGATCATTTACTGGTCAATTAATGACCAAACATCCAAACACCAATCTTATAAATCATTTACTGGTCAATTAATGACCAAACATCCAAACAGCAATCTTATAAATCATTTACTGGTCAATTAATGACCAAACATCCAAACAGCAATCTTATAAATCATTTACTGGTCAATTAATGACCAAACATCCAAACACCAATCTTATAGATCATTTACTGGTCAATTAATGACCAAACATCCAAACACCAATCTTATAAATCATTTACTGGTCAATTAATGACCAAACATCCAAACACCAATCTTATAAATCATTTACTGGTCAATTAATGACCAAACATCCAAACAGCAATCTTATAAATCATTTACTGGTCAATTAATGACCAAACATCCAAACAGCAATCTTATAAATCATTTACTGGTCAATTAATGACCAAACATCCAAACACCAATCTTATAAATCATTTACTGGTCAATTAATGACCAAACATCCAAACACCAATTTTATAAATCATTTAATGACCAAACTGTTGACGACTGGCCGATCAACGGAAGGCAATCATATTTATCAGATCTGTTGATAACATACAAACAGTAATTATGCCCCCCGCCCCATTTGATGAGGGGATATATTGCTTTGCACATGTCAGTTGGTCGGTCGGTAGACCAAATATTTCAATAACTCAAGAACGCTTTGGTGGTTTGATCGTATTTGACCTGCACCATGCTATAATGAAGATGACCTCAATTGATGTTGTGGTTAGTAGGTCAAAGGTCCAGGTCACTGTGACTTTTACCATTTCAGACTATTGCGCTGCTATGGGGGCATACGTGTTTTACAAACATCTCTTGTTTTTGAATATGAATATAAGTAAGGAGAATCTAACACTGTTATGATGAACTCGAGAACTCATTATATAACGAACCTGGACAAAGTTGCATGAATTGACAAAATAATTTATGTACTGTTATGTTTTGCTCTAGAAATGTTCAGCAATTAATATGAACTATATTATCATTGGATGTTATCGCTTTCATGACAATTAAATGCTATTTGACAATAAATCGTGTGTATTAATGAATCATTATATAAGTATGTGTACGTATATAGTTGGAACATAATACAGCATCTGGTATTATAAGTATATCATCAATTAGGGACGTAGCTTGAAGAAAGCGGTTATATTATCTTACATAACACAGACGGCATGTAGTAACTCATGGATTCTGTCATAACGTATGACATTGTGTAGGAATATATAAAAAAAAGTTTTCTGTAACATACACAAAATACCCCCACACAAATATAAATAAATTAAGGCTGTATAATTGAGTTCATTAATTGTTATGATATTTGTATCACAAGCAACAGGATGGTTCGAGTATATGAAAGGAAGTGGTTTTGTGTTTAATAGACTGTGATGACATAAATAAATATTAAACAAGTTACCCCATCTTTGATATATTCCATAAAAACTAAGATCTAAATCCCAATATCCAGTCAAACATTTAATTGAAACATATGAATATCTGATTAAAAAGTATGTGTTTGTATGCACTTGTCAAAACTGATGTGTGAGCAAACAAATACTTGAGCAAATAGAACACACAAAAATAAATTCAGCAATTACGGTAACCGGACCTCTAGACAATGCTTGTAGGACAGGCTGGAGGTCCGGTAATTGATTTCATATGTATAAACCATATATTTTAGCGTGTCGAGACTTTCAGTGTATTTACCTTGCTATATACTGGACAGGTAAATATTTGACAGAAAATCTTGTTAAAGATATATTAGACAATTCTTGAAATGGAAACATTATACTACTTAATAATTTAACATTGTATACATTTATCAATGTTTTGTATGTAATGTATACACATATTTAATAACTCTTTTGGTCACAGTTGAAATTGTTTTGTAATAATACTACGCTATTTAATTGTAGTTTTAATATTTGAAACAATACATGTGTATCCTATAACTCCGCCATTGTCGGTCCAAAGCCCTTGATGAGAAAGGAGGAGGGTAACGTACGTAAGTCCATCACCCTTACCATGTAATATACACAATTGATACAGAAACAAATATCACAGCAAATACGACGTATTTACGGAATCGACCAAAGATAGAACCTATGACGCAGATAAATCTGCCGACGATACTCTCTCAAAAAAACGTCCTACGGATTGGAATGGAATTTAAGAACATTATATGAGACTGGACGAGCAACACAGGTGGCTAGCGAAATAGACAGATACCAGTTAGTGATATTGGGATTAAGTGAGGTTCGTTGTTCTACAGCTGGGAAAGCTACCTTAGCATCTGGTCATACTGTTCTATACTCTGGACATCCAAATGAGAATGAGGCACATATAAATGGGGTTGGACTGCTACTGACCAAACACTCACTTAGAAGCTTGGTTGCATAGGAGCCAATCAGTGAAACAATACTGACAGCTGGATTCAAGTCCAAATTCTAAGAAGTTACCTTTATACAGTGCTACGCCCCAACAAATATCGCGGATCAGGAAACAAAAGAACTTGACAGAGCGTTCTGGACAGAGGGATATCATAGTAGTAATGGGTAACATGAATGCCAAAGTTGGTCGTGATAATGCTGGTAGAGAGCTCATTATAAGTAAGGAGGGACTGGGTAACATGAACGAGAATGGAGAAATTCTTCACTGATATTTGTGGGCAAGATGATTTTATCATTGGTGGGACCATCTTTTCACACATGACCATTCACAAAGAGACATGGATCTTCCCAGACATGTCAGTGAAGAACCAGATTGACCATGTAGCCATTTTAAGGAGATGTAGAAGGACGCTAACTGATGTCAGAATTTATAGAGGAGCAGATGTAACTATTGATTACGAGCTTGTTATCGCTAAGCTTCATTTGCGGACTGCCAGCATTAGAAGAACAGGAATGCAACGTCATCCACGAGTTGGCACATCGAATTTGAGAGCTGGGAAACAACAGAGTTTTTACACTTACTTTCAACAACCGCTTCCAAGCTCTGGCATACATTAAATATGGCTCTATAGAAAAGGAATGGAAAAGGGTAAGAAGCACTTTCACCATCACACGTGGGGAGGTTTTGGATTTCGACGACATACTTACATACCTTGGGTGTCAGAAAGCACAATCAACAAGATGAAAGAGAGGCGGTTAGTGCGAAAACGTTTTAAACAAGCGAGAACGAGAGTACACAAACAAACTATAAGACAGCATTATACCACCATCAACTAAGAAGTAAAGAAAAGCTCAAAACAAGATAAAAGGATAGATTGGTAAATTGGCAGAAAAAGTCCCAAACAGCAGCAAGCAAAAATGGCATGATGACTTTGTACAACATCACGTAGCAGCAGACAGGACAACAGGGAAACACCAACAAACCAGTGCGTGATACGAATGGAGACATCTTGGAGCCTCCAGTTGACCAGATGAACATGTGGAGAGATCTTTTCCACACACTACTCACTGGCTCCTCGGTACAAGATCCGCATCAGCTCGAGGATGGACCAGAGCTGGAAATCAACAATGAACTCATCAACAGATAAGAGGTTGCACACGCTATTAACAAGCTAAAGAATTGTAAAGCCTCTGGTCCGGACAGCATTCCACCTAAAGCATTGAAGCTAGCAGCAGAAAGCACCATTCTGCCAACATCATGATAGAACTGCTACAGTCGGTATGGGATAATGAAATGAAGAGGTGCCTAGTGAATGGCGGAATGACCACATTATCAAATTTCCAAAGAAAGGAGACATCAGCAATTGTCAAAACTGGAGAGGAATACAACTGATGTCTATACCAAGTAAAATCCTCACATGGATCATTTTGGAGATAATTAGATCTGCAGTTGACTCCAATCTGAAGGATCAGCAGGCGGGCTTCAGAGCATGGGAGATCTTGCACAGACCAGATAGCTACACTCCGAATCATCGAACAGTCCCGAGAATGGCAAGCCTCATTGTTTATCAACTTTATTGATTACATAATGGCGTCCTACAGGACAATCATCTGGACGATTTACGTCACTATGGTATACCAGAGAAGATTGTAAGCATTAGTCGGAGTACTAGTATGCACAACAATACAAGCTGTCAAGTCATCCACGACATGGACCTATCATCTCTCTTCGGGGTTGACTGTGGAGTGAGACAAGGATGTCTACTGTACCCACTAATTTTATCTGTAGTGATCGATTGGGTGACAAGGACAACAACAGACCAACCAAGAGGCATACAATGGACTCTTCTTACAACACGGCTTGGGGACCTAGACTTCGTTGACGAAGTTGGGCTACTGTCACACTATTTCCAGGTCATTCAACAGAAAATCGAACGTCTTCAAACTGTGGCTGGACGCACTGGGCTGGAGGTGAATGCAAAGAAGACCAAGAGCTGACTATTTACAGACCAGGATACACCATCACATTGGAAGGAGGAGCTGCTGAAGATCTCAGTTCACATATCTAGGCAGTGCAAGACAGGAAGCAAAGATGAGGACATACAGGCCAGAATCAAGAAGGCCCGACATGCATTTGCCACTCTGAGACCATTTTGGAACAACAGAACCATACACCTCAAGACAAGGCTCAGTTTATTTGAATCGAATGTAAAGGCAGTAATGTTGTATTAGACATACACCGAGGCTAGACAGCAAACTTCAAGTCTTTATCAATACCTATCTTAGACAGATACTACATTTCAGGTGGCCAGATAGAATCACCAATCAAGTACTAGTACTGTGGCGACGAACAAAGCAGAGCCCCATTGTTGACGAGATAAAGCGATGGAAGTGGAGGTGGGTTGGTCACACACTAAGAAGGGACCAGTCTTCCATAACACACCAGTCACTTGACTGGAACCCACAAGGAAATAGAAGGACAAGTCAACCAGTCATGTCATGGCGAAGGCCACTGAATGCCGAACTGCGGAAGATTAGGATGACATGGAGGGAAGCCAAGCAGGTGGCTTTAGACCGAGGCCTCAGGCGAGCTGTGATTGAGGCCCAGGAGGGATGAAGAGGAATAAGTAAGTAAGTAAGTGTGTATCCTATACTGTTACGTTTAACGACATAGATGACACTTTTTTATTTTCTTCATAAATATGTTTGTGTATTATCATGTAAGTAATGCATATACATGTATGTTTATTATGTAGACCATATTGAAAATTGCTTCTCTAACGAAACACACGATCGATATTCTCTTAATTAACACATGTTTAAACCACAGCATGTACATGTACATATTTTTTTATTGTCATTCGTCGATTATCATTTATTTTATTGTTATTTTGCCATGTGCGTTATAACATCTATTGCAGTTTTATTTCAAATATTTTATTTAATCATTTATAATTGTAACCACACATCATTAAGTATGCCTTGTATTTCGTTTCGACAAAGTAAACTTTATAACGGAAACATAATACATTTGTAATTCATAAACAATGTCTTTTGTACAATTATATCGTATGTAATGTACAATCTCTCGGATAATAAGAGAGGTTCTGCTTAACATATAATATCAGTACAAATGCCTCTGCATCTGTAAATTTTCTAAAAATACTGTCTCTCCCGATTCCGGGCCTAAATTCGTCTCAAGCGTTTCAAATATAAAATATTTTTCCAATTTGGTATAATATCATATCGCTTACCTTCTCGCCATATATCACTATGGTATTTCCTTAATTGTATTTTTTTTTTGGTTAAAAGTCCTTTTCAGGACTAAATATTTAAATAAACTATATCCTATTCTATTATATATACATGTAATATAATTAGTATATACACCTACAAATAAATGCTACTGAAATAAAGCATAAACTTAAAGTATGCGCAAATTTCGAAACAAATAGGCCTACCGTTCAGGAGAGCAAAATATTTCTTATTTTCTTTGACAAAGCCACAGAAGAACTTTATAACTAGCTTCCCTCAGAATTTATCTGACCATGATACATCCATTTAGAAATATAAAATTGTTTGTTCCTGTTAAAACATGCACAATAGTAGGGTACTGTAAATAGGTCTGGTTATATTCGTTCAATTTTTATCCTAAGAAAAGTTTTAAATCCAAGTACTGAAGTATTGTTGCTTGGGGGATAACGCAAATCTTGGTAATCTATTAAAAATTCCTAAAATGGTATTGGATTAATAAGTGTGAATTTTGTGAAAACTTTTCAGAAATATCGACGACAGCTGATTCATTCAAATTACATCTAACGAACCCATTTAGGCAATCCGCCCATAAAAGACGCATTGAACTAGTTTCAACTATAAACGGGGGCTGAAATAGCTATATAGGGCGGTATGAAGGCTTGCCATTAACGGAACGCATTTGTCAAAATTGTCAAGTTTTAGAAGATGAAGCTCATGTTCTTTTAAGTTGTGATTTATACACAGATTTAAGAAATACCTTGTATGAACAGGTCGCAACTATTTGTCCTGATTTTTATTCTCTGAATGATTTAATGAAACTAAGGGTTCTTTTTACTGAGAAAAACGCTTTAAGAATTTGCGCCAAAACCTGTTTTATGATTTTACAAAGACGACATTTTTATCTGTGTAAATAATGTATTCATACTATCTTATTAATTATTGCCAGTTTTATTGACATCTAAGGGAATGTTGTTAATCAGTTCATCTACGGTCTGACCGGGGTGATAAATGATCTATTAATACTATTTTTTAATTAGCGCATTAGTGCCTCATTTACAAATCTCAGTTTCTTAAATTAAAAATTTAACTATATTTTAATTCAACGTATTAACAACATTCTCTTAGTTTTAATTTTGTATATAAATTAATGTTTTTTTGTTTATAAATAGTGATATAGCACTGTTTATAGGACAGTTCATAGTACAAGCTAGTCATATAGTGATTTTATGATAATCAGATTATTTTAAGATTTGATAATTGTCTCTTATAATTCATAACTGAATGGTTATGTACATTTTATCTGTTCTGCTTATGTCGTATGTTATATGTATGTACATAAATGAGACGAAATAAAGAATATATATATAGCTAGTTTTAGCTGAGAAAAAGTATTAAAAAGACTAAGAATAACAGTACATGAAAATGGTAATATCATGCATCTGCATAAATAATGTTTGACGGTAGTAAAAAAAATAAATAAGTTATTGGATAGGGGATGAATTGTCGCAAAAAATTAAAAAAAATAACAACTAAAACTACACTAAGTCAAAATTCCATAACTCTAGCTACAAACGAACCGCATAGGGTACGAATAGCGCGAACGATTTATAAAGGGGATGAGACACCATGGTCTCGAATCTCGGCGCGAAATGTGTGAACAACACCGCTTGGAAAAGGGTTGTTCTAACGACAGACGCAAAATATTTAGCCGAAGATCTGAGATAAATTTAATGGATAAAACGTCGATCAAATTAAATACTATTTATCAATGCAAAATATTGTAAATAGTGAAAAATAAATACATTACTAGAATTACAATGTCGTGAACAGGGCCCCATGGTAGCATGTCGTAAGAGGGGGAGGGGAGGAGTGTAGAAGTATAGTGGGGTTGCATAATTATCAGCGCTATAAGTTTCTGTACTCAGACACAATAACAAAGTCATATCTCAAACTTTCATGTGTTGATGCCTGAAATAAAGTACATGTAATTCACTCCCTTCTAAAATATAATTAAAGTTGTTTGACAAGCGCAGGTTTAATTTCCTACATAGAAACCACGATGAACTTTGACTTTTATAAAGTTTGGAAATATCTTTGACATACTAAAATTGCACACTGAATTCATGAAATCATGACGTTGGTTTCATTGACATTGCCCTGTTCCTGATCGGCCAATATTGTTTGCGAGATGGAAATACACAACACAGAACTACATTAGTCTGTTTGTTTTGTGTGCAAGTGTTAAGGGGAATCAGTCAAAAATTATTAAAGTTTTAAAGAGTTGTCGCCCTTTGCTAAAAATGTGTATATTGTTTTTGCTCCACTTACATGTACTTATTGTCGTAGTCAATAGAAGCAAGTTTCATTTGAATATCTTGAACCATTTTTTAACTTTGACCAATGTTATAGATTTTGAAGCTGGAAAGGGGCATAAGTCAAAATTTATCAAAGCTAGAGTCGTTGCCCTTTGCTAAAGACTATCGTTGTGAAGTTACGAAGAAAAAAGATGAAAAATGAGTAAATTTGAATTTAACAAAGGGCCATAATTCTTCCAATATTTTAGCTAGAGTAATGTAACTTGTCATAAAATGGTGTTTTGTTGTTGTGAGCTTATGTTTAGAATCTCAAGTTGATATCTTTTATGGTTTTCAAGTTATCAAGAAAAAAAGCTGAAAATTGATGAAAATTTGAATTTTACAAAGGGCCATTACTCTTCAATATTGTAGCGAGAGTTATTTAACTTGCCATAAAATAGCGTACTGTTGTTGTGAGCTTATGTTTGAAGTTTGAAGTCAATACCTATAATGGTTTTCAAGTTATTAAGAAAAAACTTGAAAAATGTGGACGGACGGACGGGACTACTATAGGGCACGCAAAAAATTTTTTGCGGGGCCCTAATAACAGGAGTTTGTAGCTAAACTGTAATATGAACGTTATGAAACCAAACAGTGTAATTTTAACCAGGTACTGTAACAGCGACATTTTTATCAACCCTCAAAACCCATTAGTCATTTTACAGCGCGTAGGAATTTATTCGCACAAAAACATTTACTCACAAAAGAAACATTCTAAAATTTCTCGCAATGCAAAGAAATAGAAAAAATTCAATTGCTAGGGACTAATGTTCTTAAAAATGATTGAAAATTATGATTTTGCTTTAGATTGGCTGGAACTCGTTTTTTGCTCAGATGAATTGGCTGTGGAGACATTACATGGGTAAAGAAATCGTAGTGATTTCTAAAGTTGGTATGTAACAATACTTGAGGGGACGTTAATACAGTTCTGACGTCAAAAGATGGGGCACCCACCCATTGGAAACCCTGCACATGCTTGTCTTGTTCCATAAAATCGGATGAACAGAGCCAAAACTACTCTCCATTTTCTAGGCTATATCTTAGCATGTAGATATTATGTCTGTGTTTAAAGATGTTTTTAATTCATCTGTATGGTATGGTTCCATTGCGCATAAATTATTACCAGAACGCTGGTAGTCAATTAATTCTAAATCTGCTGATTGTACATTCATTTAATAGTCTCGCTACTTTGGAATATGAAAGTGGGCATTTTGGAACAAACCCCCAAGTAGACAAGAAAAAGTGCGTGACATTTTGTTTCGGCGGCAATAGATTACTATGTTAACTTTGTCGGTCTTTTGACGTTATCGCGTCCTCGTAATGACGGGTTTTAGAGATAATTGATACAATGTAGTTTGCATTATTATATTGAATGACTCTCGTATATGTAATGTGTAAGTTGATGTTATATTATTGTCAAATTTTGAGAAACAGTTTATAAGAGTCTTGTCTCTCTAATGCTGTAAAGATCATGATTTTCATAAGTTTGTCATTAAGCCCGGTCATTTTCTCATCAATGTGAATGCAACTTTCTCCTTGTGTTACTACACCTAGTGTAATTTATGAAAATAAGGGAGATGTTTCTATTGCAATTAGTCCGAGACATGATGCTACGCAATATATCGTTTACAAGCCTACGGTTGCTGGTGAACGGCTCATATGTATATATAAGTAGCCATTCGGTTTTATACCTGCATAATTTGCCAATGACCTCCGGCTTCGGGGGAAAGAAAGTTTGTGTGATACAAGGATTCTGGGCAGGCTTCCCTTGTTCTTGCCAAATAGACTCCTCCTTGGTTCGCGGTGTATAGCACCGATACACGTAAAACTATCCCTAAGTTTTCAACCAGTGTATCTAGTTTCGTGTTTCTACTTAACGTAGCGACAAAGGAGGTCATTGAGTAGGAGTTAAAGGATATAGTGACCAAGTCATTAAATAGTATTTTTATAAATACAAGACATGTATACACATCAAGTATCATTATGAATACAGTACATGTATACACATCAAGTATCATTATGAATACAGTACATGTATACACATCAAGAATCATTATGAATACAGTACATGTATACTCATCAAGTATCATTATGAATACAGTACATGTATACACATCAAGTATCATTATGAATACAGTACATGTATACACATCAAGTATCATTATGAATACAGTACATGTATACACATCAAGTATCATTATGAATACAGTACATGTATACACATCAAGTATCATTATGAATACAGTACATGTATACACATCAAGTATCATTCTCTTGACTATCAATCTGAAACATTTACATTGAGATCAATAGAGCAAACATTTAAACCATTTAAACTTTATTCAGATTTCATTACTGCTTTTATGTAATGTAGGATCAATGTAGCTATATAAATGTTAAATCCTATACAAATATATTCATTGACAGGTCATAAATCCCTTACCTTCCTATATACAAGCTTCGACGATAGTTTAATTTTATATTCAATCAAGTTGGGAGACTTGTTAACAACAATATGTGATCGATATGTTTACACCGGACAATGTCAGAATATAGCACTGTATTCAGAATATAGCACTGTATTGCTGTTTAATGGGTTAGGAGTAGAAACAGAACTTTAAGCCTTACATTAGTAATGTATTCAACTATCTCAATAGCAATATTGATATTGATAATTTCTAATTGTCCATTTTTTTCGTAAATATCTGAATGAAAAAAACAGGTTTCAATATAATTATCTAAATACATATAGTCAGAGTATTCTATGATAATTTTATAAACATACTTCCTTATCACTATGGACGGGGTGGTAGTGTGTAGACAATGAACGAACAGCTGAAGAAGAAGTAGAAGAAGAAGAAGAAACCCTGTGATTTGACCTAGTGACCTAGTATTTGACCCTGGACAATCCAATATCAAACTTGGTCTAGATTTTGTTGAGATGATCATTGTGATCAAGTTTAATAAAGATTAGGTCAAAATTGTCAAGATTAGATCAAAACCTCTATTGACTACACAAGGTACTTCACAAAACTTGTTACAAAATTATTCTTTCCTTTTTTATGCTTCGGTCACAATAGCTATCTTGTGATAAAAAGAATATTACATTCATTTTGTGACTTTCCATTTTAATTTCTAAAACTCGTTCAATACAATCAGTATGAAAATATACTCATGAATGCAATAACCTCTGTGTAATATATACATGTACGGAAAACTTTCATTTATATCCGCTTTAACCAAACATGACAGACGTATACCATACATTGCCTTCAATTACTTCTTTTAACGTATTAACACTAACAAAAACTGTCATAACTTGAACACACGTTATTCAAATTGTATTTATCAGACTGTAAAATCATTTATGTAAACATTTGATTGTATCGTGATAGATCTTAATCGCACACGGTTCCCCGGCCAACCTGTTTGTGGCACCCATTGAAGCACTTTACAAATGTCAATGTACGAGGGGGGCATTCTACAAATTCTGAGAATGCTGATTTACACATTCAAAATTGATTTAACATAAAAAAATATGGATAGATACATTGAAAGTTGAGATCACTTTGTTTCCAAGAGGCATTCTAGAAGTATTGATAATGTCTTTGTAGCTTCATTTATACGTTTGAACAATGTGCACATGGCCGGACCACAGCATACACAAAGTAAGCTTGTACAACGGTTAGGTATACCACGCACCAGAACTAGTGGCCGTGTTTTAATTAAGAAATAATGAATATGTACATGTGTTTTGTCGTAGAATAAAGCACAGTCACGCATTCGGAAATGTAAGATTTAAGGAGGTCCGAGTTGCCTTGTGCGCATGCGCGAAATTTCAAAATCGTATTAGATAAGAACAAACATGAATTTTAATTTCAATGATCGAATATGAATGTTGATTAATGACAATAAACATAATACTATTGCACAAAATACATATTTTTAACTTTTTATTTTTTGCAGGTATGAAAAGTGGGTTGGGAACGGCAAAATTGTGAATAATATTGGTTCACAATAAGTCCCTACAATTGTTCAAATGCATATGCTTATATATAATATGTAGTGCATTGTTTAGTTATATGAAGTAGCCACACTTTGAAATATTTTTAATAAAAATTTATTTCATTACAGTATGCAAATTAGGTTAACTTTATGCAAATTTATTCATAATTAGTACTTTTTGATGAATAGCTCCCAAAAAAGGCTAGTGACGCCTATTTTTTATTTGACTAAACTGGTGTTCTATTTGATACACAACTTATGACCAATTCTAAATTATTTTCGATCGTTAGATATTTTTTGACGTTCATTTGAAAATCACACTTTTTTGCAAGTGGGTGGGGTAACTATTTATCATGTTCAAATACTGAATTTGTTCATCAGGCAGCCAGAATTGTGACTAATGTCAATAGGAATGACCATTGAACACACAAAATATCATGCATTGCTTAAAAGTGGTTTCATATTGTAAAAATCTTACAAAGAACCTAATAATACCATAAATGCAGGAAATAGATAAAATTAACAAAATACAATGGTAGGTCATTAGAAAGCCATGTATGTCGAAAACGAGCCTGGTGACATTTCATTTTTATGATTTCAATGCTGTTCTAGAAGACTGTTCTGTCATTTTAAGATGTTTCAAGGAAAATTCGATCGTTAGATCAAAGGTGCACGTACATTCTTAAATCACGAGTGCGTAGCATCCGAACAAGTAAATGTGCTTTGTCATAAGTAAATCACAGGTACATATTCATTTTTTCGATTCTAACATAACAATTATTCAGCATTTGTCAAAACATCAAGACATAGTAACCACAGCACTATTTTATCTTCGGAAGGTTTATTTGCAGTTATTCAGCCGTAGCTGTGTTTTATTGGTAATTTATGCAAACCGGGGTTTCCTTAATAGCTGAGATCGCTGGTTGTTTTGCCAGCTACGATATAGCACAGGTACATAATCTACGTTTGAACAATGTGTACATGGCCGGACCACAGCAAAACCAACGTGCGTTTGTACAAACGTTAGGTATACCACGTACCCGAACTCATGACCGTGTTTTATTCTGTGATATAACACCGATATCAGTCATTATTTCTTAAATAATCTACACTTGAACAATTTGCACATGGCCGGACCACCGCAAAACAACGTGAGTTTGTACAAAGGATACCGTAGAGTACATTTAAAATATACGTACTTGTTTTATCTGTTGCTATGACTACGCCTCTTTTCTTAAAACCATAATTATCAACTTTTGAATTGAAATGCGTCATTCTATTTAGTTTCATCGAACGAACAATACAATACATACACACACATGTACCTATCCCGGGTAAAAACAATAATATTACACATGTTAATGTCAGACTATTTAGTAGTCATTTCTTGAATGGTGTTACTTTTAATTGGCACGTATTAAAGTAAAGAACTGCCTGCACTCTAAACGAATCATTGACCACAAAGAATACTCCACTCATTCCAAATTGTGGTCACTAGGAAAAAGCACAACTCAAAACAAAGGCATTTGACACAACGAATTTTCCGAATTTATATTACAAAGTATCGGTAATTAAGAAAACTCAAAACAAGATATTGCTCACAATAACGTTCAACACGCGTCATTTCAAAACACCGACTTTAGCAGTTCAGAACTCATTATAAAACATAGGCCACAAAGAACACCCCGCATTCATTACACAGCTTTGGTTACTAAGAAAGGCAGAAAACACAACAATGCAATGTTCACAAAGAACATTCCACAGTCGTTACAAAGCATTGATCACTACGAAAACTCAGAACCCTTTACAAACGTTGGCCACCAAACAGTTAGAGTGCACGGCAAAGCATTGATCACAATGAACCAAACAGTTAGAGTGCACGGCAAAGCATTGATCACAATGAACCAAACAGTTAGAGTGCACGGCAAAGCATTGATCACAATGAACCAAACATTTTAGTTCAAATGCTAGATGTATAGTCCAGTTAGGATATTGTGACAGTGACGTTGCAGTTTATGTGTACGCAAAAAATCACAACCATTATCTAAACAGGTAGAGCGAAGGTTAGTATGTTAGTTTAGCATTGCAATTATAGTTGTTTGTACAGTATACGCTCGTAAGTCTTTATAATTGGTTTTACACCGTTATAGTGGACTCGACCGCGGCGTCACTGGATTTTTATCCTGACTGGACTATACGTATCTGCATTATCAATATTCAAGCAAATATTTACAAAATCGTTAAACGTTTCCTCCATCTTTTTGCTACGAAACGTATACAAAACCGTGCTAATATTTCCTCACGCTAAACAGCTAAACGTGTTTAATTTAAAAAGTAACTTTTTGACCCGCTAAAATACCACCTATAGATAGTGACGACATCCAATCGGCATAATCATTTGACATACCTTTGTGCCATTTGTTATCACGTACTATCCTCATTGTTTCCAGTATCAAATCAAACATATATGAGTATCCATACTTGTTCATGTACACTACACACTCGCCTATATGAGGAGGAACAGTAATAGGTCCGAGGTTGGAAGATCTCGAAACACGAATATAGATCTCCCCTTACAACACCTTCCTCCCAAACATCTCAAAATCACCAATGACGTTCTAATCTGTTTGGTTTTGTACGAAATTGTCGTATACTTTATAATCTGTTTGATATGTAGAAATCTGTCGAGAAATGGTAAAGCCAATTGTTAAGTATTGGTTTGTTTGTAGTGTCCCGGTATAGAAATGTCAACATTGGAGGGGTATGTGTACGGTTGATGGTATGTGTAACGATTGATAGGGTTATATCTGCCGAGTTTGTTGGTTTAACCTTTGTCCACTATTTCCATAATTAATTTATAATAGGAATGGTGATAGCCGGAGTGTGTCTTCATTTGATGTAAAGATTTACATTCATTTGAAACGTAAATAACTTAAATTCAAGCTATTTGCATAATGTATATCGTATAAAATCAATACATCCTTTCAAAGTGTTCGATGCAAGATGAAGTAGTAGCTTCGAATGTTTAAATCTTGTTTGAATGCATGTAAAAAGGAATCCAGAAAGGTTTTAGAAATGAATAAATAAGAAACTGCAATAATTGCACTTTATAAATCATGCAAATTGTTTACGAGTCAACATTGATTAGGATTTAGATACAATGTACACGATGTCGGTGTTATAAGTATATGGGTTCTAGCATAGCGTCGAGTTTACGATGGAATGCAATGAGAGGTGGTCGCGGTGTAGTAAACTGAAACATATAGTTTCATATTTCTTGTAAATCGCTTTATATTTGTGTGATGTTATAATAATAATAATAATAAAGACTTTATTTACCGAAGGTGAAAACACATTAAGTTACATACATAATATATACACTTATTTCCAATGCGGCCTTCGTTGAAATAACATTTTAACAAGAATAAAACAAAAGCAAAACAAAAACATACATGTATACATTTCCGACAAACACTCACTTGAATTATATTACTATGACTCACATGCATGCATAATAACATACATTAACAATGAACTATTCGTTTGATGAAGAGACTAAATAAAAATATACAATGCACAAACAATACATAGTTATACGAGTCTCAATTATTTTGTCTTTCTATGAGCAATTTCTTATATTTTGTTTTAAATGTTTTTAAAGAATTGCTTTGTCTGATATTGTGTGGAGTATTATTCCATATTTGAGATCCTTTAAATGCAAATGTGTCCTTTAAATAGTTTGTCCTTGGTCTCGGTTGAACAAGATCATTCCGTTCAATCGAGCGCAAATTGTACGTATTGTTAGATAAAAAAGTTACAAATTCAGACATATATTTAGGTACTAAACCATGTCGACATTTAAAAACAAGTAGCCCAATATGATATGCACATCTGTTCTCAAAATTTAGCCACTGTAAATCATTAAACATGACGTTTGTATTTGTTCGAACAGGTTTTCTTAAAATAATTCTGGTTAATGTTCATTTCTCATGTTTCGGTTACAAGACTTGTTTTGCAGATTTTTTAAATCGTGCCGAGGGTTCCATGATAACTCGCAATCTTCAATTCACGATTCATAGCGAAATAACTAATAATGCCGACGTACAGTATATGGTTTGACTGTAATTAACATACCGACGAATGAATGTGTGTATTTTTATTGTATATCGCTTTAGTTATTACAACAACTCTGATTAACTGAGTCACCCATGTAAACCATATCTCCACATTTCTTTTCCCCACTAACAGATGCTTAAATATATATGTCGTACCGGAGATTTTATTGATAATGTGCCAATGTTGTACTATGTACCTGGGATAAAATAAAGTTGTGTTGTGTTCTGTTCTGTTCACATGTTGCCATGTTGACAAACTCGCAGCCAAACATAAAAGCAAACCGTTTAAAGATCGATGTGGACAAGTAACTTACTCGTATATAGCGGTTTGACACTGGAATGAAATATGATACACTCGGGACGAAGCCCTCGAGTCAATATCGATTTGCCGGGGGTATCATCACTCAATGGATTACTGAGCCGAGCGTAGGCCGAGTGTTAAGCGCCCTCGACAACCAAACCCGGAGGTCGCTGGTTCGAATCAATGGCACGTCAAATAACTAAGAAGTCTATTCGGAAGGAGCTCGGACAGAGCGCCCGAATTCCTTGTATCACACAAACTTTCTGTCTCTTCCCTCGTAGCTGAAGGTCATT
The DNA here is from genome assembly GCA_947247005.1 of Spisula solida. Lineage (NCBI taxonomy): Eukaryota > Metazoa > Mollusca > Bivalvia > Venerida > Mactridae > Spisula > Spisula solida. Next base: position 11,513,336 of record OX365953.1, on the reverse strand, counting down.
GCTAATTAGGCAGGGATAAAACCCATGCACCACGACTGTGTCAGCGCGTCCAGGTGTTAATCTCATACAACACAATTTCAAAAAGGCTGCTTCACTGATATGTTAATTTTGCAAAAGCACGCTTGCATGTTGATATTCTCTAATTGATGGTTCCTGTCAAAAAATGAGATAACCACTTAAACAACAATTGCGAACGAAATGGAAAATCATTGTTTTGTTATTTAAAAAACCAAGGGCCACAACTCGAGCTGAGCTCATAACATCCCGACAGGTCAACAGCGTCCTACCATGCCCCATTCCGTGTCGCCAAGAAAGAGATGTGGCAACTATATTGTCCAAAAACGTTTTTGAACGTTAGGAGCCAAGTACTGTGTTATAAGTTTTCGTTTTGTAGAATAAATATAAGTTCCATTTTATAAGTTATAACAAATAACATCACATGTTATGTAACCGGCCGCGAACTCATGTTGCTTAACGAATGTCAACTTCTTGGTAGTCTCATAGATATATCTCAAATAGCAGTCAGCCCGTTTACCGTAAATATCTCAATGATAAAGCATTGTCTAATTAGAGGTGACAAATGTATCGAAATTACCGTTCCGTTGTAGCATATAAGGGGGGGGGTTAATCAAAGCGCTAAAAGCCCTGGAGTTGTTCGAATGAATGCATGCAGATTTTGCAGACCGGTTAACATCGGCAGAAGTTATGCAACTGGCCGGTTTACTTTAGCTAAGGTGTCGCTGACTAGCGGCGGCGTAGGAAGAAAAATAGTTTCATCAACTTAAGGAGGTACGCGCACCTTTTATCTAACGATCGAATTTTCCTTGAAACATCTTAAAATGACAGAACAGTCTTCTAGAACAACATTGAAATCATAAAAATGATATGTCACCAGGCTCGTTTTCGACATACATGGCTTTCTAATGACCTACCATTGTATTTTGGTCATTTTATCTATTTCCTGCATTTATGGCACCATTATGTTCTTTTTAAGATTATTACTGTATGAAACCACTTTTAAGCAATGCATGATATTTTGTGTGTTCAATGGTCATTCCTATTGACATTAGTCGCAATTCAAGCTGCCTGGTGAACAAATTCAGTATTTGAACATGATAAATAGTTACCCCACCCACTTGCTAAAAAGTGTGATTTTCAAATGAACGTCAAAAAATACCCAACGATCGAAAATGATTTAAATTGGCCCTAAGTTTAGTATCAAATAGAACACTAGTTTAGTCAAATAAAAAATAGGGGTCACCAGCCTTTTTTGGGAGCTGTGCATAAAAAGCACTAATTATGAATAAATGTGCATAAAATTAACCTAATTTGCATATTGTAATGAAATAATTTTTTCTTAAAAATATTTCAAAGTGTGGCTACCTCTTATAACTAAACCATGCACTACATATTATATATAAGCATATGCATTTGAACAATTGTAGGGACTTATTGTGAACCCATATTATTCACAATTTTGCCGTTCCCCACCCACTTTTTCATACAGGCAAAAAATAAAAAGTTAAAAATATCTAATTTTTGCGATAGTATTTTGTTTATTTTCATTAATCAACATTCATATGCAATCATTGAAACTAAAATTCATGTTTGTTCTTATCTAATACGATTTTGAAATTTCGCGCATGCGCACAAGGCAGCTCGTACCTCCTTAACTAGGAGCGATTTCTGAAACGTGTGTATAAATATAGAAACGATTGTCTCCCTTATATATTTTTATTTCGCTGATAAACACCGATTTTATTCGGGGTTTGGAATTTACCATTTTCGAAATTACTTGATTTATAGTTCAGATGGATACCCCTACCTTCATTGACATTCACCTTTTGGTTATTAGATATGTCCTAGTTATCTTAAAATCAATGGGTACGATTATTGAAGGAATCGTCACTTTTTGTGTCATTTCACTTACAAGTTTTTCAGAACGTTAAGAACCCTTTTATTGACGTAAAATGCTGATAGTCTTCCCGGAAATGGCATATCTATGTTCTACCAACACCTTCTTGGTGCTTCTTTGGGTGTAAGGCCTTCAAAAAGCCAAATCCAACACCCTCTACAGAATTTATTGATTTCGGTTCGAACCATATTTTGGATGATGGGAACTCTGAACGTCGTTTCAGATATAAGCAAGTGCCCCGATCAAGAATCGAATCAGGTGCCTCTTGACCCGTAGTCAAAAGCTTCATATACTGTATAATTTATATTATATAATACCGATGTTGTCCATACTATACATGTATAAGGCAGGTTTTAAACTACAATAGAACATGCATGTATAGTATGATTTTGGAAGGACACAATTGTTCAACTATCAATGTTCATCTTAAAATGTTAGCACAGTCTACATATATTACTTCCAATATCGTGAACCAGACTAAAATAAAGATCCTTTACTGCAAAGATTTGAAAGACCGGAAGCAAACTAGGATAAAGATCCTTTACTGCAAAGATTTGAAAGACCGGAAGCAACCTAGGATAAAGATCCTTTACTGCAAAGATTTGAAAGACCGGAAGCAAACTAGGATAAAAATCCTTTACTGCAAAGATTTGAAAGACCGGAAGCAAACTAGGATAAAGATCCTTTACTGCAAAGATTTGAAAGACCGGAAGCAAACTAGGATAAAGATCCTTTACTGCAAAGATTTGAAAGACCGGAAGAAAACTAGGATAAAGATCCTTTACTGCAAAGATTTGAAAGACCGGGAGCAAACTAGGATAAAGATCCTTTACTGCAAAGATTTGAAAGACCGGAAGCAAACTAGGATAAAGGTCCTTTATTGCGAAATTTCTAAAGACAGGGAAGCAAACTAGAATAAATGTCCTTTATTGCGAAATTTCTAAAGACAGGGAAGCAAACTAGAATAAAGGTCCTGTACTGCGAAGTTTGTAAAGATCACGAATCTGACTTAGATTATCCTTCTTCACCGTTTCTTTCAAACCTAATTTTTAAAGTACGATATTTGAATTATATGACTTGAGGAGATGTCACACAAATCGGTATAATCTAAAATCAAACATGAAATAAATTGTGATAGCAAACACGTTTGTTAAATTACTAACGTAAAGTACTTAAACATTTATAAGTAAATACGGATCAAATTACGACAGAACACCGTCAGAAAAATCCCACCTCATTGTCGTTACGACTTTCTTTTGTTACAATAAAAAGTTTCACATTCGTAACACAATACATGTAGACCATATACCATTCTATGTTATATATACTCAACTTCTATACATGCAGTTGAGTAGGTTTCGGTCAAATTCTGTGAACTTTCGTTGAAACATATCTAGTTTCATGGACAGTATTCACTCTCCGGTTGTGCGTCGAGGAATCCTCATTAAAATCGGTCAAAGAATAACATACTTTCGTTTGTTTTCAACTTTATGTTGCCATAGGTTTACTTGCGTTCTTAGCCAAACATTACCTCACATGCCACGTGTTTTGTACACACTGATTATACAACAAAGAAGACTACTTTCTTAATAATTAATGATAATTAAATTTTAAGATATCTAAAGTTTATACGCTTTGTTGTATCGCAGACAATTTATATTAATTTAGGAATTGTTAGGGTTCACTTGGTCGTCTATCAATAGTCTATGAGAAAGTCCGATCTAAGCTAAGATTTGTCTATGAAACGGTCCCTGGTATCTATCGGAGGCCTAAATTACAATAATAAAAAAGTAATAATAAAATATATTAATAAAAAGAATAAAACAAGAAAAAGCAAACAGCTTACGTGTAATCCTCATATCTGAATGTCATATCTATACTAACAAATACAAATATCAACAAACACGTACAAATGTTCACATCAAAATCAATATATCTATATTACTATAATATTCTATGTACTAGTTTTTATTAATCAAATATTGGACGTGACTCTGTAAATAATCCGTTTTAAAATGAGCTTTTATGGTTGAAACTTGACTATAATCTGTTTCACGTTGTGTGCTCTAGTAAATACATGTACACATTAATCCGGCATTATATAGACTTAAACGTCAAACCTATTCATTTCTAAACTGTACATATAGTATGTCCTGTACCTTTGTTCATTGAGCCAATTAACCTAAAACTAATAACAAGACGATAATTGATTAGTACTGAAACGATCAATGAGTACATCGGAAGGCAACTGTAAATAAAGACGTTTTTAAAATTGCCCCCATTTTAACCCAGTTATATTGTTTATTTTGAAATTGCATGTCAGTAATACAGTAATGCATTGATCACATTGGCCCTACGAGCTCTGTATGTATTATTTTGACATACTCGCACGTCGAACGTACCCCGTATATTGTCGAACGTACGTACCCCGCATATTGTAGACTTGTATACGTAGTGTACGCATTTTCTTGAAAATGTTCCACTGCAGTGATTCGGTGTCGTCTACCAGCTCGTACGGAATTTGAAGTTGTGAGAAGCACTTCACTCCGAAGAGCTCGTACGAGCATGATTGATGATGCCCGTGTCGATTTTGTTTAGTGTTGTGTGTACTTGTGGTCTGCTACACGCCCCATATGAGGTGTGTACTTGTGGTCTGCGACACGCCCCATATGAGGTGTGTACTTGTGGTCTGCGACACGCCCCATATGAGGTGTGTACTTGTGGTCTGCGACACGCCCACTATGAGGTGTGTACTTGTGGTCTGCGACACGCCCACTATGAGGTGTGTACTTGTGGTCTGCGACACGCCCCATATGAGGTGTGTACTTGTGGTCTGCGACACGCCCACTATGAGGTGTGTACTTGTGGTCTGTGACACGCCCCATATGGTGTGCGTACTTGTGGTCTGCGACACGCCCACTATGAGGTGTGTACTTGTGGTCTGCGACACGCCCTATATGAGGTGTGTACTTGTGGTCTGCGACACGCCCCATATGAGCTCCACGGGACTTGACAACTGCGATGTCCGTATCGTAGATACTGTACGAGAAGTGACCAGTAGCTACAACAGTACTGAAGCTGTAAGTATTCTCTAATTTGTGGACTTGTAGAAGTTGTTTAAATTGTACGGATATGGTATAAGCTTTGAGACCAACGCACTACATCGATCATGATCGATGTCCATCCTCTTTTTCCGGAGTGTTGAAATACAACCTAGTTTTACTTTAACACTATACGGTATATACTAAATATCTCTCGAATCGCAAAACATACTAACAGTAGTACTGCTGTGGTTTAATGAAAAAATACCTTTCAGACCCCCCCCCCCCCGAACATTGAGTCGCAGGTCGATAGTTAACATGTCGCCCATGGCAGTCACAATACATCAATTGGCTTTTGACTCTCTCAGATACCCTTTCATATCACTGGGTGTAAGATTAAAATATTGATCAAAGAAATTGACCACTGGCGCAGATGGGGAACGAACCCGGGGCTTTTCGATCAAAAAGCACGCGCCCTAACTTTAGGCCATCGCTACCCACAAAATGTGTCGTTAAGATGGTTCAGAAATAAAAATGGCGGTTGAAACATCAGATAAATTTATTGACGAACACTCCCAATCTCACTGAAGTACACATGATCTTCATAGTTTGCAGCCCAGCTTATGTATTTTACGTAACAAGATAATTCATTTTTAGTTCGACGTTCTAAATAATGATATTTGTTATACAATAATTTTGAGCAGTGGTACAGTTTATGTCCTTCTGATGTCATATTTTTAACAGTTAATTTTGGTGCCAAATATTCAGAAGGCGAGCTATTTATGACTTGTGAAAACATGTCAAAGTTGAAGTGCTACGTGACGGGCTGTATCGGTTGTTTACGCACTTATGTCTTGCAATATAATTATGGACAAAATTAATTTTTTTTTACGAATAGAAGACTTGTGGATAGTTTATATTCACAACTATTTACTAGTTATATAATTAGATAGATTAGTTATAGATAGATAGATAGATTTATAAAGCGCCCTTTTTACGCACTTTTTAAGGCACTTTACATTATAGTGTTGCAGCCACAAGGGCACAGGTGCATCTTCTACCAGTGCAGATACAGCCTGATCTGATCAGAGGGACAGACTGGGAGAAAGCCCCTGGAGGGAGAGAGAGACATTAGATACAGGCATGTCCGGTGCTACAGAAGTGCGCCTAGCTCTTATTTCGAATAGACGGCCTGGTTCTTTAATGTGCCCAGTGTAAAGCACCGATATACAGCTTTCTGGCACCTTTACCCAGACACTTTGCATTGCACACAGTCAGATATAGCGGGAAATATTATAAATATTTCAGAAATGTCATGTTCCGATGACGGCTATTGAATCCACGACCTCTGGATTGACAGTCCAGAGCGTTACCACTAAGTTAAATCCGCTTATAGTTAGATCTTGTTGAAATTTGCTATGTTTCTCTTACAAAACAAACGTGCGTTTTGCAGTGAAATGATTTCAAATGAAACAACTTTTCAGATAATAGCTTAAAGGCCATGAAGGTGAGACTTTTTTAATTGACTTTATTTTATTTCAATCGTTTTGGACATATTTAAGATGTTACCCTTTTTTAGTTTTAAAACGATTTTTGTAAAAATGCATGTTTGGAAAACATGTGTATTGATTTTATATTAAATGTCTTACACACTCACATTCATCACTGTAGGGAAACCACTTGATGCTGACACGCCGAAATGCGGCATCGCACTCACTTTTAACAACGTACTCAATATCGTCACCTCGGTAAAAGTGTCAATGATTTGAAGGTGCTTGTCGATATGTCATTCAGATTGCTCAATTATTACAATATACATAGTAACACACGCTAACAGCTTTTTCCCGACAAACAATTGTAAATAGAATAACAAATTAAAAAAGCTATAAAAGGAAAACATGGTTATTTTAGATACAAGGAAATACATTATGAGGCTCATATTATCACAGTTTAAGAATATAAATACATTCAATGTTAAGAAATGAAAACGTACGAACTAATCTTGACAAAATAAAGAATTTAAAACGAATATTAAGAATTATAATAAATTAGACATACAGTAACTGTTCATAACAAAAGCACATATATATATTATTCAGCTATGAGATCTAATTTATCACATTTAATATTCCACAAAGTATATATAGCACATCACATAAAACAATTCATATCAAGCAGATCACATTACCGCAGAGGATGAAAAATGTCCTTAATATTAAAATATGAGAAATAAAATAAGTTGGAGTTTTTAAACATAGTAACATATGAATTAGAAGATATATAAATATATCTTGTTTTGAAAAAGTGGAACACATTATTTGAAGACAAAACACACATGGAACAGTATACATTTTAGGCAGCAAAGGATAAACATGTTTAATCATCGATATAGGTTATTTGAATGATTAAGGAATTTGTTGATGTTAATCATTAATAAATAAGACATAAATAGTTAAACAGATATCGCTCCAGTGATTATTATTATGATGTTTTGTTGTTTGCTACCATTTTTGCAATGTATTAATTCATGAATGTTCCAAATTTTATTTATTTAAGCAAGCATGAAAAAATACAATCTCGCTCTCGGAGCTTTCCAGTCAGGTCGTACCTATGTTAGCTTGTATCTAAGATTGCTCGTACCTGAACTCGGTTAGCTTGTTCCTGAGTTAACTCGTACCGGAGTAAACTCGTACATGTATTATATATTTCTTAATATATATTGTACTATATTCCTTATTTTGCGTGTTTAAACTGTCGTGGATTTGTGTTCTTATAATGTATTAGCAATATAAGCATATCGCATGTGCATGTCCATGTGTGTATGTATATTGCACTGTTATCAACATGCGGTTACCGAGAACTAAATTGAATTGGAAATGTTTTCATTAATCAGTTATCAAGATTTATAATAGCATATAAAATAGCATATATTGGTTTCATTTATAAGTTATAATATATTGGCATTTGGTAGACTGTTCCTCTTTCCGCCGAGGTATAAAAATAGCGCATATCATAATGGCAATATTCCTAATCTGAGGAGTATATCTGATGGACCACCCGACACCAGATCAAATAGATTATGTAAATAACAATGATATCAGATTAGCGTACTAAGCTATTATACAAAGTGTACAGTTTACATAATTACATGTTATGTTAGTGTCTGATACATACCATTACAGTATTTGTTTTAGTATCATCTGTCACAGGCTTTCAATTATTAAAGGTAGACCGTCCGGTATATTTTCCGACCAAATTGGCGAAACATGTATTCAAACAAATGCACTATTCAATTGAAGTTGTGTAATCAAAATAACGATATCGTCTTCTGAAAAGGGCAGTCATGCTTTCAGTTTGGGTATCTATAACAATTGTAAAACTCAATGTTTTTATTTAGTATACCTCTAACCGGATTAGTCCATAGTTTATAGTATAAAAACATGCATAACCTAGCTATTTACTGTGGCTCATTGGGTCACGATAGGCTACGTTATAGAAAATACATGTATGTGTGTCAGACAATACAATGTGTTAGATCAAGTAATATGATGCGCTAATACACTATTATATAAAGTCACGTGTGGCGATAATACACTGTTAGATAAAGTAACGTGATGCGATAATACACTGTTAGATAAAGTAACGTGATGCGATAATACACTGTTAGATAAAGTAACGTGATGCGATAATACACTGTTAGATAAAGTAACGTGATGCGATAATACACTATTAGATAAAGTAACGTGATGCGATAATACACTATTATATAAAGTAACATGATGCGCTAATACACTATTATATAAAGTAATGTGTGGCGATAATACACTGTTAGATAAAGTAACGTGATGCGATAATACACTGTTAGATAAAGTAACGTGATGCGATAATACACTATTAGATAAAGTAACGTGATGCGATAATACACTATTATATAAAGTAACGTGATGCGCTAATACACTATTATATAAAGTAACGTGATGCGATAATACACTGTTAGATAAAGTAACGTGATGCGATAATACACTATTATATAAAGTAACGTGATGCGATAATACACTATTAGATAAAGTAACGTGATGCGATAATACACTATTAGATAAAGTAACGTGATGCGATAATACACTATTAGATAAAGTAACGTGATGCGATAATACACTATACTGTTATTGACTTATGTTGAGGTGAATATGATGTTTTGTTGACCAGAAAAAAGTAATATTACTTTTTGAAGGTCAACTAAACATCATATTCATCGAAACATAAGTCGACAACTGTTATATTGTATACCATCCCATAAGTCAAGAAAATAACACCTATTGACTCTTTTTAAATTATAATAACTTCAGTCTCTCTTCAGGAAAGTGTATGTAATAGAAACAAAAGACGACTCTTCAAATGTTCTAGCTAACAATGCCCTTCCTATGTATATGTATGAGAGAGTATTCATGTATTTATTAACGACATTTATCATTTATGGCTAGATTAGAGCCTATAAATATGTATGAGCAGCTGTATGCCAAATAATACGGGAAATAACGTTACGTTACGGAACGTTAAGTCGCAGGAAATGACGTCACGCCATAAAAAAACTATATCCACCCCAGCCTCGCTTTCGGGAGGTGTATATTAAAATATATACACCTCTCGTGCAGGCCGTCTAAGCCAATCAGAATCCTTGTTACATAATAGATATACAATATTATTAGATAAAGTAACGTGATGCGATAATACACTGATTAGATAAAGTTACGTGATGCGATAATACACTGTTAGATAAAGTAACGTGATACGATAATACACTGTTAGATAAAGTAACGTAATGCGAAAATATACTTTTAGATAAAGTAACGTGATGCGATAATACAATATTAGATAAAGTAACGTGATGCGATAATACACTGTTAGATAAAGTAACGTGATGCGATAATACACTGTTAGATAAAGTAACGTGATGCGATAATACACTGTTAGATAAAGTACCGTAATAAGATAATACACTGTTAGATAAAGTAACATGATGCGTAAAAAAATGCTAGATAAAGTAATATGATGCGATAATACACTATTAAATAAAGTAACGTGACGCGATAATACACTATTAGATAAAGAAACGTGATGCGATAATACACTATTAGATAAAGTAACGAGATGCTATAATAAACTGCTAGATAAAGCAACATGATGCGCTAATACACTATTAGATAAATTAACGTGATGCGATAATACACTATAAGATAAAATAACGTGATGCGATAATACACTACAATGTAAAATGTAACGTGATGCGATAATACACTATTAGATAAAGTAACGTGATGCGATAATACACTATTAGATAAAGTAACGTGATGCGATAATACACAATTAGATAAAGTAACAGGCTGCGATAATACACTGTTAGATAATTTAACATGGTGCGCAAATACACTATATGATAAAGTAACGTGATGCAATAATACAATGTGTTAGATAAAGTAACATGATGCGATAATACAATGAGTTAGATAAAGTAACATAATGCAATAATACACTGTTAGATAAAGTAACATGATGCGATAATACCCTGTTAGATAAAATAACATGATGCGATAATACACTGATAGATAAAGTAACATGATGCGATAATACTATGTGTTCGATAAAGTAACGTGATGCGATAATACAATGTGCTAGATAAAGTAACACGATGCGATAATACAATGTGTTAGATAAAGTAACGCGATGCGATAATACAATGTGTTAGATAAAGTAACAGGCTGCGATAATACAATGTGTTAGATAAAGGAACATGATGCGATAATACATAGTGTTAGATAAAGTAACATTATGCGATAATACAATGAGTTAGATAAAGTAACATTATGCGATAATACAATGTGTTAGATAAAGTAACATTATGCGATAATACACTGTTAGATAAAGTAACACGATGCGATAATACAATGTGTTAGATAAAGTAACGTAATGCGATAATACAATGTGTTAGATAAAGTAACAGGCTGCGATAATACAATGTGTTAGATAAAGTAACATGATGCGATAATACAATGTGTTAGATAAAGTAACATGATGCGATAATACAATGTGTTAGATAAAGTAACATTATGCGATAATACAATGTGTTAGATAAAGTAACATTATGCGATAATACAATGTGTTAGATAAAGTAACATTATGCGATAATACACTGTTAGATAAAGTAACACGATGCGATAATACAATGTGTTAGATAAAGTAACGTAATGCGATAATACAATGTGTTAGATAAAGTAACATGATGCGATAATACAATGTGTTAGATAAAGTAACATGATGCGATAATACAATGTGTTAGATAAAGTAACATGATGCGATAATACATTGTTAGATAAAGTAACATGATGCGATAATACAATGTGTTCGATAAAGTAACGTGATGCGATAATACAATGTGTTATATAAAGTAACATGATGCTATATGCAATGTGTTAGATAAAGTAACATTATGCGATAATACACTGTTAGATAAAGTAACATAATGCGATAATACAATTAATGTGCTAGATAAAGTAACATGCTACAATAATACAATGTGTTAGATAAAGTAACATGCTGCGATAATACACTGTTAGATAAAGTAACAGGCAGCGATAATACACTGTTAGATAAAATTACAGGCTGCGACAATACACTGTTAGATAAAGTAACATGATGCGATAATACAATGTGTTAGATAATGTAACATGATGCGCTAATACACTATATGAAAAAGTAACGTGATGCGATAATACACTGTTATATAAAGTACCATGATGCGCTAATACAATGTGTTCGATAAAGTAACGTGATGCGATTATACAATGTGTTAGCTAAAGTAACATGATGCGATAATACAATGTGTTAGATAAAGTACCATGCTGCGATAATACAATGTGTTAGATAAAGTAACATGCTGCGATAATACAATGTATTAGATAAAGTAACATGCTACAATAATACAATGTGTTAGATAAAGTAACATGCTACAAAAATACAATGTGTTAGATAAAGTACCATGCTGCGATAATACAATGTGTTAGATAAAGTAGCATGCTGCGATAATACAATGTGTTAGATAAAGTAGCATGCTGCTATAATACAATGTGTTAGATAAAGTAACATGCTGCGATAATACAATGTATTAGATAAAGTAAGATGCTACAATAATACAATGTGTTAGATAAAGTAACATGCTACAAAAATACAATGTGTTAGATAAAGTAACAGGCAGCGATAATACACTGTTAGATAAAGTAACAGGCTGCGATAATACTCTGTTAAATAAAGTAAAAAATGCGATAATACACTGTTAGATAAAATAACATGATGCGATAATACAATGTGTTAGATAAAGTAACAGGCAGTGATAATACACAGTTAGATAAAGTAACATGATGCGATAATACACTGTTAGATTAAGTAACATGATGCGATAATACAATGTGTTAGATAAAGCAACATGATGCGATAATACACAGTTAGATAAAGTAACATGATGCGATAATACAATGTGTTAGATAAAGTAACATGCTGCGATAATACACTGTTAGATAAAGTAACATGATGCGATTATTCAATGTGTTAGATAAAGTAACATGATGCGATAATACACTGTCCGATAAAGTAACATGTTGTGATAATACAATGTTAGATAAAGTGACATGCAGCGATTATACACTGTCAGATAAAGTAATATGCTGCGATAATACACTGTCCGATAAAGTAAATGTGGCGATAATACATTGTTAGATAAAGTGACATGCAGTAATAATACACTGTTAGAAGAAGTAACATGTGGCGATAATACACTGTTAGATAAAGTGACATGCAGCGATTATACACTGTTAGATAAAGTAACAGGCTGCGATAATACACTGTCCGATAAAGTAACAAGCTACGATAATACGCTGTTAGATAAAGTGACATGCAGCGATAATAAACTGTTAGATAAAGTAAAATTCTGTGATAATACACTGTTAGATAAAGTGACATGCAGCGATAATACACTTTTGGATAAAGTAACAGGCTGCGATAATACACTGTCAGATAAAGTAACATGCGGCGATAATACAGGGTGTCCAAAAAGAAAGTATACAGTTTTAGTGTATATTTATAAAATCTCTTCATGCTACTATCGTAAAGAAAATTTATACAAGCGTAGACAAAAGATGTAAGTTTTTCTGGGACCAGTTTTAAGATTATAACTTGGATAATTTTTAGAAAAATGTAAACTTACTGAAATTACCTTATTTTGCTCTTGATGTCTATTCAATAATTTATGACGTTCTCAAGATGTCCACCCTTCTTACGTTTTCCTTCTTGCACTTCTTTAAACTATTGATAACATTTGCACATGTGTCTAAACTGATCTTCTTACCTTCTCTTTTGATATTTCTCGTGAGCATATACGTTCCTGTTGGCTTTGTGCTGTACACTAGCGATTTCACATAGCCCCACAAGAAGAATTCGCAAGGATTTTGATCCGGGTTGTAGGCGGGCCATGTCACACCACAGTGATATTTCCTTGAAATTACTTTGGATCCAACTGTTTAAAGGAATTCATCCACCCCCTTATGTACAATTTGTGGCCCTGGCAAATCTTGCATGAGCTTTGCGTCATTCAAAACTAAAAATCATCTGCGGTGTTTAGGAATGAGCAGGTTGAACAAAGACAAGTAACTGGTTGATTTGATTTCTTTCTATTGTGCTATCTGAATCGCTAGTGTACAATTTAAAGCCAACGGACACATATATGCTGCTGAGGAACATCAAAAGAGAAGGTTAGAAGATCAGGTAAGACACATGTGCAAATGTAATTGATAGTTTCAAAGAACGAGTGCAAGAAGGGAAATGTCAGAAGGTAACACGCATCGTGAAAACGTCGTTAATTTCTACAAAATGACGTCACGGACAAAATAAGGTAATTTTAGAAAATTGACATTTTTCTAAAAAAGATCCGGGGTAGTGTCTTAAAATTGGTCACAGAAAAAACTTACATCTTTTTTCTATACATGTGCAAATTTTTGTTGCGATAGTAGAATGAAGAGGTTTGATAGATAGACACCGAAACTGTATACTTTCTTTTTGGACACCCTGTACACTGTTAAATAAAGTAATATGCTGCGATAATACACTGTTAGATACAGCAAATGTATATTAGGTCTTTGGATAAAGTGACATGCAGCGATAATACACTGTTAGATAAAGTAACATGCTGCGATAATACACTGTAAGATGAAGTAACAGCCTGCGATAATACACTGTTAGATAAAGTAACATGCTGTGATAATACACTGTTAGATAAAGTAACAGGCAGTGATAATACACTGTTAGATTAAGTAACATGATGCGATAATACACTGTTTGAAAAGACCTCCAACATTATCTTCCATCCGACCATTTTAATTTATATCGAGTATGGTAAGTGTTATTTGTCATCTGGGGTCGTTTTTAGGTGTTCCATTGATGTTCTTTTAGATTTGTTTCACTGTACTGATACATAAAAAACAACACACTTGCACAATGAATGACACATTCAAATTTAAATAAGATTGGTTTGTCAACAACATTACGGTTCTTAATGCAGGTCAATTCTTTATCTAGATTTTACTGTGTTGTGTGTATAGTTCGCCGGAGATAACACTAGCCTTGGATTAGAAATAAAAATTAAATGCATTTTCTATGTTCATTTTTGTTACATCTTGAGCAAATTCACTTTAAATGATATACTCTTAAAATCTACTCTTTTAACGAGCGGTCAATTGATCGTGTAATGTTATAGTATGCTTTATTTATTTGTTGATTAGTATATATCTAGCATAATAATTTTTATTGATATAATGTTATTCTTGATACACAAACAAGTAACTTATTATATTATCATGACTGTTTTTAAACAATTTGCAAGAATGACTAAAATGTCTAATTCTAGTAACAATGTACGTCATTGTTATCACGAGGGGCGTATCCAGAGGAGGTTCAACCGGGTGGATGAGATGGGGAGGACACGGAAGGGTGTCCCCTCCCTGCGAAGAATTCTTTTATGTTTGACTAAAAATGGTGCAATTTTGTGCACTTTCAGCTTTCAGCTGTGCTACTAATTACTGCCCCATAAAAGAATTCCATTATGAAATCATGTTTAACACGTACGTTTCATGTATTGTAACGCGAGTGGGGATGTTGTACACAGGGTCATTCACACACTTGATCCTTCACAAGATCAGGGACAGAGGCTTATGGTGAAACATTTTTGGATATATCAAGGGATGTACAGATTGTCTCAATAGACATGTCCGCCTGTTGAATGGTTATAATTTTATCATTTATTTGAACGACATTTGATCATAATATAAATCAGATATGTACTAAAGAAAGATATTAAGGAATTGTATGCCTTTAACAAGTGGACATGTGTTTTGACACGCCTTGTACATGTACTACGTTAGCATATCGACTATATTTCATTCCACGTATTATTTGATAGCATTGAAGTCGTGTACATTTGTTCCCTGGTGGAAGAAGTGTCAAATATTATTTAATGGCAAAAAAAGTTAGTAATGTATTGTATACATGTTTCGGTCCAGTCGCATATCTCAGATACCTTCCCCCCAGAACCGTTTAACTTTAGTTATAAAGTTTATTATCTCGATAGAAGCATTCTCAAGTCCATATATTCTGAAAACATCCTACGGCATGAAGACTTGGAAGGCTTAGTTGTCCGTCGGAAAGCTGTCGACTTTAATCATTTTGTAGATGTCGATTTATGGTTTTATATAACCGTGTTATCCATTAACGGGTGGAAACAGTTTATACTAATTTATTGCATATCGATTTGGAATCAGTTGTTCCAACATATATTTACCACTGTCGACTCATTTCTAAACTTATCAATCGCCGCGAGAAAACAGAAGAAGAGAAACCTGATTCCATTTTGTCTTGATTGTCCAGCAAGAAAACAAAATGTACATATTTGGTATGACGCGGCCTGTTGATCGAACCCGATGCCTACCACACTCGAAGAAGGCGCTCTATCACTATGTCGACGAAAAGGAATTATGTCTCTTGAAGTTCGTTAACATAGTCCAAGTTTCCATTGTAATTTTCTGTTTGCTCCTCACTTGAGATTTATATTTTATGTGACTTGTTCTAACTATGCTGACGTTGTTATGTTCCATCCAATTTTCATTTTCCCTAAGACCTCGGCAGGTACAACTGTAAGGTTCGTTGTTTGGACGTCATAGATATTCCCTGTAGGCTCACACTCGTCTTTTGACTGTTGTAAAGGTGTAATTGGTCGGAATGGTTAAACTCAACGGTTTCCTGGATGGCTGCTTCAAACGTAGTTCTCTGCAATATGAGAAACGAAGATTTAATACTTTTATAAGAGTAACAATACCTACTACATGTATCTAATTTTAAGAACTTTAAATGATTAAACGCAATGGATATAATCTATGTCGACATTGATCTGCAAACGATACATAAGTGTGTCCCAGCCGTGTCCAAATAACCTAAGTGTCATAACCGTTACTACTTTTAAACTGATATTCTCCACAGACATATTGGGTCTTCACCACGCCCCTCTCCAGATACGCGCCTGAATATATTTGTATCATATTGATAATATATTCAGACACATACACTAATCACACAAACATTCGTTGAATGTATTTGATATAAATAAAAATCTTCGTAATTCCTATGTAGCTTAAATAACACATAAAGCTAGAGAGGCATTTACGTATATTTTTTATTTGTCCAATGTAAGTTTAATAATGTTTGTGTGATTAGAGAATGGGTCTCGGTATACAGTGTTGATGATAAAAATATATCCACATGCGTAGTTTTGGCGGGGATTTTCTCCGGAGAATTGAAAACAGTGCGAGGTGTTCCTACCAGTGCATCTTCAAACCTGAAGAATGATATTTTTGACGTGTGTAAGTTAGTTATAAACACAATACAAATGTAGTATATATATGACCTAGTGGACCTGATTCTAGCACATTCTTCAAAAGGGCTTCATAGGTGGGGAGCGCACAAACATAAAAAATAAATAGGCAATTATAGCACGGGTCTCGCACCTCTCGTGCCAGGTCATATATTGCAAAAGTACGTGGCAAAGGTAAGATAGGACAAGCAATAAAATGCTGTACCGAGTGTGACAATGAGACCCGAGCTAGGAACGCGGGTCTTGCTCGATTACCGCGTCATGTTGAGGTGATTATTTGTTCCAGGTTAGTCGAAAATCCATCGATCAGTGATAATGTTATGAGCTGCTAAAGCTAAGAAATATGATACTTTTGATTGCAAGCAAAGAGAGAGTATCGGTGCCAGTCAGCTGCAACCGTAGCAGAGAGGGTACCGGGCCAGAACAGAGAGGGTACCGTGCTGCGTCTAAACCGAAAGTAGTGTGTTTTACTAGGGGAACCCAGAAATCACAACGATTTTAACGATGTAATTTCTCCACAACCAATCCATCCGAGCAAGAAACTAGTTCCACCAAACCTCAACGAATGTCGTCATTTTCAACTATTTTAAAGAAAATTGGTTTATAACAATTTAATTAATTTTCATTTGTTTGTATTGTGTGAACTTTTTGAAAGTTTTTGTCGATGAGTTTATGTATTTGTGCGAATAAATTCCTACGCGCTTTAAAATGACTAATGATTTTTGAGGGGCGATAAAAATGTCACTGTTAAAGGTAACCCGTTGAACAGACGAACTTGACACAATTCATGGTTTTAACATCATATTACAATTTAGCTAGAAATTCCTAACCTAACGTATATTTATTTTTCACTATTTACAATATTTTGCATTTGTTGATAGTATTGATCCACGTTTCATCTATTAACTTACCAGAGATCTTCAGCTAAATATTTTGAGTCTACCGTTAGAACAACCCCTTTCCCAGCGTTGTTACATAAATAGTTCCCGCCGAAAGCCGATACCATATCATATCAGTTATTTGTGTTTCGTCCCAATCTTTTTCGTTCGCACTAATCGTACTCTATCCAGTTCGTATGCTGAAAGAGTTATGGAATAAGGACTCTGTTAGTTTTTAGTTGTTAGGTTTTTTTTCATTTTCTTGCGCCCATGTTAATAGTATTGATCGACGTTTGATCAATTAAGATACCACCTATCATCAGCAAAATAGGTTGTGTCTGTCGTTAGGAAAACGCTTGTCCGAGCGCTGAGCAATGTTTTAAAAAGGTTAAATGTTATCATATTGAATTCTATAAAACGTACTTATTAGATAAGCTTTACAACCGTTCGTCGCAAAAGGGCATACCAGGCTTGAAATTAAGTGTTGATGTTTTGCTACAATTACATTCATGTCGATGCGTTGTTTTGGCAAGGACGTCGCCATAATCTGCTACCTCTAATCAAAGTAATCAACGTAAAAACGAGTTGCGAATAAGGCAAGTTGCACGAATATCCAGTGTTACACCGAAGACGCATCTATTTTTAGAAACTCCAATATACTCTCCACACTAAGTTTCATAAAAACTTCTGATAATCAATTCATTTATATTTTTCATTTCATGCAATAGATACCTTATACCCGTGATATTAAAATTGTTTCAATGTTCAAAATGTGTTATTTCCTTCAGAAAATTACGAAGGTCGTTTTCATTATCGAGGGAGGTAATTGTACCAGCTAATAAGCCACTCGATTTCAGCGTGGAATTATGTTCAATGTAAAATGGGTGAAAATTGAAAGCGCGCAGTTAAATAGTGCGGGATATTATCGCGTTTAGAATCGAAATACAAAATCTGTTATTGTATTTTGTCGGTGAATGAAACACGGGCGCTCGTTCGGATGCGGAAAATAAAATCACTCATGCTACGTACTCGTGCCTAAGTTTTATTCACCGACAAAAACAGATTTGTATTTCTCAAACAACACATCGGACAGGGAAGGCAGCATCCAACAGAAACAGTAGAGCACGAAATGCAGGGAAAGAACACATCGGACAGGGAAGGCAGCATTCAACAGAAACAGTAGAGCACGAAATGCAGGGAAAGAACACATCGGACAGGGAAGGCAGCATTCAACAGAAACAGTAGAGCACGAAATGCAGGGAAAGAACACATCGGACAGGGAAGGCAGCATTCAACAGAAACAGTAGAGCACGAAATGCAGGAAAAGAACACATCGGACAGGGAAGACAGCATTCAACAAAAACAGTAGAGCACGAAATGCAGGGAAAGAACACATCGGACAGGGAAGACAGCATTCAACAGAAACAGTAGAGCACGAAATGCAGGGAAAGAACACATCGGACAGGGAAGACAGCATTCAACAGAAACAGTAGAGCACGAAATGTACGGAAAGAACACATCGGACAGGGAAGACAGCATTCAACAGAAACAGTAGAGCACGAAATGCAGGGAAAGAACACATCGGACAGGGAAGGCAGCATTCAACAGAAATAGTAAAGAACGAAATGCAGGGAAAGAACACATCGGACAGGGAAGACAGCATTCAACAGAAACAGTAGAGCACGAAATGCACGGAAAGAACACATCGGACAGGGAAGACAGCATTCAACAGAAACAGTAGAGCACGAAATGCAGGGAAAGAACACATCGGAGAGGGAAGACAGCATTCAACAGAAACAGTAGAGCACGAAATGCAGAGAAAGAACAAATCGGACAGGGAAGACAGCATTCAACAGAAACAGTAGAGCACGTTCGATACAATATCGGACGAAGAGTGCTAGGTATTTGCATTTGAACACCAACCATTATGTTTATCTAAAATTATAAGTTTATGTATGAGTGGTGAGCATGTTAAATTATATCAAATGGTTATTTGCATGTTTATTTCAATGGTAATGGAGTTATGTGGTTTCGGGACTTTATTCACAGAAAGAGTAAAACGACAATGACGTGGCTGACGTCAGACTGTGAATAGCGCAGTATGGTTATCGTAGTTCGGTGACATTTTTGTTACAGTCTGACTGCCATATTTTAAGTTTCAAGCAGTTTTTCTGTAATTGTGTCCTGTCCAAAAGACTGTAGTTTAATGTCATGTAGTTTGTATTTCCCAGTAACATGACCTTATTGAAATTATGAACCCAGTCCCATATGAACACCCTTCGTAAATTAGACTTACCATTCTTAGAAAATATTTAACCAACGCCTTAATCTCGTCACAACTGTTTTACGTCATAACTGCTTTCATTTCAGTCACAATGTAATTATTTTACAGAACAATTGCGCCATAATGTATCTGTTACGTCTAATACGGAACAAAATCATTCCGATACCTCGCCATGCTATTATTCGTTAATTGATAGTTATTTTAATAGACACACGAGTAATGACCAACTTTGTAACGTAATATGTTAAGTAGAAATGGCAAGTGTGTGAGGTACTCTTGATTGGAGAATAGCGATGGAAACCAAAGACGGGGACATACTAGTATATATAAGGGTAAAATAATCTATTGCATGAACATGACCAAAGACTTGACTAAGGGATGCATTGAAACCTTTGTGCTGGAGATATTAAAGGAATATCACCGAAGCATTTAATGATGTTGTTAATAAACACGGAAGTTTTAGTGTTAACATCGTTGTTATTCCGCGAGTTTTAGAACACTCAGTGTACAAAGCGATGCTTCTAGATAAACATGAAATACCTTTCTCCTGATGAACAGATGCAATTTATTTTGATACAGGTAATACTATGATAATTTTTGTTCAGTCTCTTTTTCATGTGTTCTCTTTGATTTTAATTATTTAAGGTGTGTTCCTTTTTGTGCCGCTTCTGGTGAGCGCTGCCTTCCTTCTCCGAATTTTATATCGTTTTCCGTAAATTAACAGACTGGGAACTTAAGTTAATTTATTACAAGTGCATTGGAATAATCACAGGCGCAATTTATACAATAAGGCTGATTATACGGAATGTTTATATTTAGACAGTTACTTGCAGGGTTTCTCCCTTTATATGAATAGACTTGCATACTACAGTTTTTACAGTTTATTGAAATCTTTTAGAATATCTATTTATGATATAAGGAAAAAACAGTACACTTATTATTGCAGGTAGTAAATTTGTAACAGGATGTAAGCACAGGTTACTGCAATATATCTTTTAATTAAAATTCGTTTGCAAATAACGTAATGCAAGATAATAGAAAGACACAATTTCTAGTCATGTTGGGTTTTAAATCATTTAAAACTTAACCTAAAACTTTAGTAATGTAAGTGCACATACAATGCAACATATTTGAATAGCTAATGGGATTTATCACCTCATTCTTTCGAGTTACATAAATGACATTTTCTATTATAGGTATCTGATTCTAGTCCAAAGTCACCATCCTCTTCATATAGATAAATTATCATAACACATTCTGAAGTTGATAAATGATCTCAAAGATTTTCGGTCCAGAGCTTCTGAGTATTTCTCAAACATTTGCTTAATTCTATAGATTCTATATTGTGCGCATTTATTTGAATTGTATAATCAGATTGCCAGTTCATGAAAACTGCATTTTTTTCCTTTTGTGCTTTTCTGTTTATGATTTACTGTTGATTTAACGTTACTGTCTGATTTGTTATTATCTGTTTTAATACTGAATCTGATTTGATAAGCATCATTGATTTAGAACTATTTAAAATTTAACTGACTAAATAAGTCTCATATGATTCAATCAATATTCAAACTAAATGAAACTTTATATCTACATGGTTTTCCATCGAGGTTAGTTTGCTTTTGTGTTTTTGAATACATCGCCGATTGAACAACAATTAACTGCCAAGTCATAAACATTCAAACATAACAGACGGAAGAGTCAGTACATAAGAACAAATCACAAGGACGATCACACATCACATGTACAAATCTACACAGCAACAGTATACCAACTTTACATACTTTTTTGAAAGAAATGAAGCAGCATTATAGACCTTCTGGTCCCACGATTACAAAACTATTTGCGACTGAGATTCAGTCCTAAGTTTAGCTTGGTCTCAACTTAAGACCAGTCTCAACTCTTGGTGCTCACAAAAACTTCAATGTCAGTTTCAGGTTCAAGCTCAGTCGAAAGTTGATCTTTAGGATCAAATATTTAATACCAATAAATAGGAGGATCAAATCTAATAAAATGGTCCAAAAATGCATCAAAGTTCCCAAAATGGCTACGCGCTAATTATAATATTAAAATGTTATCAGTACACGATGAGATATTAACCATATTCAATCAAAACAAACAATTATTTATTGGCAAAAAGGTGCTGTTTATACCAAATTACCAATGTAGAGGAGTACGTTCTTCCCTTCATATTTTTCAATTTCAAAATCCTACGTAGAATATTTGAAAACGACCTTTTTTAGAATGTTGCATCAAAAGATACACCAACGTGTAGGAAATAATGAAACCCTACATGTCATGCATAAATTCAGTAGTAAATAAGTTACGGAGTTGAACTTTTTGTTTTGGCAATGTCTTGCCAAAGGTCAACTTAAGACCGAAATTCAGTTTAACTGCGACTGAACTTGAAACGTTTTGTGAAAACAAAGATTGAGCTCGGTCTCATTTGAGTCACAAATTCAGTCTTAGCTGATACTGAGATTGAACCCGGGCAAAAAGTATTGTGAGCGCGGGTCCAGTACTTTAAAGTTGCAAAAGGGCACATAAAAGTTGAACATATCTGAACAAAAAGTGACAAAAATAATAGTACAATAATTTTCCTTATTCGTTTTTACATGTATCCGTAGATTGGATAATACATGGATATAATGTTTCTGTGATAAATACAGAACATCTCTGCAGTGTGTAGATACGTTAGGCCGTATTACATCTAGTTGTTTGTGTAATGCCGTATCTCGCGAGACCTTTAGGTCGAGAGGGATGCGATTTAACGCAAGCAACGAGAGTAAAATTCCTTTGATTATATATACACATTGTACTTTCAAAAGTGAAAAAGGGCTTTAACGCGCACAAACGCGGTAAAGTTGTATACCTTGACGTCATGAACGTCGTCATATTTTCGGCATATAACGCCACGTCCATTACAAATAAAGTTCATGGAATTGTTTACTTCATGACGTCATTGACGTTTGCATATTTTTGGCATATAACACATACGGAAAATGAAATGTGTCGCGTTGTATCAAATGTGTGCGATTTGATTTGTATTTATGGCAATACAAGGACATGTACATGAACTTTGTAATAAATAATGTGATTCTATTTGTATGAGTGTATTAGCATATATATGCAAATCAGACTGAAATAAAGAATTATTAATGATATACTGAAAACAAAAAGTTAGGTCAGTAGCAATTCGTATGCTATTTTATTGACATAAATGATTGTAAGTTACAAAATATCATGTTATCGATATATTTACTAATTTCTACAAATATCTCTTAAATAATGATCACCACAAAACACGTTTTGTCACAAAAAAACACCATTAAACACACAGGGGGTCAAAATTCTGAAGCTTCTCAAGATTTATTGTATCCTCCGTGACTCCGAGCAAAAGGGACGCATCGTCGGCCTTGGGCTATGGAACTGACTTCTTATGAATGTTAACGGTATATGTTGTCATTTCTACAACAACGTACACGCCAAGTATCAGATTTTTGAAGATTTAACTCATAATGACGTCATTAGATGAGAACGACGTAATGCGTCGTTTCCCCGGTCATCTTGATCGAAGTCTATCACTTGCACTGTCATTTTGTCTATACCGGGCCAGTAAATGATGCACAGAGTGACCATGCACGTTAGAATACTGCGCGGCGTTGATTGAAAACACGTCACACATATCGTGTAAATGCAAAATTACCATGCATCTCGTCAGATATGCTCTATTTACATGTCATAGTCAATTTCGACCGTTTTGGTCAATATTCCACAATTTAAACCTAAATTGAAATATGCCTGACTAAACTTTCTGTTTTGAGTATACATAAAATAACGATAATTTACCTCGCAAGTTTTGTAAAGGTAGTAAAGAAAAATAGCAGAGTGCCTCGCCTACGCAATACCATATTTCGTTGACAAAGGTTCATTCCGTCCGATAACACAAAACAATAACACAAAAATCACACTCCTAACGCAGCATCTATAAAACTATTTTACCTTAAAAAAATATAATCCATTAAAAAAAAATAATCGACACACCAATAAGGTATTTAATTATTCGTATTCTTAATTTCAACCAATTAAACTACTAAACTTGAAAACTAATTTCTATTATTACTGAATCTTCCCATGTACCGGGTGTAAGTGTGTGTGCACAGAGAATAGAGCATATTTACATATACTGCACAATCAGCACAAATCCCTAAACGTGGAACGTTTACGATCAAGATCCTGTATGTGTGTGCAACAAATCCGTGTATAATACACTGGATATATACGTTCCGTATTCTCTATATTTCAAAACTCGTTCATGCCTAAAATAATGCAATTGGTTGATTCTGAAACCGCATATTTGTTCTATGATGTCGGTCAGAGGCCATATCACCCAAATATGACCTCGTTTAGACATCATGGCGTACTATACCGGACACCTTAGCATGTCTGAACATTCTTGCTTGGAAATAAACGGCTGCCATGTTATTATTTTTAATGAGATTAGAAGCCAGATGTGTATATTGCTCACTTACGGGCATTTAAAAAATCCACTTAAATACAAAACGCTATCTTCAAATGACTGTAAATAGTTGATTGCACCAAGTTGAACGTAATGAATTATAGTTATCATGCTGTTTGACATATTCACATATTACGTACACTATCATAGATAATACTTAAGACAAAATGTCAATTGTTATTCTTTGAATGCTATAAATGAAAACAAAAAGTACACTGAGTCTTATAATAGCATTGACACATGCGTATGCAAAATGTACGTATATTTACACATGTGCGGTGATTTAATGCTATTAACGCTATTAAATTATTTATTTCGCCAATGAAACACTATCGGTAAAATATCATATAAAATCAGTAAATTCCATTGAAACACTACTACCAGTGTTGTTTACAAAAACAAATACCCCATCGCGAAAACCACCGACGTCAACTTGAGTGTACTGGCGATTAGGGCTCCGGCGAAATTCACTCTCATTGGTATACATGCACGTCGTACAAATGTTCATTCATCTAATAGCGTGCAATAAGTAGCACGTCGTATATGGACATTGTGGTTCTTAAAACCTTTTAGGACATTTTGAACCTTAAACAGAGACTATAGTCTCTGCCTAAAATAAGGACTTGGAGCAGTTTAGTTTCATTTTCTCGTTCTGGTTTTGTGTTGGCCATTGTGGAGTATAAGGCTCTCGTATGCTTGTGGTATGTTTTATTTCTTTTTTGTGCGTTCATTTTTGTCTCTTTCGTGTTCGGCTGTTTCCTGTTGAGCGATGCCTTCCAATTCGTCCGATTTTTTAATATATTTTTGTGAAACAATGTATGCACTACGCTTCCGTGAACTAGAATGGTTGTACATCGTTGATGGTTCTCGTATGGATGACATTGTACATTAACCAATCAGGGCGTCTTCTTCCTTACATTAGAGCTTGCAGCTTTTAACTGGCTTGCATATTAAGCGAAAATGAGCGATCCGAAGACGAATCTTTTGTTTGCGAACTGATGCGAATATGAGCGTATTGAACCGAATTGGAAACAAAAATAGTAACAACTCGAACAAGTAGATAACACTTAACAACACAACGCAAACGTTACGAACAAAGAGCATACACAGATATCAAAGCTTACAATTTAGTACATACCACATGTACACAGATATCAAAGCTTACAATTTAGTACATGCCACATGTACAAACATGAAAATGAACGAGAAAAAATGAAACTGAAGCTGCAAAATCTTCCAACCCTACTCCGACAGCCTGTCATCTCAGTCAGGCAAACATAACCACAGTCACGAGACAACAGTAGACAACAACGAATCAGAGGGACAACCAAGCAAGACTATATACTCACCTCGCAGTGAATAATTGACCATAAAGGGAGGTAATTATGAATGATAACAACATATTTAGTGAACATAATGACCAACAAATCTTTTTGCAAATTGTTTTTTTAAATATATTTAACTATAAACAATGGACAATACATACATAAAAGAAGGTTGGAACGGACACTGACCAATTTCACTGGGGGCTTAAACTAGTTTCAGGTTGATGAAACCTCAAACTTAGCCCCAGACAAAGTTTAACGACAGTGTAAATAAAAAAACTCCAGTCATACAATGCCTGCTAACTAAAAGTCGACAACAACGGACTATTCAAGTATGTCAGACATGGAGTCGATTACTTTGAAAAGTAATCGATTATTAATCGATTATTTAGACATTTTTGGATAATCGATTAATAATCAATTAACTGACAAATTGTTGTTAATCGATTAAATTATTAATCGTTAATTGAAGTAATCGGATGATTAACGATTACTTTTCAAAAACACAGAACAAAACAAAGTTAAATGACATGTTTATTAAACAGTTACAATGTGTCTATCTAATACTAAACAGATATATCAATTAGACACACAAGATATATTCATCTAGTGGGTGCATTGTTCAAGAGACAAATGGTTCTCTTACATGAATAAAGTTCAAATATGCTTATTACATTTAATCATCATCAGGCGTTCAAAAGTTTTGTCACTAAGCCTGCATCTTTCTGGCCTAAAAAACTTTCTTGCAATCCTGAACAACCACTCAACAGGAGCAGAGGTGGCAGGTACCACAAGATATTTTCTTGCCAGGCTTGCGAGTGTTGGAAATATTTCACTATTATCCTTCCAGTAGTGTAGGGGGTCAATGTCAATACATTCTGACATCAAATATACAGAGATTTCTTTACAGGATCGTTATTTCCAAACATATTTATGGACATGATAAACTATAAATTAAATATAAACTATAAATTAAATATAAACTGTAGGTTCAGATCTTGTCAGTTGTGTTTCTTAAACAATAGTGTGACACTTAACCCATATCACTTATTTTAACTAACACTACAAACCTTTGCCCCAGGCTGAATACATGCAGCTTTGAGTATGAAATGGGGTACATTTGGTACATTTAAATAGGTGAGAATTGTCAAACAATAGCATTAAGTGTAGGCCCTAATCTTCTAACACACTGTCATGTTATAAACATGATGTGATATCTGTTATATATACAAACATTTTATTGCACAAAATGCCTTTTTACAGCTTAGTACATGCTTACATTTATTTTACATGTTATGTATATATAGACTTAATTAATATTAAATAACTAATGAATTATTGACTGATAATTCACTAAAAATATATTTAATTCTATTTAGTTTTGGTAGTTACAAGCATTGTGTTTTTGTTACTGAAAACATATTTTCTGCTGAACATTCTCATATATAAACACAAAGTAATCATAAAGTAATCGTAAAGTAATCATGATTACAGCCTTTTTTTCATCAATAATTGATTAAATTATTAATCATTAATCAGAAAAATCCATGATTACTGATTAATGATGAGTACTTGAAAAAAGTAATTGATTATTAATCATCATGATTACTTTAATCGATTACTCCATGTCTGAAGTATGTACAACTTAAAATATATCATATGAACAGTACACACTGAATATACTCATTGACACGAACCTAATTAATATCAGAGCTTCAAGAGAGTAAGACTTATAATAATGACACGACAACATGAATCATAACCTCTTCTCAGAAAACTTTTTATCGCCCGAAAGTGATACTATTCTAATATTTATTGACGTTATGACCCTGTTCTTGACATGGAGAAAGGGAATTAAGTCGAAGTCAATTTATCTTTAGAAGTTTGTAAATTTCATCACCATGATTGTAAGATTGAGACTGGCCCTGACGCAGAAAATATTTAACTTCAATACCATATTGGAAATAAGATCGGTATAACGCCGATCAAATCTATCAAACTATTTTTGAAGTTTATGGAAGTAAGTAATAAGGAATACAAAGATTTCGAGCGTCTTTTCACCGAGAACAAAACAGATTAATTATGAAGCGTTAACGTCTTATGAAGGAACACCATCATCCTAGTGTTGGTACTTTTAATGTATCACCCTTATGTTGTAAAGCTTACTTTCAGTACGAACTGTCAGATATAGGACCGGGAAAGACACGTGTGTTTAGATATTCTAAACTTCAATAGTGTTAGTTCGTAAAGATAAAGTTCATCGAATGTATGCAATAGGAATGGATTATGATGGTTCAAAATGTCATCAAGGTATCATAGAGAGAGATATTCATTTCAACATAAAATGTCATCAAGGTATCATAGAGAGAGATATTCATTTCAACATAAAATGTCATCAAGGTATCATAGAGAGATATATTCATTTCAACATAAAATGTCATCAAGGTATCATAGAGAGATATATTCATTTCAACATAAAATGTCATCAAGGTATCATAGAGAGATATATTCATTTCAACATAAAATGTCATCAAGGTATCATAGAGAGATATATTCATTTCAGCATAAAATGTCATCAAGGTATCATAGAGAGAGATATTCATTTCAACGTAAAATGTCATCAAGGTATCATAGAGAGATATATTCATTTCAACATAAAATGTCATCAAGGTATCATAGAGAGATATATTCATTTCAACATAAAATATCATCAAGGTATCATAGAGAGATATATTCATTTCAACATAAAATATCATCAAGGTATCATAGAGAGATATACATGTATTCATTTCAACATAAAATGTTATCAAGGTATCATAGAGAGATATATTCATTTCAACATAAAATGTCATCAAGGTATCATAGAGAGATATATTCATTTCAACATAAAATGTATGTACATTACGATCATACGATTAAAACATACACTAGACAGTAAATAAATACATAAATATGCATACATTATTAGCCATGTTAAAAATGGATAGTTTATCTCAAATTTCAATAAGCCATAGGGCCATGTGAACATACAAATAACACAATACAATTAACATATGAAAGTAAGAAGTGGTAAAATAGACATCAGTCAAATCCATATTATATTCCAAGGACGTCACAAAAAAAACCTTATTTCCATTGTGGTCCTTCAGAGATATTGTATTTATGACATCGGAATATATTACATTTTAAAATCAGGAAGTATTATTAAGGACCTAATTATATCCGATTGATATTCGTGAGACAAGTCTAGCTTTCAATTCATGTTTACATACTTATATCACCTGGGACTGTGACCTTTTAGTTCGGGGTTTTTACATGTCGGGAAACATTTATATACTGGTTTCTGAAGGCTGACTTGAGGTTACGCGAGGTGTGATGCACCTGAAGACTGGCTTAGGTCCACACTGCCGTTTGTCGCTGGATGTACTATGGCGGATGACCTAAATTCATATAATATAGTAAAAAGAAAATAGGAAATCTACACAGGGATTTTGGTCACTGTACCCTTTTGTTAAGATCTGTTCATGTTAGTGGTGAAAAGTGCATGCCTATTCATTTATTTTTGATGATGTATGTTTTATTTTGTGTAGTGTTACTTTGAGGAGTGCCCGTCTGATGTGCGGTCATCCTTGTGATTCTTGCTTGTTTGTTGGCTCTAACGCCGGTTATGTACAGGCTAATTCAGTAGGATGTATTGTTTTGTAGCGGTTAAGTGTTACATTATACACTTAGTTCATGTCTGTTTGGTTAACAGTCAAAACTATTGTCCCGAGGTATCCGGGAAGACTTTTGAACTGTTGCACGAGGCCGATAGGCCGAGGGCAACAGTTCAAAATGTCGTCCCCGATACCGAGGGACAATAGTTTTGACTGTTAACCCAAAACAGACATGAAATAACTGTTTTATTACCTAATACTCTATTTAACTACAATAAAGTTCTACTTATTTTGTCATACTAATAGCGGATATTTTTTGTTATAAATTCAAGACTGTCATTATCCCCATGGTTTTATTATCAAACAAATAAAATCGGCATGTAATAAAGCAAAAAGGGACAAAACATTGTTCAATAGTTATATTAAAAATACGCTATAGATCTAGCAGGGTGTTTTTGCAGTAATTTATATTGCGCATCGTAGTGCGCAGGTAACAGTTCATCCAGGGGTGTAACAGTCAAAACTGTTGCCCTCCTGGCAATGAACTGTTTCATACCTGAATCTAAAAATAAACATTAATACATGAAACAGTCAAAAATAACGAATTACTCGTTATATAG
Source organism: Spisula solida (assembly GCA_947247005.1). Taxonomy (NCBI): domain Eukaryota; kingdom Metazoa; phylum Mollusca; class Bivalvia; order Venerida; family Mactridae; genus Spisula; species Spisula solida. The sequence goes on along the minus strand of OX365953.1, from coordinate 11,483,136 downwards.
AGTGCTAGGTAATAATTTGTATTGTTCTTGTTCATTTTCATTTCATGGCTATTCTTGAAATTGTAATCTATGAGTTTTCTTGTTGCTGTGTTCTTTTCTGTTCCATATGTGATCTAATGAGTGCTATAAGTAAATATCGTGGCTGTGCATATGTTTGTACTTTAAACTGTGGACTAATCCTATTAGAGGTATACTAAATATTAAATAAACATATTGTTGTGTACAGAAAGACGAATCCGTTATTTGGATCACCCAAGTTCAATATATACCTATACCTTCCCTGTCCGATTTGTTGTCATTGATACTGCATGTTTGCACAGGAGTGTAAGAATCGAAATCTGTGAATCAAAATATATCATCATTTTCACCACTCACTGTGCGGGCGATTGATTCTGAGAATTGTCAACCACTACTATCTTCTACGTGCTGCTAAGTGTCGTGTTATTACTGATACTATGTAGCCTTTTAAGGATTTTAAGGATAGTTCGTTAAGTTTATATATAAATTGTGAACATGGCAGTACTGTGTCATCAATGTGGAAGACGTTTTGACATCCGTTTGAATCACTTCCGATACGTACATGAACATTAGGACTTTAGAGTGGATTTTACTCGATGCTCTTATTAAAATACAATTATAATAATAATTTTAATAATAAATATAAATAATAATAATTTAAACTGTGTCGACGAGTGATTACAGAAAATAATGAAATCCTTATATGATGTTAGATGCAATCACAACATGTTTGGCATTTAGTTATATTATATATTCAAGATTTCCAAGCATGACACATCTGTATCTAGAACAGTATGAGATACCCATTATTACAGGTAACAATACGTTTTCTTATATTTTTACCAATACTACAACTCAACTGTTGATCATAATTTTACATAATTTTTATTTAGATGATATTAAATGATTGTTTATTTAGGTTTGAGTTTATTGAACTAATCGAATGAAATAATATGAAGCGAGCCCAAGGTTCTGTATATCAAAGCACTTAGGGAATCTTAAATTTGCGATAAAATTTAAATTCTTTATGATACTTTTACGACTACAAATGTGGGACGTAAAAGTAGTTGGTTTGTAGGCGTTCATTACCCGCACCATTGAAAATATTGCAGATCCCTTTGTCACCATAAGTAGTTGTTAAAGAGTTATAAAGAATTAAAATTTGGACGTAAGTTTAAGTTTGCTGCATGTGTTTTGATAAAACAGTACCCTATTGAGGAATTAATTTTATTAATCTAATAATCACATACTTACCTACCTATCCTCTGTGCTGCAACCACGTCTCTGCACTGCTTTTTGTTTTTTACAATCTTCTCTTTTTATCCTAGTGTCTTTCTCATGTTCTTGATTTCGATGTTAATTTCTTTCGCCATATTTCTTTTGGCCTTTCTTTGTGTCTTTTTCCGCCTGATGGATGTTCTGGTGATTCAATTTATGTCTTTCCTTCCGAATCTTCGTTGGTTTTCGTTGTTTTTAATAATCACATACAAGTAAGATATTAAATGCAGATATTATTGACTTCGCGAATATATACACTTAGGGGTGGGCCGATGCATCGAAACATCGATGCATTGCGATATCGAGTGTCCGATAGTATGGACCGATAGTAAAAGTCTCGATCCAATAACTATCGCCGATAGTTAGCTCAACTATCGATAGTTACGATAGTTTCCTTTTTATAAATAAAGTTTATTATAATTTAAAACAACGTCCGTTTTCGTTAAAAAAACTAATTGTAAATAACCAAAAGCATCAAAACAGCCACAATGGACTAATATTGCCATAATTTTATGAATCTATTTCTGTCAAAATCATTTTAAATCCTTTTCACAAATAGTATATTTGTATGTGGTACAACAAAGTTAATATCTTACACAATTGAAATTTGCATTTACAAGTTAATCTCTGGTTTTCAAATCTTGCAATAACTATTGCAATAGTATCGCCATAGTCTCCAGCAATACAATAGTATCGCAATAGTACTTTCAGCAATAGCAATAGTATTGCAATAGTCAAAATTGGACTCAATAGTCACCCCTATATACACTCGTGACGTTATATTATCACACTTTGCACTGTGCATTATCACTGTGCATTTCCATTTATATTGCCTAGTGCATAGAGGCTGCACGTGTGTGTGATAAAGTTTAATACTTGTCTTCTCAATTGTTTACCTTGTGTTGTACCAATGTTTGACACAGAGATTTTTTGAAGTTATGAATTTACTTCAAATTTGACACGTATTGCTATCTATTTCATTCTTTGTTAATTGCGTATCGAGTATAATATGTCTGTACCGACATGTTATATTCTCACATTTCTTCAGGCCTCGAAGTTTTAAGAACTATTATTTAGTTTATTGCCATATTTATCGTTTTCTATTTTTTAAATATACACGGCGGTGAAAGAATCGTAACATTAGATCTGAAGTCATAAGCAAAGCGCTAACGAGCGCCTTTATTTAGTTTCATCATGTTCAATTGAATGTAGTGGGCATGGATTACCATTCAATGTTTTCCTCTCTTGTTGCTCTGTCCCTTTTAGTACTGTGCTATTCGATGGGTGTTGTTTATGTAATGTTAAATGTTTTATTTTTTTATTACCTATCACTGTGGCATTCTGTTTAGGTGGCATTTCATGGCGGGAACCGTTTAATATATTACACTGCCTTGTTCTATAAGGATGTCTTTTGGGTTTTGGTGCATCATAAAACGTTTATCTCCCCCAGTGACATATGCCACTGTCCGTACCTAGGTGGAAATCCTACTTTTATATACGTGTATGTACTGACCACAGGCAACCGTATCATTGATAAAGATACGTGTATGTACTGACCACAGGCAACCGTATCATTGATAAAGATACGTGTATGTACTGACCACAGGCAACCGTATCATTGATAAAGATACGTTATGTACTGACCACAGGCAACCGTATCATTGATAAAGATACGTGTATGTACTGACTACAGGCAACCGTATCATTGATAAAGATACGTGTATGTACTGACCACAGGCAACCGTATCATTGATAAAGATACGTGTATGTACTGACCACAGGCAACCGTATCATTGATAAAGATACGTGTATGTACTGACCACAGGCAACCGTATCATTGATAAAGATACGTGTATGTACTGACCACAGGCAACCGTATCATTGATAAAGATACGTGTATGTACTGACCACAGGCAACCGTATCATTGATAAAGATACGTGTCTGTACTGACCACAGGCAACCGTATCATTGATAAAGATACGTGTATGTACTGACCACAGGCAACCGTATCATTGATAAAGATACGTGTATGTACTGACCACAGGCAACCGTATCATTGATAAAGATACGTGTATGTACTGACCACAGGCAACCGTATCATTGATAAAGATACGTGTCTGTACTGACCACAGGCAACCGTATCATTGATAAAGATACGTGTATGTACTGACCACAGGTAACCGTATCATTGATAAAGATACGTGTATGTACTGACCACAGGTAACCGTATCATTGATAAAGATACGTGTATGTACTGACCACAGGTAACCGTATCATTGATAAAGATACGTGTATGTACTGACCACAGGTAACCGTATCATTGATAAAGATACGTGTATGTACTGACCACAGGTAACCGTATCATTGATAAAGATACGTGTATGTACTGACCACAGGCAACCGTATCATTGATAAAGATACGTGTATGTACTGACCACAGGCAACCGTATCATTGATAAAGATACGTGTATGTACTGACCACAGGCAACCGTAATATTGCTAAAGATACGTGTATGTACTGACCACAGGTAACCGTATCATTGATAAAGATACGTGTCTGTACTGACCACAGGTAACCGTATCATTGATAAAGATACGTGTATGTACTGACCACAGGTAACCGTATCATTGATAAAGATACGTGTATGTACTGACCACAGGTAACCGTATCATTGATAAAGATACGTGTATGTACTGACCACAGGTAACCGTATCATTGATAAAGATACGTGTATGTACTGACCACAGGTAACCGTATCATTGATAAAGATACGTGTATGTACTGACCACAGGCAACCGTATCATTGATAAAGATACGTGTATGTACTGACCACAGGCAACCGTATCATTGATAAAGATACGTGTATGTACTGACCACAGGCAACCGTAATATTGCTAAAGATACGTGTATGTACTGACCACAGGTAACCGTATCATTGATAAAGATACGTGTCTGTACTGACCACAGGTAACCGTATCATTGATAAAGATACGTGTCTGTACTGACCACAGGTAACCGTATCATTGATAAAGATACGTGTCTGTACTGACCACAGGTAACCGTATCATTGATAAAGATACGTGTATGTACTGACCACAGGTAACCGTATCATTGATAAAGATACGTGTATGTACTGACCACAGGTAACCGTATCATTGATAAAGATACGTGTATGTACTGACCACAGGTAACCGTATCATTGATAAAGATACGTGTATGTACTGACCACAGGTAACCGTATCATTGATAAAGATACGTGTATGTACTGACCACAGGTAACCGTATCATTGATAAAGATACGTGTATGTACTGACCACAGGCAACCGTATCATTGATAAAGATACGTGTATGTACTGACCACAGGCAACCGTATCATTGATAAAGATACGTGTATGTACTGACCACAGGCAACCGTATCATTGATAAAGATACGTGTATGTACTGACCACAGGCAACCGTATCATTGATAAAGATACGTGTATGTACTGACCACAGGCAACCGTATCATTGATAAAGATACGTGTATGTACTGACCACAGGTAACCGTATCATTGATAAAGATACGTGTATGTACTGACCACAGGCAACCGTATCATTGATAAAGATACGTGTATGTACTGACCACAGGCAACCGTATCATTGATAAAGATACGTGTATGTACTGACCACAGGCAACCGTATCATTGATAAAGATACGTGTATGTACTGACCACAGGTAACCGTATCATTGATAAAGATACGTGTATGTACTGACCACAGGCAACCGTATCATTGATAAAGATACGTGTATGTACTGACCACAGGCAACCGTATCATTGATAAAGATACGTGTATGTACTGACCACAGGTAACCGTATCATTGATAAAGATACGTGTATGTACTGACCACAGGTAACCGTATCATTGATAAAGAGTAAACAACTCTATGTATGTTATCTTAGAAAGGTGCATATTTGTGATTTCCATGGTGTCAAAAACAAGAAATGGCTTTCGATATCTTCATAAAGTAATTACATTCATAGACAACATCGTTAGAACTACCTCCATGCAAATTCCCATGGAAATTTGTTCACTAGTTAAATCAAAGTACTGAAGTACTAGTACTTTGGGGATATCGTATTTCTTGGTAATGATAAAGGGTTTACATCATTCAGAACTCACCAAACGGACCCATAAAGACAATCCCGCCATAAAAAGCCCAATGCACTAGTTTTAACTGTAAAATGGGGACTGAACGTCCTAGTTTTAGCTGAGAAAGGGTATTAAAAATATTAAGAATACTAGTTAATGGTAATATCACGCAGCTGCACAAATAATGTTTGACGGTAATAAACAAAACTAATATAAGTAGATCTAATTGGATAACGGATGAATTGGCGCAAAAAATATATGAAAAAGCACCAAAAACTACACTAAGTCGTGTAACTTTACAGCTACATTATATACGAACCGCACAGGGTGTGAATTGCGCGAAAGAATCAGATATGGGATGAAAGAAACATCGACAGACATTGTCCCGAATCTGCATTTGTACGGAAAGGGTTGTTTTAACGATATACGCAAACTATTTAGCTGAATATATGTGGTAAATTAATTGACACAACGTCGATCGAAACTATTTAAAACATGAGGCGCTAGAAAAAAAACTAGCAACTAAAACTACACAAAATCAAAATTCCTTAATTATACTTAAACTCTAGCTGCATACGAACTGGATATGGTACGAGTAGTACGAACGATTCAGAATGGGGACGAATCACAGATAACCGGAAGGTCTCGATCTCGGCGGTAAATGTGTGAAACAGCGCTTGGAAAAGGTTGTTCTAAAAATAGGCGAAAACAATTTAGCTGAAGTTCTGTAGAAATTTAATGAATGAAACGACGATCAATACTATTAACAAATGCAAAATATTGTAAATAGTAAAAATAACAACGCATTATAATAGGAGTTTTTAGTTAAACTGTTATATGAATATTATGAAACCAAACAGTGTAAATTTTGCCTGCTCAACCGCTTACTTTAACAGTGACATTTTTATCACCGCTCAAAATTCATTAGTCATTTTACAGCGCGTAGGAATTTTTTCGCACAGAATAAACTCACAGAAACAAACATTCTAAATTATATCGTAATACAAAGAATAAAAATAATTCAATTGCTAGGGGCAAAAATTCTTAAAAATTGTTGAAAATTATTATTATGGTTGAGATTGGCTGGAACTCGTTTCTTGCTCGACTGAATTGGTTGTGGAAAAAATTACATGGTTAACCATGTTATCGTAGTGATTTCTGAATGATTTCTTGTATGTATAAGCAATACTTGGGGGGAAATCCCTCAAGTTAAAATTATACCATGAAATGTATACAACGGTATCCTGTCAAGCACTGAGGTGCATTCAATAGAAACGACAATGCTATTTTAAACAGGAAAAAAGAAAGTGATAACGTTATCACGCCCTATGGGTTTATTTTATTATTTATGGATGGAATTTTCAAATATTGATATTAAATGAAAGACGAAACTCTCTTGTGACTGATTATGAAATAATATCTAAAATAGCACCAGTATTAATGAAATGTTTATTTAAAACAAACTTCTCCCCAGTGACTGTATGGTCAATTTCCCCGTGTTATAAACCTTTCTAATATGTTGTAAATTTTATTAAAACATATTTTATTTTACTCTTTACTAATGATACAGTTACCTATGGTACTGACCACTTTATAGCTAAAAATAATATAAGAAAATTACAAAATAATTGTAACAATCTTTTTTTTGTTGGACATGTGCTCATCTCCTGTACTTGCCCTTCTGAGAATTTGTCGTCCAGCACAAGACTGAAGTGTTGTTTAAAAAGGCATGTAAACTGTGTGTGTTATCCTTGTAGTGTGTGGTCGTCCTTGTCGGGTGTTCTTGTGCTTGTGGTCTCCGTCTGTTCTTTTAGTGCGTATCGTGTCCAGCAGTTTCTGTTGGGTGCTGCCCCAGCCTCTAGTTTCATTTTGTATTTAAAATACTAAACTATTGTGCCAGGTCTGGTTTTTAAATTCCAAAACCGTTAACAGTGATATTTTTTATCATAATCATTTAAATTTCATCATTTCTCAGTAATGTCATTTTTCTGTGGTGTCACTTTCTTGCGGGCGGAGCTAGCTATTATCTTCGTATATGTTTCTGTTGAGTGCTACGTTCCCTGTCCAAGTTTTCATTATACCGATTCATACTGGTTGTTTGTTACAATAGTAATAGCGGTTTCTCCAGTTTTGATTGATATTTTCTATTCACAGACAACGTGGAGTTAGACAATGCATGTTTGTCTATAGATTGGATTTGTTTTTTCACACAAAACATTATGATATATTTACATCATGCAAATGGTCGATACTAAATGTCATGGATATAATTAGAAACACCGTATTGGTTTAAAGAAGCTAAAGGGACAGTTTTCCTATTCCGACTTAAGGGAAAATGAAAGTAATTAAGTTTATTATATTGTACTACTCAAAAGGTGGCGAGGGTCAGCACATATCATTGCAGATACTTCAAACGCACGCACAAGAAGATGGAATATTAAAAAAACATATTGCTACCGCTTCAATGTGGTAAACAAATACATTTAACAAATCTTATAAGTGTGCGCGTGTTGCTACCGAGAAGGTAGCTTAAATACGTCTGCTGACGCACTACCAAGCGGAAATTTATTTCCTAAAATAATAAATTCTCTTCTGTCACTTCTGCTCGGTATTTGAATGAGGTTGGAAGAGCGGAACATATCTTGCAAAACCAAATGGCCACATTAAGCGAAGATAATATGCGTTCCATTGTCGACATCTTTCGTTCGCTTCTGGATATACTTTTCTCTGTTCGGAGACCAACAGGACTGGTCCTGAGTGTAATAGTCCGGAGATACTAACATTGATGTACAGAATATTGGTCTGGTAGTTTGGACAAACTGAGGAGCTTCAATAATCAATTGAGGTCTTACGATTTGTTTGATTTGGTATTCTTTGTTTTAGAAGCTCAAAAACAATTTCTGACAAACGATAAGGCGATGTTCAATCTACTGTCTGACAAACGATAAGGCGAGGTTCAATCTACTGTCTGACAAACGATAAGGCGAGGTTCAATCTACTGTCTGACAAACGATAAGACGAGGTTCAATCTACTGTCTTACGAACGATAAGGCGAGGTTCAATCTACTGTCTGACAAACGATAAGGCGAGGTTCAATCTACTGTCTGACAAACGATAAGGCGATGTTCAATCTACTGTCTGACAAACGATAAGGCGAGGTTCAATCTACTGTCTGACAAACGATAAGGCGATGTTCAATCTACCGTCTAACAAACGATAAGGCGAGGTTCAATCTACTGTCTGACAAACGATAAGGCGAGGTTCAATCTACTGTCTGACAAACGATAAGACGAGGTTCAATCTACTGTCTTACGAACGATAAGGCGAGGTTCAATCTACTGTCTGACAAACGATAAGGCGAGGTTCAATCTACTGTCTGACAAACGATAAGGCGATGTTCAATCTACTGTCTGACAAACGATAAGGCGAGGTTCAATCTACTGTCTGACAAACGATAAGGCGAGGTTCAATCTACCGTCTAACAAACGATAAGGCGATGTTCAATCTACCGTCTAACAAACGATAAGGCGAGGTTCAATCTACTGTCTGACAAACGATAAGGCGAGGTTCAATCTACGGTCTGACAAACGATAAGGCGAGGTTCAATCTACTGTCTGACAAACGATAAGGCGAGGTTCAATCTACTGTCTGACAAACGATAAGGCGAGGTTCAATCTACGTTCTGACAAACGATAAGACGAGGTTCAATCTACTGTCTGACAAACGATAAGGCGAGGTTCAATCTACGGTCTGACAAACGATACGGCGAGGTTCAATCTATTGTCTGACAAACGATAAGGCGAGGTACAATCTACTGTCTGACAAACGATAAGGCGAGGTTCAATCTACTGTCTGACAAACGATAAGGCGATGTTCAATCTACTGTCTGACAAACGATAAGGCGAGGTTCAATCTACGGTCTGACAAACGATAAGGCGAGGTTCAATCTACGGTCTGACAAACGATAAGGCGAGGTTCAATCTACTGTCTGACAAACGATAAGGCGAGGTTCAATCTACGGTCTGACAAACGATAAGGCGAGGTTCAATCTATTGTCTGACAAACGATAAGGCGAGGTTCAATCTACAGTCTGACAAACGATAAGGCGAGGTTCAATCTACTGTCTGACAAACGATTAGGCAAGGTTCAATCTACTGTCTGACAAACGATAAGGCGAGGTTCAATCTACTGTTTGACATTATTGTATTCTATAAAATAACAATTCAGCGACATATCTCAGCTTTAAGAATCACACATTACATTGTGCGTTTCAACATAATATTATTATGTCATCTACTTTACGAACCAGCTTAATTCATTTGCGTTTCTTAATTGAAATAAGAGACGTATTCATTAGCTGAATGTTACCCATGTTGATATATGGTTCATGCACGCTGGTATGAAATTTATACAAGCGTCAATCAGTTACTTCTCCAGACAAAAACAAACTCCCACTCTCTTCATATTCCAATTTACTCAATAACGTCTTGTTGTTGTAAGTAATACTGTTTCACATAATGGTTTTTATTGATAATTGAGAACATGTCTTGTATTCAGACATCATAAATTAGGATATGAAATATCATGGACCTTCGGGAATAAAATGTTTCAATTACCAACTTGCTTATTATGAGTTTTTGATTTGTTTCCGCGTTTATTCTTGACATTTTTCTAGACATACAGGGTTTCTGTGAAATTCGTAGTCTACAAGGAAGTTAATTACGCCGACATAAAGTTGTATTCACGCTCTAATGGACATGTCCGAACTGAAACTTAAACTGAATAATAAACCTGATAAACGAATAATGTTGAGGGGATCGTCGCAAAAGAGTATTAGATGTATCCAACTGACTGACTGTCTAATCACCCGTGCGTTTAGGGGAGAACATCCGGAGTAACGTTTTAAACAAACCAGAGGTTGCCGCATAGTTTTCATCATTTGGTAGTTTATATTATATAGGCTACCAACAAACTTACTGGTAAAAATCGATACGACCACCTGTGGTTTAACTAACGGTATGCACATAGCTTGGGGATTAACTCCCAACATGTAAGATGGCCAACAAAAAAAATGTTAGTTCACCGTGTTATTTTGGTTATTTACTAGTACCAACAGTAGGTTTGTTACGCATGAATGTAAACCAATTAAGGTCCATGTTGACTTTATTTTATTTTCATTTTAAAACATAATAATCATAACAGTGGATGACCGACTGATAAGAATCCGGTTTAACAATGAATACTGTAATCTAACTGCCGCACAAAACCACTGACTTACAAATGAATGAAGTGAAAGATAATTATCAAGAAGAATTACAGCAAACACGTCCCTCAACATGATAGGATATCTGATACTTTTAGTTTTCCAATTACGGACCACTGATGGCGTACAATCCTACATGCACGTATGTTTTAAAATATATACAAATACAAGTGTAAGAAACTGGTTAACAACATAACAAAGGCTTGATGTATGATAACTTTGGATGCGTTTCTCCTTTTGCATTTCGTGTTTAGCTGATTCTGTTGAGTTTTGTCTTCCCTGTCCGATTTTATAGTACCGTTGGAATACATAAGTCAGTGGCTGGCTGATTCATAGGCTCTGGCAATCCTTAACGTACTGGACCCAGCTTCTTATTGTTCATCTTCGTCTTTATCTTTTACTGTGCTGGTTGCGTTGTGATTGTTTAGTTGTATTATAGACAACACTCATTTCTCCGCGTGACGCATCCTGTTCCGCATCCTCTGTCGAATTTTCTATAATTCTCTTTTTTGCAAGTCTTAGTCTTTTGCTTTACGTGGTGCATGCAGATATTCATCTTCATTGTTGAACTGTTCTCTAGAATACTAAATCAGTTCTTTAGTTTTTCACTTCTAACTGTTGTAATAAATGATCTGTACTGTTTTAGAGGATGTTTCTTCTGCAATTTCAAGAATGTAAACACGTAATTACACATCCACTTCCACTCGTTACTCACTTTTATTTCTAGGTAAGTGGTGTCCGATGTCTCTGTAGCACATGCTGTAGTACCCTGATCACGTGGTCTCTAAGAGCATCGGAAATCAACGTACGTATGTCACAATACCAAAAAAGCACGTGGTATTAATGTACTCATACATGCATCCCAGTCAATTGATAGATAGTGTGAGAACTATGACCGTCTACGTTGAATTATGCGTCATATGAGCTGCACCGACGAGTTGTTATAGAAGCTCATACCATTCGTTGGCTATACCTTCGTTACGATATTTATACAGTGCATGGAGTGTGTGGCGTTTATGTACATGAATTTGTAATACAATTGTTTTCTACTTTCAGATACAAATTATTAGCCATGTAATGTCAGTATGTGTCAATTCACCATTTGCGTCCATAATGGATAGTGAGCTAGCACATTTAGATAGACTCGAAGTGACGGATAGTCAATATATGAATGCTACAAGAAATGCATACGTTCAGCCACAGTCGTGCGGGCTGCCAACTGTTAGGAGCAACACGCCCTTACACAGACGAACCCTATGTCCTTGGGATTACGTACAGGATCATGACGAACAAAGATTTCCTCCAGTGCTAACTGTGGCCAGATGCAAATGCAAACATTGTTTTGATGATTACCATAAATGCAAGCCTGTTCTCTATTCAATACACGTACTACGCCGGGAATGCGTAGGTGACACATTCAGGTGGGTGCGGAGAACACAGTTGATTTCTGTTGCCTGTACATGCTCTCGTCCTTCGTTAGTACACATGACGAGAAAACGGAAGAGGAAAATGATGAAGGAACTCTTTCGGATTGATACATTTTAAGATGATAAAAATCGCGAATTGTGTGAGAATGGAGAATTGTGTTGAGGTGAAGAAAAATGGCAAGATACAAAGTATATTTCAGTAGCAAATAAAACATGACCATTATTATTGTTAGCTACATCCTATCAATGCATCATTCCCTTGTTGGCGACTATAACAGAACTGAAAATTTATGATACACACTATATTGATATGCTGGTTGTTCTCTGACAGCGTGCTACACGCGAACCAGGGTTCTGCAAATCAGGTTTGAGCACGCGAACCAGTGTTCTACAAGTGATGTACACACGGATAAGGTTTGAGCATGCGAGCCAGACTAGTACATATCAGGATTTTCACGTGGACCAGTGATGAATACATATATAATTGCGTATTGTGTGTTTAGGTTTCAAGTAAATGTACTAGGAATTACAAGGGTTGAACACTGCCTTATGTCTTATGCATGTACGTGATATGTTTATCTTTTGTATAACAATTTAGTCTTTTCACAATGTCTCGCACAGAGACAGCAGTCGCCAACATCAGTTTACTGGATTATCTACAATTTTATATGTATTGTGACAACGAATGTTCCATTATTTTGATGTAACATAATTTGGTGATATAGTGCGGATATAATAACATGACCCTGACCTTTGTGCATGAATAATTGCAAGGTTCTTGTGTTGAATATACCAATCTCCGCGAGCAAATCGTGCATTATCAATCCTCTACATTTGTGTTTGTATTACACCTCGAGTGTCCTCGTGATACTCCATCTTATGGATCATACAACAGGGATTATAAATATAGATAATAAATTAGCTTTTTAATTAAAAAATAAGAGGGACAGGTTAATACATTCGCACTATAATAGCAGCTAAATAAAGATAATGTGATTAAATAACTGTTTTAAATGTCGCACCTTGCCAAAAAAAGTAAATGCATGTAGCATGCAATTTATTATTTATTTGTATGTACTAGTATTGCTAATTAGTGACTTATATGATTCATTTAATATTTATTTTGATAGGATATCGATGTAAAGGGCAGACATGGATATCGATGTAAAGGGCAGATATGGTATTTACTATTTATTTTGATAGGTTATCGATTATCCGGGCAGACATGTTTTTACTATTTATTTTGATAGGATATCGATGAACCGGGCAGACATGTTTTTTCCTATTTATTTGATAGGACATCGATGAAAAGGGCAAACATGGTATTTACTATTGATTTGATAGAACATCGATGTTAAGGGCAGACATGGTATTTACTATTTATTTGATAGAACATCGATGTTAAGGGCAGACATGGTATTTACTATTTATTTGATAGAACATCGATGTTAAGGGCAGACATGGTATTTACTATTTATTTGATAGAACATCGATGTTAAGGGCAGACATGGTATTTACTATTTATTTGATAGAACATCGATGTTAAGGTCAGACATTGTATTTACTATTTATTTTGATAGGATAAGTACAGTCATGCTACCAGGGTGGGTATAAGGGTGGGTATAAGGGTGTAACGAAGTGTAAAGCCGAGTTTACAGTACATTGTAATCACTGTTACCAATCAACGGGGTTTTCACACGGTCTATAGAAGGAGCTAAAACTATGTTTTTGTCCATATCTTTAAGTATTACGAATGTTTCTTAACTACTGTACGTGATTGAAAGACCGCTTCACTTTCTAGTTTTATTTCCAACACTATTTACTATTACAAATACGCCCTAAATACTGATGAAATCATTGGCCAACTTTTGACAAGTAGGCAAACCGAAGGCAAATCTATTTCTCGTATTCTATCATATTTCTTATTGACAGCAAAGTAAGGTCGTATTTTAAGCGGTAAGGGAAAATGGAAAGAAATTCATTTTAAAACTCTAGTCTCTTAATGACTGGCTTGTAAATTGACATTACGTGAGTCGCCATACCGGTAATATACAATCCTATAAACTGTACGCATGTGAAGCTTATTTTCACAAACGTCATTCGTGATTGAAACTAAACATAGTTAGCATTCATCATCAGGAATTCATACGTTAAGAACATCTGGATCTTCTTCCACTGTTTTAAGGTAGCAGGGTACAAATCCAAAGTGGGCGTGGTTTGTATTTTCGCATTTACCTTTATTATGATAACTATAGTTATAGCTTAGCACATTTAACATGGAACCCTTGAATATCCGTGATTATCGGTTATTTAAACTAATTAAAACATTCTTAAGGTACAATAACGAAAACACATGAGGATTAAATAGCGACATGTCAAATGTGCTCAGCTATACTATAACATAATATAATATTGCATTTAAAATAAAACATGGACAGATTTAACTAAACAGTACTGTACTAAAACTTCAAAAACAATCTTGCTCGTTCACAGATAAAGACAGCATATTCTTAACCGTCCACATGTATAAACGAGAACACAATCAACAGCATCAACAACATAAATACCAAACTCTTACAAAGAAAGATTTATTAAACCTACATAATGGTTGTGCCGAGTTGTTATGTACACCATACTAATGAATGTTTTAATCTTACAAACGATGTATTCTCTTAAAGTAGTCTCGTTTTGTTTGCAATATTTTTTTTTCATTTTTGCCTGTCCAGAATACGTCTAACTGTAAGATCAAGTGACTGATCTAAGGACTTCTCAGTAGCTACAATTCCTCCTATTAAGGATTTATCGGCGTACATCTTGGACGCAATTTATATTTTGTTGGCTCACATGTCCAAACTTGGTGGCGATGGCACTAGTAGCCAATATTCAGATGAAAGTTTGGTACGAATTAACCTGAAACTTATCATGTTCGTATTGGCCTCAATATACAGCTACCAAATTTCAGAAAAGCCAAGTTAAAGGATTACTGATATCAGAAAACTGATTGAACTGGTTGAAATATGCAAGAATATCGAGTGTTTGTAACAGTTGAACTAATTACGCTACACCCTCGTAGTTCTATAAATAAGTTCGCAAGTGTTCTTGGTGGTATCTCGTGTTTCACACAGCATGATGTATATGTTTACCATTAATGAGTGTGATGAAAGCACACATGCAAGTTTAAGCGAAACAATAATTTATTTATTAAGTTCAATAACAATAAGTATATAGTTCTATTTGTTGTTTTGTTATAATTATGTTATCATGTTATCATGTATGTGTATGTTGAAATTAATAAAAATCAGCATGATAAACTTGTCTCAGCTCATTCTTACAGATCAGTATGTTTGTGCTATAACTTTAACATGGCCCGTATTCCAATAGCTCCTTAGACATGCTTCTCTTGGATTCTTGTCGTCGATTGTTTCATAGTTTAAAGAAAGAGTTTTCTCAATGTTTTTCACTATGAAAACGAAATGGTTTCAGATGAACATTTGTGAATCCAAGTTCTCTAAAAGTGGAAAATAAACATCTTTGAAATATTCTTTGTGAACATGGGTCCGCCCTGACTGTTGAGAGCAAAATGTTTACGTCGTGAGCGAAACTGTACATTTATCACATACAGCAGTTGTACGACATATCAACAGAACTCAAACCTTACTCACATTTCTAATTTCAATCTGATGGAAAAATGTGAAATAGCGTATGGTATCTTGCCGTTGAGTACCAGCTTAGTGGCTGATTGTTTTGTCAAACCTATGAGGATATACGGACAATGATCGTAAAAACGATATATCTTTGTTCAACGATATAAATGATGCATAGTACTCTCAGCGTACACATCCTTGGAATATGATGAGGTTAAAAGGACGACGGCATATCATAGAAAAAAGCCTGGTACATTGTTCACAATAATACAACCCAAGGACACAACAGCGGTGAATACATAACAGTGATCAATGGAAGAAATTGGTCGCGAAAACAGCCTATTTATACCGTATGTGGAAAGAGAAGACAAAGAACTAACCATACAATAATTAGCGTACATAGAAATGGTAGTAAATCGTTATAACTTTTAAGTTGGCGAAAATGTGTGTTTGATGACAAGTGACACACATATACGTTTTGTAATGAATTCGGCATTCATATGCACATACAAATGTACATAAAATTTATCAATGTGTATGATGATATTTACGGTTCGTCAAATGTGGAGAAGGAATGTCTATTAGTGTACTTGTTTTTAACCCTACTCTTGATAGTCAGACAGCAGTTTTTCAATTATTTTCAATATGCTTAGTGATAGATTATGTTTTTGTCTCTTCTTTAGCAGACGCCAAATTCCTGTGGTACACACAGCATAAACATGTTGCTCAGTGGATATTTGTAAGGTCAGTGTTCGCGATGTATTAATGCGTTAAATGTCAGTTCGCGGTGTGTAGATTGCTCCTTTGATGCGTGGGTTGTATACGAAGACTGTCCTTTTTGCGTTCGATTGAGATTGCAAGTCGGTTTTACCCCTGCCTAATTGGTAAATGGCCTCCGGCTCTGAAGAAAGAGTCAGAAAGTTTACGTGATACAAGGAATCCGAATCCGGGCGCGCTGCACTAGCTCCATGTTGCTCATTCCGAATGGACTCCTGGGTTATTAACGTACCCGGTGTATAGCACCGATACACGCGATCTAGTACCTCTGGGTTTCTAACCAGTTCGCCTGTCGTTGGGTGGGAAACACTGAAAAGCGTTTCTGAAGTTTCCAGTGCCAGTGCCCCGGCCGACATTCGAACTAGAGACTTCCGGGTTGGTATTCTAGAGCGCAAATCATTCGGACACCGTTCCACCCTCAATATTGTTCTAATATTAATGAATCGGGGGTAATATCTTGCCTGTACCAATGACTTTCACTAAATAATGAAGCGTTTCTACGACGTTCACACACTGTAGCCCATATCACAACCTGATATACAGCCAAACACCACAAGCCAACAAGTGACAAGTCTATGACTACAACCTTGCAATACCATGTATGCCCAATCGAGCACCCATGCGAGTAGGACGATTCCATATATAGCGGCACTACACAAAGATGCAGCTAGACTACACTATCAACTAACTAAAACACGGCAATACCATCTATGCCCAATCGAGCACCCTTGCGAGTAGGACGATTCCGTATATGGTGGTATTACCAACTCCTACCAACATACTTAAACAAAAGCAGCCTAGATCTACCAACGTTAAGAAATCACCATTGGAAAGTAATTATCTATCACCAAATATCCCCAACTAACTAACCGAACATCCTCTCGTGGAAAACCCAGATAAAACAGTTTCGTATGAGAAATACAATAACACTACACTAAACCACTTTTCGTATCACTTGTGTTAATATTGTATTATCTTATAACGAATAACATAATGTATGATATAATGGTAACAGTTTATTCAGTAACAATGTTGCAATCAATATCAGAAAAAACAAACAAATAAGATCGATGTGTTCACTGAAGAGCAAGGAGGGCAGCAGTAACACCACCCTCAAAACGAAAAGTCACACAATTGTCAAAAACGTGTATGGTCACCTTTAGCCCTGACGGTAGCATGACACTGTGGGATGTTGTTCCATGTATGCTGCACAACCACTTCCAAAGCGGCAAGATTTACTGGAACCCGAAGACTTCTAATTGATTCAGCTAACCTAGCATTGCATTTAGATTAACATACTTTTTGGCCATCTACATAATAATAATAATAATGATAATAACGACTTTATTTAAAGAGGCAACACAGTTGGACAAGCCAAGTCTTCCCTCTAGCTCTATATATAAGTCCTGTCTCGCGTAAGCTCCTCCTTATGGTCTCAGGGTGTACGTTACGGTCATTGGGGTCCACTGATGGGTAAGTCGTATGTATTGGTCTTGGAGACGTGTCGTGATTCTCATTCTTCCATCTTGATGTCGGTACCAACACTTCCGGTGCCATTGTTCTTGTCCCCCAGGCTTTGTATCGTGAATACACGCCTACTGAATGCTAGATCGCAACCTGGAAATACATAAGTTTGTTTAAAAAATGTTATTCAAAGAACACTTTGGAAAAAAACAGATAAAACAGTTTCGTTGCAGAAATACAATAACACTATACTTCAACTACAATCACTTATAACGAACTCGTTCATAACGAAAACTCGGTTAAAGCGAAAGAAAAACATCCCCGACTGCGTCCTTCTTTATTTCAATGTACTACCACCCGCTTATAAGGAAATCGGGATATAATGAAAAATAGGTTATAACGAATAGTCCGTCAGCGACCAGGCTTGAATCCCATAAACCTCAAATATCTTAAATAGTACAATGCCGATTTGAAATTGTCAAATATCTTTATATTTATCTTCATAAATCAACCTTACCAAACTCTCATAAAATAAAACAGAATTTTTGATCCATAGAAAAGTAAACTTTGCATTTACTTCAAATGTAAAATTTTAAGTTAAAAACAGAGTAAATACGTATAGGTGGTTCAAGTGTTTAGAACAGCAAAAGTCAGCTAATTGGACCATTATAACTGTACATTAGGTAACACACCAGTGACCATTGCAAATATATAATGAGGCCTAGACATCAATGTTTATGCATCTAAGGTTTAAGCTGATCGTAGGTTGCTGAAATAACTGGAGAAACTGTGTTGAAACCCTTGTGAGAAAAACATATAGGTACAAGACGATTATTGAAATCATAAGATGGGCCTCAGCTATACACTTAACCGATTTAAAAACGCAACAGTGGGTTTTTGATAAATTTAAGTCAGTTAAGGTGCTTCAATTCTCTTGAAATTTTACATGTAATGAAGTCAATACATGAAGTCATAGATGTGCAAATTTCATTGTAATCCAGGTTTAGATGGTCACAACACCAAACCACGAAATGTATTGATCGACAATGTCAAGTTCGCAAAATTAATAATGTATTTATAAGCTGCAACCTGATATTAAAATCAGGCGTCTTTGCCTCATTGGCGGGGAAATAAAGTGTTGTAGGATGGTGTTCCACACATCTATCAGGAAAACACGTACCAATTCAAACGTTCAGAGGTTTCTGCTTGATGATGCACTTCTTGACGGTCATTTGTGTCTGCCTTCAAATTTCGTTTCACGAGTAAAAATGCAATGACCTCCACAGCCTCAACATGAGCTGTCAGCAATTTTTTGCCCATCTAGCATAGGCTGCATTGTGTCCAATGGTTAAGAATGTACATTTCTTATGTCTATGGCATCTCATACCCGTAACTGGAAGTGGATAATGGAATATGTCAAGATAAATAAGAGGACAGACAAAATGAAGCGATTTTCAACATGGGTCATAAAAAACATTAATCAAAATGTTACGGAATGTATATTTTAGCAAAATTACTTAATCGTACGCATCATTGCCTTCAATTTGTAGGTATAACAGAAAATATGTTTGACCGGAAGTGGCGTCTTTAAACAAACATTCGTTTGGTGCCATTATGTTTACGCGCTTGTATCGTCGGCATACCTGACGCAGGCAATCGTAGGTGTAAACTGTCTCTTGAAAACACTATGCAAGTCTAAATATCGTCGACAGACAACAGTTAATCTTCTTTGTCATGATAAAACGTCACATAACTGCTTAAAGCAAGTCGATGGCGCCAGGATGTTATGTATCCTAAAAGCATGACACCGTACACAACGCACTTCAAAATGAGATACGTGTGCTTCCTACCAGATATCAACCATGTCATCTTGTATAGTCAAAAGTGTCATCGGTACTCACATTAAGATAAAAATTTCACTGTTTGAATGATTCAAAGCGACTCGTACTCAGAACCTTCCAATGAGTGAATACGTTATGTTAGCTAAAAGTGCAGAGCTTGTCAAACAGCTTGGACCATGCATTACTTCGTCCCGAGTATGGATTGATAGATTCAAAGCAAGACATTGAATAGTAATCATTCATAACGAACATTTGATAAGTTATTATAACAAAACATTGTTCAGCATCATCATAATATCATGATATTGTTTGTTTTTATTTCGAGCATAATATTCTTTTGAGAGCATGGTATACATAGTATATAGAGGATCTTGCATGAGTGCTCATTACATACGAGTTTTATTAAACGAGTGGACAAAATGGTATGGCACGAGGCTTTGCCGAGTGTCATATTGTTTTTGTCGACGAGTTTAATAAAACTTGTATGTAATGAGCACGAATATTAGATTCTATTTATCGCATAACCTTAGAACACGCTCATTATTGTCCAAAAGGATGATGTACGCTGCATATGTTTCAGCCACAATTCAGCGGTACAATGAGCGCGACGTCATGGCGACGTTGATATTATCCTGACGTCATTGACGGATCAATGCATGGATTGGCTAACGTCACGTCAAGCTAATTTAAATATTTATTGCACAGTCTGGGAGTGCCGAACGATATTTACGGCACGGCTTTACGGCACTCCTGGACCGCAGGTTATGTGATAAAACGAAATACGTTATATCCTAACGTATACAACGACATTTCGTTGTACGGATATAGCGAAAATATTATATTAAGTCAGAGAAGGAAGGCAGCACTCAACTTAACCAGCCGAGCACAAAACACATTAAAAACACACAAAGCACAATAACCAACTGAAAACACGGCATCCCGTCCCGAAAATCTGCCGCCTCAGTCATGACAGTCAAACTAAAACGGAACGGGAGCCAAGTGAAGAGCAAAATAACAACTGGACATTACACATCACAAGGACTATCTACAACATATACATATATAGTGTACACGCAATTTTGAAAGATACGAAGCAGCCTTGTGCTGGACAACGAAATTGCATAATGGCACATACAAAATGAACAAAGTTTAACAAAAAGGCACAATGGCGAAATATTTTTGTAATTTTGTATTTTTACTATAAAGTGAACAATACATTCATAGAGGACATAGCGAAAAATATGTCTGTGTCCCTAGGATTTCGTTATAACCGAGTTCCACTGTATAATGTTCCCTCTCCGAGATCGGACAGCATACAAAATAACAAAATTCAGTCGGTTTCACGCATTATATGCGAGCATATATGTCAACTGCGGGTCACTTTTTCTCAGCTCCTCTAAATTTCTTCTTTTCTCCTCTCAGAGACTGGATTCTGGACTTAAACTTGCAAAATATGTCAAGTATTAAGTGACCCAACACTTCCTCATTCTTCAGTGCTACCAGTTTGCACTTTTGGAGACCCAATATTGATTTTTCCCACTCATAGGCCGAAACTGGAAGTAGGTCAATCCTGTATTATCTCCCCTCCTTTTACTATAGCTCTTCTAGAAGGAGATTCCACCAACAAAAGCAAACACCGGTAACTCTCATATTTTTGTTGTTTTCCCCCCACATAAAATGTACCCTAACCCATGCATAATGTTCAGAGCTACCTTATTGCTTATGACAGCCATAGCTTGTCTACCAAGCCAGGAAGCCACACGGAAACCAAACAAGGCCACCCTGGGATCCATATTGTACCAGGTCCACAAACTATGTAGGCTCCTCAAGAAAATCACTTTGTCTCGGAAACAGGTAAAAGGAAAAGAAGTAACTAAGACCATAAGTATACTTTTCTTAATACTGCTTGCTTTATCCCATTATGTCTAAATAAACACAGGTCCCTAACAATCAGAGATGTACATAAAAGGTAGCTCTACGGTCTTTCCCCTGTGGAAACTGCGAAGAACATGTCACCTTGAAATGAAAGGACGTACATTGTGATATGTGACAGACATGGTTCCACACCGTCTGTCAAAAAGTAAACTCATCTTTGTATGACCGCCTCGGAGATTACCATGCTGGCATAGCAGTCTGAAAGTGTGACCAATGTCACTAATAGCGCAGTCCCCCCCATAGACTCCCTCGAAACCACACACCCATATAGTAGCCTAAATAACTCCAATCTTAGTGATGACAGAAACAGCTACACCAAAACGCAAGCCTGTCTAACAAACTACCAAACCAATCGAGAAAACAATCTTAGAAGATCCTTTAAAGTAGTAGTAGTAGTAGGTTAAAGTCAATTCATCAGCAAAGATATGCTTTCAAAAGCCTCGTCAGATGAACGTACGAAGGTTCTGATTTTTGTTGTATACAAACATTATAGAAATCTTTGTTTTGCATAGTTTTGAAAAGATGCTTTAAATTACCAAGTTGTAGCTTTAAGTTTGTTTGCACTTTTGTTAGGTAAGCCTCTTTTGTCTGTAATAGTTTTTTTTCCATTTTAATGGTATCGATTCTCTGAGAATGCTTATTTCTGATATCCAGTTTGCTTTTTTTAGCTTGTTTAGTATAAAAGTTTCATTGATTTGGCCTTTCTTATCCAGTATGTCGTTTACGAAGTAAATATCCGAGTTTATCCAGTTCTGATGAAATAACGTGACGCCTGATTTTGATATTATGTGTTTATTACCACAGAGTATTTCTTTTCTGATTTCTCTGAATGTTTTAGGTAAATGTTGTGGGGTTTTTTCAGAGCCAGGCTTGGTACAAAAGAGGAGCAGATTTTTACCATATTGATTGAAGTAAAATTTTGGAATTGTTTTCCAATTCGCTATTGCATCGTTTTCTAAGAATTGTGTCGCAGTGCTTTAATATAAGAAGTGATATCTGTCATGTCTAAATCACCATTAAAAACGGTTAAAGAGTCATGGTGAATGTTTGACCTTTTCCTATTTAATGACTGTGTTTAATAAAAATCTGAGTTGGTTAATGTTCATGGAATTCGACACGTTGAATGTAAAAGTCATTCATCAGCTAAATTTCATCAATGAAATATTTTTATAATCAAACAATCGTGATAGGTCATACACACGTGTTAACGTTGTATACTGACGTTGAACACTCCTATTTGAACGCATTGCATACTAGGTAATCTGGTTCCCGTCTATAATATTTCAGATTGTTAAAACCGGGAACCATACGAGTTGTTTAGGTAGCATAATATTTTATACTTCAAAAAAAGTTCTTAGTACGAGGGTCACTAAGAAAGTATTAATCAGTGGGCTATATCTCAACGTAGGTGCCACTGACAATATAAAAATGTCCATTTTCTTAAAGATCAATCATTTAGCGAGACATTCGTGGTATTTCTATCATTAGATATTTAAGAACTTAAGAAGTATTACTGTAAGCCTGGGGGCGGGAACCAGACTACGAGAGGTGCCCGACTTATATTTTAACACCGTTGAAAAGCCGATATTTTCATGCTAACCCGATATAAATAAAATAACTCTTTTGAACCGCGTAAAATAATGTGTCATGTAAAATCTGCACTCACTGTTTGGTCTGTTTGCAATATGATTCGAGCCGAAATCAGCAATTCTGTAGAGGGTAGGGGTTTGGCTTTTGGAAGACCAACCCCCCCCCCCCCCATTGATGGTGTAAACATCGGTAAGATTCCAAGTCTATGAATACAGGATTGTTTGACTCGGCATTTAGTATTGTCGTCAGGGCCGAGATGTGGCAATATTTTTGTCCAAAAATGATTTTAAACGAGCACAATACCGTCGCTAATTTTGTAGGATAAATATGAGTTCTATTTTATTAGTTTTAACAAACAACAGCCCAAGTCAAGCAACCGGGTGCGAACTCATGTTGCTTAACGAATGTTAACTTTTTGGTAGTCTCGTAGACATTTCTCAAATAGTACTTTGTCTTTTACCGTAAATATCTCAATGATAAAGCATTATTTCACCCGAGTTGACAAAGTTATCGAAATTACCGTTCCGTTGTAACATACACGGTTGTTAAAGACAATTGTCTCCATGGAATGGTTTGGTAAAATCGATGGTGAAAACCGATTGTTTTTCAGAGTTTGACATTCACCATTGTCGAAATTGCTTAATTGGTAGTACTTACCGAAGGATACTCCTACCTTCATTGAAATCCCCATTTCGGTTATTGGAGTTATCCTAGTTATCATATATCCAATGGGTACGATTATTGAAGGAGTTGTCACTTTTTGGCATTTTTTAATATTTTGTGTCATTTCACTTATTAGAGCAACAGAATGTAAAACACCCTTCTAGTGACGAAAAATACTGATAGTCTTTCTTGGTGCTTCTTAATGAGTATTTTGCCTTCAAAAAGCCAAACCCCACACCCTCTACAGAATTGTGATTTCCGTTCGAATCATATTGCAAACAGACCAAACGGTGAGTGCAGATTTTACCTGACACACTACTTTACGCGGTTCAAAAGAGTTATTTCATCTTTATCGGGTTAGCACGAAAATATCGGATATTCAAATATAAGTGGGGCCCCTCTCATACAATGATGGCCGCGACTGTGAGAATCCAAACTGCTTTTGAAATACTTGCTTTCATTGGCTATTTTGTATAAACCAATCGCGATGGCAGTTACAATTGTCGCACTATCTTATTGTTACCTGTCTGTAAGAGATTGAAGCTGGAAACCTACTATCTCGCTGCTCACATCATGAGAGCCAGCATGAGAGACCATGCGTTCGATACAATAAAATAGTATACACCTAGCTCCGTAGTAGGCCGAGTAACCTGTGCGATAAGAGCAAAAGATTGACACGACATGACTACCGATTGTATTACCGCCTGTGCGATAAGAGTAAAAGATTGACTCGACATGACTACCGATTGTATTACCGCCTGTGCGATAAGAGTAAAAGATGGACTGGACATGACTACCGATTGTATTACCTCTGGTGCGATAAGAGTAAAAGATGGACTCGACATGACTACCGATTGTATTACCTCCTGTGAGATAAGAGTGAAAGATGGACTCGACATGAGTACCGATTGTATTACCTCCTTCGCGAGATGAGTGAAAGATTGACTCGACATGACTACCGATTGTATTACCGCCTGTGCGATAAGAGTAAAATATAGAATGGACATGACTACCGATTGTATTACCGCCTGTGCGATAAGAGAAAAAGATGGACTGGACATTACTACCGATTGTATTACCTCTGGTGCGATAAGAGTAAAAGATGGACTCGACATGACTACCGATTGTATTACCTCCTGTGAGATAAGAGTGAAAGATGGACTCGACATGACTACCGATTGTATTACCTCCTGTGAGATAAGAGTGAAAGATGGAATCGACATGACTACCGATTGTATTACCGCCTGTGCAATAAGAGTGAAAGATGGACTCGACATGACTACCGATTGTATTACCTCCTGTGAGATAAGAGTGAAAGATGGACTCGACATGAGTACCGATTGTATTACCTCCTTCGCGAGATGAGTGAAAGATTGACTGGACATTACTATCGATTGTATTACCTCTGGTGCGATAAGAGTGAAAGATGGACTCGACATGACTACCGATTGTATTACCTCCTGTGAGATAAGAGTGAAAGATGGACTCGACATGACTACCGATTGTATTAGCTTATTTATAGTGCTTTTAGCCGATCCACTGACATAACAAGATTGATATTTTGTGCATACAATGTAAATAGTTTGTAGGAATTAAATATAAATGTCAACGTTTGAAAACCCCATGTTTAATTAATAGCATTTGTGAAAGTATTATGCGTAATGTGTACTGATCTTTTAAGTAAAGGGATGAAAGTAGTACTTGTACCTTTAGACAACCAGGAATAAGACAAAGTTTTAACACTGTTATTGAGGTCAAGTCATATAAAAAGTATATTTATGTAAATGTTTAATCCATGCTATTTATATTTTCATGGCCGATCTGGTAGGCTGGTAAAACGAATGGCCTCGCACTTACGATCTTAAACAACAACAACTGAATAACAGACGAGAGCCACGAATGTTAAATAGGATATAATAAAATGTCTGTAAAATGATACAAATATCCGCCTTAGTTATAACAAATCCTTCAAAGGTCTTATTAATTTGATGCCTGAAAGAATCCTGCAGACATAACACAAGACAGTGTATTGACAGTGTCAAGTTCGTATAGAGCACGCCATTCAGTTTCTACAGGTAATGTCAAAGGTTTTTGAAAGCACCATATTTCCACAACTAATTATTCATTTTCAACATATTTTCAGCCCTTGCCTGAATACTTTTAGGCCCGGTTCAGGATGTAATACTGCACTACTTGAAATGTAGAGGACTAGAAATGCATGGACAAAAAGAAATGTTAAGCGACAATAGTAATGGACAACTGAAAGATATTGTTCCTGTCTGTCACACGATGTTCATGGTTCCTTAATAATTGAGTCAGCGTTCAATCTAATTAAAAGATATCGATCAGGACGTAAACGATATGTTTACATTGGAAACATTTGTAGTGATTCAATGAAATGATAAAAGGAGTACTACAAGGAAGTATTTTAGGACCAATGGCAACTAGTTTTCAATATATAATGAATGGAAATACTCACTTTATTAGATCCAATACTAGTATTATATTACGTATAGTTAGGCTGATGACAATGCCTAGTCATATGCTGGTATTTCAATAGATGAGCTGGTCACAACTTTAGAAACTGTCTGTCTCTCTTTATGCTTCTCAACCAATCAAATGAAGGCACATCCGGAAAAAGTAAGAGTTAAAAACAACCGTAAGTATTTTAGTCTTTGACCTATTTAACGAAAATGAAATTATTTCGGTTGTTTTTAACTTTGTGTCGACAGATTGTTTGCTTTTTAAGCCAAAATTTCGTCACACGCTGCATGGTATGTCCATACTGAATATATTGAAGAAATATTGATAATTTACTTTAATCGTGTAATAAAACCCGGTCACGAGTTTGGATGCGTTGTAATTAAATCACGATTTATTTTATGTACGTATCCGACCTCGTGATCGTGCTTTATTTTACGATAAAACACAAGTACATATTCATTATTTCGATTCTTACATAGCCAATATTCCGCATTTGACAACACATTAAGACATACCGGTAGTAACAGATGCACTATTTTCTTCCTTGGAACGTTATTAAGTTATTTACCGTAACTGTGTTTTAACTGTACTTCATGCACACCTTGGTTTCCTCTATGTGTATAAGGTGAAACTACTAGTTGTGTTAGAATACGAGGGTCATTCAATAACTTCACAGTGTGGGTTCATCATTTTAATACCCATTGACACACTACATCATATTAAACTACATCCTTTCGGACACTTGTAAGTGCAGAAAATGTTGCATGAAATGACAGATTTTGTAAGAAAACATGGCAAAAATAAAAACACCACCTTACCGCGATCACCACGCAGCGCTAATTATTATATAATACTGCATTCAGCGACGTTATTGACGTTTCGCTATATATATGGTATAAGCCCCGAAAGAAATTGTGTTTCTAATATGGAAATAAACATTTACATTAAACTTGCACATGATTAGACGTATCTACCACAATAGCTTATAGTCTAAATTAAGGATTGAAGCTAGAAATAATCGTTGTATGTTAAACTGAAAACAACTCGCACACTTCGACTGATTGTGTGAAAGTCCGCGTTTGCCTATCTGCCCATCCCTGTATCGTTTTCATTACCATCATCATGCTCTTCAGAAATTTGTCTTTGATATTTTAACACAAGGACACTACATGTTGTATGTTCTCCTGTCGTACTCTGTGTATGTTGTATTTTCCAAGGCCCGTACACAATTTGATAGTAGCAGGAATTTCCTTAGGTGAAGTCATAGACATTTTGACGTTAATGAAAACTTTACTCGCCTTGATCAAATAGTTTAAAATTTAACCTCCAACGTCCAAATAACTTCAAAATGTCATGAAATGTCATGATAACATCTTGCATTAATCTGGAAGAAGTATAGGAATGTTAATCAACCAATTCGGAATTTATAACTAGTTGAACTAATGAAAAAGGTATGTTACGTCGGTTGGTGTGGTAGTGCGTTACAGTAACTATGGTAATACAATGATTGATTACATGCTACTGGTTTGCATTATTGAAAATAAATTTGTACTGTCTGTAGGTCAGGGGCGGCGTATCCAAAGGAGGTGCAACTGGGGGGGCTGAGATGGGGTGGGAACGGGAGGTGTGTCCCCCTCCCGGCGAAGATTTTTTCAATGTTTGAATAAAAGTGGTGCATTTTCCTACCCATTTAACTTTAAAATCAGACATAAAAATGATTAAAGTATTGCTACTTATTAGATCTAGATGAACATGTAAAAAATTAAATAATCTGATCAAGTTTTACTGTTCTAATATTAATTATTAAGAAATCTAAATTTATACAAACATGATTTTTTAACACCCCTCCCTGCGAAGACTTTTTCAATGTTTGAATAAAAATTGTGCAATTTCCTGCACTTTTAACTTTAAAATTAGACCTAAAAATAATAAAGTAGTACTACTAATTAGATCTAGATGAACATTTAAAAATGTTAATATGTTTCATGTTAAAGTTTTATAATTCATTAAATAAGAAATCAAAATTTATACATGAATAAAGAAAAATGATAATAATGTAATGTAATGACTTGTAATGCGATTTCCTGAACTATATACATTTTTAACTTTAATATTCGAATATAAAATTTTACATTTAATTTATCAATCAAATTACCATGAATTAATGCTTTAATTTAATAGGATTAAATGGTAATAACATTGATATCATTATACAATACAATACAATACAATACAATACAATACAATACAATACAAAGTTTATAACCATTGATATTATTATGTAAGCTCTGTCTGACCATCTTTAATCAACCTTAATTTTTTATCACTTGCAAAAATCACACCTCCACAGCAGTAGGTCCTGTTGACAGCTGGATTAGTCATGCCTGGGAGCTATCCAATTTATACACAGGATGTCATATAGACTGCCCAATATACTGGTCATTATTGTCTCACCAGATTAAACTGAGACTCTGATCAAAGTCCGTATACGCCCGATTGTACTCGGCTGTTTTCGATTCGTATGTTTATTTACTACATGTGCAGTAATCTATGCACTTACAAGTCAAATAGTTCCTGCGAGCAAATGATGTACCGACTTCATTTGACAGAGAATTGACAGGATCCTCGACCTTCTATCTGCATAATTCAACAACTGATGTGTATAAAAATAAACATGAAAATCTCAAAATTGTGAGAAAAAATAAGCGCGATAGGCCGGTAGCTTTCAAATTGGGAAAACTATATGCACGATAATTTGACATACGAAATTTATCAACGAATTGTTAAATAATTTCATGTATAACAAACCAATTTTCAAGAAACTTAGTTGCACATTAATAAATTAAACTATTGCAGTGCGATAAAGACCGATGTTATCCGCATGGAATAATGGAATTAGTCTGGTTCACGACATTCTAACATAATGCATCTTTTTTGGGGTTTTTATTTTGAAATCGTAAACCATCGAGAACAGGTCACGTGCCCCTCCATGGTCATTTTACTTTTGGCAATTCAATATACCTGCTCGCTCAAGGCTCGCATGTAATAACAAAATTCAAAAGAAAAATCAAGCATGAATAATAGCGCAGTGGAAACGTTTGCGCCTTTAACGCCAGTGGTGGCAGGTTCAAAACTTACTGTAACCTTTTGACATTAATATTTTTACTTCAATATCCTATTCTTGAATTAAGGTTTTTATGTTTAAAAATTTCCCGTACGGTCTTATTTTAGTTGGTCTTTAATTTCAGTTTTTGTAATATTTCCAATTGCATATTTCGTTTTTTTCAAGTACATGAACAATGTTTCAACCACTTGGCCATTAAAGATTTAATGTATGCATGAATTGTGTATTGGATATCGTGAACATAGGGATGATTATAATTCACGAATAGCATACTTGCATATAAAGAAAAAATGTTAAATAAAATATATTGAGTTTGCATCGAATCCGATACCTTGTGGTTTACAAACCGCACACTAATGCTGCGTTTACAGTCAGCCACGATGGCCACGATGACCACGATTGGAAAGTATCGTGGTGAGCGTGGGGGATCGTCGGAGACCGTGGAATCGAATCGTGATGATCGTGGGGGAACTTGGTGGAATCGCGAGCATCGTGATCATCGTGTCAAAATTTTTGACGGTCAAAAATTTGACCACGATTGTCCCGATTCAACTTTGATCTTGAGAGAGCGTGACGGAACGTGGTGGAACGTGCTAAGCGTAGTGGAGCGCATTAAAGCTTATCAGACCTTAACGCAGCGTGTCAGATCGTGATGCTCCATCGTAAGGGATCTTGTTGGACTTGAAACACGACGCGCTAAATTGCATTACGATTCCTAAACGCTCTATCACTTTATTCTACTTTTCGTCAAGATATATAGGGTAGTATCAGTACTTTAATCACGATACGGTACGTTCTTGAACGATCATTCAGATTTGCTCCCACATTTTGTGGCGCTCTCCTAAGTCTTGGTAAGTTCCGAAGCATTTCAAGCGTTGTGGAGCCGCGCTTTGACGATTCGTCGCGTTTTCGACACCCTTAAAATACCAGCCAAAAAACGAAGGAAATAATCTGCTAGGAATGATCAGATTGTCTAATCTTCCTACCAACAACAATTACCGTAGGTTCACACAGCCAATGAAAAGACGATCTCCACAAGAGGAACTGCCAGATCAGACTACCACTCGGAAAAAGTCAGGTGACTGAGGATAGAAACCCCCTTCAATGAATCAAGCAGATGATATCAAAGAGTCCCTGAAAGTCAACCTTCCCATCTATGAATAGCACAGAATGGACAACAAACATGAACACCCGGACCAAGAATATTTGCAGTTGCACCATGCAAACATAATGGATACAGTTTGTTCATCTGACATATGACAAATGTCACCAAGTTCAAGCATTTACCAGTACCGTAGTGGGACATGGACAATCCCTCGAGCTACCTGTGTGCCGGCTTTTGGGAAGAAATTATGTTATCCATTGAAAAACTCCTTTAGCATGTGATACATTAAATTTTACATCGCTTATTGAATCTGTCTGCAGTCAGTTTTCATGCTTCAAAGACGACAAGACAAGAGAAAATATCACTTTCATGCGTTTTATCAACTGCCTTACGATCACCGTGAACAACATAGAAGAAACTACTGTATATGAAGCCATAGTATAGTATAAGTTTTATCTTAAGTGATAGGATATTTGAGGATGAGTTTCAGCTTCAATCTACGTGATAGGGGCTCTCATTTGGTATATTTTCTCTATGTTTGGTAATACTCTTTTCAGAATATCATCAAATATACGTATCATCATATTATTTGACGAAGGAGCTTACATCACCAATGAATTATTTGTTGGAAATATTGAACCAGTATGTTATTTCTATCTACACACAACCATTGTCTTAACAATAGGTTCTAACTTCAACTTCTAAGCCATCTATTTCTTCTTCTCCTTTACTTCTCCTATAGTCTTCCCCGCTCCATACCTTGTTGCCACTGATGAAAATTAGCTATGCATGAACACTATTGCGAAATCGACATCTTCATCTCTTGAATGCATAGCTTGTTCCTTTTTGGAACATCTAGAGAATGGGTATTTATACATTCAATCGTACTCAAAACGTGGCCATCTTGTCAAGTCGTGGACATTAATCGTATAAGAGCTCAGCATAACTTGAAGAGCGTAAGAGATCTTAACAGAACGTAATAGGACGTAATAAAACGTGATAGCATATCGTGGCTGTCGTAAGAGAACGTAAAAGAACGTGATGTAATTCGTGGCAGATCTTGACATGAATCGTGTCGGTATCGTAAGAAAGCGCAACCAGTAGTAACACATCGTAACAAAGCGTAGGACAGCGTAGTAAAATTAAATTTGATGCAATTAATCGTGGGTATCCACGATATTGTCGAATCGTGGACATCGTGGGCATCGTGGCGGACTGTAAACGCAGCATTACCAACTGAGCCGTCACATATTGTTATCCAGTAGCGACTCAATAAAGCCACATATAGCGAAATTTCCGGACTTGTACGAATTATGCAAGGAGTCTCAGTTTAATCTGGTAAAACAATACCAGTATGGTAGATGCCAAAAGGTTCAGTTAGCCCCCCAGTTCATTTATTCAAAATGGTATATAGCCAGCCAGCTGGGGGGGGGGGGGGCTTCAGCCCCAAAGCCCCCACCAAATACGGGCACAAGAAACAATGATTTAAACGCAATTATAATCAAATGAGAACGATTGTCAACGAATATATTGAATGACCCTCGAAGCATATAATTTGAAGATTAGTTGAAAATCTTGATTTTCATTTAAATGTTTACTCAGACGTTATAAATATACATTCAACAAATTTCTATTTGGCCATCTTTTAACAAGTGGTATCAGGCAACATATGTAATCAATAAATTTATTATATATCAATATATCCTTCTTTGATTGCCTTTAATGAAAAACCGTGAAAAAGGCCAGATTAAGCAATGCATAATGAGCTCAATCAGTCGGAATTAATTATTCGTGTCGGCACCCTACAGGCCCGGTTCATCCGGGGACCCGCCCCCCCCCACCCCAGTTGGCCTCGGAGTGACCATTTTATACAGCCAAAAAATGTTAAAATCCTTAAAATATACCAATCGATCTGGCTATGGACCGATATTTTGTGATAACAGCCTCTGTATATTACACATAACGGAAGCGAGTGCAATAAAATGTGCCCCTGTTGTTTATCCAGGCCCTAATTACTCCCGATCTGTATCATTCAGACGCTTAGCAAATGATTTTGAATCGTCTGAATGGTCATGATTTAGGGGATCACTGGTGTTTGATACACTTATCTATGTTACTAAATAATGTGTGAACTGATCATTTAATAAAAGTGACCCGATAGAGCTTAAATTACATTTCAAAATGTTCTTGTTGATAGATTTATTACTGATTACGTAACACAAATGCAATTTTAATACAATAATAATTTCACGTGAGATTGTAGAACATAAAGCTGCAAAAACGATTTTAACGCAAAATTGACAAAAATCTTCGCAAGGGGGGGGGGGCACATTTTTAAAGTTCATGTGTCTAGCGTTGAATTTTTGTATTATTTTTGTTAAAGTTCAGGGGTGTCAATTTTCCGGATTTATCCAGAATTCCGGATTTATCATTCCTGAAAGAGCAATGGCTTCCGATCAAAATAAAAGTTATTTGATGAAATATCTCAAGAAATGGCAAAGTAATGCTAAATTTAATCTGCTCTGAAGATTTTTCTTTAATACAGAGTTTATTGTTGAAACAATGTCATTAGAGACCTCTTGTTTGGCAAAAGTTGTCGGCCACATCAGATTTTCCTTATTTTAAATTTGGCCCTGTTGACACCCCTGAAAGTTACAGAGCGGAAATATCATGAGTTTTTATTAAAACGATCTGAACCTGTGAAAACTTTCAATTACATTGTATAGATCTTATATTGTTTATTTAAATTGGTTATGTATTTTGATTTGTAGCAGTAGACCTACACTTTCAATAATTTAACGACTAATTAAAAAAATCAAAGTTCTTATTAGAAAAAAATCTTCAATGGGGTAAACATTTGTTTAAATAAATGCATAAACAATTTCCGATGTTTGTTTATGTAGCGTGCATTTTAATAATTTAACGCCTGGTTTGTAAATTATAGGGAATTGGAAGAAATTATTTTTAGATAATTGTTAAACTCATCGTATTTTCTGTTGATGTAGCAGTACAATTTTAGTACCTTTACTTCTGATTTTAAAAGGTTAAAGTGCAGGAAATTGCATGATTTTAAGTCGAAAAGTAAAAAAAATCGCCGGGAGGGAATGTCCCTCCCGCACCCACCCCACCATATCATCTCAATAGCTAGCTGTGTCCCCACTCGGAAATTTCTGGATCCGGGCCTGCCCTATCAGACAAGCATGTTACGTGTCTTTATATTAGTAGCAATATGATTAACTATGTTTGACCAAATTCAGAGTGAAGCATATTTTTCTATCAACCGTTATTGAATAGCATTGGCTTTTAGATAGCTGGTTACTGTATACTATTAAATTATGATAAAATATGTGACCATCAGAAATGTGTCTTTGTGTAACTGTACAATAGCATTATTCTTTTATCATATCAAACTTTAAACTGCCCACTTATGACACTTAATTCACTAATGAATATAAAGCACAAACGTCTTCAAGATAGCGCTCTTAGATTCATATGAGGACTAGTACAAAGGAACATTATTTTTGCAACAATCATGTCTCGTCTCGCTTATAACAAGGCTATTGGGGCATTTAAAATAGTAAACAAATTGGATCCAGTTTTCTGAAACACCATGGTAAAATATAAACAAAGTA
Organism: Spisula solida; assembly: GCA_947247005.1. Lineage (NCBI taxonomy): Eukaryota > Metazoa > Mollusca > Bivalvia > Venerida > Mactridae > Spisula > Spisula solida. Next base: position 11,448,758 of record OX365953.1, on the reverse strand, counting down.
AACCTAATTTAAGATCTTCAAACACAGTGAACGTGTCATAGTCAAGCACTAAGAGAAACAACGGTACCAATCGCTAAGGTACATGTATGCAACTGCAACTCTTTGGAATTCCTTACTTGAACACATTGGACAATTTTAATCTTTTACCAGTTCAAAGCGTTTTCAATGTACAGGGAACACCAATAACATGTTATTCATTATAAAAAGATGCAATCCTATTAATGGATCTAAATTACAATACACATAGTTTGCTTTAAGGTGAATTTCCATGGACAAACTAGCGATATAGTTCGAGTTTATAATTGGTATATGATACGTACGTTTGGACGTATACATCTGTAGCATACAAATTTATGTTGTATTAAGAATGTGAAAAATAACAAGGGATGTTTGTAAAACACGAATGCCCCCATGGCAGCCCAATCGTCAGTAATGGTAACGGCCACATGTGACCTTGACTTTTGACTTACTGACCTCAAAATCGTTAGGGGCCATCTACTGTTGCTGGCCAACCTCCATTCAAAGTTTGAAGATCCTAGGACAAAGCGTCATTGAATGGAACGCATTTCAATAGTCAGAAATGGAAAGGTAAATATGACCTAGTCCTTTGACCGACGGACCCGAAAATAGGGTTCATCTACTGATGCTGGCCAATCTGCATGTACAGTTTGAAAATCCTAGGACCAAGCGTTCTTGAGTTATTAAACAGAAACGATTCCAATAGTAAGAAATGGTAAAGGTCACAGCGACTTTGACATTCGACCTCAAAATCAATAGGAGTCATTTACTGTTGCCTGTCGACACCCATGTAAAGTTTGGAGATCTTAGGACAAAGCGTTCTTGTTGAGTTATTGAACGGAAACCATTTTAGTCTACTCAGCAGGGGTGTCAACCAAAGGGATTCGACCCGAAAAATATCTTTCACATCTATACTATGAATATATAAGACAGGGGTCTTTCTTTATGACTGGTCCTCATATACCCAACTCAACATTATGTTCATTATTTTAAACAAGCCGAATACAATCATTGAATTTGTACTGCACACTTCAAGACAATATAATATTATACATAAAAAATACAACTTTTATCAATACACGTACACAATGTCGCCTGTGTCGAGCATAGAATGTTCGCAAAATGCGTAAAACCCGGTTTGATGACATAACCCTGCACAGACAGAAACTAGAAAACGGCCTTCGATAAAGAAGAGAAATCATTATTTACACACGATCTCAGGAAATTAGTATGACGATTTGATAGAGGAACATATTTGGAGCAACTCACCTACACTCGTCCGTTTCTGTACCGCTTAGCTAGACCAAAGCAGCAATTAAACAACATTGACCGAAAATAATTCGCCGACTTTTGCCATTTTGACAGTGACAGCACGGCTTTTGTTACGAGTAATTTGATTGGCTGAAGAGTTGCATGGTATTACCCGAACACCAATCATTTTCTATATTGTCACATGATCCGTCACGTGATACTACAAATGGTCGAAATGAATGTAAATATTAGAAATTGAATATCAGTTTTCACTGACCTCGGATTATCGTCTATTTAAGCGGAACAGAAACACATAGGTGGCGGTAAGTTGCAAAAATTATGTCCCACTATCAAATCGTCGTACTAATATCCTGGGATCGTGCGTAAATAACGATTTCTCTTCTTATCGAAGGCCGTTTTCTAGTTTCTGTCTGTGCAGGGTTATGTCGTCAAACCGGGTTTTACGCATTTTGTGAACTTTCTATGCTCGACACAGGCGACATTGTGTACGTGTATTGATAAAAGTTGTATTTTTTATGTATAAGATTATATTGTCTTGAAGTGTGGAGTACAAATTAAATGATTGTATTCGGCTTGTTTAAAATATTAAACATAATGTTGAGTTGGGTATATGAGGGTCAGTCATAAAGAAAGACCCCTGTCTTATATATTCATAGTATAGATGTGAAAGATATTTTTTTCGGGTCGAATCCCTTTGGTGTCAACAGGACCAAATTAAAAATCAGGAAAATCGTATGCGGTCGACCATTTTTGGCAAGCAAGATCCCTTCAATGACATTGTTTCGATATACATGTATAACTCCGTTTGAAATAAAGAATATCATTCAGAGCAGATTAAATTGACCATAACTTTGTCATTTCTTGAGATATTTTCATCAAATATCTTTTATTTTGGTCAGAAACCATTGTTCTATCAGGAATGATAAATCCGGAATTCCGGATAAATCAGGAAAATTGACACCCCTGTCTACAGACCGACATGTGCCTCACATCAAAGATGGGGGGCATAAAAATAGCCAACACTCTGTGGATTATTTATATTAGAATCATTACAACTTTTAATTCCTCGAGCAGTACACAAAGTGGGCAGTACATTGTAATCATTATAGTAATATCTCCTACATAAGCAGACGTTAAGTAGCAAGTACATGTATGTCCTGTTGTGAATCGTGCGAAGTACTCCCCTTTAAACTGTTTTCTTTAACTTCACTAATCTGGAAATGTCAAATAAATGTGGCACAACCTTGAGAAATGTATATATAAAGGTTTGTAAATGTACTTTCATTCAAGGTGCACAGTTTCAAGGTTCAATTACACTGCTGGATAAGTATATATATACCGTATAGCGGGTTATTTCTGTGAGTAGAAAATTTTGCGATTTGGGCCTAAAATGGGTAGGTTTTATTTCTGCGGTTTTTATTTCTGCGACCTACCAGAAAATCAGGAATTAATTTCTGCGGGTTTCAGAAACCGGAAGAAATTTCTGCGAAAGGTAAATAGCTACCGTATCTACTACGGCATGATCAACAACATGATAACTCTGCTTGTATGATTTAGATTTAATTGTTAATTTTATACAGAATTATACACAAACTACAGTGTTGCAAATTGAACCAGTTGTCAAACTTACACCAACGTGTATTGAGGGTCAATACCGATATAACACAATCATTAATTGTTAAACAAACAAACAAACAAACAAGCAAACAAAGACAGTCGATCACTATACGTGTGAAAAATACGACAGTAACAAAACACTAGAAAGATATAGATTCAAGGTATATTACCAGTATATTGAAGCAAAATATGGAAGTTAAATTTTGTGAACAAAATTTTTACGGATGTTTAATTTTGCGGAATTTAATTTTACGGGACAGCCTCAAACCACAAAAAACGCAGAAATAAAAACCCGCAGAAATTACCCGCTATACGGTATTTATTGTATAATCATGTTAGTCTGATGTAAACAGGGAAATTTTCATGTAATGCTATGCAAAGCACGAGTCAAGACCTTGCAAAATAAATTAAGGGTCAAGACTTAGGTTAATAGATATGATGTTTATCTACCCTAACAGCTCAAATAGCCGATGCAGATCTTTGCAAACACACCCCAATCGTTTGCTACAGACCTGATTAGTGGGAGGAGTGTTTGATGCCTAGAAGACGCATGTTGGAGGCTAAGGCTGACAGACGTCTGCTGGCTGGGCAAATGCAGCGGGAGGTGGTCTACGAGCATGGTGTTAGCCAAAGTGTAAACCAAACGATTTTGGCAAAAGTACTTGGGACAGTCTGAGGATTAATGGTGTGCTACTGTTTGTGAAACAAAGTTTACTTTTTGTTTAAATTGGTCACAGATATAATGGATTTTTGTTGGATATGTCAGCACGTAAATAAGGTAGATGTCTTTAACAACTGCTGTCATAAGTCATTGGCCCTTAATTTCTTTTATGGGGTGTATTTTGTAACAAAGGAAGATTTCAGTATCTGTTTTAGGGCATGAGTATAGCAAGACAAATACTAGCATTAATATATCATCATATTTATTTGTACACAAGTTTATACATTCATTCATTCTTTAATGTGAAATATAACAAGAGGGCCCAAAGGGCCCTAGGTCGCTCACCTGTCGAAATTGACCTAGATTTTGTTGAGATGGTCATTGTGACCAAGTTTTATACAGATTAGGCCAATATTGTGACCTCTAGTGACTACACAAGGTTTTTATATGATTGACCTTATGACCTACTTTTTTACCCCAGATGACCCAATATCGAATTTGACCTAGATTTTGTTGAGATGATCATTGTGACTAAGTTTCTTAAAGATCAAGCCAAAACTGTGACCTCTAGTGACTACATATGGTTTTTCTATTATTTGACCTTGTGACCTAGTTTTTTACCCCGGATCACCCAATATCAAACTTGATCTAGATTTCGTTGAGATGATCATTGTGACCGAGTTTCATAAAGATTAGACCAAAATTGTGACCTCTAGTGACTATGCAAGGTTTTTCTATGATTTGACAATGTGACCTAGTTTTTGACCCAAGATGACCCAATATCGCACTTGACCTAGATTTTGTTGTTATGATCATTGTAAACAAGTTTCGTAACGATCAGGTCAAAACTGTGACCTCTAGTGACTACGCAAGGTTTTTCTATGATTTGACCTTGTGACCTAGTTTTTGACCCCAGATGACCCAATATCGAACTTGACCTACATTTTGTTGTGTTGATCATTGTGACCAAGTTTCATAAAGATTATGCTAAAACTGTGACCTCTAGTGACTACACAAGGTTTTTCTATGATTTGACCTTGTGACCTAGTTTTTGACCCCGGATGACCCAATATCAAACTTGACCTAGATTGTGTTGAGATGATCATTGTGATTAAGTTTCATAAAGATTAATTCAAAATTTTGACCTCAAGTGACTACACAAAGTTTTTCTATGATTTGACCTTGTGACCTAGTTTTTGACCCCGGATGACCCAATATCGAACTTGACCTAGATTTTGTTGAGATGATCATTGTGAATAAGTTTCATAAGGATTAGGCTAAAATTGTGACCTCTAATGACTACACAAAGTTTTTCTATGATTTGACCTTGTGACCTAGTTTTTGACCCTGGATGACCCAATATCGAACTTGACCTAGATTTTGTTAGGATGATCATTGTGACCAAGTTTCATAAATATTAAGTCAAAATTGTGACCTCTAGTGGCTACACAAGGTTTTTCTATAATTTGACCTAGTGACCTAGTTTTTGACCCCAGATGACCCAATATCGAACTTGGCCTAGATTTTGTTGAGATGATCATTGTGACCAAGTTTCATAAGGATTAGGCTAAAATTGTGACCTCTAATGTCTACAAAAGCCAATTGTTGACGGACGGACTGACGACGGACGAAGAGTGATCACAAAAGCTCACTCTGTCACTTTGTGACAGGTGAGCTAAAAACATTAGACATTGTCAGATCTATTCAATTAATTCATGCATAACCCAATAAATCAAACACTGTTGTATTAGCACAAATAGTGTTGTGGTTTATTTATGTTGGTTAAGCACAAGTTTCTCAGTTATATACAGCAGCCGATTCACCCAACACGATTTTCCCCTGGACTGTATCCTTATCAGTGATTCACCCAACAAGTTTTTTCCCTGGACTGTACCCTAATCAGTGATTCACCCAACAAGTTTTTTCCCCTGGACTGTACCCTAATCAGTGATTTACCCAACAAGATTTTCCCCTTGACTGTACCCTAATCAGTGAGTCACCCAACAAGTTTTTTCCCTGGACTGTACCCTAATCAGTGATTCACCCAACAAGGTTTTTCCCTGGACTGTACCCTAATCAAGTTTTTTCCCTGGACTGTACCCTAATCAGTGATTCACCCAACAAGTTTTTTCCCTGGACTGTATCCTAATCAGTGATTCACCCAACAAGGTTTTTCCTGGACTGTATCCTAATCAATGATTCACCCAACAAGCTTTTTCCCTGGACTGTATCCTAATCAGTGATTCACCCAACAAGTGTTTTTCCCTGTACTGTATCCTATTCAGTTCTAACTGCATCTTCCAAACGGAAAAAGCAAATTCTAAACATGTTGAGGAAAATCGACATTGTTGTCAAATTCACAAATAATGTAAACTCGATACACTGTAAGAGCTATTCCGCTGTAGTCCAAACCGGGGCGCTGTAAGGAACTGCTATTAATGTTCTGAGGGTCAAGATTATTATGTTTTATCACATAAATACCGATACCTTCTATGTGGTAACAAATTACGGAAAAAATGTTCTTTAACATTCGTAATAAGAATTCTGAATTGATAAAGTCATCAGCATTGTTTACACGAAAACGTGTCATTGTTGGCTTAAATTTGTTAGTTTTGACTCAGAAACTAAGGTAATGTGATCCAAACAATCTTATATCATCATCTATCAGATCAACAATTCTAATATTTGTCTCAAAACAATATTTAAGCTCCCAAAAGGCGTGTTTAATAACTTGTGTGTTTCTAGACTTAACAACTCCTGAGGTATCCGTAACATACTAAATGTACACCCAATATTTGGGAAGTAAATACATGACAGTGTAACATATTGGCTGCAGTACACAGAAAAAAGTGACTTCCATCACCCTAATATTGAAATTCCCTGGAAAGCTCTTAACATTATTGCAGAATAAATACACATCACTTTATCAGAGTCCATACTACACGTCAAATACATCACATATACACTCAAATCATTTATACAAATTAAATATGTACACAATGCGAACAATATTGAACACAATGCGAAAGTAATTAATTTAAATATGACTGATTGTTTTCAGTACATAACTACATACATCAGAATAAATTGTAAGTGTACTTGACCGAATGAAAATAACCTTCTCTATACAAGTATCTTTCCAACGAATTGCAAAACCCAGTACAAGTATAGCTTGCAGATTTTGAGCATTATTAAGCTCCCCAGTTGCAGTACTTGTATACCTAGAAAATGGCATTGCAGCTAAACCTCTCACAGTAGATGTAGTTTAAGGATGTAATACTGTAAAGCCATACCCATGGCAACATGTGTATGTTCTCTGTATTTCCATTAGGAGTTACACACTTGAGAACAATCTCTGTGATTACACTATCCAGCAATAAGATCCCTGCATCATTTGATTAAGCCATTCTAAACAGATAAACTAGCACACCTGAATCACAGTTAACCAATGTCTGTCATATGTGAACTTCATATCACGGTTCATAACATCGGGATGACACCTTACTCCTTCACTGTTTAGAGACCATCACATAATCACTGTCGACAGTCAGAGACCATCCCAAAATTTAAAACCACTGTTGACACTCCAAGCAGTGTTATAAGCAAACACTGTCGACAGTGTACTATGTCAGATAAAGTCTATGATAGTCATTTGCACCGAATCCAGCATTACATTTTGGACATTTTCTTTGTCTGGTTTCATATCGAGTCTTCAAACACTCCAAACAGAACACATGGAAACATTTGGTCAGTACAGCATCCTTCCTGTTCACCTTACAAGATGGACACGTCAATTGCTCCTGCAAGGACAAAGTTTGATATGTAAGTTTATACTTAATTGTTTTAGATTGATCTTAAAACAAGATCTACAACTTACAATATTTATTATTTACTGAACTGTTACAGAGCACATGATGGTATCTATAACAAGAGTATGAGTGAAGAGAATCTATATTTCTTTTATTACCATGAGCATATATTAAGTGAACCATTCTGATAACATTCTAATGTTGTCTTTAGTATGAATCAAATATGGTTTGAACCAGACCTGGGTGTGGTACAGAGGAACCAGAATGTGTGCTAAATACAAAATTTCAGGACAATTGGTGGCAGTGCAGAGGAACTGGCCTACATGTAAAATTTCAGAAAGAATTGGTCACAATGCGGAGGAACCAGCTTACATACAAAATTTCAGGACAATTGGTTGCATAGCAGAGGAACCAGCATACATGCAGAATTTCAGGACAATTGGTCGCTGTGCAGAGGAGCTGGCTTACATACAAAATTTCAGGAAAAGTGAGGACGTAAAGGAACTAGCCTAGTATGTGCAAAATTTAAGGAGAAAAGGGCTTGGTTGAGATGTTTTTTTTTATGAATATTCCTCATATTCTAAAATTATAAACCTGACCTTAAATAATGCAGACGGTAATCGATATGCTGCATAAATTAATGGACCTGATATTACGTATAATTGAACAGAAAATGTCAGATACCATAAATATATAAAATTATGTATCACATGATCGGTACTCTGCCTACCTTATATTCCTGTATTTCTGCCAGCAACACCTCATCAGCGCCCCCAGCCATCTCAATTTTCTTACTTCTTTCTACTTTACGTTGCAATTTAGCAATTTCTTCCTGTAAAATATGTCAAAACTGATTGGTAAGAATATGAAATATAATGAAGTTGGAGACCTTGTGGTGCTGAAAACAACATCAGCAGATGCAACAATAACCCTATATGTACACAATTAATTCCCCGCACCTTTCTCACAAGAGATTATATGTAACCAGTCTAATGACTATAATTATAATGCCTTCACTGAGATAACTGAACCACCATGAATGTACCATCGGTTACAATTAATTATAGACAACAAGGAAGTTTTAAAGCGAAACAATCAGCCACATAGTTCTAATATAACTCAGGTGTTACACGTCTCAAGGATAGCTATTGAGGTTTTGTACAATACAGAGATATTGTTATACGACTAGTACCCAGCTTGGAAAACCGTTTTGCATAAATGAGAAAATATGATTTTCTTAGCTGGGAATGCACGAGTTCAGATATATCAGTACAGAACAAGCCTTTAGTACCCCGCTATGTCAAGAACTGGTTATACAGAAACTGGGAAAAGAATTTTTTAAGTTTTAAAGAAAGTCACTATAATTCCTTTATCTACATTTATTAGCAATTAAAAAAAAAAATTTCAATCAAGTTTATAAAAATAGTGAGAGGATGAATCAAAGGTTCATATAACACGTATCATTACAGCTAGGGTGTAGGATTTCTCTATTTAAAGTTACCAGTTTCATATTAATTCAAATTACTTATGGACCATTAATTCATAAGAGGACCTAATACTATTTCTCTATTTAAAGTTACCAGTTTCATATTAATTCAAATTACTTATGGACCATTAATTCATAAGAGGACCTAATACTGAAAGTAATTAACACCCACACAACTTCCCTTTGTCAGATTTTTTATGTGTCTTTATTTTAGAAAATCCAGGAGAGCTACCAGCATTATGGTTGTAAATTATGATGACCAAAACACACTAAAACTCATCATGTCAAATATTTCAGTGACTGCAATATTTCAAAACCTCTAGAAATTATAAGATGACTATTTTGAATGTAATAAACATGAGAGGATAATAATGGCTCAAACACTTCTTCACAGAATACCATAGTCCTATATAAGCATGTACACAATTTGACTTCTAATACATGTCATGTCCAACATGGGGGACATAATAAGGAGCTGAATCCTGGCCGTCAAAATGTGTCTTTTTGGAAATTCAATTATTTCAGGGGTTGATGTATCAATCTGAGGGTCAAATAATAAGCTTGAAACATTGAATTAAATCTCACACAACTACACAACAGAGAACTGTTTCATCAAAGCACTTACAGAAATATGTACAGTTATGTTCACATTAAAATTCTTTTACAAGTTCATAATATTAAGTTGAACAGGAAGGAAGCACTCAACTTAACCAGCCAAACACAGAAAACATACAAGGCACAATGCCTAACACACAATCGAACGAGAACTTGTTCAGCCCAAGTCCCATCTATGAAAAAGCTGAATGTCCAGGTTTCAACAGTAAAACGGCTGAAATACCTAGTTTTATCTGCTTTAAGTCCAACAGTTACTTCAAATTAGAGAAACACATGGTTTGCAGGAGTTCATTCACAGAAACATTATTGCTATTGAATACCCCTTAACCATAATTAATTAAGGTCAATTGTAAAACAAGTTTTTCCAACTTATATTAATCAATCTCTACACCTCATTCCTGATGTTATCCATCACCATGAGGGTATGAGAGAAGACATAATCATTGTGACAACCTTTTATAAAGATAAAACCAATATTGAGACCGCTAACGACTACACAAGTTTTTTCTGTGATTTGACTTTGTGACCTAGTTTTTGTCCCCAGATGACCAAATATAAAACTTAACCTAGATTTTGTTGAGATGATCATTGTGACAGAGTTTCATAAAGATAAGGTCAAATTTGTGACCTCTAGTGACTACACAAGGGTTTCTATGATTTGACCTAGTGACTTAGTTTTGACACCAGATGACTCAATATAAAACTTTACTTAGATTTTGTTGCACAGAATGGGATGCAGCTGAACACTTTTGCCAAACAAGAGGCCTTCAATGACACTGTTTCTAATATTTAACTCAAGTTTGTATTAAAGAAAATCATTCAAAAGATTAAATTTACCATAACTTCGCCATTTCTAGAGACATTTTCATCAACCCCTGTTTTGTTGAGATGATCATTGTGACCAAATTTAATACAGATTAGGTCAAAGTTGTGACCTCTAGTGACTACACAAGGTTTTGTTCTATTATTTGACCCAAGATAACGCGATATAAAACTTGACCTAGAATTTGTAGAGATGATCATTGTGATGAAGTTTCATAACTGCGACCTCTAGTGACTATGCAAGGTTCTTCTATGATTTGACCTTGTGACCTAGTTTTTGAGCCTGGATAACCCAATATTGAACTTGGCCTAGACTTTGTTGAGATGATCATTGTGACCAAGTTTCAAAATGATTAGGCCAAAACTTCGTCTATGCAAGCAAATTGTGGATGGACAAAAAGTGATCACAAATGCTCACTCTCAACACTAAAAATGGCAAGGCCAAAATTACTAGAAATCATTCAAAAAACAAACAGGTATAATAATTGTTTTATCACATGTTGATTATGCAAGTAAATATGTGAGTTTAATCTAATGTTTTAGGGATTATCATTTGAGCGTTGAATTGAACTCTCGTTGACGTACCTGCATTCTCTTATACTTGTATGCTTCCTGTTCTATTGCACCTGTTTTCTCTGCCACAGCCACCTGGGCCTCTCGTAACTGAGCCTGGTATTTATCTAAATGAAGTTTTAGATCGGCTGCTGTCTGTGCACTTTCTACAGCTTTACGTTTATGTAGTTCTAATGCTTGTTGTGTTAATCTGGGTAGAAATACAAAAGTAAAATACAATATATACATGTATTACAACCTCTTTAGAACCACACCCTTTGGTAAACACAGTGTGGTTGTTGTACAGAGGCTGTTGCTCTGGAGAGGTTACATGATTGTTCAGGAACAAAATGACTATTGCTTAAGAGAGGTTATCGTTCAATTAATGGTCTGTCTGGAGAGGTTGCATAGTATATATATTCAAACCTGTGTTAAAGACCACCTGCAAACAACAGCTATTAAAAAACTGTTGCTGTAAATTCTCCCATCTGACCATTTTAAATGAAATCTAAACCAAGTGTTAAGAGAGACCACCTGTAAACAAAGATCACCTTTTTATGTTCCAATATGTAGTACTACAGACAGGGTGGATTGTATATCATAACCAGTTTTAGAAAACTTACTTCCAGTTAATAATTTATAATAGAAATATTAACCATCAAATAAAAGATTTACATTACTAGAATGGTTTTAGACACCAAAACATATGTCTCCCACAAAGGGCCATACCGGTAACTGCAATTTTCATGTGACCTAAAATTCCTGACAATATGCACAACTAGGCTTGGTACCAACTAATCATGTTGAAGCTTCATTGAAATCAGACCCGAGATAGTGGAGAACAAGCATGACCAAACTTTGTGATAGACATCCAGCACATATCAATATGTCTCCCCACTGTATTTCATAATAAATTTCATAAGCATTCAATAACTAATATAACATCTTAAATAAACTAATATTGTATACCTATTATGTAACAAGGATTCTGATTGGCTTAGACAGCCTGCACGAGAGGTCTGTATATTTTAATATACACCTCCTGAAACCGAGGCTGGGGTGGATATAACTTTTTTATGATGTGAAATCATTTCCTGCGATTTAATGTTCCAAACAACGTAACGTTATTTCCCTTATTATTTGGCCAACAGCTGCTCATACATATTTATAGGCTCTAACCTAGTCATTAATGATAAATGCCGTTAATAAATACGTGAATACTCTCTTATACATATGAAGAGATTGTTAGCTAGAACATTTGAAGAGTCCTCTTTTGTATCTATTACATACACTTACCTGAAAAGAAACTGAAGTTGTTATAATTTAAAAAGAGTTAATAGGTTTTATTTCCTTGACTTATGGCATGGTATACAATATAACAGTTGTCGACTTACGTTTCGATGAATATGATGTCATTGGTCAATATCACTTTTTTCAGGTCAACAAAACATCATATTCACCTCAACATAAGTCAATAACAGTATAATATAACATCTTATATAAAAGACATCAACATACGCTAGTTCTTTCTCCATGGTAGCAATGTTATTTTGCAGCACTCTCTCTTTTTCCTCCAATTTTCTAACAACCAGAATCTGTGCTTCCACCTGAGTATGGATAGTGGACACCTGTTCTGCTAACACTTCTTTCTCTTCACGTAACAATTTCTGGATCTGGTTTGACTTGATTCTCTGTACAATGAAACAAGACAATGGTGCTATGTTAGAATATGTGGCACCTTGATCAATTGAAAAAGTAGAGCTGATAAGTGAATGGTCATTCCATATTTGGCCATTGACCTCTGAACTCGAGGGAAAAGACAGTATGGTAAGCAATCATACAAAATGATAAAAGGGTGGTAGAGGGTGGGCGAGTGAGCCCTAAGGGAGTTTTGTGTCGGATGAAATCATGACCAACCTTCGCCTTCCATTTTACAAAGGTAAGTCTCGCTTAATCATTTAATTTCATCCAACACATAAACTCCCTTAAGGGCCCCACAGATTGTTGTGTGACTATACAATCAGTATATAATTATGGAGATTGTGTGTATTATATCACTATATAATTAGTATATGGAGATTGTGAGTAGAATCTTCTAAGTGTATTATCAGGGTACTGCACATATAAATGTAGTAGTTGATTATGGAGTAATGAGTCAATGAAACTAATAGAACGTAACCCACTCATCAAATGTCACCCACTCATCAAATATCACCCACTCATCAAATGTCACCCACTCATCAAATATCACCCACTCATCAAATGTCACCCACTCATCAAATAACTCATCAAATATCACCCACTCATCAGATGTCACCCACTCATCAGATATCACCCACTCATCAATTGTCACCCACTCATCAAATATCACCCACTCATCAAATGTCACCCACTCATTGAATATCACCCACTCATCAAATGTCACCCACTCATCAAATATCACCCACTCATCAAATGTCACCCACTCATCAAATATCAGAAGGTGGATGGAACGAGACACATGTCGTCCACATGTAACATTGACATTCTTGTATTACCACTGATTGAAATATAAGACAGAAGAGTTCATGTTACCCACATGAAAGTGTATGGGAGTTGTTGTACAAACACCACATATAATACATCAATAGTAACTATAATTATCTCGAAAAAAAAATCAGGATATACCAATACCATGCACTTACTATGGACAGACAAATGCAAACAAACAATAACAAACAACTACTTTAATCTGCAACATGGTTCATACAAAATTCATGTGAATGCACTTTGAAAATATTAGAGGTGAAAAGACCTGTACTTAAAGACGACATTTGCACTAAGTTGAAAAAAGGGGGCATAATTTCACCAAAATGCTAAATAGAGTTAACTACCCCTGTGTATGGGTTGGGGTCATGATGGTGAACAAGTTTGCAAAGTATCAAAGCAATATGTCAATGCACTATGCAAATATTAGAGGTTATAAAACCTGTACCTAAACTTTAACATTTGCACTAAGTAGAAAAAGGGGGCATAATTTCAACAAAATGCCTGATAGAGTTACCTACTCCTGCATATAGGTTGGGGTCATGATGGCAAACAAGTATGCAAAGTAAGAAAGCAACATCTCAAAGGACTTAGAGAATATAAGAGGTTAAAAAACCTGTACCTAAACTTTAACAAAAGTGTTACGCCGACGATCGGGTGACTGCAAAAGCTCCCCTTATTCTACAAATAGTGGAGCTAATAATGCTGAATTTTCTATCTTTTTGTGACAAAGTTACCATTCAAGGGACAAATAAATTTAAGATTTTGCACCTAGGGTACCAATTAACGTATGGCCTTCCCATTTAATAAACAAAATTATTCATTTTCTTCAAATATATTGTTGCTTCACTGTTCTGCAAATAGTATTATTACAGGCAAGTAAATGAGCAAATAACATTGTATACTTATTTTTGGTGGGCAGTGTTATGTTAGATAAACATGAAATATCATACACAAGAATAACCGAATACGCTCAATTTGTTATGTCCATTGACATATTTAACCCATACTTTTAATTTGCAGGAAAAAGTGTTTTTCAGTTTTAATTTTTTACACACACAGAAAATGTTTTATTTAGCAATACCCACACACATAGATATTCAAGGCTGGGTGCCTAATGTCAGGGATTTCAGTTAAATGCATGTATCATTTGGGCATTTTCTCAAGGCAATACTCAATCCTTAATCCAAGTATACTTTTCAAGGGTCAAACCAACTTCAAGGACTTTTCAAGGCCTGTGCAAACCTTGTATTACAACATTATGAATTCATTGCTGGATTTTCATTTCATTTCAAACTTAAAATCTCATGATCACTCAAAATCAGAGGGAGGGGTGGGGACTTTGATGTTTTCTTTTCATTTTCAATTTTAGGAATCATTGACTGATTTGTTTTTTTCCAATAGTTATCCCAGTTGTAACAGTTACAGTATGAACGTTTGTGTTAAATAAAGTAGGAGGTGAGGTGGGTTGGATTGACAATAAGGCACAATTATATTTGTTTGATTTTTTAATGATTTCTGATAATTTGTGTGTATTTTGACCTTGCCATTTTTTAAGAAATCAGAAATCCTTCAAATTATGTCCCCACGAAATGGTCTTTTTCACCAAAACCATGATATTCTGTACAACAGTTTATGAACTACTATCATTTCTGCACATGTCGATAATTGCAAGTAAACTTCCCAAAAATCCAGGCTTTAACCAAACTGAACTTGTAAGCATGTTTGGCAGCCACTGTAAACTTAACATATATATTATAATTCATTTGTGGTTAATGTCATCTACAAAATTCACCAATTTGACAATAAATCCCCAATGAATATTGATAATTTGACATAATGACCTAGTTTTTTACCCTGAATGAACCAATATCGAACTTTACCTAGATTTTGTTGAGATGATCATTGTGTCCAACTTTCATAAAGGTACGGTCAAAACGGTGACCTCTAGTGTCTATGCAAGCAAATTAACAAGACACGAGAATGACTATCGCTCCGCCCACCCGCATCACGTGACTCTGTTTTCGAATACCCCGACAACTATCGCCCGTTTCATATTGATATATGCATATGGTATAGGTTTGATTAAATGTTAAAAACGTTTAAATTGACTATTTTGTAATTTGATAATCCTTCTAATTAGTAAATTTCTTAAATAATATGATTTTATCGCGACATTTTGTGGGGTTTATAATTTGTGTTTTACAAGCATAACGGTAGCCGCAGTATATATCTACAGACCTGGTATAAATATCTAAATCAATTGTGAACATGGATAATTTGTCAAGAGACCATAATTCTCAAAGAGTACATTACATATCAAGTGATCTGTTTACTTTAATGTCACTTCACAGCATGCTGTCTAGCTCCCTAGATCATAGAGGGACACCGCCCGGTCGCATCTACCAGTTTCCATTTCCTGTTTATTTGGCTATAAAGTATATGGCAAATATATATACAAGATCAGATCTATATTATCTTCCCTTATTATCAGCAGAATCAAAGAATGCAGGAGAATCATGACTTGTCAAATTAAATTCATGTACAATAATGATAAAAGAAATACAAGTATATATGTTTGTATTGCATGTTTATTCTGTTGGATGCTGATTGCATGTCACGTGGAAGAAAAAGAGGGAACCTGTTATGATAACAGGCGTTTAAATTAGTATTCGGGCATCAAATGCGTTAGAAAAAGAAAACTACGATGCCCATATACCTATATTTTTGTGGATAACACATTTATTGTCTTTTTCTAAAGATCAGAATAAAACAGTTTTGTGTTCGAACCAAGCATTTTTCATGTCGATCTTATTTAATTTTAAATCTATCGATTTTAAACAGTCATACAAATGTTTCTGTTCCGCCGATTTTCAAAACTATTGGTGTTTTCCTTTCTACAGAAATATATCTGAAAGTTAAAACCACTGTCATTAAAAAATATTTACAGGCAAAAAAGATATTTGTGTTGTCGGGTTTTATAAAGCAATGATCCCAATAAAATCTTAATTTTTTAACCTTGATAAAAAGATCAACATTTCATAGATCTTCATTATTTTTGGTGGTGTCATATTCTACAAACCTATAGCTTTCATTTGCATCCACTGTCATTTAAATATATTCACAAATAAAAAAGATACAGAGGAAACATCGATTTAAAATGCAATATCCCTATATATTCTTATTGAATGGTGTCGGAGGGTTTAATCCTTGTTATAGCGATAGCGCGTTCTGATTGGTTAACGATTTTTATCGCTGTTTATGTGGGCGGAGCTTGCGTCTTGTTAATTGCAGACATAGGACAGACAACGGACCAAAAGCTCACCGGTTACTTTGTGAGCTAAAAATCATCCTATGCCTTTTAGAAGAATAAATCTATCTCTTCTTACTTAATAATTTTTTTAACCTAAAATAATCTTAGATAAATTTGAAAAAGAAGTAAAACCACAAGTCAAAGTGTCAAAATACATTGAAAACATGATAGGTCGCTAACCTGTCATACAAAAAGCATGCAAGCTCCTACGGTGACCTAAGTAATCATTTATATTTTATGAATAAGATTCAGAAAATTCAGCCTCTGTTGCAAGCTTTTTTATGATTTGACCTTGTGACCAAGTTTTTGACCCAAGTTGACCCAGTTGCTAACTTGACCTAGATTTCTTAGAGACAAACATTCTGACCAAGTTTCATGAAGATTGGGCCATACTTATGTCCTCTAAAGTGACATAGTTTTTGACCCCACATGACCCACAAACTTGACCTAGATTTCATAGAGACAAACATTCTGACCAAGTTTCATGAAGAGGTGTGTCCTGTAGTGTGTTCACAAGAAATTGTGGGACTAGACAGGTCAATTTGGTGCAAATACACACTATACAGATAATTTAGATTGTATTATATAATATAAGTATACAATCTGTCAGTCATAACAAATGGTAACAACTGGGCCCGTATTCATAAAGCACCTAAGGCTACTAAGGGAAAAAATTCCTTATCTCCATATTTTACCTTAGGGAAGATATTCCCTAACTTTTTTCCCTCAACTTGACATGAGGGAATTCCTTAGGCAAGAATCTACCTTAGGGAAAAAAATACCTTAGGCGATTATTTCGTTTAAAAACGATCACTGTATTTGTAAATATCACCTTCCAAGCACCTGCGTTACTAAAAATAGTAACAAAATACGGCGGAAAAAGTGCAATGAAATTTGAGATTTTCTTTCGAGTTTGTGGCTTTATATGAAGTTATCTTCGCATGAATTGCATACTAGAGGGAATGGAACTATGTAACGGGGGTCTAACACTAGTGATATGGTTTGAAGCTGATATTTTAACACTGTATCAGTTCCATTTTCATATTGATTCTGTTGACCTTGCAAATCTTCGAAATTTCCTCGAATTCATCTGTCAAAACATTGATGAAGATGCCACTTTCAGCAAGATCTATGATCTAACACTAATACAGGAATGTTACTTTGAACAATACGAAACACAAAATTGGATGCTGACTCCCTAAGGTAAAAAGGATGGACCGTAAAAATGGCGATCCCAGAGAGGTCCGAACTTAGTTCATTGGTAAACGTCTTGCACTCAATATCGGGCTATGAATGGATGTTTTCTCTTTGTAATAACTTATAATAGGGCTGAAATGTTACTTTTTATAGTTACATAAGTATGTATGAAGAAAGAGTGTAGTAAAAACCATTAGGGTCGAGTCGACATCTCTGACACAATAACGTACCCTAACCGAAACGTACCCAACTTTTCAGGTCCTAAAAACATTGCATTTTTGATTGGTATGGTCAAATAGCATAACTATTTGTGATTAGCAGGATACTTTATTAGACCTTGATGAATGGTAGGACTTGAACCCATGACCTTGTTAGGTATAAACTTTGTGTTGACAAACTCAATTTTCATGGTTGTGTCCCCACGTTCAACATTAGCCATAGGGCGATCGCCCCTCCGACCTCACGGTTGCCATTACCACTCTGGACAGCTATGAGAATGTGAACGCCTGAGCTTGGCCACTCTGTATGCAAGATAACTATATATTTGCCTCTGTCAACTCTAAATCTGCACATGGATATACAGGAAGTTAGATTTCACACAGTATCATACTATGCAAACTTTGGGTAATTCTTGCCAAGGTAGTAATGTTGGCCGATTTAGAGATGAATTGGTTTGAAACCCTGAGCCGAGACGTTTACTCCCATACATGTATTGTTGCTATTTAATGGGCACCTTAAAGAACCAATGGATCTTTTCGGAATGAGCTAGGGCAGCATGCACACATTTAATTTCATGTTGTATCACACAAACTTTGTGTCTCTTGCCTCAAAGCCGAAGGTCATTGGCCTATTAGGCAGGGATAAACTTAATGGCCACGCACTACAACTGTCTCGGTTGAAAGCAAAAGAATATTCTTGCTCAGAGGAATTAAGCATTTTAAAATAATTGTCACAGATGGGGATTGAACCCGGGACTTCTCAATCCCAATAGCAATGCTCCTACCTAAGGCCATCGCTCCCCACGCATAACAAGCAACTGATAAGTTGTTAACCTTACAACCTATTTTTATTAAGAAAACTATATGCCCATACTTCATGGGGTATGTGCTATAGATATAGTGTATGCTCCCTTGATCTCTAGGTTAGAATCAAAATAATGAATTTGTTCCTGTGTTTTATCTAAAAGTTTCCACAATCATGAGGAACCCCCAACCATAACAAGCTTGTGTGCGTCAAATCAATTCAAGCCTGGCTACGCCCCTGCATATTCATTATTTTGATTCTAACATAGCCAAATGTTCCGCGTTTGAATGGTAACATATATTCTAACATAGCACATGTATGCGATTTGCCTTCTTTGAGTATATTGAGCTTCCCATTTTTTTATTACCTGCCCGCGATAAAATATAGTTTGACGTCATATACTACGACAAATGACATAGCGGTGACGGTAACGTTCCTAGGAGGGAAAGTAGTCGACGTCTGTCTGTCTTGTTGTGCTATAAATGACAAAGCATTGGCGATGTTAGAATAAAAAAAATAAATAGGAAGCTGTGCTTTGTTGTGTTATAAAGTATAGGCACTTGTTTGAATGCATACATTAAATAAATTGTGCTATGTACTCGTGATTTAATTACTACGCACCCAAACACATGCCTATATTTTATTACGCAACAAAGCACAGCTATGTATTCATTATTTCTTGAATAACGTATAAAAACGCTGCACTATTTTCTTCCTCGGTTGAATAAGTTATTTGGCCGTGCTGTGCTTAATCGGCAAATCATGGACGTCTCGGTTTCTTGTATGTTTAAATTATATAGGTGAATCCACTGGTTGTGTTATAATTAGTAATAAGTACTTAATTACATGAATGAGATCATGGGCGAAAATACTGCATTATCTCAACCCCAGTCCACCCTCTGTGTGGCGACTTCTTGTTTGTTTTTCTTTTGTTGAGGACTGTATAGTTTTAATTTTCTCTGAAGCCACATTGGAATTGCTTTTTTATTTATTCCTTTTTGTGTCTTTTGATAAAATTATAACTGATGAAATACAACACTTTTCTAAGTTAACACTTTTATTTTTACTTTTTACAAATTCATTTATTTTAATGATGACTAATATATTTCATTTCTTAATTCTCAAATAAATTGACCGCAGCCATAGAGTCTTATCTTAAATGTCACCTAACATATACTAAAACATTTGCCTTATATACTGTAACTACGCGCCAAGGAAAGTTTCCATCGGCGCAAATAATTATGGCACATAAATACATTGGAAAAGTACCAATATTGGCGCATTAAACAATATACTTCGATTCAGTGGCGCAAGTAATATGGCACACTTATTCAATCCAAAATTAATATTGTATTACATATAAACAAATACCTTATGCATTATGACATATCAATGAAATCATCAACTGCATTGTGCAGGAACTCATACAGAATTGAAGATATCAATAAGAAACTACATACCGTAGTTGAATAAATCTCATTAACATGAGTTGAGGCATGGACAAGAATCAAGTATGAAAACTTACAAACAGGAATAACTCCCAAAAATATGCAGTAAAAAGTGATGGTTTCTTGGCATAGTACATCCCTCAATGAGATCTATTCACCTAAGAAGTTTCAAATTGTAATCTAATACATGTACTGTTCAAGTTATGAGTCGGACGGAGGAAAGGACGGACAAAGCGGCGACTATATGCTCACCCTTTGGGGAGCATAAAAAATAATGTGTACCGGAGTCCTCAAATGAACATTATACCCAACAAATATTGTAAATCATATTTCAAAACTCATGGAAACATCACTTTAAAAACATACATTATACCCAACAAATATTGTAAACCCAATTTCAGAACTAAACTTAACTAGAAATACCACTGAATATGATGAAATTATGCCCAAGTATTGCTTCCAACAGTTACGCAAGCATCAGAAATCAAAGTTAAGATGAGATGCACACCTTAGTCTAGGTTTGGTACTGAAGAATCCTGCAAAAGTCACCAAAAGCAACACGACCAAACCATTGGGTTTCAACAACATGCACAACTAGATTTGGTGCTGATAACAAAGTCAAGTTTCATTGAAATCCAACCAATGGTTAACCAAGAAATAGCATGGACAATATTATAAGTGGAAAAAACAAAGAACAATAAACAAGAAATATCACTGACTGTGATGAATACCCACAGAAACTGCTTGACACAGTCAGATATGCACAACTAGACTTGGTACAGATAGGTCATGCAAATTTTCATTGAAATCTGACCATTGGTTGCTGAGAAATAGCACAGACATAATTTTTAGTGTAAAAGACAAAGGGCCATAACTACCTTCAAATTGATCCAACCAACATGTGCCGACAATTTGCACAACTAGACTTGATACTGATCATTCATGCAAAGTTTCGTTAAAATCAGACCAATGGTAACAGAAAAATAGCGCGGACAATATTTATAAGTGTAAAAAAACAAAGGGCCATAACTACCTTAAATATGATCCGACCAACGTGTGCCGATGTTATGCACAACTAGACTTTTGGTACTGATCATTCATACAAAGTTTCGTTGAAATCAGACTATTGGTTACAGAGAAATAGCGCGGACAAAATTTATAAGTGTAAAAAAACAAAGGGCCATAACTACCTTAAATATGATCCGACCAACGTGTGCCGACGATATGCACAACTAGACTTTTGGTACTGGTCATTCATACAAAGTTTCGTTGAAATCAGACCAAGGGTTACAGAGAAATAGTGCGGACAAAATTATACGGACCAACCAACCAACAGATCAACCACAAGCATGACTCCAATATAGCCCCCATATAGATTACTATGTAAATGGGGGTATAATAAATCCATTAAAATTGATCTCATCGGCCAACCCTCTTTCATAAAAGTATTTCCCTTTGCATCCTCGAACATATATAATCAAGCCCAAGTTACTGTGAAATCATTAATTTTCGTGAGTATTAAATTAGGCAAATTATGGTAATTTGGTGGTTTCTTAAATTTGTGGATTTTCAATATTGAATATTTAATCAACGGAAATTAATCTGCCATGAATTTTAATAACTTTATATCTTTGAATTTATGATACTAGTTGAACAAAAGAATATTCACAGGTAACTTTTAATTGACAAGGTTCACACAGACCTTGAAAAGTCCTTGAATTTAGTTTCAACCTTGAAAACTACTTGAATTTAGCGCTACCTTGAAAAAATGCCAAAATGGTACTTGAATTTAACTGATATTCCTTGAATTCAGACAAACAGCCTTGAATATCTATTAAAGTGTATGGTTGTTGTCAAATGGCTCATTATAATCTGCATAAATAATGAAACAGAAAGTCACAAACACTCTTTTTCTCAAAAATAACAGTTTATAAAAGTATAGGTGCGAATGTCACTGGTATGTTATAAGTTGAGCGCAGTCCGGTATTCTAGTGTACGACATTAGATGTTAAAATGGCAGTGCATGATGACATTTTCGTACAATTTAAGCTCGATAAATGTTTGGAAAAACCCTTGAAAATATGTATTCTACCCTGAAAAGTCCTTGAATTTTGTTGTAAGAATTGTGTATGAACCATGTTAAACTCATAAAATATAGTACCAAAACAATCAACTTTAAGAATACAAAAAGTTATGTTAATTATACATGCAACACATGTAGTCACACAAATGTAAGTATCACAGTGTATAAACAAGTCAACTTCCAGTTATCGCAATAAGTCATACACATTGAATTGTATAGTTTGCAATAAGTCATACAGTGATGGGAAATTTCAGATGGTTTTGCTCGCAATGAGTCATACAAGTTGGAATTGTATGTATATTTATAGTTTACAAATAAGTCATACAGTGATAATTTGGTTTATACGCTGCAACTTTTTAAGACATATTCACTTGAAACTCCATTCACTCATAATTATTGAGTGAGTAATGATTCCTATGTGTTTTTGTGTCAAAGGTAGTTGTCTCGCAGGTCTCATGTGTGGATTTGTTTCCACTCTATATCTTTGAATCATTGTACCCAGCCACATAAAACTTTGTACTATGGTTGACATCTTCAGAACTTGATGACCCCTATATTGGTTTATTAAGAGGCAAAGGTCACGACACTTTATGTTCCAACTTCAGCCTCATTATTTTGAGAACTGTTGGTCCAATTTGCTTCAACTTCATGTGGGGATTTGAATCTTCAGATAGTTGACCACCATTGTTAAAAGGTCTTTTCTGCTACATATTTTAAGAACGGGTAGTCTTTAATTTTTTGATGAGACTACTCGTATTGTTTCTGCTTGATATCTTGAACGATGGGGAGTTTACATGTAGTGCTTCTTTACAAAACCATTTTTAAGCGTTATTCTTTTCACTACTAGTATCATATTCTTCCTTGCAGGTCAAGGGGTTTCACTAACATATTCTTTGTTGAAAGTCGAAGGCGCTGTCATTTGACAGCTCTTGTTCAATATTTTTTCATTCATGTACAGTACTTGGTATGAGATATAAAGTTGTGTCCAACTTGAGTGTCTTGCACACACTGCACTTTCTTCCCTAAGGATATCTCTGATGAACACACAAACCATACAATATCAAGTCCCTGAAATAACAGAAAAATGCAGTTAACAACCCTGAGAGTGACAGTATCGATACATATATACTGCATGCATACAAAGCTGCTCTCAATATAATATTTATTATATTATGATAAAAAGCAACATTGGCTTCAAAGCTGCTAGTAACTTATCCCTTTGTGGTTTGAAGGCACACACTTGTATGATACAGATAGTAAAGATACTAAAGTGTATGTTAATTGTTATTCACTATCCATACCATACTTCTAGAAACCATTAATCAGTATTAAAGTATATAATTTGACATGGGTCGTCGGCCGATAATCATGACTCAGTCAAGCTCTTACATGTAGGTTGTTTGAGTTTGAGCCCCACATTGTGCTTTGGTGCGGAGACTTTAGCTTTAACTTAATTTCCCCAACATTGAATACTGAATGTGATTCAAACTGATACAGACAGCAGTCAAGACAAGCACCATAATTTCACATAGTAAACTAAGCACAAAAATGCCAAGGATCAAAACACCTACAGCATGACAAGCGCTCACCTATCTCAGTATCTGTGCAGTGTCTTAGAAAAAAGGGATGAATCTATGAATCAACAACAATGTTTTGGCAAATCCAGCAATAATTGAATTTATAGAAACAAACCATGATATTATTATTGCAAATAATTATGGTATACAGCAATAATATATCCAGGTAATGTGTTTATAATTCCGTACATAACTGCAATACGAGATGTCCGAAATATTTCCATCCGAATACTTGTGCAATCGCGCAACATCCAGCAATCGACTTCGTAGAGCGACGATCCTTTAATTAATGATTCCCAATCGTTGCATCAAATACTTGGAACAGTTGTGGTGCCAGAAATTAATCAATTAGTCCGCCATTTAAAGAATAAAAGACGTTTATTCATCTTGAAATTAACGGACGCTAACTCGTACTGTCACAACGACCGTTTCGGTTAAATGCCACACAACACGTACATTTTTTGGTCCGTTACGGCTTCAAGTATTCATGTAAACATGTACTGAATGCTTAATACTTACATTTCTTGATGCATTTGAGTATTTTGAAGGTAAAATGTACGTAAAAACGTCTGCCGTGCCGCCATTTTGTTTCCAGATTTTTTCCTTATCTTTTCCCTCAGAAATGTAAGGTACCTCCGAGCAACCTTAGAAATCTAAGGAGAAAATCGTCCAAGTTAAGGGAAAAATACCCTAAGATGCTTTATGAATAAGACCTTAGGAATTTTCAGATACCTAAGGTAAATCATTAAAAAACTTAGGGAATTCCTATAAAAACTAAGGAAAATCAACTAACCTAAGGAATATTTTTCCCTTAGGTGCTTTATGAATACGGGCCCTGGTCAACAAGTATGTACATAAATATACTAGAGATACTATTGATACACCAATCGACGAGACAGCTGTTGGGTATAATTATATGATACAGTATGATACAATGATCTAATTAGTCTGTTTTGGATGGTTGATATAACCCAAAATGTCGGAATTAGTAGCCACCTAAATCTGGGCAGCCACATAGGTCAGGACTCTGAGACGAGTTAGTGAGGTCCGGGCGGCCATTAACAAGCGAGTTAGCTTGGGCCATAAGCCTAACCATTATGTTAAAGTATTAAACACTTGACTAATGCTACGAATCTGAAGCAATAGAGAGAAATACTACATTTATAATTGTTATACGAACTATGGAACTGTGTAAATAACTACATGTATTTGAATAAACATTAAATTAAATATCACTATACGATTATGAGCTATGCGTCTGTTATTTAACACAGTCACGCTGGACTATGTGACAATATCTCATTTATTGCATGAAACTTAAGGTTATCATAGGTGAAGAACTTTATACACTGGCAACTTAGGATATTGCCTGCCACACTATGGAAGCTTGTGTAGTTTTAATGACGGACATAAAATGTATGAAACACTAAACTAGGTTGCAAGACTGATGTTGGACCCCACTAAGGTGCTTGAAAATGATTTCCTATTCTTAGAAACAATGACAGTGACCCCACCAGCACTTCTTTCATTCCCAAACAGTGTCTTCTTATACTGTTTAAGTTATGAGTCAGATGAAAGAGTGACGGATGGATGGACTGATGGAGGACGGTCAAAGCGGTGATTATATGCTCACCCTTCAGGAAGCATAAAAAAGAAAGTTAAGTTACAAGTTTTCATGGGCCGCTTTTAGCAATTCAGCTGTTAAGGAGGTCCAAGCTGCCTTGTGCGCATGCGCGAAATTTCAAAATCGTATTAGATAAGAACAAACATGAATTTTAGTTTCGATGATCGCATATGAATGTTGATTAATGACAATAAACATAATACTATTGCACAAAATGGATATTTTTTAACATTTTATTTTGTTGCATGTATGAAAAGTGGGTGGAGAACGGCAAAATTGTGAATACTATGGGTTTACAATAAGTACCTACAATTGTTCAAATGCATATGCTTTTATATAATATTTAGTGCATGGGTTAGTTATACATGTATGAAGTAGCCACACTTTGAAATATTTTTAATAAAATTTTATTTCATTACAATATGCAAATTAGGCTAATTTTATGCAAATTTATTCATAATTAGTACTTTTTGATGAATAGCTCCCAAAAAAGGCTGGTGACCACTATTTTTTATTTGACTAAACTGGTTTTCTATTTGATCCTCATCTTATGGCCAATTCTAAATTATTTTTAATTGTTAGATATTTTTTGAAAATCACACTTTTTTGCAAGTAGGTGGGGTAATTATTTATCATGTTAAAATACTGACTTTGTTCACCAGGCAGCCGAAATTGTGATGAGTGGCAATAGGAATGACCATTGAACACATAAAATATCATGCATTGCTTACAAATGGTTTCATATAGTAAAAAACTTAAAAAGAACATAATGGTGCCATAAATGCAGGAAATAGATAAAATGAACAAAATACAATGGTAGGTCATTAGAAAGCCATGTATGTCGAAAACGAGCCTGGTGACATATCATTTTTATGATTTCAATGTTGTTCTAGAAGATTGATCTGTCATTTGAAGATGTTTCAAGGAAAATTCGATTGTGAGATCAAAGGTGCGCATACCTCCTTAAGCCACCCTTTGACATTTAATCACACACTATTTACATTGTACTGTCTCTTAGAAGCAGTTTTTAGAATTTGGAGATCATGATCATCATCGAGAATAGAGTATCATTAACAGTGCAGACAAAAATGAGTTTACCTCTGACATAAGTTTGAAGTTAGCATCATCTTTTTCACGTAACTGTTGTAATAGCCTGGTGTTCTGTTCTTGCATATCTTCGAAGGCCTGACCAGTGGCATCCATCTCATTTAATAAAACATCTTCTCTCTAGAAATACAAACACATAATGATTGTAATACTGTAATCATAACATAACAGAAACACAAGATGTTTGCAATACATGCATGGCCCCTACAGGTAGCTATCTAGTCATTTCACATGAAATATCAGACTGAGCGCACATACATAGGCTTCATTAGGTGGCCGCTTCCTTAGGTGGTCGTAGCTGTGGCCTAACACAATTATAGAAATCTATTGAATTTGTCTGTGACCACTCAATTCTTTTATTGTTTAAGTGGTCATTCCTTTGATCTTAAACAATGGAAATACCACCTTAGGAAGCGCACATGGGGGAGTTTGACTTTGAACTTTGGACATGCTGACTGCTCACCTCAAAAGCTATATATTACATGGTTCTCCCGCAGGTTATGACAAAACTCCAAACTAAGATTATGCTGAACATAATATCAAAGTTCCTTATTTATCAATCAGACCGGGCTTTTGAAGATATATTAAGCAATGTCAGCAACATAGAATATATATATACAGCCTAACTTGTATTAAGCAACCACCCTTGGGAAGGTCTGAAAACAGTCGGTTAACTAAATGGTCGTTTAACACAAATGTTAGAAAAAATTGAGTGTAATTAACAAATTTATGATTTTAGACCATCTGAATACTATTCAACTTCAATTGATAAACATTCATGGGTAAATAAGTTTTATGGTGATTCTATACTTGTATGCATTGTCTTATCAGGGTTCCCACAAATTTTCTAAGACAAAATTCCCTGACTTTTCCCTGACTTTTCCCTGACCACAGAGCAGTTTTCCCTGACTTTTAAGAGCGATCTGGCGACATCGGCATTTTTTGTTAGAGCAAAATATGGCAATAAAATAGAGAAAAGGAGGCTACATTGTATTTTTGCTCTATATGGAACAAAATAGTTTAGGTTAGCAGTATTTAAGGCTGTTGATTAACATTAATTTAATACAACTTAGAAATACTCCGAGCGAGCCAAGCGAGCAAGAATTTTTTTCAGTCTTAGGTATTTTCTTCATAGGAAATAACACTTGGCAACAGCTTCAATGAAAAATTCCCTGACTTTTGCTCAATTTCCAAATTTCCCTGACTAATTTCATAATTCCCTGACCTTGAAAAAACTATGTTTTTCGCTGACTTTTCCCTGACCGTGGGAACCCTGCTTATGGATGGTGACAATAAGCTGATTATAGCAATAAACAGGGTTCCCACAAACTTTTCAAGACAAAATTCCCTGATTTTTCCCTGACCACAGAGCAGTTTTCCCTGACATTTTAGAGCAATTGGGCGACACAGCATCTTTTTGTTCTAGCAAAATAAGGCAACAAATGAGGATATATTTGCTTTATATGGAACAAAAAAGTTTAAGGTAGCAGATTTTAAGGCTGTTGATTGACATAAAGTTATTATAATGTAGAATGATTCCGAGCGAGCATAGCGAGCAAGGATTTTTTTTCAGTCTTAGGTTTTACTTCATAGGAAATGACACTTATTGACAGCTTCAATGAAAAATTCCCTGACTTTTCCCTGACTTCTGGTAAATTTCTGAATTTCCCTGACTAATTCCAAAATTCCCTGACTTTTCCCTGACCTTGAAAAAATTATGTTTTCCCTGACTTTTCCCTGACCGTGGGAACCCTGAATAGATAAATCAATTAATCTGCAACAATGTGTGTAATCAAATTAAAAATTATCTGTATGACATGCCCTATGGACACAATGGTGATTATCAATGCTGTTGGTGTCCGGTGAACAAAAGACAAACTCTGAAGTGTGAACAAACAATGATTTATGACAAGGTATAAGATATTTAACAACCTGTCGTTGGTCGCGTTAGACAAAAGTCACTTAATACAATAGACAAATAGAAACAATATGATCGGGAGTAGTTTAAACCGGTTGTTTAAGACAAAGGTCGCTTAATACGCCCGGTTGCTTGTACAAGTTAAACTGTACATGTATTTTATAACATCTTAACAAACAAATGAAGCAATTTGTTAAAATCAGCAGAAATGAAAGACGAAGCCTCAAAAAGCTACTAAAAGGGGTAACTGTCGAGATATGTTTGTTGTACCTGTTTTTGTGTGGCAAGGTTTTTTTGTAGTTCAGTAATAGTTTCCTCTAGTTTCTTGATTTTTCGTAAAGCATCTTCTTCTGCTAATTTCTTCCGTTCCTTTCTTTCTGTTTCTTGCATCTTCTTGATATGTTGTCGTAAATCATCAATCTCTTTATTCAGTCGTTTCTCACACGCCATCAACTATGTAAGTCAGATATATAGGCTTGTTAATGATACCCACAACAGAATGGGACACGGAATGGAATGTGGGAATAGTTTTAGAACAAGCTCTCTTTGGTTTAGGAAGTTTGAAGATATTCAGATGAAAATTCTTTGGACTAGATAACAGACAAGGTCAATTTTACATTAATTATGGTAATCATAGGACCATAACCTAAGGTCTATATCGATTTGGCCTATAATATAGGTATTATGCTCATAAACATTGTCACCAAGTTTGAAGACGATCTGATGAAAACTGTGTGCGTTAGAGTACAAACAAGGCCAATTTCATACTTTTTTGGTAGTTAAAGGCCCATTATCCAATAGGCCTAGGCCGATTTGGCCTAGATATTATGTCCATAAGCATTGTCACTAAGTTTGAAGACGATCGGATCAAAACTGTTTGCGTTAGAGTACAGACTAACTGCTGGATGCCGCTGCCACCGGCCCGCCTGCCAATGGTGTTCCCATTATACTTCCTGTTTTTCAAACGGGCGTATAAAAAATTGTATAAATGTGTTAAGTTGATGTTTTGTACATGCTGTTATATGTCGAAAAGAAAGTAACTGTTATGAAAATATGTTGTACAAAATTTATCTAAATTAGGCCCCTCGAGAACTACAATGTATAAAGGAAACAGCTGCACGAACCTGTACTTTGTCTCTCTGTTCTTTTGGTGCACTCTTGTACATATCTAACAACAATTTCAACTCCTTCTGATTGTCCTGTGATTTCCTGCAAACATGTCACTCAAACATAATCATACTGTCCGCATGTACTATCACATACAAGCAGAAAAGAGTCAAATTATTACATACAGTACATGAAGTAATAAATGTGAACAAAAAGCGATGTTTGTAAAAATGTATTACCCCATTGGCAGCTACATAGTATTCTATCTAAAATAATTACCTAGTTCATGAAACTTGTTAACCTGTCTCTTCCTGGATGTGTGTTCTATTTTCACATTTTTGTATACTTGTCAATTTATGAAATTGTCTGAGTTTCTTAGCATGCTTGCACTTACTTTATACCCGTATTATGTAAGGAAAAAGGTCCGCAATAATTATTGTAATAAGTTGTAATAACCTACTTTAACTGCGCTCGAAGATCTTTAAATATTTCCACATCTGTTTTGCCTTTCTCCCTTTCTTTCTCCAAATCATCGCTGTCATCATCCTTGGGTAGTATAAAATCTCCACTTTCACCTTTCGGAGATTTACCCTTACTAAGGTCAGAGGTTGTTGAAGTACTGTTAGAATCGTCACCCAAATCTTTGTTGGAACCATTTAACTCTTCCACCTTTTCTTTCAACTATAAAACAATTATAATAATATAAATGATAATTGAAAATATTTATAAACATGGTTCATACAAAATTCTTACACCCAAATTCAAGGATTTGTCTCAAGGCATTTCCCCAACATTTACAAACTTAAGGTAAAATTGTACAATTATGACTTTTAGTGTGGAAAAACAAGGAAATTATTGTCAACCTGAATGCTGCTTAGCACTAGATCGTATACATCACTTCATTACGTACCCAGTGTGACATTTGCACCCATACATTTACATACTTTTAATTTGCGAGAAAACTAGTGTCAGTGTCTGTTTCATTTTTATCATAATGCGTCATTTTGACAGCATCCATACACTTTTATGGATAGTCAAGGCTGTTTGCCTAAATTTAAGAGTTTTCCATTAAATTCAAGTACCATTTTGGCATTTTTCAAGGCAACACTTATTCCAAGTACTTTTCAAGGTTGAAACCATATTCACAGACTTTTCAAGGCCTGTGTGAACCTTGATAAAGCACCTTGTAAAACAAGACTTTAAAGCACTGTACATGCAACAATTGCTTCCTTGGATGTTAGACATTAAGATTCTTATAAGAAGACTGTTTTTAAAAATCACTGATAAGCCACTTTCAGGGGTGTCAACTGGGCCAAATTAAAAAGCAGGAAAAACATGTGCGGCCGACCATTCTTAACAAACAAGAGGCCTTGGAAGCATTTTTTCAATAATTAACTCCAACCTTTACACAGCAGAGGGTAATGCTGCTGTTATGAAGCATTTTGTTTTGAATATATGAGCTCTGCTCTAGGATTTCCAACCTGAGGTCAAAATCTCACCTCTTCAAATGTTGATAGAATTGTGTAGTTTAATGTTTAAGTTTCAAAAAAGTTATACCTTTTCATAATGGTCCAACTAAGTAGCATGCTATGACATGATGAAAACATGACATATCGATTGAAATAACGTTATTGACGTCGCGTAAACACAATAATTATAATGACGTCATTTAATTAGCACATGTCTCCTTGTAAGAGCCACATTTACAAAAATGTGAAAAAGAATACACAGAAAACAATTTTGTTGGATCACAATATGTTATGGATGGCTTGTACAAAACTGAAATCAAGTTCAAGAGTATGCGGTATATTGAAAGATATCAAACATCGTTTTCCGTGTTATTGAAACCTTAAACATTAAACTACACAATTCTATCAACATTTGAAGAGGTGAGATTTTGACCTCAGGTTGAAAATCCTAGAGCAGAGCTCATATATTCAAAACAAAATGCTTCATAACAGCAGCATTACCCTCTGCTGTGTAAAGGTTGGGGCTTCTAACTCGAAAAAGGGGGATAATTTGGACAAAATAGGCAGGACCGTTACCTACTCATGTGTAGGTCCTCTTGGTCATGAAGGTAAACAAATAAGCATTTCTTAATCCAAAAGGGGGCATAATTTCAACAAAATGCTAAATAGTTATCTTCTCCTGTGTAGGGGTTGGGGTCATGATGGTGAACAAGTATGCAAAGTATCAAAGCAATATGTCAATGCACTTTGAAGACATTAGAAGTTAAAAAACCTGTACCTAAACTTTAACATTTGCATTTCCAAGTCCAACAGGGGGCATAATTTCAACAAAATGCTTGATAGAGTTACCTACCCCTGTGTATGGGTTGGGGTCATGATGGTGAACAAGTATGTAAAGCAATATGTGAATGCACTTTGAAAATATTAGAGGTAAAAAAACCTGTACCTAAACTTTAACTATTGCACTAAGTTGAAAAAAGGGGGCATAATTTCACCAAAATGCTTAATAGAGTTACCTACCCCTGTGTATGGGTTGGGGTCATGATGGTAAACAAGTATGCAAAGTATCAAAGCAATATGTCAATGCACTATGAAGATATTAGAGGTTAAAAAACCTGTACCTAAACTTTAACATTTGCTCTATTGGCACTAAGTAGAACAAGAGGGCCTAAAGGGCCCTAGGTCGCTCACCTGTTGTAGCAGTACGTGCAAGACCTGTGATTTGACCTAGTGACCTAGTTCTTGGCCCCATATGACACAATATATCGAACTTGACCTAAATTTTGTCGTGATAATCATTGTGACCAAGTTTCATAAAGATTAGGTCAAAATTGTGACCTCTAGTGTCTAAACAAGGTTTTTCTATGATTTGACCTAGTGACCTAGTTTTTGACCCCGGACGACCCAATATATCGAACTTGACCTAGATTTTGTCGTGATAATCATTGTGACCAAGTTTCATAAAGATTAGGTCAAAATTGTGACCTCTAGTGACTACACAAGGTTTTCTATGATTTGACCTTATGAACTAGTTTTTGACCCCGGATGACCCAATATCGAACTTGACCTAGATTTTGTTGATATGATCATTGTGACCAAGTTTCATAAATATTAGGTCAAAATTGTGACCTCTAGTGACTACACAAAGTTTTTTCTATGATTTGACCTTATATAGTGACCTAGTTTTTGACCCCAGATGACCCAATATCGAACTTGACCTAGATTTTGTTGATATGATCATTGTGACCAAGTTTCATAATAATTAGGCCAAAATTGTGACCTCTAGTGTCTACACAAGCAAATTTTTGACGGACGACGGACGAAGAGTGATCACAAAAGCTCACTCTGTCACTTTGTGACAGGTGAGCTAAAAAGGGGGCATAATTTCAACAAAATGACCAAGTTTCATAAAGATTAAGTCAAAATTGTGACCTCTAGTGATTACACAAGGTTTTCCTATGATTTGACCTTGTGACCTAGTTTTTGACCAGAGATGACCCAATATCGAACTTGACCTACATTTTGTTGATATGATCATTGTGACCAAGATTTATAATGATTAGGCCAAAATTGTGACCTCTAGTGAGTACACAAGGTTTTTCTAAAATTGTGACCTCTAGTGTCTACACAAGAAAATTTTTGACGGACAACGGACGAAGAGTGATCACAAAAGCTCACTCTGTCACTTTGTGACAGGTGAGCTAAAAAGGGGGCATAATTTCAACAAAATGACCAAGTTTCATAAAGATTAAGTCAAAATTGTGACCCCTAGTGATTACACAAGGTTTTTCTATGATTTGACCTTGTGACCTAGTTTTTGACCCGAGATGACCCAATATCGAACTTGACCTACATTTTGTTGATATGATCATTGTGACCAAGTTTTATAATGATTAGGCCAAAATTGTGACCTCTAGTGAGTACACAAGGTTTTTCTATGATTTGACCTTGTGACCTAGTTTTTGACCCTGGATGGCCCAATATCGAACTTGACCTAGATTTTGTCGTGATCATCAATGTGACCAAGTTTCATAAAGATTAAGTCAAAATTGTGACCTCTAGTGATTACACAAGGTTTTCCTATGATTTGACCTTGTGACCTAGTTTTTGACCCGAGATGACCCAATATCGAACTTGACCTACATTTTGTTGATATGATCATTGTGAACAAGTTTTATAATGATTAGGCCAAAATTGTGACCTCTAGTGTCTACACAAGGTTTTTCTATGATTTGACCTTGTGACCTAGTTTTTGACCCCATATGACACAATATATCGAACTTGACCTAGATTTTGTCGTGATAATCATTGTGACCAAGTTTCATAAAGACTAGGTCAAAATTGTGACCTCTAGTGTCTACACAAGGTTTTTCTATGATTTGACCTTGTGACCTAGTTTTTGACCCCGGATGACCCAATATATCGAACTTGACCTAGATTTTGTCGTGATAATCATTGTGACCAAGTTTCATAAAGATTAGGTCAAAATTGTGACCTCTAGTGACTACACAAAGTTTTTTCTATGATTTGACCTAGTGACCTAGTTTTTGACCCCGGATGACCCAATATCGAACTTGACCTAGATTTTGTTGATATGATCATTGTGACCAAGTTTATAATAATTAGGCCAAAATTGTGACCTCTAGTGTCTACACAAGCAAATTTTTGACGGACGAAGAGTGATCACAAAAGCTCACTCTGTCACTTTGTGACAGGTGAGCTAAAAAGGGGGCATAATTTCAACAAAATGCCTGATAGAGTTACCTACTCCAGCATATGGATTGGGGTCATGATGGCAAACAAGTATGCAAAGTATGAAAGCAACATCTCAAAGGACTAAGAGAATATAAGAGGTTAAAAAACCTGTACCTAAACTTTAACAAAAGTGCTATGGTGACGCCGGTGACTGCAATAGCTACCCTTATTCTACGAATAGTGGAGCTAAAAATTGTTCTTTGGGCCGAGCTGTTTTCTTATAAAAGTAAATGCCTTTAAAACTTTCCTGGTAGTTTCAAATGAAATATTGGTGCTGCAGCTGGTTAAGGGTAGATATAGAAGGTAATTTTGTATTATTTGTTAACCCGTTTCTTGATTTCCTAATTTGTTTTTTGGTGTGTTGATTAATTTTGTTCTCAAGTTGTTGGTTCTGGTGTAGTTTTTCCTCCAATAAGAGTGGTTCTCTTTTGATGTTTTTTGTTTGTATGTCTTTGTTTAGTATAAATATATATGCTATCTTTTTGTAGAGTTTTTATTTTTGGCTGGTTGGGTCTCTGTTATTAATCGGTACCTTCTTTTAGCTTCGAGTTAGTTGTACTGACAACTTGATTTTTGTAATTATATCTCTAATTAGGTCTAATTCGTCAATTGAGGTGTTTTCTTGAAGTTTTTGGTCGATTTCAGTTATTTCTAGGTTGATCTGGTATTTTCTTGCTTTCCAATAGTCAAGAAGAATTTTTGTTAAATCAGTGCCAAATTTTAGACACGCTATTTTCCATTTGAGTTTTTACAAGTACCAAATTGATACTAGTCTGTTACTTGTATACAAACAATGTTATGTCAAAACACAGCATTTTTATTCTTTAAAACATTTTAATCGGATAAAACTGCAGTTAAAATCAATACCCGGTACCTTATGCATCAAGTCATATACATATAGGATCCGTCATAAGTTGTCTTTGGAGATCAACATTTCTTAAACGAGTCTAGAAAACACAGGTTATTAAGCGAGCCTTTGGCGAGCTTAATAATTTGTTTTCTTGACGAGTTTAAGAAATGTTGATATCAAAGACAACGATTGACGGATTCTTTTTATCACATTACAATAGTTACTAAGTCAATACAACGTCAATTAGAACGTATTTAAGCCGGAGCGTTACGTTTTTTTCCAATTAAAATGTTTAAAACAATAATAATTTAATGTTATGATATTGCAATGTTTGTATAAAAGTGACAGACCTGAATAAACAGACTATACCTACATTGTTTTTGTTCACTTGCAATAAGAAAACCAGTGGCTATGTAAGGATTTCTCTGGCCACAGGTGAAACATCAGATAAAAGGGTGAACTAATATTTTTTCCAAGTATTGATTTTACTTTGTAAGTACTCGGATACTCATTGCCATCCTTAAGATTTATCAATGTTATGCTTATATACAAGATGTTTTTCTTTATTTGTGTGTTGAATAGAACATTCAAAATGATCTAAAATGGGCATAATATGTCTTTCAGATAAAACCTCAAACTGAGTCACATCTGACATTGGTTTAATTAGTGAAAGACCCACCTTATAGATACACCTAATAGACACACCTAATTAAACCACAAATACCAGTTTTAGGGAAATGCAGGCTGTTCAAACTGGTTAGATGCATTTCCTCAATATATTATATAAACCTGACTAAGGTCCTCAATGTTAACAAGAGCTGTCCATGAACAATGCGCTCTACTATTCTCAGTGCCATGCTAGGATAGTATAATCATTATATATTCAAAACTAGAAAATGTGTCCATATGACACAGGTGCCCTCATTATAGCACATATCATTTCGAATGGGGAAGGAGAGGGGAATAGCCTTGTGTACTTCAGTTATATGAAAAATATCAAAGGTCCATAATTCTGGTAAAAAAAAAACAGCGCAATTTTCAGCGCAATTTTCATCCTTTACGGTCATCTATACATTGGGGCTTTTCATTTGTGAAAGTTTAAACAAATTCTAACCAACAGTTTGTGAGGAATTCAACACACAATATTTTTCATTATGGGGTATAAATTAAAAGTAACAAAGGGCCATAGTTATGGTAAAAATTGACGCAACACAAAGTTTAGCCTTTACGGTCATCTACACATTGAGATTGTTAATCTGTGAAAGATTGAAAAATTGCAACCAACAGTTTGTAAGGAGTTCAACACACAATATTTTTCATTATGGGTATATAGTAAAAGTAACAAAGGGCCACAATTCTGGTAAAAATGATGCAACGAAAATTTCATCCTTTACTGTCATCTATACATTGAGATTGTTAATCTGTGAAAGTTTGATGAAATTCCAACCAACAGTTTTAGAGGAGTTCAACCAACAAGATTTTTCACTATGGGGTTTATAGTAAAAGTAACAAAGGGCTATCATATTAAACTCTTATAACAAGGAAATATCGGTAGAACTGATATATGCTCCCCGAAACAAGTCAACTTGGCTGTAGGACAAAAAATTATACAGTTATAGTACACATTTTTCAAGGCGCATAACTGTGTGAAAAATCAGGGAACCAGAACGTGCCGACAATATGTTCATCTCCACTTCACAGTATGTTGACTCACTGAACCCCCAAACCGGAAGTCGCTGATAACTAGGCATTCAGTTTCATTTTGGAAAGCTGTCAACAGTAAGTATTTAATGTTTTTATCAAGATTTTTTTAATTGAATATACTTGTCGTATATATTTTTTCAGCGTGAAATAAATGTCTCTTCAGCAGAAAGTCCTTTCCTAGGTATTAGCATTTAAAACAAAAACGTATTTTCTCAAAATAAACAGCTGGTTAAAGCGAAAGATGATTCAATCACGATAAAATGTCCGTTATTTTGGAACTGCTAAGGAAATTCGAGTAATAATCTCTTCTAGGTTTTTCATTATCAATCTATACGTACGAGTTTATATGTCCAATGATGCATTTCTCCCCTGAATCGTAGCAATAGTGTTTAATCCTGTACTCTTATTCAATGAAATATTCAAATATCAAATTACGAAATGCTTTTGCGTATTAGCCTTTTCAAGGTACTCATTGAAATGATAAATATCAGTTATGCATTGTATCTTTATTTTCGACAAGCAAACAGTAAGTTTTTGGTCATTTTCATCACCAATGACCCTTGCATATCCGTTTCGCCGGGGGCGGCCGGCAGACCAAGGGGAATTGGGCAATGTTTATTTTTTTTTTTGGTTTAATTCCCCATCCTAGATCTAAAATTTTGTCTGAATTCCCACAGTGGGATATCGTCTTGAAATGGTTGTCTGCTTTTTGCGGCGTCTAAATTCCCAAATATCGGGTTTTAAAACCCGGCAAATATCTATTTCGGGGACCCGGACTCATTTGGCTTGTCAAATTCCCGCCGAATATTTGTCAAACGTTAAAATTCCCACTAAGGTTCCTAACATTTTACAAAACATCGTCGATGTGTCGGGGAAACCTCTGAGGTGACTCGCAGAATTCTTCTTACCACGAAAGCATCCCCGATCATTCCACGAGGTTCTGGATGCCTCCCCAGAATATTCCCAATCTCCGGTAATGTCTTTGAGATATTCCCGATCGATTTATTTTCTGAACGCCTACTTATCAGCGACTTCTGGTTTTGGGGTACAGTGAGTCAACATACTGCGCACTTGGTAGTGTATGGGTTGGGGGTCATGCATGATGGTTTACAAGTATGCAAAGTATCAAAGCAATATGTCAATGGACTATGAAAAATATAAGAGGTTAAAAAAATATGTACCTGAACTTATAAGCATTACGCCAACAATCGGGTGATTGCAATAAATGATGTACTCTTTATTATAAAAATATATTTTCTTGATATTTATTGAGGAAAATGCAGGAACCAGAAAACTAAGATTGCTCTAGGATGCTTCGCTTAGTTACTTCAGTGTAGTACCCATATCATTCATAATTACCTCCCTTCATGGTTAATTATGCACAAAATTCAAAGTCCTCAGTATGTCATTTATTCAGGATGAGTAAATAAATTTGCTTGATTACATGTATTTATTTTTGGGGATATGGATGGTTTATGTAATGTCTGACTATTTCATTGGTGGTTAGGCACTGCCATCATTTCTGTGTGGCTTTGGATTGTCTGTGTTCTACAGTATTTACAAGATGGTGGAAACAATTCTCTATAGATTTGTATAAAAACAAGCCTTGCCGCATGACATCCATGTTTTTTACCAAATCTACATGGTATGAAGGCATTCAGAATAGGTCACTACAGAATCTGAGAAATATTTCTGTGAAATTACTTTTGAAATAGGCCAGGAGATTTTCTTTGTGTTCTAGATTTTAATCCAATATTATAGAGAAGCCCAGTGCCTTGATGGTCATTAATATTTCTTGCCAATGATGTGACTCGGCCAACTCGGTAACATTCTGATCACTAGCACTCTAGGCACAGACTGTACTACTTACAAGTGGGTTTTAGGCCCCTTTTGAAATCTGTATATGGAATATACTCACCAGGGGTCTTAATAAGGCATTATGCCAAATCTGGGGTGCCAAAAAGACACATCCCTACACCAAAACACTGTTTTAAACAATGACCTGGATCATTCAGCTAGGGCATTCAGCTCGTTGAAACTAGATCATTCAGCATAGGGCATTCAGCTTTTATATTGGTGAAACTAGGTCAAACATCTGGGGCATTCAGCATTTTGAGAGCTGGGACTTGGGAAGTTCATTTTCTCTATCAGTCATGTGTTGAGCATTGTGCAGTGTAATTGTGGTATCAGATGTTTTTAGCTCACCTGTCACAAAGTGACAGAGTGAGCTTTCGTGATCACTTTTCGTCCGTCCGTCAACAATTTGCTTGTGTAGACACTAGAGGTCACAATTTTGACCTAATCTTTATGAAACCTACCGGTAGTCACAATGATCATCTCTACAAAATCTAGGTCAAGTTCGATATTGGGTCATCTGGGGTCAAAAACTAGGTCACAAGGTCAAATCATAGAAAAACTAGTGTAATCACTAGAGGTCACAATTTTGACCTTATCTTTATGAATCTTGGTCACAATGATCATCTCAACAAAATCTAGGTCAAGTTCGATATTCGGTCATCTGGGGCCAAGAACTAGGTCACTAGGTCAAATCACAGGGCTTGCATGCACTGCTACAACAGGTGAGCGACCTAGGGCCCTTTGGGCCCTCTTGTTTATGTTTTGCATGCTTGGCTGGTTAAGTTGAGCGCTTCATTCCCGGTCCGATTTCCTATTATCTATTATCACAAACGACAATAACTTTGTCATTAGTTTGAATTTTGTCATCAAATAATTTTTATTTTATGCAGAAGCAGAAAAGTTATTCTTTCTAGGACAGCAAATCCAGATTATTCCGGAATAGTAGGACCCTTGACTTACTTTATTTATTTCTACTTGACATTCCTTCACTTTCCGTCTATTTCTTTGTGCTTCAGCTTTTAACTGTTGATTATGTTTTTGTAAACTTTGTATCAAATTTCTCATTTCTTGATTGATGGATCCTGCAATACACAGAAATGCATGTTATAGTCTAGATATAATATATTAAGCAATGAAAAATTGAGTAGATAATTAATTTTTTTTTTTTTCAAATACATGATTTATATTTTGTATTAAATTGTGTATCTGTTTTCAATATGGACAGATTACCTTAAGTTTGTGAAAGGTCTAATCACAACACAAATTTTAGAGAAGATATCAGCTTGTGGAATTTTGAAGGTGTTGCTATAGAGAGGTGGTTGCTCTACAGAGGGCCACTCAGGAGAGGTTATACAGCATGTGTAGTTATAATATAACAGAAAATGACTATGTTTTCATACATTTAAGCTGATAAACTTACCAGTTTGTTCATGTGCAGCAAGTGTTTGTTCAAACTCAATCCGTAACATTTCATATGCTTTTCTTACTTGACCCAGTGCATCCTCTAACTGGATCACTTCTGTTCTCAACTTCTTCTGATTCAACAATTCATCACTCTACAATATACATGTACACATTATATTACATTACTCAACTTGGTCAAAAGCATGGTATAGACAGGGTTAGCATGGTGTGGGTGGTATTAGCATGGTGTGGGCAGGGTTGGCATGGTGTGGGTGGTATTGGCATGGTGTGGGTGGTATTAGCATGGTGTGGGTGGTATTAGCATGGTGTGGGCAGGGTTGGCATGGTGTGGGTGGTATTGGCATGGTGTGGGTGGTATTGGCATGGTGTGGGTGGTATTAGCATGGTGTGGGTGGTATTAGCATGGTGTGGGTGGTATTAGCATGGTGTGGGTGGTATTAGCATGGTGTGGGTGGTATTGGCATGGTGTGGGTGGTATTGGCATGGTGTGGGTGGTATTGGCATGGTGTGGGTGGTATTGGCATGGTGTGGGTGGTATTAGCATGGTGTGGGTGGTATTAGCATGGTGTGGGCAGGGTTGGCATGGTGTGGGTGGTATTAGCATGGTGTGGGTGGTATTAGCATGGTGTGGGCAGGGTTGGCATGGTGTGGGTGGTATTAGCATGGTGTGGGTGGTATTAGCATGGTGTGGGTGGTATTGGCATGGTGTGGGTGGTATTAGCATGGTGTGGGTGGTATTAGCATGGTGTGGGTGGTATTAGCATGGTGTGGGCAGGGTTGGCATGGTGTGGGTGGTATTAGCATGGTGTGGGTGGTATTAGCATGGTGTGGGTGGTATTGGCATGGTGTGAGTGGTATTGGCATGGTGTGGGTGGTATTGGCATGGTGTGGGTGGTATTGGCATGGTTTGGGTGGTATTAGCATGGTGTGGGTGGTATTAGCATGGTGTGGGTGGTATTAGCATGGTGTGGGTGGTATTAGCATGGTGTGGGCAGGTATGGCATGGTGTGGGTGGTATTGGTATGGTGTGGGCAGGGTTGGCATGGTGTGGGTGGTATTGGTATGGTGTGGGTGGGATGGGCATGGTGTGGGGTGGCATGGTATGGACAGGGTTGACATGGTGTGGACAGGGTTGACATGGTGTGGAAGGGTTAGCGTGATGTAGGAGGGTTGACATGATGTGGGAGGGTTGACATGATGTTGGAGGGTTGGAATGATGTGGGAGGGTTGACATGATGTGGGAGGGTTGGGCATAATGTGGGAGGGTTGACATGATGTTGGGGGGTTGGAATGATGTGGGAGGGTTGACATGATGTGGGAGGGTTGGGCATAATGTGGTGGGATGGGCATGGTGTGGGGTGGCATGGTATGGACAGGGTAGGCATGAT
Source organism: Spisula solida (assembly GCA_947247005.1). NCBI lineage: Eukaryota > Metazoa > Mollusca > Bivalvia > Venerida > Mactridae > Spisula > Spisula solida. The sequence goes on along the minus strand of OX365953.1, from coordinate 11,407,035 downwards.
GTAAGTGGGGTTGGCATGGTATGGACAGGGTTGACATGGTGTGGGAGGGTTGGCATAATGTGGGAGGGTTGGCATGATGTGGGAGGGTTGGCGTGATGTAGGAGGGTTGACATGATGTTGGGGGTTGGAATGGTATGGACAGGATGGCATGATGTGGGTGGGATTGGCATGTTGCCTTTGTTGGCATGGTGCCTGGATTTCCAGCCTGGTTCAATGTGAAATCTGAGGATGATCCTGCTGTATATACATCAAAGCTCGGTGAAGAATACAAGGAGGGAGAAGTTGTGGTGAAAGCGTAAATGATATATAACAAGTGAGCAAAAATAAACAAGAGGGCCCACAGGGCCCTAGGTAGCTCACCTGTGCAAATTGATCAAGTAGAACCATGTTTTTTTTTAAAAGTTGTTTCCAATCAGTTGTCATGGCAACCAGAGTTCTGCATGGGTTATAATCTTTTTAACTATTTTTAGAAAGGATAACCCAAGGAATATTGTTACCCATTTAATATGAAATTCAACCAGTACTTTTAGAGGAGAAGATTTTACTATGGATATATAGGAAAAAACAGCGCCCCACCCACTAGCGGCCATGTTTTTAGACGAATCAAGACACATATGTCAATTTTGTAAGAGGGTCACCCAACAACTATTTTTGTAAAATTATTTTGAAATCTGGCAAGCGGTTGATTTTTTTATGATTTTTTAAAAGATTTTCCTATTGGTTGCCATGGCAACCAGAGTTCTGCATGGAATGTAATTCTTTTAGCTAAAGAAAGGATCACCAAAGGAACAATTTAACCAATTTATAATGAAATCCAACCAGTACTTTTAGAGGAGAAGATTTTTAAATATTTTACTATAGATATATAGGGAAAAACAGCACCCCACCCTCTGGCGGCCATGTTTTTTGACGAATCAAGACACATATGTCAATTTTGTAAGAGGGTAACCCAACAACTATTTCTGTAAAATTATTTTGAAATCAGGCAAGCGGTTGATTTTTTATGATTTTTTTTAAAGATTTTCCTATTGGTTGCCATGCCAACCAGAGTTCTGCATGAAATACAATTTTTTTAGCTATTTTAAGAAAGGACCACCCAAGGAACAATTTAACCAATTTATAATGAAATCCAACCAGTACTTTTAGAGGAGAAGATTTTAAAGATTTTACTATAGATATATAGGGAAAAACAGCACCACACCCACTGGCGGCCATGTTTTTTGACGAATCAAGACAAATATGTCAATTTTGTAGGAGGGTCACCCAACAACTATTTCTGTAAAATTATTTTGAAATCGTTTTTTTTATGATTTTTTTTAAAGATTTTCCTATCGGTTGCCATGGCAACCAGAGTTATTTATAGATTACAATTCTTTTAGCTATTTTTAGAAAGGACCACCCAAGGAACATTCCTGTGAAGTTCGGTTGAAATTGGTCAAGTGGTTTAGGAGGAGAAGTCGTTTGAATGAAATGTTGACGCACGGACGGACGCACGCACAGACGACGGACGAAGAGTGATCACAATAGCTCACCTTGTCACTTTGTGACAGGTGAGCTAAAAAAGTTGACATGTTCAGAAGTTGTGTTCTTGTTATTGTTTATTTTTTGTTATATTTTATTTCTACATGTAACTTACGAAATGTGGCCAGCCAAAACGTTTTCCGACATCGAGAAATTTTGCGGGTGGTTTAAATACTGTGGCTTATCAGCAACTTGGAGAGTCAAATATTCAGTGATGAAGAGTATTTATTTGCAACTGTTTAATATCAAGAACATTTTAATTTTGAAACAGTTTGCAGCAGAAATACAGTAGAACATTAACGCGTACTGTATGCGAATGGCAAAATATTGTACAGATTATGATATATATATATACAATAATACATGTCATGTACTATTTCAACATGAACTTGATGAAGTTCATGATGATGTTAAGGTTCAATAAGACCTGTATTTTGACTAGATATTAATGTTATCACTTACACCACAGGAACTTGCATTTATAATTTGAAAAAAAAAATTTGAAAAGAAAAATTGAAAAAAAAATAGTTTTTTCACCAGGCCTACTGTACTATTAAAATATATATTTTAATAGTACAGTAGGCCTAGTGAAAAAAAATACACGAAGTAATGAGGTATCTGTTAGACCATTAAATTACATAAATCTCACAATACATCACATGTATTACAATAACTAGAGTTGTCGGATATCTGTGGCAGACAAATCCGACTTTTTTAAATCTTTCGAGGGGCATAACTCTGCCTTCAATTTTCAAAATCTGCACCATTGTGTTGCATTTTGGAAGACCTTTCAAATGATATATAACACTTATAGGTTTTATGAAAATAAAATTTTTCATTTCTGATGCTAATGTTGGCATGGTGTTGACAGGGTTGGCATGATGTGGGTGGGTATTTCATGTTGTAGGTGGGGTTGGCATGGTGTGGGCAGGGTTGGCATGATGTGGGTGGGGTTGGCATGGTGTGGGCAGGGTTGGCATGATGTGGGTGGGGTTGGCATGGTGTGGGCAGGGTTGGCATGATGTGGGTGGGGTTGGCATGATGTGAGTGGGTTTGGGTCTGACCAGCTATCTTTAGATTTCTCACGAAGGGGTTCGGTCAGCTATTATGCAGGGTCCCCATTCAAAAACCATGCAAGATATGTTGGTTGACATCAAGCTGTATTTCACGTCAGAGAATATGTCAGCATATTTATCCATCCGTGAAAAATTGATTGCGTTTAAGGAATGGGCAGAGACATTCCCTTTCAGGCACTAATTCAGAACCAGATAAAGTGAACTTGGAAAGTTCAATTCAGTTCAACAACAAGGTTAATTATAAAACATAACTACAGAAAGTTAACATAATAATGACATTACACCCAATAATAATAACCTAACCAACATGATACACTATCCATGTTCAGAAAGGTCTTATAATGAACATCAGTGAAAGTTGATAATAAAATTACAGAGGAGTAAGTAATTGTATAGCACGTAGGCAGAGGAACATCTATAGCGCAGGGGTACAAATTGTCATTAATTTTATAAAATATTAAAGGAACACTAAAATTAATGGAGTTGTTTTGGTGTGTGCAACTATTAACTGATTTAACTGATTTCAAGTGCACATGTGTATCTTGAATTACAAATGTCAGGCAAGTTTGATATTTAACAAGTTATCTGATATCATTATAGCAACCTAAATAATCAACAAAAAACCAGCAAGTTGTATCATATTATAACATTAACTTAATGGTATTTATACAAAGAATTTATATGTCCACAAAAATAAAGTAATTAACCATAACAAATAATATATTCTCATTCTTAGCCAAAATAAAGTTCTATCAAGGAAATTGGCTGAATTGACATTTCATGGAATTGACATTACATTATTAGGTTTAGATGCCACATTTATCAATCAAAATGAAATCAAAACTCAAGGTGCTCTTGAAAATTAATATGTACCATACAAACAGTCAGAAAAAATCCTAGACTTTCATATCCACAATGAAGTTATTAACTGTGCCTCGACATTTTTTATTTACATTGAACTGACCAACAGCCGATTATAACCTATCTACCGAAGTTGTTTGGGAATTTCCATTTGGACAGTGTTTAAAACCCAACTTAATTTGCTCTGGTGAGCTTAACAGTTTAATGATGCGTGCATCTATAAAGAAGATCACCTATTCATATGCAAATTGCCCACCAGCACTATTATTGGACGAATGTTCAATAAAAAGCTGTCAAACAGCTAGTGGGCACATTTGTATATGAATACACCTGTATGCTAACATGATCTCTCCTATAACAATTTCATCCATTCAGCAACAAACACATGGTGGAGGTAAATAATGACAAACAAGCAAACAGATTGTTCTCAAGAAAATAAGATTAAGTTTGAACTCTGCCAAGTTTCTATAACTAGCGTAATCTTCAGATAACTGAAAATTCTGGTAAATCAAACCAAGTGATATAGCTTCTCAGTCGATTATTTTGTGCATACTACTGAAATAATATTGTGAAGACATAATGATTCAAAGGATAATTTTTAAAGTATTTGTTCATCAGTAATGAAATTTGAAAGATTTGTCTGTTGATTTTTTAAATGTGCACCAAGTACAGTTAAAATAATGCAGAATAATACCCCCGGCATAGTTGCTGTAACTGCCATGACCTGCACATACAATTAGAGGTATTGGCATGTTATGCATAATGTCCAAGTGCAAAATTCTCACGGATATCGTCAGATAATGCTTTTTTCACAAGTCATACTTCATTTTCAACTGTTTCATTCAATAATGATTGATTACTGGTAATTTATACTGCGCTAGAAGCATACAGACTTTACTTTTTGTGTTGAGTATAGAAAGTCTAGTGGTTCATAAAGGGCACAATCGTACATAGACATCAATGTATTAATACCTACCTCCATCTGTTCAATGTGTCGAAGATGTGCATTTTTATTTGTTAGAACCAAATTCTTGGATTCATCCAGCTGCGTCTTCATCTGAAGGCTCTCATTATATAGAACCGAGAACTGAGATTGTAGACATTTATATTCTGTGGTCTCGACGATGACACTTTCAGGTAAATGTTGCAGCTGTAAAACACATGTGTACCTTAACAACCAGGAAGTTAAATATATTATCATATAATAAGATCTGTACAATCAGTGGTAAGATTCATCCATGGTCGAAACAAATTTATCTAGTGCTTCTGGTAACAAGCTGTCAAGAAAAGCAAGAAAGGTTTTTTGACACAAAAATGTTTGTCTCTCATAAGGGGCGATAACTCCAACAACAAGAGCTGTCCACAAACAGCGCGCTCCACTGTGCTCCACTATTCGCAGTGCCATGCTAGTATAGTAAAATCATTATAAATTCAAAACAAAATGCAAAACAGCAACATTACCCTCTGCTGTGTAGAGGTTGGGGCTTCTAAGTCAATAAGGAGATAATTTTGACAAAATGCAGGACAGAGTTACCTACTCATGTGTATGTCTTGAAGTCACGATGGTGAACAAGTATGCAAGTATCAAAGGAATATGACACTTTGAAGGTATAAGAGGTTAAAACATAAGTCCATAAGGGGGCATAATTTCAACAAAAAGCTTGATAGAGTTACCTACCCCTGTGTAGGGGTTGGGGTCATGATGGTGAACAAGTATGCAAAGCAATAATTATGTGAATGCACTTAGAAAAAACTTTAAAGTTTGAAAATATAAGACGTTAAAAGACCTGTACCTAAACTTTAACAAAAGTGTTACTAAAGCCAACGCCGACGCTAGGGTGACTGCAATAGCTCCCCTTATTCTACGAATAGTGGAGCTTATAATCATCTGAACTTTCATTCCTGAAAACATTCACAACTGTGCTTGATACGTATCATTCATGTGAAGTTTGATTGAAACCCGACCAGTGGTTAAGCAGAACATGTTTGTGATACCCATCTAGATGTATAGCAAAAAAATCAATATGTCTCCCCCAATATACATAAAAGACATAACAATGTTGTGGTTCTGGAGACATGCTGACAAAATATAGTGTAGGAAGGTAGGAAAACATTTTATTTTCTGTTTTTGTTTATTTTATGTACAGAAATTCAACAATCCCCGACTTCCAGCAAAATGCCATAAAATGATTTATACCAGGGGCAAAAAATGGCTTCTTGTGAAACAGTTTGTGAACTATGGTTTTCTCATTATTGTAGCCTAACTTTTTTGACTTGTTAAAATAACAAATCTGATAAGACAACAGTTAAGCATAGAATATTGATGAGAGTCAGGTACATAATTTGGTACAATATGCAGGGTCACCAGTCCACAGTGTTATGTTGGTTTGACCTAAACATGAAATATCTTATTTCTTTAGGTTTGAAATTCTCTGGAGAAAAGACTGGATTGTTTCACATCACTGAATTTACATAACTGAAAACACAATACAAGTAAAGGGAGATGACTAAGTAACTACATAGCCTGTACACCTACAAGTTTGTGCATCTAATATTTGAAATGGGCACATCTGCACAAACACACTGGCATCAACCATGTGATTAACAATATCAATTATCTGTCTATTAAGGATGCTGGATCAGTTTAATGCGCATGCATCGTTTGTCATAGTACGTTATGTGCCTTATAAATGTAAAAATATGTAAAAATAATCTAAAATTAATTAAATTGAACAGTTTGGATAAGTATTATGCAATAAAATTAGAATATAATAATCGGAATGACGATTTCCATTCTGAGAAAAATATTACATTACAAAATAGGTGGGTGGGGTAAAAAAAAAAATATTGCTATTTACGCCAAATGACTTTTTTGGGAGTCAGGTTCGTTTGGTAATGTTTGTTTATTGTGTGTTAATGTGTTTTCGCGATATTTACATGTTCAATAAATTTTATTTTAAGTGTTTTCATTGATTGCGAAAAAGGTACCTCTGTGACATATATTTTTTATTGCATAATTTTGAAGATCTATGTTACTAGACTTATTTAACAAAATATAAAAAAAAGTTTAAGGTGGGAAAAAAAGTTATTAGGATTTTACCTGGGTCCTATTTTGCTGCATTAAATATGAAGTGGGTGGGGTAAAAGAGCAATATATATTAGACCAAAATTAAATATACCCTTTTTGGTATCTTGATCATGTATGCCAATGTGTACCCAAACTATATTGAAATTTTTTTTATTATTTAGATCACAGACATCAAATAAAAATGTCAAATTTGAACACCACCACCAATTTACCAATTTCCATGGAATTATAAAAAGAATTCATACACGCTTCAATCAGGGGTGATTACCCGAAAAAAGAGTTCTGTGACCTATTGTTTTTTCATCATATTTTGTGTCAGGATAGATTTCTTTACTTCCTGGCAAAATTTGAGCAAATTCTGAAGGTGGGGTCCTAAGCGCTCCAACATCCTTAACTAATTCAAACAAAAAATTGAATGTCAAACTGCAAAACCTTGCAAAATCCGCCTCAATGTTACATGTAGTCTGCAGTCTTGATATAAACATTTGTGACCTGTAAGTTAATTCACATAAACTGATGACGTCATTAGGATCACACGGGAAGGATTTTGCCTTTAAGTTTTTTTGTAAAATAAGTTTGATTATTTGTCTGTAAGTAAGCACCATTTTCCAATCGTAGATATATCGTATCTAATGCAAATTTTGAGGAAAACAAATGTCGCCCTAATTCGCGACCGGAAGCGGTGAATATGTAAATGGTAAAATCGGTGCTCGTACAAAACTCACTGTGAACGTAACAAACCCTATTTTTGTCGCATTTTTTTGCATTATTCGGTTGGATAAATGTCTTTTTAATAACTTAAAATGAATTTGGACACAGAAAGGAGATTTTTAGCAAAGAAATGAAGGTTTTACTAAAATGCACAAACTTGAAGGAATGTACAAAGTTATAGGAACAGAGGCTAAAGGAGAAATCACATTCAAAACCCAAACAAGTAAATGTTGTATTTTATCATGATACACTGAACTTTGCTATACGTTTATTTCTAGGTTATGCATGTTTATGTACCGTGAATAATCAGCCATAAGTCACCCAAAAACGATCTCGAAAAAAACTAGAAAGTCACCCCACGACTTATGAAAGGGAGAAGCAAAATTTATAACCCAATTTTGACCCGATTAAGACATTTTCCATCAAGTTACAGATCCAAAGTAGCCTAGATTGCGTATGGCGAGAGTATCAATGATGTGTGAATGGAGGCGTAGTAATATACTCTGAGAAATATAATTACTTGAATTAGATCTGCTAAAACGTATTCATGAATCATATCAAAGTCCTAATTGATGTTTATAAATTAAATTTTAAACCTGTAAGCCAATCCATATAACAAAACAAACCTACAAAGAACAAATTAATATGTCAACAAATGTGTTCATTGTAAATGTCTCACTTTATCACATGTCATCGAGTGCAGAAAAATATACAAACAAACACAGGGATGTGGCATTTTATGCATGCATAGTCTTAGTTAAAAGAGCCTGGTAATTTTTAATAAAATGAGCCGCATCCCTATGTACACATGTTGCAATAAATAATCGACAAATATCCTCTACATAAATATACTTACATCAAGTTTTAATTGTTCAATGTCCTTCAATGCTTTCTGATGATCTTTTTGTAACTTTTCTAATTCGGCCAATCTGTTAGTAGCAAGCTCACGTTGTTCATCAAGATCTGACAGGATCTCATCAAACTGTAATATCCAAACCACTTCTTATACCATGCCACAATTTGCATACAATTATTTGGAATAAAGAACTTCTTGAATAAGAGCCCGGACAAGGCTAATATTGTGGTAAATCAAGGGCCATGATCTAGGACGTTCTGGCATAATTTGGCTGATAATCAAGGGTGACTGAGATATGATGCACATATTAAACATTGTCAACAGGTGAAAACTGTTTGAATCAGAATCTGAACATGGCTTATTGCTTAATTTATTTGTAATTCAAGGGCCATAATCCAGGAAGGCATGGGATGATAATCCAATTTTACTGAGATACTAGTATGCCCATAAACATTGTCAACATAAGTTAAACAAGTCGATGACAATCAGGTGCCGGTCTCCCAAAGCATTTGAGGTTGAAATCTCATCTCAAGTGAGATTTTGCTCAAATTAGAGTCAGAATTTGAGATAAATATAAAGTTTGTGCTCTCTAAATTTTAATGTAATAACCTCAGAACAATTAAGGGTACAATTTCACATTAAAATTATCTCAAATGATAACCTGTGTTAAAATTTGAGTGAGATTGAGCTCCGATTTAGATGTTTCGGGAGATCGGGGCCAGATTAAACCTGTTTGAATTAGAGTCTGGATATCTAAATTGGATGCTGTCACCTGCCGGCAAAAGTATACACATAATTTGACCTGCCATTGAGGGGGCGTATAAAAACATTGTTCAAACCTTATTTTTAGATACTCCAGTCACAGATTTTCCTCCTTCAAGTTGTATCACATTCTTGTCCTCGTAGGTCTGTAATTTAGATGTAGCATCAGATAGATAGCGGTCGAGTTTCTCTGCTCGTTGTGAAGATACTTGATAGTTATACTCTAAATCTTCACTTTGGTTCTTCAGTTCAGCTATCTCAGTCTCTGCAGCTGTAAGCTTGTCTTGTAACTCAGCAACCTGAATTTCGCAGAGGAGAAAAACTTCACATTATAAACAGGAGCTGTCACTCAAAGAGACATATGCCCCTAAGTGTGATAAAGGGCTGTAACTCCTTACAAAATAATCCTATAATTATATGGCTTGTCTAGTGAAGTTGATAGAATGATGACAAGGATGGCAACATAACAATAGCATTAATAGTAAATAGAATTTTGAACTAAAATGTATATTAAAAAGTGTAAGCAAAATGTCTTAGTTAAAAAGGGCTATAACTTTATATGAAATCATCCTAGAGATAAGCCACTTTTCAAGTAGGGTTGACAAATGACAATAAATCAGTGTGTCAAGTTTCAATGCAATACATTTATATTAAGCATATAAGTAGTTAACAAAATGTGGACCTTTTTAAAAACACTGACCAAAATGTCTAAGTTAAAAATTGGCTCCTTACAAAATCATCCTAGAGTTAAGCCCCTTGTCTTGTATGACTGTTTATGATAATAGATAAGTGTACCAAGATTCAATGCAATATGTAGCATTGATAAAAAACAAACTATTGAACTTCATAAACAAGAGGATCATAGATCCTGGGGCGCTCACCTGCTTCAGGTCATCAAGATAAACATTTTGACTAAACTTGATGAAGGTTATAGCAAAACTGAGGCCCCCAGAGTGTTAAAAAGGTTTTGCTATTATTTGACATATTGACCTAGTTTTTTACCCACAAGACCCAACATCAAACGTGACCTTAAGGTCATCAAGATAAACATTTTGACAAAAGTTGATGAAGATTAAAGCAAAAATGTGGCCACCAGAGTGTTAACAAGGTTTTCCCATTATTGACCTTTTGACCTAGTTTTTGACCCCACGTGTCCCAACTTCGAACTTGACCTTAAGTTCACCAAGATAAACAATTTGACTAAACTTCATGAAGATTAAAGCAAAATTATGGCCACCAGAGTGTTAACAAGGTTTTCCTATTATTTGACCTTTTGACCTAGTTTTTGACCCCACATGACCCAACTTCAAACTTGACCTAGATTTCATTGAGATACAACTACTATCCAAGTTTGATTAAGATCAAAGCAAAATTGGGAGTGCTGGAGTGTTAACGTTGAAAAAGCTAATGGACGGACGACGGACAAAAAACAATCACAAAAGCTCAGCTTGCCTCTTTGTGGCAGGTGAGCTAAAAATCTTTAACCTGAATGCCTGGACAAACAAACAAAGCCGCAACTATATGCTCACCATTTGGGGAGCATAAAATGCGTAAATAAAATTTGAGCTTTTTTGAGGATGACCTGTGTTACTTAAAAATACTCAGAATGAACCAGAACCATTTGAACAATGTTGAAAGAGGGTCATCCAAGGATCTTTTGTGTCAAGTTAAGATCAAACTACATACAATACATAGTTTATTCGGACATTAAAAAGCATTTCGCCTATTTGTAGCCAACATAATTATATACATAGACATGAACATGTGTGGTCAATAGTTAACAGAGTTATGGATAGTTCTTTTAGTTTATACTAATTTATTTAAGGTTGATTGTGAAACAAGTTTTTCAAACTTATATTAATCACTCTCGACACCTCATTCCTGATGTTATCCATTGCCACGAGGGTATGAGATAAAGTACATGTACATATATACAGGTTTACAGAGAAGTTCAATGATGTTGGAATAAAGTAGAGACATAAAGGTATAAAAGATGTGATGATTTCAATATATAAAAATCAAATTAAAGTCAGATTTGTGTTTCTGATTTTAAAAGCAACATACAAATATTTTGCTACGTTGTTCAATATTTTGCTAGAGTTTGAATTCATTAGGTTTGTACATGAAGTGGTTCAGGAGAAGAAATGTTTAAATATTGATGGACAATGACATTATGGCAAAGACAGACAGCTACGAGTTCTAACAACAAATACAGGAGTGCTGAAATTATTTCTCAGTTTGCCTACACATTCCACAAACTAAATTAACAACAACAAAAACTACATCAATTTATTCTTTTAAATTTATCTTTATTTACACCCTGTAATTACAGTGACAAATCACTTCAAAGCCAAACAGTAATTAATCAACCAGACAAACCCCTTTTTTCATCATCATCAACACTGTGGAATTGCTTCTCAGTTTCTGAGATCGACTGTTCCCACACAGTTCCAATCACATACTCTGACCAATCCAATCCAAGAAAATTACGTATGTTTATTACTGAACATTGCCGCGTCTTGAATTGGGGTCATAGGAGGAGAAACCAACAACTCTGATTTGAATTGGTTAAGTTTATGACATTATGTTGGAGGTTATTCTATATGCATTCTATATACATGTATGTTTTAGTTTATTTACTTAATCAATCTAATTGTAAATGTAAATTGACTCTCTACAGTTCTTAAATTCTTAAAAACAGTTTTAATCCTATTATGTAACAGCTCATTTGTAGTTTAATCCATGTATCAAAAGCCCTGTCTCGTGGATAGCAGTGGATTGCCACTTAGTGATCCACAGTCCTCTCAGCCCAACAGACAGTATGGCACTGTCTTTATTTTGTCTGTTTTTGATAGTCACCTTGATTTATTTGTTTATTCTAGGTTTAAAGGCGCTTCTCAACAATTTTTCAGTTATATATGGTGGCTGACTCACCAGCAACTTCTCCACATGTGGAGGAAGAATCAATACGTACCTTGAGTGTGTGCTGATGATGATGTTGATGTAGATCTGTCACCATATTATGAAGTCTTTTATTTTCTGCCTGTAATTCTTGTAGTTCATCCTTCATAGCTCTTACAGACAATGGACTTGATGGTGTCTTCTCTTCGACCTTGACCTCTGCCACCTCCATAGGTTCAACCTTGACCTCTTGTTTGACCTCTGTTTGTTGGCCATCTTCCTTCTTTACATCCGTCTTGTCATCTTCGGACCCTTGAACAAATCATGCAGAATGAACAACAAGTTTTAAACCACAGGCACCAGGCTTGCCATGCACCCACTTGGTCTCCATTACTACCTAGGTACCCCCTACCAACCCAAACTCAACAACCTTTCATATCAATTTTTATACATATCACAACAAATAGGAATGTTCGGAGCAAAACATCTAACATAATATCGGGTATTGGTATAAAAAACATAATAATTATGACGGTTCGTACAGTTTGGGTTGGTAAGGGTTACCTGGGTAGTATTCACGTCTAGGAGGGGGAGGAAGCAAAACATGCCAGGTGCCTGTGTATTAAACCATATGTATGGCCTCAGGCTAAATATTGGACAAAAACTGCATGAAATATACAACACTCAGTGGATACCTTCAACAGTTTTGAGCAAGTTTGTTATTCAAAACACATTAACCTGAAAGTCTGGCAGAACCTTGAGTGTTATGCATGCTTAAACAAGCATGATATTACATGTTTCTTGTATGGAATAAATCAATTACTGCAAGAAAGTCATGTTTTACCAGTTAGTTACTTACAAATTGTTCAAGTAATACCCCTTTTGTATGTAACTTGCCAGGCTTATGTTAGAATATTATTTCTAAAAGTACACAGCTTCTAGGGGACCACCACCAAAGTTGGGAAGAAAGTAAAATAATTTGCTGGCTTAGAATGAGATGGTCGTAAGTAGCACGCACTTACGACCTTGTATGACTCATACATATTCGGAATCTGCATCACAAATGCTCTTCTTATGAGCGTATTTTCATGAAAATTGGAACAGGTCATGTTGACCAAACTGAAGTTGAAAAAGCTTTTTTTCCATTTATAAGTAAAGAGTAGTTTCAGACAGTTATTTCTTGTTTTCTTAAAATAGCGTTTTTTACTTATGACCTTTTTATTCTCAGCCAGCGAATTATATACTAAGATAAATATGTAGATGATATACCTGTTGAAGGTTCTGTTTTAACCTCACTGCCTTCTACAGCAGGTTCACTAACAACAGGTTTGACATCTTCAGTCTCAGTCTTAACTTCACTTGATGCACCGGCCTCTTCCTGTTCTTTCGATTCTTTCTTGATCTCTACTTCAGATTTAAGTGGAGAAATCTCTTGTCTGGATATATCTGCTGACACCAGCTCTGATCCCATCTCTTCTTCCTAGTATTAAATGTAGTATTCAACATTTTAAAATAATTTCATATTCATCAGATTTAAAGTTTGTTTCTTTATTTAGGTTAATCACACTTTCTCAGTATTTTTTTTAGATATACACTGCAGCCGTTTCACCAAACCAGATTTTCCTGGATTGTATTCTACCGGCACTTACCAGTACTAAATTACCCAGCAACTTCTCTACATGTAGAGGAAAATCAAAATTGGATATGTTCTGTTTTGATAGGGAATTTAATCTGGATCGCTGGGTTACAAATCCAGCACACTGAACCACAGCTATACTGATTTTAAGTATTCTACAGTCAAAAATTACAGTCCTTGTAGGGTCGGGCATTCAGGGAATGATTTTTCAAAACATTTCGAAAAACTAGGCATATTGTTTCCAATTTATTTTTGAGCCTTATTGGTGAAAATATTGGACTCAGTGGTTTAATATAAACAACTGCTTCATATTTACTTCACTTAACATGTTGAATAAGATTGTAAAATAATTAGAATATAACAAACTGGGTGTATACAACAACCGGGGTTCTACGGAGGCATGATGCAAAAACCTGAAAATAAGATTCAAGTCTGTTCTGGGTGCCATCAGCACACATCCCTATAGACTAAACCAAAACTCCATTTCAAACACTGTTCTATCATTAAATTCAGCTGATGAAATTTCAAATGACCGTAACTTTGTCAATTCTTTGAATTTTTTTACCAAATAACCTTAATTTTCTGCAGAAAAGTTCATTCTTTCTAGTGCAGCTAGAATTATTCTGGAAATGTAGGACCCCTGCAGCAATGTTTTCAGTCTTACCTGATCAATCTTATCTCTCAGAGCATTGTTCAGTTTCTCATTTCTTTGTAATAGCCTATCAAATGCCTGCAACAGTTTACCAATGGCACGTTTAGAAAACTCTACTCTCTGACCAAGTCTCTGTTCCAACTCCTGTCGATCCCAAGTTGAAAGTAAGGCAAGAAACGATGTGGTTTCAGTACTTTGATCTTGAAAAGAAAAGTAAATCAATATAATATTATAAACATTCATCCACGAACAGCGCGCTCCACTATTCTCAGTGCCATGCTAGGATAGTATAATCATTATATATTCAAGACAAAATGCTTCATATCAGCAGCATTACTCTCTGCTGTGAAGAGTTGGGGCTTCTAAGTCGACAAAGGGAGATAATTTTGACAAAATGCAGGACAGTTAACTACTCATGTGTAGGCCCTCTGGGTCATGAAGGTAAACAAATAAGCATTTCTAAGTCCAAAAGGGGGCATTATTTCAAAAACATGCTAAATACATGTAGTCATCTCTTCATGTGTAGTGGTTGCAATGGGGTTATGATGGTGAACAAGTATGCAAAGTATGAAAGCAATATCTCAAAGGACTTTATAAATATAAGAGGCTTAAAAACCTGTGCCTAAAACTTTAACATTAGCATTACGCCAATGCTGAAGCCAACGCCGATGCTCGGGTGACTGCAACAGCTCCCCTTATTTTACGAATAGTGGAGATAAAAATAAACTGAATACACCACTACAAGTCAGATACTCAAGAAATAACGTTGAAAACTGGTATTTCTATACACATACCTAATGACTTAGCAGACATATAGTGATAATGAAAGGATAGACAAAATGATAATTAATCACAAAGATGAATCAAGATTACATACTAAATGATGGGACTAACAACCAACATGAATAAATTACATAAAGTTTCAATACTCAATCAAAATGTCATACACTTGAAACATTTCCAAAATGTTCTATGACGCAGGGGAATATTCAACTGATAATTGGACAGAAAAGATTGGAAAGGCATAAACCAGTGCGTTTT
The DNA here is from genome assembly GCA_947247005.1 of Spisula solida. Classification (NCBI taxonomy): domain Eukaryota; kingdom Metazoa; phylum Mollusca; class Bivalvia; order Venerida; family Mactridae; genus Spisula; species Spisula solida. The sequence continues at coordinate 11,391,930 of OX365953.1, read as the reverse complement.
CCAGCTAAGAATGTTCATTGGTGAAGGAACAGATTGGCCAGTTACAGTAGGGGAAAACCAGTAGCAAAGACAAGAAAGTGAAAGCCTGATCTATAAAACTAGCTAAGTCAATTAGGGGCCATAATTCTGTTGAAATGTTGGATAATGCTACATGGCTTTGACAATGCAAGGTGTTTATGATGGTTAACAAGTATGCCAAGTTTGAAAGCAATGCCTAGAAATTTAAAGTTTTGGTTAACATTTTTGGATGAACAGACAAACAGACCGACGATCGCTATATGCCTCCTGCATCAGTAGATGCCGGGGCATAAATAGTCTTTATAGTGCCAAAGTATAAGAAGTAAACTCGTTTCATAATCATTCTAATATAGACAGAACAGTCGTTTTGCCAGAAAAACATTCAGTAAGAAAGTAACATAGTAACTTAATGTCTATATATATATATAAGTGGATATTTTAGCGGGTCTAAAAGTTTTAATTTCAGATATTTAGCATGCAGAACTATAAGCAATTTTTATAATTCTTTGTTGCGTTGTTCTTTGGTCAAAATTTAGGCTAGAGGAAATGTTAGCAAATTCCTGTAAACTCATGTTTTGCGCAGTGTCCACCTGACTAGGCAGACAAATTGCGGGGTAAATGTTGGGTATGCCTCCATGCAAGCTTGCTATACCCAAAGTTTGATGAAGGTGGATCATTCTGAACTCAACTTAATGAGTGAAAACATTTTTAATACCAGTGACTTTGACGCTACTGACCCCAAATACAACAATAGCAAGTAAGATCTCTAAGCAAGCTTGCTATACATTCAAAGTTTGATAATGATGGGTAAATCTAAACAAAATTTAATGAGCGGAAATCTTTTTTTCTATTTTTAGTTACAGTACCAGTGACCTTGACCATACTGACCCCAAATACAATCCCAAGCTATGTCTCCATGCCAGCTTGCTATATACATTTTTAGTTTCATAAAGATGTGTCAATCCAAACTCCAGTTATTGACCTGAAACCTTTTTTCTATTTTTAGTAACAGTGACCTTGACCATACTGACCCCAAATACAATCCCAAGCTAGGTCTCCATGCCAGCTTGCTATATACAAAGTTTCATGAAGATGTGTCAATCCAAACTCATGTTACTGACCGGAAACCCCCTGTTTGACGTCGCTGCCCACCATACCCCAACCTAATAATTAGGATTTTCGTTGAAAAACCTGGTTAGTAACTACTTATACATTACTTACTTTTATTTTCATCCTCATCAGCAGTTTCAGCATCAAATCTTTGAACTAAAACTCGAACATCTTCATCTAACTGAAATACAGTAAAACATCATTGCCTTCAAACATACTGTACTAATTCATGTACAGTTCATATTAGGGGTGTCAACAAGGTCAAATTAAAAATCTTGATAATTGTATATGGCAGACCATTTTTGTCAAACAAAAGGCCTGACCCACATTGTTTCCCTATTAAATTCAGTTTGTATTAAAGAAAATCCTCCATAACAAGATTAAATTTACCATAACATTGCCAATTTATGAGGTATTTTTCATCAAATGACTTTTATTTTTGGTTAGAAATCATTGCTCTTTCAGGATAGATAAATCGTCTATTTCAAATCAGGATATTTGACACCCTTGTTATATACATCAGGGGTTCTACCAGAGGCATAATGCCCAGTCCTGAAAACAAATTGCATCGTCTGTTTTGCTCACAGATACTTAGGGTGACCACGTCCCCGCCCGCTATTTGCCTGAATATACATATGCCGGGTGTTGTCCAGACCCCAAGTATTAGTTGTTTTGCTTGCCATTGCCAACTACCCCTATTCCAAAACTCAGTTCCAACTTATACTGTTGTTAAAATTCAGCTCATTAAATTTAAATGACAATAAATTTATTGATACTTGGAATTTTATAATCAAAGACATTTTATTTTCAGCAGATTGAAATGTTCATTCTTTCTAGAGCAGCAAATCCAGACTTCCAGATTATTCTGAAACAGTAGTACCCCTGATACATGTATTTTAAAGTACAGGTAATAGGGCAAGGGAGGTAACTACAACAGAGATACCAGTTTCTACAAGTACTCTGTTTGAATGTTACACGGCTTTCAATCTACTGTTTTTGGTGCTGAATATTGTCCCCATTCCCCTATCCGAAAAGAATCCCCCCCCTTGATTCAGAAAAAAAGTCCCCTAAATTTTTTTTAACACCATGTAGATCTATATAGAAAATCATGAATTTAAAATACAATTAGTTTTCTATTTATAGTTAATATAGTGTAGTAGTAGTAGTCTAGAAATAATTTAACCAAACATAAATGCAATTTCAAAGTTTAGTCAGTTCTTATAATAAAACTGAGCAAACTTGACTGGCCCTTTAAATAGGAGTGACAATATACATGTAAGACATGAACACTTTACTTTACTTGTTTTCAAGTTGAAATGTTTTCAGTATCCATATATAACAGGTTGTCAGCCTGTGTAATTTTAATAGTCCACTAAAAGGGTTTTTGACACAAAATTATGTCGATACAAGGGGCCATAACTCTGACAGGTATCATCTGACCAACATCCCTGACAATATGTACAACTAGGCTTGGTACCAAGTATTCATGTAAAGTTTCATTGAAACCCAAGTACAGTCTAACTTGTACTAGCGACCATGCGTATTAAGCGACCTTTGTCTTAAACGACCTGTTTCAATTCCTCCCGACCATATTTGCTCTGTTTGTCTATTGTATTAAGCGACTTTTGTCTTATGCGACCAGCGACCACTGTCTAAGCACTTTGATTGGTAAAATTGCATTAAGCGACCAAAAATTTTAAATCACTGCTCCTCTGAAGTGACAAGTTGTTAATTACCTGATACCTCGTCATAAATCATAGTTTGTTCACACTTCAGAGTTTGCCTTTTGTTAACTGGGCCCCAATTAACAGCACTGATGATTACAATTGTGTCCGTAGGGCATGTCATTCAGATGATTTTAATCTCATTACACACATTATTACGGCTTAATTGTTGTATTTTTTGTTGCAATAAGCTTGTTGTCACCGTCTATTTAGATTGGGCTAAAACCCGATCTATTCCGGTTTTTTTCTTCGAATGCAAGCAAGACTGACTTACATTAATTGCATTGTGTAATATATCTGGAAATTTATTAAAATGATAAATTGAAATGTTTATGAAGACGATGCATACAAGTAATAATCATCATAAAACTTATTTACTACTAATGTTTATCAATTGAAGTTGAATAGTAGTAGGACAGCCTAAAATTGGATATTCGTTATTTACACCAGGATCTGTTCGATAAATATTATTGTGTTATCTATGCCCTATGATTACACTCAATGTTTCTTACATTTGTGTTAAACGACCATTCCGTTAAGCGACCGTTTCAGACCTTCCCCAGGGTGGTCACTTAATACAAGTTAGACTGTAATAGTTAATGATAACTAAGAGCTAAAGCTGTCAAACTTTGTGACAGACATCCAGACAGTCAGATGTCCAGCACAAAATCAATTGATCTCCGCCACTGTCAGTGGGAGAAATTTAAGTATATTTATTTATTGGTGTCAGACAAACCTTCCACCATTGGTCAGTTTTAATGTCTAAAATGTGAAACTTTAGAGTAAATTTAATGGAAGCAAACTTTTTGAACCCCAATCAATTCTGAGAACTATTCAACCCCAAGCTCATCCAACCTCAAAACTGGAGCTCATTCAACCCCAAATATGTAAGGCTTATTCAACTCCATGATAAATTTTAGTGGAAAGATGTTGTTAAATCACCTGATTCCAGTATCTGTTTACAATCATGAGTACAGCATCATCTGTTCTCTGTCTATTCTCTAGTTGTTCTATACGTTTATGTAACTCTTCTTCTGCTCGTTTCCTCTGTTCTATACGTTCTACAAGCTTCTTATTCTGGAACTGAAGTACTTTCATGTCCATTTGTTCCTTGAATAAAGTAAATAGTTTTACGATTATTTAGATCATATATGACAGAGTTACTTTTTGATGAAATATGTGGAGTATAACGCACCTTTACTCTCTCTGCAAAGTATATTATGTTTTCCTTCAAGTTTTCTAAATTTTCCCCTTGAGTCTTGTTCCATTTCTTTTTCAAATAAATACATTAAATTGTGTTGACAATTGAAAGCACAATGGAGAAAAATAGTGTTCTTTTTACCTCAAATGCTTAAAATACCTATAATAAATAGTCAAACTAGGCATTTCGTAAGTAGAATTGTACATTAAGTGAAAATTTCCTTTCAGCTTGTCCGCGCGCTAATTTCCCCCTTGTAGTATGGGCCCGGACCCCTTTTCCCAAAAAGATATACAAAACAATGTATGAAGATTGAGCACAATACAATTGACATTATACAACTACAAGAGTAACTGAAAATACCCATATACATTGCAGTTTTTGTGTTGGTGGGCATGGCCTAGAGAAGCAACAATTTTAACTAAGTACTTACTGATTTCAACAATGTGTTAAAAGTATTTTATATAATGATAGGGTATACAATTATCATGAAAATAAATGCATGTATAGTACATAAAACTGAAGAGTAAAATTAATGTAGAAGTACTGTGTATTACTGCTAGATGAATACACTGATTAATACAAGAATATATGTACACAATTAATACGGGATCATATGAACGTTAACTTTGTTATAAAATCTAAATATTAAGTACTAACTATAATAAATGATGCTACATACCAAGGAATAAATTGACCCAAGATTCAAAGGTTCAATCCTTGTGAACGCCTTCTTTGCTGGTGGCCCCTCAGACCCACCAGCCTCACTCGCTGAACGCTTAGTTGCCATATTCTTTAGAGACTTTATCTCTGCATCTAAAATTTCAATAAAAATTTACTAATAAGCTACATTGTATATATCAATATGAAAGTGGTTTAAAAAACAGTATGATACTTGTGTGAAGGTTGACTAGTAAATTCTCCCCACATCCAACTTGTCTACTGGACTTATCAGAGGGGATGAAATTGACTATCCTTTCCCCATCCTACATGTACTTGTTTAAATGACTCTAGTTGAATTTCTCCCCCTCTCTGATAATTCTTGCCCCCACTCTACTTGTCTATGATTTATTTGGGGGAAATTGAATAGTCTATTCTTTACAACCATCCTACTGTCTTGTCTGTGACTTTCCCCCATGACTTGTAAATGACTCATCTGAGGGGGAGGAGAAATTGACTAGTCTGCTCTTTCCCCCATGACTTGTAAATGACTCATCTGAGGGGGAGGAGAAATTGACTAGTTTATTCTTTCCCCCCATTCCAGTTGACCAATAAGGGGAGAAAGAATGGACAAGTCTTATTCTCTCCCTCCCTCTGATTAGCCATTAAGTTAGTCAGATTGAAAGAATGGACTAGGAAAAGCAACTTTCCTACTGCCAATAAGTCATTAACAAACCAGGGGGAAAAATGGACTAGTCAATTTCTTCCCCTTTGATAGGTCATTACAATATCGAGTTAGAAAGATTTGACAAGTTAAATTAACCTTGTCAATTTCTCCCCCATCCAATAAGCTATTACCAAGTCAGGGCTAAAGAGCTTACTATAGTTTAAATTGCAAATTTGTAAAGGTTGCACTTTTAATGGCATGCGGAATCATTTAAGTTTAGAATTAAGTTCAAGGTGAAAACTCGATCATACGTGATTTTATGACAATATGTTCAAAGGTCAAGATTTCTGGTATACAAGTGTTTTTTTGCACACTCCAGTGACGTCATTAAATGGTTGGCATTCGCGATAATTCTCATCATCATTTTCAGTGATCGCCTCACTCTAATCAGAGTATACTCGTGATTTGACATTTAACCAAACATACGCAGTAAAATGCCAGTTGATGGGCTGGACTATGATATTTACATATAAAAATTATTCTTTTAACAAATAATTTTTTAAAAGGCAGTGGCTAGCCGTCCGGCGCCGGACGACTAGACAGCGAAATTAGTCGTCCGTCAGTGGACTACTAGCAAACGCTACGTGCATTGGCTTTTTGCATCTACCTTATAATAAAGGTTATATAATAAACGAATATAGGCAAGACATGTCAATGCCTTATCTGCAACTATTTTGTGACCTCCCGTATATCTCCGTATATTGTTCGCCATATTAGAATGGTATAAACTGGCACGAAGGAATGCGGACATCGCTGTCGGCATGAGATCTATATACGAGGGGTGATCGCGAAGTTCGTGTAATTTGCTTATAAATTATTCATTTTTAGTTAAATATTGATGAAACTTCACTAACAGGATGATCAACATGATTAAAGTTGAAATATAGAACGGAATAAAAATCCACCAACTTATGCGACAATTAACGGTACCCTTGGCAACGCTACTACACGTGGTTGCAGCACACCAAAATTAAGACATTTTTCATCTTTCGTTCTCCTGAAACAATGTCGTTTTTAAAGTCTTATGTGTGACTAAAATTCACGCAAATATAACACATCATACGTCAACGTCATGGGGTCATTTCCATAGAATATGATGTCGTTTACTACATTCGCTATCAAATTAGCACTGTGTTTATCTATACTGATAATGAAACGGAAACAACGTTATGACGTCAAAGAGGTGACATTGAATTGAGGCGCTTTACAGAATGTTTCATGGGAATTTGAAACAGACACTGAATGAAACCAATGAAAAGATGAAAATGTTCGACAATTTAAAAGCGTATAGCCCGGCAGATACAAACATACAACACAGACGATTCAAAATGCACAGAAGGTCAATTGAAGTCAACAATAGAGAAAGGTTGCCATTGACAGTGATTCCGTGTGTACGTGAAAATGCGCGGAATCAATCGAAAAGACAGACGTAAAACCATTAGACTGATAGTCAGCGAGCTCGAGAAATCTCCTTTAACTATGGGATCTGTCCGAAAGAGCTAGGTATGCGGAAAATCAGATATTCGTAGGCTTGTGTCGTCACTTCGAGGGACACGTGCACCATACAATGGACCTACATTTCGTTTGACGTTATCGTGACGTCGTTTAGTTTTCTAGTGTGCGACGTCTATGCATAGTGGATGTTTAGAAATCGTCGTAACTATGTAACTGTTTGGTGTATTTTTCTCATTTTTATAAGAGAGTTTGATAATGCAGACAAGATTGTTATGATATTATTTATTATTCCTTATGTGCAAAACTACACAATTCACAACAAAATTACACGAACTTCCCGATCAACCCTCGTATAGTGCAAAAATATCCAAGTTGATTGAAATGGTAATGCTGTGTTAAAGTTACATACAGTAGCATTATGCTATGCTCATTATGATAAGTAGTAGGTAATAGAGATGTAGAAGAAATGGTGTCACAAACAAAGCTAATGTGGCTATTTATTTTTTCATTCGCCGTTTTAATGACACATATATACAAAACAATACAATTTACAATTGAATTTTTTATTTGTTTTCATTTTAAATACAACAACAATATACAATAGGGTCTACCATGATAACATTTATAAACGGCAACATTGTTTTCACACCATACATGCCATACTTTGCTGAACCATTTGCAGGAGATTGGTGATGGAAATGCAGGAGATTTCAAAAAATTCAGGAGATTTTTTTTGCTCGAACTATCGACTAAAATTAATGAAGTTTATATGCAGTTTGCACTTATTTTACTTGTATGACAATACCATGTATGCATACATGCTTCGTGAAGTAATTTAATCTAGTGTTTGGGATGATATTCATGATGCAAACAACAAATGTCCAGTATGTTCAAGTCTTATGACTCATAGGTAAAAGAATTGTAAGTAACCAAACCAAATGCTGACTGGACATGTATTAGTTATTGTTACATTTATGCTATACCAGTTCATTTATCATACATCTGAAAAGAAGACATGTCAAGCAGAAGATTACCTGATAAAAAAACATAGAAAAGAACTCATATGTTCAAAATGGTGCTAACATATTAATTCAAACTCAAAAATGCATTGATAATACAGAAATAAAATTAATTCAGTTAATTTATAAAGCTTAAAAAATATATCTGAAATTGATGTGGACTGAATATCATGCAAATTCCAAATTACAAACTAAAACTTTTTGAGGCCTTTTCCTTTGATACTGTAACTGCAAAGGGAAGTAACTGCTACGAGTTTATATCTGTAATGTACGGTCATGTGTGGGCTTTAAACCTAACCAGTAAACAAACATATTTTCGGCTGCTTGGGAAGATGTTTATCAGTTTATGACACCTTAGCATACTCTTATCGGGACAATTATCGATTGTTTATTGGAGTGACCACTCTCCTGGGGTGTTATAAAGGTTTGTTATGTAATGACTTGTTGATTAATTGTAAGTATATCACCGGAAATTACGAGGAAAGTGAAACTTTAATAATTCTGAGATTCTTACGCGGATTTTTGTCTAATCCGGGAGATTTTATAAAAATGCGGGAGTGCGTGAGTTGAGGCTCAAATCCGGTAGACTCACGCACGATCCGGGAGATATGGCATGTATGTCACACTATTATATAACCAGTGACATTCCGAACTGCCAATTAATTACCTTACACAACAATTTTGTTTTTTCAGCATGAAGTAAAATACTTCCACAATCCTCATAATACTGTAATTGAAACATCCTTTGTTCCCTTACTACTTCTAACTCTATTTCTAATGCCATTTCTAACACACAGCTGCACCATTGCTATTTGTCGCGCTTTATAAAACCCGACAGCGATTTCCGCATTCATTCGTGCCAGTTTATACCATTCCAATATGGCGGACAAAATACGGAGGTACACGGGAGGTCACAAAATGGTTGCAGATAAGGATACATGTCTTGCCTATATTCGTAGATTATTATAACCTTTATAATAAGGTAGATGCATAATGCGTAAAAAAGAATGACGGTTCTCTAGCCAATGCACGTAGCGTTTGCTAGTAGTCCCCTGACGGACGACTAATTTCGCTGTCTAGTCGTCCGGCGCCGGACGACTAATTTCGCTGTCTAGTCGGCTAGCCACTGCCTTTTTAAAAACTGGTTAAAAACAAGAGATGTAGTTTAGTATTTGTAGCAAGTTGCCATAGCGGCCGTGAAACCCACAAGGGTAGGCTTAGCTACGGCGTGTTGTGGTAAGTGATTCCAGAGAACTATGGATGAGGGGAAGAAACTGGGTTGATAGGTAGTTACTGTTATTGAAGATTTGTTGTTGACACTGCTTGTATCAGTTTTCTGAATATTTTTTTTTCATTTTGATACTTTTACAATCTCAAGATGATGTGCAATTGATCATGCATCGCCCATTATATCCTAACCCTAACGAAAACCGGTGACTCGACTCTTCAGGATTCATGGGGGGAGGGGGTGACACCCTCATAAATTATGAGCGGCGGAACCAAATTCAACTTGTTATGACCACAAATTGATGTAGAAGATGAGTCTATCATGACTCAAAAACTCTACGTGGACCAGTGAGTTATAGCGCTATCGAGCTCTCGGTAGCCCTTTTTATCAAATAATTTGAACCGGCAAAATTATGACAGCTTATGAATCGAGCTGGGATCTGTATGAAGTATATCATTTGAAAGTACGAAATTTGGACAGTATAAACATGAAACTATTCTTACGTAAAATGCAAAGTTGAAATGCAATTATTTGCAAGCAAACATGTGTGTTTTCATAATAAATCTAAAAATGCTCACCGAACAAATCAAACTACGCCATTTTGAAATTTAATCTCTAAGAAAAAAGTGAACAGGATTTATTAGATATTAGTATTGCTTTTATATAAATGTTTTCACACTGTTTGAACTAATAAAAAATAATAATACATTAATAGATATTAACATTCTATTTTTATAGTAAAACAAGAAATTTCATTTGAACCCACATTTTTTAGAGAATATTTGGCCAAAGGTCAAGTGTTCTGCTAAGAAAATGTCAGATGTAGACGAACTAGATATTAATCCATTTTTCATCGCTTTACAGGTATTTTAGATATTAATTTTGTTCAGGAGAAACTTACATTATATTCAGAATTGCTCAAAACATGTATTATATTACGAATCATCTTTGATACATCATGTTTACAAAATAGTGTAATATAATTCGGATTCGCTTATTTCGGATAAACGAATTGGATTTTGGAAATGGCCGTGCAATTTTCGTTTGATTAATTGTTTTGTCTGTGTGCACCAGTCACCGTTTAATGTTGAAACATGACTCTTCAATACTTAAGAAATTAGATCAATGAACTACTTCGTACTTACATCATATTTTTTATGTACAGACCTAGTCAAAAATATTTGTCCAGGAAGTGTAGCATTGACGTACATGTTCTCGAACCTCTAAGCACTCAACTTTAGTTTTGAGTTAGTTTTTATGTATTGCCGAAACTATGGACTATAAAAAGAAATGCTGGTTTTTCAGTAGTCAACCATTTACAGTACCTGTAGCATCGAACACTGAAGTGCCCTAATTTGGCCTAAAACTGGTGCACTGCGGAAACTCTTGAGTGTTTTGGACACTTTATTGTCAGTCTCTGTGACTTGACCGTTAGAATTAGTAAGCAGCCACTTTGAGACAGCTTATCAGTCTAGTTGTTCAGAAGTCAATTTTACTCACCTCTGTAAAGTTTAAATGCGTAGCATCAAAAACAATTCCCAAATTTCGGCAATATAAATGCAACACAATACACACAATAACCGCCGTTTTATACTTTGATGAAGTAATCTCGAGTCCTTTAAAAATTTACAGTTCAGTTCATACAATATGTTCAAAATCTTTTTCCAACAGTGAAACAAATGCCTTAACTTAAACGAAGTAAATTATATACACCAATACCAATAAGACTAACAGCTTATTTTCTATTCTTCAGTCAGTCAATTATTATCATGACATGGCAAAATTGGCATTATTCATTTCTGTTTAGACTCATCACTGAATATGTTCTTTGAGAAATAACCAATCTTTGCAATAACAAGTTTGGAACCAAGACATCTATTGTAGAGTGGGCAATATCTGTATTTATAATTTAATTCTTATGTCAATCAAAGACCTCAAATTTTATATCTTTGAGTCAATGATCAATAGTTTTGGCTTATTCGTTAAAATGATACATTTAACAAAACATAATAATACATTATGCACAAAATGCATGTTTAATGCTATATTTTGTTATGATTTGATTGCTTTGATAAATACAATAAAGATAAAAAAACATCATTATTATAATAGAGCGCGTAGCAGAAAATTATGCCACAAAAACCTCCCACTTAAGACTCCAAATCTCCCTCTTTCAAATCATGAAAACCCCTCTTGAGAGTTGAAAAAGGTTGGGAAGCATAGGTAGTCGTCATATAATTCTCTCAAAGGTAATATAAATCAATTTAACTTAACCTATTTAAAGCGCAGGTAAAGCTACTAGGAGTGAAAGTTAATGTTGAATCTGCTGGTTGCCGTCAAAAGTCTTTAAAATTCATTTGTGACAGTTTGACGGAATTCTTTCCATGGATCGTCTTAACAAGTTACTTTAGTGAGAAGAAGTTTTTCAGTAACCTCTGTTTGTCTGGTACTAAACATGTGAAGATTGGCAAACAACTCCTCGCTTTCTCTTGAATAGAGTTCACACTGGAGAAGGAAGTGTTCCTTAGTTTCAGATTCTTCACATTCACAAGCTGGTTGATCTTCTGTCTGTATTCTATAAAGATGGTGCCTAAACTTATTGTGACCGCTCTGTAATTGGAATATAATTTTGGATTCATCAAGTATTATATTAAGGGAGTTGTAGCCCTTGACTTGACATGGACAAATTTCCTTTTCATGTACATATGTTGTTTTCAGAACAAGTTTTCCTCTGTGTATGAGGATGCGCAGAAAGAATGTTGTTTGTTTTGTATACCGCAGTCTGATTGTCTACAAGGTGCTGTCATTACCGATAAATTTGTTGGTAGGTACATGTATGATTATGAATTAAAAGTCACATTGTTCATACACTATATATTATATATATATACAAATTATGTATATAAATACAAACTTGTCTTTAAAGTCCGACCAGTATTCACATTTATTTGTTATTTAGATTACAAACAACTTATTGAATGATTGGTTATTTTCTAAGAAAGTTATATTTATATCATATACATGGACATGTTCTTGCCTTGCCAATACTGGACACTGATTGACTACATATGAACAATGAAATAAATATAATTATACTACACAGTCATGTAGTTCATATAATTTATTTATAATTATATAGCACTATATACCATTATTCCACTTATTTCAGATACACATATCTTAAAGCCGTCCCCGTTCTTCAAAGGGTGAGTAGAATATGGCGTACAATAAGGATTATAAATACAAGACCCTGTATCAGGCTGAAAGTTTTAGAATGCTGCTGAAAGTTTTAGAATGATGCGAAAGTTTTTATCATCATGCTAAAAGTTTTCAGCATGATACAGGGTCATGTTTTTATGACCCTTATGGTATGCCATAGTAGAATCATGTATAACACATGTAGTAATGGAACAAGTCTTTCTACAATCACTAATATTATGTTTTGTTGAAAAAGTCACCTGCAAATGATGTATAACCTTGTATTTGTCGGTAATTGATAACCTTGTAATTGATGGTTATTGATAACCTTGTGATTGGTGGTTATTGATAACCTTGTGATTGGTGGTTATTGATAACATTGTGATTGGTGGTTATTGATAACCTTGTGATTTGTGGTTATTGATAACCTTGTGACTGGTGGTTATTGATAACCTTGTGACTGGTTGTTATTGATAACCTTGTGATTGGTGGTTATTGATAACATTGTGATTGGTGGTTATTGATAACATTGTGATTTATTGTTATTGATAACATTGTGATGTATTGTTATTGAGTAATTGATGGTTATTGAACTTTGTAATTGATGGTAATTGATAACCTTGTGATTTATGGTTATTGATAACTTTGTGACTTATGGTTATTGATAACTTTGTGATTTACAGTTATTGATAACCTTGTTATGATGGTTATTGATAACTTTGTGATGTATAACCTTGTAATTGATGGTTATTGATAACCTTGTGATTTATGGTTATTGATAACTTTGTGACTTATGGTTATTGATAACTTTGTGATTTACAGTTATTCATAACCTTGTTATGATGGTTATTGATAACTTTGTGATGTATAACCTTGTAATTGATGGTTATTGATATCCTTGTAATTGATGGTTATTGATAACCTTGTAATTGATGGTTATTGATAACAAAAATATGATTATATCTTTTGTTCAGTATGTTTTTGTTACAATTTCAGTCAGTATCATACTAGACGCTCTGTGAATCAGATTGTGTGTATTGATGACAATGGAGAGTTTGTCACTACTGCTGAAGGTAAGTGTCTTCTATTAGTTGTATTTAAGCATGCATTGAGCTCTTTCGGAGATGTGGAATTTTTCAGTCTAAGACCAAATGGTTTCAGCTCAATAATTTAAGAACGAATGATGACATTTATTGATTTTGAGGTCAGTAGCTCAAAAGTCAAGGTTGCCTGAATTTTAACCTATATGACATTTTGGTTGCCATGGGGGCAAAACTACAAACCTCTGTCACAAGTATTATTCAAAGTAATACCAATTACATTGACCAATTACATCATAGTTATCATGCAGAGCTATAGTATACAGCAAACCAAAGAAAACTTTTCAGTAATTGTTGGTCTGCATAATTATCAAGGTTAAATAAAGAATAAAACAGGGAACATGGACATACGGATTGGATACTTGAAATACAAATGTACCTAAACCATACCTATTATCTACATCGTGGAATCCAAACCCCATAGCTCTGTTCTGATTTTTGACACAAATTAAGAGGAAGAAGTGCACCTGATGTGGGACTGATGTCAACAGATAACATAAAAAGTGAAGTGTTGTGAGTGATTAATATAAGTTGTAAAAACTTGTTTCACAACCGACCTAAAATAAATGAGTATATATACTAAAAAACAATCAAGGAACTATCGTCTGTATTTCAGGGTTTCCAACAAAAACAGATATTAAGATTATAAGTGAGGAACTGGGTTATAATAAGGTATTCTTCGTCATCTAGTTGACCATTATTTTATTAATTTTGCCCCCCATCTTTGATGAGGGGGTATATTGCTTTGCACATGTCAGTCTGTTGGTCAGTCGGTCTAAGGTCAGTAGACCGAATGGTTTCAATTCTATTGCTCAAAAACGCTTTGCCCTAGGATCCTCAAACTTTACATAGAGGTTGGTTATCAACATTAGATGACCCTTATTGATTTTGGTTTTTGTGACCTTTACCATATCTGACTATTGGGCTGCCATGTGGGCATATGTGATTTACAAACATCACTTGTTTTTATCACCACTTCTCTTATTCAGATTTCAATTAAGATGGATGTTTCATCGTGAAAGTTGATACTTAAGTTATCCAAATGATTTCAGCTGCTGCAGTTAGTAATGTGCTGGATTTGAAAATCAGGGATTTGTGTTTGATTCCCAATGTTGGCAGGTCATACCTTCATGTGTTATTTGCACAATAGTGTCAGTGTACCTCCGTTTGTGGAGAAGTTGCTGATTTATGGTGAAAAGGTAAGTTAGTACTGGTTAGCATACAGTCCAGGAAAACGGGCTAGGTAAATCAGCCACCGTATATAACGGAAGAATTGTAGAGAAATGGCGTTTCAAACTCAATTATTCAAACAACTGGTTTCAATGCATAGTTGATTTTTGATGTCAAGTTCTTGAAACTAACAAATAATTGGAACAATTTTCATGAAATTCTAAACTTAATCATAGTAAGCATTACTGGTGATGATTTGACTTATTACAGGAGTATCAGCCATACAAGATGTTGGTTATTGCCCGACCCTTAGATCATAATGTACTCGTAAGTGATGTCTTAGCTTATCTAAACTTTCCTTTCTGCATTTTTAGTGCAGATACTAACTTTTATAATCTTTTGTAAAGCTTGTGTTGAAGTTTGTATTATTATTTAGTTTACACCTATATTAGGATTCGGAACTATTCTGAATGGTGCCATCCTGTAGCAATGCAAAGTGCACAAGACCTTTCAGCTATTGCCAAAACCTGTACAAAGGTTGATCAAATAACTAGTATCAATGTAAGTACATCACTCCAAACCAAGCGATGTACAATGCATACTAAATGTGGAGATTTTAAGCAAAAGTGTGACATATCTACTTTATTACACATACTAAAGATGGTACATTTTCGGTTTTTAAGTCAGTTTTAATTGAATTTCTTGTAGAGAAAACGTAACATAGATGATGGCTCAAGCTCTGGAGAATTCAACTTGAAATTTACAGTGACTGAGTATGTATAGCGTTGTTTTACTAGAGGGTTCTGGTATATACATCTCTAATCAGAACTTGTTGGTCAGACTGGTGGGGGTTTGATTTGGGAGTTTCCAATATAATGATGTTTAGATTAATTAGATGTATAAGAGTTATAAGAAGCTCCTAATGTTATGGAATAGTTCAAGGCTTCAGGAGTGGGGCTTTTTTGTTATGATTAGTTCATATAAAAACTCTCACCTTTGGTTATAACATTTTGCAATCAATATTTTGTTTCTTCATTTAATGAAATTGTGTACAATATATATTTCAGCTGCAAAGAGTTCCTGAAGTCAATCCAGGATATTGCAAAGGTTTGTATGCTTTTAGTTTCGGGAAGTGTGTAAACATTAAGTTTGTTACAAAATTTAGGACATATGTGTGAAGCTTGTTAAGATTTCAGTTTTCAGGGACTACTTTCAGCTGTTCAGCCACCCTTTGACATTTTAACTTCCCCTGGTCATTGGGCTATCTAAGGAAACCTGTGTTTTGTCTCCCTGAGGGAGACTATTTCTCACCTGGTTTGTGTGCAGCCAACATTGAGATACAGCGCCCAGGAATATGGAACATGCAAGGACACCGCCCTCACAGATACCAATTCACACCTTGGTCGAGTGACCATTGTGGGTTTTTTTGCTCAGAGAAATTAAGCAGTGGCGCAAACAGGGATCGAACCCGGGACCTCTCAATACCGAAGCATGCACCCAACATCTAGGCCACCGCTCACCACAATTTTGGGAAATATTTGAAGATTACCTGTAGCTTACACAGTTGCTATTTGATGTCTGTTTGTTTGCTTTTGACTGAGGCAGTCATGTGTATGTGGTCATTTGTTTTTTCCCCCACTAGATTGGTCAATAGCTTCTAACTTTGTGTGAAAGGAATTTTCGTGCGCTACCCTAACTGGTTCCAAATAGACTCCTTGGTTCTTTAGGTTCTTTAACATGTCCGGTGTACAGCACCTATACAGATAAGACTACCTCTTGGTTACCTTCCAGTCAATCTCCAGTTGAGGGGGGGGGGGGCTCTGAAAAGCGGACCATAGCCTAGATGGCTATTCACTTGACCACTGTGTCACGCTGTTTGATGAAGAATGTATGCAAACAATCTGGTCCAAATTCTCTATAAGTTGTATTCAAAACATAATCTACAATCTAGAGTAGATAAGTGATGTCATTGATGTACAATAACTCTGTACTGTTTGCGTGTCCTATTTAGGTTGTGCAGGAGTTGGACGAACAGATAGCAAAGTTCATGAAGAATTATGTGTTATTAAAGGATTATCTACATGATGCGGCTCAAAGATTATGTGAAATCTCAACATCGGTAACAGAGGTATGAACTGTTCTACTATCCATAGTAATATGGTACTTGCCGTGGTGGTTAAATGGCTGCCCCATACTCTGGAGGGTGTATGTGCGATCCCATTCTGTGACTTCAGATTAATAAAAATCATTAGGGTAATGATATTGGTGGCTTGCTTGCTCCACTACACATATGACAATGAAGTAATTTTGAACTTGTTTGTACATTGAGAAAAAGATATTGCAGCTGTGTTTCAACTTTAAGTTTAATCATATTTTAAAAATATTGGATTACGAGTGTATAAATGATTAAATAAATCAAAGCACTGAGAGTGCTGATGGGAGGCGATCTGGTTGCTGCTACTAAAGTTTAAACCGACTTTACACATTTAATGCTCGTTTTCTTACTGCCGATCTTGTCTTGAATGTCAAAATAGGCATATGTGACTATATAGGCATGTTGGGTATCTAAATAATTGTAAAAAGGTGCATATTAATTTATATGTAATACGTGTATTGAATGCGTATATAAAAAGTGGCTTTAAAATAATACTACGCGCCTATATATCAGATTCTACAGTACCGTCTTGTAATCACTTCCCTCAAAACGTGAGACAGTCTATAGAAAGCGGCTAGCTAGTATAGCGGCACCATATGATTGCATAACACTACTTTGCAGACCATATACGATTCATTGATAAAACCATCCTTGACTGTAGTCTGAAGTTTCTAAAAATAGCTATACACCCGGGACATTTGATAAACACGTCATTGTCATATTATGAAACAAGTTCGGTATCGGCCGGTGTAGTGATTTTTTTGCAAAAATATCGATTTAACGAACAGTTTCACAATAATTGTTGATCTTAGAATAAACAAATGTTGCTGATTGGCTTAAATCAGTTTAAAAATTTGGAGAAACATATGTAGCAGTATTGGGAATGTTGACAGTTTCTGGAACTACTTGAATGCGGATTCACATAGCAGCCTAAAGGCGGTTAATTTTGTATTAAGAAATGGGCAATGGTAGTAATGAGAGGCTTAAACGCCTCCCAAAAACCATTAATAAAATAAGACAAACTCCAGAATTGTTCAACGATTCGACTGTATTCTCAAGTCTTCATCAGGAATAATAATCATATAAATAAAAAATAAATATTTGAGGACCTAGATTGGATGCTTGGAGTATATGAGGCAGTCAATGGCAAGGGCAATGGAAAGCTTTCCTACACTGTAATGTGTAAGCATATTTTAAAAGACATTCTGCACACATTAAAAGTTTATTTGACATGTCATAAACGTTTTACATAAATTATGCATGACATTAGTATGCCCCCAACTGTAGATCACCCCTATCGATTTTGAGGTCAATAGGTCGAGGCTACCATCCTACATTTAACATTCATGTCCATTGTGCTGCCATGTTTTACAAACATCTTAAGTTTCATTAATTAACTCCTTATTTCAGAAATGTTTGAGAAGTATCAAACACAAAGGATGTTTATCTTCCAAAAAATTTAAAGACAATCTCACGGCTGCTGTCGAGACGTAAGTAGCACGGGTACAAATTACTACAGATTTGCTACCAAATAGAAAGAATTACATGTTTGGCTGTAAATAAAAATTATTTGATAAAAATATTCAATGGAATGGCTATTAGTGACATTTGCTGCATTTTGACAATAGAACAGAGTTTGAAACAGAGTTTAGGTATATAGACATGTCTGTGTGCTTATGGCCACCGAAACAGCCTTGCATCTTATTTTTAAGAATGGACAGTATGCCTCAGTAGGACTGCTGAAATTGGACCTCAGATTCAGATATTACTCAATTAATTTTATCACATGTTTGATGTCTTTTTTTTGATAATACACTAGTTGAATAAAGCCTTGAAGTCGCTCAAAGTATAGGCGATGTCGTCAAAGTTACACATTTATTATAGTGAAAATAAGTAGCTATTTATGTTTTGTTTAGAAAAAGTTAACATGTGATAAAAAGAACATTACATTTGTGACTTTCCACATTAAGATACTCATGTAATATCTTCTATGTATTTTAAACCATGGAATTCTTTGGAAAACTTGGTGCCTGTAATGCCGTAGTTCTCCAAAGATTTTCCAACACAGAATTCCTAGGATTTTAGCGTTTTTAGCTCACCTGTCCGTCAACAATTTGCTTGTGTAGACACTAGAGGTCACAATTTTGACCTAATCTTTATGAAACTTGGTCACAATGATTATCTCAACAAAATCTAGGTCAAGTTTGATATTGGGTCATCCGGGGTCAAAAACTAGGTCACAAGGTCAAATCATAGAAAACTTTATGTAGGCACTACAGGTCAAAATTTTGACCTAATCTTTATGAAACTTGGTTACAATGGTCATCTCAACAAAATCTAGGCAAAGTTTGATATTGCGTCATCCTGGGTCAAAAACTAAGTCACCAGGTCAAATCATAGAAAAACCTTCTGTAGTCACTAGAGGTCATAATAATGACCTAATTTTTAGCTCCACTATTCGTAGAATAAGGGGAGCTATTGTAGTTACCCGAGCGTCGGCGTAACACTTTTGTTAAAGTTTAGGTACAGGTTTTTTAACCTCTTATATTCTCTAAGTCTTTTAAGATATTACTTTCATACTTTGCATACTTGTTTGCCATCATGACCCCAACCCATATGCAGGAGAAGGTAACTGTATCAGGCATTTTGTTGAAATTATGCCTTTTTTCTACTTAGTGCAAATAGTGCAAATGTTAAAGTTTAGGTACAGGTTTTTTAACCTCTAATATCTTCATAGTGCATTGGAATATTGCTTTAATACTTTACATACTTGTTCACCATCATGACCCCAACCCATACACAGGGGTAGGTAACTCTATTAAGCATTTTGGTGAAGTTATGCCCCTTTTTTCAACTTAGTGCAAATGTTAAAGTTTAGGTACAGGTTTTTTTACCTCAAATATTTTCAAAGTGCATTCACATATTGCTTTGCATACTTGTTCTCCATCATGACCCAACCCCTACACAGGGGTGGGTAACTCTATCAAGAATTTTGTTGAAATTACGCCCCCTTTTGGACTTGGAAATGCAAATGTTAAAGTTTAGTTACAGGTTTTTTAACCTCTAATATCTTCAAAGTGCATTGACATATATTGCTTTGATACTTTGCATACTTGTTCACCATCATGACCCCAACCCATACACAGGGGTAGGTAACTCTATTAAGCATTTTGGTGAAGTTATGCCCCCTTTTTTCAACTAAGTGCAAATATTAAAGTTTAGGTACAGGTTTTTTTACCTCAAATATTTTCGAAGTGCATTCACATATTGCTTTGCATACTTGTTCTCCATCATGACCCAACCCCTACACAGGTGTGGGTAACTCTATCAAGTATTTTGTTGAAATTATGCCCCCTGTTTGACTTGGAAATGCAAATGTTAAAGTTTAGGTAAAGGTTTTTTAACCTCTAATATCTTCAAAGTGCATTGATATATTGCTTTGATACTTTGTACACTTGTTCACCAGCATGACCCCAACCCATACACAGAAGAAGATAACTATTTAGCATTTTGTTGAAATTATGCCCTGTTCTTTACTAAGAAATGCTTATTTATTTGCCATCATGACCTAGAGGACCTACACATGAGTAGGTTACAGTCCTGCATAATTTGTCCAAATTATCCCCATTTTTTTACTTAGAAGCCCCAACCTCTACATAGCTGAGGGTAATGCTGCTGTTATGAAGCATTTTGTTTTGAATATATAATGATTGTACTATCCTAGCATGGCACTGCGAATAGTGGAGCGCGCTGTTCGTGGACAGCTCTTGTTATGACACTTATGATCATCACAACAAAATCTAGGTCATGTTTGATATTGGGTCATCTAGGGTCAAAAACTAGGTCACAAGGTCAAATCATTGAAAAACCCTTGTGTAGTCACTACAGGTCACAATTTTGACCCAATCTTTACAAACTTTGTCACAATGATCATCTCAACAATATCTAGGTGAAGTTTGATATTGGGTCAACTGGGGTCAAAAACTACTTCACAAGGTCAAATCATAGAAAAACCTTGTGTAGTCACTAGAGGTCACAATTTTGACCTAATCTTTATGAAACATGGTCACAATGATCATCTCAACAAAATCTAGGTCAAGTTCGAAATTACGACATATGGGGCCAACAACTAGGTCACTAGGTCAAATCACTGGTCTTGCATGTTCTGCTACAACAGGTGAGCGACCTAGGGCCCTTTCGGCCCTCTTGTTTAATGTGTTTTTTTTACCGAAGTATAATAGTATTTTTTTTAATTTGAATGTTAAGTTTTAAGTTTGAATTACTATGAAATTCTGAGGAAAATTGGGTGTTTATACTGCTATGGTTTTCCAAAGTTTCCCAACAAAGAATTCGTAGAACTTCTTAGGAATTTTTTGGAAATCTGAAGGATACATTTCATAGAAAACAAAACAAAAATTCTAAGGAAATCCAACATACAGTTAGTATGATAATTGAATCTATAATAAACTTCAAAAGAATGAATTTTTATATATGAGCTCTGAGTGTATGTACTTGTAATTCTGGACCTTGGTTTAGAAATGTTTGACATATTGTTTATTTCAGATGTCTGATAGGAAGTGTATATAACAAACTGTATCCTGTCATACGTTCAAAATGTTCCTCGGATGATGTTGCCATGGTAACAAGATGTCAACGTCTCCATGGTCTTACCCCGGATCATCTTGGTGTACCCAGACATTTCTCATGTCCTGTTACATCTGCTGTAAGTCTTCTTTTATCAACTCTGTTCATAGGGCAAGCCTTGACCTTCTGAAGTATCAGAATTGAAATAGTCTCGGTTCAAATTGCGTTTCAAGTTTTAGACGTACCTCAAGGGTGAGCTTGAAATTTGCTGTAAGAAATTTTCAAACAATCCTCATGTTGTGCCCAGACTTGCATTGATACAATTTCAATGATAAGCAACAACATTTGTTCCAAGATTAAGGCAAGGTTGAAATTTTCAAGAAGCATACAAAATCCTTTAACAAACTATTAAAATGCTCATCTCCATACTTTCTAGGTTGAGTGTGTTGTAATATTTGGTATAATTGAAAAGATTAAAGATGATTTTAGTTTAGTTTATACTAATTTATTTAAGGTCAATTGTGAAACAAGTTTTTCCAACTTATATTAATCACTCTCGACACCTCATTCCTGATGTAATCCATCGCCAAGAGGGTATGAGAGATGATTTTAAAATACAATGAATAAGAAATTAATTTTGTTGGTCCTTTAGATGCATACTACACTTATGTTACTTATAAATATGGCATAAAACTTGCATCAATGTGTCATTAACAACAAAACTAAATTAAATTTATTTTTGGGACAATTCGGCATACATGATCTCTTTGGTCTGCATGGTATAATATTATGTACTGGTATATGTATTGTCCATATCAGTTAATGACCTTCTGATTGAATTTAAATTATTATTATGTAAATTTATTGTTACAGGTAGTTGAGCTAGCACATCTTGATGGATTAATTTCTCCAATAGAGAAACTGTATTGTATGAAAACTACAATCGTAAGTGTTCTAATTCTACTAGAGAAATCTCAAAAACATCCAGGATGTGACAGACTCTTACAACCCAAATGTATAAATTTGTGTCAGACATCCAAACTGACAAATGCTAAACATTTTTTGTCAGACCATGAACAAATCTGGTCAAACCCAAACTAACTTTGATTAATGAACTATCTGCCTCTATAGCTCAGTGTCTGTTTCAAGTGCCTAATGTCCAAGTTACTCCATGGCTGCATCATACCAAGACAAGAACGTATGGCACCGATGTTTCAAATTGCTTAAAGTATATTATACACTCAGTATGAAAAGAAAACTGTTGTCTTTCTCTCATACTTTCATCGAAACACAGTGTGTATTATTATTGAATTTGCTGGGTTGAATAATAATTTATTGAACTATGGAAATTTTCATGTGGAAATAATGTGGACTTGTTGTGTCATACTAATTAAATTGTTGTTTTTTTATGCTATGATATAGGATAACATTACACAGGATATAAATAAGCATGCCAGAGAATTACAACCACTGGGTATTGCTGAGGAAGGTAGGTACATTATTGTACTGTCTGACATTGTTTTACTGCCTGACATTGTTGTAATGTCTGACATTGCTGTACTGTCTGCCATTGCTGTACTGTCTGTCTGACATTGTTGTACTGTCTGTCTGACATTGCTGTACTGTCTGTCTGACATTGTTGTACTGTCTGTCTGACATTGTTGTACTGTCTGTCTGACATTGGTCTGACATTGTTGTACTGTCTGTCTGACATTGTTGTACTGTCTGTCTGACATTGCTGTACTGTCTGTCTGACATTGTTGTACTGTCTGTCTGACATTGTTGTACTGTCTGACATTGTTGTACTGTCTGACATTGTTGTACTGTCTGTCTGGCATTGTTGTACTGCCTGACATTGTTGGACTGACATTGTTGTATTGTCTGTCTGACATTGCTGTACTGCCTGACATTGTTTTACTGTCGGACATTGTTGTATGGTCTGACATTGTTTTACTGTCGGACATTGTTTTACTGTCTGACATTGTTGTACTGTCTGACATTGTTTTACTGTCAGACATTGTTTTAGTGTCTGACATCGTTGTACCGACTGACATTGTTTTACTGTCAGACATTGTTGTACTGTGACATTGTTTTACTGTCAGACATTGTTTTAGTGTTTGACATTGTTGTACCGACTGACATTGTTTTACTGTCAGACATTGTTTTAGTGTCTGACATTGTTTTACTGTCTGACACTGTTGTACTGTCTGACATTGTTTTACTGTCAGACATTGTTTTAGTGTCTGACATTGTTGTACCGACTGACATTGTTTTACTGTCAGACATTGTTGTACGGTCTGACATTGATGTTACGGTCTAACATTGTTTTATTGTTTGACATTGTTGTACCGTCTGACATTCCACAAACCTTCTGTATCTTCCCAAATATATATATATAAGAGATCGAGTACTTAGGTACTCGGAAAACTATAAATGTTCAGGATATTTGAGACACAGAAATGTTGTACTGCAAACGTGCATGTTCAACCTCAAATAGAACATCAGGTATGCCTGTCCATTCTGTTCAGTTGATGATCAAACCTAGATCGGTAGAAGAATGTTGAAACAATAAAAACTAACAAAAAGAACTACAAAATATAACTTTTAATTAAAAATGCTAGAAAATCAAATAATAACAAATAAACAACTAAGGGGAATACTCTTATCAACCAGTGACATAGTAATATTTACACAGTGTGACCAATTCACAGTCGAGTTATCGTTCATTCATATATGCGTGAGAATGATTTATATTTAAAGCAATATTTTATAAATTTCTTAATCGATTGTCTCACCCAATAAGCAATAACTGCCAATTAAAGTTCGATAACAATTACTCAGATTGATGTCAACAAAAGAACCCCAAGCTACTTGTCATAAACAAATTAACAGACGATGATTGACAGGTGTGTGTTTTGATTACGCTTGCAATTAGTGACCTTGTGGCGGCAATTAAGGATTGATGACACATTGTTAATTGTAATTTTAGTTCACCAGATAACACTTGGACCCATTCTGTACAAGACAGGATTAAAAAGCATTTTTAAAAAAAATTCCCGAGTTCTCGAATACTGAATTTGTTATTCGATAATCTGACCTTTGAACGAGTACTCCAGTACTTGGGTACTCGTTGCTATCCCTAATATATACTGAATGAAAAATGTTTCAAGAATAGTTAGATGTTTTTTGCCATATATCTCTATAATAGGGATACCTTTTCTCCTTAATTTTTCTAATAAAACGCCAGCTCCACCCAGTGTTCACAAAGAGTTTTCAATATCAGACTCAAACTCAAATTTGTTTTATTTCAAATATAGATACTATGTAAATAGAAAGATAATTTATTTGACATCATTATTGAAAGGCAAATAATAAAATAGTAAAATATATATTGTGATCTGTGTTTTAGAGTTTTGATCCTCAAAGTTTCAGATCAGCCCTGGTTTCAGGTACAATATATCCCTTTGTATTAAAAACATTAAAGTTTGGAAGGTTTTCAACCTGTTACTGTTTAGTTATTTGGTATAGCTAAGGAAAATAAATTATCCAACTTTTCAAATACTTAAGAAAAGCTAATAAAAAACTGATTCTTTGTGAACATAGGGCCTGTTATGATCAGGTATAAAATAGTCTAAGCTGAATCTGCATTATGTATGATTTCAGATATACCATGTATGACCTCAGATGAACTTCTGCCTATATTGGTAAGTTTATACTGTTGTGTAATAATAACAACTTTATTTATAGTGGATGACATATTTGGTTCTAGACCAATTTTCAATATGTTCCACATCAACATGGGATATATACAATCGTTTACAGGAATACATGATAATTATGAGCAAAAGAATAAAATAACAGAAAACTCATGGAGTCAATAATAAAGATGCAAAGCAAACAAAAACACAACAGCACAATGTTAAGGTATTGGAAAATAATTATGATATACAAAATTCAACAATGGAATTTGTAAATATAATTAATAGTGTAATGTTGTGAAACATGTAAATGTTACATCATGTGGCCAGAGTACATCCACTGTAGATAGGAGTTTTTTAATTGTTTGAGTGTTTTTGAAGTACGTACTTGTTTTTGGATGACATTCCAAATGACTGGCCCTGAATAATTTAAGGACTTGCGGTAGAATTCGAGCCGTGGTTTAGGAATTGTAAGTTCACAATTTTCTGATCTGAGTGTTGATAGTTTTGGTTAAATGTGAATTTCGAATGAAGGTATTCTGGGCAAATATTATTTAGTGACTGTATTCTAACCAAAACTAACTTAAACCAATTAATTAAGAAAAAGAATACCTGAGCAAGGCCAAAATTTTGTGGGTCCAACAGATGCTTTTGTCAATTGATAAAAAAATACTTTTGGGGATTCATAAAACATCCTGTTAAAAAGCAGATGGAGTTTGGCTGATGTTAGATATTATATATAGCTGCCTCCATGGTCCAGTGATAACTGTGTTGAATTTGTCATCAGGCTGTCTGGGTTTGCTTCCAGGTAACTGCAATTCATACCCTTTCATGAAAAGTCAACAAGTATGTTAATTTGCCTCCTCATGTGGCAAAGTTCATTCTGGAAGAGGAAGTTAGTTCTGGTTAGAATACAGTCAAGGAACTAGTTACTAGGTGTATCTGCCGTTGTATTAGATGAACGAATGTTGAGGAACGGCATTAAATGTGAATAAACAAATAAACATTCTGGTAATATATACATGTACAGTGAGACTGAAATGTTGTTTATATTTACAGGTGACAGTTTTAGTGCAAGCCAAATGTAATCATATACATAGTGATATATACTATATAGAAACCTTTTACTGGTCAGCCGCTAGTAGAGACCGGGAATCTTTGAGGTGTGTGAGACATGTATTACTACTGCATGGAATAGGATTTTATGCTAGTTACTAGTATCTGTCCCACATATTTGTGCTGAACATTTGATGTATGGATCGATGTCACAAAGTTTGTCCATGCTAGTTCTCCCTTTTAACCATTGGTCGGATTTCATTGAAAAATTCACATGAATGCTAGGTATCAAGCCTAGTTGTGCTTCTTGTTAGGTATTTTAGGTTGGATGATTATTGCCAGAGTGATTGCCCTTTGTGGGAGACATAATATTTGTATCTAATACCCTTCTAGTTCATATTTTGTTTAAACGATGCATTACTAACTACAAAACTATCACTTAAAATTCTGACCTTTGAAAGTGAAATTTAATGCATTTCTAAAATGGCATTTTTATTAAAGTCATAACTTTTGATGACACTTTTGGTAGTATTGTATTTCTAGTAATAATTATGTGATACAGTGTCAAGAGACTATGACTCATTTGTTGTTGTTGTTTGTTT
Organism: Spisula solida; assembly: GCA_947247005.1. Taxonomy (NCBI): domain Eukaryota; kingdom Metazoa; phylum Mollusca; class Bivalvia; order Venerida; family Mactridae; genus Spisula; species Spisula solida. The sequence continues at coordinate 11,365,228 of OX365953.1, read as the reverse complement.
TAGTTACTGTTTGGTGACATTTAAAGCAGCTGTTCAGTTTATGATGACGACAGATTTCAGTGATATTGACTTACAACAGGGTGCTGTAGAACATGAAGTAACATTTGAAAAACTCCTGGAGAACAGGAATAAATCACAGGCATTAAAAACATCACCAGAATCTTCTGTGATTTCTAACAGTGTTAAAACTAGCACCTATGTGCCATCAAGTTCACGATTTGATCGTCAAATGGAAAATATTAGTAAGATGTTGGATGAGTCTACTAAAGATATGGGTACAAAGTCCAAAATTGTCAAACAGCCTATTGTACAAAGTATCTTTGGAGGTAAGCTGGGTTCATGTACGAAAAGCTAGGATTTTTGCCAACTAGGGTTTTCAATCATAAATAAGTTTTTCGACTGTAAAACTAATGTAATATTTTTGACAGTGACCGTGAACCCAGGTTCACGTAATTATTAGTCAGTTGGCAAGCCATAAGCAATGAGTTTTTATCAAATAGATGTTTTAAATGATATTGAAATTGATGTTTAATTGTTTGACCCCGTGTGTTTGTGATAAAAGTATCTGTGTATTACAGTGGGGACAGCCCGACATGACATAACAGTTTAACAAACTCATTCCAATTTGCACTCACTCAGTAAAAAATGTGTGATTGGCCTGGTATCAAGTTGATGAGTGTAGTATCCATTTGTCTGTAATACCAGTAATTGATTACAAATATTAACTTTGATCATGACTTGATGTTTTGAGCGAGAGTGGTTTGCTCTGTGACTTTGTCATACCAAATATGTAATAGAAATTGTGTTTCCTTTGCTCAAGATGGAACACTGGTTTCTCTCATACTCTTCTGGTAATGGATACCTTCTGGAATGAGGGGTTTACAGTGATTTGTATAAGAAGACTTAACTGTTTTCACAAACAACCTGAAATATTTGAATATGATTAATGAATATGACTAATGTGGATCTCCCAACTGAAGTAATATTAAAGTTTATTTAAGTTTGAGCAAACACAATTTTAGTGATGTTTCTGCATGAATTACATGATAAACTTTGACAAATATCTTGTTAAGAATAGGAAGAATAAGAAGAATAAGACTATTTTATTTAACCAATCAAGGGTCATATTACATGACATGTTAATCACAGTATAAAAATCTAATGAACAGTAAAACAAAATAAAATGACACAAAATAAGGATGCTAAAGAAAAGAAGGCTTAATTCGAATTATTTTATGAAAATTGTGATTTTTAGAAAAATCTGTGTTGTGTTCGAGTTACTTCCCTTAGATGATATTGTATAAATTTGTTGACAATTTTAGGACAAGTGAAGTCTGTATCACCGCTACCAGAGGATCAAAAACCAGAAAAGTCTACCAATAAAAAGGAGGATATGGGGTAACGCATTAAAACACTGATCATTATACTCACTTAACAAACTGAAATGGAAGAAATGTATTAGGAGTTTAGGTCATGATTGATAGCTTGGTTGGTTAGTCTGTCCATTATAGTATACTTGAGGGTCCGCAGCTTTTAAAGAGGCCCACTGAAGTTTGTTTCACTTAGTTCAACATCAAGGGTAGATCTTTTTGACTTAAGGTGTATGTCCAGATATCACAGAGTTGTTGTCTTCCTGACTTGTGTTATTTATGTGTTAGCACCCTCTGTATGACTGCTTTCTTAACACATAAAAAACCAAGTCAGGAAGACAATAACTCTGTGATATCTGGACATACAAATAAAGCCTAACATTTTATTATTTTATTCAACTCGTTTAATAAATGCAATGCAAAAAGACACGCATATAAGATGCTCTATTTCTGGATGTTTAATCCATTGTTTAAATTCACTTCATAACAAAAAATGTTTTTACTATAGATTAACAGAATTAATATTAAACTCAAAAGTGGGATCCTGTGGAATATATGATATTACTTTATGGAAAGTTCCTAGTTACAAGTTCAAGATTTATTTCTTTTCTGTATAATATGTTTTCAGAGACTTTCTATCCGGACTGAATGATGATTTTCTATCATTTGGAAAGCAGACGTAACTATAGTAACTGCCCTAGAAGATATCTACATCGTCTGCCTACTTGTCTCTGTGATCAACCGCTCATTGTGCAATTTATTATGAACTGCTGCAATACTTATTGTTAGAAAAATGCTCTTGTTTTGTGATAATTTGGACAAAGATCTAAAACACATTGTGTATTTTTAGATCTTTGATTTGGATAACATGAATAATATTGTTTCAAATTTGTACAAATGTTGTTCCCAAAAAAACTGTCAATGTTTTGTACTTAATTAATGTTAGTTATAATTTGTAGTACCAGTATTGTTTCTTGTTTATTGTTAGTATTATTTATGTTGATCCTAATGCAATATTCTGTGTGTCAATATTCGTTTAGAACCATTATTACCCATGTTATATCCCTTCTTAGTACTGGTATAGGGGATGACTAGTAGCCTCTACACCTATAAGTTTATGCCTCTTATGTTTGAAATGGGTGCATTTGCACAACAACATATCCGAACTTAATTTGAGTGTTAAATTATAAAAACTTGCAAAATCGGCCTCAGAGACGGTCTGCTGCGTATTGATCTAAACTGGTCCAACCTGTAAGTTAGTGCACCAAAATTGATGACGTAATTAATAGCCTTTGGGAAGGATTTTGCCAAAAAGTAACATAAATTTTGATCTTTTTCTATCAGTTTGTAGTTTTTCTGCTCATGAATATATCATATTTAATGCAAATTTTGAGAACAACCATTGTCTCCTATTTCCCGACCCGAAGTGAATATATAAACAGCAAAATTGAATACTCGGACAAAACTCACTGCTGACTTAACAGACCTTGTTTATGTCCCATTTTTTGCATTATTCAGCTGACTAAATGTCTTCTTGCTAAGTTAGAATGCATTTAGTCATGAGTAATGGATTTACAGCAAAGCGGCCAACGTTTTACTAAAATGCTGGATTTTGTAGTAAGGTACAAACTTACAGGAAAAATGGCTTTGTCTGTGATAAACTTACCTATGGGGAAAGGGTATTTTAGAACTCTCTTTTTGTCTGTTACTTATATTTATGTTATAATTTAGTTTTGCCATTGTTAGCTCAGCTGATCCAAAAGATCATGATGAGCTATTGTAATCACTCTTTGCACGTCTTTATATAATCTGCAAGTCTTCGCTCTACATCTGCTTCTAAACCTCTGAGTTTCATGGAATTTCAAAAACTTTACAGGAATACTCTTGTGTAAGTTGCTCAATTTTTTCCAGTTCATTGCATAAATAGGGCACACACTTTGGCTGAAATAGATTTGAAATTCTACTGAAACCACTATGCCTACAGCTTTGTGCATTATAGTATATATGTTTTAGGATTCCCAAGTTTAATCAGAATTGTGTTGAAAGGTGATACAAACCACGCCTTACACTTCATATTGTATGCATGGTTATATAGGAACACAGGTGAGCGATTGAGAGTCATGTGATGATGATCATGACCCACCTATTATTTATTTATTAGTGTTTAGAAAAATAAAATGTCTTATCATACGTTTAGTGTTACTCATTACTGTAAGGAATTATTAATACAGAATATATAAATTACTAGATCATCATCCCTCTTGACCCCTTATTTTCTGTGCCTTCTGACAGCATTCTTTCTTTCAAAAATTGTTAGCCGGTTTAAATATTTCTAGATTATTGAAAAGGGAAATCAAATCAACACCAGAAATAGAAATATATCAAACTCTTCAAAAAGATACAAATCAAATTGTGTCAAATATTTGAATGATTACTAGTATCTAGTGATTTACAAGACAGCCCATGCTTTGTCAACTACTTATATCAGTCACATATAGAGAACGTACTATGTACTGAAGTCATTAAAAGTGGTAATGATACTTATTAAATTATATCACCCATGCTTGACGCTCATCATAACTATGCTGGTAGTTCCAGGTAATTGCTGGTTGGTCCGGTATCAGGATAATGTGACTGAGTAGTCTCCATATAACTACAATGCTGTTGACCAGTGGGACCTAAAACAAGACAATGAGCAAATTAGTGCTGCTTGGTGAGTGTTCCAAAGAAAAAAACCAGTCCATGTCATACAGGGTGATCATTAATATATGGTAACATAAATAACTTTAATAACTTTGTCAGATTTTATGATAGAGAAGTGGTTTGACCCTTGTTACAAAGCTAATGAGCCCAAGTTTCATATGACTAATAAATGCATCCATACCGTCCTTGATACTGCCATGCATTTTCAGTGATTTCAAGAAATTTGGCCACTGTATCATTTCGCTGAAGACCATACATTTACTTGGCCTCTACACTCACCAGACTTAAACCCTTCGGGTTTCTTTCAATGTGGATGCCTAGAGGAAGGAATGAATAATGGTTTTGCAGTTTTGCATAATAAAGGGAAACGTTTCGAACTTATGCTGTGAAAAAAGTATTAAACGTTTGAAAATGATTTATGTTTATAATAAAACTTACATATGAGCCAGTCTCCAGGAAAACCTGCTATTTTGACAAAACATGATTTTGAAATTTTTTATTATCTAAAAGAGTAATCTTAATGAGGCAAAATGCAAAAGAAATTTTGTTAATATCATGAATTTTTATGGAAGTTACAGCTGTTTAGTTGAGGCCCTTTTTTGCGTGACGTCGCAAGTGTCATTCAAACGTTATTCGACGTCGTTGTAACAAGTACTTTATAAATACTGCATTTGGTCAATTCTTGACGTAAACTGGTCAAAATGGTATCAAGTTTTAGAATGATGTGTTAAGTTTTAAAATATACATCCAAATTGTAAATGTTCACATTTAGAGAAAGACTACTACTGTTTTAACAACTTACTCCTCGTTTTTCTCAACCAGAGTACTTTTCTGAAATTGGTCACCATAGCAACGAAGTAAATGATTTCGACATTATTCATAAGAAATTTTAAAGCTAACATATAATAATATATGGATAAATGACTTAAAATTGAATCTATTGATATGTCATTTTTTCTTATTTGAAAGCTATTTTAAAAGCTTGTTACATGCAGTATTTACATAATGTCATTATAGCAGGTTTTCCTGGAGACTGGCTCATATGTATGTTAATCATAGGTATATAACAATATATATTATCTTAACAACTGACAAAGTTATTAAAGTTATTTATGTTACCATATATTAATGATCACCCTGTATATATAAAACCAATCATATATGAGTGAAAGGGAGTAAATACCAATGAAAACACGCACACATTGAAACACTGTCACTGATGAGACAATATGAGCACATTGTGGTATGTGACCAATGTTTCTCTAAAGTGATCCAATTCCTGTTGCCCACTGAATAATCTAAGTTAATGCCTGTTAGAAAGAAATTTTGTCCTGCATCATTATTTGTCAATGCATCAACAACACAAACATGATGTTACATGATTCATAGAGATATTCATTAATTCGTGGACTGAAAAACAGGGAACTGTTTTACACCGTAAATGTCTCGTTATTATGCAGACATTTCGAATTCCACTCACCGAAAAAATGTGTTTTATTGAACAGTCGCAAGTTATTGCATTAACGTACGTGAAAATATAGAAAAGGTGTATTAAGCTAGGTCGCAATCCTACTATGGTAACGTAGGAACCGGTGTAAAATAGTAATACATACATATCCAATTAGTTCTGCAGTTCGTATACCACGCAATACTAGGACACCTGAAAGATCAAAGTCTTCAGAAAAATACGAGTTGAACACCTTTTAAGACGCAATTTTCCTCCCACATTGTGTTAGTTTCGAAGTTGATCACCGGTCCATGCTTATAATCAGAGGCAACTGTCTTATAATTGACGTAAAGTTGTTGAGAAAAATGGCCTTTTCCGTGATTTTAACATTCCTCTTTTCCAACAACAGAAAACCCCAATTAGTAAGGTTAGGCCGCGCTCGAAATGCGAGAGATCACGCATAATTATCTTGCTTGATGTATTCCCAACATCGTTTCCTGCTTTTATTCAAATGACAGCGGCTAATTGTGACAATTAGTGCTTGACAAATCATGTTACATTAATGTTTAGCGTTGTATTTCATTGCTGACCCTAACATTATATTGTCAGAATGCTGAAGAATTGACTTCTAAATTGAAGTTTGGTTAGATGATAGTGTCGCTATTGTTCGGCTTGTGAAACACAATGGAATAATCATGCAGTATGGTTCCATCTTGAACTGTCTCTTACGTTAGTCGTTGAACCAATCATGGTTTTGAGAATAAACTGGTTTGAATGATTTATAGTAAGTAAAGGTACCTCAGTTACAACGATTTAGATTATATCGTACACTTTCGAATAAGTAATGTTCCTTTTGCCACCATGTCGTTAAAATACTTTCAATTAAACTACGAAATTGCTCAACTGTATACTTAGTAAATAATTAAATGTATGTAGTGCATCATTACAGCATGCCATTAGTGTTACATGTACCCTCATCAAGTATTTGGGGACAAAGTTCAAGCACTATGACGGATTTCTTTATGGTATTACAATATTTATCTTCTGCTACGTCAGATTCTTAAAAAACCTACTGGTAGTATACACCATCACCGTGGTGATGTAATATACACGTCTTTATTACCCGTGATTTGAAATGCAATGTAATTTTGTCTAGTAATCATGAATTTGATCACGAGCCACCGAATATGTCAGAAGAGATATGTTCAATGATGTATAAGCAACGTAGCAACTGTCGTCTTGATTTATTGAATCAATGTAGCCCACTATATCATCCTAGAATTACACATGGGAGGTTCATGGACAGGTTATACGATGTCATTTATACAATATGAGAATGCCGGGAATATCTTCCATGCATTTGCTTCGTTACAATAAATTCATCTTCGACTTCTAAAGTAGCTTAAGGAAAAGAACAACAATGTATATCTCATTTCACACTTATTGTCACGTTTGTCTTACTGACATATCACGCATTGCACAATGTAGTCATGATGTCGTGTATAAAGAACAGCTGGTATATCAACCGTAATTTGTATCTTAACAATGGTCATCGGAGACTCCGCATTAAAATATGGTAACGTAACAGTACTCGACATTGTCCAATATTATTTCATCATATCGTACATTGGTTGGTTGCTTCCATGAGCTGAACCAGGATGTAAAACTTCATCGAAATTGAAACATTTATATATGTGTCTGGGTTTATGTGTCAAAATGGGAAAAGTGGTAGAAGGACCATCGACGAAAATATTAAGTGAAGGAATACTTCTTGGTACATGTATTCATATAATCAATGTTGATTGTAGCTTAATCCCGGTGATATACCGGGTATCGTATGTATGTTGCGGGCCTTCTTCACTGATTGAATGAGATCGATCGATGATGTTAATTTCTAGAATAAATTATGTCTATATGTAGATGTATATTACGCGTTATGGTGAACCGTCAGTAGGACACAATATAGGGCAGTACATAAACCTTCTAATGTATATTCATCTTCAAGCATTATTAAGTTTTTACGGGAATTGCTGATATTTCACTAAAGTGTTGTACGTCATTCACACTGGGTACTGTCATTTCGCTCCATGTTAACTATTTCACATTGGATATTGTTATGCCGCGCAGTAGAAAACTTAACTTATAATTACAAAGTTCATATATTACACATATACCAGATTGCAGATATCAATTTCCCTAATTAGGTGATCGTCTTAGACTGGTAGATTATATTCTCCTCCCAGGGGCAAGTTTGTCCGTCTATTCCGATGATAAAACACAATGGAACATATTTAGAGACACAAAACTGATTTCGTCTGAACAGAAAAGAGAACATTCAATACGCCCCGCGCACCACCATATTATTATTAATGTTTATAAACCACGGAAAATATCCGAATAAATACTATAATTCATCTTATAATTTGATATGCGGTGACAGGAACATCCTTTTATTCCGTCTGATGATTATTTGCGGTCTGAAAATTTCCAATCATGCAGACAAATTCCATTTTCCCGCCTATTAAGTGACAGACTGAATATTGAAATGGTCATGACCTCGACCAGTGTATGTTATTGCACAGTAATGAACCCTCCAAATATACATAATATCAGAAACTGTATAATCTCGTAGAAAAACATATAACATCAAGTATCGTGGCAGAAGTATACCAGATATTTGCTTAATCATTGCATAAATATGTGGTTCATTTGCTGGGTAATTACTAGTAGATAATAGAGTGATCATACGCTTTGAGACAAATTAATGTGGTAAAATAAAAAGAAAGCATGAATAGTTTTTATTGGCAGATCCGCAAACTTGGTTACAGCGACTCGCGCCGCACATAAACACATCAATGACGTCACATATGTAAACGGGTTAATTACATGCACGTCACATAACCTTCCATAAATTGCTCATGTCTCGTCTACCGATTGTAAAAATACACATGTACCGTCTCCAGAACTATGCTCCTCTTTTGTACGTATACATACTCCACAACAACTGTGTTCTCCCGTAGACAAACTTTACTTTCAATGGCAATCCAGAACAACGATCATTCAAAAATCATTCATCATCCATCCCACAGACTATATTCTATGTAACACCTTATTTGTTGAGGGAATAAAGGGAATTGAACGAGCATTTCCTTGTATTGCTTCTTAAACTTTCTTAAAGTAGTTTATCCACAGCCCTTTAATATATTAAAACAGCCGAGTATTCAAATACATAAATAACGATGTCTACTGCATGCAGAAATAGACAGACTGGGTTCGAATTAATTCCGTAGAGCTAATCCCATATTCGAGGATTTACAATGAGACGACAGGAATATATCAATCACATGATTCTCTTGCATATAAATCCAACTGGGAAATGTATGGTAGGCCTACATGTACATACAAAATGGCTGACATCCTCAATCAAGCTATTACATGATAAATAATAAACTCAGAAACAATAGAAAATACTAATCTAGGTCTAGCAAGAGAACGTTAAAATAATAGAGATATATGTATGACATAAGTGAAGATAAAAATGGTAGACGATGTCTACAGACATGAACTATATTCCCGTATACATTCAACATCCACAACCATCAATATTTGAGAAATATTAAGCTCAGAAACAATAGGGAAACTAATTTAGGTCAAACGAAAGAACAAGAAAACGTTGAAATGATAGAGATCTATTGATCACATATTATGCGGGTATAAAACTTACTAGACAATGTCTTCAGACATGAACCATTACATGATATGTTAATGCTCTACATGCGTGTAATAATCAACATAAAGAAGTTAAATACAATTTGTGAATAAAGCAAGTAAATACAGGCCATACATTATCATTCTCATACATCAGTGGTTAATCAAGTTCCTACTAGATAGTAAAAAATCTGACTGGGAAGGCAGCATTCAACTAAAACTGCCGAACACAGAAAATATGAAAACAACATAGACTACAATTACACGACACCATACCCAACGCACAACTGAACGAGCAAATGAACTTAACTGCTGTAAGTCCAAGTTTCAGCTGTCAAAAGATAATATAAATATCTGATTTTAGCTATAAAAAGATAGATAGAAACATACGATGGTAAACGAGCATTATGGACTCAACAAAATGTCTTGATGTTTAATTGAAAGAAGCAATGTATGTTCATTTCATTATTTAAGTCATTGAAGGAGCATTAATTTTTTTGTAAACTCTACTGCATACGTCTGCCACCATATTTAACTATTGTACATGCACAGACAATTCGGAAGTCATAAAGAAACAGCTGCAGCGCTTAGAAACCCAGCAAGAGACAGGCACAGAACATTCCAACCAGCCGTATTCACCAAAAAGGTTTTCAAATAAGCCTATTTACATCCTCTCGCAATGATTGACACACTGTTTGGTTTCTTACAATAGCATACTACCTCAAAGGGAGGTAATTGTAATTGATAACTACACTGAAATCAAGACCGGGGAGGCATATTACAGCCACCACACGGCACAACACCTTCTGTAGTAACATATATTTTAAATACAGCTGCAGTATATGCCTAGGCGATTCGAAGTAGTACAGAAATCACAACAGCGGTTAGCTACTAGTACCAACGAAAGAGACACAGAACGATACCACACGCACCACCAGAATATAATATATCAAGTACTGCCTCTCACACATATTGAATCTTATCTTCTATTCTGCAAGATAAACAGTTTCTAATTTGTATATTTGGACTGTTCATTATTGTGAAATAGCATATACCCAGGCCGAAGTCGTGACCATTTTAATATTCAGTCTGTCACTTAATAGTCGAGAAAATGGAATTTGTCTGCACGATTGCACATTTTCAGACCGTAAATAATCAGCAGGCTGCATAAAAGACCGTTCCTGTCACCGTATATCAAATTATAAGATGACTTACAGTATTTATTCGCATATTTTCCGTGGTGTTTAGTCATTAATAATAATATGGTGGTATACAGGGCGTATTGAATGGTCCCTTGTCTTTTGAAACGAAAGCAGTTTTGCGTCTCTAATAATTTCCAATTGTGTTTTATCACCGAAGTAGACGGACAAAACGTACAACAGGGACGAGAATATAATCTACACGTCTGAGACGATCACATACTTAGATAATTTGATATATCGATAAAGACTTGGTAATAACTTCAGTTTTCAACTGCGTGGAATATCAACACGCAATGTAAAATAGCAGACATGATGCGCAATAACATCATTCGTGTGAATAACCGTACTTTGTATGAGACAACATTAAATGTTCAAATAAATAAAATATACTATATATGAATAAATATAGACCAAAGGTACTTCCCTGTATAATATCTTACTGATTTTTAGTTATAACGCATTCAGTTCCTCTAGAACTTCACATAGATTTCGGCGGCCGATTTTTAATGTTGGACATATGTTACCACATGCGCCCCACTTTCAATATTGGTCTAAGATTGTGACAGTTTCGATATACTGCCAAATTATCTCATATTGTCTTATCGATTCATTCGTACCTAATACTGTTTTATGTAAGTTCAGTGATTATTTGTCTGCGGTCAACCTTGATAAATGCATACCTATAACTATTCCCGAATCTCCGGAGATTTCTGATTACACCAAACAATAATAGAAACACCGCATGAAATGCCACATCGGAGAGTGTGAAATTAGAACAATGAAGTCCTCTTGGATATCAGAAGATCAGACTTGTGACAAGTAACCTCATAATTACAGCTCATTTGCTTTCCATTCAGCGCAGCATTTCTATGGGTTGTTTATCAACAAATATCTGACATTCTGTCACACAAAGACTGCTGACCGTTGAATCATGAATTAAACCATTCCTCGCTCCACTAGCGGTCTAAAAAGACTAATGTAGATGTTTACTGTAAACACATCAACCTTTTTGTCCGTAGAATTGGTGGCTGACTGTGTACCAAATCGTTTGGGAATAATTTACATAATCAATAATTCTTTATCCAAAAATGATATCCATCGGAACACTTTGGTACTTAACCCGTGCATAGCCGTAAAACGCTCAGCAGTGTAAGGATTGAAAATTAAGTACCAGATGTGTCCAACTAAATATATTCTGCACACCTTTGACACTGTCCGCAACGATTTGTTTATCATGAGTCCAAAAATGCTTCCCAAACTAACTTTGTTATTTATATAGCCTTCTGATACCTTTCAAAGCGGTAATGTTTCTTTTTGCAAACTTTGATCGGTGTTCTTCATATGCCACGGCATTAACATTGCATACATTGTATAATGATGTAGTTCGTCGAAGCTGCATCGGGTGACTTTGGCACCACCTCGGGTGGTTTAAGCTCCATTTCTGGATTTGAGGTACATTTTGTACTGGTAGTTAAATGTGTTTTGTGGGTGTGACATGAAACACTATCCAATGTCGTGTCACGCTGTTTGCCCTTTTCCATATTTGGAAACCACATTGGAACATCATTATTCCGAAATGGCTGGAATACATTTTGAAGGTTAAATGATGCTGGTTACGCACCAGTCAGTCAGTTAGAAATACAATCCCTGTTCACAACGGCTCCCTCTCTACAACAAACACTCTGTCTATCTCCTACAAATTTCGCTCAAGAGAGGTACCACTGTACATTAATTGATAGTTCAACTTGGACATTATTGTCGATAGTTCTTTTTGTCATTCTAACAGATACTACATGTGTTACAAACCCAGGCACAAACTTTGCTTTAATTTCGATGAAGTTTTACTTTTCGTTCAGATTAAACCCATGAAAACATATGTATAATGTTGGACAATTCAGTGTAATGTTACGCTACCGCGTTTCAATGCATAAGTTTAGATGGACACTGTTACATGACGAATCATCTATGATATACGTCGAGCAGATACTTGTATTAAAGCAATACATCATGATTAATGCGTGATATTTGAGTAAGACAAAACAATATTTTATAATCCGAGATGAATACATTGCAATGAAGCAAATGAATGGAAGATATTCCCGGCATTCCCATATTGTTTAAATGACATCGTCTAACCTGTTCATGAACCTCCAATGTGTAATGCTAGGATGACATAGTGGGCTACATTGATTCAATAAATGCTAATACATCATTTGAACATTTCCACTGGGGTGGACATATATATTCTGACATATTCGTCGGCTTGTGATTAAATTCTTGATTACAAGACGAAATAACATTGCATTTCAAATCACTGAGAATTAAGACGTGGAGATAAAGTTACATCACCTCCGTGATCTAGCCCAATTAGGTATATACTTTTTTCTTCTAAAGAATTTGACGTAGCAGAAAATATAAACATTGTAGTACCATAAATAGCTCCGTCATTATACTTGGTGCTTGACCTTTGACCCCTGGTAGCAACACACATGGATACTCCATTCTATGTCTGACTCTAGAGTGGTTTGCTAGGCGCTGCTATCGGTTCTGTGTGGCTTTGAAGTGTCTTAGCGCTGCAGTATAAGATCCTATAATTTCCAACATACCATTCTTATTGAACCAATACCAATGACATCTTGTCAGTTTTATTGACATGCCCCGCTGTGTACAAGTAAAACAGTTTATTTAACGACATTATGTAGCAAATGAATATTACAGAATACATCTTCAAGCCGAACAATGGCGACGACATCAGCTAATCAAACTCAAACTTAACTATCAGATCTCCAACATTCTGACAATTTCGAAGTATAATTGAAACTCTTTTAACGACATGGTAGCAAAAGGAACATTACTTATTTGAAAGTGTACGATATAATCTAAATCGTTGATGAGTGAGATCCCTTGACTTACTATAAGACATTCAAACCAGTTTATTCTCAAAACCATGATTGGTTCAACGACTAACGTAACGAGACAGTTCAAGATGGAACCATACATAATTATTATTCCATTTTGTTTCACAAGCCGAACGATAGCGACACTATCATCTAACCAAACTTCAATTTAGAAGTCAATTCTTCAGCATTCTGACAATATAATGTAAGGGTCAACAATAAAAATGCAACGCTAAACATTGATGTAACATGATTTTTCAAGCACTAATTGTCACAATTGGCCGCTGTCATTTGAATAAAAGCAGGAAACGATGTTGGGAATACATCAAGCAAGATACGTATGCCTAATTCCTCGCAGGTCGAGCGCGGCCTAACATTACTAATGTAGGTTTTCTGGAAAAGAGGAATGTTAAACACAGGAAAAGCAATTTTCTCTTCATTTTTGCGTCAATGATCAGACAGTTGCTTTTTATAATAAGGATGGACCGGTGATCAATTTAGAAGCTAACAGAATGTGGGAGAAGAGTGGCGTTTTATGAGATTATTTAAAATGTATTTTTTGAAGACTTTCTTTTTCAGAGGTGTCGAAATATGCTGTCCTGATATATGTAATTCGTGATATACATTAAGTTTTACGAATATTATTTAAATGCCAACTGGTCCTTTAAGTAACAAGCATGGTTTTTGTTTCTTACACCCAAAACAGTTCCCGGAGCATCTGAATACCAGCGATCTTGGTTGCGATGTTGCTCAAATGAGAGACCAATCTGGTGTACAAGCGCTTGAAAGATGCTGTAATGAACTGCGTTCTGATACCAATTTGGAGTCCAGATTTTCGATCGTACCGACGACGGCTACGCTATACTATGTGACAATACTTGGTAAATAATCTCGTACGATAAAATTTAAAAAGTATACCAGATTTATATAGCGCCCTTTTCATGCAAACACACTTGCAAAGGCACTTTACATTATATAGTGTTGCAGCCCGGTGTATAGCACCGATACATAGCTTCCTGGCACCTTTACCCAGATACTATGCATTGCATAAGGTATATATTATAAATATGTCAGATATAGTCTTACTTACTAACTTACTTAATCGTCTTCGTCCCCGGAGGGACATAAGGCTACAATTGTCTCTATCCACTTAGGTTTGTTTTTGGCCATTCTCTGCGCTTCCCCAAAAGTTTTTCAGTTATCGGGTGACTTGTGCAGCTTTGGAAGTTTCAAACATGGTCCGTACATCCCAAGCTCCAATGCGGATGTTAATTTTGGGTCCTAACAGATTCTCGGTCCTATCCCTGACTCCTGTAGCACACCTTTGGCAGGAGAATTCATACTGCCATTTTGTTGGCTGAGGTCTGTTGTTGGATCCACGTGGTTTGATTTTATTGCAGTTTCTGTAACAGAATGTATTTTTACAGGGTAGGGTTGTTAACCCGACGCCAAACCTCCATAAAGGTGTACCGGGTTTCCTCTATGGGTTTTCTGTCTGGGTTTATTCCCTTGGCTTTGACTTCCCCAAGCCATCCACAAGGCAATGGAACTATTTAACATAGCTGGGAACTAGGTTGACAGCCATCAGGGCTTATCTACACACCGGTGGGCCTGACATGACGTGTTTCTAGGGGCCTAGTTTCCTCCGAGACCGTGTGATTCAGCCTGGAGCCACAATATGACCAGTTAACCGTCTACCACCTCTTGGAGGATTCCATTTGTAGGTCACATAGGTCTTACTGCATGCTAGGCTACAACTGGTAGGGAAGGCTTACGCACTCTGCTTCCTTTTACAGCGAACTGCTTACCAGTGGTGAGACTGAAAGCGAAAGTGACAAGCACAGACACCACCATACATACACTGTAAGTATCATGAAATCATTTTTTATGTTGGGAACGTGAAGTAAACGAATTTGGGTAAGTGAAATTTTCATACATTTCGCATCTCATGATTTTTTTATAGGATTTTCATTCAAATAGGAATGGAGGAGAAAAAAATGCATGTTTACACGTGCGCACGAGATATTTGAATATTACCAGTTTGTTTCATGTAGTTTCAGAATTTTAAGTATATAGATCCGAAAATATGATACACGCAAACAGTACTATGTCAGATGCAGAGACGGACCTCGTAACACTATATGCTATATTAAATAATAAATAGGTTACAAACACGTTAATCTACCGTTAGGCGTGTCACGTGACCATAACATTGGCTGTTGCATGTATCAAGTTTTAAACAACAAATATTTTACATATAACTTATAGACAAAACTTCTTTTACACATACCCTATTTAATTTTATATTAGGTAGATACATTCCATTCACTCGTGCAAAATCTCATACTTGTAGGTGCAGTAAATACGGAAAAATCTTCATTTTAGACGATTTATTTCGCCGCAAACAACCTATATAATACAGAGTATTGCTGTTCAGTGTACGGAGTATTGCTCACAGAAATTTAGTAAATGCTAGGTATAACCAGATATATTTAACCTGCGGCCTTGAGCCGCAGGTTATATTGGATTGCCAAAAGTAAAATGACCATGGAGGGGCACGTGACATGTTCTCGATGGTTTACGATTTCAAAAAAATATATCCAAAAAAGAAGCATTTTGTAAGAATGTCGTGAACCAGACTATTCCATTATTCCATGCGGATAACATCGGTCTTTATCGCATTACAATAGTTTATTTACCAAAGAAATCAGAACTATTCCGAAATTTCACTGTGAACGCGAGACCACGAATCTAAACAGCAGGTGTCTGCAGCTGCATTATCATCCCGGTCATTAATAAATATAGTGGGCGATGGACTACATCCCGTAGAGAACACATCGCAAGATTAACAGAAGCATGGTATTGATACATGATAAATGTTTTTCTAATTATTTTTAATTTGTTCATTCGTTCGGCACATACATTTAACACAACCAAATAATTGGAGGATATTTGTTTGTTTAAACTGAATACGATTTATATCTCATCATGGCATTTGTTGTTAGATTGATCGGTATTGTTACATGTATTGGAATTATTTTGACAGAAACATAAATTTAAACTTACACCGGAATAAATTCGAATTGCATCCAAACTGCAAAAAAACACACCATAAACAATACAACTAAGTTATCAGCCGCAGGAAACTATTTGACTTGTATTTATTGGTAACTAACTCAATGTTGTATTTTGTGTATTTGTAATTTCATTAGTGTAAAACCATATTTATGAGCCTTGATAATGTCGTTACATTTTGTTAACCTCATTTTTTTCATGTAATCATGAAATGAGAGAATAAAAGGTATTTGATTTGACAAAACTTCTAAATATTGGTCTAATTCTGAACGGTTAGTCATATAACCAACATGAACTGAACCATTGCATCCAGATTAAATAAATTGTGGAAAAATCTTAAAACATTAATTTACAATTACTTCATCTTTCGATCAGGTATAAAACTAGTTTACGGTCCCACGCGTAAATAAAGTATTCGCATGTTAAAGAAGTCGTACAGGAAATAAAATGGATATGGTCTCGTTTCATCTTCTTTTGTTAATTGTTCTAATGAAGGAGTCAAAATTATTTTTTAGATTATATCTACAAACGAGGAAGGCGGAAACTATATGTGCTAATAAATATTTCAATCAACCTTTGTTGACAAACTTGTTCTTTTAAGATATGTGCTTATCGTAAACCGCCTTGGACATCTTACTTATATTGTACTTTTAAGTAATAGTATACTTGAAACTTCCTGGTTGCGTGCACCCATCCCATTGGTAAATCAGTTGTAAAACATATCTTCATTGACTGGCAACCTCAATTCTTATTTAGAATATTTTCATATCAATTTAGTGAGTTATTTACTCTTGAGCCTTAATGAACACAAAGATGTAGGTGAGCCTTCTTGCAGTTGAATGGCAACCACCGACCGGCTCTAGCGTGCATAATATATAATGCAACATAAAGGATCTGCAAACTTGTACTAATTTTGTCTACATGATTATGTTGAAAATTTGAGAGTGTAAAAACTACATGTGCATAACACATGCTGGAATGACGAATTCTGAGGTGGGTCCCTCGAGATTTTAAATGTAATACTGTATATGTACACAAGTTTGAGATATACTTATTTTAACTATGATATGGACATTTTTTTGTATTGTTCAAAATTACAATCAATACTTACACTCAGCACTCAAATATTTGAATTCTCTCTTCTGAGGATCATAAAAATAGTCATAATGTTAAATTGGTACTAAGTATTATTTTTGGTTGATTCCCTAGTTTAATAAGAGTGAGCTAATGTGCAATACTCTGTCTGTAGTAAATATCAATACGCTGTACACGCACTTATCTACATTTGTATTTTGGTGTGTATCTTTGTTGAAGTTCAATCATTTTTTTCTGAAATTTGGACTTAAGACATAAAAGTTCAGTATAACTAGAATGCCCAGTTCAAACGCATTTAAAGTGTTGTGGGCAAAGTTTGCGAGTGAGCAGCGGACAATAACTGAGTAATTTGAACACTTCTATGAAAAATACCTGTTATAATATGGCGTACTATAAAAGTTATAAAAATATCCGAATACATTAAAACCTAGTTGAGATGAAGAAAGTAGTCGTCTCTGAACTAATCCCAGTGAACACTATAATGTCGCGAAAATCGATAACATTACTCCCATTCACTAGCAATATCCGGTTTACGGTATACCGCAGTGGAAATACATGATGTATAATTATATAATAGCACTTACGTTACATTTGTCTCATAATCAGACATTTTTGCAAATGGCAGATTTCATACAAACGGAGATGACATGAGGCGTTCAACAAGACGATAATTGAAAGGATAAATTCCGTTTGTTGCGTGTTTTGTTGTTGTCAGTTATGTTACGTTTAGTTACCAGTTTTCGAGGGCCTCCTTCAGCAATCAAGCTACCCTTCGACATTTAACTTCCCCTAGGCATTGGGCTACCTAAGGAAACCTGCGCTCGAGTCCTAATATGGAGACTACTTCTCTCCTGGTTTGTGTGAAGACAACATCGAGATGCGACGACCAAGACTATCGAACATGAACAAACACCACCCTCACAGGTACCAATTCACAGCTTGGTCGAGTTGAACATTATTGGTTAATTTTGCTCCGAGAAAATGAGCAGTGGCGCAGACGGAAATTAAACCCGGACCTATATATCTCCAAGCGCGTGTCCTACCTGTAGGCACCACAGTGAGTTTCGTGCCCAGCTGTTTCCGTTTAGTCCTGCATTCCCTGTCCGATCTGTCATTATCATATCGAAAATCCGCTGAATAGCTGCAGTACACTGAAAGTAGCCTTGCGGCAATTGTTTTCTGGATTCCAGTTTGATGTCTAGTGGAAGACAAACATTAAATAATTTTGGGAATGGAAAAAACGTCACTAGCGAGTTGTTAAATTGAGTGTCAGTGACTTCACTGTGAAATATTAAGCGTTTACGAGTTTCTCATAAACGCTTGAACAGATAAGCTGCGATCTAACCCACGATAATGGTTTCTTTATATTTGTTAATTCAGAGTACTGAAACCTCATGGTACTTATTGGATACTAATTCGTGAAACGGGGCGTCTATGTGATTTTAAAATGTAAGGTTCAAACTGCAAACCACTTGTGATCAAGCGACGTACTAACTTATTAGACCGCTCAGCCATTGCAACAACCCCTAAAAAGGTTTCGTAACCAGGATCAATGTGACTGCATTACACCACACCGATAATTGGTTGATATAGACAAGATCTTTATACTCTTATTGACAATTTTGCTATATGTATGTGTACGTCTATATTATCTAGGCCATATTTTTCTGATTTATAAGAATGGTTAAAGGTATCTTTACATGCCGATTTGCTTTAAATAAATGGTAAATTGATAAAAATAACACTCGTTACATAAACGGAAAATGCACAAATAGCGCTTCTGTGAAATAAAAAGCAAAGAACGAACGCATTTGATATATACATCCATGCGAAGATACCTTGGTATATGTGTGGTGTAACTAAGAAAATGGTACACGGGATTTAGACAGTATATTATATGGGGATTTATATTAAATTCAGCAGATCAATGCAATTAAAACTAAATACATGTTTAATATAGATAGACAAGAATTGTTGTATGAAAATTGTGTCGTGAAAATGTTGTTTTCAGTCCTAAAACATTAAAACTGTGAGCAACAAGGGCAGTATTCATCTACGACTCGGGCAGTATCTAGACAATTTCACCATATAACTCGTGCACTATCCATTTTATGCCACCAAGCGCGGAAAACCTGTCATTTTCAAGAAAGATAATGATACCAGTGCATACATCAATGCGAATGAATATGCTACTATTATTTCACTACATATTCATGAAATTTAAACTTTCTCCGCGGTCTATAAGTATTTTTAATTATTTTTTAAAGACCAAACTTCTGACTTTTTGACAAATTAATTAAGTTTAAAATATAATGTGACGTTTGAGATCGAAAAAAACACATCTTCATATCGATGAAGAACCACTACACATGTACACGTTCTTCGTTTTACTGGTGTAGACACGAAATAAATGAAACACGCACAAAATACCTAACCTCTTGAATGTTGAAATTTTTGCGGTAGGCTAACACAGCAGTATTCAGGCTAGCACGTCTTATCGGGGTAACCTTCAAGTGGTGTAAACACCGTCGTAATCAAACTTGAGTCTATATTTAGAAGTCAAATAAAAACAAGGCAAATTTGGAAACCCAAATGACAAGGAAGTGCGTGCAATCCTTGTATATCAGACTAATGGATACAAGACCGCTATACTATAATGTAACTTGTTAACTTATATCTACTCAGTATACTACTCAGTATACAAAAGCACGAATACAATTTTATGGTAAGATTCTTATTTATACAGTTTACGATATCAGAATGTTTTGGCATTTTGATTTCTACTTTCGGTTTCGTTTATTCCATAATTTTAAAACAATAAATTATTTCTGAAATACGTCGTAGGGGAGCAGACTTTGGAACATTAATAACATAACACCTACTCATCGGTTATGTACCGTCTACCATGACTGATTTGTGAAGGCGTATGTCATAAGGGATCGACGCTTAGAAGGTTTGCTACGGTATTCTTATATGGTCGGTGCGATGCATGTAAGTTAAACAATGGCTACCGTGTCTTACGTCGATTGGCATTAACGGTTAGGAGTATTATAAATTATACGTAACTTACGTTACATTTAAATAAAAATGAACAAAATGCATTATGTTTTACATTTCAAATTTAAACGAGTTGTTCTCTTTTTTATCGTAATTTGGAACTAAGGCACAAGTAGTGACCTGTGTTTATCATTACAGATGGACCAGCTAGCGGTTTCATTGAAGGATGTGTTAGAAAATAGCCGTACAATGCTAAACAGATGTACTGATCTCTGTGAACGATCCAGCACAACATGTACATGGTAAATACATATAAGCAAATACAAAAGTTCATTATATAATATATGTTACAGTTTTATACACGGAATCCCGCTAGGCCATCGCCTTTAACTGTTTTGATTTGGAACGTATTCTCGTATAATCATCATCTTACTATCGTATTCTCGTATTCTCGTATTATAACTATCGTACTATAGTTGTATCACTACTGTATTCTTGTATGTTTAGAAATCTAATTCATCATAGTCCGAATCAGACAATTTGACAATTTAACGTTATATGTGCGCATGCGCACCGGAAGGCGATAGCGAATAGAACTCGAATACGATGATGTTAATGCGAGAATACGATAGTGATAATACGATAGTACGATAATAATACTACGATAATGATAATACGATAGCACGAATATAATACTACGAGAATACGATAATGATATTACGATAGTACGATGGTGATGATACTATAACACGATAACGATAGAACGATGATGATAAGACGAGACTACGACTGTCACAATACAATAGTGACATTACGACGGTACGATAGTAAATCGCGTTATTATTATCATACTGTCGCATTCTCATATTATCACTATCGTATTCTCGTAGTATCACCATAGTACTGTCGAGTTGAAAGCGATGGTCCTAAAGGGATTTCGTAGTTATAAGACACAGTATTGATTTATAACTCGTTTATCGTCGCCTCCACTGAAGTGGAGGCTACTATTGGAATGCTTTTTCTTTTTTGCCATGGAGCTTCTTTTTTCTGTTCAGTTAAAAGCCGTACATACCGTCACAGCAGTTAGTCGTTGAAAAAAGTGCGTCGTTTGTTTAACATTAACATTTTTAATAGATGAAACCATGTCATAATAATTGTTCACTAAAAATCATTTTTATAAACATTTTAAAAAGTAATAACGACAACTAGTGTAAATCAATAATTACGTATTTATTATCGTAGTAGCGTATTAATTTTCGTAAGTATTGTTTACTTTGAACGTGTTCCATGTTCTATACATAGCACAACAATTACCGTTTGATTTTCACGGCCCATGCTTTGAGAATGAAATATTTTCAGCAGCATCGCAGCATTTAGCGTCACAAATGTATTTATTTACGATAAATATAACCAAAGAATACGATAGATGTGTGTATGATCTTTGATATAATGTAGCAGACGAAATTTCATCGTGTATTTTCGAAAAATCGAAAACGAAAGTGACTCCACGTGAATGTTTACGCACGCGTTAAACGTTGACATTAAAGTCCGTTCCGTCCGGTCCGGACCCGGATTATGAACAAAACAAAACGATGTACAACCAATTTCTTTTTAAAAACGTATTCAGGTGACGGATGTGTTCAAGAATGATAGTTTGTGAAATATTTATGTTGAATTAATATGTTTAAATCATAAATGATGAGAGAAATAATGCCAATTATGAATGTAAATGTATCCACCACCGGGCCTATATACAGTCAGTCAACCAGTTTAGATTAACCCAGAAAATTTGTCTTAATCTGAATAATTTCCTTTGGGGTTTGGCGTCAATATCAGCACATGTAAAAATTAAGAGTACAATTTCATTCTTATGGTAACAGTTTAAGCCAGACGGCTTATCAGTTTTTTTGGTAAACATTGTCAATTAAAGTTCACCTGTGGGAAAATTGTACAAAACCATAAAAAACTGAATGAATATTTCAAAACAAAGCCATTATTTTAATATTGAAAAAGATTATTTTAAAATAATAAAGCCTTCTACTTCCATTAGGATAGTACAATACTTGAGTTGTTCCACCAGTTCAGGTTAACTTTTTTCAGCATTTATTGCCCCTAAAAGAATAAAACGACAGCTATCTTGCTAAAACTTAGAGATAATTCCTTTGTCTTAAGAGTACCTTACAAACACTTTAGTTTGTTTTTATTCTTGCATAGTGTAAAATAAAGAAAAAAATAATCGGAACTGTCGACAAACTGTATAAAAGGATGAACAACACATTCATGAATTACATCTTTTTACTGATACATGTACACATGAATCAACATCTATTTGATACAATTGCCTATTATGGCATGTTTAATGGCATAATAATACCTGTGATTAATTGAAGGCCAGCGCTGGCATAATTGGTGAAAAGTTTGGGTTGATAGTGCCTCAAAATCTGTCATTTTTCAGTATCATTTAAGTTCCTCAGGACACCTAGAATGCTCCAGATTGATCGATTTTTTAAAATAAAATTCTGGGGGAGCATACCTCAAACCTCCCTACCTTTTCTTCACCCTGTCCTTTTTTCACAGCACCCTGGCCGTTTTGTGGTTCTAGAATAATCACTTATCTTATATGCAGAAAACATACCAAGTATTGACTAAGTTATTGTCATTTGATATTACACATATGAATTTTAACAATAGAACAATGTTCGAAACAGATCAAAGCTTAGCACGTACAGCGCAACAACTATTGGTTTGATTTCCAAGGCTGTAGTGAGGTTCAATACAATTGTACATAAATATGTATATTTATTTGGTTAATACCTAAACTTAAGATGGTCTTGGAATTTTTATAGTACAGTTGGATACAACCAGTAGATAACTCATTTATTTTGAAGTCAGAAGTAACATTTAACTTTAAGATTTATTGTTGGTCTACAGACATATATGTGTTGTCTACATCTATTGTTATGCATTAAAGAGTATTAACATAATTGTATTGGCAAATACAATTCAAATTCTAGCAGTTAACATTATTGGAACAATAAATAAAATCATTTTCAGATACATTTGTATAATTACACCATTCAGAGGCGACCTTTGATGCTTTGCATCAATGGTTTTCTTGTTTATATCAGCTTACTGTTTACAAAGCGGAATGTATAACTTCAACGCGATAAATTGCAATACAAAAACAAACACAAAATCCGCTATATTTATCGTTTCTGAACATTTAGGAGCATGCAAACTTTATATGTTGTGCCAAATGTTACGGTCCTTGATTTTAACCCATAACAGAAATATAGGCACTTTTGTGTTTGTTTTGTACAGCAATTTATCAGGTTAGAGTTACACAGATATAGATTTAACAGATTATGATTCTACAACGTAGTGTAATATATGCTTTTATTTCAGTCGCCTTTGTTTCGATTACTTCATGCATTTAAAACAAAAACAAAGCAACCCGTATGTTTGAATTTTATAACACCTGAATAAACTAACTATATATAACTCGTTTATTTATATCAATTCTCTTTATACATGTACAAAATGCAGGGTATGCAAAACAAATATATTTTTTATTTCCGAAAATTCGTATATGAATATGTAGCCTTGTGGATAATTAGAATTTTAGATGATTTGCTTTTTCTCCAGTTCAAATTTTAAATCAAAACGCTGCAAGCACAGCAGGCCTGTGGTTAAACTTTATTCGCCCGGGAAGCAGTTTACTGACTATACTGAAGTAAATGTAAACGGATCAAAAATGTTTTGTAGGAAATACACATTCTCTTTTACTGTCAGTTATGTTGACCTTAGAAAGTTGTAGGGTTAATCTATTGCTCATGCTTAACTTGTCTATGTATCTTGTTTATGTACTACTATTAATAACAAGATATCTCAAAATCCCATTAATGCCCCCTACCACCCACATACATGCACGGTCACATATTAAATGTTTTGGCAAATAATGCGAACAGCATAGCGCAAATACGGATATCGATACTGTCCGAAATTATCATTATAACAACGTGATCACCAATAATCAAAATTACTTTCGATATCAGTATACCAAATCATACTAATTTGCCAAGTCAAAAAATGACGACATTGCATTGTAAACAACTAGTGACAGGGGAGGTAATACAGTCTAAGAATGATCCAAATTCCTACTCACTTATCTTCCTTGTCATACAGAATACTTCTTCTCGCATGAATATGTATACGATTGAAACTGTGTTGTGGTCAATACTATTTTTTAAAACTTTTTCATGAAACTAACATGTAAAATATTGATGTTCAGCATTTTTCAAGGCGCGTTAGTGAGATCTGAGGGGAACTACTTTTATTCCGCATGAAATTTAAGTGTAATTGGAAGTTTTGGGAATTTGGATTTGGCAGTCTGCCAATTTGGACAGGCATATGACCTGTATACAAACAATGTATTATCAAAATATCTGCAGTCTGTCTGTGATCGTGTATATAGCTTGTACCATTTTATGTGGTATCCGTGAATATACGGGATAATCCATGATCCAAACAGATTTTTTGAAATCAGTCTTACAGTACAATAACGATAACACACGAAGATTAATAAGGGCCTGGTCAAATGTTATGCACTGTAGCTCGCAGACGATAACAATAGCCTTGTAGGCCTATATAAACAAACAATGATTGAATAAACACTGCCCGGTTGACTGGCCGCTTGTTTCAAGTGTTGTCTGAAAGAGAAAATCATTTAACAGTGATAAAGCTCAAGATTGAACACATTGGACAGCATTTATAGGTGTTTTTTAGGTTATGCATGTTTATGTACTTTAATCATAGAGTTTGTACAGTATATTCCCGCGTTAGCTACCCGAGTTGAAAATTTACCTATACTTGTCCTTTTGTATGTTTACAAAGACTAGTGTTATCTGCGGTGTACTATATTTTAATTTTAGCACACACCACATTGTAGTTTATCGTATACGATTGTGGTACAATTTCTGTAGTTATTCTTCTTTGTGCTAGAGATAGAAATAAATTAAAAGTAGTGACGAACGGTTAATATCATTGCATTCTCCTACTTGCAAAACATCACTCTATACAGGTACACGTGCTAGATGATCGTCATATCGAGACAGGTCAAGTATATTTGTTTAGTTAGCTAGATATATAAAGTAAACACATACATGTAACACTATGAAATAGCTATGATAGAAATTAATTTCGTTTTAAGCTGAATAATTCAAAACTTAGTTCGCATTATCATATTTTTATACACGTATACTACTGTGCAGAATAATACTACATGTATAATAATTATATAATACACTGTATTCTCTTAAGAGTGGTCTTTTTAAGAGCATCAATATCCTTACTTGAGTTTTATTCATTTTCCTTTGGTTGGA
Organism: Spisula solida; assembly: GCA_947247005.1. NCBI lineage: Eukaryota > Metazoa > Mollusca > Bivalvia > Venerida > Mactridae > Spisula > Spisula solida. The sequence continues at coordinate 11,339,353 of OX365953.1, read as the reverse complement.
AATTACTGTCATTTGCCTTACTAGAGAAACCTCCTCTTAAAAAACGAAAACGAACCATAATACGAGTTTCCTATAAGGCTTTCCTTACATTTTACGAGGGATGTTCCAGAAATAATAGGACTTTTCTCATAACTTCGTCATCAACGCTTACTTTTTTATTTGGAGCATTTTATGCTCTATATACTGGCAGCCACATATTTACCTTGTTGTTGGTGATGCTCATACAAAGCGTTGTCATAGAAATCATGTAACACACAGGCGGGCCACACTGTAAATTTTCATTACTTACCATACTAAACACTTGAATATCATAGTAACCACTGGATAAATACTATTGCAAATTATGTGGCATTACCTTGATATCACTGACATGTACATGCAAACTTATGAAGCAATCGCTGTTTGTTTATGATCATAATGAGTAAACACGTGTATATAACTAAGCGTGTCATGGGCGAAACGACATCAACGTCAAAAACTAGAAACCGCGCGATTGTTAAATCATTTTATTAATTGGAAAAACCAACAATGCAAACCATTGAAATAATTAAATAAGCAGAATGTAATGGCATCCAGCATCCGTTCGTGTTCTGTTGGCACAATTGTTTTCACAGATGGCGAAGGTACACACTAACAAGTGAACACAGGTCAAGTCATAGAAACAGTAGTTTGACGTTGATAGACACCGTTCGACCACTGATAGACTGTAACCCATGTTTGGGAAGAGTGGTGCAGAGACACATTTAAACAATGTGGACAGTAACATCGGATCTGTTTTGAAAGTCAGGCTGACTATATATACAAATTATTAAGGGTGTCTTTCGGTTTAAGTACTGTGTTTGAAAGGCGACGTCATCATAACGTCACGGCGCGACCCGCTTCCATGGTACTTACTTACTTACTTATTGCCCGGTATGCCCTCTGGCATGTAGGGCAACAACAAAGGTCCTCCACCGGAGCCTGTCTTTCGCGATCTTCTCAACTGTTCCCCATGATTGGTTCATTTCCTTTAACTCTGCCTCGACTGTGCGTCTCCATGTTGTTTTAGGTCTCCCTCGTTTCCTCTTTCCTTCAGGTGTCCAGTGTAGTGCCACCTTTGTGATCGAATCGTTACCCTTTCTCGTCACATGACCTAGCCATTTCCATCTTCTTCTTAAGAGTATTGTACCCATATCTTCTTGTCTGCATTGGTTTAAAAGGTTTGCATTGGAGATTGTTCTTGGCCAAAATATTCTCAGTATTCTTCTTAAACTTTTGGTATGAACGTTGATAACTTGTCAAGGTCGTATTCAGTCATCCTCCAACACTCTGAACCGTAAAGTAGGGTGGAAAGTACGCAGCTTTGATATAATTTCAATTTTGTGTTTTTGCTATATTGAGAAGATTTCCATACGTTGTTGAGTGACATAAAGGTGTTTCTGTCTTTGCAAAGTCTGTTTTGTATATCGTCACCAGCTCCACCATCATTCCTGAGAACAGCGCCCAAGTAGGTAAATTTATCTGTATAAGGGAGGTTAGTTCATCAATTTGTATTGGTTGTGGATTGATGATGTTAAGTTTCATTACTTCTGTTTTTGTTTGGCTGATGTTCAGGCCTACTAATTTAGCGGAGTGTTCGAGGCGATGTGTCTTTTCTTGCATGTGCCTGTGTGTATGGGTGAGTAGGGCAAGGTCATCTGCGAAGTCCAGGTCTTCATATATTGTATTCAGCTTCCACCTTAATCCCCTTGGTCTATCTTCAGTGGTTTTCCTCATGACCCAGTCAATGACCAAGTTGAAGAGAACAGATGACATAACACATCCCTGTCTTACACCAGTTTTTACTTCAAAGTAGATGTTACTGTTATTGACACAACAAGTGAAGTTCTTGTAGAAGCTTTGTATAACGTCAGTAATGTCGTTGGGGATGCAATAGTGTCTTAATATCTTCCATAGGCTTTCTCGGTGGATGCTGTCGAATGCTTTTTGGAAATCTACAAAGTTGATATAAAGTTGCCTTTGCCACTCTGTACATTGTTCGATTATATTTCTGAGAGTAAAAATCTGGTCAGTACATCCTTTACCTCTTCTAAAACCTGCCTGTTCGTCACGTAGTTGCTGATCAACTGCACTTGATATTCTCTGTATGATTATCTTGCAGAGTATTTTGCTGGGAATAGACAATAAAGTTATACCACGCCAGTTGTTGCAGTTGCTCAGTGTTCCTTTCTTTGGAATTTTTATGATGGTTCCCTTTGACCAGTCTTGTGGTATTTCTTTTTCATTCCATATTGTTTCAAAAAGTGGTTGAAGTATGTTAGCAGCTAGTTCCGGATCTGTTTTAAACAGTTCAGCATTGAGATTGTCTTGTCCAGGAGCTTTTCCGTTTTTTAGTTTCTTAATTGCGTCTATTATTTCATCTTTAGTTGGTGGGGTAGTTTTTACTTGTAGGTCATGGTCTGCTTCTGGTATTGTAGCTACTTCTTCAGGCGATGGTCTATTAAGAACTTCTCGAAAGTGTTCTGCCCAACGTATTTCTTGTTCTTTTTCTGTGGTGAGTAGAGTCCCATCTTTGTCTTTTATAGGGATGTTGTTGTATCCTCCATTAAACTTGCCACTGATCGTCCTAGTGAGCATGTATAGCTTTCCCTGTTCTCTTTTTTCAGCTGCTTCTTCAGCCTGACTTGCTAGGTCATCTACATACTTTCTTTTGTCTTTTCTAGCTAATTTCTTGACATCTTTATCTGCTGTTCTGTATTCATCTTTGTATTTGTCTTTTAACCTTTCTGATTTGGTGGCCATTTCTTTTAATTTGATGTTACGTCTTTTCTCAATTGCTTTCCAGGTATCGGGTGTTATCCATTTCTTCATTTTCCTACCGGATCTAGATCCTAAACACTCTTCACCACTGTTTGTATATAGGGTTTTGACAGTGTCCCATTTAGTGTTTACCTCTTGGTCTCCGGTTGTTTCAGTTAAATCTGCAAGTGCTTGGAATCTATTCTTTAAATGTAGTACAAAGGTGTTCTTAATTCTTTGGTCATTCAGTTTCTCTATGTCGTATCTCTTGATATTTGAAGGTCTTCTGCCAGTGCTTCTCAATTTTATCTTTATGGTAGCAGTAACTAAGTGGTGATCACTTCCCACATCTGCTCCTCTTCTTACTTTTACATCTAGAAGGGACCTTCTCCACATTCCATTTATCATTAGGTGGTCTATTTGATTCTTGTCTCTTCCATTAGGTGAATTACAAGTTAATTTGTGAATGAGACGGTGTGGGAACAGAGTTCCTCCAATAACTAGGTTGTAGTCGGAGCATAATTCCATTAGCCTTTCACGATTGTTATTAATTGTTCCATCTATGTATTCCCATTACCCTATCTGAGTGGCTGTTGTCATTGCCTACTTTTGCGTTGAGATCTCCCATAACTATGGTAACATCATGTTTTGGTGTCATTGCAATTTCTGCTTGAAGTTGTTCATAAAACTGGTCTTTTAGATTTTCTTCGCTATCGTTAGTCGGAGCATAGCATTGAATAATTGACATGTTGTTGTGGCGACCTTTAAATCTAGCTGTTATTATTCTGTTATTGACTGGCTTCCATTCAATTAATGTTTTCTCCATTCCTTTGCTTAATATAATGGCTACTCCTTGGTAGTGGTTGTTGTCTTCACGCCCTGAGTATAACACAGTCTCACCTGATTCAGCTGTGATTTTGCCTGATCCAGTCCATCGACTCTCACTAATACCAAGTATCTGTAAGTTATAGCGCCTCATTTCTGATGTTACTTGCGCTAACTTACCAGTTTCGTACATGGTACGAACATTCCAGAATCCTACTCTGGTTTTGCATTTGGCGCTAAGGACTTCCTTCATGTTGGTAGCTTCCTTGCGGCTTTCACCACCAGCAGTCATACTGGTTTGAAGTCCTCTACGCTCAGGTGCAGGTAAATTCTTTGTTGTTGTTTCTGTAACAAGTTTTGGTTTTTATTATACTGGGTTGTTAGCCCTGTGATAAACCCCCAACCTGGAGGACCAGGGAAGTTTTGTTCGAGGTTTCCTTCCTGTAGATTGGATGCCGACCAAGGCTAACGAGTCAGAATCTCCCCGGATTTTGTATCAGAGTTTTCATCTCCTAGATGAGTAACCAACCAAAGTTGACGACCCTCATCTAGCCGACTATTTTCCCATTGCTGGGGCAAGGTTGGTGAGCGCTAGGGCATATCCACTCGCCGGTGGGCCTACACACTGCACATCTAGGGCCCTTGCTGCTCCGAGATCCCACACAGTTTAGCCTGGTAACGAGTGTAACCAGTATCCGTGCGCTGCCACTGGGAGGCACTGTGTAAGTCTTTGTAGTGTAGAGGCTATGTACTGACAGGAGAGACTTACGCACTCGGCTCTCTTTTCGCTAGATGCTAGTCAGCGGCAGAAGACATGATTGTCAACCACACTAGACGCTTTTCACTACCCTTGTGATACAATCACACAACACACTGTACATGGTATATTCAATGTTTTATAGTTTTTTTTTATTGTTAACCAATTGCTTTGATATTTCGCATATTTGTCAAATATAGATTAATTTTTTTACAGCACATTAGTTTTCTAAATTTCTGATTTACCTCGTCGCTATGAAAACAGTCCTATTATTTTTGGAACACCCCACGTATATGTATTTTGTGAAACAAACGTCCTTATATCGCTGATAGGGTTCTTGATGTGATGAATCTAATTATTAGTAATGAATGACATTTATATTTTTCCTTGTAGTAAGTCGGATTTGGAAACGGCACAGAAAGGTAAGAATGAAAAATGTGTACACAACTAACGTGGTTCATGATTGTTATGTAGATAATTCAAAATATTGTAGTTTTTACATCTTGTTGCAATGGACTTGTCATGTTTATTGTATGCTCTAGAACGTTTTTTTTAAAAACAAGGTTTACAATTCACTGGTGAAGCTGCAATATTATTTGACTACAGCCATTAACGAAACGCACACAAATATTGCCAAGATAGATACAATGACAAACTATATATTGATACTTGTAGGGAATAAACGTGCAAAACTCTTTAGGATTACATATAACGAACTGTTTGATACATTTCTGAATTGAAAAGTTTCGATTTGTTAATTGGGTATTTAATCTGTTTCTAATTTTTTGCGTTCCTTATCCATTCTAGAACTAAAAGGACTGCGATCGACGTGTACGATTCTAGAAACCAAAAGGAGAGAGCAGAAAGAGGCAACGAAGGAAGTGACACGAACTATAAAAGAATTGAAAGTTAAGATTGGCACACTATTAAGACAGACTGGGTTAGATGACGACAAATGTGAAGCAGAACAAAATGATACGAATAAGGAGGTACCAACTCTGATTAGTTCTAAGCAGCGAGATAAATTAGAACAAAAACAAGACGTGAAGTTGGTAGCAACACATATTGAAGAAGCTAAACCCCAGGACGCAAGTTCTAAATCTCAACCAGAGCACTTGGTACATTTCGTGACTTCTTCAACTAGCGAAATAAATAGTAAATTGCAAACCGAAGACCCCATAGAACCTGGTATTGGCAAAGGTAAATATGCTGCTCCATCTGTGAGTTCTTTGTTATCATTTGTCTGATAGAGAAGGTTTTCATTTTTGCTAAATACAGGGTGTCCCAAAATACATGTCCGCTTGTTGAATAGTTATAACTTTACCAAATTAAGTCATACGTTAATGGGAATAGTCTCATTTGAAAGGTAATTATATAAATTGATTAGTGAATATGTCATGCGACTTCATGGTAACAGATGATGACGTCATGACGTTATAAATGACGTCATATATTTCAAGATGGCTGAGAGTGCGGAAATAGTTAAATTGTACTACGATCTGGGTAAATTTCCATCTTTAGTGAGGAGAAAACTATTTGAATTGTACCCAAATTCACATACACCATCAAAGAAACAAATAAGAAGGCTTGTGCGTAAATTTGAAAACCACGGGACCATTAATGATAGGAGAAAAGATAACACTGGGAGGCCGAGGAGTGCGCGCTCCGATAAACATATTTCTAAAGTCTACCAGGCTATAGAAGAAACCCCAAGGACCTCTGTGAGAAAAGTTCTGGGTGAAATTTCCAACTGTACAAGTAAATCAACTGTCCAGCGAATACTGAGGTATGACTTAAAATTAACCCCGTACAAAATATCAATGATGCAGCATTTGCGCGATAATGACATTTCTTCAAGATTCAAGTTCGCAGAATGGATGCGTGAAAATGATGAAGTGATTAACACTATCTGGTTTTCGGACGAGGCTCACTTCACAATTAATGGACATGTGAATAAACAAAAGGTTAGATATTGGGGGTCTTCAAAACCTGACTTTCACGATGAAGTACCGCTGCACAGTGAAAAGGTGACTGTTTGGGCAGCACTGAGTGTTGATGGAATAATTGGTCCCTTCTATTATGAAGAGGGTAGGATGGCATGTTCTGTTACAGCCGAAATATACCTGAAACTTATGCGATCAAAATTCATCCCCGCACTGACAAGGAGAGGATTGGACACTAGTAGCTCTTGGTACCAACAGTATGGGGCTGCACCCCACACAGCAAACATGGTGCTTTCATGGTTGAATTACACATTTGGAGACAATCTCATTTCTTTGAAGACCAAGAACGAATGGCCGCCTCATTCTCCAGACCTAAATCCTTTAGATTTTTTCCTTTGGGGCTATTTGAAGGACAAAGTTTATAATCTCAAACCAAAATCAACAGAGGAACTAAAAATGTCAATTCGTAGGGAAATCAGGAAAATTAAACCAGCCACATGTGCTAACGTCATTAGAAACTTCCGAAGACGTCTTCAGCTAGTTGTGCAAAATAGGGGTGCACATTTTGAACACGTATTATAGAAAATGTATGTATATAATTATATAATTGTTTCATAAAATCGACATTTCTTGTAATGTTCTTTTAGTCATCCTATAAATCAAGTATGTACGGCGAGTCATTAAGATATGATAAATCGTCAACGAGCGGACATGTATTTTGGGACACCCTGTATAACCATGCATTACTATCACCGGGACACCCTGCAAATAGCAGGTTGGGGCTGCCAATATGTGACGTGAACAACATTATTTGTTATTTCGTTTACCTACCATTAAGAACAAATCCCTATTTAAAGGCATTTAGTATATGGCGTTATTAAACTAATTTCTCTATGTGGCCTCTGTAGCTCAATGGTTGGCGCGCTTGCCGTCTAATCTGGCGACCCGGGTACAAAACCGGGTGGAGGTACACATATATACACTCAATGACTTTAAAAACGCCTCACCTCATTCAAAGCCCAACATCGCTTAAAGTATTTATGTTATTGCAAAATAATTTTCCATGTGTATTAATTGATCTTTCCTACGTGTAAATCAGTTAAGTTTGTAGCAAAATGTTGTCTCGTTATTTCCTAAGAATCCTGTTAGCGCACTCACCCTAGGCAAAAGTGTGGGATTTTCAATACAGGCTATGCGTGACATTACTCTTACTGTGCTCCAATTTGTAAGACGGTGTAAGCACACAAATCCGACGAATACATTTGTTAATCGTTTTCTACCGTTGTATTAAAGCGTCTGCAAGTTTTCATAATGTTGTTTATGGCAACACACTCACCAATCTTCCTCATCTCAACTGTTAAATTTCAATATGTTCAAAAGGATAAGATTGGATTTTGAATTTGTCAATTTAAGTAGTAAAACTTAAAACTTGGTGATTTTGAATGTCTGTCTAAATGTGTGGATGTTCTTTTATCATTAACTTTGTTCATGCTTTTTTTAATTGGCAGGTGAATATTGTATTTGAACATGCATATATATTATTGTGAACATCTTCGTAGGCGAATGTCATCCCGCATATTAGGATATATTGCGCTTATAGTCGGTATTGAAAATCCCACAATTTTGCCTAGGGTGAGTGCGCCTGCCGGATTCCCAGAAAATAACGAGACAACATTTGATTAGAAACTAAACTGATTGACTCGTAGAAAAGATAAATTTATACACATGTAAAATGATTTTGCATTAACATAAATACTTTAAGCGATATTGGGCTTTGAATCAGGTGAGGCGTTTTTAAAGTCCTTGAGTGTTATATGCCTGCCATCTTTCAGCGGAAAGCTGACTGGCAAATAAAGGCTATGCTCGCCCTTCTATGGTATGTTTCCGGTACATTCAACAGTATAGTTGTAACTTTTGATCTGTGTAAATAAATATAATGTTGAAATAGTAATAATGCATTATATCCTACTTTCATAATGGTGTGTCAGTTGAAGTAGTAAATCAGGAAAGGAAATGTGTACCATTTGGTGAAGCATATTGGAGAAAAACATCACAAGATGAACTCGAGGAAAGTAAGCCTATTCTATTGTTAAGAGACTAATTAATATTCGTGTGTTTTCGTTATTGTATTGTAAGAATGTTTTGACTGGTTAAAATAACAGATCTGATTGAACGATAAATAAACATGAATATTCATGATGACATGTAAAATGCGTGCCTTCAGACCGTGTGTTTACATATGCGTGAACTTCAACAAATGGTCTTTTAATCCTATAGTGAGCACGTACAAAGTCGAAATATACTACTCAATGTTTGATAAGGATCAAGAAGATAATAGAAAGTCGGACAGGGAAGGCAGCACTCAACTTAACCGGCCGAGCACAGAAAAAATAGTTCATACCACAATTACACGGCACAATGGCCCACACATAACTAAATGAGAAAACGAACTGCCGAAGTGCCAGCTGTCAAAAAGCTGAATAACTTTGTTTCAGCAATTAATATCTTTGTCTGTCTTACGTAATCTGAACATAACCGATAAGAAATCGTTGTGCAAATATTGAATAACATCCGATCTGCTGTTATTGTCTAAAACATCATGTTATGCATTAGGTAAGCACTTACGTAAAGTCGTCTTTTTTCTTTGTATGTGCCTTTCCGTGTATTTCGCGATCTACTGTTTCTGTTGAATGCTGTCTTCCCTGTATGAGTTATTTCTTTTGACAGGTAAGACGTTGTTTTTCGACCTTGAAGGCGTTCATACTGTATTATGTTTGGATGTATCTGAGAGTATGATACACCATGATGGGTGGCAACAAGCTTCTACATTCGCCAAAGACTATCTACAAGGTACATGTAACTACTTACATTTGAATGTTTGTTGTTACCAATGGGTTACATGTCGTATCTCAGTCACGTTGAGACAAGTACGGTTGACAGTTGGCACTGCTAGTTGTCCTGGAACCAAGTGTATGCCACAACTAAGATGCTCTTATGTAAGCAACTGGGTACTGTTTTATCAAAGCACTTACGAAATTCTTAAACTTACGTTACATTTTAAATTCTTTATAATTTGTTTACAATTATGAAGTGTGACAAATGGAGCTGCAAAATTGATAATGATACAGTTACTGAACTCCTACAAACCTATCCGTCACCATTTTGCAGTTGTTATCGAATTATAAAGAATTTAAATTACGATTATCGCAAGTGCTTTGATAAAACAGTACCCTGGGGTCGTACATTTGTAACAGGCTACCTCTTTCAATGGTGCAGACACTTTATGTACTTGGATGCGCGAGTGCGCATGGGCAGATAAAACTGTTAAGAAGCACGGATATACGAGACGCCAAGAACCCGTTGCCTTACCAATCGCGTATAAATAGAGCTATCGAGCGCTTTACTACGTCTATGCAATAAACATTTGTATACTATATAAGTGTAGTGTTTAAGAGTATTTAGTGTTCTACCACCCTTTTGAATTGATTGCTTCCCAATTCATGTCACTATATAACGCGTATTACTCATATTCTTTTCTGCCCATATGGCGCAATAATTCACTTCATAGCAAAAGTTAAAAAATAATCAATTGTATCAAAGTTTCGTAGATAATATTGAAGCACTTTGAGGCAATACCATCCTAGCATTCTATACATTATATTTGTGGTGACACTGTATTTCATGTACAGTGAAACAAGTACACTTGGTCGTCTAAAAATGTCTATAGACGTTTCATATGTGAACATCTTATATTGCTTTCTACTTCTGTTTGTTACATTAGGACTACAAGAAATATCTACAAAACGTGGTCTAAGCAATGAACATGTTGCTATGGTTACATTTGGACACGAGACGGTAGTTAAGCAACGATATAGCAACAAATATGACGAGTTGCTTGAAGTGTTCAGTAAGTACCCAAAGCTATTGTTGTAATGTTTTGTATGTTCTAAATTTCATTTCAATTGTATTGTTAATTATACAGCATCAAAGCCATATTTATTTTCCAAAATAGCTGAAGCATCTGATTATTTCCAAACAATGTCTTATGCATACTCATTTACTTGAATTGATTACATATGGTTACTATACTATGTTAATGTTCACATCAATTATTTCATGTTGAAGGTACAAGTGTATTCAATATAAAATAATGGAATGCAATTGAGTACTATTTGCAGCTTAAATAATGCAATTACTTAATACAGGTTTGTACCAAAGTTCAACCCATATTTGAATTTATGTGTCTTTACAGATAATCTGAAACTTGGAGGTCCAAGTCCATTGTTTGGAGGAATGTTGATGTCGCTGGCGGCCGCCTGGTCTTCTAGACGTTAGTGTAGTACTTGCCATTCTGGTTTCCTTTCTAAACGTTTCTTTTTAGTTTGTTCTGTGCAATGACTGGCTTACGTTTGATTGCAAGTGGTGTAGCTTACGATATACCAAGTAGGCCGCGGTATATGCACCATTTAACAGAAAAGTGAAACAATAAAAATGCCAAAAAATGAAACATACAATAAAATGAATAAGGTTACATGTAAGGGCTATATGAGTGACGAACACCATTGGAAGTTGCTGTTTCTTAGACTGAGAACATTCCAGAGAACACCGACAGTATATATGCTCTTACATGACATTATCAATTGATTTGCTATTAGGTAAACTGCTTACCGAATAAGTTAGTGTCCAATGTAAAGCATTTTTGGGGATTTTGTTTAGTGCTATTCTAATTTTATGTCCTAACCATCACATGCGTGTTTGTTTCGAAATAGACACAGTTTACTGCCATTTGAACAAATTGGACTTTCATTGGAATACTGTATGGGTATTGGCTGCATATTTCGTTCGTATCTTAGTGCTAAAATGACATCTGTTTTAGACGAAAATGATACATGTCATAAATATGCCACGTTGTCTGAGTATCTCTCTTTCGTTCACTTAACGATGTATGATGTTATTGACAAGAAATCAATTTATCCTAAACAACAAGAATGGAATTGTCAAAATTATATTTCTCGATCTGTACCTTACATGTTAACATGCACTGCTTTAATGACAGCACACCAGCAATAAACAATTCCTGCGTCAAATATATGTCACATGTCTCTGATTACATATGTTTGGATAGACATAATAAACAACAATATATGTGTAAGACATGTTATTAAATATAAATGATGAGATCACTATAATACGTTCATAAAACAAAATATTACTATCCATACAAAGGTGGGACACAACCGCCATTAGCAATGTATGTATACATGTTTATCACATAAAACACACTCTGGGAGTTTAATAAACCCATTACATAAAAACCGTATTACACTTGTTTAATAAACATGCAAATGAGGTATATACAAGGGCGAGTCACTTTATTTATGTATTCATACACGTAACTGACGTTGTAAAAAAATTCAAAGAATAGCATACATTTTTACAATAGATAGCAATGCAACATGATTTTTTTCTAAACATCAAATATGATAAAACTATATATTGTTAAATAGAACTATCATTTCTGATAATAAAAGTGAAATAAATAATGAAAACAAATTGTTCAAACTAAAGTTATGATGTTTTTCCTAAGTCCACTATTTAGCATTTGAAATTCACTTCATATAAAAATGACAAAATCCTGATCCAACTTAATATCTTCAAAGTGTATTGATATATTGCTTTGATACTTTGCATACTTGTTAACCATCATAACCCCAACCCCTACACAGGGGTAGGTAACTCTATCCAGCTTTTGTTGAAATTATGTCCCCTTATGGACTTAGAAATGCAAATGTTAAAGTTTAGGCACATATTTTTAACCTCTAATATCTTTTAAGTGCATTGACATATTGCTTTGATATTTTGCATACGTGTCCACTATTATGACACAATTCCTACACAGGGGTAGGTAACTCTTATCAAGCATTTTCCCCAATTATCTCCCTTGTCCGAATTAGAAGCCCAAATCTCTACACAGCAGAGGGTAATATTGCTGCTATGAAGCATTTTGTTTTTGAAGATATAATAATTGTTCTTTCCTAGCATGGCACTGCGAATAGTGGATCACACTGTTCGAGGACAGCTCTTGTTGATTGTGTTAAACTGCCTTTATGAACCAATATTCAACTATGCCTGGCCATTCAAAAACTTTAAAAAGAAATTTAAATTTATTATAAACATTATATTTTTAGAGCCCTTAGTGGCTAAAACACCTGTCTTAACCAAAACTCTACATTATTTTGCAATGGGTACGAAAATATTGAGTACGAACCTAAATGAGTACGGAAATATTTGGGACGAACTTACTCAATATTTACACAGTGATTTCAAAATAAATTCTGTAAGTTTGGATATATTTTGTGTGTTATTAACATAAAAATATGATCTTTCATCATTAGCTATCAGAATTTGAAGCGACCATCTACTTTTAAACTGAATATTTACAACGTTACTTGTACGTATTTATACTCTACTTTCACTATGCCGCCATCTTGGATTTTAAGACATGAGGTTAGAATATGTTAAAATTTAGGCATATTCCCGCTGTTTTCTTTCAAAAGTCGCGTTTGATAGTTTAATTGACACTTTGCTGCAGCATAAGAAACTTCAAAATAATCAAGCGTAATCGGCGGGATTGTACAAAATATTATTTTCTGAAATTTTCGTAAATATTTTTCGGGCCGATCGCGAGCGTATTTCTCAGTATTTAGCACGTTTCCTACATGTAACATCATCTATCTAACTGTCAAAAGCATTTTGGTTCCGTGTTTCGATTGTTTTATAGCTTTAAGTTATAGTTAGAACATATTAAGTAAATTTTAATGATTAAAAAGGGCGGAGCAAGCGAAGCGAAGCGAGGCCTTTTTAGTCATTAAAATTTACTTAATATGTTCTAACTAACTTAGAATATAACATTCTGCATTCTGATTGGCCGATAGAAATTAGCGCCAACGCAAGACGTCAAGTCTGTTAAGAGAAAATTTTAATGATTAAATTTTCATTTAACCGCGAAAATGCGGCATTTTCATTGGCTCATAATGTAGGTTATATTCTAAAAGACCGTAATAAAAAGCTACTATTCTTTGGTCAGGATTGAGGAAAAATGAATATTCATGAGATTTGCCAAGGGAAGTTACTCCTCATTTACTTGGCATCGCTACAATAGAATAAATTTTATATCCAATTATGAGCTATCTCGGACAAATATAATTACACAATAACAGGTGTACAAGAACATAAGAGATATAACCGTAAGTAAACATAACGGTGGGCCCGTTGTCCATGGGTACGAATAAGATCGGGACGAAATGTTACGTACTTACGAAACCTCTTGACAACTACACGCACATGGCGTCGGATGTTGATTTCATTGTATAAATACGTTAATTTTGAGTATTTCAGACGATTTTCCTTGCTTGCCAAGTACTTGCATCGTGTTATAATCAGTTATTTAACTGGTTTCGACTTTTCAGAAGAATAAAATCACGCGGTTACTTCCCCTTGGTTTATCTAAAACCCAGGTCGGAACGGACAGAATGACCTAAATTTATTTATTCATTTATTTTGTAAAGCGTAGCCTCGCATTTTATCATTTTATTCAACTCGTTTAATAAATTCAATATGGAAAGACACTCCTCTATATTTTAAATTTTGTCAATAACTAGATCTGATTTCTGTTGGTTAATGACTAGTGAGTGCTGTTGTATACATACGTATACATACTCGATGAAATATGTTTATATTACAGATCAAAGTATACAAGTTGGATCAGGAACCCGTGTGTGGACAAGAATTGTTATCATTTCTGACGGCAGACCAACCGACACCGAAATCATCGCTGGACCAGACAGTAACTCGCCTTTAGACACAGAAGGGGTATACATGCAATGCATTCACTGAAACATTGTTTTAAATTTTAACGTAACGCTGACTGAAAGTTGCTCTCATAATCATCCAATGTTATGTTATTTTAGCTTTGTAATTGTGGCGTATAAATATTCCAACTTGTTTTACATTGTTAAATTGTAAGCCGAAACTATTCTATGAATTAAGGAGGTAGATCTATTAGAATTAACTACTATATAATGTATACACCGTCTTGTTCTTGTAGACAGTCAGCGACTGATATGTGGATCGCCTTAATGTACAAATGCGAAAATCCCATTAATACGTTTGTACTTATTCATTTATTCTCTTACCCTACAACAAAGGTCACTTCATTTTTCACGTTCCTTTACTATGACATACATTGTGCTTTGCACCAGGAATATCCAATGTTCGCCAGTTCTGGTGAAACATGTTCTTCATGTTGTTCTTGGTCTGCCTCTTTTCATTTTACCAGGTGGTGTTAATCGAAAGGGATTCTGTTTGCTATCCTCATTGTACGTCCTAACCATTTCATGCGCCTCTGTTTGATTTCGGTTTATCTACTTTTGCTTTTTGTAAATATGTCGTTGGTGCTTATTTTATTTGGCCAAAATATCCGAGACAGCTGTTGTCCCATTCTGTATTAAATATAACCTAAATCATCAATATATGATATTATAACGTTCACATGGATTGTTTAAACATTCTAGCAATTAACGGTTATTGGTCACTATTAGTACATCATCGTAACATGTATCGTTTCAAGTTCCATCTTTATAATTAATATGATAAGCTTTAAATGTTCATTCCAGACGACCAATTTGATACTACAAGAAATGGAACACTACAGAAGTCAAAGGTTTGATGTTTTCTTTGTGCCAGTTGGAAACTCGGATAATGTGAGTTTCTTCTGTGAATATATAAAACAAAAATCGTATTATTTTGCATCAACCTCATTTAACATCATTGTTTTAAGAAGTAGCGTTGTAAAGAGTACCTAATTGCCTTTTCTCCCACCTTTTGCATGAAAATGAACAGATATAAAGTAGAGAGGAACATAGAATTATATAAAGTAATATTTTCAAAAAAATAAAACTTTTACATTGGACCTATGAGACGAAACATTAAATTTATATACATGTATTCCACTTTCAATCATTTCAGCCATTTTTCGACGTAATGTTGGGCATTTCTGACGGAATTATGCTGGATCACTTATCAGGCAGGCGATTGGCTAAGAGACATTACCTAAGCGTACGTTAGTTTTAGTTATGCTTGATAAAAAGATAATAGATAATTGGACAGGGAAGGCAGCACTCAACTCAAACAGCCGAGCTCAGAAAACTTAAAAACATCATATACCACAATAACACGACACAATGCCTAATGCATAACTAAAAAGGAAAATAAAATTCACCGCCGAAAGCTCAAGTCCTAGCTGTCTAAACAATCGCGTGACTTGTGACGTAGCGATTTCGCTATCACGACAGGCAATAAAAGGTAAACAGACGGTGGTTTTTGAAGGTAACTATTTTAATTCTGTATTTTTGTTTAATGACACCTAGCCGAGGCAAGTCCTTATATCAATGCGCACCTCCGGTGATATAACATGTGTGCGAATCTGCTTTAGTTTCGCTGATTACCTGGCCAAACTGCAATGCTCTCACCACTTCCATATTTCCAAAGCTCCTGAAATCCCACCTTAGACGTTGAATCCTTGATAAACGATCAACTATCTGTCACCGATAAGTTATCTTAGTGATCTCAACACATTTGGGAAGTATTTTAGATCGAACATTGGTGTATTAAATGATAGATCGCCGAACTAAAAAAATGTCCGTTCAAAAGTCCATTAGCGCTCACACCTTACACTATTTTAAATAGCAAATTTCTCCTCTCTAATTGAATGTAATGCACCAATTAGCACAGGTTGAGTTTTTCTCTACGACGAAACACTCTGTAACGTTTACTGTTCGTGCAAATTGATATTTTCAAGAAAATGTGGACAAGTCAAAATCATGTTCTCACGCCCAGCTACTGTGAATCAATGCTCTAACAACAGTCACACATCTTTAGCCAATAGTTTTACCCTCGTCGATTGTTTATTTCGCACGAAGATCATTCCGATAGTTTTCTGATTTAATATACAATCATTTCCCTACTTAATATTACAACAATTAAGTTGTATTGAAACATCGCTAAGCTGAATACAACTAAAACTATGTATTTCACCCTGACAATTCAGTGTTTGAATACTAAATATAATCGAATTTAACGTAAAGCTATCAATAAATTTAAATTGTCGGAGGGTAGGAAAATAAATGATTTAGCTAAAACGCACCGAAGAAAATTTTGGGGTAAGGTTAAAAATACATACAAAAAGAAAACGGCGGAAGCTGTAACGCTAATTGTAGAACGATTGCATACGCATTTTAAGTCATTATTTGCGGAAACTCCAATGACGGAGACTAATCAGGAGTCTACATTTGATGAAACTTTACAGGACGATGATCTAGATATAGAAATATTCGAACAAGAAATTCGTTCTGCTATTTATCACAAAATAATAATAAATCTGCGGGAAACGATAGATTAATATCTGAAGTTTTTAAAGCTACCTATGATATTTTCGCGCCGTTTCTTGTTAAGCTGTTTAACAAAATATTCCAAACCGATGATTACCCAAAATGTTGGGGTTAGGGAATTGTGGATAAACACGAAAAAATATGCAAAAACCAATATGGTTTCCAAAAGGGAAAATCCATTATCGACTGCAGTTTTGTTCTACACTCAGTTATCTCAAAGGTACTGAGCTCCGGTAATAAATTGTATTGCACATTCATTGACTATGAGAAATGCTTCGATAAAATCGACATATCTCATCTGTTGTTTAAGCTTCTTACAGAAAGTGTGAGTTCTAAATGTGTCAATGCTCTAAAATTAATGTACAAGACTGTTAGATCGTGCGCTAGGTATAATTCTTCGTACTCGGATTTCTTCGAATCACACATGGGCTTTCAACAAGGAGACCCAAGTTCTCCTCTGTAAGAACGATATTTTAAATAATATCAACACAGACCTAGGTGGTGTATTTTCTGTTAATGAACACAATTTTTTTAATACTTTTTGCAGACGATCAGGTACTTTTTGCTTAGTCACCAGAAACATTGCAGGCTATGGTGTTAGACGTCTTTTGGGCCTCAAAATAAATACGTCCAAAATTAAAGCAATGATTTTGAAAAGGGAAGGCATAAGAAACATGACTTTTATACCAATGATTCACTTATAGAACTGGTGGACTCACTCGGAATCACTCTTCTAAAGAATGGTAACTGGTACCAAACCCAGAAAATTATTGCTCAACATGCGTCCTTTGTCCTACCTTTGTGTTTACCATATGAGCAACATTGAGTAACCTGTATCCCAGAAATGCAGAATATTTGACTCTCTTGTAGGTTCAATCCTTAACTTTGGTTCTGAAGTTTGGGGAATGCATGAAGATAATGATGTTGAGAAAATACATACTCAGTTTCTTAAACGATTATTGGGTGTTAAAAATTAACTAATCTTTCAGCATTGTATGGGGAGCCGCCATTAGGGCGTTTTCCATTTTTCATAGTGCGACAAAATGGAATGGTTAAGTATTGGACGACAATCTTCAAATTTGACAATTCATAAATTGCTAAGCTAGTATACTTAAAGCTGAAAGAAGATGTTGATTCTGGTAATACATATAATTCGAAAAATTGGGTCTTTTGTATAAAAAATATATTCACAACACATGGATTTACGTGCGTGTGGAATAACCAGTCCGAGATAGATATACGTAATAGATATACGACGAAAACTGTCCATTATGAAAAATATTGGACTATCTGAGGCGCGCCAGCGCCGAAGACAGTTCAATATATTTCATAATTGACAGTTTGAGTCGTATATCTTACTTAAACCATTGTTTACAAACTGAATATTGTTAATAATCGCTTTGTCGCATCCAAATAGTTACTACTACAATAGTTGTCTGCAAAAATATAGGTAGCAATGGAACAAAGGACAAAACAAACATCATTCCTTCTTTCAAATGCATCAAATGACCCGTTCCCTAACCTCATATTTGTCAATCCATTAACAGATTAAATGGACACGTGAAAATATGATCTCACGAACTAACCCAACAACAATGAATTTACACACACTGTGTTGAAAACATGACTAGATTTTACTAGCCGTGTAGGTGTTCAATTTACCCGCCTAAACTTTCTCACAAAAATGGCGTCTTTATACTTCGGAAGTGAATTTTTTGTCATTCAAAATAATATGGAATATGGGAAATTTCAAATTTAATTTGGATTAAATTGCTGACATTGTGAATGGTGGAAAATTAATAAAACAATATGCGTCCAACAGTGATGTTAATGTAACGCAAAAACAATCTTTGGATGACTTTGGATTACTTCCACCATCTGAGCAGGTTGGGTGTTCTTTTTCATTCGGCGTAAATAATTGATATTTAATCAGTTCTTCAACTGTTATTTGACTTTATAAATTATTGTCATCAAGTCCGTTGTTTAACTTTTAAAATTTCAAATACATATAGAACCTGCGTCTATCCGTGTAATGTATGTATCACGTAGCCGCCCCAAGGTAGCCATGAATCCTCTAGTCGACCCTGGTAGCCATGAATCCTCTAGTCGACCCTGGTAGCCATGAATCCTCTAATTGACCCTGGTAGCCATGAATCCTCTAGTCGACCCTGGTAGCCATGAATTCGCTAGCCGCCCCTGGTAGCTATGAATCCTCTAGCCACCCCTGATAGCCATGAACCCTCTATCCACCAATGGTAGCAATGAATCTTCTATCCGCCCATGATAGTCATGAATCCTCTAGTCGCCCATGGTAACCAATAATCCTCCCTCCGCCCATGGTAGCCATAAACCTCCCTCCGCCCATGGTAGCCATGAATCCTCCCTTCGCTCATGGTAGCCTGGAATCCTCTAGTCGCCAATGATAGCCATAAACCCAATAGTCGCCAATGATAGCCATAAACCCAATAGTCGCCCATGGTAGCCATGAATCCTCTAGTCGACCATGGTAGACATGAATCATCTAGCCACCCATGGTAGCAATGAACCCTATAGTCGCCCATGGTAGCCATGAATTATCTAGTCGACCATGGTAGCCATGAATACTCTAACCGGCCCTGGTAGCCACGAATCCTCTAGTCGTCCATGGTAGCCATAAATCTTCTAACCGGCCCTGGTAGCCATTAATCCTCTAACCGGCCCTGGTAGCCATGAATCCTCTAGTCGTCCATGGTAGCCATGAATCCTCTAGTCGTCCATGGTAGCAATGTATCGTTAAGCTGCCACTTTTATACATATGTCCTGTAGCCACTCTTTCATGTATACATGTACCTATGCGATTTCATGTTTACACAGATCGTTGTTGTTTTCATTTCAGATAAACGAACGGATATTGTTTGCAGGGTTTCTATCTTCGACCAAAGACAAATTACATGACTAAGAACCAGTTATGTGTACAGCACGTCCGTTATAACAAACTCCCCGATGAACAGGATTATATACCATTATGGTGCTATATATGAACCCAAAATTGAAGTAAAATGTCAGGGAAATGGTGTCTCGTTTCGCGTGCAATTCTAAACAATGGACTAATATGAGTGCTGCTGGACTATCATGATAATGTAACGTGTAGTTATTTAATATATTTGATATATGTATTTATCATGCATCTTTATTAAAAACAGTAGTCATTGAGTGGTATTTCCGTGTTGCTTTTTGTTTATTGTATCAGTCCAATAGTTTTGTGTAGTAATATTGGACAGTTGAGTAAACATATTGGACAGTAAGCCATTGATAGCCGTCCAATATTAAATATATTGGACGATGAGAACAATAGCGTGACGTCATAACAATGGTGTAACTTTTGTTTACATTAAACAAAGGATTATTGATACAATTTTACAAAGTTGGTACGCCACTATTAATAACTCTAGTCGTTTGCAAACGTATTGTATATTCAAGTTTGACTTCGAACCTGAGAAATATCTTGATTTCATTACGAGAAAAAATATAGAATTGCATTAGCTAGATTTAGAACTTCCTCTCATAGTCTTTGTATAGAATCTGGAAGATACGATAATACACCCAGATCAGAACGATTTTGTATGTCTTGTACAATGAAGAAAGTCGAGACGGAATTTCATTTCCTATTAGTTTGTCCGCTGTATCGCGAGCTTAGACAGAAGCATTTTAAACAGTATCATACTGAATGGCCAATTTACAACAATAAAACTGCTAAAACATTTTACATACCTAAAAAGTTAAATAGCAGTATTCAAACACTGAATTGTCAGGGTGAAATACATAGTTTTAGATGTATTCAGCTTAGCGATGTTTCAATACATCTTAATTGTTGTAATATTAAGTAGGGAAATGATTGTATATTAAATCAGAAAACTATCGGAATGATCTTCGTGCGAAATAAACAATCGACGAGGGTAAAACTATTGGCTAAAGATGTGTGACTGTTGTTAGAGCATTGATTCACAGTAGCTGGGCGTGAGAACATGATTTTGACTTGTCCACATTTTCTTGAAAATATCAATTTGCACGAACAGTAAACGTTACAGAGTGTTTCGTCGTAGAGAAAAACTCAACCTGTGCTAATTGGTGCATTACATTCAATTAGAGAAGGAGAAATTCGCTATTAAAATAGTGTAAGGTGTGAGAGCTAATGGACTTTTGAACGGACATTTTTTTAGTTCGGCGATCTATCATTTAATACACCAATGTTCGATCTAAAATACTTCCCAAATGTGTTGAGACGACTAAGATAGCTTATCGGTGACAGATAGTTGATCGTTTATCAAGGATTCAACGTCTAAGGTGGGATTTCAGGAGCTTTGGAAATATGGAAGTGGTGAGAGCATTGCAGTTTGGCCAGGTAATCAGCGAAACTAAAGCAGATTCGCACACATGTTATATCACCGGGGTGCGCATTGATATAAGGACTTGCCTCGGCTAGGTGCCATTAAACAAAAATACAGAATAAAAATAGTTACCTTCAAAAACCACCGTT
This sequence comes from Spisula solida, assembly GCA_947247005.1. Lineage (NCBI taxonomy): Eukaryota > Metazoa > Mollusca > Bivalvia > Venerida > Mactridae > Spisula > Spisula solida. Next base: position 11,318,086 of record OX365953.1, on the reverse strand, counting down.
TGTTTACCTTTTTTGCCTGTCGTGATAGCGAAATCGCTACGTCACAAGTCACGTGATTGGCCACCGTGTACTGGCAAGTGAATGGATTTATACTTACGGGTGGTGACATCAGAACTGTATGTTGTCATTTTGTGGCAGATGAAAATGTTGTGCTCGTGCGTGAGAGTGTAGGTGGTTTGGGTGATAAAAAATAATAAGTAATTTAGTATTTTAGTTTAACTTTTGTGGGTTCTTTTAAAGTCAAAATTTAGATACGTTTATTGCCAACAATGATAGTACAAGCGATGTACCGACACATTCTCATGGCAGAAGAACACCACATACAGACTCCTGATATATAATTATGTATTATTTGCTTATTCGACATTAACCAACGACAGATAGATTGTTGTGGGTAGATGAAGAAACCACTCAGTCCGGTTGAAACTCGAAACAATAATGACGCTGTTGTAGACTACTAATGATTACTGTAAACAGTATTGATAAATAAGTTGTTATATAGCGTAGACTATGTTGTTCAGTTTTATGACTGTTGTAACTTGGACTTTCGACTTTTTGACAGCTGAAACTGTTAGCGGTTAAGTTTTGTTTTCAGTCGTATGTTGGACATAGGGCTGGTATTGGTGGTCTGTGTTGTTCTTATGTTTTTTGTGCTCGGCTGTTTAAGTAACACACTGTTGAGTGCTGACTACATTTTGTAGCTTGTCCGATTTGTATTATCTTATAATCTTATAGTTATAGCCAGCAATCAATAAATAACGAATCACAAGGACAACCACATATACCATAAGGACAACCACATATACCATAAGGACAACCACATACACCATAAGGACAACCACATATACCATAAGGACAACCACATATACCATAAGGACAACCACATATACCATAAGGACAACCACATACACTTAACCGATTTAAAAACGCAACAGTAGGTTTTTGATATTTTTAAGTCAGTTAAGGTGCTTTAATTCGCTTGAAATTTTACATGTAATGAAATCAATACATGAAATCATAATGTGCAAATTTCATTGTAATTTAGGTGGTCACAACACCAAACCACGAAATGTATTGATCGACAATGTCAAGTTCGCAAAATTAGTAATGTATTTATAAGCTGCAACCTGATATTTAAATCAGGCGTCTTTGCCTCATTGGCGGGAAAATAAGGTGTTGTAGGATGTTGCTCCACCCATCTCTGAGGAGAACACGTATCAATCCAAACGTTCAGAGGTTTCTGCTTGATAATGCACTTCTTGACGGCCATTTGTGTCTGCCTTCAAATTTCGATTCACGAGTAAAAATGCAATGTCCTCCACAGCCTCAACATGAGCTGTCAGCAAGTTTTTGCCTATCTACCATAGGCTGCATTGTGTCCAATGGTTACGAATGTACATTTCTTATGTCTATGGCATCTCAAACCCGTATCCGGAAGTGGATAATGGAATATGTCGAGATAAATAAGAGGACAGACAAAATGAAGCGATTTTCAACATGGGTCATAATAAACATAAAATAATAAAAATGTGTTTGACCGGAAGTGGCGTCTTTAAAAAAACATTCGTTTGGTGCCATCATGTTTACGCGCTTGTATCGTCGGCATACCTGACGGAGACAATCGTACGTGTAAACTGCCTCTTGAAAACACTATGCAAGTCTACATATCGTCGACACACGACAGTTAACCTTCTTTGTCATGATAAAACGTCACATAACTGCTTAAAGCAAGTCGATGGCGCCAGAATGTTATGTATCCTAAAGGCGTGACACTGTACACAACGCACTTGAAAATGTAATTTTATGTTTTTTTGTTGGGGTATCGTTTCTTGTTAAATTGTCGGTCAAATCGTCACGCCCAGTCGTTTTGCTCACGCGTCACGTGTAAATAATGAAAACTATGACGTAATGAGCTAATTTGAATTATATTTTCGTAGAAAATCGTACCAGGCATTAGACTAGCGTCCTATTCATTGGTTTATACTGCAATAAAATTTAAATAATAATTAATACAAAAAATACCGACCCCCAAAATAGTTGCGTTTCTAAATCGGTTAAGTGTATACCATAAGGACAACCACGTACACCATAAGGACAAGCACATATACCATAAGGACAACCACCTAACGACAATGCACAGAAATAGTTGTACATTTCTTTAGACAGACTACTTGACAAGTATACAACATAGTATTAATATCATTGTATAATTTCAGACAAACATCATGGACGCATTGGGCCTTTCACCGATGTCGATGCAACTAACGTCAACGTCATTTATGTCAAGCGATGGAATGACTGAGGAAGACAAGGTAAATAGCAAACGACTTGTGCTAATAGGTATATTAATATTGCTTAACGTGAAAAATGGAGGCAAACTTGAAATCAATGTTAAAATAGTTTCAGTCTGTCTAAAATGTACAGAATAAAAATAGTTACCTTCAAAAACCACCGTTTGTTTACCTTTTTTGCCTGTCGTGATAGCGAAATCGCTACGTCACAAGTCACGTGATTGGCCACCGTGTACTGGCAAGTGAATGGATTTATACTTACGGGTGGTGACATCAGAACTGTATGTTGTCATTTTGTGGCAGATGAAAATGTTGTGCTCGTGCGTGAGAGTGTAGGTGGTTTGGGTGATAAAAAATAATAAGTAATTTAGTATTTTAGTTTAACTTTTGTGGGTTCTTTTAAAGTCAAAATTTAGATACGTTTATTGCCAACAATGATAGTACAAGCGATGTACCGACACATTCTCATGGCAGAAGAACACCACATACAGACTCCTGATATATAATTATGTATTATTTGCTTATTCGACATTAACCAACGACAGATAGATTGTTGTGGGTAGATGAAGAAACCACTCAGTCCGGTTGAAACTCGAAACAATAATGACGCTGTTGTAGACTACTAATGATTACTGTAAACAGTATTGATAAATAAGTTGTTATATAGCGTAGACTATGTTGTTCAGTTTTATGACTGTTGTAACTTGGACTTTCGACTTTTTGACAGCTGAAACTGTTAGCGGTTAAGTTTTGTTTTCAGTCGTATGTTGGACATAGGGCTGGTATTGGTGGTCTGTGTTGTTCTTATGTTTTTTGTGCTCGGCTGTTTAAGTAACACACTGTTGAGTGCTGACTACATTTTGTAGCTTGTCCGATTTGTATTATCTTATAATCTTATAGTTATAGCCAGCAATCAATAAATAACGAATCACAAGGACAACCACATATACCATAAGGACAACCACATATACCATAAGGACAACCACATACACCATAAGGACAACCACATATACCATAAGGACAACCACATATACCATAAGGACAACCACATATACCATAAGGACAACCACATACACTTAACCGATTTAAAAACGCAACAGTAGGTTTTTGATATTTTTAAGTCAGTTAAGGTGCTTTAATTCGCTTGAAATTTTACATGTAATGAAATCAATACATGAAATCATAATGTGCAAATTTCATTGTAATTTAGGTGGTCACAACACCAAACCACGAAATGTATTGATCGACAATGTCAAGTTCGCAAAATTAGTAATGTATTTATAAGCTGCAACCTGATATTTAAATCAGGCGTCTTTGCCTCATTGGCGGGAAAATAAGGTGTTGTAGGATGTTGCTCCACCCATCTCTGAGGAGAACACGTATCAATCCAAACGTTCAGAGGTTTCTGCTTGATAATGCACTTCTTGACGGCCATTTGTGTCTGCCTTCAAATTTCGATTCACGAGTAAAAATGCAATGTCCTCCACAGCCTCAACATGAGCTGTCAGCAAGTTTTTGCCTATCTACCATAGGCTGCATTGTGTCCAATGGTTACGAATGTACATTTCTTATGTCTATGGCATCTCAAACCCGTATCCGGAAGTGGATAATGGAATATGTCGAGATAAATAAGAGGACAGACAAAATGAAGCGATTTTCAACATGGGTCATAATAAACATAAAATAATAAAAATGTGTTTGACCGGAAGTGGCGTCTTTAAAAAAACATTCGTTTGGTGCCATCATGTTTACGCGCTTGTATCGTCGGCATACCTGACGGAGACAATCGTACGTGTAAACTGCCTCTTGAAAACACTATGCAAGTCTACATATCGTCGACACACAACAGTTAACCTTCTTTGTCATGATAAAACGTCACATAACTGCTTAAAGCAAGTCGATGGCGCCAGAATGTTATGTATCCTAAAGGCGTGACACTGTACACAACGCACTTGAAAATGTAATTTTATGTTTTTTTGTTGGGGTATCGTTTCTTGTTAAATTGTCGGTCAAATCGTCACGCCCAGTCGTTTTGCTCACGCGTCACGTGTAAATAATGAAAACTATGACGTAATGAGCTAATTTGAATTATATTTTCGTAGAAAATCGTACCAGGCATTAGACTAGCGTCCTATTCATTGGTTTATACTGCAATAAAATTTAAATAATAATTAATACAAAAAATACCGACCCCCAAAATAGTTGCGTTTCTAAATCGGTTAAGTGTATACCATAAGGACAACCACGTACACCATAAGGACAAGCACATATACCATAAGGACAACCACCTAACGACAATGCACAGAAATAGTTGTACATTTCTTTAGACAGACTACTTGACAAGTATACAACATAGTATTAATATCATTGTATAATTTCAGACAAACATCATGGACGCATTGGGCCTTTCACCGATGTCGATGCAACTAACGTCAACGTCATTTATGTCAAGCGATGGAATGACTGAGGAAGACAAGGTAAATAGCAAACGACTTGTGCTAATAGGTATATTAATATTGCTTAACGTGAAAAATGGAGGCAAACTTGAAATCAATGTTAAAATAGTTTCAGTCTGTCTAAAATGTACATACATGTAGTTACTTAAATTGCATGTATATAGTATTCTACCAAAACAGTATGATATACAACAGGTATAATATAATAACCATATGGTGTGTTGCAGGCAGATATAAAATCAATTCAAGAACGAACAAAGTCACGTATACTCGGTGGTTTTGAAATGGGTATGGATATGGAGGGACTACGTCAGGACCATTATAATGAGAGACAGCGCACGGCACTTCCTGCTGTTGGTAGTCGTGTCCGACGTGGCCCGGACTGGAATTGGAACCAGCAAGATAGTTCAGGTCCTGGAACTGTCATTGGTCATCATCCAGCTGGTAGGTACTATTCAATTATCAGTGTGATTTCCTTATTTATTTAATTAATGGTAGTTACTAGTTATGACATGATGCACTTTCATATTTACAATGTATGCGTCTATTGGCTTCAATTCAAGTGTCATTCGTTTGGAGAGTTGTTTATTAGAAACAGAAAGCCCCGTTAGTTGTATCCATTTGGTAAACTGTGATTGATATTATATTTTATATGAATATTAGTGCATGTAATAGGTATGTATTGAATGTATTTGTGCTGTTTTGTATTATGTGACCAAAGACATGCATGCGCCGAGAATGTAAATACAGAAATTAGTACTTTTCTTGGAGAAGGTGGATACAGAATAAGAGAGGCCGTACGTATGGAATTAAAACAAGCACAATACAGATACAGCCTCGCAGTTGTCGGGTTATTTGTTTGACATGTTTGTTTTGGTGATTGAGAGGGCAAGCCAGAGGCAATGTACATTTGTAACTTAAGTTTGAGATTTTTCGTTGTAGAACACATACTCAAAACAAACAAATTTAGTCGGTAGAAATGTATTTGCTATTTTGATAAATGGTTGGAAGTGATAAAATAGCTTTGTATTCATATCTTTGTTCCTTTCTACCACAAAAACATAAAAATACATAGAGGTTTAAAACAACAAATATTCTAAAGTTTCTCTATGTGTAAATAAATCCTCCATGACTAATATTCGCACAAAAGCGAAGAAGCATCGCCTCGGTCTATTACTCTATATCCCAATGAGTGTCAACGGTATCTGTTTCCGTTCCAACAAAAACGCACGATCGAGATATCTGAATTTTTAAGATTACTTCACTAGCAACCGATATTCGTGTGTGCCGCAGTTGTTTTGTCTATACTGGGCCAGTATATGATGAACTGTCCGCCTACATAGATGTAGATACACGTTAGAATGTTGCGCGACGTTGTTTACAGCAACTGTGAGGACGATGACCAATATTGAAATTGGAAAGACTTGTTAAAATGCAGACTAACATACCCTGCATTGTTGCTGTAACTGCTATGGCATGCACTTCCAATAAAATACTTACCTAACGTTTTGTGTCGAGTAAAACTTCATAAATCGTATTTTACTTCATCAGTGATGCACGGTGTGTGCTTTGACAAGTCAGTTTCCAGTTGTTCCTATCGCACTGCGATAATCATTTAACACGTTCTCTTAAACTAGTTATGTTATTCACGAACAATTTAACGTCTTTCCCTAATACTCTCAACATTCTTTTACCCTCGACAAAATATCTAAATAGTATTTTAGTATTGTTAAATTCACGAAAATCTTTATTCTTGAAATAAAACAAGGTTGTATGGTACATATTCTGGATGAGCCTATCCACACGACGGTCGTGTCGGTTATTTTCCATATATGCACGACGATATTTAAATATTTTTCATTGCTAGAACTGACAATAGAAAATAGATCTATATGCATTACATAACGGATATAAACATCGCCGTGCGTGTAAAGAAAATACACATGTAATTGGCACTACTGTCGTGCGGATAAGGAAAATAATCGACACGACCGTCGTATGGATAGGCAATATCATATATTCGATGCAACTATGTTCATTAGTATTTATTGTGTCTTTGTACATACAGTTATCTTATCTTTCATACTTTCACACAGATGACCAGGTATGGGTTGAATGGGACGCAGACAAACATCAAAACATATACCGCTATGGAAATGATAACTATGACGTTATTATTGTTGACGAACCACGAAAAGTATCGGACAAACGCCTGCTTGCGGTTGGGTGCTCTGTTAAACCCGGTAAGTTATTATTATTATACCTCACGTGACCTCTCAATGTATTTTTCCCATAGACCTTCCGTGTGATATTTAGTTCGATCACTATGTGATATTTTGTTCGATCACTACTAGTAAAAACGAGGCTGGGCTATTTATAGAAATTTGTACTATTTGAGTCCGGAAAACACCCTGCTAGAGAGTCTCCGTATGCTATTTATATGTTTGGGAATATTTAACATGCTATTTTTAGTAAATCTTGTCGATTTCAACCGTTGAAACTGACAAGATTAACATAAAATAGCACAAAATCATTAGAAACTTATACGGACTGAGATTGTACATGTAAAATTACCATAACGGCAATCTAAATTCTGCTTACATTTGTTGATATTTTATTTCGCAAAATGGTTGTAATTTTGTTCGGTATAATAAAATAAATAACACATGGCTGCTCGGATGACAGTAAATAATACCAACCCTTGAATAGTCATATCACCCTCAGCTTCGCCTCGGGTGATATAACTATTCTCGGGTTGGTATTATTTACTATCACCCTCGCAGCCATGTGTTATTTATATAATATCCAATGTATTGGCCCTTTGTTCAAGTTTAAACTATAAAAGTTTATTTGTGACAAGTACTGTGTAGACGTCCGATTTAATTCACTTGAAGTTATGTACGCGCTTCTAAAGTTACTGAAAAATTGGCTAGGGAAGGTAGTACTCAACTGAAACAGCCGAGCAGAGAGAAAACAAAAATAACACCAACCACACTCACACAAGAAAATATAATTCTTAGCATTTTATTAATACCTTTGCAATTATGCCATATTTTGCTATTCTTTGTAAATGCATATACATGCATATTAACATCAGCATATTCTAAATTGAATTGCTTAGTTACACCATCCTGATACTACAGGCCGACGTAACCACACGGTCGCTTTTATTCCTTCCATTAGGCCAACTGGTCTAAATTAAAACATACTGGCAACAACTTGAACAGGGCACTTCGCATACACTTATTTTATAATTATTTGAGAAGGAAACTGCAGAAACAATTGTATTCATGGATGATTATATTATGTTTATCAATGTTTTATGTAGGAGTTAAGTGGAAGATATCAGAACCCAGACAGAAATCAGGCGCTGTTATAAAACTAGATCAAAAGCAGAAAAAAGCCACGGTATTTAGTATTCAGTATTTAGTTAAATAGTATAGAAATCAATGGGTTGCTTTATTTCAGAATCTTTGTTTAACTAAAATCGACATGACTATAGTTTAAGTAAACGTATGTATCTGCAATACATTTTGTATTATAATTTGATAAATTGGTTAAAAATATGAACCAAAGTGTTGTATTCTCCCGATGCATACAAATAAACGAATATTAATGAATCCATTTTGTTAAATTTTCAAAAAGTTGCCACAATTATCAAGCATGTTAGCCATGGGACAAGGTTATCTTGCTTAGTATGTACATGTAGTTATTTCGCTTGATATTAAAAACTAGTACATTATCTTGTCACAAGGTTCGTTGGGATAATGGACGCAGGGGAGAATACTCATACGATACAATCAATGAAGAAATTGTTTACAGTCCAGCTTTTGAACCGTTGTAAGTACAGACAATATTTTCTTTTGCATTCATATTACGATTGTTACTGTATATAAAGTAATAGCTAAATACTAAACCGTTTAACAAAGTGTTTCATAGATACAAGGGTATGTCTCCGTAGTTATTAGACTATTAAACATTTTGCAATCAGACATGCCAGAGCATGCCCGTCGGATTTGATGCCGACTGATAAATTTTCTAACTGCATCATTCTAAATGTCTTGCATCTCTAAGTTGGAGTGGTGGATTTTTTAGGGACTGGTTCAGTTATTTTTAGCCTTTGTTTGTCCGAAGACCTGGCAAGTATTTGATACTTTAAGAAGGCTTCCTATCGTACCAAATAATTATCGGATATTCGTAACTAAGTAGTAACTAAGATCATATAGATACTAGTTGTGATAATTGCACGCTATATACAGTGATTTCGATATTGTCGCATGTTGCTTTTAATGAATTCCATCTTGACAATGAAACGATGGCTACAAAGCTGATGATCATGAAATATTAGCCAATCATTTTTGTACATTTTCAGTTACTCCAAAGGTCATACTTTAGGATACACAGCGGATGATGCAATGAATGAAACAAACGACGAGACTCACAGACCTAAAAATAAAAATGTGTTTCCGAAATAATTTATCATGCGATCTAAATGTCAAAACGATATTTTGACGGATCGATTCGAAACATGTAATGTCGCACGATTTGCAAGTAAAACAGAAAAACGTGTTACTTCCTAGCACGTTGTGTCGTAAAGTATTGAAAACAGTATTTTATTTAACGTATAAGGCACTGACAACTGGTGTAGGCTGGAATGTATCGCCCTTTAAAATGAGTAACAAGAGAATACTAGATTGACTTACTATTGTATTTGTACTTACACAGTTAAATAAAAATATAAATCGTAATTCTCGATATTCTATAGGAATTCATTCAATAACTTCTCTTAGATCTTTTGATATTGAAGGTCAATATTCATATATTAACGTGACATTGGCGTTAAAAGCGGCGTCTTAAACACATCTGTTAGACAAAATTTCGGTATAGTGTAACATAACTCATACGCTACCATGAGTTATGTAAGCTTGACTTGACAATTTTGTAGTTGGTCAATGTTAAGTATGATGATTTAGACAAGTTAGTGTGGCCTAGGGTCTTCTTGTTCATAATATATTGAAACCTAATCATTACTTGCACTGAATATGTCTGGACCATTTCCTGGTGTATTTTGCCTATATAAATGAGATTTTGTATTACTATGAGTCAGTTGAAATTGGAGCTCTGAGTGACGCTCGGAAGTATGACTTGTATGTACACTGCAACTGAATAAACTGTAGAACTGAAAAGGTGTCTTTGAGTCTTAGCCCATTATGCTACAATAGGTCCATATTAATTAACATTTTTCTTTAATTATTTGCTTTCAATGGGGACTACCTGTGATTAACATACTAGTAGTACTGTAGTTCTATTTCATTGTGACACTATTCATAAGTATTAATAATTGATAGCATGATGCCATGCAATCAACTCAAGGATCACAAAATAACTAAGAGTACTATGATACTTACTCTCCAATTGCCTCGCCCGAAACTACATCGTTTCTAGGCTCTGCATTATTGCTAGTGTATTAGCGCTATTGCTATTTTTAGACAGGAGAATCCAAAACCAGCGTACAGCGAGGCGAATGTGATCATGTAAACGGGTTTTTAAATGCATTGTATATAAAACGCTCGTGTGTTAAAAGAATGACTTGTATTATAAATTAAAACTCTCGCACTATCAATTTATCATATTGATTGAAACAAATTAATAATGACCAGTCAATAGAACCATGAAATATTTAAACCTCACACAGTGTGTACTCGTTTAAACCTTTCAACACGTAGCCTTCATATTCACTGTAAACTCTCTGCTATAACTCTCTACTGTCTATACAAACAAGTAAACTTTCATCAGCCAATGAAAATGTGTATCAGGGTTCACAGCAGTTTTGTAAAGGTCAAATATCAAAATATTCTAGTATTTTAAGCAGCGTGTGAATTGTAACGGTTAAGTGGAAATCAAAGCGCTGTAGGGAGCGTATATGATACTAAGTACTATTTTGTGTATCTTTAGTGTTGGTGTGCATGGCATGTGTATTGATACTTGTGCTACACTTATTTTAATCATATTCATGTTGTTTTCTACTAGTTTTACCGAAATCCATCAATTCATTTATAAACAATGTGTCAAGTTGACTTCATGCCCATTAAACGTTTGAAAGACGCTGCTCACATACAACAATATGATTACTTGGCTGTGGCTGTCGTACTGTGGCTGTCGTACTGTGGCTGTCGTACTGTGGCTGTCGTACTGTGGCTGTCGTACTCTACTGTTTCTGTTGAGTGCCGCCTTCCCTGTACCATTTGTTATTATTTTGTGGACTACATAGAAAATTGTAATTTGGAAAGCGTGACGTTACATATTGTGAATAGTGAGTAAATCAATTATTGCACTTACCCAATACGACCAACAACATTAACAAACTAGTAGTTTATATTATATGTCTTGGTATTTGGCAGTATTTCATTTTCAGTAAACATGGACTATGCTAGATTCTCTCCAGTTCCACGAATTTGGATTTATTGTTATATGTCGATTCATCAATGATGTACCTACACAAGGTGGGCGTATCGACTAGGACACATCGTCGACATGTACGTGTATGTTCCCGTTTTGGAAAAAACTGTTAAGATACAATCCAACCATAAAACGTATTTCCATTAGGCTTATGATTTAAAATATTTTGACCATCAGATCGACTTTCTCTAACTTCTAATGCTGTCAAACATTAAACATGGAGTGGCACATTATCTCACACTATTTAACCTGTAACAATTGCAAGGCAATTACAGCGCGTACTAAATGGACTGTAAAAAACTACGCAAGATGGTGTAAATATACCAACGAGTTAGCTTGTTATAGTAAAAACAGGGACGCACGAAAAAAAATTAATCGTTCGTTTCAAGTGGCTTTATGAATGTACTTGTATAATGTAACCGATGGGCATATCAAGACTGCAATGTCTAAATAAATTTGCAAATGAAACACATCGCAGCTTTTACTTAAACATTTATCCATTGAATGATTAAGACTTAACGAACTTCGAAAATTTAAATATTGAATACGATGATCATACGGTATTGATTTCATTCAAACTGACAATGTCAACAATAATATGATACATTTCTACACAGAAACGATCATTTTAAGTCGACAGGGAAGGCAGCACTCAACATTACCAGCCGAGCACAGAAAACATTAAAAACACACAAGGCACAATGTCCAACTGAACTAACTAACCACAGAAAATGTAAAACACATACAAGGCACAATGTCCAACTAAACAAGTAAAGATCCACCAAAGTCAAAGCTGGCGTAAAGTAGAATGAATTGGTTTCAGCTATCAAAAAGCTGAATGCCCTAGCTGAATGACCCAGTTACGACAGTAAAACGACTGCAATGCCTAGTTTTAGCTGTCAGAAATCCTAAAAAGAAGAAGTGCCCAACACACAGCCGATCATGAAAATGATCCACCCTTGTCACAGCTGTTAAGATTGCTTCCATATAATTTCAATAAAATATAACCATTATGATGGTGTTATCATCTTTTATGCCGTTCAGAACAAAACAATACTAACAATCTGACGGGTAAGGTAGCACAGAAATCGCAACAACATCAGACCACACGGCACAACGTACAACACAACGAGAAAAGGAACTCAACAACCGAAATTTGATTTGAAGGAAATGCACCAAGTTTGGAGGGGACAGTGTGATTTACAATAAATGTTGCAATATTAAGACTAACATTCCTATTTTTGTTGTATTTGTTTCAATACGACAGTCACACAGGAGTCGGAATGTGCCGGAATGTGCCGGAATGCAATCGGACTTCGACGTAATTGACAGCCAATGTATACATATTGAATAATACTGTGACACATCGTTATATGTTTGAATTTATATCATATACGTATTATCTATTGCATTAACACTCCTATTTTGAAATATATTTGTTTGTTATTGTTATATGTTTGCATTTGCACCATACGTGTATTTGTTTTAATACCCCAGTCACGCAAGAGTCGGAATGTGCAGGAATGCCATCGTAATTCGACGTAATTGGCAGCCAATGTGTACGTATGGAATAATACTGTCATACATGTACATCCGAGTTAATGTTCTTTGTGCATCGTTGAGTAACTTGTCATCAAGTTTGCTTTGGTATATAACTCCACCCAATAGACCGACTCAGCAGCCAACACATTCTATAAAAAATAATGACAATTTACAATTAATTACAACATTATTGACATACAGTATGGTTACCATGTCTCCAAAAGAAACATCAATATGGATAGTTAACTTTATAATAATGGGAATCCTCGTGACGACATATACTCGCGGATACTCGCAGATCTTACTTTGTTGTAATGGGTCCTGTCTCACAATGCATTTTGTAGGGCTATGTACCGCCAAGAAAAATATATCGGGGTACACTAAGGTTTCTCACCAAACACCACGGTATATACCACGGTATACCACCAACTTTAATACAAGACCTAAAGCTATGAATATAATGAAAAACTCTCAGCCAAGCTATTTTCTAAGAACGACGACTAAAGCCCATATTCACATGTCGGTCCTCCACTTCAATGTGTAATGAATAATGTTGAAATAACTTAATTCGTTGCTACGGTGACAAATTTCTGAGAAGTACTCAAATTGAGAAAAATGAAGTTAGTTGTTTAACACAGTAGTAACCTTACTCTAAATGTGACCGTTTACAATTTGATGCATACTGTTAAAGTTAAAACGTAGTTCTAAAACGTGATACCGTTTTGAATGGTTTATGTCCCGAATTGATCAAACAATACATTAATGAAAAACTTGTTGCATTGAATGAACAAATAACGTATGTATGTCGCTTGCAACGTCACACAAAAAACAGCTGTAACTTCCTTAAAAATAAATATATTAACACAATGTCTTTTGTTCTTTGGTCCATTAAGATTACTCCACGATTGATCTTGAATATACAATAACTTAGTTCAACATGTGTGCACTAAATCGGTATTCACGAAACCCCACATGAGTGTAGCGGTAATGTCAAGTGGCCGTTCCCTCGAAAACTCTCCACTCAGTCGAGTCATCTCCAGCTACACTTGTACCCTTGAGAATACCAATTTTTAGTTAGGGTGAGTACACTACACGAAAGAAAATATAATGGGATTAACTCAGTGCCAGTGGAGTAGAGGACATATGGCCCTAAGACTCGTTATTTTACCAGAATAAAAGAAATAGTAAAACTATTTTTAATAACTTGAGTTGAGAAGGAATGATGCTGGACTTTTCAGTAAGCTATTACGAGAAAGCAACTATAGTAGCATGGCAATTCCAGGGAACATCTACAATATAGTTTGCTGTTACGGCAGTTAACTTCAAAATAATTAGAAGCAGGGATAATGTTGATAAAATACCGGTATTTCGGATCGATACATACCATGGTAACTGGTATACCGGTCATATCGCGCACTTATAATAGTTTGCACTTAAAACATCAATACTTAAACAGTCGAAGACGTGTTATTGACTTGATGGTATATTTGCTTACGAAATTGTTTCAGCATAATTATGATTACCGTCACAAACAGATAAATAAATCTGCCAGGGCAGAAAGCATCCTACAGCAACCGTTGAGCAAGAAGAACTGAAAGAATTGAAAGAACGAACATGCATCACAAGGGCCACCGCTAAACAACACTAGAAACAGTTAACAACCATATTTTGTAAGCAACGGGAGTAGCAACAAACATATAAGCTCATGTACTTAACTTATATATACTTACGACAATGAATGACAATGACAGAAATGTACTCTCGTGTAGTCAACTTATACTTACGCCAATGAATGACAAGGACGTTGGTGTTTACGGTCGAGTGTCCATCAGGATCTTTAAGTAAACCCTCTAATTAAGACATGTCAACTTTGTGTGACAGTAAATGGCTTTAAAGTACTATATCGTCATATAAGACAGAATAGTACATTTAGACGAACAACGAATAAATCTGACAAAAGCTTTCCATACAATAATGCCTAAATTAGTTCTAGATATGTACTGACGTCTCTTAATAGCATTAGCGTATTTCCGTAAAATTAATGTGCTATTCAGTACGTACACAAACTGGAACAACACACATTTGTTGCTGAAATGTACATTTTGTTCTGAACTTTCTACTATGGTGAACCGATCAAAATCCCCAAACACGTGACTTTGTTTTGATTCGTTGACGAAAGAAAACACGCGCTTGATTAACCTGTATCACCAATCACTTATGTGATCCGCATGACAAAACATGCAATATTGTCCTGTCAAAGTACATCAATTCCATTTCAAATTAACCAGTCGTTCGCAATTTGAGCCATACAGAATACACCGTTCGGTAATTACGTTGTTAAAATAAAATTAATGATTGCGACTCGTGCTTCCTCGACGCGACATCGAATAAATTGGCCCTGCTTGATTTAAAGGTAGTCAATATGACTTTAATAAGAAAACGATCAGCGTTAATTTTGGAATTTCGCATGTGTACGCACTCATTCTAACCGGTTCATTCATTCTACACAATTAGAATATCCAAGAACGCTTCGTTCTATCAAAATTCGCGTTCTGAAACAGGTATTTTCCAACTTGCCGATTAACGATCATATCGCTCAAAATAGCATAGTCCCTTAAATTGGTTCACAAGGAAACTTGTCTAAAACTACGTATCGACTTTGAAATCCGTATACTAAATGCAAGTGGCTTAATCAGTCACTAGAAACATTGGGTTGGAACGTAAATGCAACCGGTGAAATATGTAACACACTGCAAATGATGCACGTTTAGAATCAAAATTCCCAGTCGTTAATATTTGAGAAATATTTGACATAGCAACAATAGGCAAAACTAATTTAGGTCAAACAAAAGAACAAGAAAACGTTAGAAAAATGAAGATATATTGATGACATACGTATGTGAATATAAAACTTACTAGACAATGTATTCAGACATGAATAATTACATGAAATGTTCATGCTCGACATGCGTCTAATACTTCAACAGACTCAGCATTTGCATTATCGATGTTAATGTCAAAGAAGATGAACACAAATTGAGAATAAGGCTAGCGAATACAGGTCATATGTAACAATGCTTATTCATTTCATTAATCCAGTATTACTCGTACACGGAAGCACAGTTTATTTCTGACCCTATTTCAGTCTGCGATTGAACAAATGTTAGCAACGAGCTTTTGAGAATCTTTATTTGATATATATCGCTGGCCTAGAAGAGTAAGGGCTTAAGGAAGATCGCGCTACCTTGTGCACATGCAAGGAAATTCAAAATTCGATTTGCCAAATATGAATAAGAACAAACATAAAATTTAGTTCCAAAGATGGTATGTAAACGTAAATAAATGATAATAGATAGTGCAAAATGTTAATATTTTTTAACTTTTTCCTTTATGCATGTATAAAAGTGGGTGGTGAAAGGTGCAGTTTGAAAGTATATAGGCGTACAATAAGTCACTACACTAATATATGTTGGTGTCATATATGCAAGGAATAGATAGAATGAACAAAAGAAAGTAGTAGGCCATTTGAAAACCGTGTATCTCGAAAACAAGCCTGATGCCAATCATATTTAGGATGTTTATGAAGTTTTAGATTATTCTAAGGAGGTCCGAGCTGACTGGTGCGCATGCGCGAAATTCAAAATCGTATTAGATAAGAACAACCATGAATTTAAGTTCCAATGATCGCGTATGAATGTTGATTAATGACAATAAACATAATACTATTGCACAAAATAGATATTTTTTAGCTTTTTATTTTTTGCATGTATGAAAAGTGGGTGGGGAACTGCACAATTTTGAATAATATGGGTTCTCAATCAGTCCCTATAATTGTTCAAATGCATATGCTTATATATAATATGTAGTGCATTTTTAGTTATATGAAGTAGCCACACTTTGAAATATTTTTAATAAATTTTATTTCATTACAATATGCAAATTAGGTTAATTTTATGCAAATTTATTCTTAATTAGTACTTTTTTATGAATAGCTCCCATAAAGGCTGGTGACCCCTATTTTTATTTGATTTTTTTAAACTGGTGTTTTATTTGATACTCAACTTATGGCCAATTATAAAATATTTTCTACCGTTAGATATTTCTTGACGTTCATTTGAAAATCACACTTTTTTGCAAGTGGGTGGGGTAACTATTTATCATGTTCAAATACTGAATTTGTTCACCAGGCAGCCGGAAGTGTGGCTTATGTCAATAGGAGTGACCAATGAACACATTTAATATCATGCATTGCTTTAAAAATGGTTTCATGTAGTAAAAATCTTAAAAAGAACGTAATTGTGCCATAAATGCAGAAAATTTATAAAATGAACAAAATACAATGGTAGGTCATTAGAAAGCCATGTTGTTCAATGTTGTTCTAGAAGACTGCTCTGTCATTTTAAGATATTTCAAGGAAAATTCGATTGCTAGATCAAAGGTGCGGGTACCTCCTTAAGATGTTCCGGGGAAAATTTGATCGTGATATAGAAAGGCGCACATATCACCTGAAGTGCCATTTTGAGAATACAAGAAAGAAACTGTCTAAAACTACACTTTACGTACGGAAAAACAAGTTTTTTACCTCTTCAGGTTAATCAACATCACATTGTCTGATTTCCATAAAATAGCTTCATAACATAAACATTGTGATGTAGATTCCAAATATGTACAGGTCTTATAGGGTCGTAAGTAGTACAAACTTGCATGACTTTATTTGTTCTAAGCCAGCGGGGATTTTTACTTTTTTTTACCGATACAGATGGTAAAACTCGCCCATATGGAATTCTGAATATTAGGTTAGACACACATAAATCTTACAACATGGTAACAAAATTTAAGAAGTAACTATGACGTAATATAATCTATTACCGTGTAATTATTTTACACCAAACATCCGACACATTAGGTCACGTTCTCAATACCTTCGAAAAAAATTGGCGTAGTACTTAACCATTTCCATGTAGTAGGGACACATAGATAATGGATACGAACATTGCACTTTGTATTGTTTCCAAGCTTTAGAGTGACATGGAGGACGCGGTGAGACTTTGGACATGTTAAACATACATGGTCAGAACATGGTAGAATTGGAACTATAGATAGGTCACTTATGAGGATGTGGTAATAAGGACAGAGCTGAACGTAGAGACGATTTGATATCTTTGACATTGTGTTTTAACTACGTTTTTGTTTGGTCAACATAGTGTTCGCAATGTCCATACAATGCGTGTGCATTGAATATGTTATGTCAATGCTACATTGTTCAAACATGTTTTGAGACTTACCACCTGAATGTCACGTTTGCAACAACATGTTGTTGTTGTGTATGTGTCACTTTCGTGGGTGTTGGTATAACGACTTGACCCGATTCCTTATTAACCATGTAATATTCAAGTCATTGTGAGGTATTATAGTTTTCATTTATTGTGCAGGTTAAGTTTATTTTATACTAATTTATTTAAGGTCGATTGTGAAACAAGTTTTTCCAACTTATATTAATCACTCTCGACACCTCATTTCTGATGTAATCCATCGCCACGAGGGTTAAGTCACCTGACCTTCATTAGCTTTACTAGAGTTTCTGACATGTTCTACAAGCCCCAGTTCATGTCATTTTAATTCCAAAGTGTGATGTACAACTTTCGGTGACATGTTGATGAGCACGTGTTGTATTTTATGTTTTATTGTCCTAAGTTGTGCATAGTCGTATTAAGTTCATTGATTTGACATGCGCGTTTGATTTGTATAGATTAAATCTCCCAGCAACATATCTTACATTATATATAACGATGCTTTATATGATATTTTATGGCTTTTGCATAAACTTTCAATTTCAGTTTCTCTATTTCTGTATGATCTATGCCTTTAATATCACCCATAACACTTTCCAGTGATATTCTTGTGCCATAAATCTCTATCACCAAATTGAAACTAGTGATGTATTGTTGATACATTTTCCAGCGGTTAATGTTGCACATTCATCTCCATATATTGCAATCAAAATAATGACAACCACTTCACAGTATTGACCTTCAGTGTGGTATATAGCATTGAAGATACCATAGAACATCGAGTTTTAATTCTGAAGTGCGGTTTGGTAAATAAATAACAGACTTTTCCAGCAACCACATGTAATTCACTCAGAATATGCAGGTTAGATATTCTTATCATTGCTAAGTTCATGAATATCACGGCAACATTTATTTGATTTAAATAAAATGGAACAACACTATTAAAGCCATGAGAATATAACCGGTTCAATTTAGTTTTCATTCAACGACTTTTACGAGTACAACGACTATTCCGAATGAAATGCCTCCCCTCCGCTATGAAATAGTAGTAACTGGAGGCAATCTTCAAAACGTGTTGATCACCACCATTTTGGACGACCGCATTAAACTGCTGTGTTTTAGTTGTTCGAAGAACGACTAGTTTTAACACACGTTTGAACAATGGCACTTATTTTGTTGATGAAACTACCTTGGTTTCTATGCCACCACTAGGCAGTGCCACCTTTGCTAAAGTAAACCGGTCAGTTTTGTAACTTCCGCCGATGTTTACCGGTCTGCAAAATATAGTTCATCAATTTCAGCATATACACTAGATAAAATCGTCAATTGACAGTCAAAATGAACTATCAGCGTATTTACTTCAGAATACTTTAGAAGATCAGATTACGGTTCATACGTAGGTGCCCTGCTGTTTGTCATCAATTTTTAAGTTATACATACTATTTTATTTATGTAAGCTCCCTGGTAATCACTTTATGAGCTCTGTTTGATGATACAAATAATGACAAACACATAGTTATGAATGGAATTTGCAATTCAATATTCAAATGACGAATATGACATAAAATAATTATGTAATAACACATGACTAATTAAAGATATACTGTATATACATTATGTAATGTCATGTAATGTTTACATGTAATAGTATGTGACTTGTTGTTCATTTGATCCTATAAGTGCACTGCTTTGTACTTTTAACAAAATGACGTTCTTTTTAGTCTGATTAATACAAATAGTTGATACAAATTAAGTGCGAGAGACCGGACATGTAAATAGTGAGAGAGACCGTACATGTAAATAGTGAGAGAGACCGGATATATAAATAGTGCGAGAGACGGGACATGTAAATAGTGAGAGGAACCGTACATGTAAATAGTGAGAGAGACCGGACATATAAATAGTGCGAGAGACCGGACATGTAAATAGTGAGAGTGACCGGACATGCAAATAGTGCAAGAGACCGGACATGTAAATAGTGAGAGAGTTCGGACATGTAAATAGTGAGAGAGACCGGACATGTAAATAGTGAGAGAGACCGGACATGTAAATAGTGAGAGAGACAGGACATATAAATACTGGTGACTGGTGTTTAGCGTTTGTCCGTCCCTTTGAGACAATATTGAAACTTTAAGTTACCTAAGTCAACGGTAGTTTGTCATAACTTTTGTCAACATATGCTTAAATCGATGTTTTCAGGAGTAAAGGATTTCACACGAAGACTTTATATGTTGGAAAGTGGTAGAACTCTTCAGGAAGAAACAATAGAAACCTTGAAATATCAGTTAAAAGAAACCAAAGCGAACGTTGAAACATTGAATGAAGCATCATCAGTAGACAAAGCTGTAAGTAAACCAAACGTTCAATTGAAATCCAATCCTGATAACAGAGAGGCTACATGTGAGTCAGTAACAAGAAGTGCGTTTGTTGGTTATCATGCTCAATAACCCGATCATGGAAATTTGCGGATGAATCAGACTTTCAAGACACGTAAATTCCGTCAAAATTTTTTTTTCTTTTTTTTTGGAACTGACCTACGCCAGCCCGTTTATTTTTCAGTTAACAAATTCCGTCAAACTTAAGTATAAAGATATCTAGTAGTGTATTTGATAAGATTATCAATGTGTAATGCCGTTGAAATATGGCGTTGGTATACAGTTTGGGGATTTGAAGTCATTTTTCCTTGTGTTGATGATGAGTTCCGATTGTTCAACTCTCTGGGAACTTTAATCTCTAGTTCTTGTTGTTGGTGCTTGTTGTAATGTGAACATCCGGTTTGTTGTTTAAACAACAGTGTTATGTCTGTTGTTTTGGGAATTAGCTCGTATGTAACAGCGTTGTGTGTGAGCTGTCAGTTTAGCTCTGCTAACGTCGTAAGTCCAATGCATTTTCCAGTATAATTTCAAATCTGATAACAAAGTCTCAACTAAATAAGTGATGACAAATCCACCGTCAGTAGTTTCTCCAAATAGTTTAACAATAACAAATATGTTTTAACACACAGAGTTAGTAAGTACATTGTATTTTAATGAAGCGTAGTGGAACTCCACTTTTCCTAACTTTTTAAAACCTACATCATAACTGTCTTAGTCCTACATCATCACTTTGTTTGTATATTCAGTCTAATTCAAATCTTACTTAATATACATTATTTTCAAATCATAGAAAATAAATCTTAAAAACTTTTGACCAATCAAATGTCATGTTATATACTTTGTAAGCCAATTAAAACGTGGCTACAACATTATTGCATAATTACTTCAAAAACAAAGGGTTTACCAATATTGAAAATATGACAACATGAGGTTGACTTTAATGTATCGGATAACAATCAGTTGAGATGCTATCTCACGCATCCTGCTTTAACGTAGACATTTTAATGCGAATTATATACGAATAATATCTAATAGCCCATGACTAGTAAAAGAGTTTAAAGACTCACATTCAGAACGCGTTACTAAAATGGTTAGATAACATTGACAATTTAAAACAAATGATGTGGCCAAATATTACCGCATCAAAAATGATTATAGCATGTTTGTGAACACATTGTCCTCTACACATTGGCATGCAGTCATGCTTTATGAGTATATCTACACTACATGTACTCAATCTTTGATTAGGGTTTAAAGGCCTATATTCCAATCAGTCTTCTTTAGCTACATTGTATCATTTTAATTAGAGTTTGTTTCATTTTTGTCATGAAACATCCCATAACAAACGAACGAACTGCAATAATTACGAATATAAAATTCGATAATGTACGCAATAGTTCCTTGCATATCAAAATTATGTATTAAAGTGATATATGTACATGTAAGATATGTGTTGGTTGTTTGAAATATGCGTGACGCGGTTTTATATATTTGGATTTAGAGATGTTCGATCACAGGAAGATGCAGATATATGTCCTGAGATTTTGACAACTCGTATTCGTTAGTATCATTTTGTTATATTTATCCATATTGATTTTGTTTATATACGTTTAAAGTATGTTCCAGATTATATTATGTCTTAATGTCTAAAGTAATATTCTAGTACGCAAAATATTTGTGCCCTTCACGTTTTAAAGGGATTTTAGTAGTATTTGGCGAACGCCATCAGTAGCAATCCAATAGCCAATTGTGTTATATATATTAGGCAATCCAAAGGCACACAAAAGCGGTGGTAGTGCTACCTTTGTAAGAGAAAGACACAGAACGAACAAACAATGTCCATAAGTCCAGTTGAACTTAACTATTATCAGGAAACATATTTGAGTAAACTTTTCCTCTCGTCAATGAATGTATGCATTTCAATGCTACTTGGCAGCAGTCATAAGTGACTTTTACAAGAAACATTTTTTGGGTTAAAAATTGTCGCGATGGTTGACTGAAATGTATATTCATTCAGATTATTTAGAGGAAAACACCTCAAATATGTTACTATTTATAGTAACAAATGTATTATTTTGCGAAGTAATTTAATGAAAAAAATCCACCTTAATCAACATTGACAGTTTGGAGCTTTATGAACGCACGAATGAGTATACTTTATGTAACATTTCGAATCGGGTAGCCTTGAATGTGATATATCGCACATGCAACTTAACTGATGATACTATGTCAAATGAACGAATTACAAAATGATACTTTAAAGAACACACTATTTTAATAATACAAGTGTAACAGATAAGGATAAGTTATATAATGTATAATTCCGTTTTAAGTGTACATGAGTAAACCAGAACTCAATAGAAGAAAGATGTTAGTTTTTAACTTTATCCAACGACTGTTGTTCAGTACAAATGACACCTCTAAGTATTAAAATAGTGTTAGTTGAAAAATAGTGCTCGACAAAAAGTTATGAATTTTGTGTATTTCTAAACTTACATAGAGGTCATTTGTAATGACAAATGATACAAACTCGTAGATAATAGTCCCTGGAAAGTATTTCACCAGTCTTGTAATGAAGGAGTCGTCCAGACCAACTTTCAACTATTAACTTCAGAAAATCCTGAAACATCAGTATGAGTATGTGATATTTATTTTGTTAATAATGGAATATCTGAGTTCCTATCTGAGTTAAAAGTAATGTACTCGTAAATTATGAAGTATTTTTACTTCAAAAAGGCGTGCTTCCTAGATCATAATCCTATTACTTATTATCCCACATACAAATATTATTAAATATGTGGTTTAAAAAATATATATTAACGGTTGATATTTCAATATTTCAACAGTATCACTTTCACTTTAATTGTTCTCTCACCAGATTTGTTGAATAACCAACAGATATACAAAATATGTCCCCATCAAATTGACCAAGTAGTTGTACAACCAAGGCATTTGCCTGGAAGTAAATAATACTATTACATTAATATAATTATGTTTTCCAAGTTAATGATCAACTTCAGAGCCAGCAATATCAAATAAAGTTTATTTTCAAATATCATAGGCTAACAGTCGAAAATATACAGCAATAAGCGACAGTCACATATACAATACTAAGGAGTTTGCCCATATATTTACATATTAAAAAACCTGAATGAAAAGGGGGGTAACTAATTCGTAAAGATTAGTCAGTAGATATACTATTATGCTAGAATGAACAGATTCAAGCATTAATCAAAAGCTTGCACTAGGACCTTTGATTTGTTAAGTATGTTTGCCATTGATATATGACAAGGGATATATATCACCACATGCATTTATATTTGCACAACTCTCATAGATAAGGTGGACTCGCCTATTAAAAAATATTTTAGGAAGTCGGACAGGGAAGGCAGGACTCAACGTAACCAGCTGAACACAGAAAACAGCACATATCACAATTACACGGCATAATGTTCAACATATAACTAAACGAGAAAATGAACTGCCCAAGTCTCAGCTGTCGAAAGGATGAAAGAACTAATTTCGGCAATCAAAAAACAGAATACTACAGTAAAAAGGCTGAAATACCTAGTTCTAGCTGTCTGAAGTCCACAAAATTTATAGAATAACTTAAACAATAGCTGAATGCCCTAGTTTTGGCTTAGTGACCTAGTTTTAGCAATATAAAAGCTAATTTCAACAAGATTATTTCCCTAGCTGAATGAAATGGTTCAACAATATAAAGGGCTAGTTTTAGCTGTCTGGAGTCCTAAAGAGTTTAAGACTAACAGTAAATTGTGAATACATGCAGTCGTAGAAATAAGTCGTAAACAAAAACAATATAAATAATTGGATAGCGGATGAAAGGGCGCAAGCAATTGATAAAAAACTAGCAACAAAAACCTACTTTCATAACTTAACAGCCGCATATTAACTTAAAAGAATCGGATAGGGTACAAATAGCGCGAACGAATCAGATAGCGGACACATAGTGAATGCGAAGAAAAGAATACAATTGGCCCCGGTCAAAATGACAAATACTGAGAAATAATGATAGTTTGTTGATTATTTAAGATTGAAAAAACTCCACTATCAACGGCATTGGAGCTAACAATGAAGCACATCGCCATATTTTAATAATTTGAACAAAATACCAAACTAAGGGTAACAGGACGAAGGACGGAGGCAGTATGACGTTGACGTTAATATCCAATTTAGCTTTCTTTATCTGTCTCTTGTCCCCGTTACATAATAAGGTATGTCTAAGACCCCATTGTGTATAGAGGATATTTGTTTGTTTTGATTGAATATGGTTTATATCTCATCGTGTAGTGATAAAATTCAATATTTTCAAGAGCGCGTAGCGCGAGTGAAAATATTAAAATTTTATCACTACAAGATGAGATATTAACCATATTCAATCAAAAGAAACAAATATTCTATTTATTTAATGTTTTTATGGTGTCAAAACTGGTACTATTTATGCCAAATTACCACTGTGGTTAGGCTACGTATGAATATGTTATTCCATTCATATTTTTCACTTCAAAATCCGCCATCTTGGATTATGGTGAATAGGTGAAAACGACTTTTTTGAGAATTTTGCATTAAATCATACACAAACTTGTAGGAAATGGTCTAACTAAGAATAAAAACCCCCACATGACATGTTTCCGTTCAGTAATAAAAAAGTTACAGACATTTTAGTGTTGAGATTTTGGTAAATTAAAGTAGTCCCTGTGAGGGGGCGGAGCTTATATCAGTCACATTGTAGGTGATAACCAGTGACTGATATAGGTTTTATTTCACTGATAGAACTCCATATCTCATCAGTTAGCATTAAATAAAAGGAAATATCTACCATAAATAAGTTTGTTTTTATTTGTGAATGTGGCATTGCTAGCGCTGTAATTGTGTCTCGGTTATTTTTATTCAGTATCTAACACAATTATATCGAATAACAATGGCGTAAGTACAAACAATTAGCATAGAAACGTTTTATAGCTGTTATTAATGTAGTAACCCTATGCTAGTTATTTGCAATACTTTTACAATAGTACGATAATGCATTCTAAATATAATGATGTTACATAACTTGTACCATCACTTTGGTATGGTTAGGTTGCCACAATTGTTTAAATGTTCCGTAATATTGTAACATTGCCTATGCAAACAGGCGCAATCAAAACGCTGCTCCTAACATATAGTTTCCCCATGTATGTGCATATTGTTTGATAAAAATGCTAAACAGATATCAATTGTCATTCCTTTGTATATTTCTTGAAATGAGATGCATAATTTGATCGTGTATGTATAGACGATACATGTGTACGTACTTGTTTAATGTTATCATAAGGCTGTTCATTCAACATTATGTTACACTGTAAGTATAATCGTAACCTTTTGACAACAAACATGCCTAAATAGGAGCTGAAATTATACAAAGTACCACGAGGGTATATACCGTATATTACGCAACTGCTGTTCACATCAATTCGTTTACTGAATCAAGCTCAAGCTCCAAGTTTTAGTTTCAAATGCAGAAGCTATGTTAGAAGAAAGATTATTTCTTTTATACCGAGGAGCGAATATTGATACATCCTTAGATTCCAAGGAAAAGTAAAAAGATTTTACACAACGTAATCGAACTATTGTATATATAATATTATATTAAAGCTGTGTTTTATATTAAGATCCTGAAATCCTGAGATCAGCCTCGGTCTCAATTACACAATGTTCCCTTCTTTATTAGAAAAGTAAGGTTTTAAATTTTTATCCTGTAATAAAGATGATGTTGAGCTATTCTATACATGTTAACTAAAATATAATTTAACGAATACCGTGAACAATAGCAATTGAGCTTAAGCCTACTTTTGAAAACCGATTCTTTGTGAACATGGGGCCAGGGGTACTGTAAGCTCTCTCTGGTTGCCTAGATATGCATTGTTTCGGTGGAGGCATCTTAAAATCGAATCTCTATACATGTATATTATCAGAGTACATAGGCGTAGGAGCGTCTTCATCATTGGGGGGGGGGGGGGGGCAAACATTTGGGAGGGGGGCCAAACATTTGGGAGGGGGGGGGGCGAAATTTTATTTTGAGATATGTTGGGGGGGGTGTCACATTAAGTGTTAATAGCCTTTGTATACTTTGTGTTATAATACTACGGTAAGGTATATCTACTAAGTTGTTTGATTGTCAAATTACCGGGTTAAAAATGAAACCATATCATAAACTAGTAGATCTATTAAAAGTAGGGGGATCCGGGGGCATGCTCCGACGGGAATTTTTTTAAAACAATGGATCAATCTGGTGCGTTCTGAGATACTTTTTTGGTATTTTACAAGACATGTTTTGTTACAAGATCAAGCAAAATTAAGTCCTTATTATTATTTTTATCAATTATTGCACAGATGCCCGAATTTTGAGAGTTAGGGGTTTTATAGTAAGGGAATTTAGCATAGCAATGTCAAAGTTGAAACACAATATATGAGCTGGTGCAAACTTTATCTTACAATGTATTTCTGTTGTTCTTGTATATCTTTTCACCACCCAGTACGTGATAACATATTTTATATATTTAAATAATTTGCGAGCGTAGCAAGCACGAAAATTCACATTTTATACTTTTTTAACAAGGATAAAAGGCAAATTACCTATTACAAGACTATTTTAGGCAGAAAATTATGAATATGGTCTGAATTATTGGGGGGGGGGGCCAAACGATATGTTGGCCCCCCTTGTCCTAACATTGGGGGGGGCCTGGCCCTCCTCTGGCCCCCCTTCTCCTACGCCCATGGAGTAACAGTACACGGCCTATATGTATCGCTGATCTACGCTACTGTTATAACAATCTGATTAAAATAATATCCTCAAACCCGCTACGCATGAGGATCTGACGTCGGCCAAGTGAAGGTCACCTCAGGCGACCTTTTCCATTAGCCAATCGGCGCCTTGCTTTCACAATTCTGAAAGCGATTTGATACTATTTTTAAATGCGATAGTTATCACGAGCACATGCATCTTACGCGCCGATTTCGTTCTGATCGCCTCGGTCTTTATGGATTGCAATATTTACCGGAGACAAACGGAAATGGCCGAGCTTTCACGATTGATAATCAACAGTGCGTTTATATTAAATTATCTGTACTACTAATTCTACAATGACCAAATTAATAAGGATTACCTAAAAAACAGACTATAGTTGTGGACAACTGTTTATTTGTAATTTACGGTTTTTTAATACGACCGAAGTACCAATATAACGAGCATTATGATTGGCTGAATTATAAATACTTTTTTGTAGATATAAATAGCGATAGTGGAAATTCCAATTTCTGAAAATACAAACTGGTATAGTGTCGTCATCAGATCTACCGATAAGGAAGATCAAGTACTTTAGTCAGATTGCTGTTCTAATATCAATGCACATATTTGAAAGATACTTTAGAGCTGGAGTATGTCGTCAACCATGAAATCTCAAAGAGTGGTATTTGTACAAATAAACAATCCATAAATCACACTCTTTATGGAAGAACACCTTATTGTTTTGTCATTCAATATCGCAAAATATAGGTGCTATGCTACGCACAGCTTTCAATGTTATCGTGATATTAGATACGTTTCGTATGTGTTTAAATCTACTTTCGGTTTGAATAATGATAACAATATATTTTCTGTTAAGCGGTGTGTTGTACTTTATATCATAAACGACTTAATAAGGCTTTTTTTCAATAGTTTATTATAATCAGAGTAGGGTACAGGAAGTTTATTTACATTTGTATAATAACTGAACGGCATTTAGATTTGAGACGGTATAATACAGGTGATTTAAAGTTCATACTATGCTGTAAGTGTGCACTGTTTCAAAGATTGAACAAACGGACATTTTAATTTGGAGTCAGACATAGACGGTTCAATATATGTGATGATATACGAGATGAAATTACATAGAACGTCCTATATCTAACATAGAACATATAAAACGTCACATAGACAGAGTGTCACTGGACTAAAACAATGGATGAGCAGGTAATAATGTTGGATTGAGCTTCTGATAATAAAAGTAGATCAACTGTTGTTTTTGATATTCGTTCAATGTTTGCTAAACCGAAAGTAGGAATTGTCTATATACCTCCATAATTTTATATCTCCCGTAAATATCTTGTTTAAAACAACCAGATTCTGACTTTTCTTTTGCGTTCTCTTTGTTAAATTTACGAAGACGTATGTAACCTAATCGGTTTAAATATAGCTGCTGCTGTTAATGGATCTGACTTTTTGTTCAAACATTTCTAAACCGAAAGTAGACATTTTATACGGCTATAATCAGATATACTGTTATATACATTTATACCTACTGATATAAGTATTCCACCAAATCTGATGTCTGTTTATATGAAAATGCGACTGAATTGTTCTGGAAGTAGAGTTTTTGTTTTAAAATAAATCCCGTTCAGTTTACATACAGTGTAGATAATTCATGTTACAATTGATTGTTAGATAAGCTTAATGCCGAATGATTTCAATTTCTGAATAGATGATCTCGGCTGTGAAACTACTTCATTCATCGAACAAGCATTTGTGTGAGCGATTCAATGACTTAAGGATAGATGACCGACATTCAGATTGGTTTGTATATCTAGCTGTATGCTTCCTTGTGCTAAATTTATATACATACATGCCATGTATTTACTGTACCGCAGGTATTATTCGTGATAGTTTTGTTTTCGCTATTATCTGAAATCAGACTTAGCCAAGTTATTTCAAACATTTGCCGAACTAGTACGAACTAAGAACTTCGGTGAAATAATAATAATAATAATATCTTTATTTAGAGAAGGTAACATGTACAGACATATGCAATAGACAAATTCACATACATCTTAATTAAAACAAGGCCTTCTATAAAACAAACAACAACAAAACATGTTATTTTGACAATCACTTAACGTACACACATACTACTAGTAAACAATTTAATTATTCAATCGTTATTTCCAACATAGATAATTGAAGTCATAGGTGATTAGACAAATGCGCAGCCACCCTGTGGAACAGTCTGCCAGTAAAATACGACTGCAAAAATGTGTTTCGCTTCTTCACAATACATCGAACATCAACATGTGCGTTTCAAAAATAGTTCCAACTACCATCGTGTGAAATAAATATCACGTGACATAATTATGAATGAAAAATGTAAACATTGTAGTAAATTATTCTTCCGGTTCGTAGTAAAATGCACTTCCGGTATGTATCGATGTCGGGGGAGGTAATTGTACCAGCTATTGCCAATCAATTTCAGCAATCGTGAAAGGTAAACAGGTAAAGTGGAATGCGCGCAGTTAAATAGTACGGGATACTATCGTGTTTAGAATCGAAATAAAAACTCTGTTCTTGTATATTGTCGGTGAATAAAACACAGGCACTCGTTCGGATGCGGAAAATTAAATCACGAGTGCGTGATTTAATTTTTCCGCATCCGAACTCCTGCCTGTGTTTTATTCACCGACAATAAACGCGAACAGATTTTTATTTCTTAACTAACACATCACCTGTTTAAAAAGGCAATGTTTTCCAACGTGATTGGTAAGACTCGTACCAATATATAACTTTCAAGGATTTAACTTTCGTGCGTACAGCGCTTTAGAAACTTGTTTTATAAGGCGCTATATACTTATTTATTATTATTATTGTATTATATGCGAATTTGAGGGTTGACGAATTCATAATTCCGCCTAAATATACAACAATAACATGAAAACATATAGCTTTTAGATGCGATCGAGAAATCGAAACCCGCCAAAAAGTATGTCCTGGTATAAAAGTCACGCGAATATACAGGGTATGGTAAGTGATTCAAACAATAGAAATATTCAACAGACTGGAAATGGAAATTTGCGAACACAATAGAAAGAAACGCAATTCATATACATTGTAACATGTTTAAATATTGATAATATAATTATTCCTTAGGCGGTCCTTTGTCAATAACTAATCTAAAATTCGTCGCCCGACAACCATAGTGTTCTATCGTCATTATTGCCAAAATTGAGTTTAATATACCGTTGGAAAGGTCTCGATGAGAGCTATGTCACAGTGACCTTGTCCTCTTTCGGGAACATCTTCATATTTAGATATCAACATATCCAGTTTGTCCTATCTGCAATTTTCTTGATTTTCTTGAGAACCAAATTGTTCTATCTGCGTTTTTGACCAATGGATTGCTCCCATTGAGTCACTTGATGTAAACTAAATCGGTTGTAGAATGTTCTATCTGCAGAAAACCGATTTAAGTACGACATGTTTGAATCATGATATTTAGAAATGTTCCTGAGATCTACATAAATAAAACACATACCAATTTCTGTTAGAATTCGTCCACAAACAAAAAAGTTATAAACGCTTTTACAGCCCTGAATCTTAAAAACTCGAAAACAAGAAAAAGACACATAGAACACTATGGTTCTCGGGCGACGAATTTAATATGTTAATATTATTGTCTGTATTGCAGCAAAGAAGGGACAGAACAAGTAAAAGAAGGTAAATATATGCTTAACTTAAAAACCGAATCGATATTGTACCATGGTTTTGTTTCAAATATTGATACCAGATAACATGGGAGTCTGTTTCATTGCTCAAGCTGATGCCATATCACGTGAGTATTAAATATTTCCAGTCAAATCTGCCTGAAGAAACCAATCTCGGGGTTTTGTCTCAGTGACTTTTCATGTGAGGGTTGCCCCTGTAATTCGTTATTATTTGTTGATTAGTGGAATATACCACTGACTGATGAAAAATGTCAAGCCGTGTCTTTGTCTCTTCTCTATTTCATCCAAACGTTCGCCTTTGTGCTCATTTGCGCTCGACTGTGTCTGGAGAGTGCTACTAAAACCTCCGATCATCATCATCATTTTGTCAGGTACTATAAACGCGCTTTCTCTAAAGTCAGTCGAAGGGCATACCTGTAAAAACCTGAGTTTGATTGCCTGAATATCAATCGAAATAAGTCCAAATGTCAAGCACAGTTTGAAAGTTTGTTCATTTTTCTATGTTTTAATCATTCGGAAGTCAGATTTTTTCTCAATCCGTAAAATTTCGGGCATCTTGTATTAATTTTACATACCTAAATGCAATGTACCCTACTTTGTTCACTGATGAATCTCAAAGTTTATTTAAACACATACTTAGAATTTATGTTTTCAGAAGTTACTGATTTGAAACAAAGACTTTCAGCGATAGAAGATGGTAAGAATCTTCACGAAGAAACAATACAAACGTTGAAAGAGCAGTTGAATGAAATTAAGCAAAGGGTTGAAACATTAAATGAAAATTTGGCAATAAACAACATTGTAAGTGGATCAGATTTTGAGTCTGAACCAAAACCTTGTACCACAAAGTCGAAAGGTGAAGAACCACATCTTCATAATAACTATGATACGGACGAATCTACCATTGCGCATGTGGAGGCAAGTGGTACTATTAAACCACATATGCCAGTTTCGAGAAATAAAACGCTGAAACTAGACCAGTCAAGATTGGAGTGGAATCAGGCATCACAAGACACGTACGTTATTCGCAATACCTTCGTACAAACACACCTAACTTAAATTAGGCATAAATGTGAATTATAATATTATGCAGTATACTGAATAGCGGAAGGAATTCACTGTTTCTGTACTCACTGACAGGGCACACGGAAACCCCTAATTAAATGTAAATGGTGAATTATAGAGCTACAACCGAACATTTTTATATCAAGTTATATCATATTCTTTTTTATTGTGTTATTCATAAGACCACGTAACTTATTTTGCCATAACAATAGATCGAAACATAAAGTATTAAAATACGACAATATTGACGTTAAACGTTGTACTTCCCGACATACTGGCATTGTATGCTACAATGCATGTATAATAAATTATACCTTTACTATAGCATATTTCATCAATTTATTGACATAATTGTTTGTACGAGTATGCATTTGATATTTTGATTTAGACATATTCGAGCGCGAGAAGAAGCAGATGGGGGAACTGATGATGAGATCATGACAACACGTACTCGTTAGTATCTAATGATTGTATTTATGTATTTCTCTATGCGTTTGTAAGTTACATGTCTGTGCTCTGACATGTTGATTTTCTCATGTCTGTGTCCATATCTGTATGATTTGTATATGTACATGTCCAAACTATTGGAAGCACTTTTTAGTTGTTTTCGATATAATGTCAAACTATCTTGTCTATGAGCAAATTACATGCATCTGGAAAGTTTAAATCATTTGAGATGAGGTCAAACATTTTAATACAATGAGAAGGAACATATCACTCTTATTAAACTATGTCTGTCATTCCAAAACAATTATATCCGAATGATGCATCGATTGAAATCATTTCCGAAGTTTATTTGCAGTTACAATGAATATGCGACATTGTTTTATGTCTTTGAGGAAAGGGTTAAATTAGGTTATTTACTTGAAATATTGAAGTTGAAACAAAACACCATTCGAAGGCATAATCCAATCACTGTATTGATGGCATAAACATGCTTTTTGTTGTTGTTGTTGCCATTTACTAATAGCTGCTATACGTACTTAATTACAAAAATATCCAAAATGTTTAGCAGCAAAGGCATACCTCATGTCATAACACGGGTATATGGCTTACATGTACGATGTTGATATTGTTTCAGCGGAGGTTGTAAAGCAAAGCGTAGAGCGGATATTTGACGATGGAGCTTATTGGCGCTTCATCGGACAACAAACAATGGATCAAGGTAACACATAGAACACATAGAACACTTCCTATACCAAGCGCTAATATAATATATGGTATTTTCCGCGTGTGATGTGTGCCAGTCAAATTGCATACCGTCCAACAATCATTTCTGTCATTTTTATAAATTACATGTACTGTAAGAAAAGAGGTAATAGTTTTATCCACTATTTACAGCTTTACATTTATAATTCTGTCATGCTAATATCGTGCTACATAAGCATTGTTTGTTTGGTCATCTAAAAACATAACGGTACTACTAGAACGAATAGAGGCCATGAAGAAAAAAATATTAGACCGTATAGCATTTGATCGGATACACCTCCAACATATTACTGTGTAAGCTCTTGACTTCAGACAGTTTATGCGTTCATTTATATAAAGTTAATATAAAGTTAGTGTTTTTGTTTTATATATAAAGTATGCTATTAGTTAAAATCGTATAAGTAGAGCGATATGAGTAAACACCAAATAATGCTGATCAAACCAATGCTAATGCTACATTAATATACAGTAAGACAGCTCAAGTTTCCCCCAGACGGTGTCCTTGTGTAATTTTGTAAATATCCTGAAATATTACAAAAAGCTTTAATAGCGCATTTGCGATACCAACTTTCGTCCTCAGTATGACAAAGAAGGAAATTTTGAAATGAGAGCAATCCTGCAACCGTATTTGTTTTCGATCTTTTAACAGGCAAATTAAAGTTCCGTGATCTACAAGGTGTTCACTCGGTTATTTGTTTGGACATATCAGAGAGTATGGCAGAAGGAAAAGCTTGGAGTGAAGCTCTCTGTTTTCTCAATGATTACCTCACAGGTATACAATTATTGTTTGTGCATCGTAATATTGAAAAACAATGGAATGATTTAATTGTATTTAGTGCGTTGTGGTCCTACATGTATCAATAGTATTAAAATTATACGTACACTTAATCGGCCACATTATTCTGGGCAAACCAGACATGGACTACCTTCCCTGTCTGACTTAATATAATCTTTATGAACTAACATTAAACAATTGTAGATTGTGCCTTGTGTCATCTAGGGTGCTACTCCAGCATTATCATTATGTTAACGCTATTAGTATGTCGTAATCTGGGATTAAAGCTCAATTTTATTGTAATATAAAAAGGATTTTGAGCGTTTCACTTTCAGAGCATCATCAGTATTAACTATGAAAACAGAAGTAACGTTTAAACGGGATAAGGCATTATAGAATATTGAACATTTTATAAAGAAGACACATGCAAAAAGAAATCAAACAGGGAAGGCAGAACTCCACTGAATCAGCCTAGCACAGAAAATATGAAAACGTCACATTCCAGGATAAAATAAAACAATGAGGCACAGACAATGCCCAACGTAAAAAACAAGCAACCACTACAAAAACATGACATCCCACACGATTATAAGTTGAATTTCATATGCATGTACATTTATGTATAAACGTGTATCTAATAGTAAAGTCTGTTTTCCTTATTCATTTGACTTGTAAAACGAGTTTATTTGTATTTTCTTAGGTTTGGAGGACATGGCATTAGTACATGGTCTTACCAATGAACACGTGGCTTTAGTCACATTTGGCCATGAGACGAAAATACAGCAACCATTTACAAATAAGTTTAGAGACATTAAGCGTGTTGTGAGTAAGTAGAAATTTCATTCAGTACTCGTACGTTAACTACATGTTGACATGTTTTGGTACCTTCGTATCAAACTTTATATAAATAACAACATACATGTGTATTGAAATATCGGTCCGTTTTAAAAGCACAACTTGGTGTATTTATGTTCCTTATTACTCGAATATACTGGTCTAAAATAAAACTTTAACAACATACGTACATATGCCATTATTATTGTTATAATTGTGTGTGCTCCCTTAAGTCAAATATTATCTCCATTCAAGTGCGTTTTCAAACGATATGTTATTCTCCAATGCACTATATTATTTCATGTATGTTTCATGATTTTAATTATTCATATCGTGGTGTGTTTTATACTCTGTTCGAAATCTTCATGCTGAGCTATTTATACATTGTTGTCATACTCTGACAGTTTCAAATACATTCTTACCATTTCAACAGACACACTACGACTTGGAGGGCCGAGTCCGATGTATGGTGGACTTATACTGTCTGTAGCGGCAGCCGGATCGTCTGAGCGTATGTATATTAGAATACGAAACTAATTGTATGACTTTTGTGCTTCATATATTTATCCAGAGATGATGCCAAAAGTGTGAAATGCTTTAATATAAAGTAACGTTAAAGGTATTTACAAATAATCGAGATCCAATGTACTCGAAAACGATACATTAGCCCAGACAAATAATCGAGATCCAATGTACTCGAAAACAATACATTAGCCCAGATTGAAAGTTCCCTATTCAAATAGATGTTATTTAATAATAACCCGTCAATAGTATAAAGCAAGTAATAAAGCCATGCTTCTTTTAGAGTTACATCCAAAAATATGTTTACTACGTCTAAATCATAAAGTAATTTTATGTATCAGACAATAAACTCATATCTTTCATACACTATCAACAAACTATGACCGAGTTCATGTTGATTTCTTCTATATTTTCAGACCAAGTTCAACGCACTCCATTAGGTGTTAGCCGGAGATCCAAATTTGTAGTAATTACTGACGGTTTTCCAACAGAAAATGGATTAAAACAAGGACCGGACATTGCTGATACTTCAAAAACGGACGAGGTTGTATTGATTAGTTCTTTATAACATTTACATGCAAGTCATCCGATTTATTCAACAAACCGCATACATTCTAAACACTCGGGAGTTTAATGAAATCACGATCAGATCTGGAGGGGTACATGGGCGACTATTAGATGAACATGGTTTCCCTGGAAACTGGCATTCAGTCACTCATGGCCTGCTTTTTGAGTATGCTTGTAGTAAATCGGTTAGGACAACGATGAGAATGAGTGTAACAAATATACATCTAAAGACACAATATTATTTTTATCTATAATGACAAGAATACACCCCGCTTATTTGCAATGAATGTAGTTTTAGCATGGATATACGAAGACTGATCATTTAATACCCAGACGATCGATATTTCTTGAACACTAATGTACTGATATCAATGAAAACTTACCGGAATGCATTCACACCATTCCGTTATTGACATACGAAATTTCAACTTGCTGCAATGAAGGGTTCATATAATATTAGTGCTTTAATAAGTACATGTACATGTAACGCGAGCCCGCCAAAGTCGTCGTCAAAATATTGTGACGTTATGCCATATTTTCTCATAAAACGTCACCCTTTTCTCTATTTGAGTATCGTAAATGAGCAATAATGTCATGTGAGCACACATATTAACCATTTCAAAATGTTCAGTAGTGATGTGAAATGCTGTATATCTATATCCACGATACAATCGCATGATTGCGGAATTATTATTATATTAGTTATTCTTCGAATAGTTTTTACACCGTCCAACCGGTGTTTAACCGACGACACTTTCCTGTGTCTGACGTTGGGTTGGCTCAGTCTGGGTGATTGCGTGATGATTTTTGTCACCATACAACCGTTTTTAAGCAGAAGTCCACATATACAA
Source organism: Spisula solida (assembly GCA_947247005.1). Lineage (NCBI taxonomy): Eukaryota > Metazoa > Mollusca > Bivalvia > Venerida > Mactridae > Spisula > Spisula solida. The sequence goes on along the minus strand of OX365953.1, from coordinate 11,281,319 downwards.
AGATTTCCAACAGGTTTCTCTAAAATTGTTTTTACAGTTGTTCAATAGTATGACCAATACTTTTACGAATATGGCATTCGATTTCATTGTGATTTTAACGGAAACACGTCCCGTAGCCACTAAACAACGCTTCACACACAATGACATAACAGGAACGACATTAAACGTTTAATAGCATATCTAAGATATAGACACAACATAATCTGAACCCAACTGTGCCACGAACACTGTGGCATCAACACCCTACAGTTCCCTAAGGACTTGGGCTTGGCGGAAAGTCCTTCGTTGAGTTGCTGTAGTAACCACAGTCTGTGTTAGTCTTGATAAATTATACCATTTTTGTCAAATAATCAAGTTGGTAAGTTAGTCTTATTAAACGATTACATATGTATTACATATGTTTGTTTGAATCAAACGCTAAAGCGATCGTCCGGGTATTTAATAAACGGCCCCGTACATAGCGTTTTATTCTTATTGCTTTGCAATTTTCAGACAAATGCATCGATTCTACAATTGTTTGGTCAATTTGAAATGGATATCTTCTGTATACCTGTAGGAAATACAACCAATATGGTAAGTGAACGAAACAGCATGTAGAAAACATTTTAATACGCACTTGAATATATTTCGTACTTATGCTGACTCGCCTCTAGGACCGAATGTTACTACATTATAAATCACCTAAAACTCCTAACACTTCCGAATGTCGTTTCAAGCTTCTGCCTCTTTCTGCCACAACATCTAAACTAAGTCTGGTAACAGTCAGACTGCGCGGGAATTGTAACTGGCAGCGCGATTAGCTTAGAAAAATAACAAATAAAAAGATGTCTTTCAAACAAAGTTAGGATTTCTTCTTATGGGGGCCGCTATTGTTGTCGTCTGATTTCCGTCCACACACTTACAGTAAAACTATCACAAATAACACAAATATATCTTAAAAACGAAACAGCAAACTCATCTTGATCGCTACCTCCCTTTGCAGTATTTAAATCGGGATTAATTTTGTGTTGCGTTTAAACTAGATGGAGTCATACTATAATATAAAACGTTCAATTTAGAACACATTGAAGTATGAAATAAATATGACATGTGTAACATTTCTAATATATGAGCATGGACCAATACACAAAGCAGAATCTTGATTAACTAGAATTCGTATGGATTTTTTCATTTTTACTCCACTTCTGATACAAAAAAACAATAAACCCGAGACACTTTCTAGATTATAAAAACACAAAAACCCGAGACACTTTCTAGATTATAAAAGCTAACATTGTAAGTTATATAAAGTTTAACTAGGATAACACCAAACAGCTTCCCAGTGATATCCTAAGCACTACGCTAGCACTGCGTAACGGTATCGCGTTGCGAAGTTTGGGGTTTGACATTTTACGAAAGTAAAGCGTTTTTGGTATATCCTTAAAGTTTATATTAGTATACGGAAGACATATAAAACGCATAAAGACTATTTCTATTTTTGAATTGAATGTATGTATGGCGTACACTAGGGAATGGCGATATATTGTCATTTCTTGTGTTTGCTAGAGTTCAAGAGATATGCATTTTTATTTGTAATGGTTAAAATGATATACGTGCATTATTTATAGTGCGCTTAATACACGTAGTAATGTTTCAGGAGTTTCTTCTAATGATGGTTGAAATATCAGGTGGACGACTTCTTGATTATCAGTCTGGTAAAAGACTTTCCAGGGATTATTACCTGCACGTATGTATTATCATTGCCGTATGCTTTCGTTTGTCTTATTATCAAACGCGCATCTACAAGTTATCTTGTTTTTAAAATATATCAGTATATGTACTTCGCATAGCATGTAATACAATATACATGTTTGGAATTAATCTGGTCATAGTGTCACAAAAATGTTATTAAAACGGGTTTACCAATACAAGCAATGTTGATACATATACATGTATATACAATAATAATAATAAAGACTTTATTTAATGAGGCAACACAGTTGGCAAAGCCAGTCTTACCTGTGAGCCTCGACATAGATAGTCCGAGAGCCCACGCACTTTTATTGCAACGAAGGAGGCCAAAAGAAGTTTGTACATATTTTAAAATGTTATTTCATATGCTATATGAAAACCCATTTCTTAAGTGTCAAAGCCGTGACTACCTAATTTTTTTTCTCATTTTTGTAGCATGTGGTCTATTAAAAAAGGCATAATTTCTTAAGGGGGTAGGGGTAGCTTTATGTCTAATAAAAAACAAAAACAATGTTCAATATGGAAAATCCTTGCCAAATTAGAGAGAACACATAACGGGCAATACTTAAAACATAAAAACCCATAACCTTGACTTAATAGGATTAAGTAAATAGGGGTCAAAGGTCAACAATATGATAAAACCCATAGAATTTATATAAATGCTCCCGAATTCTTTTTAATCAAATTTCACATTTTGTCCCAAATTAAATATTTTGCACATATTTTCATACCTTAATGTATACTTAATTCAAACTGCTATACAATTGATAAAAAATGTCCGAATTTTACAAAAAAACATGTATTGTATCATATGGGGGCGAATTGAAACAATTAAAAAATAGCAGTATTTTGAGGGTATGTTTAGTTTTACTTCTACCATTGCTTCTGTTGGTAAGTAACAATAGCATTGATTGAATACTGTTTTCATATCAGGCAATATGATTATTCCATCTTTCATTGGAAATAATTCAAATTATTCAACTCTTATACATGTACAATAGGTCAAAGGTCAAATATGTAGAACAATAAAATTGGTATAAGTTCTTATCTGTGTACTATATAGTCCCAGAGCCCACATACTTTTTTTGCATCCAGAGGCCAAACGAAGTTTGCATATATTTTAAAAGAATAGTTAATATCCTATCTGAAAATCAATTTCTAAAGTATCAAAGCCTTGACTATTTATGTTTTTTTCGCCTTTATTTGCCATGAGGTCAATGAAAAAAAATTGGAATTCGCTGAGGGGGAGGGGTAGGGTTATGTTTATGTCTACAAAAAAGATAAAAATCAACTTGAATGTGGAAAGATTTGCGATGTAGGTAGAAGATATATTGGGAAAAATTATAAAACTTAAAAATCATAGCATGTCACTTGCAAGTAGGTACTATATAGGGGTTAAAGGTCACTCAACTTTTGAAATTAATGCAATATTGTCCATACAGTTTTTACGTAAACTTCCATATGTGTCTTCAAAATTTAAAATTGTCACATATTTCTATTCCTACATGTATATTTAACTCATAACAATGTATATTTTTTCCAAAAATAAGTCCAATTGCACAAGTAAACGATTTTTGATCCTGGTACCATCACAAAGTGGCCAGCATATTGAGGGCATGGTTATGTTTATATCTACCATTTATTTTCTTGTCAGTTTAGGAAGATACTTTTTTATAATTGACTGCATTTATGACAAGCCATCTCAATGGTGCAAAGTTCAACGTTAAAAAGTTAGGGTCAAATATGGTATAAAAGGTCAAAGGTCAAATATGTGAAATATCTCAAAATTAGCCCTCAATGCGAAATAATTAGTCATTTTTGAATGTTTTTCAATGTGAAAAAGCATGTTATTGGCATGAGCTGATGATACACTACTATATATAAGAAGCATGCGTCAATTTATTGTAAATAAATACACAATTTCCTCTTTTAAAAAATTCTGGTGCGAGTTAATGTTCATGTATGTGCGCATGTTCACATTCAGTACTCATATTCTATACAAAGTAAGTCAGTATGTTTTGTGTCTAAATTCGTTTGTATGCCAATAGAGCGAATGAACACTGACTAGCCTACCCCATCCGGAGTGCATCATTGTTGTGGGTACCCATAAGGAAGCAGAATGGATGAACCTAATTGTTGCGAGTACCTAATAAGACTAGGGGTTTATGTACTCGATGGTCGTGAATACATACAAGGACTAGGAATGGATGTTTATGAGTGCCCAATAAAACTAGGAATGTCTTTTAGTACGCACTAAGTAGACAATAATGAAAGCTCTGAATATTAAGTCCAAAATAATTTACAATAGTTGTATATTTTGACAACATTGGTATCTTCTCATCATCCATTACTTAACATTCCAATAGGACGAGGAATGGGTGTTCCTTATGGTTGTCGGTACATAAAAGACCAATAATGTATGTTCCTAGTGTTTGAGAGTCCTTTTTTTTACCAGAAATGTTTGTGCATTATAATATTAAATAATTATATAACAGGATCCAGAATAGTTATGCGTACCAAATACGACTATGAATGTATATGATGGTAGTCAGTACCCAACAGGACCAATTATGAATAGTAGCTGCGAGTACTCTATAATACCACTTATGTATATGTACGCGGTGGTTGTGGGTACCCACTAGGACAAGGAATGTATGTATCTAGTGGTTTTGAGTACCCAACAAAGTCAGGAATGTACGTACATCATGGTAATGGTGACCAAAAAAGACAAGAAATGGCCTTACCTTGTGGTCGTTAGTACCCATTCCGACAACAAAATTCTTTATATTGTGGTTTTGAGTATCCATTGGACCAGTAATGCATGGTCATGATAGCTACGGGTATCCACTATGACTAGAAATGTATATACATAGTCAATATAAGTATCTAATAAGATCATAGTGTTCTGTTCTTGGGGTAGTGATTACCCAATATGATAACAAATGGTCGAACCTAGTGATTATGTGTGTCCAATAAGATGAGTAATATCTGAACATGGTGTCAATAGGGCGAGGTTTGGATGCGGATGCTTCCAGTGGTTATCTGTAATCAATAAGACCAGTAATGTATGTACCTAGTAGTAAAGAGTGCTTAATTTCACCAGGAATGTCTATACTTGATGATATTCAGTATCTAGCAGGAACAGGGATGTCTGTAGATAGTGGTTATGGGTACCCAATAGGACCAATAATGGCAATGTATAATGGCTGTGAGTACTCAATCATACCACGTATACATGTACAGAGCGGTTAAGGATACCCACTAGGACTACAAATGTATGTATCTATGGTTATGAGTTCCTAATAAGGCCAGGACGACCAGTACATGATGGTAGTGGTGACCCAATAGGACAAGGTATGGCCCCACTTAGTGGTTGTTAGTGCCCAAACCAGACACAAATGCCTGTACTATTAATCTTGAGTATTCAATATGACCAGGAATACATGCACATGGTAGTTGCGGGTACCCAATAGGACTAAGAATGTATGTATGAGTATCCAATTAGAACAGGACTTCCGTATACGATGGTAGTGATTACCCACTAGGATAACAAATGATCGCACCTAGTAGTTGTGAGTTCCCAATCCGACGGCTGATGTCTGTACAGGAAGGTTTTGAGTACCAATTAGGACCAGCAATATCTGTACCTGGTAGTTTTGAACACTCTAAAGGGTCTGACATGTTTGTACAGGGTCGTCCTTCGAACCTACAATCGTTGGTAATATATTTACCTAGTGGTTATGGGTGCTCAATAAGGCCATTCATGTCTCTAAATGGCGCACCTGAGTTGTCAATTGGTGATCGACAGAATCCAACAGGAATATGAATGTCTGAACCTAGTAGTTATAGGTATCAAATAGGACCAGGAATGTATGTATATGAAGAAAGTGAGTACCCCATTGTTCCTTTAATGGATGTACAAGGTGATTGTTAGTACCTATTTGGACCAGGAATGTATGTACCTAGTGGTTATGAGTGCCCAATTGGATCAGCAATATTATTTCCTCGTATATGGTGGTTTTGAATATCAAAAAGGAATAGTAAGTATGTTCCTAGTGGTTATACGTATCAAACAAGACCAGTACTGTCTGTACACGGTGGTTACTAGTATCCGATGGTACCACTAGTTTTTGAGAACCAGGTATAACGAGGAATGCGTGTACAAGGTGGTCGTGGTCCGTAGGTACCAATTAGGACTAGGAATGGATGTACCAAGTTATCTACCCAACAAGAATTGACTATACAGTCATGGTGAGAATGTTATTTTAAATATCCAATATGACTACGAATGTCCGTACTGGATGGTCGTAACAGCTAGGATTAAGAATGGTAATACCAAGACAGTTAGTGTGTATTCAATAGGTGAAGGGATTAATGATCATTGTGGTTTTGTGAACTCAATAAGACTGCTATGGTTGTGCATAGTGGTAGTGAGTAGCCAATATGACAAGAAATGGCTTAACATTGGTAGTTGTGAATGTCCAGTAGGGCCAGGTTTGGATGTACCTATATGGGTATCCAACAAGTGTAAGAATATCTGTATATGGTGGTTGCGTGTACCCAATCGGACCAGGAATGAATGTAACTAGCGGTTTAGAGTATCCAAAAAACCATGAATGTGTGTACATGTAGGTAGTGAGTACCCAGTAAGACCAGGAATAGTAACGGCTAGTGTTTTTACTTTTTATGTTTCTAATGAATTCCTGACTTTATGTCACCCAGTGATGTTATGTCAAATATAGCCAGATATAGCTTTACGCAAATATATAGAGGATCCCAGTATTCAGAGGTGATCAGTACCTTATTTGGAACACGGCTATTATGATGTTTGAAATCCTGTAGGAAAGGAGTCCTTATATAGAGGGGTCGTAAGAACCTCAGAACCTCAGAACTGAGGTTGCTGTACCTCATGGTGGCAAGTAGCCAAAGAGGCTTAGAATGGCTATACAGAACATGGCTGTTCCGGATGGGGTAGGCTAGTCCGTGTTCATTCGCTCTATTGGCATACAAACGAATTTAGACACAAAACATGCTGAATTACTTCGTATAGAATATGAGTACTGAATGTGAACATGTGCACATACATGATCATTAACTCGCACCAGAATATTTAAAAGGGGTAATTGTGTATTCATTTTCAATAAATTGACGCATGTTTCTTATATATGGTAGTGTATCATCAGCTCATGCCAATAACATGCTTTTTCACATTGAAAAACTTTCAAAAATGACTAATTATTTCGCATTTAGGGCCAATTCTGAGATATTTCACATATTTGACCTTTGACCTTTTATACCATATTTGACCCTGACCTTTTAACGTTGAACTTTGCACCATTGAGATGGCTTGTCATAAATGCTGCCAATTATAAAAAAGTATCTTCCTAAACTGACAAGAAAATAAATGGTAGATATAAACATAACCATGCCCTCAATATGCTGGCCATTTTGTGACGGTACCTGCAGGATCAAAAATCGTTTACTTGTGCAATTGGACTTATTTGTGGAAAAAAATATACATTGTTATGAGTTAAATATACATGTAGGAATAGAAATATGCGACAATTTTAAATTTTGAAGACACATATGGAAGTTTACGTAAAAACTGTATGGAAAATATTGCATTAATTTCATTGATTTCAAAAGTTGAGTGACCTTTAACCCCTATATAGTACCTACTTGCAAGTGACATGTTATGATTTTTAAGTTTTATAATTTTTTCCAATATATCTTCTACCTACATCGCAAATCTTTCCACATTCAAGTTGATTTTTATCTTTTTTGTAGACATAAACATAACCCTGCCCCTCCCCCTCAGTGAATTCGATTTTTTTTTCATTGACCTCATGGCAAATAAAGGCGAAAAAACATAAATAGTCAAGGCTTTGATACTTTAGAAATTGATTTTCAGATAGGATATTAACTATTCTTTTAAAATATATGCAAACTTCGTTTGGCCTCTGGATGCAAAAAAAGGACGTGGGCTCTGGGACTATATAGTACACAAATAAAAACTTATACCAATTTTATTGTTCTACATATTTGACCTTTGACCTATTGTACATGTATAAGAGTTGAATAATTTGAATTATTTCCAATGAAAGATGGAATAATCATATTGCCTGATATGAAAACAGTATTCAATCAATGCTATTGTTACTTACCAACAGAAGCAATGGTAGAAGTAAAACTAAACATACCCTCAAAATACTGCTATTTTTTAATTGTTTCAATTCGCCCCCATATGATACAATACATGTTTTTTTGTAAAATTCGGACATTTTTTATCAATTGTATAGCAGTTTGAATTAAGTATACATTAAGGTATGAAAATATGTGCAAAATATTTAATTTGGGACAAAATGTGAAATTTGATTAAAAAGAATTCGGGAGCATATATATAAATTCTATGGGTTTTATCATATTGTTGACCTTTGACCCCTATTTACTTAATCCTTTTAAGTCAAGGTTATGGGTTTTTATGTTTTAAGTATTGCCCGTTATGTGTTCTCTCTAATTTGGCAAGGATATTTCATATTGAACATTGTTTTTGTTTTTTATTAGACATAAAGCTACCCCTACCCCCTTAAGAAATTATGCCTTTTTTAATAGACCACATGCTACAAAAATGAGAAAAAATTTTAGGTAGTCACGGCTTTGACACTTAAGAAATGGGTTTTCATATAGCATATGAAATAACCTTTTAAAATATGTACAAACTTCTTTTGGCCTCCTTCGTTGCAATAAAAGTGCGTGGGCTCTCGGACTAAGAGGATCTGTCACGAGTTGTCAATTGATGAAAAATTTATATTACACAAGTTTTGGAAATTTTATTTAGCGAGCAGCTGACTAGCTTAATACCATATCCTGAACGAGTTTAATATAAGTATTTATTAAATCACTATTTAATATCAGCCCTGTAACTTGTTAACTGACTCATAATAATGCTGTGGTATTTCAAATAATCAGGCCAATATCTATATCACTTTCCGACCCGGGGTCGAAAAGTGGTATAGATAAGAAGCCCTCATTTTAAGTAATTCGAACGGCTGATAAAGCAGGCCAAAACAACGACGTACAGTTTAGCTGAAATGACGACCATCATGCATGTGCAGTTATTTGATATACCTGTGATTTTTAAACGTTTAGAATAAAACTGATTCAGCGAATAAATACCTTTTGTAATTATTTAATAAAATTGTCAATAAGTAAGTGATTTGAAATAGGCCCTGTTATTTGTCCTCAGGGCAATCGTATTGGCCCTCGGCGTTCGACATTGTGCCAATACGTCTGCCCTCAAACAATCTTCCTTGTTACTTACAACATGGAATAATTGTCAATTAAATGTCAACATTGTCTGTTCTGCTTATGAGTGTTACTTATTGCAGACAAGACTGTTAGATGCGCTCGGGCTATTTGGGTCAGAACCAATTGTGGTTGGAGATGAATCAGGTATCTCTACACAAGACAAGGTAAAGTGTTATGATTTTTTATCTTTATATAAAAACATATGAACGATATACAACAGGTCCTCCTTTTCTCGTTAGAAATTGTATAGCTAGATAAGATTTCATACATTGGCAATGTGGAAAGTACTCTCCATATTTTGGTTGAAAATTCCCACATTATTCCTCAAATGATCACCTACCCTCATTCTTGTCATCGGCTTTCGTCCCCTTACATATTAAAGAAGAAAAGGATGGGCCAATCTATGTGTCTAGTTGTTTCCTGTCACATATCAATATAATAGATACTTCAATAAAACCGAATAAAATTGTAACGTTTTGAATGGATCTGTACGGAGAAGCGATGTTTTGTAAAGGCGATGTTTCGAGTAATAACGTTAGTTCTACATGTTATTTTCAAGTACAAACGTACTTTCTAGAGGTTACAAATGTATGTTCAAGCTAACATATCGTTTTATCGTAATATAACGCTTGTATATGAACGGCTTGACTCTACACACAGGAGGACATGAAGCATATTCAGCAGCGGAATAAGGAGACAGTGGGACGTAGGCAGGCTTCACATAGTGAACAGTATCGTGACAGCAAATCGGAACATTTACCTGTTATAGGTTCACGTGTAAGACGGGGACCAGATTGGCACTGGGCAGAACAAGACGCTCATGGTCCTGGTACAATTGTCGGACATGGACAAGCCGGTAAGTAATTACAATGTTTTTAAATAGCAGACAAATAAATGCGATTCAGAAACAATGGGATTCTAACACCTACTGGCCAGAGAAAGTGAGTACCCTTAGAGAGACATAACACTATATATCTAAGGCGTAGTACACACACCCAGATCTGCCTTGCACATAATTGACTGCTGATCTGTGGGGCAACATGGGCATATTATTAATCACTTAAATAGCGTGATATCCCATGTGAGAACAAATGACTGAAAAATGTTGTCCAACACGTGTGATAACAAATGCGTGACGTCACCAATTTTTCGGCGCGAAAACGTAACGTCGTCGACTTAAATTCGTTATTTCTGACGTTGTTTGGACTCGGTAACTATGGTAATGTGATAAAAATAATCCACCATTCGTTGTCTTTGGGATCAACATATTAACATATTATTAAGCTCGCCAAAGGTTCGCTTAATAACCAGTGTTTTCGAGACTAGTTTAAGAAATGTTGATCTCCAACAACTCATGACGGATCCTATATTTATCCCCGCATTGTTATCCTCTTGTTTCGTCTGTAATAGGCCGTCCTGTATAAGTGGCTTGTTTACAAACCATGCGTGTACACTGTAGTTTATCTTAAAATACTACGATTTATATTCTTATCATTGACTTTAAGAACATCAGGTTAAACAGAATACAATTAAAGGTTTGTTAATGCAGAAGGAATTATTATGATAAACATATGTATTGTATTACAGACGCTCATGTTTGGGTGACCTGGGACAAGAATGGAAGAACTAATGTATACCAGTACGGCAAGGGGACATATACTGTCTTACTCGTTGATGAACCAAGAAAACTAGAACCTGGACAGACATTGGCTGTAGGATGCATTGTTAAACCTGGTAATATATGTAACACTTTAAAGCGACAATTACAATTTTACAGACATGTCTTATAATGTAACATTATCTAGTTGTATGGATACTATACTTCGTTGAATTTGAAAGTCATTTACGCAGGATCATAAACACTTGAGTACTGTTTTATCAAAGCATGTAGTGAAATATTTAACTTACGTTCAACTTGAACTATGGCATTCAGCTTTTTAATACTGTTATTCTTTCAGAATTTAGGACTTCAGACAGCTAAAATTATGTATTTCAGCCGTTTTCGTTTTACTTTTGAAACTAGATCATCAGCTTTTTGATTGCTGAAACTAGTTCATACAGCTTTTTGACGACTGGGATTTGGGCGGATCATTGTCTCGTTCGGTTGTGTGTTGGAAATTGTGTCTTGTATGTGTTTATGTTATTTGTGATCGGCTGGTTAAGTTGATTGCTGCCTTAATATTAACAAGACTATTGTTTCTTCGGAACTCATTTTGTTGTAGGCACGGACTGGAAGGATACAGCCAACATGTACAACAAAGGGGTTGTCATTGAGGTAGTAGAACGTAATAAAGCCGTGGTACGTATACGGTGTAATGTAATCATTCACATCATAACTGGCATATTAACACATTCGACAAACTTAGAAATATTCCCGATCATATGACCGTATTTGGTTTTGAAATAACAAATGTACAACAATTTATAGAGTCATGCATGCATTTCCAAACAGCATGTGTTTCAAGTGGACACAAATATTTTAAACCGTTGGATCATAAAACCGCATTATGTGCGATATTTTAGGTATTGCTACGGTAGATTATACTCACTAATGATCAGAACCAAATATGTACAGAACTCATGTTGCTTTGTAAAAGAGACAAACACTTAAGCGAAATTAATAGAGATTATAGATAAACGGTGATGTTTTTATTTTAGGTTCAGTGGGAAAATGGTGATAGAAATACATACACATTCAATGGTCGTGATGGTCAAGAAATAGTATTGCGCGCATCAGGATTTGAACCTTTGTGAGTTTTAGGAGATTATACGAGGGATAAATAAGAAGTAATGTAACTATGACTGTAAAATTTAATTGATGTCTACTTTTATAGTTTCGTACGCAGGTATGGTTTAAATAATCTTGCTTGTGAGCGTTGGCAAGCGTGCAGACATTTTTATCACATATATACAGTATGTATCTTATTACCATTTTATACACATACGAAAATACCACGGGACTAATCACAATTGACATACTAATCAATATTAAATTTTTTGTAGTTTAAAACGGTTCAATGGTTAGACTTTACGCAACATATTACCAGGGTCATTTAATAATTTCGTAGACTGTGTTAATCATTTTGATATCCGATGACGCAGGAAAAATACATCACGTTAAACTACAGCCTTTCGGACACAAGTGCAGAAAATATTGCTTGAAATACGCATTTTCATAGAAAATATGGCTGAAATAAAAATAGCATCTACCACCAAACACCGCTATTAATATTCTTACGTCAGCGACGTTATTGTCGTTTTGCTGTTTCTCTAAAGGTAAACCCGAAATGAGATCATGTTATTAATATAGAAATAAACACGAACATTCAAATTGTATATGATTTAATACATCTACAAAATATCTTATATCGTCTAAGTTAAGGATTGAGGCTAGACATTATGGCTGTATGTTAACATGGAAACGCCTCGCACATGTCGACGGAGGTTGCGTGAAATGTCCATACGTTTGTCGGTCTACCCATCTCTGTATCATTTTTACTACCATGCTGCGCTTCAGAAATTAGCCACTGTCACTTAAACACGATACCAGTGCATGATGTACGAGTAAGTGTTCCTTTCGTGCTCTGTAGCAGCTCTTATGTGTGTGTTATGTTTTTCCAAGCCTTGTGCACAATTTTATAGTCTCATGACTTTGCTTGCGTCAAGTCATAGACATTTTTACGTTACGTTACGTGACTCGCCTTGATAAAACTGTTTTAAGTCACACCCAACGTCCAAATAACTTTATAATTTCATGAAATGTCATGATAATATTTTGTAATAATCTTGCAGAAATATTGGAATGTAAATAACTCGGAATGTAAAACTAGTTGAACAAATGAAAACGATACGTTACCTCGTTCGGAGGTGGTAGGGCGTTACCAAGGTAATACAGGAACTGATGGCATGCTACTGGTATGCAATATTAAAGAAAAAATTGTATTGACTGTGGGTAATAAGTTATTGTTTCTAATGATATTAGAAAGAAGTGTCAAAACTATATAATAATCGACGATGATCTACGGATATATTGAATGACCCTCGTACATATGAAATATGCAATCAATATTGTGTTCTAATTCAGTAGAGTCTAGTTGCATTACTTGAATCACCCCTCGAACTACATCGTTTCACTCATAATATAATAATATCAATACCGTTGGATTCCATATGCCATAGTCATTATTTAGATACATGTACCTTTGCACATATATGTGTATTCTGTGAAAGGACCTATTCCTCTTGATGTAATTATCAGAAAGTTCAGATAAAAAAGTTAATGCCTATATCTACTTGTACTGCGCTTTATTGTTAGTAATGTGAAACACGAAGCTCAATATATTAGGAAATAGACAAACTCCCAATATAACGTTTTGTTTCAGTAATACGGGAGGCAGTGTGTTGGGATACGCAACAAGTGTACCATCAACTAAGTCTGAAACTAACAATCCAAAGAAGAAAAACAAAAACATTTAGAACACGCACGTATGTTTAAGCAAGGCCATATCCAAATACAAAATATCACCTAGGAAAATATTTTCTTGGGTTTATTTCAGGCGTGTTTTTCAAACGGGACGTGTTTATTTTTGGCAATTTGTGAATTGTTCACTGATGAAAGTACGTGTATCATTGAATCAGGATCATGGTTGCTTACGTTTGTGACGTTAGTTTGATATACAGTGAGCCATGCTATGATGTGTCATAATGCCGTATTATAATGTGATTATTTGCCATTGCACTTTCTTCAGTATTATGCATGTATAGTTGTATCGTACAATGTACTGGCCATACATTATATATAATACATTAATTTTGTACTCTTTAATACATAACAATGTAATACAATAATAGTACATGTACGAGGGGCATTCTGAAAGTTCTGATAACTGAGCGATAACTTTACATTGGTATGTCAGATTCTTTAAAAGTAAACATTTTCAGAAAGATCAATCTTTCAGCGAGACATCCATTGTTAATTTAGTAGTTTAAATTTGCTAATTTATATTTTATTGGTACTTAAACAGTACACGGTTTGGAGTATTGGCTGAAATCTCTCAGGAAAACGCGAGGTGATTGTGTTGTATTGGTCCGATGTATATTTCAGAGCGCGCTGCTGAAACATCATTAAGACTGATTGAAATAAATTTGATATTACTTAAAACATACATAACAGCAATTACGAATAACATTAAGATATTAAAACAACTTTGAGTTATTAACGGCAATAAATACAACCTCAGTAGTCGACCATTTTACCGCTTATAGCCCCTACTTAATTCAAGACATACAGTATGTTTATGGACTATCAGCTACTATAAACAAGTCAAATTGTCTAGATTGTAATGTGTATTTTCATTCGGGGGACGTTATAAATGTATTTTGCATAAAGTCTGATTTTTAGAGCAAATTATTGTGCTCTACCCATGATTTTAGAAAGTGGGTGGGGTAACGGGACACCCTTATACATGTAATAAAAATGTCAATTATCCATGTTCTTATAGTTTAATTGGTTGTACTTACTTTAAATTAAGGACATATATACTTGTTTTTGTTTTGCGAAATGCTAGTTCGATGATATGACGTCATCAAACTTAAACACGTGTTTTGGGCCACGTGGTCATATCATTTAAGCTGCTGTACAGTCGGAATTATGAATATTTCAGAATTCGTATTTAATAGGAATAAAAATAGCATATGCATGCACAAAACGGCCAGGCGTTTCATATTCTCATGTAACACGTGCAGCAGTACAATGCAATATCACGTAAATTGTGTATTACCGGTAAAATGGCTATTTTCAAGAGCATTTGGGACGTGGTCTTTTCCATGTACATCCTAAGTCATTTATACTGTCAGAACAATAATTTTCATTTGTCATGTGATACACAGTTATATAATAAAAGATATGTGTAACTCCCAAACAAATTGGAATACAATTATAGAAATTATTAACAATAATGTTTTCCCTCCCAAGGGCTAATATGATTCATTTTGTCGACAATTCATTGGGCTATATACCTACATGTACAATGACATGTAGACGAGTATTAAATTCTCTGATAATGATATCATGATATGTTTTAGACGGAGGAAGGTTGTATCTTTCAGAAAATGTTTACTTTAAAAAATCTGACATACCAATGTAATGTTATCGCTCAGTTATCAGAACTTTCAGAATGCCCCTCGTATAACTCGTTTGTTTTAGGTAAAGCATGTGTTTATATGATAGTATGAACATAACATTGCATTATTTGCTGAATTATATAAATCCATTTCTTAATTTAACATATACTACATACATATGTTAACGAATATTTGCTGAGTGGATAATGTATTGGATTTCACTGCTTTTTTGCGGATTAAAATGTTATGTTATCATATAACTGTACAAGTGTTTGTAACCAAGTGACCTTAATAAACGAATTGTGAACTTTGTTCTGTTATCGGTATATAATAATTGAAACAATATTTATATATCGCCTTATAAAACAAGTATCTAAAGCGCTGTACACGCCATAGTACACTCCTTGAAAGTTGGTATGTGTCTTGAAAGTCTAATTAAATTCATTGATCACTGATATGCCATTTGAAACAAGTGAGTTTAACGTACTCAACCCTTTGTACGATCTAAAATACAGGAGTACCAAAGAAATTTAACATGACGGCTTTTACCATATTGTATTCGCCTTTCTACCGAGTGTAACCATTGACGAGGAGTAGTACCATTTCATGTCAATGTCAATAACTTAACTATATAGACCCTCAAATGTCAGTGACCAATCATAGACATATGTCATGTGCGATATAAACTTAGAAGGTTTGTCCATATTAAGTGGGTCTATTAGGCATTAAGTGTTTTAAATAATAAATGTACACTGTTGACCTACATGTACGCCAAGAACCATTTATGACAAATGTGTAAATGGACGTGGAAAGTATTTAGTAAACAATATAAGTACAGTTTTGTACAGGACGGAAAATTTGACATGATTCTGACCTTTATGCATGAATATATTACATTTTTCTTGCGTTGAATATATATAAATTTCCGCGAGCAAATCATGGAATATCGGTTCTTTAGATGTGTGTTTGTATTACACCTCGAGTGTCCGCTAATGAAAACATACAATCAGGTTTATAAATACATGTATAGACAAAAATTCAGGTGTGAAATTATGCTTATAGAAGGTCGCGGATCGTGTCAAATTCTCCGTACTATATAACAAATTTACTCATGTTTCATGCGTCTCATGGTATAATGCACTGTCACTGTCCAGAGAGGCTCATTGTAGAGCAACAACCTCTCTATAACAACACCTTCAGATTAACCCTAATCCGATAGTTACATAAAAAAGTACTCATAAACGTTCATACAAATCTAAAACTTTTTCATTTGATATTCTGTTGAGAAGAGCTCTCTTATGAACGCGACATCACCAGGAATATACAGCTCTGATAAAGTGTGATATAATTATCCTGTGTATGAAATGGTATGCGCATCGGTTGTGTAGTTTACTTTTCTTTGAACTATTGGTGAATACGCAGACATACATTTCCCAATGTTAGTTTACCGTTCCTTCACGTTATTTAATCCAATACATGTATTTAATATCTGACCAATATCCCTTTTATTATGTCAATATAACATAAACTAACACCAACTCTGTTTAATTCAGCATGTCAGTTACGTTTGTCTGGATGCTTTAATTCCTTGATGTGACGTTTTAAGAAGCACCCTTGCATACTTCCGTAGTTCAGGGAATGATGGAAATACGTACATCATGTAAAATTACAATGCCCATTGCCAATATAGAATGTATTAAAACAAAATCAAGCGATCGAGGGACGCGTTACTTGTTATCCATCGTGATGCAGGGGATTAAACACTACTTTATTACGTTTGCCTGAATTCAATGTATGCTATCTCTATGCTGTCAATCATTGTCAATTAATGGTTGGTGAGTATTTTTTTATCGTTAACATGTACTGGCTTTCCTTTTTATGTTTCTTAATTCAAGAATTACAGAACAGTCATGCAATTTAAATTACTAGTTTAAGCTATATCTTGTCAGGAATAACAGGTTACTGTAATATAATAATGCCTGCAACACTTTTATACAATTATGAAGTTTTCTGAAGAAATATGAGCATTTGCGAAGAGATAGTACCCTTCAGCTGGTTTAACCAACCAAGATAATCCATGTAGGTGACGAATATCTTCTGAACAAAAACAACATAGTATATAAATTTAATGATTATCATGATATTTGTTATTTTTGATAGGTGATTTGATAATTATATTTAATGATCTACTTACACGAACGAACAAAACTAATGATGGCATTAATGCATTATTAGTAGACCTTAGTAGGTAAGAATTAACCTTCCGGTCCAAAAAACTGTTTTAATGGTTCATGAACATTAAATACGCAATGACCATTACAACATTAATCATACAAATGTATGAAACAAAGCATTATGTTCATGAGTTTCCCGTTGCCATTGAAAATAGGAAATACGATTTGTCCTTAAACATTTCAGTTGTTGGCAATAACTCGGAGACGCCATTTAATTTAATGTGGTTAATCAAGTTTTTAATGGCATGGTTGTGGCGTTATTCAATAACGTTGACAGGTCTATAAACGATTCAAACATGTTTTGGATTTAAAACTAATCACACATTTAAATGTTTTATCTCTTTCATTAGCGGCCTCAACAAAATAATGTATGGCATCACAAGTCTTTGTAATCCTCACAAAATAAATGTCCATAGAGAGTTCAAATGCAACTATGATTAATTGCGTGTCCAGGATGATGGCAAAGCAACAAGAGATGTTGAAAAGATGTGGGCATAATGGAACCAACGCATTACACTAGGACAAGCATGTACCGTTTAGCATTATTTCCTTCGCTAAATGTACACACTAACATTTTTTTAGTTGGGACGTGGGACGACTTTCCTTGTTTTGACAGCTGAAGCTTCTTGGGCTTTCGGTGGTCAAGTTCAGTTTCTTGTTCGGTTATGTATTGGGCAATGTTTATATTTTCTGAGCTCGGCTAGTTAAGTTGAGTGCTGCCTTCCCTATTCGGTTTTCTATTATCCTTTTACGTTATAGAAAATATTTTCTAGTCTTGTAAAGCCAATTGTCTAAACAACTTGTGAAGTTGAATACAACTGAACATAAGCAAAGGTTCTCACATATTAAAACATGTAATTCCCTGAAACGTCTACCAGTTAATTTTATCGCGTCAAAAACTCGGTCACATGATGCTGTATAGTACATGTAATCAAATAGAAAAACCACAAGCGTACAAGTATGTCAATATCGATTAATAGTATGGGGTTACAGTCAATTATAAGCGATTACAGTCAAACACATTTGTACATTCGTTTCCAAATATTACGAAGTGTTCTAACATATGATTAGAGTATTATATACCATTCTTTGTTTAATACTTTCTCAGCGTCATACACGTTGGTTCCATCCGATGTGGTTCCACTGGGCGAACTAGCTGGTGGTTTGGATTTGTTTCTTCGTCAATCTTGAACCTCGACACCTAGTAAAGCTTGCAAGTAGACGGAACGATGTCTACACTGGCATCTGTTCAAACACATGGGTCATATGTTTAGTGTATCAATAAAAAATACTATGCCAGAATGGATCATAAAATTATCGAAGCAAAACGTTATAATGTGATCTAATACACATGTATTGTCGTTTTGCTATACCTATTTCTTTCAGTATGTACTTTGGCATCCAATGCATACGTCTTTAGAATATTTCTCTAATATTTTGTTCAGCTTTGGTACCGACGCATTTTAATCAGTATAGTCGTAAACTATATTACATTATTCTCCCTCTGCATTGTACACTTATTCTAAAACTTCCGCATGATAAACTATTATTACAGACATCATGAATGTTGATAAAGGTTAGACAGTCGAGATGTGAGGTTTATAGACACGAAGTCGGCAATGTGTGCCTTCAGTGACCTGTGATTACCATAACCTAATATAAGACTGAAAGCAGATTTCATGTCAGCTGAGGATATTATGCTTTTATGATGTATGGTTTTATGAAATATGCGGCTGATTCTTATTAGAAGCGTTAAGCGTATGTTAAATGTAGCATGCATGATTACGTTAAGGTTGTTGTCTGAACATTTTCGTTTTTAATTCAACTCATTCAGTGTGTGCCGTCGGTAGTATAAGATGTTGCGGGACGGGACATGTTACGTCACATCTAACTTTAACACCAGTTGAGTAAAACGGTGAAATACCGTTAAGTAGCGATAGATATTTATGCCAGTAAGGCAGTACTAATAGAGAATCTAACGGACGAAGGGTGACTGCAAGTTATCCCATTCGCATACAAATGTCTGGAGAAGAAGAGCTAGAAATAAGTCATTGACCATTAATTTATATTGTTAAGTGTATTATATACTGCATTAGATGAAATATATGAGCATAGTGATGCGATCAGTGCACATAAAAAGGAAAACATATAATAACAAACCGGTCGGGAATGCCACACTACATGTAATAGAACAACAGCATACACAAAATGCACAACCAAAACAAAAAAGAAAATAACAGAGTTAGTACAAGTCACAAAGACAAACATAAAATGAACAACTGGACAGGTACAAAAACTCGACATACTACTCCGACAGTTATTCAGGTCCAGTTATTTGGAATACAATCCCAAAACAGATACGTACTTTAGATACACTCAAACAATACAATAATTCCTTTTTGCAGTTGGTGTACTCTGGTCACATGATGTTACATTTAAATGTGTCATAACATAATAATAATTATATCAATAAATTACAGTGTTACATTTTGTATATTTTTTGTGCCCATTTCCTTAACACCGTGCTGTTTTGTTTTGTTTTATTGTGCCTCTTTATTATAGACTCTGCGTATTTATTATAGTCTTTCTGTTATGTTTCCCATATTTATCATGTATTTCTGTAAATTACTATATATATTCCATGCTGATGTGGACCATAGTGACCGGTTACGAAATAACCGAACATGCTCGGTTACGATGAAGTCTTGTTGCGAAATGATATGTAGTCGTCATCTAGAATGTTTGTCAATGACTGCGTGTGATTCCTGAAACATAGCAACTAGTCAAGCACCATTCTACATGTTCCTCTAGATCTGTAGTTCGGTTGGATAACGTACAATCTGGTTGTTACTCGTTCCATTAGGCTTACTTTCTTCCTAGAAAAACAGCATGTACAGTCAACTCTCGTTATCTCGAATTTCACGGGACCGTGGAAATTACTTCGACATAACGAAAATTCTTGATAGAATTTTCGGCATCGAAGTTGCAAGTTTTCCAGTTTCTGTCATTTTACGCCGCCATATTGTTACGGTCGTAAGAACGACATATTCGTGAGAATTGCTTGTTGTGATATTTATGTACATGTATTCCTCCTCGAGAAAATGCATTTTATTTTAATTATTATTTTTACAAACAATTGTTCGAGATGACATGTTTATTGATGTTAGTACGTAGACATGTTTGCGCAAATTGTTGCAAACAAATATTAGTTCAACAATGGAAGGCGCGAAAATTACAGGTAAATCGAAGATTTCAGACTGGCGAAGTGTGAAAAACATTCGACGCTAGAATACGATCAGACTTCGACCCGACTTCGAGATGAACAATAGATTTAAAGTGCAAATTGGTTAATCGGGACCAAAAAAAAAATTCGACATAACGAAAAATTCGAGCCGAATTCGAGCCGAAACTTCGAGATGGGTCTCGAGATTTCACATAGACAAAGAAGTAGAAAAATCGGGACTTGAAAAAAACTTCGACATAACGGAAAATTCGATATAAGCGAGTTCGAGATAACGAGAGTTGACTGTAGTTCCATCAGGCTTACTTTCTTCCTAGCAAAACAGCATGTTGTTCCATTAGGCTTACTTTCTTCCTAGAAAAACAGCATGTTGTTCCATTAGGCTTACTTTCTTCCTAGCAAAACAGCATGTTGTTCCATTAGGCTTACTTTCTTCCTAGCAAAACAGCATGTTGTTCCATTAGGCTTACTTTCTTCCTAGCAAAACAGCATGTTGTTCCACCAGGCTTACTTTCTTCCTAGAAAAACAGCGTGTCGTTCCACCAGGCTTACTTACTTCCTAGCAAAACAGCATCATACCTAATTTTATACATGAAGTTAACTGTTTGTTTTCATTTGTAACTGGTTAGGCGCTCTTTTATTATTTTTTATTCATTTTCTGACACAATAATTTATTTTCTTATCAAGACAAACAGGTATAATATTTCGCTAATTGTGATCACAACAAGACATTATTACAATGTACGTGGCCCTAAAATACGTATATTTGTGATATTGCATGCGTAATGTTACGTCTACACAACATGTTTTAACTAGTTTTGTTCGAAACATCTCCGAAGTATATTTCGTGAAAAGCATATTCCCTTCGCGAAAAATAAAAGATCTTGGATTCTAAACTGGATCATCGCCTATAAGAAACACACTGAAATTTTGTATTCGGAATTGATATGTTCCATGATTATAAAAAATACCAAACTCGAGCTTTATAAGATGAACCAATCAGATATTCCACGACATGAAGATGTTTTGTCAATGTTATTGTGTCATCAAATCATGATCGCACTATAGTGCGTTAAAAGTCAAACGAGAACCGTTATCAACATAAACTCTTCTGACAGGTAAATTTTAAATGGGTTCGATATCAAATCGTGAATAAAGCGCATCACATACATCAAAGGCGCTGTAGTGTAGTGAATACGCACACTTCCTACAAGTTTTAATTTTATTCTGAGTGGAAGGTTCGACCTCCACAATTTAATTGTTTTTTTATTACAAGTGTCCATGTTATAAAGTCTTATACTATACTACTGCTGAATCGATACCACAATGATAATTGTTTTATGTCGCAGAGAATATATAATATAAGTGTATGATTATTGTACTGTAAATAAAATAAAATAATTGAATAGATACAACTTGCAAGATAAAATGAAATCATAACACACACTAAATCTACATAGGTAGACCTCTTGCTAGGGGTATCTTTGTAGCAAATTGGTTGCAAATGCAAAATAAGGTACTTGTAAAAAAGATAAAAACAACTTTAGAATGTATGTAACTCGGATGGGTGACGAACCACTGGCGAAATTGAACAAAATCTCAACAGAATATCTTATATAATTTCGCGACATGGTTACCCACTCGACTAACGAGACGATATAAAACAGTTTTTCAAGTATTATACTATTGATTGAAGGTATCTCTTTTATAATATACAACATAACCCCCCCCCCCCTATTCTGTTGAATGGGATAGTTCCCTCATTAGTATTACTTATTGAATCGACAGTATACAAGTGTGTGAAATGGAACAGAACACGTGATTAGAACAATGACCTAACTGAACGAACGGCAATGCATGAAGAGATTAAGACATTTATGAGAAACGACAAGACGAAGTCATTCAACTCAATGCAAAAACTGTAGCACAAAGCCACTCCAAAGCCTCACAGAAACGGCGGCAGCGCATGTTTTCCATTTCTTGCAGTGAAACCTGTATAATTGTGATGAATGTCTGGGCATAAAAAAATCAAATGAAACTTACAAATCATTATTCTGAAGGAGATTATGTGGCTTCTTTTGTTACATCTCATGCTAGTAAGGTAGCCGTGCAAGTGCATGTAATAACGAGTGAATGCAGTATACGGGATACGAAATAAATGATTGTCTCATATTGTATCTCAAAATTTCGACATTTTAACGCTTTTAAGTAGAATATCACGAATGGATGTCAGAAGTGATCATTGTCAAGTATGACTATACTATCATAGTGAGAATGATTTGTCAGTAGGAACCACACTACTAGTGTATAAAATGATTCAAGGTCCTCATAAAAAGTTGGTATCATCGTAAACTTGAATTTAATCCAAATTAATTGCCACGTTCTACACATATGCGAGGTTACTATGATGTCGTGAAAATTCCCATGGAAAGCACATGTTAACGTTGTTCCAAGGAAGGGAAAAACTAAACCATAAAAAGCGACGTATTATGTAAGTGTGACTTTTGTTATTTAGAAAATAGACTTTTCAATCATTTGCAAAAATTCTACCCGTCAAAGTGATTAAATTATACAATACTACAATTTTGTATTTTTTGGACATTATATCACACATTCATTAAGACCTTTTACTTGTTTATAGTGTGTTTCCATCTTAATCTAAAACACCTAAAAGTATAATATTTCTAGCTCATGCAGCAGACTCGCTATTCTAATACATTTATATTTTGCATGCAAACGTTTGTAATGTATGTAAGCATTTGCCTAGTTGTTATTTTTATCGTAGCTTGTTCTTTTAAAATAATGTCCCAATGGTTAAACAGTAGTTCAGTTATATGGAGACTATCCAAACACCGGAAGTGCCAGACGTTACTGAGACCACTAGGTTATCGAGGCGGATACATATATTGTTAACAAAACATGTTATACAAATGATCAGTGATCCCTCTATGACATCGTAATAGCAGAGACGACATACACATGGCACCAGCATTTCCTAGTTCATTGAATGACGATTAGCATATAAACTGTGCGTCATCTCTCGCTGGATACCATCAGGAAAGTGGTATCGACAGTCATTTATAAACAAATGTAGAACACGTTTCACAATCGACCCAAAAAAGTATAAATTAAGTAAAAACAATACATCACCGTCAATCCATTAGTGTTACATATTTTAACTTTAAAATGGATTTTTTCTCAAATGTTTGAATAATTTGGCAATGAAACGGATGAGAACGAGGTAGTTTTGCCATCTAAATGATTTATGCTCCCTGTTTGGGCAACAGTAACACTAATTGCATCGTAATGTAGTTAATGTGGTACTAAATTTCGGCAAAGTTATTTTAAGCCCTGCTTGGCTCCCCTTATCGAATGGCATCGGCATTATATATCGAAAAATCAGTACTGAACTTTTTAAGAACCTTAATCATCACGAATACTGCAGACTCATATACTATATGTTTGTCATACCTAAATAAATAATGGCAGAAACCCATAAAACGGTTGTATTCCTCAACATAGAACGCTTTCGGATGTTTAATGCTAGCATGCCATTAGCTTTTTTTGAATTGTTGGAATAAACCAGACATTATACTACAGGGAATGAAAACACTGGAGTGAACATTTCATCTATAGATATTACATTACATAAAATACATACAGAGGTTTTTAAATTGCTCTATAATATCAAACCGTCAAATAAATCATTTCAAGAAATATCTCATCTGTTACATTCATACAATAATACACAATCGGTATAAATATGAAATGGACTCATGGAATCTAGTATGAACTTATTAAGACCACACTCCCCAAAAGTTCTAACCCGCCAGTTTATATTTCATTCCCGTTTTGTGAAAAATGCATGTATTCACCTAATATTTCGCATACCGATAAATGATTAAGAGATGCAGCTGATTATTGGTTTATTTTTACCGTTTTGCTGCAAATTTTAGTGCATTCGGTGTATTGCGTAATAACGCATTTTTGCACGGCAAATGCATGTGGACCAGAATTCACGCGCCCATAAACAAAAATCGGCATTACTGATGACTGTTCATCACACATAAAATGACGAAACTGACTCGAGAGGAACACTCATGAAATTACGAAAAACCACTGTGAACACAATTCCTAGTTGATATTTTTTTATTTTATTAATAATATTTTAATAAATAAATGCATTTATTAATACGAAATTTCACATAATGACATATGAATATCCAACGAAGCCAAATATTACGGTCACCGTTTTAGACTTGTTACGTAATCTAGGATAATTTTCACGTGTAATGCATGCGAGTCGAAAAGCACGTGTTTATGTACGGTTGTGGTGTTAGTGAAGATTATCCTACGCGAAAAACACCTAACATGTTGAATTTGGCACGAACATAACGCGGTTGACCTGTCGGGATGTCATCAGTTTGGATAAGTTTCCGCCCTTAGTTTTGCTTTTTATTACAAAAATGATTTTCTATTTCGTTTGTAATTGTTATTTTAATGACTTTTTCCGTTTTTTCATTCACAGGAACCGTCAACTTTTGAAATCAACACTCAAGCAAAATTTGCAAAATTGACATTTCATTGAAATAGCCTTTGTGAAATTTTGTTGTAAGATTATTTCACTGCATCCGAGTTCGTTTTGCGTCAATTTCGGCATGTTACGTGTTTTTCTGGGAGGGGCAGACATAGGTTGTGCTAAATGTTAATGAATACGTGTTTGTTGCGCTGCAATATGCACGTATTCATGAACAATTTGGGAGAAATATGTTGTGACTTTGTAAAATCGACTTCATTACGTAACGCGCCTGTAACGGGTAACATGACCGTTTATCTGCCAAAATGAATCAATAATTAAATGCAAGTATTATTCAAGAATTGGTATGCAAAATTTCATGAGAGTAGGTGCAGTATTAACAAAATTATAACACATAATTATGGTAGTGTATGCAAGGCAATCAACGTTACTGCTAGATTGATTTAATGTTTATTTATATGCATTATTGTCCAATCCGCCCAGATACAAATGTATATGTAGCAGACTGTTGCAGAATCACTTCTTACTAAAATTTAACACTATCTGGAGTCCATGCAAGATGTCTCCGCAAAGTCTGTAAAATATACTGGCCCACAAAAATCTCAAGTGATGACCCTTACAGAAAGACTGGATAAAGAACATCAGAACACTAATAGAACATTGAGGATTCAGATAGTTAGGTTATAGAATCATGACAGAAAAGACCAAAATCATTACAAAAACATCGCTGAAATGGACACCATCAGTTTCAGACAGAGAAAGACCGAAAGAAAATGGCGAACTACCACTAACAATGAAATTAGACTTTGGGAAAGACTCTTGAAGAAATCGGAAACATTGCCGAAGACGGAAAGCAATGGAGAACGCTGGCAACATTGCTTGTCTGCATGAAGAGGATAAGTGAGTACTAGTATTATAGGCGGTGCGATGAACCCAACCATCAATATTAAAGGTATTTCAAAATTTTGCAATGCGATTACATTTTTTACGTAAATGAATTGGTAGAAGCTGCTATTATTTTATAAGTATTTACTTGCTTTTCATCTTTTCACAAACAACACCAAATTCATCAGTCCCGTAAACGGTTTCGAAGCGTGTTTAATCTCAATTAATTTTTTTTTAACAAGTTAATGAATGAACAAGTTTCAGCAATCAAAAGGCTGAATGCCCACGCTGAATGACCTGTCCAAATACACGGGACAATGCCCAACACACAGCCGAACGAGAAAATGATCCGCTATAGTCACAGCTGTCAAAAAGCTGAATCCCCACGTTAAATGACCTATAAATTCGTACAAGGCACACTTCCAGAAACACAACCGAACGAGAAAATGATTCGTCCAAGTCCCAGGTCTCCAAAAAGCTGAATGAACTAGTTTCAGCAAACAAAAGGATGAATGCCCACGCTGAATTACCAAGTTACAACAGTAAAACAGCTAAAATCCCTAGTTTTAGCTATCGAAAATCCTAAAAAAGAAGAATAACTGACTAAGGCTGTCCAGAAAAGAAAAGGAAAATCCAGATGTCCTTTTTGTGGGGGGACAAAATTAGCAGAACATTTTAGGCAGGATGCAGAATATACTGCTTTTCGAAAGGCAGAATGTTCTGCTATCTATCAAAGGCATAATATTAAGCAGAATATTCTGCTTTCTCCAGAACATTCAGCTATCAATGAAAGGCAGAATATTCTGCTATCTCAAAAAGCTGATTATTTGCTAACTATAAAAGGCAGAATGTTCTGCTTTCTCGAAAGGCAGAACGTTCTGCTTTCTCGAAAGGCAGAATATTCTGCTAACTATAAAAGGCAGAATATTCTGCTAACTATAAAAGGCAGAATATTCTGCTTTCTCTGGAGGCAGAATGCTCTGCTTACTTTAAAAGGCAGAATATTCTGCTTTCTCTGGAGGCAGAATGCTCTGCTTACTATGAAAGGCAGAATGTTCTGCTTTCTCGAAAGGCAGACTATTCTGCTAACTATAAAAGGCAGAATGTTCTGCTTTTCGAAAGGCAGAATGTTCTGCTATCTTTCAAAGGCATAATATTAAGCAGAATATTTTGCTTACTCCAGAAAATTCTGCTATCTCAAAAAGCTGATTATTTGCTAACTATAAAAGGCAGAATGTTCTGCTTTCTCGAAAGGCAGAATGTTCTGCTTTCTCAAAAGGCAGAATATTCTGCTAACTATAAACTTTAAAAGGCAGAATATTCTGCTTTCTCTGGAGGCAGAATTGTTCTGCTATCTATCAAATGCATAATATTAAGCAGAATGTTCTGTTTTCTCCAGAAAATTCAGCTATCAATGAAAGGCAGAATATTCTGCTATCTCAAAAAGCTGATTATTTGCTAACGATAATAGGCAGAATGTTCTGCTTTCTCGAAAGGCAGAACGTTCTGCTTTCTCGAAAGGCAGAATGTTCTGCTTTCTCGAAAGACAGAATATTCTGATAACTATAATAGGCAGAATATTCTGCTTTCTCAAAAAACTGATTATTTGCTAACGATAATAGGCAGAATGTTCTGCTTTCTCGAAAGGCAGAATGTTCTGCTTTCTCGAAAGGCAGAATGTTCTGCTTTCTCGAAAGGCAGAATGTTCTGCTTTCTCGAAAGGCAGAATATTCTGCTAACTATAATAGGCAGAATATTCTGCTTTCTCTGGAGGCATAATGCTCTGCTAACTATAAAAGGCAGAATATTCTGCTTTCTCGAAAGGCAGAATGTTCTGCTTTCTCGAAAGGCAGAATGTTCTGCTTTCTCGAAAGGCAGAATATTCTGCTAACTATAATAGGCAGAAGATTCTGCTTTCTCTGGAGGCAGAATGCTCTGCTAACTATAAAAGGCAGAATATTCTGCTTTCTCTGGAGGCAGAATGCTCTGCTACCTATGAAAGGCAGAATGTTCTGCTTTTCAAAAGGCAGAATGTTCTGCTTTTCGAAAGGCAGAATGTTCTGCTATCTATCAAAGGCATAATATTAAGCAAAATATTCTGCTTTCTCCAGAAAATTCAGCTATCAATGAAAGGCAGAATATTCTGCTATCTCAAAAAGCTGATTATTTGCTAACTATAAAAGGCAGAATGTTCTGCTTTCTCGAAAGGCAGAATATTCTGCTAACTATGAAAGGCAGAATGTTCTGCTTTCTCTGGAGGCAGAATGCTCTGCTAACTATGAAAGGCAGAATGTTCTGCTTTCTCGAAAGGCAGAATATTCTGCTAACTATAATAGGCAGAATATTCTGCTTTCTCTGGAGGCAGAATGCTCTGCTACCTATGAAAGGCAGAATGTTCTGCTTTTCAAAAGCAGAATGTTCTGCTTTTCGAAAGGCAGAATGTTCTGCTTTTCGAAAGGCAGAATGTTCTGCTATCTATCAAAGGCATAATATTAAGCAGAATATTCTGCTTTCTCCAGAAAATTCAGCTATCAATGAAAGGCAGAATATTCTGCTATCTCAAACAGCTGATTATTTGCTAACTATAAAAGGCAGAATGTTCTGCTTTCTCGAAAGGCAGAACGTTCTGCTTTCTCGAAAGGCAGAATATTCTGCTAACTATTAAAGGCAGAATAGTCTGCTTTCTCGAAAGGCAGAATATTCTGCTAACTATAAAAGGCAGAATGTTCTGCTTTTTAAAAGGCAGAATGTTTTGCTATCTATCAAAGGCATAATATGAAGCAGAATATTTTGCTTTCTCCAGAAAATTCAGCTATCAATGAAAGGCAGAATATTCTGCTATCTTAAAAAGCTGATTATTTGCTTACTATAAAAGGCAGAATGTTCTGCTTTCTCGAAAGGCAGAATGTTCTGCTTTCTCGAAAGGAAGAATATTCTGCTAACTATAAACTTTAAAAGGCAGAATATTCCGCTTTCTCTGGAGGCAGAATGCTCTACTAACTATAAAAGGCAGAATATTCTGCTTTCTCTGGAGGCAGAATGCTCTGCTTACTATGAAAGGCAGAATGTTCTGCTTTTCGAAAGGCAGAATGTTCTGCTATCTATCAAAGGCATAATATTAAGCAGAATATTCTGCTTTCTCCAGAGAATTCAGCTATCAATGAAAGGCAGAATATTCTGCTATCTCAAAAAGCTGATTATTTGCTAACGATAAAAGGCAGAATGTTCTGCTTTCTCGAAAGGCAGAATGTTCTGCTTTCTCGAAAGGCAGAATATTCTGCTAACTATAACAGGCAGAATATTCTGCTTTCTCTGGAGGCAGAATGCTCTGCTTACTATAAAAGGCAGAATATTCTGCTTTCTCTGGAGGCAGAATGCTCTGCTAACTATGAAAGGCAGAATACTTTACAAATAGTATACAAGTATATCATGAATGTTTTTGTGCCCCCTCACTTATTTATAAGTGGGGTCATATAGCATCAGGTACTGTCCGTACGTAACACAAATCTTGTGTGTTGAACTCCTCATAAACTACTGGGTAGAATTTCTTTAAACTCTCACAGATGAACAACCTCAATGTATAGATGACTGTAAAGGAAAGATTTTTTACTGTGTCAATTTTGTATTCCATATGCAGCTTAATAAATTCAACCAGTCGCTGAAAACATGCGTGTGTATATGAATTGCTCTTTACTAGTATTTTAGTTTTATGATCATTGTAAGTAAGCTAGTCAGCTTCCTTATGTTTTAGAAATATCTAACTCGTATTCTGAGAATAAGAATGATATCCAATACACATATAACCTTACATATTAGGACCTAGGATAATCTTACAGTAAAGACTTAATTTTATCGGAAAAATAGTCAATTTAAGATTTATCTTGCAGTTTAGATGTACATTGTATATTGAATACGGTCCAAGAACAGCACTGTTTTAAGAGTAGTTGGAAATCAACTAGCTGTCAGACTCAAGAATCTAAAAATAATGTCAATTCACATACGCTCAGTTTTCTGTTACAACAACGATATTAACAATTAACTCAGGAAAACATTTTGTACATACCTATAATAATTCACCCCGGGGAACGACGGGGATTTTTACTTTTGCTTCATCAAACCCCGAGGGTCATACAGCTGGTAAAACCCCGCAAATTCCCCTTGTCCTATATCTCGCGGGTATAGTCAGAGCTGCATTTCCCCACTATTTTGTCGCGAATCAAATGCGTACCCCACCTAAAACACTGAAAATGTAAAAGCACGGGACAGTTTTCCCCCATCACCTGTCTTACCCCTGGATTGGGGAAGTAGTATCATTACTGGTACATTATTGTAACGTCATGTTTGATGTGTAGGCCTACTCCAACTAAGGCACATAAGCCAAAATGTCAACCTATACCGTGAGTATCAAATTAAACAAATTTGATTTTTTTTGAAAAATTAGTCAAAAAATCGAGAAAAGGCGTTGTCAACCAGTAAAACAAAATGTGTGAAGTCAAACGGGCTGCCACTTAGCCGATCTAACAGTGGCTCAAAAGTGTTTACATTAACTTATATTATTATCTAATACAGTTAATAGTTTATACTAATTTATTTAAGGTCGATTGTGAAACAAGTTTTTCAAACTTATATTAATCACTCTCGACACCTCATTCCTGATGTTATCCATCGCCACGAGGGTATGAGAGAAGAGGAGCCAGTTTCCCTTTTATGCTGAGCGTCTAGCAAGGAAATTTCTAGTACCATTTTTATTTCGTCTTTGGTATGACACGGTCAGGGATCGAACCCAAGACCTCCCGCACTCAAAGCGTAAGCTCAACCACTAGGTTATCGCTCAACCACTAGGCTATCGCTCAACCACTAGGCTATCGAGGAGGCGATAATACACATGTAAGACATCATACTTTTGTAAATTGTATAATATATATATATAACACTTTCTTTCAATTTGCTGGCTGTTCATCCACCGGCCGCATCAGCTTTATTTTAACTTCCAACAGGATTTAACTTGGTTGCGTAACAGTGAAACCAGATATATAAGCCTGGTTAGTGGCAATATTTCTAGACAAGTGCGGGACTAACTTTTCAGAAGTTTATACATCAAAGATTCACTTTTATACCAAACGCTATTATTATATACATTATAACTATATATGACTGTAAGAAAACGATGTATACATATTTTAGTTATAATTTTATTAAAGGGACGTAATAATTAGTTTGGAAGACTTCAGTTAGTTTGGAAGATTTGAGCTCATAATTCTGTACAATGCATTTAATGTTCGATCGAATATCTTGAGTAGATGTTTAGATAATTTAAAAACATAACACAGTCGATGTTCTCTTTTGTATCACTGTGTATTTATCTTGATGCTGTGTTCATTGTCCTAAATTGGTATGCATGTTTCTTGTTGTGACAAGAAGTGCAGTGCGCAAGAATCATAACTCTAGCTGGTGTAGTGTTTGAATGATTCCCTTTTGGTAGATTTTATCAGGACATTTTTTTGTCCAGAGTATCACTTTGTCGTTTTTAGTTCAGATGACTAGAGAACTGAGTCAGATATGTAGCCCAATACTGGATAGTTTTCCGTGACAAATGAGCATGTCGTCAGGCGACACATGCGACTCGCGGAACATTTATAATTATTTATTGGTTGGGCTTATTCTATAGAATTACCGCATCACCACGGTATGTTACATTAGTTGATTGAATAACTTCTTGTTGACCAAATTGCACATTGAAATGAGTAAGGTGTTGCAAAAATGCAATAAATTATATCAACTTTCGATATAAAACCTTTTTCGGTGAAAAATTGTCCGTAACAATCGCTTTAAATTTAACATACACGTATTCAACGGATCAAGGGCTAAGAAATAGAGCTTTGAAAATTTAAATAGACCTTATTCTAACCGAATTATGACATTAAAACATTAATTTTCCGCCCTATGTACAAAGCGTCACGTTGCTAGGAAATGAAGCAATATTTTGAAAAATTAAAAACGACATAATCAAAGAGTATGTTAAAGCATATTTCTGGAGATTTTCATTAGATTCGGCCTATAGTCGATTTTTTACCGATGACGTCGGAGAAAGGTCCTAAACATCCTTTATATATACTAAGGTATGATAACTCGTGTTGTAGATTTTAAGGTCAAAGTAAATGTACTTACTTGGTGTAATATCCTGAAGTTGTTTCCATCACCTCCACTCTTTATCGCTGTTTATACTATATCAGACAACGAATTTACCAAATAAAACCTATACTCCATTATCAGATATATCATAAATCCCATTTATAGAATTAAATAATATTGTTGTTAAATTACGCACTTTTTCCGAATAGTAATTTATGAGAAACCAAGTGCTTTGTAAAAGCAATTATCATAGGTGTTTATCAAATTGAAACCCCATGGATTGCTGCTCTATTACACAGATAGTATTGATTCTGCAAGCTGACCCCCTAAATTAAATGTATCTGTGTAAAGTCAAGATCTGTTCTAGCATGGCAACATACTTTCATTTTGCAATTGCAATTTTGGCTACTTCACTATAGATCATCCACGAATTTTGAGCTTTGACGGGAGAATCCGAGACTACACGTTTTAGTCATGGTGTGTGAATATACCTGTTTGTGATGTCTTTAACATGCATTGATATAAATGTAGTAGATATAGTATCGCTGGCTCCATCGGTACCAGTAGAGAGCTTGATTTTCAGACTAAAAACAAGCGAGTTCAAGCCCTCATAATAGCACTGTTTTTTCTCAACTATATTTGTTTTGTTTCTTTATCATCAAGAATATGAAGACATTGTTTAAAAGCAATTTTATTTCATTTTTCTCATTTCTCATTCTACATGTAATACTTACCTCGTGTCAAAGATTTTCGACTTTACTTGGTGTGTTCGTTGACAACCCGTCAGTTTTGTCCCTCTTTGAGTCAGATTGTTTATTTGAATATTTTATAGCGAGTGCTTGAAGATCGTTTATTGCAATATTTTATGCCAGTGTTTTTGTCCAACTGTCAATACAAGTTTAATACACTTAGAGGCTATTTTTTAGATGAACTCCTTGCCAACTGCCAGTATAACTTGGTATTAAATAAGAGCCATGGCAAATATAAAATATCATAGAAAACTAAGTCTCATAAGACATCGCCGTAAACATTGCGCCATGTATTCAGTTACTTGCATGAATTACTTATGTAACTTATGTTGGTATTGCTTATGTATACATAACCTTTTAGGGTAAATCAACTGTGCTGCATAAATTAGTCACGGCTCTAAAATATGGTTGATCTATAGCTTTGTTAGATACACGTAAATTTATGTTGAATATGAGTATGGTAAATTTTGGTTTAAGCAAAAAATATCAACTTAGCACTGGTGCCAGTCTTAGTCTGTTCCTTCTTATACAACCCCTAGAGTAAATGCCAGCATTTTATAGCTGTAGCTGGTATCTGAAAGGTTAACCCAGGTCAGCAATCACAAGTTTTGGTTCTGTATGAGATTAATGGCCATCTTATCAGATTTGAACAATATACTATGTAGCCACTAGAGTAGTGGTCTCTACAGACAAGCTTCATCACAATATCACCATAAGATATTCATGATCACTCTAGCTAGTTAAGTTTAGGTATACAATGTACAGGTACAGGTTGAATGTTTGTATGGTGGAAAATTGTATCTGGCAGTTGAATACTAGAATGAAGCATAATTATGATTTGTTTAAAATAGCTTTTAAATGGCAAAATTTGTATCTGAAAAGTCTGCTGAATAAATCATATTGTATTAATTTTAATACTTGAATATAATACACGCATATATCGAATACTTACGCCGCATCTGTCACATCAAAGTCGCCGCTAAAAAAAGATTGTCTGCATTACGAGGTTGCAAACTTAGCAATATATTTTATTATGAAATTACCTATACAATTATGCAAAAGGTATTCAATACATTTTATTCCGTGCCTGTTTACATGGTGAGCGACTGATTTTAATCCCAAAATTACTAGCCAATACAGTCCACGTGCGCGGTTGCATGTTTCAGTACCGAGTTTGATGCAATCAAATTAGAGAGGCGGAGCTTAGCCGAAGTCTGCAATTTGTTTTTACATGTATTGGACCTCCTGTGACGCTTGATTACTGCTAATTGACATGGATTAACTGACTCGTACATAGTTTATTTCGATGTCCGGAAGGCAAATATATGCTTGGATCATAAAATTCGGTATACAGAATCAAATCTCGAATGTAGAGGTTGGTTATACGAACTTTTTGGTCAGTAAAAAAAAATGTGCGATTTTGCTGTCAATTGAAATTAAGAGTAGACGGGACTAAATTCTTGCGCATAATCAGTTGTCCGAGCTCGATTAAGAGTTGTCCCGGACGCTGTTCTATTGTAGAGCCCTGCATTTTAATTATTTACATAAACAAATTCCTTATTCATTTGAATAACCTAATTCGATGATTAAACAAATGATTAACGAATGTTAAAACAGCATAGAATGTAATTTAACAGACCTCATATATAACCCGAAAATAGGATCGCAGTTTAAGCATGATCTTTTTTAGACTCTTCCACATGTTCTACTACGAATTAAGGACGGTTACTGTTTAAAACAGGGAAATATTGCAACCGCTGATCCAGGCTGGATGTTATTTTGATGTGGGACTTCAATGTCGGCTGCTACAGTACAGTGTTTACCCAACGAAAAAGACGACATTTAAAACCATGTAGTCCGGCCCCAAACCCAAGATACCTTGCATTGGAGTATAAAGTTTTTTTCTTTGCTGATTTCAGTAGACAAGACCTTTCGAATGGAAGTTCTGACGGGTGCCATTGTGTCACCCTTCAGCATTTTGAGAAAATTGGGGTAAAAGTTCCAAAATATAAACGAAACTGCGAAATTTTGGAATCGGTGAACTACATTGTTATTTATAATCATATTTTATAATAAATCACATTTCTATGTAGTTATTAAGTTGCAGGGAATCTCACTGGGAATTGTAATTATGGGGTTATCCAACTGCTATCCTAGTCTGAACTTATAATTGTTCATTTGAACTTTTTGTAGAAGTTCATCTGCTGAATTGAGGTCATGTCTAAAGAGCCCAACCCATATGCCCAGCCCACGAGCCCAGCCCACGGGCCCAGCCCACAGACCCAGCCCAGATTTTATAGTATGCCAGTGGTTAATTTGACCCAGCACTGGCCAAATGAACTGTTACCAAATCATTTGTGGCAATTAGAACCCCTATTAACAGGTAATTGAGATATCAATTCCAGCTGAGAGAAGAAACAGGGATTTTCAAGCTAAATGTAGGCTGTTCTCTGGACTGTATACAAGTTAAACTACACTTCGCTCACAGCAGATATTAACATTGAGTTGAAGAAGGTTTCACAGTACTACTGCTGGTCAGTTGTTAAATTATAATCAATAATAAGTTACAAAACAACTGATAGAACACAAAATTTTATGGGGTCACTATACATCTACATTTTCTTCCAACCCTCATTCACCCCCTCCTTAGAACATGCTACCATGGGGCCCTGATCACGACAGTGAATGTTCTGTTTGTTTTGTCATCATCAACTACATTCACTTCGGTACTAAGAAACACTAACAAGTTCAATATATTATAATACTTGTATCAATAAATATTTTAAGATTTTTAAGATGATTGATAGCCACACGGCGCATGGTTCGGACGTCATGATGTCATCAATCGTCGACGCACCTGTCACGTTTCAATCGCCCACGCTTTACTCTCAAAGTGTTCTCCTGGACCCTCAATACACAGTTCCAAGAAGAAGTGTAGAACTGTCCTCTACCTTACTAGAATACTCGGATTTGGGTGACATTCCTTTATAAACACGCGTAACCAATTCAGTTATTTCATCATACTACTCGCAAGCACTTAGTAACATTTCCGATAAGAATAATTCAATTAATATCTGTGTAAATAAGAGGCATTGAAAGCGTCTGACTACCGGGATGAAATATTACGACAGAACTTAAAATGGATGTGTCAGCATGTTCTCATGTCTTAAAATCGCGAATTTACTGTATAGTTATTCTATATTACATTATTATAAACTTGCAGAAAAAGCTATAGCTGAAATCATGTGTCATTTATTCCAAATGTTTTAAACATCAACTCTCGAAAGTATAGATATTTGTTTAACAAGCATCCCGACCACTTTAGAGAAAAGTCCTTTTGCATTTAGTTCATAAGAATATAGACTAGCAGTTGCGGAAGAGTCAATAGCTTAAGCTGTACTAATTTTCTCCTAATTTCCATAAACTAATTATCTTATCGCAAAACTGGATACAAGGTATTCAAAACGTTGATTGATATTGTTTTCAACATTTCAGAATCACTAAAGTGTTAAATAAAACAAGAGGGCCATTGGCCCTAAAGCGCTCACCTGATGACTAGCAGTTTAGGCAGAATCAGTATTTGTTATGACATGACCTTAATATTTAATGTAGATTTGTGGCCAGGTTTTATAAAGATGAGGTAAGAATTGTGAGCTCTAGATAATAAACAAGGTTTTTCTTCAATGTAATCTGGTGACCTAGTTTTTGACCCCAGATGACACAGTTCAACCGTGGTCTAGATTTCATTGACATTTTGACCAAGTTTCATAATGATTAAGTGAAAAGTGTGACTTCTAGAGTGTTAACAGTCTAACCGAGCAACTGCCATGAAATTTGGAAAAAATCTTCTATAATTGTTACTCTACTTAGTTTAAACATATTGTATTGCCCAAACAAAATACACAAACAATTTCATACAAAAATTTCTATAAATACATTTTAAATACATGGGTAAAAGGGTCGAGCCACTCTACTTGTTGCATGTATGAAAACAGTATGTTGTTCAAATATTTGTTTCGTTAAACTTTTTTTTCACTAGTCAACAATGAAACATTACTCATTTTAAAATAGCATTTAAAATACAAATAACATGCACATTCTAAAATAAACGTTACCGTATGATTCCGTAAACACGAAATTTCGTGCATGCCAAGTTTCATGTTACATGTACATTGTAATAAATGTCAACCTATTTCGGTAAATACGAGGGTCAGTCAAGAAAAACTGAGAGTTGGTAATTTAAGCCTTCAAAATATGTTTGCAGTTGTACTTTCTATTATTCATCGTCAAATATTACCCCCTGCGGACAATCTGATGAGTTCCGTCATCATATTGTGATAAGTAGAATGACATTGTTTACATATCTTAAAGTAATTTATCAGACTGACTCGTCTAATCCCATTTAGGGATACTTAGATCCTTAACTCTGAATCATATATCACTACAGATTAACTCAAATAGTGCTAGTTACAGACAAAATGTGACGAGTCGACTCGGGTCGCGAAAACGTATGACAATTTGAATTACTCGCATTCTCGGGAAATTGTAATCAAGAACAATTATTGGATTGTAATTACCTTTAAAGAAGGTATTCCAGCCACTCGCAAATTTTTTATGCTTTGTAATGCACAAACGTAATGATGACAGACTTCATTGTTTACTTGCTCAGTGAAATCTTTGGTGGATCTATTAGCACAAGTGCCAGTGCTTGACAGACAATGAAAATCTAACCTTAGTCATTATTATAACCCAAAGTGTTTTAATCATCGCATGATATACTGATTATAGAACTGTGATTCATTTTTCCATAACTTTAACAAGTAATGAATAATCGTACTTTAGCGGATTGACCTGCGGATCTACGTTTAATCTTGTGAACGAACACAGACAGTTCTAAGTTTAGCGGACTGATTTCATTGGTTGTTGAATTCCACTCTTTGTCGCGATTGGACATTACGTCATTTGAAAGTTTTGAAGCCGGCAAATTTCAAACTGATATCAAGGCGCGATTGCCTATATTTACGAGCGCAGACTTCAGTCTGGAGCTTCTTATCCCTCAAAACTGCCGGACAATAAAAATAGTCACTCAAGTCAATTCCGCCAAAAGCCTGATTCTGCTAAATGTTTCATGTATAAATAATTACCAGTTTAACTTTATGACTTTATTCTAGTTTCTATAATATACTTGTTTTGTATATATTGAACCAGATTTCATAGATTATTTTTAATCTATTGGAAGTGTACAGCCTTACTGTATATTTAGTGCGGCCAAGATATGATGGCACAATAACATTGTGTAAACGTCACTGGTTGGATTAGCCCATATCAAAACGCGGGTAAGTAAATAAATCACGATCATCTAAGCGCTTGTTCAGTTATTTTAACTTATTTAATTAAGGATGAAGATCGTTGTGCTTATATAGCCTAGTGGTAACGTTTCTAATCTCAACGCAGACGGTCTGGGTTCGAATCCCATCCGAATCTTATTTTATTTTTATTTTGTTTCGCGAATTTCCTTTCGGCACACTTTTCACAAAACTGTATTTGTGGGTGTATTATTTACAACAAGATAAACTGTGTACGCTGCACATCATTAAATTGAATGATGGCTAAATGTATCGTTTTAACGCAGCAAGGACGATGCATTGTGTCGAATGTATTAGACTTCTGAACACGAGAGGCATCAATAGAACTGCCAGTGATTCTGTCGTCCTGTCGAAGGAAACAAACTACCCCGATGACAGGGGTATCAAAAAGGACGGTTGCACGCATATAGGCACGAAATTGCACAACGGTGTAAGAAAATCAAGAAGAACAAAATTTCACTGGATTCTTTTGATGATAATGACATTGATTATGACGAGGCGGATGGTGATAGTGATGATAAGTTTGCAGATTTCTAAAATGATTCTGTCACAAACACTGCTGATGAACAATGTTAATTCATATAATTTATATACACACGTATACATACAGAATATTAATTTTCAATCGATTGTTCTAGATAAATATAATAAAATATTATATAATGTTATACAGAATAGAGAAAGTATACGAATGAAAAAAAATGTAACAAGATAATCTACGTGTAACGGTATATACTAAGAAAAATGTTTACTAGATGTTTATTGACCCTGACTGTAAATAAGCACCCCTTTCTGTTGAAAATGAACCCATCGGCTAATTAGCATGTGTAAATGTTATTGTGCCATCATATCTTGGCCGCACTATAGCATACGATAGTCATATACTCTATTTATAATAGGCCTACTACTGGCGATTTACTCATAATATTTTGTCTAGATTTCTAGATCTACTTTATACATCCAGTGAGTATTTTGATGTCAACGTCAGTTTGACTAAGGAGTATATATATGTAGTTTGGTCAACGTCAGTTTGACTGGTGGGAGAAATCTTTGTCAACGTCAGTTTGACTTGTTGGTTGATTAGAGTGTGTTTGTTGTATGATATGATGTTTTAATATCTATTAGATCTATAGATATACCTTTTGATTTTACCAACCATAAATCTAGTTTGAAGTTGAACTGTGTTTTTATTTACTGGTACTTTATACCTACACAATAGTACACATATACACCTATCACACTAAAGATACTTACATAGGCATACATACTACATATGCATCATAGCAGACACGGGTACATAAGCTAATAGGCCTAAATAAGCTAACAATATATAGGCTTATAAATGTAGTTGCCAAGCAACCATAGAACATCACTTAGGGGTATGCGTTAGCACAAGCGATATGAAGATCAAATCTGTTGTAAATTCAATAGTTTAGTTCAACCTTATATACCGGGATTCATTACAACTAACATGAGTATATTGTAGAATAGCATATATCAAATAATAATGAGCCATATTTAAGAATGGTCACTAATGCTGTGTTATTTTGTTGCCTAGTGCAACAATTTTACCCACATTTTATCAATATTCCCGGCATGTGTTCTAAAACTGATCACTGATTTCCCCATTTCTTTTCAATAAGATTGTGAATACATCTCAAGGAGTCCAGTAACCGTAACAGAAATAAATTGTATAACTTCGCTTTCTTAAAAAATGATCCGTTCTTTTGGGTGGGGTAAATTGTGGTTTTAATACCATCAAATAAAATGACAATTTACATTTTCGTCAAGAATATTTTCTATATTGGTGAAGTAAAACAACTAGAATTAATTTTATTTGATAGATTAATGTATTACCAAATAAATAATGTGTTTGAAAATATCAGATATATCTTTATGTTTCCATAGCAACGCACACTTCTGTTTTACTAACAGCGTGAACGCATGTCCTATAGTTGTCTTCTTTGGTTGACTAGCAACAAGAATCAAATTGTCATAGACTAGAGTGGTTTTCGCCATATAATCAGTGAGATACCATATTTCACGATAACGTATAGGAAATATACGAACACTTACTTCTCTAAGAATTATTTAGCAACTCTCAGTTTTTCTTGACTGCATGACCCTTGTATTATTAGTTTTTAGGAAAATAAGAATATCTCAAAAACTAGCGGAGCAAGTGTAAGGAACTTCCAAATTCATAGCTGTAAATGTGTTCTTCATAAATACATGTATAACAGGTTTGATATACATTGTACAGATAGATCAAAGACTTTGCAATTACCTAAAGTCATCAAACATTATATTTAATTCATCATCAAGGTTACCTTTCAATAAAATATTAGACACCTTGATCAGATTTAATTTTTATTTCAAATGCATGCAACAAACGTTTGTGTGATGAGTGAATGGGTCTGGATATAAAATTGATATAATGAAAATATTTTGAGGCGCGTGGACAAGACCCCAAGAGTCTGTGTACTACAGCTCATGAAGGCAATACACCTATTGTAGTCCTAAGTAATATGTCACATTGTGTGTTCGATTCACATAAGTGTGATTTTGATTTTCAGTGTTTTATTAAATATTTATTTTTAGGGCAGTTTTTATTATTAGAATAACAATGGTAACATAGATTTATATTGTAAATATTGTGAGTTTTTAATGAAATTGTGATTTGATAGTCTCTTATAATTCTTTTAGAATGACTTTGTACTGTGATGTGTTTTGTAAATTGTATAGTTTATGTGTACAGAGCTGAGACTTTAATAAACATATATATATATCAATCAAATCATCGGGACAAATGTTTAATGCACATATTGTTTTATTTCTCCAATGATGAAGCTAAAATACATATTAAAACAAGAACAAATCATACAAGACAAATACCATTACTCACAACTTATACAGTGCATTCAAAGTAAAACGAGAACCGTTATAAACATAAACTTGTCTGTCTGGGTTCGATATCAAATTATGTTTAAAGCGCATTCCATACATCAAAGGCGATGTAGGGTAGTAGATAAACACACACTTCCTACAAGTTTCAAAAGTTGTAGGTTCGATCCCCACAATTTTTTTTATTACATGTATCCATGTTATTAAGTCTTATATTGTTCTACTGCTTTAATGAATCGATACTTCAAATGATAAATTTCTTATGTTGAAGTGGGTATATAATATAATTGTATGATTACTGTACTGTAGATAAAAATGAAATAATTGAAAAGATACAACTTCGTTACTTGATAACACACAAATAAATCTACATACCTTACTATGTGTATCTTATTATTATATTAGTTACAAATACAAAATAAGGTTCTTGTAAAAAAGATATAAAAACTTTAAAATTCATGTAACTTGAATGGGTGTCGAACCAGTGGCTAGATTGAACAAATCTCAACAAAATCATTGTGCTTAATCACTAGACTAACGAGACGATGTGAAAAACTGGTTTTCAACTATTATACTATTGATCGACAGCATCTCTGTTATTGTATAAAACATAGTCCCCTCCCCCTATTCTTTAGAATGGGATAGTTCCCTCATTAGTATTACTTAGTGACCCGACAACAGTTACATATGCATGGTGTTAATAAACTTTTCAAATAAAGACAGTGTATACTACATGACAAGGTCTTACAGTCACTACTGTTCTAAAATGTACCCTATTACTACCACCACCTACAAAGGATATCGGGATGGTCGGTCAAGGGTTGGCCTAAGGCTCGAACCCAACACATGGTTAAAACTGACCTGTAACAACTCTATGCTTTCATGGTGTAGGTCCAGTTAGACCTACTTTCCATGCTTGCATGTTTCAGGTCCAGTAAGACATTGTTGCAGGTCCAGTAAGACCTACATTCTATGCTTGCACGTTGTAGGTCCAGTTAGACCTACTTTGAATGCTAATTGCTAGAGTAGATTCAGTTAGACCTACATTCTATGCTTGCATTTGTATGTTCAAATAGACCTACGTTCAATGCTTGCATGCTGTAGGTCAAGAGTTCAGGGCTTGACCAGAGACATGCATTAAATGTTTGCTGAAGTAGGGCAGGAATGCAGGGCTCTACCATAGACCTACATTGCTCAATCAAGTTCAAACCTTACTAGAGGTCAAATGTACAGGGCTGAACCTTAAACTTGCTAGAGGTTGCTCAATCTTAGACCTACATTGAAAGCTTGCTAGAAAAGGTCCAGAGTGCAGTGCTCAGTCTTAGATTTGCATTCAAGCTTGTTAGAGTGCAGTGCTCAATCTTATACCTACGTTGAAAGCTTGCTAGAAAAGGTCCAACATGCAGTGCTCAATCTAAGACCTACATTAAAAGCTTGCTAGAAAAGGTCCAGAGTGCAGAGCTCAATCTTGGACCTACATTGAAAGTTTGCTAGAAAAAGTCCAGAGTGCACTGCTCAGTCTTAGATTTGCGTTAAAAGCTTGATAGAGTGTAGTGTTCAATCTCATACAGTACTTATGTTGAATGTTTGCTAGAAAAGGTCCAGAGTGCAGTGCTCAATCTTAGGCCTACGTTTAAAGCTTGCTAGAGAATGTCCAAAGTGTAGTACC
The DNA here is from genome assembly GCA_947247005.1 of Spisula solida. NCBI lineage: Eukaryota > Metazoa > Mollusca > Bivalvia > Venerida > Mactridae > Spisula > Spisula solida. The sequence goes on along the minus strand of OX365953.1, from coordinate 11,238,443 downwards.
TAATCTTAGACCTAAATTCCAAGCTTGCTAGAAAATGTCCAGAGTGCAGTGCTCAGTCTTAGACCTACATTCCAAACTTGCTAGAGAATGTCAAGAGTGCAGTGCTGTAGTCTAAGACCTACGTTCCAAGCTTGCTAGGGAATTTCAGAGTGCAGTGCTGTAGTGTTAGACCTACGTTCAAAGCTTGCTAGAGAAGGTCTAGAGTGCAATGCTCAATCTTAGACCTTCGTTCCAAGTTTGTTAAAGAAAGTCCAGAGTGTAGTGCTCTACCTTAGATTTACATTCCAAGCTTGCTAGAGAATTTCAGAGTATAGTGCTCAGCCTTCGACCTACATTCAAAGCTTGCTAGAGAAGGTCCAGAGTGCAGTGCTCAATCTTAGATCTACGTTCCAAGCTTGCTAGAGAATTTCAGAGTGCAGTGCTTAACTTTAGAATTGCGTTAAAAATGCTTACTGGGGTAGATACGGCATGCCGTGGACAATTGTAGACCTGCATTATATGCTCACTGGAGTTGGCCAAGATTACAGTGTTCAAGCTTATATATTTAGACCTTCATTCCATGCAAACTGGAGGTCAAGATTGTATTGCTACACATTATAACTGAGTTCAATGCTAGCCAAAGTATGTTGACACTGCAGGGCTGGACCTTTTACCTTAGTTAAATGCAAGCAAGAGTAGGACCATGATGCAGTCCTCAATCTTAGACCTGCGTTCAATTGCTTGCATAGTAGGCCCAATGCGCAGCACTCGACCTAAGACCTGTCTTCAATGTAAGCCGGAATATGTTCAAGTGTAGAGTTCAGTCTTGACTTGTAATCAATTCTCTCTGCAATTGGTACAGAGCTTAATCACGAACATGAGTTGACTTGTTTTTGTGTGGCATACACTTTTCAGCTTACAACCGATTCAACGACTATATGCCAGAAAATAGTCTTCCGCATATAAATAGTTCTATGATTGGAACAATATTACAAGCATGCATATCATTTAACCTGATTTGTTTGCATTGTCTACATTTATTTATATTAAGACCAACAATTATATCAGACTTTTATTATTATCAGTACTCAGAGCAGGGCCTGGTTTTAAAGAATTCTTTTTACTGCTGGTTGGTATATGTGCAGCTTTGTGGGCTCAATTTTACATCTCAAGGTCTCAGTGCAAACAGTTGAAACTACATATTATTATGCAGTAACAACTAACTACATATAATTATGTAGTTACAACTGTTTCGCACTGAGCCGTTGATTCTGCATTCAACGATTGGCAGTTTACCTAAGATCAGTGTACATTATACGTTTGACATTTGTAAGTTAGTAGTAAGTACATGTGTACATGGAGTAGGTGCCGGCATTAGACCTCTATTTATGCTATAATCATAAACATAATTTGATTTAAAACCTCATATATTTAAATTGGAAGTTCCCGCAAAATGTTAGAAAATCTATAGTAAAAACAATCATATTGCAGTGTAAAAACCACTTTTAAATAACTTTCTTAATTGCAATAATAAATTTAGCATTCACTTTTTTCAAAATATACATATTTTATTCTAGTCACACAAAGAAATGTGTAATCTTTTCTAATCCTAAAAACTCTAACAAGTGAAGGCTTTTTCTACCAGCCGTGATTGTGAATGACCTTGATCTTGCTGAGCTGTGTTGGCAGTATATGACCATTTGATTAAGTATCATGGAGATATGGATTACATTCAAGATTCAATATTCCAGATACAGTGAACTCTATAATATCTACATAACTTATATCGTAAGGTCTCTGGCTGGGGGATCAGGTGGCAATTGCCAACAGCGGTCAACCCGGAAATATCTATATCATGTACAGTATGGCAACAATGGACTGGAACTCATGCATATCATGTTCATTATCTGTTGTTGAAAGTTCAGGGATAAAACTGTTTCATTATACTCCAAATCTTGTCACAAACCGTATACCTTAACTTCCTGTAACATTGTATAAGTGACTTTACTGAAAACAGTTTTATAAGTTTAACTACAAAGCAGTATTATGAATTATCTGTGCAAAATAAGCACAGTCCATTGTAAAGCATAACTTTCCTTGGTTATGCTACTTGTAATTGTTACATTCAAAGAGTTTATATGCTTTTCATGAAATACTTTTTAATTGTAAGTGTGATGCATGTTTACAGGGTACCGGGTACTTTATTTAACTTTCTAATTAAATTCCTTTCCTAGTGCATTTCATTCAAATTCAAAATGTCACTGTAAAACCAAAATGTGTGTACATGTATATCTTTTTCTTGAAAGCACAACTTCTCATAGAGAGAAACCCAGAAACACAAATCTGACCCTAATGTCCATTTCAATTCACCTGGGGAAGGGTTCTAGTAATCTGATAGGGCTATTAAAAGCCAATCTAAAGAAGTAATTTGTAACTCTCTGACATGCCAGTTTCATTTTGATTTTACGCTAATCATTATCCCTCGATTAAAAATTCTAGGGAAAATTGAAATATCGGATCTCTTGGTAGGACTGGATTAAGGATTCGCTCTGGAAAGTCTATACACTGTAATGAATGCTGTGAAATTATAATGACATGGAATACCCTGGAGAGTTCTCTCAGTTCCTTTAGATTGGCCTTTAATAGTCCTATCAAATTACTAGCACCTTTCTCCAGTTCAATTGAACATATTTTGGTCAGAATTGTGCCATTCTGTCTAATACATTTCTTCAAGAGTGAAAGGTATGAACATGTGGTCAGTACTATTTCTAGAATAGCCCGAAATTAATGTTAGAATACTATTCCCACAACACTGGTCCAAAAGATTTATGGGATATAAACAGCGATACAGATTATTTGCTTAAACTGATAAGCCCTAGCTTTGCAGACTGACCACATACACTCCTATTTCTAATGTGATAGCACACAACTAAGTGTGTAATACTGTGTTTGGGTTTCGCAAAATAGTGAGATGTACCTGTAATAAGAAGTGGTCACTTCTTTCATAATTAAGCTCATTGGGAAATTTGAAAAGCAAACTTATTATAGGTATGTACAAAATGTTTTCCTGAATTAATTGTTAATGTTGTTGTTGTAACAGAAAACTGAGCGTACGTGAATTTACATTATTTTAAGATTCTTGAGTCTGAGAGCTAGTTGATTTCCAACTACTCTTAAAACAGTGCTGTTCTGGGACCGTATTCAATATACAATGTACATCTAAACTGCAAGATCAATCTTAAATTGACTATTTTTCCGATAAAATTAAGTCTTTACTGTAAGATTATCCTAGGTCCTAATATGTAAGGTTATATGTGTATTGGATATCATTCTTATTCTCAGAATACGAGTTAGATATTTCTAAGACATACGGCAGCTCACTTGCTTAATTACAATGATCATAAAACTAAAATACTAGTAAGAGCAATTCATATACATACGCAAGTTTTCAGTGACTGGTTGAATTTATTTAGATGCATATGGAATAAACATTCATGATATACTTGTATACTATTTGTGCTGCAAAAACACTTATATGCTGCTGCTGCATAAAATATTTACACTTTGATACCTATAATTTAATATATATATATGACATGCCTTCCTTTCAAAACATAATCTATTTTGCACTTAATTACCTCAACCGCCCGAGCTGGATTCTAAATATGATTTTGACAACTACTCGTTGATACCTTTAAATTGATATATGACATGCCTACCTTCCAAAAATTACCTTTTTTTGCACTTACTGACCCTGCCCGACTCCCGGGCTGGGTTTTAAATATGAATTTTGACAACTACTTGTTGATACCTTTAATTTCATATTTGACATGCCTACCTTCCAAAAATTATCTATTTTGGTACTTAATGACCCCGCCCAACCACTGCGCTGGGATATTAATGCATTTGTTGACAATTACTCTTCAATACCTTTCATTTGATATAATTATGACATGCCTACCGTCCAAAAATTATATATTAAGGTACTAAATGACCTCCGCCCGACCACAGGGCTGGGTTATAAAAACGATTTTTGACAACTACTCATCGATACCTTTAATTTGATATATGACACGCCTACCTTCCAAAAATAATCTATTTTGTCACTTAATGACCCACCCGACTCCCGGACTGGGATCTTAATGTGATTTTTGACAATTACTCTTCGAAACCTTTCATTTGATATATGACACGCCTCAACCACCCCGAGCTAGATTCTAAATACGATATTCACAACTACGCGTTGATACCTTTAATTTGATATATGACACGCCTACCTTCCAAAAATAATCTATTTCTGCACATAATGACCCCGCTCGACCCACAGGCTAGGTTCTAAATACGATTTTTTGACAACTACTCGTCGATACCTTTAGTTTGATATATGACACGCCTACCTTTTGAAAATTATCTATTTTGGGACTTTATGATTCCAGCCCGACCCACCGGCTGGGATCTTAACGCAATTTTTGACAATTACTTTGTCGATACCTTTCATTTCATATATGACACGCCTACCTTCCTAAAATAATATTTTTGCACTTAATGAACCCGCCTGACCCCTGGCTTGGTTCTAAATACGATTGTTGACAACTACTCGTCGATACCTTTAATTTCATATTTGACACGCCTACCTTCCAAAAATAATATTTTTGCACTTAATGACCCCGCCCGACCCCGGGCTGGGTTCTAAATACGATTGTTGACCATTACTCGTCGATACCTTTAATTTCATATATTACACGCTTACCTTCCAAAAATAATATGCTTTGCACTTAATGACCCCGCCTTTTATTGATAGCTGAAAAGTATTCCCCTGGAGAAAGCAGAACATTCTGCCTTTTACATTTAGCAAATACTCACCTTTTTGAGATAGCAGAATATTCTGCCTTTCATTGATGGCTGAATTTTCTGGAGAAAGCAGAATATTCTGCTTAATATTACGCCTTCGATAGATAGCAGAACGTTCTGCCTTTGAGAAATCAGAATATTCTGCCTTTTATAGTTTATAGTTAGCAGAATATTCTGCCTTTCGAGAAAGCAGAACATTCTGCCTTTCGAGAAAGCAGAACATTCTGCCTTTTATAGTTAGCAAATAATCACCTTTTTGAGATAGCAGAATATTCTGCTTAATAGTATGCCTTTGATAGATAGCAGAACATTCTGCCTTTCGAAAAGCAGAACATTCTGCCTTTCGAAAAGGCAGAACATTCTGCCTTTCATAGTTAGCAGAGCATTCTGCCTCAAGAGAAAGCAGAATATTCTGCCTTTTATAGTTAGCAGAGCATTCTGCCTCCAGAGAAAGCAGAATATTCTGCCTATTATAGTTAGCAGAATATTCTGCCTTTCGAGAAAGCAGAACATGCTGCCTTTCGAGAAAGCAGAATGTTCTGCTTTTCGAAAGGCAGAATGTTCTGCTATCTATCAATGGCATAATATTAAGCATATTATGCCATTGATAGATAGCAGAACATTCTGCCTTTCGAAAAGCAGAACATTCTGCCTTTCATAGTTAGCAGAGCATTCTGCCTCCAGAGAAAGCAGAATATTCTGCCTTTTATAGTTAGCAGAGCATTCTGCCTCCAGAGAAAGCAGAATATTCTGCCTTTCGAGAAAGCAGAACATTCTGCCTTTTATCGTTAGCAAATAATCAGCTTTTTGAGATAGCAGAATATTCTGCCTTTCATTGATAGCTGAATTTTCTGGAGAAAGCAAAATATTCTGCTTAATAGTATGCCTTTGATAGATAGCAGAACATTCTGCCTTTCGAAAAGCAGAACATTCTGCCTTTCATAGTAAGCAGAGCATTCTGCCTCCAGAGAAAGCAGAATATTCTGCCTTTTATAGTTAGCAGAGCAATCTGCCTCCAGAGAAAGCAGAATATTCTGCCTTTTATAGTTAGCAGAATATTCTGCCTTTCGATAAAGCAGAACATTCTGCCTTTCGAGAAAGCAGAACATTCTGCCTTATATCGTTAGCAAATAATCAGCTTTTTGAGATAGCAGAATATTCTGCCTTTCATTGATAGCTGAATTTTCTGGAGAAAACAGAATATTCTGCTTAATATTATGCCTTTGATAGATAGCAGAACATTCTGCCTTTCAAAAAGCAGAACATTCTGCCTTTTATAGTTAGCAGAATATTCTGCCTGTTGAGAAAGCAGAACATTCTGCCTTTCATAGTTAGCAGAGCATTCTGCCTCCAGAGAAAGCAGAATATTCTGCCTTTTATAGTTAGCAGAATTTTCTGCCTTTCGAGAAAGCAGAACGTTCTGCCTTTCGAGAAAGCAGAACATTCTGCCTTTTATAGTTAGCAAATAATCAGCTTTTTGAGATAGCAGAATATTCTGCCTTTCATTGATAGCTGAATTTTCTGGAGAAAGCAGAATATTCTGCTTAATAGTATGCCTTTGATAGATAGCAGAACATTCTGCCTTTCGAAAAGCAGTATATTCTGCATCCTGCCTAAAATGTTCTGCTAATTTTGTCCCCCCACAAAAAGGACATCTGGATTTTCCTTTTCTTTTCTGGACAGCCTTCTGTATTAAAACGCTGAATACAATGGTTTCAGCTGAATGACATGGTTTCAGCAATAATAAAAGCTGAAAACCTCAGTCGGACGACATAGTTTCACCAAGTTAAATGCCTTAGTTGAATCACCCAGCCTCAACAAGGAGAGCGTATCTGAGAACGACCTAGCCAATAACCATATCGACCTAGCTATAAGGTTAATTGAGATATTGTGTTACATTACCTTGTATGAGGTATTTTTAGATAATGTTGTATAAGCGGATTAAGCGGATTTATCTCAGTGGTAACGCACTGGGCTGTCAATCCAGAGGTCGTAGGTACAATTCCTGGCATTGGAACTTTCCTGAAATATTTATTATATTTCCTGCTATATCTGGCCGTGTATTCTACAAAAATTATCTGGAATTGCCAGGAAGCTGTGTATCGGTGCTATACACCGGGCACATTAATAGACCAGACTGTCTATTCGAAATAAGAGCTAGGCGCACTTCTGCAGCGCCGGACATGCCTGTAGCCGATGTCTCTTTCTCCTGTCAGGGGCTTTCTCTCAGTCAGTACCTCTGGTCAGATCATGCTGTATCTGCACTGGTAGAGGATGCACCTTCGTCCTTGTGGCTGCAACACAATAATGTAAAGTGCCTTTGAACGTGCTTTCGCATGAAAAAGGCGCTATATAAATCTGGTATATTTTTATTTTGTATAATGAAATAAATCTGAGGCAGTGGGGATTATAGATATTATAAGAATGGTAAAATAGGTGTGTGCAGAAAAATATCTTAACTGTCCTATACATGTATGATTATATTTTCTAACATTTATACCGCTTTTTTCATGTTTTTATGAAATGAGAGGATGAAAGGCTTTTTAAAAGTAGCGTAATGTTATTTTAATAAACTTCATTACACTGTTGAATGAATGTTCTGATTTATATTAAACCAAGTTCAAATTCAAGCATGGTAACTGTGGGGTCAGAAAGTATGTCAAATTAAAGAAAATGCTTGTTCCCAATATACGAACAAGCCACAATAAAAACTCTTAACAGATAGATAATTGGTTTAAAGCATCATCCTTCAAACACTTTCGCACCGTCTTTGATGCATTGTGTCAAAATTTGTCTTGGAATGAACGTCAATTTGCCAGACATTAAACGCCCTTGGTAAGAACGGTAAACAATGTAGGGTATGTGTATTTCCGACAACGTATATATAAACAATCCAGAAATTCCATTCACATGGACACATGACTTGTTCAATTAAGTGTTCTATCGAAGACAAATCATTACATTCGAAATAAATCCAACGCCATATTGGAATCGCACGTCTTTACGCTCTAAAAGTTGATATTTAATTGAATTCAGTTTCTTCCTTCTAATTTACTAAATAAAGTGATGTTTTATTTTAAACACTCATTGGACGTTTTACAAATAAACCGTCATATACGACACTAAAATACAAATAAAATGTCATATACGACATGTAATTACTTTGTAGGGAATTTACATGGCTTCTTTTCCTACATTTAATTCTAGAAATATAGCCGTATAAATACATGCAGTAATGAGTATCAACGATATACTGTAAAACATAATAATTATAAGATATAGATAGGCCTGAACATGATGACGAATTGATGATTAGTTCGGCATTTGTAAAGCTTCAGAATAGATGGTATGTTGAGGATTGTACAGCTATTTTAAATCATAAATTTTCATCAAATCGAGAGTGCGTTTTTAGATATAATTAGGAAATAGATTGCAGTTTTGCGTGATATACCGGTGAATAGATCACGGTTTAGAGTTAATATGCGTAGGAATTAATCACGAAGGCCGTAGGCATACGAACGACAATCTACTGATGTTATAAATCGCCACGAGGGTTTGAGAGAAGAGACGCCATTTTCCCCTTTATGCTGAGCGTCTAGCAAGATAATTACTAGTACCATTTGTATTTGGTCTATACGTAAGGTCTTGGATCGAACCCGAGACCTCCCGTGCTCGAAGTGGAAGCCGGAGGCGAACAGGGGCGTTAAAGCAAAGAACAGATGCCGCTTTAATCTTAACAAGCTACGGTGATATGTTGACAGGTGATCTGAACATGACTACCAAACTGTTGTCTAAATTCAGATTGACATTTGAACACCACAATCACACAGTAGAATCAGGATTTAGTATGTCGATATTGCATTCATATAACAGACATACTGAGCTTTGTAAAATACGTCACAATGTGAAAAGGACAAGTAAATCAATGTAATAATTATCCAAGTTGTGTCCATAAAATGTCTATTCTGTATAACGTTAACTGCATCCAATAAACATTTTAAGACTATGTAAGGCAATAAGAATGTTTACTAGATTGTTTTAGTGTTTATATGTATGTTCTGTATGGTCTTTGAATGGATGTGAAGGATATACTAGACATTAAAACGTTATACATACTATAAATACGGACATTGAACACATTGCGGTGCATCAATGGAACCAATTGCGTATTATTCCTAGTTTTATTCCTAGTCTATGTATAATCTAAAGCAATCATGATCAACATATAAATATAAATAATATGGCATTCATATACACTTGCATCGAAGGTCATGTTATTGATTTAGCTTAATATGTTGGTCATGACAAATTGAACTAATGTCCGCGTAATTTATAGCTTCATTGGAAAGATCCCCTGGGGGTGTTCTATGTATTACATAAATTTATCATTGTAGGAAAGTTTTCAATTACATTAATTTTTTTGAAACATTGTATAAAGTCCAACTTTTTTACAACACACAAATGCATGTGTTTTCACTAATTTGTATAAAGTTAATAAACACACATTTGCTTGTGGAATTCAAGTGCAATTTTAACATTGCCATTTAGTACAGTTATGTACATACCATTTTATTTTACATGTATAATCAATGTTCACATGGCTTTTCACATTATAAGGGGTAGTTATGTATCGAATTGAATGAAATGATTTATTAAAATAAGAACACTTAAGTCCATATTCACAAAGCGTCTAAAACATTTCTTAGTCAAAAAAATATTTCACATAGCCAAAATGTATTCATACTGAAATACACAGAAAACAATCCATCTCCGGTAGACGCTATATAGGAGGTTTTGAAAAAAATCATTGAATATTATTCAACGAACTTAAAATAAATAATATTTCTTAGACATAATATATATTAGGGCTTTTTGTGAATACGGGCCTTGGCATTAAGCTTCAATAACGATGATACTGATAATATTGCATTTTGCTATTCTTTTCGATACTACGAGGGTCATTCAATATATTATGCGAACTTACAAATAAATTCTTGAATACAATATCAATCATTCAAACATGGACATAATCAGCCAAAGTAACCTTCTAAGTGATCTATGACAGACTTCCATCATTTCTACAGACCTTCTAGTCGCGTTGCTAGGCAACTGCGTACATACACTCTATACTGCATGGCCGCGGCGTACTCGTATTCATCCCGATGTTTATCAGGAAGTCAAATCCCAAGGTCCCTGTCATCTCATTTTCGGCTGGTGGGAACGTATCTACGTCTACTTTTTAGCTAATAATATGAATGGCACGTTTTGCCCTTCCGCAGTTAAGTGCTAAAGCAAGCCGGTAACCCGTTTGAAGCGACGTTCTGTCTTTTCTGACGTCAAAAATGTGGGTACCCACCGAGAACAATCCTTGCACATGCTTAACCTGTTCAACAAAATCGAATAAACCGAGTCAAAACTAGTCCCCTTTTCATGACTTTCTCTTAGCGTGTGAATGTTCTGTCTGCCTTCACCAATACTCTCATTTTTAGCTGTGAAGGCCGTTGCATAGATATCCTGCCCTGAACACTGGTATTCTTTGATTGCAATTCTGCCGATCGTATTTTCATTTGATAGTCTCGCCACTTCGGAATTTAAAAGGTCGCATTTTAACACAAGCCTCTGGCAAGGCAATAATAATATGGTGAACTTTTGTTTCGACGGCACTCGATTGTTATGTTAACTACGTTGGTCTTGTGATGTCACCGCGTCTAGGTTGTATTAAGGTGACGTCGAAGGAAGGCGCGCGCTGATGACGTCATCGAGGTAAAGGTCCTTATAGTTTCTGAACAAAACGAAGATGTCTTGAATATTTATGATGCAAAATGTCCTTGGCGAGTTTTAGAGATAATTCATAGTTCGCATTATATATTGAATGACTCTCGTAAATGCATATTGGCGATTAGAAACATAATTGAAAAACAGAAAATTAACCATGGGGACAGTGAGCGTCGCATTAACGTTACCACACTACCCCTGTTACCATGATTGCAAAAAGCCTTGGACCATAAATCAGTTTGATGGCACACAAATCTCGTTTTTAACTGTTTTATTGTCAAAATGGAAGGGAAAAATGTAATTTAAAATGTAAATTGTTGATTTTTCTCAAGCACTAATAGAATGGTTGTAACGTATTGACTTCATTTACATTATTCTGTGCACCATACATGATTGTTTTGTATAAAATAGCACTTTAGATAAGGGCTTGATCCTGCATTTTATTAACTGAATTCATAGTTTGTGGCTGCAGAGTTTGTCCGTTTGATGTTAGTTATATTGTTATGGCTAGTTGATTTGCATCAATACAAGCACCACATGCCGTACACCAGATAAAAGCAAAATAATATACAATGTAGCTATGTAGTTAACAAGAAACCCACCCTCTTCTTTATTGTTAGTTATATTGCAAAATGATATATCATTATTGTGCTTCTCTTTGTTAGTCAGGACAAAGATTGTCTTCACTCTAATGGTTGAATGATCTAAATTGTGAGGATATTCCCTTCTTTCAATTTGATACAACTTCACAAAAGATATTAGGTTAACTTTCTTGTCATGCGTTAGTTAATTTCTTTCGCATCCTACAAGTACAATAAGCACACACTATTTACCATTACATTAGCGTTCTGGTGACAGGGATACATTGTTTTGAAATAAATTAACACTATATTTATGTATTTATGCATGGTGTGTCTCAGATAATAGTTGAATAGCGTGTTCATTGTTCTAGCATTTGGGCGAACATGAATATATATTACAAATATAATTATTATGTTTGAGCAAATATTTATCTGTGAATAAATGGATTTAAGAACAATAGTCTGACACATACTAACCCGTACATATTGTCAACACATCGTCACTTATTGGTGAGTCACGCGATGTTACAAAACAACTTTATAATTAAGTAAGTTATTACAATAATAAACATTGCATGTTTGTTGATACATCTGACAGACAAAAAAAACAAATATTCATATAGCTGTATTTTGATAAGCGCAATTCACATGTAAATTTATACATTTTGAACTTCGTAAAACGTGACAAGATATTTCTATACGACAGACACATTTCGGTTATTGCTATTTACAATGATGCGTTACAAACACTCAATTGTCATCAATGTTATTTTTGCGTCCGATATTTTTATAATCGTTTAGTGTTAGCTTTAGCTTGGTTGTTTTCAATTAAACACTCCAGCAGATGAATCTATTACTAAGCCAGATATCCTGACATCCTCGGCAACTAAAATCCGCGCCGATATGCAACCAGTCTCAATTACCGTAAAACATCGACGGCTACATGGCTCCGATATCAGGACCGATTCGACAACTGCACTGTCCCAATATCCTTTCCGCTACCATAGCGTACTAATGCAGACTCGCCGGGATGGCCATTTCGGTCTACCGTAGTTTTCGACCTAAATGCCCAAATTCGGTTTGGGGTAGGTGTGTAGCATCCGGATGTATCGAGTTTTTATCAATGCTGCAAGTCAATAGTGTCTCAGGGACGGGGTATAGGGACCATATGAATTTCTCTTAACCCCCCAAAAAATCGTGGTAGCGGAAAGGATATACACCAAAAACAAAATTTTGCGTTTTTTGCCATTTTTATCCATGAAATATCGTTAATATATCGAAAAAAAAGGATTTCAGACCCAAATTACCACTAAAACGGGCATTTCTGGAACTTTGTATATCCTTTCCGCTACCATAGCGTACTAATGCAGACTCGCCGGGATGGCCATTTCCGCCTTCCGTAGTTTTCGACCTAAATGCCCAAAGTCGGGAATTTTGCTGTCATGGGTACGCAGGCATCCCAGCCTACAGGATATTACGGACCCAGGGTCGTGCACAGGTTTTTGGGCCCGCTAGATCCCTTTATAGAGGGCTTTGAACGTAGATTTTACAAAACTGAAATTACTGGTCCTACCCACTATTGCGGTACGATTCCCTGTGGAATTGCATTAACATTTAGCGCCAAAAAGTTTTTATTTTTCTATAGCAGGAATATAAGGCTAGACAAAGGGGTCAGGACCTAAATGCCCTAAAGGGGCCGAAAAAGTAGGCCTGTCAAGCTAAAAAAAAAGAAGTTTTTCGCGCAAGGGTCACCATCACATCGTCATTTCCGGTGACCTTTTGTCGAAATGTTGATAATTTTTTCTACTTTCGGTTTGGGGTAGGTGTGTAGCATCCGGAAGTATCGAGTTTTTATCAGTGCTGCGAGTCAATAGTGTCTCAGGGACGGGGTATAGGGACCATTTGAATTTCTCTTAACCCCCCAAAAAATCGTGGTAGCGGACAAAATCGTGGTATACAGACAAAACAATACATACAGGTAAGTACTTGATGCATCTTCATATACCATTTAATAAGTACGATTGGCTAACATAGGCAAGCTGATTACTTAGCGGTGGATTCTAATCAAGAGAAGTATCAGCAGAGATTAAAACAGCTGTAAAATGTTTAACACACAATATAAATATTCAAGAATAATTTGAAACACGCAACATGCCTTATTGCAACATCCGATACTTATGTCCGTAATATACACACACAATATATGAATCATCGTCTAATATTGCATTGTAGATCTGTGTATTGATTATTATTAAGTCACGTTTGAAGTATGTTTTTAACTTCCTGTTTTGAAGATTAACGAAATGATTTGTGAATTCATGAAATAAAAAAAACATAATTATGTAGCGCTTCATTTACCAGCATAACACTTTAACAAAACAAAAGAGATTATATATCTGTGAATGTAAGTATTTTTTGTTAATTCAATAACCATGTACGTGTCATACCAGTGTTTTTCTTCTCAACTTTCGGTTTCGATTCACCTTTAAATAAGTTCTCTTACTTTGATCCTTCAGTTTCTATGTCTGTTGTGTTTTGACACGTGGTTCCGCTAAGCAGTCCCTCCTCGAGCAGTCCTAGAACTACCATGATTATAGACTGAGTTATGTACAGGTCTAATAACTTTACCGATACCAGCTCAACTACATTGAACTCATTCGTTTTAACAGCTGCATTTATTAAACATTAAAATGTCCTGTAGTGTTTCCAGAAATCAGTACTTAAGCCCGCCACCTCTCTTTACCGGGATGGACTACTTAACCACAAACCAGCCAGAACCGGTTGTTCCAAATGTGTATGAATTTATAATACATTTATAGGACATAACTACACTATTTTGTAGATGGACAATATTGGCAGCGCCTTGTCTGAACTACGAGACAACAGTAAGCGGATGTTAAACCGGTGTAAGCAAGTATGTAGTGAACCAACGTGTCAATGGTAAGGATAAGTTTTATAATAAGTATTAAATTAAATAACAAACATTTCCTTATTGTTATCTTTATTCGTGATTTTGGAAACTACCATTCTATTTCATTGTACATTTGTAAGTTATATTTAATAGTTGGGTGTCAATACGAAGGCCATACATTTATAACATCATATGTAAATCGTTCTGTGTGGCATGTGCATGCATGTATTATAAATGATATATTTTATCATTGTAGCAAGGTCGAATGTGAACTGTTTCGTCAAGGTATTCATTTCCATATTTAGTGAAATTTGCAAGTTTATAATAATTAATTACAGTTTGTTTTACATTTTATAACAGGGTTTTCAAGTTTATTTCAATATTTAGTTCCACTGAAATCATTCTGTATCCACTAATGTACATTAAGCAATATTTTACATTCATTATAGCGCTATAGAATTTCAATGATACTCATGATGAATGTGTATGCTATGTTAAATCGCCTGTTTGGCGTTTGTAGAAATAAATGCACTGGAAATAAGATGCACAGCGATAGAAAAGAGTTCCAGAGAGAATGAAGATAAAACTAAGACGGTGTGGGAAAGCATAAATACTATGAAACACGAACAAGATAATATGCAAAGAGCATTATATGTAAACTTGGAAACAAGTAATCCAAGCACCGTTTCATCTAATATGCCACACAAATGTACATGGAAACCCGAACGGACAGCATCAGGTGATGGTGATAGTTTCGTACAACAAACTAACGATGATGAAGTTTTGCGTGGTATCGAAGTTGAACAAGCAATGGGAGCGATGGGAAAAACTGCATGTGTCGGTGGTGTTGAGACAGATCAATCAAAAGATAGTTTTAACAATGGTGCTAGAAATAAAACATCAGCGTAAGTAAAATATTGCACAACTTAACATGTTCTTAACATAATGCATATTATCCTTTGCACATATATATCGTACTAAAACATATATGAGTGGACTGGTACTTTCACTTCCAGGCTCCAGTTTCTTTTCTGTATAAATTCCCAAATTAGAATATGTCACTACCATGGATACACATGCGTCCCACACTAAAGGATAGTATCTGACCAAGGTATTGCACGAAGTTTTGGACCCTCTTAAAGAAGGCTTTGAACGTATTTTCGCAAAAACAACCCCATAAAAGTACTGGTTTTACCACCTATAGCGTTATCTGTTGCAGTGCAATGGTTGCGTTTGAATTTGGCATCAATTAACCTAAACAGTGTCAGATGCCCTAGCAATATCTTACACGGCAAATGAGTAATGCAACCGCAGTACTGCTCTGTCAAAACAGACCCATAGGAAATCCAAGAAATCGTCTAGTTGTGTTGGTCATTTTGAATGTGATTAATATGATAAGCAAGAACCATCGAAAGCGTATAATTCTATGACAATTATGTCACACTCATCTCCATTTGACGGTAATTTCGTTGGATTCCCTTAAACAGTGATTGAAGCAGCTCATGTCACTCATTTGCAAGGTCCATTACATAAACAATAATAAAACTGAATAATGTATTTGAATGTCACAATTCTGAGATCGAGTGTAATTGTTGTGAAGTAATTGCAAACTATGAGTATAAGTAGTTTAAGGATAATAACTAAATAGAAGTAGGTGGCTTCAATGGATGTGTGAATGTGGTACCAATGTATGCTCTGTTTTATAGATGTATCAACTGCGGAGTGAAATCTGGGACATGTGACAATGCTCAAACCGATACGCCAGCAGTTCAAGGTACTTATATACCGCTGTTTTGTTAACAAAACACGGAGCGGTTATATACTTTACTGTGATATTCATTTTACATTTGCAATGGCACCAGTTTCACGTTTGTTATACCGGCGTCTGAATAATTACGTGTAAGCGATCAAATTGCAAACATACACTGATGTAGTATTGATAAGATGCAAACATGTTTCAGAAGAGCTGGTGAGACAGGTAGAGCAACGAAAACTATTTGGTACAAGACATTGGTCGGCGATTGTTGAACATGAACGTAATGAATGTAAGCTTTTATTAGAAAATGTTATATACATGTATTGTTACCTTACATTAACGAACACTGTACTAAATTGCAACATATGTAACTACACTGATTAATTCCTGTTTCCAAAATGGATATCCATTACATATCTTTGTAAAGTGGTTGGCATGAAGATGAAACATGTTACATTGTATTGGTAACAAAACTCCATTATTAAATGCTTGTTTACAGAATAGTCTATTTTGTGGTCCAATAAGGGATTTGTTATATTTGTCTTTGCATTCGACTGGTCCTCTCGATCCGCGTGCTAATCCATTACACGATGCTGCGATTAATATAGATGCATTTAACACAAGTATCCATTTAAAAACATTATTCAATGCTATTCGTTTCATTTAAACATAGCTACATGAATCATTACTGAAGGAAGTGTAGTAAATTGAACTGTAAGTTTGTTCCATTTACAGGTGAAAAACTTTTCAACGAGTTGGAAGGTTATCACACCGTGCTATGTTTGGATATATCGGCAAGTATGTTAGAGAATGGTGGATGGGAACAAGCTTCTATATTTGTTAAAGACTTTATCAACGGTAACACTCTTCGTGTGATTTCATTATATTGCTTTGTACATACATTTGTATATCCCGATGAAGGTATGAGATACGTGTAGGAAACCAATGGCTCAGATTTGTTTGCGTTTGACTGAGACAGTCGTAGCGCGTGGCTATTCGTTTTATCCCTGCCTAATTTTCCGATGACCTCCAGCTTTGGGAGGAGATACATACCATTTGTGTGTTACAATGAATCCCGGTGAGCTGCCCTAGCTGTTTCCGAATAGACTCCTTGGTTCATTAACGTGTCCGTTGTATTATAAGTACAGATACACACGGGACTACCTCTGGGTTTCAAACCAGTGCATTTCTAAATTGAAGTGGGAAACACTGAAACAACTTTAGACAGAGATTCGAACCAGGGACCCCGGATTGGTAATTGAGAGCACTAACCACTCAGACACGTTGTTTGTACGGTAGCTCGTATAAAACAACTTTAAGTGTCAATAAATAGTCTCATGTATTCGAAATTTACGCCCAATACGCCTGATGTATGACGTGCGAGGGCCCTCTTATGCTTGGGTCTGTCTTTTTTCATTTGTGTGTGTTCCTACTTGTATCTTTCGTGCTCGGCTGTTTCTATTTAGTGCTGCTTTGCATGTCCGATGGTTCAATATCCTTTTGCTTGCCTGCCTATATACTAGACTTAGTATAAAAACGTAGACACGCGGATTGGGATTGATGATATCCCGAGTCTAGTTTATATCTCTGAGCTAGAATAACCGGCAATTTTGACAAATAGTCTGAAAAATAGTTTTACAATCATATTATCCGAATATTTGTATATGCCATTTTCAACAATACCTTCTATTTTACTTTAGGACTGACCGAAATGGGTACTACACATAGGTTCACGGATGAATACATAGCTTTAGTAACATTTGGGCACGAAACGGTGGTTAAACAAAGGTTAACCAACAACTACGGGGAACTACTGCGTGTTTTTAGTAAGTTTCTATTATCATGACGTCACGTTTTCACTGTAGTCAATGTATTTATGTACATGTATAAGCAGATAAGACCGACCATGAGTTTTGAGCCGTGATGGGAGATTACACTATTTAGTCATGGTGTGTGAATATACCTGGTTGAGATACCTTTAAAATGCGTTGATACATATTTTTGTATGACCTGATCGTTTCAGTATCGCTTGATGTTTGCAGGCTAAAAGTATGTGGCTTAGTGAATAATGCATTGGTTTTCACTGTCTTTTTCTCAAATTAAGATGTTTAAAACAACAAAAATACTATGTTATGTTATGATATTGCAATGTTTGTATTCAAGTGACAGACCTGAATAAACCGACTGCACCGTTAGTAATGATATAAGAACTTATAAATTAAACGCAATGGTAATCAAACGAGGACGTTAGTCTACATGTACGCATATTATTATGTATGTAATAATCTAGACGTTTCGGTCAAGGATAACCCATAAAAGTGAAAGCACTTATTTCCAAATGAATAGGGTCATGTGTTTTGCTGAAGGAACAGCAAGTAGGAGAGACAGTGGTGTGACATAAGGAATCTGAAAGGGATACCCTAGCTCTTTCCGAACAGACTCCTTGGTTCTTTAACACCGATGTATACACGAGAAACTACCCGGTTCATCTCGAGTAGGGAGGGAAACACTGAAAAGCGTTTCTGAAATGTCCAGTGTTCCGGGCGATATTCGAACTAGAAACCTCCGGATTGGTAGTCGAGCCACCGTGTCACCATATATTGAATGACTCTCGAAAAGACTTGTAGAAGGACTTTGTGTGGGGACCTGAGGTTCATCCATCCAAACAACTAAGCAAACGGGTTATAATAGTAAAGTTGTTTTGGAAATAAGTACATTACGTAGTTTAATTTGTGATAAGGTGTTGAATAGACAAAGGCATTATTTTGTAGTATATATGTACGTAAGTACACACGAAGATGACGTCATATCAAAATATCTGCGTAAGTATACATTCATAATAATGATGCTGCAAATTTCTATCAATAATTCATAAATCCGCGAAAAAGGATAACGCGAATGTAAAGCGATTTATAGTAGACACAAACAAATGTATATATTTCTTTAACAGGTGAACTAAAACTTGGAGGTCCGAGCACTTTCTATGGAGGGCTACTGTTGTCAATTATGCTGGCCAAGTGTTCTCGTTGTAAGTATAATGACACGTTTTACGTGTTTGTTGCCAACATTCTAGAAAGCTTCTAAACTGTTCGATACGTACAATGCGTATGTACCAAATCCACATACATCTACTTGTATTTATTCTCTCGCAGACAAGATGTACCAAATCTACATACATCTACTCGTATTTATTCTCTCGCAGACAAGATGTACCAAATCCCCATACATCTACTTGTATTTATTCTCTCGCAGACAAGATGTACCAAATCTACATACATCTACTCGTATTTATTCTCTCGCAGACAAGATGTACCAAATCCAAATACATCTACTCGTATTTATTCTCTCGCAGACGAGATATATAAAACATAGTTCGGATTGTAGAATCTATCACGAGTTTTTAATGGATATAGAATCTAGATTCTATTTTATTAAGCCAGCCTCTGAATATTTCCTAAACGAGTTAAATGTAAGTTTGTATCAATTGACAACGAGCGTTAGATTCGTTTTATTATATGGCACCAATAACACTAAAATACATATTCTTCCGTTGACAGAAATACTCTGTTATATAAACGACGCCACATATACATCATTTACGGCATATAAAGAAAAGAAAGTGACGTCACTCGAACGTAATTGTGTAGTATAAGAATATACGTATTCGTTATATTAACCCGGATACAAGGAAAGTCATGTGATAAACGGAAATACTTACCTATATCGGTGTTTCTTTTTTCAATTTATAGCATTTGTTTAAAACTTTTTGACCACCCAACGTAATTGCAGGACTTTAAATACTGGGTATTTGTAACCATATAAACTTCAGGTGATTTACATGAACATTGACGTAACGTCAAAAGGTGAGGCACACAAGTGTTACGCTGTTGACGTCAAACAGCGTTTTATTAACAAACGTCAACGTCATTACTAAATGCCATGGATAAGGGTCCACATGAAAGCAAAATATTAAGATCTGATTTGTTATAAACAAATACAGAACACACAATTTGTTATGTGCTTTTTACAGTGGTTATTTTCTTACTCCAGAAATTATACGAGTAAATGTATAAGAAAACTATGACCGGAATAACCGCCGACGTCATAATTTGTCTTAATTTGCGGTTACGGGACACTTATGAACATGCAAGAAAAAAGTTATATATTTTTATTTATTATTCAATCTACTTGAAATTCGCTATGCTTGTACTAAGATAAAAATGCATTTTTATATATTTTGTTCAGTTACATAAAATCACAAGGAAAAGTTTTTTATACGTTCAAAAATAGGATATTTTAAAATTCACTTTATTTCTGTATATTTGGACAATTTTGTACATGCTACCTAATCTTCGAGAAAACAGTCATTTTTTATGATATTGAAACAATTTTTGTGCAAACAAATCTTTGGAAAAACATATTATAACACATAATTTAACAAGTCGAATTTAAACAGAAGAAAATTGAAATCAACGTCAGAAAAATACAAAAGTCTCGCTATTTTAAATTTGTCTTTTCTAAGCTCCATTTTGAATTTTCACGACGGAAACGAACGGAACTTATATGGCATCAGGAGTTGTGACTGCTTTAACAGACAACGTTGTATCCATCCAAATCCGTTTCGTAGTTAGTACATAATTGCAACTGTTACCCTTAAGACCATGCGTTTTTGTTACAAGTCTCGCTGCGTTTTTGCGAAAAAATCGCTCAAAACGACGCATTTTACGTTGCACCTTTATTATTTCCGTGTACATCTGTATATTGCAAAATGCGCAATTTGTTTCTGCTTTTAGTGATATAATTTTCATTTTTCTAGGCCGAGTTTTGCGAAAATAATCGTAGAAAACCGTTTGCGATTTTCGCCGTTTTCGAGTATGCCTCACTTTTAGACGTTACGTCATAATTGTAATAAAAGTATTTAAACCTGACCGACCCGTACCAAATACCCTGTTCATTTTTGTAGCATTGTATTTTAAATAAATTGTTATTGAGTATTTACAAAATACAGTACACGTAATTATGATACAGAACGTCGGATACAAGTACTAGTATACTAAAATACCATATTAGGAAATAGTTTCATTAATCTCACTTAAATGACCAATTGTTGTAATGACTTTGGAAAATTTTTATTTGGTGTTTTTTTCACAGATCTAGCGTGTCGAAGCAATCACGAGATAGTCGTTCCAAGAAGAATCATTATTATAACTGACGGGAAACCTACAGATGTCAATGTCATTGCTGGACCAGATACAATAACTTCTTGCATAGAAGAGGTTGGAGGGATAATAACATTACGTGAAATTTTGAAATTATTTCGATAGATTGCAACATTTCTGTATTATAGAGATGCGCGGTATTACCGGTATACCGGTACCCGTGGTATTATGTTGCTGAAATACCGGTATACCGGTACCCGTGGTATTATGTTGCTGAAATACCGGTATACCGGTACCCGTGGTATTATGTTGCTGAAATACCGGTATAACGGTACCCGTGGTATTATGTTGCTGAAATACCGGTATACCGGTACCCGTGGTATTATGTTGCTGAAATACCGGTATTTTATTAACATTATCCGTCCTTCTAATCATTTAAAGTTACCAGCCATTACGGCAAACTATACCACACAAATGTCATGCTTTCCTCCATTGTAACCCCTGAATTTCCATGCTACTATAATTCGCGTAATTGCTTGCTGTGCATTCCAGTATCAAGCGTTATTTCTCAACTCTAAGTCTAGTCAAGTCATGAGTCTTTGTTCTTAAAACTACTTGGCTAAATGTTTTCTATTATATTCTGACTTACTATACCAAAGCTATAATAAAGTCGGTGGTATTATGTGGTATATACCGTGGTATTTGAGAAAAAACTTGGTGTCTTTTCCTTGGCAGAACCCAGTCCAACTCTATTGAGTATGTCTAATAACTTATTATTTTTTGACTCACTTAAAATTAGACAACACTGTGCACAATTCATAGATTTATTTCAGTACATGTATTTATAACAACATTAAAATGAAACAACAAATTGTCGAAGCAAATGTATGATCAAGCCATTTGTATAATGAGTATGGTCACGCACGTTAACGTGCGTGGTATGGTAGTATGGAGGTATATGGCCGCTACATGGTTCACTGGGTTACTAATGGTGGCTACAGTTGAACCGAATTTGAAACCCTACCGGTCTGGAAGTTAAGTCCGACTGCCTTGAATAAAAGTACCTGCCTTAACTGGTGCTATAATATATCAACGTTAGCACTATGTAAACGGTCAACACAATAATATCGGTAGCCACTGTACAACACACTACATACAGAATGTGCAAAAACGAGTATACTGTAGACGGACACGTACATTGTAACCACTACTGCACACGGACATGTGCATTTCAACATCTACTGTACACGGACACGTACATGTCAATCCTTCCTCACTGCGAATACGTACACGTACATTTTGACCACTACTGCCCAAGGGTACGTACATTTCAATCAATACTGTACACAAACACGTGTATTGCAACAACTAGTGCAAATACGTACCCATACATTTCAACCACCACTTGAAGTTAATATAGCCAAAAAATTTAGGGGGTACACAGGAAACGCCAAACACTATGACTATACGAGCGAGATCCCTAGCCCCTAAATTGTTATCAATCAATTTGAATTTTGAAAATCACCAGTTGTAATTTACCTGTTTGTAAATGATAACGTTACACACTATTTCCTAATCTAACTGCAACGAATGAATGCACGCATACATTCGATATTAAGAGAGTAAGGCAGATGATCTGTGTCTAAAACCATCTCTCACCCTAGGTATAATTAACTGTATTGGATAGGATAGATCGTGTTTGTATAGAGGAAAATGCATATTCAAATATGCCAACCAGCTAGCTATTGGTGGATGACATGATTTTATTGTTCATTCGTCCAGTAGACTGCCAGTGGGCATTGCCATATGCATGGGTCATCTTCCCCCATTGTATTCGTAAGGTAGCAGCTGTAAAACGACATTTACATAGCACTTGCATGTATACCGATTTGAAAGAAACTGTAAAAGTAACGGAAAAATGTTTACATAAAATTATGCAAATCGAGAATTGAGTTGACCAATAACCTTGTTAAATTTGGTTGTTAAAATATTGGACGTAATGCATTATATTTGTGTCATCCAATGACTTCGCTTGATAAACTTCGACAAACAAATTGGCGAAGTGTCTTGTCTGTTAAATACAATTATACCAAAACATTTTGTAATAGCAATTAAAGTATTTCAATTTCAGACCAAACAAATTATATTGAGCATATTAGGTTCACGAAGCGTCATGATGAATGATATTGTATTCGTACCTGTTGGAAATGTAGATACGGTAAGTGCATCTTCATTTTAATGCATGCCAATTCAGATGTTTAAAAAAACTATCCGCGATTGTTGCGGCCATACAGTTTTCGTTTGGTTTATTCAACGTACGAATGCATCCTTATAATGGAAATTAGTATGCGTCGTTCCGTTCAATGATTTCGGGACTGTAAGCTTGAAGTGATTGGCATGTGATTAATTTTTTCTCTGTCGAAATGTTGAGGATTAATCGAGGTATATTTAGAGGTGACATACATTTCAAATGAAGTCTCTATCCCTTTCTCGCTGGTGGGGATTTATGTGTTGAACATGACTAATAAAGGTTGTTAGGACGTGTTAACAATCGACCTAAACCACATCAGTATAAATATAACGACAGGAAATAATCAAATGTTTTCTTGTGAATTTGGGTGTTAAATCAAACGGGTTCATTCATATTTCAGAAGTATGTTCAGTCCATGCTAGATGTATCTGGAGGTCTTAAGGCGAAGTACACAGATGGTAAACGACTTTCCAGGCGAACTTTTCTAAGCGTATGTGTCTTACATATTAATTATTATGTAATTATCTTGGTATCAGCCTTATCTATGTTATATGTTCAACTGTAATAGTAACAACACTCAACAAAACAAAGGGTCTTATATTAGGAACCTCGTATTAAACTAATATAGTGTGTAATATTTTCTTTGCATGTCATGTTGCCATTTCCTTCTTAAGTTCGCTTTGTAGTTGTAGTGATCTTATTGGTATTGATACAGAACTATGCTTATTTGCAATCATTCAGACTTGTTTCTTTAGTTGTAATTGGTATGATAAGTACGCATGTCCAAAAACGCTGAGCACACCAGACACTGTTTAATGCCTCATGTTTGTATTTGAGCCTGCAGTTGTAATAATCATTAGTCTTTAGATGATGAGAGCTAGTACGTTACATATGTGTTTCAATTATATTAACAGAAGCGTGCTGGTATGATGACAGGGTTGTTCATGCGGAGAAGAGAAATAGTTACTGTTGAAGATCAGGTTGGTATAATCCGGATAAACACTTAACAAATCTTATAAGTGTGCACGCGTTTTAACCGTATACTTTTTTTATTTATGAATATTTCTGCATGAAATTTTGTGTACATGCTATTGAATAACACAATATTAGATTAATATACTTTTTTTATCACAATTAAATAGAGTGGATCACTGAACCATGAAACATCAAAACACGTAAAATGCACGAGAAATTTACGCAAATATGCAAATATTTTTATTGATGGTCAATTAGAATTTAAGATATATTGTTACATTAAAAAAACACAAAATTATGTGATTTATCTTTCAACAAAATGGTGATTTTTAACTTTGAAAAATACAGTTTAAATTTTATGGTCAAAGGGAGGTTACTCTTCCAAAACTGCAATTTAACACAAAATGTGAGTAGTTATAAACCTAAATTGGGCTTTATTCTTATCATTGTTTTCTGTATTTCTGTATCGGTGATAAGAACATACACTTGAACACAAACTTGATCAGCAAAGAGTATACATAGCTGCAGTAGCAACCTGATCAACACCCGATGAACACACGACAAAAACGTGTGGCATTAGGTTTTGCTGATGTCATAATTTGTTTATTCTGATTGTGAAAACTGTTATCATATTGTAATCAATTGAATTGGAATTCCACATATCCGAGCTGCATATGTTGAAAATTTCAACAAAATCAAACACAATTTGACCAAGTAATGCGTATATATATACATGCACACTTATAAGATTTGTTAAGTGTATATGTATGGTCCTATCCTTTGTGCACAAATATAATATTACTACGTTCTTACACAGATAATTACAATTTTCGCGACTCCATCATGCAATTTCGGTTCCAAGAAATGTGTTGATGTTACTAAGTGTTCACTCCTACATATGTAAACAAAGGTCAGAAGCTAAAAACTATTACTCTAGCGCGATAAATTGCAATACAAAAACAAACTTAAAATCCGCTATATTTATCGTTTCTGAATATTTAGGAGCATGAAAACTTTATATGTTGTGCCAAATGTTTGAATGCTTTCATTGGTAAGCGTTACGGTCCTTGATTTTAATCCATAACAAACATATAGGCAATATTGTGTTTGTTTTTGTACTGCAATTTATCGCGTTGGAGTTATACAGTGCGCCTAGGATAACGTGATGTTTACAAACATAAATCGCTGTTGCAAAATTGGTTTTACAAATTACGAAAGTAAACAAATATAGTCATTTTTGTACTAAAAACAATATACCAAATTTTTCCGCCTTTCTCATTATCGTGGGAGAACTATAACAAAAACAAAATTATCTGTTACACTGTGCTGCTCATGAACCTCGTTAATAATTATCTCTGGACTATACAGTATATACTTTTATTCTATATAATCCAAATAACATAGAAATCTACATTAAAATTTTGTAATGTAATAACCTGCTGCAATCAGCTATTTTGTTGCTTAATTATATCAAATCGTGGTTTGAATTGCACTTATATCCTTACAGTATGTATTGTTTGAGTACCATACCTGCATTTGCTATTTTGATATATGTTTTATTATAGGAGGATCTTTTCTCGATTGAAGAAAGGTCAAATCGCTAGAAACACTTCGACGTGCTGCGCGTAACGAAGACTGTTATCACGAGAGGGTAAGATGCGCACTGCCAACAATAGGTAGTCGTGTCCGTCGAGGTCCGGAATGGATATGGTACCAAGAAGATAGTTCGGGACTAGGAACAATTGTCGGTCATGCTGAGGACAGTAAGAATAAACATATGTGTATTACATACTGCATGCGTTTGAATGTGATAACGAATTTGTTATCTTGAGTAATCGTTTATAATGCTATAATGTCGACCTTCAATGAAAGAAATGTCGACCTCCACGACCTCCACATATTCAATAGCAAACATCAAATACGATTCGTAGAATGGTTTTCGTGATGCTGGCCAATGTTGTGTATCACGCATGCATTTATGAGTGAGCAAACGTGTTAGTATTCCCTAAATATATAATGCAAAAGCTACTACATGCTGCTACATGGAGCGTTACATTTGACTGAATAATAATAAAATCACGACCAATTATCTAGCCTTGGGTAAACGCGTGTTACAAGTACGATCTAGTTGAAAACCTCAAAATCTATCGATACATGATAAAAATATCAGCATGAATCGATAATAAGACCCCATAGTATCATTTGAATCAGAATATTTGAACTTATTCATGTATTTACAAGTATACAATTGTATTTTTTTTCTTAAACCAATTAAAAGTAAAATCTGAGTCTTTCAACTGAACAATACCTTATGAAGTACAATACGTCTTGCAAGTGTGGCTCTTGGGAGGCAGTGTAAACTGATAAATAATACCTTCCACCAAATGAAACAATTAGCTGGGCTAGTTTATTGCCATTCTACCTACTGTGGCCTGGTTCATGAACACCTACCCGATATTAATGACCTGACGTAACCGATATATGTAACACAATTGTTGCGCTTTCGACCCCTTATTCCTCACACTTTGAATTGATCATGTAAAACAGGTTTATGTTTCGCAAATATCTCGTATTGTTTTATTCTCAAGCTGATGATATTTGGGTACAGTGGGATAACGACGAAACGATACAGTTCTATAGATACGGGGAATCTGGACACTATGATGTTCTCATAGAGGACGAGCCTAGAGAACTACAGGATGGCCGTACGCTTGTAGTTGGTTGCAACGTAAAGCCTGGTATATCATGCATCAAATTGTTCTATTTACTGATTAATTTACGCTCATCTTACAGAAAGATTTTGAAGTATTTATTTATAAAAGAATGATAATAGATGTAATGTTTTTATATTTTAAAATACACATTCAAAGACACGACATTGTGATTTGAATTGTTCGAGTGGTCTGGTACTACAACGCCACCAATAATAATCGCCAAACAGTAAGATTGGTTTGAAAAGAAAACAACAGCAAAATACCTTAAACGGAATAATATAATACATGTTCTACTGAGTGTTATATCTAATGGTTCATTTTAATCTGTTCCAAATTCAAAAGGCTTGTAAAACGAAGAATAATTATTTTTCATTAGAAACAAAATGAATGTACGTGTATTTAAAACACAGACGCTAATTGTTGTTTTAAGCATACGATTATATGCAAGAAGATAGTCACATGTGAAAATGGAAAATGGAAAACTGAAACCTTATATTTTCTTGTAAATATACGGGAAGTATTTTGATGTTTTCTGACTATTAATGTAATGTGTATGTTATGATACATGACGTTTACAGGTAACAGTTGGAACCAATCAGAGTATAAGCCTAGGCGCGGTGTTGTTGTAAAAATAGAATCAGAAAAGGCGATGGTAAATGTTTTCATTAATAGTTCATGACTATTCTATTTAAATACCTTACGAGAACCATGTTGCATGCATTAAAATTCTGTACATTCTCCTATTGAGGACATAATTGATCTACGTTAATAGTTTGGACCAATTGTAGGGGTTAAATCTACTCTCTACGAAAGCCTTAGATCATTCAGTATCGAAAAACTTCAACAGAGGGTTGTGTAAATAACCGATATCAATATGACTACACTACCCCTGGTCCAGTAATCATCGGCTGGTATGTAGATAACAACACTAAATGTATGTATGGGGATATTTGCGGAATGAAGAGTTTTTACCTATAGTTTGATTCTATAACCTATACAGGATATCGCCTACGCCTAACAATGCGAATTACGAAATCATTATCCCCGCCGATTAAATCGGTAGGGGGGTATTGAAATGGCGTTGTCCGTCCGTCTGTCAATCCGTCCGTCCGCAGCCATTTATCTATAACTAGCAGATAGAATGTCATGAAACTAGAAACAAATATGAACAATCATACTGGGATGATGCCCGTCAAGATATTTTCTAATTCATAACTAACTTTGGTTGATGGCAACCAACTGGAAAAAAACATAAAAATCAACCACTTGCCAGATTTCAAAATAATTTTACAGAAATAGTTGTTAGGTGACACACTTACGAAATTGACCTTTTTGTCATGATTTGTCAAAAAACATGGCCGACAGTGGGTGGGGTTCGTGGTTTATTGGTAAATTTTCTATAGAGTTATCGCCCTTGATTTATTGAACAATTGTTATCCGAAGGAAGCTTACATTCCAAACTGCGCAATAATACTGATAACATTTAGAGGGGATATCTATTCAATGAATTTGCTTGTTTAATTTAGAACAATCGGTTATTGCACCCCAAAAGAAGGTTGTGGAATTAATAAGTATGATTGTGGCTTACAATGTAAATAATATGTCCGAACAGGTACGTTGGGATAATGGCCAGAGAGGGGAATTCAGTGCCGACTTGGAGAAAGGTGAACTCGAATACTGCCGAATATTGCAAAGGTTAGTAAGTTTAAAAAAACGTAAAGTGTCACTACGTCTGTAATTTGTTTAATAAACATAATAATACAATAATACTAATAGAATGATGCAAAGGAGGTAAAATATATATGTTTTATATTAAGGGGCTTGTACATGAGATCAGTTCTATATTAATATTTGTGCCATTTTTGAAACATAGGTGTTATATACCGTTGAAAAGTTCTTTATGTTCTATCTCCTCATGAAGTCCAGTTTCTAATGCAGAGCTTCATATCGACCCTATTTGCAATTCAGTTTTGTTCTATGTCCAAAACAACTGTTTTCGTTAGTGCTTTACATGCAGTGTTTTATGTCCATTGACCAATCATACGCCAATACTGCCATGCCACTGCTGAGCGTTTCTTGTATATTGTGTTTATACTGTAGCAAAATATGCAGTTACATCTTATTTTATATGCAGGCATTTGGACGAAAATAATGACGGTAGTACCATGTAGTCGAACAGGGCGTTTTACTAAAGTAATATTCCTAATTCATGTGACATAGTGATGCTAGTCAAGCAAATGTTCATCAAAATGGGTAACACATACAATTGGTTGCTAAGTACGTACTATATGACAACTTCAACCTATACGTTTTGTAGCAAACTTTACCCATGTCTCAACATATTGGGTCACGAAGCTATTTAGAATCGTAAAACAAGCAAAGTTGTGTGGCTATTTCTCGAATGGACAATGCCTTTTAAGTGAAAAATTGATTCATCGAAAGACAAAATATTACATGTATTGGTTTTATTCAACGGATTCATAAATGCAACAAAAACCTACACGAATTTGATGTTCTTTTTATCACATGCTCTACAAAAATCAGGCAAATGAGACAGATCTGACATTCATACTGGACTTCGATTATGTACAACGCAATACGAAGATCGTCAAATGACGTCAATGGATACTATTATAACGTTTTGTGCATTACAAAAATGTATTCACTGTAGACAAATTAATTGAATAAAACGCATATAAGACTCATTTTATTCAACTCGTTACCTCGTAAATTCAATAATAATCTAACATTCATTCAATATCCTCTATGAATCGAACTTGTAAATAAATGATCAAGATAGTTATAGGAAAGTACACTTTTAACTCAATTGTGTAAAACAGGTACCTACCTTGTTGTAAGTATATACTACTTGTATTAATAGCTTGTAACTTCATGGCTAATGTGTACAGTATGTACGTGTTTAAAAAATACTAAAAAGGAAATCGCGACCTAAAAATGAATGAATTACATTGTATCATTATTTCATAACGAAGATATCTATATCCATTGGACTGTGTAAAAAACGATCAAATAAACGCTTTATATATACACGTATATACAACCGTGTTGTGTTAATAGTATACATTGATCAGTAATGTTCCGCACTGTGATCGGTTTAGCCCGTACAGTACACATTTTCATTGGGTTTTACCCCGGTTTTTTAATTTACACAATATCAATGTCGTTTTTCTACTGATGCTAAATGTGGACGATACATGTAATGGATTGCGTGTGAATGAATAAAATACTAACGTAAGTATTGATTTAAGAGATTTATATATTTCAATTTTGTATTGTACAAAGAAAATGGTATTTTCATAGTTGACTGTTGTACATTCGGTTTCGTTTTAAACTTAATTATTAGAAAATTATATTATTCAGTCTTATTCCATCTAGTCATGAATTGTAGCATTGTTTTGTTTCCGACCGGACCTATCAAGTTCTTATTCAATGGCAATATATCATTTTTAAAGAAAAATCTTAGTTAAATTTCGTAGAAGTATGAACTAGGAAGTTAAATTCTTATGAAAAATACACACACATTGTACGTTTAACTTAATACTCTATATTGTAAACAAATCATTACAGAATGACACAAAATATCACGTACTTTTGAAATTTCTGACGAATAATATAACTTTCAGCTTTTGTTTTGGTTTATAGATGGATGATGTTACCAGCGTATTGTACGATATACGTGACAACAACCAACAGATTGTCAATCAGTGTAATCAATTACTAGCATGTGAACCGACATGTCAATGGTAACTACTGTTCAGCTTAACAATATAATACTAATCTTGATATTAAATATCCAAAATAGGGGATCACAATAATATTTGTTACTAATCCACTCTATATGTCAATATTTCGATCCTATTTGGTCTTTTTCAAGAGAGGAAACACTAATTTTAGGACTCATATCATGAATGTATAACTTGTTAATCATGGTACAATACGCTGATAAAATTAGTGTTTCATCTCTTAAAAAGAACACATCGGGTCGAACTATTGAGATATAGTGCGGGTCTGACCTCATTTTTACATGTGTGTGTCTTCATTTTCAAAGTTTAAAGTAGTTTTTCCCAGTCTTTCGATTTTAACGGATATAAAAAAGACCGACGAGGAATAAGTAAAAGGAGTGGATGATAAGCGGGAATGTCCTCAGACTTGTATAAATACTGTCTCGTAACTTTTCAATTAACGCTTGATCGATTGTAATATATCAATAATTAAATAATGACTCATTTGTTGATTCTTTGTTATATATACCATTTCAGTGAGGCCAGACTGGAGCTAACTCGTAAAGGTACGGATTTTAATATTTGAGATATGCCTACCTAGATATAAATATATATATAGTGCAGTGTTTAATCAGTAAGTAGTTTGCCTTTGTTTGAACATTATCGTTGTATCAATATCAACTACTACATTGTACTATGACGTAAAATAGTTAAACGGTTAATACATGTATTATGCGGCTATCGCATTAACTGATTTAGTCTCCAACTCGAACGTAGCTGCATAGTCTTCAAATCGAAAGTAGAAAACTCAGTCCTCAAACCGAAAGTAAGGAATTTGACATTTAGTAGTCTGTATAGGAATTAATTACTAACAGGGAGAAACTTGTGTAGGCATGCGGCTAGCTCAGTCGGTAGAGCATTCGCCTTGTAAGCAAAGGGTCCCGGGTTCGAGCCCCGGTCTGGTTGCACATTTTTCTCACCTGGTGACAAATGGAGCCCCCAGTGATTTGACCCTCTGCACCCTTAGAACGTCCCACAGAAGTTCTAGTACTCCATGAATTCGAGGATGAATTCTTCGAAGGAGGGGGTGTATGTAGTAGTCTGTATAGGAATTAATTACTAACAGGGAGAAACTTGTGTAGGCAGCCGGCTAGCTCAGTCGGTAGAGCATTCGCCATGTAAGCGAAGGGTCCCGGGTTCGAGCCCCGGTCTGGTTGCACATTTTTCTCACCTGGTTACAAATGGAGCCCCCAGTGATTTGACCCACTGCACCCTTGAAACGTCCCACAGAGGTTCTAGTACTCCATGAAATTTGCTGAAAACTATCAGTTTTTCTACATAGTAAAAGATATGCCGACCTTGCGCAGCCTCCTCATGGCGGTATTTTCCGCCCAGTTATGTAATTTAAGAACAACTATGTTTCAAAAATACTTTCTCACATTTTTATTTGGTTTTGTTTTATGGCATTTTACAAAATAAATGCCCGTTTTCAATTCAAAACCTTTTTACGTTGTTTCTTATTCCATACAAGTTCGCCCTTGGTGTGTGCCCCCTTTATCAATACATAAAATTGTACATACATGTATGTATACGTCAATAATTACGTCTTATTGATTTGATTAAATTACTTCCCACCTTCATGATCAAAAGAATAATTAAAAACCTATATATCACACAAAACGTGTTAAAAACATGCGTTTAAAAAAGAAGAAAATGTTCAAATAAAGATTTGATTTAAAAATTGAACTCCTTACTTTGTTCTAAGGGACTGTAAAATCTAAAAGGATTTATTTTCCTTTCTTTTCAAAAATACTACACAATACGAAACCCCAAAACAACCCACGTATAATAAACGTCTTATTTAATAGTTAATTGCTACCACGCATTAATTAACATGCGTGTTGCTACACATAATGTGACATAGTGATCTCTTGTGGCCTCCGTAGCTCAATGGTTAGTGCGCTTGCCGTCTAATCTGGCGACCCGGGTTCAATCCCGGAGGAGGCACACATATATATGCCTGCCATATTTCAGCAGAAAGCTGACTGGCAAATAAAGGCTATGCTCGGTTTTGAGTATTTTGACAGTTTTCATATAGAGAATGGTAGTCACAAACTTCCAACGAAAATGGAAGCAAAAAGTTAACGTACCACATTAATAAAATTTATATTGAAATAAAGTGCAAAGAATGAAGATTTCTTCACGAGGTTATAAAATTTTGTCATCTTATGTTATAAACAAGTTATTAGAGTTAAACCATACGGCTCCTATATAAATCTATAGTAAATCAGTGTATCGTTAAACGTTATCGATGTGATCAATTAGACGTTTTCAAGGGAGGCTACTTTGCCGATAACACCCGATAAGTTTCAGAAATGTTCCGTATGGATGAATTCTTCGAAGGAGGGGGTGTATGTAGTAGTCTGTATAGGAATTAATTACTAACAGGGAGAAACTTGTGTAGGCAGCCGGCTAGCTCAGTCGGTAGAACATTCGCCCTGTAAGCAAAGGTACCCGGTTCGAGCCCCGGTCTGGTTGCACATTTTTCTCATCTGGTTACAGACATTTTATAGACATGATAGAGGGAAGGGAATTTTATAGACATGATAGAGGGGTTTCTAATATATCGTAATGCTACCGAGAAAATAATATTATTAGCTTTTATCACATGTCAATTTAAGTGCTCTAGATATACTGGTTATTCATTTTGTATATAATGGTATATTCGTTGGTATCAATACTATCAACTCCATGTGCACAATATTTCTCGTTTATAGTAGTCACGAGACGAACTGACTTTACTGTACTCTTGGTGACGTCATGTGAGTCGTTCTCATTTTGTACACTTTCGGGAGATGATGTATTTCTGAAACTGCACGCTTGAGCTAGGTAGGTCCGTCTGACCAGCGCTGTAGTTTAATTCTTATTCATATGATTATAACTGTCCTCTATCGCTCTTTGTGTTCATAGGACTACATGATCTAAAATCAACAGCCACGGATCTAGTGAACAGTTGCAAAAGACAAAGCGACGAGACTGACAATTTATCAGAAAGTATACAGTCTCTGAAACACCAACTTGAGACCTTACAAAGAACGTTACAAACAGATGATGCTAAATTAAGAAACAAAAAGTCGACAGATGAACAAACGGACAGTTATCAGGAAAACCGCAATACAATACCAGCAGCTGCTGTTGATAGTCATGTACAGCCAGAGAATTATGATAATGCTACTGAATTTGACACGTCGGACGAAGATAACTGGTTCGGTACGAACTTTGCACGGAAAGGGGTAGATATAGATACAATTAAGCCCGGATTAGAAGGTGCTAGCATTACCAAAGAATCTGCAGAAGTCTTCACAAGTGATGAATCGACTTCACGGTATGTTTGTATGTATGCATGTCGATACACTAAACACTTGCAAGTACACTGAACAGATTTAGAAACGCAACTATTTTGGGGGTCGGTATTTTTTGTATTAATTATTATTTAAATTTTATTGGAGTATAAACCAATGAATGGGACGCTATTCTTATGCCTAGTACGATTTTCTACGAAAAAAAAATTTCAATTTAGCTCATAACGTCATAGTGGCGTCATTTTCATTATTTACATGTGACGCGTGAGCAAAACGACTGGGCGTGACGATTTGACCGACAATTTATAGAGAAACGATACCCCAACAAAAAACATGAAATTACATTTTGAAGTGCGTTGTGTACGGTGTCACGCTTTTAGGATACATAACATCCTGGCGCCATCGACTTGCTTTAAGCAGTTATGTGACGTTTTATCGTCTGTCGACGATTTTTAGATTTGCAAAGTGTTTTCAAGAGGCAGTTTACACCTACGATTGTCTGCGTCAGGTATGCCGACGATACAAGCGCGTAAACATGATGGCACCAAACGAATGTTTTTTTAAAGACGCCACTTCCGGTCAAACATATTTTCTGTTATACCTACAATTTGAAGGCAATGATGCGTACGATTAAGTAATTTTGCTAAAATATACATTCCGAAACATTTTGATAAATGTTTATTATGACCCATGTTGAAAATCGCTTCATTTTGTTGTCCTCTTATTTATCTTGACATATTCCATTATCCACTTCCGGTTACGGGTTTGAGATGCCATAGACATAAGAAATGTACATTCGTAACCATTAAAACAATGCAGCCTATGCTAGATGGGCAAAAACTTGCTGACAGCTCATGTTGAGGCTGTGGGGGACATTGCATTTGTACTCGTGAAACGAAATTTGAAGGCAGACACAAATGACCGTCAAGAAGTGCATCATCAAGCAGAAACCTCTGAACGTTTGGATTGGTACGTGTTTTCCTCATAGATGTGTGGAACAACATCCTACAACACTTTATTTTCCCGCCAATGAGGCAAAGACGCCTGATTTTAATATCAGGTTGCAGCTTATAAATACATTATTAATTTTGCGAACTTAACTTTGTCAATCAATACATTTCGTGGTTTGGTGTTGTGACCATTTAAACATGGATTACAATGAAATTTGCACATCTATGACTTCATGTATTGATTTCATTTTATGTAAAATTTCAAGAGAATTAAAGCACCTTAACTGACTTAAATTGATCAAAAACCCACTGTTGCGTTTTTCAATCGATTAAGTGTAGTGCATGAACTGTATTTATATTGCATTGTAAATAGTAAATGGTTAGCATAACAATCATATCTCTTTTGACGTACGGACGCTTGACATTTACTTCAAGAATAATTATACATAATAATTATATTCATCAACTCGCGTAATTTATTTGCATGCATTATGTGTCTTATTACTTCTTGTACAGGGATGAATCAAATCCAGACGAAGAAGAGCTTTCACAGACGCCAGCACTGCGAGGTAGTCACACCATTTACTGTTGAACATACTCTCTGTCTATTTGTAAATGGAAGGTTTCAATAACGATAGAGTGCCACGTTAGTGAACTGTCAAAGAAACTGGCGACGAAGTTGCAACAGATTATCATGTTAACGTACACTACTATCGTTTTGTCAAAAAGGAAGAATCGGTGAATTTGTACTCGGCCAAACTAAATAAGACACACATCCAAGAAGTTTAATAGATTCAATGTGGAATGTTCCAAATGTATATACCGGTATTTGTATATCACATTATAGCTTTTCCGACCGAAACATCGAAACTGCCTCTACCTTCAATTGTGGTAGACGCGCCATTTTGACCAATATGGCCTATACTAGTACGTTAAACGACGTCACGCGTTATATTATCGGTTTATGTAATAACTTTATTATACTATCGACATCATACATGTATTACATGTATGTACATTGATCTTGATTACTTCAGACAATGTGTTGGTTCCGGATCTTTGTTTATATAATCTGACGAAACTGTTTCTTCAGTTGCAAATACATGTATCTGATACCCTTTTTAAACGACTGAACCGCACATGTACATCTTTCATCGTTATCATGGTCTACTGTAGTAAATTATCCAACAAATGTTCGCATTGTTGGATTTGAATCAGTATTCACTTCCAATATAACTTTAGCGCGATATTGTTTGCACTCACTTTGTTTGTGCAAATCAGCGCACCGGTCTTACAACAATGTTTTAGAATGTCCGTATGTATTTTTATTTTATCGCTCGGATTAAGTTTTAAAATCTAATATTTAATACAGTAACTGTACCATAAAATATAGTTTTGTAAATATTGGTGTATTTTATTCATTGCAGTAGATGTGGTGAAACAAGTTCAGCAACGGATACTATTTGCTGATATACATTGGAGACATATTGCTCAAAATGAATTCGATGAAAGTAAGTGGCGTCATATACATGTATCAATATACCACTGTGATTCATAATGGGACGAGAATAACCAACGATACTCAATTATGAATATAATAATTAGATGCACTCTCATACAGCAACTAAAAGTGCTCCAACAAAAGGTCATAGGTCCAGCATCATAACAGCATGAACAAGTATGCTTGGTATTATGTAATCATGCAAAACTTCATTTAAGTCTGACTAATGGTTAATATGAACAAGTGCATATATTCCAGAGGGGTATCAAAAAGTTCGTGCACTAGGTCTTTCAAAAATACATACATTAAAACAACTTATTTTGAATTGTTTTGCACATTTTCATCGAATATATCCTTTTGCTAAGTATGTGGTTGTCACTATATTAACTATAATAATGCTCCGTGGTGCACTTTTAAATGATAATTGAATTGACCTTAAACATATACTTATAAGTATGTGAATCGCCATCTGATTTGAAAGATTAAACAACTGACGTATACATTAAGACGGTAGCATCAACTTCATGGCTATTTTGTGGCGTTACTTGCCTACATAATGACCTGACGTCAAAAATATGTCGATTTATGACGCGAGATATTAATAATCGTATTACGTCACGTCGGCGTACTTTTTAAAAGGACGTTACGCTTAGATTGCATTTTGCTCCTTACTCAGACATACGCCACCACTGATCTAAGATTATAATTATAGAACATATCACTCAAGTATGTAGCAGTAATGCTGTTTTAGGACGATTACTTTCAACTTATTATTGCGATGACTAATACAGCGGAAGTCAACAGTGGGACGTTGCCGAGGCTAAATAATGATTGAAATCGATACATTTCTAGCCTATAGTCCCGATTTGGCTCCTTGTGATGATGCAATATTATCCAAAATCAAGAATGAGCATCGAGGGTGACCATTCGATGACACAGGTGTGTCTTTGTCAATCGCACATCACCTTATTGCTGAAATTATTACATGCGAGTTCGAAGCTTTATCGATCAGTGGATC
This sequence comes from Spisula solida, assembly GCA_947247005.1. Classification (NCBI taxonomy): domain Eukaryota; kingdom Metazoa; phylum Mollusca; class Bivalvia; order Venerida; family Mactridae; genus Spisula; species Spisula solida. Next base: position 11,200,917 of record OX365953.1, on the reverse strand, counting down.
TGAACATGACAAAAGTGTGTGGAATGAGCAGTACGAACCATTGGGACGTCAAAAAAGTGTGCCGGGTGGCTGTCTGTCATCGTATAATAATAATAATAATAAAGACTTCATTTAATGAGGCAACACAGTTGGCAAAGCCAGTCTTACCTGTGAGCCTATAAATCGTTAGAATATTTCATTGATTTCATCATATACCTAGCTTATTTGTTTCCTAGTACAGCATTGAATGCAGTTTAAGATTGCAAAACAAATTATTAAATCAGATAACGCATAGTAAAATGAAAGGCCAGTGCACGTACCTTTTGATTCACCCTCGTACTTCAAAATCAAGCAAAAATCAATATGTCCCTTACTATACGTTCGATACATACATATTTAACATATTATTTACATGCATAATGGTTAGACAAATACTTCTAAAAAACATGTTTTACGGTCCTGTCCTAACTGGAGTTATAAATGGAAGAGATTAATGCATTTTTAATTGAATGTAAATTATATACGCCACATGTCAGAATTTCTATCTTGCATAGGTTATTTACTGCTTAGCCTATTCTAGAAGTATTCCATCAGATAATAGTTCTTCTATTGCTTCAACGATATTTATCTAAATCATAGGTAACCCATTGTTCAACGAACTAGAAGGTTATCACACTATACTTTGTGTGGATATATCAGAAAGTATGGTAGAAAACGGTGGATGGGAACAGGCTTGTACATTTGTCCGAGGCTATCTAAACGGTATGTACTTACAACCGACATTGGATGTATAGTTTAGAGATTAAATCAATTTTACTTCAAGGATAAGTAACATTTCGTGGTTAGAACCACACACTGTCACTGCCAAGGGTCATTGTCAATTTGCACATGAAAATTGGCTTCGAATGTTACAGTGTTAATTTTAGCGACGTGGGGAAATTGACGAATTTCGCCAATTTGTAAATATTTCTAACATTCTGGCCTACATAGTAACTAGTTGCAAAATCAATGAAATCATGAATTGTATAAAACTTGCGCTTGAACAATCTTAATGGAATTTGATACCATCGTCTTTATTTCACATACTAATATATAGGGGCATTTTTCTTAATCTGCGTTTCACGCTTACGTGTTCTCAGGGCGGCAGCAAAAGATCATCTTGAACCTACTGTTTTGTTTTAAGTACACCTACATGTATATTGAAAACAGTAACAATACGTTCTAGAAAATCAGCTTTGATGAATCCTCAAAAAAGTTTACTTGTATTTTTATTTAATACAGTTGAATGATTGAAAGTCGGTATGTAATGTAAAATGTTAATATTTCTTCCTAAATAAAAACCAAGCTGACATAAAGTCAGTGTGAAACAAACTCATATTCCAAGTATTACACGTATGTCTTCTATTATACTCTAGGACTGAGCGAGTTGTCGAAAATCCTTGGGCAAAATAACGAGCATGTTGTTCTGGTAACATTTGGACACGAGACAGCGGTAAAGCAAAGGTTTACCAACGATTACGAACAATTGCTACAAGTGTTTAGTAAGTTATCATTACAATGTGAATCAAAGCAAGTAAGTTCACTATAAATATTCCCAAAGCTCTTTTCCATAGTTAGATTACCACGAGAGACACAATATACACAGTGCGCATGGATGTGGTCCTATATTCCGTTAGTATTATAGCGAATTAACTTATACCTTTAAGAATTGTATACATTTACTTACAGATGGTTTAAAACTTGGAGGTCCGAGCTCCCTGTATGGAGGATTATTGTTGTCACAGGCCGCTGTCAGTTCTTCTAGATGTAAGTATAACATAGTCGTACATGGGGACAGTAAATTATGTAGATTTGTTCTGCAGGTCAGCGTGTTTAATAAAGCAATATTTTTAACTTATGCTAAATTCAATATAATTGTAGTTGATTTATATTACGTGTATGTTTGTAAGACCTTGCACATAACAATTACAGTATTACTAATACATTTACTTTTACAATCCACACACAGCTGATTTGAATTTGTTTCTTATTTGAGATGATATTATTGCATTGCCAATGTACATGTGATGTAAATAAAAAATATAGTTTACATGTATGTGAAATGTTGGGTATCATGCATTACTTTCTTGGTGAAGTGTCTTCTTTACTCAACATTAATTCATAATATATATCTTTTATGACTTGTTACAGTTGTCGGGACCAGAATCGAAGGGGACTTAATTCTTCCACAAAGAATCGTTATCATAACAGATGGAAGGCCTACAGATATCAATACCATTGCCGGACCTGATGCAATAAATTCCAACAACGAACAGGTACAAAAATTATGGAAAGCCGGAGTTCACCTTTTGCAAGTTCGCTCTTTAATCTATATGAATGTTCATTTTTTGTCAGTTCGTAAGTTCGCAAGTTCGTAAGTTCGCATTTTGGCATGTTCGCAAGTTGGTAACTTCGTCACTTGTATAGTTCGGAAGTTTGTAATTTTGCAAGTTCGTAACATCGTCAATTGGACAGTTTGGAGCTTGGTTAGTTCGCAATTTCGTAAGTGCGTAACTTCAACAATTGAATGCGTCCACATTGCCCGTGTTCCGAACTTCCGAACCTGCTTATTCAAAATGTGCAAGTTCGCTACTACAGTCATAAACTTTACATCGGGGATATATATGTGCAGATCTACATGATTTATTAGCAGAAGTATATCCAACTTGCGAACTGACTAATTCGTAGCATTTCCTAACTAGCGTCTAAGTTCCGAACTGTCGAACTGCACATTTCGCACGTTCGTCAGTTCACACTGTGTGTGTAACGTTATATATGATTCTCACAAATCGTTTAAATTGTTGCATACTGACATTTATCCGTTTAAAAACAGAATTACAGCGTTACGGACATCGTTCTTAATACACGCTGGTTGTTTCCCCATTTATATCACAAGATTATTGTACAAAAAGCAAGTTTAAAAATGAACTAGCGAACCATACAAATCTGCAGGTTCGTAGGTTCGTCAGTTCACTCTTTATGTATATGATTCTGTTCTATTCCATTCTCATATGAAGATAGAGTGAACTGTCAGATTTCGCAAATTTGAGCAATCTGTGAAATGTATCCGTTTTAAAACAGAATCACAACATTAGTGACATCGTTCTTAGTACGTACTGCTAGTTACCCCATTTATATATCAAGAATATTGTACGAAAAAGCATTTTTGACGAACATGACAAATATTCATTTTTGCTAGTTCGACGAACATGACAATTAAAAATGAATTATTCATTTTGCTAGTTCGTGATAATCCAATCAAACAAGCCGTACTAGCTGAGGTTAGGTATGAAACCACTCATGCGGAATCCTTTGGCAATATACTCCATGTTGTTCAACGTTCAACACGCTTGATGCAAAATATTAAATCATTAAATTACTCGGTGATATATCTATTATATATCTTTTTCTTCGTTATAAGACAAGGAAGCACAGCCAAACAGTACTTATATGTAGTGACAGAAGGTATTGTAAACTGCTAATATGTTCTTTCATTGATTATTTTCTGCCATTGTATTCGTCTCATATTTTCCGTGGTACCCGTATTTCCGTGGAAGAGGTATTACAGTTGTGTGCACCATGCACGCACCTTAGTCAACATAGTAAGTAAATAAAGTAATAAGTAAATTACGTATATAAATATATATTACGAGGCAAACATATTTTCAATGGTTTGAAAAGGTTAAAGTACAAGTCCTCGCCCTTCGGGCTTCCCCCGCCCCATAGGAGTGCACACCAGCTGTGAAGGAAGCCTCCTACAAAGCCATGGTTCGTCCCATCATTGAGAATGCGGCCAAAGTATGGGATCCTACCCAAGCGAGCCACATCAAGAGGCTTGAACAAGTACAACGCCGAGCAGCCCAATTTGTCCACAACGACTACTCAACAACGACCCCAGGATGCTAAAAGACCTGAAATGGGAGTCCCTTGAGAGTCGCCGTAGACAAAGCAGGCTGTGCATGGTGTACAAAATACAGAATGGGCTTGTAGACATCACGGCAGACACATACTTTCACAAGAGTGATGCCAAGACACGTGGCCAACACCGCCTTTACTAGAAAAGGGTCCATGACCAGACCCTCGCCAGCACATTCTTTGTGAGGACTGTGCCAGAATGGAAACTCCTCCCAGCTTCGACGTTCTCGGCGCCAAGGTTAGACGCTTCAAGACCCGACTACATGAGTAGACATCAGTGCTGTGTACATGTATATAGTTTTAAATCAGTTTTGGACTATTTTAAATTTTTGACTCTGTACACCATCACCATGCATATAAAGTTGAGCTAATTACGCCTATTAAGTGCCCAGCTCAGTACACGGAAGAAGAAGAAGATAGCTGGGGCTTGGTTTCAATTGAATGCTGCAATGCATTTAGATGTAGGTTAATGTGTTGGAAAGGTTGTTGGTGTCCCAGTAACTGCAGACACTTGCCAATCATGCGATCTAGACTACTAGTCCTATCCACAGGTGTACCGCTGTATCTCTCTGGTATGTAGGGTCTAAAGGAAACTAGACAGGCTGCTGTCTCCAAATGTCTGCTGATGGTCCAGTCCCGTATGATAACGTGGCAGGGTGGTCAAGTGGATAACACTCTTGGCTACTGATCAAGAGGTTCCTGGTTCGAATCGCAGCCAGGGCACTTGGTCATTTCTGAAACGCTTTTCAGTGTTTCCCACCCAACTAGTGACAATTAAACCAGTTGGAAACACAGAGGTAGTCTCGCATGTATCAGTGTTATACACCAGATTTAGCAGTGATTTTTAGTACAACACTGACCATATTGTTTTCTTTAGTAATTTATAAAACCAATTTTGTGACAGTTGACCAAACTGATACACGTTTGTAAATATCACATTACCCCGGACACACTATAGCACTTTTGACTACCTCAGTTGACAGCAAACAAAGACCTAAATATACAAATATTGGAAAAATCTACTGGATCTCAAAATATCTTGCGGCAGTTTTCTGAAATCTCGCGAAATCTCGTTTGTTCTTAAAACCTTATAACTCCTGTTTTAATATACATAGGAAAAAACTACTAAATTAATGGAATATATTTATTATTCTGCTTTAAAATGATACCTAATTTATTGAAATCAGTCAAAGAATAAAATAATATACATCAAAGAGCCAGACCTACTCCCAATTTAATGGAAATTCCAATTTTATCAGAAAATACCTGATCTGCCTCAGTCAAACAGTATTTTTTTGAAGCCTCTCAGAGATAGAAAAAAATAAGTTACATCATGCAGTAGAAAAAGCTTAGCTCTTCAAAATGTGATATTGGTCATTAAAAAAGGTTGACAAACAAAAGTGATCATGCAAAATATCATAATCTGCTGCATGCTATTTTGCCTTTTCTCTCTGTTTTCAATTAAGTGTCCAATCTGTATATATTTAGGTCTTTGTCGCAAACAAACTACATTGACATTAGCTATATAGTATTGTCTCCACATTTTAAGTTTAATTGATTTGATTATTATAGTTTTCCTAACAAAAAATATTAATAATTGTATTTCATAATTTCAGTAATACACAGATTTATGTTTGGGGTCCTGTGCACTGGAGAAGAGAATTGGTTCAGAGAACAGTTAGCTGACATGTTGTGAACTTGTGAAAGTGGAGACTAAGTCTAAGGTACAAATTTTACTCAATTTTGCTTTTTGGTCTACTTGGTTCTTATCCATGTAAGAAGTGTCCTACCATTGTGTTTTTATACCCCCCCCCTGCCGCACAATGTCAATGAGTTGTAAGGGGGTATAATGGGTTCAGCTTGTCTGTCCGTAGACATATGCTTGTGGACGCAACTTCTCCTACAGTTTTTGCAGCATTTCCTTCAAACTTTAACTGATGCACAACCTCAACATGTAGATGTGCATAAAATAAGAATAAGCTGCAATGATTTTTGCCACGTGGGGGTATTTTAGTCTGACGAATGGAGACAGTTGTAGTTGGTCAAGTCACAGGGTATTGAAACATATTTTGGTTAAATGGTGTCTTATAAAATAAATTTTACAATGTCTTGTTAAATACGTGATATAATCTATATGAAACTTGGTCACTATGATCATCTCAACAAAATCTGTATTTTGATTAATTAGCATATTTTATTTTACCCCTACTACATGTAGGTTAGTCTAGTTATTTTTTTATCAATTTTCAGGCCATTTTATCTAAATGCGGATGTCTGAATGTAAGTTCTGCAATCATGATGTGTGACATGGTGCCAATAATCTGGATTGTAAGTTCATATGCACTTTCATACTTAATACATGTATACTTTATATTTGTATATATGCAATGTTTTTGCATTTCTTTCATTTTATTGTTAACCTTACATGAGCTTTCCATTTGTTGTTTGGCATTGGGACATCTGACCGTATTGAAATGGATAATTTACCCTTTCACATTGGCTTGGTCCCATGCAGTCATTAAATAGAGTTTGTCACCATACTCCCTGATACAAAGTATATCAGGGGCAACATTGGAGTCAAGCTTGAGGTCGGTCAGTTGTTTGGTCCAGCAAATTTTGTTCAGGCTATTTCTTAGTAACCAATTGTTGGATTTCAACAAACTTTGCATGACTGATCAGTACCAAGCCGAGTTGTGAACATCGTCGGCACACTTGGTCTGATTATTTTTAAGGGAGTTATTGCCCTTTGTTTTTTTATCCTAACAAATGTTGTCCTCACTATTTCTTTTCATCATTATTTGGATTTTAACAAAACATTCAGTAACTGATCAGCACCAAGTCATATCAATTTTAAGGGAGTTATGGCCCTTTGTTTTTGACACTGATTTTGTTTGGTTGGATTTCAATGAAACTGTGCATGACTGATCCAGATTCAGTGGATAGTCAAATAATGATAACTGCATGCATAGTAGTACACAGTACTAAGTATCAAAACATAAATTTACTCAGAACATGATTGTGTGCCTCATATAATACAGTTAGAGATTACATTTATTTCTATGTGTCTATTCTCATGTATATTGTTTGTACATGTATACTAATTAATACATTGCATTTCACTTTCAGGCTTTGTTGGCATCAATTATGAATCATGTCAGTAACAAACAGGGTTATATGACAATGATATCATATTCATTATGTCATAGAAAAGAGACAGCAAATTTTAGTTGAGGCCTACTTCATATACACTAAGAGCTACAGATAGTCAAACAGACTTTAGATGTACAATGACAGTGGTATTCCACATATTAAATATTTTATCAGTAAGTAATAATATTTGTTTTTCAAATGCATATCGGTATAATATTATTGTGTCTGGGGGACAGGCAAATTGATTTTGTCTCTCTGGATGGGTGTCACAAATTGTGTCCACACTATTTCTCCTTAACCATTGGTTGTATTTCAATGCAACCTCACATGAAGTACCTACCTAGTTGTTCATATTGTCAGGAATTATATGTTGTATTTTGGGGGTAAAAAAACCTTCTAAATTTACTTTTTGGGTCAACAAATATTACAGTAACAATTTAAATTGTGTGTTTATAATAATAAATATAATCTGTGGAATAAGTTTTTCGTATCATAGTTGATTTATCACATAACCTGCTGCAGCCTAGCTGTGCCATAAAGATGTGCCGGAAATTGCTCTCAGAAGGTTAGCCAATTCCAACTTCGTCAAGACTTTTAGCTCATTGTACCGCTAAATTTTGGTTGAAACATACCTAGTATCACAACATTATCATTTTGAAAGACACATGTAATGAGCCTTCTCTATGTGAAAGGTTATGTGATAAGAAGAATCTTCCATTCTTACAATATTTGAGACAAAACAAAAAATAAAAAGTGATAGTGTGACTTTTAACATGTTTAACATTCACAAGAAGTGGTGTTGTAGATAGCAACAGTACTTTCAAAGTTACTATGCTTAATGTAAATTAAGTAATTGAAATTATTGTTTAAAATATCTTCATAATTTACAGCTTATCTGGTAGAACCATTAAGACGTCACATGGATTAAACATCATTTGGTGTGAATACATTGTAATTAGGAAACTACATCAGACAAGAAAGCTTCAACAACCATCTCAAGTGTGTGCTCTAAACCAGGTATCTATTCTGTTTTATAATCAGTGTTAACTAAGAACATGTTGTGACAAAGACAGTTATCTGACAACTTTAAGCTTTTTGGCTTCATGCATTTTCATAAAAGAGTATTATTGACACTGCATGCGCTTATTTATTATAACACAGTACTTAAATTATCCTCAAGAAACAACTGACACTATGTCCTGAGAAATGATTTTGGATTTGAACCTAAGCCCTTAACCCATTCATTTAGTACACTATGGACTACATACATAACAGGCAGATACTAATAAATGTATTGATAATTTCTGTGTTAAATATTCAATCTTTATTTATTTGCATGTATGTTATGATATATGTTTTTGATCTCATTAATTTTGTCTCCTGGGGAGACATATTGATTTTTACTGTCACAAAGTTTGTCTGCGTCTTTTTTTCTTAACCACTGGCTCGATTTCAATGAAACTTCACATGAATGCTTTGTACCAAGCATTGTTGGACATTTGTTATAATTGCATATTTTTTGTTTCAGGTGCAAAAGATTATATGCAAATACAGGCATTTACTCCGTCTATAAACCAAATCACTGTACAACTTTTTGGGATACTATACAATTCAACCTGTAGGACTTATTGTGATTGAAACATCTGTGATTTCCTTTCACTGTACAACTTATTGCAAGACTTCAATTCAACGTGTACTCCTTATTGCGATAACCGGAAGTTGACTCGTTTATACACTGTGATTAATGTATGTCTTCTATGCATATGTTCATATTTGAAGTCTGCTGTGAGAAGTGTGTTTGGAGCTGAAGTTTTGAAAAACAATTCTACAATGTAATAACAAAATAAAGGATGTTGAATGTGCAGATTCTATTGCTAACAGTGGAGTTATGGCTCTCTAAAATATTTTTATCTAGAGTCATAAAGTGTAAACGACTGTTGGTTTGAAATGTATTGTACATTTGTGCATTACATGGTTTAATACTGTTATAAATGTGAACAATAGCAGCAGAGATATTGTCCATGGGCTATGAACAAAGAGTTAGGCCACAATGGGTTTTGTCTGTAAATATCAATTTAAGTAGAATGTCAGGACTGTTTGAAAATTATTTCCTGATAAGCTGCATAATGTGTTCCAATATTGAGTATTGCCTGAGGTCGGTCGGTTTGTTGGGCTATGTATATTTGTCAGCGCTAATTCTCAGTAACCATTGATTGGATTTCAATGAAACTATGTATGACTTATAAGAACTATGTCTGGTTTTTCTACTTAAAAGTTTTGAAGGATTCATCAGTACCAAACCTATGCTAAGTTTTGCACATCAGCATACTTCTAATGCTTGCAGTATCTGGGGTATTCATCACATTCAGTGTTATTTCTTGTTATAAGTAACATTGTATTAATGTATCCTATGCAACAACTATTCTACAAATGGGTTTCACAACTTCATGATATGGTATTTTCTCCAATGGAAGTTATGTATGTGTATATTAGATGTTCCTTACTTGTTTGAATATACATGTAGGGTTAATTCAGTATTCAATCTACACTATAGGCAGAGAATTTGACACAACTCAACCTGCTATTGGCATAATTTCACAGCTAATTTATTGTCTATATTTATAACCCCAGTTGTATGTTTTCATAAGGTGGAAGTATCACGAAGACGCGCGAGGTGTAATACTAACACAAATCTTAATCTAAAGGACCGATATTGCACAATTTGTTCGCAGAAATTTATAAATTCAAAGCAAGTACCTCGTAATATATTCATGCATTAAGGTCAGGATCAGGTCAAATTCTCTGTGCTATACTCATCATACCAAATGTAGCATTTTTATGCCCCCCTATCGATAGATGGGGAGGCATGTAGTGATTCACCTGTCCGTCCGTCAGTTCGTCCGGGTTAACCCAAATTGACAGTTTCTTGTAGCATTATTATGGCTTGCTACAAAGCTTCCATACTTGCATGGATGTTATATATGAACACTCTCCACACGCCTGTATCACCTGACCTAATTTTGACCTTCACCTTGACCTTATTTTGGACTTAGACTTATTGAAGGGCCAAATTCTTGGTTAACCCAAATTGACCGTTTCTTCTAGCATTAATATGGCTTGCTACAAAGCTTTCATACTTGCATGGATGTTGTATATGAACACTCTCTACACGCCTGTATCACCTGACCCCATTTTGACCTTCACCTTGACCTAAATTTTGACTTAGACTTATTCAAGGGTCAAATTCCTGGTTAACCCAAATTGACCGTTTCTTGTAGCATTTTTATGGCTTGCTACAAAGCTTCCATACTTGCATGGATGTTGTATATGAACACTCTCCACACACCTGTTTCATTTGACACCATTTCGACCTTCACCTTGACCTAATTTGGACTTAGACTTAAGTGTCTAATTCTTGGTTAAACCAAATTGACAGTTTCGTATAACATCATGTTCATCATGGCGTTGCCTTAAAACTTGGCATACTTGTTTACCATCATAAGCCCCTTACATTATCAAAGCCATGTAACACTATCCAACATTATTATAGAACTATGGCCCCTAATTGACTTAGCTTTTTATGGGCAAGGCTTCCATGGGGGCATAAGCGTTTATTGAACGCAGTCTTGTTATCCTTTGTAAGTGTTGAGAACAGTAACCTTTTCAAAGTGTAGACTTTGTTCTCTATTAATGGAATAGTCTAACCTGTCTTTAGCAGCCATCCAATGCAAAGGGCCACCTTGGCTGTTCAAGATCAGTGTACACTTAATGAAGATTTTGTGTTGATCTGATTGCAATGTTGATTACTTGTAGAAATTAGGGTTGGGTACCTGGAACCCAGATGTGCAAAAACTGTCTCAATTAAAGTGGTGATAATCTGTATGAATGAAATTCTTGTATTTTTTTTACTAAACCCTAAAGAATAAAGCAGTTGTCCCCTTAGATTAAGAACAGAAATAGTGTTCTCAGGCTACTATCAGCATATTGACATGATCTTCTCAGGTCATGTGTTATCAGGCAGTTACCTTGGAAATTGCATGATAAAATGTGTAGTCGTGTCTGTGATCTAGTGCTTGGTGTGAAAGATTTGTAACATGGCCATTCAGGTTTGATTCCCGCTTGTGGCAAGTAATTCTCTTCAATGATGTTGATTTTCCTCCACATGTGGAGAAGTTGCTCGTATCTTGTGGATGGATAAATATGTACTGGTTGAATATGAGGGGTGATCAATATATTCGAGAACTTCCCTTCTAACCTTTTAAATATTGATTCTAGAACAATTAAATTACCAGGAAATGTAGATCTGTCAATTGTCTAGCCTTTTAATTATTTAATTATATTGTGACCAAGGTGAAGCGCGCGGGTACTTGCTGCTCTAATGGTGGCGCTTGGAATGACGTCACATGATGACCAATGTCACACGCCCCTTGCATAAATAAAAAGATGTTATAAGTGCATTTGGTTGGCGATATCTTAGACTGAATGATGCTTTGCTGTCAAAACAAAATTGTTAGATGTAAAGTTCTCGAATTTATTGATCATCCCTCGTACAGTCCAAAGAACCTGGTTAGGTGGTAGGTAATGGGTCACTGTATATAACTGCCAAATTGTTGAGAAACGGCAGCAAACCGTAATAAATCATCAATCATATGTATCTTGGCCAAATAAAGAGCATGTGTAGTTCAAGTAACATGATTAAAATATTTGTCTTCATGTGGCAATTCTAGTTGCCATTGATTTTAGTTTTCAATTCATGAAGTTTCACAGAATTTCTGATTTCAAGTAACTAATTCATTTGAAAGAATCATCTTTAGCAAAAATGTTAGTTCTTGCTATGTTAATAAAATCATGTCTGTGTGAAAAATCTAGTATAATTTGGCTTCCTAAATCACACATATTCTTTAGCCTTGTATGTTTGTCTGATGTGGTCTCCTGTAAGTCTAACAAAAAATGGTTTGTTTCCGGTAACACACCCTAGCAGCTAGGAAATGTAGTTCAGTAAATATGGTTCAATTTTCTTTCACATAAAGAAAGAGCAAATACTCTTAGAAATTAAAGAAATAGTTGGGGATTGAAACATTTAGGACTGCAGAAAATTTGTAGGCCAGGGAAGAATACTGGAAACAAATATTTTTTTGTGTATATGTCTTGCGCTTTACATTCATCATCAGAATCTACCATCTAATACAAAAGTGAAAAATACAAGAAATTGATCAATGGTTTATTTTTTATTTGCGATACACAGTCAAACAAGTTTTATAACTTATTTAGCAATGTCATCATAACACTCGTCTAATCCGGGATGGTATCCATTCCCATGATTATATGAATGAGAAGCCAGTTTCTTCATTTCAAAAACGAAAAAAACACGACACCACTTTATCTATAGATTGACACGATCACAGAGCAAACCCCTAGACCCGACACTAAATGCGTTACCACTGCCCAATAGGATAGACTGTCTCGTATTCCAAACAAACATTTTTCATAGTATTTAGCTTGACTTTTCGAAGAAAAAAAGTAAAGCTATTGTCGTGACGGGATCGTCTGCATTAACTGGTTAAGTTTATTGTAAGAGTCATTTTCTCAAAGGCTATCAAAGGTATCCACTTGAAACTCAACATAGTTATTCATCACCACAAGGGGAGCCCATACTGACAAGGCTGGTAACTCTGTGACCTATATTTATGGAGTTATCTGTCCTTGTTTAGACTTAGTACATAGACTATCAATGGTACCCACTTGAAACTCAAACGTAGTTACGCATCATCACAAGGTCCATACTGACAAGGCTGGTAACTGTGACCTATATGTATGAGTTATCTGCCCTCGTCACTTTTAGAATATTCACTCTCAGATGAGCAAGGGTACTATCAAGTACGAGAAAGTCGAGCGTTCGGCACTCGTAGGCAGTGCTCCTTAATTTTCTAAACACAGGTGGTATTTTCTTCATATATTCACACTCAATTGGTCTGTCATCCATCAGTTGACTGTAGTAGACATGTAGTGTTTGTCAGAAGAAGAAAATGCACATTCTGTTGAAGAAAAAACAAGCATTAATACTTTCTAAAAGATTGCATAATAATTTATTAACCAGGGTTTTCAATAATTGTATTTTGGGTCAGTGGGGTCAAGGTCTAAAAATAGAAAAAGGGTTTTTTACTCGATTAGTTGAGTTCAGATTGATCCCTATTCATCAAACTTTGGGTATAGCAAGCTTGCATGGAGACGTACCCAATTTGGCTGCCTCATTAGGTGGACAATGCTCAGAAAACCTGGCATTGCGGCGAGGCCGTAGCTTGTTTTTCAACAGTATTAAGAACAGCAAGAACTTTTTACATATCTGCTATATATATACTTGCTACCATGAACTCAAAAGTTCTTGATCTTTAACTGCTGAACATTTTCACTTTATGAACTTGTTATTTCATGGAACCGCATTTCTTGAACTATATGTACTAGTATATTATGTTCAAGAAGTTTAAGGGTAAATACCTGTAAGACCAAAACAAATCACTATTGTGGTTCTGGTAACATGCTTAAACATGGTAGGAAATACATTTTATGGTTTTATACACTGGAAAATCACCGATCTGCACTGACTTTTTACAAAATACCAATGAATTGTTTATTGTATGGGCACGAAATTTGGGTCAGTCGGTTTACTAGAACCACATTATCGATATAATTTGGCCTAATGAACTTGGCAAACTTAAGTTTTATGCCTCCTTAATCTTAATGAAGATTAGTCACAATGATCATCTTGTGACAAAGAGTGATCATCAAAACTCAACGGTGAATTTGAGGGCCCATACAAGGTGAGCTAAAAAGTGGTGATTGCGTACTTTAACTTTACCTGAAGTGTAATGTTTCGGTGGACTGGAGCTTTGTTCAAGAGCCCAAGATTTATATTTCGAGGCATGGTATAACTTCGGCCTTCTATCAAATGTTTCTTTCACAGTTGTTGGACTCGTAACACACTGGTAACCAATCCATACATTCACTCAAAATACATCTTGAACTAGATCTGTTGATAACCAACTTCTGAAAAAGTAACATCAGGATATAATACATTTTTTACTATGATAAGCCCAAAGGACCGTATTTTGTTGTCGCCTCCATGTACATCAGATTCTGTCTGCCCGTCCGTCTGTCTGTCCTTATCAATTCCCCTCGTCTTTGTAACTCTTGAGCCCCTTGAAGGATTTTAAAGGAACCTGACAAAAATGTTCACCACATCAAGACGACGTCGCATGTTCTGGAAGGGTCGCTTCAAGGTCAAGTTCTCACTTAGGGTTAAAGGTCATATGACTTTGTTTCCATTGAGCTCTGTAACTCCTAAACCCCTTGATGGATTTTATAGAAACCTTACACAGATGTTCACCACATCAAGCCGATGTGCATGCAGAGTGCATGTTCTAAAAGGGTCGCTTCACAGTCAAGGTCACACTTAGGGGTTAAAGGTCATGTGACTTTGTTAACCAATCGAGGTAAACAAATGAGCAAATTACTGCTTGGTGGCACCAGATGTTCTTTATTTGTGGGGAACCGATTTTTAAATAAATTAGCATAAATGTTCAAAATGATTAGATAGCATTTCAAGTGCAATACACATGTACAAGGGTCAGCGGTCAAGGTCACACATGAAGGAAAAAATAGAAGTAATAGTGCTCTACATCTCAGTCATGCTCACCAGTATTCTAATTGCCTGCTTTGAGAATTGGTACATCATGAAATATGTAGGTCAATTTTGACTTTCGTCGATTAAAACAATTTTGACACAGTTATGCCCCTTGCCCATAATACATGTGAAAATTATAAGATTCCAAAATTCCAGGGGGCAGGTTCCCCAGTTTGTACACCCTTAAGATATGTACATGAGGCCTGACCTAAAAATGAAAGTTATAACTGCATGTAATACACTAGCCAATTGAAATCATGTACTCCCACTGCGGGGAACTAGCTAGCTGCCCCATGTTTTACCTAAATACCGATGCTTTTGTTTCACGCCAAATTAACGTGGAAATATAGCCCTGACTATACCCGTGATGTATAGGTCGGGGGCAATTTGCTGGGGTTTTACCATGTACATGGGGAAAGTCCAGGGGTGGAAAGGCCGGGTGCATAAGCCTGAGCATCTAGCGACACACACGCAATCAACACTATCGCTATGTTTCAGACTGCTTGTTTCACAATAGACACAGCATTTAGAATCAACCAACGTAATTTGATTCTACTTTCGTTTTCATCATATCAGACATGAATAGGGCCTAACTCTTGACGCTAGTATGCAGGCTAATAATTAGCCATTTATAATTATCTAGAGATATAAATCGATGATCTTACATGAACAATATAGAATGCATAAGATAAGAACTTACTTCAACAGATCTTCGTTAATCAAGTCGTTTTTCCGTTAACCACGGTGAAGACAAGAAAAGCGTCTATGGATGTTGATGATGTATAGCAATCTTACGAGCAATCTGATTGGCTACAGTACAAAGTTTTTGATTGGATTATCACCAACTTGCACAAAATTTTAATGAATATGCATTTGTCGAGTTCGTTCATGCGCGAACTATACAAAATGTCTAAAAATAGTTTTACGAACTGTACAAATTGTCCAAAATGTCTAGTTCGTAAGTTCATAGAAAACTCGCTTTTTCGTACAATAATCCTGATTCAAGCATGTGGAAACGATTAGTACGTGTTTACAACGACGTCCGTAACGTTCTCACCTTTTTTCAAGCGGGAATATATCATAGATTTTTATATAATGGCAAATTAGATAGTTCACACTGGTATTCATATGGGAATTGAATAGAACAGAGTCGCCGTTCGCATGTTCGGTTGTATAGTTCGTCAATTCGTCATTTCGACGAACTTGACAAACTTATAGGTCTGTAGTGTTGACGAACTTGACAAACTTATAGGTCTGTAGTGTTTAACTCTACAAGCTTATAGGTTGGTAAAGTTTAACTGTACAAGCTTATAGGTTGGTAGAGTTGGACAGTAGCAGTAGTAACGTTAGAGAATTAACGCTGTAGAGTTAAACTTGCAGATATGTATGTAAGTCGCGAGTTGACAGTGTACCTAATATTAGCGAGTTAAACGTGCAGAATCTGTATGAATGTTTCTGTATACCAGCAGGTTTAAAATGTGTATTGGTGAGAGTCGGATAAATGACAATTGCGGTCTGAATAATGCGCTTATATTTCGCTTTAAACTAGCTTGCGGATTTGGATTAGGCAGGTTCGGAGGTTGGCGGGTTAGGCACTCTGGTACATTGAGGCTTTTGTTATTAGTATTTAACTTGCGAACTGTATTATTTTAAATAGACAGTTCGTCACTTCGGAACTTTCACATTGTGGAAATATTGAACTTACGAACTCGCGAACTGTACAAGTGACGAAGTTACCAACTTGCGAACTTACAAACTGTCGAAAATGAACTTTCATATAGATTATAGAGCGAACTTGCAAAAGGTGAAGTCCGGCTTTCCATAAAAAATGTATACCGTTGAGAAAATATACATGTTATTTATAAATGGCCAAAATCAACGTTCTTTGCTTATTATGCCACTAAACTTTGAACAGTGTGTGGATTTTACAATGTCGACATAACGGAATACGATTATTTTACAAGATTATTACATAGAGGTCACCGGTCAAATGAACAGACCTTTCTTTATCCACATATACATTTATTAATTTCGAATGTTTATACCTCTAACACTTACATGCACCCATGGCAAACATCCAATACAGTTATCACGCATAAACTATAAATACAATATTTGAATTTCAGACCAGACGTCTTATAGTTGATGCATTGTGTCAACCTAATTTAGTGAGATATGATATTTTCGTCGTGCCAGTTGGGAACGTTGATACGGTAAGCTGATTAATTTCCGTATTTGACGAGTTTTCGTGATTTATCCATCTAATAAATATACTTATCGCATTGACTCCCCACGATTTGTAACATTTGTAGAGTCACTAGAAATATATAATTATAATTTGGTGTTACTGTAGCAACGAGAGCTAATTATAAAGTGATGTTCTGTTCAATAAAACCCCAAAGAATCAGCATAATTATGCAAATATGTTTCATACACAAAATGTATTTGCAACCTTATTTTAGGAGTTCATTGACGTGATGATTGGAGTATCAGGAGGTGTGAGGATGGATTATACATTTGGTAGAAGGTTTTCCAGACGTCATTACTTAAGTGTATGTGTCCTTTCATGTATTAGACTAAAACAATATTAATCTAAACACTAAAAGTATCACCTTTGTATTTCTTACAATGCTGTATGAAGCTGCCGGTTGATTGCATATAGAACACAATCGTTTCTACATGTAATATAGTACTTCTAAAATATTGATAAGTATCAATAATTCAATATCAATGCCCGTCTAACATTCAATGAACAAAGCCAATTAAGAAAACGTTACAGAAATATCAAGTATCAACTTATCTGCTGTTAAATTTTGAAAATTCCATGTGATGTTAACATAATGCCATCTTATTTCAAGTTTTGTTTTTGTTTTATACGCACTTAGAAATCAAATATTGAAGCAATCGTTTTTCGTTTAATACACTATTAATTTTGATGTAAGAAAAACGCCATCGAACATGAGGAAAACTAATTGCATATACAACAAAGAATGATACTATTTTGTTAAAGTGTACGTACAACAGCAACTAAGGCTGCTGTGAACATGTTTTCGACATATTAATAATTATGTGAAAGGAATATCGAGAGAATACGAGCTCGTCTAAGTTGCAAACAAACGTATTATTATAACAATTCAGATGATTCTTCCGTAGAAGTTCCCATTATGTATTTATTAATCACACTAGGTACATTTGTATGCACATGTGGCTTTTTTAAAATGAACATTTTGAAAAATGCTAGTAATATACATGTATCTGAAAATTTGTTTGTTTGAGGGGACAAACATGTATTTATGAACTTATGTTGTTAGTCAATTGCAGCTGATTATAGTGGAGATTCACTACTGATGCGGTTATCGTTGTTTAGCCTTAGCCAACCATTGACAGCCGAGGATAAGGTACTAACATACTTATTACGGCTGGAACTTAAACTTTTAGCAGTTAAGTTATTGTATCGTTCAGTTGTGTGCTGGGTATTGTGATAAGTAATTGTTGGCTGTGTATTTTATGGTTTCTGTGATCGGCTGTTTAAATTAAGTGCTGACTTCCCAGTACCATGCTTTCTATCCTTAATCAAATAGTGACAAATAATTAGCATCATAAAGACACAAAAATCTAGGACTGAGAGTGAAATAGTTCAGACGATTTGTTACGGTCACTCTTACGGTCTATTCTTTATTCGATTTGATGTCTATTATGTTAATGGTCATTTGTAAGTGTTATTATCTATTGACTCGTACATGCATACAATGTTTATTTCTTGACATTTTAAGGAAGACATATCGTCGATTGTAGAAAGGTCCAAGCGAAGTGTAGAAATAATGGATCTACACACTGGTCCTCCGAAAGATTGTTATCACGAAAAACCACGGTCACAATTACCAACTATTGGCAGTCGTGTCCGTCGAGGTCCTGACTGGAAAAGAAACCAGGAAGACGGTTCTGGACCGGGTACCGCCATTGGCCATGCTAAAGAGAGTAAGAGCAACATCATTTAATACATACTAATCTTTAGTATAAGTATGATCACATTATCTCTAAAACTGCTTTATATCTATCCCGAAGACATGTATTTGGTTTAAACGTTCGAGTGTGAAAGTACGGCTTTTACACGAAAAGTGTGATGTATCTATATTTATCACATGTTTGACGTCGCGGTAATGTAATAAAGCCATAATTTATTTTTGATAATAAACTAGTGTAATAAAGCTTTGACGCGACATCATTCAAACTATAGGCGATGTCGTCAAAGTTGCGCGTTTATTATTGTGAAAATAAGTAGCTATTTTATGTTTCGGCCGGAAAAGGCTAACATGTGATAAAAAGAACATTACATTTGTGACTTTCACATTGAATTTATTAAACTCGTTGAATAAAATCGATAAAATGCTCGGCGAAGCCTTGCATTTTATTATTTTATTCAGCTCGTTTAATAAATTTAATATGAAAAGACACTCATGTAATATCCTCTATTTAAATACAAGTGGTGTTATTTATTATATTCGTGCTATTGTTTTAAATTCAGCTGATGCAGTATGGGTAGAGTGGGATGAAAGTGGTCTGATAAAGAAGTACAGATACGGAGAAACGGGATATGACGTACTTATTGTAGATGAGCCTAGACAACTACACGATGGCCGACATCTTGCCGTTGGTTGCAGCGTAAAACCAGGTTAGTTAGACTTCATTATAGTGTTATAATACGCATTTATATTTTTTGATTTGCCAATTGCAATACTGTATGTGAATTGAAAGAAATGTGTTTTCGTCAATAATATTGTTCTTAACTTTTTGATTGATTGATTGACTCACTTCTTATGGTTACTTTATTTGAAATTAAAAGTTCAAGCAAGTTGATATGATAATATACATATTAAAATAACAAGGACAAACACTGAGCGAGGCCAAAATTGTTATATGGAACCATATGTAGCTTTGATCTGTAAAAATGGTATTCCGTTGGTTAAATGTTTATGTTTAAATGACCCCATGACCCATATTATATCTAATGTCAGGTTACAGAGTGTAAGAAATCGTATTCTTCGATATGTTGCAATGTTGCAATTTCAATGCGTCGTGTGTACAGTACGTATATATTAGGGATTGTTTGGATATGAATCATTTTGACTAAGATATAAATCATACTACCGTCAATACATATAAAACATTGTTTTATTTTATTGTATTCTGACACAAAATGTAAGAAATACATTTACATTTTAATACAAACAGCCTACGTATTGCAAAAAATGTGAACAGTTCCATTTGAAGTAGTCTTGTGCAAGTCGACTGCCTTAGATAAAATTTATAGATAAAAGTATTAGTTATTGCAGTTTGTGGCACATGTCAATGCACAACTATACATTTCAGGTAAATGCTGGAAAAAGGCGGAGCCAAAACCTAGACGAGGTGTAGTTATAAAGATAGATACAGAGTTAAAATTAGCTACGGTATATTTCACATTACTGTTTGTAGAGCATTTGTATTATCTTAAAAATATGCCAGCCTAAATATCCTTATTGAACATAATGTTTTACTGAACACGCGCTTAAACGTAACGTTAAAGTTGATATACTAGTGCCTAAATATTATACCTTACCTCAATTTCATTCAACTGTTTCTTTTAAACTCCTTTCAATCAATATATTCAGCGACAGACTGACTGACTAACATGTTGTAAATACAGCAGCCGCTTTGATGCGGACCAAAGACACCACTAGGGTTTACAAGCAAGTCCATATAATTGTATAGGGTCATCAGTGATGTGAATTATTTCTTAGTGGAACCAGTATGTTATCTATAATTGGGTTATGTACGTATATCGTGTACCAATAGTCAACACTATTAGTTGTAAAATAATCGATGTTACGTAAACAAGAATAACAACTGTGTAAAATACCTCCCAAATATCTACTGATTTTGGCATGTTATTTTTTAATATCGAATCGTAGAAAACTATGGAGTTGTTTTTGTTTTGACCAGTTCTTAATATAATTATCGTGTAACAGGTGCGCTGGGATAATGCCCGCCGAGGAGACTTCAATGTTGATTTAGAAGATTGTGAACTCGAATATTGTCCTACATTAGAAAGGTCAGTATGATATAAATAACTGGTGTAATTATGACCCCTGTCTTTGATGAGGGGTATATTGCTTTGTGGACATAGGTCTGCTGTCCAAACGGTTTCCGTTCAATAACTAAAGACTGTTTTACCTCAACCTTTATATGGACGTTGGACATCAACAATGTATAATCCCCATTGATTGCAAACAGGGCAATAGGTCAAACTAATCATTTCTGGAAACTAGTACTGTATTGGGCTGTCAAAGGGCGTACATAGGGTGTTTAACAGACATCTCTTGTAAATTGTGTAAACTACATGTGTAGTTCATTTTATTTCACAGAATTTAGTCACCCGTTCAACATTCATTGTTCATGTTCGATAGATTACCATGTATATACTGTCCTTCCAATTATTTATCAACACGTATTCAAGGTAAAGACTTACCATTGATTATGTGAGATTATATTTTTATCAAATACACTAAATACCACAATACAGTGTGTGTGGTAATGCAATTTAGCTGTCTAAATGGCGATTTAGTTAACAAATAACTATATTTGTATGTAAAGGACTCGTCTTGGAATCTATTTAGACAGATATATCACTGAAACAATTTAACATCACATAGGTTAGCTACTGTCCCTTTCAATCTGTGAGAACTTATGTTTTAGTTCGAATACTGCATGGTTTCGAAATTACCCATGTACTCTGTTTTGACAGCTGTGTATTAAGGAAGTAGTGCGTAATAATGTACATTTCTGAGGTGATATCTAATTTATTTCACTTCTGTTCATGTATACGAATGTATATATTTCAGACATTCGGAAAACGACGAGCATCGAGGAGGAGCGATGTATTAGGCAACAACAAACGTGAATACAGACAAAAGGAACACATATAATCCCTTAAAACTAATATATGAAAATTGACAAGGACAAGAGCAATTGTTAAACAGAATTGGTTTCAATTGGTTCAGGACGTACATAACGATTTGTCAAATTCCTTTCTGTGACAGACATTCATGTCCATGAAATTAATACCATGCTTTAATACATAGAATAATATCTATAGCAATAGACCATGTGATTAAGTTTTGTATTTTGTCAGAAAGTGTTAATGTAATTGGTTTACAGTAACACGAGAATATTCGTGATGTAATTACTATTTGAAACAAATAATTGCAATTGTTTATAAAAATTGCACATTGTAGACACAAAGTTGCGACCGTTGTCTTTACCAGTCTAGTTATCATTTGGACACAGAAAGACAATCATATTGAACGATGTGCGAAGTAACCTAACAAATACTGTGGAGTAGTACAATGTCCCAAACTCACACAGAATTATCAACGTGTGTGACGCTGTTAACTGCAACTGCTGCCAAATAAGCGACTTTATATGTCTATCACTGGCATTATTGCAATTCAATCCATTGTACAGGAATACCTTAAATCGTATTGTTGTATTGTCTTGTCACGCCCTTATATGTCTTGCCATCTTGTTGATACTTACTTACTTACTGGTGTTCACTTTACACAATCACGCCAGTATCTGCGATGAAGGATGTTGTTCTTCTTAGGTCTTCAACGTCTCCATAAAGCTTCTGGTGGAGAGCTGTTTCTTGAGGCCACTTCGCATACCGCTCCTGGTTGTGACGTTTACATCTATGGAGGGTGTGTTCTGCTGTCTCGTCTTCTGCGCCACATGAACATGTTGGTACAGTCTGTACTTCTTGTGCATGTGCGCATTGAGTCGGTTGTGTCCAGACCGGAGTCTGACCATAATCATTTGCTCTGCCCTGCTTAGGAGATGATATGCATCTGCCTCTTGTCTCGGCCTAGTAAGTGACTTGATGATGGTGATTTTCTCCTTGTAACTTGCTAGCACAGGTGGTTGCTCTGACTGAGCACCTCGCTTGGTCAGTTGGTCAGCTTCTTCGTTGCCTGCCACTCCACAGTGTGCTGGTATCAACTGGGGGGTCACGCTTAGGTTGGTGCTGATTCTTTGCAAGGTCTTTGCAAGCTGAGGAATCTTGTTGTTGGTCAGAGCTTTCAATACAGACATAGCATATGTCAGGAAAACTACTGAGTTGACAGCTTCAGTCGAGTTTTCAATCATTGACACTGCCTTCATGAGTAATTCAGTCTCTGCTCTGTAATTGCTGCAGTGCGTCCCTGTTGCTGTGTACTGTGTCTCTCTTTTTCCCGATTGGTGTAGGATGACGATGCCAGCACCTCCGTCTTTAACTGCTCTAGTGGCAGAACCATCTGTGTAGACGTGAGTCCATGTCTCCGATGGATAGTTATGATGGATCATGGCAAGGATGTGGCTCTTTCTAATGCGCTCATCCTCTTGTTTGCCAGGCTGTAAGTGAGGGACACTGAGTATCACAGCAACGTTTGACAGGTCATTCTGAACTGTGTCTATAATGGCTTCTTTACCAAGTGGAGTGGTGGGGATTGTCAGATCTGATGCGTAGGCTTTGTCGAGCTTCTTGATTTCATGTACGAAGCTGCTACGCTTGATCCGATTCTTGGTGTATCCTTTCACCTTTCCAGGCATCTGTACTTGTCTGCCTGAAGAAAGATTTTGGCATCTCTTCTTTCTTGAAGTGGTTGTACACCTGTTATTTTCTCCATGAAAGTAATAGGCGTGGACTTAGTTACTCCTGTCATGATGCGCAGAGCTTGATTCTGGACTTTATCCAGAGCCTGGCGGTTGGTTTTGGCTGTTGTTGACCATGTAGGAGAGCTATACTTTAGCTGGGGTCTCACTGTACCTTGGTAAACTGTCTTGAGTATGTGCTCATTCGCCCCCAGGTTGTTCCCGCTAGCTTTCGCATCATTGCAAGTTTCCTTCTAGCCTTTCCTTCTGTTTTTATGAGGTGTGGCTTCCATGTTTGCCGCTTGTCGAAGGTGACTCCAAGGTATGTAGCCTCGTCTGCTTCAGTCATAGGTGTGTCTCCCATTCTCACAGTCCCTGCTTTCTGTTTTGACGACAATGTGAAAAGAGTGGTGGACGATTTCTCTTTGGTTATCGGTACACACCAATCTTCAGCCCATGCGGTAAGCTTGTCTATTGCTCCTTGTATTCTGTATGTGGCTGTGGTGGCATGCTCTTCTTTGCACCATAACACAAGGTCATCAGCATATAGTGCAGCCTTCACTCCCTTTGGCAATTCAGACACAAGATCGTTTATGAAAAGTAAGAAGAGTGTCGGGGACAGGACTCCACCTTGTGGGACACCATGCCGTAGTGGGAACTTCTTACTGCGTCTTTGGTTTAAGCTGACTCTTGCCCTTCTGTTGAAAAGGTAGGACTTGATCCACTTCAACATGGTTCCTCCAACTCCATTCCTCATAAATTGTACTTGGAGCCCGTCAGTCCAGACTTTATCGAAGGCTCTTTGAAGGTCTATCCAAGCTGTCAGGACAACCTTCTGTTCCTGGAAAGCATCTTAAATGTCTTGTGCCAGGTATGTAGTCTGGTCCTCGGTGGAGCGGAATTGTCTGAATCCTGCTTGTTGAGTTGCTAGTAAGTCGTTAGTCTCCAGGTACCACTTTAGGCGTGTGTTTACAATTATCTCCATAGTATTCCCAACACAACTGGTGAGGCTGATTGGACGGTAGCTTCCAGCCTTCTTTGGATCCTTGCCTTTCTTGTTGATCTGACTTCTGATAGGGCATTGAGTACTTTCTACTCGACGGACGT
The DNA here is from genome assembly GCA_947247005.1 of Spisula solida. Classification (NCBI taxonomy): domain Eukaryota; kingdom Metazoa; phylum Mollusca; class Bivalvia; order Venerida; family Mactridae; genus Spisula; species Spisula solida. The sequence continues at coordinate 11,176,379 of OX365953.1, read as the reverse complement.
TATTTATATAATTTAATGTTTTACATTCTTTTATTACCAGTTACTGTTGCATTTTTGTAGCGGGCATTATGACGGGTACATTTTATTTACACTGTCCTTTTATTATTGGTGCACTATAAAACGTTTAAGCCACCAATGACATTTGTCGCTGTCCGTACCAAGGCGGAAGCCCCTTAGTCAACCTTCCTCTATGTATGTATATTGTCCACTTTATAGTAAAAATAGAAATAGTTTGCCAAAGTGCCTTTTTGTAAAACTTTTTGATTTAGTATGTGCAATTCTGCGATTTCGTTGTCCGGCACATTGCTGCTTTGTATCTGTATTGCATGTATTCTGTACATGTTGTGGATTTTGGTGTGTGTGATGTCCGGTTGTTAATTTCTTGTCAACTGGCTCTTGTTCCGTTTTAGTTTGACTGACTGAAGCAGCAGACTTTCGGGATGAGATGCCCTGTTTTGTATTATATGTTCTTGTGCTAGTGTTTTATGTTGGGCATGGTCTGTGTCTTTTCGGGTTATGTTGTATATTGTCTGTGTCTTTCGTGTCCCGCTGTTTATGTTGGGTGTTGCTACTGCCAGTGTTTCGTATTTTGTTTAACTATTGAAATATGGGCTTGTATCTGGATTCGAACACCCATTCCGTTGATAGTGGAGTTTTTGAATCTTAAATAATCATCAGTATTAATTTTTTGACTGTGTCAAAAAGTTCTGTGGAGCTAGAAGTTTTATTTGCATTTTCGGGTTATCCCCTAACTGTTTCGTTCGCGCGTTTTGTATCATACCAGGTTCGTTCATGGGTTGATGAACAGCTGTGGAGTTATGGATTAGTTGTCTGTTTCTGGTTTTTATGCTCCCCGGAAATTGGGGGGAGCATATAGTTGCCGCTTTGTCCGTCCGTCCTTCCGTCCGATATTTTTGTCCGGGCCATAACTTATAGTATTAGAGATATCAATCTGAAACTTCATAGGTAAATAAATCTCAGTAAGGGGATATGCAGTGCACAAGAACCATAACTCTTCATTGCATTTTTTATAGTTATTTCCCTTTGTAATTTTTCATACTTTATTCTTGTCCGGACCATAACTCATACAGTAAGTGGGACGTTCAAAAATAGACAGGACTATTGTTACAAAACCTGCATGGTTAAACGAAACAAATCAGATGATATACCATCTGAAATCGGAATGCTTTTTTCTACATACTGTAAAGATATGAACTAAAACCAGTACGCGGTCCGAGAGTTACAGGTGACTAAACAAGGTCACTGACGTTGATCCGGCGCACAAAATGACGTCGCGCTATTTTACACGGCGTAAGTGCTTCGCAAAGGGCTATGAAATACGAAGTTTATAGTGATAAGGGTGATGAATACATTCCAGTACAACACTGAAGTAGGCAAGTTATGCGTTAGTGAGAATCGCATGTATTTTTCCGGATCTTACATCGCATATCTAGGCGAGAATTCGTACCATGAAACGTTGGTAGTTTGAAAAAGTCTCGGTAACTGACGTCACAAATGTTTTTATGAGTTCCTATTCCTTCCCTGTCTTTCAAAGCTGAACAATAAATACAAAAGCATTTGTTCCTTAATAAAACTGATTAACGACTTGCAGAACTGTTTCCAAAAATGTAGTTACGATAATTTCATATGATTCAGAGGACATTATATTCTTGCTGTTGACAGAACTTTGTGCTTGTCCGTTTTTCCTTACGTTCTAGTGACGTCACTTTTGCGTCACGGATTTTTCAAACTCGGTGTTCAACTTCTGTTTACTTCAGTACCTAACGCCCAAATGTCCTCAAGTTTGCAGACATCGTCCAGCATGTAACATGTAATGATACGGCGAAGTTTGAAAACAAACGATATGATAGTGTTAAAGATACACCCCATTACGTAGCCGCCAATAATGGTAATTGTTGGGCTGCGCCGTGTGTGTGTTACCATGGTTTCATAATGGACTATTATGAGAGGACATGATAGTGTAACTCGATAAATCAGATATCGAATTTTCGCAATTGAAATCCGATTCCATATTATGTTATGATATTTGTATAATATTGAAAACTGTAGCGGTGAGGGCCCCAGTCCTGTTTATTTTTGAACGTCCCACGTATAATGGATATCAATTTGAAACTTCATAGGTGAATAGATCTCAGTGAGGGGAATTACAGTGCACAAACACAATAGCTCTTCATTGTATATTTTTTTAGTTATTCTCCTTTGTAATTTTTGGTACTTTATGCTTGTCCGGGCCATAACTCAATCAGTATTAGAGATATCAATTTGAAACTTCATAGTTGAATAAATCTCATTAAGTTATAGTGCTGTGCCAAAGAACCATAACTCTCATTTGCATATTTCTGGAGTATTTGTTCTGTGACAAACATCCCACGGGGAGCATCACCCGTCACTGACGGCTCTTGTTTAAGTTCCTTGTGCCCTATCGACCGCTGTGGTCATGTAGCGTGGTTGTTCAATTAGGCAAATCTCGATTTGGTGAGGCTAGGTCATTCAAGTACATGTACGACATTTTACTTATTGAAACTAGGTTATCCGGCTGGGGCGTCCACTGTGGACATGTAGCGTGATTGTTCACTTAGGCATATCTCGACTTGTTGAGGCTGTGTCATTAAAATAAGACATTTTATTTGTTGAAAGTAGGTCATTGATCTGAAACCATGCCATTCAGCATTTTAATACTGTTATTTAACTTTTAAGTACTTAAAGACAGCTAAACCTATGTAGTTCAGCAGTTGTACTGTTGTAACTATGTCATTTAGCGTGAGCACTTCGCCTTTTGTTTGCTGAAACTATTTCTCTTAGACTAGGGCGGATCAGTTTCTTGTTCGGCAGAGTGTTGGGCACTTCTTCATTTTAGGATTTCTGACACAATCAGCTGAAACTAGGCATTCTAGTCGCTTTACTGTGGTAACTGGTTATTCAGTTAGGGCATTCAGCTTTTTGATTGCTGAAACTAATTCATTCTACTTTTCGCCATCTTGGACTTGGGTGGATTCTTTCTTGTTAAGTTGGGCATTGCGCCTTGTATGTGTTTTATGTTTTCTGTGCTTAGTTGGTTCAGCTGGACATTGTGTGTTTTAATGTTGTCTGTGCTCGGCTGGTTCTGGTTAAGTTGAGTGCTGCCTTCCCTGTCTGACTCAATATTATCTTATTGCACGCCCTTGAACTGATTTGACAGATGATCGAATATATAATTATAATATTAGTTAATTATAAAGGTCTTAATATATCAATCTCATAGCTCTATTTATATGGTTGTGTTATATACATGTTTTGTATTGTCTGCAATTTCATTAAAACATCTATGTATTTCTATGCGTACATGCAAACATTACAAGATGTGGACATCATTGAGTTATCAGGTTATTCATCTATACAACATGTTGTCATTGCTGCTGACTTGTAATGCATGTTTGGAAAGGTACGAATATCGCTGGATGATGTGTATTGTATGTGTTCGCCGAACATGTCCAATCATATTTACAAACCTGTTTATACGTTGTGTTAGTTCAGTCGGCCCTATGCATTATATGTACTAAATGTACCGATACCGATAGTAGCATGCATGACTGTAGTACATCTTTCTTTAATAATAAGCAGTAGCGACAGTTTTGCGGGAAATCCTCACATAGTGTTGTTCATCAACTAAGACAATTATTGCCAATATCTGAACTCAGAATTGTTATATATGTCAAACTTTTAGGTGGTGGTTAATGGGAGGAAGTACCAGGATATAAATCCGGTCATTTATTTAGATAAAGTAGGTCACAGTGGTCTCCATATATATTGGTATCGAATAGCAGGCGATTTATCTTTCGATCATTGAGTATACATGAGGTGGCGTAAGCTCAATATCGCAAATAAATGGTTCAGCACTTTGTTAATAAATCAAGTGTTATAGCAAATACACAATTTCCTTGTAAGTCGAGTATTTTCTTTCCAATCAAGTTGACGTCGCTCTTGTCTTTGATGCCCGGTTATATATAAATAACTCTGGAGATTAATTTTGTTTTCGGAATCGATGCGTGTCTCGACCTCATCAGTCCATAAATTGTGAGAACTAATTTGAGACACTTTAGGATGGTATAAATACTTTCATAATTATATAAATGAATATTTTATATGTTTCTTGCTTAGCATACAGTTTTTGTACTCCACAAAACTGCTTGCATTTTGGTTATGGATCAATTTTAGAGCCATATCATCGTCCTATGAAAGCATACGATTACGTCACTTCATATAAAGTGTACATGGTTGTGTGTGTTTGTTTGCGTTCGACCAGAGCAGTTGTAAGCGTGTGTTAATCTGTTTTTCGATGCCAATAATTATAGTCCTTGGTTCTATAAAGTGCCCATGGAATAGCACCCATGCACGGAGACTACCTCAGAGTTACCAATAAATATATCTCTAGCTCGGTGGAAAACACTTAAAAACGTTTCAGGAATATCCAAATGACCTGGACTACAGTAGCTTCAAACAAGGAACATCTCGATTAGTAGTCAAGAGCATTACTCACCCACCAGCGTGCCAACCATGTGCATCCTTCTAAATATCATAAAATGGTACATATAATGATAATTTATTTTGCTTTTCAATTTCATTGAACTGAAGTTATGCTGGTATTTTCATTGATAACTAATGATATATCTCTAATCACCACACCCCTCTTTTTAAATATCGATATATCAATTGATAGAAGGAAAGTTTCGTGAACGAATACAACACAAAATAATTCCACTATGTTCCGAACTACATGTATATTTGATTCCCAATTATCATTTTCATTTTTCGTAAATCAACTTGCACTGCATACTGTAGAACCGGTAATCCTGGTTTAACACTCACACTGTATTTCAGCAATTAGGCCTATTGACTATAGGTCAAGAGCTCTGATAGTGAAAATATGATTAGAAAAATCATACTTTTGATTTCCGGAAGGATTGTAATCTTATTGTTGTACCATTTAGCATAGAAAAATAGTTAGTTCTAGATTTAATCATAATAGGGAAGGAAACACTCAACTAAACCAGCCGAGCACAGAAAACATAAACACATACATGGCATAATGCCTAACACATAACCGAACGAGAAAAATATCCGCCCAAGTCCCAGCTGTCAAAAAGCTAAATGAACTCGTTTCAGCAATCAAAAAGCTGAATGCCCAGGCTTGTCAAATTTTCGCCTTTCGGTAAACGTCTTCTGTCTTAAGTACCATGAATGCCCCCAGCTCCACGCTCGGGCAAAATATTGATAGGTGCATGACCGTTGTCAAAGACATGATTGGACTCAGTATCGAACCCGGATCGCTCAATTTTTGTCATTGTATGCAACATGCAAGCTGAGTGGGCGTACAGCAACAATCATGAATGAAGAGCGTCCATGACAGTGGTCAAAGCTATAACAACAGTTGATTGCAAAATTAATAAGGTCAACAATGTTTCATTTACCATGACCTTCCAATATTCTTGAACGATTATCACGTGCACAGCCACATTTCAGATATTACTGAGTGGCATTATTACACTGCTTAATATTCTAATATGAGGTGTGGCCGTTAATGGTTGAGTGTGTTCGAATGTGTAATTAACTAAATATTATATATAATGTGAGTGTATTCTTTCAGCTCTGTATACTTATCCTCATACATCAGTAGTTAGTCAAGTTCCCAGACACATACTGCCAGGTAAAGAATACTCTGGTGAACGAAAATGTGTCTACTTGTCTTTAAGATTTCCAATAAGATATGTGATATATTTACAAAGCCTTTTAGACAAATGCACAATGTTAACTATTCTTACCTCTAGTGTGTGTCATTGAACTATTTTTGTTTACAAAAATGTATGTCCACACTTAACAATTGTTTTGTCATGACCTTGGCATAGTTGTTCCCGCTTACTGTCGTGCATGATATATATCAAATTATCCATCATCATGTTTTGTATGGTCTGGTGCTTATTCACATTTTTATTACCTATATGGGTAACATGTTTTACTTTTTTACACCCATAAACATAATTGTATGTACTGTAACATTTGTTATGTAATGCCTATTTTGTTATATTATTTCTACCTTTTTAGGTACGTTTTGATGTTTGTGAAACTACACAATCTATTGTTTTTATTGTGTGTTTCGTGTATGTAGACTTTTGTTTTTAAAGATTAAAGATTTAGTTAATTCGCTCAATATTCTTTTTGTCTTATTAAATATTTTGCGGATGCCTTATAGTTATCACCCTGCCTGTCTGACTGTCTGCCTGTCTGTTTGTCCGGTACACGAACGGTCACTTGTTGGGTACGAGAGAACAAAAGAAATACCTAATAAATGTCCATTCGTTAGAACATTCTATTCATTCCGTAAGTCTCCTATTCGGTTTTCTTTTCTTGTTTGGTACAGGGTGATTCATAATATATGTCACACTTTTCAATTGAGACAGCTTTGATATGATTGAGTATAAACACAAATAGCTAACTTATCAAAGACGCATGTGCTTGAAAGTTTTATTTTATGTACACTAGTATACACTTTCATGAATTTTTAAGTTTCAAATCCTATTTATAGTTTATGCCATATATTCAGTGTGACGCCCAGTTGACCGATGATGACCTCAATGCCTATTTTAATATTGCTTTAAGCCTGTCATCTTATATCGATACAATTTGCAGAAATCATTGTCTTTCATCTAGACAGTTTCTCATAAGCAGAATAATATTTTTGCATTGTTATGATGGTTATACAGTTTATAAAGTTACAATGTTGTAATAGTTACGGCCCTTTCTAAAATTCATTTTTTATTAATCTTTCATCTTTTTTCTTCATAACTTCGAAGCTGTTTCAAAATATTCAAATGGAACTTGCTATACTTATTGCCAGTGAGAATACGCACCAGTGTAGCAAAGGGCAGTAACTCTAGGTTAAATTATTGTGACTGGTGCCCCTTTTTTGACGTCAATTTTTAACATTGGCTATCGTTCAAAAACTTTTCAAGTTAATCTAATTACTGTCGATTCAAAGATATCTGTCAAAACCGCCAGTATGTTCCATTTCTAAATAGGTAATGTTTTGACCAATCAGCGCTCTTATTTTACTCATACCATCTTTGACCATAGCTTAATGTATCAAATTAGCTTAGTATATTTCATTAGCGTTCTTAGCGTAGTACGTTAAATGCATAGTTTCAGCATAAATCATTGGTGAAATCCAAGTTTAGGTTCAAATCCAGTCTGATACGCTTTTTCTTTGTTATGCTTTTTATAATATTGTTTTTCTGATGTTTTTTTATCGACAAATTAATTTTATCATACTTTTCATTGCGAAAAAAGGAGCTGGCTTGATAACAATACACCATGTTTTTTTACATTTACTAGTACATTGAATACAAAACATGATGGCAGAAAGTTCCAGCTTCGTAGGATGAACATAATCCTGGCGTGCTGGAATACAAATGCGAATATATCTAGTTTATTCATTGCATGTATGTAATCGCTGGAATGAGCAAAAGCATTAATATACGTAGTTTAGGCAAAATTAAAAAAAATCTAGACATTGTTGGGATTTGAACTCGAAGTAAATTGTATACATTTTCAAAATAAGACTCACAAAACCACTCGGCTATAGGGCAGTTAAAGTTTTGATCATTTAAATGTACTGATGATGTTAGGACTTAATCCTGACACACCTGTAATCGTGCTGAACGTTTGTTTACGCGGTTGTGACAGATAACTTTGAATCAACAGTAAACTTGCTATACTTATATTAACAACAACAGGCACATGCATGTGTAGCTAAGGGCAGCAATTGTAGCCTTATTAAATTTCGACTTCCCCTAGACATCCGAAGAACATACATGTTCATGTGCAAAGCAAATGGATTGAAGTAGCTCAGTCATGTGTATTCTATATTATGCAATCAATATTGAAACAACTCACATCATTCAACCAGGCCAATATATATAAAAACAGGGCATTGTTTTTTTTTAGCGGACGGTATCACGAAGACACTCTATGTGTAATACAAACACGAATCTAAAGGACCGATATTGCACGATTTGCCTGCGGAAATTTATAAATTCAACGCAAGAATCTTGTAATACATTCATGCATAAAGACCAGGGACACGTCAAATTTACCGTAATATATTAATATTCAGTTTCTATTTATGCATATCGTTGTACGTATGTACAATGTATTATATAAAATAGCCAATAAATCATAATGGTAAAACATTTAAACTATGTCACAATGGTTCAAATAAGTTTTGAAATATACGTGTAATTGTTTACTAGTGAGAAATTAAAACTATTCCCGGTTGATAGCTCTAGTATTGTTAAATCGGCCGTGAAACGTTCGTCAATATTTAGACAAAAGTCAATATCAATATTATTGATATGTTTTATTCTATACCAATTACAAGTCTTATTGATTTAGACGTAAACGATTGTGTTTCTAAACGTTGCGCTCCCAAAGATCATTTCTTGGTTGATAGATGACTCGAAAATATGCTATGGTTGATAGATAATAACATCATTCATATCTATAAGAGTTCCATCTGTATTCTCAAAATGATTGATGTGCATTGTTTCCACTCATAAAGGAGTTTTATCGAGTTAGCCGTAACGCATTTTAGGAACTTGTGGCTGAACCAATCTGCCATTTACTTCATTAGCGATATTGTTGATGATGTCAGGCAATTTCCGCCGTTCAGGTCGACGCAATTCCCTTTCCTGAGAATAATATGAATTAATAAAAGTCACAGGATAAATATAAACACAGTCATAAATCTAACACATATACAGTTATATGCATATCGTTTATTTAAAACTATTATTTCAACAGTCAAAAAGAATTTAACAAATACACTAACAGAAAATGGTCACATATATAGTACAGTAGGATATTGTGACAGTGACGTTGCAGTTTATGTGTACGCAAAAAATCACAACCATTGTCTAAACAGGTAGAGCGAAGTTTAGTATGTTAGTTTAGCATTATTATCGTCAAATTATCGTTGTTTGTACAGTATAAGCCTTTATAATTGGTTTTACACCGTTATAGTGGACTCGACTGCTGCGTCACTGGATTTTTGTCCTGACTGAACTATACAGGTGTTACTGTTAGGGCTTGTTATTGTTACTCGAAGTCACTCATTCAATATTATGAACCGTGTAATCCTTCCTCTGACACTCGACACTGCAATATTTGACTTTCCTGCAACGTATACACGTTTTAAGTTTGACTCCAACCTTGTCGTCCATGTACCCACTAATCTCGCAAACATCGAGTGGGAGATACATTCAAGTGGAGTCCTGTTCAGAATCAAACTGCTGTATGAATCGATGTCTGACTCACTAGATTGCTATAAAAATTCCAAATTATCACACACTGTTCCTGAATAGTCGTTATTATCACAAATTGACTCCTCTTGTTCTGTTACATCCAGACATAAGACATGTACTAACTGAACAAATACGGTTTTTTGACCGACAGCTTGCTGCTTTGTTTTAAACGCCAAAGTTTCATTTTTTCTCTGTCTCTCTTGAGTCTAGATGGATGTTTCTTTTATCCCGGTAGTTTTGGCAGAAATCGACCATTATTCAAATATGTATAGATAAGCACCAGTCATGTGTTTCATACAGACAGATTTTGTCATTTTGATTGTGTTTAATACTTTCATGTAAATCAACTAAAAGTACTGTCCCCTTTGCAAAAATAGGCACCGGTGCTACCTTTTGAGTAAAATGTAATACGCTATGCATTAGAAGAGAGAAGCTCTCTTCAAAAATTATAGTAGTCGGGTTTGAACTTCAAGCTCCTGAAAAACCATCAGAAAACCAAATCCTTCTAGAACCACTGTTGTTTAGGTGACTCAAGAGATTTCTTAATAATTAGGTATTTAGAAATAACCAACATGCATTTCTTCAAATATACACTAAACCTTCAAATGAATGTTTCATTTGGAAAGTTCAGACGTAAATAGTGTAGTTCTTTTTTGGACACGGTCCATGTTATGCAAAATTATTGATAGGATCCATGTGCGTGTTGTACAGCTAAGTAGGATACATGTATTTGTCTAAAGTGTAATTGTTATAAATAGTTATTGTTACTCAAAATGACAAACAGGCGCATTTAAACTACAATGGATGTTGATCAAATGCCGCAATATGTTTTTGTTTTGCTGTCTGACACTTCTTGTCTCTTTGTCGCTTCGTCTATGCCGAATGATTATGTACGGCAAAAACCCTAGCGGCATTCGAAAACGGTTCACATAAACACACGTATTAGACATCCGGCTTTCATGTTTTATAAGCATGCATACGTTTAGACGCTGCGGAACATTTGATCGTGCAAGGCTCTTATACGAGGTATATGCAAATAATTCGTGTACCTTGTTGATCTTATAAAATGTTATCAATCGTATAAGTTTCAGATTTTCACTGATATTGAATCAGATTGTTCTGAACATGTACATACAATTTCACCAAGATATGTTTACGTATTCATAATTATAATTATGTTTACATTATAACATTATATGGTTTACGCGTGCGGCGAACTACGACGTCATTATTCAATGCGGTTTGAACGTCATATTTTTAAACATTTTCACATCCTCAAACTATTCCCTGCTACGAGCAATATACTTACGATGGCTATATACCCATTTTAGGTATACATCAACAAATCATTCACTGTCTAATGAGCAATTAAATTATTGTGTAGCATCCATACTTTTGAAAACACATGCCTCGAAAATATCCATCCCTCGCGAGAGCGTCTTGAGGTGACGTTATCTCTGATGCGCTCACGGCCGTTCTCCGCGCTGACCTTTGATCATTTTCAATCGTATCATTCCCCACACCGAATCTTGTCTGCCGCTTTAAAACCAGAGTTCTTGACACCAAACATTTCCCCATAACATCTTAAATCACTGTTCAAGTCTGAGTAGGCGTATTTTGTAATTAAGAGCAAAACTTTAAAAATGACACGCGTTACAGACGTTTAACAGACGTTTTATTGACGGATGTTGTTCCTACTGTTGATACTGTTCAATATGTAAACACAACCTTGCATACACGTCAAGCAACTTCTTCCAGAACTTTGAAAATACTTGAAGTTAAAAATTGTGTTAAAGGTTATTGTAGAATGGACGCTGGTAAGCTGTTACTATAGTTATTAATATGCAAATACTGATCTTATCAAAAATGATTTTGTTTTCATAACGTATTGTTGATAATTCAATTTGCTTTCCTACCATGTATATGACATGTCAACTTTTACTTAACGGTTTGGTATCAAAATGACCAGTCCACGAATTTTTTAACACACCTTATATGTATCTTAGAGTGCACATTGTTTAGATCCAACAGTAAGTGAGTTACCTCTTGATCACCGAGTAAATTGGTTGGCAAGCTATAATAACAATAATTTACAAGTAAAACTCGCTGGTAATGTAAATGTAGTATGAATGAAAATTATCTTAAAATCAGATGAACACCTAGCAGAAGTATCAATTGGCTAGAAAGGTCTAAGTGTAGCATCACTGGGTATTAGACGATTATTACGTGTTCAGCTCCGGTCTTAATATCTGACGACATTATGACGACAACTCTCGTATTATCTTTACTGTGCATACACTAAGGCACCATCTGCATTATGACTAGAAACACGCTTTGGAAGGAATCAAAAATAGTTCGTAATGATATGAAAAGACACACACAACAATTACATGCTTAGACCATCGCTTGATTCCACACAAGAACATCTCATCTAGGTTCGTGACAATATCAATACAATAAAACGGCGTATTCACAATTGCACCCAAGGAATTATTGCACTTGTTACTGGTTCGTAAATTTCACTTAATGCACTTTACGAGTGACAGCGGGAATGTCGTGAGACAAAGACACTCATACTGGAAATGTGCTTCTGCCAATTTTAACACGGAATTCATAGCGATACCCTTTAGTTCAGAATTCGAGAATTTCAGTAACTGTTGAATTATGACCTAATGTATTATCGTATACCACTGCTCCATCGTATCCAAACGTTTCAATATATCCCTGGTAATTGTTGTCAAACCTTTAGTCGATTTACAACGACATGAAGGATAATTCTGCTTCATTAAGGTAACAGAAAACCTAAAATGTGAAATATAAAAATACATCCAAAAATGGTTTATATCATTTTATTTTCGACATGCACAAGACGTGTGTTTCGTAAAGAACCTTGCGCTGTGTTCCTATATTGTTTCGATGCTATGTTTAGTACTGCATCAATCAAGTTTTATTTGTTCACTAGACTGTGCATTAATTATGTCTTAATTTCCGAACCATTTGCAAAGCAATAATCTTTTACAACCACGTGCCAGCTTGTAATCGTTTACGTCACGCGATACGTCACAATGTTTGAATGCACACCGATGTATTACAGATGGTCTCATTGTCAACAGAGAAGCGGGAAAGTTATACATGTAGTGTGCCAACTTAAGGATTATGATTGGGTAGGTGGGCTATTGTAATACGTATTTATTGCAATAATGGTGATTTAAATGTGTTTGTCTGTTAATTTAAACAACGTATAAATGATTGTATGAAGCAAAACTGGTCAGGTGAAGTATCAGCTTTTTTTATATGTGATACACATGTAACGTTTAAATCCTTATTGAATATTGAAACATAGCTGTGCATCGATATACCTTTCACATTTAGGAAATCCCTCGTACGCTATAGATGCTCAAATCATAAAGGAAACATCGAACTAGGAAGACATTACGGAATAGAAAGATTCGATAGAATATGTCTATATTGTTTCGTTTACTTCAATCATTTAATTTTAGAAATGAATATCACGCATTCTTTATTTGTCCAATATATTTTATATAAGAGAACGATACTTGTTGAGTTGGTATACTTGAAGATGTGATACTAAGAGGAAATATGATAATATTTGTTTTACTAACCATATCCCTTAAGACCGATTCAATGGCGTTGAATTGTTTGACAGCAATAACAAATGTTTGAAGGGAGTAAATCTGTGTTGGCTGGCATGAGATATTACAATGTCAAGGGATTGACAATAGCTAGGTCACCTGGGAAATAAGCGGTTTAGTAATTGAATGCATTGGAAAGACACTGTCATCAACTTAATTGCACAGAAACATTATATTTCAAACTAGTCACAGCGAGCATGCAACATATCTAATAAAGTGACGGTTGCGAGCGGGTGACAGTACTTGCTGTGGCGAAATACCATACATATTCTATTTTAGATTAAAAGCATTTGTGTCGCTGACATACGTATGCATCATCGCAGGCGAATTCCATGGTAACATTTGTAATTTACTTTAGATTACGAACGTATAGTCAACATTGGGAAAAGTTTGTTTTTACCCTTGTTGTTAATCCATAAACGACAACTACTAGGACCCGTTGATACACTGACGTGATAATGTGACATTTAAGATATCAACCAAAAACAAACAACATTCGCATCAACTAATAATAATGTTGATTATGTGAACACAAAATTCCGTCTTTGGTTGAACTGCATTATAAAAAATGTCACTACAAATGTATTGTGCAGGGAATCGATACAATGGACGATTCTACCAACATCGATGTATCATCTGTCTCTTTTTTGTAAGCAATACTCAATAATCTTAAATATTTCGCACATAGACTGCGGTATGGGATAATCCTAAAGACAATTAAATGGTTGACCTTCCTGTCGATAATAGAGTGGGAGATATACAGTGTATGTCTTCTAAATGTACCAGCCATTACTAAGATGGAAAGTTACATAAAATACATCATTCTAAATTGCGAGGGAAATCTTGGAACTAACTGACCTGACAGGGGTCTAAATTATAAAGTACAATTTCTTAATATATGTGTCAAGTTACGTTTTCTCTTAAAGCGCTAGACTCCACTTCTATTATTGAATTATTGACCAATGTGTATGGAACCCACAAGGGATGTTACAGGAGTACATGACCACTTCACCGGTAATATGATTTATTAAGGTTGAATGCTGATATTACTGTCAAATAGAATATGATACTCTTTCATGTTGAACATCATGGCTAATAGATTGTCTCTTCTTCGTAGCATGAATGATAACCTTGACATAAACAGAACGCAATACACTTAATACGTATGTAAAGTTGATCGCGTGTGTTCGAATTCGAGTTACTGTTTGACTAGAGTAATCATAGAACATTCCTCATGTCAAACACATGACTTCAAACTTAATGCAGAACTTAAGTAAAACATGGAAATGTCGACATTGATGGAGAATATTAGGATACGCTAACTTTACAGTTTAGTGAAACACCGATGTATACAGAGGAATTCAAATTGTTCATATTGGATATTTGTACTAATTGGGAGACCTTGCTAATGATCTAATGTTTCTATTTCTACATTCTCAATGGAGAGACGTTCATGCTTTTATGTTTGTTCAATGCACCGTTGATATCATTATCGCTACCCCGGGTACGTGGTGATTAAAGTTGATCTGTTATGTCGTCTTACAGATTCGTACGTATCAACAATAACTGTTGGATCTCTGGTAATTCACGTAAAACTTAATCGATTCCTTTAACAAACCTTCGATCGATCTGGTTCACAATTCTTACGAGAGTTAAAAAAACATTTTTTTGGCAATTATGACGGCAAAAAATCCATTTTAAGAATGTTTGGTTACATTTCCGACGGGGCAAATGAGAATACAATCTCAAGGGGTAAGTTTATATCATTCTAAATGACCCCAGCCTCAGCAAAAACCTGAAACAACAAAACCATAACTCGATTACGAGGGGTGTTCGAAAAAAAATGCAATTTACTCCATAACTTTTTATTGGCATAACCATTTACAATGAAACTCACAGAAAATCCAATGAACTCTCCTTCACACATTGCACACTTATTTAACTTTTAAATTCAAGATTAAATGTTTTGACATCTGCAAAAGGTACAACACTCATGTACTGTAATTTGACTGACCGCGTGGGTTTCCTGGAAACATACATATGGTCTATAGGAGCTTAAAACTAGTCTCATAAGACTAGGTCTACAGAAAAAAGACTTGGTGATAAAGCATCATCATGCGCTTTTCGTTAAAAAACTAATTTACAGTAAAAGCCCTGTGCGAAGAGGCATTTTCACGAGAAAGGTACATATGGTCTATTCTATTAACAATTCGACGCTTAATGAAATATGTCTGGAGTTTGTCCTGCACCAAATATCTATAGAACCCTCTTGTAACATATTTGCCCATTGGTTCTGGATTTTGAATTACAGGACCATTGTCGGTGAAGAAAATCAAATGTATCATTTTCATCACTGACTGTGTGTGTTTTATACTTACGGGTTTCTTAGAATTTCTGGTTGCACATATATGATATTTCTGCTCCATTCTTGGTTAATGACAGTATGCACGTGTTTCATGCTTTGTCATACAACGTTAAACCTCTCCTGAAAGTTCTGGAGGCATAACCTCAATATTTTCTTGGCATTTAAAATAAGATGACGTTTTGGTCACCACGTTATGAGCATGGTATCCAGTGGGTACATAATTATGTTGTTAATTTCAAGAATTTTCTTCCAAATGAGGTGAACTTGGGATAAACTCGAGCATGTTCGAGCAGCTAACAGTCCGACAGTCAATATTGCAGTTTTGAGACAAATAACCTACTTTTTACCAATGTTTTGTTTGAGTGTTGTTGTTTTCGGTTGACCACTATTGTTGTGATCTTTCAGATGCTATTGACATACTTTGAAACGTCTAATTAAAGTGTCAAAACGCTAAAAGGCACCTTGCCGTCTCCCTTAATCTCAACAAGTCGTGTATGAATTTATAACTTAAATTAAGTTTAGACCTTTCTCTTTGATATAAGGCATAATTTCAGTAAGTTTGATTACACGTTTTTCGAACGATTTTTAGCTTAGTGCTAATTAGTTAGTGTTTATAAACATACACTATGACCATATTAACAAATGAAAATCAACCAACTTTTAACCAACTGAAGATAATAGTTTAATTGGTACACATGTAAAGTATAAAGCACGAAATCCCCGAAAATACAAAGAATAGAATTGCATTTCTTTTCGAACACCCCTCGTACCGTCCATTCATGAATAGTTATTGATTCCCTGTAAGCATTGTGACTAAACGTGGACGGCTATTAATAAGTTAATTACGTACATAACCGAAAGATTTTCGACACCTATATTGTTTTGTATTAAAAATAACAATAGTCTAATAACAAATGTCAGTCTTGTTAATACACTCAGTGGTTCCAATGCCATTTCTTAGGTTGTTGCCAATTAAGAGTTATGCAACAGTAACTATTACTGCTAATCAACCAATGGTGTTTTATTATTCTATACTGGAAGCTATTCACAGCAGGTAAAGATAACAATCTGATAATACTATGAGCTGGTCGGTTCACCTTTCATGTTTTTATGGTATTTCTATTACTAGCAATTTTGAAAAAATGAATTACAAGTCCTCAGTCAATGAATTTCAAGTTTCAGCTGTCAAAATTACTTTATTGAACATAATTATTAAGATGCAGATTATAAACTTTTTTCTTCAATTCATAATACATGTACATGAGTATTTATTCAATTAAAACATAGTTTCATAAATGAGATTCAGTACATGATTGGTATGCTAAATTAAAATGCCTAAAAGTTGTTCTATCTCAGTCATTAAAAATAACAATCTAGAAATATTCATCATCAATTAAAAAAGGTATTAAGTACTGGAATATCGGCTAGTTTGGATCCACACTGGTCTACAAGTCTCGTTATACGGTCAAAACTGTTTTCTATTCAACAAGATAAAATTGTCGCAATCGCAAGCTCAATTCTGCAAGGAACGTATGTCTTAGTTTATGATATTATCAACTACTGTATGTGACATTTTGATACTACATAGTGAAGTCCATTGCCTGGTATTTTTGTTATAAGATATATGTGCATAATATATAATAACAAGCAGTTTTTATAATATGGCATACAACAATATTTCAAAATATTTGTATAATTACATTAAACTGTCAATTAAAGTTTCCGTATTTCTCTAGATAGTGCATATTTTAAATTATAATACATTCTTTGAGGTTTTCCAGATCGAAATTGAATTTAATGTGTAATATATCATGCGTACATCAAATTATTTCGAAGTGTTTTTATACACGTGTGACATATTTCATGATGCTTTGACAAAGAATGAGTGTTTGGGATATTTATAACAAACTGTCCACCAGACGTTCAATCACACAAATGCAAAACTAAGAAAAGACCTATGCCATTTCAGGTTCAAATGATATGCTCAAC
Organism: Spisula solida; assembly: GCA_947247005.1. Classification (NCBI taxonomy): domain Eukaryota; kingdom Metazoa; phylum Mollusca; class Bivalvia; order Venerida; family Mactridae; genus Spisula; species Spisula solida. The sequence continues at coordinate 11,159,019 of OX365953.1, read as the reverse complement.
CTTAAACATGTTGCCACAAAGTTGGCGTGATAATATCGACCAATACATGTAATAGACAGGTGAGTTCATTCACGCCTTTTTCATTTTTAAAAAAAGTATTTTATTGAAAAGTGTCTCTAGTCAATGTAATGTTGATCTCGATGAGTAAAACTATTTTTTTAAAATATGTAGGGTTATCCGATTTTTGTCGAATAAACTGCATTGTTTTCGTTATAGACAGCAGTTTCTGATAACAGCAATACATTCTTAAATTCTAATTTAAAAATGTAAACCATTTCTATGCTAATTAAGAGCCTGTTTAGATTACCAGTGCCTTATCAGCATGAATTAACATTATGTGAAATTATCAGTAATATCACCGACATTAATGCAATAAACCATTATCTCATGCGGAGATAAACGAATAACCAATAATCAGGCGTATTATACAGACATAGGGCGAATTTGCATACGTTGGTCTGACTTATTTCGTGAATCTTCGTTGGTACATGTAATAACTATTTCTGCCTTCATACCGAAACTATTTGCGAACTTTCAGATTAAAGCAAAACGTTTGCATTATTGAACATAACGTTCAGATTGAACGCATTTACGATTGACGAGTTTAGGACGTAGTGTATATTAGTAAAAACACTCTATATATTCCGAAAAGACAGACCAAGGTTTTATGGCACTGCAACTCATTGGTGTAAAGAAATATATAAGGGTACACCGACGTACTGTGCTAAATGGAACGTCAGAAAAATTGGGTAGCTATCGTCGAGTAAACGTTGCGATTGGATATAAGTCAATATCGAAGAACAGTGGTGAATAATGTGTAAGTATTGTACCCTCGTATTCAGAAGGTATTATATACTTAATTTGACGAATAAACAAATAAGAGCCCCTTTCCGCGTATTTGTTAATCAACCCTCGAATACAATGTATTTAAAAACATGCATCATCCTCAATTATATCAATATACTAAGCTATCATGCCGTTACTTTACTTTTACTTTATCCCCTTCATCCCCACCATCTCTGAGAGTTCTGTCACCATAGTTCTGTGCCATGTTGTTTTTGGTCGGCAAGGTTTCCTTTTTCCAGGTGGTGTCCATCGAAGAGCAACCTTTGGTATTCATGCCGTGCTTAATGTATATTGCCTCAAAGTTATGTTAATGTAATGTTTTACACCAGACAACAATTTGCCACCATGACATACAGGCGATCCATACAATTTGACGTATTCACGTCTGGAACACGTGTTTGTTAGACGACTTGATGTGATAAGTACTGTCCATTGATGGATCACATATCAATAGACAAGATTGTATTAACGCGAACAGTGCGACATTTGTCTTCCTCTTGATTAAATGAACACAATCTTGCACATCATGTTCTGTAGCAATTACTGTTCCTAGTATCGTTTGACATGTCTGGACTTCGGAATCATTATCCATCACATAGTAACAGTTCTGTGAATGTCTATTGATAGTGTTAAATGGATCTCTATACGTGTCGTCTTCATATTCCATGTAATCTACTGTAAACTCATTAATTATATTCGTTCAACCTCGAAATCACTCGACGACCAATTATACCAATAAATATGTAAATTGACAAACTGCAAATTTGTATTTAAGTTCGGTCAGGTTTAGATAAGTACACTTATAAGCCTTATGAATAAGCTTTGGATTTTGACAGACTGCCCATTCAATTTTTAATAAAACAAAAACGTTTTCTAAGTGATTGTATGACTTCATAAACCGTAGTGGTTTAAACTGTGTAGGTTTCAATAACCGTACGTACATTACATGTACATTTAAGCTGCTTCCACCACATGTAGATCAACATTGTACTAACATAGTACCACTATTTCTATATTTAGACACGTTATGTTATCAATTTCAGTTTCAAGTGTTGGACACATCTTACAATATGCGCGAACATGTAAATTAAAGAAAACATGAAACTTGTGGATAAAATAGATTGTAAGGTAATCCTTATACTAGTGACCCCATATTATAGGATTGCACTATGAATAGCAATGTAAATGAGAAGCAATATCGGATAATTTATGCTATTTAAGTGTAGAGGAGGGTGTTTTAATCCAAGTCTGCTAGTAATTTCATACGCGCCTTATAACGTTATTATCAATATAAGCATTGCTTGATGTTTGAAAATAATAGAATTATGATTAATTGTGTAGATTTTAGCCTGATTTTCTTAGTGAAATGCGAAATTCACGATCTTACGTCCACAGGAAATGGTAAACCTCGAAATGATATCCCATTGACATTAAATGATTTTACAGTTGGTAGGTACAGCTCCTGAGGCAACAAAGGAACATAATTTGTCATGTAGGTCTGCACTCTAATTTCCTAAGGTTACAAAATATGTTACAAGTGTACAAATAAGACGATACAAGTGAAGAATAAGGACATTACAGTAACACAGAGGTACATTTAACTAAATTACTGTCACGGAAACGGTTTAACAAATGATGTATATACGCGGTATACTCAACGGGACACCTTGGTACATGTGTATGTATGAAAGGTTTATTTCTCCTTAATAATATTTTTAAAAGATAATAATGTTTAAGTTATTTAATCTTATTACACTGTTTATATTTGATAAATCATATTATACGTAAGGTGTTGCATACTTATATTTTGTATATCAGTAATATGTCCACAACAATATACTTGTATCGTCAACTATTATTATTGAAAAAAGTACGGATTTAGTGTATAAACCTAATTCAATTTTATTTAATCTACATTTACAATATATCTACTAGCTAAATTGACTACTTTACATCTTGTTAAATTGCCTTCGTTTAGTGTATATTTAGGCGCATATTTCTGCATGATCCCAGCAATACGTTATGTACCATTGCGTCTTGGTATCATAATTATTTCAAGCCATTAAGTTATAAATATGTTGTGTCTAGATCAAATGTTTGGTATTGTTTTGGGTAAGTCAATTAAAAGTTAGTGTACGTACATTTGCTGTGTTGATCAGATATGGTTTCGGAATTGTTAAGCATTTGATCAAGTGTCAAAAAGACAACGAAAAGAATAAGTTCGGAATGTCTGGAACTTGAATAGAGATGAGTGTAATCAAACGAGAAGAAGTAGTGAGTGCAATGTCGCTTAAATATTTATCATTCTGTAAATTGCCTTACCTTACTACGACTATTCTATAAGTGATAATTGATAAATTACGAGCCAAATTTGACGCGTTGGATAGAGTTACGAACGGTATCTAGATAGTTAATCAGTCTGGTGCATATCAAATACCTATTTGAAACTACATTTTGTAGTTGCAGTATTCAGCAATTAACAGTTGCAATCATCGACTGTTTCGGAAGTACTTATACTCCATTTACTAAAATGCTAACCAATCAATGGGAGTGTCACTGTCAGTTTAGATTGAACAATCCATTTCATCACATGGCATAATGTGCATGTCGTTTAGATATATATACAATATTAGTATTAACTATTCTGACGTATTTGGCTTGTATTTGTAAGACATGTTTTCTCTTTTTGCATTTCGTTCTCCAATGTTTCTGTTGAATGCCTCCTTCCCTGTCCGATATGTTACATGATTGTGTCAGTGAAACCTCGATTCCGGATAGTCCAACCAATTCAACTTTAGTGTACTACATTCAATTCAACATTTGTTAATTCGATAATTGCACATTATATTCTTGCGCTGTTTGTTATTTATAATAAATATTATCATGCGAGCTCAACATTATCTTAATTCATACTACCAATAAGTCAGAATGGTTACCATTCAATGAAGTATGCAATATTTCTACAGTGTCACGATGGTTCAAATAAGTTTCAAACGATTCGTGTAATTGTTTACTGGTCTGAAATAAAAAAAAAAAAATTCTGGTTGGTGGCTCTAGTGTTTGGTACATGTAGTGTTAAATCGACCACCGAAAATTTGATATAATATATGCAGACAACGTAAATATTACTGATACATTTGTTTCAATACCATTTACAAGTTTATGGATTTAGATGTGTTTCCAAATGTTGCTCTCCAAAAGATATCAAGCTATTTCTCTAAAATGTGTTATGGTTGATTGATAATCATACCATTCATATCTTAACAGTTCCACCGGTACTCACAAAAACGATTGATGAGTATTTTTTCCAAGAAGATGTTCATAGTTATTTCGCAAGTTTATCGGGCGAGCTGTAACTAAGCTTTGGAATTTGTGGTTCAACAATTCTGCTATTTACTTTATTATTGCCAATATTAAGATATGTTTGAACTAACTGACGGATTTCGCCATTTCCACCGTGATTTTACGTTCAAATATTTGTTATATTCAGAAAATGCATTGTATCTGGGGCAGTTATTTTATTTCGACAAGAACAATGTTATCCGACATAATGGACATATCCGACATGCATGTTTTAGATTATGTATGTCACCAAAACCGTACGCTCACGACATTTAACAACGCATCACGTTCTTGTCAAAGAAAATAATGTATCAAACATCCGGCTTTCATGTTTCATACTCGAACATAATTTAATACGCTCCGGGATATTTTACCGCGTACGCCCAACATAGTAGATCGTAGAAAGCTAATACCAGTAAGTGAGTTTCCTCTTGGCCAACAAGTAGTACCTAGACAAAAGGTATTTACAATATTTCACCAGTTAAATGTGTTAGTATTGTAGTGTGAAAGAAACATTATGTCATTATAATAAGTATTAATTGGCTAGAAAAGTTCTAGTGTAATTCACTAATTGCGGTTTGTGATGTTTTTAAGTTAAATATGTGCTCGGCTGGTTAAGTTGAGTGTTGCCCCCCTTGTTTGACTTTATATTATCTTTTTGATGTACAAACATTAACATAGCAAATCTCGTACTCAGCCTCATATCTTTATGGAAAAGAAACGTTTTTGTATGGTTTTAAGAATACCAGTTGTAATACTTGACGAAGTTATGATAACAAATTTATTCGCTATACTGTGCTTACACTAAGGAATCGTATCCCGTATGTCTTGGGACACACTTTGGAAGGAATCCAGAAAATAGTTGGTAATGATATGAACAAAACGCATATAACAATTACATCCTAAGGCCTCCGCTAAATTCCATCCAAGAACATCTCATTTGAGTTCGTGACAATATCAACACAATCACAATTCACAATTGCACCCAAGGAATTAAATGCACTTGTTACTGCGTCATAAATTTCACTTAATGCACTTTACGAGTGCCAGCGGGAAACAGTGAGACAAAAGTACTCAGGCGGGAATTATGATGTTAATTTTAACACGGAACTCATAGCAATTAAGATACCATTTTCCCAAAAATTCGACAATTTCAGTCACATTATGACCAATTTTATATTCGTATGCCACTGATCCTTCGTATTCAAACGTTTTAATATATACTCGCTAATTATTGTCAAATCTTTAGTAGATTAACAAAACGTGAACGATAATTCGATTCAATTAAGAATAGATACAAAATACCAAGACAATGAAATATACAAAACAATCTAAGTTATGGTTTGAAATTATTTTAATTACGACATGTACACGCACTAGATTTGGCGGGTGTTTTGTTTTTTATAATGTGTCGAGAAATTTTGACGGTACTAAATCATTCAAGGTTTACTTATAGTAAGTATTTCACTTGAGCTTTTTTCAACATTATGGAACAGCTTATAATAAATACTGTCCTTACTTTCCCGTATTATCTACAGAGAAAATAACTGTAAAACTTTTTGAAAAACTCAATTTAATGTCAAGTAGTTACTGCTATCTATGTAAGGCAAACAATAAAATGCTGCATTATCTTAGCATTTGGAATTTCTTTAACGGAATTTAACGAACTATGTGATTAAGTGCCTCAACGGTATCATGAACGGTTTGAGTCAAGTAATAATTTCCTCGTATTTTAAAAGTGAAATAGCGTAATGTTCGTATAACGAAACTTTAAAAAATGAAAATATGAAATGCGTCGAAAAGTACAGGGAAAAAATAAAGAACACACTAACTCAATTTACAAAACAAATATAACGCACATGCTTCTTCAAGCGTCAAGCGATTGGTCACACTGTTTGAATTCAAACCAATTCAGATGGTTACAAGTCACCGGAGAAGCGGGAACGTTGTACATGTAGTATGCCAACTTAAGGATTATATGGAGGTGGACTATTGTAATACATATTCACTTCCAAATCCCCGTGATGATGATAATGAGTCGTTTACGTTGTTCTAATTATTGATTTTATGATCTTAATGCGCATTACAAAAATGATAAATCAAAGCTAATATTTTGTTTACACTTAAACGTATCATATATCCCATGAGACAGCAATAACAAATGCTCGAACGGGTAAATCTGTGTTGGCTTGCATGAGATATAACAATGACAAGACTATGACAATAGCTACATGTAGGTCACCATGGGAAAATTGTGTAACCGAGCACAAATCTTGTCATACGTATCTAAGTAGTTTTAAATTAGTAATTTCACGGTTTTAAATAAAAATCTCAGAAATTTGAAATAAACAGAAGCTGTCATTATATTTTAAATAATAACAACGAGCATGCAAACTATTTATTAACATGACAAAGTGCTGCAGTAATTGCTGCGGTGTAATAACATTCACATTAAATTTTAGATCAAAACCTGCGGGTCGCTGACACACGTATGCATCATCGCAGGCAAATTCAATGGAAACTTTTGTCAGATAACGAACATAAAGTTTACATTGGGACTATTTCGTTTTATTTATATAAACTGTTAAAGTTTATGGACATATTTGTCAACCAACAGGACCAGTTGGTCCAGGGACAGGATATTTTTATTTAAGTATCAATAAAAACGAACATAATTCGCATCAACTTTGAACAACTATGAAAAAAAGCTATAACATTATGACAATATTGCTCAGCGACACCGACATAATTATGGACTTTTGTCTATATTCCTTATAAAATTTGCATTATTTGGCACATGAGCATTTACAGAGATAAATACACACAAAATCACTGACACAGAAAGAAACAATTAATTAATCACTCTAAATCGCGAGGGAACAAACTGGAAAGAACTTACCTGACAAGGGTCCAAGTTACCGTATATATGAGTACAATTTCTCAATATGCATGTACGTATCTGTCAAAATAGAAAATCGGACAGGGGGCACTCAACTTAACCAGCCGAGCACAAAAACATTACATACCACAATTACACGACACAATGCCAACCTCATAACTGAACAAGAAAATGAACTGCCCAAGTCCGAGCTGTCAAAGAGCTGAATTACCTATTTTCAGCAATCAAAAAGCTGAAAGCCCTAGATCAACAGTAAAAAAACCGAAATACCTAGTTTAGCTGTATGAAGTCCTATAAAGTCAAGATACTTTTCCCCTAAAGCGCGATTGATTCCACTTCTATTTTGGAATCATTGGCGTATGTAAATGGAGCACACAGGGGATGCTACGGGATTACTTGACTACTTGACCGACAATATGATTTATTGAAGGATGAATGTCGATAAAACTGTCTGATAGAATATGATACTCTTTTATGTTGAACATCATGGCTAATAGATTGTCTCTGATTGAATCGCTTTCGACGCATGAATGGTAACCTTGACGTAAAGAAATACACTTCATACGTAACTAATAATGTAAATCTGATCGCGTTTGTTCGAATTCGGTTCAATTGACAAGACCTACCAAAGAACACTCCTCGTGTGAAACACATGACTTTGATATAATATATAATTGTAATACATATCAGAAAATATAGCGCTATAAACTAGAATGAACATTTTATTTACAAGGCTTACAAACGTGGAAACATCGACATACAGGGTGTTAAAAAAGTTCGTTCTCAATGTTTGAGTTTCAATATTTCATTTGTCTGACCTCAGAAGACTGTAAATTTTTCAGGTTGAAATTCAGAGGGTTCTACCATTGTTCTAATCTCTATGGCACAAATGCAGCTATTAGAGTAAGAAATTAACATGGTCTACTGTGTACATAGCTCAAATAAAACTTTATATGAATTTAAATTTTGAGAACGAACTTTTTTAACACCCTGTTTATATATATGATAATGCGTTAACTTTAATGTTTGGTGAAACACGGATCTACGTATTCAGAAGTCAACATATTTGGATATTTGTACTAGCTGTTCGAACTAGCTATTCTTTATCGACATTTTTGGTTGACTGACATTCATAATTTTATGTTTGTTACAGACAATGTAGATAAAGTTGATCTGATTTTGCCATCTCGCAGATTCGTATCAATAATAACTTCTGGATCAATGGCAATTCAATGGATTTCTTAATCGGTTCATTCAACTACCAACTGGTTCACTTAAGAGATTAAGGAAAAACATTTTGCTTGAATTATGACGGCAAAAATCCATTTTATTCCAGTTAAGAATGTTTGGTTACATTACAGACGGCAAATGAGAACAACATCTCAAGGGATGTGTTTTAAATTATTCTAACTGTCCCCAGTCGCAAAGATAACCATACAACAAAGAAATACAATAACTCTTCATGAGTGGACTACAATCGAGTTAGTTTGCAACGATTGTGGCTAAATTCGGCGTGCAGACATATTTTAATACAATTATAGCAAAGCAAAAGATTGATGACACAAAATATGGTAATGTATTAAATGTTTTGTTTGACAAAATTGACCTTGGATATTTCGTGTCAGTCCTTCGTAAATCATCGATGGTAATAACCATACAGATTGAACATGGAGGAGCATTAGACATAGCTGTGGCCGCCGATTTCGAGGAAATGTGATCATTGAATATCGCAATAGTTTAGATATTGGTCAATACCAATGTTCATATGTGACTTCATTTGAAAGAAATATACCCCTATATTCAAAAAGTGTTAATATACTTACCGTAACGAATAGGGACATTATTAGATTTGGGTATGACCTTCGCGTATATAAATTATACGCAACTCATCATGTTAATTCACTTATCATTTGTTGAGAAAGCAACACTCAACAGAAACAGTCGAGCACGGAAGGCGCCAACACTAATAAGCACTTAATAAAATAAATTTGCTTTTCTCAATACATATAAACACTGTGTATGACTGTTTCAATATGATGCGATTGTAACACCAGACAACAATTTTTCTCGTTGACGATCAATACGATTGGACAAAATAACGCATGGACCACGTGCTTGTTATACGACCTGATGTAATAAATACTGTCCAACGAGGGATCGCATATCAATAGATGCGATTGTATTAACGCAAACATTGTGACAGTTTGACTTGCTCTTGATTAAATGAACACAATTTTGCACTGTTCTGAAGCAATTACTGTAAGAAGTATCGTTTGACGTGTCTGGACGTTTGACATTAATTCCCATCCCATAACATTGTAAAATGTTATTAATATTATTAAACGGATCTCTATACGTCCCTGCTTCATAATCCATTTAATGTTTTAGGTACATTTGCCAAACGCGCGGACCTCACACAATCTGTCATGGAGTCTTCACTCACAGGTCCTACGGTATGTGCTGTGTACAAATGAACCAATACCGATGCTACAATGGAAGAAATCGGACATTACAGTAAAACACTGATATGAAGTAATTACCTACTAGTAGATTACTGATACTGAAACCTTATAATAAATGCCGTGGCTGTTGGCCACACGATCTGTGAAACAAGGAGCTTGATGTGCGTACATTGTTTGAAAGGCTTTTTACTCTTTAATTAGTATAAAGACAATTTTGTGGAATTTGTTTGTATTACTACATACTTGATAATTGATATAATACGTAAGGTGTGTCATTTTTCAGTATTATGTCTATAATAATATATTACACTTGTATGGTTTTGTAATGTGAAATAATACGGACTTTGTATCCTGTTAAACACGGTTTATAGTAGTAATATATCTTGCGCTTATTTGTGTCTGCATAGAGTAATCAATACCGATGTGTGTTAGTTGGATCATTATATCAAACGATTATTATTATTATGCTTCACTATCTCATAGAACTCAGTAGCGGGTACATGTTTGTGTTCTTTTTTTTGGAATATATTGAGGAAAGCAATTTTCGAAGACGTCATCGTGACGTACCATCAGGATGGAACAAATAACGTTTCAATCAAACTGAAGTGCCTGATCCAGATCACTGAGATGGTTTATGTAAACTGTCAATGCTCTGCATTTAAGCCATAACAGGGTTATTATGTTGGATTTAGATCTAAATCTTGTCATTGGTTTGGGCGAGACAATTAGTATGTAGTGCACATATGAGTACATTTGACGTCGGATCAGGTTTCGGCAATTTTAGAGACATGGACTGTCACAATGCGTATGCTCATGTGGCACACAGAAAATGTCATGTAAATGTAAGTAACAATCGTAATGCGCTTATGTCTGCATCATTAATAGATAAAAGCTGTCTAGACAAAAAACATCTGCGCAGAAAACGATGTTAAATTTATCGCACTGTGACAAATCATCAATGATGGCTGCAATTTAGTTTAAAACATTGATAAGTCTGTGAATTGTCTTTATCTCAAGCCTACACTAGTACGTTGGGTGATCAAAAATGAGATAAATTTTATACTTTGTAAAGTTTACGTGTTTTAATCATAAAAATATCATATTCGTTTAGGTGCATTTAATGCCGATTTGTACGCGTAAAATATAATTTTCTACTATAAGTAGTGAATTATTAATATAAAGTTAAATATAAGGTGTCGCGCTATGTCGCCGCACATCAAAACGGCGTCAGTTTTCGCCATATGATATGGAAAAGCATATGACTAATATTGTATTAACTATTCCTGCAATATTTGTCAAATGAACTGGACATAACGTCAAAACATTGAATAACCGTTTATTAAAACGGGTTTGATGTAAGTGTGTTTGTTTTAAATATATGACGTGAAAACTAACAGTACCGACTCGGAAACCACGCCATATATCGCCATAAAGTCACAGTTTGAAAATATACTGTAACAGTTTTATTACAAACTAGGAGAAAGTCTAAACAAACATTTAAAATGATAAAACGGGCATCGAGAGAGAAGTCTGTCGGGAGTATACTTATATGTCGTTAGTACAAAATTTATTTTGACGGAAAATAAACTTAAGTATATCAAGTATACATGTAGGCCCAAAATGAATTAGATGAGCGATCAATTTTGAACGTCATTCGCCAAGATGGACGTCATACACGGAAGCCACCTTTAGAATCAGAATCACCGTATAATTATTAAACATATTCTTGATGTTTTTATACCCAAACAAATATTTCTCTCTAAATACTGAATAAATGGTAAATTTATGCAATACGTAAAGAGATATGAGCGATTTATTGGAGCAATGTGACGTTCGAATAGTCAACCATTTACGTACATGACGTCATTGACGTCAATTGTGTGCGGCGAGTCACTATACCCAATGTTTTGAAACTGCTGATATCTATTCAATAAATAAATGAGTATTTATGAAACCCAGCAGACAGAGAGAGAGTGTATATTTTGTTATAGGCATACAACTTTTCTTGTTTGTATCAGTATTGATTGTCATTTTACAGCGTTTGTCTCATTTCTTTTTTATCACCCCACATACAAGGAATTGTTGATGAAATACGAACCATATTTGACACCAGTATTATAGGTGACATAGAGAAAGTTTATATCGTATCAAATGCTTATTCGAAACTACATTGTGTAGTTACAGCATTCTGTATGTAGCCATATAACTGCCACCCCTAAATTTTAATTTTCATGAAGTATTTCGTGAAATTAACGAGGGATTTCATGAAAATAGAAAAATATCATGAATGCAAGATAAATATCTTAACGTGAAAAATAGCCAGTTACTACTTCGATCTGCCACAACATTCCTGTTATAATTTTTAAGAAATTAACTAACTTTTCACGAAAGTGTATTATTTTTAACCAAAACATCTTTACGTTTTGCGAACATTTTTTTGCTTTCATGAAAAACCTATTTAGTTTCGTGAAAGCATCATCTATATGTAGTGTCAGTTCAGAGCACTAACACGCAAAATTTCGTGTTAAGATAATTTATCTGTCTTCTTGATTATATATTTTCATGAAATATCCCATAATTTTTACGAAAATGTTCATGAAATCTTTAAGTTCAGTGGTGGCAATAATAATAATAATAACCTTTGCTCCATATTTATGTAATTCACATTCACAGTCTTTTAAAATGCCCAATTATCAATAGGAGTACATGCATAAACTCCAACGAATTTGTAGTTTCCCCCCCCCCCCCCCTATTTTATGTGTTTTAGGAAATGTCTTTGGAATAGAATACAAATAATTGAAAGCCTAATGATATTACTTATATTAATAGGAAAACATATTTCCTAACAATATTTTGCGATAAAACACAAATAATTAAACATAATAATATTTAAATTTTAAATCGACGTGTGACGCTCTTGTCTGGTGTCGGCACTAAACATTCTGAGGGCTTGAGCGCGGTCCGCAATACTTATTCTCGCCAAGTATAATCGTTTCATAAAAGGCAATCCACGGAAAGCACATTCCTCAATCTGCGACAACAAAACATGACGTGCACGAGGACCACGTGCATATAAGCCATATCGTATGGTTGATTTTGTAAATGCTTACGTGTTTTCTTTCTGAAATCGATTGATCAGTGTGTGTAATGAAAAAGAACACAACTTTATATTTATTAATTGCATATATCGCATATTATTATACCTCACGTGACCTCTCAATGTATTTTTCCCATAGACCTTCCGTGTGATATTTTGTTCGATCACTTTCAGTGTAGTAATACCACCTGATCTTTGGCTACAGTTACAAGAAGAAATTTGTAAACATTGGAAACTAAAATAGCCATAAGTATTTTATTTCTTCGTCGGTCTCTATGAAATATACGCCACGCTAAAGGGAAAAATATTTGCTTTCCATAAAATAAAAGAGATTTTTCATTGGCTTTACTGATTCTTTGAAGTGTTGTTTGATGTTTTCGACCCGCCACCGTTAGTTTTATTATTATTCAGAACTATTCTACAAACACAACCTGACTAATCTACCAAGTACCAACTACAGTGGTGATGTCATCCATATAATCAATGATCTGACATGTATGTATATCAATTTTTGAAATAATATTTAACAACACTTTCGGTAATTTGATATAGTTAAAATGCTGTCCACAAACTTGCTTCCGTCCTCCTGTATACAGACTATATCGCTACAATACTCGCATATGAATTAGTGCCCAAACAATGCCGTACTTGGACAACTGTTTGGCCTAATGCGAACATAATTAATTCTTCATTTCTGCACAGTCATGGGTGTCTTGTATATGGTATTTGACTGGTCAAACTTAGTAATTTTAAATACTGTAATAAGAATGTGTCACGTATGGTCGGTCTAGTATTTCAATTGTGAATGTAATCATGATAACATGATGGAAATGTTTGTATAGTCGCGGCGTTACCTTTTAATGTTGAGAGTAGCTCAGTGTATGCTGCAGTAATACGTCGAATTGTATTATGTGAAGTTTACCTGAGGAAATAAAGACGTGCAGGATACATACATGTTTGGTGGCAGATATAGCACAGCCCAATTCAGCATGGCAATTGAACTGGCATGGCTGTTTCATTAATTCATGCTTATACATGCCATGTATTTGCATGTTTAATAATATGATTTTCATGTAAATGTGCATTTTAGGTTGAAATAAATATATATAACTATGTATCTATGTGACTATACAACGTTCCTGTTACCTTGGAACCGTCAGCAGGGAAGTACAAATTCCGTATCATAGGCATAAAGTCCTTAATATTGGATTTCTCTAGAAACATTCAATATTGTCAGATTACAGATTATTTGGGGGTGTTTAGTGATATTGTTAACGGCCTTCATTATTGACAAGTGAGTGGTAGCAGAATTCGCTCACTTCTAGAAATGTGATGTCTTTTTTTTCTACAGCAATCTATGAAACTTAGTTCCTGACTATAAATACATTTGTATAAAGAACCCAGGTATCCCGTCATACCAAAGACGAATTGAAAATGGTACCAATAATTCCCTTGCTAGACGCTCAGTAAATAAAGAGATACTGGCTTCTCTTCTCTAATACCCTCGTGGCGACGGATAACATCAGAAATGGGGCGTCGATAGGGATTAATATTAGTTGAAAAACTTGTTTCACAATCGGCCATAAATAAATTAGTATAAGCAAACAGAGCTTCCTGGTACAATTACCTACATGTAATGAAGAGGACAAGTTTATTACGAGAATAATGAAACTAATGCGTATACATACAAATGGTTTGCAAACTAATGTGTCCGTAGAGTAGAGCAATTTCACAAGCATGACGTTTCCCTTGTTGGGAATTTACTAGAAATTCGTGCCCTCGGGCAAATTATGTCGAGCCTCGGCGCACGTTGAAAAATGGCTACAACTTAAATTAGCCTTCAATTTGACCTTTGACCTCCAACTGTGTTGGTCAATGTATGACAAAGTTAGGCTCCGGACAAGCTTCAAATTGACCTTTGACCTCCAACTGTGACCTTGACCTATGAGATAGGAACCTGGGGGTTAGACATGACACTCCGCCTCATGGAGGTAAACATTCATGCCAAATATAAGAAAGATTGGTCAAAGCATAACAAAGTTATGATCCGGACAAAATCGGACGGAAGCACGCACGCACGGAAGCACGCACGCACGCACACTAAAAGTGGCGACTTAGTCTCGCTCACCGCAGGCGGGCACGACAAAAACCAAGTCGTTAGTTAGACAACCGAATTCGAGGCATTAAGCATTACGTGACACATATATTGAGAAATTGTACTTTATAACTTAGACCCTTGTCAGGTAAGTTTGTTCCAATTTATTCTCTCGCAATTTAGAATGATTTATTTATTGTTACTTTTCGTTGAGTAATGGTTTGTAATAGATACATAATAAGTACGTATGTCTCCATATAATTGACAAGAAGGTCTACCAATCGAATCTCGTTAGGAAACACCGATACCGAAGTCCGTGTACGATTCCTTTGAAATTATTAAGAATAGCTTTCAAAAAAGGGAAAAGACGCATCGATATCCACTGAATGCTTACGCGTCTACTTTTATAACGAATATTACCATATTTTGGTGTTACTAGGCAATCTTTATACTAAAGCTTCATGTGCATAATTGTTGCGAATCTTGTTCGATTTTATTGATACTGAACATGTGACAATAACCTGTCCCTGTGCCAACTGGTCCTGATGATGTGGCTTACATGTACGTGCATTTAAATTATAATTAAGAAATAAAAATCTGTTCGCGTACTTTTTCGGTTAATAAAACACGGACAGGAGTTCGGTTGCGGAAAAATTAAATAACAAGTGCGTAGTGCGATAATTTTCCGCATCCGAACGAGTGTCCGTGTTTTATTCACCGACAAAATACAAGAACAGAGTTTTTATTTCGATTCTAAATACGATAATATCCCGTACTATTTAACTACGCGCATTCCATTTTCACCCATTTGACATTGAACATAATTCCACGCTAAAATTGATTGGCTTATTAGCTGGTACAATTACCTCCCTTGTTAATGAAAACGACCTTCGTATTTTCCGAAGGAAATAACACATTTTAAACATTGAAACAATTTTAATAACACGAGTATAGGGTATCTATTTCATGAAATGAAAAATATAAATGAATTGCTTATCTGAAGTTTATGTTAAACTTAGTTTCGAGAGTATATTGGAGTTTCTA
This sequence comes from Spisula solida, assembly GCA_947247005.1. NCBI lineage: Eukaryota > Metazoa > Mollusca > Bivalvia > Venerida > Mactridae > Spisula > Spisula solida. The sequence continues at coordinate 11,143,234 of OX365953.1, read as the reverse complement.
AAATTAGATGCGTCATAGCTGTAACAACTTGCCTTGCTAGCGACTCGTTAAAGGTTTTACTATAAAGTTTACGTTCATTCATTCATAAATTCGTCATGTGATACGGGGCGTAAATAGTAACAGCCAATGTGATAGGTCTATTTTGTTGCGGTAATAATACATGCGTTAATGGATTAATCCGCAGATCGTGTTAGAATATAAAGTTTACGTTCATGCATTCATAAATATGTCAAGTGCTACGGGGCGTAAATAGTAACAGCCAATTCGACAAGTATGTTTTAGTGCGGTAATAATACATGCCCTGGTTTGGTCTATGCGTATATGGATTAATCCACATATCGTGTTAGAATGACAGTTTACGTGCATTTGTCTGTAGAAAATACGTGATAGTGGGAACACTATTTTATTATAAGCTATTCGATAATGTTGGCAAATACATAGTCTAGTGAAATACTAAAGCTAAACTTCATATAATTCAAAACATTATAGAAACATAATGCGAAGTTTTTTTACTAAACACATGTCTATTCTATTGAGTATGCATGTCGTAAGTAAAATATTTTCAAACCATTTCTTCGATGGGTTGTTTTGTTATACTTTACGTCATTGATATTCAAGTTGTAATTTTGCATGACTGAATTGAATATCATCCTTTATTAAGCAGAATTATGTTTCACTTCTTTGTGAACCGATAAAAAGGATAATATTAAGTCAGGGAAGACAGCACTCAGCTAAACAAGGCGAGCACAGAAAACATTAAAAACACACAAGGGACAATGCCAAACTCGACCAATCGAGCACAGAAAACATATAACACATACAAGGCACAATGCCCAACTAAATAAGTAAGAGATCCACCCTAGTCTAAGCTGTTGAATAGTATAAGGAATTAGTTTCAGCAATCAAAAAGCTGAATGCTCTACCTATATGACCCGTTCCAACAGTTCCAACAGTACAACGGCTTCAATACCTAGTTTAAGCTGCCAGAAATCCTAGAATCTAGAAGCCGAAATGTAACAGTTTTACAAAGCTGAAAGTCAAGGTTACAGCTGAATGACCTAGTTTCAGCGATAAAAAAGGCCGAACTCCCCAGCCGGATGACAATAATTACCAAAGATATATTGAAACGTTTGAATACGGTGGAGTGGAATACGATTAAAAATTTGGTCATAATTCGACTTAAGTTCTCGAATTCTTGAGTAAAGGGTATCTTTATTGCTATGAGTTCCGTGTTAAAATTGACATCATAATTCCCGCCTGAGTACTTTTGCCTCACTGCTTTCCCGTTGGCACTCGTAAAATGCAATAAGTGAAATTTACGAACCAGTAACAAGTGCAATTAATTCATTGGTTGAAATTGTGAATTTGCCGTTTTATTGTATTGATATTTTCATGAACCCAGATGAGATTTTCTTGAATGTATGGAATTTAGCGGTTATCTTAGAATGGAATTGTTATCCATTGGCGTCTTGTTTTTACACTCAAGGACTTTAAAAACGCCTAATCTAATTCAAAGCCCAATATCGGTCAAAATATTTATGTTATTGCAATATAATTTTACATGTGTATTACTTGATATTTCCTACGTGTAAATCAGTTTAGTTTGAAAAAATATGGTGTCTCATTATTTTCTAGGAATCCTGCCAGCGCACCCCCCATAGTGGGGGATTTTCCATACAGGATATGCGAGGCAGTATATTCTTAATTTTCTCATATTTGTAAGATGGTGTAGGCACATTTATTTGTCGAATACACTTAATAATTTTTTTCTATCCTTTAATTTAAGCATCTATCTATCTATCTTTCTTTACTGCCTAACGCCTCTTCCGAGTATTATTGGCAGGGTGCACGTCGGATAGTTAAAAGTAAGAGAGTGAAGATAAAAACTGGAAGCGAAAGCTTCCAGCTAGACATGGTTAAAAATAGTAAAAGGTAAAAGATAAGATAAAAACAACTGCCGGGTTTCACTGATAAATCCTGGCCACTGACTGCTTAAATAATTCAAGATCAGTCAGGGTCGCGATGTTGGACGGTAACCTATTCCACAGGATTGTGGTAAGGGGAAAGAAGGAAAACTTGAAGAAGTCCAAGTTGGCATGAATGGGGCGGGGACTATTGGGGTGCATGTGCCTTGTTGACCTGGTGGGGACTTCTAAATAGGCCGGGAGAGATGTACATACAAGATTATTATAAATCTTGTAGAATGAGACTAGCTTGGAGGAAAGGCGTCTGTTCTCAAGGGAGCTCCATCCTAGTGTATTCTGTAAGTCCGATACGCTGGTATATCGGGAGTAGTCATTTTTTACCCATCTAATAGCACGTCTTTGTATCATTTCCAGCTTGTTAATGTTGACCTGTGTATGTGGTGACCAAACGGGTGATGCATATTCTAGTTGTGGTCTAACTAGTGTTTTGTATGCTAGAGATTTTATGCTTTCATGTTTTGTTTTGATGTTACGTTTTAGGAAGCCTAGTGTTTTGTTTGCTTGTGTTGTTATTCTGTTTATGTGGGTGTTCCATCTGAGGTCATCACTGATGTCGACGCCAAGGTATTTTGTATCTGTGACTGAGGAAAGAGTTTGACCATGGAGCATGTACGGAAATTTGATTGGGTTTCTGCTCCTTGAGATATGGAGAACCTGACACTTACTGGGGTTAAATTCCATATCCCATTGACTTTCCCAGTTTTCAAGTTTTAGCAAGTCATTTTGTAACGCATGACAATCTTAGAGGGAGGTGACTACGAGGTAAGCAGCTGTGTCATCAGCAAACAGCCGTACCTGGGAAGTGAGTTTGTCAGGAAGGTCATTTATATAAAGCAGGGAGAGCAATGGTCCCAGTACGGACCCCTGTGGGACACCTGAAGTTACAGGAACCTGATCAGAAGTGTGACCATTTACCACTACTGACTGTGATCGGCCTACTAAAAATGACTCCATCCAGGATAGAATTTGACTGGGGACACCGTGTTCTCGGAGTTTGTATAGTAGTTTCTGGTGGTTGACCTTATCAAACGCTTTGCTAAAGTCTAATAAGATAAGGTCAGATTGTTTACCTGAGGAGAGATCCTTAGCTAGATCATCAACTAACTCTATGAGCTGAGTCTCACAGGACCGTTTTTCACGGAACCCGTGTTGAAGCTCATAAAGAATGTTGTGTTTGGTGAAGTGAGTGGATAGGCTGGATGCAATATTGTGTTCAAGGAGTTTACACAGAATGCAAGTAAGTGATATAGGTCGATAATTAGCAGGGTCACTATTATCACCTTTCTTGAATAGAGGGGCTACGTTTGCTTTCTTCCAGTCGGACGGTAGTTGACCAGTATTCAGGGATCTTTGGAAGATAAGCGATATGATATCAAGGATCTCATGGGGGAGTTCCTTTAGTACTATAGGCTTGATCAAGTCCGGGCCAGCAGCCTTATCCACTTTTAGGTTTTGGAGTAACTTAAGGACACCATTTGGGTCTATTTCTATTTCGGGCTTGGTCGGGTCCTACAAAGCTGGGGCAGAGATAGAGGTGAGACACCTGAAAAGACTGATTGGAATTGCTTGTTCAGGATGTTGGCCTTGGTGGTGTTATCAGACTCTATTTTACCACTGGTCTGATCTCTTAAGGGAGCAATACCTTGGCTGTCTTGTTTGGCATTCTTTATGAGTGAATATAAGCGTTTAGTGTTGAATTTGGTGTTGTTTTCATTTTCTGTGTGTTGGATGTCAAGTATGTTTTCAATGTATGCTTCATAGGATTTTTTGATTTTTTTCTGGATGAGGTGTTTGATGGTCTTGAATTTTTCTAACATATCTGTGTATTTAGTTTGACCTTTCTGGTGCTTCATTTTCTGATAGAGTTTGTCCCTTTTTCTTATTAACCTTTTTATGTCTTGTGTGACCCATGGCAAGAGCTTTTTGCTTCCGAGTTTTTTGGTTGGGACAAACTTTGTAATGCCTTCGTGGATGGTGTTTTTAAACCTGATCCAGAGATCCTCTACTGGGATAGCATCTGCATCTTTAATGACGTTGACCTTTGAGGTGTTAATGAAGTGTATGAAGTCGTCCCAATTTGCCTTGTTAAATAATTGTATGTTTCTGGGAACTTGTCTATCAATGAGTGGTTTGATGCGTGCTTGTGTAACCATTATATTGTGATCAGAGATGCCTGCTTGTATGGATACTGAAGTTACTAGTGTGGGGTTTGATGTGAGGAATAAGTCCAACACGTTTTCATTTCGTGTGGGGGAGTTGACCATTTGTGTTAGGCTGAAATCATCTAGAATGTTCAGGAATTTGTTATAAATTTGTGTGTGACTGCTGTTTTGCTTCAAGGAAGGTGTGTGTTCAGAGTCCCAAGTGAGATTTGGGGTGTTAAAGTCACCAAAAATCCATGTGGTGCCTTTAAGGTGTCTGGTTAGTTCCAGTGACCTTTCGAACTCAGTCAAACTCATGAGATCGTTTTCCTTGGGTCTGTAATATGCTGCGATATATAGAGGCTTTGTCTTGTTCATGTTTATTTTGACCCATAGGATTTCACAGTCTGTGTCAAGTTGTTGTTGTGCTGATGATATGAATTTGTTTTTGACAAGGATGAAAACGCCACCTCCTTTACCTTTTTGTCTGTCTTTGCGATATGGAGTGTAACCTAGTGAGGATGGAAAAATTTCACTTGTGAGGTGGTCTTTGGTGAGCCATGACTCGGTACCTACTATTATGTCTGGGTTGTGTGCGTCCAATTGTACATAGAATTCATGTTTTTTGTTGACAATGGACTGGCAATTTAGATACATCACTTTGAAATTAGCATGAGGTGGTGGGCTATTGTGTATAGGAGAAGACCTGGGTGATGTATCATGACCGTCTTTAGTGAGGGGTGAGGTGGTGTTGCTGTGTTGTAGGGAGCTGCTGTTGCTTGATAGTGATGATGTGTTGATGCTGTCACAATGAGAACAGATCCAAGAAAAAGAGATATCAAGATGTAGAAGTTTATTGTATGATGTGTTACCCACGTTCTGACAAGAAATGTGGTCCCATCTCTGGCATTCGTCACATTCCAGAGCTTGGTCGCTGTCCTGCACCGGTATTCCGCAGCTTCCACAGGGATAGGTTTGAGCCGGACCTGGGTTCAATTCAATGTCAGTTGAAAGGGATAGCAGCAGGAGGGACAAGTACATTAGGTTCTTTGAACATTTTGGGTTAACAGGAAGGTTGAACCTATATGACTGTTTCAGTCTAACATATACAGAGCATAGTTGGGAATAGTTATCAGGTTCAACATTGTTTGGTTGAATGCATGGTCTAGGTACAGTGTTAATAACTGTAGCCTTAGAGGGAGAACATGTTGATAAGAACGCTGACAATAGCGTTAAACTGATAAAAATACCTATAATCATGACAAATGTAGACTGAAACTAATAAAAATACCTTATAATCATGACGAGTGTAAACCGGATATGGGTAACATGTAAACAAAATGGCCGGTGTCAATGTAGAAAAACACCCGAGTAAGATATCGGTCAGTGAAAAATATGATAATCTACTAATATAGCAAAAACGGATGAGATGTTGAATGGCAAATTATAAGGGGATATATAAATAACCTGTAAAATACACAATGGATATTATCGGAGAGTATAAACAGTTGTTTTCACGAAATTTTCACAGAGCGAAAAAGGAAGTTGTTAGTTTTTCCGACGCATGCGCACCAAAATCTGCAAGTGTTCAGGATGCTGCTCTACTTTTACACACTCTAACCTACCGCATTTGAACATGTTTGAAACGATAGGTCTTTGAATTAGCCAATTGTAGTCATAAAACTTAAGACTTGGTGATTTTGAATGTCTGTGATATGCGTGGACGTTTTTTATTGTTATTGATTTTATTCATGCTTGTTTTAAACAAAATGTCAGGATATTGTTGAATTTAAACATGCGTAGAAACTATTGTGAAAATCTTATATGTGACAGGAGGTTCGTTTTAGGACCTCGTAGACGAATTTTAGGATAAATTGCGCCCTGAGCTGGTATTGAAAATCCCACACTTTTGCTTAGGGTTTGTGCGCTTGCAGGATTCTCAGAAAATAACGCGACAACATTTTATTACAAACTAAACTGATATACACGTAGGACAGATCGATTAATATTTAAATCAATTCTGAGGTCAACTTAAGAACAATATTAATGCTTGTTCTTTTAAGAGAACAATTTATGCATATTGGAATTAAAGTTTAAGGTTTACATGTTAAATTAGGAAGCTTTTGATGCATTTACAATAAATGAATGGATCATCAATAACCTTCCATTAAGACATGTTGTAGAGAACTAGATGTAAACATTGTATATATACTTTATACAAGTAATATTAAAGTTGTCCACACATAATCTTATCATAACCATATTGTATAAAACTATTATGCATTTTGAAACATGCAAATGTCCTTGACAAATGATTGAATAAAATGCTTTGCATAGCAACAGTAAAAATTAAGAAATAATAGACTGGTTCAGGTGTTTTTTGTACTCAATTGTTCTCGCAATGTTTTGTTATCCAACTTCCCATGACATTATTATAAAGGTACAAAACTACAGTCCAATCACATCAGAATAAGACAAAACTTGGCAAAAAAGTCATTTTAAACCAGTACACGTAGTAGCAGCAGAATGAGTGTAAACACCTACACTTATGGAATCAATATATGAGATAACATCAATATTTGCATAGATAGTTATATTACCAACGCAACAACACCATGGTAGTAGATTATATACATAATACACAAATCTACACTCATAACAGGAAACATGCTTCAACTTAATAGAATATAAGTTAACTTAACTCTTAGAAATTAACTTATATTGGACTAAAATCATGAGTAACACATTATTCAAATAGTTTTTTTAATACTATTACAATTCTTCAAATGTTATATGTAAGCATTTTCAACAGCTAGAACAATTCGGGTAGAAATAACTTCCAGTCATAACTTGTTTATTCCCACCACTGATCTGAACTGTTTCTGCAATCTCTGTCATATGGTCTCTGTAGTACCAGATATCTATTCAAAACAGTTTTAAACAAACAAATAGACAGACTTGATAGTCATAAAATTATGTATTATAGTGCAAATTACACAGTTCAAGCTGGGTATCATATACATTAATCAATTAAGGCATGTGTATGGTAAGGGCAACATGTGCATGGTGTAGAATATTGACCTAATATTGAAAGAATCATAATTTAACCATTTAATATATATTTGTGCAGCATCTATACAATAATCACATGATTGGACATCTGGTCAAATGGAGTCTAGCATTATCTATAGATTCATTGATAGTTATTAGGTAGCCTTTATTTTATTTTATTTTACAAAAGAAAATAGAATTTGAAACCAAAGATCTAAAAGTACATGTGTTAAGATCTTTGTTGAAACTTATTATTGATATGTTCACTGTTGAAAACAGATACTGAAACAATTGACATAATGTCATATACGTGGGGTGATCAACGAATACGCGGAAAATGCTCTGAAATCTTTGTTACGTGACCAATATTGAAGAAATTCGGTCAGATTATAGATTAGCATATTACAAGTACATTAATCATGTTATTTGATGAGAAATCACTATGATAGGCGCATGTTGTCTTTTTGTTTCAGATATTAATAATCTGGTGTCAAAATGTTGTGCATTTTGATATATTTTTGAGGTAAAACATAATGAAATATAAACAAAAATGAGGATTTTTGGAATCGGCGGTCCACAATGTCATTAATCACAGTATTCGTTAATAATTTACTGCGATATATTAGTAGTAACCTTTTGCTTAATATATAAAAACATTTTTGTAGTATATTGTGTACATTGAGAAATTGGGGTAAAAACCTTAAAAATATAAACAAACACCCTAATTCTTGAACTCTGCTTACTTTAATGTTGTTTAAAATAACGTATAGCCCATTCGCATGTCGGCATTGATTGGACATGGCTACATGTGAGAGAATATGCAAAACAGATACATGTTTTGTATGTTATTACATATGTGTTGCATTTTGCAATATTGTCATTGGTATTTTATGACATTTCATTCGTGACACGACCTTTCGTCGCCGATTTCTGTATCGCACTCATTTACAGACAACGACGTATAAGCAAATAGCTTTTAAACGAAATTTTGACGTTAAAACATTTTTTTGAAATAATGAATGTCATATTATATCAATGCATATTGATAACCCACCCTTTAGAAAAGTATTATATTACAAACGTACGCATGGTACGTCATCGTTTGATACGTGCAACGTTTGAAAATATGAAAATTTGGGCCGCATGACGTCGAGTGACGTTGCCATAGGATACCGCGTTCGTTCTGACTTTGGTTATTATTGATGATCAGCGATGAATCAATTTAAATGCATTTATCTTCATGTTAAGAAAGTTTCAACCACGTACGATGGCAAATAAAGAAATTACAACACTTTTCCGCGTATTTGTTGATCACCCCTCGTACATGTACATGTATTCTATTATTCTCTTATCCTGATAGCCTGGTAACCATGGCAAATAATTAGTCGTATGGGGGATTTACAAATGAAAGTTTAATAACTAGATCACTAGATCAGTTGTATAGCTGAGACAGAGTGGCCTAGCTCAGCCTCCTCACAGTTAACTCCAAATAACTGACATTTTCATGGGTTGTTTAACTTGTTGTTCAAGATCAGTTATGGAACATCCTGAAAATATGTAAATTAATTTAATGAGGAGCATATAAATTATAAATATCTGCAATTTGCATGTAAAAACATTTAAACAAACTGTTAATACTATCCGCAAAACAGACATCTTACTGTTTGATGCATGCATACCAAACTGATGACTGTTGTAGTGATGTGGGGTTAGATGGCCACCCGGTTAAGCCCGTATGAGCCCCATGCACATCAATTATGTGTATTTGCCCCTCAGTTTACAACAACTGCGAATCAGCGTAGTGAGCTTGAGCCTCATATTTCAGAAGGGGGAGTGTAAACCTAGATCTACATATGTACAAAAACGTTTTGATGTGGGGTACCTTGAGTCAATTCAGTATCACATTTACTGTTCACTTCAGAGCCTCAGGGGGTCATGAGTTTTAGCCTCACATCAGGCACTTTCCCACAGTAAACAGTAGTGAATAAACATTAGTGAATTATAGCTATGCATTCAAAGAGTATAAACATGTAGGCGAATGACTCAATGTGTGTACTATATAGCACGGTGGGTGGGGAAATGACAAACTAACAACATGAATAATTAAAAGTTCAGCAACAAACCATCCTCATGTAGGATCATTGTTTAGGCTGGCATTACATTTGTCTTTTCTATGAATCATCGAGTCTACTTTGCCTCGCCAACATAAAAAACAGACTAGTTTAGTAACATTGTAGGTCTACTTTTCGTTTCCCTTATTCCAGGTTTTCTGCGAATGTAATCTCGATATTTACAACAATCAAACAATAACAGGAACTAAAAGTTATGCTTACCTTCATATAATAGCTTTATTACTCGATAACAATCAGATCATACCACCATGAGCGTCAATTTTTATCATTAAACCTTACAATTTGCTGTCAACATAACATTCATGTACAAACAACAGTACGCCATCTTTTAATTGACCTCTACCAGTAAAAGGGGGAATAACTCAATATAAAGGTTAGACTTCACTCAAATATTCATGGGAGGTTGCGAAGTGTTGTTGGGCGGTGAACAAAGCAGGTACATGAACTTTAAAAAAAAATTGAAACAGATAATCTTGAAAAGATCTGTTAATTAATTGAAAAATCCGCGAAAAAACAATGAGCGTTTTTGACGTCATTTTTCTAAAAATAGGCGTTACCGCGTCTGGCCTGATTTCTGCAGTCACCGTCACAAATATGCATATACATTATACAACGTGAATGTCAGATGCCTCATAAATGTGTTTAAAAATACGTGAGGTGATTTCAAGTGTAGTGAGTGTATATTTATGGTGTCATACATTACAGTTCGGTAGAGAGACAAAAACGTCAGACAGCATGACAAAAACATATTGCTTCCATTTATCGTCATTTATTTTAGTTTTACTGGTACCGTTTAAATGCGCCTGCTTGTCATTTTAAGTAAAAATAACTATTTATAACAATTACATTTTAGACAAATACATGTATCATGCTTAGCAGTAAAACACACACATAGGGCTCATGTCCATTAAAACCGGATTACATTGTCCATGTGCGAAATAAGAGAAATACAATTTCAGCCTCTGATACTCTCTGAATAAAAATTGTTTGAACGTTTTATTTGATAGTGTATGTTTCTCGAAAAAGTGCATCTTGGTTATTGCTAAATACCTAACCTATTCAGAGTATCAACGTTTCGGCCTGAGCCTTGTTCAAATCACACAAACAAAAGTTCTTCTCTACATTATTTAGGCATTGAGGTCAGCCATTCTGAAAATAACGGCATCAAACAGGAAATGACATCATGAAACATGATTATCTCTTTAAGTCATTGTTCAGGAGAAAGAAACCTTTCAAATATATACCAATGTTCTCCGTTCGTAGATGGTGTAGATTTATTATACTGTTTCCGTATCAGTAATTTAGATAATTGCTTCAGCTCTCGGTGTTATACTGTTATTTCCTATTTCTTCCATTGTAGCCTCGTTTATTGGTTCATTTGTACAGAACACCTTAGGACATGTGAGTGAAGATCTCGATGACAGATCGTGTAACGTCCGCGCTTTTGGCAGATGTACCTAAATACATTAAATGGAATATGAACCAGAGACGTATAGATATCCGTTTAATACTATCAACAACAGTTAACAGAGCTATGGGATGAGTATTGATGTCAGAAGTCCAGAAATGTCAAAGGACACATCTTACAATAATTGCTTCAGAACATGATGTCCGAGATTGTGTTCATTTAATCAAGAGCAAGTCAAACTGTCACACTTTTCGCGTTAATACAATCTTATATATAGGTATGTGATTCGTCGATGGACAGTATTTATTACATCAAGTCGTCTAACAAGCACGTGTTCCAGGCGTGAATTTGTCTAGTCGTATGGATCGTCTGTATGTAAGTGTGTCATATTGCTGTCTGGTGTAAAACACTATATATCGCTTCGAGGCACTTTGAGCATCACATGAATGCTTTTGTTGTTTAAGTTGTTAGGCTGTGTTCAAAGACTACCTTAACTTTAATTGTTTTTGAGATTTCGTTTGTTCCAATTCATTGACGATTTGCATGATTCTAGTTTTTCGTTCCAGTACAGTTATTACATGTTGTTTAATCTGTTCCAAAGTAAACGCCTAATGCTTTTATAGGCTTTGTTGCCATTGTGTTCTACAAGGGGACCTATAACAATTTTTAAGGAGTCTACCCAGACCCCTATTGTTTTATTCTTATTCAGTTGTAGCTCCAACCGTTTGCCAAAGTCGTCGATAATCGTTGAAGTATGATTTTCGTCTTGTTCGGATTTAGCGAATAGAGTTGTGTCGTCAGCTAACTGAGATGATTGTGTATTATCTTTTTCATTTAGCTGTATACCTTCGGGCTAAAATTGTTGAGGTAATTGCCCTACCTAACCAAGTATTAATGTAAAAGAAAGCCACTGGTTGCTTTATGAATGATTTATGACAAATAAGCAATTTAAACCACTCTTGATATCGGACACTCGGTATTTTTTCTTTTGAAATAGTGCAGAGTTTCTTTTAGAAATGGTTTGTTCATTATGTAGTCTACATTTCATCGAATTTTAATTTCAACAAACAACATTGAATACAAACAAATTTCAGACAATTTAAGTGGTAGTAGTGACTTTTATAATTCTTTGCACACGTTAAGAGCATTCATTTATGAGCTGAAAAACGAAAAAGAATTAGGGGTCACCATGCTTGTTTTCGAAATATACCCCTTTTTATGAGGTGACCCCATTATGGTTTTTCAGCAAAAACGCACCTAAAAGTCTCTGGTGATGGGTATTTTGAAAGTGTTATAAATAAAACATGTGACATAGTTTCTATTTTTAATGTTTGGATTTTGAAACATATATAACAGGTAGACTCCCTAACTGGTCAGTCCTATCAAACATTGAAAAGTGTAAAAAGGGGCTAGATATTAGTACTGTACCACAAATTATTCTAAAGCGAATTGCATATAAAATACGAACAACAACACATCTATTGTGTTCAGCATTTTTTTCAGACATTTCTAATGGTTAGATTTTTTTAAACAAAAAGCAAAAAATTAAAACAATGAAATTGAACGGGATTCAAATTGTTCGTGCAACAGGACAAGTTTTGTATGTGTACTGGAGTACAATATTTAAAAACAACTTCAAAAACGCATTCATACAAGCATGTTATATTGTGAATTGGTAATGAAGCAGTGTTGGTTTGGTGTGATGGTGCTGTGAACAAGTTTTCTTTCACGGATGTGGAAAAGCATGAACAAGGTATTATTACTACGATATCATGGATTATCACATAGTTTTATATGTAATGAAAGATTTTTAGCTCTAAGGCCTTATAAATAACTCCATGGCCCTAATCTATTTCCAAGCGACATTCTCAATATCGACATTACAGGATAAAACCCGCTTTCCGAAGTCTAAAATTTCAAGGGCAGGGGGGGGGGAGAATAGGCGGCATAAAGTGGGAGTGTAAATATTATTATTCTTTTTAACATTTAAACTAGAAAAACGTATAAAAATTATAGTACATTATCATTAAAATCTTTGTTATTAAGATTAAGCAAAACTTTTATTCTAAAAATGCCCTACCAACCGACCTTGATTTCGATCAATCGGAATACCTCGCACAACGTTGCACAGACAAATCCGGAAGTCTGGAAAACGAGTTTTAACCTATAATGTTGATACTTCCGGTGAATACTGGTTAGTCATATATAATTGATTGACACCAGTGGTACATCAGACTGGTCTGCATTGAAATTGAGTAATGCATAAAGTCTAATAATCATGAATATAAAAAGATCAATTGATTTGTTTAAATAAAAGCTAGTTTTCTTTCAATTTCAAATGTTTATATTATTTGTTTATTTAATGTTGATAGAACCATTTATATTTCTTTAATTTGAACCTTCTTAATTTGTTTCAGGTACATATTCACCATGCATGTTGTTAGGACAAATCAATGCACCACTATCTCATGGCGGCATTCATTATATATTCATTAAGTGCGTTCCCGTCTCATGACAGGTATATGTTACTTTAACTGTTTATTTTTATTATTAATTAAATAAACATGGATTTCTTGACATACTCAGTGAGACAAGTTGGTGGCGGAGTGGTTATAGCGCTATCCACTTCTACAGTCTGTGATCTGTTAACCGGTCTGTTACCCTGTGTTACGCCACCAAATTGCCAGTACAGGGGTCCTTGGTTCAAATCGCAACCGGAGCACTGGAAATTTCAGAAATGCATATCAAGTGTTTCAACCCAACTACAGATTGGTTTGCAAAACCAGAGGTAGTCATGTGTGTATCATATCTAAAGACTGGGCATGTTAATGAATGGATCAGTATATAAGCAGCATTGATTCCTTAAATGAATCACACAAACTTTCTGCCTCTTTCCTTGAAGCAGAGGTCATTCTTGTCCAACAATCTTCATTGTCTTTTACCTGTATTACAAATCTAATTGTCTAAATGATTTTCATGCAATCATATAAATGCATTGTATTATTATGCAATAATTGATTTTGTTTAATTCAAGGCATTCAAACAAATTTTGAGGTGTCAGCCATGTTTTTTAAATATGTTTTTGTGACTGGGTAGTTTGGTTTGTGATTTGTATGTGAAGACTCCATTGAGGGAATGTTTGTTTCTGTGTCTTTGAATGTTGTCATGAAACAGATTAAAATCAAATCCGACACAATAAACACTATATAACAAAATACAATCATTTCTGTTCCAGTGTCCAGGAACTGATACTGACAGAAAAGACATTGATGTGAAGATGTATTTACAACAAATGTGCTCTAAGCCAGATTATTCCAAATCCAGGAATAAATGCAATTATTGTAAATTAAGTGTACTTGAATTTTCCTTAGCACATACTGTTCATATGTGATGATATTGTTAAGACTTTTCAGATCAGTACATTGGTTTGTTTAATAGGGATAATATGATTGTGGTATATAATGCAATAATTATTAAAAAATAAAAAACAACTTTTGGAATACAGTACTTAATAAAATGGTCTTGTGTACATTCTTATCATGAAGACAGAAAAGTGACTGATTACACAGTGTTGTTCTACATATATATAAATCACAGCTGCAAAATGGTGTATTAATCTTAATTGTGCTTAAAATTAATGCAATATCAACTAGAACTCATTACTTTCCTTTTTAATAATATGACAAAGGGTGATTGAAAGTAATGTACTATGCTGTTGACTATTCAATTTTTATGATCTCATCCTTGATTAAGGGGTTTATTGCTTTGCACATGTCGATCGGTAGACCAAATAGTTTCCGTTCAAAAACTCAAGATCTTCAACTTTACATGGAGATGGTAATCAACAGTGGATGACCTCTATTTATTTTGAAGTCAGTAGGTCAAAGGTCAAGGTCACTATGACTTTACCATTTCTGACTATTTGGCTTCCATGGGGGCAAACATGTTTTACAAACATCTCTTATATGTGTTTCTTTTTTAAATTGGCTGAAAGAATATTATATGTTGCTCTATGCATTGTTGGAGATGATGAGTAGTTTTTAATATTTTTGTAATGATTTTTGCAATTTTTTTATGTTTAGTTGGAATATTGTATGATTGCGGTGTCTTGAATGCTTGTTGAATATGTATATGTGTTGCTATCAAACATAATGTGAACAATGGAGTGGATCTCATATAATTTTGTTATGCCAATGTCTGTTTGGTGATTTAAAGCAATTACTGGTTAACAAAGAACATGTTTAATAGCCATACACAATCTCCAACTTATTTTTGGATTACTTTCAAATTGTTTTGTATTCTGTACTACACATGTATATCATGGTAGGGGTTTTATATTAATGTTGTAACATGAATATGTTAATTTTGTTTTAGTTCTTAATTATGAATAAATTTGATTGATGTATTACTTTGCTTTCATATATTTTCCATGAACAAAAACAAAAAAATACCAGAATATAACCTTTTGTAATTGCTCTTTGTTCATGCATCTACAATTGCTTGTATACACACTAGAGGTAATAAGTTTGATATAACTGAAACTTGGTCACAATTAACACATGTTCAATAGCTGGTCCCTCTTGATATTGGATCATCAGTAGTCGAAATCTAGATTGCATTGCCCAATTTAAGCTTGTGAACCCTCTAGAGGTCACACCTTGACTTAATTTGTTATAAATCATGACCACATTAGTCATGTATCATTAGAATGTTTGTTTCAATAAACAAGGACATACGTAATATCTAGAGTCAAGACCAGGTCACATAATACTTAAAAGTGTGTATGCAATTTTGTACTGCTTCTGTTTTGTAAATCTAAAGTAGAATATTATCCAGGTGAGCAATTTAGGACCACTTTTGACATCTTCTTGAGAACATAAAGTGAATGGTCAAATCACTTTGATAGATATAGCTGTCTGTGAATGCTTCTAAATCTTGTATACTGGTTACCATCATTGCTGGAACATGACCTGTGATTCAGGCTTTATATAGCCAGTTCAATGAAAAATCCCAATCATTATAGAGATACAATTGGTGTGCAAGTTTGGTTAAAACAGAATCCTAATTTAAACCACATGTTCAGATAAAACCAAATAAGCCATGTTTGACCATTTAAGGACAATAACTCTGGAACCCATAGTGGGATATTGCCGGTTGAAGACAGGAAATAAGATCTTAAAATGATTTAAGTTCTGTGCAAGTTATATACAAGACTACAATTGTGACGACCAAGCGTAAAAAAATGTTTGACCCTTCTAGGGCCATAACTCTGGAACCAATAGTGGGACATATAGCTGGTTGAAGCCAGGAAATAAGATCTTATAATTATGCATGTTTTGTGAAAATGAAATCCCAAATGAATCGATGTTCATGCAGGCAACACCAAAATAGTCAATTTTCGGTTCTTTTAGGGGCCATACATGTAACTCTGGAACCCTTAGTGGAATATTTAGCCGGCTGAAGCCAGGAAATCAGATCCTATAATTATGCAAGTTTTGTGCAAGTTTTGTGCAAGTTTTGTGAAAATGAAATAGGGTGTTTCATTTTTTGAACTTTCTCTTTGATCGCCTAGATAATTAAACCAACTGTTCTCTAGTATAAACAATATTACCAGACAAAATTTCAGCTCAATATATAAATGTCTTGATCCACCCTACCGAGTTGAAATTTTGACCCAAAGACTGCATGTAGACATTTTTCACTACAACAAGGTTTCTTTTA
Organism: Spisula solida; assembly: GCA_947247005.1. Taxonomy (NCBI): domain Eukaryota; kingdom Metazoa; phylum Mollusca; class Bivalvia; order Venerida; family Mactridae; genus Spisula; species Spisula solida. The sequence continues at coordinate 11,126,796 of OX365953.1, read as the reverse complement.
TAGCTATTTCCACCAATATTATTTCGTTGTATTTATGTAAGATGAATGGATTGAGGTTGTTTAAACCCATTTATGTCCATATTTTATAATAGAATGGTCCAAATTATTTACTGGATCAGTTCATTTTATAGCAAAAAGTGGTGATTTTCTGAAAATTAGAGAACATTTGAAAATTTTGAAGTTTTTCCCTTAGCAAACATTCCAGGTCCAAATCACCCTGCTCTTATAAAAAGTCATCTAATTTTGGTCAGAACTGTCATGCTTTATAATACTTTATGATGAACTAACTTGATTTTACAGGTATAATCAAGGTATTATACAAAATTAACCATATACAGTAAAACCTCGTTATCTCGAGGACCCATCGGGACAAGCCAAATGCTCGAGTTAAGCCAGGTGCTCGAAATATCCGAAGTCTATGATGAATTGTTGTTATGACTAAGTGTAACTGTGTTTATAATGAAAACACGTATGCTACATATATTTGGTTGTAACTACGAATATTGTCATTGTTTATCAAGTCTATACGCAATTTGAATCGTGTGGACATTTGCCGAATTCAACAAATTACATATGAAAGTCGTAATGAATCATTTAACATTAAATATCAAACTCCATTTAACGGTTGTAATAAAAGTTCGGATCGGCAAAAAGATAACATTACCCAAAGCGCACGATAGATCCTACATGTTTGAACAAACACCCACGCACAAAAATCGCACGTGATAAAAAAAACCCGGATGCAAAGTCGATCCAGTTTTCAGCACAGGGATACGGCTCATTGAGTAAAAAACATGCACTATATTATCTATGATAATTTATTTAGGACATGATGTTTAGCTGAATGAGTTTATATCCCTGTGGTTTCCAATTGAAACGCGCGCGACAATTTGGAGACATCAAACGCGGCGGTCTTTCGACTGACTTCAAACGCGCCGCACATCAAAGAAATTGCCGGTACAGTTGGGAGTAGTGTTACGTCAGAGTTCCATACTGCGGTATGAATTCGCCAATCTGCGCATGGTGTAGATTCAATTGACATTTAATTTGCTACTTTACAAAGTCGACGATGTTTTCATTCTTCAGGGTTGTTCGATTAGAATTGGATTTAATCGCGGACTTGATCTACTTCACTTATTCAGTATCGGACACGTGAAATTTCACTGTACGTAAGCTTACATTCGCAGGTTTTCATGAAATACGGGATATGGAAAAGTTTTGAAATAATTTTGACTTGCAGTTTTATAACGAACGGAGTCTAAATATTTAAGATTCTACATGTACGTCGGTTTATCTTACGATAATTAAAAGTCTGTGCGAGTCGGTACGTTCAAAGCAACGATGTTGCATTTAATAATTCTAGTTCTCGTATGTGTTAAAGTTCCCAATTGTTGCCTATTGAACTTGTTCTGAAACGTATGTGTTGTTTAAATCACGCTCATTAATTAAATATCTTTTACTTCGTGTCTAATGTAACTAATCGAAAATACGGAAATCAATTTAAGTGTTAGGGTTTACGCTATTGTCATAAAATGTGATTATCATGATGTGTGAAAAATACGGACCGTAACAAAATTTAGTATGACATTTTTCGGAGGTGTGAAATTTCGCTCGGATGATTGCCTCGAGATAATGTAATTAATTATCGTTGAAAATTGTTGATTGGACCGACACCTGCGCTCGAATTAGACCGGATGCTCGTAATAACTTTACTCGAGTTAGAGGGATAAATTAATGTGTAATATAGAGCAAATTCGTCGGGACTTGGAAATTTGCTCGAATTAGGCCGGTTGCTCGAATAATCGCTGCTCGTATTACCGAGGTTTTACTGTATTAGAACGTTTCTTAAAACTTGGACGGCAATGATGCACTCATGCTTTCTATAACAGTATACATATACTGTTATAAATGAAAATAAAAAATGGACAGGGGGAGATAGATTGAGTGATGAGTTGAGTGACAGACACATAAATGCGACCTTCTATTCATACAGCATCATAACAGTACCACCTACATGTATGGACAGGGTGCGACCAAAGAGAAAATCCCAAAGCCAGTGCTTACATAATTATTGACCCGAGCGTCAAGCTAGTGCATTCAACGAATTATAACATGTTTCTCATACAACCTTCAAGGACCCGAATCTTCACATTTCCTTGGTTTTCCCAGAAATATTTATGATAAACTCCACTTATTTCATTATTTAGGTCACCGTTGGTTCCATGCTCTGTAGCCACAAAGCATGCATTTGGGCTGAGTACGTGTTTCATTTGGGAAACTCTGTATTTTCCATTTCAAGTCAGTCAATTTAGACATTCTGATTATATTCGTCCACAACTTGTATATTTGATATTTGTAAAACTGTCTAGAGTTACTGACCCATTCACAAATCGATAATATATAAGGTGTGATTTGAGAAAATCATTGGATTGTATCTATGCTTAACATGTCCAACAGAGTCTGCGCAATTTAAAAAAGCTTCTCTCAGGTACATGTTCACCCATTAGAAAAGGCCTGAATGTTTCTCCCCCTCTCACCAGCAAGAGCCTAGATACAAGTGACATTTAAGCGCCCCATCTACCTCAAATTGACGTTGAAACCACCAACCACCGATAACTACGTGAACTTATTTTTAAACAAGTACCTGGTTGACCGCTTGCTTAAGATACCGGTCTGTGGCACTTTGGGATCTATTGGAATTAAAGCTCCTAGTGTGTTACACTCTCACTGTCAGATTGTTATTGAAGCTTGCTATGCTGCCCATTATAGCAATCATGAGCCCTCTCACACCAAACTAGAAATAATGCAATTAAGTTCTCTTTCCATGGACATGGTTCCTTCAAGCCTGTATGTATGCAATTCCACCATGATTTGGCTTCGAGTTATGGGACCTGATGGCTACACACCTATTGATGCTCCAATCGCACGCATACTTTCCTTCTAAGACACCCTTGATCTTCCTCTTTTTGCTTGACAAGTCGTGGTTTCTCTTTCGCGTTATGGTAATAAATGGTGCCCAGATCACAATGTTCCTGATCAGTGGAGAATATTTGAAAGCACAACAATGCGAGGTATTGTGACAAACCTTAAAGTGGCGATGATGTTGCTGAACGGGGAGTGATTGATAAACAGTATATATCGTCTTGAAGTTACAACATTAAGACAAAACAATCTTTTGCATGCTATTACTATTCTGTCATAACTTGTAAATATAACAAAAATGTTCGTGAATTGGATTCAATTATTTATCTCAGTTACTAGTAATTGTATATGCTAAAAGAATGCACATTGATCCTGGGGACAAACATTTAGCTTTCACAAAAAATTGAAAAGTCTACCGGCGACTTATGAAAATCTCGACTTTTTAGCCAAACGTCACCCTACGACTTATGGCCGATTATTTACGGTACATGTATATAGTTAATTGTGTTTAATTATAGAGTCATGTAAAATCACATTAGTACATTATAAAGTATTTCAAAACATAGCAGTTCTCAATTTGGGCCCCTAAAGTTTGTAAATTGAGAATATTCGATAATTTCAAATTTTCTCTAATTTTCAGAAAAACACCCCTTTTTGCTATGAAATGAACTGGTCCAGTATATAATTTGGATCCTTATATTATAAAATATGGACATAAATGGGTTCAACCAACCACAAATCATTCATCTTACACAAATACAACAAAAGAATGTTGGTGGCATTGGCTATTAAAGAAACCTTTTCGGGGTGAAAAATGCCCACATGCCGTCTTTGGGTCAAAATTTCAACTCGGTAGGGGGGATCAAGACATTTTTGGATTGAGCTGAAATTTGGTCTGGGAATATAATAATAATAATAATAATAATAAAGACTTTATTTATAGAGGCAACACAGTTGGGTATACCCAGTCTTCCCTGTGAGCCTCATTAACACATTTACATAATATGTACAGTAATAACAGAAGATAACAATTAACAATAACAACAATAACAAAAAATTATGACTTGACTGAAAACAAATTTAGTTTAAAATGTACTGTTATGCATATATAAGGAATAGATACAGTAAGTCATTGACACAACTGGTTGGAGCTAAGACCAGGACCTAAATGATCCTTCAAATGAAAGAAATGGTTTGTTGACCACCAGAGAACCACCACTTTAGATATTTGCTTTTGAATGTGTTAACACTTTCAGATACTTTGATATCATATGGAAGTGAGTTCCACAATTTAGCACCCGAGTATGCCAATGATTTTCTGAAAAACTCAAGTCTCGGTTTTGGTACAGAAAGAAGTCTTTGTTCAAATGATCTCAATGACCTGTTGTCGCTATATGTGAATAGCTGCTCCATATAATTTGGAAAAAGGTTATTAAGTGACTTGTAAACAAGAATAGCTTTTTTGTAGTTAACTCTATCTGAAAATTTCATCCAGTTTAGTTGCAAAAATAATTCATCTGTTGGTGTATCAAAATCTTTATCCAAAATAATACGAGCAGCACGTTTTTGAAACTTATACATATCATTTGAGAGGTCATTAGTGCAATTTCCCCAAATAGAGCAACAATAGTCTAAGTGTGGAAGAATGTATGCGTTGAAGAACATTTTTCTAGTATGAATATTCAAAAATTGTTTTATTCTCATCAACAAGTATAATAAGGAGCTGCATTTTTTCAGTGCAATTTGTACCTGCGTTTTCCAATTTAGTGTATGATCAATATGAACACCAAGGAGTTTTTCTGAGGTTGAAAATTCAATAGTTTTTCCATTGAATGAAATATTTGAGTTGTGTGAATTTCTTACAGTATTAATAATTTGGTTTGATGGCGAGATGATCATTGCTTTAGTCTTGTCAGCATTTGCAATCATAGAGTTTCTATCTAACCAGTTTTGTATGGAACCAAGGTCTGATTGAAGATTGGTGCAGATTGAGTCGATAGTATTTCCAAATGATGAAATAGTTGTATCATCAGCAAACATATCTGATTTACAATTTGACAAATGTAAGGGCATATCATTGATGTAAATGATGAATAGTAGAGGACCTAATACTGAGCATTGAGGCACACCAGCTGGTATCTTTTGGACACTAGAATATTTTCCCGACACACAAACCTGTTGTGATCGATCAGTTAGATATGACTGAAACCAGGTAATGGCATTAGCATCAATGTTATATAGCTGTAGCTTTTCAACTAGTAACTTGTGGTTGATAAGGTCAAAAGCCTTTGTCAGATCGAGAAAAATAGTTCCAACATGATTTCCCTCATTTATAGCCTTTATCCAGCTGTCAATAATAGCTGTCAGAGCAGTCTCGCATGAGAAATGAGTTCGAAACCCAGACTGATTTGGGTGAAGGAATGAATTATTTTCTAAAAATAATTTCAAGGTGTTACTGACATGTTTTTCAAGTACTTTGGATAGTACAGGTAAGATTGAAATTGGTCTGTAATTACTTTTTTCTGTTTTATGCCCCTTTTTGTGGATAGGTGTAACCTTGGCTCTTTTGAAAATTGATGGAAAAATTCCACTTGTTAAACTGAGGTTAAATATCTTCTCCAAATGTCTTGAAATGATTTTAGCACTTAATTTAATAAACTTTGGCCCTATACCATCTAATCCAGTAGATTTACTGACATCGAGGTTGTTTAGTTCTTGTTCTATAAATTTGCTTGTAATTTTAGGTAATACAAATGAAGTGTCCTGTCCAGATTGCATTTCAATGTATTCCTGAAGTTTGATTTTATCAGTTTCTGAGAAGGAAGAACAGTTTTGGGGAGAAGATTTAAAAATGTCTATGAAATAATTATTAAACGTTTCTGCAGTTTCCTGAGGGTCTGAAATCTGAGTACCCTCATCATCATGGATAAAATTTGTTTGATGATTTGTGGCTTTACCTGATAATTGCTTAAGGTTCTTCCATAAATCCTTGGCATTATTTTTATTTTTATTTATAGTCTGTGCATAATATGTTTTCTTTGCATTTGAAATTGTGGTTTTAACTTTATTTCGCCAGTATGTAAATTGTTCCCTATGATTCAACTTTTTTGCCTTATCTCTTTCTCGTGTCATTTTGAGTATCTCTGGGTTGTACCAGTCAGGTAAATGTGTATGTTTGACCCGCTTTGTTTTCAATGGAGCATGTTTATTTAACACATTGTTGAATAATGATTGAAAACAATCTAAAGCGTCATTTGGGTCTTCATATATATCTAACAAAGACCATGGTTGTTCATTAAGAGATTCTAGAAAATCTTTTTCAACAAATTGTTTCATGTTACGGTATTGAATGATATGATGTAAGGGGTCTCGAGGTGCCTCATTGGAAACTTTATGTGTGAAACACACAGGAAAATGGTCACTAATTGATAGTACTGGTATATTAATTTCAGATATATTTTCAGAAAAATTTGTGTATAGATGATCAATTATTGTTTTTGAAGTGCTTGTTACTCTGGTGGGGTTTTCAACAAGTTGTCTGAGATTGAAACTGTTAGTAATATTGTTCCATGCATTGTTGTTAGTTGATTGAGTAATGGGATCATAGTTGTAATTTAAATCTCCAGTCAATATGATTTCTTTGCTTTCAATAAATATTTTCTCAAAGGTGTGTTCTAAATTGAAGTTCCAGTCCGCATTGGAACACGGGGGTCGATACGTGTAACCCAATATTATTGGTTTTTGCTTGTTGTTTTGAATCTCAAGCCAGATAATTTCAGTTTTATCATTTTCTAAATCAAACCGACGGACACAAGAAAGGTTTTGATTCACATACACTATGATCCCACCACCATTTGTTTCACGATCTTTACGGAACATTTGGTATCCAGTTATTTGGAATTCACTGTCAGAGAAGTTTTTGTTCAGAAATGTTTCACATAGCGCAATGACATCTAAATAAGGGTGATTATGGAGTAAGATTTTCAATTCATCAAATTTGGGGTATAAATAGTGTATATTCAAATGAAAAAACTTAATTCCTTTTTTAAAGAGAAAATTGTTTTTGTCCAAGATGTCATTTTTTTTAATATTTGTGTCACAACTTGATATTGTATTTGCACTATTGATGTCTTGTTTGTTGAAGATATTGTCTACCACATGTCTGGGGTCCACATTGGATTGTACGGCATCTGTAGTTGTCGGATCCAGGGTCGACGTTGAGCCATGTAGTTGGGTTGCCTGTTGGGATGGTACCGTATTTGGTGATTCCGCTCCTGGGGATGTACCAGGGGATGTTTGTAGCTGTTGTGGAGGCTGGCCTGGGTAAAATTTCCATTTTCCTGTCTGGCGGCATTAGAGAGAGGTAAACACTTGATGATGGATGATTTGATGTTTTTGGCAAACAATGAACTGCCTTTATTGCTAAGGTGTACCTCATCTCTGTATAGAGATTTGTCCACATGGCCATTGTTCATGAAGTTGCTGGTATTATCAATGAATACATGTTGGTTTTCAGCACATAGTTTTGATAACAGTATATTTGTTTCCTTTATCACATCAAATGATAGTTTGTCATACTTCTTCGGTAGTATTGATGAAATAAATATTGTAGCATTTTCGTTGAGATTCTGTAGTTCTGTTGTGAGGGTTTTAAAGTCCTCAACAATTTCAGTAGATTTGTTGGCATTGGAAATGTTATTGACTCCTGCATGTATCACAAACATGTCAAAATCAGATACGAATGTTTTATCCTTGAGTGATTTCAGGTACATTGTTATATCGTTAACTGTAGCGCCAGATTGAGATTTTATTTTGACATTAAACTGTCGACCAGATAGTCGTTGGGGCTCTAAGACTCTAGTGACTGAATCTCCAAATACATAGACTTTGTGCTCTGTGATATGTTGGCTTGCTGCTGGTATGGGAGTGTCCAATCTTTGTCTTGTATTGGAATTTGAAGGTGATGAAGCCATTTGAGGTTGGTTATCAGGATTTAAAGCACCAGGTATTTGCTGTGCTTTATTTTCTCTTAATCTGTTAATCTCCTCCTTGTTAGAGTCCACCTCATTTCTCAGCTCTTGTAGCTCTGTGGTTGAAGCAGAATTTGTCACTTTCTGTCTTAAGGTATCAAATCCAGTTTTTAGAGTCCTTATTTCATCATAAAGTGCATCCTCCACTTTATCAGTACTCTTTTGATCTGATGACTTTATTTTAGTTGTAAGTGAAGTAATCTGTTTAGCTTGCTCGCGAACTTTTGTCTGGGTATTTGTTAGTGTTATCTGCATTTTTCCAGCAGCATCTGTAAGTTTTGTTAGAGATTTATTTTGTTCTGCATTTAGTTTTTGAAGTGTTGTATTTTCCTCCCCGAGTTGATTGTTCTCTTTGGTAAGTTCATAATTTTGGTTCTGCAGGTCAATTAATTGTTGTTCATTAGAAGTTGATTGGTTTCCTTGTTCACATATCAGTATGGATTTGTTGGATTCATCGCCAGAAATATCTCCAGTAGTTGTTTTTTTCAGGCTTGTTTCATCGGGGCTGCAGAGGTTGGTAGCAGTCAATGGTTCAGTGAGATCAGACACCGAAGTGCTTTGTTGAGTATTAAGCTGATTTGGGTTCCACTCACTTGTGTCCATACACTTCAGCTCTGTTTCACTGCCATTAGATTGGATATCAGATATAGTTTCATCAGATGTAATCACAGATACTTTATCAGGTGTGTGAGTGAAGTATGAGTCTCTATTTCTCAGTGATGTGATGGTCGTAGGTGTTGAATTAAATTTCTTCCCCATTAAGGATCTGAAGCTGAAGAGCTTTTTTGATTTGGTTTTTGGTTTTGGTATGATGCAATATTTTCCAAATTTAGGAGTACCACGGATATTGGTGTCATTACTACAGGATTTTATGCCCTCAGTATTGGTATTTGATGATTCGTTGCTCTGGTGATTTCTGCTGTGGCTCACACTGGGTTTGGGACTTTCATGTAAAAGACTCATCTCCGCCGGTCCTGTTGTTAGATGATCAACTAAGGAATAGAATTCTGTGACAAGCCAGTTCCTACAGCCTGTGCCCTGAATTAAAATTGTTTTTGTATAGAAAACTGTTACAACAACCTTTTGGTCATGTACAAATAAAGTTGTTGTAATTCCTTTGTTGTTCTTTGTATCAACAAAATCATGTTGGTTCTTTAGAAGTTCAATGAATGCATCATGGTCTTTGTTTTGGTAGAATATAATTGTTATATTGTGGCTCGCCTTCCTGTCCTGAATTTTGCACATTCCTTTGTAATCGTTATGATCATCAACGTCCGATCTGTTATGCAAGTTTGTATCATTCTTTGAGGCCATTGTCCAATTGATGTTTTTAACGTCAATACAAGCACTAAATTAGTTTCAACTGTCAGTGAAAGACGATCAAGTTGGTGCCTTTAGGGTATGTATCCAAGTTTTGACACAGTCTGACAAGTTTAATGTTACTTATGTTTTAAAGTATTGCTGGAGGGTATAATCCAGATGTCACAAGATCTCGACACGTGTTATGTTTTCTAGAGAATTGCTCCTTAATAATAATAATGTCCAAATATATTTAAGTTTTGAAGTAAAATAATTCCAATAACACTGATTTTACAGTTAATCCTTGATCACAGTTAGAATCTAAATAAAATTCCCAATAACACTATATAAAATTCAACTGTTAATTCCTATTATGTGCACTAAAAACTTCGAATTTTGTCAGAGCAGATTTTTTGCGACTGGTCTGATCAAGAAGAGGGCCAGAAACATCAATCAATATTGTTGATACTAGAGAACAGGTGGTTTAATTATCTAGGTGATCAGAGAAAAACTTCAAAAAATGAAACACCCTAAAATGAAATCCCAAATGAATCGATTTTCATGCAGGCAACACCAAACTGGTAAATTTCCGGCCTATAGGGGTCATGAATCTAGAACCCAACGTGAAACATGGATAGTTCATAAAAGGATCCAAAACTGTTATGGAAAAAAACATTTTGTAAGTGTTATTTGTTAAATAAAAGCAACTTGAACTTTTTTTGTAATCATTTACATAAATGTTGCATGTGTGATTACCCCACCCACTTTTTAACATGCAATTGTCCAACATAGCTCATTATTACATGTATTTGAACAATATTTCATCATCGAATTTGCTTTCTTTCATCAAAAATATAGCAGCAAATGTGATTCACATTAAAATTGATTTCATTTTAACTCCAAATGTAACAGGCTTGTTTCAGTGCGTTTTTGAAGTTATTTTTAAATATTGTACTTCAGTACACATACAAAACTAGTCCTGTAGGCCGAACAAGTTGGAACCCTTCAATTTCACTGTCTTAATTTTTTGCTCCAAGTCTATTTTATGACTACAGAAAGTTTTTAAAAAATCTAACCATTAGAAATGTCTGAAAAAATGCTGAACAAAATAAATGTGTGGTTGTTCGTATTTAATATGTAACTCGCTTTAGAATAACATAACGAATAGTACGAATATCTTGCCCCTTTTTTCACTTTTCAATTTTTGATGGAACTTACCAGTCAGGAAGTCTACCTGTTATATATGTTTCAAAATCCAAACATTAAATATAGAAACTATGTCACATGTTTTATTTTATAACACTTTCAAAATACGCACCACAAGAGACTTTTAGGTGCGTTATTGCTGGAAAATCATAATGGGGTCACCTCATAAAAAGGGGTATACATTAAAACCTCGGTAATACGAGCAGCGATTATTCGAGCAACCGGCCTAATTCGAGCAAATTTCAAACTCATATTCGTTATAAACACAGCTACAATTAGTCATAACAACAATTCATCATTGACTTCGGATATTTCGAGCACCTGGCTTAACTCGAGCATTTGGCTTGTCCCGATGGGTCCTCGAGATAACGAGGTTTTACTGTATTTCAAAAACAAGCATGGTGACCCCTAATTTTTTTTTCGTTTTTCAGATCATAAATGAATGCTCTTAACGTGTGCAAAGAATTAGAAAATTCTGAATATTTTGAAATTTCGGCTGAGGGCAGCGGACTACCTTAAAAGACATGTTCGTGACTTTTCAAGATTAAACAAATATTTTGTATTTTTTCTGAAAAGTTAAGTTGACATATTTAAGATCTTACCTTTGCAGTTTTAGCTTTATCATCGTAATAGTTTTGTAATTTTAATTTGATTTATTCTTACGTTTTCTCTTATTATCTGTTATTAGTTATTGGTTTTTGTTCGTAAGGTACTGAGAGATTTTGTCAGGTTTATAATATTATGTCATTCTTGTGTTTCGATTTCCTTTTTGCGTATGCTGTAGTGTGGTTTCATATTTACTTTCCAATAGTGTATGTTGTGCTTCCTGTTCTCTTGAGTTAGTGTTATTTTGTATAACCATTGTAATATATTCAATGCATTCAATATCTTCTGAGAGCTTAGTTTGGGTGTATTTATTAATGATTTACATGGTTTCGTTTGTGTTGTTTTAGAGATTCTATCTTTTCCAGTTAGTGTTTCGTTAAAATCCCCTCGATGATAAAAGCTTGACAGTGAGTATTGATTCATTTGCTAGTTGTTTCAAATACCTCATTTCTGTTAACTTTATGGTTATGTGCGTATATATTAATTAAAGTGTATAATTGTTTTGTCTTCAATGGAGATATTCATGAAGACGTATCTTCCATTTATGCATGTTTTTGATTCATTAAGATCATATTTAATTTTTTGTTAATTAATAAGAAAGGATCACCCTGCACTTAAACTGTGTACGGGTACAATAAATCACTACAATTGAAAAAGTAAGAAGAGCCTTTCACGTGGGATGCCTACGTAGGATACTTGGTATTGACAACGATTACTGACAAGGGTAGGTATTCCATCAATTTACTCTATACTGCGTACACTCACATACTGCACAATACTTGACAATAAAACACAATCACAATAATGATGAAATGAGCTTAATTCTGGAACACATTAAAGAAGCGAAGGTTCACTGCTTGACAATTAGTCGAACGTATAAATCAACACACCCCTTCTGCTTTTGTCACATACTCGGTTTTCATTATTATGCAAGTATAATTAATGCGATACAAATGTATCTCGCAATCATGTAAATTAAAACACATTTCATATAACGCATAAAATAATCTAATGTTACACTAATGTGATTTGACAGCCAAGTACAATGCCAACTTCTAATGTGTCATTTAATTGGTGTCGTATATGAAATTCCCTTAACATGATATGCCACACATAATTTATGTTATGTATGATAAAAGCACTAGATCATTTCGATTGCATTATAATTGGATTACATGTTGTCTCACTTCATATATCTCTAATGACCATGTTATAGTTAGAACATATTAAGTAAATTTTAATGATTAAAAAGGGCGGAGCGAGCGAAGCGAAGCAAGTCCTTTTTAGTCATTAAAATTTACTTAATATGTTCTAACTAACTTAGAATATAACATTCTGCATTCTGATTGGCCGATAGAAATTAGCGCCAACGCATGACGTCAAGTCTGTTAAGAGAAAATTTTAATGATTAAATTTTCATTTAACCGCGAAAATGTGGCGTTTTCATTGGCTCATAATGTAGGTTATATTCTAAGTCGAATTACAACGTATAACAATAAGCGTACGCTGGAGGTGAACAAAACACCGATGGGGCGTATAAACAACAGTTATCAGACACATAGCCACAGAGATACACCGAGGCTCTTGAAATGGAATCTCGAAGCTGCAAAATGTCAGGCCGAAATGTCGTAGCACTGGGACACTGTATACAATGGGCATAACTTATGCATGTACTCAGGTTGTGCATTTATACTTCCATAATAATAACAATAACTTTATTTTCCGATGATACACCCATTAATCCTAGGGCTTATTTATCTCCCTTCGGGTCATCTAACAAAACAAGCATACATGTAAATATATACAAACAAACGCATCAATAAAATGGCAGAAAATTAAAGAAATAAATACACTTGTATTGACATTTAAAATAGTGTGTTAAAAGATAGAAAGTTGCCTGATGTAATAGGTAACCAGCAATTCACGCTGTAGATACGCTGGGACTTCGGGTCATACGCTTTTATATGTTGTATGAGATATGTGTATGCTACGAATGAGTTAGAGATACGTTACCCATACGTTAAACATAGTTTATAATAACCGTCATCTAAACATCATGAGTGTGGTTTCCGGTTGTTGACTTGAGCGGCGTATGTAAACGTGAGCATAGGTAAGTCGTTTAAAGTATGGAAATAATTAGATTACGTTAACATAGGTCATGTATACAATGTGTATACGCTAAGAGCTGGCTTCCGATTTTTATAGCTTTTGTCAACGTATATCAGCGTATTAGATAAATTTGTCGTATGTTCGGCATAAGTTGTTGGTATAAGTTCAAGTTGTAGTATATTACAGCTCCTTAAACGTTTACAGTGATATTAAAAACAGAATAGTAACAGAGATGCAGTAATACGTGGAGAAAATAAGAGAGATACATTGATAGTGATACGTGAGATGTAATGACTCGTTTAGAAACCGTATATAAAGAGCGATAGTTACCGCAATTAATCCAACAAAGAAACCTTAGCAGTGTTTGTCAGATACACGAAAGGTTTCTTTCTCATTGAAATGGAATTAAAACAAGATAAGTGAAATCGACACAATAAAGCAACTCTTACACAAATACTCAATCCACATAGAAAATAAATCATCAAACTATAAATGTTTGCTTGTATTGGTGTTTAACGAACTTCAACAAGTTTACAAAGTCGATATTGAATTTCGTTTTAAAGGTTACTAACTAAATTGTAATATTAGGTCTTTACTGTTTCCAGCATTGAACAGTTACACGGCTTTCATGCCAAAGTACTGTACAACTGAAATATATTCATTCACACAAACAGATTTCCCAAACAGGAATATGGGCATTAAACATTTTTCTGGTGTGGCTAAATCCCTTTATCGTAACAGGCGGACATGACCTATATAATAAATAATTACCTCCCTTATCGGATTATGTTTCCATATACATGTATATATAATAAGTCATAATTAATAATTGAATACTGAGGTGACTTTTCTGACGTTCAAACCATTTTATCAAACGGTAACGGCGATACATATCAACGTCTAGTAGAAAGAAGAACAATACACATTACATTGAACACCACATGCACAACGAAACGAAACCATGGATATTTAAATCAGCCAGAACATGTCTTAAATCGAACACTTTATTAATGCATTAAAGAAATAGCTGTCTTTATGTTACGTAACATCAGTAAAAGTGATCTTCTCTGCGAGATAACGTGTCAACAAGCATTGTACTTTATATTGATAAACGAGTTACTGGTCTTTCCAGACCATGACAATGCAGTCGGTAATATACAAATGTCCTATTGTGATTGACATATTATTTGAGTAATTTCCTAAATTGAAATATCAAGCATTGTACCATTCTGAAGAGAAAACTTCCAGTTGCAGATTCAATAATGCAAACTGTCTGTCTTTAGTAATACTAGTATGTGTCCTTACCTATTAAACAGATTTTTTCTCTGGTAAATATGGAAGCCCTGGCGGGCACTTTTGACTTATGACTTGTGACTTGCGGAGGCCCCAGAGTGCACTTTTGACTTGTGACTTATGACTTGTGACTTATGACTTGTGACTTAGGAGTTGTGACCAAACAAACTATAAATATATTTGCATGCTTTATTTTTCCCTTACGTCTAACAATAACGTGGATAAAAACGGATGATACGTCAATTGGATTTTTATATTTTCAGCAAGACAGGTAAGTCAGTTTTAGTTGTTTGATTAAATAACAATTGTTAACGGATTTACAATCATTCTACTACATAAACGTTAGGTTAAAAATTCTTCTTTATCGATATGTTATTGCATACAAAGTTAGCGTTGACGTTGTTATAATATATTTCCAACTTTTGTTATTATAATTTTAGCGTCACTATCCTGGCAAATTTTTTGGTTAAGAGGAGGGAATAGAATGACCAGTGTAATTAAAATGTTTGTTTGTTTTTGCAGGTGGAGATGAATGAAATATCTGTCGTGGAATCCTGAAAATATCCCAAGTGGAATATTGCATAAAAAGCTGTGAACAACTACTGTAATGGACAGAAATGCATATACTTACAATAAACCCGCACAAGTTGAGCATAAATATTATTGTCTCGTTATGAACCTACATTTACCCACATGTAAGTTATGGTTGATATAGTCGACTGTGAAATACAAACCGATCTGGACTGAGTGACTCAAAATAATAGTGTGTATGGTATAGGATCCCTAAGACCATGTACCATGATAGAGTACAACACCAAAATATTGATGATATATATAAACATGTACTCCAATTGATTTTGAGATGTTGGAAAGGCGTGTGTTTAATTCCAAACAGAAGTTCACCAATTTACAGCATATTCCATGATTTGAAATATTTGTATAACTAAGTATGGCATGTTGTTAGTCGGTAAAGTTATGCCGAGCCACTTTAGTATATTCATTTCATGTGTATGCTGCTCTATTAATATTGACATGTATGTCTAATGCTTCATTTTTTCGTATAGTAAAGCACTAATATGCGGCTGGCTTAGTTCTGCATTTCAATTAAGATTTTGATTTGTGACTTGAGACTTGAGACTTGTGACTTGTGACTTGAGACTTGAGACTTGAGACTTGTGACTTGTGACTTATGACTTATGACTTGTGACTTGTGACTTGAGACTTGTGACTTATGACTTGTGACTTGTGACTTGAGACTTATATTTATAATTTATTATACTTTTCGACAGCTTGGACTTGGGCGGATCTGCGCTTGTTTAGTTGGGCATTGTGCTTTGTGTGTTTTTAATGTTTTCTGTGCTCGGCTGGTTAAGTTGTGTGCTGCCTTCCCTGTCTGACTTAATATACGCTTTTTTTATAACTTGTGACTTACGACTTGTAACTTGTGACTTGAGACTTATGATTTGTGACTTGTGACTGGTAACTTGAGACTTATGACTTGTGACTTGAGACTTGAGACTTATGACGTGTAAAATGTGAATTACAGACTACCTTTGATAAAATTATAGACATCAAAATGTATCATAATAAGTGTTACTATAATCAATGTTGTAATTTAATATAAGTTTGTTATCCTTTGTTTCTGATCAGTATCCATTGAAGCCAAAATCTTGGAATGATATTTAATCATGAAATTGACAGTGTTTTTGTCTTTGCTTTATATTGTATACAAAGTGTACACAAATGCAGTATTATGTTGTAAATGATGAACGGTAGACAAAAACACATTTGCAAATGACAACTTTGAGTCTGTTGCATTACATGTATTTCAAAACATGACAAAATGGCGTATTATTTCTAAACATGTCTGACCGACATTACATCTATGATATTAAACCTATACGGATAATATAAAGCTATCTTGAAAAGCTTAGTTCGTAGGCGCCATAAATGTTAATGTATTGATATCCACCACTTGGAATTGTCCGCAAAACTTTATAAGGTTCTACTTAACCATTATGGTACATAACACAATCGCATTCAAAATCTATTCTAGCTCATAGTGTCACACAATTGCAAAATTTACATTTGAGCCGGTTGCTTTGCTGGGTTTAAAGACAATGCAGGTAAAAAGGTTTGCATCGCCACATCATTTGTCGAACCAAACGCACCGAACACACACACACACAGCACGGACATTCCATTTTCCTCACCTGGAAAAATGTAGTTGAACATACATTTATTATTACTTTAACAAAACTTAAAATCTAATTCATTGCACCATGTATGATCCGAACTATCCGTCGCAAATCAGACGCACAAATGATAACGAAAAGGAAGCAAACCATAATAATTCTGTATGCACATGTACACGTATAACACACAACTATGCCACGGAACATTATGCTAATACATGAAGGGTATTCTAGTTAATGGTGGTAACAATTCAGAATAACGGTTCGAGGCCTTCAACAAAACTAGTACCGACTTACCTGACTCACAATAGACTATCATCAGGAAATTCCGATTCAGACAGCATCCTTTACCATCCACGCTGCCCAAGGAAGTGCGCGCAGGTTTATTTATAGAATGTAAGTCACAAGTCATAAGTCTCAAGTCATTAGTCACAAGTTATAAGTTACAAGTCACAAAACCTAAGTCAAAAGTGCCCTCCAGGGCTTCCATAGGTAAACGATAATTATCTTCACTTCAGTACAAGTGAAGAACTTGATACATTATGTAATAGATACAGTACTAGTTATTCGTCAAAAGTGTCTTCTTACAAGGGTTATTGTACAGTTTTGTGAGGACAAAGAACATAATTGTCCGAGGCGAAGCCGAGGATAATTTGTTGTTTGTCCTCACCAGAGTGACAATGATTATCAAAATCTATTCGGGCACAATTCAAGAACAGAAGATGTTTTGCATTTTAGAAAATATAATTCTAATGTTCAAAATAAGCTTGGCCTAATGATCCTTAGGGATTTTCTAACTGTCCATTCATACAGTGCGGAGCATTTATTAGCATGTAAATATTTACTGAGTAAACATCAAGTGTGCCCATATGTTATTACACCACCATATTTATGAATACACATCGATAGGTTTCCACATTAGTGACTGATGATACAGGCTTGATGCACAAAGGTACATATCTGTGCATATTATGTGTCTTTTATTTGTATTTAAAAATCGACAATCCATGAAAATATTTTCAAACATGTTCATATAAAAAGCTTCTAATAGATTGCTAACTGTTTTGTGAATGTTAAGACAATGTAATTGATTTATACTTGAAAAAACTGATTGTATTATGATATGATCCTTAACATAATGACATATTTTCTAGTTTAAACATACATTTTTCAAATGGATTTATTTATTGATATAGAGTTGTATTGAAGTGATACTTAATGGCATCACCAATTCTCATGAAAAAAATGGAAAAAAAGGTTGATGTACTAGTATATAATTCCGGTTTCGTGCAATTGATTGTCAATTTGCACAATACATGTTTCAAGCTTACAAATGGTTTGTAGTTCTGTTTCAATTGCTACCGATAATAATACTGTAAAATCATTCAATTTAGAGAAGTTCTACTCTGGGGATTATAAAAAATAAGTCATTATTGTATAGTTGTTTGGGTGTAGATGAATTGTGAGGATTGAATTTTATGTGTTATAGTTCAACCAAGACATTGAATATAATTTAACACCACAAACTTGATGTTTTTTACAGTAATGCAGCATATTAATCCATGCTGTGTGTTATACAATTTCCTAGCTCCAAGTTTTATGCTTTAGGCAATTAGTTACTATGTCGTTTATTTAACTGTTACAGATTTGTCAGTTTTCGTCTAATTGACCATTTATGGCAATTATTTTATGAGTGAAACAGTTTTCTTATAGTTCACAAAAGTGTCCGCTTACGAAAATAATGTACACTTATTTAATGGAATCAGTGGGCGTGTCGGAGTATAAGATAGAAAGATACTACATTCACTACCATATACAGTGTAGCAATACCACGTGACTTTTGACTACAGTTACAAGAAGAAATTTGCAAACATTGGAAAATAAAATAGCCATAAGTATTTTATTTCTTCATCGATTTCTATGAAATATACGCCACGCTAAGGGGGCAATTATTTGCTTCCCATTAAATATAAGATTTTTTTCAGCAGTTTTACCGATTTTTCCACTACCCTGTGAAACCTACACGTTCCACGGTTTCTCAGGGTAATTGAAAAAACGGCACATCCGCTGAAAAAGATTTTATATTTCACGGAAAGCAAATAATGTCCCCCTTATCGTGGCGTAGATTTCATAGAAATCGATGAAGAAATAAAATACTTATGGCTACATTTGTGTTCCAATGTTTACAAATTTCTACTTGGAACTGTAGTAAAAAACCACGTGGTATTGCTACACTGATATATTGTATTACTAATAGTTTTGTAATTCCGTCAAATCCTGGTGCTACCTTTAAGGTATAGGTTTATAATTTAGTGGGAACATTTACTTAAATAGGTTTCAATTACAATGCCTGTGATATTACATTCCAAAAGGTGCGTTTATAATGTCATTATATTGTTGATAGGTAAATTGTTTTAATACAATGTATGTGGAACTGCTTCTTATGTATTATAATACACTGCATTCTTATACACTGCCTGCGATGTTGAATTAAAATTGTGTTTGTATTATCAATAGTGTAAGTTACTAGACGAACAGTGAACGTACTCTGTTATTATCACTATATCATACCATCTCTGAAATATTTAGCATCAACTTGAACTCATGATCAGACGTTGTGAGTAAGTAGCGTTTCACAGTTATACAGTTTGTTTGCCTGCTGTAGTTGTACGATGCTGGCGAAGTTATTGTGCAAGCTACTACGACAATATGGCACCATCTACTACGACAATATGGCACCATCTAACAAGTGATATCATAATAAACGGGACATTAACTTGTGTTGTCCATTAAACGCTTACGAAACTTATTTGCATGTGATTCATCCGTACATTATTAATATACTATACCGTTTATAGAAAATATGCGGATTGCCAATTCAATTAATATAAACTACCAGAAAAGAAGAGACAAAAACATAATTACTCCACTGAAATTAATTTGTGCATCGCGTATCTGCAAAAACAATTTAGTAGCCTTTTGCCAATGGTTATTGCAATTGCTAAAACTTCTGTATAAATTCCGTTCATTAAATGTATTGGCACGTGTTTTATTTAAACAATTCCAATTGGAAAGCATAATACTACTATTGTCTTGTTGATCAACATAACCTGCTTGTTTTGGTGAAGTGGTGGTGTCTGTTTTATTGGATAGTGCATGATTGGAGTTACAGTAGGCGGACAAAAGTATTCGAACAAAACGCGACGTCGTGTACGCTATTCCCGGGAAGTCGGAAGTTTTGAATCTTTTTTAAACATACGAAACTAAGTTAATTTTAACTAAATTTAACTTCAATACTTTGTAATATACCCAATCTGCCAAATTATATGTGTTATTGTTCTATTAATCTATTTTTAAAAATCTTTTTGACGTAGTATTGTTGAACGAATGGCCATATATAAAAATGTAGTAAACAATACATGTGCTGCTTTAACCCATACGCACATTTCTGCATCTGTTATTTTTTCAACAGCCAAGCAAAATCAATTATGTTTATCTCCAGAGACTGTTAATGCCAAATCATCTATTTTTTACCAATTTTTTAGTATGTAATTTTGAATTGCACCAGTTCGGTGTACTGCCTTCTACCGGGGCATTGTAATCTTGGTATAAATCAGTGTGTGTAAGTACATAACAGGTTATAACATACCAACGGTTATTGTCCAAGCTGTGTACATATTTCTGAACACAATAATACATGTACCATCGTAAGGTGTAACATATGCCTACATCTTTAAAAATGATCAGCCCCTCACCGTAACTTTCCAGCAGACGATAGCCGTTTTTATCCATCTTTTTCGACCTTTCTGACCTTTTTCAAATCTTCCGCGGTTCAATACACTTAAATAACCTTTTTAATACATAACATATCAATACGAGTTTGAATACTCAATAAATAGGTAATAAAAATAATATGTTTGCCCTACTTGTATAAATATATCATGATCTCTTTTATGTAAGACATCTTTTACCCATCTCTGTAGAAACGACTTTTCGTAAACAAAACAATGCCGGCAACCAAAGTTGAAGTCACAATGTTTAAATGTGAAGGTCATTTTAGTTCTAGGAAATGTTAATTTAATTGATGACGTAGCCTACTGATGCTTAAAATAGACGGAAACTATTTCACTCCCGGGAATAGTGTACACGACGTCACGTTTTGTGCGAATACTTTTGTCCTCCTACTGTAAATCACATGTAGGAACCCGAGAAAGCCGGCATTTGATTAAAACACGTTCATCCTAGCATCCAAACACAGTTTTTTGGTTAATCTCTGGACAGTATAGACATATTAAGGTTATCAAGAATTAACATACGCTTAATGCTCAGTTTTATGTTAGAATTAAGTGATTTTAACGGTGACTGTACAAACACCAAACAATTTGAGTACATGTAAATACAGAACGTTAGGTGCAGTACTTGTAGCATCTAGAGTGTATGCAGTAAAGAGGAACTTAGAAATTGCACATACTCAAATGGTCGTATCATATCAGCAAACTGATACATATCCTGACCGATTATTTACGGTCGACATGCGTTCTGTAAACGACACTAGGGCAATACATTAATTTTAATAAATCAGTTTGAAATTCCACGGGACTGGGAAATGGAATTCCTTTATGGCTTGCTCAATGATCAATAAAGTATTATATAATTTGGTTCTATTAAGGTGTTTTTCTCAGAATATTACATATTTTTGTCATTAAGTTGGATCTGTTAATTCATTTACTGTTTTACTTTCACTGCTACGTTAGAGAATAATAAAATGTAAAATCATTCACTTTCAAGTCCCGAAATCACGGGCACTCGATGCACTCGACCTGCTAATGGAAACCCACTACATTTTGCTTAATTTATCAAGAAAGACTAAATATTTTTCTCCATAGTTATAAGTAAATTTCTATACATGTGTATTCCCTCATTTATTATCTGAAAGGATTTTATTGATTCGAAGAAGTAAGACGTATATTTGCTTCTCCTGTAATCACTAATTCTAAGATGGATATTCATTTTTAAGCTTTCTTCAATTATTCCCCTAAGAGGAACTTGGTAAAATTAAAAGACAATCTTCTCACGAATTGCTTGATAAAAGTGTAAATACTTCAATAGGTATGAACTATCCATCCATCTTATTAAAATAAAATCTAATTGCATTTTAATGTATAACATTATCTAAATAATTGGCATACTCCCGAATGTAATATTTCACATTTAGAAAATTAGTTTTAAAATGTCACATGGTTTGTTCAAATCCGTTATTGCTACTTCTGTTGACTGCACTATCCAAGTGATGTATATATAAGTCATTTGTATACTAAATGCAATTCACAGACAATTCAAAACCATATAGAAGCGGCGTTACCGTCCATCTATACACACTAGAGACAGGCACAGAACGTACATTTCCCAATTTCGCAAATATATTTGTTCACGCGGTATGGCAAAAGTTGTTAAGTGCCGACGATAACGATATTTTCCTTCCGATACAAAGAATGCTACTTAAGGTGTTTTTATTCATCCTATAAACAAAACCATAAAACAGTCGTTCTTATGGACCACAGACTGTATATCGCCCTTTAACTTTTACAAGTTAGAACTAATACATGTACTCGTTAGTACTATTTCGATAGTATAAATTACTCATCACTGTACGACTAGCGTTAGGCAGTACTCCAAAAATGTCTTTTATCACAATTACATCAGTAATTGAGGCCATTATCCTACATAGAGATTTCATTATTTGAAGAAAATGTGGTCATATTTGTATGCCTTCAGTCACGCCTGTTATCAGGTTTTTTGTGCCTGTCCTATGTGATGGTGTTAATGTTGCACCAGACATATAACTGGACAAGTTGGTGAAACACGGTTAATGTATTTATTGTGTTGAAATCAAAGTCTGGCGTGTTAAACATGGTTTCCGCAATTGACAAACAAGGCGTTTAATACTGTGTTAGTAGATATTATTATTGAAAGCGTGTATATAAAACAATAAAACACGCATAGCTTTCGATGCAACCACCAGAAACCATTTGTTAACCAATACAAAGTGACGGAAGCGTTTTATTTGTAAGTACATGTACATGACTGTGTATGACTCGGTGCATTCGTTTGTGCAGTCCTATGTAAGTTGACATTCTCTTTGTAATAGATGATTAAAAGACGCAATCCTCGATCTTCCTTTCAGATAAATTAAAGATAAAGGCAAAAAGCTATTTAGACAATATGCATATAATTGGGAAGGATATAAACGCAATGTCTAGACTTAGCTTTGCATTTAATCAAGGATAAATCGTTCAAAACTTGATAACGTAAACCTATGGTATAGACGCGCTGTGAACTGCGGTAATTACATTTGGATGAAATCAATTTAATTTTTCTCCTCAGAGAAATTTAAAGTGAGGAAAATACTGGTAACAATTTATCCTGTCAATTGTATAAAATGGCATGGGATGAAATTATAATAAAGAATCGGACTGGGAAAGCAGCACTCAACTGAAGCAGAAGACAATGAAAGGCACAAAAAAGAAGAAGACCGCATCCCCGACCTCCCAACACCGAATGCTTCCAATACTTTAACATATTTTACTTTGGCTAAATTGTTTTTTGTCTATTCGTATATAACCTTGGAAACCGATTGTATGCGGCTGTCATGTTAGTGACTTTACTAATACACCTGTTTCGGTTACAATGGAACTAATTCACGGAGACTGCTTTCCCTGAAAACATGGCTTGTTGTTGGTACAACGTAGGAACCAATCTACACCATCATTGTGACAAACTCTTTCACATAGCTGTATGCATTTGTAAACTAAGCATAAATAGTTGTTTTTTACTTCTTCATTATCATCAACGTTTAAGTTTCTAAAACAAGTTTGACGAATGTGCACTGAAAGTCCACTTTCCCACTTCTGCTCGTTATTTTCCGGTAATACATCATATTCTGTCAGGACATAATTCCATTAGCGAGAGTTGCCATGACTGTAATGAGACAGACGGGTGTTTTCCTTCAAATCAGATATTGATGATTTAATTATATAGGTCGTACCATAAGTTCATCTTTACAGGAATGTATAATCATGACATATGAATGAATGAATTCATCATTCTGAGAGACAATGTAAATACTAATTCATGCTTTATGTAAATACTTGTAGTTGTGGTATATCAATCACTCTTGACACTTTATTCCTGATGGTATCCATCACCACGAGGGATAGAAAGACCAGATAGACACTTGTATTAACATGCGAACATGCTGATCCACGAACAAGGAAATAGTGTCATCACTGCTGTTTCGCTTTGTACTACACGGCATGCGAGCATCCATTGAACTCCTATACTCTAATCGCTGCATAGCCCGGGGTACAAGTGCATTCTTCTAGACGGCAATCTTCGAAATGAATAGTAATTGCACACATTAACATACAATCACTGTATATATCCTTACATTTGAGTACACGAGATGTACACATGCCATTGCGATAGCAATACAAGCATAGTACTGCAACCTTGACTAAATATACAATATCAGGGACAAGGTCTAAACCATAAAAACAGACTAATATAATAAAACTAATATCGGCGTTATTAAGCGTCGAAATGAGTCTTAAAATAAGCAGAAAATATATTCAACAGGGTGTTAATATGATTTGTCCTTGATATTCGTGAGTAGCTGACACAACCTTGGATTACCAAAATGAGATCAATTTGGCTATGTCTAACGCAAGTTGTTTTGTGGTTAGTTGTTACGGTTTCGGGTACCATACGCTCATATTATTGACCAGAAGTTAAAAGTGATAAGTGGCAATGATAGGAATAGTTCCCAATCGAAAATGTACCAAAGACATGCGTTTTCTAAACTCATTATTGAGTCACTTTTAAAGCTGCAATAACGAACAAGTCAAACGACCAGGATTCCTTTAAGGCTCATTTAAAGAAAGTATGTATTTCAAGATATTTTAGATGTCAATATCGGACTATTACATAGAAAGTATAGTATTATATCTTTTTGACAACATGTATCCTATAGCGTTCTCTCCTATATTAGCCAAACATAGTGTGATTACACTCAACTCTCAAAATCACACGCACGTCACGCAGCTGGTAAAATGGAAGCCCTTAATGACTTGCTTTATTTATATGTCAAGAACTACTCAATACTATTACGGCATATCCGTATATTTCCACATTCTCCATTTTTTATTTGAAAGGACTGTATTATTTAATAATATGAGGCTATTGCTTCTCATCAAATCCCTATTTCTCCGATGGAAATTTACTTTTAAGCATTCGTCAATTATTCCCTAAGGCCATTTTGAAATTTGAAATATATAGTTGTCTCGAAATTGAAAAGTGTAAAATGTAAATAGATACTTAGTATATATAATAGTTATCCATCTTTTTAAAATATACAATATTTGAACATTACATTCTAAAGTATTATTCTTAATAATTCCGATATCCGTGAGGATATATTGTGGACCATAATGAATTTGGTTTGGTGTATTTACGTAACGTTCTACACAGAAAAAAAGACGTTATTATTATTATTTTTGATATATTGCATTGTATTTCAATCCAGAAAATATATTAAAATGAATGTGGAATGTTTTTGTCATTTACGTACGTATACGAGTAATTATCAGAATATTACTTAGTTGTGACAGAGCAACTTAAATAAATTCACCCAAAATTTTCTGATTTCGGCAAATGTTAATAAGTCTCGGTAATAGTCGGTAATTATCTGATTTATCCCAAAATATGTATTTATGCAATATCTTTTATTTTCATTGGTCATAAAATGATGTTTGATAAAATATTTTAGATAATTGTGTTTACTAATAAAGCAATATGCCCATTCCATAGGGCCATTGGGCATATAAACGTTTTGTAAATTGGACCAACAACAACATATTTATTTAAACATATTGTCATGTTATTACCTATACAACAACACTCTTTCCTAGTAAACAACCAGCAATTTTGATGCAACGGGTAAGATGTATATATAACCAATACGAGAGCGGGAGGTCCCGGGTTCGATTCCATGGCGTAATATAAAACACAAAATAAAAATGGCACTATAACTTCCCTTGTTAGACGCTCAGCATAAAAACGAAACTGGCTTCTCTTCTCTCATACCCTCGTGGCGATGAATAACATAATAATAATGATTATGAAAAGTATCAAGAGTGTCTAATATAAGTTGTAGCGGTCCCCAGACCCACATATACACAGCATCCAGTGAGATTTCCAAGATACACTTAACCGATTTAAAAACGCAACAGTGGGTTTTTGATACATTTAAGTCAGTTAATGTGCTTCAATTCTATTGAAATTTTACATGTAATGAAATCAATACATGAAGTCATAGATGTGCAAATTTCATTGTAATCAGGGTTTAGATGGTCACAAAACCAAACCACGAAATGTATTGATCGACAATGTCAAGTTCGCAAAATTAAAAATTTATTTATAAGCTGCAACCTGCTATTAAAATCAGGCGTCTGTGCCTCATTGGCGGGAAAATAAAGTGTTGTAGGATGTTGTTCCACACATCTATGAGGAAAACACATATCAATCTAAACGTTCAGAGGTTTCTGCTTGATGATGCACTTCTTGACGGCCATTTGTGTCTGCCTTCAAATTTCGATTCACGAGTAAAAATGCAATGACCTCCACAGCCTCAACATGAGCTGTCAGCAAGTTTTTGCCCATCTAGCATAGACTACATTGTGTTCAATGGTTAGGAATGTACACTTCTTATGTCTATGTCATCTCAAACCCGTAACCGGAAGTGGATAATGGAATATGTCAAGATAAATAAGAAGACAGACAAAATGAAGCGATTTTCAACATGGGTCATAATAAACATTAATCAAAATGTTACGGAATGTATATTTTAACAAAATTACTTAATCGTACGCATAATTGCCTTCAAATTGTAGGTATAACAGAAAATATGTTTGAACGGAAGTGGCGTCTTTAAAAAAACCCATTCGTTTGGTGCCATCATGTTTACGCGCTTGTATCGTCGGTATACCTGACGCAGACAATCGTAGGTGTAAACTGCCTCTTTAAAACACTATGCAAGTCTAAATATCGTCGACAGACGACAGTTAATCTACTTTCGCATGATAAAACGTCACATAACTGCTTAAAGCAAGTCGATTGCACCAGGATGTTATGTATCCCAAAAGCGTGGCACCGCATACAACGCACTTCAAAATTTAATTGTATGTTTTTTTGTTGGGGTATCGTTTCTCTATAAATTGTCGGTCAAATCGTCACGCCCAGTGGTTTTTCTCACGCGTCACGTGTAAATAATGAAGATGACGCCACTATGACGTAATGGGCTAAATTGAAATCTTTTTTCGTAAAAGATCGTCCAATTCATTGGTTTATACTCCAATAAAATCTAACTAATAATTAATACAAAAAATACCGACCCCCAAAATAGTTGCGTTTCTAAATCGGTTAAGTGTACTCGCGTGAACTTTACTTGAGACAATTAAATTACCCGGATTGACTCTTATAAATACTCATGCACACTTGCTATGGTTAAATAGAACAGGTTGCCAGCGAGAGTTGCGCTCCTGCCAGATTTGAACCGTTTCAAACCGGCAGTCAGTTCCCTGTCCCATACAATGCCAAAATGTTCGTGCCATGTTTTTATCCTTTCACTAAATGTTTGACTCTTTTAACAACTCACACTGTACTGACGCATACATAAAGAGTTGTTTTTCAATCAAAAAGCATTTCATAACGTTTAAGAAAGGTCACGGATGTTCATATTTTACAACTTTATGGAAACCTCAAAATATTATTTTTTTATCAAAGTAATCACATTGATTATTAACCAGATTTTTCAATGAAAAAAAACTGGTTATTAGATTAGCAATTTCGGTGGCGGGATTGTCAACAATTCGTTCCGTTGGATGTAAGGAACAAGATACATGTATAATGATGAAACTTGTTGTGTATGTAGCTTATGTTAAAAAGGCGGCTTGTGGTTGAAAATAGGGCCGTTGGGGTCAAGGTCACTACTACTAAAAAAGCATAACCGTTTCTGCCCCATAACTTTAGTTAAGAATGAATGTAATTTTCATTTAACTGAAAATAGATTAGACCTATCAGTGAATCGAATATACAGGGGGTCCTAAAATATATGTTACAGTTTCGTATCTTAATAACTTTTTTAACATATGCATTACATAAAATCCGGAAATACCATTTTAAAGAAGAGGCTTTAAATTTTTATGAAAGTGACGTTTTCATGTTAAAATTTGAAGTCATCGTTAAAGAGTAAAACCTGAATGGTCTATTATTATTATTTTTGAAATACATTTGTGAATGTTTCATATACTTATCAATATAAATGCTTGATTAGTTATGAAGCAGAATAAGATGTTAAAATGGGTCAATATGGTATACATTTGTGTTGCTAGGCAACAAAAAACCTATGGTAAAATGCTTTTTATACCCATACCATTGGAGGAAATTGGTTGCCATAGTAACAAAAAGAATTTATTTTCACTAAAATGTTTATGCATTTAGAGGCCAAATAGTATACAATAAAAATAAAACGCAACAATGCCCTGAATACTAAGAAAAAATTGTATATTTACTTGGGTCAATGAAATTATTTTGCAAATTTCTGACGGCTCTTAGCTGAACGAGAATACCAAGTGACCATTTTTTCTCTTTAAACATTGTTTAATGTTTCCGAATGCAACCATAGGCATAACCAATACTTCGTTTAATGTCCTGTTGCTTAAAATTGATGTTGGAATGAAAATATTTTAAACATCTCAAGATTATAGAGATGATGTTGTGAAAATTATAATCAACAAAATGCCAAATATTGAATAATTATATTGTTGCTAGGCAACGGGGCAGTTATGGTTTATTAACAAAAAAAATGTACACAATATAAAATTTGTGTATATACCCTTTCTTATGATAAATTTATCATGTATTATGTTATTACAACGATTCCTTAGTGTAACATATATTTTGAAACACCCTGTACCATTGGAATCAGGAAACTATTGTCTATCAGGTTGGGTTAATTACCATTCTGAAATATAAAAACAACATACTAGAAAACGACCTTTTATTTTACAGCTTAAAACGTCAATATCGTGCATGACCACCGTCTGCCCTGATGATAGCCTGGCATCTCTGAGGCATTGAATTGATAAAGATGTGTACCAATTGCAGCGGGAGTGCATTCCATTCTAGTAAAAGTTCCGTTATGAATTCCAGTACGTTCTGGTGTTGCCGTCGTGCTCGGATGCGTCTCCTAAACTCATCCCAGACGTATTATATCGGATTTAGGTCTGGGCTACAAGGCGGCCATTCCATTGTGCAACCTTAATAAGAAATTGCATCAAAATCAAAGTCCATGTGATGAGAATGTGCTCGTATCGTACAAGACACATGATTGATCGAAAATAGTGAGTTTTGTTAAATCGTAGTGGTAATTTGGATGATAAATACCTATTGAAAGTTACTTCCATACTCAACATCAAATTGCTCCATACACATAAATGGACATATTCTGTTCAATTCGACGATTCCACATTAGTTCACGATCCTGAAGTGATACATGTGTACAACCATCAATCAGATGTTGTCATAAACGTGTTTTGACGCATTTCACGACTAAATGTAAATGACGCCATGTGACGTCGCAATTTTAAATCGAGTCAATAGAAAGATGTAGTTTTTTTTTCGTAAATTCAATGCAACTACCATAATAATAATTGTGTGCATGGGTTAAGAACCCCAAAACAGACAATTAATGAATTAAATCTTGCCAGTTTCAAGCATTCCTATCGCACTTGCGAGCTCCTCAAGCGTCATTTGCGTCATATAATACGATTTATTTCTATGGCTTTATGTTTGGGGTCGAATGTTAATCGTGCATGAAATGATGTAAACAAATTTACACATAAGTGAGATGTGTGCACTAGAAAAATGTGATGTTGTCATTTTCGTCACGTATCAATGATTTTCACGTACAATGTGTATCTTAATTTTTCATCTTCTGTATTAAAGACAATCACCAACATATGCTATCTTAACAGTTTTATTGAGTTCAAATGATTATGTTCCTGATTTATTCTAGTTCTAAAAGTGTGTACTTAGAACATTCGTCAAGTGTAGGGTTGTTTTCGTTCCACATTTTGAGAAAAGTAAAAAATATCAAATATTGGTATTATATTGTTACATACAAATGTACGAATGTGTTTAAATTGAAAATCCTCACATCTCAATGAAAGTGTCATATGCAAGTATTACACGGTTACAGCGTCTGTTTAATATATGAGCGCACAACAGATACTAGTATTGGATTTTCACCCATCACAGAGACGGTGTTCACAATGTGCTCAATTGACGATTAAAGAGAATTCGTTCGTTTTCATTTCATTCACAAGAATTCGCCGAACGTATGCGTGTGGTTTACCTTCCTGGCTATGCGTGGTTCCTAACAATAAGACATAAAGGAGAGATCATGTGTGTATACAAAGGGATAGCTAGCTATTGGTGAATGACAGGTTTTTATTGTTCATTCATCCAATACATAGCTGGTGGGCATTTTGCATATGAATACGGTGATCTCTCCTATATATACGCCTTATTGCAACCACTGCAGGCGATATTTTCACTTTTTCGCTAATGTTTCTGACCATTATTTAGCATTTAGAGAAGGTAGTTAAATTTAAAAACAACTTAAAACCAATATGTGTATCTTGTATTAATAAAGCGTTAATTTAATGTATTCAATTTGTGAATACTTTGTTCCCAATTAAAATATAGCCTTATAACTAAGTTATAGGTTAAGTTTATTCCTCAATCAGATATACTCCTTTATATATTTCTTTTATATATATATTGCTTTGTAAACACCACAATTATTATCGTCAGCGATGGTTGATAGTGCAGCATTGCTTGCTACATGTACGCACCATGCAATTTGATCCCAACAATCGAATAACATTCTGCACCTATTACTCAAATCAACAAATGATCAAACTCACAGGTTATTCAGCGCAAAAGTGTTGGATACGGGATTTAGACGATGGCAATACTGTGCTGTGATTGGCTATTTGCGGCTTATCGTGGTCTAATGTATGTATGATGTACAAAGATGAGACCTAAATAAATAAATAAATAATGTTATACAATACAGTCGTATACAATCATTTTTCACAACTTGTTAACTAATAACACCTATTGCCAACTACCCATTGGTGGACACTGGATTTCAACAATAAACAAATGATGAAAGCTGAGGAGCAAAAAATGTGTATTGTTCGACCCCCGCTAAATCATTAGGGACCATCAATTCAGTTGGAGTGTTCAACCTAGTTACAGTTCGAGTCATCTACTGTTTTTCGATATGGATAATGAAGGGATTTTGCCGGTACCGAAGAACCAGTTCGAGACATCTAGGGTGTTCGAGGCAAATACTGTTCAACGTCCGACATTGAATATACCATTTTTAGTATCTTGGCCGCCACGAATAACAATGTGTACATTTCTGAGTTTTCATGCATCATCAATTGACCGACAGCCCTGATGGATATTCCTACCTTCCTTCCAGTCTCACTGTTACTTGACGGATTTGTCTTTGATATCATTTTGTAAGTGAATCCATGAACGCATGCATTAATTATTCAAACAATGTTCGATCTTCATTCAGATAAGTTAAAGATACAGCCAAAAGCAATGTCTAGACTGCGCTTTTGCATTCAATGAAAGATAAATCGTTCCAAACTAGATATCGTCAACATAAAGTATAGACGAGCTCTAAAGTTTGATAATTACATTTAGGGTGAAATCAATTTCATTTGTCTCCTCAGAAATATTTAAAGTAAGGCAAATACATTTCTTATTGTTTATGATATGAAATTGCATTGCCGTTAACCCTGACCAATCTGTACCGTGTAACGCAAAATCACTGTGCCAATATTGTTGTCATTTGTTATAATGTCCGTTCCATATGCTTCTGTCTTAGCCTTCGACGCAGAAATATGCGGCTGTGGTATTTGGTTTAGACAGTAAATGCAAATTCTAAGATAACACCGTGCATACCACTCCAGGAATACAGGAGTGTTTGACATAATTTTCAAACCGTTAATGCACCGTTAAGGTTACATGCTCAAAGTGTTTTAAACACGTTTTCTGCCCCATGATTTTAGTTAAGAATGAGATATCATGATGAAACTTGCTGTGTATGTATATTACGTAAAAAGGGCACTTGTGATTGAAAATGGGGCCGGTAGGTCACGTCACTGTTAGTGATTTAGGATTGTTTTCGTTACACATATTGAGAAAAGTAAATATTGTCAAATATTGGTCATGGTTTTTGTGTTTTTAAACATGTCCAATACTACTTTTGTTCAGGAGATTTGTTATGGTATGGTTGTGTAGAGTATAATACATTAAAACCATTCTTTTTTTCTCATTCTTTATTACTTTAAATACATTCATGCATAATCATATATATAAACAATTTTGACAAAAATGTACAAAAAGTGATTTTAAGATTTTCTTTCTCACACACTCGTTCTCTTTCACACTCTCATGCATTCCAGACAATCATACACAGTTACGTTCTATACAAATACTTACATTTAACTATTATCATTAAAAAGAAAAAAACCAATACATTTACAGACAGTACAAAATAACACATACTCATATTCATAACTAAAATATTCAAAAGTAGGAAACAGAGAGTTTTTTATTATTTATTTCTTGTTTTTGTTTATCTTTGCATTAATGTTTATTTACTGTACCATAATGACAGTTTACGATTATGTAATTGAAAATGTGTTCCTTTTGTGACAGTAAGACTCATATGTATATTATTTAGTGCAATTTCAGCCTCAATTTTTAATTTACATGAAAGATAATTTGTAAATACTGAGAACCTTGGAATAATCTTCCTGCACCTCATTCTGTAAATAAAATTTCTCATTAATATCAGTAGATAGTTTATTTGCTTTGTGTATACTTTTAGCTCAGTATTTCCTAGTATGGCATCTAATTTGTTTACTCGAAAAGTTAAAACCATTCTTGGCGTTACTTGTTATTATTAACAGTTTGTATTACATTTAAATAAAAACAGAAACTAACTCATCTGTATGAATGCATTATACTCTGTTTCAACACAGATATTGCATACAGTTTGTATAAATAAAGGTAAATATCAACACCAACACGCTTTGAAATAATTTAGCTTGAATTTTTGATCAACCTTTAGGCATTTCGCCGTCATAAGGAAATACAATCATATGATTGAAAATATGCACAATGTAACAAACACGTTCGTACATCGGCCAAGACTTTTTTTATACAGTTTGTATGAAATATATTATAACTACTATCGGTGCTGCTTTTCTGTCGTGTATTCTTTCATACAGGCGTGTAAAATTGACTCAGCATAATTATTGTGGGTTTTTTTACTTCCTCATTATATTCAACGCTCATGTTTTTAAAGACAGCGTCTCAAGTTTGAAGAATGTGTAATGGAAGTCCATGTACTGCCTTTTGATCGTTATATTCCCGGTCATACATCATAATCTGTCAGAAAACAATATCCGTAAGCGAGAGTCTTCGAATGACAATAATGATCTGGGGGAGAAGGAATATGATTCTTTGTAACAAACATGTGATGATTAAGTTACTTAAATATTTCTACCATAAGTTCAGCCATACATGTACGAGGACCATTCTAAAAGTTCTTATAATGTGTTTGTAACGTGTGTATAGTGGACACTTAAGTATACATTTTCTAAAATATGCAACCTTCTTCTAGCGAAAATAAAACATGCTATTGTTATAGAAGAGCATTTCACTCATGTGCCAAACTACATGTCGGTTTATTACACACATCGAACAGGTGAGATCACCGTATGCATATGCAAAATGCCCATCAGCAATCTATTAAATGAATGAACACAAAATAGCTAGCTGTTGGTATGAATGGCTTTGTATACAAACATGCTCTCTCCTATTGGCAACAAATTGAATCATATTCGAAAGGGGTGGTTTATTACATTAATGTTATTTATTATCCGATTGGTTCGGAACTGAACTATAATTATCTAATTTATACCAACAATCCCGAATATTTTACAAAGATATGGTTTGGAGTTGCATTTCATTTCGAACAACTCTCGTAGAAGTGATTATGAAGCAAATCAATAACTACTGAACAACTTATTTCTATATATTTCAACACATACTGAGTATAATTATAAGTCCCCTATCGGTTTTTGACCGGAGTGGACTATAGGTTTGCCCTCCGTCAGTCCGTCAGTCAGTCAGTCCGTCCGTCAGTCGTTCAAAAAATCTGGATCCTGACATAACTCAAACAGTTTCCAAGCTAGGTTTATGAAACATGATATGTGGATAAGGGTCAATAGGAAGATTATGCACGTCTACATATATTTTTATTCTGACAAAAATTATGGTTGCTATGGCAACAGAAACATTGAAAATGGCTTCAAACCGGTAGGGGACTTCTGTATTGCTTGCAATTCTTAATTACTTGTTTATAATAGTGTTTATCGCGAACAATTATATCTACTGCATCATAATTTTAACCTTCTATCCTTAAGTACAAAATGAACGATTGTTTTTTCCACTGACTGTGTCCAATGTATATTATACGTATAAACTTAATGTCCATCGTTAGTAACTATATATGACATTTTAACGTCATATACATGAATTCACGAAATCTGCTCCGGTTTAAAGCGCACAGTTTTCCAACAGTTAACAACATGTCCTTCTGGGCGTTTAAGTTATGCAATGTTGTCGCATTGACGTCATATTTGAAGGGCAATCTCCGTGACAGTTGGTCCAAGCATAACATGCCACACGTATCCAGATACGTTGAAATTGGACCAGCCATTGCAGAGAAATGACGTTGACAAATTTTAACAGTGAAAGAATAGACAGGCAGGTTAAATATGGCTCCAAATATCTACAGGGGCTTTAATGGTTGCATAACACATAATTTAACGTTTGGAACGCCAACATTAATTATATTCCAACAGTAACATTGAGACACCTGTGTTGATAAACGCGACATCATGGCGTCATTCTTGACACATATTTTATTTTGTGTTTTATTGGGTTAACGGGTAATGCATTTAATGAAAACTACCACGTGTTATTTATTTCCCGCTGTTTCACGATTTTCTCGTGCAATTCGTTGAATTGTTGTTTTCACAGTCCAATGGGCAATATTCATTGAACCGTAATATTTAAATATTAGATTACGTTGTGCGTCGACTAACAACCAATTACACAAAATTTCGTTAAAAAATATTGACAAACCAAAAAGTTATTAGGAATTGAAAAGTGCACAGTTATAAGTGCCTCTTAGTGTAGTGTATTGTCATGAAAGCACCACTGTGAATGTTCCTAGCAATTTTAGTAGATAGCATTGCATACATTTCAGCAACAAGACATCAGACGTATTGTGAAAACTTTATACTATTTAGGTTATTGCCGAACTGATATATGTCAAATCCGTGTAAGCCAGATGAATTGAAAGCGTATAATTACCATGCAGGTATAACTCTAAATGCCTTGTGTTAAAAACGTTATCTCCATTCAAGAACGTAGTTCAGGTATAAAGTCAGAAGCCAAAACTATTTGAACAGAAACGCTAAATGCCAAACGAAATGGTACTGGTTTAGGGGGAACAAGACTGAAGGGTTTAATCAATTGTAACCTTCCCTAAGTATGAGCAATTCTTCAATCACTAAATTCTAAATTATAAAATATCTAGACTAGCAGCTGTCATGCTGATTAGCCTTAAACTTGTTAAAGTTATGCTCTACTAATGGCCCAACCAGTTCTTTTGATAAACAGTCGTTGTTTTTTTCAAAACGCAAATTTTGCAAATTTAGAAAATTATGAAAGACAAATATTTTGCACAATCTAAAATAAATTGTACTCCGTGATTCCTTACAAAGTAATGCAAAATTACTTGTAAACAAATTTTATGCTTTTAGAAGCCAAACTGTGTCAGTAAAATGCTATTTCCTGTTTTTAGGAGTTTAATTTCCCCCAAAATATATAAATAATTCAAAACCTAGACGCATAAATCTTTTATGAACTTCCAAAATAATTGTCATAAATGTGTTCTTCATAGATATAACGGTTTTGATATACCTCGTGCGTATAAATAGAAGTCGATCGAATGACCTTAAAAAAGAAAGTCATTAAGTGAACCTCACACTCTCGATGACGAGGATACACGTGTATACCAAACAATAACAGACTGTTACTTTAGAACATGATACAAAGGTAATTACTTAGATAATAAGGCATGAACAGAAAATATCCTTGTGACATGGGTATAGTGAGGAAACAATAAAATATCTTCCTGAACAAAGTAACAGACAAATGACCATTGGCACAAATATGAGATCACGAAATGTGGATTCGCGTTATCTGTCTGAAATCAACTAGAGAGGGGGTAAAACTAAATATTTTATTTTCAAACCGTCATTCCGTCTCGACAATGATCTGCACGATCTATATAAAGGTACATATACATGTTTAATGGTGGTGTGCATTGCCAGTTACAAACAGTAAAAAACGATTCCTTCCAAGGTAATTAATTAAATTGATTGCAATCATGCAAGAATGGCATGGTGTCTGTAAAAGTCGTATATAAAGCCTAACTCTACTTCATCTTTATGTTAATGTGCAAAATGCACGGTGCCCTTCGAGGCGGCACGACATAGTGTGCCAAACAAATAGTTTTCTAGCATGCAGCTGAACGAGAATATATCTCTAACACGGCATTAGTTTCTGTATTACCTGATCATGCTTTAACACATCGTCAAACCTCTATTAGCTAGTCATGACTAACTACAAATAATCTCTATGACAATTAACAACTAAACAGCACAACGCGTTATTCTTCAATACTAAGCAATTAATACTGGCTTCTAAACATTTTCAGCATACATTGGACTTCGCCCTCCCTTAAATGACGCGGATCATGTACTATTTTATTAGTTTTTTTTATATTATTTTATTTATTTTCGTCCAATTAGCTTATTCCATGTTTAACTAGTATTATTGTTTATGTGTATGACTATTGAAAATAAATACAATTCAAACTAAAACTAAACATAAATAAAATTCAGAAATATAATCAGCGATTGCATTTGTACTAAAGACATCATAATTTGGACTTATCCAGGCCAACCAGTAAGAACATATGACAGTTGCATGCGAGGTTATTAACCTTTTAGCATGTACTCGTATTTAACTTTAAAGGGACTGCTTCACATATTGGTGTATTGCAAAAATAAAATAAAATTGACAAATATTCGCGTAATTCTGGTATAGTTGCCAGTATATCTCATTAACAACAACACTGACTTAGATATCTAAAATAACTTGAGAACTTCGGCATTTTGTAGTTATTTAGTATTTTACATCACAAATTCTATAGGGTATTTATACCCTATAGAATAAACACTAGTATTACCTACACTGCCTGAACTTTGTTCGCATTTGATGAAAATGAATCGGAAAACGTACAAAATATCTCACTGATGTTTACGCTGTAGTTTGTTGATGTTATAGTTCGATCACGTGTGAATTACATAATTTACAAAGCATTTTTGAAGGAAACTTAGCGCTTATACTAAAAAAAATTACTCAATGGGCGATATCGAGAATGGTTAAAATTGCTTTTTTGCACCAAATCGTTCATAAAGTAACCGTCAGTGGCTTTCTATTACATTAATACTTGGTTAGGTTGGAAAATCACGATATATTTCATCGTAATAAGACACCTCCTCTCTCTTCGAAACAACAGGCAGCAGGATGATTATGTAAGACAAAATTAAGTACAAGTACTTTTATGAGAGGTATATAATTATGCTGATTTAAAGTTTTAGTTCACCATAGTAACAAAGTAAATGGCTATGTATGTAAAAAGTATCGTTAATATCATTTTGTTTCTAGCTTGAATAATAAAAAAATATAGAACTTTATGATATTATGTTTATGCATTACTATATTCAAGCATCTAATAATATGAGTAGTTTAATGCTTTTATGTCTCCCAATTGTATTAATGGCGTTTATTACTTTGTGAAGCAAGTTGATCGGTCTGTCGGTAGACCAAAACATGCTGAACAATGGCTACAAAACAGTTAGGCTTATGATCCACAAACTTTATGTGAAGGTTGGTTATCATTATTAGATGACCCTAGGGGTTTCTGGTCATTTGGTTCAAAGGTCTTAATCACTGTGACCTTAGATGGCAAAACGCTTTCCGATTCACAACACACGAATGGTGCTAATAGAATGAAACACTAATCAAGTTTAGTAGTTTTGGAAGCACATTTTTACGTTTTTGAAAAGCATAGGACCAATAAATAGACCCAACATAATTTTAGTGTATTTAGAATATTGCAATGCCAATTAAATAAACAGCAAAATTATAATTAAAAGGTTTTATTTGTCAAAAATAATTATTGGAAAAACATTCAATGGTTAACATGCACAGACATTGTTTTGTTTTATCAAGTAAATCCCAATAAAAGCTGAAAAATGACGAAGTGTCAACCTTATTGAGCTAACATTCATCAAGATCGAAAAACTTTAATTTGAATTATTTTGTACGTGGTAATGTATTTGTAAATTGTAAGACAGAACACAAGCAATCAAAAACAAATTAAATGTCGTAAAGTTTCTCAAATAATTAAAATAATAACCTCAACAATATCATATTTTGTAGGTTAGATGAAATTATTGCTAATAAATCTTAACAGTGAGAAACTGATGTCAGTAAAATTCTGTCCTATTTATTCTAACCTATGCTATACTGTTTCGAAATGCTCTATATGTGTCATTTCTAGATAATGAACAAGAGCATTTGTACAAAGTAAGGTGTTGAATCAAATTAATTAAAACAACGAGAATACATGTACTGGATATTTTCAGAGATTGCGTTTCTATAAGTTTTTTAATAATTTCTCATATTAGATTAAGGGGTTATTAGTACAAATGTAAGTAATTTCAATCATTTGACCAAAGGACAAACTATATGATACTATTATTAGGTTTATTTTGCCTTCAGAAAACACACAGACTCGCATAGTTCAAATGTTCTTGTACTAGTAAGTTAAGTGCACTGTTTTAAAGCTCCCACTCTTCCTAATGTTCTCTGATGTCGATTCGACGATGTAAAGGAAGACATTGTATCAAATATTTTAACATTATCTTTACTGTGAGGTAGCTAGCTTGATACTTGCGTGGGTCGTTTAAAAAATAAACCGTCATGACATTATTATTGCAAAATTCAAACGATTGCGACGAATACGTGTTATTACTGTTATATTTGTACTCCGCCTTTTAAGACAAGATGATGTATCAAAGAGGAAATGATAAAAGCCAAGCAATGTCCCTAATGCATCATGATTTGACAATGGGTAATTTGTCCGTACTCGGGTTGTTTTTACGTATCATTATTACAACCCTGTGTGTGAGGAATGTTGATGACAACACGTATGATTATGGCTCTACAACCTCTCAGAATATAACTATTACACCAACGATAAATACATTGTTGTCAATTCCAGTAAATAATGCATCGAGACCTAGGGACAAATGATTATACGCTTCTGTTTCTATTGTATGTATTTTCTGAAATGTGTTCGTAAGTCCAGTAAACACCAGGGAATGTCCATACTGTGTAACTCAATCGGACAAGCTAATACTAAATAATTGTATCTAAATGATACCATGTCTGCAAAACGTTTTATTTAGGTGCAATATACGTATTATCTCCTGCTATTACATAACAATATATCTTTTCCCAACCAACAAAACACTATCCACGACAAAACTATCACAATATAATATTGTGATTATCACTTTTACCAATATGCAGACAAGATCCACTCGGGATGAATTCAGATGATATTCTCACCATCACCATTTAGTACTGACTGTTTGGAATGGAATACAAAAATGCCACATCGCTCTAAATAATGCTGTGAGGGACACAATGTTAAAGGAATCGAAACGGAAGTGCATGTATGCAATTATGTCTAAAAACCATGTCGACCCATATAAGTCAACATGTGAGGAATGTCAACTGAAACAACGAATCCGAACTAGGGCGTTGTTGTGAAGCCAACACTTTTTAAATAATTTAATTCATGTGGTCAGGTTGACTCGATGGATATCCAAAGAATGAATGACGGAGATTACCGCTTTATAATCAACTATCGAGACCACCTGTCGAAATACTGTATTATCGAGCCATTTACGTCGAAGCGCGTGTAGCAGAAGTACCTCAAACACTCCTAAACTCTATGTTTCTGGTCTTCGCCGCACCTCACATACTCCAAAGTGATAATGGACGTGATTTACTGCGCAGGTAATATCTTATTAATTTGATGAATATACAGG
This sequence comes from Spisula solida, assembly GCA_947247005.1. Classification (NCBI taxonomy): domain Eukaryota; kingdom Metazoa; phylum Mollusca; class Bivalvia; order Venerida; family Mactridae; genus Spisula; species Spisula solida. The sequence goes on along the minus strand of OX365953.1, from coordinate 11,086,662 downwards.
ACAGAAACATTTAAGTATCATTTCATCACCCAACATCTTTATTTCATAAATATTTGTAGCAAGAAAATATTGACCTTAAGGACCAAATTAGAATACATTCAGGAGAGAAACTTTTCAAATATTTTGTTTTAGATAATAAAATATAGGCGAGTGAGGATCTTAAAGCGCATATGAAAAAACAAACAGGAGAGAAACATTTAAAATAATACATAACGCAATAAAATCGTTCAATGAATATATGCGTATTTCCTTTTCTACAGGTGATTGGGGAATTGAAAGATATGTGGCCCGAGTTGGTGATAGTGCATGGCCGTCCACGACATCCGCAATCTCAAGGTAGCATAGAGAGGTCAAATGCAGACATGAATGTACTGGCAGAGGAGGTGCATTAAAGTGTTATCTCAGCATCTGAAAGCACTTCTGTGACAGTTGATTCTAACAACGACACACTAGGGAATACTGATGATATCAGTGTCGGTGGTAACGCTGTTGTTGGTGACACAAATTTTGATATTGATAATGGCCAAAGTTCTAGAAACGCTGTGAAGAGACTATGGCGTAACAGTCGAATAGATAGAATGTTAGAAGTAACAGAGTCCTTCGACCCATTGGCGTCGGGGATAATGTTTAAGTGCCTATCTCAAGTGTTGACAGGGGTTAGGGCGACCCTCGAAACATTCTGTGTTATGTACTGGTCGATGAAAATCATAAATTTACAATCGGAACCAGGCATGGTATATTCGTTCAGTCGTAGCTAGTTTACACCGACCACGTATACAGAAATGTCAGAAGATTGTGTCAATAAGGAAAACAAAATTACTGTTGGAGACGCTGCTCGCGCGCAATCAGTTGGGGACGGCCAAGGATTTTTGAGATGTAAATCTAGATGTAAAACAAAATTGTGTATATGTCGTAAAAATCAAGTATTGTGTAATGCAAGATGGTCTAACAATATCATAGTACCATATCATTGTATACTTCAACAAACAGTACAAGGCATGTACATTTGTAAATAGCTATGCGTAAACTAGCTACTAGTATATAATACATGGAAATCGCTAAATATAGTAAATAACCAACTCTGAGTAAATGTTTGCATGCACATAATTGCCATTGTAATGTTGGAAATCAAGTTAACATATTTGCTGATGATGTTAAATTGAAAGTTAATTATGGAAATTCAGAATATTTATCTATGTTTCATGTTATTAATCTATCGAAAACAGATTGCTATTGTTTATTTCCTGTTTTTACTTCCTCAAAACATGAAGTCATGGAATAAGACAAATTTCCTTTTTTTCAGGGATTTTGTCAAATTCCTAGCAATTTCAGGCATTGGACTAAATCCCTGAAATTGCTATGGATTTGACATAATCCCTAACATAACCACGTATTAGACCTAATCCCTAATTTGACTAGATCCCTGTAACATATCAATAATAGTTATTACAATGACTAAACGTGTTGTTAACGTTATCGGGATACTGCAGGCCACAGTTTAAAAGTTGCATTAAAATACTTATATCGGAACTTGAAATGTCGGCTTTACAGTCGTGGGATTCCGAATGATAAGATGTTCAGTCGTACGTTTCTTAGATTAAGTCTCGTAGTCGTTCAAATAGCGGGTTTTGGGTGGCAATATTGTCAAGCTACAGTATCTTAATTAAACATGACAGGCAATAACAATGTTTCATTTAACGTGCAAAACACATTAGCTCATGGTTATAGTTACTGTAAACCGTGACCGAACATTGTCATAAACAACGACTCTATGGCATGTGAATTGTTAGGCTAGGCTCATGAATTCAAATTTACTTAATTTCTTGCTAAACGATATAAATCATTAGAATATGTTATGTTTTTTCCTCTCTAAATTGATCTTTCTTTCTTATACATGTATGTCGACAGGTTGACCTAATTATTTGTTGCGTTCATCATAACGAGTAATTCATTACTTCTCAAACTCGTCTGTGGAGACTATGAACATATCGAGGCAATAGCATTTTAACTTTGAATAGTTATGTTTGCTTATAGTGTGGTTTAAAGTACATTTGTATTCACATTCACTATATTTCAGCATAATCAGCAACAACATATGTCATACACTCGATTATTTTTACCAACATTTCGGCTTCATTGTTTTGTAGATAAAAAAGCGTCTGCGTGTACGTCTACGTGAATGTAACTTATGGGTGATAGTTAGCTACACGTACAGGTTCCACTGCATGTTAACAGCTCCATTGCCTTGGTATGGAGTGAATCTATTTTAGAGACAAGTAAGAACTCACCACTTATTAATGTACGCAAATTTGATCAACACTATATTCGCAATGATATCGGGAAATACAAATTAGGTACAGATGTTGTGAATTCTCACATGGTATATATAATGGATATCATACTGTGACACACAAACTCAGAATTTGGATGACAGCATAAATACTCTGACCGATATAGATTTGATTACTGTGTATGTACATTGTACTTTAACAAAATCTGTAGACTGACCCCGACAATGAATGACTCAGTGCTTAAAGTCACCGTACGGCAATACAAACTTGAGTCGCACGTAACATTAAGTGCACCTATACATATGTGGGTCAATTGCGCCTGGTAATTGCCAATGTAACAAAACATTAATCGTATCATTTATTCAAATGGTTACATCATCCATCAATGCGTGTGTTAATTGCAAAGAAGATTGCATGCGCGACTATTCATTTCTCTTGGGAAATACAATAATTAGAATTAATTAAGCACTTTACTTTACAAAACATACAGTTTTCCGATGCAAACTTTGCAGTTTTTTCTCCTATAACGCCAGAAGGCTAAACTATAGAGCCGTGTCATGCAATTAGGTCATAATCACTTTCCTTTGAAAAAGATAGGCGATATGTGAGAAGAGAGATTGTGACGTAAATCTACATTGTATTTGTATCAGTTTCTACATGTACTTCATACTTTATAAGATTCAATCATTAATATTAGCATTAAGTGAGGTGTCAACATAATTATGATGTTGTGTTGCAACAATAATTCAAATCGAATTCGGCAGCCAATTTGCCAAGCTAGTTTTAAATTAATACATTCAGGTTAAAACTTAATCCACCGTTCTCTCTTACATGTATATATGACTTTTTAACACATATCCATTATCAGATAAATCCTATAACTTAGCGCTCCCGCGTCCATGCAATTCAAAATGACAAGGCTTTGGTAAGAACAAAACACTGATCACAACTGTGATACATTACATCATAAAATAATTTAGCCGAACTAAATTACTTGTTTTAAGATAAATCCGATGGTTTTTGTCATTTTTGTTTGACAGTTTGATGTTCGTTACTTATATGGCAGACAAACTAATTTCATTCTGCTATTATATTTAGTTTAGCGTGTTTGTCTATATATATTGATATTACCGTAATCGAGTTGTACAATATAATCGCCGTATCTGATCACATGTGATCTTAGTAACAAGAGCTTGACAAAACCACTATCACAGCACATTAGAGTTAGCGTGTTGTATAAGTTGTGTATTAATCTCCTTGAAACAACTATGTTTATATTGCCTCGAAAGCGGTTGCTGCGTTTATAGAACGTTGATGCCTGGCATTTCCCTGACATTGCAATGAGTTTTCTAGATGTAGCGGAGATATCCTAAGTAGAGATAGACGCCTAAACTGAATATACTACTACATGTACAACCTTAACAAAAAGACACTAACAAATCGAACAGTGACAGCAGCATTCAACAGAAACAATAGAACACGAACGACACGAAGACAAATATGCACATTGCTTTCGTTGCATGAAAGTGATCAAGTTTGTGGCTTCTGCGTAATAAACTGCAAATATGTTACGGCATCTCCAAATAACATCACGGTGATTTGTTAATCACAAAAAGCACAGTCACAAGCAATGTCCCCACATGTCATGATTTGACAATAATAACTTTGTCCACAATCCGGCTATTGTTGTGTATCAAGAATACAACCCTGTATGTGGGATGTTAATGACAGCACGTATGATTATGGCAATACAACCTCTCAGAATGTTACTTTCACATCAACGATAATGACAATGTTGTCAAATCTCGTAAATAATGCATCTGAGACATCAAGACTAGTGATTATAAGTTTTTCTTTCTCTCTCAAAAAGTGTTTTCTTGAGTGTTTTCTGAAGTGAAGTAAGCATCCAATCCGGAACCGTCCAAACTGCGTAACTCAATTTGACAGACTAATACTTGATATTCAAATGATACCACGCCAAACACGACAAAAAGAACACAATATAACAATGTGATTATCAGTTTCACCGATATCTAGATATTAAGATACACTCGCGATAAACTCGTATGAAAGTCAATGATATATTTACCAATAACAATTTTTGCCGCCTGTATGGCAATATTGCGTTGTTTACAAGTATTCATTAAAAGCAAGACACTTGTCATAAGTAATGGAATATGTCATTCCATAAGATAAACATCTTTCTGACAATGCAATGTTGCATGAGCCATGTCGCTTATTTTACAGATTCATAAATCAACACAGCATGCTAATAAGAGAAATATCAACATTATTCAGATAACATATTTGTTGATTATCCACTATATTTCTCCACAGTTCAACTAAAGGTCTTTTTCTAGAGAAACGAAACACTATTCTAACTATCACATAATTTATGAATTCATGTAATACAATGTAAGTATGAAACCCCAGATTACTTGCAATTTATGAATTCGTGCAATGCAAAGTAATTAAGTATGAAACCCAGATTACTTGCATTACATTTAGTGAGTAAAAAGTAAATTTATTTGATAATTTCATTTTTAAGTCTCAGTCATACAGTAGTTAGGTGGTATTATATAAGAAAATAATATGTTCTACATATTAAACGGACTTGGGGCATACATTATGAATAGGATGGTGGTAATGTGCGATGTATGAGAATTGGTAAGAGTTATTATCAGTTTTTTTGGTGGCTCCTTTCAGCTGTTTGTCTCATCTACATAATGTACTATAGTAATCGTTTTCAGTAGGTTCCACTATATTTTGTGGTCGAAAGTATGATAACAGCAATAAACAAAATAAATTATATGGATTACGTATATGCCATTATCGCCATGGACACGCAAACATACTCTTTAATTTATGTCATCGTAATTAAAAAACAATGTTTCATATACAAAGGTTATCTTTCGTCTTTGAGAATTGTATGCATTATAAAGCAGGCTTAATATTGATTTTCTGAATGATTAGTCCGTATGGCCACCTGTCTGTAACGAAATATCATCGTTCATAACTATACCTTTTCGGAAATGTGCAGAATTGAATCGACTCATGTAGGTGTTAAAACGTTAAAATTGTAGATCATTCAAAATCATTTGAAATACAACTATTCTGTTGGAGCTTTATCCTAGCAACAAATCTTCACGTGATACAGTACAGTATTTTAGTCAAAGAAAACAAACACAATAATGTAGATGCCAATTGGCCCCTTTACGACATAGTAAAGCACCAGTGTTATGCCATTCTTCATTCAATGTTTCATCTAGGTCGTGCACGATGTTGACGACTTCGCCTTCCCTAAGTACACTCCCGAAGAGTTCCTAAGTGTGTTCAATTAGCGGATCTTGTGCTTCATTCATAAGAAGAACATCAAATCGATGTCAATGACATGAATTATTTTAGAGTACTGTTTTCAAACACAATACTGTCGACAGACTGTTCACTCCACTTAAATCCATTATATGCTTTCGTCATTACATTATAACGCTATTCTCGCACCATCATGTCTCAACACCAGCACTATCCTGAATTACAGATAATGGCCTAGAAATGACATTTCTTTCCTTACTGTGACATGCTTTGACAACATGACATTAAAATTTGACGCGGGAACGAAATAGAAAAAAATTAACAACAAACGAACATCTTATGTTTGGGAAATAATATGTAAAAAATGACGATTTTAACATGAATTTATCTCTTTTTATTCAAAATTGACTAACATTTTCTTTAATTTATATCATTTAGATGAAAAAAAATTAAATTCGACATAGAAACCCTCTAATAAATCAAAGTTGGGTGCTTTCAAAGTGTTCATCAGCAAGAAATATCTCGGCCATATGGCAACTAAGCCGCGCATATCTGAGAAGTTCATATATTGCCCCTACTTGTGGTATAATTATTTTATCCGTATTAAAAATATAAATAAAAGTACCCCAGGCTGGCTCTTGGACCAATATTATATATACGAAATGCGTAAACATGTTGCTCTCGCTATCAGGATAGGCCACAATACAAAATTTGCCTTAAAATACTTATATCAGAAGTTGTAATTACGGCTACACTCGTGGGATTAATAAAATGTTTAGTCGTACTTTTCTTACATTAATCCTTTTAGTCGTTCAAACAGGGGGCCTCTCGTGGTAATATTGTCACGCTACAATCTCTTTAATAAAAATGGCAGGCAATAACAATATTTCATTTAACGTGAAACAGCACATTAGTTCAAAATGATTATTATTACTGTAAACCCTTGATAGAATATTGTCTTAAATAACGACTATATGGCATGTTTATAGTCCGAATAGGATCTTCAATTCAAATCCATTTAGTGTCTTGCTAAACGATTTGAATCATTAGAACGTGTTGAGTGTTTTTGTTTTTCTCTCTAAATGAAGTTTTCTTCTTAGTATGTCAACAAGTTGACCTAGTTATTTGTTGCGTTCACCACTATTACATGTAAGAACGTCTGTGAGAACATGGCGTGTTGAGGACAATAGCATTTTAACTTTGAATAGCTATATTTGCATTATTAGAAATATGTTAACCACCACTTTAGCATTGTTAGCGTCATTTAAACACAATTAGTTGATTTAAAGTACATTTGTATTCATATACAATAATATGTCAGAATAATCGCAAGTTTGCGCAAAATGAACGTGTAACGTAAATGTCAAAGTGAATGCTACTTTTGGGTACTTCATGATCCAGGTATATGTAGTTTTTACATGTATTTGGCGTGTGACAGAGGGAAATGTGTAGTCTGTCACAGAAGTAAGCGCATGCACGTGGATTTATTGACTTTATATAAACACTCTTAACCGATTCATGAATAATTAATGATGCTTCAATGGTCACGTGATTTTAGAATCAATTTAAAATACACTTATTTGTAGGGTTAACGTATGCTTTTTCGGGCTATAACATCTGCAGAGTCCCGAGGGACTCTGCATATGTTATAACGCGAAAAAGCATGCGTAAACGCTATTATAGCATACAAAACATCGATTAATGCGTTTATTTGTCAAAATAATGATATTTTGGCGGGAGATTTTGTGGCGACGTCACGAAAACAAACGTAACGTCATACCAGTTATTGTTATGCACGTCAACTTCCGGGATCGGCAAATACAAAGAAAACATGGATACTGCGGGTTTGTTTACACTTTTTAATAAAATATTATGGAAATATTATAGAAAACTAATTAGTAGATAGAAATAAAATGAGAATTACTGTTCATTTGACGCTGTACAACGTTTATAGTCGCCGGCGCGGCACTGAAATAAGCATACGTAAAACTTGACGTTACCAGCGCGTGAATCTTTATGTTTACGCATGGCTTTCGTCCCGTTAACGTATGGGCAAAATCACCGTTTTTATGCTATAATACACTTTATGGCATAATTCGTTAACTAGCTGAACATTTTGATGGGATTTGGCATGGAATTAAAGACATTGTATTAAAATGGTTATCACAAATACTATTGCTCTATGAGGATATCTTAAACAAATTCGTGGTTTGTGCTTTGTGTGTTTTTAATGTTTTCTGTGCTCGGCTGGTTAAGTTGAGTGCTGCCTTCCCTGTCTGACTTAATATAATCTTTTAGATACTTTGAAAATAAGTTTACGTTTGTGGAAATGTACCTTTAAAACTATACATCAATTTCTGTAAAATAAATCTTCATCAATGATACATTTACATGCTTTAAATTGTTTTAAAATAAACACAGAAAACAAAACTCAACGAAAGTATACAATGCTAATAGCTGCAAATATGTTACACGATTAATTTATACCATGCGTGCCAGAATTGTTCAAACACAGAATGTATAAATTTCCACTGCATGTAAACACTTCTATTGCCTGCGTATGAAATAAATCTATTTTAGAGACAAGCAAGAACTCACCACTTATTTATATATGCAAATTTGAGCAACACTATATTCGCAATGATATCGGAAAATGCATATTAGGTACAGATTTTGTTTATTCTAAAACCCTTAAAATCTCCATTGGTTTGTAATTTTATACTGCAGTTTTGTTACGATAACTCAATTTTTTTTCTGTCACAGTATGATACTCATTATATCAAATATAATGAGTATCATACTGTGACAGAAAAAAAATCAGAATTTGGATGGCTGCATAATTTATATCCTCTTACCGATTCAAATTTCATCTCGGTGTACCGATGGTTGGTAAACGCTTATATAATAATTATTAGTATAATATGAATTGTACAAAATGTAGCATGTTAATTTATCTATTCAAAAAGGTAATTTTACATCGAGATCTGAACAAGGCCCCCATGTTCTAAAACAGAGACATGAATGTCCGTTGTTATCAACATATCAAAAACATTTATAAGGTTCGTTTTATTAAACGTGGGATTAATTACAACGTTTGGAAATAGCTCTAAAAACGACATTCCCCATATAAGTTATCTGAAACTAAGTGAGAATACAGGGCCAGCTGTGACATCGACATTTGAGTTCGTAAAAAAAACAAAGTGCACCTATGCATATGCGGATCAATTGCTCCAGGACATAGTCAATTTCTCAATCTTGTATTTTATCATTTATTCAAGTGGTTACATCATCCAACAATGCATGTATTAATTGCAAAGAAGATTGCATGCGCGACTATTCATTACTCTTGGGAAATACAATAATTAGAATTAATTAAGCACTGGAATTTACAAAACATAGTTTTCCAATGCAAATGTTGCAGATTTTTCTCTTATAACGTCAGATGGCTAAATTATAGAGCTGTGTCTTGCAATAAGGTCATAATTACTTTCCTATAGATGTGAGACGAGAGATGAAATATATTTAAACAGTTCTACTTAAAACTTTACAAAATACGACCATAGTCAGATTTTAACATTAGCATTAAGTGAGGTGACAACATCCATGTAATTATGATGTTGTGTTGCAACAATATTTTAAGTTAAATGCGGCAGCCAATTGGCCAAGTGCCCTTCAAGTTAATCCAGCACTCTCTCTGGAATATGACTTTTTTCGTGCTTACCAATTATCAGATCTATTCTATAACTTAATGCACCCGCTGACGAGGTTTTGATAAGAACAGAACGTCGATCACGGCCGTTTACTGACAACGATAATCCATTACATCATATTTTTGATAACTAAGATGACAGCCGCACTAAATTACTTGTTTTAAAAATAAGTTCAATGTATGTGTGCCATTTTTGTTTGACAGTTTGAAGTTAAATGGCAGACACTAATTTCATTCTGTAATATTTAGTTTGGCGTATTTGTCGATATAACTGATATTATCCTAATCAAGTTGTACAATATAATCGCAATGTCTGATCACATGTAATTTAAGCATCAAGAGCTTGACAAAACCTCTTTCGCAGCACATTAAATCGGGTTAAAAGTGGAGCATATTGGTAAGTCAAATTGCCTTGTTATATAAGTCACTTCATACAGAAATGTTATACTTTTCGTCTCATCTTATGTCCGTTTATCTATTTCAGAATCACACATAATTATGTTGTTGCAATATAAATGCAATATAAGGCTGCACGGCACATTACATCAAATAGTCCAGTCAAAATATAGATCAACGCTGTTTAAATAAAAGTATCTCCCTTGGGGTACTAGTTCGTTCGAGATGGAACAATCAATTGTCATTTCTTCAGTTGGCAAAACTCATTATTAGATTGGCTAACAAAAACACATACAGCTTCAGATGTGTTTGTATACATTTTGCTCTTTGGAAAACCTTGTCGGTCCAAATCGTTACAAACCGGGCTAAATGTGTAGGAAGTAATAAAATGTTACTTGTCCGGTACATCGGTCTTGTAATGTATAATGACGACTTGATTCCTGGCCTCGTACCAAAAATAGAAAAATAGTTCCGATGGAAATTATAACCTTTAGACAAATTAATGTTCCTATACTTTAGACTTACGGTTGTTAATACGGATACAGCAGAATTTTACCATGACATTCTGTTTCGTTGTTTTCTATGTAGGTATTATGATTTAGAAATAAAATACGTAAATGCCTGGTATTCAACCCTGCTGTATGATACAGCAATGTAAATTACACACATTCTTATATACATCGACTCTACTATATCATATTTTTTCTTTCGGTAATTTGTCTGCACACGCTTGGTTCTCGTAGTGCTTGCCATTATGTCTGAGCCGTTACACGATAAAAGTTTGTTATGTATGATGTCGATAAAATGACTTTCGTGACAGTGATAAATATAATTTTAGTGAATTAAAGAACAAACTTTATAACGCCACCGTCTCGTAAATAATGTGTCTAAGGGTAATGTAGACTATTTATATGCCTCCCAAAAGTCGTTTGATGTCTAATAAAGCTTGGAAATAAATAAATTACACAATGTAGACCATTTTATATTCACCGTATCTAACACAGTGTAATAACGCTCGTATTAAGCCTCGTTCGGGACTGGCTCAATTTTTGTCACAAACTAGGTCACGATGTGAAATTCTAGAAAACCTTGTTACCACCATAGGAAGCCCAGTTTTGACATACTATTTATAATACCTGCTGAAAATGTTTGTCTCTGTAAAGTCTACAGCAGATTCGTTACTGGATTATCTGGGTTCAAACCGGTCACAAGGAATATATATATATATATATATATATATATATATATATATATATATATATATATATATATAACGTTAATATTCTGTTTGCAACAATTGTGATTTAAGAGACTTCCCGCACACCTATTAGATAGTATCACTCTAGTAATTATACTTTTACATTTATAGTATTTACGTTAGGTCCAACCCTAGAAACCAGACGGAAAACTGTTGTTTAACTCTACAAATTCTTGCTTCGTTACTGGCTCATCTGAAGGAACAATGTAACAACTCAAGAATCAAACAAAACGCTGTGTACAAGTCACAGTTTTGACCTAACTTCATTTTAAGCAGAGTTACAATGTTCTTCACTGTACACTACAGGTCAACATAGGATACTATGACATCTGGTAACAAATGGCAAGTCACTAGACAAACGAACATCCTTGACCTAATCTTTATAAAACGTAGTCAGAATGCGTGCCTCAAGCAGACCTAGGACCAGCTAACAACTGGGTCATTTTGGGTCAACATAATAAAATTATATTTTATAATGTAGCGAACAGAAGGCTAATAACAACTTATCCATATACCACCATCACGTTGAATTAACTAGCTCGACATATACTCAGAATATTGTTAAATAATTTGAAATGGGAATTGGATTTGTCGAATATCTACCTAAAAGTTTGAACAAATGTTTCTTAGTTTAAGATGATCAGATAAATATTGATGTAATTTCTTGGAATGCCTATTTATGTCTAACCATAAAATTACTGATGATTCCTATATTTTGCTTTATATTGTTACTGAAAATAACATATGAAAATGGTGTATATTCGATATCTGTAATGAATCTGTATTTGTTTGCGTGTACTTTTACTTAATCTAGTCTAAACCAAAGGGATTCGACCCGATAAAATATCTTTCACATCTATACTATGAATACATAAGACAGGGGTCTTTCTTTATGACTGGCCCTCATATACCCAACTCAACATTATGTCCAATATTTTAAACAAGCCGAATACAATAATTTAATTTGTACTGCACACTTCAAGACAATATAATATTATACATAAAGAATACAACTTTTATCAACTAGATCAATTATGTCGTCTTTACCAAGTGGAGTAGTGGGGATTGTCAGATTTGTTGCATAGGCTTTGTCGAGCTTCTTGACGTCGTGTACGAAGCTGCTACGCTTGATCCTATTCTTGGTGTATCCTTTTACTCGGTCTGACATGGGGTGATCTGGAAGGCATCTGTACTTCTCTGCCTGAAGCAAGATTTTGGCATCCATTCTTTCTTGAAGTGGTTGTACTCCTGTTATCTTCTCCATGAATGCAATTGGCGTGGACTTGGTTGCTCCTGTCATGATGCGCAAGGCTTGATTCTGGACTTTATCTAGCGCTTGGTGGTTGGTTTTGGCTGTGGTTGACCATGTAGGTGAGCTGTACTCTAGTTGTGGTCTCACTGTACCTCGATATACTGTCTTGAGTATGTGCTCATTTGCACCCCATGTTGTTCCAGCAAGCTTTCGCATCATAGCAAGTTTTCTTCTATCCTTTCCTTCTGCTTTAATGAGGTGTGGCTTCCACGTTTGCCGCTTGTCAAAGGTGACTCCAAGATAAGTAGCCTCATCTGCTTCAGGCATAGGAGTGTCTCCCATTCTCACTGTCCCTGCTTTCTGCTTTGTCGACAATGTGAAAAGTGTGGAGGACGATTTCTCTTTGTTGATCGTTACACACCAGTCTTCAGCCCATGCGGTAAGCTTGTCTGTTGCTCCTTGCATTCTGTATGTGGCTGTAGTGGCATGTTCTTTTTACACCATAACACAAGGTCATCAGCATATAGAGCAGCCTTTACTCCCTTTGGCAAATCAGACACAAGATCATTGATGAAAAGTAAAAAGAGTGTCGGGGACAGGACTCCACCCTGAGGGACACCATGCCGTAGCAAGAACTTCTTACTGCTTCTTTGGTTCAAGCTGACTCTTGCCCTTCTGTTGAATAGGTATGACTTGATCCACTTCGACATGCGTCCTCCAACTCCATTCCTCATCAATTTGACTTGGAGCCCGTCAGTCCAGACTTTATCAAAGGCTAGTTGAAGGTCTATCCAAGCTGTATAGACAACCTTTTGTTCCTTGAAAGCATCTTCTATTTCTTGTGCCAGGTAAGTAGTCTGGTCCTCGGTGGAGCTGAATTGTCTGAATCCTGCTTGTTGTGTTGCAAGTAAGTCGTTCGTCTCCAGGTACCACTTTAGGCGTGCGTTCACCATTCTCTCCATAGTCTTTCCAACACAACTAGTGAGGCTGATTGGACGGTAGCTTCCAGCCTTCTTTGGATCCTTGCCTTTCTTGTGGATGGGGATCATTATAGCATCTTTCCAAACTTGGGGAAGTTGGCCTTGCATCCAGCTGTAGTTGTAGATGTCTAGGAGTTTGCACTTAGGTGAGTTGCCTAGATGGGTGAGCATTTCATTAGTCACTTTGTCTGGTCCTTGAGACTTCTTTGATTTCAGCTGCCTGAGGGCTGTCCGTAGTTCGTGCAGTGTCAGGCGCTTACTCATGCGATCTGATGTCACATCGTCAGTCTTCCTGTCCCTTTGTTCTTGTCTTACTTCTCTTCGTCTCTCTCTACTGACAGGGATGTCACTGACACCTTTGTAGTTGTTGGCGAAAACATTTGCCGCTTGTCTTCCTGTCAGCAGTTCACCATTCTCTTCCAGAGTTACCGAGCCTCTCGCTTGACCTTCGTCATCATTCAACTGTTTCGTTAACCTCCACAGCTTTTGGCCATCATTTAGTTAACTCTCACATTGGATATTTGGAAACAAAGGGTTGTATATGAATGAAAATGTACATGGATAAAGATGTAGCACAAAAGGAAACAATACATCAACTCTGGATGTTATGTGGCTGATGTAACTAGATCATGCATCATACCTATCAGAATTATCTAAAATCGTAACTAACTCGTCTATGTCAGAAACATCAAACGCTAATCATGATGGACAGGTACCATAGGAGGTTTATAGCGCCATTCACACGAACCATAAACTACTAAAGTTCCGGTGATGAATGTCTTGAGAAAATTGAGGATTGTGTGCAATATACAGACTTGATTAATGATTGTATCTCTACAACTAACACTTTGTGAGTTGGGAACCAATCTAAAAGTGGGTTTCATTTTGTTTTGATGATAATTATATTTCGTTTAGATAAAATATAAAATTATTACATGTACGCCAAACATTGTCCTGCTATTATGTCATAATACGTGTCTTGATAGCACTTCGGTTGTCCACTAAGATTGTTGGATATCTCCCTAATAAGACTTCTTAACGTCGAGACAAATGTAATGTTTAAATACATTGTACAACTTGCTACCTGAACGTTGAGATATTTTGGTTAAACAATGTGTCCTATCAATGTTAATCGCACGTAAGTATCATTACATTTTGTGGCACTTAACCAATGTCCACATACTTAGGAAATGAAATGTTTGTATTGATATTTGTGCTTACATGTACAAACACAACATGTGACAGTTGACAGTTATAGAGTAAAAGCCACGCGTCAAGACACGTCGATCTTGTTGTACGATGGTCGTTCATTTAATACCCGGACGATCGATATTGTTGGAAAACTAGCATACTGATATTGATGAAAACTAATAGGAAAACGTTCACACCATTCCTTAATTTACCTACGAACTTTCATCTTGTTTCGACAAAGTGTTTACATAATATCATTCTTTTAATAAGTACATGTAACGCGAGTCGGCCCAAGTCGACGTCAAAATATTGTGACGTTACGTCATTTTCGCTCCTAAAACGTGACACTTTTTCTCTATTTGATCATCGTATCGGAGCCATAAAGTCACGCGAGCACACACATTTACCATTTTAAGATGTCCGGTAGTGATGTTAAATGATGTATCCACTATAATTTTGCATTGTTCCGTAATTACTATAGTAGTATTCTTCAAGTTGTATTTACCCCTCCAACAGGTGTTTAACCAACGACACTTTGCTGTTTATGACGTTAGATTTACACGGCCTCTCATCATCGCGAGGTGATCCTTGTTATCAGAGAACCGTTTATAAGCAGAAATCCACTGATACGAATATTCCCAAAAAGCTACTCTAAAATAGATTATTTAGTTTTATAGGTGTATGATTAATACTTTTACGAAATTGTATCATAATCGGGGTTCCCCTAATAAATTCGATTTCATTGCGATATTAACGGAAACACGCACGTTGTCACTAAACAGCGCTTCACGCACAGTGACAGTACAGAAATGACATCAAACCTTATATAACTTATATACGTTATCGTAGATGAAGACATATTGTTATATGATGTTTTCCGTTGAATATATGCAACTATAACACGCACCCTGTCATATCAACACTGAAAACATGCGTTTGGCCGGGTAGCCCTTAGTTGGGTTACTATAGTAACCACAGTTTGTGTTCGGTTGGATAGAATTATACCAAGTTTTGTCGAATTATCAAGTTGGTGAGTACGTCTTATTGAATGAAAATTTATTACAATTGCATGCTTCAATCAAGCGCTATGGCGATCGTCCGGGTATTAAATCACGACTCTCGTAGATATGGTTTGAGCACCCGGCTTGGGGATACCTTTAATATTGGCTGCTTTCTATTGTTTTGCTGAAGTGATATGTGCTCGCATGATTCTATTTGTCGAAGCTGTGTTCATTTTGTTTTACTTTAGATTACTAAAGCTTGTTTTTCTCATTCATCCGGGACTGCAAACCATCCATTAGTATGTGTGTTATTTGTACAGAAGATTGAATGCGCGCGCGCTCGTTGGAAATAAAGTAATTAGAATTAATTAAGCACTGGAATTTATCAAACTTGATGTTTTCAAATGTAAAGTTGCAGTTTTTATCTTATAACGTCAGATGTCTAAGTTATAGAGCCGTGCGATCAATTAGGTTATATAGAGAGAAAATATATTTTTCACGGTCCTAGACTGCTTCAATTAGTCAGATTTAGATTAAACCGGGACATAAATCAATTAAAACTGTTACTTTGAAATTGTTATAAAATGCATGCCTTCCAATGTTACTATTAACATGTGTAACATACGATGAACATTTGTGTTGCAATAATATTTAAATGCATTTGTCGATTGGTCAAACAATTTGCATACGTTCTCGCACAATTATTACTTGTTCTGTTTATATCCGTGATCCAATATGTTGTACATGTACCACTTAAACGCACTGTAATTAATTATTTATTTATTAATATAATTGTTTATTGTACTGTTATACTAAAGTCAAATTGATGATTACTTGGCAAACTTAGTATACATTCGAGGTCTTCAAGTCCGAGTGTTTAAGATAGCAGTCCTATAAACCACTTGCCCTGCACAACAGCAGATACGATTCCCGTTAGGATGTAGGATTTGTTTCTGAGGAAGCTTGCTGGTTGATATTGCGGGAAGCTGTACCAAGGATCAACATGTTCTCTAACTATTGTCGGACAGGCTACTGCTCTGTTTCTCCACTATTTAAGTTATCATCAACAACATTGGGCATCAAATTTAACAACTGCTTGGCTAATAGCGTACTAAGTAAGTATCGCTGTATGTAAGCATTTTACCAGATCACACGCAGTGTATACATAATAAGTGTTTATATCGGGAAAACAACTTTCACTCGATGAATAGTCTACGCACTGAAATGTTTGACAAACGACGAAATGATAAGAGAGTTTTTCAAGAAGTATGATGTACAGTTAGCCGACAGACGGCGCCGACTTCGACGTTTTATATGCATGTATGGTGCAACACTGGAACGAGCAAGTTACTTATTTGTCTAAATGAAAAAGCTCAGACATTTTCTCCACAAAAGTGCATCAAATGTATTATCATTTTCTCGTCAATTCATTAATCAATCCAACAATAAGGTGAAATGTGTACTGTAAAAATTTACTTATCTACACACTAAACCGCCATGTTAAAATACAGTTATTAGTCTCGTCAAAGGCGAAAATGATTTTGGTGATTCCCTTGGGTACATTTCATTATTGCAAAGTAGCAGACGCCTGCTCCAGAGTCATACCACGTGGCGACGGATTGTATTATACATTTTTGGTATACCGATTGAAATTGATATATATTTTCATTTTTAAGTGGTCCGAATTATCAACGAAATGAAAAGGGCATCACCAGAAATAAACCAGCAAACACTTACACCAGCGATGTACATGTGTATGGCACCCGATGAATTTATAACACGAGTGCAATATTAAATGCACTGCAACCACAAAAACAATGATGAGGTAATAAAGGAACACATAACACAATAACACGCATGTATGGCGTTTCCCATTAATGCGAACCACTGGGAAAGCGCAAAACGTAATCTGATGACAATGAGAGGTGCCCACTAATACTTGAACAGAGTAAAACATCCGATATGTTCATGCTGACACGCCATAATCGAAATGTCTCTATTCGGCCATGTTTATTATTGTATCGACTAACATATACACTCACTTTTTTTTTATCTATGCAATTAAGTTAGATCCAAAATCAACAAATCAGTAGGGGCATTATTTTGAGCTTTTTTAAGACCGAAAATCCCCATTAATGGTGTAAACATTGGTCAAGTGTTATCAGTGCTGCTTTATAGTTAATATTGCAAAGTCTATGGAATCGACGCAGGATTGTAAGACTTCGCCATTTACTATTCTGGTGTAATATACTTGGAATTCGTGTTCTTAAGGTATCGAATTGTGTGATTGTGGAAGGGTATGAAGCTAAATCTTGACCAATACGCCATATTCCAGACATTGTCGTTAGACACGAGATTTTGGCAAAACATTTTAACATTAGGAGCATAGTACTGTGCGCTAAATGTTCCCTTTGTAGAATAAATATGAGTTCTATTTTTTTTTTTATTCGTTTTAACAAACAACAGCACAAGTCATGCATTCGGGTGCAAACTCGTGTTGCTTAACGAATGTTAACTTTTTTGTAGTCTCGTGGACATTTCCTAAATAGCAATCTGTTCTTTTATCGTAAATATCTGAATGATAAAGCATTATCTCACCAGAGGGGACAAAGTTATCGAAATGGCCGTTCCTCAGAAGCATATACGGTGGTAAAAACGATTGTCTCCCTTGCATTTGTTTGGTAAAATCGCTGGTGAACACCCATTGTTTTTCAGAGTTTGGCATTCATTTTAAAAATTACTTGTTCCAAAATATACTCCTACTTTCATTGGAATACCCATTTTGGTTATTGTGGTTATCCTAGTTTTCAAATAACCAAAGGATACGATTATTGAAGGAGCAACAGAACGTAAACAGCCTTCTAGTGACGAAAAATGCTGATAGTCTTCTTATAAACGATAAATCCATGATCCATTAACACCTTCTTTGTGCTTCTTAAGGAGTAATTGGCCTTCAAAAAACCAAACGCAACAATAAAATAACTTTATTACAGCAATGAATGTAATTTTGTGTAATAAAGGATAAATGTGTAATACATCAGTCTCATAAAAAGTGTCTCTGAGGGAAGTGTAGATATAAAGCGTTATTATTTCGTACAGGGCATGATATTCGTACATGGTGTTATCTTCTACCAAAATATGCTACTGAATCACGATCGGGCTTTCATAGGGCTAATAGACTCATGTTGTCGAATTAGGGACACATTGACCCTCTCTTTGTTATTGTATTTGACTCTACAAATTGTAGTAGGTAGTGTTTATATGCATTAAGGAATGTTTCAGTGATGCTATATATGCATGTAGGAAATGGAATACCATGTACATTGTAAACCGTTGCATGATTCCTACAGTAACGCCATAGTTAATGCATAAGCTTATGATTATCTCTGAATATACATCTAGTTAGTATAACTTGGAATTTAAGTTTGATTTAGTAATACTAATAATTCAAACATTTAAGTTTCAGACGATCAGAGGAATACTGCTGTTATTTCGCGCAAGCTTATTTAAGTGTCTTTAGTTAAGATTGATATTGTTGTAAACAATATGTAAAACATGCTATACGTCCTGTAATTTTTGTGATGATTATATCGTCGTTAACATTCTGTAGCAATGGTACTAAAGTACAGTACAGTTCTTGTTCCGGACCATCTTATATGTGAGTTTATGTAAGCATACAGTATGAATATTTGAATTGTCAAACGAAGACTAAGATTCCGGATTTCAGCGCACTTCTCCTCAGTAAGTACTGTTTTGTCTTCACTATACTGGTCGATTCTGACACAAAAACGTCACTTTTTGTCAATTTCAATGATTATTTATTCAACCAATTACAAATTTGCAAATACTATTTCCAATTAGAGAAGCTTTCGTGTTTGGGGAATTATTTGCATGCATCTTTGTTTTATCTCAAATCATTTCCAAACACTATAATTCGAAAACAATACGATTTCATTTCACTAATAAAAGCCGATTGAATATGTGAAAGTGGGTATTGATTACTATAACAAGTCTCTATGAGCGAATAATAAACCAATATTTGTTATTCGTACATTCTTCGTATTGGAAAAACTTTTCCATTTCATTACTTCGATAACAGTCTAATTTAAAGACGGATAGCGATACGTCAAAATATGTGATAGTCAGCAAAACCATGTCCACAAAAAAGTTTGTATGTAATTATTCTTTCCTGACTTGGGTAATTTTGGGGGTGCATACAGCAGTGTACATTGTACATTGAATGTACCTAAGGCATTGCAATCTTTGTTCAGAAGTATTTTTGTTCAGAAGTAGTAACCATTAGCATCTGAAAAATGTAGTACTTATAGCAGTCAAACAGCATGGTCGTCATTCTACAAGGACCTAAAGGACGTGTACAAATTATTATCGGTATTGGAAAGAGTATACGATGTTGTAGATAATGAATCATCAATGATTTATATATTACAACTGGGCTCCTATAATTATTCTACATTATTACAAGTTAATATGATATTATATGTTCCCCTCTCCTTCTGCTAATGTGAAGAAATTTGAAGAAAATTGGGTCAAAGTGGAAATGATGTCAATATTGGTATCTTAAACAAGGGACACACAATACTAGATGTATCATGAAAATATACGCATTGATCATTTCACTGTCCTTATTCTGAACCTTATACAATTATCCTGTTTCTTATAGTTTCATGTAGTTTCCGGCAATATATTTGGTAAATTTAATATTATTTATATAGTAGTACGTACATGTATTGGAAGCAATTTTACGGTCAATGGATGATCAATATCTGTAATTTCTCCGTCCAGTTCCGAAGTGTCATCATAGCTTGTATAACATTATGTGTATCATTATTTTCAACTTCACGCTGTCTCGTCTTAGGCACTATGAATTACCAGCATACAACGTATTGAAATTAGCTACTGTATTGGCTTATTAAGTACTTGCATTCTCACTTAAACTCTAATACATACTGTTTTTGTTTTACTTTGGCAACCATCAATGCAACCAACGCGTATCAACTAATCACCATTCGTTAATTTCACAAAATATTCATATTATGCAGATAGAGCAAAGTTGTTTCTTTCATGAACTGATTTGAAATGAACATTTTGTCTAGTTGGTTTTGTTAGGCCAATTGGCAATTACACCACCAACTTTAAGCCACCAGGCCACTTGGTCACCAACGTCATATACATATGTAGATGTTTCTTTGTTCAATATAGTAATAGGATGGATACTGATATATTGCATTTCTACGTTCATATGTTAGTTCGGCGGTACAAAATAGATGTTCAAAGGGTACATTGAAGGTAAAGATATAATGCATTTCTTGTTAACATTCTACATGTTAACCAACTGGCATCTCTTACTCAATGATACGGTGTTGAGAGTACATAATGTAAGTAGATCGTTGTACTTGTTTTCAAATTAAAGACTATTGAATAGTCGGAACGTTGGTTATACTAAAAAAACGATATTAACATGACTAGTCATTTCCATGTGTTTCACGATCCTACTTTTATTGGTCAGCTTGTTTCAAATTGAATAAGAGAAAACTCATTTTCAAATTAGCTGGTGGTGTTATTTATATATAACAGAAATGAATTTGAGGTACTACAGACATCCATAATCAGCCCGTGTTGTTTTACCTAGACAAACGTGTCATACATGTAGTCGTTTACATGTATTTTCAAGTACTACATTAAAGAATACTTAAAATATATTTAAACTAGTCTGAGGTTTGATGGTGTTTCTTTAAATGATTAGTTACTATTTTTATTTCTGTTTGTCTGATACAATTGAGCTCGCATCAATAAATGTCAAGAACAATTAAACTTACTGTAACCTTAAATAATCACTAGGTAGTAAAATCAATTTAATGTTTTGCAGATGAGATTAAAGTTGCCTGACTTAATAACATTTGTACCAATATAAGTGTACGGTAGACGTAAATTGAAGTCACTGGATCAACTAAAGTGCCTATAAAAACTTCTATAGTTTGATTGTTTTCAGATAATCAAATTGTGATGTGTTACCACAGTCAGCTGAAAAATATTTCATTGTCCCTATAGTAATGGTATACATACAATGTACATACTGTTTATAATTCTGTGTTTATAATTTGTTTCGGGTGCATACTTGTACATAGATACTATCATTAGTTGATATCTTTAATAATAGATTGCTTTTTTCGAAGTTAAAGTGTCACATAAATAGATCCCAACAAGTAAATGTCTCTGGAAAGTTGTCTGAAGCCCAAGATATTGTAGCTGGTGCTCACCTGTCCTTGGCCCAATACTTCTTTTTTTGTATAAATTATCTACCTTGGAATGTCAACAACTCACAACTTAAAATGTTTGCAGATGATACAACTTTATCTTTGTCAGCTTCTGATGCAACCACTGATAATATTAATTATAACTTACAAAATTACCTGAAAACTGGTGTAATAATAATGTTATGGTTCCAAATGCAAATAAGGCAAAAGCTATAATGTCTGCGTCAACAAAACTTTCTAAAGAAAATTAAAACGATGATACCAATTTGAAAGAACAAAATATGTGTAACCAACCACTTGAAGCTCTCAAAAGTGATATGACACTTCCACATCATGTTGAATACATAAAGGTATGACAATTTACAAATCTTTAAGTTAAAAAAAGTTATAAATTTTCAGCCACCTTTTAACTTCCCCTGGCCATAAGGTTACCTAAGTTAACCTGCGTTCGAGTCTTTCTCTCCTGGTGAATGTGCAGCCAGTACGATCTGCGGCACCTAAGACTATCGAACCTATACAAACACCACCCGTACAGGTACTACTT
This sequence comes from Spisula solida, assembly GCA_947247005.1. Lineage (NCBI taxonomy): Eukaryota > Metazoa > Mollusca > Bivalvia > Venerida > Mactridae > Spisula > Spisula solida. The sequence goes on along the minus strand of OX365953.1, from coordinate 11,064,453 downwards.
CACACCTTGGTCGAGTGGAGTATGTGGGTAATTGCTCATAGAAATTAAGCACAGGCGCAGACGGGGATCAAACCCGGAACCTCACGATCCCGAAGCGCGCACCCTAATTATAGGCCATCGCTCCTCAAGATATTAAAACCCCTAAATGACCTGATTATATCTGATTCTCAAATAAATTTAAATATGTAAAAGAATCAGGTATTAGGTCTTCTAGTCAAAATATACTTCACAATCCATAACCATAATAGGATTTTTTTGAAAGTCATTAAGCTATACTGGACCAAGCCTTTGGGAAATGATACATTTTCAAATAAGAATATCTAGCTCTCTAGAACAATTTAAAGAATGTATATAAGATGGAATTTGTTTCCAGACTGGGACTACCAATAAAATGATTATGTTCTAGAATCATTGTAAACATTTATTTAGTGTCTTCTAACTTATCTCTATATTATGTCTTTATATCATAGTGCGTATTTGAATAATTACATATAAGCAATGTTTATACCAAAATGTCATTACTTATCTAAGTTAATATGTTTTATCTACTTTCATGTCTTTTGTTATGATTGCCTACTTTCATTTCATTTGTTAAGTTTACAGTGTTTGAAACTACACCGTTACACGTTTGTTTTATATGTTGAGGTCCGCATGGAAGATTATGTTTAATTACAAATGAATTAACCTCGTAAAATAAAGTCTTAATCATATTCTATTTAATTTATTATTATCATACTACCGAATGGAATCGCTTTTATAATGGATCAGTGCCTCATTTCGTAGACATACCTATTCAAGTATTTTATTTAAGACTAGTTACCGTGAGCGAATTAATAATTGTTTGCTCTCATGTATAACTACGAGGTATTCTGTAATAATTTAATTACAAAGTCGACAAATCATGATTATACGTCAAATAATGCTATCAATAACCTAATTATTTTCACCATACATGTTTCCAGAGTTGCTAAATCTGCAAACGGCTGTTTTGTTTGGAAGTAAATAATTGCTATTTGCAGAAATAGTTTTGAAATCGTATTTATTGTATATAATAATATTATTATGTTAAAAACTGAATCTCATCTACTTTTTATCAGCCTTGTATTTTTCTTGGAAGATGCAACTTTGTCCAAGCAAAGAAACCGATAGTTGACCCTTCCAAGCTGAGTTTTGAGCGGAGATTTTATAAAATAACCATAACGTAAAAAGACAAATTGCCAATGAGCATAGTATGCGCATATCAGGGCCTCCATGGATGGGTCAAACAGTCGAAGAGCTCGGAGATAGTTGCAACTTTAAGGAATAGGATAATCACATGCAGGGGTTTTCACAGCTGTAGTTTAAAATCGTGCTGATTTTCCATATATTATATTTCGTAGACATATGCAAATAACTTATGGAGATAGCAACCTTCGAATTGAATTGAACGATTAAATACTGGACTGTCTCTTCAAAACCTTCAAACGATAGATACATAATGTACAAGGCCTACTGCTAAAGTTGGCGTTCAAAACCTCAAATTGCCTTCAAATAGATCATTGCCTAAATTTGATCCGGTGCTGTCTTTTGTAATTGCGTTACGTCGAATATCAGTCTAGACACATAACTCGTCATATCTTGATAGGTTGATTTTGGAAAATAATATTTGTTTTAGATTAGGTTATAACGGTGCAACGTTTAAACTTCCCGAAGCATGACAACCTTAAATGACATCAGATTAAGATATTGGCTAATATGTTTTTAGTTCGTGCACACAGACCCTCGGTTAGAAAATATTATTTCTGACGTGGTTAATGTGTATGCAGACAACTCTTCATTGTAATACCGACACACGTCCATCACTGAAACACGGACAGGTTGGTGCTGGAAAAAAAAGTATGTCTGAGTATCTTTTTTGTAATTTATACGTCTCAGGTCTATTTGTGTCAGATTTATGTCTGTCTTTCATAAAGAACACAGTTTTTGTAAGAGTAAATACAATACAGTTATAACATTCATGCACATTTTGCTTACAAGCAATGATATATAGTCTCAAACTGGATTTGGATAAAGTAGTTATCATTTTACATAATCTATTTTGAGACGTATTATTGATAAAATAATTATCTAAATGATTTCTATTGAAGCAAATCTACCATTTCGTCGACGACGACGTTTAGCAGGAGTTTATACCATTAGCAACGATTAGTTTCAAGATGCAGTTCTCTTACACAATATCCAAAATGTTCGCTTTTAAAGTAATATTCTATTTTAAATCTTTAATTCATTTTTTTGAGATCCCATTGCCTTAATCATCCGCAATTTTGAAACGATTGTAATGCAATTGCACTAAATGTAATTTATCCATCTTAACACGAGGCTGTATTACGTCAGAAATATAACACTAATACTGTATATGATAATAAAAACACTTCCAGTTCTTGTTTTGATGAAATACTAATACTAAGGATATTTTTCGACACATACGAAATTTACATAATTTGTTTTCGCCTTCAGTGTTGATAATAAAATGGTATGTTTATTGTGTGGTTTCTATGTAGTGCGATACTTGCTGTACACGGGTATTTGTATATTGCACTTAAGCCTTCTAGTTATTGCACTTCTTTCTTTGAACGTTGAGATCCACCACTTTTATTGTACTCGTATTTAGTCCCACGCCTTTAGATGTATCGCTGTAAACATCAATGAATACGTTATATACTCTAGATACATTGTAACAGAGATAGGCAACCGCCTCTAGAACCTACCAAATATCACCCGTGTGTCTTAAATTCCTCAAAAGTGACAATTTTTCTAACAAATACAACTTTCACAATTGTAGTCCTATCAGGACTTACTTTGTGTTTTTTACTGAAAGATTAATTGTAATTATATATTTGAACCAGGCAATATCAGACATGGTTGTCCATACATAGTCTGAGATTTTGAAAATATTTTGCCCCTTATTTATTATTCACCTATATGTATAGACATGATTTCTGGGAAAAAAACTTTATTTTTAATACCGTTGCTATGGCAACCGACGATATTCAAATTTGCGCTATTTTTCACTTTTTCGAAAAATGATTTTTGCCATTTAAGATGAAATCGTGACAAATACCGTTATCATGCTACCTTATATATACCTTGTATATGTCATTAATTATGTTACATTAACTATTATATAACAATTTCACTAAAAAACAGTTGCTTCAAGTAAATTCAGATTTTCTTGTGAACCCCTTTCTCAAATCTGTGTTTTTACAAAAATAATGAAAAAGTATGATGTTTCGAAATTTACTTAAATGAGTTAGGGCGCGGATCCAGATATCACATCAATATATTTGAAATAGTTAATCTAGGTTTTCATTCCCGATGCTAAATTAATATGAAGTTACAACCGAAAGTTTCGAATATCTATAAAAAATTAATATGTATAAAAATGAAAAACTATTCTTTAGCATTTTATTACAAAATAATATTTTGCTTGCACCATGACGAAAACTTCAGACAATAAACACCTATATTAACTGTTTTCGAATATATAGGTGTGATATCTGGATCAGCGCTCTAACTCATTAAAAAAATTTAAACAGTTGTCTGGGCAGGATATACGAGGGGTCATCGCGAAGTTCGTATAATTTGTTTATAAATTATTTTTATTTAGTTAAATATTGATGAAACTTCACTACCAAGACGATCAACTTGATTGCAGTTGAATTATAGAACGGAATAAAAATCCGCCAACTTAGGCGATACCAATGAAATGATGATAATGTGTAATCATTTTTAAGCGTATAGTTCGACTGTTACCTACAAATGGCACAGACGATTCAAAGTGCGCAGAATATCAATTAAAGACAATAAAAGAGAAAGGTGGCCGTCGATAGTGATTCCGTGTGTACATGTAAAGTGAGAGGAATCGTCCGAAAAGGCAGACGTTAAACCTTTAGACAGATTGTTAGCGAACTCGATAGTTCTCCTTTAAATATGTATGGGATCTGTACGAAAGAGCTAGGTATGTCGAACATTGGTAGTCTTGTGTTCTGTATGGGCAAAGTGCTCCATACATTGGACCAAAATTGCGTTTGACGTTATATAATATTACGTCGTTTAGGTTTCTGGTGCTCGGCGTATATGCATAGTGACGACTTATGAATCGACGTCACTATGTAACTGTTTGGTGTATTTTGTCATGAGCAACACAGCATGAAAAGTTACGTTCGTAATTTAAATACATTTAATAAGAAAAAAGTAGCTATTAAATTCTATATTTAAGTTAAGTTTAATACTACATTTAAGTCGAATTATTCCTGCAAGTTTAAGTCACATTTAAGTTGCATTTAAAGGTGATTAAATATCGAATATAAATGGGATTAAATGCACGTTTATGCAATATAAACGCAAACTTAAATGCCTTTGAAGTTTAACTTAAGCATTTAAAGGTGATTAAATATCTTTTTTTTATGTTTTTAATAAAATGTATTCTGCACATACTGTATATTGTATAAGACAACAAAACGCACAGTAGTAAAGCAGTAAGCAAGAAAAAATATTTAAAAAGTACATGTACGCATTAATTAGTCTAACGATATATTTTATGTTAGCTACATGTACTGTTTTTTATTTCAATGTTCATGTGCAAATATAAAGTAGAATTTAAAGATGTTACACATACTATGTCACTATGAAACTACTTAACGGTATAATTTGTATTTAAAGTATATTTAACGGCAAGGAAAAGATATAATACACATTTTACTCATATTTTTATTCAAGGGAGGTAATAAAACAGTTATGGAAATTCTTCTAATTTTAAAATTTGTGAAATAAAATTTGGAGATCTACATGTGAACTAAACGCTAATCTAGTAGGATGCCTGTACTAGTATTATTTGTGATTATATATATCAATAAAATTTAGTTAATATACGGAAAATAAATCGACTTAAATATGGACGTTTTTGTAAAATTCCAAAAAAACGGAAAGATAATATAGTATTATTTGCGATTAAATTTACAAATTAAATTTAGTTAATATACGGAAAATAAATCGACTTAAATATTGACGTTTTTGTGAAATTCCAAATAAACGGACAGATAATATAGTATTACTTGTGATTAAATTTACAAATTAAATTTAGTTTATAAACGGAAAATAAATCGACTTAAATTTGACGTTTTTGTGAAATTCCAAATAAAAGTAAATATAATAAAATATTATTTGCACTTAAATCCGTTTTTTCATGCTGTGCAATAACACAATTCATGATTCACAATATAATTATTTAAACTTTCCGATCAAAAAAATTATATTAAGTCAGACAGGGAAGGCAGCACTCAACTTAACCAGCCGAGCACAGAAAACATGAAAAACACACAAACCATAGTGCCCAACTGAACCAACCGAGCACAGGAAACATGAAACACACAAAGACACAATGCCCAACTAAACAAGCGCAGATCTACCCAAGTCCAAGCTGTCGAAAAGTAAAATAAATTATAACTAGCTGAATGACCTAGATTCCACAGCAAAAGGAGTACAATGTTTAGTTTAAGCTGTCAGAAAACTTAAACGAAGAAGTGCCAAACACACTACCGACCAAGAAAAAATTAAACATCCCTTGTCCCACTGTTTAAAAGCTAAATAGAAAAGGTTCAGCAAACAAAAGACGGAATACCTACGCTGAATGACCTAGTTACAACAGTAAAACTGCTGAACTACGTAGTTTTAGCAGCCTTAAGTCTCAACCCACGTATAATTAGGTGTAATAAATTTATTATGTGCTTCATAATCCTTATTTGTATTCATTTATTTGGTTTACAACTCGTAAAACGAAGATTATAGCAACCGAATGTTCAGCCAATTGCCGTGTTTTCGATTTTTATGCAATTATTTAGGGCAAGACCTTATCAAATTGAAAAATCTCTCTGGTTAATACAAAATTTGTCCATATGTTTACTGCAGCTCTGGAGGAATATCAGGCTTTCCATAAATCAATAATATGTTTTCACGTTCACCAAACTAGTATTTTACCGTTTGGGTTGGTAAGCCCGAATGACACTATAAGGCTGCCATTCAAAGGTTTCAATTATCGAAGCTAACTATATTATGTAATTGGAAAATATTTACAGAGATTCATTTGATACAAATGTGTTGTCGAAATGATGGATCATATTGAGGAATTTATTCCAATTTAAAATCCAGAGAGGATAGCATCATACATGTGGGGATAATAAATGTCATAAACACGCTCTTAATGTTCGTATCTTTATGTGGCAGTAAATGACTTTGACATTTTAAAATAAAATAATTCCGTTACAATTGTTTATTTATAAATGTAAAATTTAATTAACTCCATTACAAATGCTTCTTTATAATGGATGATTTTATGAGCGTGAATGCAAAACATAGAAACAATACCCGTACGGTCGAACATGTTGTCAAAGTAAGGGAATAATGCTACCATCATATTACATTATAATATGGAATGTCAGTTGAGTACGAAACGAGGTATACACAATGTTGACATGTCAACTATCAGCAAAGGGGGTGGGCATGAAATTTGTTTGTTATTCTAGGAACATACATTGATTTAAGTAGATTAAGATCATAGTGCGTAAGATTTAAAATAATATTAGGTTTCTTTGGAATAGAGTAATGGACGATGTCATTGCATACTGACAATGGCTAGTTGTGTTAGTTCGTGCTAGCGTTAGTGTAAATAGTATAGTATCTGTACTGGTAAATAATTATGTAGCTATCTCCTATTTGTGATACCGACACTTCTAGTATAGTTATGAAAGAACAAAACAATAACTGTCGTATATTTGTGGATGTTATTAGTCTGTGGTCAATCGGTGACACGTTGTGGTTAGTTGACAAAGTGCACGTCTACAACAAACAGGAGTAAATGCCATACAGTATTACTAAACATGTATCACATGTCTACAATTATTCAACTTTATATTTTAATTTGAAATGGACAATTTCACTATAAGTAATGCAATTTGGTTACAAATATTGAATAATCGTGTATGTGTTTGTTGAACGAAAGACGTTTGTAATGTTATAAAGTAACTATTAGTTATATATTTGACTTCATCGTATGCAACTCTTATTCGTGAAGAATTTAGTCACTATAGTCTTGATAGTTCAGGAAGCATATTACTGAAGCATAAATCGAGGCACCCAGTACTTTCCCAATTTCTGTCCACTATCCACTAAGCACTTCATTTTAGTACATTGACATTGTAAAGGCGTGTACTGTTACATATTGTATTACCATAGAATGTAACTCTATATTCCTGAACGTCATTACAAGGAGGTCATAAATGTATCTTGTGATATTTCCCATCAATGCGTCTAAATTTATTTCCAAGTAAATTCAAGCAGAGAAAGTAATGTTGACATGGTTTCTGTAAGCATAACGTAAAGTATGTCAATATTTTATCAGGTAAGGAAGTACGCGTGACCTTGTCTTATTTGCGTTATCAAACCTATCACTATAACTCATGCTCGTTAAAGTATTACGGAACATTTGCTCATGCCCACTTTCATTGTATCTGTTAAACAAATTATTTACGAACCCCTCGGATGACAATGCAGGACATGCAATCCACCAGACAAACCTTATCACTCGACATGACAGTAATAATATTGCTAGCTTTTCAAGAATCGTTTGTGTGTAGAACAATACGTGAGAATACGTAGTCAGAAATGTAAGTATGGTACGCTCATGTATCATATTCTCCGTAACATTTTAATTGTGGAAAACTGTTCCCAAAAGGGGTGATTAACACGGTTACTTTTTAGGTTAGGCTTATTTTTTCTTGACATTTATTGATGTGAGCTAATATATATAAATTGTATCACACAACAAGAAACGGAACTAGAAGTGGCACATGGTGACAAATACGAGGGGTGTTAAAAAACCGAATACTTTGCTCTGGAACAAACAAGTTCGAAACAAAATAGCACCATCATATTTCGGCATTTATCGGCTATCAGTGCATCTTATATATCTGTGATAAGCATATCATAAACTATAGCGTCTCAAAAACAGTCACTACCACGGATCCGGGACAACGTATAAGACGTCAGTGACGTCACAATATCTGTGTCGATGAATTAACTTTAACGATTACCTTACACACCCAATACACTTCTGAAAAAATGACAAAAATACCGTAGTCATGTTATACATTTATATGGCAAAACAATTAGAAATGTTATATTCAAATGACATATGAGGTCAAACATTTTCTCATGGCACATGAATGTACTGGGGACTGATATTATAAAACACCATGTAATAATTGTGATGCTGGTGGCAACCTGCTGTATATTGTTTATACATTGACGTCAACGTCAACTCTGTAGCTATTGTTTCTTTAACTCGAAATCCATTATCTTTCATCGATAATAGTATTTTATATCATTTTAACATCAAAGTACGAAAGACAGAACACTTCTTCTTATGCGTTTTATTTATCATATTGTAGACTTCAGTGGGGTTTTCCCTCAATCATATCGCTGGCTTAGAATTAGAAGGTCGAAAGTACAAAATCAATATTTTTAGAAAACAGAATAAACTGTCTGAAAACTACTCTTTACTAATGGAAAAAAGCACGCTTTTAAATTTCAGTTTGGTCAACATGACTAGTTCCCAAGGCAGCGATATAATGATTTTATCACTACGCGATTGTTTGTGTGTTTCAATTACGTTTTAATGTACCATATTGACTGTAAGACCTATACTATTCAAATGGTGTTTATTTCTTTCCATAACGTTTTTAAATGTCATCAAAACGACAGTGTATATTGTTTTGACATTGCATTATGCATTCGTAGATTAAACAGAACGTGCTACTGAAATTATCAGTAATGAAAATAATAAAACAAAGTAGAAAAAGCGGTTGCCTGGTGAATTCGTTACCATGAATATTTAAATGGCCGGATTACCTTTAATATCAATAAATATGTTTTGAAAAATTTACCATCAGGTCGCCAGATAATTAAGAATTCAGAAAGCATGTTCATAAACATGTTTGTAAGCCGTCTATGTACAACATAAATCGTTTCACCGCAAAAGTCTAGGTTGTTTTTTAACTTCCCTCGTAATACCCATATCATCGCCTTGTCACAGAAACCACGATTTTATGTCAGTGATATACAACTGTAATCAGGAAGAACTGGATACATGCTGAATAATCTTCACAAGATATAGTTTGGATCGGAAAGCATGACAGGCTTTCAGGATGTTTGTGTGCGTGTGTAAAGGGGCAAGGGAGAATAGGAAGTCAGAAATATAGGGTTTGATACTCACATCTATCATATTCTCAATGTTGATACTCACATCTATCATATTCTCAATGTTGATACTCCTATCTATCATATTCTCAATGTTGATACTCACATCTATCATATTCTCAATGTTGATACTCCTATCTATCATATTCTCAATGTTGATACTCACATCTATCATAGTCTCAATGTTTGCTTACGTCAAAATGTTTCTTAACGCGTTTAACATTTTAAGTTACATTTAATTTTACTTGGCATTCATTGATGTGAACAGAATTGCTGTAGGAAAACAGAAACGAAATGACAAAATAAATATTTCAAAGAAACACCACAATAGCTGTTTTAAAAATTATAATTGCAAATTTTGAAATATGGATATAACGTTTACTGAACGCAATTGTCTGAAAGGAGTGCTTGCGATACAGATGATATCTACATGCAAATTGACACTGTATTTAACTATGAAATGTCCATACATGTACAATGTACACTCGCTTTAAAACATGCAATAATTTACTGGAATGCCGATTTAATGGTATTTATGGAAATGGTCATTAGTACCAGCATGGACAAGCGTTTTGGAAGTGTAACGAAACTCACAGACTAAAAACTACATAAAGGTGATAATCATTAAACAGGCGTTGTATAAACATCATATCCAAATTACAAGGACAAGTGCAAAACCCCTCAACTGTAAATACGTTGTCGCACGGTTTGAATTATATTCCAACCTATTTGTAAATCTGACACTAAACACAATTTTTATGTCTAGGTCTTAAGCCATTATATAGCTACATGAACTCATAACGATAGTTCTTCACGGAGTAGAGCAACAAACTTTTACAGCATAACTACACGCTGGCTAATTGTATTGGTTCGTGCGTACAGACTATAGTTTAAAGCAAATTGCATCTGCCCTGTGTGATATTATTGTAGTCATCTCATATTTTAGGTACACTGTACAGACACGTCTATTATATAAACACGTACAATTTGGAAGAACCAAATGATGTCTTCGTATCTCTTTGTAATCTATATGTCTGTGGTCAATTTGTTGACATTTTGTGTTAGATTAATGTCTACTTTTAGTGTCTAGAGGACACTAGTGAAAATGAGATACAATACAGACAAATGATTTACGTAAAATCTGTCTACTTAACCACTGACTTTCTTGTATAAACTTGGCATGAATAATATTTCTTTGTAACCAGTATAATATCTTAATTCTCACATGAATTGTATAATAATCTGAAAAATACTACTAATATATGTTTGCATTATTCTGTACAATCTGATATTAGGTATTCAGTGGTTGCAATAAAAGGCAGCTGTCTAAGTTCATATTTGCAATAGTACGATCAGCGTAACCCTGATAGAGGTAGGTACCACATAATTTGTCTTAAACATTAATTTAAATGAAGTTTATACAAACCTTTGAACAAATGTTCAAGTTCAATAAGTATTATTTTGAGACGTGCTAACTTCAGTGTGGTCACATCATCTGTTCAGTGACGTAATTCTAAAAGAGCAATTCTATCTGTTCAGATCGTCTCTACTGCTGTTACGCTTAACAGTTAGTTTAACATACATGCCGTGTCAAATGCAGTGTTCGTTGTAATCTTTATTACAAATCCGTGACTTGAAGTGTTTGATAGCTCGGAAAGCATACTGACTTTGTCTAATACAATTGTTTCGAGTATTGGAACTAAAACATGCTCTAGGCTAGTCGTATTCTGTCATTCATCAAGCACGAACTATTAGTTTATTATCAAAATCTCTATTAAGCTGATTAGACTTATTAAGAGTGATATGCTATATAAGCGTGGACACTGATTTCATTATTTGATTTGATCGTAGTGACAGCACGTTTGATAGTTATTACAAGCACATTATGGTATGTCTGTTTCGATTCAATTACGATAAGTTACCAGGCGGTATAAATTGTTGAGGATAAGACATTCAATACACCTGTACATGTAGTTTGAAGATGTGCACCACCTGGACATCATTTATTTAGTTAATTCTAATTCATAATAGGCAGATTGTGAATTAATTTAAAATTGATATGTCAATCACTTTCGACTCCTCATTTCTAATGTTTCATGTATACATCACCAAGAGGGAATGCTAGAAGAATTAGAACTTGAACGGCGATTAATAACGAATCAATCCGTTGTCATAAGTCTGTTATAATTCTTTCGTTTGGCTACTTATCGTCTGAACATTCAAAATTATGCATTTAACTCGTACAGGGTAGCTCATGATGTTTTGTAGAAGCGACTTACTTACCTCCCCTTATCACACAGAGTGTTCGTTTATTTTATTAAATATTTTTAAACATACTTATAATAATACAAAAAACAACAAAAAAATTTGGGCTCAATCGTTTCGTGATTAAGACATTATTTAAAATTTCTAAAAAGTTCTTAAAACCATTATTTCTAACCCGAGACTCTTGACGAATAAATGCACGTGCCGTCGCTACCAGTATGGGTATTTTCAATAGTCCCTATGGTTTGTATTTAGTATGACGCGGCTATGGAACGAAGCGGACTGCTAATCGCTCAAACAAATGCCATATAAACGCTGATATCCGGTATAAATAAAATATACTGACTCCCACACCAGCTTACATAAACGTGAAAGATCGGATAATTTCATCGAGTGTATAATTTGTTTTGACATTGTATCAGTTAAAATTGAATCAACAGTAGTTTGAATCAATAAAATGTCACAAGGCATGTATGATGTTATTTCTTAATGCGTCATTCTCTAAGCCAATCACAATACTATGTAATCAATGAGAGGATATTCGTTCTCAGACTTTCATTTCCTTGGTGTTGTACGCTACGTATATCATAAGTTATCGGTGTACTAATGTGATTGGTCCGAAAATACAACGTGATTTCAGATTAAGGTTAGTCTTTCCATGTATACTTATTGTAACGAATTGATTGCTCAATCTTGCAATCATAAACATGTGATATAAAGGGTGCCCCAATAATTCCATTGCTATACGCTCAGCGTCAAGGGTGATAAATAATATTAGGAAATATTGTCGAAGGTGATCAACTTAACGTTGGCTTAGTATGAGAAGGTCGTAAGTACAAACTCGATATTTTGAAAACACAAGAAAAAACTGTCTGAAAACTACTCTTTACTTATGAAAAAACAAGCTTTTTCAAATTCATTTTTGACAAAATGACCTTCTCCTATGACAATAGGCTCATAAGAAGCGCCTAGTAATATTTCAAATACGCATGAGTCTTATAAGGTCGTAATAAGTACTTACGACTTTCTCATTTTATGCCAGCGATAAGTGTGTGAGAACTTGCTTCACAATATATCTAAAATGTATTAGAGCTATCATTGGAGTGATGAATCTTACCCCCATATCACTAAAATTCTAGTCTACAGAACACCTTTTAAAATCCAGTAAGAAACGATAATGTTACAGAGCGGACACGACCTGCAGGACAATATAACCTCGTTATGACACAATCCTCAGATAAGTGACTGATATGTTGCAAATAGAAAGGAGGAAGGAACGTAGGAGTAACCTCAAGCTGCGACAGATAAGTTTCGTAAAATCGGGTGAAACAGCAAAAACACAGTCACCGCAGAACCACATAAACGATCAATTCATTTTCTAAAATACAAAGTATTGCTAATACCATAGAGCCGTTTGTGTACATTTCTCGAATGATATATTGTTTTGGCAAAATACTTTAACGTATGCATTTTAGCAAGATAGTTAAATATATAATGCCTGCTGTGTGGTGGCACTCCATTATCGTGGTTGTACACATTCCCTAGCCAGTAATTGAAGGCCTAGAGAACAATCGTATTGGTTTCTGTTTGATTGATCCCAGGTCACTATCTACTGATATCGTTAAAGTCATTTGACGTCACATAATTGTGAATTATTACGCTTATGCTCCCTTGTCACTCGATATGTTTTATCTATTACCAGCTTTTTTGAACTCTTCCGTATTAATAGATACGAGGGGCGCTCAATTCTCAATGTTTTTGTATTAAAAGTAGTTGTAGTGGTAAGTATTAGAGATAAAGCAGTATAAGTAACAATAGCGTATATTTTGGTGAACTAACATTGATTTATAAATTGAATCACATGCTACCCTGAATTTAATAGAGCTAAACGTTGCGAACATGGTGCGTTTTCAATTGCCTTGGGTGTTGTTGTCAATATATAGAAATATGACTATCTAAATTATCTCTAAATTTATTTACGTCTCCGAATTATCCTTCGAACTCGTTGTCAGCACCAATGTCACTTGATGTTAAATAATTACAAGCAAAATAGTATTGCTGCAAGTACTTGTGGATTTCAAGCGAGTTTAGTGAGAAGAGAAAATGTAATACTGACCGTGAACTGTTATTAACAGAAGAATTTTGTGGAATACATCACTGTACACATAGTGTATTGTCAATAAACACTATGAATAATATGATCATTTTTGCCGCTGTAGAAATCACTAACAACGAAGGAAATTTGCTATAGCAGCTTTAATGGACGGCAGCGGTTGCCTTTAAATCATTTGGAAAACTATCGACCCTACCACAATGACAATCCTTACCTAAATATTCGGAACATTTTCTTCAGCTATAAGATAAACTATTGCCCCCTTATCATTACTTGTCTAAAACTGTGAGATGTTTTCAGAAAATCGCTTAAAAAACTTCTAAAATGTCATGATTATATCTAAGTTAATGGATGATTTCTGTACATCGGGCTATCTGAATATTGTGACAAAATCAAGTTCTACGAATCACTACTACTGTTTCATGTCGCCATTATCAGTTAGATGGATGCCAATAAAAATGTCCATTCCCTGAGTACGGCACGATAGTTAACGAATTTCAATGTGTAAAAGGAAAGTACCATAGCAAATACAATGTCATTGTAAGTTTATGTTAAAGCAATTTCATAGGAAAATCATATATCCATCTCCTATTGAAACTGCCATTTCTTTAAATGATTTGGTGAATATAATTAAAAATACAATATTTCCCTTTTGGTTTTTTATCGAGTACCTATTCCAAGCATTTTGTAATGATTAAACACCGTTAGATCTTAAAACCTTAAATGCACAAATCGTGAAGCCTATTAAAGCCTGTTAAATGATTAATACAATGTATAATAGCCCACCACATCTTCAAAACTAAACATTCTAGTCAATGGTATGACTGATTTTAGTTAGGATTTGTTTCCTTGCTATTTTGAGAGTCAAAATAAACCAAGATGAATTTCAGCAAACATTCACTAAATGGTTCTAGAAAACTGTCAGTACCATTAGATAAAGTCGTATTTATCAATAAGTACAGCAATGTATGGTATTCAAATACTGAATATATAATATCAAACTGAAGTATTAAATCACAATGCATAAAATAAGTACATGCATGTATTACGTGTAGTTTGGTCTTTATAAAGTGTCAGTAATTAAACTAATACGAGCTAGTGCAAGTAGTATGGTCGAAAATATGGATTTGTTTTCGAAATCCAGTGCAACTAACGGGTATCTAAACGACAATATTCATACAATTATCAAGGACTGTTTGTTATATTGAATAGTAATAATTGACCGATGCACCAATCCACGCTATAGTCATCCTTAGGAATTTCGCTCAGAACATCAACATTTGCGTGCGTAGTTTTGACGTCGACGTCACGTTACGCCCTCTTTTCATTAAATCACTAGCCTTTTTTCAGTCCATTTTTAATATGTTCTTGTGTACACATATCGAATCTGTTGACATGATCACCAAATGATTACTTAATATCGTGCACAACTTCGGTATTACTTGTTTTCTTCAAATATATTTTGATAATCTGTTTTCATCCGTCATTTTTGCTATCACAGAACGATAACACGTACGTGGCGTAACGAATGACAACACAACCCGTGTATGTAGGCATAGCTATTGCCCAAATGAATACTGTGAGGATGTGTACCCGCCTTTACGTATAGAGGGTTACATTAGCAACTATAGATTTAGCATCACAGCTAAAGTTTGAAAAAAAATCGAAAGTATTTTTCCTTATATTGATCATCCCTTGTATGTTTGTGAATTACAACCCCTTACTCTAGCGATCCTTCAATATAAATTTCTACCATAATACTATTTTACTATTCATTAGGAACTTCACATGCGATCTTATCCTTAATGGTTCCGATTTTACCATATGCAATCACGAACATGCTGACACCGGTCAAAAGTTCAAAACAAAAAACGAATGAATGGCATTCGTTAATCCTCTCTATTTATAGACAATTTACGAGGCAATTGAGTCTAGAAAACTCTCAGGTCAATAGTTCAGGGGAAACCAAAATTAACGTCATCTACTCATTAAGTATATCAAGTCTTTTCGGTCGTTAGAACGTTAATGTATATAAGACATCTATACTTGGAAAGTCAACCTGATAACGACGAGAACGTAGTGGTATAAATATGCCCATGAGAGTATCGCTGTTAAAGTAATTCGTAGAGCTGATTATGTCTATTATGGCAACAATAAATACGCCAGCCGTTCTCAATGAAAACTGGGCTTATTGACATTTATATGTAATACGGTATTGAAAAAGACTCTGGAAATGAGAAGAGTCGTGTTCTATGATCTAATTTTAAGTAATTGGGTGATATAGCACTATCACCTAGATTAAATTTTTCTCATGAAGTATGTTACATATGTAAAATAACTAATAAAAAATACATGCTATGGTGAGAAAAGCGAAGGGTTTGTTTTAACAAACAGTAGTTACTTTTCCCCAATAGCAAATATACATGCTTTTGGTGTCTTATGTTGAAATAAGAATCTAATCTAAATATTGATACAATTTCGAAGCTTTTACGTCAAGAGTTTATCAAATACTGGATTTCTAAAATGCTTATTAACATTACGTCAAATAACGGTTGAATGACATTTGTGACGTGGTTTTCGTGGAGAACGGCTCACATGCATCATGAGTTGGTTATCTTTTATCTAAGTATTAATGGGATATGTTACTCGAACAAAATGTTATTAGTTTCTAAAAGTATAACATTGTATCATAAATGTGTTCTTCATGAATAGTATACATTTAATTCATGAATCTTTTGTATACAACAAGTAGTTAAATTGAAGACAAACGAGCCACCTCAATTAATTTATAATATAAGGTAATGGTAGATCAAGCCAACTGAATGATTGTGTAATACATTACAAAAACACTCTAAGACATATTGGAACATTTCTTTTTGAAAAGAAGGTCACCATTGAAGCAGTCCATTTCAAAAAGGGAATGTCCACCCATTCCCAAATGAATGACCAAAAATGGCAAAATAAGGTGGTGATTTTAGTGCCATTTTTCTATAATCTGAGGATTTTCAGTAAGACATAATAATAAAGTCATAATTGTTTTCAATTTTTTGTATTAAAATGAAAACATTGAAACAAAATAATCAATAAAATTGATAAGTTAATACGTATTTTACAATTCTACATATTTAATTGTTAAGCCGGCTTAACATTTGCTGGCTAAAACTATTCAGCCTGTTCAGCATGTGCGTAAAACATAAAATCCAAACACAATTTATTTGTTAAGCCAGCTAACATTTCATCAATAAAATCGATAATTTAATACATATTTTACAATTCTACGGATTTAATTGTTAAGCCGGCTTAACATTTGCGCTTTACTATTTCTTCTTAAATGTGCTGCCCCATGTATTGGTGTATTGCAAAAATAAAACGAAAGTGTAAAATATTCGCGTAATTTTGTTATAGTTGCCTGTATATGCCATAATCAACCACACTGACATCTGAAATAACTTGCTAAACATCGGCATTTCGTAGATGTTTAGTATTTTTACATCCAAAATTCTGAAGAGTATTACCCTATAGAATTACCACAACTATCACTTAAATTGTCTGAAATTTGGATTCAATGGAAACGAATTGCAAAACAAACCGAATACCTCACTGATGTTTACGCTGTAGTTTGTTGATGTTTCGTGTGAGAAATACATAATTCACAAAGCATGTTGGAAGAAAACTCTGCGCTGATATTAAAAGGAAAAATGCCAAGTGCCCGATATCAAGAGTGGCTTGCAATAAATCGTTCATAAAGCAATCCTCAGTGACTTTCTATTACACATAAATACTTGGTAAGGTAGGAAAATTACGACATGCACAAATTTTAGCCCGATCTTTGAGGCAGCACCTTTAAGATAACTTTAAATTTGATAGTTATCGACATGGTACACGAGGGATTGGAATTAGTTTAAAACCTTTATCTGTGAAAACTTATATTATTGTTAAATGTTTTACTCTTCATCTAGCATGTCGAATAATTTCCTACAATAGTTCGATAGAAAAATACATTTCGTCATGATAGCACAGTTCAATGGATGTTTTGTCGAAAAGTGAACTTTTAGGTTTGAACATAATTTTTTAACAAATCAACAATGAACTAAATCGAAAGCATTGTATAGATCTTCTTTTCCTGAACTTTACCATTTAGAATACAGGCGCCATAAACAGTTTAACAATGGATTTAAATTTTGTTTTTCCCTAGCTACATGTAGTGTTAACCTTTTAAAGGAATTTGATCCTGTATATCATGAATTCGTTACCATATCGTGGCATAGCCTTATATTGTTTACCACAAAACATAGAGCAATCTAAACAAGGGATTTCCCAACGCGTAAACATTTATAATTTCCTATTCCAAAAATCGTGATTCAAACATGGCTTTCTATGTTATACTTTTTAATGGTCGACATTTAAATCCGTTATTTTATCAAGTCAATAAGCATAATCGTTGTTACATCTACATGTGAATTGTGTAGATAATGCTACTACATGCAGATTGGATGCTTGTCATCACGTTTCATAAATATCAAATTATACTTTCAAATTGCATTTCGTATAACACCAAGAGCCTATTTAACCTCATGCGTTTACAACCATTCTGAAAAACACAAATGGTTATGTCTAAAATTCATTTTGAAGTACAAACTTACCATATTACTGTGTATTGTTAATTGAATAGATTCACGTTTATTCAACTGATAGATGAACAAAACGGAACAAATGCTGTCGGCGCCCTGATTTTCTTGTAAAATGAATAAATTAGTACATGTACTTTCTCAATGCTAGATATTACACATAAGCATAAGTACTATCAGATTCAAAACAGATTTTAGTCTTTTGCAAACATTTTGAGCGTCATAAATGCTATATGGAGCCCGAATTATGTCAAAAATGCTTGTCGGCGAAACAATGTCATTGACAACTATACTGGATTGTTATGTGTTAAGATGTACCTAAATAGATATATGCAATTTATTGATAGAAACTCGGATTTTATGTCCTGTTCTTTGATTGAGACTTTGTCGGCGATTTTGGCAACAGATACGTTACGCTGCTAATATGTCAAAGTATTAAATGGATAAACACGTGTTTTCATCATTTCATGGGCATTTTGACTAATTGGATAAAGTAAGGTGGCATTGCTGGTAAAGAATTGTACAGAGAAAGCAGAATATTTCTAAGAAACGAAGATTTGAATCGTGAACTGACAGATACGTTACGTGCGTTTTGTGAAATTATTCAATAAGCACATGGAGCTGTTGCACAAATAAACGATTTTCACATGGAATATCATCGAAGCATTGTAGTTTTGTAGAAATAACCATACAGATGCCCTATAATCTTAATTTTTCATGTGCGTAAACTTTTGTTTGACAGATACGTTACACTGAACAGATACGTTACGGCATAGTTGTATACCTGCTAAAATACGTGCATTTTAAGCAACTTTCCTCTGTCAGTGTTCATAAATTACATTGTTAAGTGACCCACTATTGGAAGACAGTTTTATTCAACTTATGGCAAGTAAAGACGAAACCATTGTTAGAAATTTGGCGGTTTTTATATACTATGCTTTTAAAATGAGAAACGAGTTTCCTATTGGAAGAGCATGAATTTGAAAAGCTTTGTAATTATTATGTATAAATAAGTAAATATCATATTTACAATGTTTAACTCAACTATTTCATCATCAACAAGTATGTAATCATGTTATGAAATAATCCCTATATGAATAACTATGTTATATTCTTTATTCCGTACATTCTATACCATTTTCCCCCTGTTCACTGCTACATAATTGTATATATTGTTTATATGTATTGTAAGGTACATGGGCCGGTGGCCGTATATGTCGCAAACAAACTTGTAAACTAAACTTTGTTCTTTCTTTTGTTTGTAAAACCCCATAAACAACATTTTGCACCCCGTAGGCAACGGAATGAATATTATCTATATAGCCGATTGTTCCACATCCCACAACGTTAAGTGGGCGCGTACGGACGAACTGACGACGGACGAAAAGTGATCAGAATCTACAGCTAAAATGCATTATTAGATATAAACACAGTTAACAAGTGATTTCAAATAGGCTTAATTTGATATTTTACCTTTTTATAATGGGTTGCATGAGCATATCAGACAGTACTTTCGTTCAAGAGAAAATGCTATTTTCATTTCAATTAATCATATTATGATTAAATATCAAACATCTTTAATCTTAATCACCTTTTCTTGTTAAATAAACCCTGTTGCAAAATATCGAAACATACAATTCCGGGGTTATTTATCCGATAACAACAGCCTGTAATTAGTTTTCTCCATCCCGTTGAAATTTGATACATTTTTTGGACGATTTTGGAGGGATTTTCGTATTACATCTCGGCGAGGAATTACGAAAATGCATTCGTGTAACATTCTTAACAAGAATCTACAACTACGATGTGCGATTATCAACGTCCGGTCCGGATACGGACTTTATACATAATGTACTTCAAAGGGAAGTAGCGCTTTGCAAAGGGAAGTAACCGGAACATGCGTCATTTGTTATTAGATTTGCTTATGTTTGGTTGATATTTCGCACATATGAACGATTCCCGCTCGACTTACTACGTAATCTCAGAGTATTCATGTGTCTCATAACAGTTTGAAGCATCGTTTATGCACTGAAAATGTTAAAATTGCTTTCCGGAGCTGGCAAAAAAATGGCTGCCATTTTTGTTTCCAAAACTATAGAAAACAGTGATTCCCATCTAGGAGACGGGTTGCATAGAAACTATGGAACACTGTTTTGTTTATTTTAGTAAAAGGGTTTTTGGCATAATAAATTTGTTCTATAAATATTTAATAATAGTTTTATACTCGTCATTTACTTTGGTTGTTATTAATGTTCTACAATTAAAAAATAAAAATTGAATCATGAATGGTTATCAATTTTTCAGTATCAAATTCCTGCTACCGGACGTCGGAAGCTAGAGTCCGTCTACCTAATGACCATATAGTCGGTGTGTCAAAAGATAACTCTGCGTTAGCGAATGCAAACTACAACAACAACAATGGTGCGTGTTCGCATGTAATCGTTACTGGGGGAATCCCCTACTAATAATGTCGTAATAGAGATATACGGAGAAAAATCAATACTACATATGCACAGACACAGATTCAGCGGCAGCACCTAGCCACCAATGCAAGAGACACACACAGGACGTACCATCCGTATTCACAAAAAAGGATATTTCAAGTACGCCTATATATACTGACCCCCCCCCCCCCCCACAATGAATGACGCACTACATAGGTTCTTAATCTTGAATTAGGGAGGGGATTGCAATTATCATTACATTGAAATAAATTACTGGGAGACATTTACATCCGCCACGCGGCACTTAGCGAACATATTTAATACTGGACATGCACAATTCGACAATGGACAATTCGAAGCCGTAAAGAAACAACCGGCTGTATCGCGTCTGTTAACCATCAACTCACCTCCGGGTAATTAATATGCTAAAATGATGTTATCCCCTTTACGCATTTATGTATTGACATTAAACAATGCTACTGTTCTTTAATCATTTAACCATTGTTGATATACCATCATTTACGCTGTACATTGTATGACAGTTCTAATCAGGAATGGCGGATTTTACATTAATTATAATATCGTTTTAAAACTTCTTCATTCTAAGCATTTCAATTAAAGAAACAAGATTACTGTCTATGTATTAGTGTACTGACTTCTCGTTAGTGCTGCTAGATCATGGCTAATTAGAAGCTTGTTATCAGCACATTTGAGCTGATCTCGCCATCTTTGAGCTTATTACACTCTGATTGATCGAAAATAATACGGAACGTAATACTGCGCAAGAGTCGGTGTCACATTTTTCAAGATGATTCAATCGATTCAGTTCGATAGTTAATTATGTTGTAACGATATTTTACAAATTTCGAGAACAAGCAGGCACTTTTATATGACATTTAGCTTACAAATATACAACGAATACAATGTCCATTGTATCACTGAATTGGAAAATAATAATTACGACGCACATGTACATTTGTGAAACGTTTTGGATAATACCATCGTGTAAGCGGGTTTTTGTTGATGAACCCGGTTAACATGCAGTGTTTTATCAATTTATTATATGATATAGTACGTTTGTCTCTTACAAAACTATGATCAAGATATGTCATCAATTTTTTTTTATTTGATTTTACAAACTGTAACATGATACTTGAATCAGCCAATTATGTTTCCAACCTCGGTAAAGTTTTGCTGAAGTAAGAAGCCTGAAAAGGTTGTGTATGGAAGTCCAGCCTCGCCGAAATATGCGTCGTTATCGTGTCCTTCAACTGCCACATCATCGCCTTTGTTTAGTTCAAATACCATAGTCTGACTGCTCATTGCATGGCTATCATCATGCATAAATAGCTGGGATATTTTGGCACCATTAACCACAAAGTATGCCCAGTTAAGGCGACTATCATAGGACAGAATGCTTGTAGAAAACACATAAACGCCAGATACTGGAGCGACAAACACACCATGGTGTGGATTGTAAGCATTGCCCACATTTGTAATTACCTTATCAAATTTAAGGTTTTGACCGTCGCCAACATTGACCATGTGTTGAGATAGGCCAGCGGAGAATGCAATCGTCACTTCATTTTGTGCCCGACGGATTCTATTGGAACCATCACGTGTTTGTCTCGAGTGTCCAGTTTCTGTATAAAATAAAAACAAAATTACAAAGTGACCCGGGTAACTAAATGCGACATTGTCTTATTGTCTTCCTTAAGCCTAATATATATTGTATAAATTATGTATTCAACAATGTATGCTGAACGTACGAACATCTATCCAGAACACTTCATATTCGCAGGCAACATTTCACGTATATTCAATGGATTAATGACATATGTTTAACGTATGTGCAGATGACTTCTGACTTCATCGTAGCGTATATACAACATATATATACAAAAATTACACATGCGTGTGACCAGCGATTGTATTGCCTTTACAACGTATGTGGACCTTAAGCGCAATGTCCCAGTAACTTATGCTCATCGTTTGCAAAACGTGTAAGCGCGTATTGCGGCGACCAGGTATACATTTTAGCCGGTATAAGCGCACGACAGCGTATTACAGCGTTTTTACATACAATGTAGTATATTGTGTAAAATGTACACCAAACGTATTAGACGTCCAGAAGTGTGTTTGTCGAAATTTCCGTACGCTTAGCATACTTTACACTAGTAAAATGGCCGCGCCACCAATGCAATAGTGTATTGTTTATTATCATAAACATTTGTTCGGTATCTTGAACCATGTAAACGATTTTGATAATTTTAATTATTTTTTGTCACCGTTTGTTGCCATTGCAACCGTTTATTCTTATCATAAAAATGTCCAATAATTCAATTTTTCTTTCAATTGTCACGAAACAGCAATAATTGAATGACATTAACTTAACAAATTATTATTTCTATTGACATGGCAACTGTTTCGCCTTTTTTCTCAAATATGCAAAAATCAGTGTTTTCAATCAATTTTTTTGAAGCAATTATCAATTATTGACATAAACGTCGTGTGAGTGATATAATTGTTAATTTATTACGCTTTTCAGTTAATTTTATTCTAATTGCTTAATATGCAGAAATATGGGAATGAAATACGACTGTCTTTTTGTGTGTGAAACATTAGATTTCAAATTTATTCTGCATACATTGGCAT
This sequence comes from Spisula solida, assembly GCA_947247005.1. Lineage (NCBI taxonomy): Eukaryota > Metazoa > Mollusca > Bivalvia > Venerida > Mactridae > Spisula > Spisula solida. The sequence goes on along the minus strand of OX365953.1, from coordinate 11,041,057 downwards.
AGCAACAATTCGTAATATGATTGCTCAATCATGTACATGTAGATAATCTAGGTTAATTCCCACTTGCGGCAGGACATTCCCTTTTATTTCACATTTCGTCATTTTACCCCAAAATACCCCACTTTACTGAATAGTGGCCATATAATGTTTATCTAAAACTATAAGTGAATATGCAGCTATCTCAGAGATCAATATTCAAATAAAATCATAAATGACATTGTAGTGTACCAATTCCAAAAAATGCGCTGTTTATTCTACGTGGTAGGCGAAGGGATATAGTAATAGTATGCGTCCGTCCGCCCGTCCTTATGTCCGTCCCATATTTTGTCCGGATCATAACTCTAAAATTATTTGAGGTCTTGACTTGAAACTCGGTATGTGAATAGATAGCAACTAGCAGAAGTAAGTAAGTAAGTAGGTAAGTAAGTAAGTAAAGTCTTTATTTTACAAGGCTTACATATTTACAGTAATGCAATCTTCCTCGGCATATTTACATATTATGTCACATGGGTACACTACATAAGGGACAAGTTATATACAAATATAAATAACACATTATTAATTCCATAGACAATAGTAAGACAAAATTATTGGACACGGTACATGAATCATGAAAAAAACATCTTATCACTTACATTTGCAAATGATAAAGACGTACAAACAATTAGTAATAATATATTGTGCTCAAAAATATATTCACATGATGGGTCTGTGTATTGCATTGCTTAACTATGTGTATTTCCATTTGATGTATGCTTTTGGGAATTTATGTATCGAGTCTGATGCTCGTACTGACTTAGGTATATCATTCCATATTTTTGGTCCCGAGTAAGCAAGTGATTTTCTAGAAAATTCAAACTTTGGTAATGGTACAAATAGTTCTTCATTGGTTACTTATCTTAGATTACATGAATGAACTTGATTTAATTTTGTAAATTTTTGTTGCATGTATTTTGGAAACTGATTTTCGTTGAGTGATTTGTACACAAGAATAGATTTTTTATATTCCACTCTTTGGTCAAATTTCATCCACTGAAGTTTATTGAAAAGAACCTCAGAGGGAGTGTCAAAGTCTTTTACGTTAAGTATGACGCTGGCTGCCCGTTTTTGGAATTTAATGATTTCATCAATGAGTATTTTGTCCGTGTTAGCCCAAATTGAACAGCAATAATCTAGGTGTGGGATATAATTTTCTTGTTGGTACATCTAGGTACTGTTTGATTCTCATGAGTAAATAGAGTTGTGTATTACATTTTTTATTGTTTTGTTAATGTGAGTTTTCCATTTGAGTGAATTATCTACATTGATTCGAAGAAGTCTTTCATATTCTGAAATTTCGATATTATGGTTCTGTAATTTTAGTTTGATGTCTGGGATGCTGGGTTTGTTAGTTGGTTTTGTAATATACATATGTTTTGTCTTTTGTGCATTGAGTATGATGGAGTTTAGTATGCACCATGTGTCTACAGTGTCAAGCTCGGATTGAAGGGTTTGATGAATGTCTTGAATTGTATATCCTGATGCTGAAAGTGTTGTGTCATCAGCAAAGATGTCTGTTGTTGAAGATTTAACATGGTATGGTAAATCATTTATATAAATGTGAAATAACAGGGGTCCCAAGACTGAGCCTTGTTGGACCCCTGATATGATTTCAGCGGGGTTTGAAAGTTTTGCGGAAACACACACTTTCTATGTTCTGTTTGAGAGATAGGAAGTTACCCATGCTATCCTCTTTGTAGATATATGGTACTATTTGAGTTTGTCTATGAGAATGTCGTGGTTGACAAGGTCAAATGCTTTGGACAAGTCTAAGAGCAGTGTACCAACAATTTTTCCATCATTGATTGCACTGATCCAGTCATCAACTATATTTGTAAGTGCAGTTTCACAAGAGTGTTTGGCTCTGAATCCTGACTGTTGGGCATACAACAAGGCATGCCTTTCAATGAATCGTTTGAGTTCATCAGAGACGTGTTTCTCAAGCAGTTTTGATATGACTGGAAGTATTGATATAGGACAATAATTAATTTTATCTGATTGTTTGCCCCTTTTTGAATATGGGAATTACTTTTGATTGTTTTAGAGATGATTGAAATGTTTTAGCATTTATGCTCATGTTTATGATGGATACAAGCGGTTTTGCTATTATTGGAGATGATGTTTTTAGGAATTTTGCACTTGTATTGTCAAGATCAGTGGATTTTGTAATGTCTATTTTGTCCAATTGTTCTTTTACATATTTTTCTGTAACATAGGGTATAACAAATTTTGGCGTTCCACTGGGTTTTTTTTCTTGTGTATTTTTCTTAAGGACTGTTGTAGTTTTATCATTTCACTCCTGTTTTATTGCTGTTCTTGAAAATATTTGTGAAATATGTATTGAATACTTCTGCTGATTTGTTAGGGTCGATGATTTGTATACATACCATTATCATCATTTATGTAATGTGTTTGGTGGCTTTTAGATCGTTCCATAGTTTATTTGGTTGTTTGCTGTTATTCTAAATTTCGTGGTGAAAGAAATCTTTTTTTTGCTTGATGTGAAAGTGATCATACTGTTGATCAATATTTTATAAAATCAGTTACATTATTGGTCTTTTTGGCATGGTCTCTTTTGTGTTTTGCATCTAACATGTTATCATTGAACCAATTTTGTTGGTTATTTGTTTAACACGTTTCTGTTTGTTTGGTGCATGCGTGTTAAGAGTTTTGAAATTACCTCCCCTTGTTTAATTTTAAAGTAATTTTGTTCAGAGCATAACTCTAAAACTATTTGGGGTATTGACTTGAAACTTGGTAGGTGAATGGTAGGTAAATAAACAGCAACTAGGAAAGAACCATTACTCTTTATGGTCCAGTATTGAAATTATCTCCCTTTGGTTAATTTTAAAGTAATTTTGACATAAACCTGAGGGTCGTGGGTTCAAACTAAAATTGGAGGGAGCATGTCTTCTTTTAAGTGTTTATGTAATGTTTTGTATTTAAATCATGCATTTATACAGATATATGGAGGAAAATAGTTTGTTTACATTATGGGAATTTATACATTGTTAAAGCATGAAATATGGTGGGTGGGTGATACAAAATGTTATATCTTGATAATTTCAAGGTGAACCTGTATACTATTTGGTCTAAATATGTGATTCTAACACTCCATGTAAACGTATAGAGCTGTAGCGTTATCTAATAAACGGTATACCAAGGTAGAATTTTGGCTGTTTAATTTATCTCCCGCGTATAATTCGCGATTTTTATCAATAAAATTTACGTCTTGTTTATTTCATGACGTCATGAATTGTGACGTCGCCGTATAACTCGACGTTTTGCGTAATTTTCATTTCGTAGCGTTTCTGTTTATGTATTCGATTATATTTATATTCTAGCAACATGTTATTGCATGTATCAAATCATATGCGTAAACGTGAAATACGTAATTGGACGTTGGCGTTAAACAAGCATCAGTTTGGCGACAAATAAAGATAATAGTAAAGCTTAAAAATCAAGGGGCGTACGTTACGATTCTTTGAACAGCGGAAGTAGTCTATGGCAACATGATAAATAACTCACCAACTTCGCAAACAAAATACTACGGCCTTCGTGATTAATTCCTACGCATATGAACTCTAAACCGTTATCTATTCACCGGTATATCACGCAAAACAGCGATCTATTTCCTAAATATACAATACAATATTTTGTATAAAGAAAATGTTTGGGTAATTAATTGCAATTCGTCGAAAAGTGTGAGGACTATCATCAAATTTAATTTAATTTTTAAAATGAAATGATTTCCCATGTGTCTACATTTTGTAATAGCTATATTAATAAAAACAAAATCAATAACAAGCAGATGCGATTTAAGAATATCACAGTTATGTTCATATATATTATCCACAATTTCGTGAGTTTTTTCATCCTCAAAATATCTAGATTCCTTAATAAAACTCCAATCATTGGGTATATTTCACTATTAATTACGCAAACATTTTCTGTATACAAAATATTGTTATCAACCAAAACACTTTTTTTCAAAACCTGCGGTTAGACTTCCGTTTAATATTTCTTATTTTTACTGATTGTTAGAAATAAGTTATGGGCACAGGCGTGTACCAATTTTATATTTTATGAACGTACATGTATACAATTAAACAGTTACATGTAAGATATGGGTTTATCGTTATCTGTAAAAATAACTTTCATAACATAGTTTTCATTTTTTCAAAATGTTTTGGGGCTGAAACGCCCCTTATCGTTCCTGCTTCAAAGTATTAGTATACTTCCTGGTGCGTTTTCATTTAGCGAGGCTATATTTAAAACATGTTGGGTTTATAGTCAAGCAATACTACATTAAAATAAATTGTGAATGGGCGAATACGATGCACTAACATGCCTAATTTACCTTGAGTTGAATGTTCTTTCTGTGTGCCGGCAGGACTTGATGTTTCACTGATTGACGTGTCGCGTTGGTCAGATGTACGTAGTTTTTGAAGTAGAGATTGTATCGTCTTATCCTTGGCATTCAGTTTGGAACGCATCTTTCTCATGTCTCCTCTTTGTTGAGCCATCTCTGTCTTAAGCGTAAGAATTTTTTCATGTTGTTCTAATCCCTTCTTCTCCAAAATATCCACACGTTGTAGAAGACTCTGGATCAGTGGGCTAGCAGCAAGGGAGGCATCCGTTAACGTTACCGGGTCTGGGGTAGCCACAGTAACCGAAATCCAAACACAAAGCGACACTACTAGTAAAGTCATTTTGAGTACAAATGTGTACAAAAGTTGTAGTCGTTATATTTCGAACTGTGACAAAATAATGCATGTACTTCTAAATTGATATCTTATCTATTCCTTCCTACTTGACTGTACATTTAATTAAAGTAAATTGAACACAGCGTACAACAATACCATCATTTAAATAAATACATCCATAATGTTTCTATTTAATTAACAGGAACAACGCTAGAAATTTGGACAAACATTTCATTTGTTAAAATTCCAATTGACCGAAACGAAAGGTAGCCATGTACAATGTATGTAATTTCTATTTTGCCACACTTGTCATTTGTCATTTCATGTGTCATGTGGTTTAGTGGTAATACTGAAGTGTTTCTGTTTGCACATATTCGATTCTACTAAGGATCAAACCCTATTACCTGATAACGACATTTGACACAGCTGCTTTAATTCTAAAGGTTACTAAAACTAGTAATACCGTCATTTTGTTATCAGTTTCTTTTAAAGACGTACATGTATGACACAATTTTACAAGAGACTTTCACTATGTGTAATCTTTAATGTAAGACAACTTTAAACATTGCATTTATAACAGTTTTGCTTGGCTAGTTCATAATAAGATAGTTTCATGTTTTTAATGATTTAAACTATCTGTCAACAACACATAAAAACATATTAAATGTATTTAAATAATTATTATTGATCCAAATCAATAATTTATTCTGTTAGTACTAAGAAATTAAATCAACACATACACATGCATTTATTTTTGCTAGGATTGGCAATAATGACTATTTAACAATTATACTCAATAGAAAACATCTAGACAAATACGTTCACTTAATCAACTAGATGTGACATGTTTAAACGTGCTCGCGAACGTAAAGACTTGAACGTAGATGACGTTATGTTTGGTTTCGCATGAACTATTGACCTGAAGTTCTACTAAGAGCAAATTGTCTATAAATAGAGAGAGAAGATTGAGGAATTTCATTCATTCGTGTTTTTTGTGTCGTGAACTTTTGACCGGTGTCACCATGTTCGTGATTGCATATGGTAAGATCAGAACCATTAAAGATAAGATGGCATTGGAGCTTTCTGGTGAATAGTTAGTCGTATGGTAGGAATTAACATTGAAGTACTACTATGATCTGGACTTTTAATTCACCGACATACACTGAGTACATAAACAAACGCACATCTTACATTTTCCATACATGTCAAACCGGTCAATTTGGTCAGTCTGTCATTTTCGTCCTGTACTACGTTTATCAGTCAGTTTTGTGTATACTTGTTCCCAGGTATCTCTGCTTTATTTCTCAACCTGATTTTGCATGTGCCTCTGATATTAAAAACAGGTTGTTGATACCCCAATCAGACGAGAGTCGGAATGAGCCGGAATGCCGTAGGAATAGCGATTAGGGGTACATTCATGTATGTTAGAAGTGTATTCCGTCTGTATTCTGAGTACATTCTGTCAAAAATAATTTATACTCTGGTCATTTCGAATGTTTTCAAATGATCTAAACCTAAAATGTATATTAATTCAAATATTCCAGATCGCATACCATCGGAATAGCCGGAATGTCACAAAAATGTATAATTTGAGGTGTATTCCTGCGTAATCGAAGAACATTCTTAACATATACCGTCATATTATGTTTGTATTCGTAGTACATTCCATATGGTCCGGCCTATTCTTGCGGCCACTTCGAATGTTTTGCGCATGTTCAAAACTATCGAGACCGAGTCGAAGTCGGCAAAATATCGAACGAGTATCGAAATGTATTCTTCCTACATTCTGATTACATTAAATATTCTTACGGTATTCTGACTACACTCGAAACATTACTTAAAACCAAAAATTGTGTTTGAATTGTATTCGAATCGTATTCCAACGGCTTTTTGACAAGGCTACAATACTTTTGGTCAATTCGAATTATCATTCGGAATGTGTTTCGAATTTTTATTCTTTCTCCATTCCGACTCATTCGGGCCCATTCCGGCTAATTCGAGATTCGTGTGATTGGGGTATGAAATAGCATTTTCAGGGAAGTAACGCAATCAACAATTTCTGCCTGGAATTCTTGGACTACCGATACTACTTTAATGTATAAAGAATCAATTCACTCCAAACTCATTGTTCTGTGTGGCATTCAAAGCTAGCTATCAACTAACATGTGCAATGGTCATTAAGGTAACTTGGGTAGCTGAAATTGAACCAATCAGTGTATAACTATATCAGGAAATATCAAGTCGGCATCAGGTTTTTTAATAAAAACCATTATGCTACATTGAAAGTATACATATATGTAAAGGATATTCATATCAAAAAATGAAAAAATATTTTATAAAAGGTGTTTTATTTCCAATTGAAAATTGTCATTTTTTGTGTCAAAATCCTGTAAAATGTACTCACTCAATTTCAGTATAAATCACATTGTTGTGTTCTCCTATATATTATCCAGGTGATCGACTATAGAATAAAAGTATATCAATTATATTTTTCCCACAAATCACTGAATATTAAACCATGTATAACTTAAAATTCTGTTTTGTATTTAACATTAGTTGAAGGAATTTGTGTACATGGGATTAGTTGCAATCAAAACAATTCATTGCCAAACCCATTGATTTTCAACGGTTATCCTTTTGTACCCTTTGATAGCTAAATCAACGGATACACACACACTTTACACTTTAAAATAATCAGCTGTGTGTAAATCAAATTTGTCAATTCTAGTAATAAAGTGGTCAAACGTTTTTATACAATGTGTGGATATCATTAATATAATTTATTAGGGAAATAGTCGAGCACCTGGATAAAAGATTGGAAAACACAACAATGTGATTTATATTAAATTTGAGTAAGTACATTTTACAGGATTTTGACACAAAAATGACAATTTTCAATTGTAAATAAAACACCTTTTATAAAATAGTTTTCATTTTTTGATATGAATATCCTTTACATATATGTAAACTTTCAATTTAGCATAATGATTTTTATTAAAAAACCTGATGGCGACTTGAAAAAATAAATTATTTTCTGATATGGTTATACACTGATGGGTTCAATTTCAGCTACCCAATTTACCTTAAGTATATTCGTAGACCATCAATTTCATTTTATTATAATTGCATTTAAAGAATAATTTCTTATATCGTTCCAAACATTGATTTATTACCTACTGTCAATTCAAATTTATCTTCAATAATGCACATCAGCAGCATGGCATTAGCCATTGTATTACTATAGTAACGCGTTACCGCCCCAACCGACGTAACGTACCTTTTCATAAGTTCAACTAGTTATACATTCCGATTTAGTTAGTTAAATTATCATATTTCTGCCAGATTATTGCAAAATATTAACATGACATTGCATGAAATTATTAAGTTATTTGGATGTTGGAGTATGAACAAGGCAGTCCAAAAGACGGCTATAATCTCCCGCCGCATTAATGAACAGTGGAATTATCCAATAGGTTATACATTTGCTATGAGTTCATGCAATTTGGCCAAGGCGTTAAAAAATAAGGAGCGGAAGGGAAATGTAAGGTTCAAACCTTTGACATTTTAACTGTGACCTTGCCCTTGAACCGGCATGGTTGGAATGTGGGTTCTGTATGTCATCTTTATTAGTTACACAGTTGGCATCAGTTTCATGCAATTCGGCTCAGGCGTTAAAAAGTTATGGAGTGGACACGAAATGTAAGATTTAAACCTCTGACCTTGAACTGTGATCTTGACCCCGCATGGTTGAAATACATTTGGCATGAGTTTCAAGCAATTCGGCCCAGCCATTGAAAAGTTAAAGAGCGGACATAAAATGTAAGATTTAAACTTTTGACCTTGAACTGTGACCTTGGACCAGCATGGTTGGAATGTGGGTTCTACACGTCGTCATCATAAGTTACATATTTGGTATCAGTTTCAAGCAATTCGGCCCAGGTATTAAAAGGTTAGTGAGTGGACACAAAATGCAAGATTCAAACTTTTGACCTTGAATTGTGACCTTGACCTTGAACCAGCATGATTCGGGTATAGGTTCTGTACGTCGTCTTTATTAGTTACACATTTGGTATGAGTTTCATGCAATTCAGCCCAGGCATTAACAAGTTATCAAACGGACACGAATTTAACATTCACACGTTTGACCTTGAAATGTGACATTGACCTTGAACCGGCATGGTTTGAATGTTGGTTGTGCACGTCATCTTTATTAGTTACACATTTGGTTTCAGTTTCATGCAATTCGGCCCAGCCATTTAAAAGTTATGGAACGGACACTAATGTAACATTCAAACCTTTGACCTTGAATTGTGACCTTGAACCCGCATGGTTGGAATGTGGGTTCTGCACTTCGTCTTTATTAGTTACACATTCGGTTTCAGTTTCATGCAGTTCGGCACAGGCATTACAAAGTTATGGAACGGACACGGGTGTAACATTCAAACATTTGACCTTGAATTGTGACCTTGACCTTGAACCGGCATGGTTGGAATGTGTGTTCTACACGTAGTCTTTATTAGCTACACATTTGGTATGTGTATCATGCAATTCGGCCTAGGCATTAAAAAGTTATGGAACGGACACGGATGTAACATTCAAACCTATGACCTTGAATTGTGACCTTGACCCGGCATGGTTGGAATGTATGTTCTGCACGTCGTCTTTATTAGCTACACATTTAGTACGTGTATCATGCAATTCGGCCCAGGCATTAAAAAGTTATGGAACGGACACGAAATGTAAGATTCAAACCTTTGACCTTGAAATTTGACCTTGACCTTGAACCGGCACATTTGGTATGAGTTTCATGCAATTCGGCCAAGGCATTAAAAAGTTAGAGAGCGGACACAATTTTGTTACGGACTGACGGACGGACTAACGGACGCACGCACGCACGCACGGACGGAGACCATTCCTATAATCCTCTCCCACTTCGTGGCGGGGGATTAATTAAAAAATGTTTGATCAGGGTGAGTCAAGTTTTCATTTACCGTCAAAATGTATATGACTTTACGCAAGGAAATTAATGTAACTAATTAATTGCAGTTCTACATTTGAACCAGGCAATATCAGACATGGTTGTCCACGCTTAGTCCCAGATTTTGAAAATGTTTTGCCCCGTTTTAGTATTCACCTATAGAAATGCTTTCTGGGGTCAAAACGTTTTTTCACTACCCGTGCTATGGCAACCAAGAAAATTCAATTATTTCACTATTTTTCACTTTTTCTTAAAATGAATTTTTCCATTTTTAGGCTTATATAAGATGAAATCGCGACTACAAATTGCCATGATGCACCCTTATATGTCACTTATTATGTTACATAAACTATTATAGAAATATTTGTCTACAAAACATATGCTTTAAGGGAATTAAGATGTTATTATACTAATTCTCTTGGGGCCCCCTCTCTCAAAACCGTGTTTTGCTAGAACAATGAAAAAGTACGGTGTTTCAAAATTTATTTAAATGAGTCATGGAGCGGATCCAAATACCACATCCATATATCAGGACATAACATAGTCGTCATTCCTGTAGAAGATGGATCTATGATTTTCCAATGAAATTGCTTAAACATAAACCTACAATGCATTACTATCATATTTCACCCGTAGTTCATTCAAATATTGAAAGTCGTTCACTATTGTTCAATTTCAAGGTTTGATAATTTTCTATGGACAATCATCAAACTGATAATAAGGACATGAAACAGTAATAGCGATTCGTAAGACATGATACTGTCACAGTATTGGCAGAGTGTTCAGAAACACAGATTTACGGAAAACATCCATTAAACAAAGATATAATCATACATTTCTTAACCGACAGTCTGAAAAATGTTCAATTTATAGACAAGGCATGACGGGGGAATAGTTTATCTATCTTACGCAAATGTTCCCAATATTTCGGTTTGGATTGCCATAGATGTTCATGTGGGGTCGAAAGGGTTGCACGTGATGTACATGTCAAGGCAGGCGATGCCGTCAATTCATACTATTTGAGGCGTAATCATATTGTATTGCATATTTCAGTCGTTGTACAAAGTCATATCTACAGTAATCCCAATGAGTACCTATTCACATATTGTTAAGTTTACAGTTGCCGTCCACACATATTTTACACATACAAACGGTCCTAAATATGGTAATAGTTTTGAAGTTCATATGGGTATACATACGCAACACCAACAATACACCATGTAAGGCATGTTCGTTTTATTATTTAATGTATCGAAATCCTCCTTCGGTGCTAACCAGAACTAGATTCATTGACAAAACGACACGCCACAGGAGAAACTGCATGCCGATAACACACGAAAAAGAATAAAGAATACAGTTTGTAAATCCTCATAGAAAACGGAGGTGATTCTGAATATTATGTTTCTACGTAGCACAGTCATAAACCTGATGAAGTGGAATTGATTTTATGTGTAAGAATGGCGTAACGTCACAATATTAGGACGTCAACTTGGCATACGCAGACTTTACATGCATGAACGGTAAAAATTGTTTTGTTATGTTAACCCTTCCTCATAGCACTTTCATTTTTCAAATGCGAATAATGGATTATGCTAATGTATGGCTATGAGTTTTACATATCCGTTTATTAGTTTTTCAAGTGCATCGATTGTTCGGGTATTTATATAACATTCTTCGTAACGCAGGCAATATAACAATGACGTCATTTAAACATTTTTATTGGTAGAATTTTGGCAATGGATTGAAAAGTCATAAAGTTTGGAAATCACAAAAATGCCAGACACGAGGTTTTTGCACTTTGCTACATGTACCACGTTATTAAATTAAGTGTATATAATATACTATAATTACCTGGCTAGATGTACACTTGTTTGATGCGTCGAGTCGAATAGTACATGTTCCAACTACGAGGGGTGTTCCAGAAATAATAGGACTCTTCTCATAACTCCGTACTCAACACTTATATTTTAATGAAATTTATCTCATTTGTGTAGCATACTCTATATACTGGCAGCAACAGATTTTCGTTGGTGTTGGTGATGCTTATGCAAAGCGTTGTCATATAAACCATGTAACGCACAGGCGGGTCACACTGTAGAGTTTTATTACTAACCATACTAAACACGTGAATATCTCAGTAACCACTGGTAAATAACTTTGGCAAATTATGTGGCATTACCTTGATGACACTAACGTGTACATGCAAACTTACGAAGCATTTGCTGTTTGTTTATGATCACAACTGAGTAAACAAGTGTACATATCCAAGCGCGTCATGTACGAAACGACGTCAACGTCAACAACTAGAAACCGCGCGATTGTTAAATTATGTTATAAATTGGTAAATCCAACAATGCAAACCATTGAAATAATTTAATAAGCAGACTGTAATTGCATCCAGCAGACATTCGTGTTCTGTTGGCACAGCTTGTTCACAGATTACGGAGGTACCAACTAACAAGTGAACACAGGTCAAGTAACAGAAAAAGTAGTTTAACGTTGTTAGACACCATTCGTACCATGGTACATTAAATATTCAATGTTTAATAGATTTTCTATTGTTCAACCAAATGCTTTGATATTTCGCATATTTGTCAGTGATAGATGAAATTTTATTTAGAGCAAATTAGTTTTCTAAATTTCTGATTTGCCGCTTTGCTATGAAAAAAGTCCTATTATTTCTGGAACACCCCACGTATTTACCTGTTGTGTAATTATTAAGCACTGTACGCGCTATTTCTTGTTCCCATTGCCTTTCAATGAACAACGTCATAGTAACGTCATGGGAATATGCACGGATATATACGAAGTGACGTTGAATTGAGATTCAATCAAAGTTTACTCTGATAATACATATGGAATTCGTTAAAGTATAGCTCCACCTATTTTAAAAATTAAACCTTGCACCAATTTTAAGTAATATAAAAAGGACACATGGAAACAAAAAGGCACAGACAATGCCCAACGCAAAAAACTAGCAACAACAAAAACTCGAAATCCCACACAGAAAGTCTGCCGCCTCAGTCAGTCAAACTCATCCGGAGCAAGAACCAGGTGACAGAATGTAAGAACTCGTTGCTCTACTCTATCGTAATGTGTTCATTTGTACATGTAGCTATATAATGGCTTTATATGTAGATACGTATAAAGACATGTGCGTATAGAATCTGAATTACAAAATGTTTGGCAGAAAACATGATTGTCATGTAGAAATGTTACTCATTTTTATTTGAAAACAAATTTTCACAGTAAGTCCTATAGTTGATGATTATCTTCGTACTTAATGTAGTTTCGTTATGTACTTTTACAAAACGCACTATATAAGGACAAGCTTTGTTAATCCCGTTAAATTCATTTTCCAGTAGGGTGTCTGTATTTTAAGCGAGTGTATAAACTTAAGGAATACTTTCACCAATATCGCCCACTATCATTTTGCGTGTAAATATTATCTATCTCTAGCAAGCTCCTCGTTTCAGACAGTCCAATTCAATATACATTGTATTTAACCTTGTACATTTAACAATTTGCAGTTAAAGTTTAAAGTGACTGCCTCACGTTTTGGTGTATTGCAAAAATAAAATAAAATTGTCAAATATTCATGTAATTTTGGTATAGTTTCCTGTATATGCCATAAACAACCACATTGACATGAAAAATAACTTGGGAAACATCCGCATTTTGTAGTAATTTTGCATTTTTACACCCAAAATTCTATAGGGTATTAATACCATATAGAATTAGCACAACTATTACTTAAATTGCCTGAAATTTGTTTCCATTCAATGAAAACGAATTGCGAAACGAGCCGAATACCTCACAGATGTTTCAGCTTTAGTTTGTTGAAGTTACAGATTGATCGTGTGTGATATAAATAATTCACTGAACATTTTGGAAGGAAACTCTGTAATATTTTCAAACAGAAAAATACTGAGTGCCAAATATCAAGAGTGATTTAAATTGCTTATATGCCATAAATCTTTCAAAAAGCAACCACCAGTGACTTTCTATTATATAAATACTTGGTTAGGTAGGAAAATTACGACATACAAAAATTTTAGCCCGATCTGTGAGGCAGCACCTTTAATCCAGCCAAGTTATTGTGGTGTTTCTTTGAACGATGTATGTACTCCTTTTGTTTCTTGCTGTCTCAAACAATTTAACTTGCATCAATAAATGTCAAGAGAAATAAAACATAACCTAAAAATGTTAACCGCGCTAAAACAGTTTTATACAATCAATAGCATACGTTTAATTCATGAACCTTTTGTAAATTAAACCAAAGACAAACGATTCACATTACTTCTATTATTTTCTATGGAGCTACGATATATATCCAGGCATGAGATTGATAGTATAATACATTACAAAAGCACCCTAGGACAGCCAATTGGTTTTAGTTTTTCCTGACGCTAGGGTCAACATAGTGCATTACTATTTCTTCTTAAATGTAACACACCGAGTCGCTGAACTTTAGATTCAATAGTTATCTCAAATATACGATGATCATTAAATATTTTTTTTTTCTAATTGTTAAGCATGTGTAGGAATTGCTTTCAACATTCTGATTACAAAATATATTCCGTCTTAGTAGCGCTGCATAATGGAACTTCGTCAAAACCGAATTTTGTTTAAACATATATATGGAGCCATGTTATACCTGAGGGTATATCTGACCATTTGTTGTCAAAATTTGTCAACGTCATTTTTCTGCTTTGACTGGTCGGTTTTCAACGTATGTAGATACGAGCGGCATGTTATGCTTCGATCAACTGTCACGTCACCGGGAATGCTTTTGAAAGACAACATAACATAGCCTTACGTCCTGTGTGACACGTTCTTAGCAGTTGCGAAGCTGTGCATTTTAAGCCGGGCAGAATTTTTTACTAGCGTTTCCTAAATCTTGTAAGTTATGAAATGAAATACACTAGAACATTATCACACATCTTTAAATTACACTGGTTGCAAATTTCAACAAAATGTATCCACGAAATACTGAGATAGTGAGAGTTTTGTACCTGTAAGTGCACAATTGAACAGTCATGTAACTGTCTCCAAGTGTACATGTACATTCTATATACTGGATAAATCGTCAATAAAAATACGATGGATTGTATGCCTGCTCCAATGCATTATGAAATATCGTGGGGTGTTCAAACGAATTTCTCACTTCCATATTATTGTGTATATATAATAGTACATTATTCCATGTATGTCTCAAATGTTTTGTAAAAGGCAAGACCCCGTGCTAACGCTAATTACATTTATAATTTTTTTGTGATTTCCACTTGCAATTCCTCAAAACGTTTTCTTCTTGATATGATTTGAAATACGTGTGTACAAAATGCAACCGTTTACACTGCATACAAACGGATTTAGGTCTGGTATTTAATATTGACATACTATATAAACTACATCAACAGATAGTGCCGCGACAACAGATCACATACATTGTACGAATGTAGTTATTCTGCATTATCCGAGAAGGATATAGAAATTAATAAAACCTCATAACGAACGTATTGAAGTATACGTCTGTTTTAATACACGACATATTCGTATTGTGTTGATCATCGACTTGCCTTCTCTGAGTAGTTACTACACTGAATGTATGGTATAACTTTGACGCATTTATGTCTTGAAATAATGACAGTATTAAGAGTAAAATTAAGTCCTTTTATTCACACACTGGTAATAAACTATAATTGCAACTGTATGCCAGTTCTAATCAAGAATGGAGGATTTCACATTAATTGAAATATGGTTTTAAGACTTCTTCATTTCTAGCAATATCATTATAGAAATCAATATCATTGTCAACTAGTTAGTGTATGGACCTCTCTCTGATGTTTCTGTGTGATGGCTTATTATTATGTACTAGAAGGTTATGATCAGCACGTTTGTGCTTATTTTGCTATATTTTAGCTTATTACATCCTCATTGATTGAATGAATTACAGAACGTATGACCGCGTACTAGTCAATGAAGAGTCGGACGGTGTCACATTTTTAGAAGGTATAATGGATTACACTCGAAAACGTTTTTAACAGTAGGTGCATACATCAATCATGGAGTCCAATTCAGTGCAAGAAGGAAATGATTGATCATTGCTAGTAGGACAATCGCCATGGAAATGAATGTCCTTAATTATAACAATTCTTTACCACTGTTTACGAGAACAAACAGGAAATTTGGCGTTTACGAGAACAAACAGGAAATTTGCAACGTTCGACGTCAGTAACATTAATTTTAATTGCAATGTGTACGTGTATCGATCATTCCAAGCGACCATTAACACGTTTTGTAAAACATAGACATCTGTATAATATATCAAATGTTCTCAATGTCGGTTGTACATTCGAATATATATTAAATATTCGAATGTACATCCGGCATTGAGAACATTTCATCAATGACCATTGGAACGTTATAATTATGCTTTCCATAAAGTGTGTGTTTGGTTTTGGATAAGCCATAGCTTGAATCATTTGACTGAATAAACCGGTTTAATTCGCTGTGTAATAATAATTTGATAAATGTTTCTGCATAATTATGATCAAGATAATTCATCTACTTTTATCAATTTAATCAAAATATTAATAATAACAGGAAACTTGAATCAGCCAACTATGTTTCCAACCTCGGTAAAGTTTTGCTGAAGTAAGAAGCCTGTAAACGTCGTGTATGGTAGACCTGCTTGTCCAAAATATGCGTCGTTAGCGTGTCCTTCCACTGCCACATCGTCGCCTTTGTTTAGTTCAAAAACCATTGTCTGACTGCTCATTGCCCCATGTGTGAATATCTCGGATTTCTTGGTACCATTTACCACAAAGTATGTCCAGTTATTGCGGTTATCATATGTCAGAATGCTTATAGAAAACACATAAACGCCAGATACGGGAGCGACAAACACACCGTGGTGTGAATTATAAGCACTGCCCACATTTGTTATTACATTGTCAAACTTTATGTTTTGACCGTCGCCAATATTAACCATGTGTTGAGATAGACCGGCGGAGAATGCAATCGTCACTTCATTTTCTGCCCGACGGATTCTACTGGAACCATCACGTGTTCGTCTCGTGTGTCCAGTTTCTGTATAAAATAAAAAATGTTCTGAGTGTTGTTTTTATACGTTGTTGTTTTCCTACAGCTTAGTATAAATCATATATATATACACAACAGCGTATGCTGAACGTATAAAGAATTATCCAGACCGCTGTATATACGCTGACATACATGTATGTATGCTGGACGTATACTCGATGAATTCCTAACCTATGTTTAACGTTGTGCAAATTACTTCTAACTTATCGTAGCGTATAAATAACGTACACAACTTACGCAGACGTGTAACCATGGAATCGCTAGCGTTTATAACGTAATATGGACCTTATGCACTACGTCACTCTAACTTATACTCATTGTATGCAAAGCGTGTAAGTGCATATTGCGACGACCACGTATTATATTTAGTAGCCGGTATCGATACAAGACAGCATATGTCAGGGTTTTAAATTGCGTAAACCTTACACCTTACGTTTTCGACGAACACAAGCATGCTTGCCAACATCCATGTACGCTCGGCATACGTTGTTGTCATAATTACATACCCGCCACTTTGAAGTCAAAACAGGAAATGACTTATAACGGGTTTCGAGTGGGGAATGACGACACCCGACGTTGAGTTATTTCCAATGACGTCATCAAGTACCTACTCAAGCGGTTTGAAGTAGGTATTTATGTCGGGTGACGTCATTCCCTACTCAACACACACTCCAAGTCATACCCTGTTTTTACTTCAAAGTGGCGGGTATGTAGTGTCATATATTTTAATAGCACGGCGCCAATTAAATAATGTATTGCTAATTCTAATGATCATTCGCTAAGTACCTCAAACCATGTTTTGTTCAAGTTTAATTAATTGTTCAAAGATGGTGCATTTAATATTAAATTGAGTATACTTCCCTGTGCATTTTGATAAACCGAGTGTATATTTAAAAATGTTTCGTGCACAGTCAAGCAATATTACATTAGTGCTCAGCTGTGCGATTTCCAACGTCTTCAAAAAATAACACAATTTGGGAAAATCACATTTAGTACAGAGCAGATATTTTTTGGAATAAAATGCAAAACAAGTATTGTTGTGGAATCATGTCACATAATGTGTGTCTTGTAACATACGAAAAATCTAGATCAATACTTGCTAGTGAAAGTCGGCTTTTTGGGGGTTAAACCTGACAAAATATAAAAGCAAGGCATGAATTTTATGGAATCTGTAGATCACTTTGTCAATAATGGGGTTTATTTGATAATAATAATATTGTGATAGGTAGGTTGTTACTTGTAGTTTGAGATATCAAACATCGCTTTCCATGTTACTGCGCAAAATGCGATATTTTGGGGCAAAACCTTTAAACATATAAAGAAAACCGTGAATTTTCCGAATCGGTTGACTACAAAGTCATAAGTTTATTTGATAATTAATCACTGTGTTATGTACATAGTGCCTTGTAGTTTAATGCATCAAAAATACTTGACAGAATAGTGTGCTAAATGAGAGTCTTTTTGGGGTAAAATATCACAAAATATCAATACAAAATGTGCATTTTGGGAATCTGTTGTTTCTTTTGTAGTTTTTACCCAATACAATAAATACCGCAAACTATGGAACTTGATTTCAGCATTGTCCAAGCCATCCATAACATGACATGATTTAACAAAATAATGATGTGTGTATTTTATTTCCCTTTTTGTAAATGTGGCGCTTACAAGGGGACCTGCGCTAATTGAATGACGTCATCATAATTACTGTGTATAAGCGACTTCAATAACATCATTTCAATCATCATGTCTAGGTGTCATCATGTCATAGCAAGTAACATAGTTGGGCCATTTTTGAAAGGTATAACATTTTGGAAACCTTAATCATTAAACTACACAATTCCATGTTGAAGTGTTGAAATTTTAACCTCAGGATAGAAATCCCAGAGCAGAGCTCACTTTAATATACAATTGTGAATGGTGAGATATGCACCTAACATGAATTATTTACCGTGAAGTGAATGCTCTTTCTGTGAGCCGACAGGACTTGATTCCGCACTGATTGACGTGTCCTGTTGGCCAGATTTATAATAATAATAATAATAATAAAGACTTTATTTATAGAGGCAACACAGTTGGGTATACCCAGTCTTCCCTGTGAGCCTCATTAACACATTTACATAATATGTACAGTAATAACAGAAGATAACAATTAACAATAACAACAATAACAAAAAATTATGACTTGGCTGAAAACAAATTTAGTTTAAAATGTACTGTTATGCATATATAAGGAATAGATACAGTAAGTCATTGACACAACTGGTTGGAGCTAAGACCAGGACCTAAATGATCTTTCAAATGAAAGAAATGGTTTGTTGACCACCAGAGAACCACCACTTTAGATATTTGCTTTTGAATGTGTTAACACTTTCAGATACTTTGATATCATATGGAAGCGAGTTCCACAATTTAGCACCCGAGTATGCCAATGATTTTCTGAAAAACTCAAGTCTCGGTTTTGGTACAGAAAGAAGTCTTTGTTCAAATGATCTCAATGACCTGTTGTCGCTATATGTGAATAGCTGCTCCATATAATTTGGAAAAAGGTTATTAAGTGACTTGTAAACAAGAATAGCTTTTTTGTAGTTAACTCTATCCGAAAATTTCATCCAGTTTAGTTGCAAAAATAATTCATCTGTTGGTTTATCAAAATCTTTATCCAAAATAATACGAGCGGCACGTTTTTGAAACTTATACATATCATTTGAGAGGTCATTAGTGCAATTTCCCCAAATAGAGCAACAATAGTCTAAGTGTGGAAGAATGTATGCGTTGAAGAACATTTTTCTAGTATGAATATTCAAAAATTGTTTTATTCTCATCAACAAGTATAATAAGGAGTTGCATTTTTTCAGTGTAATTTGTACCTGCGTTTTCCAATTTAGTGTATGATCAATATGAACACCAAGGAGTTTTTCTGAGGTTGAAAATTCAATAGTTTTTCCATTGAATGAAATATTTGAGTTGTGTGAATTTCTTACAGTATTAATAATTTGGTTTGATGGCGAGATGATCATTGCTTTAGTCTTGTCAGCATTTGCAATCATAGAGTTTCTATCTAACCAGTTTTGTATGGAACCAAGGTCTGATTGAAGATTGGTGCAGATTGAGTCGATAGTATTTCCAAATGATGAAATAGTTGTATCATCAGCAAACATATCTGATTTACAATTTGACAAATGTAAGGGCATATCATTGATGTAAATGATGAATAGTAGAGGACCTAATACTGAGCCTTGAGGCACACCAGCTGGTATCTTTTGGACACTAGAATATTTTCCCGACACACAAACCTGTTGTGATCGATCAGTTAGATATGATTGAAACCAGGTAATGGCATTAGCATCAATGTTATATAGCTGTAGCTTTTCAACTAGTAACTTGTGGTTGATAAGGTCAAAAGCCTTTGTCAGATCGAGAAAAATAGTTCCAACATGATTTCCCTCATTTATAGCCTTTATCCAGCTGTCAATAATAGCTGTCAGAGCAGTCTCGCATGAGAAATGAGTTCGAAACCCAGACTGATTTGGGTGAAGGAGTGAATTATTTTCTAAAAATAATTTCAAGGTGTTACTGACATGTTTTTCAAGTACTTTGGATAGTACAGGTAAGATTGAAATTGGTCTGTAATTACTTTTTTCTGTTTTAGGCCCCTTTTTGTGGATAGGTGTAACCTTGGCTCTTTTGAACTGAGGTTAAATATCTTCTCCAAATGTCTTGAAATGATTTTAGCACTTAATTTAATAAACTTTGGCCCTATACCATCTAATCCAGTAGATTTACTGACATCGAGGTTGTTTAGTTCTTGTTCTATAAATTTGCTTGTAATTTTAGGTAATACAAATGAAGTGTCCTGTCCAGATTGCATTTCAATGTATTCCTGAAGTTTGATTTTATCACTTTCTGAGAAGGAAGAACAGTTTTGGGGAGAAGATTTAAAAATGTCTATGAAATTATTATTAAACGTTTCTGCAGTTTCCTGAGGGTCTGAAATCTGAGTCCACTCATCATCATGGATAAAATTTGTTTGATGATTTGTGGCTTTACCTGATAATTGCTTAAGGTTCTTCCATAAATCCTTGGCATTATTTTTATTGTTATTTATAGTCTGTGCATAATATGTTTTCTTTGCATTTGAAATTGTGGTTTTAACTTTATTTCGCCAGTATGTAAATTGTTCCCTATGATTCAACTTTTTTGCCTTATCTCTTTCTCGTGTCATTTTAAGTATCTCTGGGTTGTACCAGTCAGGTAAATGTGTATGTTTGACCCGCTTTGTTTTCAATGGAGCATGTTTATTTAACACATTGTTGAATAATGATTGAAAACAATCTAAAGCGTCATTTATCGAGTGTCTGAAGCAGGGATTGCATTGTCCTTTCCTTGGCATTCAGTTTGGAGCGCATCTTTCTCACTTCTCCCCTCTGTTGAGCCATCTCTGTCTTAAGCGTATGGATTTCTTTCTGGTGTTCAATACCCTTCTTCTCCAAAATATCCACACGTTCTAGAAGACTCTGGATCAGTGGGCTCGTAGCTAGGGATTCTTCAGTTATCATTGTCTGGTCCGGTGATGCCACAGTAACAGTAATCCAAACACAAAGCGACACAACAAGTAAAGTCATTTTGAATGAAGTGTGTATCATTGTAACATGTAATCGTAGCCGTTATATTTCAAACTGTGCTAATACTACTAAATAAAAAATTCTCTTATCTGCCACCTCATTGGAGTTAAATCTTATCAAAGTCGCTCAATAATTTTGTTTAGAGTACATGTAAACTCTATATGTCTCTAGTTTATACCAAACCAGAAGCAACGCAGGACATTCGAAAAAAATCCCAATTTATCGAAACGAGCTGTTTATATAACTTTTATTCAGCCATAGTTGACCAATTATTATGCCATCTCTTGTGTATTGTGGTTTGTATGGTTTTACTACGGAGGTTGACTCATGAAGTTTATTTACTTTCTTTGTCCACATAATTGTTCGTTCCTGCTAAAAGTGGTACAGCTATATTAATTCTAATGGACTTAAAGGGACTGCCTCACGTATTGGTGTATTGCAAAAATAAAATTGAATTGTCAAATATTCATGTAATGCTGGTATAGTTTCCTGTATATGCCATAAACAACCACATTGACATAAAAAATAACATGGGAAACATCGGCATTTTGTAGTAATTTAGCATGTTTACACCCAAAATTCTATAGGGTATTAATACCCTATAGAATTAGCACTACTATTACATAAATTGACTGAAATTTGTTTCAATTCGATGAAAACGAATTGCGAAACGAACCGAATACAGTTACAGTTTGATCATGTGTGAATTACATATTTCACAGAACATTTTGGAAGGAAACTCTGCTATATTTTCAAACAGAGAAATACTGAGTGCCAAATATCAAGAGTGATTTAAATTGCTTATATGCCATAAATCTTTCATAAAGCAACCACCAGTGACTTTCTGTTATATAAATACTTGGTTATGTAGTAAAATTACGTCATACAAAACTTTTAGCCCAATCTGTGAGGCAGCACCTTTAATGTCTTTAATTCTAAATTCGTTATGACTTTAATTCTAAAGGACTAAATCGTGATGTACCGTTATTTCTTGCACATACATGTACGAGGGTCATCCGTAAAGTTAAGGATTGATTACTGTTTTAAATTCATACCATACGTAAAATGGCATCTTATGAATTTGAATATTGCAGATATAATATATGCGTAAATAATTGTAACGCGCTTAACAATACACAGCACCCCTAGTACATGTTGTCACGTTTATAATTAGTTTATTGGAGTAAATTGAGAATGTTTCGGTTAATTTTGTTTTGCAATACTTCCTGGATTGTCATGGCAGTATTATACTGAAATCCAATTAACGCGCCAAGAGGAAGTTCCCGATTACATTGACAAATTGAACAGCAATTGCATTTAGTACGATAAGACACTTAATGTCCTGATTGCTACTTCTATTCTATCTTTTAATGAGCCCCTTCATTACTGGTTTCTTGTCGACGTTCGAGTCGCCACGAGTGTCATTATGTTTTCACGGAACTTCGATTTGATTAATTATCGTCTTTGATAGTCAAGCCACACCACTAATTGTGAACACGGCGCAGAAATACCATTCATAATTTGTTTGACCGTGAACTTCTGTCCTTTTAGTGGAAATGTAACGTTAGGAAAATACATTTTCGAGGACATAGGTGTAACCATTTGACAAATATGTATGTATTGAAATATTGGTTTTCATATTGTATAGGATTAAGTAACAAAATTATTGTATTTAATACATTTAACGAAACTTTCAGAAACGCATATTGTACCTTTAACGCAGTACATACTATACGTTACTATGTAAAAGCTAATGTTACAAAACAACTGAAAGTTACCAAAAAAATGAATTCGTGGACTTTTTCTATTATTCGGTTATTAACTGTACGATAATTTTAATAATTGCACAATTATTGCCACTAAAAGTATGTAATTGATTACGAACAAGTTATTTTTGAATTTGGTAAAATAATTTGTCATCACGAACCCTCAGATGTAGCCATGGTAACGTCAACTGGAGCACTCCATTATTTTACATGTAGGATCTATGATAAACATTACCATTGTGATGTGTATCTTAGCAGTATAACACTAGAAATATGCACGCGTCCTCAACGATGTCTTAACATGATTTCTCTAAATTTTGAGCATGCTGTGTCAAGTAAAGGTCAAATTATTATGAAAATTGTATCTATAGCCGATATGGATTATCGTGATTACGTCATAAATCTTGAAGATTCTAAGACTCAGCACGACCACCTTAAAGTAAACACATATCTGTGAGGAAATTGTTGCTGATATTTTTCGGCCAAAACATGTCGAAATATTAGGGTTCATTATGAACTAGAAAGCATTAAACAGGAGAGAAGACCAAGAAGACCGAATTATACAATGACGTCATATTTCGGGACGCCAATCATACATTGAAAGACTATCATTCCTACAATTTGTTTACGTCACGTACATGTAATTTGCTATACTATCCGTTAGTAATCTATAATTCAGAGTTTCTTTAACATACATGTTTGCCTTTGAAAAATGTTCAACGGTTGATTTATGTATTATAAAACCGCTCAAATTATGTGAATATAAATAAATACAGAATCAGAGACGCGTTCACGAACCGTGTCATATTGCAATGGCATTGGCATGAAATAATATCCCGAAGTAATGAATTGGTTCATATCCCCCGGGAAACACGAACAAATACATGATTACAAATTCCATGAATATGTGTGCTTTATTAAATAACAGGAACATCCACAATACCTAGTACACATCAAAATTATAAAACATTAATTTTGGTATATGTCCGATTTAATCATAGTATTCTAGTTCAGTACATATATATTGTGTATTATTACCCATGTGAATACATGTATAAATCACGGTACGATCATGTATTGAATATTTAATTAATTGCTTTCTGATATTACAAAGGTTATATATTCATGGATAAATGTGCTCTGATGTGGGATTTCCAACTAACTCTTTACATGTTGATAGAATTGTGTAGTTTATTGTTTAAGGTTTCCAAAAAGATATACCAGTCCTGTTCAAAATGGTCCAACTTAGTGACAGGCTATGACATGATGAAAACTAGACAAGACGATTGAAATGACGTTATTGATAATACAATAATTCTGATGACGTCATTTAATTAGCACCGGTCCCCTTGTATGTGCCTCATTTACAAAAAGGGAAATATAATACACAGAAAACAATTGTGTAGGATCATGTCATATTATTGATGTCTTGTACAATGCTGAAATCAAGTTCTACAGTGTACGGTTTTTATTTTATGGGGTAAATATTACCAAAAAACAACAGATTCCCAAAACTCACACATTTCGTTGATATTTGTAACATTTTACCCAAAACAAAACTATCATTTAGCGCAATATTCTGGCAAATTATTTTTGGTGCATTAAACTACAAGGCATTATGTACCTGTCACAAAGACTAATTATCAAGTAAGCTTATAAATAACCGAGTAATAATTATTCAACCGATTCCCAAAACTCACGGTTTTGTTTATACTTTTAAAGGTTTTGTCCCAAAATATCGCATTTTGCACACTAACAATATATTATTATCAAATAAACCCATTAATGACAAAGTGGTCTATAGATTCCAAAAATTCATGCTATGCTTTTATATTTTGTAAGGTTTTACCCAAAACAATGTCGACTTTGACTAGCAAGTATGGACCTAGATTTTTCGTATGTTACAAAACACACATTATGTGACTTGATCCTAGAAAAATACTTGGTTTGCATTTGTTCCTAAAAAAATATCTGCTCTGTACTAAATGTGATTTTCCCCAATTGTGTTATTTTTTGAAGAGGTTTGAAATCGCACAGCGGAGCTCAAATATTGTATTAATGTTTAGAAATAGTCCGTTTAAATTGCATTTGTAATTTATAATGGAAGACACTGGAATACATATGTGCCGACAATGTAAGTTCTAGAACAATGTATCCAACCGAAGAGGAAAGCATTAATACACGGAATTGAATCAAATTCAGTAATATAGTAAATTCACGCTCTTATCGTAATCCCCCCCCAACATCTGGTTAATATGTATATTCGATAATAAACTGTTTGGTAACTTGGTCTTGTAGCTCTCCTCCTGACACATTAGTTAATGTCATTAGGGGCTTAAGGCTGCATCTCATGCCATGTATACAATACATGTATATCATGACAATATATATTATAATTTAATAAAATAAAGATTACATTTAACAATGAGTGTACCCCAAGTAGGCCAAACAACTTAATAGCATGCATCTAGTAACATGCTGAAATCACATAGGATAGGTAGGTAAAACTATTTTATTTGTTTTATACACTTGAAGATCAACAACCCGCGGTGAATCCCAGCAGAATGCCAATACAATAACTAGGGTTACTAGAATTACACTATTAATTTGTTTCTGCCTCATAGGCATTTCAGTTTGATTTCCGCAATTGATGCAATTTGCATATCTCAGCCAGACGGCCTTAAACAACGCTTTGAAAGTATAAATTAATCCAAGACAGCTTAATGTGTAATGAAAGAACTATTAATCAACTGGTGTTAGAGCCATATGTGGCAATCGTTTAATAAACGTTTTCCTGCGTGGATATGTATATATTCCCTGACACTGCAATATAAAACCATTTAATGTCAGAGTCCTTATGCAAGTCACGTCGGTTAACCACACCAGGTCGTTAACTTTCCAAGAACGGTTTTTATCATACCATACTTCCATGATATTACACTTTATTACTTGTGTGTTTAATATTAAACATCTCAACAGTGACCCTTTGGATTCGGAAACGTTTTTTTCTGACTTATATTGCTTACAGTTCAGTAAGGATATTTTGTGACAGCGACAAAGTCGTTTGTTTGTGCACAACAGATTACCATCAATGTCTGAACAGGTAGAATATAGTATGTTAATTTAGCATTGAACTTATAGCTGTCTGTATATTAAGCCTTTATAATTGATTTTACTCCGTAATAGTGGACGTCCGCTGCGTTACTCTATTATTTCCCTGACTTCACAATAAGTTGTTATATCGTCTATAAATATATTTTGAAATTGGATTAACCCATAAACTCTTATACAATTCATCAGTAACTGTATATAGAAAGTTACATTAGTTCAGACGACATGAAAGCAGCCAAATGGTCCATGTTAACGCTCAAGTAGTCGCACATTTGCAGACACGGTATCCACCGTTGGAAAATCACTATAGAAATCACAACGACTAATTGCAACAAAACTATGGGAATATTCATGTAGACAGGCAGGAATCGCTGCTTTTACGTGTTTACGGTTCCTTGTTAGAATAACGTCAGAGATATTCAGTTTCATATTAATGTTTCTTATTGCGGATGTGTAAAATTGAAAAAGAATATTCAATTGTGTTGGGTATAATTTAAAATACATGCAAAAACACAATGAATGGACGTCATGGAACTAGTCTCACCTAAATATAGTTTTTAAGAAACCAAGCCTGATAACAATACACTCGGCAAAACGTACGCACGTGGTTTTACCGTTATAACTTTTTTATTTTTTATTATATTTGCATGGAATTTTGTGTACATGTTATCGACTATCACAGGACTGGATAAATAAAGTTTGTTCTTCAAAATTAAATACAGCGGTTCATTGAACAATGAAACATCAAAACCGTAAAATGGCCGAGAAATTGACGCGTACGTGCAAATTATTTTTATGTATGGTAAATTTGAATTTTATATTTATCGTCAAATTTAAAAAACACAAAATTATTCGATTTTTCATTCAACAACATGGTGGTTTTTTACTTTTAAAAATATCCAATCATTGTTTTCTTTATTACTGTCCTCGTGATAAGAACATAGACTTTAAACCGAACTGTATCAGCACAGCGGTGCCATATGTGCATTAGCAACCTGACAATCGCCCGATGAACACACGGCATTATTGTGCGATTTTAGATTCTGCTAATGTCATTATTTGTTTATTCTGTTTGTGACAATTGTAATCAGATGTTAAAAACATCGATTGTATTGTAATTCATTCCACACATCCAATCTACATATGTTGAAATGTTTAGCAAGATCAGATACGTATTGACCGAGCTATGGGCAAATAAACAAGTGTGTACTTTTAAGTTTTGCCGAGGGTATTATGAAGTTTGTATCAACTGACAACGAGTGTTAGATTCTTTTTATCATACATGCAGGCGCTATGACACCATCAACACGAAAATACTTATCTTAATTCTGCTGGAAAATGGACTTCGTTATCAACGACGCCAAAAATAGTGTTATTTATGACATACGGTGACGTCAGTTTGAAGATAACGTAACGTCACTTGAACGTTACACTGTAGTATATGAACATACGTACTCGTTATTAAGGAGGTATGCGCACCTTTGATCTAACGATAGAATTTTCCTCGAAACATCTTTAAATGACAGAACAATCATCTAGAACAACATTGAAATAATAAAAATGATATGTCACCTGGCTCGTTTTAATGCATGGCTTTCTAATGACCTACCATTGTTTTTTGTTCATTTTATCTATTTCCTGCATTTATGGCACCATTATGTTCTTTTTAAGAGTTTTACTATATGAAACCACTTTTAAGCAATGCATGATATTTTATGTGTTCAATGGTCATTCCTTTTGACATTAGTCACAATTCCGGCTGCCTGATGAACAAATTCAGTATTTGAACATGATAAATAGTTACCCCACCCACTTGCAAAAAAGTGTAATTTTCAAATGAACGTTAAAAATATCTAACGGTCGAAACAAATTTTAGAATTGGCCATAAGTTGAGTATCAACTAGAACACCAGTTTAGTCAAAAACAAAAAATGGGTCACCAGCCTTTTTTGAAGCTATTCATCAAAAAGTACTAATTATGGATAAATTTGCATAAAATTAACCTAATTTGCATATTGTAATGAAAGAAAATTTATTAAAAATAGTTCAAAGTGTGGCTACTTCATATAACTAAACCATGCACTACATGTTATATATTAGCATATGCATTTGAACAATTGTAGGGACTTATTGTGCACGCATATTATTCACAATTTTGCCGTTCCCACCCACATTTGCAAAAAATAAAATAACTAAAAAAAAATATCTATTTTGTGCAATAGTATTATGTTTATTGTCATTAATCAACATTCATTTATACTAAAATTCATGTTTGTTCTTATCTAATACGATTTTCAAATTTCGCGCATTTGCACAAGGTAGCTTGGATCTCCTTAATGCCCGATTTCAAGAAAAGTCATGAGAAAAGGCTTGATAACAAATATTAGACAATGAGATGACGGAATGTATACTAGTATTCACGGTAGTTTACTTGATGTTAACAAAAATAATCCAACTTACGTATTGTATATAACATGCGTATTCAGGCGTGTACGAAATAAGCTTATACTTGTTCTACTGCCATATCGTTACCCTCGTATACGACAAAAACAGTGTCTGACTACGCATTGCATGTTAGTCACCATGTATTAGTAGCTCAGATTTCTTGAAAGCATTGCTCGAAGCTATGTCTGCTATTTCGAGTGCAATTACTCTTCTACTCGTATAAACACTAAACAATTTCGACGTAGACTGTGTGTTGGGAGTAAAACGCAAAAGTTCACATGATGAATATGTAAACTGCATCGAACATGTACTACCATCAATATTCAGTTAAACCGTATAATGGTTAAACTTTTTACCCATCAAAAAAGTCGCTCAGCCCATTTCACTAAACACGTGTCCAGCAGCTAAATAAATTAGCGCTCCAGGAATTGAAATTATTTTCGAATCTGATTCCAGCGGAGGGAGGTACATGGTGTATTCTATTCAAGTAACACAATTTATAGAAAGTCCCTCCCACCCTATTCCGTTTTCTCGTGCTTTGCTGTATATTTTCAGGCTCATCGTGGCTGGGCAATGCCTGAACAACCAGTGTATTCATCTACAAATGTCGACTCATGCTTTCGTCTTGAACAAGTACACACTACCTTTATTTGTTGATGTTGCCAGGGCAGAACATTTTACTTTGTTCAGGTGGCAGATGTATCAAATTCAAATTTGCGGCCGTTGACGGGGCAAGTTTAAGACAATCGAGTAGAATCTATAGTCTAGTATAAATATACTAGTATAATTACAACTTTGTGTATTTTCACATAAATGCTGCATTCTGATTGAAAAAAAACGTCATGTAACCTGTCGTTCATATCCCGAAGAAGAAGCTCCGTAGGCTAATCAATCGACGGACTACTTTTTCATTCATCCTAAATCTAGCTTGTTTATCACCAGGGACGTGTTAATGTACTTCAGCATCATATGAACTGTAATTCCAATTGTATTCGTAACAACTAAATAATTTTCAATTAGATTTAAATGATACATTTAAACAAATTATCCATGTGTTTTCGTGGTATTTGCCGATCCCGAAAGTCGACGCTAATAACAAAAACTTGTATGACGTAACGTTTGTGTTTCGCGACGTAATGTACGCAACGTCGCCTTAAAATTCCCGCCAAAATGTAATTAGTTACAAATACAACGCATTTACGGAAGTTAAAAATGTAAGGTATATTCTAAAATTGCGTTATAACGCATGTTGTTCGTGTTCAGACATCTGCAGAGTCCCTCGGGAGCGTTGGTGCCCCCGCGCTGATTGGTTTTGTTACTTTATTTAGCGTCGTTTATCTCCGGGGACAATGAATTCCTACGCCACGACTACACATAACACGATGAGTAGAGTTGAGTCCCTATGAAAATAAACAACAATTTTTTATTTTTATTATAATTATAAGAATTGAATAGACATTTTCTGCAGTTCATCGGTGTATGAACTGTCGGGAAAACCACGCCTAATATTTACATAAACGCCTACGGCCTACGGCAGAAAATGTCTAATCAATTCTTAAAATGTACTCAGAAACATCAAGCAACGACATCATATTTCATGCCAAAACATAAAAAATAAACTATATTAAACCAATTTGCATCTATTCATTTTTGCTGGATAATTGTAAACAGAATCACATTCCCCTATTTGTAAAATAATTGCTGAATTTATAGTTTGCCGGAGATAACACTAGCCTTTGTTTACAAATAAAAATAAAATTAAATACATTTTCGATATTAATTTTTGTTAAATCGTGTGCATAATTATACGCTTTTAATGATATACTCTTTAAATCTACACTGATAACTTGCGGCCAGTCGATCGTGCAGTGTTTGCTCTGTTCGTTTATTGATAAGGCTAGAGTTATCCCCGGCGAACTACCCCGGTATATAATATGTTTATTGTTTAATATGTTCCTGTTACATGTATTGAATTGAATATTAAGTAATACTACGCATTTAAACATTTGCATTCCTGTATATGTTTCTCTCGAGATATGTACCGGATCTTTAAATGCAAAATTGCGCCACCTCTTAACGGGATGTTAAACCTCCGTTTAATATGCACGAAATTCAAAGTCCAGAGTAAGTCATTAATTGCGGGGTGAATATATTGGTTTGCTTGAAATGCCAATTTTTCGGATATGGATGGTTCATTTTATGTGTGACTCTTGCGTGGGTGGTTTGGCGCGCTACCGCCGTTTCAGCGTGACTTTGGACTGTTTGTGCGCTACAGTACATAGAACATATAATGGCTGATTTATGCCAAGTAGTAATTTCGCTTTTTCGCTACACCAAAGCGAAAATTCGAAACTAACAAAGCGAAAAAATCGACTTCGCCGTAATTCTACGTTGTTGCACGACATAGTCAACTTTTTCGCATTGTTACATTTTCGCTCTGTTGTGGCGAAAAAGCGAAATTAAGACTTGGCATAAATCATCCACCATAAGATAACGATACAGTAACAATGATTACATTTGTTTGATAGAGATACTGTTGTCTGTGATTTTTCGTTTTTAGTGTTCCTTTATGTGACTTGAGTGCTGCCTTCCATGTTAAAATTGTCTTGATTTTAGGTAGAGCATATTATATTATTCAATAAAACAAATCCGTCAATGAAGACTTCGTGTCAATATGTTTTTAATTTCAAATATTTATAGCGACCATTGTATCTTACATTCCGTAAATGTTAACGAACTATGGCAAGCAATGAACAAACGTCTGGGAGAAAAATCAATGTCAGGAAACAAGGATCTCTTAATAGTAGGTCTTAAATGCATGAGCTCGATCACAATTTGTTAATTATTTCCTGATTGTGTTCGGTAGGTATCACAGAAACCGCTTCTATCAAGAAATAATGTACCTTACATTGGATGACTATTAAACAAACATGACACAAATGAATGCCAAATCATTGTCTGAAATATTATGAACACAGATGTCATCTACGTTGACTGATGTGGAATACAAGACAATCAGCTAGTTCATTTAATCACATACCACACGCGTTTGATAATTTTACATTCATATGTCAAATAGTATTTAGTTGCATATTAGTTATGTGTCATTTATTCAGTATAGAATCCTCAAAGCTAACAACTGTCATAACATATTTATGTACATCCGTTACCTGATATTTAGATGAGTTGAAATTGTATTTATTTTTAGTTATTGCTCTAAGTTTTGATCAGGACATTAGTTATTTTCCAGTGGTATGATTACTTACAAGAATTCGCTGTTCCTAATCGTAATGTCAAGTTCATTGGCGGAATAGTAATGGGTTTCCTCTGTTTTATTGGTTTATTTAAATGCTGTTTATCTTTTATATCCAAGCGAAAATGAGATCCCCACGACATATCTAGATAAAAACAAAGAGAATGAACTTAAATGCAACTGTTATCTTTCTACATTTACGTTCCATGTAATAACTGTATCGGAATTCATGATATAACCGACAGTCAATGTTAAAAAGGTTGGTACATATGTCACACAAAACGAGGTTCTGTAAAATCCGTATAAAGGTGATACATTCTGTAGTATCTAGAATGTTCACATATCTAAATACGCCTAAAACTATAGTCACTCCGACACAGACACGTAAAACATAAATCAAATTTCTGAAGAACGGATGTCGATATAAATTATAAGTACGAAGGTCATTCTATAAATAGTGACAATATCGTGCTTCTGTTTGGTATGCAAATGACGCATATTTTACATGGTTAATACTTGCATTACTCCTTGTTAAAAAAACTGCGTTTTGTGTGTTATTTAGTTTTTATTCATTAGAATGCAAGTAGAATGCTACTAACAAAGAGGACAAACAGCTATAAACTTCACTTAGAGAGTACATTGTATACAGTATCATAGGATCATACTAATTGTTAATTTCAGCGAAAAAAAATTGAGAGTTTTATCAGCACTTTTCTATACAATTGCTCTCATATTCCCTTCATCCTGCCTATATTGGAAAAGACGCCCAGCAGGATTCACGACCTTCATATGATGGCCGTTAATCGAACCTTCTCTATTGCTGGTTCTTTTAGAAAAGGTCCATTGGGTAAAGAAAGTATTCATTCGCACCGCGTCAAAGATTTCTTTGCATTGCTCATCATTTTTCAGTTTTCTGACTTCAAATGTTTTGTAACATCATACTGAATCAATGGTGCCTCCCGTCTAATATTTGCAATAAACCTTACGTCTCTCTAATATTAAATTTGTTGATTGCCCGGAAAACAGAAAATCGAATTACATGACCACGACTCCGGTTATTCCGTCAATAATATTGCGTGTGTTCACGTAATTGGCTTAGAGGGACTGGTCATACGTTTCCTCGGCTCCGGTATTTTTTTATTCTTTGAACCACATTCAATTTGGCATATCAATTTCTGCCTTTATTCTTGTTTTTGTTTCTGTTCTAGAGACGATTTGGTTGATACTAATAGAACAAGTTTGAACATTTACGATCTCGTGTTAATCATAAGCTTTCATGTTTAAGCTAATCCACTAATTCTCAGTACCTGTGAAATAGTGATACATAGTGTTCTGATCAAATCTGATCGTTTTCTTATCCGATAACTGTTGCCGATAAAATTCGGTTAATTAGTTAATAAGCCGATTAATAAATATCAGTTACCCCGGGAAACAAGGTCGGAAAAAACTAGCATTAAGGGTGTTGGTTTGTTTTGTGATTTATTGTAGATACTACGAGAAAGAGAATATGACAATTATCAATAATGCGTCAAATCAACATCTTCCACGTTAGTTATGCAGCACTGACACGATGTTATAATACAACTTGGATACTTTAACAGGGCATGTTAAAAATCATGTAAATTCAATAGTGTTTGATACAAATCAGAAAAGGCATTAAGTTTAAATTCCGCGACTGATGTCTTATATTATACGTCGTTTGTTTACCTCAGCTAGAATACATTCAGCTACAATCTAATCTTTGAAAGTGCAAATAAAACCCAGCCAGCTTAATTTGTAATGATCAAACCATTAATCAACTGGTATTAGAGCCATATGTGACCAACGTTTAATGAATGTTGTACTGTGCGGATATTTTATAATCCCTAACGAAATAATATAAAACATCTAATGTCTGTAGCCTTATGGTAGTCAGTTTGGTTAACCACATCGGGTCATAAAATATCCCTAACCCTACTTCTTTACTATGGGTATTTAGTACATGTACAATTATTCAAAAACTCACAGAGCCGAGAGATAAAACTAAAACAGTCAGACAAATATATAAGCCAATGCGGTTGGCCCTATAAACAAGGTGAAACAATGTACTATATTAAAAGCAATTAAGATACAATATACTACAGTTTTAATACAGAATGTTGCTGACATTCTCTACATTGATCTTAGATTGCTCGAGCATTATATTTATGTTTTAGTAAATGATAAATGATCAAGTAAAATACCTGAAGCACATTGTGGCATAAAAGCATGTACTGTATGAGACACACACATGTACCGTATAAGCAGCTACTATGATACAACAGCCCCACTGTGCTATTGACAATTGTTACTCGAAGAATGACCAAAATGCAGAATATTTCTTTGCCCGACAAGAATATGCGTCCTAATGAATAATTTGAGACATAAACTGCCATTTACTCCTGCACATTTATATAAATTGTTAATCATATGAAACAAACAATGTTACGGTGATTTGTAATCCCCAGTAGTTGGTTTTACTGATTAAGAATAAGTGTAGGTTTCAGCGAGAGAATGTGTCATTGCAAAGGATTAAAGTCTCACAAAAGACGAAAATGAAAGCAAAGTGTACCTTCATCAAAGAGTTAATACCAAAGTGTTGCAGATTACATACTCTGTCGGAAACCACGTCGCCATGGCAATGTTGGATATTTCTAATCAGATCATTACATGATTCTATACTAATAACTTGGATTTATAGTTACTAATGGCTTCTATTTAGTACATAAGTACCCGCTGGTGTAGGTTTCAATTCTCATTAAGAAACGGAAGGAATTGATATCAGGAGTTATTGCTAAATAAGGAGAAGACGAATATAAATAATAGTTGAGAAATTGTCATATTTATATGTATTTAAAAATGATAATAACAGATCGAGCAATTAAGACAGCACTTAACAGAAACAACAGACAACGAATGGCACAAAACAGTGTGCAAAGACGACCACACATCGCAAGGACAACTAGTCCACAAAACAGTGTACAAAGCCGACCACACATCGCAAGGACAACTAGTCTACAAAACAGTGTGCAAAGACGACAACACATCGCAAGGACAACTAGTCCACAAAACAGTGTGCCAACACGACCACACATCGCAAGGACAACTAGTCCACAAAACAGTGTGCAAAGACGATCACACATCGCAAGCACAACTAGTACACAAAACAGTGTGCAAAGACGACCACATATCGCAAGGACAACTAGTCCACAAAACAGTGTGCCAAGACGACCACACATCGCAAGCACAACTAGTACACAAAACAGTGTGCAAAGACGACCACACATAGCAAGGACAACTAGTACACAAAACAGTGTGCAAAGACGACCACACATCGCAAGGACAACTAGTCCACAAAACAGTGTACAAAGACGACCACACATCGCAAGCACAACTAGTACACAAAACAGTGTGCAAAGACGACCACACATCGCAAGCACAACTAGTACACAAAACAGTGTACAAAGACGACCACACATCGCAAGGACAACTAGTCCACAAAACAGTGTGCAAAGACGACCACACATCGCAAGCACAACTAGTCCACAAAACAGTGTGCAAAGACGACCACACATCGCAAGAACAACTAATTCACAAAACAGTGTGCAAAGACGACCACACATCGCAAGGACAACTAGTCCACAAAACAGTGTGCAAAGACGACCACACATCGCAAGAACAACTAATCCACAAAACAGTGTGCAAAGACGACCACACATCGCAAGGACAACTAGTCCACAAAACAGTGTGCAAAGACGACCACACATCGCAAGCACAACTAGTACACAAAACATTGTACAAAGACGACCACACATCGCAAGGACAACTAGTCCACAAAACAGTGTGCAAAGACGACCACACATCGCAAGCACAACTAGTCCACAAAACAGTGTGCAAAGACGACCACACATCGCAAGGACAACTAGTCCACAAAACAGTGTGCAAAGACGACCACACATCGCAAGCACAACTAGTCCACAAAACAGTGTGCAAAGACGACCACACATCGCAAGGACAACTAGTCCACAAAACGGTGTACAAAGACGACCACACATCACAAGGACAACTAGTCCACATAACAGTGTGCAAAGACGACCACACATCGCAAGGACAACTAGTCCACAAAACAGTGTGCAATGACGACCACACATCGCAAGGACAACTAGTCCACAAAACAGTGTGCAAAGACGACCACACATTGCAAGGACAACTAGTCCAAAAAACAGGGTACAAAGACGACCGCACATCGCAAAGACAACTAGTCCACAAAACAGCACTAACCTGAAAAAGTTAACGTTACTTTCTGGGAGAAACGAAGCAGTCTGCTGCTGGGCAATGGAATTGCAGAAAGACACACAATATACAGAATTAACACAGTTTAACAAAAACGACACAGTAATAATATTGGTTTTGCAATTGTACTCTGTTCTTTCATATTTTCGAGGTCTGCTCTTGACCATTTATCTTTAAACTCTGAATATGCTTGGCATCGTTCAATCCGCTTCTGTAAGTCGTTGTTATTTTAATGTTAAAAATGCCAAATGTATTCATTAATATTTATCTTAAGGCGTCATATTATAGTATGTACTTTCACATAAAAATGTATATGAGTGGCATCATCCCAAGGTCATGTCAACTCCTCTATATGGTAGTAATACGTTCACATTGGTAAACAGATAACGTTCCCGCGTTTACTGTTCTGTAGTAGATGTAAATGAACAGTATTGTGTCAAACATTCTATGACACTTTCTCTTGACAAAAACAAATGTCATTGTGTGACACATAGATGTATATTATGATGCTAATACTCGAGCATCTATTGATGTTCCATACCGATGCGGTAATATGAAAGTCGAAGAACGACATTTCTACAAGTAAAGGTTGGTAATTCTATGTCCTTGTTTACGACACGGATTAATCTCATTGACTACATTCTTATACATACGTAATATGGCAACTGGTTGCTTTAGTCTGGTCATTTAATATATTTGAGCTAACATTACCAAGATTTTCGAGGCATGGTGAAGATATATATTGGGTGAGCGGACAAAAAACAAATTCAATAACTGGATAACTGTCTACATCCACGACACTGTCCTGTGTTTCTGTCTAATTATCTGTTTATTCCACCACTAACTATTAAGCCGATGGCCTATAAAACTTTTTGTACGGCTGATCGGGTCATTGTTGTGATTATAAATGCTACATATGCACAGACATTCGGAAATGACACAGAAATAGCGGCAGCGACCAGTCACCCTCGCAAGAGACGGTCACAGATCGTACCATCCGTAACCATCAAACAGGATGACCATCCGTATGCCGTTAACCAACGATACATTTTGTATCACTGAATGGACCGATCAAACACTCCTGCTCGAGACTTTAAAACTGCCTATCAAAACACATAAGATATTCCCTATGTGTACATCATCGGATCAAACGTTCAGAGCCGAGATTAAAGGTTAACAATGTATGCATTGTATCTCCTGTTGTTTTTGTACATGAATACACATCATGTCGTGTAACATCATATATTTGGTTAGCTGTTATCTCTAAAAACATTACGTGGCATGCCACCATCTATGTATCAGTATCCTGTCGTTGTCACAATAGTAATATATGTTATTACGATTGAATTTCTGAATATATCATTAAATCAATTCGTTGTATGATATTATTTTTATGTATTAATATTCTATGATACTTTATGTATTTGAATAAAGCACGTAACTTCTCTTTAGTTTAAGTTGCCTCTTTAAATTTAGACATGATTGTGCTTAGTCTTGCCAAAAACAAGGTATGAAGTCAACGACTTCTACATATGAAGCATTAATAATGTTTTTATGCCATTAACGTGTATAAATGAAGTTAAAATCCGGTTCCAGGACAAAAGACGCCGTTTTAGTACTTCTTTTCGACAATTATTTATAATTAACGTCATTGTCTCTTGAAATTAACTTTATCGTT
This sequence comes from Spisula solida, assembly GCA_947247005.1. Taxonomy (NCBI): domain Eukaryota; kingdom Metazoa; phylum Mollusca; class Bivalvia; order Venerida; family Mactridae; genus Spisula; species Spisula solida. The sequence goes on along the minus strand of OX365953.1, from coordinate 11,003,045 downwards.
TTAGTTCTTAATAAATTAGTTTAATTAAATTTATTTGATTGTAGTTCTCATAGGACGATCTATTATGAGGAACAGTATTAATTCTTTCTTTCGGTGTGTATTCATTCTGTTACAAGTAGCTTTGCGTGTATTCTTTACTCTGATTTTATATACGTCTTGCTTTCACTCAATTACACTAGTCATCTCCAAACGCTCAATAGCCTTGCTTCCTTCATCCCGCCTAGTATTATAGTCATTGTCAATGCTACGAAGTGTCGATTTGAACTCACTACTTTGGTAGGTTTGTGGGAAGTTTATGTTGAACGTAAATATTCAATAAATTGCTACTCATAATGTTTATTTATCTCTTAGAATGTTGTATTGCCGTATATGAGGTATATTGCTTAAGTATGTTATGATCAAGCCATGAGGACTACATGCAGAAAACACATATTGTGCGGGCGCGTCAGTATATCGTCGGTCTCACGGGCAAACGCCGCGTCTTTTGCCGATATGCCGTATCTGTTAATGAATTAAAAGAGTGAGTTTGATAAGTGGTCAGAAAAACTAGAATATACTGTCTCAAACATCAATTTAGTGACATAACAATATTGTTTGTAGAAAAAACATTTAAAAGTAATCAATTGGACGTTACGCTATATTCGCAGTTACTGAGAAAATAAAATGAAACTGATTCATACGTATATGCTGGTTTGTGATGTTCGAATTACAGTTACAATTAAAATTAATGACGGATCGTAGCATTAAATGCTTCTCAACCTGATTTTAGTAATTCAAAGTAGCTACTATTTTTTTGCAAAATATGCATTAAAATGTAAATAAATTGTATTTTGCAGATATATTGCGTTTGTTTTTTGCCTCTCCTGAAAAGCAGTGATTTTGGTAGTTACGGCGTTTGCCCATGTGGTCGACGATATTTAAACCGATAAGGTAGAACACCGGAGATATTTAAGCGTGTTCAAACGAGGTCTTACTACCGTCGATTTGCTGTGAAGAAGTGTAACACTTGTAATATCCCAAGTGACATACAAAGGGCGTTGCGGACGAATTATGTATTTTGGTGACACGTCATTGGTATATGCTTACGTTAGATAATCTTGTATATTATGCATGTTAACATCATATACGTGGAGTGTCCCAGAGTAGTATATACTTCTTGTTTAATTTAGTGCAGCATAATGACACAGCTTTGAAGCATATTTGCACATTACACGTACGTACTGGAAACCTCGGTAAAAACTGAATAGTCAAAAAAAATATTATATTGAGTTCGCAGTACAATATGACCGTGTTGACATTTTTGTTAGAATCAATTCGTGATCTGAATCCTATTACTGTACTGAAGATATTTTAATTATAGGTAAGAGAGTAAAACGGATTAAATTATGGTATCAATATTACGCACGACGCGTGTCTGAATGCGATAAAGCGTCTTATAAATACCGTGTTGATTGCCTGCTGCCAATATGGGGATACATCAGGTTGGATCAGTTCATAATATCGCTGTTATAACTATTTGATATGAGATGCTTCATTATATGGGGGTGCGTCTTATATCATCCTTTGCAACTCATCGCAAAACGCTTATATTGATTGTTCGGAATTCAATACATACATCTACAAAACATTTCACCACATGACATCTCATCTTCTTATGTACTGCTTGAGTGCAAAGTTACAGATATCAATGGACCTTGGTTGGTATCCAATCGAAAATGAAGGAGACTGGCTTTTGTAGTATCGTATAAGTAAACGTTACACGTGTATTTTGTTTAAAGTTACAGTTTGTACATAACTTGATATATTATTCACGTACTAAAACAGGTTCAAATTGTCGTTAATTTTTGTATATTAATTTAAAAATAAATATCTAAAGGTATGATGTTCGAATGTCGGCTGTCCAAATGTTTAAATATCTGATGTGTAATTCATTCGATTCACCTAGAACTGGTGCAGATATTGCACCAGAGAGCGATGTCGTCAGGTGTACAGGTCGATGGTGGTATACATAGAATTGATTCAGACAAACTACAGTCCGAGACATCGTTACTTGTAGTCAATGCACCATCAAGAAGGCTCTTTGTTAATCCAATGCCTGTAATTGTATTAATACTCTCAACTATTCACAGAGATTAAAAGGAAAATATATTGCCAATCATGTATTGAAATAATGTCATTCGTTCTGCTATAAAACACGACAAACGTTCATTAGTTACATATTCAATGTTACAAAGGAAGGATTTAACGATCAAAGTGCATGCCAAGAAAACGTAATGTCGACAGATAAGAGGGTACGTTGTTTGTTGGATTCAGCATAACGACCGTGAAAATTACAAAGCGTGCTTTGATAATGCAAATTGGGTGCAGACATTTGAAAGACCTTTATAAATACAACAACGGATATAGAGGGATGTACAATACTTTAGAACTTAGAACGTAGTTAACAGTAAGCAAAGCAGTTTTATGTTTTAAAAACAGACTTCAACTGGTGCGCAATAATCAAAATCCACAATACCATTTTAATCAATACGACTTAACCAGAACGGAGAAAATCAACTACATAATTATTGTACAACGACGCCAAGAACTAAACCCATATCATAGCAAGGCGTTTATGACAGGGATAATTAAATTGTTACGGCACGTTGATAAGACATTGACCCGCCCCAAAGAATATATAGCAACAACATAATACAATATATTAAAATTTAGAGATGACCATCTTGACAACATTTTGCCTAAAAGGGGAAGAAAAAACTATCGTCCAGTGGACGAGTTCATTACTAACAGATACGAGATGCCAACAAACAAGGACGCATATAATCTGAAACCATAAATATATACGGAAGCCATATGGATATACTGTACTTGTTCTTTAGACTTATTATCAAACAATACACTTCTTCACCACTAGCTTACAACTACACTTAGGAGAGCATGACCACAGCTAATGTCTTGACATAATCAACGAACTCAAACTTTTTGACAGCTGAAACTTGGACTACGAGTTTTTTCCACAGAAACTCTGAGTTTCAGCGGTTCGGTTCCATGTTCTCGTTCTGTTGTGTGTTTGGGCAGTGTGTGGTGTGCTTGTGTTATTTCCGTTTTCTGTGCTCGGCTGTTTCCGTTCAGAGCTACCTTCCCTGTCCAATTTGACATTAGCCTTTTATTGTTTCCTATAAGACCTACAACTTTCCTTCTAAAAACATATTCCTCATATTGGATTATAAATTAAACTAGCCTGCCTCTTGTGTTGGTGGCTTGGCGCGCTACCGCCGTTTGGATTGCCTGTGCGCTACAGTACATAGATAATATAGTAGCTGATTTATGCCAAGTGGTATTTTCGCAACACCAAAGCGAAAATTCGAAACTAACAAAGCAAAAAAATCGACTTTATCGTAATTTTACGTTGTTGCTCGACAAAGTCGACTTTTTCGCATTGTTACATTTTCGCTCTGTTGTGGCGAAAAAGCGAAAATAAGACTTGGCATAAATCATCCACCATAAGATAACGAAACAGTAACGATGATTACATCTTTTTGATAGAGATACTGTTGTCTGTGTTTTTTCGTTTTTAGTGTTCCTTTGTGTGACTTGAGTGCTGCCTTCCATGTTTGTTTTGGTTTTAGGTAGAACATATTATATTATTCAATGACACAAATCCGTCCATGAAGACTTAGTGTCAATATATTTTTATTTCTAATATTTATAGCGACCATTGTATCTTACATTCCGTAAATGTTAACGAACTATGGCAAGCAATGATAAAAACGTCTGGGAGAAAAATCAATGTCAGGAAATAAGGATCTCTTAATAATAGGTCGTAAATGCATGCACTCGATTACAATGGTTAATTATTTCCTGATTGTGTTCGGTAGGTATCACAGAAACCGCGTCTATCAAGAAATAATGTACCTTACATTGGATGACTCTTAAACAAACATGACATAAATGAATGCCAAATCATTGTCTGAAATGTTATGAACACAAATGCCATCTAAGTTGACTGATGTGGAAAAGTTTTTAGTTGTTGACATGAGAGAATTTACAATAAATTTTAAAAATGAAATATTGTTATTGTTACAATACGACGTAACTATGTAACTGTTTGATGTATTTTATCGTTTTTATAAGAGAGTATGATAATGTATAGATGTTTGTGATAGTGTTATTTATTATTCCTTGTAAGAAATAAAACACAATTCACAACATAATCATACGAACTTCCTTATCAAACCACGTAGATTAAAGTTTTGTGTCATTTATTCAGTATAGAATCCTCAAAGCTAACAATTGTAATAACATATTTATGTACATCCGTTACCTGATATTTAGATGAGTTGAAATTGTATTTATTTTTTGTTATGGCTCTAAGTTTTGATCAAGACATTAGTTATTTCCAGTGGTACGATTACTTACACGAATTCGCTGTTCCTGATCGTAATGTCTAGTTTCTTTCTACATTTACGTTCCATTTAATAACTGTATCGGAATTTATGATATAACCGACAGTTAATGTTAAAAAAGTTGGTACATATGTCACAAAAAATGAGGTTCTGTAAAATCCGTATAAAGGTGATACGTTCTGTAGTATCTAGAATGTTCACATAATATTATCTAAATTCGCATAAAACTATAGTCACTCCGACACAGACGTAAAATAAAAATCAAATTTCGGAAGAACCGATGTCGATATAAATTATAAGTACGAAGGTTATGCTATAAATAGTGCTAATGTCGTGCTTCTGTTTGGTATGCAAATGACGCATGTTTTACATGGTTGATACTTGCATGACTCCTTGAAACTCCTACCAAACCGTTAAAAAAACTGTGTTTTGTGTGTTATTTATTTTATATCAGGCGTGTTTTGTACACTTAGAATTTTAGCATTCATTAGAATGCAACCAGAATGCTTAGTAACTAACAAAGAAGACAAACAGCTATAAACTTCACTTAGAGAGTACATTGTATACAGTATCATAGGAAACGTTTACTAATTGTAAATTTCAGCGAAAATAAAAAATTGAGAGTTTTATCAGCATTGTTTTCTATACATTTGCTCCCATAATCCCTTCATCCTGCCTATACTTGAGAAGACGCCCCGCAGGACTCATGACCTTCATATGATGGCCGTTAATCGAACCGTCCCCGTTGCTGTTCTTTTAGATAAGGTCCATTGGGTCAAGAAAGTATTTATTCGCACCGCGTCAAAGATTTCTATGCATTGCTCATCATTTTTCAGTTTTCTGACTTCAAATTTTTGTAACATCATATCGAATCAATGGTGCCTCCCGTCTAATGTTTGCAATAATCCTTACGGCTCTCTAATATCAAATTTGTTGATTGTCCGGAAAACAGAAAATCGAATTACATGACGACGACTCCGGTAATTCCTTCCATAATCTTGCGTGTGTTCATGTAATTGGCTTAGAGGGACTGGTCATACATTTCCTCGGCTCCGGTATTTTTTTATTCTTTGAACCACATTCAATTTGGCATATCAATTTCTGCCTTTATTCTTGTTTTTGTTTCTGTTCTAGAGACGATTTGGTTGATACTAATAGAACAAGTTTGAACATATACGATATCGTGTTAATCATAAGCTTTCATGTTTAAGCTAATCCACTAATTCTCAGTACCTGTGAAAAAGTGATACTGTACATAGTGTTCTGATCAAATCTGATCGTTTTCTTATCCGATAACTGTTGCCGATAAAATTCGGTTAATTAGTTAATAAGCCGATTAATAAATATCAGTTACCCCGGGAAACAAGGTCGGAAAAAACTAGCGTTAAGGGTGTTAGTTTGTTTTGTGATTTATTGTAGATACTACGAGAAAGAGAATATGACAATTATCAATAATGCGTCAAATCAACATCTTCCACGTTAGTTATGCAGCACTGACACGATGTTATAACTTGGATACTTTAACTGGGCATGTTAAAAAATCATGTAAATTCAACAGTGTTTGATACAAATCAGAAAAGGCATTAAGTTTAAATTCCGCGACTGATGTCTTATATTATACGTCGTTTGTGTACCTCAGCTAGAATACATTCAGCTACAATGTAATCTTTGAAAGTACAAATAAAACCCAGCCAGCTTAATTTGTAATGAAATAACTATTAATCAACTGGTATTAGAGCCATATGTGACAACCGTTTAATGAATGTTGTACTGTGCGGATATTTTATAATCCCTAACGTAACGATATAAAACATCTAATGTCTGTAGTCTTATGGCAGTCAGTTTGGTTAATCACACCGGGTCATAAAATATCCCTAACCCTACTTCTTTACTATGGGTATTTAGTACAAGTACATGTACAATTATTAAAAAACTCATAGAGCCGGGAGATAAAACTAATGCAGTCAGAAATATATATAAGCCAATGCGGTTTGCCCTATAAACAAGGTGAATCAATGTACTATATTCTATATTAAAAGCAATTAAAACACAATATACTACAGGTTTAATACAGAATGTTGTTGACATTTTCTACATTGGTCTTAGTTTGCTCGAGCATTCTATTTATGTTTTAGTAAATGATAAATGATCAAGTAAAACACCTTAAGCACATTGTAGCATAAAATCATGTACTGTATGAGACACAAACATGTACCGTACATAACGGAAACATGTAAAAGTGACAAGAGAAGGGTCAAACATTTAAATTTGGAGGAAAATAATTCCACTTGGAACGACAATAGTAAAATCATCGATGGTCATTTAAACTAAAGACTGTACCCACCTTCATCACTGTGTGGTAGCCTGTATGCCCAAAAATGCGCTGTGGATTCAAGATGGCGGACGGTAAACACGAGCAAAGTAAGTGTCTTTTGTTTTCGACCCAATCTTTTTTAATATGACAACCTACATTGTGAATGAATTATGAAATGAAAGAGCTTAAATTGGCGATTCTAATGGGACTATCCGTTTGTGATGAAATTCCATCGTATTTCTGTAAAGTTTAACTGAACACGATGTTTTGTGAAAGTTGAAAAGTGAATCGAGAGACGACGAGAAAATTGACGATATTTTACCCAGTAAGAATACCAGTACCTAAATAATCACCCAAATCTGTAGAAATCGTCCTACCGGTCACATGTACCCATTGTTTTCTGATAAAAAATCACTAATAAAGATGTTTGAAAGGTTTGACATTTTGGCTACTGTACTGTGCTGTGCAAAACGTGAACAATAACAAACATACCACTGTATAGCGCTGTGAATGCAATTTCTGTATAGCGCTGTGCTGCAAAACTAGCCAAAAATCTGTACAGCGCTGTGCAATTATGAACTGATGAAGCTGGTGGCCAAAGTTCTTTCTCTTCTTTCGATGTAACATTTAGATGCCAATTTCCTTTTATGTCATAATCATATTGTTATTAAAACGTTAGAGTGACATCATGTTTTCTTTTTAGTCTACGGATTTTTGATGCACAGTCAAAGGCATACGTTGTAGAAAATGATGGCAGAGAAGGTTGATGCCGCAACGTAAATATTTTATTGTATTGCTATTCTTCAATGTCTGCGATATATAAGTGTTTGAACTTTCCATCCTGATGTCCGTCTCAGCACATGTTTGGGAGGGGGTATCAATTCCACGAACTAACAAATTCCGAATAAAAAAGGGTAATTTACTAATTTCCTAGCGCTGCTTTTAGCAGTTCAGCCGTTCAGCCACCCTTTTACATTTTAACTTCACATAGTCATGGGGTTAACTTAGGAAACCTGCATTCAAGTCTCATTTGGGAGACTATTTCTCTCCTGGTTAATGTGCGCCAACCTCGATCTGCGGCCCCAGGAATATCGATCAAGTGCAGACAAATCCCTCACATATACCACTTCACAAATTGGTCTAGTGGAGCATGCGGGTTATTCTTGCTCAGAAAATTTAAGTAGTGGTCCAGACTGGGGCTGAACTCGGGACCTCTCGATCCAGAAGAGCGCGCTGTACCTCTAGGCCATCGCTCCCTACTTTAAATAACATTTGACTTATTTAAAAGTCAAATATTTATAACAACGTTCAGCTTTTAACAGACAGACCTTTTCGTACACTGATATTCTTTTTCTTTATTCATATTACTTGTCTGCAGTAATTAAGGATGTTGGAGCGGTTTGGATTCCTCGCTTAGATGTTGTTCAATTTGTGCAAGGAAGTAGAGAAATATTTTGACACAAAATATGATGTAAAAACACTAGGTCACGGAAATCGTTTTTCGAGTAATCGGCCCTATTTGAAGTGTGTATGAATTATTTTTATAATTACATCGACATTGGTAAATTGGTGGTGGTGTTCAATTTTGACATTTTTATTTGATGTTTGAGATCTAAATAATTAAATATTGTTCAATATAGTTTGGGTACACACTGTTACACAAGGTCAAGAGACCAAAAATGGTATATTTAATTTTGTTCTCATATATATCGCCTTTCTACCCCACCCACTTCATATTTTTAATGCAGCAAAGGAGCACCCATGTAAAATCCTTATAACGTTTTTTCCCGCATTAAACTTTTTTCACTATTTTACGGAATAAGTCTAGTGATATACGTCTTCAAAATTATGCAATAAAAAATAAATGTCACCGATGTATCTTTTTCGCAAATGTTTGTTAAATGGGGCTAAAATGCTGAGAAAATCAATGAAAACGCTAAAAATCAAATTTATTGAACATGTATATATCGCGAAAACACATACACGCACAATGAACAAGCATTACGAAACGAATCTGACTCCCCAAAAGGCCATTTGGCATAACAATATTTTTATCCCACCCACCTATTTTGTAATGCAATAATTATTTCGGAATGTCAACCGTCATTTTTTGTATTGGTATTGGTATTCTCCATTTGTTTGCATAATACTTATCAATTTGATTTATTTTAGATTATTTTGGCCCATTATTACATTTGTAAGGCTCATAAAGTACTATGACAAATGACGCATGCGCACTACACCGCTCCAGCATCCTTAAGCTATTTCAGATATTCATAATATTTACTTTTTGACCTGATTTTAAAGAGAGATAATTCTTGTGTGTTTTTTCAGATTCATTTATCGATGCCTATTACTGTGAGTATGGTGGTAAAGGGGACGATTGCTATTGGCACACAGTAACAACTCATTCCAATCAAATTACAACATTAAGAAAGCGAGAATTGAACAACAAGAATGGTAGTCCAGGATACAGAACAGTAACAACTCATTCCAATCAAATTACAACATTAAGAAAGCGAGAATTGAACAACAAGAATGGTAGTCCAGGATACAGAACTCTCAACTTGAAATCAAGTCATTCCAGATATTTTACACAAAACAAGAAAAACAATACATCAAGATTTTTCATATTTATTAATTATCAGTGAAGTTGAAAATAAACGTCTGAATACATTTTGTGTAATAAGCAAAGTACACGATTTACTGGGACATCCCTAGTATATATATATATATACATGTATGATAGCACAGGATATATCATATTTCAGCAGTTGTCGGTATTGAACAGTAAACGTTGTTGAATTTACCCGATGCCGTTTTCAAGGTAACTTTCGGTTGGCTGATAAGTGTTGATGACCGCCGGTCCAATGGCCTATATGTGTGGACGACCGAGGGTCCAATGACCGATATGTGTGGATGGCCGACGGTATGTGTGGATGGTCGACGATCCAATGACCGACGGTCCAATAACTGTGCTGAGACGGACATCCGGATGGACAGTTCAAACACTATATATATGTGGGACATTGTAGAATAGCAAAACAATTAAATACTTATATAAGTATCAACGTTTCTGCATCAGCCTGCTCTGCCGTCATTTACTACAACGTATGCCTTTGATTGTACATCAAAAATCTGCAGAATAAAAAGAAAACATGATGTCACTCTTACGTTTTAATAACAATATGATTATGACATAAAAAGAAATTGGCATCTAAATGTTACATCGAAAGAAGAGAAAGAACTTTGGCCACCAGCTTCATCAGTTCATAATTGCACAGCGCTGTACAGATTTTTGGCTAGTTTTGCAGCACAGCGCTATACAGAAATTGCATTCACAGCGCTATACAGTGGTATGTTTGTTATTGTTCACGTTTTGCACAGCACAGTACAGTAGCCAAAATGTCAAACCTTTCAAACATCTTTATTAGTGATTTTTTATCAGAAAACAATGGGTACATGTGACCGGTAGGACGATTTCTACAGATTTGGGTGATTATTTAGGTACTGGTATTCTTACTGGGTAAAATATCGTCAATTTTCTCGTCGTCTCTCGATTCACTTTTCAACTTTCACAAAACATCGTGTTCAGTTAAACTTTACAGAAATACGTTGGAATTTCATCACAAACGGATAGTCCCGTTAGAATCGCCAATTTAAGCTCTTTCATTTCATAATTCATTCACAATGTAGGTTGTCATATTTAAAAAGATTGGGTCGAAAACAAAAGAGACTTACTTTGCTCGTGTTTACCGTCTGCCATCTTGAATCCACAGCGAATTTTTGGGCATACAGGCTACCACACAGTATTCATAGCGAGTTTAAACTACCACTATGCTCAGATTGCTACATAATAATTCGTAAGCAGCTACTATCATACAACAGCCACACGGTGCTATTGACAATTGTTACTCGAAAAATGACCAAAATGCAGAATATTTCTTTGCCCGACAAGAATATGCGTCCTAATGAATAATTTGAGACATAAACTGCCATTTACTCCTGCACATTTATATAAATTGTTAATTATATGAAACAAACAATGTTACGGTGATTTGTAATCCCCAGTATTTGGTTTTACTGATTAAGAATAACTGTAGGTTTCAGCGAGAGAATATTTCATTGCAAAGGATTAAAGTCTCACAAAAGACGAAAATGAAAGCAAAGTGTACCTTCATCAAAGAGTTATTACCAAAGTGTTGGAGATTACATACTCTGTCGGAAACCACGTCGTCATGGCAATGTTGGATATGTCTAATCAGATCATTACATGATTCTATACTAATAACTTGGATTTATAGTTACTAATGGCTTCTATTTAGTACATAAGTACCCGCTGGTGTAGGTTTCAATTCTCATTAAGAAACGGAACGAAATGATATCAGGAATTATTGGTAAATAAGGAAAAGACGAATACAAATTATAGTTGAGAAATTGTCATATTTATATGTATTTAATTATGATAATAACAAATCGAGCAATGAAGACGGCACATAACAGAAACAACAGACAACTTATGGCACAAAACAGTGTACAAAGACGACCACATACCGCAAGGACAACTAGTCCACAAAACAGTGTGCAAAGACGACCACATATCGCAAGGACAACTAGTCCACAAAACAGTGTGCAAAGACGACCACACATCGCAAGGACAACTAGTCCACAAAACAGTGTGCAAAGACGACCACATATCGCAAGGACAACTTGTCCACAAAACAGTGTGCAAAGACGACCACACATCGCAAGGACAACTAGTCCACAAAACACTGTGCAAAGACGACCACACATCGCAAGGACAACTAGTCCACAAAACACTGTGCAAAGACGACCACACATCGCAAGGACAACTAGTCCACAAAACACTGTGCAAAGACGACCACACATCGCAAGGACAACTAGTCCACAAAACAGTGTACAAAGACGACCACACATCGCAAGGACAACTAGTCCACAAAACAGTGTGCAACGACGACCACACATCGCAAGGACAACTAGTCCACAAAACAGTGTGCAAAGACGACCACACATCGCAAGGACAACTAGTCCACAAAACAGTGTGCAAAGACGACCACACATCGCAAGGACAACTAGTCCACAAAACAGTGTGCAAAGACGACCACACATCGCAAGGACAACTAGTCCACAAAACAGTGTGCAAAGACGACCACACATCGCAAGGACAACTAGTCCACAAAACACTGTGCAAAGACGACCACACATCGCAAGGACAACTAGTCCACAAAACAGTGTGCAAAGACGACCACACATCGCAAGGACAACTAGTCCACAAAACAGTGTACAAAGACGACCACACATCGCAAGGACAACTAGTCCACAAAACAGTGTGCAAAGACGACCACACATCGCAAGGACAACTAGTCCACAAAACAGTGTGCAAAGACGACCACACATCGCAAGGACAACTAGTCCACAAAACAGCACTAAATAGAAAAAGTAAACGTTACTTTCTGGGAGAAACGAAGCAGCCTTCTGCTGGACAATGAAATTGCAGAAAGACACACAATGTACAGAATTAACACAGTTTAATAAAAACGACGCAGTAATAAAATTGGTTTTGCAATTGTACTCTCTGCTTTCATATTGTTCGACGTCTGCTCTTGACTATTTATCTTTAAACTCTGAATATGCTTGGCATCGTTCAATCCGCTTCTGTAAGTCGTTGTTATTTAATGTTCAGAAATGCCAAATGTATTCATTAATATTTATCTTAAGGCGTCATATTATATTATGTACTTTCACATAATAATGTTTATGAGTGGCATCACCCCCAAGGTCATGTCAACGCCACTATATGGTAGTAATACGTTCACATTAGTAAACAGATAACGTTCCCGCGCTTAGTGGTCTGTAGTAGATGTAAATGAACAATATTGTGTCCAAAATTATATGACAATTTCTATTGACACATAAATATGTCATTGTGTGACACATAGATGTATATTATGATGCTAATACTCTAGCATCTATTAATGTTCCATACCGTTGCGGTAATATGAAAGTCGAAGCACGACATTTCTACAAGTAAAGGTTAGTAATTCTATGTCCTTGTTTACGACACGGATTAATCTCATTGACTACATTCATATACATACGTAATATAGCAACTGGTTGCATTAGTCCGATCATTTAATATCTTTGAGCTAACATTACCAAGAATTTCTAGGCATGGCGAAGATATATATTGCATTATTGGATGAGCGGACAAAAACCAAACCCAATAACTGGATAACTGTCTACATCCACAACACTGTCCTGTGTTTCTGTCTAATTATCTGTTTATTCCACAACTAACTATTAAGCCGATGGCCTATAAAACTTTTTGTACGGCTGATCGGGTCATTGTTTGATTATAAATGCTATATATGCACAGACATTCGGAAATGACACAGAAATAGCGACAGCGACTAGTCACCCTCGCAAGAGACGGACACAGATCGTACCATCCGTAACCATCAAACAGGATGACGATCCGTATGCCGTTAACCAACGATACATTTTGTATCACTGCATGGACCGCTCAAACACTCCTGCTCGAGACTTTAAAACTGCCTATCAAAACACATAAGATTTTCCCTATGTGTACATCATCGGATCAAACGTTCAAGGCCGAGATTAAAGGTTTACAATGAATATATTGTATCTCCTGTTGTTTTTTTACATGAATACACATCAAGTTGTGTAACATCATATATTTGGTTAGCTGTTATCTCTAAAAACATTACGTGACATGCCACCATCTATGTATCAGTATCGTGGCGTTGTCTCAATAGTAATACATGTTATTACGATTGAATTTCTGAATATTTCATTAAATCAATTCGTTGTACGATATTATTTTTATGTATTATTATTCTATGATACTTCATAGAACGTAAGTTCTCTTTACTTTAGGTTGCCTCTTTAAATTTAGACATGATTGTGCTTAGCCTTGCCAAAAACAAGGTATGAAGTCAACGACTCCAACATATGAAGCATTAATATGTTTTTATGCCATTAACGTGTATAAATTAAGTTAAAATCCGGTTCCAGGACAAAAGACGCCGTTTTAGTACTTCTTTTCGACAATTATTTATAATTAACGTCATTTTCTCTTGTAATTAACTTTATCGTTTTAGTTCTCTTCTGGGGTATATGGGAATAATAAAATAAAAGTTTAATTAAATTTATTTGATTGTAGTTCTGATAGGACGATCTTTTACGAGGAACAGCATTAAATCTTACTTTCGGTGTGGATGCATTCTGTAGCTTTGCATGTCTTCTTTACTCTGATTTAATATCCGTCTTGCTTACACTCAATTACACTAGTCATCTCCAAACGCTCAATAGCCTTGCTTCCTACATCCCGCCTAGTATTACATGTATAGTCATTGTCAATGCTACGAAGTGTCGATTTGAACTCACTACATTGGTAGCTTTGTGGGAAGTTTATGTTGAACGTAAATATTCAATAAATTGCTACTCATCATGTTTATTTATCTCTTAGAATATTATATTGCCGTATATGAGGTATATTGCTTAAGAATGTTATGAAAAAGCCAAGAAGACTACATGCAGAAAATATATATTGTGCGGGCGCGTCAGTATATCGTCGGTCCCACGGGCAAACGCCGCGTCCTTTGCCGAAATGCCGTATCTGTTATTGAATTGAAAGAGTGAGTTTTATAAGTGGTCAGAAAAACTAGAATATACTGTCTCAAACATCAATTTAGTGACATAACAATATTCTTTGTAGAAAAAGCATTTCAAAGTAATCAATTGGACGTTACGCTATATTCGCATTTACTGAGAAAATAAAATGAAACTGATTCATACGTATATGCTGGTTTGTGATGTTCGAATTACAGTTACAATTAATGACGGATCGTAGCATTTAATGCTTCTCAACCTGATTTTAGTAATTCCAAGTAGCTACGATTTTTTCTCTTTGCAATATATGCATTAAAATGTTAAAAAAAATGTATTTTGCAGATATATTGCGTTTGTTTTTTGCCTCTCCTGAAAAGCAGTGATTTTGGTAGTTACGGCGTTTGCCCATGTGGCCGACGATATTTAAACCAATAAGGTAGAAAACCGGAGATATTTAAGCGTGTTCAAACGAGGACGTCAATTTGCTGTTAAGAAGTGTAACTCTGGTAATATCCCAAGTGACATACATAGGGCGTTGCGGACGAATTACGTATTTTGGAGACACGTTTTTGGTATATGCTTACATTAGATAAGCTTGTATATTTTGCATTTTAACATCATATACGTGGGGTGTCCCAGAGTAGCGTATACACTTCTTGCTTAATTTAGTCCAGCATAATGGCACAACTTTGAAGCATATTTGTATGTTACACGTACGTGATGGAAACCTCGGTAAAAACTGAATAGTCAATAAAAAATATTATATTGATTTCGCAGTACAATATGACCGTGTTGACATTTTTGTTAGAATCAATTCGTGATCTGAATCCTATTACTGTACTGAAGATATTTTAATTACAAGTAAGAGAGTAAAACGGATTAAATTATGGTATCAATATTACGCACGCCATGTGTTTAAATGCAATAAAACGTCTTAAAAATACCGTATTGATTGCCTGCTGCCAATATGTGGATATATCACGCTGGATCAGTTCATAATATCGCTGTTATAATTATTTTGATATGAGCTGCTTCATTAGATGGGAGGTGCACGGGACTACGTCTTATATCATCCTTTACAATATATTGATTGTAGGGAATTCAATACATACACCTACAAAACATGTCACTACATGACATCTCACGTTCTTATGTACTCCTGGAGTGCAAAGTTACAGATATCAATGGACCTTGGTTGGTATCCAATCGAATATGAAGGAGACTGGCTTTTGTAGTATCGTATAAGTAAACGTTACACGTGTATTTTGTTTAAAGTGTTACAGTATGTACATAACTTGATATATTATTCACGTACTAAAACAGGTTCAATTTGTCGTTAATATTTGTATATTAATTTTTATAAATAAATATCTAAAGGTATGATGTTCGAATGTCGGCTGTCCAAATGTTTAAATATCATATGTGTAATTCTTTCGATTCACTTAGAACTGGTGCAGATATTGCACCAGAGAGTGATGTTGTCACGTGTACAGGTCGATGATGGTATACATAGAATTGATTCAGACAAACTACAGTCCGAGACATCGTTACTTGTAGTCAATGTACCATCAAGAAGGCTCTTTGTTAGTCCAATACATGTAATTGCATAAATACTCTCAACTATTCACAGTGATTAAATGGATAATATATTGCCAATCATGTATTGAAATAATGTCATTCGTTCTGCTATAAAACACGACAAACGTTCATTAGTTGCATAATCAATGTTACAAAGGAAGGGTTTAACGATCAAAGTGCATGCCAAGAAAACGTAATGTCGACTGATAAGAGGGTAAGTTGTTTGTTGGATTCAGCATAACGACCGAGAAAATTACAAGGCATGCTTTGATAACGCAAATAGGGTGCAGACATTTGAAAGACCTTAAAGCTTATAAATACAAAAACGAATATAGAGCGATGTACAATACAGTAGAACTTAGAACGTGATTAACAGCAATAAAAGCAGTTTTATGTTTTAAAAACAGACTTCAACCGGTGCGCAATAACCAAAATCCACAGTACCATTTTAATCAATACGACTTAACCAGAACGGAGAAAATCAACTACATATTATTGTACAACGACGCACAGAACTAAACCTAAATCATAGCAAGGCGTTTAAGACAAGGATAATTAAATTGTTACAGCACGATGATAAAACATTGACTCGCCCCAAAGTATATAGCAACAACATAATACAATATATTAAAATTTGGAAGATGACCATCTTGACAACATTTTGCCTTAAAGGGGAAGAAAAGACAATCGACCAGTCGACGAGTTCA
This sequence comes from Spisula solida, assembly GCA_947247005.1. Classification (NCBI taxonomy): domain Eukaryota; kingdom Metazoa; phylum Mollusca; class Bivalvia; order Venerida; family Mactridae; genus Spisula; species Spisula solida. The sequence goes on along the minus strand of OX365953.1, from coordinate 10,986,387 downwards.
TTACTAACAGAAACGAGATGCCAACAAATAAGGACGCATATAATCTGAAACCATGAATGTATACGGAAGCCATATGGATATACTAGTTTTTTCAAAGACTTATTATTTAACAGTACACTTCGTCACTACTAGCTTACAACTACACTTAGGAGAGCATGACCGCAGCTAATGTCTTTACATAATCAACGAACTCAAACTTTTTGACAGCTGAAACTTGGACTACGAGTTTTTTACCGCAGAAACTCTGAGTTTCAGCGGTTCGGTTCCATGTTCTTGTTCTGTTGTGTGTTTGGGCATTGTGCGGTGTGCTTGTGTTATATCCTTTTTTTGTGCTCGGCTGTTTCAGTTGAGAGCTACCTTCCCTGTCCGATTTTACATTAGCCTTTTATTGTTTCCTATGAGACCTACAACTTTCCTGCTTACCAAATATTCCCTCATATTGGATTATAAATTAAATTAGCCTGTCTCATATTTATTGTAGCGTTATGCGATTAAATGTACTTGCCGCGTAAATGAACTTAGAACTGTGTATGTCCTGTCGCTTAACGAACAGTGTTTAATCAAATTAAGTGCGTTTAATCGCTCACGTGCCATTTTGTCACTGTTTTATTCAATGTTGGCACTTGCGGTCTTAATTGAATGGATGTTTGGAGGCGTACGTGGATATGACTACATCGACCGAAAGGTTCAAAAGTTCACCCAACCATTCCAAAGTATAAAAACATATAATAATGTGTGTTGCACGTATACACGTATACGAGGGTCGTTCATTTAATACCCGGACGATCGATATTGCTGGAAAACTAGTAGACCGATATTACTGAAAACGAACAGAAATACATTCACACTATTCCTTAATTAACGTACGAAATTTCAACGTTTCGCGACGAAGGGTTTACGTAATATCAGTGTTTTAATAAGTACATAAAACGCGAGTCGGCCCAAGTCGACGTCAAAATATTGTGACGTTACGCCATTTTCTCTCCTAAAACGTGACACATTTTTCTTTCTTTGATCATCGTTTTGGAGCCAAACAGTCACGCGAGCACACACATTTACCATTTCAGGATGTTCGGTAGTGATGTTAAATGCTGTATCTACGAAAATTTCGCATGGTTCCGTAATTACTACAGTAGTATTCTTCAAGGAGTGTTTAGCCCTCCACAGGTGTTTAACCGACGACACTTTCCTGTTTCTAACGTTAGATTGGCCCGTCCTCGGATCATCGCGAGGTGCTCCTTGTCATCAAAGAACCGTTTTTAGCAGAAATCCACCGATACGAATATTCCCGGAAGGCTTCTCTAAAATAGATTCTTTATTATTTTTATAGGTGTATGATTAATACTTTTTCGATATTGTATCATAGTCATTTTTTCCGAAACAAATTCAATTTCATTGCGATATCAACAGAAACACGCCCGTTGTCACTAAACAGCGCTTCACACACAGTTACAGTACAGAAATGACATCAAACGTTATATAACATAACGTAGATGTAGCCATAACGTTATATGATGTTTTCCGTTGAAAATAGGCAAATTTAACACACACCCGCTCATATCAACACTATACATTTCACTGAAAACTTGGGTTGGGCCGGGTAGCCCTTAGTGTTGGGTTACTATAGTAACCACAGTTTGTGTTCGGTTGGATAAAATTATTTTAGTTTTGTCGAATTATTAATTTGGTGAGTACGTCTTATTATGCGGAAATTTATTACAATTGCAAGCGCTATGGCGATCGTCCGGGTATTAAATGAACGACCCTCTTACATGCACATTCATCAAAAACTACACGCATTATGTAACATATTATAATGTATACTCATGATTTTGTACATCCAATAAGCAAAATTCATCACATAGTGATGCGATTAAAAACATGTAAGGATACAATGAAAACCTTTGCATCTAGTGTTCCAATGACATTCGAAGTCCGCCTACTTACAATAAGCTGTGTAATTTTTGACACGCATTATGTACGGACAACGCGCAGTGGTCCTAACTGTCACTTTCGTGATAAAACAAATATTATTTTTGTCAAGTATTGTTGTACATGCCATGAAAATAATGGTTATTTACCACCAACATAACATGATTCGAAATACACTCATCAAATACAAGTTATATATCTGATTTAACTTAAATGTCAACGATCTTTACAGGGTTACATGGATCACATCCAGTTCGCTGTACAGGCTAATATCATATGTGTTGCTTCAAGATAAGTGGAATATTGTTAACAAATTTGGCTTTGAATTAAGGTAATTGCTTTTCTAGTTAGAACGAAATTTCAAGGAAACATGACTTGGTATAATAGCAATTTAAACATTTGATTAATGCCTAGCTGATTCCTCTTATCCAAATACATTGTATTTATTATTATGTGTTTTCGTTGAGTTCTTATTATTTTTTTGTTATTCAATTATCTTAATTTAAAACATCGTACATTTGTATGAATCGGGTGACTAATTATTCGCTTCAGTTCCATTTGTGTTTGGTCATTCACGGTTTCCTGTAGATTATTACAGTAGATTATGAGACAGTCATATCAACACGTGGCTTTCGTTGTGCCACCATGGAGGCATCTTATTCATCGTTCGTAAGTATTCTTATTTCGTTTCGAACCAAATTAGGAATGTGTCAGATGCCAAGTTGTAAATAAATCTTCTTAGCTATATTTTTAAGTCTATCTCAAAACAATTTTTGCTTTATATGGAAGGTGTTAAAATTACAAACGACAATATTTCTGTCATAGGGATACTACATTGTTAGATTCTTAATTGAATACATTTTCTTCATTTAAAGGTATTTGTTAATTATCGTTCATGTATATTTACATTTGTACGAATGTTACTGTTTAATGAAATAGTTATTGGAAAATCAAGATAAATATACTCTATCCCGGCGAAAAGGGGACTCATTGTCTTATTTTTGTATGGCTGTATTCAAACTCTTTAAGTGATCTTATTGCTCAATGCACTAAAATGAAGACGTTAAAGCCGGGTTCAATCAATTTCTTGCACAAAAAAACTCAAATTCGGTTCACTGGGTTACTGTGTTTGTTAATTTTATTTTCTCAAAGGGAATTTTCAGAGTTGCGGTTTGTATTCATACAAATGAAAACGGTGTTTTGTTTTTAATATTACTTTTGACTAAAACTAATTATTTAAATCAGTCAATGATATTTTGTTATGAGTCTGAAGAAAACACGTATACCATTATCCATGAAAATGAACGCTTCTCCGTTCAGTCACGTGTTACGAGCCGTACTTCCCATTAAATGGCATATATTACAATTACAAGTCTTGCATAACTTACCAAAGTATAGGATAGAGTTTAAAATAAATTTAACTTGAATATCCGTGCAGTTACTTTCGATTGCAATGTACATTTCTACTACATTTAGTCGCAATACTACATGTATATTGCTTGCTGTAGCTTCGTGTTCAACATTTAGCTTGGTGATGATACCTATTTAAAATCAAGCACATTATTATAAATATAGTTTCAATAGAAATACTAGGCATAGGACAGTATATCTTACAAAGCGATGTATTTTGTCTTTACTTAGTTTCTTCCTCTGTGAGTTTCCTCCTAGTTCCCGGGAGATTATTTGTACATATTTCTTTGAGGCAAAATCGTGTCAAAATTCCGTGTTCGTAACCGTTTAAATAAGATTGCTGGTTTTAATCAGATTACCATTCCTCCGAGAATATCTGGTGAATCAGAATTAAAAGATAGGACGCCAATGCAGTTCACTAGTTATGTACTGCAATGTAGTGTGTGTAAGACGATACTGATCTTATATACCAATACAGTAATATCAATACAATATGAAAACGATCGTGAGTTACAAATGCTAAACTTTATCAACAATTGTCATGTCAAGGCTACATACAATGTGAGACTGTGATAAGGTGGTTAGGGTTTTCTTTGTATAACACAGGGGTACAACGAGCGCGATCCCCGTTGCTATATTTAGAAACAATTCTTATTGTAAACCATCAACAAACTAGTTCTGTCCATGACCATAACTATCGCCACATAAATGCAACTAAACATACAAGGTCGGAATTAAGTCGCCGTACCATTTGACTGTATATTTTTAAGTGGCAATGCAAAATCGCAACGTTCACGTTCTCGGAGCTTTTCCGACAGTTAGTACCTAAGATAGCTCGTACCTGTATTCGGTAAGCTCGTACCTGTGTTAACTCGTTCCGTAGTAAACTCATATTGATATTACATAATTTCTTAAGATATTGTACTATAGTCCTTATTTCGCATGTTTAAACTGTCGTTGAGTTGTGTTCTTATAATGTAAGAGGATTATACACATATTGCATGTGCATGTGTGACTGTACATAGCACTGCTACATGTATCAACATGCGGTTGCCCCGAGAACTAAATGAACGTAATGAATGCTTTCAAATGAAGTGTTCACATAAATCAGTTATCAAAGTTGATAATAACATATCAAATAGCATCTATTGGTATCATTTATAAGATAAAATGAATTGTTAAGTCATTGATATTTCGAAATACAACTGATACATACTTTATGTAACCGTGGCCTCCGTAGCTCAATAGTTAGGGCGCTTGCCGTCTAATCTGGCGACCCGGGTTCAAATCCGGGTGGAGGCACACATATATATATATATATGCCTGCCATATTTCAGCAGAAAGCTGACTGGCAAATAAAGGCTATGCTCGGCTCGGTATACAATGTGGATTTGGAAAAGTTCTATAATGGGAATAATGGCATATCGTTAAATTCTATTTATGGTAATGTATCAGCAGAGTACTAGATCTACGTGTATTTTCTAACTATAACATAATCTTAGTTTTAGATTGTCTCATGAATCATTGACGTTGACATTAGTAAACATATAACGTTCCCGTGCTTAGTGGTCTATAATAGATATGCATTCGCAGTTTTGTGTAAAATACTCCCATGAGAATTTCTATTCATACAGAAAATGTCATTGTGTGCCAATAGCTGTGTATTATGATGCTAATACTCGAAAAGCTATTGATGTTTCATACGGTCGCAGTAATATGTATGGGCGAAACTTGACGCTTCCACAAGGTTGGTAATTCTAAATCCATGTTTACGACACGGATTAATCTCATTGACCACTTTTTTATGGCTTACTTGTTGCCATAGTCTGGTTATTTAATACAGCTGGCCTTATGATAACGGACGTATTACTGGATCCTGGATTATTCCTAAAAGGCGATGTATTGGGTGAGGAATATCTGACCTGCACGCGATATATTTATAGTATTTGGCATCTTAAGATACACTGCATAAGCGGTAGTAAATTATGGAATTAACATTATTACACTTGGCGATAAGTTATTAAAACATGGACATAATATTGTACAATTTTAAACTTAGTCGAAAAATATTTTTAAAATTATGAAGCAATGCTAAACGCCGCACTCACATAACATGGCTCTAACCAATAAAACAAAAATAGTAATCCGAAACAACGCCGGAATTGAACATGGATAAAAAAAGGCTGTCTAACGCTTTATACGACACCAGAGCTGTCTCAAATTTCTTAAAATCATTTATTGCAAATCAGAATGATCATCTTTGTCTAGTAATTACTAACTGTATTCACGTTATTTCTTCTTGTCATGTTTCTGGTTTGTTTAATGATTGTTGGCGTTCGACAGAAATAGTCGTGTGTGCGTGGTTATCCGTTTGTTTACTGCCATATTAGCCAATGACTTCGAGGAAAGAGACTGCTGCTTTCCATTTACATTAGGAAATGATTGTCCTTCACGTCTTTGAATGGTAACATGATATGAAGTCAGAGAATCCGACATACATGTGTATGAAACTTTAATGATGCTTTTACGTCATTATGAAGCTATATTCCGGTGCCAGGAATAAAGGCGCCGTTTTAGTACTTCTTCCGGCAATTATTTATAATCAACGTCTTTTCTCTTGAAATGAACTTGATCGTGTTCGTGTTTTTGCTCCTGATGTACATGAGAATAAACAAAATAAGTTTAATCAAATTGATTTGATTTAAGTACTGATAGGGCGATATTTAATGTGGAAAATCATTAACTCTTACTGTTAGTGTGGATGCATTCTGTTACAGGTAGCTGTGCATGTTTTCTTTACTCAGATGTTACGACGTATACCCGTCTTGCATCAATTCAATAAAAATAGTCTTCTCCAAACGCGTTATCGCCTTATTTCCTATCTCCCGCATAGTATCATAGGCATTGCCATTACTACGCAATGTCGATTTGCGCTCGCTTCATCGGTACATTGGTGGGAGGTTTATGTTGAACGTCAATATTCAATAAATTGATACTCATAGTATTGCTTATTTATCCCTTAGAATATTGTATTGTCCTACATTAGGTATGTTGATTATAAATGTTATGAATAAGACATGAGAATGTCATGTTGAGAAATATATCTTGTGCGGGAGAGTCAGTATTTTGACAACATTGAGGAAGAAAAACGGAGATATTAAAGTTCCAACGAGGTCTGAAAGTGTTCATAGATATGTTCATTATAGGGGATTTATCCCTATTAACGATTACATGTGAAAAACACGTGATTGTTGTTGCTGTAGTTTTGCATTGGCTATGGCCTACTATTTTTGACAGACCGGATACAGAATAATGATTCGATAGACTGAACTTTACGTCCCACTTCCGGTAGAGGCAAGTTCGTGCTCAGGATTTGAGAACCAATCTTGTTTAACTTATTTTTCCAAATGAAATATAAATACAGTTCCACTCTTTTAATAACGTTTCGGCATATAAGCCTAATTTAAATCATGAACAATATTGAAAAAATATATTTCTTGTTTAATCCAACGTAAAAAACAATATGGCGACGTCGGAAATGACATATCATTATTTAACGCGACGTCATCGCACGTTAACGCGACGTCGTCGCACGGCATAGCGCGCCAACTTGTGAACAATTATTTTGAATTGAAATATAAATAGCAAATTAAGGACGAATGTAAAACTATAATAATATTTATAGGGCATATCTGTTCAACCCGACTCCTAGATCGGAAAACACACAAGTATTTATTGGCCTAGTCTTCTATGTGGTGCTGCTTGGCAGCCAGAGGTCTGTGGAGAAACACATTCCTTAGTCAGTTTTTTTCCTCTGCCAGATGATCCAAAAACCTTATGGAAAATCGCAGCTGGATGCAGTGCATTTTTTCAATTTTTCATTTAAGTGCATTATATCACTACCTTCGATTTGCTGTTAAGAAGACTTAGTGTAATATTCAAAACGACCATAGCGCGTTGTGGGAATTAGAGCAACAAATTATGTATTCATTGGTTTATGCTTAAATTAAAATAAAATTTGCATTTGTAGCATCATATAAACATAATTATCTTACATATTGAACGTTCGTCAATATGCCTGTAAAAACTAAATATTCAATGTATAGATTCCGCACTGCAATAAGACCGCATTGAACTTTTAGTTAGGATCAATTTATTATCTAAAAACCTTTAACTGTACTAAAGATATTTAAATTATAAGTAAGAGCGTTAAACGGATCAAATTATGATATCAATATAACTCAATACATGCTATGCGTCTAAATGTGATACATTGTAAAGCGTCAAATATATACCGTGTTGATGACTGCTGCCAATATCGTGATACCTCAGGATTTATCAGTTAATAATATCACTTCAATAATAATATAATAATAATAATTATTTCTTTAGAAGGGAGACGCATGGTACTGCGTCTTATATCATACAGTGCAGCTCATCTTAATACTTTTACATTGATTGCGAGGACTTCAATGCCTACACCTACATAACAAGTCACCACATGTCATCTCATCTTCTAATGTTCTCATGTAGTGCAAAGTAATAGATATCTATGGACTTTGTTTGGTATTCAATCTAAAATGTAGAATATTGCATGGCTCGTAACGATAATTGTTTATTATTCATGTATTCAGTTTATTCATATTCTGAAATTAGTGAACGTTATAGTTTGCTTGGTCGAGACGGACATTCTACACTATAACTATTTCTAACAGTCATTTTTGACGCTTCTACCTTCATATTATCTCTCAAGTCATAATGTCTAAAAGTGTAAAAGATAAGACGTTCGAATATACGTTCGCTAGCTTTTAAATACCTGATCAATGTGCCATTCGTTGAGACGTTTAACGTTCACTTCAGAGGATTGATGCAGACATTAAAACAGGGAGCGACGTGATGACTTGGAACACCTAGAATTGATGTAGACTGTACGACAGAGAGCAACACCGTTCTTTATCAATCCAATACGTATCATTTCATAAAAACTCTCAACTATTCACGGTAATAAAAGGAAAATATACTGCCAATCATTTGTAGAATTAGTGTCATTCGTTCTGCTATAAAACGCGACAAACGTTCATTAGTTGCATAGTCAATGTTACATAGAAAGGACTTAACGATCGAAAATGTATGCCAATAAAACGTAATGTCGACTGATAAGAGGGTAAGTTGTTTGTTGGATTCAACATAACGATCGAGAAAATTACAAGGCATGTTTTGATACAAATAGGGTGCAGACGTTGGAAAAACATAATATCAGACTGTAAAATACCTAAATAAATACAACGACGGTTATAGGGATATACCAGATAATAGATTAGAAGAACGTACTCACATACTTGACAGCACATCGCAAATATTCTTCATTTTATTAAATACACTGTAGAAACTGTCTACACTGAACTGAAATAATAAATAATAATAATTAAGACTTTAACCCGAATTAATGAAGACTACTAAAATCATACTACCGGTATAGTCCGTTAGCGAGCAGGCTGGACCCCCATAAACCTTTAAGATATTTAAAAGCAATTATGCTATCTTATTGTAATTTGGCATAGTTCTCTAAATTACCAATACCAGAGACTATAGATAACTATAGTCTCAGCCTATAACCAACATGTGTTTTTAAATTTCATATCTTTTTATTGACCCATTATTATACCAATTAGTTTCCCATTGGTTCTAATGTATTAATTTTGATATTCTAATCAACAAATGGACAGGGAGTAAACAAATCCATTACGGTCATGTAGTTAGAATAATGCTATTGTTATTGTAAGAACTGTAACGGGATAAATATGGGTAACTTCGACCTTGCTCATCAAGGCTTATATAGCTGAGGCCCACTTGCTGATTTCAATAATCGTCTTGTATATTGATGTTTTTCTTACAAGGGTTTCAACACAGTTTCTCCAGTTATTTCAGCAACATAAGGCCAGTTTAAACATTAATCACATAAACATTGATGTCCGGGCCTCATTATATATTTCCAATGGTCAACCATGCGTTACTTAATGTACAGTTATATCGGACCAATTAGCTGACCTTTGCTGTTCTGGACACTTGAACCACCCATACGTATTTACACTGTTTTAGACTTAAAATTTTACATTGAAAGTTAATGCAAAGTACACTTTTCTGTGGATCAAAAATTCTGTTTTATTTTCTGAGAGTTGGTAAGGTCGATTTATGAACATGTTCCCATTTTTGTTCTAATCGGCATTGTATATTTTAAAATATTTAAGGTATATGGGGATCCAGTCTGATCGTTAACGGACTATACGTTCCTATAAAACATCAATTTAAACACATGTCACGGGACAACGTCTCAATATATACAAATCCATGCAAATGCATGTAAATGTATGTGGACATACACTCATCGTTTATTAGAATTTGAACATGTCCACGGGCGAATTTTGAAAAATGCAAAAAAGAAAATAGCCTATTCGTCCATTACATTACAAATGACCACAGCTAATGTCTTGACAGAATTAACAAAACTCGTACTAGTCGATCAGTTGTTATTTTATCGTTGTGCCATTCAGATTTAGGAAACAGACAAAGAGAACGGAGGATGACAAAGGACGAATCTCGAGGCATAGAAATTGTAAATAAAATTCACATTTTAGCCAAACTGTGCCCCATAGTACATTATACTGTTCTTATAAACTATATGCGAAATACAGTTAAGGTAACGAGGTGATACAAGAAAACAGTTTTGTTTACATGTACGCTGTGACGCCTTTTTTAACATTGTTAAATAAAAAACATATGTCATCATCAATGTAATGTGTTGTTTCCAATCAGACGGAAACACCAACATTCCTTCCCACAAAATGTTCGCTCATATTGGATTATAATAACATTAGCCTGTCACATATTTTGTACATTGTTTAATAAAGTTTAGTGCTTTTAATCGCTCACATGCCATCTTTTCACTATTTTAGTAAATGAGCTCCGCTGTGCGATTTCAAAAAATAACATAAGTGGGGAAAATCACATGTAGTACAGAGCAGATATTTTAAGGGGAAAAAATGCAAAACAAGTATTTTTCTTGGATCTTGTCACACAATGTGTGTCTTTTAACATACTTAAAATCTAGGTCTATACTAAGTCTTGCTAGTAAAAGTCGACTTTTTGGGGTAAAACCTTAAACTTTAAGGTGCTGCCTCACAGATTGGGCTAAAATATTGTTTATCGTGATTGTCCAACCTAACCAAGTATTGATGTAATAGAAAGCCACTGACAGTTGCTTGTTGACAGCTTTGGTGCAAAGAAGCAATTTTAACCACTCTCGATATCGCCCACTGAGTATTTTTTCTTGAAAAAAGCGCTAAGTTTTCCTTCAAACATGCTTTGTGAATTATGTAATTCACACGTTCACGATCGAACTGTAACATCAACAATCTACAGCATAAACATTTGTGAGGTATTTGGTTCGTTTTTAAATTCGTTTTCATTAAATGCGAACAAATTTCAGGCAATTTAAGTAATAGTAGTGTTAATTCTATAGGGTATTAATACCCTATAGAATATTTGATGTAAAAATACTATATAACTACAAAATGCCGAAGTTTTTCAAGTTATTTTGGATGCCAGTGTGGTTGTTTATGGGATATCGTACAGCCAACTATACCAAAACTACGCGAATATGTGACAATTTTAGTTTTGCAATATACCAATATGTGAGGCAGTCCCTTTAATAAATATATAAGCAAAGCATGGATTTTTGGAGTCTATATACATTTTGTATCACTTTGTCATTAATGGGTTTATTTGATACTAATATATTTTGATAGGTAGGTTGTTACTTGTATTTTAAGATATCCAACATCGTTTATCATGTTTGTGCGCAAAATGCGATATTTTGGGGCTAAATCTTTAAAAATATAAACGAAACCGTGAGTTTTGGGAATCGGTTGAATACAAAGTTATTAATAAGTTTATTTGATAATTAATCACTGTGATAGGTACAAAGTGCCTTGTAGTTTTTGCATCAAAAATAAATTGCGAGACTATTTCATAGACCTTGTGTGAACCCCGTTAATTCGTCAATCATAGAAACAAAGGCTGTCAATACGGACAACTGTTACACGCCCCATTGCTTCTTCCCAATAATACTGGAGAGCTTATGACATAACGAAACTTCACGATTATTAATGTATGACATGCACTTAACATCCAACATGACCATAAAACCATTTGCTTTTGCCATAAATATATTTCATATTACTTAGAACAAGCCAGTTACATGAATCACTGTATTATAGGAATACAATTATATTAAAAACGTATTCGTGTTAGTGTATAAAGAACGCCGATGATTTGCATAGAAACTGCACACTTAATACAGGAATGAATTATGCTGATTGTTTTGTTCTTGGAGATATCCACACCGGAATCATAAACTGTCTATGCAATGTAAACGCACTTAATGTATTGGTACAATGTTTAACGAAGAGGTGTCCTGGTACAGAGATGAAACATTTCATGTACGGATTGCAAACTCATTGACTTACCGAAATACAAATGATTTAGTCTATTTTGACATTATCTAATCATTATTTGCAATACGGATTTGAAAACAAACCTCTACAATTGGGTCAATGGCACAACTATTGCTTATATTTAATTAATTTATCTGTACAGTACAGTAGACTCTTAGACTCTTTATAATCTTAGTTTAAAAATTCTCATGAATCATTGACGTTGCCATTAGTAACCAGATAAGGTTCCTGTGCATTGTGATCTTTAGTAGATGTGATTTCACAGTATTGTGTAAAATAATCCCATGACAATTTCAATGCATACATAAAATGTTTTTGTACCCTAACACATCAAGTGAGAGGACGCAGATGAGCAGATTATGACTGTCCTTCACATCTTTGCATTGAAAACACATATTGATATGAAGTCAGCGAAACCTACATATGAAACATTGATAATGCTTGTATGTCATTAACGTGTTATAATGAAGTTAGAATCCGGTGCCAGGAATAAAGGCACCGTTTTAGTACAATTTGTTTCGACAATTATTTATAATCAACGACTGTTGGCCTTGTAAGTTACGTTTTGTGTTATTGTTCGTCTGATGTATATCAGGATAATAAAATAAGGTTAATGAGTTAATTTGATTGAAGTTCTGATTAGGTGCTCTTTTATGTGGAAAATCATTAACTTAATGTTGGTGTGAATGTTCTGTTATGATAATATTACATTATGTTACATGTAACTGTTCATGTATTCTTTACTCAGATTATATATTCGTCTTGTATCAATTCAATATTACTAGTCCATTACCTTGTTTCCTGTCTCCCGCATAGTATTATAGCCATTGTCATTACTGCGCAATGTCGATTAGCACTCGCTACATTAGTAATTTGGTGGAAAGTTTATGTTCAACGTCATTATTCAATAATTAAAACTTATATTGCTTATTTATGGAGCCATATAACTGCCACCACATAACTTAAGATTTAGTGAAAACTTTCGAAAATATTATGGGATATTTCATGAAAAAATACAATTATCTTGATGAAAGATAAATTATCTTAACACGAAATTCTGCTTGTTAGTGCTCTGAACTGACACCACATAAAGATGATGCTTTCACGAAACTAAATAAGTTTTTCATGAAAGCATAAAAAAGTTTCGCAAAACGTAATGATGTTTTGGTGAAAACAATCGACTTTCGTGAAAAGTTTCGCGAAACATAAAAATGACTTCGTGAAAAATAATACAATTTCATGAAAAGTTAGTTTGTTTCTTAAAAAACTAACAGGAATGTTGTGGCAGATCAAAGCAGTAACTGGCAATTTTTCACGTTAAGATATTTATCTTGCATTCATAATATTTTTGTGTTTTCATGAAATCGCTCGTTAATTTCACGAAATATTTCATGAAAATTAATATTTATGTGGTGGCAGTTATATGGCTCCATACTTATTTTCTCATACAATTTTTAATTGACCTATACAAAGTATGTTTATAATGAATGATATGAATATGGGATAGAAAATCGGTTCCTTATAGGTATGTTCATAGAAATGTTCGTTATACTGGTTATTTAGTGTCTTCGACGTGTAACTCCTATATGCTCCAAAATGACAAAAATTGACATCCAGACCGCGTTGTGGAAATAAAGCAACGATTTATGTATATTGGTGACAAGTCATCGGTATATGCATAGATAATAAACATACATGTATTTGCATTTTGCATTCACGTGCTGAAAACCTCTGTAAAAGCTAAATATTCAAAGTATAGGTTGCGCAGTACAATATGACAGCGTTGACATTTTGGTTAGAATCAATTCGTGATCTGAAAACCTATTACTGTACTGAAGATATTTTAATTGTAAGTAAGAGAGTAAAGCGGATTAAATTATGATATCAATATTACGCACGACGTGTGTCTAAATGCGATAAAGCGTCTTATAAATATCATGTTGATGTCTGATGCCAATATGGGGACACATCAAGGTGATTCAGTGCATAATATCGCTATCATAATTATGTTTATATGAGCTACTTTATTAGAAGGGAGGTGCAAGGGACTATGTCTGATATAATCCTTTACAACTCATCGCAAAACGTTTAATATATTGACTGTGGAGAATTCAAAACATACATCTACAAAAGATGTCATCCCATGACATCTCATCTTCTTATGTACTTCTGGAGTTCAAAGTTACAGATATATATGGACCTTGGTTGGTATCCAATCAAAAATGAAGGAGACTGGTACGTCTCAAATGTATTGTATTGTATTACTGCATTCGGTTTATTCGTATGAATGTATAAGCGGCATATTTCGTTTTGATGAAACGTAAACTCTACAAAAACGTAATTGAAACTCCATACATACTTTTAAATTATAATTAAACGAGCTAAAACAGCTTTCCCATGTCGCCTTAATTAATATTCGACTTTATTTGTATTTGACAAAAGGTGTGGTGGTGTTTAATGTTCACATATACGTACGTTGGCTTTCCGAATGTTGGAATACCTGATACGCCATTCTAACCATTCAGCCCGAATTAATGCAGACATTGCAAGAGTCAGTGGCATCGTTACTTGAAGTAAATGTCAGCTTTTTATAGCTGGAACTATGTATTTCAGCTTTTACACCTGAAACTTGGACTTTCGACTTTTTGGCAAGTGAAAGTTGGACTTTCATCGGTTCGGTTGCGTGTGATTATGGTCTTTGTTGTTGTTATGTTTTCTGTGCTCGACTGTTTAAGGTAAGTGTTGCCTTCCCTGTCCGACCTTTTTATTATGTTTTGTAGTCAATGTACCATTAGAAAGATTCATTATCAATTCAATACATGTATTTCAGTCGGCGATTCCATTGTTTACTAACAGAAACAACAAGATGCAAACAAACAAGGACGTATATTTTCTGAAACCATAACATTTTAATGATCAAATGATTCGATTTCACAAAGCTATGCGTACATGTATGTCGTTTTCTAATAACTGTCAGTCCTATACGGAAGCCCTTTGTGTATACTAGGTATTTCTAAGACTAATTAACAAACGCGCTTACAATTACACGTTGTAAAGCATGATCACAGGTAATGACTTGTCAGAATAACCAAACATTGTACGAGTTGACAAAGTGTTATTTTATTGTTGTATCATTCAGTCGAAGAAAGTAGACAAACCAAACAGAACGAAAGGAAAAGGAAATGTAAATACGATTGTAACTACATATGATTTTAGAAAGACTGTGAAAAACTGTTTTGCACTAAGCCCTCGGTATGGCACATGGTATTTTTCTAATAAAGTCTATGCGAAATATACTTAAGTTAAACAAAGTTTAAATAAGAACACAATACGAGCGTACTGGAAATATGCACGCTGTAACTGCTCATTTTAACATTGTTAACTAACAAAAAACATATGTCGTCATTATTGTAATGTGTAGTTTCCCATCAGACGGAAACACCAACATTTCGTCAATCAAAATATCCGCCCATATTGGATCATAAATTACATAAGCCAAACACATACATGTATTTGTTGTAGCGTAATGCGATTAAATGTACGTGCCGATTTAATCGTTCACGTGCCATTTTGTCACTATTTTATTCAATATAGGCACCTGCCGTAAGGCGTATAGGGTTATTATGACAAAATCGGCTAAAATATTCAAAATTTCAAACCGACCATACCACGATATTGTCTTAACCGAACCCCGTTCAATAACATATAATAATACATTTGTATGTGTTGTACTTAAGTAAACGTATACATGCACATACATTCATAAAATAGAGGATCTTGCATGAGTGCTCATTACATACGAGTGTTATTAAACGAGTGGACAAAATGATATGACACGAGGCTTTGCCGAGTGTCATGTTGTTTTTGTCGACGAGTTTAATAAAACTCGTATGTAATGAGCACGAATGTAAGATTCTATTTATCACATAACCTTAGAAAACGCTCAATATTGTTCAGAAGGATGATATGCGCTGCATAAGTTTCCGCCAAAATTTAGCGGTACAATGAGCGCGACGTCATGGTGACGTTGATATTATCCTGACGTCAGTGACGGATCAATGCATTGATTGGCTAACGTCACGTCAAGCTAACTTAAATATTTATTGCACGGTCTGGGAGTGCCGAACGATATTTACGTCACGGCTTTACGGCACTCCTGGACCGCATGTTATGTGATAAAACTAAATTATACTACATGCATTCATGGTGGACAGAGATTGTTATATACATCAAATTAGCAACTCCTCTGACATTTTTTAAAGTGATGCGATTAAATATAATGAAGATGCACACAATTTGGAAAATTACAATAATTGTTCAAAAACGATGTGCCCTTTCACGTTATGCTGTGATGTGGAGTTGTAAACAAAAACATCCAGGGTTATTCGTGGTCAAAAAAGGAAGATAGTTATTACATTTATCATGTACTGGTCAAAGCCACGTTATATTTCTGTTTTAATTTGAACGTAAACAATCTTCACAGAATTACATGGATCACATCCTATTAGCGGACAAGGATGATATTTTTTTGTTGTTTCATGATGAAGTGGAATTTGTAAACCAATTTTGAATTGAATCACAGTTATTGATTTCCTGGTTAGAAAGAAATTTCAAGGTTACATGACATAGTATAATAGCTATTTATACATTTGTATGTAGGGGTTGATTAATGACGAGCTGATTAATCTTTTTCATATAATGTTTTTCGTTGAGCTCTTATTTATTTATTTTGGTTTTAAATTTCCTAAATTTAAAACATTCGGTTATTGACATTTCCTGCAGACTCTTTCAGTAGATTATAAAACAGTAATAATAATAATAATAATAAAAACTTTATTTAACGAGGCAACACAGTTGGGTATACCCAGTCTTCCCTGAGGGCCTCAAACAGTCATAATACAACGCGTCCTTTATTTTTCCGCCAAGGCGTCATCTTAATTCATCGTTTGAAATTATTCTTACATTGTTTCGTACCAAAAAGGAATGTGTTAGGTTGTAATTAATCTCCTTTGAGGTATTGATAAGTCTGACTAGTTTTATTACTGAGCTATCGCCGCTGTATATTACTATATCTTCGTTTAAACGTATTTGTTAATTATCATACTAAGTCTAAAGTATCTTTTTGTATGTTATTTGAATATATTAATCATACCAATACAATAGCTCCGTAGTCATGAGAATGTCATGATGTTTGTCAATATAAGTGGAATTTTGTTAACAAATTTGGATTTGAATTGAGGTAATTGCTTTCCTAGTAAGAACGAAATTTCAAGGATACATGACTTGGTATAATAGCAATTTGAACATTTGATTAATGACGAGCTGGTTCCTCTTATCCAAATACATTGTAATGTGTTTTCGTTGAGTTCTTATTATTATTTTGTTATTCAATTACCTTAATTTGAAACATCGTACCTTAATTAATTTGTATGAATCTGGTAACTAATTATTTATTTCAGTTCCATGTGTGTTTGGTCGATTTAACAATTTCACGCTCTTGAGTCGAACTTCCAAAACCGGGACTGTTACTGCTTTAGTATTGCGCTTATTACTTTCTCTTTGTTTAAAGGTATTTGTTAATTATCGTACATGCATATTTACGTATGTTACTGTTTAATGAAATAGTTATTGGAATGTCAAGATAAATATAGTCTCTCCCGGCGAATAGGGGAATCATTGTCTTACTTTTGTATGCCTGTATCCAAGCCTGTAAATGACACATTGCCTAATGCACCAAAAGGCAGACATTGAAGCAGTGTGCAATCAATTTCCTCCACGAAATAAAACGAATTCATTTCGCTCGATTAATGTGTTTTTTAATTCTTTTTCTCAAAGAGAATTTTCAGAGTTGCGGTTTGTGTTCCTTGAATTGAAAACGGTGTTTTGCCTTTAATATGACCTTTGGCCAAGACTCATTATTTAAATCAGTCAGTGGCATTTTGTTGCGCGTCTGGGGCAAAAAACCATACCAATATACATGCAAATGAACGCTTCTCCGTTCAGTCACGTGTTACTTCCCATTAGTTGACATTGGTTGCAATTACTAGTCTGGCAGACCTTACCAATAGGACAAAGTTTGAAATTTAAATTAATTTGAATATCCGTGCAATCACTGGCAATTGTACATTGACTCTATTGCTGAAGGTTATAATGATGATAATAATAATAAATAAATATTTTTTATAAAAGCAACGCAGATGATTGTCCCATTTTCCCTGTAAGCCCATGGTGTGGCATTTGAGTTCAACTTTTAGCTTTCGCACTCATGTCTCCCCTGCCCAATTCGTTTTTATCTTTTTGGTGACAATTAAATGTGTATGTAGCTGTTGGGATATAAAGTGTCTTGTTATTTGTGTTTTCGATTTAAGTGCCTTTCGTGCTCTTCAGCTTCTATTAAATGATGCCTTCCCTGGCCGACTGCACCTAAAATAAAGTAATAAAGCAAGTTATATACGTATTTGTTTCAATATATATCAAGTATGACTAACAAACGAAAAGATTGTTTTGTCTCAGATAATATTTTGTCTTGAGGCATATATATGTTTACTTAGTTTCTTCTTTTTTATTACCCTCGTCCTAATTCCCAGGAGATTCATCTGTACATTTTGCTTTTAGACAGGATCGTGTCAAAATTCCGTGCTCATAACCGTTAAAATAAGATTGCCATTAACCCCAGACTATCTGGTGAATTAGAATTAAAAGACAGGACATCAATGCAGACTACGTATAAAAGGTTTACTTTGTTCGCTAGTTACAGTTCTGCAATGGTTTGTGTGTGTGTGTGTGTAAGCCAATAATGTTCTTATATACTGATACGTATCATTGTGTTGTAAAAACGTATGTGTGTGTACTGTATGAGTACGCTGATGATTTGGAAGGTTTACATGCGAAACTGCACAATTTGAATAGGATTTATTTATACTTATTGTTTTGCTCCTAGAGAAACTCGCATAGGAATTATGAAATGCATTGGAAGTAAGTGTATGTCTACGTAATGTAAACGCACTTAGTAGACTGGTATGAATAAGTGGTATTCTGGTGCAAAGATGAAACATTCAATCTACGAATTATAATGCAACACATTGATTTATCGAAATACAAATGCATTTCACCAATAAAATAGTTTTAAATCTACTTATAACGCTATCAGGACAAAGACACTTCATTGATACATTAGAGCCGACATGTCACGAACAATATTTAGAGGGCAGAGACAATCAAAAGCACAAGGAAACAGAAAACCATTTCTATTCGAAAATAATCGCACAACGGCCAAAAAACAAATATTCAGCTTCAACCTTAAGCGTCGAATAGACATATTGTAAAATGATATATAAACACAAATACAATACTATTGTCTCAGTATATTTTCATGGATGCAATAATAAAACGATAAGGCTTCTGTGCGGTATATAATAAAATCATAGAAAAGGAACGTAGTATACTATTAAATACGAGAGAAAAAAACTCAATCTGGCTGAAATAGATCTAAGTAGGAAACATAAATCAAGCGATATCACCCTTTTTTCGTACATGTCGTATTTAGTTGCAGCAAACAGTTATATCAATAGAATGTGCGAGTACCTGTATGTAACCAACTGATATGCTACACCATTGATCATTTGCCCGTTTCTTTAGGATGCAAGCAGGGAATTGTACAATTACATAAAACTAATGTGTGTCTCCAGAAGCCTGCTCTCTATGTGAGAGTTTTCGTCTTAGCCTTTGTCAGCGTTTGTATTGTAATCACGCAGCGTTTTGGCAAAAATGACAAAATTATATAATAAGGTAAGACCTTCATAGCTGATGCGTCTTCTCCGTTTGATTAAAATACATCTTAATTATTTCAATAAGTTGAGTGCAGATAATCTCCTGGTCTCCCTACATTAGCTTGATGAGATCATTAATCAACTCAATCAAGTACTGATGAACGAAAGGCTGCGATTAATTAGAGTCATTAGTATGGGAACATGTTCCGTTCTAATCATTTATATCCGAATGAGATATAACGACGTACATTGCCACTGCAGACGTTCTCGTTTGAGAAGGTATGCACGGTGGTATGGCTTTATTTATAATATGATATCTATGCAATCATGCTCGGAAATCATTCAGACACTGTAAATGTTGTGATTGACAACGTCTCGGGTTGATGTCGGTGAAACACACCGTCAAATGATAGAATATTAATGCATTGCTGTTATGCAAAAGAAGATTGAGAATTAGGACGGAAACTTCGTGAAAATGAATCTGACATCTTCGCGTGAAAAAACTAAACAGTTATGTATACAATGCTTAAATTGTACTTCTATTTCTATGGCATAGTTCCTATTACTTACATAGCCTCATCACTATCAAGTGACATATGGTCTTTGTACGCATCATTCCCACACTTCTGGCTAGTGTGTCTTTGTGAAAATACTAATATACCAAATATGCAGATCAAATCATCCAATGTTTGTCACAGATTACAACATCTTTACTTTAGCCTGTACAATCATTTGTGTACCATATTCGTGGATTAATCTGCTGTAACAATATTTCTGCTATACGGTTTATCACAACGCCGCATACATTGTGCCCCCAGCAAATGTACCATCAGGTTGTTTTCCATGTTTGTTTACGTTCGACTGAAATATAATTCAATTAATCAGGTCAGTCACCTGATACATAAAAGGCGAACATAAACATTAAAATTTCTCTTATTAATGTAGTATATTAATATATAATTTGTGTACTAGTATGTTGCTTAGTGAATAATGTATTGGTTTTTACTGCCTGTTACAAATTAAAATGTTTAAAACAATATACCTACAATGTCATGATATTATAATGTAGGTAGAAGTGACAAAGTGACAGACCTGAATAAATGGACTATACCTAACAGTATGCATGCACATACGTTCATATAACAAACACAAGGTTTGTGCGTATTAGTTTGATGACTGTATTGTTTGTTGTTTCGCAAGAGGCTATTGTAATATCACTGCAGTCAATAGATGGTAATGTTCGCACCTTTCACTGTTGTTATTTCTCATCTAGGCAAAGGTGAAATTTATTTTAGGGGTTCCGTTGTAAAAGGTTCTATGCTGCGTACAGAGTTTATTTATATCCATAACAAATCTCAGTATTGCATTTATCTTTTTTTTCAATAAAAGCATGCGAGGGAACTTAATGTAACTAACCTATATCATTTAGATGTCGTTGTTGTGTTTCATACACTAGAGTTGAAGTCCCTGTTATGTAATGATTCGAATATTTTCGGCAATACTTATTATTAAAGTGAAGTTGTTATATCGAAAGTGACTACTTGAGGTCTCCTCACAGACTCAGACGTACTTCATTCATTCAGCAGCAACTGACTGTTAAGATGTCTGGGATGTGAAGGTTTCCCTCTAATTGCGTCTTCAAGGTGTGTACAACTGTCATTCGATTTATTAGTACATACTTGTGTATATCAATTCCATTCCAGTGCAAAGTATGTGGATGTCAATATGTTCGAACGAAATGTATATCAATAGCCACCTGAAGTGGAGGAAATGAACATCTTACAAATGTAACTCAGTGGACTGTCAAATGTGTTTATTCGTGATTGTGGTTTCGAAGTTCTCTTAGCATGATTGTTTTAAAACAAAAAAATAGAGCATTTGCCTTCGGACAATTTGTTGCTTAATTAAAGTTTATTGTTCACAAAATTTTGTAAAGTTTTGGCGTCTAATATTTTTCTTTGCTGCTTTAATTTTTTTTACAATAATGAATTGCAGCGTTATTGAGCTGTCGTTTTTCAAGTGCAATACTAAATGCAGCTATTTAGATGTGCGAATGTTTGTGATTTTTGAATCCCAGAATCGTTACCATACTATGAATAGAAAGAAAACTGATTACCAAAACAACAATAATTATTGCTTTAATTGTAATATTTACCACATTAGTTTGTAGAACCTATTATGAGTCAACCAGCTGCAAAATTAAGTAGACATTTTAAAATGCTGATATTATTGACATCTACGAGGGTCATCCGTAAAGTTCTAGGACAGCTCCCAAAATCTTAGCTTAAGATTGACTACAATTTTAAAATTCATACCATAGGTAGAATGGCATGTTATGTATTTGAATATGGCAAATTAATATTGGTAGTTAACATATGGGTAAGCTATCGTTGGTAAGGAATCCTGTAGCGAACTACGGAACAGTCCAAGTGTCAAACTTAATGTTATTACGTTCGTCATCATTCACTCACCGTATCTCTATTGTAAATAGCACCATTAACCTAAAATTCCTCATGACTTAAAATATATTATTCGTCAAGTTTCTCCTAAAATTTGAAAGCAGTATCTTGTACAATAACAAATTATTTCATATAATAATTCGCACCAGAGTTTCGACGCTCACTGTCACTGACGTCGACGTCAACTCGTACGGAGCACCTCACGACTATGACGTACGGCAACAAGCCATTGTATGCATCTACAAATACAATTGAACTCACTTTAAATGCTCAGATGTTGTGAGAAGTATCAATAACACTTATGTTTAAGGCATGCATGGTCATTGTGTTTTTGTTGGATTGGAAGGGAATGAATACACTCCATATTTTCAAGACTTTGCTCTAATAGAATTCGCCGTCTTTCACTGTATATAAGGAAGGGAAAATATGTGGGACACGATCTGGGGATTTAGATTAACTCAGAGAGAGGTACAATCAATTTTGAAAATATATCCATGATGGTGATAATTAGATAAAGCGACATCATTTAAATGCGTAGCATGTGGTGGACTGTATTTTAAAAATAATGATAAGCTAGTTTGACGTTGACGTCATGACATTATATTATTTGGAGTGCTCCGTAACAGTGATTGTGCATAATTTCGAAGAAATGTAGAATTGCTAAATTTTTAAATCACGAATATATATAAGTTTAAGGAAATGTCATGTCATTTATGATTATGATTAACGGATATTTTAACGATGGCAGTCCCATGTATTTGTTAGTCTCAACAACATTGGTCACTAGTTAGTGAACGGTAATAATACGGTATGTATGTTATATAGCCACGAGTCCATCAAATTCTACGTGAATAGTACTTAAACTTCTTCTTCATATGCCTCCATTATGTGTTCGAGGCAAACCAAAGTTGGTTCTATATGAAGACGTTTCACAGATATGTGTAATTTATAACGATGAATGGTATAAAGATGGCGAAACTATAGTAACGTACATATTAACAATATCATTTTCTCTAATATATACGGTTGTGCCTCTGCTAAGGTTTTGCACTTTAAATGACATCGATCGCAATTTATGTAACCAACTGACTGGGGAAAATATGACCACGTGTTATCAAAAATGAATTAATCTTGTTGATTGAATTAATATGCATAATGTGGCTGCATAATTGAGACACTGGCTTGTGGCTAAGTGGAATTATTCATTGAATGATAGTTCATATCGTGTAATCTAAACGACTTGATGTACGAATTTGGCTTTGATGAATAATTCATTTATTGACTCAATTTATAGGTAACTGTCAGATTTGTCTAAACCGATAATAACTGTCTAGACTTTTCAATTGTATTTTGGGAAACAGAAAAGTTAAGTTAACGAGATATCACTCAAGAAGAAATATGATTGAGTTCTGTACAATAGGACAAAAATGATTATCTTGATTTTAAACCATATAAAAAGTATTACTAGCATATTGACAAGGAATATTTGGTCTAAAATAATAAATTGTAAATCGTGTTATTGTGTGATTGTTATTTTATGTTCCTTTTCTTGCGCTCCTGTTGAATTCTGGTGAGATGTTTATTTCCCGAGGCAGAATCTTAGAAGTGTCAATGAACTGTAATCGTAACGCTAAATTAGTGAAAAATTCGGATTGTCAGCTGTGGAAATTCGAGAAGAACAAGAAAATCCCCGTAAATTAGACCAAAAACAAATATTGGAAAAATACAAACTGCATTTTGTTTTATAAGAAAGGAGATAAATAAAGATCGGGATATTGATCTTGACTTCTACTTCTTCCTAATATTGAGCAGGGGTCTTGATAGATCGTAAGTAGCTCAGCGACATATTATTCATGGTGATGGCGGTCAAAAATTCAGTTCGAGTTAAAGTTCAAAGTTCATTGTTAAAAAACGTTAAAACTTTATACACTGTAGATTTATAGGGATTCACCTCGGAGGAGAGACTGAAAGTCCCCCAGGAATGTCGCCGCAAATACTCTGGTTAGGAGTTCCAGTCCTTTACCGATCTATCGAAGAAGGTGTTAATGAAGGTCCTGTCTGTGAGGCGCTGCTGGTAGAATATGTTTCCTCTGCGAGTGCGGCCATCGCTTGGTTTCAGCGTTCAAAATGTATGTTGATGCTGGGATGTCTACAAGTCCATGGTGAACCAAATGGAGTATGCTGTTGCGTGGACGACTTTCAAGCGATTCCCACTGGAGGTCCTCTAGCATTTTCGTGACGCTCCCTGCGATCGTGCTTGTATAGTCGTTGACCACAGTAGCTGCGTACTTGACTGTTAGCCTAGCGATGGTTCTGTATGCTGCTGCCTTTACTGATGGGGTGCAGTATTTAAGATAGCGGCGGTGGAAACCGACTGTCCTGTTGCCCTTCTTGATAGTGTTGCCTATGTGGCAGTCCAAGCTGAGGTCTTCTGAAATCGTGACTCCGAGATATGTGCTGCCGTCGACGATCTCTAGTGTATACACGCAGCTGGTAGTTGGTCTGTCGACACTGTTTCTGGTGACCTTAAGCAGTAGACTGTCACCCGCAAATAGTTTGGTGATGGAATGCTTGGCAACGTCGGATAGGTCGTTGATGTAAGCTAGGAACAGGAGTGGTCCTAGTACAGATCCTTGTGGAACACAAGATTTCACGTCAAGCACCATATAGGAGACTCGTTGGTTTCTGCCAGTAGGAAATAACTTGTAGATCCTTTGTAGGGGGTTGTTTCTGATCCCATAGTGTTCTAGTTTGAGGAGAAGACGGTTGTATGGCACCTTGTCGGAAGCTTTGGCGAAGTAAATTAAGATGATGTCAACTTGCTTGCTATAGGATAAATTCTTGGCTATTTCATGTATGGTGGTGATGGTTGTGTTTCACATGATCTTATTTTCTAAATGCGTGTTGGATGTCGTTTAAGTTGGTCACAATGGGTGATAATGCTGCTGTAAATAATGTGCTCCAGTAGCTTGCAGATGATGGATGTCAGTGGTACTGGCCTGTAGTTGGCTGCTTGATGACGGTCACCCTTCTTGAAGTTGGGAACAACTGTTGATGTTTTCAAGTCGTCTGTAACCTTCCCGAGATTAAGCGAGTGCTGGAATAACTAAGCGATGGCAGGGGCAAGTTCTGATGCAGCAGTCTTCAGAAAGAAGGATGGGTCACGCTCGGTTGCCTTGTGTGGTCGAAGGTTAGTCAGTAGTTTATGGACCCCTTTCCAGTTCACTACAATCCCTGGCATAGTGGGTGTAGAGCTGATACCCGTATCTGGCATGTCCGTGAGGTCTTTTGCTGTGAGGACTGGTTTAAACTGGTCATTGAGGATGTTTGCTTGAGCGGTTTGATCGCTTAGAATGAAACGGTTGGCGTTCTTGGGGGAGCAACTCCTATGGTTTCCTGTCCCTTGTTCTTCACATTGGACCAGACTCGTTTGGGGTTATCTTTGTAGTCCCCGCTTACTGTTTCGTTCAGATACGATTTGTTGGCCTGTCTCACAAGAAGCTGGACCTCTTTTTGAACACGCTTGTATCTGTCGCAGTCACGTTTGATGTTGGTTTTCCTAGCTCTCCTAAATGTCCGTTGTTTTCTGCTAGTTTGATTGATCCTGATATTCATCCACGGATTGGTATGTCTCGTAGTGGTCATTTTGGTAGGGACCCTTTCTTTCAAAAACGTCCAGGATAGTGTTCTTAAGGGTGGTCCATACTACATTGATGTCCTGTTCACAATCATCGAAAGAGTCGTTAGGTTTGCAAGGTCTTCCTGAATTTCAGTGATGTCGGCCTTTTTCCAAAGGTGGATTTTTCTCTTCACTGGTTTGTTGGTTGCAACAAGAGGGAAGTTCAAAAAGTCAACAAATGCCGTAGTTTTCACATATTTCGGGAACAATATTGAGTAAATCAAACCATAGTATAATAAATCAATGGTGTTTAGTCAACATGTTTTTCTTCCAGATGTAGAGATGGTGGAAATAATGGAAATTTATAGAGCACTCAGAAAGAACAGCTGATCGCCATCACGCTTGCGCTAAAATTCTTCATGAGTCTCATACAGGTTTTTCAACCGGCGGGGACTATAGGTTTGCCGTCTATCCACCCATCCTTCTATAATCTGTTATTACTGCAACAGTTTTCAAGGTAGGTTTATCAAACGGTTATATTTTTATATAATGCCGTCATAATGACCGGTGTAGCCAAATTGACGTCACAATTTTTCCACCAAATGCTAAGTATAATTGTTTAAAAAGCTGCATTTGTTAACACACCAATCTATTTTTTGCCCACGTTTGAGCAGTATTTGTCACGTCTTTTTCAAGAACATTTTGATCATTGCTCATACTGATATTACGTCGCCTTGTTTATGTTCTCATTATGCAACGTGTTTTGATGTCGCTGGCTGGTTGCATAGAAACTATGGAATACGTTTTTTATTATTAAATGTATTTGGCATAATGGATGTCCAATAATTAATTCAATAATAGTTTTACCTTAGCCTTAACGATAAAATATAGGATATTTGTGTTTTTCGGTATAAGATCGGTTGTTATTTCACCAAGTGAGCAGCTGAAGTAATATTTACTCGTGAAAATATAAGACAACTGCTCACGAGGTGAAATAACTACCGATCTTACACCGAAAAACACAGATATTCTATTTATTTTAAGCTTTATTCCGATGCTAAACCAATAAGTTAATAATTGAATTTTATTGACCCGTAGGGTACCTCTACATGATTACGTGACGTCATTTCAAAGCGCACCCTTGTAAGTAAATAAATTGACGTTTTTATTAAGTGTATTTCTGATGGAAGAAAACCTACATTTTATTTTGTATACATACGATATCATGATCTTCTAAACCAGCAGCCGCTGAAATAAGCTAGCCGTCAACAAATTGAGTGATGAACTAATTTGTGTTAGTATTTTAAATTGATCCTGTATTAAGTATTATGTAAAGCATAAGTTACATATTATTTAAATTTATTTTTTACTATTAATGCCATAAAATATATTCAATCGTCTGCATGACCTCAAAATTGGGGATTTTGTGAACTATCCACTGAGAATTCATGGCAGACAGTGCCATTCAATTATAAGACGTCAATAGGCATAAACCAAATTGGGGCGCCGCTTCACGGGGATTTCAAAAGAGTGAAATTATCAACAGTGAAAATATCAACAGTAAAATTGTCGGATTATAATTCACTGATATTCCGCGGTAAGCCACTCGAAATCATTACTTAATGCTATTTATATTTCTTCTTTAAAAAAAATAAAAATAAAATCACGAAGGATTATCAACTTTTCAGTATTAAAGTCGGAGTACCTTATCACAACAACTATATTTCCGTTACCAAAACATCAGTCTTAGCCAATACAAAACTACCATAACAACAGCAATCGTGGGTTTTAGCATGTAATCATTCATTGGAAGGGACGGGGGAAATCTGCTATTTGTCGTCACCTTTCTGAAGATGATGTCTAATGTTCCCATTAATGTTAAACTATTGATTGATTATTTAAGTTTGAACATAATAATTGTTGACGCTTTAGGAGATTTAAATCAGATCCTTTACATTTTCGATCAATCATGTTGGAATACGAAACTAGGAGATTAGAGTAGGAAAAGAAAAATCACAGATTACAAGTACAAGCTACAAGGGCAAATGCACAAAAATATAATAACAAAGATCTACAACAATTGAGATACTACTCCGACAGCGTACATAATTATGACGTATCGCTATATAATAGTCAGAGGAAAACATGCTCAATATATATACAACGTATATGTATATATACTGTATTATATCTAGTTATGAGGCTCCTGGGGGCTAGCACTTATATGTGGTTTTCTCATTTTTATTTCATTCACTAGAGAAAAGCATTAAATATTTCTCATGGACATGTGACATAGTTGTTGACAGTACATAACAACCACAGGACTCAATACAACGTCATGACGTATAACTTGTGTAATCAGGTCAGTCACCAGTTTACATAACATTGTTATATAAACATTGCAAATTCTCTTATTATGGTATAATTCTAATAGGTATTTTGTGTATTTATTTAGTATGTGGCCTAATGAAAATAAAATTGGCTTTCACTGACTTTTTCTCAAATTAACATGTTTAAAACAAGAAAAATACAATGTCATGTTTACAAGTGACAGACCTGAATAAACGGACTATACATGTGTTTGAGCGCACTAACATCATTTATTACAATTAGGTAGTAAAATAACCCTGGTTATTTTAATTCAAATTATTAATCGGGTACAAATACGTAAATCTATAGAAACTAGTTAATTGAACAGACATAATTTTTTCAGAATTATTGTCTTTTTCTAGAGAAAAACTCGCATAAACCACCATATTTGTTTGCATCATTCTATTCGTTGTTTTAACACGTCTTTGATTATCGAATAAACAATATCGTAACCGGGTTCATTTTCGAGATGTAACGTTGAATTTGCTGGCGGTTGTGTTTTCTGAAGTTCACAAATAACAGCATTTCAACGTTATTTTCGTGAAAATAGTAAAGATATCGCTATTATTTTGTTTTCAATTCAAAACATATCGTTATGTTATTTCAACATCCGTATAAAACAGTATGAAGATTTTTCTATTACAAATGTAAAATCATAAAAAAACAAACAGCACCCGGCCCGTAGCTTCTATACGCTTGGTGGCGCTATGGCGTACGAAACAAAATATTTATAACCAAAATAAATACACCAACATAATGAGCGGTTTTTAATGACTGTTTGTACTAAATTTCAGGAAAAATTATTTTCCCCGAGGAACGTGTTCATGTACCTTAACCGCTGAAAGTCCAAATATATATGTTAAATTGAAATACACAATTCTAAGAATAAACATGTCGGTGACGAGCATTAACAGTTTCAAGTCAACGTTTTATATAATTGTTTCAGGAAGGTACATTTCCTTCTGTACTTTACAACAGAAATCTGATCTCATATTATATAGCATCCAAACAACTGTGAAGTACTATTGAATATGAATGAATCAATTACAGACTGTTGCATCAATCATGCGTTGTTTGGTTGTGTGATTGACAAACTGGCTTGCAGCTTCTGCGGATAAACTATTCATTAAATTTATAGCAAATATCGTGTCGTCTAGTCGCCTTAATTTGCCAAGTTTTTGTATAAATGAATAATACATTTATTATAACTGTCTCAAATAATAGCTTGTGTCCGTATGGGACTTTAACAGATGCCATAATGCACCTTGCTTATAATAGTTATATACGCATTTGAAATTATCTTTGGCAAACAGTTAACTAAAGTGTCCAAGTAAAGACCATATACTAGTATTGATCGCTCTTAACTGCAAACTCGATATATGTGTCAACCGACACAAGTCATGCTTCCATTGGAAACGGGAAAGCAATACGCTGTTTTTTAGTAATAAGTTATTTAAGTTGATGTATGGTACTCATATGAAAGCTATTTGCCGTAAATGTTACTCTAATTTCTCACAGAGACAGGTAGCGGCGCATTATTACATCGTTCTCCAGAGTATGCAAAATATCAAAACCGCCATGAAGCTAATCTTGATGGCTACTTCTAATATGAGAAGAAGCTGAACAAATCGAGCTATGTGGAGGGGTAATCGTTGCCCGCTTAGGTAAGTGATATCATTGAATCGAATAAAAACGTCTTCTTAAACAAATAACTATACTGGTGGTGAATTCACTCGGCATAACAAAACGTTTAAAGACGAACATGTTTAATCTATCGTAATTATACTTACATAATATTATAAGCAAAAATACAATAATGCTGGCAAATAACCAATTTCAACAAATATTATTCTAAGTATCCGATCATGAGCCTATTTGCCTGAATGCAACATAACGCTTTTTGTAAACAATACATAATATATTGCGCATTTATGCAGATTCGAATGATTCGATGGAGAGATGTTATCGTTGTGTTATTCTCTTAGGTAATTACAAACTTAGTGGGTCATTATTATCATGACAGTTGAGGCACATATGGAAGATATGGGTAATTGTATCATTAATAATGAGTAAAAAAACATATGAGCCGTTCTCCAGGAAAACCGGGCTTAGTGACAAAAATATGAAAATCATGATAATTTAGCATTAGAATGACAAGACTCTTTTGAACATTTGAGCAAAATCTAATAGATCCAGTATTTGATGAGTTCATGACGTAAACTTTTCAAAATTGCATCACATTTTAGAATTATATTCCTTTTTAATTTTATAAAAGATATCTAAATCGTGAGTTTTAGCTTTCTGAGAAACGTAGCTACTGTTTTCATCCTCTAACCCCTTGTTTTCTCAATATTGATACTCTTCAGAAATTGGTCACCAAAGCAACAACAGAAGATATTTTAACATGCTTCGTGAGAAAAATAAATCAAAGACTTAGTTCTATATTATCCAAGAACTTAAAAACTTAAATCAAAGAGCATGACCTTTTTGTCATTTAAGATGGTTTTCTTAACCTTATTACCTAAATACTAATACAATGTCACTAAGCCCGGCTTTCCTGGAGAACGACTCAATTATTTATTGTTTAATAAAATTTATGTTACTGAGTATCTTAGTAATACTTACTAAACAATAGACTATTCAATATATTCAACTACTCGTACATGCATATCCAAAGAAATGTTTTAAAACAAAACCCTTGTAGGCGAGCATGGTGAACTGCTATTTCATGTTGTTTTTCACATTTTGATTTGTGAAGCATATTTAACAGATCTGGAGTATTTGGTCTCATAATATTCACATTTACCTCGAGGAAAAGACGTACGCGTTACAAATGTTTCATGTTTATAAAAGTACTCCTGTGCTAAATTTCACGAGACATTTATTCTCTAAGGCAAAATCCTAGAAGTGTCATTGCACTGTAGTCGTAACGCTAAATGGGTTTATTTAATTTCTTTTAGTTCCCTTATTACGAAAACAATATGAGATCTTGGTACATTAGGCTTAGGCAAAGGAACATAAAACCCTACATTGGAATATAGATAGCATAAATCTAAATAATCTTTCTACATTCATGTGTTCAGCGTAAATCCCTGTTTAAATAAGTCAACTGGTATTAATCTATATCTATGGTATCATAAACGAAGATACGAACGAGTTATAGTGCGCACAGGATAATGTGAAGCCGGGAAAATTTGGTATATTCCACAAACTTAAGGTGGATTACAATTAAATGTGCACCAATTATCAGTGATGTTTTGAGTACAATCCTGACCTTATCTGTTTATTTAAGTGATTTGTAAACCAATTTTGCCACAGTTGACCAAACCGATTCATGTTTGTAAATATTACACTATCCTGGGCGGACTATAGCGGCTTTACCTGACGAAGTATAACCTAATTAATAATTATTGATGATAACGAACAAGAACGGCCAATAAAAGAACTATAAACACAATGCTAATATTCAAGTATATAAACAAACCGCTAAAGCTCATGGGCATTGCAAGTATCCTCTGCCAACAAGATATAATTACACGTATGCTCAACGGATTATGTGATAACATATGTCTGATATAACGACACACGTCATCAGCATAAATATCTTTTATAATATCTTGACTTGAAGGGGAAATGTTTATTTACTTAAGGGCGACATAATTATGAGGAACCGAACAAACATCCTAACAGTACAATGCTTTTTAATAACAAAGGAGCAACTTATTGTCTGACCAGATTAAACTGAGACTCCTTGCATAATTCGGTCAAGTCCGGAAAATTCCAAAGTTATAAAAACATATGATTACATGTATCGCTATATGTGGCTTTATTGAGTTGCTACTAGATAACAATCTGTGATGGCCCAGTGGTTAAGTGTGCCGTGAGAAGACCACAAGGTATCGGGTTCGAGGCTAACTAAATATATTTTTTATTTAACATTTTTCTCTTAAACATAAACCCCTTGATTCAAGGATAGATAGTTGAAATAAAAATATCAAAGACAAAAGCTTGCAGTAAGTTTCGAACCTGCAACCACTTGCGTTAAAAGCGCAAACGTTTCCACTGCGCTACAATTCTTTCGATTTTGTTACAAATACAGAAATTACTGCACATGTAGTAAATAAACATACGAATCGAAAACAGCCGAGTACAAACGGGGGTATACGGACTTTGATCAGAGTCTCAGTTTAATCTGGTCAGACAATACCTTGTATAACGTGTAATAAAATATGCGTTGATGGTTTGAATTAGGTTTCAGCAAAATAATGACTCGTTTCCTAAATATCATTTCCACGATTCAATTACCAAAACATAAACCGCATCGCGTTTGTGCGGACTTGGTATATTATTTTCGGTATGAAATTGCAGATGACCGCAAAAATATAGTGGGGACAATTTTTACAGCGATATTATACAATGCATTTATATTAGCGGATTTAGCTCAGTGGTAACGTACTGGAATGTCAATCCAGAGCTCGAGGGTTCAATCCTCGGCATAGCAACTTGGTATTTCTGAAATATTGATAATATTTCCCGCTTTATCCGACCGTGTGTAATGCTAAGTATCTGGGTAAATGTGCCAGGAAGCTGTGTATCGGTGCTATACACCGGGGACATTAAAGAACCAGGCTGTCTATTCGAAATAAGAGATGGGCGCTCTTCTTCAGCGCCGGACATGCCTGTATATAATGTATCTCTCTCTCCCTTCAGGGGCTTTCTCTCAGTCTGTCCCTCTAGTCAGATCACGCTGTATATACATGCACCCTTGTGGCTGCAACACTATAAAATAAATGTAAAGTGCCTTTGAACGTGTGTTCGCATGAAAAGGCGCTATATGAATCTAAAAATATTTTATGTATTTTTATTTATTTGAATACAGTGGAACTCACTTATAACGAACTCGCATATAACGAAAATGTGTCCTTCTTTACTTCAATGAACTACCACCCGCTTATAAGGAAATCGGATATAATGAAAAATCGGTTATACCTAATGATTTCTAGGTCCCGGTGAAGTATTTTGTGTGCATTTCTTCGCGGTTACAACAAATGTGGTAATTATGTGAAATTAGTGTATGCCAACAATCCTAATAAGGTGTTAAGTGGTTGCGCCTCGTGCATTCAACATTGCAAAATAACTGACCAAACTAGTAAATAAAAGAAATTTCAAAGTACAAATACACAATGTACTTTGAACGGAATATTGAAAACAGATGATGAGTTACGTGGGCTTCCTACCAGACATCAACAATGTCATCTAGTCAAAATCGTAATCGAATCTGACGTTAAGATAATACTTGCATTGTATGAATGATTCGAAGCTGCTCGTACTTAGAACCTTCCAATTAGTGGACACGTCATGATAGCTAAAAGTGCAGACCTTGTCCAGCAGCTTAGATCATGAATCACTTCGTCCAGAGTATAGAAGATAAGATAAGATAAAGTTTATTTCCAATCAAGGGTCATATAACATGACATATGAATCACAGATAAAACAAAATTGGTTGAAACAAATAAACATAAAAAATAATTTCAAAAGTAAATAAGGATTGATTTTGATTTGGTAACACTAATAAATAAGGCTAGAGGTCTAAAGAATCCTACCTCCCTTCATGCACTTGAAAAGCCGTATTTATAAAATGATGGGAGATAGGATTAATTTGACGTTATTAATATTGGAAAAAAAGAGAGTAAAAGTTAAAGAGAAAATACATATTATAACTAGAAGATATAACAAACGTATGCAAACGGTCTGTCAAACATTATTTTGAGTGAAACTGTAACTAAAACAGTTAAGATGGTTTACACTCGTAATACCAAGAATGATAGATTCAAATCAAGACATAGTACTTGGAATAGCACTCATTTATAACGAACATTGTATCAGTTTATAATAACAAATTATTGTTCAGCATCATAATTATATCATGATATATGTTTATTTTATTTTCGTCGAAACACAATATTATTTCAACAGCAAGCTATACACTGTATAACGAAATACGGTATATACGTTAAATTAAATGAAATACCAGTGCCAGTTCCCAGATTGTATACGTGCACGGTACATGTTGTTGTTGTTTAAAAACAGTATCTCTGCTGAATAATTTAGTTCTAAATGTATTTAATAGCTTTACTTTATCTCACGGTTCTATATGTTGATTGCTTGCCGTCACTGATTGTTTGCGGGTATTGTAATAGCAACATGGCAATCTAATGCGTAGCTTATATCTATAAAGTTCCATTATACACTGCCCACCAAAAATAAGAATACCGATGTTATTTGCCCACTTACTTGTCTTTAATAATACTATTTGCAGAACAGTGAATCAACAATATATTTGAAGAAAATAAATATTTTTGTTTATTATATGAAAATGCCATACATTAATTGGTACACTAGGTGCAAAATATAAAGTTTCTTTGTCCCTCTTGAATGGTAACTTTGTCACAAAAAGATGGAAAATTCAGCCTTTTTGACCACATGGTTGTTATAGTTCCGAGCATTTTCATCTTTATTTCTATCTCTATTTTGACTCATTTATTAACTGTAGTTTCAGAAACTAGTATAATTGTGACCGTCTGATAAACAGATATTAAATGATTTAACCAAGTTTGATTTTGCAACAATTATTTACTGTATACTTATTTTTGGTGGGCACTGTATAAGCGGATTTAGCTTAGTGGAAACGCACTGGACTGTCATTTCAGAGGTCGTGGGTTCAATCCCCAGCATCGTAACTTGACATTTTTGAAATATTTTTAATATGAATAAAATATATATAAAATGTAATGAAAAGTATCTGGGTAAAGGTGCAAGGAAGCTGTGTATCGGTGCTATACACAGAACACATTAAAGAACCAGGCTGTCTATTCGAAATAAGAGATAGGCGCACTTCTGCAGAAACGGACATGCCTGTATCTAATGTCACTCTCTCTCTCTCTCTCTCTCCCTTCAGGGGCTTTCTCTCAATCTGTCCCTCTGGTCCGATCATGCTGTTTATGCACTGGTAGAGGATGCACATGTGCCCTGTGACTGCAACACTATAATGTAAAGTGCCTTTGAACGTGTGCTCGCATGAAAAATGCGCTATATAAATCTGGTATATTTATCTACTTATAACCCACATGACGTTTATAGCGTCTGATAAACCATTTATGTACACGTGGTTTCTCCCTTACTTTCCATAATCACTTACTTTCTTGTTATATAATACACGTAGTTTTTAAAAGTATTCGACAAACTATTTTTTACAATCCTTTCCCATTAATGCTTATATGTTCAACGTTTTATAATGTTTTGTGTTCAGATATTACCCAGTTAGATGACATTGTGTTTTAATGTTGGGTTCCTCGGTAATAAATTAATCCTAACCTAATCTTAATTACTACATTAAACAGATTCAGCTAATGTATAATCAATATTACACACATTTCCAGGGCAAAACAAGAAGCTTATTCAATGCCCGTTAACGCGGAAATGGATTTAAATGGAAAGAATATTGCCTTGAAAAATGTAATGCGTTTTAATACGAGCCTCAGGGTAATTGTGCGGGTAACAGGGATGTCGGATAATAATATTCCTCTATGTTGGCAAAAGCTTAAAAATATTATGTGTTAGAAGGTGATTCGCATCTCGTGAAAGAAAAGAAGTTATGAGCTGCAGGGTTTACTTGCGTATAAAACATCTATTGACCCAGAATAAACGATGATCACAACTCGTACAATGTTGTCGCAACGGCGCTCCTATGAGTGTCTACATATACCAGACTAAGTACATGTACGAGTATACATTAATTAATGATAAATTAGTCATTAATAAATAATTCTCAGGATTCGTTATTTTGGATCTCGGCCACTTTCTTGCAAGCTATTTTATTCGTATTCACGATTCGATACCAGGGTTATTGAATTACTAATTTCTATTATTTAGTTGCTGCTTTTTGTCTTGCGCCCTATCACCCCCTAATCGTTTACCTATTTATTTTTGTTGACAACCATCTCAAATCATTAATGCAGCTGCATGGTTATACACTTCACAGTGATTCGTAAACTCTTTCCTTTCAGATTGTTTGACACCTGCATTAGGACATTCAGCGAGCGGTTTGGTTTCATACTCTCGTTCAGTTTTGTGTTTGGCTTACGGTTTGTGTTATTCCAGTTTTTGTGTATTTTTAAGCCGTTTGTGCTCGGCTGGTTTTGTTGATTGTTGCCTTCCTGTACAATTTTTCATTATCTTTTCACATTGTGGTTTCTGTTCTGCAAGATTCCCTTTATATCTGTATTCGACTTGGACAAATTGAATTCAAAGAGGTTTACCCCAAAGTATGAGAATACATGTTTCTTAAAATTCGTCGTTTAATCTGTTGAAAAGTTCTACAACTAGTATCATGAATGCAGTACCCATGAATATCGCATGATACCTCATCTACAGCTAGATCAAAACATTTCAAATTACCTAAACGTTCACATAAATGGAACAAGAGGCACGTTCACTTTGCAATCCACCGCCGTATATGTTTGATACTAACA
Organism: Spisula solida; assembly: GCA_947247005.1. Taxonomy (NCBI): domain Eukaryota; kingdom Metazoa; phylum Mollusca; class Bivalvia; order Venerida; family Mactridae; genus Spisula; species Spisula solida. The sequence continues at coordinate 10,949,784 of OX365953.1, read as the reverse complement.
GGTGTTTAATAGAAAGTGGGCCATATATCATTTATTATTCTTGATATATGCTTGTTAAACTTAAAATTACCATCTATAAGAGAGCCATGTTCACATGGTCATCCCCGCCGTATATGTTTGCTACTAACAGGTATTTAATAGAAACAAGGCTAGTTATACTTTATTATTCTTGATTTATCCTTATATAACTCAAAGTTACCATCTATAAATATAAGTTTCAACCAAATACAAAGTATAGTTATGGAGTTGCTCTGAACAAACAAGATGGAAAAACTATATATCCAGGAAATTAAATAAAGGGAGATAATTAAAAATGTAACCAGACAGAGTTATTGTTCTTAGTCACTGCACTTCCGTAGACGTCTTGTGCTTTTGACTTTCAAGTCAATAACTCTCATAGTTTCGGAATTCGATCAAAGGAAAATATTAGTAAATTATATCAAGGTATTATAATAACTTATTAGGTTATAGGGAAATAATTCAAGAATTGTAACAGCTACAGTTATATTTCTTAGTCACAGTGCACTTCTCCTAGATGCTATCTACTTATATTTAAAGTTTCATGTCAATCAATTGAAATTTTTTAAACTTATGCTCTGGAAAAAAGATATGTTAAAATTAAACACAGGAAGATGTAAAAATTGGGTTACGTAGAGTTATGGTTCTTGGTCATTGCAACTTGTCCTTACTGTCACCAATTCACTAATCAAGTTTTAGGTCAATACCTTACATACCGTTAAGTTTTGCTCTGGACAAACTATTACTATAAAAATAAATAAAAGAAGATAATTTCAAAACTGGACTATATAGAGTTATGGTTCCTTGTCACTGCACTTCTCCTGATTGTAACTTTTTCACATAATTATTATAAAGTTCCAAGTCAATAACGTAAATGGTTTGGAAGTTACGCTTTGAACAAAAGATGTTTAAAAATTAAATACAAGGGGATAATTTCAGAATTGGACTAGATAGAGCTATGGTTCTTGGTCACAGCACTTCTTCTACATTGTGTAGATGCCATAGATTCATAGATAGATATATAGATATTTATTTCAAACATAAGGCTTGAAGCCCAACAGTTTACATATATGTAATATTAAAAACAAATGGTATAATGCAGTATATATAGAAACAGTGGTTTAAAGCATGCTCAGAATTATTTGGATGGTAATGGCAGTATTTTATCTTTCAACAAAATATATAACTATACGAACAAAACAATATAACAGAGAAAAGCGTCAACATTGTAACACAAATATGGTACAGACGCGTAATTTAAAACTTTTGAATACATAAACTGACAGCTGCTTGATGGTATGATGATGTTAACAGTTCAATGAATTTAGGTATATTTGGTATTTCCCAAATATTTATCAAAGTATGTTTTACGTACATTATTGTTAAGAGAACATTCTAGTATTAAATAAAACTCGTCCTCTAATGAATTACAAATTTTACATTTTCTTTCATTTCTCGGTATCTTGTTTGACTTAGTCCATCTTTCGCTTGGTGACTTGACATTATAAGTTGGGTAAACATTATTCTATACGTTTTCATATCAATAACATCTAAATACGATTTAGAACCAAACTTTTCCAATAAACATTAAGTTCTTGCACGTGAAAATTCGTTAATTTCTGCATTCCAATTTTGTATAAAAATATTTTTTATTCGTTGTGAAAACAAGTTGATAAAAGCAGTACTATTTTCTACTCCTTGAAAAAACCATACATGATAAACCCCGTAATTTGTAAAATATTTCTTACTTTTGATGCCCAGTTTAAAGTATTTGCATTGATTTCAATATAATTGATCATCAGATTATATGTTTGTTTTGTAAGTTTCCTGTCTTCCGCGCGTGTTATTGTCAGCCAGGAACGAATGATGTTAACTAATCTATTTTGTTTTATAGGTATTCTCCCTAACTCACCGTATATTAAATTATTCTGGGTTTGTTTTTTACGCATAGTAGTTGTTTACAAAAGTGTAAATGAATTATCTCCAATTTATCCGCATAACGAAATCCCAAAATCTCGGAACCATAATCTAATATCGGCATTATAAGTTTGTCAAAAATATCCAATGTATGGCTAATTTTTAAATTGTTTAAGTTATTTAAGTACATTTTCATTTTATATATAGCTTTAATGCTTTTCCGCTTAAATAACTTTTAAAAAACTTCCATATGTGGTAAATACAATACCCAAGTAAGTAAATTGATTTCAACAACATTAATCTTATAAGTAAAAGGTTGATGTTTGTGATAACGGTTTCTGCCCTTTTTAAAATTATTATTTTAGTTTTATTAACGAATACAATTAGCTTCCATTTATCGCAATAATCGGATAAAATAACAACACCCTCCTGTAGATAACAGTATCATCCACGTAAAGTAATAATAGTAATTGTAACAAACCAGTGTTAACACCTTTAAATCCATTCAATGATAAATAATCTTCATTCACGTACATTGGATATAGGAACGGACTTAGACAGTCACCTTGTCATACACCATAAAAGCAATCAAATGTATTACTAAGTTCATTATTTAATTTAACTCTAATTTCACGTTTGCATAAATTGATTATATTATCTATTGATATATCAAGTTTCAGATCAATCCCTCGAATAGTTTTCAAGTTATGCTCTAGACAAAAAGTTATCTTAACATTAAAGAAAGAAAGGAAGATAATTTCAAAACTGGACTACATACAGTTATGATTCTTTGTCACTGCACTTCTCTTAGTTACCATGTATTTATATATCACGTTTCAAATTAAACCCTTAAAAAGTTTTCAAGTTATTATCTGGACAAAACAATATTTAAATTAATAAAAGAGATGATTCGGGTCATATAAAGTTATGGTTATAAGTCACTGCACTTTTCCTATTCACATACCAAGTTTCAATTCAATACATCACATAGTTTTAGAGTTCTGCTCTGGACAAAAATATGGGACGAACGGACGCTGACCAAATTACTATTTCGGTAAAGGATAACGAGGATAAACTGTTAAAAGTGTTAAGTAAGTTTATATCATTGATAAACGCGCATTCATTTATGAAACATTCTCCCATCACATAAGATGGTTGTTCACTAATGGATTTTCACCATTCTGTCTAGGTGCCTATATTTCGAAATCCACCTAGAATAACGACTTATATAGAATTGTCTTTTATTTTACTCATTTACACGTTTTGTTAGCGTAAAAAGTCATGGGGCTTTTTTCCAATTTTGTATATTGATATAGACACTTTATTCCAAGTGACAACTGTTATTTTTATTACCAACGAGCTACAAACTCATACGAGCAAAGCGTTTATAGTCATAAAGTAAATACATTCAGTTTAAACAAGTCTCTTTTTGAAAAAAAATATATATTTTGAAATTCCTCATGTTTGGAAAGACTAAATTATAATGAAACAAAGTGCACACATTTATTTCTTTTTGTCCGAATCATAATTTTAAAGAAGTTGCATACGCGTTGTGGGAACATTATGAGTTCTTCTTAAATCAAGTATTTGTAACCAGTAAAATTTTGACATGAACTGATAACTATTACGTTTTAGATTCATGTTTGCCTGGTTGTAATGGTTGTGTTGATTTGCACGAACTATATTCCTACTACATGTACTGATGTTATATTCCTAACTTATGTAATTATGTACTTTCCTTCTACATTTGCAACTTAAGTGGAACGAGCAAAAGCACCATTGCTTAGCATGGACTCCAGACATATTTCATCTAAATAATGGCAGTTAGCAAAATCGTTGACATATGGCTCATGAATCACCAGTATGATATACAATGTATAAGGACAAGGTCAAACCATCACAAGTCATTACACACAAGGGATACATGTACGAATGAATTAAACGAACATTTATACTGGTGTTTGTTGCATTGGACGAACCATCAACCATCTTGAGATGCTACCTCAGTGGTACATTGACAGCAGACTCATAACTTAATGATAATTAAAAGAAAAGTTCCATGTATGGCTAATGTTTATAGTAACAAAGAGGTACAAGATATAGTCATAATGATACTCCTAATTACCTTTCCTTTTTTATGCCCCCGTATCGATAGATTGGGAGGCATATCGTGACTCACCTGTTCGTCCATTCGTCCGTCGGTTAACCCAAATTGACCGTTTTTCTATCATTAATATGGCTTGCTACAAAGTTTTCATACTTGCATGGATGTTGTATATGAACATTCTCCACACGCCTGTATCACCTAACCTAATTCTGACCTTCATCTTGACATAATTATGGACTTAGACTTATTTATGGACAAGGCATCCACAGGGGGCATAATCGTTTATTGAACGCAGTCTTGTTTGTTTTTGAAATTGATCGAATATTATAATATAATATTTCTGTTTAAACCGCTTTATGGATATTTATGACTTTCATGATCAAATTCAATTTCGTCTATTTTATATTGAGACAATACGTTTATTGGCCGTTCAGAATTAAGATGTTCAGCTTAAAGCTTTAACGTTTTAAAAGGAATTGAATATTGCGCAGTATTCCTGTCTTCTTTAAAATATGTTATGAATGCAAATTGTCTAGTAACTAAATAGCTGTGAACTATTGGTCTTATTGAATATGAATCAATATTTATGATTGAAGTGATTGATTCATTTATGGAAATTTTCATGTCTATTAACTATTTTTCTTTAGGCTTAAAGACGGGAAAATATTCATTGAATTTATGGCTAATAATGTGTCGTCTAACCGTCTTAAATTGCAAATTTTGTATTAATGAATTATTCATTTGTTGTGACTGTCACATTTGATTGTCTGTGCCCTTAGGCACCCCAGAAGATGTCAGAAAGTACCTGGCAGGTAATGCTCGACAAAACGAATTTAGAAAAAGCTAATGGATGTTTGCATGGTAACAACTTTGTCATATTTTCCTTGAGGGTACTGTATTGTTATTTTATATCAACATGTTCGCTCGATGTCGTCTGTCATTGGTCATTATGGTAGGGATAAAACCGAATAACCTCCCGACAATGATTGTTTCAGTGGCATTGAAACGTCGATTAATAAAGGGAAATGTTAACATCATCACTTCGGGTTTTGGACCTTTTAAATGGCAAATTGCAACGCCCTCTACTGGAATATTGATTTTGATCTAACCGTAGTGTATATGCAATTTACAATGATTGTGTATATTTTTTGATACATTACTTTACATTACAGGATAGATGTGTTTCGATTTCATTGTGAAACTCATGAAAATATGAGACTCGTATCTTACCACAAACGAGAAATGTGTTCAAAGGATACAAGAGTCTTATTTTACTTGACCGTCACATGTATACATTATCTTGCTTAGAGTTTTCATAGCCGAATTAATTTTGTCGGATACGTGATACAAACACGGACATGTCGAGGGGAGATAGTACAGAGAGGACACATTGCAGCGAATGACACAATGATCAGATATCGTTCATTCTACATATAGAGGAACAAAACGGAAAAATGCTGCGGCGAACTGATCTTGTAAAATGAATAATTTAGTACTTGCTCAACGCTAGATATTACACATTAGCAGAAGAACTGCCAGATTCAACACAAAGTGTGGTCTTTTGCAAACATTTTGAGCGTCATTAATTCTATACGGAGCCCGAATTCTATCAAAAATGCTTATGAGCGATACAATGTTATTGGCAACTACACTGGTTTGTAACGTGTTATAATGTACAATTACTTTTCATTACTACCAATTTTGTTTGGCTAAATTTGGTCAAAATGATGTTTGTGAGTGAAATTCTGTTATTGAATGTTCTGTTGTGTGCTGAACACAAACAGTTTATATTTAAAGATCCTTTCACAATTTACAAGCAGATGAGGTGAATTTCCCACGCATGTTTGACAAGTCCAATTTGGCTTTTAATATATGTGTACAGTGGTACAATGTATCCTGGTAATGTAACGTTGCATTCTGCTTATTAAAAACCTTTATACACGTTTTCACAATTTCTTGAACTTTATGTTGAGTTACTAATACGTTAACAGTTTTACGTTAGCAACAGATACGTTACGCTACTATAAAGATGATGTAATTGGTGATTCAAAATGATATGTTTTGTGCTCAAACTCGAACATCATACCTATGTATTACTGTTTTGTTTGAAATAAATGAGCATAACAACATTTTTGATCGACAGATACGTTACAAGATGACACACATACGTTTCCATACCCGAAGAAACCAATACTTACACGTTCATCTGTGTAACCTTGACAACTTTGTGTATGCAGCTTGAAGATTTGTTTTTCTTCTTAAACATATTTTGCGACTAAGAATCCAGGTTGCAGAGAACATTATATTTATATGAACCACATAGTACTGATAAACCACTCGAAATGAACCAATATGCTAACATGTTAACATGCTATCATTTTAACATTTTTGCCATCATGTGTACTTAGAAATATAATTCAAAATACCACGGAATTTACAGGGACACTATTTCGAAAACTATTTATATCAATAAGTCAAATAATCTAGTCTTTAATGCAACGTAACGTATCTGTCGGCTTTAAAACGGTCACATACTAAAACTATGTGCAATATCAATATCCTTCAATACTTACCAAGAAATGTTACACATCCACTGTGAAAACATAGATCAACATAGTAAACCATCGGAATTAGTATATTATAGGTTCCAAATTTTCATCCCAAGTTGTTCCTCGATCTGTAGAATGTACGATATATGCAAATACACGTTCTCACATTTTTTAAATGAAAGGTGCATGAAACAACAACAATTTGGACAAATATATCGCCATTGTAGTTTACTAGTTACATAATGAACTTTTGGTATCGCACATCCAAAGACTTCATCGTCAGACAGTATGTTTGTATGGACGGTATTGATTTCTTTTATTAACATTGGTTTAGGTAAATTTACACTCAACTTGTATCAAGATATAGATTACTATACAATTTACTCGGACCGGCCATTTACTCGGACCGGCCATTTACTCGGACCGGCCATTCACTCGGACCGGCCATTTACTCGGACCGGCCGTTTTCTACATTCTTCTTTGTAATATTGGTTCTAGAGTAAGGATTCATAAACTTAGAACGAAAAATGAAAACATGTAAATAATGAGAGCATGTCAGACTTTTGTTTCGACTCTGACTGTGTATAAAATGCGTGCAACATACGCCATATGTAAGATATGGGCTTAGTGACTACTTGTTGCTTACGACTAATTGCATGCCTAAGTAGCTTAAAGTTTATACTATCGCTTGGAACACATTATACTGTAAAGAACTTCTTTAAACTAAAAATATAATTTCACTAATGGATTTTAAACCAGATGAGTGCTATGGTTTAGTGACATAAACCATCACTTTAAGTGCCAGTATTTCGAATTCCATTTAAACACAACTAAAGTGAATGTGTTCAATGTAAATGTATTTTATATATATTTATGAGCGTGAAAAGCGTAAAAATATGCTGTCCTATGTATTTAATACGACAAAGCCAAAAGTACATTATAGCATTATTCAACCTAAGTCGAAAGGTTTATTCAGCGACGAATGTGCTTTTGTGTTCTGTGCGAAACAACATAATGCATTCGCTGAAAATAGCCATTTAAAGGGAATCGGTAAATACAATAATGTGTTCGCCAAGAAATCCGAGCTTAGTGACATTATAATAGTACTTGGATAATTTAGTTATTTGTCTTAGATTTAATTGTTCTTATAAATTATGTTTAAAATATCTTCTGTCGTTGCTATGGTGACCCACTTATAAAAAGTACCCAACTAGAGAAAAACTAGGGGTTAGTGGTTACAGCAGGAGCTACTTTTCTGTAAAAGCATACATTCACGATTGTGATATGTTTTATCAAAATAAGAATATTATTCTTAAATGTGATACCATTTTGAAAAGTTTACATCAAGTATTAATCAAATACTGGATTAAATTTTGTAAAATGCTTGTTAACGTTCGTCAAATAATTTTTCAATGACGTTTGCGATGTCACTCAAATATTAGTGGGGGTGGTTAGTTTAAAGGCCTGTTACTTTGTAAGTAGATGTTATATTTTGTCCAAATTTTCAGAAACTGTTCATAAGCATCTTGTCTTTCTACATGTTACACCATAGTATTACGATTTGAATGATTTTGGTACTTAGCCCGGTTCTCCTGGAGAACGGCTCAAATCTATTTCATAAAGTATTGATCCCAATGCTATTAAACCCTATATTTATCGTTTCTGCAATAAACTGTTAATGGCAAATCGTGTTAACGAACTTATTGTACTAATGTAATGCATCCGAGCATTCTTGTCCACAGATTAGTCCATGTTGGATCAATAATCAAATGTATTCGTAACTGAACGTCTTTATATGATCTTGTATTTAATTCTCACGTTGATTTGGCCCGGAGACTAAAGAAATGTGATAAAAAGAATCCGTCACTTGTTGTCTTTGAGATTAACATTTCTTAAACTCGTCACGAAAACTAATTATTAAGCCCACCAAAGGCTCGCCTAATAACCTGTGTTTCATGACTTGTTTCAGAAATGTTAATCTCTATAGACAACTCATGACGGATCCAATACTTCCACAATTTATATATTTCACAATTTTAAACAAGATGCAGAAAGTGATAACTGATAAAATCACCTTCATAGAACATCACAAACAGTAAGCCTACGGTACGACATACAACACAGAAGTATAACGCGTAACATAGGTTTGGGAAGGGAGGCAGGCCAAGACAATACAGACAACAGGTAGGTTACTTAGCATCTTGACCGTTCCATCGCTTTGAAACTCTCCACTTAAACAGCCAAACGAATAAATGTTAAGGTTGATTGTGACACAAGTCCTATAACATATTTTAAGAATATCTACTTGTATTTTCAGCTGATATCACAAGATTTCGGAAGAAGTTTGTTTCCTTGATGCTGCTCACCAGGAAAGTCCGTCAATATAGCGCAAATAGTGATATACTAACAGGATAATTTATTTATAAACGGTAGCAAACTACCACATTATAAGATCAGTGTCCATTGCATAATACAGGAGTTAATCAAACGTGACATAACTAATAGTTATAAAAATATCCGTAAATTAGTACCAGACGACGTTTTATTTTCGCATACCGTGCGTGTTTACAACCTTGGTTGATAAGAAGGTAAATGGATTTGTAAGGTTAATAAACTGGTAGTCCTACATTAAGTCGTGGAATTTTATTTCCTGGAAATTCTAGACAATTAGCTGTCCTTCTCGTGATGATAATGTTATTGACCAGAACCTAGTTTATTTCAAACTACATTATTGTGGGATGGGTGGTCGTTTACAACATAATTATGATACAATGTGCTGTGTCTATAACAAACGTATAATGTGATACAACCATTAGAATATGTTACGCCAGTAGTCATATTGTATGCAAGGAAACCAATGCACCATGTACAATATCATAAGTACGGTGTCCCGTTCCCGCCAATTGTAACTTCGCATTTCCAATGGTGCGACGATACAACAACGCGAGATCAATCTCGCAACTTCGACCTTCAGAAATCTTATACAAACACGAAATCTTGGCGATAATTATCGACCAAGCATTTTCAAAACTTCGTGTTTATGTTAATCTCAAATTTCGAGATCTGCAAATTCCATATTGAAAAGTTGAAAACCTCGCGTTGTCGCGCCGTGACTAATTTTCGGTAGGATGAAATTTCTGTGACACAATTGTCGGGTAACATTTGGTATCGACACCGATCAATAACATATGTTAGGTTAGAACCCGCGAAATGTTAGAAGAAGCAGGATTTCGTTGTATGTATACTTTTTTACTCATGAAAAGATCATGACTATGATCAATAACTTCAGCATCAATTTCAGATAATGGGGAATCTATCATGACACCGCTAAGCGGTGTTAGTATATATTATTATCAGTATGACGTCTAGGTATTCTCGGACGTTTAGTCCTTGGACAACAACGCGAAGTTTAACATTTAGAATATGTAGATATCGCACTATGGGATTCAAATAAACACGAAATTAAAAAGGTAGGTCGATAATATCGCCAACATTTCGTGTTTGTACAAGACTTCTTAAGGTCGAAGGTGCGAGATATATCTCACGTTGTCGTATTGTCGCCCTATGGGAAAGGTGAAGTTACGATTGGCAGAAACGGGACACCGTGGATAAGTTATATTACGCTCCCTGTATGTTGGATGTATAAACTATTGTTATTGGTCTCATCCGACATTTCTTTAAACTTATGTGTAGACGTTCCATTGTCATTATGTCTACGCAAACCTTTAACTAACATGACACTGGTAATTGGTACAAAGTTATCAAACATAAAACAACATATGTATACCCGAATACTAGCAGAAAGATAACAACAAATCAGACATGGAATATAGCACTTCAAAGAAACAGCCGTGCACGAACGGCAAAAAGAATTCGCACATAAAAGAAACATCACAGACCCAAAGCTCACGCAATAAGGAAAACCACAACAATAAATAAACATATAACACCTAACAGCAACAAAAGTCCTTTCTCCGTGTGTCTAGATACTTTTAAAAGATTTGGATAAGACATTATTATAGGTAAGAATAAAGTTTATTTTTGTCTAAACTTGTATTCAAGAAGTATCTTAGGAATATCTTGGCTAAAATATTATCCTAAATCTGAGAAATACAATGTATTTTTAAGTGATTGATATGTAAAACAAATTTTCCCGCTCTAAAAATCGTAATGGAAATGAGGACTCCTGCACTGAAAATACAATATAACGCGTCATAAATGTTTAAAATGGATTAGCCTTCGATAATTTTCAAAACGTGTTTATTATAATTCAATAGCATGCATATACATGTATGTAATATAATTATTGTCGATAATTTCCACTTACTCCACATATACTTGGTACCGGAATCGAAAATAATAATATGTATACATGCATGTTGTGTTCATATTATAATGCGTATATTTGTATTAATAATTATGTCAATGTATGTACTTATTATATGTGAAAGCATGGGCATATTGCCTTATTTTCGAAATAAACTATCTATCAATCTATCTATCTATCTATAAAGAAATATTTCGTTTGGTTTCGTGAATATTTATTTGTATAATTTAAAACAAGGTGTTTATAATAAATAATTACTATATTCAGTACATTCTGTTTGAATTACGTGTTTAGATAATTTTAAGTATAATAAACATGTAAACTCTGAGTAAATTCCACATGTTATATATTTCGGCCGACGGCCTTCTACAGAACTGAAAATACATGTAACTACAGGTGACTTTCGATATACATATGTAACTCAAATATATAAATACAATAATACATGAAAAATTAATCACGTGTGTTAGAATGCAACACATCTACAAATCGGATAATTAACATATTTAAGCGGGGATACAGCGGTCGTTAAATAGAAAACCAACTGCAAAAAGTTGATGAACAAGGTAGAAGCAAGTTACTTACAAAGTAGGAAAGGCGGGCTAGTCAACGTGTTCCCCTAGTTTTGACATTCTCGTCCGTTCTTCCCAATGTCCACCATATTGCTTAATGTGTTTTGGACTTAACGAATGATGTACATTTTTTGTACATGTAATACGTATATTTAAACGGTTTTATTGTTACATATTGCTGGATGTTTTGCTAGCTCTATAATCAGTTTTAACGTATATAATAAAAGCACCTCTTTACATCTTAGAAATTTCTTATATAGAAAGGATATAAATGTACGCAGCTTAAATATCGCCAAAGTTCTTGGTTAAAATTGGATATTTAAGACAACAATGGGCTAGTTATTAAAATAGGTTTAAGATATGTTGTGAGTAGCTACTTAGAAATATATTAAACTTTTAGAAAATTTAAGATATTTTTCATGTAAGAAGCTTTGTGACAACCAGTACAGGTGTATGTGAGTCATAATAAGCTCTGCATTCAATTATACATTACTGTTCGCGTTGTAGCCCACCAGTCGCCATCGAAAACTCGGGCAAAATAAGCTGTTATTCGTAAAAGTGAATTCAATAATCGCCTATAACACTTTATGTTTCGGTTTGCTTCTAATAAAGTGCGTTTTTATTTTTTGTTCGTAATATTTATGTTAGCTTTATTTTGCTTTGCTTTGCTTTGCTTTGCTTTCACGATATGCTATAGCTCATTCAGTAGGGCCTCTTGTTACTCTTATTTTATTTTTGGTCAGCCAGTAGTTTCCCTATCGCCTGTTAATTATAACTAATGTCAAAACGAATCCTATTTAATTGGATTATAGTTCCGCTTCAGTATTGATAAACAGTTTGTGGATTTTCTTGAAGCAAGATCCTAACGAAGTTCCATTTGTTGCTCGAGTAATCGAATTGACATGGTACGTTGTTTCCTCACACATTGATGAAACATTGAATTGCATTTCGAGAATTATACAGAAAGATGAGTGTTTTATACAAACTGAAAAAACCTTTTATCTAACATAATTACAAATCGGTGAAGCATTGAATTGAATTTTGCGGAACAAATAGATTGATCACTATAGTTTACATATAACTTACATTGGATGGCATCTAACATGGTTACATATTATTCACATGGTTGCAGGCATTTAGCTCGTGATTCACATTTAAATTACTAATAAATTTACGCTACGTTAAACTATTAAGTTACAGTACGTGTACATAACAGAAGCACGGAACAACATACAATATATAGGTATACAGTTAGTAGCGGACTATACGTTGGGCGAAGCCCAACGGATAAGATCCGGTTTATGGTAACATCTGTGCACGTGGTTTGAATTCACTAATGGATCTAAAAATTTGTGTTAAAATCCCGCACTGAAGCAAAGATACTAGAAAATGGCTGCCAATAGAATAACAAAAAAATTTAAAATGCGATATTCGGCAGGTCATAAATTTTCTTTTATTTTTTAATGATGTTTAAAAATATTCAAAAAACTAGCGTAGGCCCCTGTCTAGAAAAGATAATACTTATCAGTCTTCCATGGTTGCTGTGCAATCAATCTTTTATATGGGGAGGGCTATTTCCTAAATGTTTGGACACAGAAAAGGCAGCAATTTTTGTGCCCGCTTCGGAAGGAAATTTTAACATTTTCAGTGCATAAACGATGCTACACACTGTTATGAGACACATGAATACTCTGAGATAACGAAGTAAGTCGAGCGGGATTCGTTCATATGCGCGAAATATCAACAAATCTTAAGAAAATCTAATAAAAAAGACACATGTTTCGGTTATTTCCCATCGCAAAGTTTGCAATACAATTAATTAAAGTCCGTCTCGGGTATTTACGTATCTGGACCGGACGGTGATAATCCACATCGTAGTTGTAGGTTATTGTAAAGAAAGTAAAACAAATGCATTTTCGTAATTCCTCGCCGAGATGTAATAAAAAATCCCTCCAAAATCGTCAAAAAATATTCGCGGGATAAAGGTCGCGAAAACTAATTACATGTTGTTGTTGTCGTTATTGGATACAATAAAACCCGTAATTTTTCGTCTAAATCTCTTTTGTGTTGTGATGATTTGCAGGGTTTATTTAACAAAAAAAGGTGATTAAGATTAAAGATGTTTGATATTTAATCGTAATATGATTAATTGAAATGAAAATAGTATTTTCTTTTGAAGAAAAGTACTATCTGGTATGCTCATGCAACCCTTTAAAAAAAGGTAAAATATCAAATAAGGCCTAGAAATCAGTTGTTATCTGTGTTTATATCTAATTATTCATTTTTAAATTAGTTACCCCTGAATTAAGTAGACCTAGAATTAAACAAATTGAAAAACGTGTATTATCCACAGACAGATATATTTTCATTTTGATCGGGCTGACAAATGTTCATTCGGACTGACAAACGATAGCAGGTTTGTATCGTCTTTCGTTACTTTGTACCCAATATTTCGTATTAAACCGCTATCGAGCGCTTTCTTGTGCAACGAACCGCTTCGATAGGTTGCATAGACGTAGGAAAGCGCTCGGTAGCGCCTTTTGGAAACGGCTTGCTCCAGATTCGTAACTTCGTAACCAAACAATTTTTTGTGAAGTTATGCATCACCAAAAAATCCAGTACTAGATAAGCATGTTACAAATAATGTAGGACAACTAACATAGTCCGCTAAAAATATGCTGTGCATTAGTTCATATTATGTCCCCAATCTTTGATAAGGGGGTATATTACTTTGCTCATGTCGGTTTGTTTGTCTGTCTGTTTGTATGTCTGTCGGTCGGTAGACCAAAAGGTTTCCGTTTAATAACTCAAGCACGCTTTGTCCTAGGATATTTGAACTTAACATGGAAATAGGTCATCAACAGTAGATGATCCCTATTGATTTTGTGGTCAATAGGTCACAGGTCAAGGTCCCTGTGACCTTCACCGACCTTCACCATTTCTGACTAATGAAATGGTTTCCGTTAAATAACTCCATGAAAGTTGGTTAGCTACATTAGATGACCCGATCGATTTTGAGATCATGGTCACTGTGGTCTTTATCATTTCTGACTATTGGGCTGCCATAGGGCATATGTGTTTAAAAACATTTTGTTTTTATTGAATCAATCATTGGTGAAAGGTTATCATGGGTAAGATGATGGCCTTTGAAATACCAAACAAATGAGAAAAGGCAATGTTTGGTTGTTTTGTTTTCATTAATCATATCCCCATGAACGTACTTTGTGACATTTTGGTTCTTTTTTGTGATAGTTTATGTTTCACTCGTTATAAAAAGAATAAAGAAGACATTAACCAACATAATATTAATATAGTAAGTTTAATTCGCCGAACAGTAATATGGTCTTGAGATCAATGAAAAGTGATTATGTTTGGTAATTCGTTCCTGATATTTAGTCACTTGTTTTGTAGCAATTTCGTTTGGCTTAATTATTCTAATCTTTAATTTTCTTCTACGCTTATTATTGTAACGAACTTTTACTTAAATTTCCTGCTGAAATTGATTTCTAGTGTGTTTTGTCCTGGAACAAAGTCTACCATAAATACATTGTACGTCGAAATTGTAAAATCGACTGATGTCACAAATTGTATTCTTATACCTTTAACAATGCGGAAGCTTTACCTCTGTGTTTCTTGCAAGTATTGTATTAGATTATAATTTAGATTTATTCCTTTGTTTACAGTATAATACAAATATACTCAGTGTTGTGAAATTATAAATCCCAGTTATTTATCTTCATGACAAGATCTGATAAATTAAATGTACGCATAATATATGTTGTTGGGGTTTCAAGTTTTTGTACCTTTTGTTCAGTTTCTGCTGGATGTATTTTCTCTGTCGGATTCGTACCCATCGCTTTGCAATTCTAGACAAATCAGATTCTATAGAAATGTTTACAAGAACCTGAATGGTACAAAACATACTAAGAAATATAATTTCGCTAAATCTCATATTTGTTGAAACATAGCGGCACACATGTGGACAGGCGAGGGGACAGGGAAAATGTAATTACCAAAACTAGAATAGGACAAAACACTTCTCATGCAGTACTTTCCATTATATTCTACTAATTAGATATTTTCAGATTATGTCACCATTAACCGTCAGACTATGTACTTGACTCTGCTATTCTCAGTGTCACATATAAAGTTAGGCCAGAATTTCTTAATTTTTTGTCACTTGGACATTTTTGAGAAAAAAGTTCACAGGAGGGGGCGGAAATAAAAATAAAAAACCCCAAAATGTAGTTGATGGTGGATTGTAGTCAATGATGGTCCATTATTGAAAGCAACAATGTTAGTTCTAACAGCGAATTATCTTATAACCAATACAGTGCACATGTATCTGCATCATTAATAAAGAATTTTAAAACAAATCTACAGAAATTTAATAACATGTATATTTTATTTAAAAATAAATTTTAGTTAGATATCTTTTTCAATGATACCTATGGCACAGTGGTAAATGAGAGCACTATACCTACTTATCATTAGTAAAATATTGAAATACATGATGAAACAAGGTGTATAGTAACATTACCATCAAAGGATTTGATATAAAAAATTGTACAATTTTAGATTTCCATTTTTTTTTTGAAAATGCCAAAAAATAGGACAGGAGGGTCCGAGTAACAAAAAATCAAAGAACGCTGGCCTTAATTGAAACCCCGCTGTAAATTGTTGACAGTCTGTAAATCGTAGGAGATCTGTTAAGATACTTCAAAACAGTAATCTACTCGTGCTTCTTCTGTCTGTCATATCACTTCACTAGAACATCATTAATTTGCTAATACCAACACATGGTTCACTTTTAAAGATGCCCTTAAGCGGTATCATACATAATAGTGGCCGAGTTGGAGTGGGGTCGAACTTTGGAATCGAATTTGATACTGTCTGTATGAGAGCCTCTATGTACAATGTAGCTAGATGAATAGGTTGTCAACGTGCTTTCATTAACTTTGATAATCTGCCAAAATAATTCCCTTTAAATACCGTTTATTTATAGTTGTGCTTAAATCGCCACAACTTCTAATGTGTCGTGTGATGATATTTCCCAGTGACCTTGTTGTTGCGTTTCTATTTAATAACTTACCATACCTTCGTTAATTACCACAGTACACGCATGATGTCTAGGTATAATCAATAATACGGACACTTCCATGGCAAACTAAGACGTTCATTTAATGTTCCTCGCGGTAGAAATAGATTCATTTCTTGAAACGCCTTATGCTATATGGCTAAATATTGTTCCTTATTTCAATTAACAATCGAGTTAAAGTTAAAAGCTTTTGACAAAAACGTAATGTGCATACTCCGTAATAATCGGACGTTTTTGTCTGCCAGTTTCCTACGATGAAAGTATTTACATTGAACATTGCATTCGTATAATAATGCATTACATCAGACGTAGGTTAATTCTATCAACAAGCGCATACTTTGCAATAAAAAAGTCCCCAATTACATAAATTAATGACTTTTCACTAATGGATTCTAAACCAGCTGGGTTTATTACGCTCTCGTTCATTAAACCCTTAATTTAAATGCCAGCATTTAAATTTTATTTACGAAGGATGTTCTTAAAGAAATGCAATTCCATGCATATCTTTGTATTCTCGGGATTTTCGCGCGTCAAACAAGGCATGTGTTCCCATTATATTATTGTTTTCTCTAGGGTAAATTTGGTTTACTTTATTTCATCGGTTTGGTCATCGGTTAGCTATGTAACTTCATTTTGATGAAAATTATTGTGTTAACAATATTTGTACTCACTGCCACAGGTAACTGTATCATTGATTAAGAGAGAAAACAATAGTTTTTATATATTCATAACAAGGTGGATTTCATAGACATTAACTAGATTTTCACGGTATCAAAAACAGAAATTGCCATTTGATATCTGCATAAAGTAATTCTATTCATACCAAACATTGTTGTAACTACTTCCATGCAAAATCCCATCGAAATTAATCCACTAGTAAAAAAGTTAGGCCATGAATGTATATCACGGTGTCCACCAGATCACTAAGGTGCATTCAATAAAAAAACAAAACAATAGAAATATTGAGGATTAGTCGTATTTCTACATATAAACATAACAATGTGGTAAAATTAAAGAGCGCAAAAGTTGGAACAGATTTACCTGGATGACACATGTTTCAGTAAAATGAATACGTTAACGTCGAAAAACGAGTCGGCTGCATATCTTATTGTCGAATGACTCCATCTTTGTCAGAATATTCCGAATGACGATTTTTGTGACAGCGATTTTGATTGATTGATTTTTATACGCTAACCAATGAAATTGACCGTTAGAAAACGGTCGATCTCTCTCAAACCCACCTTTTACTTCCCTACAGCGTATTACGCCGTCGAAAATTGTAAGCAAAGTTTAAACTTTGAATTATATCGTATGAAGGTAAATTTTAGCATGTTTTCAAATGCTTTCAATGCACTTACGTTGTTTTTGGTCACCTACACCCTTATAAAGATAAATAATGCTGTAAATGCTGTAAATTATGAAAAGCAAAATGCACCCCAGTGACTGTTGGGCTCAATGCCTATGTAATCAACCTTGATATGAATATATAAATTTTACAAAAACAAACATTTGTTTACTCTTAATCAATGATACATTTGCCAGTGTCCACTGCAGGGTACCATGCTCCTTACGTGGTGACCAAAACGGCATCTTATTTTCATTGAACGTTTTCTGTGAGTTTTATTGTAAGTGGTTCTGTCAATAAAAGTAAGAGAGTCAGTCACATTTCTTTTCGAACACCCCTCGTAAAATGGTGAATTGTAATTGCGTATTGTAACGTTTTCCATATTTATGAACACGAATAGACATGATTGTGTACATAATTCTAACACCTACCCTTGAGGTATGTAGTTTTATTCTGCTTGAATAATTATATTCTATTCAAAACACACACTTTCATTTTACCACTAATGTGCGAGAATCTACACTCCAGGGTACTGTTTTATTAAACTATTTACGGAAATCTTAAATTTACCTACGTTTACTACAAATTGTAACGAAGGGATCGCCAGTATACTCACCTTATTGTTAACACGTAATAAAGAATTTTAATTTGGACGTACTTTTAAGATTTCCGATTACTACGTACTTCGATAAAATAGTACACGGGACACTCTTTCGTCAGAACCTCCCCGGTGTCGGATCCCAAGTTCCTATACTTAAAACAATAGGGCCACTGTTATTTATTTTGATTACTTTTGGGACTTCTTTTATACGCCCATTGAATATGTGAACACTCTTTGTGGTCTGGCGGCAGTGTCTAGTAATTTCTTTTTTTTTGGAATCTTCTTTTTTTGTCGTGTGTTAATAAAACAAAATGTTTCTAAATCTGTTTAATATAAATTGTAAAACGCCAATACAGATTAATGCTAGTAAAAGTGTGTGCTGATGTCTGTATTATAGAAATGCTGAAGGGCAAACGACAAAGCATATGTTATTGACAGGCTTTTAGAAGCTGACGAGTATCCATATACTTCAAACGATTTTACAATTTTCTCTTCTAACCGTGTGTCTGTATTGTTCACCTCAAGCACATCTCGGTAAACTTTCTTGTTGTCTTTATACATGCTAGGGTGATACTGTGATATTGGCAATGATGACGTTTCTTTTGGACGGTCCGTTTACAATCAGCAACACTGTGTTGTTCACTACATGCACATTGTGGTACACTGTGTTAGTAGCTCCATTACAGGTACAGGTACAACAAGGTTTTTTTCTATTCCGTTATTGTATTATTCATTAGGGCTCCGCAAAATAATTTGACGTCTGACAGACGGACAGGGCAATTTCTCGTACAATGTACTAATGTCAAATAGCACAAAGCCGCATTAATACTGTGCACACTTACTCTCAGAAACTCACATACTCTGTGTAACAAGGTTAAATACAGGCGAACGATAAGTGTTTGTGGCATCTTCACAGCAGCTACAATCTCTAAAACTAGTTTATGAAAATACCTTCAACGTATGTAATCGTTGCCCATGCCTCATTGCTGATGGTATGCATGCCGTTTGTATGCCTGTTTTAATGCGACACATCAAGCAAGTGAAATACTGGTACATCATAAGAGCGTCCGCTTTGACCGCAAGATACCATTTTGTTTTCGTTCTAGTGTTTACAACATGTTGTTGTCAACATGTTAAAAGAGGTTTCAAGGTTAATACTCTTAATCAATTTGATTCGCGGAATTCCAGGATTTTTTAGACAAACAACTAAATACCTTATATCTGAATTCGTTAGTTTTATCAACGACCGTATCGATATAGGATTAGCTTTACTTGCCATGTTTGTTTGTTATTGTACATACAAAATCTAACGTAACGAACCAGGAACTAATAACGAATGGAAGCTAACGATATTATTGTGTTTTTGTTGTTGTATTGGGTTTGTCCTATAACCAGTATGACCAACATAACCTATGTCACATGACTTTAGAGGCAAACCAGATTTTTTGGTAAAGTATTCTATGTATTTATTGCCGTAAAACAGTATATGATTGGCAGAAAGTGCCCAAAGTTTTCACAACTCGTCCCGCACGATCCTAAGTAAAATGATAACGAGTGCATCTTTATGATCTATGAAAGGCACGTATAATAACGCACTACTGGATACGACGTTTACAAAATATATCTACGTTCACTATTGCACTACATGTACTATAATATGGATTAATATGTTTGCAAGAACGGGGTGTGTTATTAAATAACAATACTAGGCAATTGCTTCATTTGTTAGATATGTCTATCAAACATCATTAGGTACATTTGAGTTATACCTATCTTGAATGTGATATACATGAAAAACTGTATTAAATAATTATTGAAGGTTCTAAATGTAGTAATCCACATCGAACACTCGGACAAAATGTTTCCCTTGTCAATACGTTATGTACTTTATGTTCCGGTTAGCAGTCCGGGTTATACGAGGACGTACATCAGTTCTATTTGTGACTATGTGATTTGATTTTGTATTGATTGCAATATTTCACTCAATCGCGGTTTTTTATTTCTCATTTATCTGGTCATCTTTTTCTATCGAATGTGTTGACTGTGCATTATAATTAATGTCAAAACGAAAACAGATCTAATTTGATTATTGTTCCGCTTTGGGATTGATAAACGGTCGTGTTCCGATGATTGTATGGATTTTCTAGAACTAAGTTTCTTAACGAAGTTCCATTTCTAACTAAAATAATTGGATTTGAGACAAGGTGTTTTGTTTCTATGAAATCAGCTAAGCCCGGGGTTTCATTTGGTTGGTACGTTAGAAAGAGCATTGCTTAATGTGGACTCCAAACTATGTTTAGAATATCTCTATATTGTATGGTGGAGTTTACGAACAGTAAATAATATACATTAGTATAGACTACTAATCACAATTAACATTTTGACATCGTTTGTCATTAAAGTGCTCTTTATCACTACAAAAAATGATGACATATGCAAAATATAAAGATATACATAATATAAACGAAGTACATCATTTATATGCAGTGCATTTAACTAAAATCAATATGCACTCAATATCACTATTTTGGTTTGCAACGTTGTTTTTATTTTGCAGCGCTAATATGTCGTACGGAAGTCATAGGATGGGCATGTGAAAACCTTACGAAACACCAGTGATATCTCCAAATGTGAACGAAGACAGGTGTTAGTCTGTGTCAAGACAGATGTGACATATACCTTAACACTGTGCACAATCACGTGGTCTATGACGTCACATTTGGGTATAGCGTCTAGAAAAAAACATCAACAAACCATCGATCAACGTAGAAAAATCGTCGTAAGTATTTTGTTACGCATATTTGTGAAATATATTTTGTATGTTGCAAGTCCTTATATCAATGCGGACCCTCGAGAACCAAGAATATGACCTGTCTGCTTTAGTTTGGCTGGAATACTGGCCAAACTCGATCATAATTCTCCGAATAGCTAATGGTACAGCTACAAGCTGATTCAAGAACACCATGAAACCCCGCTTTGTCTGGCTGGAGTCTCCCGATGGCCTCATAGGTTGGTGCGTTATGTCTCAGAACAGCTGCTGATTCATTATTTTGTACATCTGGTGCCAATATTTCAAATGTAAAACGTAGATAAAAATGATGTTATAGCGACAAGTTCTGAATGATAAAGGTTATCGCAACAAGATGAAAAGTATGCTACTGGTTGGTAGTTTGTATTGTGTATAATACAATACTATCTTCTGATAATTTGGTATATTTCAAAACTATCTTATGATAGTTTGTATAATAATATCTTAACCTGAAGAATAGCTGAACAAGAAATGAAGATGGCTTGAAAAGCTCTAGGTGATTTTTAAGTCGTAGATGCACATATGGGTAATATATGAGCCGCTCATAGCTGACTTGCCCTACAACACTAAATTGTATGTGACGAA
The DNA here is from genome assembly GCA_947247005.1 of Spisula solida. Taxonomy (NCBI): domain Eukaryota; kingdom Metazoa; phylum Mollusca; class Bivalvia; order Venerida; family Mactridae; genus Spisula; species Spisula solida. Next base: position 10,927,856 of record OX365953.1, on the reverse strand, counting down.
ATAGGACGATAAACATAATATAACATATAATTTATTGTCATAAAAATGCAACATAGTACATTTGCCAAACAAACGTACATATACATGCGACCAGTTAGGCAAAAACTAAATCAGTTAGATGCGTTACATATTGGATGTGTTTGATATTATGTACCAAGTTTGCAATCCCTTTCTACAATCTGGCCGGTATTTTTGTAGCCAGACATGACATGATCAAATTTCCCTACGAAATTTTAGATTTCCTAACTTCCAGAACTGTTTCGTCTCCGCTGAATACCGCATTTTGGCCGTGCTATTCAAACTGAACCATTTGACAACTATCCATCAACAATTGAAAAGTTTTTCTTTTTGTTTTGATCGACAATTTTAAATAATTGCAAAAACGCGTCGCTAATTCCTTCTTTTTTCTGATTCTCATTACTAATGGAAGAAGTTTGATCATTTCATCAACATATGGTATTTCTGCACATCTACAGTCTTTTTTGGTTTCAGCTTCTGCAAGTAAGTTATCACTGATGCTGTTCGTTTTTTGTTTCAGAATTTACATTGTTTTGAGCATTACGTCGTGGTTCATTATGTAATTATGCTATTTTCTTCTTTCCACTTGTCGATTCAGTAGAATTTTCTTGCATTTCATTACCGATTTCGATATTCAGTCAGATGTGTTTTCATCATTTTGAAACAATGACAATTTTTCAATGTCATTTAGGTGACCAGTATGTATGGCGTACAATTAGGGTCATAAATACAATACCCTGTATCATGCTGAAAACTGCCTAGGACACTCTACCACTACGCTATCGAGGAGGCAGTAACTTGTTGTTGGGCTATTTTACTCAAAAAGAAATGAATTCAGGCACTATCTAGCTCTTTGACACCGTTGACCTAAACACATTTTTTAATCCCTACCCTTCTTACGTTTTCAGGCCGTTGCGAGAAATATCTAGTTTATTTTTTGCTTTACTGGTCGCATGTATTTGTACGTTTGTTTGACTATACGTTGTATTTTATGCCAATAAACTACATGTGTATGTTATGTTTATCGTCCTATTTTCGTCGCATACACTTAGTTGTTGTAGGGCTAGTTAGCTGTGAGCAGCTCACAGATTACCCATAAGTGCATCTACGACTTAAAAATCACCTGAAGCTTTTCAAGCCACTTTCATTTCATGTACAGGTATTCTTCAAGTTACTGGTTAAGACATGATTATACTAACTATCAAAAGATAGTAGATTCTATTAAATTATATATATATATATAGTTGCTGTTAATTGATAAACTGTATAAAACATACATGTATGACATTTGCAAAACAGGCTTTACATTCATACACAACGATTTACGCGAATTATCACGTTATTCTTACATTTCATTTGGTTTAAAACGAGTGAAAATTCGAAATATATCGGAACTTCAAGGCTTTACAAACTCATTTTCTATTATCCTGCAAAATATGGCATTTGTGTCCTTCATGTTAAAGCACACCACTGAAGGTACGTTTTACTTCCTTGAATCAATATGGCTTTTTGTTTATCGTCGCAGTACAGTTATTTTATCGTCTTTGATACCAACATCCGGGCTTCAATAAGTGCTGCTGTCAACAAAGCGTTTCAGAAGAGCAATGATGACAGGACAAATGATGATGTTGATCACATTGACGCAGTTTATGAAATATAAAAGACAGACGATTCAAGGTTCATGAAGGGTTTAATTTGGTCATACACTGTCTTTCAACATAGGTAAGCATGTACATGAATATCAAAGTTTTCCTAATGATCTGCAGATAAATCCACAACAATATCCATGTTTAAGCACACAATAGCATTTTTGCCATTTTTTTAGCATTCGTGACATAAAATACAACATGTAGTCCCAAAAATGTGATGATTAATTATAATGCTTCAATTTAAAATTAGTGCATAGCCCGTGTCCTACATAAATGTTGGTTTGTACAAAATATGAAAGTGTAGTAAGAAATTCAATGTAATCAATTTACGGAAGATTTTACGCTATGAATCATCATGAAAATGGCTAAAATGTCATTTTCTGCTAAATGTGACAGATTGTCAGTGGATTTGTAAAACAGGGCCAATTAGTTTACAGTAGCCATTCGTCAACCTTGTCCAAAACGACAACCATTAGCTGGAGATGTTTGTCACTACAAATGTAAGCATTAACAATATATTATCCATCTTAAACAGTGAACAACAATAATTACAGTGTGAAGGATTTTGTAGTTGTTCACATGTACTTGTCCTTGAGCGTGATGTGGTTACTTCATTAGGTGTAGACGTCTTTTTATCGTGTGCGTGAGTGTTAATAAATAGCTCTATCTGTATCGAGAAACAATCGCTGATTTGACCTACGAGTATTGCCAATGTGTAGCCCGACCTCATATTGCCTATCATGTAAATTATACACAACAAAAACAAAACCCTTTCTTTGGAATGAATAAAACATTATGGTTTATCAACCTACGTAGAACGTAGATATAAAAGAAGATTTTGTACGTTCATATTTGATTACGTTTCCTTGTGCTATTTTCGTTTTCTTCTTAATCTTATTCCCTATATTGTACTTCTATAACGAGTCGGTAATCGATCGTCATATTGTGAGTCCGGTGCTTGTCCCTTTATGAAGTCTAGTGGTCAGAATAGGTCTCTTGAATAGGATGAAGTCGGTTCGATCCCGGGCTTTAACACAAAGCTGTCGTAGATACTTCATATATTGTAGTTCAGCAACCCAATAATTGGCAATTACTTGCAGTTATTATACGAGGTGTCAGTGTGGCCATTGTTTTGTAAACTGGCTACGTATTTATTTTTGTCACTCCCATGCCATTACATCTCCTCAATTACTGGAAATGTATCATAAATTGCCGGTTCCTTGGAATATCTTGAGAGAAGGCATTGTTTCGTCAAATTTGTTTTATTGGTAGCAATTTTTTCCTTTATTTATATCTCCCACTCATGTACGTAGATGTTTGCTATTACATCTTCTTTTATAAGGCACATTGTAGTAAGAGTGAACTTATTTGTTCTTGAATCTATTAGGGCATGTTTTGTTGTATAAAACCGGTGGTCTATGTAGCAATACAATCCTTTCGCTGGGTGTATGTAATTGAATTGGTAGAGTAATGCTATTGTCAATATATCCTCGATAGATAATACTTTACCAGTAAATACGGTGGGCTAAATACACGTACATGACGTACATGTACGTCAAGCCCACGTCACGAACATATGCTGTCTTGTCACAGTAGTGTTTGTAAGCTAGTCGACGCGATAGTTAACACAGAAATGTTCGAATTATGTTACGAAATACAACATTGTTTCTGGTGGGTGTTGTTTAAGTATTGCCTGTTGGCACTGGTTATGTTTGATTGACTGGTTATGTTTGATTGACTGTTGTCTGTTGGTACTGGTTATGTTTGATTGACGGTTGTCTGTTGGTACTGGTTATGTTTGATTGACTGTTGGCACTGGTTATGTTTGATTGACGGTTGTCTGTTGGCACTGGTTATGTTTGATTGACTGGTTATGTTTGATTGACTGTTGTCTGTTGGTACTGGTTATGTTTGATTGACGGTTGTCTGTTGGTACTGGTTATGTTTGATTGACTGTTGGCACTGGTTATGTTTGATTGACGGTTGTCTGTTGGCACTGGTTATGTTTGATTGACTGGTTATGTTTGATTGACTGTTGTCTGTTGGTACTGGTTATGTTTGATTGACGGTTTTCTGTTGGTACTGGTTATGTTTGATTGACTGTTGGCACTGGTTATGTTTGATTGACGGTTGTCTGTTGGCACTGGTTATGTTTGATTGACTGGTTATGTTTGATTGACGGTTGTCTGGTGGCACTGATTATGTTTGATTGACGGTTGTCTGTTGGCACTGGTTATGCTTGATTGACGGTTGTCTGTTGGCACTGGTTATGTTTGATTGACGGTTGTCTGTTGGCACTGGTTATGTTTGATTGACTGTTGTCTGTTGGCACTGGTAATGTTTGATTGACTGGTTATGTTTGATTGACGGTTGTCTGGTGGCACTGATTATGTTTGATTGACTGTTGTCTGTTGGCACTGGTTATGTTTGATTGACTGGTTATGTTTGATTGACGGTTGTCTGTTGGCACTGGTTATGTTTGATTGACTGTTGTCTGTTGGCACTGGTTATGTTTGATTGACTGTTGTCTGTTGGCACTGGTTATGTTTGATTGACTGGTTATGTTTGATTGACGGTTGTCTGTTGGCACTGGTTATGTTTGATTGACTGTTGTCTGTTGGCACTGGTTATATTTGATTGACTGTAGTCTGTTGGCACTGGTTATGTTTGATTGGCTGTTGTCTGTTGGCACTGGTTATGTTTGATTGACTGGTTATGTTTGATTGACGGTTGTCTGTTGGCACTGGTTGTGTTTGGTTGACTGTTGTCTGTTGGCACTGGTTATGTTTGATTGACTGTTGTCTGTTGGCACTGGTTATGTTTGATTGACTGTTGTCTGTTGGCACTGGTTATGTTTGATTGACTGGTGTCTGTTACCCTGGTTACGTTAGACTGTCTGAAGCGACGGGTTGTCGTAATAAGTTGTCGGGTTTCGTTACTGTTCTGTTTCATTAGTGTATCGTTATTTTTGGGGGTCTGTTTTGTGCCGTTTGTGTCATGTTATACTGTTTCTGATAGATGATACCTTTGTCATACACATCTGAATCCAGCACGTTCGCCTAGCAAGATTCAGATTTCGTTTCACGATTAATGTCCATAAAACATATATCAAACATTATAACGTATTATTTGTTTTTATATAGATCACAATTTTATAGCGGAATTGACAAAACTCTACTTGGTACGAAAATAGTTTACACATAGTCATGCACGTATAAGTCTTCGTTTTTCGCGTTGATTAACTAAGTAGATTGAGTACCAAGTTCGACTCTGACAAGATAGTGAATATTGTAATACAATGTAATTGAGATTGCAGATCAAGATTGTAAAAAATAAGTGAGACCATTTGTGGTTGACTGGTTACCATAAAGGTAAAGCAAATGATGACCAGTGGTCAGTAGTCTGCACTCCATTAGATACTGTTTGGTTTGAAGCTGCAGAAACGTTGAAGACACGGTAAAAGTAATATGTTTTATAGAATACAATAAAATGTACGTTGTTTAAAATGTATGTACCAAATTGAATGTCAATATTTGTTAGCACTATACTATCAAACAACTTGTATATGTTTGCTGTATTCTAGATTATTCATATTTAGAACGTAGAGAACATTGCCATAATTCATATAGTGTCGTCTGGTAGCTGACGTTTGGCAACAAGGTATAATATTGTTTTGCGTTATGTCTCGGTTAAGGTCCCAATAATTAAGTTTGTCTTGCATGGCTTATTTTTATGGCTCCTTCAGTTGTTTATTCACAGCGTTATCCACAAAATTAGGAACTAATTATGTTTATGCAGACAGAACATATTGGCTGTAATATCTGTCATATAGATCTTCTACTGATATTGCTTGTTTAGGACAAACTAATAGTAGTTACTATGACGACTCAATGTATTGTATTTTATACGCAGTAAAGTCTGATTTATACCAGAGTAATTGATCAAACGAACGTTGGAAGATGTCCTTACTTCCGATATGCACCCGACGTCAATGCGTATTTCAAAAGAAACTTACATTACATCGGGCGCCGTGCGATGACCGGCCGATGTCCGTTTGGCCACATGCCCCATTAGACTAAAGTATGACATAAGATCATCGAATGTACTATTCCCCGTATCATAATCTGCTACATACCCTCCACATGTTTCATGCTCGTTCTAACGTTTGTTCTCTTTAACGATATGATTTAAAAATTATGAACGGAGGAATATCGATGTTAATAACATATTCTTTACATGTCCACTTTTTCTTGGACTTGGGCGGATCTGCGCTTGTTTAGTTGGGCATTGTGCTTTGTGTGTTTTTAATGTTTTCTGTGCTCGGCTGGTTAAGTTGAGTGCTGCCTTCCCTGTCTGACTTAATATACTGTTTTTGCCATTTACCGACGCAGCAACAGTTCAGGTATATATCCATTAGCCGCGTGGGACAGCTGTACGAATGCTGTACAGCAGCCTTGTGGTGTCAGCGATTTGTCTGGATGTCTGCGATATTGTTTGTGGTTACTTGTTTAGTTGGGCATTGTGCCTTGTATATGTTTTATGTTTTCTGTGCTCGGTTTGTTCAGTTGAGCATTGTGCCTTGCATGTTTTTAATGCTTTCTGTGTTCATCTGGTTGAGTGATGCCTTCCCTGTCTGACTTAATATTATGTTTTTCAATGTGATTTAAATCGTATTTCCGGAAGCCATAAATCATGCGACAAATTAATGTGTGATTGATACATAGGCTTAAATCGCAAGCCAAAAGCTGAAATAACGACATATCGAAACATTAGTTTTGGAGGTTGCGTTTATCTTGCGTTGCTAATATTTCGTACGGCAGGCGTAGGATAGTCTTACTGCGCCGATCGTAGAAAAGTGTACGACTGTCTCACGGCTGATGTGACATGTGTTTTAATTGTCTGTTGTTATTCCTGGCTTCAAGCTCTAAAAAGCCTATCTGAAAGTATGATACTGCATCATCCATAAGTTAAGCTTCGTACGATGTCAGCATTTTGATTGAAAATACAAATGTTGACGGATTGGATTTATTCGTAACATGTTTATTGATAAACTAAGTGTGACATTTGCAAAACAGGTTTCTCATACATACACAAGGATTTATCGCAAAAGATTCCAATGTTGCATTAATAATAATATGGCCATGTTATATATTGAAAACAACTCTGAAATATTAGCTTTACATTAATATATGAAAATGTCATATGTCCTAATAACAGTGTTCTATTTTTTGTAGTATACGAGGGGTGATCAATATATTCGAAGACTTTCCTTCTAACTTTTTAAATATTGATTCTAGAACAATGAAATTACCAGACAATATAGATCTATCAATTATCTAGCGTTTAAAGTAATTAATTATATTGTGACGTCACAATGTTCTTGATGACGCCACTAATTGTGACCAAGGTGCAGCGCGCACCGCCGAGCGTGACGGACAATAAATAATTACAGAGCAACGGCGTTTCATTAAGATTAACGCCTCACTTGGAAAATACTTGCGATAGCTCGAAGATGACTTGACCAACATGTATGGGGATTATTTGCACTCCATATCAATGATTAAGTGATTGTAGGGACTCTGTCAAACTGACGCCATGGTAAAATAAGAATAAACGGAAGAATTAAGATAGAGTTAGGGATACTCCTCCTTAATTTCTGAGAAATAAGAGGAATATTTCTGAACGATATGTTCCTGGCGAACTCTACGATCAGTATAGATTACAAAACAATAAATCTTTCATTCCACTTGAAAGGAGTTCTTAAGAAAATTGCGCCCTAAACTTGTTAGGTCGTGTTCCTGCTTCATCGTGATGATGCTACCGTGTAAAGCCAAACGCATATTTCAGAGTTTTAAGTTCAGTAACGCAACGCGACAATTTCTATTCCGCCTTACATGCCAGAGTTGGCTATTTATGACTTATTTCTGTATTAAAAGTAAATAAATCGTATACAGTGGCTCGTATATGAGTCCGGAAAGGAGCTCGGTGCTGCTCAAACGGTGACGCTTGGAATGACGTCACGTGACGGCCTGCGTCACGCACCCATTACATGAATAGAACTATATTATAGGTGCATTCGGTCGGCGATATCCTACAAGGAATAATATTAGTTTGCTTTTGAGCCTTGCTAACAAAACAAAATTGCTAGATGAAAAGTCCTCGAATATATTGATCACCCCTCGTATGTATAAGATGTACTTGGTTTTGAGCGCGATGGTGGTTAATTCATTAGATGTTAAATTCTCTTTATCCACAGCATGCGTGCTGAAAAATATTTCTATCTAAATAAAAAACAGTCGCTGATTTGACCTATGATTATTGCCAATGTATATCCCGGCCTAATGATCTATCATATAAAATGCACACAGCATGCACGAAACCGTTTTTGGGGAATGAATAAAACATTGTTTATCAACCTATGTAGAACATAGACATAAATGAAGCGTAAACGTCCATATTTGATTTCGTTCCCTTGTGCTTTTCTAGTTTTCTTCATTTAATCTAATTCCCCCAATTGTATTTCTACCCAAAGAGTCGGTAATCGGCCATCATATTGTGTGAATCTGGCACTTGTCGATTCAGAATGTTAGAGAATGTGTCTCTACAACAGAATGCGTTCGGTTCGATCCCAGGCCTTAACACATGCAGATACTTCAAACATGTGAGCAACAATATACGAGTTTGCAATTACCTATAATTGTACTCCACAGTGCTGTCTACATATATTTGTTAAATAGGTTGACATTGTTTTGTAAATTGGCTCTGAAACCATTCTCATTGATGATTGTCTTACACCTTCTCCACAATTGCATTTAATGTTTCGTACATTGCTGGTTCCCTAGAATATATTGAGAGAAAGCAATGTTTTGATAAAGTGGCATTTTTGATTGCCATTATTCATTTCTCTCCCTTTTGTACGTAGATATTACAATTTCTTTTTTATGGTACATTGTAGTACGATCGTACCTATTTGTTGTCTGGAATCAAGACCTCCTCTAGAGATACATAATTTACCAGTAAATATGGTTGACCAAATAGAACATAATGCACGTCCTTAACACACACGATCGTATTACAGTATTTTTTGTAAACACGTCATACTAATAGAAAACACAAATATTTTCAAATTTTGTTATTGTATGTAACGAAATAAAACGTGCGCTGTTTATGTTGGATGCTGGTTTAGAGATGTCCTGATGGTTCGTTGTTGTCTGGTTATATTTGACTGTCTGTTGTCTCCGGTTATATTTAATTGCCTTAATGAGGCGTAGGGTGTTGTTTTTTGTACACTGTAGCTGTTATGTTTCATTTTTTGAATTCATTTTCTCTTTGTCATATTAACTGTGAGTGTTTTTTGTAGGTTCTGTGTGTGCATTTCGTGCTCTGTACGGAATCTAAATATAGTTTTTTACCTCATTGTTTCATGTGATGTCTTGGGATTGCGGCTTGTTGAAGTTTAAGAACCATGTTCGTCTATCAGGAGAGAGCAAATACTGTAATAGGTTGATATTGTAAGATTACATTAACTAAGTGGGACGATATGTAGTAGACTTTACTTGTTTGGTTATCATAAAACTATATGTATAGTAAATGGTGTACAGTAGTTAGAAGTTTGTATCCCGTGCAATTTTGTTTGGTTTGATATTTCCGACTTGTTGACTAGACTTTTAAAGTAATACAACTTGCATATGTTTGCTGTATTCTAGACATTTGGAACGTCGAGAACATTGCCATAATTCATATCTTGTCGTCTATTAGCTGACGTTTGGCAACAATGTATAATATTGCGATGCGTTCTGTCTCGGTTAAAGTCCCAATAATTAAGTTTGTCTTGCATGGATTATTTTATGGCTCGTTCAGTTGTTTATTCACAACGTTATCCACAAAGTTAGAAACTAATGATGTTCATGCAGAAGGTATATATTCAGTGTCGATATACCATGTAAGTGACGTAAATTTTGGCAAACACCGCAAGCAAATATATGTAAAGAGAAACTTTAAAACTACCGTAACTAAGGTAAGTATTTAATTATTTGACACTAGTGTAATATTCTCTAAATTTTTATATCAATATAAGTATAAATACGTGTACATGTGCCATTATATCTAATAACTTGATTTATCAAAAGCTTATACAATATCATATTGTTTTTCCAATATAATCTTACTTTGTAACATACATGAATTGACACCTATCTTGAAGTGAAAACAGGATCAAAGCAACAGTTCAATTAGCCGGGTATTGATGCAACTCGTCAATTTAATAATTGGTTCAAATGCAACAGATGAGTGTTTTTGTCACACTTCTCGCCGATTGTAAATCGTAATTTTGTTATCTCTTTTTATCTTTTCTGATCTAACGGTCGTTTTAATGTCATTAACTATGTCGCTAGGAAAACATTCAGCGCGTATAATCTTGAAAAGCTAATCACACTCCTCGGGGAATATGTGTTTCCCGTCAAATCATGACGTAGGCTACATAAACCGATCACAGAGGCATTGGTATACATATGACTAAACAAGACTTGGACCATGCACGCTGGTTTTGTAGAAAACATGAGCATGCAAGAGAGAAACTTATTATTGCAAGATTTGATCATATGATTGTATTTAGATTCATTCGATTTCAAGGGTTATCAATCGATGAACAGTCATCTGCAGTTTTGTTGTTAGCTGTCGAGGCGACAGATAAAATGGTCAGCCATTTGCGTATGTTGAGACTTATTTGTTCATTGTATCACTAGTTTGATAGGTATCTGTGAGCATCAAAACTGGCTCTACTGATGTTTCATAATCTATTAAAGCTGCTCATAAAAACGGTATAATTTTGGTTTGATTACTTTCGATGTTTCGCCAATTCAAATCCAAAATAGCTCGGCATTTCACTGACCGAGCCAAATTCCTCGTAATATGTTACAATATTTATCAAATGTGAATGACACATTTTCCATGTTAAGATAAATTGTGTGATTGTTGAGACAATACCGTTATTATGACGCGGATATGCTCCTGGTCCAAAAAACTGCTTCAGTCTTAATTTCGCTTTCGTTTAAGACTTTTGCATAATACATGCACTATGGAACGTAGTCACATTAAACTATGTTATACAGGTACATAAGTTAATGTGTGTATATATGCTAAATTGGACATAAGTTTGTATCGTTATTGTAAAAATTCTGTATAATATTGTTAATTTGTGTTGCTGTAAATCTTTGATGCTGCTGCATTGTTTGTACATAATGTTATACTCTTCATATATTAGGAGGAATAAAAGTATCTATCTACGTAAATATACTTAAATCACTATAAAATTTTGTTTCTAAGATATCATTGATAAACGGCGTGTCTGTAACAAGATATAGTATAGATTATGTGCCTGGGCGATCAGACTGGAAATACGCAAATATACCAGATACCGTTTCTGTCATAACAACATTAATTTTGTCTATACAATAACAAAAACGTCAGACAAGAACACTCCTCCCTCCTCTACAATGTCACCCCTCCTCTACAATAGCACCCCTCCTCTACAATAGCACCCCTCATCTACAATAGCACCCCTCATCTACAATATCACCCCTCCTCTACAATATCACCCCTCATTTACAATATCACCCCTCATCTACAATATCACCCCTCATCTACAATATCAACCCTCATCTACAATATCACCCCTCATCTACAATATCACCCCTCATCTACAATATCAGCCCTCATCTACAATATCACCCCTCATCTACAATATCACCCCTCATCCACAATATCACCCCTCATCTACAATATCACCCCTCCTCTACAATATCACCCCTCATCTACAATATCACCCCTCATCTACAATATCATCCCTCGTCTACAATATCAGCCCTCGTCTACAATATCACCCCTCATCTACAATATCACCCCTTGTCTACAATACCACCCCTCGTCTACAATATCAGCCCTCATCCACAATATCACCCCTCCTCTACAATATCACCCTCCTCTACAATAGCACCCCTCATCTACAATATCACCCCTCATCTACAATATCACCCTCCTCTACAATATCACCCCTCATCTACAATATCACCCCTCATCTACAATATCACCCCTCATCTACAATATCACCCCTCCTCTACAATATCACACCTCATCTACAATATCACACCTCATCTACAATATCACCCCTCCTCTACAATATCACCCCTCATCTACAATATCACCCTCCTCTACAATATCACCCCTCCTCTACAATATCACCCCTCATCCACAATATCACCCCTCATCTATAATATCACACCTCATTTACATCATCACACCTTATTTACAATATCATCCCTCCACAATATCACTTATTAGATCTACAAGACGAGTATGTGGATTAATCTGCGCTGAGCGATAGTAAGCGTTGATTTGAAGATATCAAACAGAACTACTCTATCAAGGTGGAGAAATAGATTAATTGTCTAACTTTGCAATCGTGTTTGTTGCAGAAAATGTGGAACGAAACTTGTAGACGATATATTTAGTGATTTACCTACTTTCCGTTCAAACATTCAATTAATATTTCCTCATGCCTTAGAAATTATATCACAAAATACAGAGTTTTAAAATTCACCATCACCGGTCATTACTATATATAATTCTCTTATATATATTTTTTTTTAAAAATTATCTTTGGAAACTACAGATTTTGTACTTTTAGCCATCAAAATTTCATATAAATCGGTGCGAAGTCGACAAATTTTATATGACGTCGCGCAATGGTAGCGACTCACCTTAATTGCGACTTGTTTTTGTAAACTTCGATACAGAACCTTGCAAATCTGGTAAATACTGGTAAAAGAGCATAATAAATTATTGTGACATAAAACATGGCCATTATTTTCACCGGTTTTTTAGTCGTGTATAGTGTGTCGGACATATATATCGGAGTTTCTTAATTAAACTAGTTTTCATTGGGTTAATTATCACGTGAAGTGCAAAACTTGCTCTTCAACCAGCAAATTATAACGCCTCTACGTACTTACATTAGACATGATTAATAACATACACAAACAGAGACATTCTAACCAAGCAATATGTCCATGGTTCCATGCGATCTAGTAGAGGGATAAACGTATTCAGTCCCAACAACGAACATTTTACTAAGTATTCTTATAACAAATTTATAGAGTGCATTCAATTTACGGATTATGTGTTTGTACCCTACATTCGATCAAGTATCAGCATACAACAGTTAAAGCGAGAGTGTTCTCCTTGTAAATACTGCATAAAGTAATAATTTAAAGACGTTATTATTATTTTCACACATACATGACAATGTATTTAATATTACCAATCATTGAATTATAAATTGCATGATTGACGTAAATGAATGCAACGATTGTAGTTGTATGTAAATACTAGACGTACGGTTGGTTGAAAATGAAGTCATGTTAGAGTGTAATAAAGTTGACGTCGTTAGAGTTTAATAAAGTTGACGTCGTTAGAGTGTAATAAAGATGACGTCGTTAGAGTGTAATAAAGTTGACGTCGTTAGAGTGTAATAAAGTTGACGTCGTTAGAGTGTAATAAAGATGACGTCGTTAGAGTGTAATAAAGCAATATCATAAACATGATGATGTACTAGACTAATTTAAGTGTAATCACGTTATGACGTGACGTCGTATACATAGTTGACATAAACATGGGCATGCACTAGTGTACTAAAGCTTTGACGTGACGTCGTATATATAGTTAACATAAACATGGCGAAGCACTAGTGTACTAAAGCTTTGACGTGACGTCGTATACATAGTTGACATAAACATGGTGAATCACCAGTGCGATAAAACTCTGACGTTACGTATTTATAATAGCCCAAAAGTAGCGTTGTTTGATCTCTGGAAAAACTATCATGTGAAAAAAAGAATATTATATTTGTGACTTTCCATGTTCAATTCATAAAACTTATTGAAGAAAAGAATTCCCATTTAATAATTATATTCAACTTGTTGAATGCTATGGAAAATGGCACTCAGCTAATATGCTCTACTAATTATTTTGTTTTTCCATGTTGATACTTAAAACACTACTGTCTCAGTTAGCACAATACTATAGCTTTGTTATTATGCAGAAGGTTTATTGCAAAACATGAGATCATGTTCCCAGTTTATATCCCCAGACTGGTAATACTATTTTAAAAACTTGCCACAGCGTAATAAATGCCATCGATTTGCCATTTCTCGAACGTTCACATTGAGGTTAGTTTATAAATCGGTAATATACAGTACACTTATTCCATAAATGTATCATTTGTCTTCATAATGTACTGCAAACACCTGGTTCAAATTATGCCACAACTGACTTTCTGTTAAAAAGAGAAACTATTTTTTGTCATAAAAACGAATGCAATGGATATAAATTCCGCAGATATGTATTTAAATGCAATTGACGCTTCAAATGGTTATGTTATGTTCTGTATGTGTACCCATAGTTAAACTACAACTTCAGATATCCTGACGGGTCGCAGACAACGAAAGCTGTTGTAGTACACTTGTACGACAGTCCCACGCGTCACATGAATGCTCCATTAGTAAATCATACATCACAACAGTCACATCATTTTCTATTATCTTTTTGCGACAGCCGTATACATGTCTTATGTTCACTGTTTGACACCCTTGTGAAATTCGCTTGTGTTTCGTGCGATTGCCGTAATGCTATCCTACATCTGTCTTACATATTATTAGATGAACGCAACGTCGCAAACAATATTCTAGACATGTCCACTTATTTGGGTTTTGCTGGCCATACGGATGTAGCAACAAATTTATTGTATATCCATTAGACGCATGGGACATCCGTTCGAATATTGAAAGCAGCCATGTGTTGTTTGCGATCTGTCTGGATGTCTGCGATTTTGTCTGCGACTTGAATGTAATTATAAATGCGTAAGTTTATATTCGGGAGCAACAAATCGTGCACCACATAATTGTACTGCTGAAATTGCAAGAAAACACACAAACGTCGACATATTGAACATTTGTTTGAAACCTCTTACGGAGGTCGTAGGATTGTCTTAGTGGACAAGTTTACGACTGTCTCAATGTTTAATATCTTCTACACGTTAGGCTTCAAACGCTGTCTTCGTTTGATTGGAAATACAGTTGTAGAATGTTTTGATTTATTCGTTTCCTGTTGATTGAGAATGACATTTGTAAAACAGGTTTATACATACACAAGGACTTATGTTGAATTATCACGCAATTCTTACATTTAATTTGTTTTAAAATGAGTGAATATCCCAAATATTTCGGAAGGTTTTATAAACTCGTTTTTCATTTTTCAGCAAAATGTTTCATTTTGTGTCCAAACTTTTAAACCGACAATTGAAGCAATTTTTTATTTCCTAGAACCAACATTTCACGAGTTGTATTTCGGAAACTACTGAAATGCTTTCAGTTTATCCCCGTGGTACATTTCATCGTCTTTGATTCCAACTTCCGGGCATGAATAAGTGCTGCTGTCATCAGGTCGTTTCCGAAGCGCATTAATGTCAGGACAAATTCGTTTTTTCATTTATTTTGTCACCAGTGAAATGAAATCACAAAAAAAGACGGTTAAAGCTATCGCAACGATGTATTGGTTGGTGATGACAATGTTGATGATATTGACGACGGCTTATGAAATATACAAGATAGAAGAACAAATTTACGATAACAAGTAGCCATGGGATATTAGTCATTATTTCATGGCTACGGCAATTTACATTGATGTGGCTAAATCCGATGATAATTAATGGGGTGTGTCTTAATTTTCAAAGGAATGAGTGCAATTACTACAGTGCAGGATAATATTATCCTGCACTGTATACATACAACTCCATTGTACTTTACTTCGGTCAACGTGACCTCTATCGATTTTCGTGGTCGAGTCATATTGGAGTCCACATCTTTAAAATCACAACACCGTGCTATTGATTTTCATTGGACATGTTAATCGGTCAGCATTGTAAAAATTTGGACACGCCTTATGTTTACAAAGTGACAGCCAATGCTATAAGTCAAAAAGAAATCGCTTAACGCTTGGTTGTTTATTTTATCTCGGGCTACGCCCTCGACAAAACAAGACAACCTCGCGTCTGCGTTCTTTTTCTATAACTTACATGTTTAAATGGAAGCGATTACAATAAAGTATCCGTGTTCAACAGTAATCAGCAAATTTCCTAATTCTAATTACAATGTCTAGCTTGATATTGGACCTGTTTTTTACTGCTTTATAAACCAATGAAATGATTGCAAATAAATTAGAGGCAATTAAATCTACGAGCCCGATTGGTAAGAATATGCTATACTCATCACAAAAGATAACGCGAAATAATTATATTTCTGTTAAACAAGTATGGAGTGGATGTACATCTGTCATACCTTGAGTTGATCGTAGCGATATT
The DNA here is from genome assembly GCA_947247005.1 of Spisula solida. Classification (NCBI taxonomy): domain Eukaryota; kingdom Metazoa; phylum Mollusca; class Bivalvia; order Venerida; family Mactridae; genus Spisula; species Spisula solida. The sequence continues at coordinate 10,911,776 of OX365953.1, read as the reverse complement.
AGCTTTATTGGGAGCGCGTCCGTCTTCATCGAATCTTTTCATGAGCAAAGGGCCTCGAGACTCAAGTTCCTTTTCCTGATAATCTTTTCCCATTTTCTTTTTGATTATACTTTCGATGTTAATTTAAGGTAAGTCCCGTCTACAGATTTATTTAGACATATGCGTGCTAAATATTAAAGTCTGACTTAAGTTTGGAATCACTATCGCTATAATTGCCGGATAGAACGAACCGCAGAATCTAGACTTATACACGTACCATACATTCTTTTTGATCTACTGCCAAACAATATACATGACATTGTATAAATATATATCCGCATCTTTATTGAAAACAAGTACAGAAATATGCTGTCTTAACGCTGTTTATCTTTTTTAAAGATATTTCTTGTTTAAGCAACTGTGTTTAAACATAAACTTGTCCTTGCGCGTGATGATGGATTAGATGTACGTTTTTGTTTAATATCTAGTGTGTGCGTGTTGATAAATTATAGCTCCACCGAAAGCTCTATATAAACCGAGTAACAATTGCTGACAAGACCTAAGAGTATTGATAACGTGTAGCCTGACCGAAATTGACCTGTCGTCTAAAATGTTCACAACACGCATCTTGGGATGAATAAAACATTATTGTTTATCAAACTACGCAGGACGTCGATATTTATAAATGAAGCTAATACGTCCATGCTTTGATCCGTTTCCTTTTGGAATTCTCGTTCTCCTCATTTAATCTAGTTCCGTCGATTGTTCTTCTCGCCGTAGATTGAGAACAATAGTTCAGGGAGTAAATGGAATCACATGACTAATCAAAGGGTCTGTTTATCATGCTGTTATAATGAACATTTCTGCTTAATACCACAGAGTATGTAATCGATCGTCATACTGTGTGAAAAAAATAATAGAAAATCGGACATAAAAACACTCCATTCCATAATTACACGACACAATGCCCAACATATAACTGAACGTAAAAATGAAGGTATACCCGTTTCTGCTGTCAAAACATCGACAGCCTATGTCTCAATTGTCTGAATGACCTAGTGTTAGCTATGAAAGAGCTAAATGACCTAGTTTCAGCAATATAAAGTCTGAATGACCTAGTTTGAGTCTGGCACTTGAGGTCTAGTGGTCAGGGAGTCTGTCTCAAAAACGGGATGCGTTCGGTTCGATCTTTAGCCATAACACAACTGCCAGTGAAACTCTTCATAGTTCAGCAACTAAATACTTTGTACTACCTTATTATTATAACAAAACAGTTAAAAAGGGATATGTTTTTTGTAAATTGGCTATGTTACCTTTTATCGTCTCTCGCATGCCTTACACTGTCTTCACAATTACTTCTAATGTTCCGTACACTTCGTTCCATGATTTTCTTGATATACTTCTCCTATCCATGTAGATGTTCGTTGCCTTCTCTGGAATCTATAAGGGCAGGTATTGTTTTGAGAAACTGGTGTTCTCTAAAGCAATTTGATTATTTCATCAGTACAATGTAATATGTCATGTAATTGGTTTGAGTAATACTGTTACTAAGAATCTCCTAGAGGTGTAATACGTACGTCAGTTGACGTCATCAACACATGTTATATTGCTACAGTACAGGGTGTCCCAAAAAAACGGGGACCTACCTAAAACCCTTATAACTTTTTTTATTTTTAATGAATTGGACTGTTCTTTTGTGAAAGCATGTAAAAGGGATATCTACTTCTAAAATAAGTACTTATTAATATGTTGTGCTTTGAAACAGGAAGTGACGTCATCATTTTACCTATGACGTCATTTCCTTTTTTTGTTGCTGAATTGCCTGGAAAATGTCATCATTTGATAAGACATTGTTGTCTGAGTGTTAATTTTGAGAAAACAAAGTTTTTAAGTCACAGGGTGATGAATATCTTGTGCAATAAAATAATGAAAGCGGTGAGAAAGTGTGAGTTTACTAAAAAATAGGGAAGCAGGCAAGATTCAAAATGTTCATTAACAATCACCAAAGAAGCAAAATATAATTTTTAATTTATTATTATTGAGAACAATCAACAAGAAAGCTTAGTAAGAAGCAAACGGTAATAATGTGAACTTATATCCAAATCAAAAGTTTATAGATGTATATCAGAGTCATTTAGTGAGTCAGCATTTATAAGAAAGCAGAAACCACTTATTACAACAAATCAACAGCGATATCATGATATATTCGCAAGAAATTAGTGACATTTGACCTCATACCTTCGGACAATTGGCCTAAATTTAGCTCGGAGATGGGCCCTATAGTGAATCTATTTGCCATACATGATGAACAAGTGTATGCAGATTCATTATCCTTGACTATGAGACATCTGAGATGACATTTGCAGTCAACATGTAAATATGTTTATGAACAAGCTGAAATTCCCTATTCACTGTATGCTAATATTCTGAAATATGTGATTGAAAACATGGGAGATAACTCTGGATATTGTGACAAAAAAATAATTACAATTATGATGTTGGTATTTTGAACTATATTCATCCCTTAAAGTTTTGTCATATTGACAATGTGTTATAAATAAAAGAGAAAAAGTTATGAATGTTTAGCCTAGGTCCCCGTTTTTTTGGGACACCCTGTATTAACACGTCACATAAAACATAAACATGTTCAAATTGTGTTACTGTATGCTATAGGTATATTTTTAACTTTGGTATTCCAAACACGGAATAGTCCTTTCATGCTGGGTATCTATCACAACTGAAAAATCAACATGCTTATTAAGTATACCTCTAATCGGATTATTTCACAGCTTAAACTACAACAATATGCATAACCTAGAAATTTACTTATACGACATGACATGTGTCCTGTTTATATTATGTGCTGACTGAGGCGACACATTGTCTGAATAGGTCATTTGACTTTTTTGCCTCACCAAATAAGTGTTGATTTTTTTTATCTATTTGCCCTTGTCCGTACGTCCCAAAATTTGTGTTGTCTGTAACTAGAAAAAAATTGTGCTACAGTCTTCAAACTTAGGAACATTAGTCAACATGATTTGTTGCGCACTTATATATTTTTATTCGGATCCAACCAGTATTAGCAGAGTAATTGACCTAGGAATGGTAAAATTTGATTAAATTTGCATTGTCTCGTCCGTAACTTGAAGACCAATTGTGCTACAGTTATCAAACGCCATAGGCATGTTATTCAGCATATATTGTTATTCGGATATGTCCAGTTATGTCCCTTAAAATGATAAATGTTGATAACATTTTGCTTGTGTCGCTCATAATTTTCAAAATATGTGAGCTACAGTATTTACATTTTAGGAACATTTGTCAGGAGATGACTGATCTAAGTATAGATTTCAAATCAATCGTCTAGTATTTCAGTGACATCACTATTACACCAATATAATACCCATTTCATACGAAAAAATACTCATTGTGGCATCCTCTATCTGTATGGCGTCGATCACTCTGTTTAATGTTATGTCCTGTGATTGCGATTTAAGAATCATGAGAATTGAGTATATATTGACATTATAGTAAATTTAAGAAATAGGCTAATGAGCAACAGTATAGTCAGTATTATGTATCCCGTCATAACATGTAAAAGTTATAAGCTTTTTATAGAACAGAATAAAGTGAACGTTTTGGAAAATGTAAGCCTTTTTGTACCAATGTCAATATTTGGTAGCAATATGATGTTATAAAACAACTTGTATATGTTTGCTGTATTCTAGACTATTCATATTTGGAACGTAGAGAACATTGTTATACTTCATAGCTTGTTGTCTGGTAGCAGACGTTTGGCAACAATGTTCTGTCTCGGTTAAAGTCCCAATAATAAAGTTTGTCGTGCATGGCTTTTTTATGACTCATTCAGTTGTTTATTCACAGCGTTATCCGCAGTATTAGGAACTTATGATGTTTATGCAGACGGAACATATCGGCTATAATATCTGTCCTATAGATATTCTATTGATATGACTTGTTTAACAAACTAATAGTGTTTATTATAATGACTCAATGTATTGTACTTTATACACGGTAAAGTCTGATTTATTTCCGGGACATAAATCACCCGGAAGCCGCCAACTACATGTAGTTGAAGAAGCACTTTTATAAAAAAAATCCATGTTTTAAATAGACGTCGATTTAAATTAAGATGCGTTTTGTGCAAGTACAACATGAAATGTTTGCTATAAATTATTGCGAAACGGAGGCAAATGCTGAAGTTAGCCTCGTGAAACACGACATAACACAAGCAACTCGAGGTAGATACAGTCAGCTACAGAGACATTCGTATGTGAATGTGAAAGGTAATATTGACGACATATAGTTATTGTCGTGCGTATGACGTCTCTACAAATATGCATTAGTTGAAGAACTCGTTAAATAAATTCGATAAAAAAAAAACAATTTTGTAATATCCTCTTTTTATTCACATTATTATAAGCACAAGTGCATGCGCTTGTCCCATTATATGTTACTATTTAAAGGGCAATCATATACGGTATGTTGTATTCTTTCGACTCTAACCTAACCTATCCTAATTGACGAATGGCATGATAACACCATCATTGGCCTTAGATTATTAGCCGGCTAATGATTCAACTTACCATTAACCATTCGTGTCAAAGGCGCACATGAGCTTATATGTTGTTGTTACACTGTAAATCAAAAGTCGTTTTCCTGCCTTTTATCTTCAATGATCTAGCGGTCGTTTTAATGTCATTAACAATGTCTATAAGAAAAGGATCACCACTTATGATCTTAAAAAGCTAATCAAACTCATCGGGGAATATGTGTTTCCCGTTTAATCATGACATATTAGCCTACATAAACTGCTTTATGGGAAACCGGATCACAGAGGCATTGGTATACGTATGTCTAGACGAGATTTCTATTACATATATTTCCCATTCAAAGTCCATGTTTTTGGCGGAAATACACGTAAATATACTAAAGTCACGTGAAAAGTTTGTTATAAAGGAAATATGGTGTGTCCGTAACAAGATATATACAAAGTATAGATCCTTTGCCTTCCCGATCATAGCGGAAGTACGCAAATATACGAAACTCTACATCTGTCTCTACCGTATCAAATAATTTAGATATATACTTCTGTCACAAAACACTCCCCCTCTACAATGTCACTTATTAGAATCAGAAAAAGAGTCAGAGCTAGCAACTAGTGCTGATCTCAAGATATAATACAGTACTACTACTACTATATCCACATTGCGTAATAGCGACTTTTTCTATTTAAAAAATAATGAATATTTACCAATTATGTGTTTTATCGTTGAATAAAGCGCAGTCAAGAGTTTGAATTAATTAATGTACGCATCCGAACAATTGACTGCTTTATTATAGATAATACACAGGTACATATTCATTATTTCGATTGAAACAAATTCATTATTCCGCATTTACATACAGTACTTCAATACTTAGTCAACGCTGTTTATTTTCTTCCGTAGCTGTTTTTAATGATAATTTATGCACACATGGTTTCCTCTGCGTGTATATAGCTGAAATCGCCGGTTGTGTTAGAATGATTCATTGTCTTAGGTTTGTCTATGTAATGTGGTTTTAACTGTGCTAAACTTGCTCTTCTACAAGCACATTATAACGCCTCTGCTTGACGTAGACATGATTATAGCCATACACAAACAGAGACATTCAAACCAAGGAATTATCTACAAAAAAGATAATTTAAAGTCACGAATTATACGCGGGAGATAAATAAAACAGTCGAAATTCTACCGTGGTATACCATTTACTAGATTATGCTACAGTTCTATACGTTTACATGGAGCAAAATTCAGATAGTGTTAGAATAGTGATCGTTCAGCAGCACCTTTGAACTTATAATATACATGAAAAAAGGTCTATATAAATATGGTATAATCATAACAAACAAAAAAACACAAAAAGCGTACAACGTCAACATTTTGCAAAAATGATTATTTATAGATAGTTAATGAAGTTATCCACAAGGACTATATTCGTGGTAACTAAAAACAACGTAATGAAGATTTAAAAATTACCTAGACATGAAGTACTACACAATAACATACAACATACACGAAAAACACATCCAAAATACATGTACATAAAACCGATTGCGAAAAGTGATCTCATACGCTTGACACTTGTTTATTACTAGTATCGCATATTGAAGTAGGTACTGTAGTGTGTTATTTTTATGTTAAATTAATGAACTTCCTGTCTTTACAAATTCATCTTGCTCATGTCGGCATAAAATGTGTAGTTGTACTCTATAGCCTATATATGTATAGGGCTGTACAAATGTTGGCATTGCTATGTAATATTTCTTTGTCTCGTACATTCCTATGTTTGTTTACCTGACATCTCCAGAACAACGCGTTATGTTTAGTACACTGCTGGTTTCTTGGAATGTACCAGATAATGCCTAGTTTTGTGAAAGTGGCATCCTTGGTAGCCATTATTTCTTTCATTTATTTCGCCCACTCATGTACGTATATGTTTGCTATAACATCATCTTTTATAGTGTACATTGTAGTACGAGTGTACATATTTGTTGCTTTCGCTAGAATCTATGAATATTATGTATTGTTTGTCAAACCAGTGTTCTCTATATAGCAATTTAATACTTTCATTAAGTATCTGTCATCTAATTAATGCATAATTGGTGAGAGTAAGGCTATTGTCAAGATCTCCTCGGGGTATTATTCATTTACCAGTAAGTAATAATACGTTCGTCAGTTCGCGTCATCAACAAATACTACCGTGACACTGTATCATTTGTATCAACGTCATAGAAAACATAGACATGATCGAATTGTGTAACTTTATGTTACGGACTAACGTGTGCGCTGTTTATGATGGGTACTGCTTGATTGGGATTTCCTTGTATAATGTGTGGTCGCCCTTGTGGTTACATTTGTAGTTGATTAATGTTATCCATTGACTCTCTTTACTTTTATTGAGTGAAGACTGATAGGTTTTCACATTTTGCAGTTCTTATGTTTTATTTCTTCTTCTTCAGTTCGTGTTTGTCTTTGTGACTTAAGTATGCTTGTTGTCTGTGAGTTAATATTTGTACCTGTCCTACTCTGTGCAGATTGAGTTCAAGCCAATCGTAAGGTATATCCGTGACGTCACTATAACGTCAATATGACGTTATAATCAATTCTTCATTTATGGCATCTGGGTCCCTTTATATTTATATTTACTGTTCGTGTAACCATGAACACATAGCCAATGATGAACAGTATAGTCTCAGAAACCACTTGGTCAATTTCAACCAAACTGCACATGAATGTTCCTTGGGTGATCCTTTCTAACAATAAATAAAATAATTGAAATCCATTAATAAATATGGTTGCCATGTCAACTGCTAGGAAAAACTTTTTAAAAAATAATTAATATAAACCAGTGACCAGATTTCGAAAAAAGTGTACAGAAATAGTAATTGAGTGACCCGCTTACAAAATTGACATTTTTGTCGTGATTCGTCAAAAAACATGACCACCAAAAAGTACTGTTTGGATACCTTTATTAATTGGTATTCTAACACGATCTGCAGATTAATCCATATACACATAGAGCAAACTAGGGCATGTATTATTACCCCCATAAAACATACCCATCAAATTGGCTGTTACTATTTACGCCCCGTATCACGTGACATATTTATGAATGAATGAACGTAAACTTTATAGTAAAAACTTCAACGAGACGCGATGACAAGGCAAGTTGCACGAGTATCCAGTGTTACAGCTATGACGCATCTATATTTAGGAACTCCAATATAATCTCGAAACTAAGATTCATAAAAACTTCTGATAATCAATTCATTTATATTTTTCATTTCATGAAACAGATACCCTATACTCGTGTTATCAAAATTGTTTCAATGTTTAAAATGTGTTATTTCCTTCAGAAAATTACGAAGTTCGTTTTCATTAACGAGGGAGGTAATTGTACCAGCTAATTAGCCACTCAATTTCAGCGTGGAATTATGTTCAATGTCAAATGGGTGAAAATGGAATGCGCGCAGTTAAATAGCACTCGTGATTTAATTTTTCCGCATCCGAACTCCTGCCCATGTTTTATTTACCGACAAAATACGCGAACAGATTTGTATTTCTTAAACAATGTTCCTTGTGTTATCCTTTCTAACAATAGCTACAAAAATTAAATATATAAATAACTCTGGCAACAATGGCAACCGATTAGAAACACGAGATGTTTGTAAAACACGTATGCCCCCATGGCAGCCAAATAGTCAGAAATGGTGAAGCTCGAAGTGACCTTGACCTTTGACCAACTGACCTCAAAATCGATATGGGTCATCTACTGTTGCTGACCAACCTCCATGGAAAGTTAAAAGATCCTGAGGCAAAGTGTTCTTGAGTTATTGAACGGAAACCATTTAAATAGTCAGAAATGGTAAAGGTCACAGTAACCGTGACCATTGACCTACTGACCTCAATAGGGGTCATCTACTGTTGCCGACCAACCTCCATGTAAAGTTTGAAGATACTAGGTTAAAGCGTTCTTGAGTTATTGAACGGAAACCATTTAAATAGTCATAAATCGTAAAGGTCACAGTTACCTTGACCTTTAACCTACTGATCTCATTCTTGAGTTATTGAACGGAAACCATTTTATACGACAGACCGACAGACCGACCGAAAGACAGACAGACGGACGGACGGACGGGACGGGACGGGACGGGACGGGACAGGACAGACAAGACCAGACAAGACCAGACAAGACCAGACAAGACCAGACCAGACAGACAGACAGACAGACATGTGCAAAGCAATATACACCCTTATCAAAGATGGGGGGCATAATATAGTATACAAATAATTTAATGGCATATGTCCAACATATTTTAAAGATAAGTTCCATAAAATTCATGAGGTTAATTCCCGCAATCTTAGATCTTCAGATTGTAATCAAAATCTCTATGTGCAGAAACCGAATTTAGAATCTGCTCGAAAATCATTGGACTATTCTGGCCCCATGATCTGGAATACCTTACCTGAAGAGTTACGAACAGCAGAAATGTAAATACTTTCAAAACCAAATATGTTACTTTTTGGAAGAATCACATTACTAGTAATAATACAAGCACCAAGCAATGAGTTGGACATCTGACATTGAAGATGTTATTTTAAGATTGCCATAATAATGTGAATTTTCTGTATGTGATATTTATTATGATTGAAATGTGTTATTTTGATATATTTGATGTAACTGATGTTGTATATAATAATTATGTAAATGTGTTTTAAGAGGCTCATAGGGAAGATTGGGCAGATGCCTAACTATATTGCCTCTATAAATAAAGTCTTTATTATTATTATTATTATTATTATAAAATGCGAAAAAAGGTTATTAAACCAACTACTGGCAAGATTTCAAACTAATTTTAAAGATGACCCTCTTACAAAATTGACATTTGTGTTATGATTCGTAAAAAAACATGGCCACAGGTGGGTTGACTCGTTTACCCCTTGCTATCTTTTTTAAAATATATTTATCTCAAAGTACAGGCTGGATTTCATCACGAATAGGTAACAATGTTCCTTTATTGGTCTATTATAAAAATAGCCAAATAATTTAAATCCAAGCAGAACTCTGGTTTCCATGGCAACCGAATCAATGTTCAGTTTTAAAATGGTACTAAATCAGTGTCCACGGGTGAGCGATAGAGAGCCATCTTGGCCATCTTGTTATAGAACACAATGCAGTGTAAGTTTTGGAACATGTTTGTACCAATGTCAATATTTGTTAGCACTATGAAGGTATAAAACAACTTGTATATGTTTGCTGTATTCTAGACTACTCACAGTTGGAATGTAGAGAACATTGCAATAATTTATAGCTTGTCGTCTGGTAGATGACGTTTGGCAACGATGTATAAAATTCTGTTCTGTCTCGGTTAAAGTCCCAATAATTAAGTTTGTATTATTTTTATGGCTCCTTCAGTTGTTTATTCACAGCTTTATCCACACTATTGAAACTAATGATGTATATGCAGACGGAACATATTGTTTATTATATCTGTCTTATAGATCTTCTACTGATATGACTTGGTTAGGACAAACTAGAAGTAATTATTATAATGATTCGATGTTTTGTATTTTATACACAATACAGTCTGATTTATACGAGGAACATAAATCACCTGGACACCGGACATATTCCTGTATGCGATATGTACCCAATGTTTATGCGTCATATTTCAAAAGGAACTTGAATTACTCTGGTTGCCGCCTGATGACCGACTGATGTCCGTTTGCCTCAGGCCCGATTAGACCAAAGTATGATACCCGATCATCAGATGAAACATACTTACAGAGCTATTCCGCAATTTCATGTACGTTTAACAAGTACTATTGCCGAAATAAAGTAACGCACATGCGTTAATGTCGACAGTTTTTGGCATGTGCGTATCACATTTCCACGAGCATGCGTTAAGGTCAATTCGATATATAAAAAATCAATCATGTTATATCCTCTTGTCATATCATTTTAAGCACAAAAGTACTATTCAAAGGGATACCAAATTCGGGTTATTATATTCCTTCGACACGGTCCTAACATTAGTTCAATTAGCCGGGTAATGATTCAACTGACCAATTAAATATTGCTGTCAAGATCGCACGTGAGCTTCTACGAGGGTTGTTCAAATTGGAATGCAAGTGAAGCTATATCTTTCTTGTATCAGTGAATTACGTCAATAACACTGTCTACTCGTGTATACTAATGCTTAAATGATTGGGAAAATGTCACTTTTAATTCGGTCCCATTTAAGAATCGTTGTTTTCTTAACGCGGAAGCAACTACAATATTTGAAATAACTTGTATGGTGAAATAGTGACATGTAATGTCTTATTCATCAACTACTTGGTAGTTTAATAAATTTAAAAGTGGTGTAATTTTATTTTGAAATGAACCACATGCACGCCATCCAAATAGCGCAACATTCTAGAAAAGGGTTGAGAAAATCAAATATTTTTGGAAACTGATGGAGTATTTACAATTAGGCAAGTAGCTCAATGTGTTGGTACATGATTAGGAGCTACTCATACAATTATCAAGCATATTACAAAATTAGGACGATTAGTATTTTTTGGGTACCCCTTTCTGCTTTGAGACGCAAGCACATGTATGCCCTTGCAAATTGTCCATAAAATAGTTAAAACCAGTTTCTAGATAAATAATGTCGACCGTTTGTAAATGTAAAGACCACAAACGAAACACGGGTTCATTTAGTCCATCATGCGGCAGATCCATAAAAATATGGGCCCGCAAAGACAGAACAATAGTATGCATTGCAAAACGCACCACGTACACCAGCAGAAATGTACACATTTTTCCATATTTATTTAACCAAGTTTTTACCATTACATTTGATGTATAAAATGGACAATGAGTAAATGCCAAGCTTAACAAAGGTAATTTTCTTTAGAAATTGACGAAATACTCCGATAATCGCTGCAAGGCCAAATATTTGAAGGATGGCATGCTATTACAGAGAAATGGGCCTTCACCTGCAGCAGCCATTAACGCGACTTTCTGAGAAGCATGAAGGTTTTTTAGCTTTCCTACCATCCTTATTTGTCAATCGGTGTCCCTTGTGATCTTTATTTGTTTCAAACGACTCTTAAGGTATTCCTATTGGGCAAGAAAATATCAGCCAAGAAAAAAAATGAAAAAGTTTAATTGGTCCGCATGTTTCACAGAACGCACGTATATTCAAAATATGTTACACATAGATAAATAATGACATTAATAGTTTAAATATGAAACAATTATTACTTTAAAAATAAAACTCAAAACAGCACATACTTTCAAAAGTGTCCAATTTTTGTGCACACTCCCAGACAATATTAGCAAACATATTCCCAATATAACACAATATTTCACTAGTTCAAATTATCCTTCAGGTGCTCGGTATGAGGTAATTATGTTAGAAATAAACTATGAAAAACCGTTGTATGCCGGCTGTTATACAATGGTTTGTAGTTCTGACGCGTAGGAATTAACCACGAAGGCCGTAGGACTGAGTGGTTAATAACAAGCGTCAGAACGATATGATTTAAACCCGGAATTATATATAAAGCCAGTGTTATTTTGCTAGATATATGTTGCTTATGTTACTTGTTTACCTGCATGACGTCACTTTCATTGTATATCGGCCGATATACATGTACAACGTTATCATTTGTTCTTTGTCTATATAGGCAAAATTGCCGGTCATGTTAGAACAAAAAATATAATATTTGAGGCCTTATATCCATGGAAAGTGCACTACACATTTATAAAATCATAAAATCTTCACCTGGATTTACACCCGATATTAATCCTCTTGTTAACTCAAAATAGATGTGTATTGATTATTGTAAAGTCAACATTTTTCGTGAGGGTTAAATTTTTGTTGATTTTGTGGTTGAACTCTACCACGAAATGTAATTCCAATTGATTAATTAATTTTATACTTCCGTATTATGAAATCTACATATTTAAGACCCCACAAATGGCATTTTTTTTTAAAATAATAAAAAATTAATGCCCACGAAAACAAGTAGCTTTACAATAGTCAATACACATCATACATGTGCTCATAGTTCTTTTCACTTCATTATTTTGGACATGTGTAGTGTACTTTCCATGAATATTAGGCTTTTCTTATTTATTTTTTAATAATTTCTTCCTCCCGAGCACATGGGGGATGGTTTATACTAATGAAATGTTGTGTTATATTGGTAAGTGTTTGCTAATATTGTCTGGGAGTCTGCACAAAAATTTGTCACTTGAATGTAAGACTTAGTGCTGTTTTGAGTTTTATATTTAATGTAATAATTGTTTCATATTTAAACTATTAATGTCATCATATATCTATTTTGAATCTACATGCATTCTATGAAGCATGCGGACCGTTTAAACTTTTCCATTTGATATTTTCTTGCCCAATATGAATACCTTAAATTGCATTGCCGGAAAAATATCAGGTACGTTAAGATCTCGGTTTGGCTCATGTCCAGTATATGCACAATTTACCTAGGAATGATAACAAAATCGCATTTAAAAAAAGGAATAACCGAATGAAACTTCGCATATATATCGGAGATGAATACTGCAATTGGATCAAAGGATTGTTTCATTAGAATCTATCAAGGATACTTTTTATGGGCTTAGTTGCATTCCAATTTGAACAACCCTCGTATAGTAGTGTTAAGACTTCTCACCGACTGTAAATCAAAAATCTGTTTCTTGCATATTATCTTCAATGTTCTAGTGGTCGTTTTAATGTCATTAACAATGTCGCTAAGAAAATGTTCACCACGTATAATATTTAAAAAAGCTAATCACACTACTCGGGGAATATGTGTTTCCCATCAAATCATGACTTAGGCTACATAAACTGCTGAAGGGAAACCAAATCAAAGTAGCATTCCAATTCCCAGTCCATGTGTTATCGTAAATAAACGTAAATACTACAATCAGGAAAAACGATTCTAAGATAACAATAATACGGAAATATGGTGTGTCTGTAACAAAATATAGTATAGGTTATGTGACTGGCCGATCAGACCGGAAATACGCAAATATACGATAAAACACTTCTGTCATAACAACGTTTGTCTCTGCAATATCAAATACATGTACGTGATATATATACTTCTGTCATGGAACACTCCTCCCTCCACTACGATATCACTTAGCATTAAAATTAGGATTAGTCCGTGCCGAGTGAGCAACTAGCGCTGATTTCAAGATATAAAACAGAACTACTCCATCAACATCGTGAAATAGAGACATTTGTGATTGATTAATAGTCTTACTTTCACCTTGTGCTGGTGGCGGAAAATGTAGAACGAAAATTGTCTACAAAATGTTCTAAATAGGAGTCGTGTTTTTCGAATTCACGACTGCAAGCTTCCAAAACCGGTGTGATCTAAAACAGCGTTGCGTGTTGTGGCATACGGCATTACAAATTTTACCGGGTATTTAGTCGGTTTTGACAAACAATGTGTCAGCATATCCCGCGGTTTCTTGATTTTATCAGTTTTCATGTGGTTAATTATCAACTCAAGCGATAAACTTGATTTTCCACAAGCAAATTATAACTCCTCTATCTATTCTAGACATAGTTATAGCCAATAACCCGCAAAGACATATGAATAATTCTGCGAAACCATGTGTTCTTGTTGGGAATAAAACTTATTCAGACCCAACAATGAACATGTAAAAAAATATATTCAATCTGTGTGTTTGTATTATGCATTTAAATAACTATCAACATACAACAGGTAAATCGACGTTTCCGTCATTTCACGTCTTGTTTGTTTGACAAAAGAGTTAACTTTCAAAGACCAAATGAGTCCATTATATTTTTTTCACAAATTAATGTTTATCAATCAATGCATACTAAATTACATGATTGTCGTTAATGAATGAAACGATTGTATTCTGAATGAAGAGCACTAGATCCACGGTTGATTGAATATGAAATTTAGAATTATATATTTGATATTTATAACCATTGCATTTACTTTCTATCTGTTTACATTTTATCACATACTCTGCAAAATATGTCATTTGACGTTCCATAAATAAGCAATAAGCAAACAATAGCATGTATTTATAACCCGGCTTGAGTGAGGAGTGTAGTAAAACAATTACATACAAAGGATGCGTGTACCAACGTTTTAACTCTGATTTTATTCCATCGGGAACTGTTATTAAGAACCACTCATGGTTTATACTCTTTATTTATTAACGTTTCGGCTGAGCCTTTTTTCAAAATAAACAAACAAAAGATTTTCTCTACATTATCCAGGCATTCATGTCAGCCATTTTCTCATTAATGACACAAAACATAAAATGACGTCATGAAATAACAAGTACGCCAAAACGTCACATAACGTTACGTCACAAAAAATAGGATATCACGTCATTACAAAAGTACGCCAACAAGACGTATGGCATTAGGCTGCAAAAATATAACAAAGCAGCCAGATTGGTACTATTAATATGAAATAGTCCCCTTTTATGTAATGTGTTAATATTTAAATTCGCAGTAAAACATTACTTTCTTTTAAACCCTACTTTATATAAATTTACTTAAACTGTGAAAGTTTAATATATCAAATATACAAGTTTTTTAAAAACACTGTTTGACTAAATTCTTATAAACTCTAATATGAAAAATATTGGCTTTGCAAAAGTTATGATCTACTGTAATAGTTAAAAAAATCAAGATGTTATAGACTAACAGGGTAATATCAATACTTTCCGATTAAATTGAATTACTATTTAAAAACCGTGGCAAAAATAGAATAAACCAACCATGATAGTACTGTAAATGTGAAATAAATCTGTTTTATAAATTTTCCATCAGTAGAACGTCTAGTTGTGTTTTCGTGTTTAGACCTTCCGAGTTAACAGTTTGAAATGTTTGTATCCACTCTATTTAGTCTATAATTCCTTGATGCATCATTAATTGTTTCATGTACTGTTACACCAATGTCCTTTGAGGAATGGCCCTGATTGTTAAAATTGTCAGACATCGGTTTACACTGTCCAAGCATCCCGTCAGCTTCATGCCCTTTAAGGTGTTCTTTTAGTGAGCGACTTGTCTCACCAACGTTATTATTTTGTCACATTGTTTACTAAAGTTAGTAAATACAGCTTTGACGTGACGCCGTGTTAAAGTACATATGACGGTCGTCAAATTGACGTGTCTATGATAGTTAAAAAGTGGCATTGTGAAGGTTAAGGTCAAAGGTGCCACCTCCGATGTTTCCTTTTTCTATACACTACAACAATAAAATTTAATAAATGATACTATGGTTTTGTAAGTCCATACGGAATTTACATGGGAAATACAGAGTTCGTTCATTCTGACAATCACAACTATTACATAATCCATCCGATCCTAACATATTATTGCTGGATTAAAGCAGTATGGATACCGCTACTAACAACTTCCAAAGAAATATGCAAACGATTGCTCATTATCACACAGTAAAGACCTCGGACAAGATCTGATTTTTCATGTACAATCCACTGACCGATTACACACGCAATGACCGTCCACGGATTTCTATCAAATACGCTGGAATACTGTAAACAATTTTTTTTTTAATTTACCGATACGAGTTCACAGATAATCCTAGATTTAGTCACTTTGTACAACGTTTTACTACACACATCATGAAAACAATTCACTGACAGCCATGACAGATTGGTGACCCTGACTGTTCCAAGACTTATCTTAAAGGTGAAACAAAAAACCGGGATCCAATATCTTGAACCAGTCTTCCTAACACTGGAATGACAAAGGCCGGTGTCAATCAAATTGTACATCCGGTTCACCAATCCAGCGCTAACATGTTAGGATCGGATGGATTCTGTAATAGTTGTGATTGTCAGAATGAATTTACTCTGTATTTCCCATGTGAATTCCGTATGAACATCAAGACCTTTCAATAATGATGTACATAATATTTGTTTTTAAAAATCATAGTGTCATTTATTTATTGTTGTAGTGTATGGAAAAAGGAAATACTGCATCTGGCACCTTTTGTTAAGGTCGGAAAAGACACCAGGTGATAAAAAGAGTATTATTGTTGTGACTTTCAACATTACATTTATAACTTAATAAAATGCTCGGTAGAGCCTCGCATTTCAGTTTTTTATTCAACGATTTTGTTCCAAATAAAGAGACAATCAAATAAAAATGCTCTTAGAGTATTTGTTTTACTTCATTACCTTGTTGAAGCATTAAACATATTGTATCCGTTGATATGATACTAAGCGTTAATATTATCCAGAAGAATTATTGCAAAATATGAGATCGTGTTTGCAGTTTATAACCCTTGACTAGTTTTAAACATGATTCTGTTCAATAGATGTCATCTGTATGCCATATTGCGAACATTTACATCGAGATTTATGTATAAATGGGTACATGTAATATACACCGGAACATTTCCGTAAGTGTATCCGATGTCTTCATAATATCGCTGTTAACACCTGTTTGAAATATGTCACAATTAAGGCTTTTTGTTAAATGTTATTTTATTGTCATGAAAACAAATGCAGTGAACTAATGTTTTTGTGGACATGTGTTTACATACAATTATGCTTCAAATGATTATGGAATATCAACAGAACCGTTAATTGCAAAACGGATATGTCTGTAGTTTTCCAAAGATAGTTTTTTGTATTTAATTAAAGTGTGATTTCAGTTGATATTCTTATGAGAAGATGCTGAAGAACCTTCCCCTAAAATGAACGGATCATTTATTATAAATTCATTTTTAAAAAATATATAAATTCTCTAATGTTTGATTAAATTTGGGTGGGTACGTTTTGTGCACGTTGTAACTATATTCTGGAGGTTTTGTTGTTTAAAAGTATTTTCAATAAAAACAAATCGTATAATTGTATCTAAATGCATTTCAGCATGTGTTGCGTTAGACTACATTAGTACACGGGTACATCATATATTATGTCGTCGTATTGACATTGTAAAACATGATACACAATAAATAAAGTCTGGTGCAAATACATTTAGAACTTGTGGCTCGACCATGAGTCATTTCTTTTTTTACAGAATCATGTGATTAATAATAAATTAATATTTAGTCATGAAATATATTTTAACTTTCAAAATGTATTGATTTCAACAAAAACATTTTTTGCCGCCGGTGAGCATTTATTTTATCTGGGGGGTTTTTTTTGGGGGGGGGGCGAAAATAGAATATAGTCGCAGCGTGCTCTTTAACCAAAATGGGAATCAAGAGATAAGTTTAGAGATATTGGAATAGTAGACAATGAGCAAGTAAATCACCTCTCAGTGACAACAAGATAATGATGTTCGTCTTCTCCGGGGAACAGCACGCTACTTTATAAATATTTTATCTACATGTCGTGATGTATTTGTTACGCAGCTGTTTGGGCATTAAACAAGCACGGGTAAATAGTTTATGGACATAGCACATAGGGGAGAACATCAATGATTTACGTGGCGCGTTAAAACCGTTCGAGAATATTATTGTCGTATGTCGAAACCTAAAATTACATAAATTCGTATGAAGTTGCATTCTCACCGGCGGAATATTCCCCTACATATGTAAATGATGCAGATTGTGATGTTACTGAAGGCAATAAGAGTGAAGACTCGGACAGCGAAGAAGATTGTGATACTTCTGCAGCTATTCTGAGTACATATGTGTCTTTCATTTTATTGAAATCGCTGTGATAAAATGCGTTGTTTTGCCAGACGTCACCACGGACAAGTCAACTATTAGTGTTCAAGCGATAACGACGCCTCATCCACTTTACTTTCTAGTTATTTTGACTGATGTCGTTTAAATCAGATTGAAAGCTGCCTTTCCTGTCCGATTTGTTATTATATTTTTATTATATTTTTGTAGAGCGGAAACATTGATGTTGCTTAAAACTTATTAGTCACCAGAGAAATTATTTCCAATTAACAACTTACGTAAACATTTCGTGCATTCTTTCTTTATCTCAATACGCAGGTTAAAGATTTCCAATCTATCATCTTTTAATTATACTACAAGTAAAATTAATCAGGTATTAAAGATAAACTTTGACTTTATAGACACGCTAAATCAGTTTTACAAGAATTGTCAGATAAGATCATAGTAATATACTATTGGAACATTTATGACATATTGAGATAATTTGGTTTTGTTAGCTTGTACGATCAGATATAATGGTTTGATATGTTACGGCAGTGAATTTGTGTGGCTGATAATCATAAAGCGAATGATATTATGTGATACTATCGCATGTGTGCATTTTATATACTATATATGTTTGTTATAAATATGTCTATCGGTTGGTTTGTATTGTTTAACCTAGTGTCTTTGTTTTAGCCATATAACGTGTCATTAAAAACGCCTATACACAATGGTAGTAAGACAAATGTTTCCAAGTAAACCGAACGGATTTAAAACTTGACAGTAGGGGAATGTTGATTTTTGCAAGGAAAACGACACCATTCCTTGTATAAGAATGCATCATATTAAAGGTTAACGTCGTCGATATGGTACCAAAAATAGTAGATATTAAATAATATATTGCATAATTAAGAGATCGTATCAGAAAATGAAAGTACCCATTTTGACCAATTTGTAATTGATAGTATCATTTAATTTATCCAAATGATGTGGACTTCAGTCAAATACAAAGAAAGCCCTATTATTATATTTAGTTACAGTAATTCTGAAATATTTTGGAACGGTATTTCTAAATCTGACAGCTTTCTCTTTTCTTTTTTGTAACATGTTTTATTAAGCATTCCTTACAACAACGTTTGATCTCATTATAGGGTGATTATATTAAGCGTTGATTCAATTTCCCGATAAACTTGTTACGTAACTTAAGTTTCATTTTCTGAATTAATGTCTTATTCATGTGGCATTTCCCTTAATACCTATCTATTTTAGATAATTGGTATCAAAATGACGGCATAACGTTGACATTCAAAACCATTTATAACAACGAGTTCTAACATAGCACCTGCGGTTTGCCTTCTTCGTGTATATTGAGCTTACCATTTTAGATTATGCGACAAAATATGGCTGTTCCCATTTACTCGTCGTACACAGTACTATTGACAGAACGGTAAATTACATACATTTCGTTGCAATGGTTAGGTTATACGAGGGTCATTCCGTAGTCCAGTGGCGTTATTAAAACAGCGCAAAACGGTGTTCCGTCACAATAAACGGTCAGCGTTCTCGCGTCGTACTATATATTTAGTTTAGTTTATGTTCACGCTAAAGGTCGTGATCTGAGCTTTCCAGCGATTGCTTTTATAAAACAATCGAGTAGCGTATGCAGAAAGCGTTTCACAAAATTTTCAAATGCGCTAACGTCACCATACACGTACCAGACGTTCAATAAAATATAAAATGCGAGAATCAATCTTTTAAAAAAACAATGTCGCGCAATGGTAGCGAGCCATCTTAAGTGGCAAAAGTAAGTTTCTGAAGAACAGCATGAAAACGATACAGGGATGGGCAGACAGGCAAACGTGGGGGGGGGTTTCACGCAACATCCGTCGAAATGTGCAAGGTGTTTTCATGTAAACATACAGCCATTATGTCTAGTTTTTGTTCTTTACTTAGACTATATACGATACTATGGTGGATATATTAAATTATATACAATTTGAATGTTTATCTTTATTTCCATATTAATAACATAAGTTCATTCTGGGCTTACCATTTGAGAAATAGATAAACGCCAATAACGAAGCTGACGTCAGAATATAAATAGTGGTGTGTAGTGGTCGTGGTATAATTATATTGTATTTTAGCCGTAGTTTCTTGTAACATGCGTTGTTTCGTGCAATATTGTCTGAACTTATGACCGAAAGACTGTAGTTTTACGTGATGTAGTTTGTTTTTCTCCCTGTCATTGGATATTAAAATAATTAACACAGTATACGAATTTTTTGAATGACCCTCGTAAATACTACAATACAATGTAAACCAAGACTGCGTTCTATAAACGCTTATGTCCCCAGTGGAAGCCTTGTCCATAAATAAGTCTAAGTCCAAAATTAGGTCAAGTTGAAGGTTAAAATGGGGTTAGGTGATACAGGCATGTGAAGAGTGTCCATATACAACATCCATGCAAGTATGAAAGCTTTGTAGCAAGCCATATTAATGCTAGAAGAAACGGTCAATTTGGGTGATCAAAATATTTGGCCCTTCAATAAGTCTAAAGTCCAAAATTAGGTCAATGTGGAGGTCAAAATGGGGTCAGGTGATAATGATGCTAGAAGAAACGGTCAATTTGGGTTAACCGGACGGACGAACGGACGGACAGGTGAATCACTATATGCCTCCCGATATATCGATACGGGGGCATAAAAATTACTAAAAACAGATTAATGGTAATTGACCCAACAAACTAACACGTTTAAATAATAATCCATACTTTTTAAACGGATTGTAAACAGTGGAGTTTTTACGGAAAGCTTGTTATATGAGCACCGCTTTAAACGTCACTTGTTGATTGGAAAATAGAGCATTAATGTTTGAACGGAAATATTTTGCATATCACGCCTTGGTTTCTCATAAAATATGTTGTGAAGTATTCCTGGTGCTTATTTTATTTATCAAAGACATGCGTGTACGTCGGATCAACACCAATTCGTTATTTATAGCTATCAAAGCGATATGCATGTCCTTTATTGTTCGAACAGGAAGTAGAGTCGTTAGCGTCATTGACAACCAAGGAACAAAACACACAGTCGCCTGACTTTACTGTGAATGTTACTATTGTTAAGTATTTCTTTACTCATCTCATTTGTTTTGTATTTATCTAGATGTCGATTATGTAACGGAACGAAGAATATCGAACAACAGCGTATTCAAATTGATAACGAGTCAAAATATGGGGCGTAAATTTTAACTGCACGGATGTGTTAACGGTGCGGAGATAAAAAATTAAGTCGCCTTTTGTTGCTGTAAAAACTAAATATTTGCGATGTAAGAATCGTGATTTAATAACTACGCATCCAAATCGTGATTGAATTACTACGCATCCAAAACTCGTGCCTATATTTTATTACGAAACAAAGCACAGCTATACATGGGCTGTTCCAGAAATAATAGGATTTTTTCATAGCAGCGCGGTAAAACAACAATTTAGAAGAATAATTTGCTGTAAATAAAAGTTCATCTATCACTGGCAAATATGCGAAATATCAAAGCAATTGGTGTAGCAATAAAACATCTACTAAACATTAAATATACCATGTACCACGGAGGCGGGTCGGGTCGTGACGTTATGATGACGTCGCCTTTCAGACATAGTATAATTACCGAAAGACACCCTTAATATTTTTATATATGGTCACCATGACTTTCAAAACAGATGTGATGTTACTATCCCCTTGTTTAATTAAGTCTCTGTACCACTGTTCCCAAAAATGGGTAACAGTGATGTCAGAAATTGCTGTAACCTTGAAGCGTCTATCAGTGTACGAAAGGTGTCTATCAACGTCAAAGTACGTTTTCGGTGACTTGACCTGTGTTCACTTGTAAGTTCACATTTGCGCCATCTGAGAACAATTTGTCCAAATGAATGCTGGACGCCAATACTTTTTGCTTATTTAATTATTTCAATGGTTTGCATTGTTGGTTTTTTCAATTTATAACATAATTTAACAATACCGCGGTTTCTTGTTTTTACGTTGACGTCGTTTCATCCATGACGCGCTTGGAAATATACACTTGTTTACTAAGTTGTGATCATAAATAAACAGCGATTGCTTCGTAAGTTTGTATGCACACGACAGTGACATCAAGTTAATGCCACATAATTTTCCATTATTATTTATCCAGTGGTTACTGAGATATTCACATTTTAAGTATGGATAGTAATGAAAATTTACAGTGTGACCCGCCTGTGCGTTACATGGTTTCTATGACAACGCTTTGTATAAGCATCATCAACAACAATGAAAACCTGTCGCTGCCAGTATATAGAGCACAAAATGTTATACATATGAGAAATAATTCAATAAAATGTAAGTTCCTGGTACCAGCCAACTTACATATTGTATATTTAACTCTAACGCGATAAATTGCAATACAAAAACAAACACAATATTGCCTTTACATTTGTTATGGATTGAAATCAATGACCGTAACACTTGCCAATGAAAACATTCATATATTAGGCATGCATGCTCCTAAATATTCAGAAACGACAAATATAGCGGATTTTGTGTTTGTTTTTGTATTGCAATTAATTGCGCTAGAGTTATACCTTGTAATTCAATGGATTTGATAAAACATATATTGAATTCATGCCGACAAAGAACTCGAATACTTATATTATTATATTTTTATTCGTGTGTTGGTATTTACATGTTTTCTATGCTCTAATATCTGTTATAATACGAATTATATGATGTTTAGTATCTGCATGGGCGGTACAAATGACTTATATAAACATAACAAAACTAACAACCTTCATAGAAATAAACTCTACAGCATCGTGTTGTGTCATATTTCACACTAGTTAGCAAAACCACGAATTAAATAATATGGCACGAATGTTTTCCTGGTACACAACCGTCTGGCACGGGAATTTGATATTCTGGAATACGCATCGTGGCAGCACTAGGATACAAATATCTCTAAGGACCGCAAGAAATCGTACAGTGTATGATTTTAGAGTATATTTGTATTAAGGCATGCACATGTCATCTTCTCAATATTAGTTCTTATTTCATTGAAAAAACAACCAGACAGTCCGTTTACTCAGGTCTGTCACTTGTATACAAACATTGAAATATAGCAACATTGTAGTTTTATCGTTTGAAACGTCTTAATTGGAGAACAGGGTAGTGAAAACTAATACATTATTCATTTAGTCAAATACTCGTTCACATAATACATGTATATATAAAAATAAAACATAAATATTAGTAAACCACATTAAATTGAGACTCGAACGAGTATGAGCTTCATATAAGTATATGGTAATATAAGAAAACCCCATTAAGCTCAGACTCGTCAGACATAAACGAGCATACGCTCGGAGACTCACTTAAATGTTGTTAGGCAATACAATAAAAGAAACTCCAATGTGTTGTATACCATGTTATGCAAACTAATGACTGACCTGAATAATCGATTTATAAATATTCAAATAATCCAATTCATCTTATACCTTAAACATTCATGTAGTATTACCTCGTTTTATGTTCCTAGAAATAAAAACGATGAAAAATCCAAAAACCCGAGGTGTAACAATGCATATCTAAGACCAGTATAACTTAATTATCAGATAAGCATCCCCTCTCTCTACTACTTCACATGTTTTACAAGTAGAACGTTTGTTAGATATGTTGAAATCAAATAGAATCCAACCCAAAACACTCATATATCAGGCTTTTTAAAAGGGCGTTTAAAATCATCTTTCCTTTGAAATATTCCGGAAAATCATCTAGCAAATGATTTATAGTGATAAAATGTACAATGTTTTTATTAGATCATATTACAATAGATCATACTGCCATCAGAATGACCCATCTATCCATATTCTAAGGTAAAAACAATGGGTGCATGTTATTTATGCAGAACACAGCCTAATGACGTATATAACCATCAACGTGAGTGGGCTTACAGAAATCCAGTAATACAATAATGGACCGTTGACGAAAGCACACAAGACGAATGACCCTAATAATGACAAAGCTTTATGAGTCGGTACGCGCTAATTTTTATGGCATTATTGCCCAGTGTGTTTTATCTCTTCCGGAAATCTGTTTAATCAAGTCTTCTCGATGAATGATAAAATAAGCTGTTGTGATCAAGGTTAATACTCATCACGAATGATGTACATATTGATTGCAATAATACTCTACCCTTATGATCTGGTTGATAGTCACTCTTGTTTGTGAATGCTCTAGATGAAACCTTAAGTCATGATGTACAAATATATATGGCATTCATATGATTTGAAAATCACGTAACTATAAATATATAATATCATACATGAGCCAGTCTCTTTAAGTAATGATTTTTAAAAACCCTATAAAGACGACAATTAGAAATTTCATATCAGTTGAATATAAATTAACAATGAGTTGCTAAATAATAGTACAAAAGTATAGTAAGTGTTCACATTTTTGTCATCAGTGTAATTTAAATAGAGGATATTTGTTTGTTTTGATTGAATATGGTTTATATCCCATCGTGTAGTGATGAAATTCAAAGTTTCAAGAGCGCGTAACGCGAGTGAAAATATAAAAACATTATGACTACAAGATGAGATATTAACCATATTCAATCAAAACAAACAAAAATTCTATTTATTTAATGCTCATCTGTTGTGAAAACTGGTAATATTGATGCCAAACTACCACTGTGGTTAGGCAGCGTATAAATATGTCATTCCATTCAAAATCCGCCATCTTGGATTATGGTGAATATGTGTAAACGTCTTTTTTGAGAATTGTGCATCAAATCATAAACCAACTTGTAGGAAATGGTCTAACTAAGAAAATGAACCCCCACATGACATGTTTCCGTTTGGTAATAAAAAAGTTACGGACAGTTTAGTGTTGAGTTTTGAGTAAAATTAAAGTAGTCCCTGTGAGGGGGCGGAGCTTATATCAGTCAAATTGTAGGTGATAACCAGTGACTGATATAGGTTTTATGTCACTGATAGAACTCCATATCTCATCAGTTAGCATTAAATAATATAATATATCTTAGTACTACGAGAGGTGATCAAGAAATACGCGGGAAAATGCTCTGAAATCTTTGTTACGTGACCAATGTGTCAGAATATAGATTCATTTGGCTTGTTGCGAATACATAACAATAAAAACATTATATGCAAGGATATATTTGGTCGAAAATACATAAAAACCGTAACGTCACTTTCGCTACACCGGCCCATTGTCATCGTAAAGTCATTACTTAAAACATTATACTAACATATTTGTGGCATAAGTCAGAGTGTATGACGCATAGAATGATTGTCAAAAAAATTGTCATACAACAAGACACACTTTATACACCTGCCAACCGAAAAACAAAACGTTGCCTTGGCAACTTACATGATTTTTAATTTATAATAATTAGCTGCAGAAGAACTTAAATACTGATGACGTAGTTTGATGTTATTGACGTCGTATGTCCCATTCGCTTGTCGCATTTATCTGCGTTTGGCTACATATGAGATAATGTGCAAAACACACACATGTTTTGTATGCTATTATATAATTGCTGCATTTTGCAACATTTGCATTGGTATTGTGTGACATTCCAATCACAACACGACTTATCGTCGTCCTTTTCTGTATCGCACTTATTTTGAAACACCGACTTTGAAGAAAATGGGTCTTCAGCGGGATTTTCACGTCAAAATAACGGATGTAATGTTACATAATTTCATGTTCAAATCCCAACTTTTAAATAACCATAATATAACAAACGCGCGAATGGTATAGGTAAATTTTTGACCTTGGTAGTTTAAATGGACGGATTTACTATATAAACTATCAGGTAAAAGTACAATAACATGCATAACCTAGACATTTAGCTATACGTCATCGTTTATAACGTACCACGTTGGAAAATACGTTGGACGGTATAACATCCGGTGACGTTGTCATAGGAAACTGCGTCCGTCTAGACATTGGTTTATATAAACGATCAGTGGTAAATCAATTGAAAAAAAATGTATCTACATATTTAGAAAGTTTCACAGACTTGTAATGTCGATTAAAAACATTTCAGCACTTTTTCGCGTATTTGTTGATCACCCCTTAAATATCTCAGATATTAGAATTCTTACACATTGTATTGAAATAACGTCGTTACTTTTGTGACCAATTTTCTGAAAAAACAAAATGAGTTAGGTGTTTGCTATGCAAAGATTTACGATTAAGATACATTTAAGCATTATGATGGTACTTGACACTACGAGTACTTTCCTAGTAGTGTATCTAATGACTTCAACGAATACTGTATTAACAAAATACTTCTTACAGTGCGTCAAATTATGTTCGAATAACGTTTGCGATGTCGACCAGAACAGTTTCAAACACGTCACTATAAAACGGCCGCATCCTATGATACAATCAGGGATATAAACTTACCTATTTCTTCATTTTGCTTTATTAGGCTTAAACTTTCAAATTAAGGGAAACTCAAGAAATAATAATTATTTAGGTCTAAAAGCAGGGGTTAATAGAGACCGGCTAAATCATGTAAAATATTATATGTCTGATCAACAGTATCGCAATTTTATGCAATTGATACTCTGTGCTATGTATTCGCTAATCTATTGCATTAATGTCGTTTTAGGTGTTTAGGCTGGGTTCACACTATAAGCGTTTGTACCAGCGTTTATCAGCTTTTCAAAAGTCAGAAAAATGAGCCCAAACGTCGGTGAAATTACGCTCGTGAGGAGGAATAATTTGGTTCACACTGCAAACGTTGTGTATCTAACACACGCTAACGTTTTGAGAACGTTTCTCAACGCTCTACTGCGTATGACAGCGGATAACAACGTTTGCCTGCGTTGTAGCTTTTTTTATCGGCGTAGGGGAACTTTTGTCAACGTAGGTAAGCGTATGTGTAGCGGTCTCTAACTTAGTCCGACTTAGACGAACGAGGTGCCAAACGCCAGAATCCGTTGAACAAAGTTTACCTAAGTTACTGAAACGTTATTGAAAGTTCGTCTGCGCTAACCACATGCGTTGGACTACGTTGGACAAACGTTCTTTTGCGCTGGGGATAGTTGGCTTACGCCAGCCGTTGTTTTAATACCGCGTTCATTGCGCTGGATACCCGTTGGCCTCCGCTAGATGAATGTTCGACTATATTCATTATCACCACCAGCGTTTCAGCAGACGTTTGCCAACGGAGTTTAACTTAAGCAAACTTTGATTAACTTAATTCAGCGTTCAGGAACGTTTATAAACGGAGCACAACTTACATCAGCGTTTATTCCCAAACGTCGGCAAAGTTTTTGCGTGTTAAAGATTTTCAACGAATACAACGTTCTTCAGCGTTTACCAACGATCGACAACTTTTCAAATCGTTTAGTAACTTTTACTAGCGGAGCTGAACGTTTGCCCAAACGTCGGTAAACGTCGGTCCAAACGCTAGAGTGTGAACCCAGCTTTAGTAAGGTGGAGAGCTACCATTTTTCTATACATGAATATTTGAATAGAGCTTAACATGCAACGTACAAAAAATGTAAAATTCAGCAACGCATATAATAATCTACTACACATTCATTGCAATATAAATCCTACACAGTTGTCAAAGTTAAAGCACTATACTTCTATACGTAGCTTCTTGCCATGCTTCGACGTGTAGGTCTCTTACCACAACAAGAAGCAATAATATCATTGAAAGCCTTTCGAAATTCCATATTAAATACAGTATATATCACTGGGTTTAACAATGAGTTAACATATCCAAGCCACACAAACAGGACTTCCACGGCTTCTCCGGGATGTTCACATGTGTCACAGAATGGTAAGATCACATACATTAGAAAGAACGGGATCCAGCAAAGAACAAATGTGATCATGATAATTGCGAGTGTTCGTGCTGCTTTACGTTCTTTTGACAGTGAAATTCGTTGTTTTTCTTCGAAAAAAGCATGAATCGAGTTCCTGGAACGCATATCTCTGGCTTTGTTCTTTAAAGCCTTTTTAGAATCCTTTTTCTTTTTTCCGATAATTAATCGACCGTTTTCAAGTTTGCCATTGTTGTTTTTGGAAGAATCATCATCAGTGACAGCACTAGCAATATTGCCCGCATGAACGGGACTGTCTTCTAAATCGTCAGAATGGTCTCCATTGGAATGATTGCCGTTATTAGAATTATTACTTTTATTGTCCCCCGATGTGTGTTTCTCATCCGAATCGTTCTTCGACTTATTTAGTATGGCCATCTTTGTTTTTGCGGCTTTTGTTCTCTCGCGCAACCGTCTTTGTGTTGCCACGTATATTTTAAAATACACAAATGACATGACGAACAGTGGAATATAGAACGAACCTAACGCAGAATAAACAACATATCCTCGGTCAGAGACTAGATTACAGGCTTTAGCTTCCTTGTCGTGCAAGTCATCATTCCCCCAACCAAACACAGGTGGAATTGAAATCACTCCACTAAGGCTCCATGAAATCCCGATTAGTACTAACACTCTTTTTATAGTTCTTTTCTGTGCGTATTTAAGGGGATTATGTATTGCCCAATACCGATCTAAAGCAATTATACACAAGTTTAAAATAGAAGCCGTGCAAAGAAACACGTCGAACGTCAGAAAAATTTTACACAAAACTTCTCCAAATATCCACATACCGGCGATATTCGTAGATATGTGAAATGGCATAACAAGCACAGCGACAAGCATGTCAGCAACTGCCAAGGAAACGATGAAAAAATTAGGAACTGTTCTCAACGGCTTGAATTTAAAAATTGAACCAATGACAAAAACATTACCAGTGATTGTTAGTATCGACATAACTATCATACTTAAAGTACTAATGATCATATACCATGGATACCCCTCACTATTGTCCATCACAATTACTGAAGTATTATTCTCCATTCTTGATTCCCCTAATGTCGCTGTCAATAGAACTCTGTGTAAGTTCACATACGTAGTCGTAAACAATAAGCCTAGTTATAACACGAATCCCATTTTCTTCTCTTCACAGAAGAAAAGTAATATGTGCTGATCGTGTCCGAAATTGTTATGAATGTCAATAGCTAATAAGAAAACAGCGCTTCTTACAGCGCTTAGTTTCAGGACGTCGTTTGATGATGCGTCAACTATTTTTCACAAGCGACCTCTTACTTATTTATCCATAAAGCTGTCTTACCACGAACATATAGTCGTGAACCATGTTTCTTTAACGAACAGATTCTATAGAATTTGTTAGCACTTGCGCTGCGCTCTCCTTTCCTATTATTTGTCAGCAAATCTAATAATCCATTGAAAACCACCCCACTTTGACACGGAATTGATGCTCAATGCACAGATGTTGTCAGGACAATAAAGGAATACGTTTAAGATAGGCTTCTAAATGGATTTTGTCGAAACTGAATGCTTCGCTATCTCATAACTCTCTATGACTGATGATTCAATTATACTCCCGGTAACATGAGGATTAAAAAGAAAACTTGGAAGGATATGCATCCGACAAAATAGTTCATACATCACATACGTTTTACCCCGAAACGTATAAATTCTACTGTCTAAAACCATTCGTTAGAAGCATACAATCCCTTTATCTGTTCCATCATACAATTCCATTAATTTCCACAACGATTGATGCAATAATTACAGTCGTAATTCAGCTTCACAGTTACAGCAATGGTTTGTCTCACTCGTCCAACAAATCGTGTTAAGTTTACAAAAATCATTCAACAATTGAAAACTTCGAGCGTTCCTCCGAGTCAGTAAGAATAGAACGATACTTGTTGGAATATTTACCAATCTTTCATAGAATAAAATAACAAAAGTCTTAAACGATGCCTTTGTTAATCTACCATTAACGGTGTCTGCATACACTGCATATGCATTGGTGTCTATAAATTAAATGTTATCCCAAGAGTATTTATCTTCTGCTGTATTATAAAAAGTAAAACCATTAAAGATAGCAAATAGTGTTTAATTGTGTGTGATATTAATTAAACACATCCAATATTGTCTGCCAGATGGTTCACCGATTCGTTACTGTATCACTTGAGCGTCGACTTCAAAAATATGTTTTTAAATATCATAGATAACGTCATGTTGTTGCGTCCTCTCTATCAATCCGCGGTGTGATTCCTTCGATTACAGAAGTTCAGTTTTGTCTCACCATGTCTACGAGAGATTTTCCCGCGCTCTGATTGGATAACGCCACTGCCATCAAAATTGCGACCAATAAAACTGTTACATCTCTCGGTTAAATCTAGTCGTCATCGGAACGTATTGTCAAACACGTGTCCGTCAAATTGACCATCTTATTTGTATTCTTACTGTATCAACTATAACTCAGAAATACTGTAAGTTCAAAGCTAAACTATAACTTAATCGGATTTTGTTGTTCGTTATTCTTTTTTAATGTCGTTTGTCCGTACCGCGAAACTATAGAAATATTAAAAATAGTTTTTCTGCTTCTGTGTACCTGCATTGTTACAATATCTTTGTTCTGAACATGTTCGTACTGTAACATAATACTGCTTATTTTACAATCTTATATAATCGTTATTATATATAATATATATATATGTAGCCATAAGTATTTTATTTCTTCATCGATTTCCATGAAATCTACGCCACGCTAAGGGGAACATTATTTGCTTTCCATGAAATATAAAATCTTTTTCAGCGGATGTGCCGTTTAGTCCATTACCCTGTGAAACAGTGGAACGTGTAGGTTTCACAGGGTAATTGAAACATCGGTAAAGCTGCTGAAAAAGATCTTATATTTCATGGGAAGAAAATAATTCTGCCCTTAGTGTGGCGTATATTTAATGGAAATCGATGAAGAAATAAACTACTTATGAATATTTTATTTTCCAATGTTTACAAATTTCTTCTTGTAACTGTAGCCAAAAGTCACGTGGTATTGCTACACTGTGTACAGTACAAGCCTTTCCAATTGGTTTAAATAAATAAAGTGGACTCGACCGCTGTGTCACTTGATTCTTACCCTGACTGGACTATAGATCAGAGTACACAGCGGCAAATACAACAGAAGAGGATTTTGTACATGTATGTACGAGGGTTGTACGCAAAAGTCGCGTATATAAACATACATCTAAGTAGTCAAAACGGAACAGTATATACAAAACAAGCATGGTCATATTGGTAATTTATGTACAGTCCAGTTAGGATATTGTGACAGTGACGTTGCAGTTTATGTGTACGCAAAAAGATTAAAACCATTGTCTTTACAGGTAGAGCGAATATAACATGTTAGTTTAGCATTGAAATTATTATTGTTGGTACAGTATAAGCCTTTATAATTGGCTTTACACCGTTATAGTGGACTCGACCGCTGCGTCACTGGATTCTTTTCCTAACTGGACTATAATAACGAAGTGTATTTATAAGGCCTATCATTTGTATTCTTAATACAATGCCTTTATTTCTATCAATTTATTTAACGTGGTAAGGTCTATCATTTGTATATAATTCATTATGTTGCCTAAGCCCTATCATTTTCATTTTATATGTAATACCTATCATTTTCATTTTAAAGTTAATAGCACTTGTAGCTAAAAACTGGTTCCAGAATGCATTCAACCTACCACGAAGCCTACATTTTGCTGATAAAACGTTTCATTGACATTAATTTATTCATGGAATTGATGAACTGTTTTTTGATCTACCACTAAAGAATATAATTTCAAACCAAGCTTAAGAATATAATTTCCAATATAAACTCAAGCAAATAATATGGTATAAATAGCATCACTCTCCTATATACAGCCAATAGTTTGATGTACTCTTTCATCCACCTTCAGAGCTCTCCATTAATTTAAGGGAGACAACATGTTTTGTACAGCTCTAAAGCACTTGACGGATTGTCTTTTCCGGAATAAGCAACTACTGCAATTGTCCTTCTATGGACATTTCCCCATATGTGTGTCTTACTCTCAAACGTTACAGCTATTCTGAAACGTTTAAAATTATTTTGACTGCTGAATAGCTGATACTTCGTCATTCGGCTTTCTATTGCTGAAGCGAGATCATTCACCTTTTTTTATAACTGAAACTGATATTTCCACTTGTTGACAGCTTGGACTTAGACTTTCAGCTTTTTGACAGCTGATAATTGGACTTTCAGCGGTTAACTTCATTTCCCCCCTCAGTTGTGCGTTGGGCAATGTGCCATGTAATTGTGTGTGGCATGGTGCCATGTCATTGTGGTCTTTGGTGTATTTAAGTTTTCTGTGTTTGGCTGTTTGCGTTGAGATGTTCAATTATCTCTTTTGAAATTGCAAAGCTTATTTTGATTGCTTCTTTCAATCTGCCTGCCTTTTTAACAGAGCACGCGTTCTGATGTGAATCAAATCTGATGCAAACTGAACATTGCTGTCATTGCTCAAGAACTAGTACTTAACAATATAAGTGGTCCAAGGCTTTGTACTTGTATTTATAGACGTATGGCTTTATTTTCACATAGACACTCAACAATAGGTTTAATTCAGTGATATAAAAGTTGACAATCATTCAATCAATCATGGTCTTACATGTGTGTCCCAATACTTTTCATTTTCACTTGGCGTGTTAGAGACGGCTATATAACAATGAGGATAACGTATAGCACGGAAGTGATACCCCTGACGGTTTTTCGACTGTAAATTTCGTCGCTTCGGTAAGTAAATCTTGATTTTTCTTTGTTTTGTAAGACGCTTTCAATGAAATTAACCAGCCCACCGTACCCGGTCCTGTCGATACCTGCAGACCCAAGCCCATTTTCCCTCCAAATACCTATGATTAAGGCGAACACTCGATTTTAGTGCGGTTTTGGTTACTGCACCACTAACGACCCGTCTACATTTTTTCCAATTTCTGCATATTTGCATGGTGTGTTGCTGTTTTATGGGACCAACTTCGTTGTTTATCTCATTCTAGGTATGCATTTTGCAAAATTAGTTCGATGCCGCCAGGTTATGAGGCAGAATAAACAAAAGAACCACTATGATACCCCTGACGGTTGCTGTTCTTAACTGATACCCCTGACCCCACAAAATACTATAATGTTGTAATGCCAGACGGTCGGCTCTGTACATGTTCAACCACTAACAAATCAAGATTCTAATCAATACAGTTATTGCGTAAATACATGAAGAACTTGATAAACAATCCAAATAGACAAAAACAGTTGCATACATAGATTTGGAATCGTACAGCAAGTTGTGTGAGAATTCATATTACAAATTGTCATTAAGGAGTCCGTATTAATTTATTTATTAATCTTAACTTTCGACGGCTCATAGTTGAATATTGGAACCACCGTAAATGGGTTGTTATTAAGCTGCTATTTGCTGTGTGGGCGCCTTGATACTTCAGTAAGTACTACTTAGGAATCTCCACCAACCAGAACTCATGATTCTGGCACTTGGTCAATATGGTTGCTGTGACTGCTTATTGTCAATAATGTCATCATTGTATATAAATGTATGTCAATCCTTCTTACTGGTATTATTGTTGTCATGAATGTTTTAATTTCTATATTTTGATGTATAGCTTTATATCCAAACTTAGTATTTGCATCAGTATAGAATATTTTAATGCCCATACTTAAGTGTTCAGATGAGCTCAAAGCGAGCTTTTAGACTCTAGACTAAGTCCGTCTGTCGCCCACATGGGTTTGTTGACAACATTGAGGTCACCTCTTTGACCTAATCTTATGTATCTTCATGTTTGTAATTTGCTGGCCTAGTTTTACTGGAACATTAGGCGTCAATTTTAAGGAAGCAAGGCCCTTCCCAAGGAACAAAAGGCGCTGTGGTAACCTAGTGCATTAAAGTCTGAATTGGCTTTCCTCTAACATCAGAATTTCTAGTATAGTAATATCATATACGAGTGAAATGCAATTTTCGCAATCAAAATATTTGAACGTCCAAATATTCTGTTTTCGAAGTGTATACATTCTAAATACATGTTTAATATATTTTAAATATATTACATACAATGTTTGGACATCCAAACATTTTTCTTCTAGAATGGGCACATTTTGAGTACGATTGATTGAAATGTTTGGACGTCCAACCAAATTTGCACTGTATGTATATATCATATGCAAATCATTATTCGACTAAGTTTGTCTAATATAATCAAAATGTTTGGACGTCCGAAAAATGATTCATCGTATGTATTTTGCATAATAACATGAGTGCAATGCCGTTTTTGCAATCTTTTAGAATGTTCACATTTTGTCTATTATTTCAAAGGAATGTTTGGATGTCCAAACATTTTATTTCCAGAATATGCACAGTTTGAGCATGTAAAAATGATATTTGATCAAAATGTTTGGACGTCTATACATTTTGGTAAATATATTCATACTGTGTCCAATCTGGAAACAAAATGTTTGGACGTCAACACATTCTGTTTTCAGAGTGTTTACATTTTGAATATATTTCGTCCAAATGATTGGACGTCCAAACATTTTCAGTACACTTTTGAGTATACTTCACAGAAATTGGACGTCCAAACATTTTTCTGTTAGAATGATCACATTTTGTCTATTTTTCACAGAAATGTTCGGTCGTCAAAACAATTATGTTTCCAGAGTGTACATATTTATACTATATTTGGTCCAAATGTTTGGACGTCGAAACATTTTCGTTTTCAGAAAGTTACATTTTTAATAATTTTGACCAAAATGTAAACATTTTGACTATATTGGTCTACTTATACAAAATGTTTGGTAGTAGATTTTCAGTAGATTTGATTAAAATGTGTGTAAGTCCAAACATTTTCGTTTTCAGGAAGTAAACATTTTGGTTAAATATACTCAAACTGTGTACATTCTTGAAACAAAATGTTTGGACGTACAAACATTTTAATCAACTCTACTGAAAATGTTACATTCTTGAAACCGATTTTTTACGTCCTAACATTTTGATCAAATATACTGAAAATTTGTAACCCCTCAAATTGAAAATGTTTTGATTAAATCTCTATATTTGATTCAAATGTTTGGCCGTCCAAACAATTTTTTATTATTTGTATACATTATTCAATGGTTATTATTTTGATGGTATTACATCTGATCCAAATGTTTGGGCATTTCTGTATGATATTTGAAAAAAAAGTATGTTAACCTGTGTTATTTATTTTGCCTTTTGAGGGTTACATTTGTTAACCCGATTTGATTACTTTTTTCAATTTAGGTTGACATTTGTGACCCTTATTTGCTCATTTTGGGCTCCAGAAAAGGGTATTTGTATAAATTCCTTTTTTAAAAAAACTTCAGTTATATGTATATACTGACTAGAAATTTACATCATCAAAACTGTAGTGTCAAGACAATAAGAAGATATTTTTGGGGTACAAGAAGTTAACAAATATACACAAAAAGTGAGGATTACATGTATTTGGACTCGGCAGACCACAACACCATGAATCGTTACAAAATATTAATTAAAATTGTGAATTTTTAAAAGGTTATCTGTACTTACTAACTAATGTTTCACTCTTTCAGCGTGTGTGAAAACATTTTATATGTTGGGATAAAAAAGTGAGGATTTTGGAATTGGCAAATCACTAAACAATTAGTCATTATATTGTCCCGGCTTCCGTGTTAAAATGCGATATTTTGAGTATAAACAAAAATGCAAATGTTTACAATTGGAATACTTCACTGCTATAACTTATCAATTTCAATAGTTACTCATTATGACTAATACATAAAGCATGCGTTTTAGTATATCAAAACTCATATTATTTGACAAAAGGAAATGTTCACATTTTCCTAACAGATATTAAGTAGTCCTAGCAGACCTCACAGTAACTGTATCATTGATAAAGAGTAAACAAACAAACAAACTTTTCTTTTATAAAATTTATAGTACTAGTATCTTAGATAAAAAAATTTTTATAAAAGGTAACTTTTTTTACTCTTTATCAATGGTACAGTTACGTGTGAGCTAGCTAACATACAGATCACGGCTAGGGATAATACTCATTGGGTGTATGGAGTAACTTGATCTACTGCTCGGAACACTATTCCAGGTTGTATGGACAGTGTAGCCATCCGATACCCTATGTAATGCTGACCACTATACAGTACAGCTACATGTATTCAAAGCCTGATGTAGTACTCATGCCTTACTTTAAAACCATTTCTTGTTCCATGGGTAACTTACTTAATACTATCATGTACAGCTATTCCAGTCTATGTGATATTTAGCACTGCCTGATTTAGTCATTTCCGTCATTGTGCAAATAAGCACAATTCTAAATTAATTTTGACTTAACGTATATAAATCGGAGGTTAAACGTCGAGTTTTGTTAAATTGAGTAATTAGAATGAATCGTTGCTATGACGACAACACTAATCTATATTCAATTTAAAAATCAGTCAGTCAGTTTAATTTTTTCTTATAATCCTTGGGAAGACTCCTCAACATAATCCATTAATCAGTTTTCCGTTATCCGTCTCAGCACGGACAACTCTACTAGGAAGTTAATTGTATATAGATTTATTTTTTAAACATGGTCTTGAATGTCAACTTAATGTTATAATTTTATGATATTAATTTGGATAAGTTATTGGATATTTGTACTTAGATAAGGCATATGTTCAGAAAATGAACGTAATCGAAATATGATTACAAGTACTTCATTTAGATAAATGCAATATCAAGTTATTTCAAAAGTACTAAAGTCAGTGAGATTACAGAGACTTTCTTAACTTAAATCCGCCTCTGTTTGGTATTAAAAGTTCATCTGCACTGTCAATTACAAAATGGTCCAAATTCGGATAATGTCTGGAGCGATTTGTATGCGACTACAGTGTCAAGCCGTCTTCTTTCCAAGGTTTCACATGGTGCTGGAGAAAACGGCCCAGCAGCTGAAAGGGATCTTATAGTTCGTGGAAGGCTAGTATTTGTACTTAGACGTGTGTATGTTTCATAGAAATTGGTATAAAAATATTATACTTTCGGCTAGTATTTTCTTTAACCAATGTTGACTAATTTTGTCTTGGTTTGATGCCTTTGTGACGTAAGAGTCATGTGGTACACAGTACTTTTGACTACGTGAAACTTGATTCATAAACGTATTCACTATTTTGTAATATGGCCTTAAGTTCAGATTCGTCAACAAGTTAGACACTACAATTAAATGATATACGTTGTGCTACTTTTTCATCAATACAATTTGTATTTTTCTGATGACAAACGGGAGACCCTTAATGTAGTCTTAATAAAATAGTTTGATACACAAGTCCTTGTTTAATCATGTTGCAGACCAAATCAGAGATAATTTCTTTTGTAAAATATGATAAAAACCCAAAGTCTTAGAGAGTTTAATATACGCAATGTTGTAACTTTCCTGAAACACCTTATGTCGATACTTTCTTTAACGTTATTAATCACGTTCTACATCACATCCGATTCTTGATTGAATCAATCAACACATAGAATGAATACTGAATACCAAGCAAGTAAACTATTGGTACATTATAGTATTCGGTATGACGAGGAGCAAGCTTAGAAGTTTGCTTATCGAGGTAGTTGCTAGGTACAAAATTTACATTTATTTGATAGAATTAAGCCTACAGATGTAGTATAATTGTACACATATCGGTAAATGATAGATAGGTACATTTGTTCTTTCAGAGGAATTATCTTTAAATAGTTTTAGATCATGATTAGTCAAACGTATGCTCGAATTAAGCTTGTCTCAAATAAAACATAATTCTAACACGATCTGCGGATTAATCCATTAAACATAGAGCAGACCAAGCCATTTATTATTACCGCAATACAACACGGTATCAAATTGGCTGTTACTATTAACGCCCCGTATCACGTGACCTATTTATGAATGAATGAACGTAAAATTTATAGTAAAACTTTGACGGTCCGCGAGTTCCACGAGTATCCAGTGTTACAGCTATGACGCATCTATTTTTAGAAAATCCAATAAACTCTCGAAATAAAGATTCATAAACACTTTTGATAATCAATTCATTTATATTTTTCATTTCATGAAATAGATACACTATACTCGTGTTATTAAAATTGTTTCAATGTTTAAAATGTGTTACTTCCTTCAGAAAATTACGAAGGTCGTTTTCATTAACGAGGGAGGTAATTGTACCAGCTAATAAACCACTCAATTTCAGTGTGGAATTATGTTAAATGTCAAATGATTGAAAATGGAATGCGCGCAGTTAAATATATAGTGCCGGATATTATTGTATTTAGAATCGAAATAAAAATTCTGTTCTTGTATTTTGTCGGTGAATAAAACATGGTCACTCGTTCGGATGCGGAAAATTAAATCACTCCGCACGAGTGATTTAATTTTCCGCATCCGAACGAGTGACCATGTTTTATTCACCGACAAAATACGCGAACAGATTTTTATTTCTTAAATAGAACATAAAACATTATTGTCAAAACATCCTTCACATATCAATCATGGTTCTGACTGTCTCCGTTACATATTTGTTAACTTGCCTATATATTTGCAGTGTTGTTCTATAGAGTGCCCACCACGATAATGAGAAAGGCGGGATAAGTTGATATATCTGAGGTGGATTAATCAGATGTGAACGATTTATCAGTGGTGTTTTAGTAAAAACTGATCATATAATTACCGTTAACGTAAGTTATTTGTAAAACCAAATTTGCAACAGTTGACCGAACAGATTAATGAGTGTGAAACATCATATTAGCCTGAACGTACTTATATAGTATCATGTGCGTGAATATGAAACATGTATACGGGTACATCCTTTATGTTCTTGTGAATCACCGGCATTTATATGACAGAAAAAATGAAGATAAAGCAAGCAAGAGATGTTTGTAAAACACGCATGCCACCATTTCAGCCAAATAGTCATTCATGTTAAAGGTCACCGCGACCTTGACCTTTGACCTATTGGCCTCTTAATAAATAGGACTCATCTACTTTTACTGGCCAACCTCCATGGGCAAAGCATTCTTGAGTTATTGAACTGAAACGACTTGGTCCACCGACCGACATGTGCAAAACTATATACACCCCCTCATCAAAGATGGTGGAATAATATAGGAGCGGAGGAATATTGCGATCGTTCATGTCCGAAATATAATTATAATCGATCTTGCTGGACGCAGTGCACGATTCAAATGGTATAAAACAGTAGGACAGTATTGACACAATGGGGTTCAAGAAGTGTAAAGTATGTTTTAGTTTTGTATGTGGTTTATAGATGTTAAATTACCGGTAATTAAGGTTCGAATATATTTTTCTTTTAGTGATCATTCGCAATAGGAATGTACACATTTCTCTCCCCGAGCTGATCATGTGTTGTTTTATTTCGAGTCCATTATGTGTACTTTCCTTAAATATTAGCTAATGTGGATGTCCTGTTCCTGTGAAGTCGCTTCCATTTTCCAATTTATACCAGCAGTACATTGACTACCATTAATTCTAAGACAAGGTACTAAAGGCACCATATGGTAATCCATTAGTTCTGATTAGTATTGGCATCGTTCGTTGACGATTAATTAGGATATATCATCCATTTCTTATTAGCACAATAAAACGATGCGAGACTTAGAAACGTGCAATTACGTCTAAAACTGACTAGTTGTTCTTTTCTGGCGTTACTGGAATGGGATTAATTGCACGAAGAATGGTTCGTTCTCGAGATAATAGGCAGTTTTTGGAACGAAGGTCAACTTCTTACGATAATATGTCAACACTGTACTAGAGATATAACAATAATAGTTATCTGAATAAAGCAATCTGTTCTTTTTAAGATAAATTGAGAGTACATCGTATTGATCGAATTAGATATTTTTGTATGTTTTTATGCCATGATGATACGTTCGGTGTCTGCATCTTGTGTGGTTGACAAGGCGCTGTTGACGTTTCTGTATGGCTTCGGATGGTCTGTTTATGTACAGTCTTTGATTCATTACATCTCGCTCTTGCTTTTAAACAGATGTATTTAT
The DNA here is from genome assembly GCA_947247005.1 of Spisula solida. Lineage (NCBI taxonomy): Eukaryota > Metazoa > Mollusca > Bivalvia > Venerida > Mactridae > Spisula > Spisula solida. The sequence continues at coordinate 10,871,571 of OX365953.1, read as the reverse complement.
TCATTTGTAGGTCGAATACGGTCGGTAAACAGGTACAGTTTAACAATTATTCATCGACGTTTTGTGATATCGTTAGCAATGGTCATAAACTAGTTTTGAGCCATTTTTTTCACATATGTTTGGACAGCAAAACATCTGTTCTAACAACGTTCTAACAAGAAAACATATATACCAAAGCTTATGAAGAACTACGATGCTGCAGAGAGACCTATGATGCTAGTAATGCTAGTAACAGGAACTTTCGGCGACAACGTTGCACGGTCTTTAACTATCAATTTGAGTATACTTTCCATGTTCGATTTCGATGACTGGATAACACTAGATAAAAGGTTAGGTTTACAATGCAAGAGTCCTGAACGCATTATCTTAAACTTATCCGATCGTTACACGTACGAACCATAGGTAACTGTATCACTGATAAGGAGAAACAAAATACAATATTTTTTTATAAAATTTAGAATATCTTAGATAACATAAATTTTATAAAATATTTTATTTTTACTCTTTATCAATGATACAGTTACCTGTGGTACGAGCAGAGTGTTACGCAAAAGACATGCTATTTGGCTTTGTGAAAATTAAGTACGTCTAGAACGTCAGAAATTTGCAAAATATTTAGCATTACAAAACTTATTAATTCACAAATAACAACTAACCTACAGTTACTGTAGAGAAATAATTCGAATGGATCAGGAAGCTACAGTTACTGTAGAGAAATAATTAGTATGGATCAGGAACCTACAGTTACTGTAGAGAAATAATTAGTATGGATCAGGAAGCTACAGTTACTGTAGAGAAATAATTAGTATGGATTAGGAAGCTACAGTTACTGTAGAGAAATAATTAGAATGGATCAGGTCAACCATTGGTTACTATTGATATCCATCCGCGGGTCAAATATTCAAGCCTTGTCAGCGATCCCGCCTCCAGCCGAATTAAAACAGAAATAAATCATGTATAAACACGTCCATTGAAAGCGTCTTGCGATACAGATCAAACTGTCAAATGTACAGGACTGAAAATGAGTTCAAAACAATTAAATGTTTACAGCTTCATTAGACCACGAATCATCAGTATTATCAATACTAAGCGTTATATTTAAACTCACTAGTATGCAATGTCTCTAAAGTTATGGTTGCTACCTGCGTAATGTGTGCAATTTAGCTGGGTGAATCGAACACCGGCCTCACATCACATGTAAGCATAAAAACGTACGTCGAGAGTTTAGCACTCGTTCAACCATCTAGGAACTCTGAGAATATGGTAACATTATTTATGACGTCATTGATGTTGCTATGCCATCATTTTCATTACGTGCAAGTTTAATAGCACTGTGCAATTTCCTGTCGTGATTATGATATTTCGGTAATGGGCTGCAATGGTGTTTTGTCAGGGAATGATGTGTGGTTGTAAGATTGTGTTTGCGCGTAACAATAATGCTTGTTTAGTGTTACAACCCTTCATATCGCACTTAGAAATATTACTCGTTATAATTCTCCTCCCATGTGAGCACGTGAACTTCACCAACTACTGATTATTAAGTTCTACATCAATTATTGTGTCTGTCTCAGAGAGTCATAAAACTAAGATACATATTTCAAAGAACGATTAATTTTGCGTGCACAATAACCTTATCATTCTCAATTAACGGACGTAGGGTACATTTATATACAATACATACATCACAATGATCAAGTGGTTACAACAATCATTTTTGCGCGATCGATTGAAACAGTCGTAAGTATGAATACATTGTCATTTTAGAATGATGGCAATGCTATGCGTTCGTAAAAGTTTTGACATGCAATGGACTCGTGCTTCACAGGGAAAATACATTCACGATTCCTTGATAATCCGGTCAAAAGTTCTTAAAACTATTCTACCTTCTCGGAAATATTAAGAGTTTTGTAGTTTGTCTGTACGATTGTGTTACTTGTGCGTTCATCTGGATACTAAATAATAATTTGTTGTCACATGTACTTTAGAGTTTGATTTGTCCTAATTTACCCTCCTCACAGTACGAAGGACTTTTGCATAAGTTAGTGTAGTGTAGAATATTACTTGGTTACGTTTACAAACGGACAATTATATTATATAAGGCCACATTACATTATTCCCATTGTTAATGGAATGGTCAGTTTCTATTGCCGGGAGTGATAGATTAGGCAAATATCCTACGCTCTGATCATTCGTACGTCTATTTGTTAAGACCTTTGCGAATCGTTTGTATTGTTCTCATAAGACTCAGCTCTTATAACGATGAAGACGGGTTTGAATTGTAAATAGGTTGACAAATTAATTCGTAGATTGAAGTAATAAAACACGCTGTATCTCGTTAAATGTCGACGCAACCAGGCATAGTCTGACAACTGAAATGATTGTAACGTGATCGGATAAATAATGACATCAATTCTCGTGTTATTCGTCAACAAACGTTTTTGCTTAGTAACGAGAATCTCTTCTTGGATTCTAATCGACAATTAAGCAGATAGCTTTACTGTTCTCATGTTCATAATTTTTTATGTACTTCTGGCATTACTGTCGACTATTGATCCTTCATTATGCTGGGTTGGTATTCTCAAGGTATCTTTGACTTAGATTAATGCAATGTTCTCAAATATAATAGCAATAAGACACAATTATGGCTTAAAAGCTGTCCATAGTCCATTTAAGTCTGAAATTAAGACTACATGAGTTGACTGGTACCAGTAATACAACATAATATATTACATTATTATATAAGGCCTTAAAGCTTAATGCCATCCCAAATATCTAAAATCGGACAGGTAACAACGGAATTATTGCATGAATAAACATTAGTTCAGAAAATGTAAGTGACAAGTGTATCGGCAAATTGGATGAACGCCAAATATGATTAGCCAATGTCGAGGTCGAATGTTTTTTTAAATAATACGAAGACACTGTTTGAGACTGTGGTGGTAACCTTGGGTCACATTTCTAGTAATCAGCAACCACTCCAACCTCTTCAACAACAGCGAGTTTGTTCTGCTGCTACCTAAACGAACTCTCATTAACTGGTTTCGGAGAATTTTCGACCAACAAGAACTATGGAAGTTAAAAGAAGATTCCACACCAGCACATAATTCAGCGTTGCGTAAAATTGCGAAGTCACAAAATCTACTCCGGCTTAAAATGCACATTTTTCCAACAGCTATAAATAAGAACACGTTCTCCTGAGCGTTTAGGCTATGCAAGTTGTCGCATTTACGTCACTTTTGATGGGCAATCCCAGCGACAGTTGATCGAAGCATAGCGTGTAGCATGCCTTTCGTATGCACATACGTTGAAATCCGACCAGTCATTGCAGAAAAATGACGTTGAATTTTTTTAACAATGAACGAACAGATAGAACATGGCTCAAAAACCTGTAGGAGTGGTTAATGATTGTATACGCGTAATTTTGCTTATTGGAATGCCAATAATAATTTATTTAAAACGGTTACTTAGTGCAACATTTAGACGCCCGAGTTGATAAACCCGACGTCACGGCGTCAATTTAGACAAACATTGTTGTTTATGTTTTTTTAGGTTAACCGGTCATAAATTAAATGGAAATGACCATGTGAAATTTTATTTCCCGCTGTTTCACCATTTTCTCGTGCAATTTAATATACATGTATTGTTATTTTCACAGTCCAATGGACATTATTCATTGAACCGTAAGCTTTAAATATTGGATTGCGTTGCGTGTCGACTAACAACCAAATACACAAAATTTCGTAAAAAAGTTATTAGGAATTGAAAACTGCACAGTTATAAGTGCCTCTTTAATATATATGTATAGGTTATCGATCATATATTAGAATAATAAACGAATTAAGTACAAGTGAGCGAAGCGAACGCCGTACTTAATTCGTTTATTCTTCTAATATGTGATCTATAACCGGCTTATAGTTTACCCGCCCACTTTTTGGTGTCATTTCCAATGCTTTTGTTTGCAAACAATAGCATGCCCATTGATGGAGTAATGAGGGTAAAATAAGGCAAGATTGTATGTACGAGGGATGATCAACAAATACGCGGGAAAATGCTTTGAAATCTTTATAACATTGACCAATACTTAAAATAATTGGTCATATAAAAGATTGACGTATTACGAATACACAATGTACTTAACTATAAAACATTAAACTCAAGGTAATATTTTTTGAAAAAAAAACATTGAAACTGTAACGTAACTATGGATACACTAGCCCAACGTCATCGCGGAGTTGGTACATATAACAGTATACATACTCATTTGTGGCACAATTCATAATGTATAATGCAGTAAAACATTCTCAAAAATAGCTGTACAACTAGATACACTTTATAGACCTGTAAACCGAAAATCAGTTTTTCTTTTCCAACTTGCATGTAAATTAGGAGAATAAGCTGCTGGAAATAATTAGTATTGATGACGTAATTTGTTATTGACGTCGTATAGCCCATTTGCATGTCGGCATTGATTTCACACGGCTACATATGATAGCATAATTATACCAAACATACACCTGTTTTGTATGCCATTACATACATGTAGTCGTTGCACTATGCAATATATGTTATGTTATGATGTTTCAATCGCAACAACACTTCATTGCCGATTTCTGTATCGCACTCATTTTCGGACAACGACTTTGATGCAAATAGTTCTTAAACGGAATTTGACATTAAAACTTGTTTTCGAAATCATGAATTCAATGAAATATTATATCATTACATAATACATATTCATAACCCATCCTTTAGAAAATTACAAAAAATTGAATGCACCAATGATACGTCATCGTTTGCTACGTTCAACGTTGCAAAATATGAACATTTGGGCTGTATAAAGTCGAGTGCTGTTGCCATAGGAAATCTCATCCGTTCTGACTTTGGTTAATATTGATGATCAGCGGTGAATCAACTTGAAATACATTTATCTTCATGTATTGAAAATTTCATCCAATTACAATGACAAATAAAGAAATTAGGGCTTTTTTCCTTGTATTTGTTGATCACCCTTCCTATATAAGCTGGTAATATGCTGATATAGGAATAACAGTACAATTTAGAGGGAAGGCGGGTCTAGTTTTCCATATATGGAAGCAGCCAAATTGTCCTAATAAATGGATTTACTTCATGAACCACTTACTAGATATTGTGCCCATTGCACAAATAAATGTATTAGAGGTGCAAAAATTTGAAAATCCCTGGCTTTTGATTGGACAAAGAAGTAGGGTAAACTATAAAGTGTATATATACCTCAGTCTTTTCATATCCTTCTATAGATCAACCATGTTTTTTGAGCCGTGACTAATTTATGCAGCGAAGTTGATTCACCCTAGAAGGGTAGGTATATATAAGCAATACCAACCTAAGTTAAATAAGTATTTCGGTAAGTAACTGAATAGCTGGCCCAATGGATACGGCGATGTCTTATGAGACTTACTTTTCTAGGTTCGATCCTTGGCATCGTCAGTTTTTATATTTGTCTTTTTTTCAAATTGCTTGTTTAGGTTATATTGCACAAGAAAGTTATGCATTTCCTGGAATGTATTTTATTAGTCAAAATTATGTTTCGTTACTCATAGTAACAGCGTGTAATCATATACATGTAATTGTTTCTCCTAGTTAAAACTGGCGATATATTATGCAATAAACGGTCTTCAAACACCCGCTATGAAATATTCAAATGCATCATTTGACTCGGAGACAGACAAAACTGACGGATTTTTAACCAACACACCAAGAGAAGTCGAAAGTCGGACACGAGCTTAAGTATTGAATTAAGTAAAAGATAAATTAATACTGGGCCCGAGGAAAGAAATCAAATAAAAAAACAACGAAGCATGTAAAACCATTACATGTAGAATGAAAATCAAAATAATTAGTTAAAAAATTAAAACTGCTTTTAAACAACGTCTTCATATTCTTGACGACAAAGAAATAAAAGGTGAAGGAGAAAAAATTAGCAGTTATCAGGGCTTGAACCCGCATGTCCCAGCTTGAAAACCAAGCTGTCTACCGATTGAGCCAGCGAAACTGACGATATCTGGTCATACAAAAATATATATCAACGCATTTAAAAGGCATCCAAACAAGGTATATTCACACACCATGACTAAATAGTGTAATCTCCCGTCACGGCTCAAAACTCGTGGTTCATCTATACTGACAATATTTTATAAATATTTTCAAATTATATTGTGACACATCATATGGGCCAATATATCAAATATTAAATATTCTTTATGCATGGTTTCCCTAGTTCATTATTCATGATCTTATGGAAGAATGATTTATATTGTCAAATAAGTTTCCTTATTTTTTTTTTTTAATTATTATAAATTTAAATAATATACTCTTTAAATAAACACTGATTACTATACTGTTGATTCAAAATTATCTGTCACAACCGCGTAAACAAACATTCAACACGATCGATTATTACAGGTGTGTCAGGATTAGGTCCTAACATCATTAGTACATTTAAATAAGCGACACTTTAACTGCCCTGTAGCCGAGTGGTTAACAGCTATGGTTTTGTGAGTCTTATTTTGAAAATGTATACATTTTACTGCGAGTTCAAATCCCAACGATGCCTAGATTTTTTTTAATTTTGCTTAAATTACGTATATTAATGCTTTTGCACATTCCGGCTATTACATACATGCTACGAATAAACTAGATATATTCGCATTTGTATTCCAGCACACCAGGATTGTGTTCATCCAACGAAGCTGGAAATTTCTGCAATCATGTTTTGTATTCAATGTACTAGTAAATGTAATAAACGTAGTGTATCTATATCGAGCCAGCTACTTTATTTACAAAGAAAAGTATGATAAAATTAATTTTTAGATATAAAAACATCAGAAAAACAATATTATAAAAAGCATAAAGAAAAAGCGTATCAGACTGGTTTCGAACCTTAACTTGGATTTCACCAATGGTTTATGAACCATGCATTTAATGCACTACGCTAAGAACGATAATGAAATATACTATGCTAATTTGATACATAAAGCTATGGTCAAAGCTGGTATGAGTAAAATAAGAGCACTGATTGTCAATACATACATTTACCTATTTAGAAATGGACCATTCTGGCGGTTTTGACAGATATCTTTGAATCGACAGTAACTCTAACGCGATAAATTGCTGTACAAAAACAAACACAAAATTGCCTGTATGTTTGTTATGGATTAAAATCAAGGACCGTAACATTTGCCTATGAAAGCATTCAAACATTTGGCACAACATATAAAGTTTGCACGCTCCTAAATATTCAGGAAGGATAAATATAGCGGATTTTTGTTTGTTGTTGTATTGCAATTTATCGCGTCGAAGTTATAGCGGTCAGTCGACCGTGTGTTACGTATATGTTACATGTTTGTATATGTTGCTATTTATATTTTTAACTGCTTCTATTGTATCATTGCACTCAACATAATAACGCACTCGTGATTTATTTTTTCCGCATCCGAACTCCTGCCCATGTTCTACTCACCGACAAAATACGCGAACAGATTTTTATTTCTTAAATAACTAACTTCAAAATGCCGATCTTTCGCAAGTTGTTGTAAACATCCGTGTGGTTGTTTATGGGATATACAGACAACTTTATTAAAATTAATATGCGGATTGATCAGGTCCCAATCTCCCGAAGCATCTCAAGTAGAAATCTCAACTCAAATTGAGATTTTGCTCAAGTCAAGAGTATAAATATGAGATCATTCTCAAGTTTTATGCTCAAAATATTTACTGTTATAAACTCAGAACAATGTATCTTTTTTAAGGCGCCAACTTTCAGAGTCTTGTCTCCCATGGAAATTATCTCAAAGACACATGACATTACGAGGTGTGTCCAAAAAGTTCGTAGACAATAATGATAAAATGAAAACAAAACAAAACAACATATCCACATCAAACTTCAGTTTTACAAGAAACATTGCATTTACATAAAACACAGAAAATTTCAGTGAAATGCATGGAGTAATAATTTTTCTACAATGATTCAAGTGTACTCACTTGCACCCGAGCGGCGCAGGTGGTGACGTCAGTAACGTCCGCAACGTAAATTAACAACGTTACAATTGTTACAATTTTTCAAAGTAGCAGCCACCGTTATCGATGTTTTCGCCTGCCGCTGTCGAAATCTGTCAACCTTGGTACCCATACCTTGTTTATACCTAACTGCTGCTTAAGTATGTTATTTACTGTCCCACGGCTCAATTCAGACTCACGAATGCTCACAAGTCTATCCTTATTGACGATCTCTTCTATAGATCGGGGCCTGATCTCTTCAAGATGATAGAAACTACAGAATCCAACTACAATTGTAATACAAACATAATTATGTAACTCTCCCACAACATTTTTGAGATAATGTCATGTATTTAAAATAGTATATAATACTCTGACGAGTTAAACAAATGCCTCATTCTAATTCAAGGTACACTATAATGTTAACCGAAATCCAATCATTATTCCATTTCCACAACTGATCATTTAAGAGAGCCGATGAACGTATTGGACAGCACTTCATGGTAACATTATGCTTTAAATTTTGAATTTCGATAGTAAGGTCAGGGCAATTTGACTGAAATAATCAGTAGCGCTTGTGGCAAACTCTTGCAACCACCGCTAGAAAAGGCGTCGTGCCATGCAACCACACAAGTTTCGTAACGGATACTATGGGAACCTGGCTACCGTCAGTGTTTTTACGTTGACGTAATCGGCGTCCAATGTAATCCCAGACGAGTTCAATGGGATTGCAGTCAGGTGAACACACAGGCCAAGGTAAAACGTTAATGTTGCTGGTCTGTAAAAGGTTCGTGGTGACACATGCGACATGGGGTCGCGCGATGTCATGATGACGTTGACCTTGACGTTTGTGGAACATAGGGACAACCACAGGACGCAATCAATATCTGGTAAATGCATCCCCTGGCCTTGAGGTTACCCAAGCATGTGACGAGTTGGTACTTAAATCTATAGTTGATGGCTGCTTAGACCATAACGGATTTGCTGTATGACGGCGTTGGAGTAAAGTACATGTCTTCTGTAGACACAGATTAGTCCGTCACTCGCAACTTTTTCAGAGTAGTATTCTTGTTCGCATGGGTCAGATGCATGATGATTCCTCCTCCCGGAAGGAACTTGTGTTTCAACACTGTTAATGCGTTTTCTGCAATAGAAAATGAAACTGAGTAGAGTGAACAGTATAATCGAATGATTGTTTGACTTTTAATATTGGGATTTTTCAATTAAAATATTTGTTTTGCAACAGTCTGTTATCCAATATTTATAAAACTGCATCAGAACATGTGTCATATATTGCTTTTTGAGTGTGCCAAATTCCATGACAACATAATGAGCAGTTTTTTTTAAAAAAAGTTTCCGTTAGAACTGCCATTAAGTTTACGTCTAGTATGTACTTGATTGCACTCTCGAACGCGACAGAGGCGCAAACTATTGGTGAATATACTTCCATTCCGTTTCATAAAACGTTTTATATGTCTGATATTTAAACCATAAGTGTCATCCAAAACCACTTAACGAAATGTAACGTCAGTAAATTAAAACTGTGAACTAAACAAAAAAGATATAAATACTAAATTGTATCTCTTGAGATATATAATTAAGTTCTAGAGAAAGAAAACACGATACGAAACTCTCAGTTGATACTTCAAACCCACATAACCAGAGTAATATGAGCACTACTGACTTTTAATTGAGCACGATATTTTGATAATTAAGTTTCTAAGCAGAAACTGTTTGTAACCTGTCTCCCGTTTGAATAATCACTCGTCAGACGCAATTGTAAAAGTACAATTTTATTTCCTTATAGGTTTCACTAGAAGCGCTTTTATCGTAGAAGTAACGCATCAAAACGAATCAAGCTGGTAACAATTTTGACATTCCAAAACCACGTGGTCGTTCAAAATCAAAACAAAACGTTAAACAGCATCGATGTAGGTCAACAAGCGCACGCATTCAGAAATCAACAATCGAGAAGCGTTCAACCAATCGAAAGAAGTCTACGTCACCGACCAAACCAACGCAGACCAATCAACAGGGAGTATGTATTACTCCACATTCCGCACGGGTAAATGAATAGGATGGTAGTAGTGCGACAGTCAATAAACTTACAGTGAGGTTCGCGCTATTAAATGTCCAAGGATTAAAAAGTTAAAGAACTAACAAATTACAGCGTCCTGAAATAATTAAATTGTTCCAGGAGAATGACATTGTGTGCTTTACCGAAACTTGGGGTGATGATTATTTTAATTTTGAAGTAAATGGATTTGAATATTTTGCATTAAATAGAAATATATTTAATGTAATAAATTCTATGTACAATCATGTCCGTTCAAGAGTAAAACTAAATGGTAGCACTGGTAAAATGTTTGAAAGCTTTCTTGGGGTACGTCAAGGGGAAGGCTTAAGTCCCTTTATTTTTGCGATGTACTTAAATGACTTAGAAGACGAACTGTTTCTGAACGGTGCTAAAGGTATTGATATTGAATCTTTGAAACTATTTTTATTAATGTACGCGGATGACATTGTTATATTTGCGAGTACAGCAGAAGAATTACAGCACAATTTACATATTTTACAGAACTACTGCAACAGATGGAAGTTAAGTGTAAATAAGGATAAAACTCAAATTGTTATTTTTAGAAAGGGGGACGTTTACCAAATAATCTTACATTTTACTACGACGGTCATCCAATAGAAATAGTTAGTAGGTACACCTACCTCGGAATTATATTTACATCAGGTGGTTCTTTCAGTGAAACCCATAAGACTTTAGCTGGTCAAGCACAAAAAGCAATTTTTAGATTACGGCGTTATATTTATAGTTTTATTAATATATCAGTCGAACACACAATGAGTTTATTTGATAAATTAGTGAAACCGATTTTATTCTATGGTTCTGAAGTCTGGGGTTTTGCACAAGCAAACCCAATTGAAATACACACATTATTTTGTAAGTCTGTTTTAGGCGTTAAAGTTAATACGCAAAATGATTTTTATACGGAGAATTAGGACGCATTAACTGTCAAACGCAACGTTTTATTTATATTAATAAATTTTGGTTAAAAATTGTTAACAAAAATGAAAGTATGTTCATTGTATGTACAAAACTATGTTGAGGGATATCGAAAGGACACCGGGTAAATCAAATTTGGCATCTCTTGTTAAAGATACATTAAGCAGATTAGGATTTTATGCAGCATGGCTAGCACAGGGTGTTGGAAATACAAATGCGTTTTTAAATTTATTTAAACAAAGAATTAATGATATATTTGTACAAGATAAACGAATCAACTAGTGCTAATTTTTATCGAACATTTTGTAGCTTTCAATTCCAACCTTATTTACAACTTTTAAATTTAAAGTCGTATAGGACAGCATTAACCAGACTAAGATTGTCTTCTCATAGGTTACACATAGAAACTGGCCGTTGGAATAATACTCCGAGGGAACTAAGACTCTGCTCTGTATGTGACAAGCTAGATGATGAGTTCCATTTTCTTTTTGAATGTTCATTGTATAACGCTTTAAGACACAAGTATTTAACACCTTTTTTTAGAGTGAGACCGAATATGTATAAGACCATATCACTTTTAACTTTAACCAATTGTAAAATGCTCCGCAACCTTGCCACCTTCGTTGAAAAGGGTTTCGATATTAAGAAAAGATCTGTCCTAATCTAAATCAATGTAATGTACTTATGCGTTCTGATTTAAATCAGTGCAAATTTATTGTTTAATATAATCTTGATATTATATAATGACATGACTAACGTTCATGAAATTTGTTGCATTTATATATGAATAAACATGTGTGTGAGTGTGAGTGAGTGAGCGAGCGAGCGAGCGAGCGAGCGAGCGAGCGTGCGTGCGTGCGTGCGTGCGTGCGTGCGTGCGTGCGTGCGTGCGTGCGTGCGTGCGTGCGTGCGTGCGTGCGTGCGTGCGTGCGTGCGTGCGTGCGTGCGTGCGTGCGTGCGTGCGTGCGTGCGTGCGTGCGTGCGTGCGTGCGTGCGTGCGTGCGTGCGTGCGTGCGAGCGTTTATCCAAGTGTAGGTTGAGTGTGAAGTGTGCGAGTTTGAGTGCATGTTAGTAAGAGAGTAAATTATTACACTTGTATAATGTATGTTTATATTTGTGAACTCATGGGCATAATGTCTAATGTTTTGGAAATAAACTACATCCTGATCGGGCTTAAAATCTTAATTGGAATTTTATTGCCTGGTCGAGTTTAAATTAATGAATAAAATGGTAAATTTGGTTTCGGTGAAAACGTACAAATACATCCATAATCTTTGTACAAACATGTTCTTGCAAAACGTGCAAATTACCTTCAAACTGTATCTTTAATTCTATATGAACTGTATTTAAAAGGCGAAATCTTGCTAAATATTATGTCGATTCATACGCCACCAGTTTGGATGTTGGAGTTTACGAGATAGGAAAATAAATACAGTGTATCAGCGAAAGTATTTGTTGTTGAGTATAAACTATTATTTCCTCCATTATGACGATTACAAATATGCTCTAAACAATACTTAATTCATGATTAGCGAGTACACGTACCTTAATTTTCCTAGAGAATTTTCTTCGAAAATATTCATTTGTTATGTGGTTGCTACGATGGTCTAAGATCGTGTATAGACACATGGCGAGTTCTACAAACTTATTATACATAGTAACTTGACATATACAACACGACCGTAATGACATTTCGGAACATGTGCTCCGACGGGCGTACAGTCATGTAGCAAAGTCAGATTTCAGCGTTAAAGCAAAGGAAATCGTCAGTGAGGCAGTAGTTTGAGTCTAGCTTCAATTGGGAAAATTAAGTTAGCATAGAGGATTATGTGCAGCGCAAGGGAGCAGTGCGATGTTGTGGTCAACAGACAGTGGACGTTTGCAGGGATTGACGGTTTTCCGTATGTTTTAGTAGGAGAGTATGTGTGATGTTTTGTTGGTACCCGGCTTAGGCCATATTGAAATGGCTGCAGCAGAAGCTTCTTATACTTAAATTATTGTTTTCACGCAACAATAGACGCAATTTCAGTTTTATGTAACTGAAGAGCATACCCCCATCTGCAGCTGGACTATACAATACTCCAAAACTCGGTGTTCTCGCTCCACAACCAGCTAAAAGAGCTTTTGTTAACAAGAGTGGGCCCTAGGTCGCTCACCTGTCGCAGTAGTGCATGCAAACCCTGTGATTTGACCTAGTGACCTAGCTCTTGACCCAATATCGCACTTGACCTAGATTTTGTTAATGTAATCATTGTGACCAAGTTTCATAAAGATAAGGTAAAAATTATTACCTCTAGTGACTACACAAGGGGTTTCTATTATTTGACCTTGTGACCTTGTTTTGGCCAAGGATTACCCAATATTGAACTTGACCTAGATATTGTTGAGTTGATCATTGTGACCAATTTTCATAAAGATGAGGCAAAAAATGTAACCTCTTGTGTCTATACAAGGTTTTTCTATTATTTGACCTTGTGACCTAGTTTTTGACCCCGGATGACCTAATATCGAACTTGACCTAGATTTTGTTGAGATGATCATTGTGACCTTAGACCATGGTTAGTCGCTGTCAGCCAATCAGCGCCTTGTATTGCCGTGGTAAATATCACAGAGACTGCGTTTTAAAATCGTCCATTCAAGTCGAGAAAATCGTGCCTAATCAACAGGATTATGAATATACTCAGCACATTTAAAACCGCAGCACATACAAATTACATAGTTCATGGTTTCTAGCAGAAATATATTAAAAAAATACACACAGATTGAAAATTAATTGCAATAATTAGCTATATTTCCCATCAGTTCTGAAAATTACAAACATGCTGTTAATCCAGAAATAATGTGTTATATACAGCCTAAATAATACAGTTTGTTTTCAATATCCAGTCAGAAACTGATGTAATATTATTCAGTCAAATAATGCATCCGGTTTTTAAAAAATATATAATTCCAGTCATTATACAGCCAATTCGAAGTAGGTCTCCATGAATACATATTACGGATAAACGTGGACGCTTTGTATCACTACTTAGAAAACAAAATAATCGCGCCTTTTGAGACAGCAATCAAAATTGAAACTTGAAAAACCGATTTGGCACTTGGGAGAGGAACATTTGCTGATCCTGTGTCGTGGATCATCACTGACATTGCGTGCAGTCCGAGGGAAATACGTGTAGCAATAGAAACATCTCACAATCTTTTATTTGATAGTATCTGCATCAGTCACATGTATTCGCCTTTTCCTGAGTATCACTTCAGAACAAAATGTAGAAAAAACATTTTGTGGTTAACCGAACAAATATACGTATCAATAGTCATGCACTGTAATAATTCATTTTAGGCCGATTGTGCAGTTCTCACACGCTCCACAACTCATTCAAGCCATGCATTCCAATCACCTGGGTACTGTTTTATCAAAGCATTTACGCTAGCGTAACTCTAAGTTTTCCGTAAATATTGCGTACGTCGATAATATTTGCGCAAATGCGTTTTACTAAGATATTTTTTCTCATGTTTTGTCGTAAGTATTGGCGTAACTCTACGCAAGGTCGGAGTAAGCGTAAATAGCAAATATGAACGTAGTGAGGAGTTTTTGCCACGCACTGTTGATTTTCGACCGTCACTTGTTGTTATAGACCGTGATTAGTAATATAAACATGTTTAATCATCAAAACTTATCGAACTTTTAGGAATATTTATTCACTCTGGTTCCCGTTATATTGGTGATATTGTGGCCCGGTCTACGTTCAATATTCAATATTATTACGTAAATGTATGCAACAACTTGCGATCGATTAGTAAAACACACTTAAGGATTTGCGTAAGTGACAAATATATGCGCAAACTTACGCGACATTTACGCAATGTTAGTAAAACAGTACCCTGTATTCACAGTACCCTGTATTCTACCACTGACTAGCACGTAAATTTGTCACGAAATAGTCATGCTTAGCTGCTCGCCGAGAGTGTATCTCACTTTTATACCAATATAAATACGCATGTTTACTTTGTATTTGATTTTAAAAACGCTGTGCTTTTAATTGTGCGACGTATAACATACCACATGGTCTAAGTCAGATAGAAAGACTCGTGGGGCCGTCAATACGATATAGACGGCCCCACGAGTCTTTCTATCTTATACAAGTTTCATAAAGATTAGTCTGAAATTGTGACCTATAGTGTCTACACAAGCAAATTGTTGACCGACGACGGACGAAGAGTAATCACAAAAGCTCAAAAGCAGAAGCGGCAAGTGTTTCTAAAGGAATTTGAAATTCTATCCATAAAATATCATAGCAGTTAATTCTATACATTTACTATAATGACATGGGTGGTAACGCATTCCCCCCGCCCGTCCAAATGGAATCACATAACAAAACTAGAAATGTGTCCACAGGACACAGATGCCCCCGCTAAAAGCTGTCCAATCAGATATGACATAGCTACAGAATGGGTACGATTTGAATGACTATTTTGAACCTTTATCATTTGACCACTAATCATGACCTTGACCTTTAAGTTAGTGACCTGTCTCTCCTGTGTGACACATTGTCTTGATGTGTTGAACAATTGTACCAAATATTATAAATATCCAATAAGAAACGACAACGTTACAGAGCGGACACGAATCACATGCCTATTTGAGCCCTTTGACCTCTAAGTGTGACATTGACCTTTGGACCTGGGTCTTACGCATGACACATCGTCTTGATGTGGTGAACATTTGTACCGAATATTATAAATATCCAATAAGAAATGAGAACGTTACAGAGGGGACACGAATCACATGCCTATTTGAGCCTTTAAACCTTTGACCTCTAAGTGTGAACTTGACCTTTGAGCTAGGGACCTGATTCCTGCGCATGACACATCGTCCTTATGTGGTAAACATTTGTACAAAATATTATAAATATCAAATAAGAAATGACAACGTTACAGAGCGGACACGAATCACATGCCTATTTGAGCCCTTTAACCTTCGATCTCTAAGTGTGACCTTGACCTTTAAGCTAGGGACCTGGGTCTTGCGCATGACACATCGTCTTTGATGTGGTGAACATTTGTACCGAATATTATAAATATCCAATAAGAAACGACAACGTTACAGAGCGGACACGAATCACATGCCTATTTAAGCCCTTTGACCTCTAAGTGTGACATTGACCTTTAAGCTAGGGACCTGGGTCTTGCGCATGACACATCGTCTTTGATGTGGCGAACATTTGTACCGAATATTATAAATATCCAATAAGAAACGACAACGTTACAGAGCGGACACGAATCACATGCCTATTTGAGCCCTTTGACCTCTAAGTGTGACATTGACCTTTGGACCTGGGTCTTACGCATGACACATCGTCTTGATGTGGTGAACATTTGTACCGAATATTATAAATATCCAATAAGAAATGAGAACGTTACAGAGGGGACACGAATCACATGCCTATTTGAGCCCTTTAACCTCTAAGTGTGACCTTTGAGCTAGGGACCTGGGTCTTGCGCATGGCACATCGTCTTGATGTGGTGAACATTTGTACTGAATATTATAAATATCCAATAAGAAATGACAAAGTTACAGAGTGGACAGGATTTCACAATTTTCGAACACACACAAACACACACACACACGGACAGGGTGAACACTATATGCCCTTCCGCCATAAATGGCGGGGGGCATAATAAAAGACACAAGCTTGCGATTAAATTAGGTCATTCGACGAAGAATACTTACACGACCGATTTGCGCACGATGAATGCGTGCAGCGACCGATCCAAATGAGTAGCTAAGGAATGCAACCGGCAAGTAAATGTTACTGATTTGCCACGAGGAAAACGTGCAGTGTTTTTAGATGAATGTAAAATTATCAATGTGAAAGTCTAGAGTAACTCCCACTTTGTATAAACACATAAAGGACATTCTATAGGGCGATAGGGCATGTTTGCACCCCAAGACTTATTTATAAGTGATGGCATATAGCAGTGGTGCTGTCCGTCCGTCCGCAACGCAAATTTTGTTTGTTGAACTTCTCAAAAACTGCGTGGGAGAATTTCTTCAAACTTCCACAGATTAACAATCTCAATGAATAGATGAACATCAAGGAGACAATCTTTTTGCATCAATTTTTACTCGATTTTGACTATATAGAGTTATGGTCCTTTGTCACTGCCGTCTCCCCGTAGCCATCTATTCATATATCAAGTTTAAATTCAATACCTCAAATAGTTTTCGTGTTATGCTCTCGACAGAGAGTTATCTTAACCTAAAGAAAGGGAGTAACTACTTATGAAGACAGAAGAAATCATTTTAAAATAGGTCAATCTTACTGCTGTCTTTCGTAGTATTCCTCCTTTAGCTCTCGGTACTTGGCTTTCTCACGCAAATTATCACTGTTCTTCTATTTCTTCTCTAATGTTGAACACGTAGAACACTAGGAAAATGAGTTTATCTGTAATAAAAATTGTATCATAAGCAGTATACAATATTATGGCCTCTACACCTACAAAATCGTGTATCTTAGCTTTGAAATATGCGCATCAGCACAACAACAAGGGAACAAACTATGTGATGAACAATATCAATTATCTTTTTACACAATCCGAACAAAAATTGAATGTTAAATTTCGAAAAATTGCATAATCGGCTTCGATGTTTTTATATATATATGCATCTAGCTGTCTTGCATCTAACATATTTTTTCCGGTAAGTTTGTGCATATAAACTAATGCCGTCATTAAGAGCAGCAGTTAAGAGATGATTTTATTATACATTCCTCAATTTTGGGATTGATTTCGGACCACATGAGTAACCAGCTATTCTGTAATTCATTCGATTAACTCATTATTATAAATTACATTATTGCCTTCTTAATTTTAAGATGAAGGAAAAACCCTCCATCATTCAACAAAACTGACTTCTGATTGTTTGTATAGCTGACTCAGTCTTGTATTTGCTGTAGATTAATTCCTTCACCATTTTAAGTGGCTAAAGAATATCTGGCGAATGTGGCATTCCATCTCCCATGAAACTGGCAAATTCTTCTAGCCAGTTCATGGCCAATAATGTTCTTTCACTGTCTCTGTCTCAAAGATTCTTTCAGATATTTGAAAGCACTGCTTAAGTTGTTTTTGTTAACATGTAATACATTCAAAAAGGCCTCTGAACACGCAACAATATCATTTGTGAATGTAAACATGCTGTGCTTCCCAATATGGAATGACTTTTCAGCATATCTTCTCAATAGTTCTATCCTAACTGGTTTTGTTGTTCCATTCCAGTACGCAAGTCTTAATTGTAGAACTTTGTCAAAATCCATTTTACTTAAACACTTTTGTGGACATACACAATTTGTCTTTAATGCTGCGTAGATACTAGCTTTCATTCATGCTTTCTTAGCCAGTTGTCCTGATGATTTTCCAACCTCAGCTGAAATAGTTTTCAAAAAGTCAAAAAATCATAAAAGAACTTGCAAGTTATCTCTTTTCGTATATTCAAAAATTTGGAATGTGTGTTTGTTTATACAGGTTTAACACTGTTTATCAACTATAGTTCATTTATATAAGGTCGCCGAGTGTATCCTAGCCAGTACTAACTAACCATTCCCCCACAAAACGAGCAACATCTCCACCCATTGTGAAATGTCAACTTTACTTTCACTCTTCGAGAAAAATCGCTCCAAACATTCCGATATGATGAATTAATAATCGCACGTAATATTCAGATCTGATGTAAACACAGGTCATGATGGCCCTATATCGTTCACCTGAGTATCATGTCCCTATGTAAGCATCAGGGCTCTCACAAGCCTAAGATGTTAGAGAGAAAGGAGAAATAATGTGAATTCACGGCATGTGATGGCGCGTGACAACGGGTTGTAACATGGTCGATTTACTAGTGTATACAGTCAGTATATTGACACAAATCTAAAGGATAAGTTCTTATGGTTGTAAACTATCATTGTCAGTTGTGCTTGTGACGGCATATTCTTTTATAGTTGCCTTAACATCTACCCTATACTCTACTTGGACGAAATTACGGTCCATGTGGTGACTACTTTGCCCAAGTCATTCACTAGTGAGAGCCCTGAACATATACAAAATCTGAACTGTAAAACATGGCGAAAAATTATCTAATTAAGAAATAAAAATCTGTTCGCGTAGTTTTTCGTTGAATAAAACATGGGCAGGAGTTTGGATGCGGAAAAATTAAATCACGAGTGCGTAGCACAGGTTACACAATCAGTCTTGCCTGTAGAATGTCAGTATAATGTGTATTAAACAGCACAAGTCACAAAAAAGCATAGCAAATACGTGCAGTCCATACGATAAATTAATGACTTTTTAATGAAAATTGCTAAAATGACAGCTTATTGTTCTTTGTCTTGCATTTTGTGCAATTAAAAACTATTACCTCAAACTCGAGCTGCACCACCCGTATTTGTATTTTCTTGAATTTAAGATTAAAGCAGTCACTTTTCAGGAAAGAATCTAACAGTTTTTAGACATGGAAATAAAAAAGGTTATATTTTCAAAGTTCATCACATCTAGTTGAAAATACTGGTTGGAGCTAGTTATGTGGTCTGGCTGTATATAGATACAATTCCTCCTATATTTTCTTGCGAATTTGTAAATAAACAAAAATGATTGTGCAATCTTATGAGGTCTTGGTTGAGCAATGTCATCCCTGCATATTGCGATTAATTGCGCATATAGCCGGTATTGATATTCCAACACTTTCGCCCGTGGTGGGTGTGCTTGCAGGATCCTCAATTAATTACGTATCTTATTTTTTTACGGACTAAATTGAATTAAATTCAGGAAATATCAATCAACGCGCACGCAAAATATGTTTCAATATAAAAAAAAGAATTAACTTTATTTGACATTAAGAAGATAATACTAGATAATCGGACAGGGAAGGCAGCACTCGACTTAAACAAACGAGCACAAGTGAGGCGTTTTAAACTCCTCGGATGATGTTTACGTTGAAATTTATTATCGAGGACAAGTTTAATTCTTATTTTCAACAAGTACATGCCTGGTCATGTTACATTGTAAAGTATAATCGAACATATTCTTACACTTGTGTGCCAAATTGATAGATTTTCTGCCAGCAAGTTTAACTGATTTATTTAAGCCTTGCTATAAGCTGTGCTAACGGCAACTTTACTATAACACTGAATACCAAGTGTCACTTGTTTTAGTCATTGTTCATGCGCGTATTTTTGTCTAATACTGAAGCTTAGTTCAAACATATTATATTTCATATAAATTTGCCATACTTTAGTATATTACATACAAACAATGTTATACAGAAATGAGATTTGATCGAAAGGTTTCAAAAGCTTATTGAGATCATTTTATACTAAAGCATTTTCTTTGCTGACATAATGACACTTTAGGCGGTATTTTACTTGCACTTTGCAACGATCACTCCGGATTTGTTGTTTCCTTGGTGTGTGTTGTCCTGTCCCTCCCCTTCTACAAGGTTGTACCGCTTGAGGTCGACGTCTGATAAGTTTGAAGATATATCTTAGTGGTAAGTAACTCACTCAATGCCATTCACCACCCTATATACCAGAGTGTCTATGTATGAACTTATGTTCACCCTTCGGCGACTCGTGACTGAATCTATCACTGATTACAGATGAAAAACATATTGGAAATGTGTTTTTTTATTTCTAATACCCTTTCTGTAATTCCTTTGATTTTATTGATAACACTAATGAGTTCCTTATCAGGAGGTTCATTGTCCTCAATAAATACCTTTCCATCATGTTATATGCTGCGTTAATGTAACGTCGTTAACTTCGACTGATTCGCATAATTTGTCAATTACGGACGGAAACAACCGCTCCAATGTCCGTACGCCCGTAAATTTGACGGGTCCCTTTAGACCACGAAATAATTGTTCTTTTTGGTAATCACCAATTGCTCAGTGACTTTGGCGTCTCAAAGGCTTTTATGTGTTCCGGCAATTTAACGTCAAATCACAAATTTCGAATTATATTAGTGATTGTGTATGATTCGAAACCGTGCTGAAAACAAGTACCGTTTCTGAAAGGAAATCGGAAATAAGTAGCCCATAAATGAAGTTACCAGATACTTTAACTTCTTACTAATTTATTTATACCTTTGTGAGTGGTGTCAATCTTATTAGATCTGAATACATTTGGTAGTACAAAAAACCACCTGTCATTATTAAGGGAATAGAGAAATCTATAGCGGAAAAGTGCTTCTTTTTCCAAAAGTGTTTAATTGTACCAATTAAGGTTTTTTGGATACACTTAGCTTAACATTATGATATACTACATCTACCCTTCAAGTTAAACAAAATATAAATATTATTCTAACACGATCCGCGGATTAATCCACATACACATAGAGAAAACCGAAGCATGTATTATTACAGCAATAAAACATGGTATCAAATTGGCTGTTACTAATTACACCCCGTATCACGTGACATATTTATGAATAAATGAACGTAAACTTGATAGTAAAAACTTCTACGAGTCGCGATGACAAGGCAAGTTGCACGAGAATCCACTGTTACAGCTTTGACGCATTTATGTTTAGAAACTCCAATATACTCTCGAAATTAAGATTCATAAAAACGTCTGATAATCAATTCATTTATATTTTTCATTTCATGAAATAGATACACTTTACTCGTGTTATCAAAATTGTTTCAATGTTTAAAATGTGTTATTTCCTTCAGAAAATTACGAAGGTCGTTTTCGTTAACGAGGGAGGTAATTGTACCAGCTAATAAGCCACTCAATTTCAGCGTGGAATTATGTTCAATGTCAAATGGGTGAAAATGGAATGCACGCAGTTAAATAGTGCGGGATATTATCGTATTTAGAATCGAAATAAAAACTCTATTCTTGTATTTTGTCGGTGAATAAAACACGGGCACTCGTTCGGATGCGGAAAATTAAATCACTCGTGCTGCTCAGGACAGTGATAATTCTAGTTTTCATTTGTTATTAGTAACAGCGACAGTGGTAGGTATGTTCAACTATGTTGTTGCATGCAGTTGAAGATATCAAAATCTAGTGCCATGCTAAATTACTCTTTGGTATAAAATAACCAAAACAGAATCTACAATATTATATTTAGGAATACACGACACGTTGAGTCATATTCTTATATTAATTACAACAAATAAGTATTGACCAACTATATATCAAATTGTTCACATTATCAAACACTAATCTGATAAAGCTTATCAAATAATACGTCAACCTTATTCCCAGAATAAGCACAATACAACAACACACATGAAAATGCAAGCAAATCATAAATATAAAACAAACATTATATAAAACAATTATATAACACAAAGCAAAGCTAAGAAAGCTACACATTTCAAAGCGAAAAACTTTCAATACTCACAGCCTTAGCAAGTCAATTTTCGCTCTGCAAATATAATACACATGAATGACATAATGATTATGAAAATAACATGACCACCCTCCCCACTGATACATCCCAACAGCGTCATATACCACTGCTAGTAGCTATCTCCAAAGGTATAATAGTACTACCTTTTAAGAGATTCCCCAACTTTAAAGAAATAATATCCTTTCTTTTAGAAGTAAAACCCAACCCCTCGTAATACAATATGTTAATTTTATATAATTTATAAGAACAATGTACTGTAAACATTTCACGAAACACTTAAAATTATGATTGAAATACATACATGTGCAACCTGCATATTTAACTTATATGATATGTAATGCTAATCTAAATGAGACACGGTATTAATGAAGCACTCGTAAACGACGTGTAACCTCGTTATTCAAATGCAGCCCCCGTCCCTTACTGCGAACAACTCCCTAATTTGTTTCCCCCTTTTACGAACGATCTAAGCGAACAAATACATTTAACATTCCTAGCAATACATTTTTTAAAATTTTCTGTTAACTAGAATCACTTTCTCCCCACATTTCTCAAAGTCCACAGGTCTGGGTAATATACTGGATAAAATTAACTCTGTTGAGGAATTTCTTCTTATGACCGAGATTAAATTGTTAAAATAAGACATCATATTGTCTTCAGAATAATTCCTGATGTCGTTAGTGCCAACATGTACGATGGTAAAGAGTGCTGACACTAATGCATTGTCCCTCATAATTTTGGAAGTGAGTCTTGAAATGTTTATACTAGGAAATGGGATTACATGCGCCTGTCGAGTTCCTGACGCATGTTTTGCTATTGAATCAGACATGATGTGGACCTTTATTTCTGCAAGCAGAAATAGTCAGCTTAGGAGCTACTCTATTGATTTAAACATTATCTCCATTATTCCCATTTTTCCTGCCCACGTCAACTCTAAATAGCACTTATAAGTATCTGACTTCCAATTCCCTAATAATTTAATGTGCTCAGGTTGTACATTTAATTGAAAACCTAATGTAGCAAACCCCTTTCTAAACGAATTTTCGATTAGATTTCTAGCCATAATTGTGTTTTTCGTGTATACAATTTATCAATTGCGCATAACAAAATGCAACGTTTATTAATTTCATCAACAAAAATGTATTGTTGATCTGAAAAGAATGCTAGGTAGAAGAAAACGCATTCTTCATCCTAGCAGCGTACCAGACAAACGTGTTCTCCACTTGAAAAATGTTCCGTGATATATATTAGGCGAGCGAAACGAGCTCGTAAAAAACGCATTGCTTGATCTAAAAGAGCATGTTACTGACTCGTTCTAAGCCTGAATGTAATGACTGAAACTCTAATTTTGCGCGCTATTGACAGAAAACAGAATTTTGCGAGCGAAGCGAGCTTGAAAACAGTGCACCTGTTTACTAACACAAGTTCTGATTCGTTTCGGCACGAACGAGAATTTTTTAGTTTAGTGTCCGGCATCTCAGATCGTAAGAGTCAAGCCTAGGCACTCATTCAGTCAACTAGCACATTTTTAAATTAATAATCTTTCATTATTCAGTCAAAATATTTACAGATTTCTCCTTTTTTTGACATTAAAGGGACTGCCTCACATATTTGTGGATTGCAAAAAAATAAGCACATCTTTAAATTAATAATCTTTCATTACTCAGTCAAAATATTTACAGATTTCTCCTTTTTTTTACATTAAAGGGACTGATTCACACACGTATTTGTGTATTGCAATAATAAAATAAAATTGACAAATATTCGCGTAATTTTGGTATAGTTAGCTGTATATCCCAAAAAAAGCACACTGACATCCAAAATAACTTGAGAAACGTTGGTATTTTGTAGTTATTTAGTATTTTTACATCAAAAATTCTAAAGGGTATTAATACCCTATAGAATTAACACTACTATTACTTAAATTGGCGGAAATTTGTTCGCATTTGATGAAAACGAATGTAAAAACGAACCAAATACCTCACACACATTTATGCTGTAGATTGTTGATGTTATAGTTCGATCACGTGTGAGTAATATAATTCACAAAGCATGTTGGAAGGAAACTTAGCGCTTTTTTTTTCAAGAAAACAATACTCAGTGGGAGATATCGAGAGTGGTTAAAATTTCTTATTTGTACCAAATCCGTCAAAAAGCAACTGTCAATGGCTTTCTATTACACCAATACTTGGTTCGGTTGGAAATTCATGATATACGAAATTTTTAGCCCAATCTGTGAGGCAGCACCTTTAACCCACTTGTTAAAAGCAAGTGGGTAATCAAATGCACTGTCTGTACCAGGTTCGGCTATCGATATGTGCATCAAGCACTCAACAGTTTTTGTACCCAAACAGTTCCTGGTCTTGGTTTTTATCAGGTCATGGCGACTAAATCCACGCTCACAATTTACTGTCGAAATGGGTGTTGCACTGCACTGTCACCTGTCGGATCGAACCTGCTCTTCATGTTAGTGACAACATTGTCACAAAACTGAAGACACAGCGACTCAGCTTTCCTCCTCTGTTTGTGAGAGTCTTTAAGAGTATGACCAATAAAGTAAAGTCAATAAAGGCCCTCACAACGCCTAGACTCAACAGGAGTGTCGGGGACACTCTTGAGGAAGACTGTGGTGTTCTGACCAGTGCCAGCAGCAACATACTTTACACCTTTCGTACGGTACTCTCCAGCAAAGGACAGACAGACACAAAGTTGATGTTCTCAGCCTAAAACGACTTCGATAAAATGCATATATAGTGCATCACATCATCAGAACAAAAATGGGCGGTATACAAGGTGTACAAGGCATTGTCATTGTCATTGATTATCTCCTGAAACTAGACTAAATACACTGTCTTGTCTGCTGCTCCACCAGAGCAAAGTGCAAGTCGGTGTGCGATGCAATGCATTGCCAATGGGTCAGCGTGCTCCATTTTGAGCCGTTGCACCACAACAGACTTGCTACCAGACGTGAAGGCAGCCCCGTACGTAGCCACATCCCACAATTAAGATAGGTCCAGACCTTTCCCTGTCAAAACAGCAGACAAAGATAAGTGTATTTGGTCAGTTATAGCACCATTATCTGACGTTACTAAGCCTACGAATGTACTACTGGGCACAATTTCACCCTTTTCTTTCACAGGATCAAGAACATACACAATCAAGTTCTGTTTGTTACTGATACCAGTTGACGCATCTAAAATGACACTGAAGTAAGGGGGGTTGGTTATCTTGAAGACAAGGTCGTCAGTGATGACCTCTGCTATGGCGTGCTGCTTCCACAGACTGATGGCTCTCATAGTTAGTATGGTCATCCACCTTAAGTGCGTCCAAGTGTGTGACTCCCTGGAATAAAAAAAACATCATATCACCGGGATGGCCATGTAACGTTATCTACCATCCTCTATAATAGTACTTTTATTCTGTAGATGAAGTCATGTACTAATGATGTATGACAAAGTCATAAGTTATGGGAGTTCAAGAATGTTACCAGCTTGAGTTATGTTTCTTAGTCACTGCACTTCGCCAAGATGCCATGTACTTACATTTCAAGTTAATTAATTGAATACACGTAAACTTATGCTCGGGACCAAAAGTATTTTTAAGCAAAGGGAGATAATTTCAAGCTAGTAGAGTTATGGTTCTTCAAGTTTCAAATCAATACCTCAAATAGTTTCAGAGTAATGCTTTAGACGACAATATGGGACGGACAGACACTGATTATTATTACACTAGTGTAATCTTAGGAAATAAATATTACGAACTGGAAGTGTATAGTTAGTTAATTCTGTGGACACTGTCTGTTATATATATATATATATATATATATATATATATTCCGGCATCCATCTATAATGATCCTGAACGAAAAGCTCAACTTGTTTAATCCTAACTGATGACAAATGGAGTTCTATCAGTGAAATAAAACTTTATCAGTCACTGTTTATCACCTACAATGTGACTGATATAAGCCCCGCCCCTCACAGGGACTACTTTAAATTTACAAAACACTCAACACTAAACTGTCCGTAACTGTTTTATTACTGAACGGAAACGTGTCATGTATTCTTTGTAAAGTCATGGAGCATATTTTCTCAACAAATCTCGTAGCCCATCTAGATACTAACAATATTCTCTACGACCTACAGCACGGCTTCAGGTCCAAGTGTTCTTGTGAGACACAGCTTGTGATGCTTGTGGAAGATCTGGCTAGGAATTGCACCAACGGCCTCCAAACAGACCTAGTACTGTTGGACTTTAGTAAGGCCTTTGACAAAGTTAGTCATCCAAAGTTGCTACACAAGCTCCATCAGTATAGATAAGGGGTAGCACACTTGCCTCTAGCTAACCAAGTCCAGACCGTTACCCTAGAAAATGAAATGTCTGACATAGGATTGGTTACATCCGGAGTACCCCAAGGGTCTGTCCTTGGGCCGATACTCGTCTTATGCTACATAAATGACCTTCCTGAGCAGACCAGACAAGGTGAGGCTGTTTGCTGATGACACAGCCTTGCACCTGGCAGTTGCTGCCGTGCAGGACTCGAAAATTCTTCAGGACGACCTTGATAGGCTCCAAAATTGGGAGGTTGAGTGGGAAATGGAGTTTAATCCTAGTAAGTGCAGCGTAATACATGTAACACGTGCAAAAACTCCATTGCCCACTCAATATGTCCTGCACGGCCAAGTACTGGAAACAGTGAGCAGCTCCAGGTACCTTGGGGTTGACTTAGACAGCAGTCTCACTTGGAATAACCATATCCAGCGAGTATGTGCAGGCGCAAACAAAACGCTTGGATTCCTGAGACGTAATATCAGGTCTAAAAACCAAACCATACGAGAGACGGCCTACAAAGCTCTAGTTAGTCCCCTGGTAGAGTACTCCTCACCAGTTTGGAGTCCCTATACACAAAAGAGCATACACAAAATTGAGATGGTCCAGAGACGCGCAGCCAGATTGACTACAAGTACCTACACACCACAATCTAGTGTATCAGATCTTATTTCTTCCCTCGGCTGACGTTCTCTGGAAGACCGGAGATCCGGTGCAAGGCTGTGTCTTTTCTACAAAATTATTGATGGCCTTGTAGCGGTCCCCATACCTACATATATGGAACATCCGGCGACATTTCCGATATACTCGCAGGATCTCTATTTTCGACAATTATATACCCGGACTGACAACTACAAGTACTCATCCCCCCTTGCTATTGTACAATGGAACAGGTTGCCAGCTAGAGTAGCACTCCCGTTTCAAACTGACAGTCAGTTCCCTGTCCCATACAATGCCATAAATGTTGCGTCATGTTTTTTTCCTTTCACTTTAAGTTTTTGACTTTTTTAACATTTTAACAATATTCTTACTTCACTCACCAGCTTTTATATACTGTTACTCTTTTATCAACTCACACTGTACTGACGCGCACCTGTACATAATATCCGCAAGGGGTTGATGCAGTATGAAAAGATAGATAGATAGACATGTGGGGGTTGATATTCTTAGTTCGGCCATTTCCTACAAGTTTGTGTATGATTTGATGCAAAATTCTCAAAAAAAGTGGTTTTCACATATTCACCATAATCCAAGATGGCGGAATTTGAATTGAAAAATATTAATGAAATAACATATTCATACTCAGCATAACCACAGTGGTAATTTGGCATAAATAGTACCAGTTTTGACACCAGATAAGCTTGAAATAAATAACATGTTTGTTTGTTGTGATTGAATATGGTTAATATCTCATCTGTAGTGATAAAATTCAATATTTACAAGAAAACATATTCAATCAAAACAAACAAATATCCTCTATTTATCATGGACAAACACCAGAATCAGTAACACTGCCATTACAAGAATGGCAACAAAGAGAGTTATAAAACACGAAGACTATACCCGCAAAGCTGGCGACTACACATCTATACATATCCGCACATCAAGCACGAAAACACGACCTTGAACTGCGAACGTGTTAAAGCTACGGAATGTCTATGAAACGGGTCCCTGGAATGCATTATAACCATGATCATGTTGCTTAACAAAACCGCTTCCAAGCGCTCGACAGCAGGTATACTAGGAAACGTCCGCTACGTGCAGCGAAAGCGCTGTAGAGCGTTACTGAAGCGGTCCGTAGCACCACAAAGCGCTCGCCTAGCAAAGTGCTGTGGAGATATGCTTTCGGCGAGCGGTGCATAGACATAGTTATAAAGCGCTCGATATGTAGATATTAGGTAGCGCTTTGGTTAGGCAATTGGCTCCAGTACTTGCTTACCCGTCCACAAGGAACCAGCAACTTCTCCACATGTAGAGGAATATCGACATTGTTGTCAAAATTTAATGGAAGTGTATGACTTACCACGACCGGGAATAGAACTTGGATCGCCGGAATACAAAGTATCCAGACATTTTACTAAATTCATGGATTTATTTTACAACCACACTCTAACAAAGAAAATTCCGGACCGAGAAAATGTCGAAGGCAGAAATACTGTTGATCCTTAGATCATACCAATCACCCAACTAATTACAGGACTAACGTTTTGGAAGAACTTGGAGACAATCTACAACAAACGATGCGACAGAGCTATACAGATCTTAAAGTTAAGAGACGTTAGGTGACCGAATGACGGCAAAGTTTGGAAAGTCGCTTGCATTGTGGATTGATACCATCAAAGATCTGGACATCAGGTAATAAAACAGTTGAATTGGCTAACCACTCTCTGCTGGACGGTCATCTTATTATTGCTTAACTAGCAGTCCATTTTTCTACAAGTTTAGGCAGTTCTTATCCAATTTTCAGAGGTCTGGATGATAAGGGATTATATCCTACATTGGGCAGGACAACAAGCAGCCAAACCGAATAAGCCGTCTTTGAATCAGAGGCAACCATTACTAAGCACGTTGTTATGGCCTTGGCTGGCATGGTCTTAGCCAAACGTTATTCAAGTTGCCATGTTTTCCCAACACACAATTATGTGATAAATATTATTCATTTCAAACCTATTTTTAACCAGATATAAATTCATAAAAACAAAACGAATTTCAATATTTTATTACATCTTCTATCACTACAGAGCGTTAGCTTTAATATGATATCCAAATCATTAATATCCTACTAGAAACACAAAAGTTTATAGGGGGAGCCATGTTTTCCTTCATTTTTGTTCTAAAATCTAGCGAAGTGCCATGTTTTATACTTTCCCGTACACCACCGCAAATTATTTTAATCCGTTTGGGTGAAAACGGATTAGTCTATTTTAAATTTTGTTACTTACATCTATGTTCCAATTGCACAACATTAGATATTTAAGGGCGGCTTTCGGTGTATGGTTATATGGGTAGACATTTTACCTCGACGGCAGTGACCCGGAGCTCTTGAAGCTAGGCTGTTGACAAAAAGCGCAAACGGATAAACCGCTTTGGCCGTATGCTAGTAAAAAAGGGTCTTGTGGCATGTGACATCCAGGCTTCGGATGGTTTCTTTAGACCGGATGGGGTTCATTTAAATTTCCTTGAGATCGAGTTCTACCTAGATTGCCTGAAGGATGCTATATTAAAAACACATCTAAAATAAATATATAAAACGGAAAATCTTTATTGATAAGATTATTTATAATAATTTTTCATTTGCATTAGACATAACTTTATACAAAATTAGGCTTAGATTATCCTTTTAAGGAACGACTAGTATTTATAAGTGAATTAAAACTGGTCTCATATCATTATCTGAATGATGCCGCACCTCTTCATATGCTCTCAAGTTCAGTCGGGTTGAAATTGGTGCATATAGTTGTATTTTGGAGGGGGGGGTAATTTAAGTTTCTGTGGCGGAAAAATTCCAACGGCCGAGAGTAGGCCAATATTTTTTCTTTATATCCTATTGCAGATCTAATCCAGCATTTATGGAGAATTTCAATATTTTACAAAATTATAAGTCTTCGGCCGACTTGCAGCTGTCGACGGACCTAGCTACAAATTTATGTAGCCAATATATATATAGTTTCAAGCATCCCAATGGTCACTATTGTCTGTATGGGGAACTGTGACATCTGGCGGTAGTCCATCTCAGCTAAATGAATTTTTTGGGTCTTTGAATATGCCTCAAATGGATAGGAAACTCTGTGCTACAATTGAAAGTGACATAGGTTGGTGATGGGGATAAATTCTGAAAGAAAAGATGGTGAAGGTTGAATTGCATGAGAAAAGAAAATCTATTGGGAGGAATGATTTTCACCAGGGGTAGTCTACAATGCGTTAGGTGGTGTTGGCGTGATATTTGGAAAGGAAACAAAGACACTTTTATACATGGGTGTACGAAAAGGCGGAAAAAAGAACATGACTGCTGACAGTCATGACCTTTATAGGAATTAGTACTGTAGTTCACAGTCTGTAGAATCTGATATCATCTTAAAAGGATTTTTAGAGGCCGGGGCTACTCATGGTTTAAGGTATATATGAGGGTTATCGCTGATGGGGATAGCTCTGTCTATGCTAAGCTTGTCCAAAGTATACCAGTATGGGAACACACATAAAACAATTAAGAGTGCGCAAATCACACATGTAAATGTATCAGATCAACTCTCGAAAGATTAGTACAGGAGAAGTCACATTACAAGGGTAAAGGGGAGTTGACAGGAAAGAACATTGTAAGAATAACAACAGCAGTGTGGTGTGCAATTTGTATGAAATCCAGTGACCTGATTGTGCATTTATTAAAACACGATATAGATCTACGTACTTGATAGCTCAACGCAATCAACATAGTTGCATATTTCATATAAGTAGGTTATTGCCCTTGGTGTCTTGGTAAAACTGCAAGTGGGAGTTATATTAATGTGAACATGTCGAGGTTGTCGCCCTTTGTGTATTGGTAACACCTCATGTTGCATGTACTTGAAGGTTGTTGCGTGTTGCGTTCAGACATACTGTGTGCCTCATGTTGCAAAGTATAGATCTTATCTATACAGGCCGAGGTTGTCTCCCTTTGTATACAGGGAACACCTCATGTTGCGTATTGCGTACAGTTCCATTGCGTCGCAGGACACATGGTGTAAATCCTTTAGTTGCTAAGGAGTTGCGTGAACTGGTGTATATCCATTACCAAAATTGTTGCGTGAATTTTGCGTCTGGCAAGTCTAGTATCGCATAATATAACATCAGTAAACACATATCACTTAGCTGATTGGATTTAGCTGATAGATTTGGACCTAGCTACAAATTATCGTTAATTTATACTGGGTGACCCACCTTTATGTTTCTGAGGCCACATCATTTTCCACTTACACTAATCAGAACAAACTATTTACTGTGTGCTTTAATTCCAAGGTGTGTATGATACATTTATATAGATCTAAAATGTACCAAGCTGGTGATAACTTTGCATTATTATTACTTTGTGGTCAGTCACACCATTAAATACTCATGTTAAATCTTCCTCTGTGTTGTAAGATTGATGTTCTTATATCATAATTATCAACCAGTGCTCACTGGCTCTCTACCGCTTATTTGAGATGTAAAGTAGACATATGTACAGGGAGTAACAATTCGTTCACAAATTTAATTTCTAATACATGTATTGTATAATTCTTAAATGAGAAGAGTATGAAGCTAAGTCTATAGTTATTGGATACGAGGGGGTATCCAGAATTAGCTGGACTGAAGCTATAGTTTTGGCCATTGTCATAATGTTGGACTGAAATATTGCAGGGAAAAAGATCAACCTGTACCTGATTTTTATGTGAATGTACTTAGGTTAGTCACTTGGAAGCTTCATATTGTTACTGTAGCAACCCACTAACACATGATCGGGACCAGCCATATTTATTTCCATAAATAAAATGAAACCTAGTTTTCATGCATATGTGACTTTAGATGTTTGCGCATGTATATACAGTGATGTTATGGAAGTCTGCAAGCTGAGTTTCATCGACATGTGCGCTTGCATTATTACAAAACAAATGATAGAACACAATTGATAATGGTGCCAGACTCGTAAAATTATCAAATACGGTTACCAACTAAGGATATTCACCAACTACAATGTATAAAATGAATCAACAAGTGTCATCAGAGACCACTTTGTCTCACACATGTATGTTAGTAGAATCAGACGTTTAAAGAAAGACGCTCCGGGATGATGCCGAACGACTTCCTTGGATTCCAAGTTGATTGATCGGTCGGAGACACAGTAAACTTCAGTCGTTGAATACCAGGAACACATGTGGCCTGACAAGTGTGAGGTGCGAGACTGCTTGAAAAATACTGACTGAAAAACTTCACATTTGGCATGAAGACATGTTGTTTGTTATGTTATTACCAATTGATTTATTTAGATATTTGAAATGTTTTGGCATTAGAAAGGACTGTTAACATTTTTAAATGACGTCCCCCGCTCAGCGTTCCCCTACTGTTTTTACAATTTTATGTATAGTGTCATTGTAATTTGGGCATATATGGTTCTATTTTGTTTTTCATGCTTTGTAACAAATATATTTGTTTTTAATCGATACAGTCCCAGATATCCTGGATTACTCCTCGTATAGCAAACGTTTGTGTCTGTCGAATCAAATACACGATAATAGATAGAAAACACACACAAATGTTGCCAATACGACATACAGTTCACATGATAATGTACTCTATACATGTATAGTTTATATTGCTTTTGTATTATTATAAAATTCAACAAATGAAGCTAACTGCTCTGATTTTGTCTTCATTTTCCTTTCATAATGAGAGAAATATCATATTGATACATGCATATATCACCAGCAAGTGTAACAAACACTCTTTGGTTTGGTTTAAGGGGAAGCGATGGACATCGAGACATGTGTTGAGTAGATGTTAAACTCTGTAGTGACGAATCTGGTCACGCATATCTAGAATTTGAGGAGAGACAGACGAAAACAAGGCAAGGAGTTAACCCGAGAGACGTCCGAGAAGTAAAACAAAACATGTGGACTAATATAAACGAAGGCGAGCGTTTTCTTTTCAACATTTATCAACTGTATTTGCGCCATCAAATGTAGGTGTATTGCTTAGTTTTATAGAAACATCAGGAAGAAGCAAGTAATTAAGAATTGCAAGCAATACAGAAGTCTCCTACCGGTTTGAGGCCATTTTTAATGTTTCTGTTGCCATAGCAACCACCATTTTTAGTTTTAGATGTGCATAATCCCCTTATTGCCCCTTATCCACATACCAAGTTTCATAAGCCTAGCTTGGAAACTGTCTGAGTTATGTTAGGATCCAGATTGTTTGACGGACGGACGGAGAGCAAATCTATAGTCCCCTCCGGTCAAAAACCGGTAGGGGACTAATAATAATAGCAAAATGGTTTGCACTATGGCCTATTTGTTAACTCTCTCGACAACCAATCCAGAGGTCCCTGATTTGAATTTCGACCGGGCCATTTTTCAGTGTTTCCAACCCAACAAGAGAGTTACTGAACTGGTTGGTAACCTGAGGTAGCCTGGCGTGCATCGGTGCTGTTCACAGGGACTCTTAAATAACCCAAATTGAGTATTTCCGGAATAAGCAACGGTAGCGCACCCGGAGTCCTTGTATCACCACAACTGTCTCTTCCACTATGTCGACGGTCAGAGAATAAACCACATGACCATACACGACTGTCTCAGTCGATCACAAACACCATCAACATTATAGCAATTTGCTGACGACACAACAATTATCCTTGACGGCTCTTCAGAATCGCTCAACGAAACCTTAAAAGTATTGTCAGATTACACGTATCTCTCTGGACTCAAAGTTAATTTCGATAAAACTAAAGTGGTTTGGATAGGTAAACAAAAATATAGCTCTAATACCATAAAAACAAAATGGAAACTGTCTTGGAATCAAAGTAGTTTTGAGATGTTAGGAATTAAATTTCACGTAGATCTTGAAAAAATGATAGAACTAAATTTTACAAATAAAGTACTTAAAATGAACAAAATATTAGCAAATTGGAAGCGAAGAAACTTAACACCAATTGGAAGAATCTTAATAATTAAAACTTTAGTGCTCTCTCTTTTCAATCACTAGTTTACATCCCTTCCTAATCCTCCGTGTGAAACTATAAAAAAGTTAAATGATACATTCTCTAACTTCGTTTGGCAGGGTAAAGCTAGAATAAAGAAAGAAGTTTTGAAACAACATTATTCACGCGGTGGGCTGGGAATGGTGGATATAAATGCATTTATATGTTCCTTGAAAATAGCTTGGATAAGGAAAACCTTACAAACAAATAGAAAATGGATAAACATTGCAAGTACACTATTTAACATTGATAAACTAATAAAATGTAGCACTCAGTATCCAATACTTATAGGAAATAAAATAAAAAACTCATTTTGGAAAGATGTTTTTAAAGCATTAATCGCGTATAATGAACATCAGCCATTTAAGGAAAGAGATTTATTAGCTTATCCATTATTTTATAACCCTAACATATTGGTAGGAAAAAATAGTATATTTTATAAAACCTGGTTTGACGCTGGAGTACAAACAATAGGAGATCTTGCGAATGAGGAAGGTAACTTACTTAGTTTTGAGGAATTCAACCAAAAATTTAGTCTTCAAACTAACTTCATTCAATTTTATGGCGTAAAAAATTCTGTTACTAAATATTTGTTAGAATACAAAAATGAATATAATACAGTGCTTACTAAACCATTCCTTCCACCGTGCTACAAAGACATTCTAAAATTTAAAAAAGGTACGCAACCTATGTACGACGCAATGACACAATCTCAATTGGCGCCTACGTGCAAATCAAAATGGAAGGAAAAAATAAATATTAACTTTAATGATAAAAACTGGCTCGCGATCTTTGCTATACCCTTTGAAATTACAAGTGATTCCAATATTCAGTGGTTCCAATACAGAATAATACATAGAATACTAGGAACTAATTCATTTTTATTTAAAATGAACATTAAGCAAAGTAAAAACTGCTCTTTTTGTAAAACATCACCAGAAACAATTGAACATTTATTTTGGCAATGCCCAGTAACAAGTTTTTTAAAACATATGTTTTTGCATAATGCCGTTGTAACCAATCATCTCAATAGAGAAAATTTTATTTTAGGAATACGAGACAAAAACTGTATAGCATTAAATCTCTTATTCTACTACACCAAAAGATATGTATATAACTGCAGATTAAAAGAGACGGTTCCAACCATCCAGTACGCTAAACACTATATTAGGTATCAATACAATATATTAAAAGAAATAGCTATCAAAAATCACACCATCAGCCATTTCAATGATACTTGAAATGAAATAACAGACCTTTTTTGCTGAATGTCCAGATAAGACACTTATATTTACAAATATGTAAGATATCCCACCAAACCGGAACCAGAAACCAGTATACTATTTGAGAATGTCACATTGTCTTTTTGTTTCTATAAAACTGAGGATAGTGTTTTGTTTACTATGATAAGTAACACAATGTCCATCTATATTCTGGCATTATATAACAACATGTTTTCAAATTCTCAATGTATGAAATGTTAATATTTTGGAGATTGTGTATACTGAATATTATAACTACGTGATTATCATTTCAATCTCTGCTATATATTATATCTACCTTTTTTTACTAATACACATTTATATATATATACTAATTCAGCATTTGTAAGGTGTGTACTGGGATGGCCTCGACCCAGGCACACCTATTGACGAGGATGATAAACAATCACTCCACCTCAAAAAAAAAAAATGATTTTAGAGATTTGAAACTTTGACTTTATTGACGATTTGGAAAGTAATACATGCATTAAAATAATTAAAAGTGAAATGTCATAAGCTCACGCATAATTTAAAATTATAATAATCGAAGTACCGATATCGCACGACTTGCTTGCGGAAATTGATATTCATGTATTTACAGCAAGAACCTTGTAATATAGTCTTGCATAAAGGTCAGTTTCAGGTCAAAATAGCCAAACTACATTTTGTGATAACTTGAAAATGAATATATGACTTTGTTGGCTATATGATTGATGTTATGATATGATTAAAACAATGAAAACTTGGTCTAGTATGAATTACGTACATGTGGCATGCTGCTAAAATTTAAATGCATTTGTTTTTTGCTCGCTTCGTTCGCACAACAATCACTGAATATTACAATAAAATAGAGAATAGTTCGTGTTTAATGCTGCCCAAATAAACTATATTTCCAGCTAGCTTCGATCGCACAATTTCATGAAGTGGGGGTCAGGTCAATACACGTTTGTACGCCCCCCTAACACCAAATCCTG
The DNA here is from genome assembly GCA_947247005.1 of Spisula solida. Classification (NCBI taxonomy): domain Eukaryota; kingdom Metazoa; phylum Mollusca; class Bivalvia; order Venerida; family Mactridae; genus Spisula; species Spisula solida. Next base: position 10,834,848 of record OX365953.1, on the reverse strand, counting down.
TATCCGCCCCTGTTAACTCCATGAAGCCGAACACAGGAGATTTGCAACTCAACACTTGAAATTAGTCCTAATCGTTCCAATGTATTTTAAGCTGTTAAACGTACATAATACTTATAGTCCATGTGACAGACCGAATTTCATTACCAAAAAGGTGAACAGATCCAACAATGATTTTCGGTTAGCTTGATATCTCAGCAGTCTAAAAATGGTTGATGGACTTGCGGGTCACTTTGTCAAATGACCTTTTTGCGGCCATCTTTAAAGATGGCTGCCATTATTTTAAGCAGTCATAAGCTTTGGGAAAACTTGATTTATTCCTCACTCAATAGGGCTATCGGCTTGCAATATGTCTTAACATGTTCGTATTTCAACCCAACATATGTTGATATATACATAATAATATTATAATAAAGTGATAAGTTCAAATTTATTGATACTCTAAAAAAATCTTGATATTTTTTACTTTTTGTCATTATTTTTTGTCTTGTAATTCTGATCGGGATTTTTATTTGGCCATTTTTTGTTTGTTACATTCAGAGAATATTTCTAGTCATCCATTATGTACATTACATTGATAGATTTTTAACTTCGAAGTCCAAAATAGGTCAGGACTATATGACAACTGATGCCTAAATTAAATAAATATAAAACAATCTCAGGAAAAAAAAAACAAGACTGCGTTCAATAAACGCTTATGCCCCCTGTGGAAGCCTTGTCCATAAATAAGTCTAAGTCCAAAATTAGGTCAAGGTGAAGGTCAAAATGGGGTCAGGTGATACAGGTGTGTGGAGAGTGTTCATATACAACATCCATGCAAGTTTGGAAGCTTTGTAGCAAGCCATATTGATGCTAGAAGAAACGGTCAATTTGGGTTAACCAGGACGGACGAACGGACGGACGAACGGACGGACGGACAGGTGAATCACTATATGCCTCCCCATCTATCGATAGGGGGGCATAAAAAAAACATTATAGCACGAGTTACTTTACTTTAGGAAAATAAATCTTAATATCTCATCTCTGTTTAGCTATAGCGGTTATTATTAACCAATTTCCTTACGTACGAAAATGTGAATGTGGTAACGTTAGTGACAAATTAAGCAGTACTAATACAAGAGTAGATATAAAGTAGTGCAACAACAAATACATTTATATATGAGAGTTTACGAGGATTTATCAAGTCAGATGTTTACAAGCCAATGGAGATCTATATTCTCTAACGTTTGTTTTGTTCCCGTTGATTCGTAGAGCATCATTATTTTTGGCAAATACAGACATGAATTGACAAAGCCCTGACAGAATGCATTGATAATGCTAGTTATAAATCACAGAATCGCTTGTTACTATGTCAACGTAACCAGATGTGAATGGACAATGGAAAATTGTATTGACATGATGAAATAAATGGTGACAGTTCCAATTTATTTTATCTCCGAGAGAGCATACTTATATCTGGCGATGATTCTGAATAATTTGTGTAAGCCATTCAAAAATTAATTGTTATAAAGAGAATACATATTTTATAGGAATATTCTGTTTATTTCAAACGTAAAGATGAATATGTGAAACTATGCCTTATATTATTCGTTTGAAAATAATTTAACGTAGTCTCTCGATCTGATGATTATTGAAAATCGGAGACAGTGTGTTTGTTTAAAATAAGTATCAGGTAAGACAAGACTAATACTCTAATAGGAAGGAAACTTGGCACTTTTTTTTCAAGAAAAAAAAATAGCGATATCGAGAGTGGTTAAAATTGCTTATTTGCACCAAATCTTTCATAAAGCAACCGTCAGTGGCTTTCTATTACATCAATACTTGGTTAGGTTGGAAAATCACGATATACAAATGTTTTAGCCAAATCTGTGAGGCAGCACCTTTAAGGTTATGTAGGTACTTGTAATATCCCATCATACTTCAGAAGATTGGACTAAGTTATTTCGTTTTACCCAACAATACTTTCAACCATTTTGTTTACACTTGTAATATACTGACAACAATGTTTGCGTCAGTTATCAGTGGATGTGTTTGAGTACGATGTCATCCAAAGATGCGTTCGGAAACTGTTGATTTTGCTAGCGGAAGACGTCACGAAAGCGCGTCAACACTATATGGAAATCATGAACGAGTCCGACACGCTGTGTTTCAAGGGGGAAATTGCCCGGTGGGTATTTCGGTGATTCCCCTAACTACTTGCCCGATCGGGAAATTATTCTCAAAATATGGTTTGATCGGGCTATAAAAGTTATACGAGTTCATACCTGAGAAGAACTGATCTGTGCATAAAGATATTTGACCAAACGATAAACTGAAAACAGCTGAAAATATGGCATGGCCTTACAGCCATAATTTTACCACCAATTTCATTATTAATATACCTAGCTCATATTCAATACACGCCACTAACAATTTGTTTGAAGAAATACATTCATTTTAATGAAGTCCTGAAGATAAGCTAACAGTAGACACATTTTTCCTCACATTTTTGTAAATTTTCCTGATTTTTCTCTGCATGGAATTCGTATTTGGCATTTTCCCTGTTTTCCAGAGTCGGTGACAACCCTACTTAATATCTCAGAATCAAGACAATTTAAAATAATTCTGAACGGTAGAATTTCCAGTAAACCTTTTGTGGTACGAAATGTACAATCAGATCATCTCCATATCCTTATGCACAGGTTAGTTTTTTCAAAAATCGTCGGTTTTATTGTCCGATCCTCCACTATACGTACATTATGTAAAAAAGATTTTACTTCACAAAAAAGATACGAACCAACACACGAGAATATTATCGAACTTGGTCTAGATTTTGTTGAGATGATCATTGTGACCAAGTTTCATAATGAGCAGGTCAAAACTGTGGCCTCTAGTGTATACGCAAACAAATTTGGGACCGACGGACGAAGAGTGATCACAAAACCTCACTAAGGTGAGCTAAAAAGGTTTATGTAATACTCTCCCGACCAAAGAATTTATTCCAGGAATATAATTAAAATACACCAAATTATGATTTTTGAAAATACCACTGCCTCTTCAGGTAGCACTGGCTTATTGTGTGAAGTTCAAACAAATACCGATGTGTTTAAATTCTAAAAGTCACTACGGGAGGTAGTTCAAAATAACACACTAAATTTAGTAGGGAAATTATACAAATTATATTTACATGTAATAGTTTTATCAGCATATGCTAGGCAAAAGACGAGAGCTAATGGTGGACCCAAATACGAACAGATACTAATACCATACCCCCTTTGCCTACAGTGAGGTTTCAATGCGTTCATTTTCAAGTTATTGTGATTTTTCGTGTTGTTACTTATACCGTAGCTGCTCCATGCAATCACAGAACACGTCTAAAAAGCATTATTTATTCCCTCTGAGCTACATTCAACTTGTTTTACTGCACAACGGGTCGTCTTTAAGAGATTACAATTCGGAAGCAATATATAATTAGACAAGTCCATGCCACCTAATGCACATATAGTGCGACTAATTGTGCCTTCCTAACCGTCGACATTTTGATTCTGTTAAACCATTAGTGATAATGCAGTATTGTTATAGTTCGTCCATTAGCGTTGGCGAGACTCGTGTTAGATTTAAATGTGATTGGCACGATATGATGGTAGCAGTTTAATGGCTACACTACCATTAGTAAATAAGATGAAGAAGTAAAATACTTTCAATTGATTTGAATTGTGATTGCACAAAGAGTAAAGCAATCTATTCAACATGATCAGAATAACGGCATCTCATAATTTTTTGGTGAGCATGTGACAACATTAATTTTGTAACTATTATATTACATAACTAAATCACAAAAGCAATATCAGTAATTGTTTCTCCGTGAAAGAAAGTCATTAGATATTCATTATGTAATGATATACTTATTTCTAACGACCAACAATCAGCATAGTCATCATCGTACTTCGGGTTATACAATGCATGACATTTTAACAGAAATGTAAAACATATAATTATACCGGAGAGGGACAATAGCATTCAACACACAACAGTAAAGCTGTTTTAAACACACAAGAGACAAACACAAGCACGAATATGAACGAAACCTATAAACGTTAAAAGTTACAGAGCTTTTTTCTGGTCGACAACGGGACTAGACTAGGTCGGACAGACGGATCATTTAGAACGATAACATGTAAGCTAAAATACACATAGGTAAGACACGCATTAAATTGGAGCTGTCGTGGAACGACCAGACAGCAGCAAAATGTCAAAAGGGGTTAGCTCATAGGAAGTTTCAAACAAAGACATGACATGCATTATAATAAGGTTGACAATAGAGCTTCGGCCTTGATACAGACAACGACAAAATACCACGGGTGTTGTAACCAGTTTGGACAGTACAGTAAACCTTAAAACTCGCCTGACTGACAACCTAAAGGAATAACATACAATCTAACTAAAAAAGCCGTGACAATAGGCTTGTGCGAGTAAGTAATGTAAAACATCATGTGTAATATCAAACATAACCCAAAGCGTGACAAAGGCAGTATTCAATGACATACATGACGTCAGAGCAACAAGACATGTAAGGGCATGACAACATGCCAGGGCAAGCAAATACATTAGACAATACTGACCGATAAACAATACTGACATAATTAGGGGCTTGGTACCAGTTTGGTTCAGTTAAATGCAATTACCGTTGCAATCACCCAAACTCTGCACTTGTCTTTAAAACAAATGCTAGTTATACCCTTGTCCATCTGCCAGTCTGCCAGTCCCCAAAATGTTGTGTCGTCTGTAACTTAAAACGTAATTGTGCTACAATCTTCAAATTTCATAGGAATATTAGTCAGCATAAGTTGTGAGCATGTTTCAATTGGCTTGTTTCATATTTGAGCTACGTTCATCAAATTGTGTAGAAATATTTGTCAGTGTATGTAGTTCGGATCTGACCCGTACCAGCAGACTTGTCGTCCTTGAAATGAGGAAATTTTGATTTTGTTCCTCGTAATTATGCAACAGTACTCAAACTATGTAGGAATATTAGTCAGCATGTGCATATGAGTTATGGCCCTTGACATGGGTAAATAGCAAGTGGGACATCAGTAGTATGCTGAGTAGTTGATCAAATACTGTCAACTTTAAAATTAGTCTACCTTAGAAATAATGTTAATGTATTTATAGTTACATTGTTACTAATGTACTCTGTTCATGATAATGATTTGATAAATACAGTGTGACATTTTCCTTAGGCTAGTTTATATGTTATGAAATTATATTATGACGCTTTCAAAAGTGTTCAATTTATAGGATATAATGAGCTTAACTATTTGTCATCATGCAATGACAACCATATTGACATGTTCTTATCTCAATTTGTGTATCTAGAATTTGGTCAAGCAACAATGTTTCAAATAAAATGGTTCACCTTTTCTTATCTGTAATTGAAGTGTGAAATTATCCGTGAATTCTAACAATAAAGTCATGCATAATCACACTTCTAATCTTAACTCAAAATCTATAAATCGACATCCATCTTTTTCTGTATTGTATATTATGTTACAGAGTATAGGCTGGAGGCTTACAAACCATCAATAAATTTTGAATATGATAATACTACTAATGACATAAGATCAAAGAAAAAGATAAATTCACTATAAAACTAATAACTAGGAATCATTTTAATATCATCTATTTCACAGTTGATCGGAAAATATCACAAAAGAGAAAAGTAAGTTACATTATTATTATTACCGTTAATTAAAACTTATATTGTTGTTGTTTTTATTTTCTCATTAATTCATTTAATTTGAGTGTCTATCATTTATTTTTATTCTAATAATATGTACTATTTTCAAGATGAAAATGACAATCTTAAGACTATTATACAAATTTAAATTTTATTTAAAACAAAACTATGTTCTAATTTTATTATTAAATAAAAAAAAATTTATTTAAGGAAAAAAATTATCATGTCATCTCCAAGATTACTATACAAATCTTGTTGTACAACATTACATCGACTTCTCTCACAAAAACCTATATCAAGAGTTAGAGAATATCTTCAACAGTTACCTACTAACATCTTAAGACTTGTATATAACTATGGTATATATAAAGAATTAGATTTAGACTTGTTTGATGTAGATATGATTATTTGGGAGATAATTGAAATCAGATCGCTTACAAAGGTAATTTGAGTACACTATTTTTCTTTGTGCTGCATACATGACGACATCTTATAAGATTGATCATATATAAACATATAATAAAATAATAATTTATAATTAAATTTGCTCAAATTAGATATGAATTTTTTTACAACCAATAGAAAAAACCACAAAGTTAAACAAATTTTGTGTCTATTTATTGCAGATGGCAAGCTACAAGATCGACGATATTGAAATTGTTTTTGAGGCTGACCATCTGATAAATACAAAGGTGGTATACCTAACTAGACAAAGGGAAACGAAAACCCATAAAATAGGGGTAGACTTGAATGCGGTTCAAGCGTTGGTAAATATACAAGGGGAATTACAACAAATAATTCAAAAGTAAGTTTTGTTTGATATTAGTTTTTCTAAAAATAATAGTAGAAATCTGATTCTCTTTCTATCAAAATCTTTAAGTTTTAACTTAAATCAACGAACATGTGTTTCAATAATGAACAGAAGGTGAATAAAACATCGATATTACTATCTATTATACAGTACAACCTCACTAAAACAACATCAATTTAAAAACATTAAATTTGATCGTTGTACAGAGGTTGTTGGTTTCTAGAGGTAAATTGTACAATTAATGCTTACTCTCGAAACAAAAAAGAGGTTGTTGTTTTGTGGAGAGGCTCACTGAAGAGGTTGCACTGTATATTATTATGTTATTAAATAAATACTTGGAATTGTATATTTGTGATGATGCACACTTTTGTAAATTATATTTATTTATTTTTCTGTCAAGAAATGGAGATGGGAGTCAGGGAGTTTCTTTTGAGAAGGTTTACAATCTGAATAGGGAACTTGAAGGTGTTTTCTGCCGGAAGCACCGTTCAGCTGGATTTAAGAAGATACTTTAGAATGAATGAGTTTGATAGACAAAGACCAATGAAAGCGGGGATAACTATCCCCAGTCACCTTTTTGGAAAAGTGATTGAAGCACTTTTAGAACTTTTAGAGGTATGTTAATAGAATGTAAATATTAATATCATTAATGTAAAACATGTATAAAAATTATACTATAAAGTAACTTCTTCTACCCCTTTCAATCATACTCATCATCAATTTAAAAATAAATAAATGTAACCTGTGTGTTTATGTATGTGACTAATTGTTTTCTTTCTTTTCTCTTTGTTTCAGGAAGCCGAGTCAATGTAATTCTGTATTATTGATGTAAAGTTAAATCTAGTAAATAAAAAAAATAGAATGTATGCTCGTGCTGTTTGTTTCTTGTTTATTTTTATTTATTTGTTTTTTATTACAGTTATTTCAGTAAAAAACATTTATCTCGTGCTAAGGAAGATTCTATCAAAATAAACCATGTAATGTCAAATAAGATTTAGGACAGATTGGTTATAGATCTGTTCTTAGCAGAGACAAGTGTATTATTGAAATAGTTCCAACAAAGAGTATCACAATTCAGAGAGTAGCTATAGCAGGTTATTTAGATCTGTGACATGTAGACAATTACTTGATCGAAATAATGCATTGTAATTTGTCTTATTGATTATGTAGTTCAATAAGTTAACTTCACTTTTATTTTCATATTACATTAAGAACAAACATGTCACAAACCTAAATTACGTGGGACGTTCAAAAATAAACAGGACTATTGTCACAAAACGTGCATGGTTAAACGAAATTAATCAAATTATATACTATCATAAATCGGAATCCTTTTTCTACATACTGTAAAAATATCAACGAAAACAAATACGCGGTCCGAGAGTTACAGGTGACTAAAGAAGGTCACTAACGCTGACCCGGCGCACAAAATGACGTCGCGCTATTTAACGCGGCGTTAGTTCTTCGCATAGGGCTACGAAATACGACGTTTATAGTGATACAGGGTGATGAATACATTCCAGTACCACAATGAGTCACACAAGTAAAACGTTGGCGAGAATGCATGTATATTTCGGGATCTTACATCGAATATCTGGGCGAAAATCCGTACCATGAAACGGTGATATTTTGAAAATATCTCGGTAACTGACGTCACAGACGTTCTTATGATTTCCTATTACTTCCCTGTCTTACAAAGCTGAACAGTTATCATTAAATCATTTGTGACATCCTAAAACTGATAAACGACTCGTAGAAGTGTTTCCAAAATGTAGTTACGATGATTTCATACTATTCAGAGGACTTAATCATCTTGCTTTTGACAGAACTTGGTGTTTGTTTGTTTTTCCTTACGTTATGGTGACGTCACTTTTGCGTCACGAAGTTATCACTCTTGGAGTTCATTTTTTGTTTATTTCAATACCTAACGTCCAAGTGTCGTCATTTTTGCCGACATCGTCCAGCATGTAACATGTAATGGTACGGCAAAGTTTGAAAACCAACGATATGATAGTATTAAAGATACACCCCATTACATAGTCGACATTTAATGCAATTGATGGGCTGCGCCGGGTGCGTGTAACCATGGTTTCAAAATGGACTATTATGAGAGGATGTGATAGTGTAACTCGATAAATCAGATATCGAATTTTTGCAATTGAATTCCGATTCCATATTATGTAATAACATTTGTATAATATTGAAAAGTGTATCCGTGAGAGCCCCAGTCCTGTTTATTTTTTAACGTCCCACGTATCCACATATACATACTCACTTACTTTAACAATGTCATGAACAAATTCTCAAAGTGTAAGATGATACAGTGAAACAAGAAACATTGTTCAATTACTGATCATTAGAATATCTGTGTTAAAGTTTAACTAATAAAATGTATGTTTATGATGATGATGACAGTGATTGAAAGATTTCTTGTTTTACAACATCTACAACTTCTAGAATTATTTTGTTCAGAAATATTTTACTACATAGAATAACAAATCAAACAACAATAAAAAAAACATGTAAATATCTATATAAAATAAATATAAATTTATTTATCAAAAGTATAAACATTACAAAGATCACAAAACAATATACAGTTTTAAACTATATGAAACCATCGCATCTTTTTGAACCATCAAAGGAAGACAACTGCATCAAAATCATCTAAACATATGAACAACCTAGATAGAAGCTGACTATTCATGAGATGTTAATTTGAATTCGACCAGTATGAAAGAAGAACAAGTTGGATATAACTATCAACAACAACAACAACAACAATATGAGTTGAGATCAATAAAATTGCTTAAACACAACAGTATTCTATCACTTGATATAAATAAAATACCTGAGATTAATATATTATACATTAAGTAAAATCAATTTTAACTTAGCTAGCTGACTATTCATGAGATGTTAATTTGAATTCAACCAGTATGAAAGAAGAACAAGTTGGATATAACTATCAACAACAACAACAACAACAATATGAGTTGAGATCAATAAAATTGCTTAAACACAACAGTATTCTATCACATGATATAAATAAAATACCTGAGATTAATATATTATTCATTAAGTAAAATCAATTTTAACTTGGCTTAAACTCAACAGTCTTCTATCACACATGATATAAATAAAATACCTGAGATTAATATAATATACATTAAGTTAAGTTAATTTTAACAATCTACAACATGGTAAAAGAAAACCTTCTATAATAAATCCACTTCTAAGATTATAGTAAACATGTTCTTATATTCGAATTAATCTTATCATTGTATAAAGTGTAAAACAGATCAAAATTTGAACTTTTAATTGTAGTCTTCATTTAAGGTGTTACGAGTTGACTTTGCGTGAGGTTTAACTTTAGTTATTAAATAATGTTTTACAAAAGAAAGAAACAAACTTAATCTTCATAATCCTCTCTTTACATTGTCACAACTATGAGATCTCCTGAAATACATATACACATGACTAGTAGTAAAACAATAATAAAATAAATAATGAAAGACAAATGCATAATACAAAGTATCAGTAGTACTTAACTGCTTTAAGTTTCATAAAGTATTCCTCTTATTAAACGTGGTAAAACCTCAAAATTGGTTTTATTAAAGAGGCGGTTTTAATATAGAGTTTAAATAAAGACCAATCCATTGAAAATAGACATAGAAAGTTTGTTCTTATTGTTGAGTTGGACTTAAGGTGAGGTTTTACTGTATATCTTTTATCAGTAGCAATATATTTTTTCTAGTTATTATTGCTTACTTTAGAATGAATAGAATATTAAATATCCTTTTATCAATGTTATAACCGAAAACATAAGTACAAACAATGACTAGCGTAAAAACATCAATGACTAGCATGAATAAAAATTAACAACAACACATTTTGAAAACAAAGCAAAGACGAATGAAATGTACCAAATTAACATAGAGAAATGGAGAAACACTTCTGTTTGAAAATATGATCTGAACTAAGTACTACGTTCGAAAAACTAGCATGCTTAAAAAGGCTCTCTCTACTATCGTACCCATTGTTTAAACTTATTTAAAAATTAACATAATACAAAGTATTATTACTAAAACCTCACAAAATTTCAGCAGTTGTCTATTTTAATATTTAATTTGAATATATTTTTATGATCACAGAGATGTGTTTCAACACAATTTTGTACATTTTCTCATTTATACTTGAATTAGTGGAGTATAATAAGTTGGATAAAGATAGAGCCTTTTTAATTAAAACATACTATATGTACACTATATACACCTGTAATTGATAGAATGAGAGAGAGGCGGAAAAAGTTTCATTCACTTTCTTCAAAAAATAGTAACGAATGTGTTTATAATAATTGGTTCTAATTATTAATAATTCAAGCAAATGTGATCACAAAATGATTATGTGCATAATATATCTTTAACTTTTTAAATTCAGCAATTATGTTTTAACAAATTTTCATGTTCTTGTCAATGCGATCACAAAATGATTATGTGCGTAACTATCTTTAACTTTTAAATTCAGCAATTATGTTTTATTAAATTTTCATGTTCATGTCTTTTATCTTCTAGGCCTGAGGTTATAATTGTGTCGTCTCAAATTTCCCACGTCGATTATCATTCTCACTTCGTTCATTGCATTTCGAGGGTGAATGTTTGGTCGTCTACTCAAACAGCATAAAACTATCACTGGTATAACTGGAAATATACACATATTTACACTGGAGATCTGGCATTTACTCTTGCACTACGCATAGCCCTGCGTTCTGAATACGACTGAGTAGGGAACATATGTGCTCTAACCATTTCTTGTTGTTTCCGAATTTCAATAACATTACTTATTTTCGTTCGCAACCAACGAAGGAAAATAACTAATAGAAGAACTGGAAAATAGAACAATACAATCAGGTATAATATTTGTAATTCAGTTGTTGTTTTTACTGAAAATGGGAGGGTAAATGATTTCTAATGTTATATTTCTAGCTTACACTGGCTGTTTTTTTTCTACAACTATATTCATTTACCTCCATTTCTCTACCGAGATACGGGTTAGTTCTGAGTCGTTTCCTTATTAACAACACCAGAATTACTGCCATTCCAACGAAAGTTATCACTAATTTGTAAAGAAATATTAATTATGATTTACATAGTGAAAACTATAGATAATTACTTTCTTACAATTTATAACAACTTTTTATGCAATGTTAAATGAACATACATACATATGAATCATATCTCACATAATGTAGTATAATAAATATTGTAATGTACAGTTAGGTCAAAGCCATACAGAAACGACGGCATCACCTAACCACCCATGCAAGAGACAGACATAGAATGACGATCTGTATCTCCAAAAAAGGATACTTCAAGCATTCTTATATACTTAACCTCACATGAATGATACTCTGCATGGATTGAAATGATCACAATTAACCATAAAGGGAGGTAATTGCAAATGACAACTACACTGAAAGTTTGAATGAATTTGTGTACCTGTCAAAACTGTGATAACTACGGAATATGTCATTGTCAATGTTGTTTCTGGCTGCGAATTTTCCTCCTTCTTTTCCATTGTTACTGTTACCATCATCCGTTTCGACGACCATCTAGTGTATGATGTGATAGGAAGAAAGTGACTGTAAACAAAACAAAACCAACTAAAATTAAATCAATATTTCACACACAGTGAAAGTAGTGAATTATATTCACTTCTGATCAGAGAATCGTTTGAAATATCATTCCTAATTTTATCCATTGTTGTGAACGAATAATTATAAGAAAGATGTCATCTGTGTAAAGCCTTCTTTGTTGAGGGTCTAGTCGATACTCAGATACTGGTAGCATTTTCATTTCAAAGTTGGGATGAACAAACTTGCAATCGAAGGTAGAACCCGCAACAGTTAAAACGAATGTTGTGCTTGTACTCCATGTTGATATAGAGAAAACATGGCAAAAAATAAAAATAACAATTAGTTAGAACAGGACCTGTTCTATAAATGGATACGTATCTAAACTCCCTGGTTAGAACTATAATTATCTTGAATATACTCTCTTTACAATCTACCCCATCCACCAATACACGCACAGGCTCCTCGACAACAATCTTGGCACACACATCGGATTCACTAACATCAGACGTATGCAGTTTCTTTATGGTGAGGAGACGAATATTTGGCAGGTGTGACGATAATGCCACAATTCCCCCTACACGTCCAAACGTGTCAAACTCTAATTTGTGGATTTGCGGGATGAGTCTGTCCGAACAATACTGAAGGTTACCTTTGTAACCACACGTCAGAGTGTCCACACTGTCAAACACGCACGTATGCTGATTCATCAAGCTACCACACGCCAAAACACCTTGGATTAAAAATAAAATGCCAATCATTATGTTTTGTTTAGAACTTCGTAGTGATCTCTTTCTCCCGCGGAATTCTAGAACAATATCGAAACCTATCTGTAGACGAAATATTTTTATTATTATTTATTGTTTATTATTTTTTTAACGATATAGAATTATTCTATAAATTATTCTATATCTACATTAACAATGATATGATGAATAATCATTATCAAAATTAGTAAATAAACTATTTGATTCATTCTTAATTAAGATTATACTAAAATTTATTTTCGTTTAATGTATAATCTTTCGATTTGTATTATATTGAATATCGCATTACGTCACAATCGTGAAAGTTCGACCATTTTCGTTTGTCTCCGTGAAATAAACACCCCATAAACACCGAGGTTATCAGAATACGTCTCAATGGTCTCAACGAAATTGCGGGGAGATCAAAGAGCTTAAATCTAGGTCATGAAATACTGTAAAATGAGATATTTTGCGTAGTGGAAAATATCGTAATATTCAGAATAAAGAACATCATTCAGTTAAAAGTGAGTTTGTGTTATGTTGATGTTTCTTTTCTTCTTTATTACGCTAGATTCTAATCTTAATATACCTTTGCGTTTTAATATTTCGAACCAATCCAGAGGTAGGCTATACTTATAGTTGTATATTAAATATAACGTTATAGATCTAGATTCACCCCATAATTTTAGTTCAAATATTTAGTTATAGAGGTTAACTATACATTGAAATATCCTAAATCCACCTTTATTTTTATTTTTGAACTAATCCGTTTACATAGTAGATCTAGTATTTAAGATCTACGATTTGAGATCTACAACTTAGATCTAGTTTTGGTAGTGATGATTTCACGTCAGTTAATTTTTGCGCTTTTTGTAATAATTCTTTTAGTTGGGATAGTAGTTAGTGTTAGTATATATCACATATATCGTAAAATTCAGCGCAAAAGACGATCTGACTTTATCACTATTGACGGTAGAAAGGTTCTTTTAAGTGAAATATTTCCGAAATAATGGCACAAGCGCAACTTAAATTACAAATGTACTTCAAAAAGATGAGATTGATTTATCGGTTTCTGACCGCAATCTTCGAAGAAAAGTGAGTTTGCGCTTAAAAAACAATCAGCATTTATCTGTGTTTCGAAATGCAGAGGTTGAAACAGTTATTAATATACGAACCGGCACTCGATCGGTTACTATATCAATCGAAACCTTCAATCAAATATGCAATTTGAAAGAGACTGTGTTACTGTGTAGTTCATTTGTAGATGGGGAGACTTAATTCAGCTAAGCGGGCGTACTTAGAAATTTTTACTCAGACCCCGCTAAACCAGCAGCATTTTCCGGCCCGCAAAAATTATATGAAGCTGTGAAGAGAGATGGAAAGTACAGAATTAGTAAAAATACAATAACACAATGGTTATTTGACAGAGACGATTATTCCTTACAACGAGATGTGAAAAGAAAATTTAGAAGACAGAAAATAATCACGTCAGGCGTAAATGTGCAATACGGAGTGGATTTAGCTAGTGTAGAAAATATCTCACAGTATAACGATGGAGTGAAATATTTACTTATTTGTTTAGATGTTTTCTCCAAGAAACTTCGAGTACAACCTTTAACGAGTAAAAAAGCGAAAGATGTTGTAGCTGGTTTCGATTGAATGTTCACATCTGATCTACATGTACACGTTGTATTCTCCGATCAGGGGCTTGAGTTTAATAACTATTTATTTGTCAAATATTTGAAAGAGAGGAATATTAAGTATTTCACTACACAAAACGACGACATTAAAGTTTCTATAGTTGAGAGAGTAATACGAACTTTACGAAATAAAATGTTCAGAATGTTCCAACATCAACGGACTTATAAATATTTAGAACAATTACAATCAATAGTTGAAAGTTACAACTCAACCCCTCACTCCAGTTTAGGTGGAATGTCTCCGAACGAAGTAAATAAAGACAATGAAGCCGAAATTTGGGATATAATGTATAATAGTAACGAACTGATTATTAAATTCAAATTTAAAATTGGTGATATTGTTCGTTTATCTCACAAAAAGTATACATTTATACGTGATTATCAACAAAAGTGGACGAGCGAATTGTTTAAGATATCGGAAAGAATGATAAAACAGAATATTAATTTTTATAAACTTGTTGACTTTTTAAATGAACCTATCACAGGTACATTTTACGAAAACGAGTTAATGAAAATAAACAAAAAAGCAGATGCGTTGTATGTAATTGAAAAGGTGATTAGAAGAAGAAGAAAACGAAGGGGTACAGAAATACTTGTGAAATTCTAAGGTTGGCCAGATAAATTCAACACATGGATTGATGAAGACTCGATAGAAAGTGTAAAAAAATAAGTTATAGCGATGTCTTTTTTCATGATTGTTAACAGCAATGCAAGTTACCAGTATTACCCAGAGAATACATCATTTCATTTTAAGTGTAAACTACAAAAACCAGTACGGTTAAGCGGAAGTTGGGTGTTAGCATTAACCGAAATCACATTTAACGAAAGAATAAAACGAACTAAGCACGAAGAGTTGTACATATATACCAACTTGTGTGGAGAAACTCTTATAGATGGATATAGTTTACCGTTGTTGAGAAGAATCAATCTGGATGTGAATAATAATTTGATATTTAATAAATGGTATTATATTCCAGTTAATAAAAGTGAGACAAATGAAATCGAGTTTATGATAAAAACCCACAACGGATTATTTGCAAATCATTTAAAAGAACAAGTGACTTTAGTTCTTTATTTAAAGAAAACAAAACAGTGATCACAATTTAGTAACATCGCAACTTTGTAATGGAAGTGAAACCTTTTTATATTCCTTCTCAGGAAAAATGGTTACGCTTCTTTCAGAACGAAGCCGAAAAAAGGCGCGAAAAAAATCACATCGAAGTGTCTACAACAGATTCACCTAATCTTTATGTCATTCCTATAGAAAATAACAAATCAGACTATATGAATTCATCTCGCATGTCAAATTCGCGCAACGTAACTTTAGTTTCTCCGAGTCAACAAACTGTTGAGCAAGCAAAAAGCGAGATAGACAGAAATACGATGAATAATATAAAAAAGAAGTCCAGATCTATGAAACGATCAAAACCGAAGCAGACAAAGAAAGGGAAAGGACGTAAACAATCTGTGAGTGGAAAAAACAAGCGGAATAAAATAATTAAAAAACGGAATTTGAAACAAGGTGCGAACATTTTTATTTAAAATGGCGGCTATAAACGAAGACTTTTTCACGGAGGCTCTTCCTAGCGAACTTTCGCTTTTTGATTTGAAACCTACACAGACAGCGGTGGAAAAAATTTATTATCATGAATTTCACCCTATCAGTCAAATCTCTGATTCTTCGCCAATTCTCTTCTCCGTTAAAGGACAGAATGGAATGAAATTCATCGATACCAAAAATAGTTTTATGAGTATAAAAGCTAAAATTCTTCATACAAACGGAACTCCTATTCTCCCTACAGAATACGTAGGTCCGGTAAATTTGTTAGCACACGCACTCTTTGATCAAGTGGACGTCACCATTCAGGGGAAATTTGTTACTTCGGCAACAGGATTTTATCCATATAAAGCAATGATTCAGACATTGCTTAAAAACAGATGTAACTCATCTTCAAAGCCAGCCTCTTAGATGTTTTACATGGATACACCTGGTTTTTTAGATGATGATGATGTAAAAACTGGACACAACGTAGGTTTTAAACATCGCGCAGGCTTATTTTCGGAGAGTAAATCAGTGCGTATGATTGCACCGATAGCTCACGATCTTTTCAATCTAGATAGGTATATATTAAACAATGTCGCATTGGATGTTAAATTTTACAGATCGAAACCAGAGTTTTACTTAATGTCAGATTCTGTGAATCCCGATTTTAAAATAGTCATAGAAAATATGGTGTTACATATATGTAAAGTTTTAGTAAATCCAGTCGTAATATTTGCTCAGAGTCGAGCTATTGAAAATACAAACGCGAAATATCCTTACACAAAAACGGAAGTGCGAATGTCGGCTATTTCACAAGGACAAGTGAATTTTAACATAGACAACGTGTGTCAAGGACTAAAACCGCATAAGATAGTGTTGGCTTTCGTTAACGGGGTTTCTGTCGCTGGAACCTTTAATTCATCACCTTGGAATTTTCAAACTTTCGATCTGTCAGAAATAAATGTAACTATCGATGGAATTCCAACAAATGGGAACCCTGTCAAAGTGAATTATGACAACAATAATGGTGTTGATTGTGTGGAACCTTTTCATTGGCTAATAAAATCTACTGGTAAATGGGGTACCGATCAAGGTAGCTTACGGAGTTGGGAAGATATCAGTAAAGGATATGCCATATACACGTTCGACTTAGAACCGACGTTTAAAGACAGAGGATTTCTATCGTTAGTAAAACAAGGAATTGTGAGAATATCAGCAAACTTTTCCAAACCATTACCATCTCCGATAACAATTATAATTTATTCGGAAAATATCGGTTATTTTGAAATAACAAAGGTTAGAGATATCATCATGTATCGATAACTGTACTGTGGTTATTATTATTATTATTATATAAATTGTACTCGATTTATTCATAACAAACTGTATGTATGTGTATATATGTATAGTGCGCATGTATGTTGTTTCACATTCGATCAATAGATGTATTGGAGAATTTTACATTATTATTATTATTATATTTCTCACTTTATATAATAACTGTTTTTGAATTGTTTTTTTTTTGTTTTTAATAGTAGCGAAAGTAAATTAAAACAAAACTCGAAACTACAATGGCTTGGTATAGCAAGGAATCTTTGATAAAGTTTCAAACACCTTGCTCAATTACATTGATATCTCCTTCCGAAGGTGGTAAAACTATATTCGTAAAACGATTGTTGCAATATTCGGATGGAATGTTCGAAGATAAATTTACAGATATACAGTACTGTTACTCCGCCTGGCAGTCAGCTTATGATGAAATACAGGAGACAGTTTCAAACATTAATTTTAAATAAGGGTTTCCTAATCATGACGATTTGCAACATTTAACAAAACGAAAAAAACCTAGTTGTTTGGTGTTAGATGATTTAGGTGGAGATATGAACGTTAACCCGAACGTTGAACAACTTTGGACTATACATTCCCATCATTCTAATATGACTATAATATATTTAGCTCACAATTTGTTTCCAAAATCTCCATCAGCGAGAGTCATTTCATTGAATACAAAATATTTCATTCTGTTTCAAAATCGACGTGACGCTCTACAAATTCAACATTTGCAAGACAAGTTTATCCAAATAAAAGTAAGTTTTTCATGGAAGCCTATCATTTAGCAACTAGCGAGCGATGGGGTTATCTCGTAATTGATCTTCATAATCTATCAAACAACCAGTTTCGACTAAGAACGCGCATATTTCCGGGTGAAGATACAGTGATATACCAAGCTACTGTTAGTTGAGGGGTGGTATTGAAATGAAAGAACTATAAAGAAGAGAGTCATTATTTCTTCGTTATTTAACTAAGTTAAATGTACGAGATAAGAAATGTATGTTGAGAAATCTTACAAAATCGCAAGTTACCGTTATATCTGGACTTATATTTAATGCAGTTCGAAAAACGTTTCAATTGAAAAGATCGGGTGTAAATAAACTCAAAAAGTATAATTCAGACTGGAGATCAATTATATCGAAATCAACCGGTATTTCGAAAAAGAAACATATTTTAATAAAAAGATGGAGGGAAGTGGATATTATTGTTAAATCAGCGATAAAGTGGATTCCGCGATAAATAACATAATATGTCGACGAAAGAAGTGATTCTTATTTCAAAGGATAAATACCAATCTTTGATTAAATATCAAAAAGTGGACACTCAGTCTTCATTCACACAAACTGACGATGAAGATGTATCATTAACCAAACCAGTGAGTAATACATTGGATGGAAATATCAACAAATCATTAGATCAGAATATCTCACCTAAAACAGACGTAGATAAAATGGATATTCTTCGAGTGGTGAGAACGAAACAGGGGTCGTTTCCTGGAAAGCGAAAAAGAAAAATCACAAACAACAACAACAATAATAAAAATAAGAAAATTAATAACAAAGTCAAGTGGATACCTTATTAACATTTATTGGTAATTGTATGAGTTATCTAATCAATATACGAACATATAATATATAATAGCACATTTGTTTTATGTATATATCTGTATAAACATCTCATTTACTACATATAACATAATGTAAAGTAAAATAAAGGATTGTATAACTGAATTCGACTTGTTATATATTAGTTTTCACAAGCAGCATATATTACCCAACTCAGTTCTTCGCATCATTATTAATTATTCAGTTGTTTTCGTCTTACAGGTTTTAAACAAAGATCTAAAGGTTTGGTGTGTATTCCATCGTCACATACTTCTCGCTTACAATAGAAGTACGAAATGGCTTTTTTTGATTGTTTGTAAGAATACAGTAAATTGTTGAAGACTGATATTCCAGTGTTAATTGCGATTGAGTTTGATTGAGTATGAAGGGTGTGTTCAAACTGAGCAGAAGGGTCAATCATATTCCTATTTACCCCGTTTTAACCGGTATTTTACTCCACCGGTACGATCTGATTCAGATACATACGCTTTAGAACAAAGCGCAGTCATTCTAGTAGCTTGGAATTCAACTTTCATCAATCCTGGAGTTCGAAGATCGTATTGATTATGTGTTTCGTAACATTCTCTCGAAAACCAAATATCTTGTTCAGCGATATCAACCTCGTTTTCATCTTTACAGTTTTTATATATCTTCTGTAAATATAATTCCATCATAGACAGTTTTATACAATCTTTTATTGAATCACTTGACAGAGCAAAGTATGCTGAGTCAGTGTCCATTTCTATGTATTCAAAGTTTTCTCTATCAATATATCGATCCATAAAGTCATAATAAAATCGTAACATATGCAGTTTTGCGATGTTTAAGATAGCTACACCGAGTGTAATTGGATTGTCTATTGAAACGCCTTTTTTTAAAATTCTGTTTCAAATATTTCATCATCCAATTCAGTCAATTTCACAAATCGAGGGTCGTTTACAGCTAAACAAGATTTATGAAACCCCTTAACATATTTCATAGAACTGTGGTTTTTTTTGTTCATTATGGTTCCTCCAAAACCAGCATTTCCGATAAGTTTGAATAATAGAGCAATTAATTTCTTAGACTGGTTAAGATCACCTTCTCTACGCGCGTGTGTGATATGTTCTCCAAATTCTTTGAAGCATGACATTTTAGAATATTCAATTACCTGATAAATGTTAGTTATCAACATTCCATGGGAAATATACCACTTCAACAATGACGTCATTATCAACATTGTTTCAGCTTTCAACCCACCTACTAACAACTGTCTTGGTTTTGAAGATAATTTGTGAGTTTTAGTATGCTGTTTCATATGATTGCCAATTTTTTCCCATGGAACTTCAGTAGTTACGAATAGTGGGCACTGCTCTTGAAAATACTCGTAAGGAGATAGGTTTGTATCAGGTTTATAATCGACCTGGTTCCATGATTCGGGTATGGTAATATCGCATTCAATGAAACCGAAAAGCTGATCGTTAATTACGCCATCAATAATTTGTTGCTTCGAAACTGATTTCGGATGTTTTTTATAAAAGTTCGGCATTCTTTTTTGAACAAAAGTTTTCATTTCTGTGTTATTATTTATCAGTTTGCGATATTCACATTCCCACATAGTATTAACTTTAAACCCTTGATTTTTTATATACTCTAATCGATTAATAGTTTTTTGGTAATTCGTAACGTGTTTAGGGTCTGTAGAATTTAAACACGGACATGAGTGGAAATAACACCCCAAAAATTCATATATTTCACCTGTGTCTGAGTCGTGTCCATCACAATAAAACGGGCCGGCACGAAACTCTTCCCCAGAACTCATCTTATGCAGAATGTGTTTATTTTCAGAATAATTAACCCAATCCATATAATCAAACATAGCGTGATAACTAGTAACTTTGTGTTCTGGTTTATAGTCATTTTCCTTTCTTCGTCTGATATATCGGCCTACAGGCATGTCTTGACAAATTGAGTAAAGATAGAGACTGTTTGCATCATATCCATATATAGATTGACAAAGTTTGTTCGAATTCTGCCTGATAAAAGTTTTTCCAATTTCGTGGTGACGACAGAAAATAATTGATTGACCGCCTGTTAAATTGTTCATGAAAGTTTCATATAAATCTTTATCAAATGGCTCAATCAAAGAAAAGGAAGCACCAGTTTTTGTACCACAGTCATATAACATTTTCCTTGCTATACCCGGAACAGAAACAAAATCTTTAAATACATCCAACCCTTTATCAAAGAAGAATTTTTGAAATGTAACAACCCCCTTCACAAATGGACCAACGTTCAACTCGGAATAATATTTCAAAAAATCGAGCATAGTTGACATATTGTTTTGCTCCCAAATAGAAAAAAGTTTAGCATAATTCTCTTCCAGAGTAGATTGCGGATGTGATGTTAACTTAAGTATTTTCAACGCTTCGAGTTCAGTCTTATTTTCAACTTCTGTGAGTCTACAATAATTTACATAGGTTTTGTTTTCAAGCACATTACAATTTTTCAACGAGGAATAAAATGCGTCTGGTGGTGGTAGCGAGGTTTCGTTTAACTTCGCAATATCATCTACGTACTCGTATGGAAAGTAAGACTTTCTCGCATCCACATCGAAAGTTACTAAAAAAGAGTCATATGATGTACCTTGTGGGAGGTAATTCATCATGTCTAAAAATCTAAAACTTTTGTTTGCTACATGTACGCACACATAATTGTTGCAATGTTTAATCACAAATTTTTCTGATTTATTTTTATGCAAACCTAATTGAGTTATAAGTTTATTTTTTATTAAATTGATATCATATCTTCCCGAGTTAAAGCCTAAAACAGGAACCTGTTTACAATAAGTATTGAACTCTGCTATTATTTTCTTAACCCTCTTTTGCATAATATTGCGAGCGTTTGAGTTAATTATTTTACTACGAAGAAGATCTTCATCATCACCACTACCACCGTCATCATCATCATCATCATCAACAACAACACCATCATTATCATCATCAGCATCATCATTATCATTATCAGAACTCGATAGCAATCTATTTTTGTTATTTAACGAAGTAAACCTACAGACATCATCATCATTACCGTCATCATCAACATCAACAACAACAACACCATCACCATCATCATCATTACCATCATGATCTGATATAGATGTAGCAGTAGTATTATACGAACAGTTGTTACTAACAGAATTAGAATCACTATTTGAACCATCACACCCCCAATCATTGAACTGTACGTTGAATCTATCAGCGGAATCTAAATTTCGAACAAATCTGTAAAAGACATTTTCCTTGCTTATTGCATGTAAAAGTTCTTTCGATGGTGGTTCATATTCGCTAGTTTCAATCGCGCATGATGCGTCATTTTGTGGGTTATCAATTACATCATCAGTAACAATATCAGTGCACCATTTCTTTTCAAGTTCTTGTAAAGTTTGAAAAACGTCGATCCATCGACCCCTACATAACTCTTCACATTTTTCAGAAATTTGTTGTAAGTATTCTATCATATCACTTACTAATTTGTTTACATCTTCATTAAACAAAAATTTCTCCTGTTCAAAATTAGGGACGTTACTACACAAACAGACGGACATTGGAATATGGTTGTTGGTTAATACTCTATGTTTATCAGAAGTAGTTTGATTTCTTTCGTTTTCAGGTACTAATAAAGCTTCCATATCAAACACCGAAAACCAAGGATAATGACGTAATTCTGGTGGGACGTGAATACCAAATTCTTCTAATTTTTCAAATATTGTTTTTCTTTGTCGGTAATATCCCCCCGGAAATCTTAGTTTAGTAGCCTTTTCACATACCCTTTGATGTCTATTTAATCGAAAGGATGTGGGGAAAGGTTTTTGACACATTTTACACTCAAACTTGCTAGCATATCGTGAGAAATTAGTAATGTACGATAAATGATTTTCATATAGATTTAAATTTACAGTGTTTAATCTCTCGTTTTCATAAAAAATAGTTCTTGATTTATAGTGCACTTCTACGCACTTATCTTTTTTCAAACTATATACACAAATGTTAACTTTAAAACATTGTTCAACATCTGATATAGTTTGTAAGCAAATATTTGAAGATCGTAGTTTATTAGTTTTCGCGTAATTAACCCATTTATCATATAACTGTTTTGATAACGTTTCTAATTTACAACTCTTAATTTGATGGTATGCTAAACACCTAAACAAGCAAAGGTCATCATCATATAATTTGCCGGTGTTGGGTTTTCTACTCAAAGCTATAATAGATTTGTGTTTTAAAATAAAACTTGGTAGTACTACTCCAGCACCTAAAGGAAACGCGGCTACGCGGTGTAAACAATATTTGTAATCATAACCGGTTTAAATTTAGTATCTGGTCTTTGTTTTAAAATATAATTTAATATATCCATTTCATCCAATCGCCGTCTCAAAACTTGAATACCATTTCTATTTGAAATTAATACGGGTAAATCAAACAGGTTTTGGTTGGAATACCCCGCAAAATATCTGTATTCTCCAGTTTGAATGTTCACCAAAATCAATCCAAAAGATATATTCAACTTAAAAGCGTTATTATTGTCTTCGTATATTTCCTCCACTTGTTCCATTAATTGCTCCATGTTTAAATCGTTCGATACAGGGAAATTGTAATTGCTAACATTTGTTAAATCTGTCCGTTGGTTGTAAGTTTTTTTTAAACCCATGTTAACACTTCCATCATCATGAGTCCATGGAAGACTGTCTGACGGAGACCACGGGAGAGGTTGAAGAGTGGGAACGATTTCGTCTGATTGAAAATGGGAAGTTGCTCTATGATCGTAAAGCTCTGAGTGTGAAGAACATGAAAAATCACATTTGTGGCAGGAAATAAATTGCTTCCTTTTTTTCTCGTTCATACTCGAGTGCTCATCTTCAGAAGGTCTCTTAGATCTACTACTACCGCTTCCACCCGCAGTTACATGACTTTGTCTGGTTTGATGCTTCACGAGCTCTCGCGAGGTGTTAAACTTTTCGCTGCAGACAGGACATTCAAAAGTTGAGTTCGCATGTACGCCGTCGCATTTTTTCTCGTGTTTTAATCTTTCTGTGTAAGATGTGAATTGTTTTCGACATTTCTTACAGTCAGTAATGTTTTTTCAACATTTCCTCTCTGTCGCGGTTTTATAAGAGGACATCTTTTTTCATGATGAATACGATTTGATTTCGATGAAAACCTTTTACGGCATTTTGAACAGAGATTGTCATCATTTCTGAAATATAAATCAAGTATTTTTGAGATTATGTTGTAGGGTTTTTTTTCGCATTAATTCTTATGTAACGTTAGCGTATTGATAAATACAAAGATAAAAAATAACAATTTATATTCATAAATAAAAGCGATATAAATTCAGAAATAAAGTGTTGATGTATTACACAACTAAAATATATAGAACATGTAGAATATAAACTATTGTAAATAGTATTAACATACCGAGTGGTCGTATCATATTCTTTAGTTTGACACTAGTGATTTTTAATTTCTTCCTCAGTATTACGCTTTATTCCGCAATCATCACATGTGAACTCCATGTTAGTATGTTTTAGAAAATATATTGCTCATAATATTGCTACATCTAACTATATCACTCTATTTTTAATAAAACATAATAACTCGTTATTTTCTAATCATTAACGAGATCAATATGTTAATCATGCAGAACAGTTTACTACCCCTAAGCTACTATTTGTTTTACCTGTAAGCTAATTACAGCGTTAGTAACAATGTAATTATAAATACATTAACATTATTTCTAAGGTAGACTAATTTTAAAGTTGACAGTATTTGATCAACTACTCAGCATACTACTGACATCCGTGGCCTATGGATAAATTTCTTTCGTTCGTTATGTTGATATTGACATTTTAGCAAGAGTTATGTTTACCCGCAACTAATGCACAGTTTATTTCAAAACGATTTATTATCCGGGACAGTTCATGACAGCAAAAGGCACACTTCGTGCGAAATAATGCTTTAACGTGTTCAATGATGTCACCACGGCGTAAAGGAATACCTACTTGACGTTTTTCTGTCAGATTAAAATCCTCTAACGTGCCCAGAGCAAAGTAGCATGTTCCCAAGACACAGAAGTTCTTCGGATTTATTCTAATAAAACATATATCAACCAACAATTTGAACCGCGCTGGTGTTGCATTTTGTATGATATTTTAGGCAAGAGCGTGCCATTTTGATGCTTTACTTTAATAGGCATTGTAAGTGTACGTGGGGTGTCCCAGAATAGCGTATAATTCTTGCTTTATTTAGTCCAGCATGATGGTACAGCTTTGAAATTTTGCATGTGCATTTATACAACTATTCCACATATATTTGAGGTATTTATTTTATATCTGCATAAGTTACATATGATGAATAGAATAATTTTTAACCCATGGCAACGGTATGTGCGTCAGCAGAAAAAAGTAAATATTTCAGAAACGAATTCAAATATTTAATGGTAATAATACTTATGTACTATTTGCCACATCCAGACAAAAACTATATAAGCGTAATCGTCATGTTTTTGCTAGCTGCTGTGTGTCGTTTCGTGGTAATGACGTCGTGTATGGCGGGTTTATGACGTAACATAACGACGTTGTTATGATCTGAGTATAAAAAATTACGACGTCAGACGACGTTATCGGGCAATCGGCGATTTCTATGCATTGCGCTATACCATGAGTAGTACAGTTTAACACCAGGGCAACAGATTAATGAGGTGGAAAATTAGGCAGCTGTTTTCAATTGCCACAGTCGTTTTGTTTGGCACAGGGGGATAGGGAAACGAAGTAGAACAGAGCGACCGAGCTGAGCAAACACTTACGTCTGATTGTTTCCGACACTATCCGTACAAGTCGTCAATCATGTTGTCAATTTTAAAAAGCGATTAATGAAATTTTATAGTATGTAAAGAAATAAATTATCAATTGGTTAATTTCAATATCGGCATATAATATTAAAAGTGTGTTGCTAACGAAGGGAAGTACTTGGGAGAACAGTGATAGCATGACGTCGTAGGCGAGTGTTGACGTTGACGTTCTGTGACGCGACCGACTTCACCTGACGTTCGTAAAATGTAAATAATTTGTAGGTTTTTTGATATGTTATTGAATTTTGCTAGTTTGTCAAGAAATAAATTCTCTAAAGGTTTATTATAATTTCGACATACAATACTTAATAGTTTCCATGCTATAACGTGATTATACGCTATTCTGGGACACCCCACGTACGTATAAATATTCAGACTATAGAGAGTTACAGTTTTTTGTATAATAAGACCGCCGATCCATTCACCAATATACAATGACATACATACGAAGAGAAGGTCATAATGCAAATACATATATACATGTACAAACTTACATGTACAAATCGTATATGTATCCCTCACCAGGTGTGAGTGGGATTCGAACCCACGACTCCATCGGCGATAGCGCCTAGCAATGAAGTAACCGCGACCATACAAGTGCTAGGCGCTGTCGCCGTTGGGGTCGTGGGTTCGAATCCAACTCACACCGGGTGAGGGTTCATATACGATTTTTAAATAGCTAATGGATAGCTACCGGCCCAGGTATTCATAAAAGTAGTTAAAATTATCAGAGATAGTACATGTATGTACAGCTATACATTTTGTAATTCATCTCATAGTTATTTACAAACATCCATACATACGTGAAGAGATCCAAAAGTAATGTCACTGGTGCTGTAAAATCGTGCATAACGTAAATAAAACAACGCAATTTTACATGCAGCTACATAAATCCATTTCCAATATAAATGACAAAATTCAAGATAATGCAATTATTTGTTACTAAGATATACGTGTACATAGTAAACCTATTAACGGACATCGCCGCAAACCAATGACGTTAACGACGTCGTCAACAAAATTTGACGTTACTCACATCATTCCTTTTCAAAGTATCGCCATTGATGCTCTATACAGCGCTCATGTCTGTTCACCCATTTTTAAACACATTTACATACTAGAGTCTTTATGTAGAGAGGACAACACATTATTACATGCCTGTCTTGATTCAGGGTCATAGAAATACGCCCATGTCTCAGCAACTGTAGTTATGCGCTGAAAAAAGTACGTTATTTTCGTGTGCGGCGACATGACGCCAGACGCATATTTTGAATGTCTATATAATGCTATTGTAATATTCAAACAATATGACACAAATGGCATTAATCAGAATTGAATTGCTTTAAACGTTGATATAAATTTTATTGACGTACGCCAACAAATAAACTCACCAGTGGAACTGTGACATTACTTCTGGATCTACCCACGTACAAACGTATACATTACCAACCCATTATTTAACAAGAGCCATGTTCACATTGCCATCCGCCACCGTATATGTTTGCTACTAACGGGTGTTTAATAGAAACAGGACTAGATAGAAAAAGAAGGAATAATATGTTAGGGAAATTAAATAAAGGGAGATAATTAATAAAATGGAACCAGACAGAGTTCAATAGAAGGAAATATATTAGGAAATTACATCAAGAGAAATATCATAACTTACTTGGTTAAAGGCGAATATTTTAAGAATGGTACCATCTATAGTTATATTTCATAGTCATAGCACTTCCTAGATGTTATCTACTTATATAAAGATTGAAGTCAATGAATTGAATACTTATTAAGTTATGCTCAGGAAAAAATAAGGGAAATAATTTCACAACTGGGCTACATAGAGTAATGGTTTTTGGTCACTGC
This sequence comes from Spisula solida, assembly GCA_947247005.1. NCBI lineage: Eukaryota > Metazoa > Mollusca > Bivalvia > Venerida > Mactridae > Spisula > Spisula solida. The sequence goes on along the minus strand of OX365953.1, from coordinate 10,807,019 downwards.
ACTTGTCCTAGTTGCCACTCATCGAGTTTCAAGTTACATAACTGTAAAGTTATGCTCTGCACAAACATTTATTTTAAACTTAATAAGGGGAGATAATTTTAAAACTGGACTACATAGAGCTATGGTTTTTGGTCACTGCACTTCTCCTAGTTTCCATCTATTCAAATACTAAGTTTAAAGTCAATACCTCAAATAGTTTTACAGTTATGCTCTGAACAAAAAGTTATCTTAAAATTAAAGAAAGGGAGGTAATTTCAAAACTTGACTGCATAGAGTTATGCAACATATGTTTGATCAATGAACTTCTCCTAGTTAGTTGCGATCTATTCATATATTAAGTTTCAAGTCAATATCTTCAATAGTTGTATTCGAGTCATGCTCTGGACAAAATGTTACCCTAAAATTAAATAAAGGGAGATAATTTCAAAACAGGACTACATAGAGTTATGGTTCTTGGTCACTGCACTTCTCCTAGTTGCCGTTTATTCATATATCATGTTTGATATCAATACCTTAAATAGTTCTCTAGTTATGTTCTGAACAAAAACCTATTTCACATTGAAACTAGGGGAGATAATATCAAAACTGGGCAAAAAAAGAGTTATGATCCTTGGCCACTGCACTTCTCCTATTTGCCATCTATTCACATACCAAGTTTCAAGTCAATACCTCAAAAAGTGTGTTAGTTTTGGACAAAATGTGGGACGGACGCATACTTTTACCATACTCACGTCAAGAAAAAACGCTACAATGCAAAAAGTTGTCTTTGGGGTCAACATTTCTTAAACGCGTCAAATAAAAACAAAGGCTCGCTTAATATCCTGTGTTTTCTTGACTCCTTCAAGAAATGTTGATCTCCAAAGACAACTCATGACGGATCCTATATAAATTTACATTTCTGACATCAAGCAAACATGACTGTGTACCCAATAATGAGCCTCTTTCTCAAACAGCATACATACATTGTATGTAGAGTGTAAAATAGGGAAGAGTCTATGTTTTTTTCAAAATGACAATGTCCCTTGTGGCTGTTAGTGATGCTTTATAGGTCACTTTAAAATATCGCCATTTCATTAATGAATTCTTTCTTCGTGGAAAGTTTTCTCTACAAATGAAGTATCCACAGCCGACCATTTAGCAAATAATCAATTCAGTTAAATACGTTTTTTTGCTATAGGAGCTGTGTGTCTAGACTGCCTTGGCGTATCTGTATCGTTAAAGCAAAATCTTGACAATCCAATTATTTAAGCGTTTGATTTAGCTTCAGAACCATCAAATGCTAGTTTGTGTTTGACACTTCGGAGAGTGATTTTAGTTTCTAAATCACAATGCACATATACGCCATTACGGTGTGGGTGAATATGCGGATTGCTAACCGAGGCGACAAATTGCAGTAACTAGTATTATACTGCCTGTTTGATAGCAAGCATAGCTATTTACACCTTTGACGTATTTCTTGGTACTTAGTTTTAAGAGATAACATATTCTTAAGGATGAAAAATATGTTTATTATTCTGTGATTCACTTGGTCTGGCATTGTCTCACAATTGTGGGAATAAATATATTTTATTTTTATTTTGCTCTCTCCCTATAATACATGTATGCCTACGAGGTGTAATAAAACATTCCAATGAGGTAGGCTCATGCGGTGTGCGCACGACACCCTTTCTCATTGAGGTTAACATCCATGCCAAACATATGCAAGATTGGTCGATGCATGTCAAAGTTAGGGACCGAACAAACTTCAATTTGTTTTACCGTGAACTGTGACTTTGCCCTTTACGGTTGGGTATTTGAGTTTACGAATGATTATCCTTCTTAATGAGGTAAACATTCGTGATCAATAAAAGCAAGAATATTCAATACATGTGAAAGTTATGGTATAGATGAACTTAAATTTGACTATGACCTTTGAGCTTGGTTCATGGAGTTTGCGCATAAGAGGTTGCGAAATTGAACGTGAATATCAATATACTTTGGGTAGTTCGTCATTCGGGTATGTGTTGTTTGAAGAAGTAACAAACGTGTAACAGACGAAATTAAAATGCATTTTTGTTACACAGGTATGTATATGCACGGGAATCACAAGATATAATCGCCCGAGGACTCATTAGGCCTTTTCGACTGGGCTGTTTCGTGAAGCAGGTTACAGTCTGGTTCTTGTTCTAATTTAACAGTTGTATTACTGTAGTAGTGCTGTAAAAGGGGGGACGGGAACCAGGCTAAAATTTGCTTCACAAGACAGCCCAGTCGAAAAGGCCTATTGAGTTTATACGTATAAACACCCATGTTGATAAATGTATTACTGATTATGTAACAATGCAATTTAATAATTTCACGAGAGATTTTAAAACATAAAAGCTGGAAAAACGATTTTAACTTAAAATTGACAAAAATTTTCGCAAGGGGGCACATCTTTTTTGAAAGTTCATGTGACTAGCATTGAATTTTAATTTTAATATGGTGAAGGAAATTTTATGATTTTTTATTAAAAATCTACCAAGAAATCGATCTGAACCTGTAGAAACTTTTAGATATAGAGTAATATTTATTCAATGGGCTGTGCATTTTGATTTGTAAAATTAGACCTACAATCTTAATAATTTAACGTCTAACTCTAAAATCTAGTGTTTATTGAAAAAAATCTCCAACATGCTTACGATGCTTACGACGATCTTGGAGTAGACGAAGGCAAGTTTATTCTAGCCAATCAACTCCCTCATGTAGAAAACTTGGGTGTTGTACGGTTTCCGGTGTAGTTAATATATTGTACATCACTAAGATCGTACCTTTTTTGGTACCACGATTTGTCCAATTTGTTTTTTTTGAAAACGTTAACGGATTCACTGATAACAATATCCTCTGGAAGTTTATTCCACTCACCAATACATCTATGTGGAAATGAGTTTAAGCGGAGGGTCTTGTTGCATTTGACTTTCATTTTTTGATATATGTGTCCTCTGGTAATATTGTCGTTGAAGGTTAGAAGTTTATCAATGTCCACTTCCTCATACCCATGAATAATTTAAAGAGCTGTATCAAGTCAAAACGTTTACGTCGGTAATATAAAGTTTGAAGATTCAAACTTTTGATTCTATCCTCATACGATTAATGTTGAAATCAAGGCACAATTTTTGTACTTCTACGCTGCACCTTTTCTAAGATTTGGCGGAGCTTCTTTGTTTAAGGATTCCAAACAGGAGAGCCATAATCCGGTATAGATCTTATGAGAGATTTGTAAAGGCACAATAATAAATTTCTGTCCATGTAGGTAAACGTACGTTTTATCATTCCAAAAAGTTGGTTAGCTTTGTTTGATTTTGCAACGATATGCTTTTCGAACTTGATATTTTGCTGAAATGTTATCCCCAGATCTCGCTCCCCTGCTTCAAAACATGGTAACATTGTCTGATTATATAGCGAAAGGTGAATTGTAATAATTTGACGCCTGGTTTGTAAATCTCCGCCCGGACACACCTCAGGCACCCACCCCACCATAGCAGGCAAAAAACTAGCTGTGCCCCCCCCCCCCCCCCTTCTAAAATTTCTGGATCCGGGCATGAGAATGGTCCAACAAATGTAAATGTTTGATAATAACTTTTATATTAAGCTAACTTTTAATAATTACTGAAACTCGACTGTTTTCCTGTTTGTTCGCCTTAGTTGACTTCTCAGTGTTAAATATTGCACTTTGCTTCAGTGAATGTGCAATTTCCGTTTCCTTTTGGAACAGCCGATGGATTAAAAGAAACGGTTACAATAAAACACTGCATGTAGTTTATTTAAGTCACATCTTTCCAAAGGATACATCGACCTGCCAATATTAGATCTACCTTCGTATGCCTTTAAAATATTTACATGTACCACTTCATTGTTACTATTCATATCCAAAACGCTATGCTATCGAACAGACGCAACTTACAATCAATAGTGTCCAAACATTTTAAAACCTAACAGTTCATTCTAATACAAGCGTTTTGAAGACGAATCTATTGCACCGTTATGTTCAGCCCTTCAGACACACAATTACAATAATGTCAGTTTATTGACAATCCAATTATTTTAAACCGTTTGATATTGCCAAATGTCAGACCAGTAATATTACGTCTACAAATGGCAGAAAATGCTTTGAATTTTTCAACTACAGATAAAACTGTTGTTTGCTGCATCAGACTGTAGTACACATGTATAAATGTTTAGTTTTCAGACTTTCACTTTGAATTAATTCTCTTTTCAGGCTTTCCCCAATATTCGAGATTTAAGTATTTACGCTTTGGGTTTTTATTAGCATTTTCAGTGTATTGGTTTTGCCTTGAACATTCCGAGAATTATTTTTATTTTCAGTATGTTCACTTTGCCTATCGTTCGAATGGTCAGATGTTTGTATTTTTCTATCACTGTCAGAATTTTCAGTATTTAGACTTTTCCAAATATACGAAGCAAGAATTTAGGCTTCGCAGTTGTTTTGTACATTCCATGTTGTTTTCGCTTCTCACATTTTTCAGACTTTCATTCAAGACAGTAAGCATACAGACATCAGATTGGTTGACTTTTTCCGATAAACACGTAAATGCTGATAAAGCTTTTCTTGTAAGATAACAAGACAGGTTTAGTACTGCTTGGCTGACTGAATATTATTGCACCGTCAAATGTATTTCTCCTAAATGAGAATTGGTGACATAATGCTAACCTAGCAACCATGATTGCCTAGCAACCGTGATTGCTTCAAATAATTATGCATCTCGTATGTCTGAAGACCGTAATTATCGGTCAATTGTCAGTCAGCGAGGTCTTTGACTCCATACTTATCGCACCAATCAACGTGCAGTGCGTTGAAATCACATCTTGTTACTGTCCATTGACAATGCTTGCAGATTAGAGAAAAAGTAAACTACTGTAGACAATATTCCGGATGATTCCGTATGGTCTCTTGTCGAATCAGTTGCACTAACCTTGACGAGGCGGGTATTTAGTATTCAGATTTATTGGATGGTATATCTTATAGCATAATTAAGAATGTTTAAGCACAGACAATAGTAGTCTGAAACCAACCAGCCTGGCTAGCGATAGAATGTTAGCCGCCTCGCTCCCACAACCAATAAGGGTCAGGCTTCATTCGGTTTTTACTATTTTTTAAACTATTTGTCAAGCTATGCAATCCATTTTCCTAAAAAGTATCGAACACCTCAACATCTTCTAAATATTCTTAAGAGGTTGAAAATCTTCGAAATATTCATCTAGAAATAGATGCATAATTGTATTTGCGAATGAGACCGATCTCAAATATCGAGGGTCAAAATCTAAAATCTGGATCTGTCTGCAACTTGACTAATTCTTTCAAAAATAGCTTAAAGACAATTGAGATAAACTACCAACTACATGTTATCGAACGTTCTCTTTTGACATCTCAGAACATTTGGGCAACACTTTCCATCGAACTGTGTTACGTCTAGAAACGAAAACATGATTAGTTGTATTTGATGTATTACATGTAACAACCTGCATTGTCATTAAGTGTCGACTTCTCGCCACATTACCTCTTTAGGTCACATTTTATACCCATAGGAACATATGATGTCTCTATATCATAGTGATTTACACTGACGATGCTCCTTATCGAGTGTTGAATTGGCAATTAAGGTGTCAACATAAACAGATACAATGGGCAATTATTCAGAAAGTTCGGGGTAATGTGAATAGTGAATGTGTGTTATTCTTTGACCGGTCGTTAATGTATGATAAAATGTCTGTTACAGAATATACGTATTATTGACTGTTTTAAGTCATTACGACCGGTCATTGCCACCGAAATTTGCCAGATATACCAGTGTTAAATAAGTATTGAATTAGGTTAGGTCATGTGTTCAGTAAGTTTATATGATATGATCTCGGAGTTCTGCGTCTTAATGTTCTTGATATATTGATATTGTTGTCCAATTTGTTAGGTTGCACCATTTTCATAGCCATGTAACACTATCCAACATTTTTACAGAATTGTGGCCCCTGATTGACTAAGCCTGTTTTATGGACAATGCTTCAACCGGGACATAATCGTTTATTGAACGCAGTCCTGTTTCTCTTGAACGCCATTTCATATAATGCAAAAAAAATTAGCACTGTCTTGATAATGCTATAGGGCAGAAGCATGTCTGTCTCCCTTGGTTAAATTCAAATTTGAACTAAAATGGACCTTTGACAGCTAAAAGTAGGTAATTCAGTTTTTTATAGCAGAAACTAGGTTATTCATATTTTAACACCTGGAACTTAGACTTTCTATGGTTAAGTTAATTTGTTCTGTTGTGTATTAGGCATTGTGCCGCGAAATTATGATCAGTGTCGTTTTTATGTTGTCCGTGTTTGGTTGTTAAGTGCTGCCTTCCCTGTCCGATTTTATCATCTTTAACATAAAAAACTACTGTATAAAGGAGGGGTTCCTTTAGCAGTTTTTTATCCTAGTTGACCCAATATCAAACTTGGTCTATAAATTATTGAGATGATTATTAGATCCCTACCGGTCGTAATTTAGTTAGTCCTGACCATAACTTTGTCAGCTATTCATTGGTCTTCTGTCGTTTTTAATTAACTTAGCACATTTAACTTTGTGCTTTGTCCCTCTTAATCAGAAAGTTTCGGCCTCAGCCTTCTTCAAACTAGCAAACAAAGTATTTACCCTACATACTTGAAGCATACATGTCGCCATTTTGAAAGTAAACTATCAAATATACAAAACTGACTGATTATTTATACACTGCGATATGTAAAGATGGTAAAGATGAACTGATGAGATCCTAAAAGCACACAAACAACATCCACACAAACATTAAGGTAGAAATAAGATGGAGTTACAATAACATTGAATGCTTAAGACACCAAGATAAAGTTGAAAGATGGAATGATAGGAACAGATCTCTATGACAAACAACAGTATGTGCAAGCGAAGTCTGACCATCCAAACAGAAGATTATAAGAAACACAGAGCAGAATTGAAAGTACAGTTAAGAATCATAGCTTATAGAAGGGACAAGAACTTAAGGAGATGATTCTATTTCACAGAAAACCAGCAAGATTCTGATTATTCATTGCAGACCAGAAAATACAAGATGTCAAAAAGTTTGAGTTGTGTGTGATATGCTAAAACGCGACCGCATTCACATGAACGCACAGCCCCAATACATCACATTTTCATCCAGACAGGGATGTAGGGCCCATAATTTGGTGTATGGTGTTTTCTGTGGCAAATACGACACAATGATATATTATATGTTGGTGAGACAAGTCGTTCGTAAAAAGAACGCCTTAAAGTGCATGAAGCTGACATGAGGCTTGGACGGTGTAAACCTATGTCGGACCATTTTAACAATCGGGGCCATTCTTCGAAGGACATTGGCGTAACAGTACTAGAAACACTTAATGATTCAATATATTATATAGACTAATACGGGAAATGGAATGGCTAATAACATTTCAAATTGAATACCCAGAAGGTTTAAACACGAAAACACTGCCAGACGTTCTACTAAGGGAAATTTGTAAAACAGGTTTATTTCACATTAATAGTACCATCATGACTGATTCAGTCCCAAGGACTAGCTCCTCCCCCATTGCCCCTTTCCTCCTTCCGTATCTTGGCTTCTTTCATTTTCCTGATAAGTCCGCCATTTCTTTTTCACATCCCTTACCTCTCTCTCCGAAGAGATACTTACAGCATTCACTCTGAAGTTAAAGGAATATAAATACATGATTATTGTACTATAATTATCTTCTGTGATAAAATTTCGAACACAATCGTCTTCATAATATAATACAGAATAATTTATTGTTTTAATTATGGAATAGTGCATGCATATATTAGACATATCTCTGTACCACTTCCTCCAACGTTCTGACCTTTAACCCAACGGTTACAGACTGCGTGTGCTTTTCTGGTAGATTGTATCTGCAGTTTGCAACCGCCTGCACCAACACATCGGCCGACCAATTATCTTTGCGCTTGTATTGTTACTATATCTTAGCAGCAGACGATTTGAAGCGAGGACGGTGGAAGTCGACGTTGGAATTACTTCCTGTTGAAGAGTTCACCTTGGTCAAAATTCCTCGAAACGCGCTTAAGAGCAATCATAGGATAAAATCTTAAGAATGATAACGAGAAACAACCCTAGACCCTCTTTAAGACCCAAGATATGGTCCTTGTGGTGGTCTGGTTCGACTCGTATTGGCATGTCCTATATCTACAGCCTTTTACAGCGCTCAAACCATGATCTGCATCTGTAGGGCCTGGTCTGCCTATACGAGTCGAACGAGACAACCATCAGAACCATCAGAACCATAGCTTAGATCTGAAAGAAGGACTAGATACCCAAAAGTATCACAACACGGGGGGTAACATATAGTGTGCTCCACCAATAATTCAGATCACATTCATATTTTTCGGCCGTAAATAGTTTCTTAATCTATGAAAATATATTATCACGTAGAACAGGAAAGAGCTATACACTTGAGAAACAAATGTTTGGATAATTCCATGAATTATTAAGTACGCAATAATTCATCGTAAGCTAATAACTTTGTGGGTGTGTTTCCCCATTTCAAAATGTTTGGTCCCCATAATGTGAAAGACATTCCAACGCCCATGCTAAATGATCCATAATTAGTAACATAGTGATAAAATTGCAACTGGAAGTATCTCTTACCAGGTCGCATTAAATTTCGTGACGAAACTGCAATAATTGTTTTTATACATAGTACTGTCACATAATGTTTTAGCCAACGTGATTACAAAATGATTGACTAGTTCTGTTGTACAATGAATACTATTCAGCTGGGCATAGTGTACCTTTAACAACTCTTGCCACATATATACGAGTTAGTCGATATAAGTATATGTATGTATGTTTACGGCATGCATCGCTTGTAAATTTTGTGAGCGTGCAAGCATCATTGCGAATGTTATGTCTGACATCACGTGTTGTTGTTTGAAATATTTGTTAAATACCCTACAATGTAATTACGTTTTCCGCTGAAAACATTTTCCAGAATGTTTAAATGCGAACTACTTGACACATTGGTATGAAAGTAATAACCCTCACGAAATTTATCTAATTTAATGTCTTTTCATCAGAACAATGTCGGCAATAATAAACTGTTTGTATAAGCATTAAGTTGTACAACCAAGACATTCAATGAAAGTAGATGACATTTCAATTTGTTTTAAGTCTATGTGTAGCATTACATTACAATACATCTTTAAATGTTTGACGTAGTGTTTACTTGCTGATTGATAATTGATATTCAATTTCCTAGCCAGAATCAATGTCTGATGCAAATGCTTCTCTTGTATTTTTTAGTTATTCCCCTTCGTAATTTTTCATACTTAATTCTTGTCGGGGCCATAATTTGAACAGTATTTGAGATATCACTTTGAAACTTCATAGGTGAATAGACCTCATTGGGGGGAAGTGCATGGCACAAGAAACATAACTCTTGATTGCATATTTTTTTAGTTTTTCCCCTTTGTATTTTTTTATACTTCTTGTCCAGATCATACATTATGGGAGGTGTTGATTTAAAACTTTATTGGTGAATAGATCTCATTGAGGAGAAGTGCAGTGCCACAAAAACAACTCTACCTTGTTTTTTTGATAATCTCCCTTTTTCATACAAATTAATGCTGGGCCGGCCCCGGGGGTCCCTTAATTTTGTATAAGAGATATATAGAAACAACGTCTGCTCTGGAACACAAGGCATAGAGCTTAGATATTTAGCATGTAGCATTGTCTAGTGGACCTCTACCAAGATTGCTCAAATTGTGACCCCGGGTCAATATTTGCCCCACACCAGACTTTTCATAATTTTATATAAGAAATATATAGAAAAACTAAAAAAACCTTCTTCTCTGGAACTACAAGGCATAGAGCTAAGATATTTTGCTGGAAGCATTGCCTGGTGGACCTTTACCGGGATTGCTCAAATCATGACCCCTGTGTCAATATTGGCCCCCCAAGTCCCTCCCTTAATTTTACATAAGAGATATATAGATTATTTTTAAAATACTTCTTCTCTTGAACCGCTTGATGGATCTTCATAAAATTTGGTCTGTAGCATCCTAATAAGGTCCTTTCTCAAATTTAGGGCACTTGTCTTCTTTAAGAGGCTACAGTTTCATATATAAAAATATCATGAGCAAGGTGATTCAGGTGAGCGATTCAGGACCATCATGGCACTCTTGTTTTACCTGTATTAGAGTACCTGTAGACCAGTTCCAAAAGCAGACCCTGTTACAGATGAGCTAATATATGAGCCAGTCTCCAGGAAAACCTACTATGTTGACAAAAATATTTATTTGGAGATTTTCCATAGTCTTACAGCGTCATGTTAATGAAGGAAAATGCAAAAGAAATTTTGTAAATATCTTGAGTTTTAAGGAAGTTACAGCTGTTTTTGTACAGTCCCTATTTGGTGCTTTTTTGTGTGACGTTGCAAACGTCATTGAAACGTTAGTGGACGTTACTGCAACGACAATTTCATAATTACATCATTTGATCAATTCTTGACATAGACTGTTAAAAATAGTATCATGTTTCAGAATTATGTTTTTATTTGTTAAAATATTCATCAAAATGGTTTGCATTCAGAGAAAGTCTATTACTGCTTTATATAACTAACTCCTCGTTTTTCTCAATCAGAATACTTTTACGGAATTGGTCACCATAGCAAAGAAGTATATGATTTCGATATAATTCATAAGACATTTTAAACCTAAGATATAGTACTATATACGTAAATTACTTAAAGTGGAATCAATAGATATGTATGTTTTCTCATTTTAGAGCTTTATATAAACCTTGTTACACAATAGGCATAACATAATGTCAGTATAGCAGGTTTTCCTGGAGACTGGCTCGTATGTTTTTGTCTTTACTGTGCTCTGCTGGTCCCATTGCTTGAGTACTGCTTTCCCTGTTCGATTTTCTGTTGTCTTTTTGTAAACTTCTAAGGATAATACTATTAGATGAAGTTAAAATGATATCCGTTGATGCCACCGCATCGATCCCCGGGCACGAGAATTTCATCATGTCCTGGCAATGGCTCGGATCTCAAACACCATACGAATATGTTACTCTTTGACTATTGGCAGCATACGATATAAGAAAAAAAAGAAAAAATAACGGTATAAAAGTTCAAAAGAGAAAACCCAGTTTTTTAACACAGTCATCGTATTAACATTGACTAGACAGACAATTATCGGGATAAAATACAATCAAAAATACTCGGATTGATTCAGAATAATACAAACGACATTTTTAAATAGTCTAAGAGCTGCATCTGGACATCTGCCGTTAATAATTAATATCACATTTACGTTAGAAAGTAGTTTGCACAAAGTCTCAGACAAGACTTAATTTGATTCAGAAAAAAGGTTTTGCTTCTAAGTAACGCCTCGTAAAAATCATAAAGTTAATGAAGCAGATGGAAATCAGATCGTTGTAAGATAACGACGGATAATGGTATGGATGTGAACTATATAAAACCACCTTGTGTCGTGGTGGTGCTGAACTAATTGAAACAAATGTGGAGAAGTTGGCAAGTTTAAATATAGCTGGTTGCTGAGACATGATAGTATTGGTTGTTATTTCCATCCGAACTGGTTAGATTGACTGCCAAACATAATTATGCAGGGTACGTAACGCGTGTGCCTGTCCGCGTGGTATGTAACGTTATTGTTGGCCAACACCGCGAGATTCAAGCGTGGTATGTTACGTTATTGTTGGCCAACACCGCGAGATGTAATGAAAGCGCCGAAAGCACTAAAGATGTTCGAATGAATGCAGTGGAAGTATAAATTAAAGATGATGTAGCTGTAGTTTTCTTAAAATATCATTTATTTGTACATTTATTATTAGCGTACCCTCTTTAATAGTACATGCTTGAATGTCTTGATGTAAACTCCTATCCGTATAAATTATACTAGTACTGGAAGATATACATAGCTTTCTGGCATGATATAAATATATATTGATCTACAAGTTGTTTATGCTTAAAATCATCTAATTATGCCACAAATAATAGTAACCTTCACATACAGTGTACTCAGATATAATGGCATATCAGTCAATGTTTTGCCCCAAGCAGAGTTAATGATATGCATAGCATATAAATAGTAAATAGAAATCGGTCTGTTTATTGACCGGGAGATAGACACATGTTGTTCGTTCAGAAATATGGTATGGTCTCAATTATATTGCGTTCATCGTGAGATTTCGGATGTTTCTTGCTTTCTTCGAAAAATAAAATATTACAATGCGACAAAGACCGATGTGACTATTTTGCATGAACGGTTTACATCCACGTAGGTTGTTATGTATAATTACTGGCTGACCGGTTAACTATTACAAAGTTGGCACCGCCTGAAAAGTAGTTTGATCATGCGATTGTAGAAAAGTCTGTATCAATTTAGTACACAACGTACAAGGGACAATATCCAACACATAACCGAACGGAATGAAATGCCAAGTTCAAGTTGTCAAAATACTAGTATTTTTCACAGATTAGCTAAAAATGCGACCTCAATAGTGGTAACAATGTTTTTCTACGATGTGACATGGTTACCTAGTGTTTTGTCCGAACTTAACCTAGAGTTTATTAAGACAAACACTGTGACCAAGTTTCATAAAAAATAGGTAAAAATGTGACATCTAGAGTGTTAACAAGGTGTTTCTTTGGTGACCTAGTTTCTTTACCCCAGATGGCCCAGTCGCGAATCTAGATTTTATAGAGACAAACATTGTGACCAAGTTTCATTATTATTAAGTAAAAACTGTGATTTGAGTGTTAGCAGTCTAATTGTTGACGACACTAGTCTCACGCCGAACATAGGGTGATCACAAAAAGCTGAATGCCCAAGCTGACTGGCCCATGTCGAAAATTAGTACTTTCCATGCCACTGAATATTTTTTGTACGGAAATTAACAGTTTTTGCCCGAAACGTTTCCAGGCACTTCGTCAGTTACGGGTAAAAACTGACCTCTGTAGAAAAATATTAAGATTTCCTGTTGCGGTGTGGGCCAAACATTAAGTCACATACGACACGGTATGTCTTCTCTGATACGGCTTACAATCATGCTGTGTTTAATCGTGTAGGGGCGTGAAACCCCGTCTCTTTCCTGTTCTCTTGAATAGTAATGACCGAAAACTGGGGGATGTCAAAACTCTGTATTTTGTGATATAATTTCTTAGGTCTGTGCATATACAGACATGTTTTTCTCGTTTGCAGGAACGTACACAGATAACTGTATCACTGATAAAGAGTAAACATTTTATAAAATTTAGAACGGTGCATTTGTACTAAAGTGGTCTGATTTTCATGGTAACAAAAACAAAAATTGGCTTTCATAAAGTAATTACATTCATAGACAACATCGTTAAAACTACCTCCATGCAAAATCCCATTGGAATTGATCAACTAGTTAAAAAGTTATACCATGAAATGTATGCCACAGTTTCCAGTCAATCACTGAGGTGCATTTAATAGAAACGGCAATGCTATTCTAACCAAGAAAAAGTAAAAGAGATGTCACGACCTATGGGTTTATTTTCTTATTTATGGACGGAATTTTAAAATATTGATATCAAATTAAAGACAAAGTTTTCTTGTTTCTGAGTATGTAATAATATTTAAAATAACACCAGTATTAATGAAATGTTTATTAAAAACAAACTTAAACCTCAGTGACTGTGTGGTCAATTTCCCGTGTCATAAACCTTTCTAAGATATTATCAATTTTATAAAAAAATATTTTTTGTTTACTCTTTATTAATGATACAGTAACCTGTGGGGACCAGACAACGAAAGACAATCACGGATTGTTGTTGGAAGTGTTGAATAATGTCATTCCAACATGGTACATGACAATGTTGCTAATCATATCTCAATACCTTCGTATGTACATAGTATTCATTCATATAACACACTATTTCCGATGATATCTCAGGACAATGGCCTCGAATATTGGGTAGAATAATTAGATTTCTCGAAGAGATGAAAGCCAGAGATACAAAAACATGTCATTATTATACCGTGACCGCAACAAACTTGGTAACAAGAACATGGTATTCAATGTATAAATCAAGTTAGCTAGCTGGACATCTAGGTTATACATGAGGCGACTACAGTAATATGTTTTCCGTGATAAAGTACATGTAAACAACACACATACGACCTTCATCTACCTTAAACCTAGAAGGTCTACCTTTGTATCGATACAACGGCAGTTCCAATAGAATTCTACACAACACATGATTCAACAAATGATTCATCAAGTCGCGAATAAAATACGCTTAAGCTAATTGATTCAGTGTTGATAATTTGATCGGATTAGTCATTGTTTCATTTTGTGTTAGCAGATTGAACCACAAGTATATGTATCACGGAAAAAGAATTACAAAAATGACAACACTTTTTGTCGTGAGCTGGAGATAGTCGCCACTATGACAGTTGTGTGAGTTAGTTAATCCGTCTGGATATCCTTGTTCGGGCTGATGACATTTTTACCATATTTGGCAGTATTGTTAAATACTATGAGACGATGTGCAGTGTGCAAGATTCGGGTCTCTAAATAAGCGGATTTAGCTCAGTGGTAACGTACTGGGCTGTCAATCAAGATGTCGTGGGTTCAATCCCTGGCATCGGAACTTGACATTTCTGAAATATTTATTATATTTCCCGCTATATCTGGCCGTGTGGTCTGCAAAGTATCTGGAAGTGCCAGGAAGCTGTGTATCGGTGGTATACATCGGGCACATTAAAGAACCAGGCTGTCTATTCGAAATAAGAGCTAGGCGCACTTCTGCAGCGCCGGACATGCCTGTATCTAACGTCTCTCTCTCCCTTCAGGGGCTTTCTCTCAGTCTGTCCCTCTGGTCAGATCATGCTGTATCTGCACTGATAGAGGATGCACCTGCGCCCTTGTGGCTGCAACAAAAAAATTAATGTAAAGTGCCTTTGAACGTGAGTTCGCATGAAAAGGGCGCTAAATAAATATTTATTTATATTTTGCCAATTTAGCTCACCTGTCACAAAGTGACAGAGTGAGCTTTTGTGATCACTCTTCGTCCGTCGTCCGTCCACAATTTACTTGTGTAGACACTCGAGGTCACAGTTTTAGCCTAATCATTATGAAACTTGGTCACAATAATCATCTCAACAAAATCTAGGTCAAGTTCGATATTGGGTTATCTGGGGTCAAAAACTAGGTCACAAGGTCAAATCATAGAAATACCTTGTGTAGTCACTCGAGGTCACAATTTTGACCTAATATTTATGAAATTTAGTCACAATGATCATGTCAACAAAATCTAGGTCAAGTTTGATATTGGGTCATCCGGGGTCAAAAACTAGGTCACAAGGTCAAATCATTGAAAAACCTTGTGTAGTCACTAGAGGTCACACTTTTGCCCTAATCATAATGAAACTTGGTGACAATGATAATGTCAAGAAAATCTTCTCTAGGTCAAGTTTGATATTGGGTCATTCTGGGTCAAAAACTAGGTCACAATTTCAAATCTTAGAAAAACCTTGTGTAGTCTCAGGAGGTCTCAATGTTGGCCATATCTTTATGAAAGTTGGTCACAATGATCATGTCAACAAGACCTAGGTGAAGTTCAATATTGGGTCATCTAGGGTAAAAAACTAGGTCGTTTGGTCAAATCATAGACAAAACTTGGCTTAAACTTCAATATGCCACTGGGTCTATGTGATGTAAATAACAAGGTCGCTTTATAAGACAATATGAAAACCTTGTACATGCAATAGAGGCAGGTGAGCGACCTATGGCCCTTTGGGCCCTCTTGTTTTACATAACTTTGCATACTAGTTAAACACAACGACGCGGTGTGCAGCTCAAAGGTCAAGGTCATACTTTCAGTCCATAGGTCTTGCTTGTTTCTCATGTGTAAGAAAATGTGTCGAAATTGTATGTCAACTTTGCTTTCTTAACTATTGTGATCACCCTATGCCCGGCGTGCGACGTCCGTCGTCTACAATTGGACTGTCAACACTCTAGAAGTCACAGTTTTCACTTAATCTTTATCAATCTTGGTCACAATGTTTGTCTCTATAACATCTAGGTTAAGTTCGCAACTGGGTTATCTGGGGTCAAGAACTAGGTCACGTAAAAAACCTTGTTAACACTATATAGAGGTCACATTTTTATACGCTCGTTGAAAACGGGACGTATTATGTGAACACCCTTAGCGGGCGGGCGTGCGGGCGGCGGCGTCCAGTAATTTGTCTGTACTCTAACTCAAACAGTTCGATTATAGGCCAAATCGGCCTAGGCCTTCTTGGGTTATGGTCCTTCATTTACCAAAAAAATGTGAAATTGGCCTTGTCTGTACTCTAACTCAAACAGTTTTCGTGCGAGTGTCTTCAAACTTGCTGACAATGCTTATAGGCATAATATCTAGGCCAAGTTTGATTCAATGAAAATAGAATGAACTCGGAATTCTGTACGCCGAATCTAACTCTGACCCCATCTTGGGGTCTTGCAAGATACAGATAAATCAAGCAAAATCATTCCTATAAATTAGTATGAATATAGGAAACAACTGATATGGTGCATTTGTCAAAACCGTATATATAGTTTGTGATTATAAAGATTAGTTTAAAGGTAATTATTTAAAAATGTTTTGACATAATATGGGCTTTTATTTCACAATCAATATTTTTTGTCACTAGCACAACCAAGGCGGGCGTATTTTGTGACATGTTGGCACTTTTGTTTATCTAATCTTTATAAAACATGACCACAATCTTTGTCTCCATTTAATCAAAAACTAGGTAATTAGGCCATATCAAAGAAAAACCTTGTGAACACCCTAGAGGTTACATTTTTTACCTAATCTTCATGAAACTTGGTCATAATGTTTGTCGCTATAAAATCTAGGTCAAGTTTGCAACTGGGTCGTCTGGGTCAAAAACTAGGTCACTGGGTAATATCAAAGATAAAACTTGCTAACACTGTTGAGGTCACATTTTTTGTCGAATATTTATGAAACTTTGTCACAAATGTTGTCGCTATACAATCTAAGCCATTTTTGCAACTGGGTCATCTGGGGTCAGAAACTAGGTCACTAGGCCATAGCAAAGAAAAACATTGTTAACACTTTATAGAGGTCACATTTATTACCTATTCTTTATGAAACTTGGTCACAGTGTTTGTCTCTATGAAATCTAGGCTAAATTCTTTACTGGGTCATCTGAGGTAAAAAACTGGGTCATCAGATCACATCAAAGAAAACTTTGTTTATACTCTAGAGGTCACATTTTTTACCTCATCTTTATTAAACCTGGCCATAAAGTGTGTCTTTGTAAAAACTACATCAAATATTAAGGTCATAACATAACAAAAACTGATTCTGCCTAAACTGCTAGTCATCAGGTGCGCGCTTTAGGGCCACATGACCCTCTTGTCATAACTTACGGCGAATCAGTAGATTAATACACTATTTAGGGTTCTATGAGACCGGAAGTTTATAGAGGCGGTGTAAGGGTAAATAAAAAAAAGTGTAAAATACCCTACATTTAAACATGTTATATTTACTAAGATTTACACTTGTCCTCACAGCTATCAACGTTTTCAAACAGTTGTATTCTTCAATTTATCCATTTATTATATTCTTACTCAACGATGAATGCAACATGTGCTTAATTTTCCATTTTTTTGTCGGTATTGAATTCACCTCAGTAATTGACTCAAAACAGAGATTATATTGTATGGCATAATTCTTGTACCAGTTAACACCATTTTTTATTGGAATTTGCTTCGTATTGCTGTAAGACAACCAAATATAAATAAACAAACACATACTAGTACTGTTCTAATACAGCTTGAAACAATAACGAAACTCGACAACAAAGCAACGAAATCGAGGAAATGTACTGTATGTGAATGTAACAGAATTATGTAGCATTTAATCTATTTTTATTACGACCTCTATGTTATCGATGCATTAGAAAAAATGTCATGCTTGGTAATTGAAGTAGTTTACTACCAAGCAATTTCGTCAAGAGAAATGTTCATTACTTCCACGTCATTAACATTAGTGTACAACTATGTTCTCTACGTATTGATTAAACAATTATCAACTTACAAAGTTATCTTACCGCATTAGCTTCATATTTCTCATCATAACTTCGATAATAGACTTTATAAATCATTATGTGGGTCACCTGTTATTCGAGTCCAACATAATGACTAGGTGATGTTGTAGAGAACATCAATCAAAGCAAATTGATTGCACATAAATAAATGAACCAGTCTCCAAGAACCTGCTATTTTGACTTAACGCAATTTTGACATTATGTAATAATGTTTGGAAAAGCTCTAAAATAAGTTAAAATTGTTCATTTTTAAATAATATACCTATATATAATAATAATGTACTGTATATTAGCTTATAAGTTTCTCATCAGTAATGTTGAAAACACTTGCTATGTATTTCATAATTACACCATTTGATCAATTCTTGACATAAACTGTTCAAAATAGTATCACGTTTTTTTTAAAATTATGTTTTACTTTTTAAAATATGTATAAAATCGAAATTGTCTGCTTTCAGACAAAGGCTACTGCTGTTTAAAACAACTAACGTCTCGTTTTTGGGAGGCTTTAGCCTCTCAATACTATCATTGTCCATTTCTTAATGCAACCTGAACGCCTTTAGGCTAAACAATGTGAATCCACATTCAAGTAGTTCCAGAAACTGTCAACTTCCCAATACTGCTACATATGTTTCTCCAAATTTTTAAACTTAATAATTCAATCAGCAACATTTGTTTATTTATTGTCAAACTATTTTTGCAGATAATCTTTCCGCCGGGGCGATATCAAACTTGTTTCGTATTAGGAAAATGACGTGTTCATCAAATGTCCCGGCTGTATAGCTATTTTTAGAATTTGTATTGAGGTTCCGGATGTAGCTATTTTTAGAATATAGGAGTGTTAAACCAAGCTCAAGACCAGGGTCACGTGATGGTTTTATCAATGAATTATATATCGTCTGCAAAGTACTGCTATGTAATCATATGGTGTGGCTATACTAGCATCTTTCTATAGACTGTCTCACGCTGTAAGGGAAGTGATACAAGACGGTACTGTAGAATCTGATAAATAGGCGCATAGTATTATTTTAAAGTCACTTTTGATATACGCATTCAATACATGTATTCCATATAAATCAATATGTCCCTTTTTACAATTATTTAGATACCCAACATGCCAATATAGTCACATATGCCTATTTTGACATTCAAGACAAGATCAGCAGAAAGAAAACGAACATTTAACGCGTAAAGTCGATTTGAACTTTAATAGCAGCAATCAGATCGCATCCCATCGGCACTCTCAGTGCTTTGATTCTCTATCGGAGTACTTTCCGAAATTAGTCACCATAGCAACGAAGTATGTTATTTCGCTAAGATATATGGGTCAATTACTAAAATGGAATCAATAGATATTTATCTTCCTTATTTTAGAGCTTTATCAAAACCTTGTTATGTAAAGTAATTACATGGCAAAACAGCTGGTTTTCCTAGAGACTGGCTCATATATTATTTTTTTAAATTAATACATAATTCTAGAACCTCTAGAATTATTTTGAACAGTATAAGTCAAGAATTTATCAAATACTGTATTTATAAAATACTTGTTATAGTAACGTCGAGTGACATGCAGCAGGTTCCAAACACGGCCTCTACAAAATAGTGCATGAAAGCCTGTATCTGAAAATCACTTTCTGAGAATCGTACTGCATGCACGTAATTAATAGTATGAATAAACACAAAAATCAGTCATACACATTGCGCTATGCCAAGTATTTGATTCCATACGGTAATTCATGTATTATATGTCCCACGCTTAATTAAGTCTGTTTTTGTTGCATAGAAAGATTGAATATCGTTTTCTACAAATGTACTGTGTGATCTTGGTTGTGATAATGTTTGATTCCCTGATGAGTGAACATTGCCAGAAATGTGTCTAATTAGAACTTAATATCATACCAGTTCGAGTTCATGGCGAGTTCTTCCTATTCCCGGAAGACCGCCTATATACTTTATTGTTCTGTTTTACCGAGATTAACGCAATATGTTTGTATTGTCATGAATAAATAATAGAACCTTTACATTCCAGGACAATTCTCGTACAAAGAAACATGCGTGTAATCTGTTTTTGATGGCGAGAATTAACAAAACCTTTGACATGAATAGTGTCTCGTGTGGCCGCAATGTCTACTGGGATGAAGCGTTTATTGTCATGTTTCTTTGTACTACAAAAGCTAAGCTAGGAAAAATACATGCTTGTCAATGTTCGAAGTAATCCCATGATATGACCTTGCTGGTCTCAGTAATATTATTAGAGTGACAATGTTCTCAGTCACTTGACAGTGTGATTAGTGCTGCAAGGCTCTTCAACGTCACATAAAATACCGGATATACATCTCGTCCGTCACGACAGTCGCGCTTAATATTACAAAGAAAATGAGTAATAATGGGGGTTTGAAAGACAAATAGACGATCATTTTACCAAGTTATAGTAAAATAGTAAATAATGATAAAAAAGGGCGGGACGAGCGTAGTATCTAATTTAACTACTAACATACAAAACGTGTGGTATTTACCGATAAATACGTTCACTCCTTACTTGACCCGGGTAACTTTAAGGTCAAACAATTAACAACCGATACACTAAGTATCGAGTTTAACGCGAATAACAGATCTCTGTGTGTATCTACTGTACATTTCGTTTACATGTTTAACAGAAATGTGCTTTTTTCGCGGTATCTTTTGTGATGAGTATAGCATATTCTAACTTATCAGGCTCGTTTCTCTTTTTACTGCTTACTACTGCGTATTTTCATTAGTTTTTAAAGCAGGCCAAATATCAAGCGAGACAGCTAATGCAGAAAGAAAGCACTATCTAAAAGTTACATTTAGTCCGACCATGCATAAAGAAGAAATGATCTGTACAAACACTTCAATTTGAGCTTCAACAATGACCTTTGAGAGAGAGGAACATGTGGTTGCTCATGACACTCCGATTAATAGAGGTAAACATTCATGCCAATTATTAGCATTTTTGGTCGATGCATGATAAAGTAATGGTATGGACAAACTTGACTTTTGACTTCCAACTGTGGCCTTGACCTTTGAGATATGAACCTGGAGTAGGACACACCGCCTCATGAAGGTTAACATTCATGCCAATTATAAGAAAGATTGGTCAATGTATGACAAAGTTATGGTCTGGAAAAGCTTCAATTTGACCTTTGACCTCCAACTGTGACCTTGACCAATGTAATAGGAGCCTGGGGTTTAACATGACACTCCACATGCCAAATATAAGCAAGATTACTCAAAGCATGACAAAGTTATGGTCCGGTCTAAATCGGACGCACACACTTACACCAACAGTGGCGACTAAGTCTCGCTCATCGCAAGCGGGCTCGACAAAATTTATTAATATCGCGGTAGTTAGAGCAGTAGTATTTATAAATTAGACATTGATGTTTCTAGAAATACACCTTTTTAGTAGGGGTGGGCCGATGCATCGAAATATCGATGCATTGCGATCCCGAGTGTCCCGATAGTATGGATCGATAGTAAAAGTCTCGATCCAATAACTATCACCGATAGCTAGCTCAACTATCGATAGTTACGATAGTTTCCTTTTTCTGAATACAGTTTATTATTTATTTAAAACAACTTCCGTTCTCGTTAAAATAACTAATTTAAAATAATCTATTTCGGTCCAATAATGTTAAATCATATTCACATATAGCAGATTAGTATGTTAAACAACAAAATGATATCTTAAACAGTGCAAACTTGCATTTACAAGTTAATCTTTAATTTTCAAATCTTGGCGATAACTATTGCAATAGTATCGCAATATTTCCCAGCAATGCAATAGTATCGCAATAGTACTTTCAGCAATATCAATAGTATTGCAATAGTCAAAAATGGACTTAATAGTCACCCATACTTTTTAGTCATCGGTTGTAATTTATATTAGCAATTATAGAAACAGTATGCCCAGCTGGAAAATCTACAAAAGATTAATCCTTCTTGTAATCACATTGGCTAAAACATCTATAATTATCAGAAAAAAATACAACAAAAACATTTTATACACGTCGAATTATAATGCTATACACTTTTGATCAATTAAAATTAAACCTTATATCAAACTTTATCTAGATTTCTATTTTCTATTATTTGACATTTTGACCTAATTTTCGACCTGAGATGACCTAATATTGAAAATAACCTGGATTTTGTGACGATGATCAATATGACGTCTAGTGCATTCATAAGGTTTGGGTGTGCGACACACCTTACCTGGGAAACGAATGTACGTCTTACAAAAACACTTGGACGATAAAAAGTATGTTTATACCGGGAAATACATCGATTTTTTTATTCACGCAGTTCCACTGCAATTAACTGTTAAGTTTGATAACGAAAATTCAGTTCAAGGGCGTGCCCGACCGGAAATGCGTTGCAACTGTTTTAAGCGAAACAAGTTACAAAAACGAGGTTTGAAAACGATATATTTTATACGTTTACATGTTGTGTAATTTGCAATCTGATTAAAATCATATCCCAAAACCCGCTTCGCAACCGGTAAGAATATCAAGTACTTTAGTAAATAAACATGACAACAGACAAAATTCAAAAAAGATTCCTGCCGAAACATAGTGATTCGGAACTGCTTGGCGGACTATAATTTAACAATATGTGCCATATATAACTATGATATAACGTAACTGCTTCGGTAGACGGAGGCAGTAATAATATTGTGAACAAATCAGATCAGCGAGGCATTTCCTCTGGTACTAACTAACTGTAATGGTTAACGATGACGTAGATCACTAGAGGGGGTCTTAGATGTGTCGGTCTCTACAAGATAAGCTGACACTTGACTACATGCTTCTGGCTGTTTATGTGATAGTTAGCCCTATCAAAGGCGTAAGCTCCTTTGTCTTAGTTATGGTTACTTTTATTGACGTCCGAATACTGAATATGTTACGTGGCGCCTAGCAGTACCAAATGATTCTACGGCGCTTGAAAGCGCCGTAGTACTGGTATGCCTTTTTGTAAGTGACCATGCACTAATCGCAACTTTTTGCACCAATCATTACGATACTATCCGAACTATCCCGTTATAAGGCGCAGTTAAAACTGCGGATGTCTGTGGGGCTATTTGCGGGCCTCTGTAGCAGCCGACATCAATACAACATCCAGCCAATCAGCGATTGCAACATTTCCCTGTTTTACCCCCCCCCCCCCTGCGTTTGTAACAGTTCGTAGTACATGTATAGCGTTCGTTAATCATTTGTTCAATCATCGAAATTAGTTTTTCAATGATTAAGGAATGTGTTGATGTAAATAATCAATATACGGGGCTCTACAATAGTTTGGCGTCCGGGACAAGTCTAAATCGAGTTCGGACAACTGATTATGCGCAAGAATTTAGTCCCGTCAAGTCTTAATTTCAATTGACAGCAAAATCGGACAACTGACCAATAAGTTCGTATTACCAACATCTACACCCCAGATTTGACTCTGTATACCAAAATTTATGACCCAAGCGTATATTTCAGCCATATTACAGCAGAAAGCTGACTGGCAAATAAAGGCTATGCTCGGCATTTTTTTATTTGCCTTCCGGACATCGAAATATACTATGCACGAGTCAGTTAATCCGTGTCAAATAGCAGTAATCAAGCGTCACAGGAGGTCAAATGCGTGTAAAAATAAATTGCAGACTCCGCCTCTCTAATTTGTTTGCATCAAACTCGATACTGAAACATGCAACTGCGCACGTGGACTGTATTGGCTAGTAATTTTTAAATTAACATCAGTCACACATCACGTAAACAGGCACGGCATTTATATCGCATTTAATACCTTGTTATACACGTATATCTATATTTTGCATCATTGTATAGGTAATTTCACAATAAAATATATCACAGCAAACAAAGAAAGTGTGTAACTTCGTAATGCAAACTATCTATATTTAGATTTCGGTGCAGTTCTAAGATCTCGAGCTCACAACTTCAAAAGTGGGACGCGGTGACTGGCGACTTTGATGTGCCAGATGTGACGTAACGTAATAGTTTTTTCTGGTTTTCTCCGAATATTGATTTTGTACTTACGAGCCTGCTATTAATCCCCATTAACGATTACAGGTTAAGAACCACCAAATATTGTTTTCTTTAAATGTTCTTTAGTTCAATGGAAAGTGACAATGACCGGCATCAAATTTCAACAAGTTTTAGGCTATGACCACCTGGCACACATATACTAAGAAGTATATTTAAGTTTCAAAGTAATACAATAAAAAGGGGGGTCATGTATCGTCTAATAAAAGTTTGGTCATCAAAGATAGAGAAAATATGTTCATTATCGCGCGGATTGATCCCAGACCGATTGACCCCTACTCTACTTTCACTTTTATAGTTTGGTCTTAATGTCAAGATGTTCAAGATTAAACAGTTTCATTACATCCAATTCATGTTCACAATGACTTTAAATGAATTTCATTATTTCAAAGCAGAATTTCAATGCATACTACCATTTCCAGTCAATCCAATGTTTCTTTTAGGACTCTTTGGGCCGCTTATGTACATTTGTATTTAGTGGTTCCTTACCTACATGCGAAAACACACGATTCTTGTTGTTGTAGTTTTGCATTTGCTAAGGACATTTGCTTTGATAGCACGCTATTAGATTTAGTGCATGTATTTTTTCCTGTCTGAGGCAATTCAGGGGAGACTACTCTTTCCGATCTAGTTTAAGTATGTAAGAGTGATTTCCCCTGAAAATCTCTAAGACAAAAAGAAAAGACGCGACGTAAAATTGGGATAAATCAGAAGTTTACAATGATACCAAATTTGTACGTGGATCTTGAAATTTTGATATGGCTCTACCTTAAGACTCGATACCAAACCACCGTATGGATATTACCCAGTTGCATTATCCTGATACCGGGCGAACCTAGAACTTACTAAATACTAACTGCCCTTGAAATTAGGGGAGGGAACTCTTTGTAACGTTTTTAGTCAGTAAGAGTGACTTCCCCTGACATGTATAGAGATAATTGTTTAGTACAAGACTTATTTCCCTGGAATCCAGGGGAGGCAACTCTGCCAGACATAATTTTAAGTCGGAATGAGTGGCTTCCCCTGGAAATCAGGGAGGGAGAACTCTTTACAGGACAAGAGTTCCTTCCCTTGAATTCAGGGGAGGCAACTGCGTCTGACCTATTTCAAGTCGGCAAGAGTGATTTCCCCTGATAATCAGAGGAGATAATTCTGCCAATAGTAAAAGTTACTTCCCTTGAATTCAGGGGAGGCAACTCTGTCCGACCTATTTTTAGTCTGCAACAATGAATTCCGTTGAAAATCAGGGGAGAGAACTCGGCATATGGCAAGAGTTACTTCCCTTGAATTCAAGAGAGGCAACTCTGTCTGACCTATTTTCAGTCGACAAGAGTGACTTCCCCTGAAAATCAGGGGAGAGAACTCTGCACAGGGCAAGTAACTTCCCTTCAATTCAGGGGAGGCAACTCTGTCGAGCCTATTTAAGTCGGCGACCGTGACTTCCCCTGAAAATCAGGGGAGAGAACTCGGCATATGGTAAGAGTTACTCCCCTTGGATTCAGGAGGGGGCAACTCTGCACAACCTATTTTAAGTCGGTAAGAGAGACTTACCCTGAAAATCAGTCTGTTTTACTTCCTTCAAAGAAAACAGTCAATGGAAAGACGCTGAAGCAAAATAACACCCAATAGGATGAGTAGCTTCCCTTTGATTTGTGTACGTAATGGTAAAATATTATTATTATACCACTGCTTGTAACTAGAAACATACTTTCTTGCATGCATATTACGATATCTGAGAATATCTGACCGTTTATTCTTGTTGAATAAATCGAACAAAGCACGGACAACGGACGAAGATTGATCACAAAAGCTCACTTCCCCGGTGATCTAAAAACTGTGAAAGGTATTAAAACTCTTTATGAATACGAGTCTGTTTCACTTCCTACAAAAAATGGAAAGACGCCGAAACGAAAAACAAGAGGGCTTTGGGCCTTTAGGTCGCTCACCTGTCATAGTAGTTCATGCAGGCCCCTTAATGGTGACCTAAATCCATTACAACTTCTAATAATAAAGTTAACGCAGCCTATGTTGCATGTCCAATGTGTTCATGCTGTCTTAAGCAGCGACCTTGAAATTTACATCAGATAACTCAAATAGAAGTTCAAGCCAAGTTTTGTCTATGATTTGACCTAATGACCAAGATTTTGACCCCGGAAGACCCAATATCAAACTTAACCTATATTGTGTTGAGATGATCATAATGTGACCAACTTTCATACATGGGCGTAGGAGCGTCTTCAACATTGGGGGGGCCAAATATTTGGGAAGGGGGGAGGGACGAAACAATTTTTTTTTAGATATGTGGGGGGTAACATTATGTGTCAATAAGCTATGGTGAAAATGTGTTTATTTTCACTAAGGTAAGGTATATCTACTTAGTTGTTTGCTTGTCAAAATACCGGGTAAAAAATTAACCCTATCATAAACTAGTATTGTAAGTAGGGGGGTCCGGGGAGCATTTCTTATCAATCTGGTGCGTTCTGAGATAATTTTTTGGTAAGATCAATCAAAATTAAGTCCTTATTTTGTAAATATGTTTTACTAATTATTGAACAGATGCCCGAATTCTGAGAGTTTTAGTGGTTTAGTAAGGGAATTTAACATAGCAATGGCAAAGTTTAAAAGCAATATAGGAGCTGGAGTAAACCTTATCGTACAATGTATTACTGTAGTCCTTGTAGCTCTTTTCAACAGATACGTGATCGGGTGATAACATATTTCATAGATTAAAATAATTTTGCGAGCGAAGCGAGCGCGAAAATTCACATTTTATACTTTTTAACCAAGGATAAAAGGCAAATTACCTTTAACAAGACTATTTTAGGCGGAAAAGTATGAATATGGTCTGAATTATTGGGGGGGGGGGGGCAAATGATATGTTGCCCCCCCCCCCTGTCCTTACATTGGGGGGCCGGCCCCCCTGCCCCCCCCTTCTCCTACGCCCATGTCATAAAGATAAGGCCAACATTGAGACCTCTATTGACTACACCAGGTTGTTCTATAATTTGACCTCATTACATCGTTTTTATCCCGGATGACCCAATATCGAACTTGGCCTAGATTTTGTTGAGATGATCATTGTGACCGAGGTTAATAAACATTAGGTCAAAATCGTGACCTCTAGTGACTACACAATGTTTTTCTATCATTTGACATTGTGACCTAGTTTTTGACGCCAGATGACACAACATAAATATTGACATTGGTTTAGTTTAGATGATCATTGTGACCCAGTTTTATAAAAAATAAGGTCAAAATTGTGACCTCTAGTGACTACGCAAGCAAATTGTTGACGGACGGACGACGGACGAAGAGAGATCACAAAAGTTCACTTTGTGACAGCTAGGTGAGCTAAAAACTAGCACAAGAACATGTAATACAAAACCGGGCATCCAATCCCGAAAGTTTGCTGCTGCAGTCAGTCAAACTAAAACAGAACAAGAGACAGGTGGTAAGAAAATAACAACCGGACAACACACACACCACAAGGACAATCCACAACAGATACAGAGTACAATTTTAAAAGATTCCAAGCAGAATTTGCAGAATGGCACGTACAAAATTAATAATAAAGTTTCACAAAAAGGCACAGAGGCAATTATGTTTGTATTTTTTCTATTTATACTATAAAGTGGACAATGCATTCACAGAGGAAGGATGACTAAGGGGTTTCTGCCTTGGTACGGACAGCCACAAATATCACTGGGGGGCTTAAACGTTTTACAGTGCACCAAACCTCACACTTACCCAATCGACAACCTTATAGAACATGACAGTGTAAATAAAAGCTCATTTTGTGACAAATGAGCTAAAAACATGGTTGATCTATAATGCTTTGTTATGTCAATCAAAGTGCTATTTAAAACATGCCCTATCGCACTATAGAATTCCCTTAAGGATGTGGAGTGAGACCAAAAGTGGAAGGGGTGTGGTAAACAATAATTCATTTTTTGGGAGAAAATAAAAGGGCTCAAGCAGACAGACTTGTATTGTATGTATACTATCACTGTAACATAACACCAACACCTCGTTAGAAAAGGGCCATCCTTTTAAAATAGTTTGTTTCAAAGAATGTGTGTGCCTTTCAGTACTCGTTCCTAAACACACAAATTGGCAAATGTCACGAGCCAAAACTCATACCATGCTTACATTGTAACTCCAGGGAACAAACTCTTATTTAGTTTTTGACCGAAAATGTATACTTTAAAAGATAATTAAGAAACATTGCCACAAATTTAACTTTCGGTTTGCAGGGTCATTGAAGTTTTGCATGATACAGGTTCATAAATATGTTTTATAATTATTTCTTTGTAAGAGTTTGTTCCTTATACTATTGACTCACAGGTAACTGTATCATTAATAAACAGTACCTAAAAAAAATTTTTTTTTGTTAAATTTAGAATTCTTATACAAGGTGTATTTCCATGAATTGACCAGGTATCAAAAACAAGAATTGGCTTTCGATATCTTCATAAAGTAATTATATTCGTAACAAACATGACTATAACTACTTTCATGCGAAATCCCATCGAAATTGGTCAAGTAGTTAAACAGTTATGCCATAAATACGTATCACGGTGTCCACCCGGTCACTGGGGTGGACTCAATAAAAACAAAAAAACGGACATATTGAGGAAATCACCAACATATGTCGAATTTACCGTTGTGTAGAAACATAATAATGCGGTAAAATTAAAGAACGAAAAAGTTGGAACAGATTTACCTGGTTGACACATGTTCACTTGAGTGAATTTATACGTGTAAGCCGAAAAACGAATCGTTGGCATATTTAAATGTCAAAATGACTCCATGTTTGTCCGAATGTTCCGAATGATGCGCGTGATTTCCTTTTTGTAACAACGATTTTCATTGGTTGATTTCATTGGGGTTTCCCAGGACTTGGTTACCAGCGTACAAACGATGTAGAATACGCCAATGAAAACGACCGTTATAAAATACGTTCGAAATACCCGTCAGACACACTAAAAACCACTACAGCCGTTCCTACAGCGTTTTACGCCCTCGAAAAATAAAATCAAAGTTTAAAAAATTAATTTTTAGGTACTGTTTATTAATGATACAGTTACCTGTGTATTGACTATGTCGCCAACAACAAACTTTGATTCTTAATGTTACGTTGACTTTGTTTGTGAACGAGCAAGACTTGCAATGAAAGTGCTGTCATGCTTCAATAAATTTACTTTACGGATATTTATTTTTTGTTTAACTTTAAGGGTAAATACATGTATAGTACATCATAATACTATGCTTACTGTACCCAACACATTTCAATTTTAAGAATAAAATGCTTTTAAAAAACCATGCTCAATCTCACTATAAATTATCACAGGAACTTGCATAATTTAAAAACGAAAAATGAAAAAAATCCGTAGATCTAGGGCTACCAATAAAATATATTTTAAAACAGGCTCTCAGTATTGATTTTATTTTCAATTTTTTTCCAATTTTTTTCTCGTTTTTTTTTTTAAATTATGCAAGTTCCTGTGAAATTATACTCTGATACCTTAAGTGTTGATACAAAGTGGGAGTTACACTAGACTTTCAAATGGATCCTTTTACATTTAACTCCAACCGTTGCACGCTTTTCTCGTGGCAAACCAGTAATATTAACGAACCAGTGACATTCCTTAGCTTCCCACTTGGATCGGTGCACGGGTTAATCGTGCGCAATTCGTGGGCCGATGTGTTAAAAATGACAAAATCAACAGACCGTAAGTGGAAAATACAGGGTTTACGATGTACTTTGTAAATTAAATCACGACTATCTCGCATAAAATCAGGAAAATGTATTAATTGTCAATTGTATTGGGTATATATATTAAGTATTCTTCGTCGAATGAGCTAACTTGATCGCTTGTATATATATTTTATTGTGTCCTATTTAACTCCTCATAAACAGTTACTGTAACTTAAGAAATGTCCCACGCGTTCTTAACTTTACTTTACTTTCCCGAGTAATCCACTTCGCCATCAGGTGTGGGTCTCAAAATCTTGAAACAACTATAGCTGAAATTCTCACGCCATTTTCTAAAGAACTGTGAGCGACTTGCTGATTCGGTTGTTTGCTCCTTGTATCTCGTATAGATCCGGTTGTTCCATATCGCAGAATCACCTCTCACTTATGTGGCATTCTTTCTCAAGTCAATGAAAACTATTCCTCCAGCCAAGCAAGCAGGATCAGTGTTGAGCTTTGCCAGTTTCTGGTTTTTCTAGCAAACACTACACTTGTTTCCTTGAATATTAGTTAGTATCAGTGTTTGCCATTGTATTTTTATCATGATTTTTTGCCATGCAGGCTTTCTGAACACACCAAGATGTCCTGATCAGCGTAGCTCAGTGAATACCGGGAATTCTTCTCACCATACTTGCCGATTCTTTGAATCAATTCAGAAGGCTCATCCTAGCCTTTCTGCTATTTATCCTGATCAATTTCTTAATGTGTTCTAAAGAATGAATGTCAAACTTGTCCACACAATTTCTTCAACATTTCACTTCTAGCGCGTTCAGAATACTCGTTCTTGTCAAAGCTTTGTGTCTCAACTTCCTTCCAGAGCTAATCTATTCCAAGTTGTACCGGCCTATTAGTAATACATGGTCGAGTTTGTATTCCGGCCGAGTTGACCCTGATTCGAAAAACCGGGCAGTCTATACTTTGCCAACCCTGCTTTTGGGACCAAGCATTCACCCTGTAAGCGCAGGTTCCCGGATTCAAACCCGGTCTTGATGCAATTTTCTGACCCTGTTATTCACTAGTCAATTGAAAATAAGGCCACCAATCCGGGGGAATGGCTAGGAATTTTACGTTTGACTTATCAAACCCCGGATAAAATCCCTGCCCCCACAAAATCCCTCGCCATAAATAAATAAACCACATGGGCATAGTCACGGCTATATAACCCCGCTATTTTGGGGCGAAACAAAGGCCCGGCCCTCACATGCAGTGCGTGGACACTGGAAAGGTAAAACACGGGACCGTTCCCTGGCTATCCCCGGGTTTGGTAGTGGGTCGTGGTTTCAATTGACTGGTTCATTACATTGTACGAATGTTTAGGAGCCCTCAATGATATACAATGTATAATGCTATTTTCTGCAAAATGTTGAGGATATTTTCTCTTTGTTGTTTGTTAAAGCCAACCTTTTCTGGTGTGATTTCTCTACGGAAGTTACGTAGAAAGTGGAAAAGACATACTCTTAAGTATGCCCCCCCCCCATCTTTGATGAGGGGGTATATTGCTTAAAGTCTTTGCACATGTATGTCGGTCTGTCGGTCGGTCGTATAAAATGGTTTCCGTTCCATAACTCAAGAACGCTTAGACCTAGGATCTTCAATTTTTACATGGAGGTTGGTCAGCAAAAGAAGATCCCCCTATTGATTTTGAGGACAGTAGGTCAAAGGTCAAGGTCACTGCGACCTCCACCATTTCTGACTATTGGGCTGCCATGCGGGCATATGTGTTTTACAAACATCTCTTTGTTCTACATGCGGAAATTCAGCCTTAAAGACTACTCTTTCAACAAAGTCTTTGTCAGACGTAACATCCTTATATAACCTTTTCCTATTTTGGATTATGCCACTTGAATAATTTCATCATTTCTGTGACCATGCCTTGTGTCTGATCAGCGACCAGAAAGACTAGCAAGTTCCCTTTAGAATATGCATCAATGCATGTGAATTAGGGTTAGAAATCAAAAGTGTGTCGTATTCGTTCGTCCACCTCTTACTTTTATTTCAGTAGTTGAATACTCTATAGTGGAATCATGATTGTTTAATAGTTCATCCACAGTAGATTAAAGGATTGAACTGTGTCATCCATTCTAGGATTTGATATTGTCTTTATGTTGTGAAGATCTTAAAGAAAAACAATTTTGCCCATATCTGTCTTATGTTTGATGGCTCCAAACTTATTATTTCCCTAAGCACCTAACATAGCTTTGGCATTTCTTTACCTACGTAGTGTGCCTTCCATAGATATGTCAATTATATTACGTCCCATGAAAACAGCTAACCGAATTCATGTACGAGCTGAGTTTACACATTTAGGAGTTTGTAAAAAAGATTTCTTCAAGGACTTTTAACCTCAAGGAATGGAGTGATTAGTTGTTGTTATAAACCGGTTCACGAACTCTAACAATAGTTAAAACCCAAGAAACGCATGTTTTACGTGCCGCTTCATTGTTCTGCACGTAGACAATTTGCGCGAGAAAATCGTGTATAATGACCAAATGGGCGATAGCATTGTTTTATGAATTGTTGGTTTACTTATACCACACGTTCATATGCCATTGTTAGAACCATACGCTTAATTAGGGCCCCGCAAAAAAAATTTTGCGTGCCCTATAGTAATCGCCCTGTCCGTCCGTCCGTCTGTCTGTCCGTCCGTCCACATATTTCAAGTTTTTTCTTAATAACTTGAAAACCATTATAGGTATTGACTTCAAACTTCAAACATAAGCTCACAACAACAGAACGCTATTTTATGGCAAGTTCTATAACTCTCGCTACAATATTGGAAGAGTTATGGCCCTTTGTAAAATTCAAATTTTCATCAATGTTCAGCTTTGTGTGCCCCCACGCTTATTTATAAGTGGGGGCATATATCATTGGTGCTGTCCGTCCGTCCGTCCGTCCGTCCGTCAGTCAGTCCGTACGTACGTCCGAACGTAACACAAATCTTGTGTGTTGAACTCCTCATAAACTACTGAGTAGAATTT
Organism: Spisula solida; assembly: GCA_947247005.1. NCBI lineage: Eukaryota > Metazoa > Mollusca > Bivalvia > Venerida > Mactridae > Spisula > Spisula solida. The sequence goes on along the minus strand of OX365953.1, from coordinate 10,774,064 downwards.
CTTCAACATTTCACAGATGAACAACCTCAATGTATAGATGACCGTAAAGGAAGGATTTGTACTGTGTCAATTTTGACCAGAGTTATGGCCCTTTGTTACTTTTACTATATACCCTGTTAGGTGGAATTCTGTCAAAGATGAACAACCTAAATGCATAGATGACCGTAAAGGATGGAATTTTTACTGTGTCAATTTTGACCAGAGTTATGGCCCTTTGTTACTTTTACTATATACCCTATAGGGAAAAATCTTGTGTGTTGAACTCCTCATAAACTACTGGGTGGAATTTCTTCAAACTTTCACAGATGAACAACCTCAATGTATAGATGACCTTAAAGGATGGAATTTTCGCTGTGTAAATTTTGACCAGAGTAATTGCCCTTTGTTACTTTTACCCTATACCCTATAGTGAAAAATCTTGTATGTTGAACTCCTCACAAACTGTTGGATAGAATTTCTTCAAACTTTCACAGATTAATAATCTCAATGTATAGATGACTTTAAAGGATGGAATTTTTGTTGTGCAAATTTTTACCAGAATTGTTGCCCTTTGTTACTTTTACTATATGATGGACCTTTGATATTTTTTTATTAGAATTATTGTCCACAACGACACAAGGCTAAGAAATTCAATAATGATGTTACCTCAAACTGCTATTCTCTCTCCTTCCCCATTGTAAATGATATGTGCTATAAGGGGGACACCCGTGTCATGGGACACATTTCTAGTTTCTTGATAACTTGAAACCCATTGAAGATATCAACTTGAGATTTTAAACATAAGCTCACAACAACAAAACACTATTTTATGACAAGTTACATTACTCTAGCTACAATATTGGAAGAATTATGGCCCTTTGTTAAATTCAAATTTACTAATTTTTCATCTTTTTCTTCGTAACTTCACAACGATAGTAGATATTCAAATGAAACTTGCTATAATTTTTGCCAGTGATAATACGCTATCTTTAGCAAAGGGCAACAACTCTAGCTTTGATAATATTTTACTTATGCCCCTTTTCAGCTTCAAAAACTATAACATTGGTCAAAGTTAAAAAATGGTTCAAGATATTCAAATGAAACTTGCTATACTTACTTCTATTGACTACGACAATAAGTACATGTATGTGGAGCAAAAACAATATACACATTTTTAGCAAAGGGCGACAACTCTTTAAAACTTTAATAAATTTTGACTGATTCCCCTTAACACGTGCACACAAAACAAACATATTAATGTAGTTCTGTTTTGTGTATTTCCATCTTGCAAACAATATTGGTCGATCAGGAACAGGGCAATGTCAATGAAACCAATGTCATGATTTCATGAATTCAGTGTGCAATTTTAGTCTGTCAAAGATATTTCCAAACTTTATAAAAGTCAAAGTTCATCATGGTTTCTATGTAGGAAATTAAACCTGCGCTTGTCAAACAACTTTAATTGAATTTTAGAAGGGAGTGAATTACTTTATTTCAGGCATGAACACATGAAAGTTTGAGATATGACTTTGTTATTGTGTCTGAGTACAGAAACTTATAGCGCTGATAATTAGGCAACCCCACTATACTTCTACACTCCTCCCCTCCCCTTTTACGACATGCTACCACGGGGCCCTGTTCACGACAGTGATAATTCTAGTTTCACTTGCGCGGGCTTCAAGGAGAGGCACGGTTTATTTGCACATGCGCAAATTACTTCTTGGTGAAGACGCATTATTTTGAAAATAGAATGTTCTTCATGGATAAGACAACGGAAATCAAGTCCGCTGATTGGTCGACAAAGTCGTTCAAACACTAACTATAGTAGCCTACGAGTTTTTAGAACAAGTCATTTCTTATACTTTTTATAAAACTCTAGAATCGTTTTGTTAATGTGCCATGTTTACGTTCATCAGTGGTGTAAAACAATAGTGTTCGTAAAAGTCTAGTTACGATTTCTAGACCTCGTTTGGAATAGGTCACTTGTCCTTTTTTGTCGAGCCCACTTGCGGTGAGCGAGACTTAGTCGCCACTTTTGGTGTATGTGCGTGCGTCTGTCCGATTTTGTCTGGACCATAACTTTGTCATGGTTTGACCAATGTTGCTTATATTTGGCATGAATGTTCACCTCCATGAGGAGTGTCATGCTCAACCCCCAGGTTCCTATCTCAAAGGTCAAGGTCACAGTTGGAGGTCAAAGGTCAAATTGAAGCTTGTCCGGACCATAACTTTGTCATGGTTTGACCAATGTTGCTTATATTTGGCATGAATGTTCACCTCCATGAGGAGGAGTGTCATGCTCAACCCCCAGGTTCCTATCTCAAAGGTCAAGGTCACAGTTGGAGGTCAAAGGTCAAATTGAAGCTTGTCCGGACCATAACTTTGTCATGCTTTGACCAATCTTTCTTATGTTACAGGTCTTCTTGGGGATATACTCAAGACAACACTTCGGCGTAGGTTCGAATTACGTTTTAATGATCAATATGCAGAATAAAGAAGTAGAAGAAGCCTAAAACGAAAGAATAGAATGATTAAGCAATTTATACCAATAAGTTCTAACCAATACAGTATTTCATATTATCCAAGAAATTCACGCGTTCTAATTCAATACATACAATTACAAAGCAAATAAATAAAACCTTACCACAGTAGTAAACATCTGATATCACTCAAACTTCAAAGTAATAACATAATCAAAATGATTTGATTAATTAAGTATCTACTATTAGAAGGTAAGTTGCGTCGGTCTCGTAAGAGATCTGACATAGGAGTGACAGTCAAACTCGTATCGCTAGGGACGCGCAAACTCACATCTCATTCATCCAATCTGATCAAACCTTTCATACAACATATAAAACAGACAAGACAATTGGACAACAGGACAAAACAACAGGTTTCACATAACACGCACGGACACTCATACTAATTGCCCTCCTCGGCAACTTCCGTCATTGCCTGTAACCCACGAACAATGACGAAGATCTCCGACTTGGTCAATCAGCAGATGACAAAACAAGACGATACGATACAGTATTTACAAGAAACGGCGCATGCGTGATAAATATAATTAAAGTTTGCCGCATTAACCGTGCGGTGTTACCGCTAAAATGTCACACCGTGACACTTATATTTGGCATGAATGTTCACCTCCATGAGGAGGAGTGTCATGCCCAACCCCCAGGTTCCTATCTTAAAGGTCACGGTCACAGTTGGAGGTCAAATTGAAGCTTGTCCGGACCATAACTTTGTCATGCTTTGACCAATGTTGCTTATATTTGGCATGAATGTTCACCTCCATGAGGAGGAGTGTCATGCCCAACCCCCAGGTTCCTATCTCAAAGGTCAAGGTCACAGTTGGAGGTCAAATTGAAGCTTGTCCGGACCATACCTTTGTCATACATTGACTAATCTTTCTTATATTTGGCATGAATGTTAACCTACATGAGGCGGAGTGTCATGCCCAACCCCCAGATTCCTATCTCAAAGGTCAATGTCACAGTTGGACGTCAAAGGTCAAATTGAAGCTTGTCCGGACCATACCTTTCTCATACATTGACCAATCTTTCTTACATTTGGCATGAATTTTAACCTCCATGAGGCGGAGTGTCATGCCCAACCCCCAGGTTCCTATCTCAAAGGTCAAGGTCACAGTTGAAGGTCAAAGATCAAATTGAAGGCTAATTTAAGTTGTAGCCATTTTTCAACGTGCGCCGAGGCTCGACATAATTTGCCCGAGGGCACGAATTTCTAGTTTAGTTTAGAGAACAATTTTCCAATCTGTCACGCCGATATTGAGAATATAATGTATTATTCTATATGAGACAACAGGATAATATTTCTTAAACAAATAGAAATTTTAACCCAACACTTTTATTAAAACAACTGAACGTATACATTTTGCGACTTGGTCTGATCTACTTTGCGTTATGTAGCCACATTGCGCATGATTAACGTACCACGAGGGTTGGTTGTAATTATGCGCAAGGCCATCTTTAAAAAATGTTTGTTTGCGGTAACACTACCTACCCATCGAAATGCCCCCTACTCATATTTGTTCAGCCCATTTCCTTATAAAATTATTTCGACCCAATTGTTTTATAAGTTCCTCAAAAAGAATTTCTATACAAAAAAATGACCTACCTACCCACCATAAAAAATCTTGAGTCGCGTTACCGCAAACAAACTGTTTAAGGACGGTCCGATGTTGTTAGACTCTTCCACTACGATGTTGTCGATGTTGTCTGTACGTTGTCAGAAAATCCGTCAGTAGTTTAGCCCGTTCCTGGATGACCGAGTTTCCGGTTTCGATCCCATATTGATCAGGTAAAAAAACATTATTTAAACTGTTTTAACAGTACTATTGAGAATTTTATATTTTTACATAAGTCTGTTTTGACTTCCTCTCGTGTTTTTTCCAACTGATCAAATTAGATTGCTTAGGTATAATTTATGTAAAACGTATTGTCATTCGGATACATGACATTCGGATATTGCTATTTGTTACTCCCAACAATCAATACTGATTATAACAGGGAGACGCAGGTCTAGGTAACAGTTTGTTAAAGTAAAGAGGTGCAATAGTTATATAGACAAGTGAATGTGGTAAAAGTACTATACAGTGCAAACCTAAAGTAAAAGCAATAAGGGACTTACGACAAGAGCAGTCACACAACAAGGGGAAAGACTAAGGCACACTCACTGATCTGAAGATGTTAATCCAATCCTTATATTTAGAATCACGATTGTTGGTATTACTATCACAGTATCGCTTACACAAGATGGCATCTAACTGCTTCTGCGCGATCCCAGCATCCTTCAGAATCCCTTTCAGCCAATCAGTGATCCCTATTTTCCCGGGCGATCCACTTGGTCGTTTGAGGACCAACTGCTCCCTCAGCAGCCAATCGTATCCTCGTCATAGTGAGGCAGATACGATTGGGTGAAGCGCCATGTTGCGGGTCCATTCCTAGTAATAATTAATATGCGGTCCTTTAAGAACCGCGGATCACTACAACAATAAAATAATTGTGTGAATTTAGAAGTTCCAAGGCTCGACACTACACTGGTCCGCTGGTCCGAGACCAGTGAAAATTATGGAGGACCAGTAACTGTCCTATTTACAAATTGGGTGCTTTTGCCCTGTCTGACCAGTGGCCAAAATAGTTAGTGTCTAGGCCTGAGTTCATTACAAGTTACCAGCCCTCCCTAAAACTTGGGTGCTGGACTGTAGTCCTTAAAAAATGAGTCTGGCGGCAGCCTTCTGGACACTCAATTTTTGTTACATAAGTGGTTTTGCTAGGGGTGCCATAGGAGGTCTTACATTAGTTGTGTATGCTGCTTATTTGACTAGTTTGTTGCTTGATTTGATGTTTCTTTTGAAAAATCTGAGTGAGCTACAAAATGTAGTTGTTTTTGAAGTGATATTGTTTATGTGTTGTGCCCAGTTCAGGTCTTTCATGATAGTCATACCTAGGTATTTAGCAGGGTCGGTACTATTCAGGGGGATGTCATATGAAGTATATGGGTATATCATTATATGATAGGGTTTTTAGCTCCACTATTCGTAGAATAAGGGGAGCTATTGCAGTCACCCAAACGTTGGCATAATGCTTACAGTACAGACAACGTGCTTTTTCCAATGGCACGCGAACACCTTGACATAAAATAAATTGAAGTGTCCGGTCACCGTGACCTGGACACTCAGAAAAATCTAGTGGCCCCTTAAACGGACACGGTGACCACTTTAATATCTGTGTCGACAGTGTTCCTTGTCCGCCGATAAATGAGTGTCCGCGGTGATTTTAAGTGTTTTTAAGGGTCCGTACCCGCATCATAAGTTCATTATTTCACGGTGATTGACGTTGTAACATAGAAATAGGTACATGTCCATTTATGTCTAAATTTGTATATGTCAAAATGCTGTCGTGTCGGATTACATGTGCATATACATTTGTATATTCATGAGTAACTTCCAAGCTACATGTACATGTAGGGCCTATATATTTACTCTTACTGTCAACCGTTATAAGTACATTATGTATAATCATGCCTTATTCCCGACTTCATACTTCTGTTTCAGGTACATTGTACATGTATAGTTCTGATCGGTTCTGATTAAGTATTTTTTCAATGTTTTACCCGAGTTTCGTTTGTTTACCATACATGTTAAGACAATTGACTAAAAGTTGCATTTGCTGTTGAGTTTATGTTACTGTTCTTTTTATCAATAATCATAGATTTTCATGTTGACTATTTAATCAGCCGAGTTTGTAGTTTCTCTGTTGTTTGTACAGATGAACATGTGTTAATATATGTACTTGTTCGTTATATGCATGATTTTTGTTCGTTTTGCATGATTTTTGTTTACTAATAGTTTGCACCTACATGTATAGTGGGATAACCCGTAAAGTACATATTTCCCAATTCTAGATAAGTATACAATGTACAGTATGCAGTATATGTAGGATATTATCATTTTTATGACGTTAGGTCGAAATCAGACATTTTATTTTAACAAGGGAATAATTATTTATCATGTGTGCACATGTCGGGTAAGGACATTTATAATGTTACATGTAGCATTACACTCCACATGTCTCTGTTTTGGGACTGACATCTAAAATTAATATGACTTGTCTGACCTGTTTAGCATTACAGTGTGACATAGAAAATATTCTATTAATATTACCTGCGCCCGTGCCGAGGGGACAGAGAGAGAAATGTCGTATTTTTCACGTGTGCACATGATAAATGAAAGATTCCCTTAACCTGTAATGCGAACAAATGTCCACTTAATAAATGAAACAGTACTTACATTGTGTGTACATGTACCCAATATACTAAGTATACATTAATTGTACATGTATAGTGCGCCCAGGATAATGTGATAGGCGGGAAAATTTGGTATGGTCCACAAAGTTGGATTACAATTATGTGCACCAATTTTCAGTGATGTTTTGAGTACAATACTGACCTTATCTGTTTATCTAAGTGATTTGTAAAACCAATTTTGCCACAGTTGACCAAACCGATTCACGTTTGTAAACATCACATTATCCTGGGCGGACTATACACACGCTCTCAATAAATGATGCCTATAACTTAAGTCATGAAATCATTCATATGTTTGCTTGTATTCTTCAGTAGAAGAGGAACATAGGGGAAATGAATTTTGTTTTGTTGTGGATAACGTGTTTCAACAGTTTCTTTAGTTATATTAGGCAGGCAGTTTTTGTTTCACGCCTGTTGTATTGCAATTGTATATAAGGCGGGCAGGACAGTTCACATAATCATCGTTCCTGTGAATGACCAGTACTAAACCCTTATCCTCCGACCACAGATATACATGTACCAGGGAGTGTGCTGCACATATGACTGCCTACGACGCTGACTGTAATATTTTATTATGTGTAAACAAACATTTGAAGAAAAGAACAACACTATTATACGTATGAAACAGTTTATATAATCACATATATATATATATATATATATATACATGTATTAATCATTCGCACAAATTGGTACACACACACATGCATATACACTTACACAGCACATGGTATACACAGCCCCCCCCCCCCCCCCCCCCCCCTCTAAATAAGGATAACCTGATAAGAATTTTTTTCGACTCGTTAAATAATTAGATACATTTGAAAATACTGGGTCGTATTCTATAAAAGTTTGGCATATATATATTTCTAAGATTTCTAAGTTCATGGGTGAAAGTTAGAAATTCTGAAAATCCTGAAAATTTATATAGAGAAAATAAAGAAAAACAGCCTTTTTTGTAAACTCAAAACCCTGCTCATTTTTGAATTTATGATACACCTTTTATGTAATTATATTCAACTACTGTATTCAACTAATGTGTCTCTGTCAGTTGCCTCTGCAACAACAAATTATAAAGAATAAAATATATGCTAGACAAAATATTTACAGTGTCAAGTTATATAGTTATTATTGTAGAAATCAAAATTATTTTTGAAAATCACTTTCAATGTCAAAATTATTTAATAAACAATCAGACATAAAATGAAATTATTCTTCAAACATGCAATTAAATATAAAACACTTTAAATGTGTTATGAAATTAAATGTGGATTTAGTACAGATTTATATTTAGCCAGAAAATAGGGACTGACAGTCAGCTTGCAAACAGTAAATCTGACATTTAACCAGCTTTAGGGCATTTATTAACTTATTATATTATCACCTCTATTGTTCAATGACAACATTTGGCCTTTTCATTATTAGCAAGGAGCATTATATAATGCTGTGTTGAAACATTAAACCAATAAATATCAATTTATACCATTGAGATCAAATCATGTAATCAAAATTTTCATTGATGCATTTATGTGATTACTCAAAAACACAATTACAAGAAACGATTATCCCATGTCTGAATGCAAGGACTTGTGCACAACGTTAGAGTTACAGTTGTAAATAATTTAACTCTGAACCGAACGACAACTCTTGCATGATGATGCTCACATCACTTTCAGTAGATACAGGAGCGGCAGCAGCAGTGTCAGCAGTGACATTCTCCTTGTTCTTCTGCTTATTCTCTCGTCTCATAAAGCGTGTCTGCCTTCTCAACAGCTCATTTACTTTTGCCACCACAGACTCCCTCCATACACTTTCTGTTGCTGCCTCTGGGTAATAGTAGCACACATACTGCTTGATAATATTCTTCCTAGTAGGCCATAGCTCGGTTTTCTGCAGCTTCCCCCCACCATACCAATTAAAATATACCGTAAGTTTGCCACTCCAAAAAGTTCCGGAAATAGTCTCACCACTAGTTTGGATGCCAAGTTCCCTGGGTTTGCCGATTCTTCAAAGAGCGTCCGTATATCGCTGGAGTTCAACTTGTACTGTGGCGGTACATCCTCTGGTAGATCCGAATTTGGTGGTTGCTTACGCGTAACACTACCAACAGGTTGGTTAGCAACCAATGTTTCTAACAACACTTTCATGTCCCTTATCTGCCCTTGTCTTTCCACCTCCCTTCTTGCCTGACTTTCCATCTGACGGCACATCTTTTCCATTTCCACCATCTGTTTGGCAATAGCAGCTTCCATTGACTGTAAGTAGGACTGGAAGGGGCCCGTCATTGGTGTGAGGGGATGCGTCAGTCGAAACTGAAAGTCTCTTTCAGCTGGCGTTGTTGGTGTCTCAGGTTGGGACATCTGTGATTGTAACGTCAGTGGCGGTACCTGTACGTGTCTCCTTGCCATAAGGGGTTCCACTGGCTCAATAGTGGGAGATGCAGGTGGTGATGGTGTAGCTGGAACGATACCTTGTGGTGATGACGGTGAATGCGACGGTGGTGATTGGATGACCGTCCTTGGTGGTGAATGGTTGACCGTCCTTGGTGGTGAATGGTTGACCTCCTTGGTGATGAATGGTTGACCGTCCTTGGTGGTGAATGGTTGACCGTCCTTGGTGGTGAATGGTTGACCATCCTTGGTGGTGAATGGTTGACCGTTCTTGGTGATAAATGGTTGACCATCCTTGGTGGTGAATGGTTGACCGTCCTTGGTGGTGAATGGTTGACCATCCTTGGTGGTGAATTGATGACCGTCCTTGGTGGTGAATGGTTGACCGTCCTTGGTGGTGAATGGTTGACCGTCCTTGGAGGTGAATGGTTGACCGTCCTTGGTGGTGAATGGTTGACCGTCCTTGGTGGTGAATGGATGACCGTCCTTGGTGGTGAATGGTTGACCGTCCTTGGTGGTGAATGGTTGACCGTCCTTGGAGGTGAATGGTTGACCGTCCTTGGTGGTGAATTGTTGACCGTCCTTGGTGGTAAATGGTTGACCGTCCTTGGTGGTGAATGGTTGACCATCCTTGGTGGTGAATGGATGACCGTCCTTGGTGGTGAATGGTTGACCGTCCTTGGTGGTGTATGGTTGACCATCCTTGGTGGTGAATGGTTGACCATCCTTGGTGGTGAATGGATGACCATCCTTGGTGGTGAATGGATGACCGTCCTTGGTGGTGAATGGATGACCGTCCTTGGTGGTGAATGGTTGACCGTCCTTGGTGGTGAATGGTTGACCGTCCTTGGTGGTGAATGGTTGACCGTCCTTGGTGGTGAATGGTTGACCATCCTTGGTGGTGAATGGTTGACCATCCTTGGTGGTGAATGGTTGACCATCCTTGGTGGTGAATGGTTGACCATCCTTGGTGGTGAATGGTTGACCATCCTTGGTGGTGAATGGTTGACCATCCTTGGTGGTGAATGGTTGACCATCCTTTGTGGTGAATGGTTGACCATCCTTGGTGGTGAATGGTTGACCATCCTTGGTGGTAAACGGTTGACCGTCCTTGGTGGCGAGCTAACAACAAGCACCTTTGCGGGTGGTTTTCCACTCTTTGTCTGTAATAAAGAGTTAAAGGAACCTCAATATCAATATATAGACAGAAAAATATACATGTGCATACAATTGAGTCCAAGGGGTCGTGATATATTGAGTGGGAAAGGATTTGACCTACATGGGTGCCCGAGCGACCTTGACCTTTTGAGCCAGTGATCCCTAAAACAAAAAGGGATCATCTGCTTAAGAATAAATTGGCATCGACCTGAGATGGGGGCGTTGTTCTTTTGCACAGCACGTCTTAGTTTATACTGTTTTTAGTTCGATTGTGATAAAAGTTTGTAGCTTATAGAATCACTCTCGAATCCGTTCCTGGTATCAACCAGTACTAAGCAATGAGGATTTAGTTCACTTAGGAATCAGCCCATGGGACACTAATGCTTATACTTGCAGTTGTGCAAGTTAAGGGCTATAACTCAGCTCATACGGGTTCAATACCAAACAAGATGTCTGAAATTCTATGTAGACAAAGGACTAATAACTCAAATCATGTCAAATTTGTAGGGCTTACAACTACAGTAAAATTAGATGAACCTTATTCAAAATAACTAGACGTGTTTAAAGTAATACAAATGCAAATCTGATAACAGTATAAGAAACTAAATAAAGCACAATGAACCTTGAAATGGCCATTTTGTCCATAGAGATTAGTATACCAAACTGACGCTTTAATTTGTATCATATCAGACCAATTGTACCCAATGAAGACAAATGTGTAAAGATTTGGTCTTAATTATTTGTATAATGGTACATCTAGAAATAGTAAAAGATCATCACATAACCTTCGTTTCTTTTTCTGACCAATGCATTGAGTTATAACAGGTCGTCCCTTTGGTGCAACAAGGTTGTATCTTACTATATAGTATATAGAGAGATACAACCTTGTTGCGCCAAAGGGACGAGGTGTTGGATCATAGTAAGACAGACTGGGACCCAACATGCTGATTGTCATGAGAATGTTCAACTTTTCTGATCCAAAGGGATACCCTGTCTTTTGATTTAACTTTTCTGATCCAAGCGATGCCCTGTATTTTGATATCAGTCTGTTCTGTGTACTAAATGAATGCTCACACTCGACACTAGTAGGCTGAAGACACAATGCTATTTGAGCCAGTTTGGCATCATGTCATTGTGGAGAATAACTATCCTTTTACATAGATTGTCTGCACTTCAATAAGAGTAAGCTCCTTTCAACATGCCTTCCATTCTAGGCCATTCTTCTTGCAGTTTATTTGGATCCAGTAAAGGCTTCACTTCATGAGTTCCAGCAATTAAATCCCCTTCAACAGTATGCACTGACTTTTCATAGCCATATAGCGCTGACAAAGATTCAATAGCTATTCTGCATTCTTCTTGATATGAAGTGTTAAACGTAGATGGCTCAAATATGGTACTAAAGTCATCATATATTACACTGTCTTCCTTTCTAAACCTGCTTGCTATGTTCTTTTTGAATCTATGAATATAGTCTGTCCTAACATTTTTTAATTCACTGTCCATACGTTCATGATAGGTAAGGCTTTCACCTCCAAAAAACACACCATCATCTGATTTTCTTATCAACAACTTAATAGCAGTTTAAAAGCATTCTCCATCAGAGTGTTCAAAGTATGAGAGTTTTGAGACTGTTGCCTTGACATTTTTGTGTTAGTTTCATGTATGTAAGTGTTTGTATAACTTGATTCAATAGACAATTGAATTTATTCAAAACCCAACAAATAAAATTACTCTTTTATTACATGTTGATACATTTACTGCAAGTAAACTTCCCCTAGACTGACTGAACGTATGGCAGTCACTGTAAACTTGATATAATTATTGGTATAGTTTATTGGGGATTTAATTTCGTGGTTGAGGTCATCCACGAAATCAACGAAATTATGAATATTAATGATTTTACAGTAACTTTCAAACAAATCCAACAATGATTTTTCAAACTGTTTAACATATTGTGTATCATATGCATAAAATACAGTACAATAATTTTAGTTTCATGAAAGCAACTTACCACATTCTCACTGATAGTTTTCACAGAGCGTGGTGTATATATATCAGGCCCTTCCCCAAGGGCAGAAGACGCTGTGGTACCCTGGGCAGCGCCTTTTATCCAGATTAGGGTTTCCCCCAGCGCCTTAAATCCTAGTATGGTGTCTTTAAATCACTATGGGTGCTAATATTTTGAGTCAGTATTGTGTTATTTGAGAGATTATGGCCTTTATCATGTAAAAAGTGCTTTCAAAAACTTTTAAACTTTCCTTAAGTACAAATCCCAACATTGCCCCAGCACCTTAAAAATTTCTGGGGAAGAGCCTATATATTGTATGATGTTACATAATATATCTCATGTAGGTTAGTGTGAGATTCAAAATTTAACCATGTTACCAACTATGACTTTCCAAAACTTCATTTAAAACTTAAATTTACTGTGATTTCTGACTGTTTATCTTGCACAAATTATGAAGATGTGCATATTTGAATAACTAAGGTACTGATAATATGTTCACATAATAGAAGATGTGCATATTTATATAACTACGGTACTGATAACCTATTCACATAAAAGGTCAGGAAATACAGGAGCCTTATCAGCATTATGTTCAATAGGAAATCAGATAGCTTGGTTAGCGACAGTTGACGTGTACATTGTGTTCTAAACCCACATAATTATCCTGTTCTAACTCTGCACTTACATATGCATAGTGTCTTATGAGGAAATAATTGAAGTTTATTATTTACATGTGGTTATACTGTTCTAGGGATCAGGTATTTACATGTGGTTATACTGTTCTAGGTTATACTGTTCTAGGGATCAGGTATTTACAAATTGGTTATAAATGTTGAAATTTTGTTGAAATGAATTTTATGTATTAAATAAGTATAGTTCATGGATAGTACTGTGACATTTGTTTACATTCAGTAAATGCTTGTTTTTTTTCATGAATTATGAATTAGACTCAGTATTATTACTAAACTGTGATATAAAGTCAGATGCCTTATAGGGAAATCAAATATATTAATATATAATGAACATGTATGTAGAAACCATTTTAATTTCTAAAAACTATACATGTTTCATGATGTTTGCATAGTACCATAGGTATAGCACGGAGAAGTCACTTGATCCTGACCTTATTGCATGAATGTATCACAAGGTTCTTGCTTTAAATATAAATACATTTCTGCAAGCAAATTGTGCAATATCAGTCCTTAAGAATTGTGTTGGTATTACATCTCGAGCTTCTTTGTGATACTTCCTGCTTATGAAAACTTTCAGGGGTGTCTATTTTCCAGATTTATCCGGATTTCCGGATTATCATTCCTCAAAGAGCAATGACTTCTGAGCAAAATAAAAGTTATTATAAAAGTTATATCTCAAGAAATGGCAAAGTTATGGTAAATTTAAACTGCTCTGAAGAATTTTCTTTGATACAAACTGAGGTATTTCTGGAAACTTCGTATTGAATGCCTCTTGTTTGGCAAAAATGATCGGCCGTATGTGATTTTCGGAATTTCCTGATTTATAATTTTGCCTTGTTGACACCCCTGGTTCAAAACGTACGACTGGGATTGTAAATATAGACAATATATCAGCTGTTAAATTATGGTAATAGAAGGATAAGAGTTGTGTCAAATTCTCCATACTATATCACAATTTGATAGTGATTTAGTCCTAAAATAAGATTTACGGTAGACCCTTTAAAGTTTTCTTCATGAATTATAATGTAGGCAAAGGGAGTGAAGAGTAATCATGGGTAGAAAACATGTAATAAACTCTAGGCGTGACATAGTTTTTGCTCTTCTATTTCAACAAACCAAGTCCTTATTATGCCCCCCATCTTTGATGAGGGGGTATATTGCTTTGCACATGTCGGTCGGTCAGTTGGTCGGTCTGTCTGTCGGTCGTATAAAATGGTTTCCGTTCAATAACTCAAGAACGCTTTGACCTAGGATCTTCAAAATTTCCATGGAGGTTGTTCAGCAACAATAGATGTCCCCTATTGATTTTGAGGTCAGTAGGTCAAAGGTCAAGGTTATTGTGACCTTTACTATTTCTGACTATTTAAATGGTTTCCGTTCAATAACTCAAGAACGCTTTGACCAAGGATCTTCAAACTTTACATGGAGGTTGGTCAGAAATGGTAGATGACCCCTATTGATTTTGAGGTCAGTTGGTCAAAGGTCAAGGTCATTGTGACCTTTACTATTTCTGACTATTTAAATGGTTTCCGTTCAATAACTCAAGAACATTTTGACACGATCTTCAAAGTTTACATGGAGGATGATCAGCAACAGTAGATGACCCCTATTGATTTTGAGGTCAGTAGGTCAAAGGTCAAGGTCATTGTGACCGTTACTATTTCTGACTATTTAAATGGTTTCCGATCAATAACTCATGAACGCTTTGACCTAGGATCTTTAAACTTTACATGGAGGTTGTTCAGCAACAGTAGATGACCCCTATTGATTTTGGGGTCAGTAGGTCAAAGGGCAAGGTCACTGTGACCTTTTCAATTTCTGACTATTTAAATGGTTTTCGTTCAATAACTAAAGAACGCTTTGACCTATGATCTTCAAACTTTAGGTGGAGGATGGTCAGCAACAGTAGATGACCCCCATTGATTTTGAGGTCAGTAGGTCAAAGGTCATGGTCACTGTGACGTTTACTATTTCTGACTATTAAAATGGTTTACGTTCAATAACTCAAGAACGCTTTGACCTAGTATCTTCAAACTGTACATGGAGGTTGGACAGCAACAGTAGATGACCCCTTTTGATTTTGAGGTCAAAGGTCAAGGTCACTGTGACCTTCACCATTTCTGACTATTGGGCTGCCATGGGGGCATACGTGTTTTACAAACATCTCTTGTTATTGATTAG
The DNA here is from genome assembly GCA_947247005.1 of Spisula solida. Taxonomy (NCBI): domain Eukaryota; kingdom Metazoa; phylum Mollusca; class Bivalvia; order Venerida; family Mactridae; genus Spisula; species Spisula solida. The sequence continues at coordinate 10,758,825 of OX365953.1, read as the reverse complement.
TGGGGTCTGTTTGTGGGGTCACAGTGACTTCATGTATTACTTGTTGGTGAAGAAATGCTTTTTTAGTCCCCTAGTGGTTTTTAACCGGAGGGGGCTATAAGGTCAGTCAGTCCGTCCGTCCGTCAAAAAATCTGGATCCTGACATAACCTAAACAGTTTTCAAGCTAGGTTTATGAAACTTGATATGTGGATAGGGGCAATAAGGGGATTATGCACGTCTAAAAATATTTTGATTCTGACAAAAATTGTGGTTGCTATGGCGACAGAAAGAGTGAAAATATGCCCAAATCTGGACCCTGTCATAACTCAAACAGTTCGCAAGCTATGTTTATGAAACTTGATAAAAAACATTATGTGGATAGGGAGCAATAAGGGGAATATGCACGTCTAAAAATATTTTGATTCTGACAAAAATTGTGAAAAATGGCTTCAAACCGGTAGGGGACTTCTGTATTGCTTGCAATTCTTAATTACTTGTTTTAGATTAGAACTGTCTTTATATGCTGTTGTATAAGACAATATCAATCGAATCCAGCCCAATTAGTTGAAAAAGTAAAGTAAATACTAAATAATGATTTTACATTTTGACATTTTTCTGATACATAAAAGAATGAGCATATCTAATTGGACATATAACGTGTTGCTAGGCTTGGCATCTATAATTATCTGTTTACTCAGTCTAAATTTGATAATACAAATTGGGATAAATGATGAAAGATCAATATATTGAGAAAAATATCTTATAAGTTCTCCTTGTATTCATAACTGAATAAAATTCAACAGGTAGATTGAACATAAAATTCAATATAGTCATTTAACAACTTCTCCATAAGTTTTGCATAAATTATCTTTGATTTTGATTGTATACTATCCATTGAATTGAAGACTCATGCCTTAAGTTAATAACTATTATCAGTGATGAATATCACATAAATATGAAGTGTTTAACAGTGAGTACACATTAATCATTAATATTAGAATTAATGTGTTTGTGTTAAATTTTGTGTTAAAACTTATCTCACTAGAGTTATATAGCATACAAGAATGTTGATTTTGAAAAAAGAAGAAAAACTGACTGAAAACTATAATTTTAATAATTACTTTGGGAAAAACTTCTGTTTGGTCAGCTTGGTTTCTTTCGATTATTTATGAAAGCAGATTTATGAAATGTGCCATGTTGTTCATTTCGACATTCTGCAAGTATTTGGTTTACATCTGTAATCTCAAGTAAAAGAGAAAATGGAAAGCAAAATCATTATAAAACAGTTTTTTTTCACAAATTCTCTCCCTTAACAGTTTGTAAACATCATGTAGTGCATAATATACATTGTTGTATCATATAAATGGTGAATGGCACTATTATGCAAGTATTGAACTTTCCACAGATGTTTTCATACATGTGTAAATTGAGAATTCAGTTCAGATCAATGATAGGTATCCATTGGAGAGGCATTGGATTCACTTGTAAACGTATGACAATGTCAGACAAACAATAAAATGTGGTTATCTGTGTTCAGGTCACTTGTATCTGCCACTGCATCAAGGCTTTCACAGATAAATGCTTACATGTATACTATAAAAGTTGTGAAAAGATGTAACATTCCTTGCTTTTGGTCAAATGCATTTTAAGAATGTTATGATATGATACAAACAGTTTAAGGCGGGTGTTCCATGTGCACGCATCTGTGGTCTGCTTCCCTGTTCTGCGTAAAAATAGATCCGAAAATATGATGCACACAAACAGTACAATGTCAGATTTACAGACTGGCTTTAAATATGCTATATTTTTTAAAAAGGTTACAAATACGTAAATCTACCGTTAGACATGTCACATGACTATAAAATTGGCTGTTGCATGTATCGAGTCTTTTGATGTTAGGTAGGTATAGTCCGTTAGCGACTAAGCTGGACCCCCATAAACATTAAACATCTTAAAAAGTACAATGTCAATTAGAATAAAAATTGGTATATATTCATAAATCAACCTTACCAACTCTCATAAATTAAAACAGAATTTTTGGTCCGCAGAAAAGTGTACTTTGCATTTACTTCCAGTGTAAAATTTTAAGTCTAAAAGAGGGCAAATGCGTATGGGTGATTGAAGTGACTGGAACAGCAAAGGTAATCAAATTGGTCCAATATAACTGTACATTAAGTAACACACTAGTGACGATTCCAAATATATAATGAGGCCCATACATCAAAGTGTATGTTTTTTATGTTTAAGTCCACATCAAGACTCAACATTTTGTTTATACAAATGATCATTACAACCAGAAGGTGGGCCTCAACTATACACACATTGATGACCAGTCACATGTAGGTCAGAGTTATCCATATATGTCCCATTACAGTTATTACAAATACAATAGCATTAGTCTAACTATAGTCCAGTCAGGATAAAAATCCAGTGACGCAGCGGTCGAGTCCACTATAACGATGTAAAACTAATTATAAAGGCTTATACTGTACAAACAACTATAACTTCAATGCTAAGCTAACATATTAAACTTCGCTCTACCTGTTTAGACAATGGTTGTGATTTTTTGCCTACACATAAACTGCAACGTCACTGTCACAATATCCTAACTGGACTATACCTGATTGGAATGGCTTATTTTACTCGCTGTCCATTTGTTGATTAAAATACAAAATTTAATACATTAGACACAATGGGGAAAAATTAATGAGTTCGTAAAAAATTCTGAAATTTTAACACAGAGTTGGTAAAGGTAATTCAGTGTACCACACTAAATTTCAATCAAATTGCATAATTACTTTAAAAGATATTTAAGGTTTATAGGACTATACATTTCATTCACTCGTGCAAATCTCATACTTGTAGGTGCAGTAAATACTGAAAAATCTTCATTTTAGACAATTTTGTTCGCGTCCATAATTGTTTCATTTTACTTTCTTACTATGATTTCAGGTGTCCAGACAATCCACTGATCATGTGGTGAATTACAAGCAGAGTGTTCTGATTGGTCGGTTATGTATGTGTTCAAATAAGCAGTGTTCTGATTGGCTGATTAAGTGTGTGTGTTCATATAAGCAGTGTTCTGATTGGCTGATTAAGTGTGTGTGTTCATATAAGCAGTGTTCTGATTGGCTGATTAAGTGTGTGTGTTCATATAAGCAGTGTTCTGATTGGTGCTATCAATTTGTAATACTGTAACTAGACAACTCTGATGATCATGATGAGACCGAAACAGATAGCATTGTTAACGGGAATTGCTGCTGTTTGTTCACTGATATTTATTTCACTCCGACCTTCACCTCCAATCTCAGATGAAGGTAAAATTAGAGTAGAAGCAATTGTGTCAAAAAGTATACAGTTTAGCACTGGTCATATTCCGGATGGAAAAAACATGCATTCAAATGTGATCATTGAAGATGAAGATAATATTTTAGCTGTTGCTAAACGTGTAAATTCTCACAATGGTACGGTACTGGTTACCATGGTGAACGATGCATACTTGCCTTTCACTTACAGTTGGTTGTGTAACACTAAAACTATGAATATACATAAATCAGTACTAATTATCACAACAGACCAAGTTTCAAAGGATAACCTGACCAGAGATTGGCCAGAAATCAGTGTAGTGTCTATGGATTTACCTGCATCAAAAGGTGATCAAACGTACAGTAAGGTAGGGTATGTGAAGATAATGATCAAGCGGACGGAGATGCTGTTGTCTGTACTGATGGCTGATATGGAAATCTTTCTCTTTGAGGTTGATTGTTTGTGGCTGGCAAATCCAGTTCCTGAATTCCAGAAAACCAAAGGATATGATATTCTGGTAAATCCAGTTTCTAACACACACACAGTATATGCTGGAGGATTCTTGTATCTGTATGTTACTGATAAAGCCAAGGCTTTGTGGAAGAAGCTGACTGAAGAGATGATTGCTCTCGGTGAAAGAATTGCAAGCAAATCTGATACAGCGGCCGTATCAGAATCCGAGAATGATCAACAGTTTCTAACGAGACTTATAAATGAGAAGTATGTGTACAATTATGATAATATACATTGTAGTTTATTATGTCCTCACAATTTGAGATACATAGAGGATATTTGTTGATTTTGGTGTAAGATCGAATTTTATTTCACCGAATGATCACAGAAAATCAACATTTTCACGAGTGGCGTCGTGAAAATTAAATTTTCTGTGATCTTGAGTGAAATAAAATTTATCTTAAACAAATTTTCTGTTTATTATATGCCTAAATTCCTCTTAAATATGTGCCATAATTGGCTTAAATTGTAAAATCGCGTCGAAATTAGAACGTCACGACTTGAGAATTATGATGACGTAACACATATTTTAAAGCCCGGCGCCTTTGACGTTACGTTTCTTTTTCTGCATGATAATGGAACCAGCTTCTAAAACAGTGAAAATAACAAATTCGTAATTTCTATGTTATTTTCACTGTTATTTTCACTAAAAAAATCTCCATAATCATTGAAAGCAAATATTAAATGTCATTAATTTATATCAATATTAAACCGATATTTTATATATTTCTGATCATTTCTACAAAAAAAAGTCTGTGTGTATTAGATACAAAATAGCTTCTAATTCTCAAACTCTTTGTCAAAGTGTTAGACTACGATATAAACTAGCTTATAACTCAACCTGAGTCACATTATCCAGGAGAGATATCCTGGACCAACTTAAGAGTGTGGCTGTCTGGGATATCCTGAAACAACTAAGAGTGTGGCTGTCTGGGATATCCTGGAACAACTTAACAGTGTGGCTGTCTGGGATATCCTGGACCAACTTAACAGTGTGGCTGTCTGGGATATCCTGGACCAACTTAAGAGTGTGGCTGTCTGGGATATCCTGGAACAACTTAACAGTGTGGCTGTCTGGGATATCCTGGAACAACTTAACAGTGTGGCTGTCTGGGATATCCTGGACCAACTTAACAGTGTGGCTATCTGGGATATCCTGGACCAACTTAACAGTGTGGCTGTCTGGGATATCCTGGAACAACTTAACAGTGTGGCTGTCTGGGATATCCTGGAACAACTTGAGAGTGTGGCTGTCTGGGATATCCTGGACCAACTTAACAGTGTGGCTGTCTGGGATATCCTGGAACAACTTAACAGTGTGGCTGTCTGGGATATCCTGGATCAACTTAACAGTGTGGCTGTCTGGGATATCCTGGAACAACTTAACAGTGTGGCTGTCTGGGATATCCTGGATCAACTTAAGAGTGTGGCTGTCTGGGATATCCTGGAACAACTTAACAGTGTGGCTGTCTGGGATATCCTGGATCAACTTAACAGTGTGGCTGTCTGGGATTCAGTACTCTTGACAGTCTCCTGTTCTCATCTCTATTAATACACTACCTGAGCACGGTGTTCTATACATGAGCTACTGTGATCACTCCTTGTGTGTCGTCTATGATCCATTGTTTGTCATTTACAATATGTAAGGGTAAATACCCTAATTAAAGGAACTATGTAACGGTACTTGCAGTATTTAACATAACACATTTTGGCTTGCAGGTATGGGGACATCAACAAGAAAATATTACCACTGGATATTTACGCAGATGGTAAATGGTATGAAATGACAGAAGATAAACGTAAACATTCACATCCCATAGTCGTCAATAACAACTGGGTTGTAGGTACGAGTTTGTCAGAATTCATGTGCAGCATGTCCATCGGCCTGACATTATTTCCTTTCTGTGTTGAAATTTCGAAAACCACAAATTTGTTGGAGTTTTTTTATACAAATTTATTAATATCGAAACAAGTTCAACGATAAACTGTTCTTTTTCTGTCGAACATCTAGCAAGGGAAACACAGGTTCCATTTTTATATAGTCGTTGGAATGACGTGGCTTGGGATCAAACCCAGTACCTCCCACACTCATGAATGAAACTATCAAAGAGGTAATTTGTGCCTATAAACAAGATGGATGAAATGTTATGCACACATTAATAGACTAAGTACATGTATTTATTATACCTCACTTTATATTACAATGCTAAAGTCCCATTACCCCCAGAGGTAGATATTTTGACTGTCCAACCTAAAAGACATGTGATCGACCGAAAACTGACTGTCAGGTCATGTGATCGACCTGACATTTTGAATGTCATGCAAGGGCAAGTAACTGCGTCAATTTTAATTAATTGACTGCTGCAATAAACAAGATTTTCTAAAAATAGAATGTGGAATAAACATAACAATATATGAAAGCACAGTCATGTCTACTGTTTATAACTATCACAATCATGGCTGTGAACATTTTGCTAGACTGTAAATACTGTTCGGCATAATAAAATAAATATCAGATGCCTGCCTGCGTGACATTGATATTGTCAACCCTCGAAACAGAATGTCACCCTCGGCTTCGCCTCGGGGTGACATTCTGCCCTTGGGTTGACAATATCTATGTCACGCAGGCAGGCATCTGATATTTATATAATGTGCATACACCAAATGGTACTCTCTTACCTGTGTAAGTCATCACCTGTCTTCAACAACTGTCTGTCTTAATAATACCTGAATTAATACACCACCATGATTAAGTAACTATCTGAATTGAGCAATTACTTGTTTCAAGCAGATGCCGAAAAATGCCGATTTTTCCAGCGTTGCCTTTATTTGACAGTTAGCTTTCTGCTGAAACACCCTGATGTGAACCCGGGTCGCCAGATTAGATGGCAAGCACGCTAACCTCTGAGCTACGGAGGCCTACAATATTATAAAATCCAAAGAAATCATTAACCTGTTGTTGTATGTATTAAGCAAGCACCTGCTTTATGTTACCACATGATACATTCAGTTATTGGATGCTTATGACAGCTCATACTGTATACTTGTATTAATATTGATAACTTTTCTGTATTTTCAGGCAATAAAGCTAAAATTGATCGAGCTAAAAAATGGAAGCATTGGTTTATACACGACGATCTAACATGTGACATGGATCTAGTTAAACAAGTTATTTACTGAGAATATTATAGTATATAATTATATAAGTAATATATTGCTGTGTTAATAAGATAGCATACCTACTGTTTTAAACAGGGACCCCCAGGACTATAGAATTGAAGACTTCCTATACCAAATCAGTTCCTCATCTTACCAAAATACCTAGATTTCCCACCAAAAATACAGGGCTACAGCCCTTTACCCTAAGATGGACACATTTTGGGGTCTTATTTATATTTAATGAGTTTTTCATTTGCAACCTAAAATGGGCAAAAGTAATGACATGTGGTGCCATACTTATTATGATTGTATGATAGCAGATTGTATGTCATTATTAATGACATTCTTACATTCCAAGTGAAATCTGTTTGTGGCTCATGTGTGGTTGATGCATGCCAGTTCATAAAATTACTGCAGATCAGTTATGCTGAAAATCTCAATACATTGTGTACTCATTGGAGTATTGCTTTCCTCATGATTTTAACATCTTTTTTATGCCCCCTATCGATAGATGGGGAGGCATATAGTGATTCACCTGTCCGTTCGTCCGTCCGTTCGTCCGTCCTGGTTAACCCAAATTGACAATTTCTTCTATCATTAATAGCTACAAAGCTTCCATACTTGCATGGATGCTGTATATGAACACTCTCCACACGCCTATATCACCTGACCTCATTTTGACCTTCACCTTGACCTAATTTTGGACTTAGACTTATTGAAGGGCCAAATTCTTGGTTAACCCAAATTGACAGTTTCTTCTAGCATTAATATGGCTTGCTACAAAGCTTTCATACTTGCATGAATGTTGTATATGAACACTCTCTACACGCATGTATCACCTGACCCCATTTTGACCTTCACCTAATTTTGGATTTAGACTTATTGAAGGGTCAAATTCCTGGTTAACCCAAATTGACCGTTTCTTCTAGCATTTTTATGGCTTGCTACAAAGCTTTCATACTTGCATGGATGTTGTATATGAACACTCCACACACCTGTATCATTTGACACCATTTCGATTTTCACCTTGACCTAATTTGGACTTAGACTTATTGGAGGGCCAAATTCTTGGTTAACCCAAATTGACCGTTTCTTCTAGCATTAATATGGCTTGCTACAAAGCTTTCATACATGCATAATTGTTGTATTTGAACATTCTCTACACACCTATATCACCTAACCTCATTTTGACCGTCACATTGACCTAATTTTGGACTTAGACTTATTAAGCGTCTAATTCTTGTTTAAACCAAATTGACAGTTTCGTTTTACATCATGTCCATCATGGCGTTGCCTTAAAACTTGGCATACTTGTTTACCATCATAAGCCCCTTACATTATCAAAGCCATGTAACACTATCCAACATTATTACTGAATTATGGCCACTGATTGACTTAGCTTTTTATGGGCAAGGCTTCCATGGGGGCATAAGCGTTTATTGAACGCAGTCTTGTTTATTTAGTTGAAATGACTAGTAATAACTTCGTCATACATTGACCAATCTATCTTATATTTGGCATGAATGTTAACTTCCATGAGGCGGAGTTTCATGCCCAACTCCCAGGTTCCTATCTCAAAGGTCAAGGTCACAGTTGGAGGTCAAAGCTCAAATTGAAGCTTGTCCGGACTATTACTTTGTCATACATTGACCAATCTTTCTTATATTTGGCATGAATGTTCACCTCTATGAGGCGGAGTGTCATGCTCAACCCCCAGGGTCCTATCTCAAAGTTCAAGGTCACAGTTGGAGGTCAAAGCTCAAATTGAAGGCTAATTTAGGTTGTGGCCATTTTTCAACGTGCGCCGAGGCTCGACATAATTTGCCCGAGGGCACGAATTTCTAGAATAATTTTCAAACTTGTGGCATAAGCACTTTTATATATTATTATATATTTTGGACCAGTTATTGCTTAGAATTTTGCTCCTGCAAAATCATTAATTTTCGTGGGGGATTAAATTTCATGGATTTCGTGGTTCACCTTCAACCACGAAATCAAATCCCATCGAACAATAATTTTGATCCTTGTATTATTACCTGAATTGCAAAATCCACGAATTAAGTCCCATCGAAATGGTCTTTTTTTACCAAAACCACGAAATTTCATCCAATCGAAATTAAATGATTTTACAGTAAATCCTTCCCGCTACCATAGCCTACTAATGCAGACTGGCCGAGATAACCATTTCGGCCTTCCCTAGTTTACGACCTAAATGCCCAAATTCGGGAATTTTGCTGTCATGGGTACACATGCATCCCAGACTAAAGGATATTACCGGCACAAAATCGTGCACAGGTTTTTGGGCCCGCTGGACCCCTTTAAAGAGGGCTTTGAACGTAGGTTTTCCAAAACTGAAATTACTGGTCATACGCGCCATTGCGGTACGTTTCCCTGTGGAATTGCATTAATATTTAGCGCCAAAAAGTTTTTATTTTTCATTAGAAAGAATTTAAGGCTAGACAAAGGCGTCAGGATCAATGCCATAAAGGGGCCCAACATTAGGCCTACCAAGCAAAAAAAAAGAAGTTATTCGCGCAAGGGTCACTGTCAAATCATCGTTTCCGTTGACCTTTAGTCAAACTGTTGACAATTTTGCCTACTTTCACTTTGGGGCAGGTGTGTAGCATCCGGATGTATCAAATTTTTATCAGTGCTGCAAGCCAATAATGTCTCAGGTACGGAGTCTGGGGTCCATATGAATTTCTCCTACATGTAGCCCCTAAAAAATCGTGGAAGCGGTAAGGATATGGAGGATCTATCACATGTTGTCAATTGATATAAACTTATTTTAAACAAGTTCTAGAAATTTTATTAACGAGACTCTGGTAAGCATAATAACATTTCCTGAATGAGTATCATGCAAGTTTGTATCATTGACAACAAGTGTTAGATTGTTTTCATCATATGACACTAATAACACGAAAATTCATGTTTTTTGTTGGTCATCCAAGTCAACCTTAAAGAAAGCTATTGTGTTTACTACTTTGATTGTTTCATATTTTACTAACTTAAAATATTAAGCAATCAAAATAATAAAGCATGTTTTTTATTGGCTAAATATTATTATTGGTGAAACAAGTATAAGTTATTTTTATCACTCTCAACACATCATTGTACCCCCAGATACATAGTATATGGGGGCTATATTGGAGTCATGTTTGAGGTAGGTTGGTTGGGCCATACACATTTTGTCTGCGCTATTTCTCTGTAACCATTGGTTGGATTTCATCGGCACATGCTGGGCTGATCAATTTTAAGGGACTTATGGCCCTTTATTGTTTTGCACTTATAAATTTTGTCTGCGCTATTTCTCTGTAACAATTGGTCGGATTTCAACAAAACTTTGCATGACTGATCAGTACCAAGTCTAGTTATGCATATCGTTTGCACATGCTGGTCGAATCAATTTTAAGGGAGTTATGACTCTTTTATTGTTTTGCACTTATTAATTTTGTCCACGCCTTTTCTGTTACCATTGATTGGATTTCAACAAAACTTTGCATGACTGATCAGTAGCAAGTCTAGTTAGGCATACCGTTGGCACACGCTAGTCAGATCAACTTTAAGTGAGGTATAGCCCATTTTTTTACACATAAATTTTGTCTGTGCTTTTCCTGTGTAACCATTGGTTGGTTTCAATTACAGTTTGCATTACTTATCATTACAAAGTCTAGTTGTGCATATTGTCAGAGAACATTGGAGTGACTTTGTTAAGCAGTAATTGGGGGTATTCATCACATTCAGTGATATTTCTTGGTTCAAAAGTTATCCTTGCCACAAAGTTGTGAGAAAAGAGAAGCCAGTTTCCCACCGTAAAATGAATTGTTCAGATAATTCTACCAGTGACTGTTGTAGCTGGATTATTGTTTGACTATCGTTCAGCATCTCAATTCAATATAAAAATTAACATAGTAGCCAAAATTCAAGATGACTGCTTGCTATGATGGCCGACGATTTGATGAGACTTAAAGAAAAGGCTGTTTGTGTAGCTGCTGTGTATAAACTAAGAAGAGGTGCATGCGAAATGTTTAACCCACCGATATTATGTAGCCATAAATGACCAAACTGTAGAATTAACTGAACAATTCCAAGTTTGAGCTTGAAGCGATTCCTACAAGGAAAATAGGGGTACCATTTCCTATCCTCATTGGTCGTAGTACAACACCTCCCTGCATTCTAAGTATACCCTCCTGCTGTACCACTAGACTTCCTTTGTGGCCTCATCTACATAATGAGTTGTGAGGTTATAGCTGATTTGTGTTCATTTTTATTGAAACATCTCTTGTTTATTGTTGTGTTCACTTGACCTCTTTACAATTTGTTTGTTCGTAATTTGTTGGTGCTGCCAGTTTGTTCTTACCCTAATTGTTTCAAATATATTGTAATAAATATTTAACTGGTCTTGCATGGTTAGTAACCTTGTTTGTTTGTCAGTAATTTTTTCCCGACTTTTGATTGAAATAAAATGAATTGTCATCCAGTATTTTAATTAGCGAGGAGTGTGGACTGTATTAAGAATAACAGCTTGTTGTATGGATTTATGTTGTGTTGTTATGTACATGTATATTTAATTTGATTAATACCACATTGCACATATTCACTGTTAATACAAATTTCTGACTTAGAATTCAAGCTCTTTTTCAGCACTTCAAAGGAGAATATTTTCAAACTCAAGATTTTTTGGACTTTGTTATATTGTTTTCTTGCATTCTCTTAGCATAATTTCTGTTTTCCGCGAGCAAATGGTGCAATATCGTTCCTTTAGATTTGTGTTGGTATTACACCTCGAGTGTCTTCATAATACTTCTTGCTTATGATAACCAAGGATTGGGATTATATAGTCATCAACTGTTAAATTATGCAAATAGAAGGTGGAGAGTCATGTCAAATTCTCTGTACTATACGTTCTGTTCATAATAACAAGGCATATTTAAGGTGAGGTTTCTCTGGATATGTAATGTACGGATTTATGTTGTTCGTCTCTTATTATTAACTTATTATTTATCTACTGTATAGCGGGTATATTTCACGGGGTCCTTTATTCGCGTTTTCTGGATCCTTTTGAATTCACGGTGTTTTAATTTCGCGCAAACGACCTCGACCGCGAATTTAAAACCTTGTTGGTAAACATGAAGTGGGAGGTCAATCATACGTAATTTACACCTTGGAATATAAAAAAACGGAAATTGATTGCTGACCACGGTAATTTATAAAGCATAAAACTTAAATGCAATATCGTAAGAAAACCGGGCGTAATGACAATCAAAGTGTTCATTTAGAGTTGATTACATTTTCACAAGTCCCATATTGCTAGCATAGTCAATAAGTAATGATTAAATAAACAAGTCCGACAATTTAGAACTGCCGATACGCTATGTTATTATTTTTTACGCATGCAAAATCGAATCAACGCTTCTGATATGCAGGAATATATTACGTCATTCCTGAACACAGTGTGTACACATACTGCGTCTGAGTTATTTTAAGCGTTTGTTCCTGTTGGGGCGCACAGGGAAACTCTTTGGTATACATAGTCAAATAAGAAGTCGGTCGAAATTATAAGACTATTTAAACCCCCTGTCCATGATTTATTTAATATGCTCCCCACCGGTATAACATATAAGGGTGTGTCCTTCTGTCCTTCCAAATTTTATTATTAATAAACGATTTACGGGATTTACAAATTACACAGTAAGCTTATTTATTTTATTCATTAATCACTCGTTGCATTTCCACTGTTATTTTGAACAATTTGTTCGATGGCCGAGTTGACTATCATTAGAAAATGTATACAAACAAATACTTTTTCGGCAAACATTTACACGTTTTGCAAACAAAATCATTAAATTTAACAAGTTTGATGCACCTGCTTATAATTAACCTCTTTTAACGTTGAGAAAACATGATGCACGTATGATATTTGATACACATGCATAGAGTTTACACACGTTGTACAAAGATCTAATTTCGAATAATATTTTGTAATTTATTATAATTCATTATAATTGCCGTATTTTACCGTATTTTGCTAAACTGACGTACTTCTTGCAAAGTCATTGGGCCAACGTTAGTTTAGTTTGTGTTGCCCCTTCACATGTTTTTAACCCTTTGTAAAATTTGTATTTTTACGAGGGGAATATTTCGCTGGGTTTAGATTTCGCGCTTTCGATTTTGACCGCGAATATAGGGAAAATTAACCCCCCGTGAAATATACCCGCTATACAGTATATAATTTTACATTGCCATCATGTAATTGTATTTTCTGAACTTTATTCAGTTAGTTATTATAATTAGCAATAAATTGTGTGAATATTTATTTGTCTCGTTTTTGTTTAGTCTATAGCAGCTTTGGGTAATTCGTAATGATAACAGATTAGGATCAGGTTAATAGCTCGTTATTGTAACCACAGAGTACAGGATCAGGTTGATAGCTCCATATTGTAACCACAGAGTACACAGGTGTTAATAGCTCTATATTGTAACCACAGAGTACACAGGTGTGATAGCTCCGTATTGTAACCACAGAGTACACAGGTGCTAATAGCTCCGTATTGTAACCACAGAGCACACAGGTGTTAATAGCTCTGTATTGTAACCACAGAGTACACAGGTGTCAATAGCTCTGTATTGTAACCACAGAGTACACAGGTGTCAATAGCTCTGTATTGTAACGACGGAGTACACAGGTGTTAATTGCTCCATATTGTAACCACAGAGTACACAGGTGTTAATTGCTCCGTATTGTAACCACAGAGTACACAGGTGTTGATAGCTCTGTATTGTAACCACAGAGTACACAGGTGTTGATAGCTCTGTATTGTAACCACAGAGTACACAGGTGTTGATAGCTCCTAGCTCTGTATTGTAACCACAGAGTACACAGGTCGTCCCTTTGGTGCAACAAGGTTGTATCTCACTATATAGTGTATAGAGAGATACAACCTTGTTGCGCCAAAGGGACGAGGTGTTAATAGCTCTGTATTGTAACCACAGAGTAGACAGGTGTTAATAGCTCTGTATTGTAACCACAGAGTACACAGGTGTTAATAGCTCTGTATTGTAACCACAGAGTAGACAGGTGTTGATAGCTCCGTATTGTAACCACACAGTACACAGGTGTTGATATCCATCAAATAGTTCTGTCAGGCCTTTACTCTACTGTATAAGAGTTTTCAAGTTGGCGATGTGAAGATATTACCTAATTTGGCAATTACAAAATTAACATCACAGGAATTTGAAACTATACCCATAAAATGTCACAAACTGCTGTATAAATATATACAATAGACATAAGTACAACACATACACTGTCCAAAATGCTAACAAAAGATGCAAGTAATCAAGCTAGAGCCTTTGACAAATAATAATTAAATGCATCTCATACAAATGATTTCTACAGCGACCGGATTTCACAAAATAGATTCCTGATTTTCTTCGAAGGGGTCATAATCTAGGTCATTGTAGATTCAATTTTGTGCATCACAAACTATGTATTTGAAATGGTTCAACAGAATATTTGCCCGAGAAATAAGCTATAAAATTACTGACGCATAACAACAGACCACAGTTCGATACAAAGTCTTTGCAGAAGTTAAGTAATGTCGGGCCAAATCTGTCAAAATAAATTTCAGGAGACAGGCTAACAATAACAAAACAAACAATACTTGGTGTTATTTTCATTTTATTGCTATGCTATAAAATACATGTCACAACAATATACAATATGTATATATAACAATTATTAGCCAAAACAATATACATAGTTAACAAATACATACGGGACGGAACAAAGTCAAACTGTATTGACACACTATATAAATAAAAATATCCAGCACATTATAAATAATGTATTTTTGAACATTTGATATGTACATATATACCTGACCAGACTATGAATACATACGTTGAAGCCTTGAGTCCAAGAAATGAAGATGTTTTACAAATTTTCCAGCTTTTAAACTAGTAATACAAGAAATTTAGCCGATTTTGAAAACCGGGTTTTCAAACAAAACCTCACACAGATGAACATTCAAGCAAAGTTTCGTGAGCACAGCTAATTTATGTTTGGGAATAAATAGCACAAATCAAAGGGCCAAGGTACACATATACCAAAGCCCCAATAAAGCAGTTTTTTAACCACAGGGGTATGTCATTTACTTAAATAATCTTGATAAAGGACATCTGTTTTTTTTATCAAAATATTTGTGCTTTGGCTCCAATCTCCCGAAACATCTCAATCTGAGCTCAAATATTCCATGGGAGACTGGACTCAAAATTTGCATCACCAAACAGAAACTTTAGTTTTAGTTTATTACAGTAAAATCTGAAGAGCTCGAACCTCAAATTTATCTTGAACCGTGACTCTGATTTGAGCAAATCTCAATATGAGATGAGACTTCTACTTGAGATGCTTCGAAGATCGGGGACTGGTTAACAATTAATGTTGATCCTAGCCTGCCGAATTTGCCAATGAAATAAACAACTGCTGTGTCACTTTGTTCTACTGTAACAATATCAGTGAAAGATAAGAGATCTAATGTAGGTGGCCAGTATGATAGTATGCTTCAAATTGCACAGTTTGATGACATTATACTGAGAATATGATTACCAGAAAATACACCAAGTCTCTGAACGCAAGATGTGATAGAAAGTACATATAAACAAGAAGTATCACTGAATGTGATATATACCCCAAGATACTGCTTGACACTGTCACTCCAATGTTCTCTGACAATATGTACAACTAGACTTTGTAATGATAAATAATGCAAACATCATTGCAGACAAAACTGAGAAGTGTAAAAAAACAAGGGACATAACTCCCTTAAATTGATCCCAGCGTCTTGTGCGGAAGATATGCACAATTAGACTTGGTCCTGATCAGTAATGCCAAGTTTCGTTGAAATCAGACCATGGGTTGTAGAGATTGAGAAGTAGCGCGGACAAAACTTTAAGTGTAACAAAATAATGGGCCATAACTGCCTTAAAATTGATCTGACCAATGTGTGCCAAGAGAAAAATCGCACTACTAGACTTGGTACTGATCCAGTCTATTTCTCTGTAACCATTTGTTTGATTTCAATGAAACTTTGCATAAGTTTCATTGAAATCAAACTAATGGTTACAGAGAAATAGTGCCAACCAACCAACCAACCTCAAGCATGACTCCACTATAAAATAAATGTTACAATTTGCTGTAAATTACAGTCTAGAAGTATTACCCTGATCCAGATAACCCATTACTCCATGTAATGCTTCTGCCTTTACATGTAACATTTGTTTATTATACTCTAGCTATTCCCACCTTTTCCATGACCCATCTGCATACCAAGTAGATCACCAAAACATGAACACTAATTTTTTTCCAATATGGAAATGGTGTACCCAATTTAACATTTTTCTAATCAAGAAAGAATAGGCATATTGATTAGGGTTGTATGGTGTAAAATGTAAACTTACACTAAAAATAAATGAGTTATGAACATGTTTACCCCTATGATGCTTTGTGAATACCAGCCCAGAAGAGTAACCATGTGGCACTCGGACGACTGCATATACCTACACTTTATGGACCCTCATCATTGTTTATATAAAGGAGGCACAAAAGGTATCATATTATCCCAATCTATGACAGGAAGATCCTTCTACAAGTTTGTTCAGTATTATGGAAGTCTATCATGTGGGTTGATATTGTGGTCCAATCAATGAATACTACAGCTGTCAACATTTGGCAGACTATTATACCCTCTCTTGCAAAAGGCCTTAATTCTGACAGTAATCATCGCAGCACAAATTCATTCCTTCATGCACATCTATATGTTAAGGTTGTTCATCTGTGAAAGTTTTAAGGAAATCCTGCCTAAACTGGGAGGAATTGTTTCCACAAGAATGTGTCTACAGACTGACTGACAGACTGAACGACACTTACAACACAGTGTACAATAATCTCTAACAAATAATACTGACCATATATATATGACCATACAGTATATCTGCAGTGATATTATATATGACCATACAGTATATCTGCAGTGATATTATATATGACCATACAGTATATCTGCAGTGATATTATATATGACCATACAGTATATCTGCAGTGATATTATATATGACCATACAGTATATCTGCAGTGATAGATATATGACCATACAGTATATCTGCAGTGATATTATATATGACCATACAGTATATCTGCAGTGATATTATATATGACCATACAGTATATCTGCAGTTATCTGCAGTGATATTATAGATGACCATACAGTATATCTGCAGTTATCTGTAGTGATATTATATATGACCATACAGTATATCTGCAGTGATATTATATATGACCATGCAGTATATCTGCAGTGATATTATATATGACCATACAGTATATCTGCAGTGATATTATATATGCCATGAGATTGCTAGTCCTACATTTAAATATATAATCACTATTTGTATAACACAATCTGTTCAACTGGCCCTTCCTTGTAGAAGATGAATCAATTTACTACAATGAGTTAATACAGCGGATGAACTTGTTTGACCTCGACTACTTTGTAAACTAGAACTGAGAACACTGCTAGGTCTAGGAGTGGCTGATGATGGTCGAGGTGTGCAGGATGTTAATTCTGATAACTTATCTACAGTCTTTGATGATGACATTTCCTGTAATACATAAAAGAGAGATAATGTGAAATCTGCAAACACATTTGGTACAACCAGGGCCCGAAATCACAATCAATACTTACACTCAGCACTCAACACTCAAATATTGAAAATGTAATATAATGAGCCCTTACTTTTCCTAGATTACAAATCTAGATGAGGAAAATATATAGAATTGTTTTAAGAGTATTGAAAATAACATTTGATACATTGTTTTGCCATTGTGTGCTATTTATGAGGTATATATGTAATTATTGAATCTCAGTGCCATACACAGCACTCAGATTGATAAATTGCAATTATAGCTCACAAATACTCTTAATTACACGATAAAGTAAGCCAAACATAATATTTAGTACCTATTTAACATAATAACAACTTCTTACTCTCAAAAAATGTCCATAAAAACCTCAAAAGAGTGAATTTCAAGATTTGAGTGCAGAGTGCCGAGTGTAAGTATAGGTTGTAATCCCGGCCCCAGGTCTCATTTCAACAAGACCCGATATTCTGACATATTCTTATACTGACATCATTGAATGGTGACACGTTTTTAAATGCTCTGAGTATCAATTCAGTATACTCACATAATGCTCTGAGTATCAATTCAGTATACTCACATACTCGTAACAACAACATTTTGCTTGGGTCATATTGAGACATGACTCAATGTGGGAATTTATCAATTATTGGCAATGTTTGTTTCCTTCTGTCGTAAGTCAACATACAATATAACAATTTATGATGAAACTATCACATTATCCTGGTAGACTATACCTTACCTTTTTGAGATCCTCTTGTTTTGATAATGTGCGTAGAGCAAGCAGTGCACTGATCTGAACACTTGGTTGACTGTCATGACATGCTGTATACACCAAACTGTAACATCAATATTGAATGAAACATGTAATTACTGGAGCAAGGGAATAAATTTGTTCAGGGGTGGCAGCATGGTGGTCGAATGGATAATACTCTTGACTACAGAACCAAAGGTCCCTGGTTTGATTCGCAGCCAGGGCACTGGATAATTTCTGAAGCGCTATTCAACATTTTTCACCCAACTAGAGATGAAATGTTAGTAATCAAGAAGTCGTCTTCAAGAGTATCAGTGCAGTACACCGCACAACAACCAAGGTGTATTTGCAAAGGGCTAGGGCATCCACACCAGATTTCTAGTATTACACATTAAACTGTCTCTTGCCTCAAATAGGAGGTCAGTGCCAATCCAGCAGGGATAAAACCATGCACTTGTGATTGTCTCAGTCGAATGCAAACAACAAACACAATAAAACTGCTCTATATATGTAAATGAAGATAGAACATTTCGTCATTCAGTTCTAATAATTCAGTGTGATTCAATGTGATCATCTATATAAGGACAACTACTGATGTTTTACCATGATGTATTTGTTAGTCCTTGGCTTACCTCTGTACAACTTTTGATTTCTTCATCTGTAGGCAAAGTGAGTTGGAATGTAAGCCTAGATTACCTAAAGCACCTACAATGTAAAGTAAAAGAAATGTCAAGATAGAATAGTAATTTATTCTAGTGTTACCCCTATTTAACAGGCCAGTCAATGGTCAGCTGGTGCTTTTAAATGACTTTGGATTGTCTGTGCATTTCAGTACTTCATGTGAATTCCTACAGCAGGTGTTAGTGCTATGTGGCAGCTGTTAAAAGTCTCCCCTTACTTCACTCCAGTGTAGTTATCATCTGTAATTACCTCCCTTTATGGTAATATGCTTATTTAAAGTTGTTTCAAGCGAGCAGTGTTTTTGTGTTTCATTTTTCCTTCACAAGACAAACAGATATATAATATGAATTTCCTGACTTTTGATTAATTTCCTGAATGCCCAGACTAATTCTAAAATTCCCTGACCATGGGAACCCTGACAGGACTACATATCTGTTCCAATTTAATCTTTCATTCCAAGATTTTACCAAGAAAAGATAGGTTATGATCACTCAAGTGACATAGGCATCAAACTTAGTAATAATATGATCACTATAACTTACAAGCTGCATTGATACGTGTTTTAGAGACTGGATCTTTGAGTAGTTCTATGAGTTGTGGAATACACGGTTTTAATCTCACATACAGGTTGTCATTGTGAAACGCTGCATTTCCTAATGCATAACTTGCTCCCTAGTAAAATGTAGAAAACAAATAATTATACACAGATATCTATATAAACCAACGTACATAAGTGATCGTTGGAAATGATGGATTCATTAAAATCTATATAACACATTTCAGAACTGTCACTGAAGGCGATGAATATACCCAGATATTGACTCATGCAGTAATGATTCAAGAATTCAGAAGGCAATAATTAACTGACAATTGATTTGAGCACAGAGTTTTGTACAAGTTTAAATAAGTCAAGAATTTGATTCACAGGTCATACCCTCCATGGAAATTTGACATCAATGTTGATTTTCCTCCATATGTTGAGAAGTGCTGGTTCCAGGTGAAAGGATAATTTAGCACTGGTTAGAATTCAGTCCAGGGATTTTTTTAGGTGAATCAGCCACAGTATATAACTGAACAATTATTGAGAAATGGCACTCAACCTGCATAAACATACAAATTATTGGACAGTTTGACATATTCAACATTTAAACCTAAAACTTGTATCAAACTTCTATAACACTCTCACCCACCTTTCTAACATTTTGATCTTCATCTTTGAGACATCCTATAAGCCCATCAAACAGTTTGTCACGTTGTTTAAGGAATGTATACATCTGTGCATTGTGTTTCATCAAGTTACCCAGTAAACTACATGTACGAGATTTCACTGACGATGATTGATGATGTATCAATGCATTCAACTTATCTGTATCACCTAAACAAATCAACAATTATAGTAAAATTAATATGTTATTATTCAAAATTTGACAATAGCACAAATGTAGATGTAAATCTACAAACAAGATCAATTATCTATAGATACTGCAAATACTCCCTTAACTAGATGGGTTTTTTACACAAAGGGTCATGAGGGGTCATAACTTGCAAAAATCAACCAACCTAAAATTCTTGACAATAATTATGCACCAATAGGCTTGGTACCAAGCATTCATGT
Source organism: Spisula solida (assembly GCA_947247005.1). Classification (NCBI taxonomy): domain Eukaryota; kingdom Metazoa; phylum Mollusca; class Bivalvia; order Venerida; family Mactridae; genus Spisula; species Spisula solida. Next base: position 10,738,120 of record OX365953.1, on the reverse strand, counting down.
TAAGTTTCATTAAAATCCTACCAATGGTTGAAGAGAACAAGCCCTGACAAACTTAGTGACATCCATCCAGATGTACAGTGCAATAATTGGGAGACTTTTTCAATAGATCATGTGGATGCTCCGTCTGAGGACAGGGCTATAATCATCGAACCGGACCATGCTACCAGTAAGTAAGTAGGTTTGTAATATGTTGGTTTATCATACGCCATCCTCAGATAAAAGGCAGACGAAGTTGACTAATGTAGTTATTACCAGTATGTTAAATAACAAACCTGCATTTTATTCTTTAATGTCAGACTTCAGGTGTAATGGATTAGCACATGTTTGGCTGTACTTACCTTTGTTGGATTGTACGACAGCCTTGACCAGAGTGATTTGTTGAGCAGATGTTCTCACTAGATGATTACATAGAGATATAGTATCACACACAACTGGTACAGGACTGTTTGGTGCGATACAGCTACATAGGAATGGTATAAACTGTAATAGACAAGCATGTTCTCACTACATAGAGATATAGTATCACATACAACTGGTACAGGACTGGTAGGCGCGATACAGCTACATAGGAATGGTATAAACTGTAATATACAAGCATGTTCTCACTACATAGAGATATGGTATCACACACAACTGGTACAGGACTGGTAGGCGCGATACAGCTACATAGGAATGGTATAAACTGTAATATACAAGCATGTTCTCACTACATAGAGATATAGTATCACATACAACTGATACAGGACTGGTAGGTGCGATACAGCTACATAGGAATGGTATAAACTGTAATATACAAGCATGTTCTCACTGGTTACATAGAGATATAGTATCACACACAACTGGTACAGGACTTGAACCATTCTTAACTATTGTTCGGAAACAATTTTATCGTTCATGATCATGGTAACCTTCTAATTCATGTGTGATCTACTGGTGACAAATAACCAATGTACCGAACATGGGGATCCTGGTCTACCAACCATTTGCAAAGCAATGTACCCTCATTTCTTTGAAGGGGGCATAATGAGTTTAAGCTGCAGGAGTTTTACCAACAATTTTTGGCCTATTGCAAAACCAAGTAGATCAAACACAGCAAATATTTCTAATAAACTGCTATGAAGTAAAATGATTCATATTTGTTAACAAAGCTCACCTTCAAATCTTTCACTGCAGAACAGAACTGTTCTACAAAGATGTTGTTACTGAGGACGAGCCGAGATATAAGACCTACAGGTGTCTCTAACTGTTCATCCTTCAGGAATTTCTGACACGCATACATGACACGTGGCATCAGTTGATGTGCGTGTAGACACCTTCAATAATAAATGAAAACATTGTGAGAAACTTGAAAGTAACCACCAGAGCGTCAAGCCAGGGAGATGTACAAGTACTATTTTTAACGACTCAGGTATTTCTTGACCTGGGATAAAGCTCGACCTCTCATTTGAAGCAGATCCTTCACCAAAAGGCTAAGAACTTTGTGGGCCGGGTAATTAGCAGTCATTCTCAAGCCTGAAAATCCATATTTCAAAGCCTGAAATTCCACTTTTCAATATAAACAAAGAAGGAAATTCTGGATTCAGAAACCTGAAATCAGGCACAAGCCTGAAAAATACCAGGCCTGAAATTAATTAGAATTAATTAAGTAGTATGTGCAATACTATGACATGTGCACTGTTTCCATACCAATTTTTTACAAATAATTTGTCATTGACAGGCTTAAAGAATCTGTATTGAAGCTCTGCTCTGTGTACTGAATGCTTGTATTTTCATGTTAATTTTTATGTTGTCATATGTTTCACTGATTTAAGTCATTAAACTCTGAAAATTCAAGTTATATTCTATAATAGACTACATGGTCAAGGAAATATTGGAGAATTTCACGACATTTTCTCTAACATAAATTTTGGCCAACACAGACCTCTACCAAGAATTAAGAAGAAAATAGCTACTATTACCGCCAGCCAACTATCTGAAATTCAAATTTGCTTATGTTTTGACCCCTGGAAATAAGAATTCTCTTTCTACCGTGGGGATTTTTGTTATCAAATTTAAACAATACAAAGATAGGGAATTGATCTACTGTGAAAATACAAAACAACCTTATAAATGTGTTGAAATGCATACAAGAATAACCATGAAGTACAATGCTAAGGTGTCCAAATATTTGGCTATGTAGTACAAGGTTTAATAACTCACATTTTTATACTGATTTTGAGATAAATACAAATAAATGATAACAATACTTACGCTTGTATTTCTCTCACAAGTTCCTCACTGGCATCAACAGCAAATGGAAAGCAACAAATTTGTGTAACTTCTAAAATTAAATCCACCGTCAACTGTGGACCTTCTACATTAAAACTGGAAATTAAAAGGTTCAAGACAATTGATCTTTCATTGTTAATTTTCATACTCATTCAGAACAGACATTATAATTTAGGTACATTTCATGTTTACAAAAACCTGTTATCTGTGCTGTTGTACAATAAATGTTCATATAAGGATGATTTATCAGGGGTTCTACTGAGGCATAATGCCCAATCCTGAATATAAGATGCAAGTCTGTTTCGAACGCCATAAGCACACATATCTACACCAAAACTCACGTTCAAACATAGTTCTATTGTCAAAATTTACTGTATAATATTTTAAATGACCATAACTCAGTCAATACTTGGCAGAAAAGTTCATTCTTTCTATTGGAGCAAATCCAGAATTCCGGATTAATCCGGAATAATAGGATCCCTGTTTAAACAGGTAATTCTTATTCAAATCCCTATAGCAATAGCAGGGGATTACGGTAAATATTATTTGTACCACATGTAAATTAAAGAGAAAATCCAAATTTTGTGAATCTCAGAATAGACAGGTCTGATAGTATATTATATACTAGGATCTGTCTTCAGTTGTCTTTACATTTCTTAAGCGAGTCTAGAATACACTGGTTATTAAGCGAGCCTTTTGAAAGCTGGTGACGTCAGGCACTCATTATCACACATGTTGGAGGACAATGTTTTGTGATTTGCTTCACATGGAAGATCACAGGATTTATGAGATAAATGTTGGTCTAAATACATGAGTTAAGAACTGTAGCAAATTCAGTAAACATGTGGTTAAATCTCTAACAAACATTTACATACCTTTTACTGAGTGAATGTAGGAATTCTTTTCTAAGTAGATGTATAAGTGTTAACATAATGATACTGTCAGGTACTGCCAGGTTTGGTATACATTGTTGTGTCTCCTGTAATCACAGTACAATATAAGGTACATACATGTATAACATAATGATACTGTCAGGTACTGCCAGGTTTGGTATACATTGTTGTGTCTCCTGTAATCACAGTACAATATCAGGTACATACATGTATAACATAATGATACTGTCAGGTACCGCAAGGTTGGGTATACATTGTTGGGTCTCCTGTAATCACAGTACAATATCAGGTACATACATGTATAACATAATGATACTGTCAGGTACCGCAAGGTTGGGTATACATTGTTGGGTCTCCTGTAATCACAGTACAATATCAGGTACATACATGTATAACATAATGATACTGTCAGGGACTGCCAGGTTTGGTATACATTGTTGTGTCTCCTGTAATCATAGTACAATATCAGGTACATACACTTACTAGTACAATGCCAGGGACCATGTGGATGATGTACAGGGTTTACACATGTAGCAAATTTTAATATCAACACACTCTTTTTACAGCCAAAAGTTACTGACCTCTAACTTGAGGGCGAGTAAGATAGATAATGCAAATGGGTAGTCACCATATGACTTATATAAGGCGAGCAGAAAATAAAACTCTTTAATCAACTATTTAGACCATGCAAACACCTCACACCACACCAGTATACATATTTGGATCATAAATTATAGGGATACCAATATGAATGGAATATTTTCCAATAACAAGTATGGAGATGGATATCAGAATACTACAGGAATAGAAGTCTATAGAGTAATGGGTCAAACCAATCAACTCACCTTTGTAAACACGGTGACTGACATTTGTAGAACAGCCATTAAACCTTGTGGGGACACCAGCGACCAATCAGGTTCATGGAAACCTTTCAAAGCTTCAGTGTCAGTTTCTATATCATGTATAGGTAACTCCGTCTCTGGATTCATCACTTGTAACGCTTGAGCTACACGATGCCATAATGTTCCCCATATACCAGTCTCAATGTAGAGCTGGGCCACTGGTGCATCAGCCTGTAACACACATATATTCAATATTAGTTTATAGAAAGTTTTATATACCAGTAATCTTTTTTAAGGCTCAGTAAGGGTAACCACGTTTATTTCAAATATATATAGACTTAGTATACATTCATAGTTTATGTTTTACAATATTTTGATATTTGAAAAGGCATAAAGATGATAAATTTGGACATAAAGGTGGAATTTAGATTAAGAGAAATACTGGGTAAGCTGGGTTCTATAGTATCTGTCACATCAATAAGATTTCATTTTTATATAATTTATATGCATGTTCTAATTCATTTTAAACTGATTGTGAAACAAGTTTAAAATTTTATTATTACATTTGGGTATAGGGACATCCTTCCCAGTTGAAAATAGCTGGTAGTCATTAAGCTAGGCCAATATTTATAGAACTTTGTAGTGTTTCTATGAAGTTGAGTCGTAGCTGACAGTGACTTTCTTGTGTATTAGAAGAAGACTAATGTAAATGGACACCAATGGGTGCTTTTCAGATATTTAATGAAATGTTATTTTATGTTGTGTGAACACTATTCAAACATTTTTAAGCTTTCAGGATGGGTTGTAGAGTTGGTCACTGGCAGGGGGGGGGGGGGGGTCACAGCCAACATGCCGAATACTGTGATTCTCAGCTGAGAACATAACATAACCTGGACATCCCTCCTCCCCTGTATAGCATACCTAGCCTGAAACCACACTGCTTAGCAAACATGGTAGGTAAACTGACAATTAGAATAAATAATTTACCTGGATCAACATTTCACACAGCAGTAACATTAGCCCATCTAGTATACCATAATCAAATGGACATCTAACACAGATCTGAAAATATACATACATGTACATACAATATACAATACATGGTAACATTCAACATAATTTATTATTAAATGTGAATTAACACTTTCATGATGTTGTTTTTTAAAACATTTTTTGTGTTAATTACATAAATAATCACTTATATCCCATATTTTATTGAAGCAAAGCTTCATAGACAGCAATTAGAAATCAATTGCATAAAATACAGAGTGTCAACATGACTGTGATTAATGACTGTTTTTGGCATGTTTTGAATTATATCAAAAGTCACTATATCAGACAATAGTTGCAAACAATTCTTGTATGTTCTTAATTTCTCATTTACCAGACATTCAATGACTTATATTTATTACTATTGACTCCTCATTCTCGATTGTATCCATCGCTATGTGGGTATGAGAGAAGAGAATCCAGTCTCCAATTTTTAAATTGAACGCAAACAAAGGGAAATAATGCTACCATTTTAATTTAGTAGTCTTTTAATGGTTGACATGACCACAAATTGAACCCAAAATGCTTAGTAATTATAAATACACTCAAAGCAGAATGCTCTACTACTGGGCTATTAAGGCAGTCAAGAAAATATTCATGATATTACTGAGGTTTAAACAAGAAATAAACCATAGTGTCAACACAGAAAAAATGATAAATTCAAAAATCAGAAATAAATAGAGAAGAAGTATTAGTCTAGGAGCTGGTGACCAGAATTTCAATTTTCATTTACCCCATCTGGTAGAAAGTTTGTTGGTATTTTCTAATAATATAGACATCCAGGCTTTGGAAAAAGGTGGATGCCAGATCTGAAAGTGGTGCAGATTTTTTTAGCAGGGGCAACAACTCTTCTTCCAAACAAAATTACGAAAACACCCGATGGTCTATGTTCTGGTGTGAAGTTTTTGTTTATATATGTATTGTCACATATTTGCATGGATATTGTTCATTTGATAATTAGCATCAAATGGACGTAAAACACTGACCGGTTTGAGGTCAAGGTCCGTTCAAGGTCAAAATAGGAAAAATAGTTAAGACCCTTTTGAAATCTGGCCTTGACAAGTATAACAACACGGAGCAATATACATGTGCAGTACTATGATTAGAATGGTTTTGAAGTTAAAACTTAACAAGGAGATAGTACCTACAAACTTATATCTTTGAGATAATCATAGTATTAACTTTGAGAATGAAATGCTTTGACCAACCAGGACAGAATGTCCAGCAAGTTACAACAGTATTTTAATAGTTTATTTTAGCATCTACAGTTTTAACATCAGATGTGTCAAATCGTGTCTGCAGGGAGATAAAGACAGACACCAAGAATGAAAGGGTTAATGACTATCCTATAAGAAGTCAGAAATTATCAAAAGTTTCCAAAATCCAAAAGTTATCTTAGTCAATAGCACTAAGTCTGTTCATCAACTGTAAACATATTAACTTAATATCAGAACATTCCAATAAAGCTTAACGTCAGTTTAAATTAACTTGAAAATGGTAGTTATTTAACTCCTGAGTGGTCTGCCAAATGAAATGCCAGTTGCCAAATATTCACTTGACAATAGACATTATAATATGAGTAGTAATAGTCTTAACCATCATTTTTAAGTGATAACATCTAAATAATATAATCTCACATCTATTAAACAATGTTTTTAGAAAGGGAACACAAATCTTTAGAGTTCAGAAAAATCATTAAGTTTTAAATATCTATAAAACGAGGACAGAAATTGCTTTTGTCACAAATATGTAATTTTAATCATAGAAATACTCCTACCATTTGTTGTATTTTTAAAAATATTTAGTTATGTTGATCTAAAGCGGCCAGTGTTGTTAATTACAGAGAGAAATCGATCAAGAAATTGTGTTATATATAAAATACATGTTGAGTGTTGTAGCAGAGTAAATTAAGCCATCAACAAACTTACTAAGTGTCCAGTATCATAATTAATCTAAAATAATTGAAACATTATGTGTAATACTCAGCTATCTACACATTGATTCAATGTTTCCTTTAGTTTTCAACAAAAAATATTTTCAATTCATTTTCTGATCTGTGCAAACCGTGAGTTGTATACAGTCAGATCTCGATACAACGACACTGTTTGTTCCCAAGCAAAATGTCGTTATAACAAATTTGTCGGTATACTGAATTTCACTAGTGACAAGAATTTTGATTGGGGGAATTGCTTGACAGAAATCAATTAATGATGCACATATAATTTATTATGTCATAAAATTATATTCAGCAAGATCAGCAGTATGAAATACTCATTATTACATAAAAATAATATTTTAAATAATATATAATGTTTTGAGAGAGCTCCAAATAAAGTGCGTCCGAATTTAAAGGTGTCCGGATAATACTACAGTAAACTATAAAATACAACGCTCTAGGGAATAAATTGGTAATTCATTTTGTTAGAAATGTTACCTATCGACTAAAAGATTTGATGAATTCATAAATTAAGTCGAGAAATCTCGATTAACATAGTTTTTTTCGTGAACCGTACAATTTCGAAAATACGAATATATGCAATGACTTGGCGCTTATCTCCCTTGATTACGAATGCGCGAGCCATAGTACACAAACTGTGATTCTAGTGTGAAAGGTTAAACTATTATGATGAGAGCAATTAAGGTGTTTTTCACAAGTATAATTACATAATTAGGCACCATGCTTAGACAGTGGCTTTGTGTAAAGCTGATAAATATGTCATGTGTGAAAATAGTCCCTGGTCAGTGTCAGTATATCGAGTATTAATTACTGTGTAAACTATCGATGCGTTCCCTGCTTTTTGCTGTCGGTGTCGGTAAGTGAATATGTCGTTATAACGGATACAATTAACGTTGAATAGAATTCGTCCCCAGCAATTGATGTCGTTATAACGAAATTGTCGGTATATCGGATGTCGTTGTAACGAGATCTGACTGTATAATTATTAGGATATGGCAATTTTTATTTATAACTTAGTGGTGAATATTAGTCTTGTTGAATACTGCATCAACATTCAAGTTCAAGACATGAAAATAAATGTCTCAATAGCTAATGTTATTCAAGCAAGAATTTTAACTTTGCAAAGGCTAATTTAAAACTGTTAAGGAACATATGTGAATAAAAAAATACAGAATTTGACAGTTTCAGCAATAAAGAGTTAAATTATAGCAGTTTCTTTGTTAAAACAATAAGCTTAATATGTAATAAAAATGTTAAACAAAAGAAAACAAGAGCTTTCCTTGATGGTAATGAATGGCAATAACTCACTGAAAATTGATTTGTTCCACCGATATGCACAACTAGGCTTGGTACTAATTAGTCTTGTGAAGTATCATGGAAATGTGGTCAATCGCTTAGTAACAGAGAAAGAGCAGAAAAACTTTCTGTCTACAAACAGATGGACCAAAAGTATAACTGCCACTCCAATAAAGCCCCCTCCTGTATACTTGGGTATGTGTAGGTGTAATTATTGACATTTAAACAGCATCTTGATTGGAAAATGCTAGTTATTACTAGAAGCATTTCAAACATAACTTTAAGTGTGAGGTGAGTTGTGGCAGTAAACAGTAAACAATACAATACTACAAGGAATTTCAATACATCACTGGAGTACTAGATAGTATTCATGGTAACATACCTGTTGTAGATCTGTGAAGACAGCTAGACATGCCTGTAACATCTCTTCTGGTTGTACTTCCACCGAGACACCACAATATACCATCTGACTGAACAACAGTGCTGCCGCAGCCTACAATCATATAACATATATAGTACTTCCACCGAGACACCACAATATACCATCTGACTGAACAACAGTGCTGCCGCAGCCTACAATCATATAACATATATAGTACTTCCACCGAGACACCACAATATACCATCTGACTGAACAACAGTGCTGCCGCAGCCTACAATCATATAATACAGTACAAACATTGATTTATCACATAACCTGCGGTCCAGGAGTGCGGTAAAGCCGTGCCGTAAATATCGTTCGGCACTCCCAGACTGTGCAATAAATATCTAAATTAGCTCGACGTGACGTTAGCCAATCCAAGCATTGATTCGTCAATGAAGTCAGGATAATACCAACTTCGTCATGACGTCGCGTTCGTTGTACCGCTGAATTTTGGCTGAAACATATGCAGCGTACACCATCATTTTGAACAATAATGAGCGTTTTCTAAGATTATGTGATAAATAGAATCTAATATTCGTGCTCATTACATACGAGTTTTATTAAACTCGTCGACGAAAACAATATGACACGAGGCTTTATCATTTTGTAAACTCGTTTAATAAAACTCGTATGTAATGAGCACTAATGCAAGATCCTCTATCTCCCGAACCATCTCAAGTAAAAATCTCAATCTCAGATTTAGATTTTGCTCAAATAAGAGTCTGAATTCAGGGTAGCTCTTGAAACTTTTACTGTAATATACTCAGAATAATGGTTCCGCTTTGTTATGTACATCAGTCTCCCATAGAAATTAACGCAATATTTGAGGTGAGACATAGCTCAGATTGAGATCCAACTATGTGTATAAAAGATAAATCAATGGTGGGTCAGTACCATGGCTATAGTACTTACAGTGTGACTGGCTATAGTACTTACAGTATGACTGGCTATAGTACTTACAGTGTGACTGGCTATAGTACTTACAGTATGACTGGCTATAGTACTTGCAGTGTGACTGGCTATAGTACTTACAGTATGACCGGCTATAGTACTTACAGTGTGACTGGCTATAGTACTTACAGTATGACTGGCTATAGTACTTGCAGTGTGACTGGCTATAGTACTTACAGTGTGACTGGCTATAGTACTTACAGTATGACTGGCTATAGTACTTACAGTGTGACTTGCTATCGTACTTACAGTATGACCGGCTATAGTACTTACAGTACGACTGGCTATAGTACTTACAGTATGACTGGCTATAGTACTTGCAGTGTGACTGACTATAGTACTTACAGTATGACTGGCTATAGTACTTACAGTATGACTGGCTATTATACTTACAGTGTGACTGGCTATCGTACTTACAGTATGACTGGCTATAGTACTTACAGTATGACTGGCTATAGTACTTGCAGTGTGACTGGCTATAGTACTTACAGTATGACTGGCTATAGTACTTACAGTATGACTGGCTATAGTACTTGCAGTGTGACTGGCTATAGTACTTACAGTATGACTGGCTATAGTACTTACAGTATGACTGGCTATTATACTTACAGTGTGACTGGCTATCGTACTTACAGTATGACTGGCTATAGTACTTACAGTGTGACTGGCTATAGTACTTACAGTGTGACTGGCTATAGTACTTGCAGTGTGACTGGCTATAGTACTTGCAGTGTGACTGGCTATAGTACTTACAGTATGACTGGCTATAGTACTTACAGTATGACTGGCTATAGTACTTACAGTATGACTGGCTATAGTACTTACAGTGTGACTGGCTATAGTACTTACAGTGTGACTGGCTATAGTACTTACAGTGTGACTGGCTATCGTAGATTCCAGAAATATAGACACCATCAACGTAGCCGCATCAGTCAATCTGGAAAAAGTATCAAAATGTGTTTTAACTTTTTAAATATAATATGTACTTGAGCAATGTAAGGGAGCGTTGCACCATGTATTATATCATTATATAGTATCACATATTCTGTATCCCTGACATTTTCATTTAAATTACATAATTATTTTTTTAAAAATTATTTTATTTCACAACGAAAAGCTAGCAAAACAGGCATCTATGTAAAATATTGCTGTAACTCTATCCATACATTCAATGCTTACATATTGATTCAGTGGTTAATGACTGGCTGTTCTGAAAATAGCTCTCAGGATTTATCTCATTTAAAGAATGAATGGATTGTTAGCTGATAAACTAACAAGAGATGTTTGTAAAACACGTATGCCACCATGGCAGCCCAATAGTCAGAAATGGTAAAGGTCACAGTGACCTTGAGCTTTGACCTACTTAACTAAAAATCAATAGGGGTCATCTACTGTGGATGACCAACCTCCATGTAAAGTTTGAGGAGCCTAAGGTCAAGTGTTTTTCAGTTATTGAACAGAAACCATTTGGTCTACCGACCGACACAGACAGACCGATGGACTGACATGTGCAAAGCAACATACTCCCTCCTCAAAGATGGGGGAGGGGCATAATAAGATGAAGGTCAAATGATGTAACAAAATGGATGCAGACTGGATTTCACTGTGAAATCATAGCTGAATTGAAACGTCAACAAATTTTAAGAGATGGATTTGGGAGTACCGAAAATAAGTATGTACGTAACCAGTGTCGTGGTAAAAAGACACACAACTACCAATCAAAATGTCATGTTCGGGTAACTGTTTGAAAGATTAAATGGTCAAACAAATATGGACATCGGAACTTATGTAATGCATACTTATACTTACGTTGGTGGTAAAGTCTGTAGTTGTATAACTATAGTACTCAGCACATGTATCAACATTTCTATGACAGAATTCACTTCCATATCAGCCAGTTCCACTTTACCCATCAATACACCCAGTAATGATTCCATGTGTTGTTGTTGGTTAGAAATGTATGAACAGAATGTAGTGGACACTTGACAACATGCATAGATAACCTACAATACAACAATGGGCGATCAGGGCCAATACTGAGTTTACAGGGAATATTTGTTAACACAAATAAATTTTAATAGCTTATGTTCTTCCAGAAGGTTGAAGATAAGGTCAAAGGTCAAACTGGAAAAGTGGTCAGTTGCTAGAAGATGAACAAATTAGCATACTGATAGTGGTTCATTACATTAAGACGACACCAGGTCGATCCAATTGTATTGCATGAATGAGACACAATTCATACTATAATACAGTAATCTGCGTTTGTCGAGAGAGCAATCACACGCAATGCTATAGGGCAATGGACATGTAAATTTCACCTTCAGCACATTACTACACTAAGGGGATGTCTCAAAAGTATGGGGAAATCATTTACCTTCAACATATTACTTCACTGAAGGGATGTCTCAAAAGTGTTAGGAAATCATAAATTTACCTTCAGCATATTACTACACTGAGGGGATGCCTCAAAAGTATCAGGAAATCATAAATTTTACATTCAGCATGTCTAAAAAGTATGGGGAAATCATTTACCTTCAACATATTACTTCACTGAAGGGATGTCTCAAAAGTATTAGGAAATCATAAACTTACCTTCAGCATATTACTACACTGAAGGGATGTCTCAAAGTATCAGGAAATCATAAATTTACCTTCAGCATATTACTACACTGAGTGGATGCCTCAAAAGTATCAGGAAATCATAAATTTTACATTCAGCATGTCTAAAAAGTATGGGGAAATCATTTACCTTCAACATATTACTTCACTGAAGGGATGTCTCAAAAGTATTAGGAAATCATAAACTTACCTTCAGCATATAACTACACTGAAGGGGATGTCTCAAAAGTATCAGGAAATCACAACTTTACCTTCAGCATATTACTACACTGAGGGGATGTCTAAAAAATATCGAGGATTCATACATTTTACCTTCAACATAATACTACACTAAAGTGAGGTCTCAAAAGTATCGGGGATTCATAAATTTACCTTCAGCATATTACTACACTGAGGGGGATGTCTCAAGAGTATAAGGAAATCATCGGTTAACTTCTCACTTCCTTTACTGGCCATCTTGTCTCCCAGATAGTGAGCAATCTGTAATACAACAAAACAGACAATAAGATACTTAACTGATAACATGCAAACTGCAACATTGAAGTGTTTGTAAATATGTATGCCCAAATAACAGCCAATTACTGACCTTTGACCTACCAACCTTAATGCCAGACATCTATGTGACAATACCAACCACATGCGTACAAAGTGTAAGATCCTAGGCAAAACTGTTCCCTTAAGTTTTTATCAGATGATTTCCAGAAGAAAATCAATAAATCACGAAGATTTAATTTCATGTTTGAGGTCATCCACCCATGAAAATTTATCCCCAAAGAAAAACGACTTTAAGTATTAAACGACACATGTCGAGCCTCGGCGCACGTTGAAACATAGCTACAACTTAAATAAGTCTTCAATTTCACCTTTGACCACCAACTGTGACCTTGAACTGTGAGATAGGAACCTGGGGGTTGGGCATGACACTCCGCCTCATGGGGGTTACCATTCATGCCAAATACAAGAAAGATTGGTCAATGTATGACAAAGTTATGGTCCGGACAAGCTTCAATTTGAACTTCGACCTCCAACACTGACCATGACCTTGGAGATAGGAACCTGAGGGTTGGGCATGACACTCTGCCTCATATAGGTTAACATTCATGCCACATATAAGAAAGATGGGTCATTGTATGACAAAGTAAGGCTCCTGACAAGCTTCAATTTGACCTTTGACCTCCAACTGTGACCTTGACCTTTGAGATAGGAATCTGGGGGTTGAGCATGACACTCCGCCTCATGAAGGTGAACATTCATGCCAAATAAAAGAAAGATTGGTCAATGTATGACAAAGTTATGGTCCGGACAAGCTTCAATTTGACCTTTGACATCAAACACTGACCTTGACCTTTGAGATAGGAACCTGGGGCTTGGGCATGATACTCTGCCTCATAGAGGTTAACATTCATGTCAAATAAAAGACAGATTGGTCAGTGTATGACAAATTTATGGTCCGGACAAGTTTCAATTTGACCTTTGACCTCCAACTGTGACCTTGACCTTTGAGATAGGAATCTGGGGGTTGAGCATGACCCTCCGCCTCATGAAGGTGAACATTCATGCCAAATAAAAGAAAGATTGGTCATTGTATGACAATGTTATGGTCCGGACAAGCTTCAATTTGACCTGTGACCTCCAACTGTGACCTTGACCTTTGAGATAGGAACCTGGGGGTTGGGCATGACACTCATGGAGGTGAACATTCATGTCAAATATAAGCAAGATTGGTCAAAGCATAACAAAGTTATGGTCCGGACAAAATCGGACTGACGCACACACTTACGCACGCACATACACAAAAAGTGGCAACTAAGTCACGCTCACTGCAAGCGAGCTCGACAATTAACTATCAGGTAAAAGTACAATAACATGCATAACCTAGAAATTTAGCTATAATTAATTGTAACAGCCACTTGGTTTATCATTTAATCAGTGACATTAAAATAACATGCATAATAAGTGCCACATATAAATGTTTATCACACAAATCCACCACCCTTCATTACTTGATTACCAACAGATGCATTAACCAAACAATTCAATGGAGGAAAGTAAAATTATTCCATTTTTTAAATTTGGGATAGTTTGGCACTTATAATAATTTTGAACTTGGATAGTTTTGCACTTAGGATAGTTTTGCTCTCGCCCCTTAAATTACTGAAACCTTACCCTGGTTTATAAGAGTGTCAAGATGGAAACAATATAAAGATGAATAATGCTAACCCAGGATTATATTTTACCCTTGCATTGATCCTTTGACCCCTGAAATTCCCAACAGACTGACCCTTAGGATGCTAACTGAAGAGTTAATATTTCTAGGTAATGGTGAAGTCTGGTTCAAAATTAACCAAATTACGTAACTGAAAGACAGCCACTATCATTGCTTTATATCAGATAAGTTTCTTGATCAGCAGGTAACCTTCACCAACATAGAGTAAACTCAACCATATACTGTAAACCATGTGCACTGATAATGGTGAACTCTCCTCAAAATGTGTGAACACTCCTCCCTATATGTGAACACTCCTCAAAATGTGTGAACACTCCTCAATATGTGTGAACAATCATTGGACAGAAACACAATGACAAGATGTACATACCAGGGCAATAACTCAGTGGGAACTGACCAAAGCATAATCATGATAATGCGTTACGAATATTTACAACTGAGCTTGGTACTTATTATTGTTATGAAATTTCATTCATTAAAATCTGACAAGTAGACACTGACAGAAAGTGCAGACAAATGTTGTCTAGAAATGGACTAACTGACAGACCATTGTCTCTAATATAGACCCTGTATACCCAAGTCCTTGCACCTATGTGTAAACTAAGAACATGTATACTGCAAGTGTACAGTGCGAACACTATTACCCTATGTCCTGAGTCATGTTTCTGTAGAACCCTACCATGTCCCGAGTCAAGTTTCTGTGGAGGCCAGAGAACAGTTTGTATAAAATCAACACTGTACATATACATAATGACAATAACCTGGAGTATCTAGTAGTAGGAGGGTCATTCATAAAGTTCTAGGACAACTATTATTGTGAAAATATCCGTATAAACGTAACATTTCCTAAAACTTATATCTATTTGTGATTTACAAACAAAATATTGTGCATATCATCATTTTAAAAATAGTCTCCATCACATGCTACGCTTACGTCTCAGACAATGAGTGTCGAAACTCTGGTGCGACATGTTCTTTTAAATAATTGTGTTATTTTACAAAATATTATTTTGAAATTTGGGAACAAATGAGAATTTTTTGGGTTAATGATGCTATTTACAAAATAGATACAGTGATTGAATAATGATGAACGTAATGACAATAAATTTAAAACTTGGACTGCTCCGTATTTCACTACACACAATGTAGCAATGATAACTTACTGATATGTTAACTCCGCAATATTAATTTGCCATATTCAAATTCATAACATGCCATTCTACCCATGGTATGAATTTTAAAATTGTAGTTCATCTGTAATTAAGTTTTTAGGAGCTGTACAGCAGCCACAAGGTTTCCTGCAATCTGATTGATTAACGCACACACAACAGTTATCCTTACCTTCCTTCTGCCATCAGATCCGACATCCATTTCTAGAGGTATATTTAACATTGTGGCAAGACATGACAGACTTAACTGTGTCAGATTCTCATGTCTATCTACTGCTAGTGCTTCATTACCTTCAGCCAATTCTACAAACATACATATATACAGTCAAACATGTCACTGACTCAACAGGTCTAAGATAATTAATTAGATCAGACAGAAAATATCAAAGAATCCTTCCAAAATGGATAACTCAATACACTAGCCATAGAAAAACAGTTAAGCAAATTTAAAACAATAATTATTAAAATACAGATCATAATGAATATGAATGCAAGAATGAAAATGTTACACCTGCAAAAAGATGACAACCTTCCACTCTTATGACATGCAGTCTGACTTAAAAAGGGGACTAACCAAGGATCATTTCTGTCAAGTTTGTGTATGCCGTTATTATTTTTATAGAGTATAGAGAGTAAGGAAGATAGTATGATAGTGATGAAAGGGGATAGGGGTGGGGTATACCAACATCTTTGAAATTTTTAATTATGTGAACTTTCTATATTCTACTATGAACTGACCTGTAAGCTTATTCTACCATGAACTGGCCTGTAAATTTATTCTACTATGAACAGACCTGTCACTTTATACTTCTATGAAATGACCTGTAAGCTTATTCTACCATGAACTGACCTGTAAGTTTATTCTTCTATGAACTGGCCTGTAAGTTTATTTTATGAACTGACCTGTAATTTTATACTTCTATGAACTGACCTGTAAGCTTATTCTATGAATTGACCTATAAGTTTATTCTTCTATGAACTGGCCTGTAAGTTTATTCTATGAACTGACCTGTAAGTTTATTCTACCATGAACTGACCTGTAAGTTTATACTTCTATGAACTGACCTGTAACTTATACTTCTATGAACTGACCTGTAAGCTTATTCTATGAACTGACCTGTAAGTTTATTCTTCTATGAACTGGCCTGTAAGTTTATTCTATGAACTGACCTGTAACTTTATACTTGTATGAACTGACATGTAAGCCTTTTCTATTAACTGACCTGTAAGTTTATTCTTCTATGAACTGGCCTGTAAGTTCCTATGAACTGACCTGTAAATTTATTCTATGAACTGGCCTGTAAGTTCCTATGAACTGACCTGTAAATTTATTCTATGAACTGACCTGTAAGTTTATTCTACCATGAACTGACCCGTAACTTTATACTTCTATGAACTGACCTGTAAATTTATACTACCATGAACTGACCTGTAACTTTATACTTCTATGAACTGACCTGTAACTTTATACTACCATGAACTGACCTGTAAATTTATACTACCATGAACTGACCTGTAAATTTATACTACCATGAACTGAACTGTAAATTTATTCTATGAACTGACCTGTAAGTTTATTCTACCATGAACTGACCTGTAACTTTATACTTCTGTGAACTGACCTGTAACTTTATACTTCTATAAATGACCTGTAACTTTATACTACCGTGAACTGACCTGTAACTTTATACTTCTATAAATGACCTGTAACTTTATACTTCTATAAATGACCTGTAACTTTATACTTCTGTGAACTGACCTGTAACTTTATACTTTTATAAATGACCTGTAACTTTATACTTCTATAAATGACCTGTAACTTTATACTTCTGTGAACTGACCTGTAACTTTATACTTCTATAAATGACCTGTAACTTTATACTACCGTGAACTGACCTGTAACTTTATACTTTTATAAATGACCTGTAACTTTATACTTCTATAAATGACCTGTAACTTTATACTTCTGTGAACTGACCTGTAACTTTATACTTCTATAAATGACCTGTAACTTTATACTACCGTGAACTGACCTGTAACTTTATACTTCTATAAATGACCTGTAACTTTATATCAACCGGGCTCATTAATTAAAAATCCTATAGGGGGAGTTAACAAGTCGTAGACTTCCAGACTCAGCACACCAAAAGTAACCAAAAGTAAAAAAGTAAGTAACTACCATGAACTGACCTGTAACTTTATACTACCATGAACTGACCTGTAACTTTATACTACCATGAACTGACCTGTAACTTTATACTTCTATGAACTGACCTGTAAGTTTATACTTCTGTGAACTGACCTGTAAGTTTATACTACTATGAACTGACCTGTAACTTTATACTTCTATGAACTGACCTGTAAGTTTATTCTATGAACTGACCTGTAAGTTTATTCTATGAACTGACCTGTAAGTTTATGTAGTACAGCAGTATCCGGTAATGTAGCGGTCATTAATGCATCGAGTGAAGTCATGTATTTACTGGATATCATCATAAAGTACTGGTCAGCACGCTTTAATTTATCTCTCTCCATGGCTTCACATGTATATATGGCACACTAAAACAGATATATACATTAAATGTTATTCGTGTTTGGTGGTTATATTCTATTTTTGATATATGGCACACTGTAATATAACAAACACATGCTAGGCCTACAATAAAATCATGTATATTCCCCCTCCTAAAACTTATGTCATCTAAAGTTGAGTAGATAGGTAGGAAAAAGAAATTTTATTTTTTCAATTAACTACATTTCATTGACTTTTGTAAAGAGAAATACTAATTATGTACATTAATAACTTGCAGAAGAACTAAATTAGCACACATGATGTTGAGTTAACCCAGGATGTGAAGTCAACTGTTGGGAATGAGTGAAAGTCGCACAATTAAAAAATATTACTACCACAGGGATCTAGAAAAATGTTCCCTCTGATCATTGGGGCCAATATTATGCGGAGTCTTCGCCAATCCTACAGTTTTTCCTGAACATAAAGACTTCACCTACAAAATCAGTTCCTCATATTATCAAATATTTATTTCAGATATTTCCCTGCAAATAACATAGAGCTCTAGAGTCCAGTCCCAAATAAAAAATTGGCAACACCACCTGTACATGAACATACCAGGATAGATTGTTCACGAAGTCTGAGATCTTCATCCACTTGTTGATACATCAACTTTGGCAACAATGACATAAACTGACACATGGCTTCTAAAAACTCATTGGCACTGAAATATACAATTCACAAATTTGGCCCATTCTTAATAATCAGACACACGTTAGTGGTCACCTGAATTAAACAAACCCCTGTCTATAGCATCCAATACTATTAAATCCAAATCAACTATTTTATATGGATTACACCTGTACTTAGCAGTCACATCCTTAAAGCAGTGATGCTTAAGACATGTTAGACTGTAGAGTATATGAATCAGGATGTAACTATCTGCACAAACATCTGACCCTGATCCAAGTCATTCTATCACCACATAGTCTTCTCCAGACAAGTTTTGCTCTGGTTTATCCTAGGGCCTGATTTATAATCCTAAAGTGGCAGGTGATGTCATCCTTTAAACAAAGAACATCATATTCACTATCAGCACACAATGCAATATCACACACCATTTTTGCACAGTAGAACAATGCACGGCTGTGTGATAAATTGTCTTTATACTATATTATAGTATAAAAAAATGATAAAAAAGAATAATAATCTTACACTTGTTTATCTATATCTTCTGTCCAACTGATTTCACTAGCAAAATAAGCATTGAGAGCAATGACGAGATCTACGAGTATCTGTTGGCACCAGGGTTGCTGAAACATATACAGTTTATATAATATATAGAATACCAAGGTTTATATAATATATAGAAAACCAAGGTTTATATAATACAGTAAAACCTCGCTAATACGAGCAGCGATTATTCGAGCAACCCGCCTAATTCGAGCAAATTTCAAAGTCCCGACGAATTTGCTCTATATTGTACATTAATTTATCCCTCTAACTCGAGTAAAGCTATTACGAGCATCCGGTCTAATTCGAGCGCAGGTGGTGGTACATTCAACAATTTTCAACGATTATTAATTACCTTATCTCGAGGCAATCATCCGAGCGAAATTTCACACCTCCGAAAAATGTCATACTTACTTTTGTTACGGTCCGTATTTTTCACACATCGTGGTAATCCCATTTTATGCCCTAACACTTAAATTTATTTCCGTATTTTCGATTCGATACATTAAACACGAAGTAGAAGATATTTAATTAATGAGCGCGATTTAAACAACACATGTATACGTTTCAGAACAAGTTCAATAGGCAACAATGGGAACTTCAATAAATACGAGAACTAGAATTATTAAATGTAACATTGTTGCTTCGATTGTACTGACTCGCACAGACTTTTAATTATCGTAAGATAAACCGACGTACATGTAGAATCTTAAATATTTAGGCACCGTTCGTTATAAAACTGCAAGTAAAAATCATTTCAAAAACGTTTCCTATTCCGTATTTCATGAAAACTTGCGAATGTAGGCTTATGTACAGTACAATTACCCGTGTCCGATACTGAATAAGTCAAGTAAATCAAGTCCGCGATTAAATCCAATTCTTATCAAACAACCCTGAAGAATAAAACATTCGTCGACTTTGTAAAGTAGAAAATTAAATGTCAATTGAATCTACACTATGCGCAGATTGGCTAATTCATACCGCGGTATGGAACTCTGGCGTGACACTACTCCCAACTGTACCGGCAATCCCTTTGATGTGCGGCGCGTTTGAAGTCAGTCGAAAGACCGCCGCGTTTGATGTCTCCAAATTGTCGCGCGCGTTTCAGCTGGAAACCACAGGGACATAAAACATTCAGCTAAACATCATGTCCTAAATAAATTATCATAGATAATATAGTGCATGTTTTTTTACTCAATGAGCCCTATCTCTGTGCTGGAAACTGGATCGACTTTGCATCCAGGTTTTATTTTATCACGTGCGTTTTTTGTGCATGGGTGTTTGTTCACACATGTAGGATCTATCGTGCGCTAGGGTAATGTTATATTTTTGCCGATGCGAACTTTTATTACAACCGTTAAATGGAGTTTGATATTTAATGTAAAAAGATTCATTACGACTTTCATATGCAATTTGATGAATTCGGCAAATGTCCACACGATTCAAATTGCGTATATACTTGATAAACAATGACAATATTCGTAGTAACAACCAAATACATGTATCAAACGTATTTTCATTATAAACACAGTTACACTTAGTCATAACAACAATTCATTATATAATTCGGATATTTCGAGCACCTGGCTTAACTCGAGCATTTCGCTTGTCCCGATGGGTCCTCGCGATAACAAGGTTTTACTGTATATAGAATACCAAGGTTTATATAATATATAGAATACCATGGTTTATATAATACATAGAATACCAGGGTTTATATAATATATAGAATACCAGGGTTTATATAATATATAGAATACCAGGGTTGCTGAAACATACACTGTTTATATAATATATAGAATACCAGGGTTGCTGAAACATACACAGTTTATATAATATATAGAACACCAGGGTTGCACATGATAACTATTATATAATGAGCTCGCTCTCTCTAAGTTGGAGGTCATTGGTAAATTTAGCAGGGAAGTAACTGAATGACCACACCACTGTCTGAGTTGAACGCAAAGTACTAGCTGTTAGCTCACAGAACAGACATCTTCCAGGATTCAGAATATCAACCTCATGCTTGCAAAGGAATACCTGGACAGAAGCTACAGTACACCTTTCAGGATTCAGAATATCAACCTCATGCTTGCAAAGGAATACCTGGACAGAAGCTACAGTACACCTTTCAGGATTCAGAATATCAACCTCATGCTTGCAAGGGAATACCTGGACAGAAGCTACAGTACACCTTTCAGGATTCAGACTATCAACCTCATGCTTGCAAGGGAATACCTGGACATGGGACTACAGTATATCTTTCAGGATTCAGACTATCAACCTCATGCTCCCGAGTGGAATACCTGGACAGGGACTACAGTATATCTTTCAGGATTCAGACTATCAACCTCATGCTCCCGAGTGGAATACCAGGACAGGGACTACAGTAAGAGAATGGAGATTTTACCTGTTTCACTTTAGATTTATCCATTATATCTGCTAGCAGTTTCAGTGGCATCGTTGGCAAGTTGACAGCTTTGATGGCATTGATAATCAACTGTACATCACTGAAATTAATTAGTACACTTCAGTTTAATCATATAAGATTTGTTTTCATTATATCGCTGGCTTAGAATGAGAAGGGTGTAAATACAAAATCGATATTTTCAGAAACAAGAAAAACAATGTACAACAAGAGCCATCAGAGACAGGTGAAGTTCTCCATGGGGTGTTTGTCACAGAATAAAAATATCAAAAATCCCAAAAAAATGTCCAAAAATATGCAAAAGAGAGTTATGGTTCTTTGGCATGGCACTATAACTTATTTAATGAGATTTATTTAACTATGAAGTTTCAAATTGATATATCCAATACTGTAACCATTCTACCTACCATTTCAATGTAACCAGATTGGTGACCACTCTAAGTACAGTTCTAAGTCTGGCTGCACCCTCCAACATACCATCCAACACTTGAGATGAACTATGTTCTATTCTCTGGTTCAGTTTCGACAGGAATTTTTTATCTGTTAACAGTTTGAGGGCATATTCTGGTTCCCCGTCTTGATCGGTGACATCTATCAAACCTTGCCATTCATCATCACTATCCACATCCTGCCATATAAGATAAGCTCATTTAAAGGGAAATAACTTGAAAGGTATAGGGCAAATCTATACAAAGGGAGATAACTCCAAAGGTATAAGGTAAAATCCATATAAAGGGAAATAATTCCTGCAAAACCAGTAAAGGATAACTAGTATAAGATAACATAAAACCACTTAAAGGGAAACAACTCCTGAAATATCATGAACTTATATCCTTTCCGCTACCACGATTTTTTGGGGGGTTATGAGAAATTCATATGGTCCCTATACCCCGTCCCTGAGACACTATTGACTTGCAGCACTGATAAAAACTCCGGATGCTACACACCTACCCCAAACCGAAAGTAGAAAAAAATGTGAACATTTCAACTAAAGGTCACCGGAAATGACGATGTGACGGTGACCCTTGCGTGAAAAACTTCTTTTTTTTTTTTTTTTTTTTTTTTTTAGCTTGACAGGCCTACTTTTTGGCCCCTTAAGGGCATTGGTCCTGACCCCTTTGTCTAGCCTTATATTCGTGCTATAGACAAATAAAAACTTTTTGGCGCTAAATGTTAATGCAATTCCACAGGGAATCGTACCGCAATGGCGGGTAGGACCAGTAATTTCAGTTTTGTAAAATCTACGTTCAAAGCCCTCTTTAAAGGGGTCTAGCGGGCCCAAAAACCTGTGCACGACCCTGGGCCCGTTATATCATGTAGCCTGGGATGCCTGTGTACCTATGACAGCAAAATTCCCGAATTTGGGCATTTAGGTCGTAAACTACGGAAGGCCGAAATGGCCATCCCGGCGAGTCTGCATTAGTACGCTATGGTAGCGGAAAGGATATAAAGGAACATAACTCTTGCAATACAAGATATCATGTGCTACTTTAAAGGGACACAACTCCTGCAATTGAAGACAACATGAATCCACTTAAAGGGAAACAACCCCTGCCCACCTAAATATTCTAACAGTGAAAAACATATAGTAGAGGGAAACAACTCCTGTGATATAAGATACTATAAAAGGACTTTATAAAATATTATATGAAATAATTACACAAGGCAATATAATTATGATAGTATCTGGAGACATCATCACATGTTAGTTTTGTTATTTTAGTAGGGTTATAAGGGGCACCATCACATTTCACTTTTTATGTTTATATGGCACGTGACCTAACATGTACTGTTCTACAGGGAGTTGTTAAAATACAACAAGCATATACAGTAATCAGCAGAGAGCTTTTTTCAACTTCTCAGAAAGGGCTGTAGTCCAATAATTAAATTTTGATAAAAAATGTTGGTATTTCGGAACTAAAAAAACTTATTATTGTAAAGGTGATCTACATTTGTCCTGAGGAATACTTCTTAAAGTGTCTTCTCATATAAACCAGTGTAACTGTCAGTAAAACTCAGTTTTATGCCGGCCCAGTTTATCCCTCAGGGAAGAGGGGACCTGTTACACCAGTAAGGACAAAGGCCATGATTATCTAGAATTAAACATATTATAACAAAGAAGGGTCAACAACAAGTTAAGCACACGATGAAAAATTAACTCATATTCACCTATACACCTATACAAGATATCAAACATCTTAATGAAATCAAGTCACCACAATCATTTTAGTAGCCAAACTAAAGCAAGCAAGGCAATTGTTAAATTACATGAAATAATTAATACACAGGCAAAATTTAGAATCTGATTAGACTCCAAATTCTTATTAGTGTTTCTATTAGATTACAAAATAAATATAGTTGGACTGTAAGATGCATGACACCTATAAAATTATACAGGGCCTAACAGGGGATAGATTTGGGTGCTCTACATATGTTTTTTACATCAAGATAAAACTAGATGTTTGTCAAACATGCATGCCCACATGGAAGCTAAATAGTAATTTATGTTAAGGCAGAGTGACCTTGAACAGTGACCTACATACAGAGGTTGCAGTACGTGTCCCTCCAATCAACCAGAAAGCCTGGTAAGTGTAGATGACATGTACCTTAGCACATATAGGGCTAAAACACAAATGATAACTGTTTAAGTAAAAGATACTGTATGTGGGAGACTTAATTGTTATCATGGTGTTTTGGTACTGTAAGTTGTACAATGAATGTCTGCTTTCAATTTATTGATATACTGCTGTTTATTAAGATAATACTGTTTAACTATTACAAACTTACATTTATAACTGTTTGTCAAATGTTGCAACCGACGTTACTGTATTGGAAAGAAAACCAAACTAACATTGCTTTAATGGATCAACGCATCACTGTTAGTAATTACATATATATAAGTAATGAACAATTATGTAAGACAGGTCAATGGTTAGCACCAATCACATATATGCTCATGCAGTTTGTATAGGATTGTAACAGCCCCCGTCAATAAGTGACGATTTCTGAATGTTCATTCTTCCATGCACATCGACATATGAACCTTCTGTAAGTTAGCTAATAGCTGTCCAGTAATTTTTTTCCTAATTTTCCCAAACATTTAAAATTAAAAAAAAATTCAAAATCGGACATAAAATGACAAAGTTATGAACATATTTGACAAGAGGTCAAGCATAAAAGTTTACAGAAACCAGTAAACAGTCACATGTTATCTCTTTTTCTGTTTTATTTGGCCTTTCTACTTCATGAAAATTCCCAATTTCAAGTTGTCACGACGCGAAAATTCCCAATCTGAACGGACCCGGACCCTTTCCCAATGAAGCGAAAAAAATCACTGCTGTCACACTTACACATCCTAGTAGGGAACATTTTAGTGAGTCAGTGACCATAGCCTATTTAGCAGGGTGGGGGCTACTTGTTAGTTCATGCCTTTCATAGATGCACACAGGCATATACACTTTTTTGTAATCACATTTTACATGTATGAGAAGTGTGAACATTGCATGGTAAAAGTTACATTATTCTAGTACTAGTAAGAGCAAATAATTAGAGAAGATAAAATATTTTCATTTTCTGTGCTCGAAGAATTCCTTAATTGGCCGATTATAAACAAGAGATATTTGCAAGACATATACAAAATGTATGCACCACAGTATATTTTTTTTATCATAGCAACCAAATATTGATTCCTGTTCAAGGTCAGTGACGCTCATCTTTGACCTCAAAACCAATATGGCTCAGGGGTGTCAACAGAGCCAAACTAAAAATCCTAAAAATCATACACGGCCGTCAATTTTGCCAAACAAGAGGCCTTGAACCATATTGTGTCCATACTTAATTCAGTTTTTATAACTTTTCATTGAAGAAAATCCTTAAGAGCAGATATCATTAACCAACTTTGCCATTTCTTGAGATATTTTCATGAAATAAATTAAATTTTGTTCAGAAATCATATCTCTTCTAGGATTGATAAATCCATAATTCCAGATAAATCCGGAATATTGACACCCCTGGAGTCTTCACAAGTTCTGGTCACAGCCAAACAGCATACCACATTTGACCGAATGGTTCATCAGTTATTGATTACAAATTGTTTGGTCTACGAAACGTCATATGCAAAACACTAAAACTTCACTCTTTCAAAGGGGGTGTGGGGGATAAACATGAGTACTGTTCAGTATAAGGTAGTAATTGCTTTCATTCTGCCATCTCAGTTTACATCAAGATAAAAGCCTTTAACTAACCCCCTAATCTCGCTCGGTACATCATTCTTTCAATAGTATGGTTCTCTAGTGTTAAGACATTAATCTAAGAAATTCAATATACAGCAACTTTATTTTTCACACATGCCCTTTTATTCTGAATCATTCTCGTGACCTGTTACACATTTGTTCCGGGTCATTAAAGGCTCATGCAGCAGACAAGAATGTCAAATGTTAGACCAAGGTACATGCACACACTATGTATTTTTAGAGGCAAACACCATATCTATTTATAGCATGTCATAACAAGTCATATATAAATACCTTAGAACCATCCTAAAATAATAATTACAATCAAATTATATTAGTATGTATTACAAACAAATACACAAACACTTAAGAGGAAGTTGTATTCGCTTGGTTAGAATTTTACCACATTTCTCAGTCAATAACCATTATTAGCATTAATTTAAAATTAAAGGTCACAGTGACCTCGACCTTTGACCTGTTGACTTATATTAACTTATATACCACCAGCATGCAATAATCAACCTCCCTAATAAGTTTGAGCACAATAAGCTTAAATGTCCTTGGCTTAACCATCAGTCAAGGGGTAACATATTTTCGGAAACCTGCCTGACAATATATGTTACTCTGAAAAACTTCATGCCATCAAAGTGAGATATCTATAAGATCTACCAAATTTCTAAAGATCTAACCATTGAAATATTAAAAGCAAGCATATGGCAATGTACATAAGGAATACCTGACAAACAGCAAATCTTCATAAAGCAATAATGTCTAACTAACTTCCAACTTGTACAAGAAAAGCTAAAACTTAATGAATTTCCTGTACTGATAAACCAACTTGAACTTAGAAGGGATTTTGAAATTTTGACACAAAAACGTATGTTTACAACAACGGCCAAAACTCTGGCAAAACCGTCTTCCTAAAACTCCTTGACAATACGCACATCTAGGCTTGGTGCAAAGAGTTGAGAGGTTGCTTACAACAGGAGAAATGGATTGTATAAATCAGAAGGGTGCAGTTGTTGAATTTAAAGATTTTGAACTACTTGCCCGAATCGACAAAACTCGATAGTTTTCCTATATACTTTATGCATAATTATTGCAGAAGTTACTCCCCCAAATCAACAATTACTTGTCACAGATAACCAGACAAGTGTCAATTTTGCAGACTCAGAGTATGGGGAGTTTGACTGCCAGCCAACAATATATTCTAACTTCTAATATATTATATGTCTCTAGTAGTAAGTTAATCAAATGAAAACTGGATCACAGTGTAATCATGGTTCATAAACAATTTTCACACCGAAGGACTTTTTAAGGTAGGATTTGTATTTTCAAGGCATTTTCCAAAGATTTACTAAGGTAAAATTGTACGCTTGGATAAACATGAAAATTATTGTCATCATGACTACTGCTTAGCACTACATGTCTCACTCTTGCACCTATACATTTCGAACTTTTAATTTGCAAGAATGACTGCTTCTTTTTCATTCTTTATGCAGATAACGTGTCATTTTGACAACATCCATTACACTTTCAGTTAAATTTAACTACCATTTTGACATTTTTTCAAGGCAGCACTTATTTCAAGGACTATTCAAGGCCTGTGCAAACCTTGGTAATATTCTACCTACCTCTCCATCTAACTTGACATTCTCTATATTCTTCGTATTCTTCACATTCTGTTTATCTGAAGATTTACGGACGGTTCGACGTCCCTCTATCTCTATACTCGGATATTCTTTCTCGTAATCTTTGGTGATTCTATCTGTACGAGGTGTAGGATCGGCATTCTGAAATATCACACAGTATGGGTTTATTTACTATAGTATGTGTCATACTTATTGAAACATCCAAGGCTATTTGACTCAGAAAACACACTTTCTAAACATTAATTTTATAGCCAGACTGTTATTCAATAGCCAGGGGCCTTTTCCTTAATCATTGTATGAAAATATTCTTTGCATAAACATTTTACCAACACCTTCTATAAACAAGAAGGCCATGGTGGCCCTATATCACTCACCAGGGAAACATTGCTTTTACTACATACCAAATGCAGCAAATGGGCCAGGAGTGTTCATCATCATCAAATAAGTTCATCTGATAGACACTAGTAGTACAGTTAAAGCTTGGCCTAGATTCTATAGAGACCAACATTCTAACAATGTTTTAAGAAGATCAGGCCATAATTGTGGCCTCTAATGTGCTCACAAGCTTTTTCTAAGATTTGATCCAGTGACAGTTTTTGACCCCACATGACCAGTTGTGATCTTGATCTAAATTTCATAGTGACAACATTCTGACCATGTTCCATGAAGATTGGATCATAATTGTGTCCCATTATCAAAGAAATGTGTTCACAAGCTTTTCCTAAGATTTGACCTAGTGACCTAGTTTTTGACCCCACATGACCCAGTTTCGAACTTGATCTAGATTACATAGAAAAAAACATTTTAACAAAGTTTCATGATGATTGGGCAATAAATGTGGCCTCTAGTGTGTTCAAAAGAAATTGTGAAAGGACGGACAATAGACGGACAAAGAGTGATCAAAAGCACCAAAAGCACCCTGTCACTTTGTGACAGTTGAGCTAAAAATAGCCTGTACAAATTTACGCAAAAATATCATAATAAATCGGACAGGGAAGACAGAATTAAAAAAAAAACAGATTGATAGACATGTCCAAAGTTACATACCTCCACTTCTTTCAAAAGCATGGAAGTTTTACTGAACCACCATGATCGCATTAAAAGTGTATACAAAATATATATATCCATCTATTAATCATAATTATCTATAAATTACAGGTGACTACATGTTAAAATAATGAGACAATAATTATTGAAGTTCAAGATATAGATAAAACTAAGAGAGGTAAATGATGGAGGAATCAGGAGGTATGATGAATACAACACCATCAAGTTACAGTAACATCTACACAATATTAATTTAAAAGAATATTGACAATAATCAACTAAAACTTTTTAAACCAAGTACAAGTAATGTTCCAAAACCTGGAATGCTGTGAAACAGTTCATCTAAAAGTAACAGTTTTTTTACACAAACTTAAGTAAATAATGTTTACAAAGATGTACAAAAGAAAGAAACATGTTTATATGAGCCGTTTCTCCAAGAAAACATTGTTTATATGAGCCGTTTCTCCATGAAAACATTGTTTATATGAGCTGTTTCTCCATGAAAACAATATTTATATGAGCCTGTCTCCATGAAAACAAAGTTTATATGAGCCGTTATCCATGAAAACAATATTTATATGAGCCGTTATCCATGAAAACAATATTTATATGAGCTGTTCTCCATAATAAAACAGTGTTTATTTGAGTTGGTCTCCACGAAAATGATGTTTATATGAGCCGTTTCTCCATGAAAAAATGGTTTATATGAGCCGTTTCTCCATGAAAACATTGTTTATATGAGCCGTTTTTCCATGAAAACATTGTTTATATGAGCCGTTTCTCCATGAAAACATTGTTTATATGAGCCGTTTCTCCATGAAAACATTGTTTATATGAGCCGTTTCTCCATGAAAACATTGTTTATATGAGCTGTTTCTCCATGAAAACATTGTTTATATGAGCCGTTTCTCCATGAAAACAATTTTATATGAGCCTTTATCCATGAAAACAATTTTATATGAGCCTTTCTCTATGAAAACAATTTTGATGTTCATATTTAGAGAAAGGCTACAACTGTTTTTAACAATTAACTCCTTTATTTTCTCAATCTGAGTATTTTTCAGAAAGTGATCAACTTGAAGATAGTAACAAAGTAAGTTATTTCAACTAATAAATAGTATGTGAAATTTTAAATCTAAGATATGTAATAGTACTATATGGGTATATTATATAAAATTGATTCAAAAGATAATTTTTACTTAAGTTATTTAGAGATTTTTATATAATAATTAGATAATGTCCAAAAAGCAGGTTTTCCTGGAGACTGACTCAGATACATATCTATGAAAGTCCTGAAAACAGATTCTGGCCAATCACAGCAAAAATAGTTTGACCAATCATAGAATCAAAGTACAATACTGTGTGCCACCGTTCATACAGTTACAGGCATGCAATACTATACAACTACACGAGCCTATGTATACCAATCACCAAGTGGTTGTGTGCGCTTATTCTTACCTGTGTTCTCTGTTATTATAAAATAAAATCATAAAATATTATACACTAACTACTATATATGCTACCTTAACAAATCAGTATACCTGGTAATATTATACCAATAGCCTAAACTAGACTCTACGCAAATGTAAATATTTTTTCATTTTCCTGATTTTTCTCAAGGATTTTCAAATAGGGGTTATAGTCACCTAGAACTAGATTATAACAATAAGAAATCCAGTTTATTCAATTTGAGGTTGATAGAGTAAAAAGGCCACATTTCCACCCTCAGAAAATTCTAAATGATTGGTCAATTTTTTTTTATATATTCCAAGATATTTCAGCTATAAAATGGTAAAATTGAGTAAAAAAGTATCAAAACAGGTTAATCCAGTCCCCAGTGAATCCTTTGTTATTAGAGGATTGGAAACAAGATAATCAAGTGCGAACTACCCGGTACCTCAAAGGACGTGAGCAGAGGCAGCGATATCAGCCAATAAAATAAGCATTTGGAGAAGACTCAGCAACAGCCCTGTTCTCCATGAGGAGAAAATCAAATAAGTCAAGAACTACATTAACCCCGAAACTGATTACTGTTTAATGAATAAATGTGCTGGTAAAAAGAACAATGAACTTAAAGAAACATGTTAATGATGAATAAAGTCATTTCTAACAATTAAAAATTCTGAATTCTCTATTCCATATTTGAATGCAGTGATAAGTTATAGATATTTAGAACAAGAATGTATAAATAAAATGTCATGGCTACAGATATCCACAGAGTTGAACCAGTAAACATTTGCTTACTTACTGTACAATCGCAAATGGCAATCACTTATGTTTGCGAGGGATTAGATTCCATTCATATACATTATTTGGAATAAAATATGGTGGCTCTTTCTCTCTCCAGATCAATTTATTGAATGCTGGGGCTCTACTGAAGCATAATGCCCAATCAGGTGTTATTAGCACACATCCCTATACCTTAACAAGGTTTCAAACATTGTTCTATTATTAAAATTCAGATTATGAAACTTCAAAGGACCATAACTTTGTCAATTCTTTATATTTTTTCATCAAATAACATTTATTTTGGGAAGCAAAGATATTTCTTTTTATTGCAGCAAATCCGGATTTCCGGATTATTCCGGAATTGTAGGACCCCTGTAAATGTTGCGTATACCCTTTTGCATTGCCCTTGAAATATAGTTTACAGAATCTGTAGCCATGCTAAGAAAAATCTACAAATAGCTGAGTATGTAACAATAGCAATAATCTATAACAACATGCTGGTTTACCTCCTCATATGATCGCTACAAATAATAAACAGTACACAAATAAGTTATAATCAATCTGCAGTCATTTACCGTTTGACCATTTTCCGCCTTAATTCAAGAAACCTGACAACCCATTTGGAATGATACCAAAATGCCTTTATAGTCAACAAGTGATTAAGATTTGCAAGCAATACAGAAGTTCCCTACTGGTTTGAAGCCATTTTCAATGTATCTGTTGCCATAGCAACCACAATTTTTGTCGGAATTAAAATATTTTAGAAGTGCATAATCCCCTTATTGCTTAGAAACTGTTTCAGTTATGTCAGGATCCAGATTTTTTGACAGACGGACAAACAGACTGACAGAGGGCAAACCTATAGTCCCCTCCAGTCAAAAACAGGTAGGGGACTAAAACTTAGAGGTATAGGTTTCTAAGGTAATTCACAACAACATGAGTCACATGACATACTTTATAACTACACCAGATTCATATGTTTCTTGGACTATTTCTAGTTTAACTCATTCTATAAAGTTAACATATGAAGTATGAATTCAAAAGTCTGGCAATTCTTTTTGGTATTCTGCAATTTTACATAAAGATAGATATGGTGGCAAATCTGCACCTGTACAAGTCATATTCTATCCGTACAACAGAGCATGTTAATTTAATTGCTACTAACCTGTATCAGAAAACCATTATAAAAATAAGGTTCCAAAATGACAGAGTTCTGAACATGTATTGTCATGAAAGTAAGGGACCAAAATTAAATAGCACCAAAGACAAGTTTTTTGCAGCCTGTCTACATTCTCACCTTGCTAAGGCCTGTGTTTTCCCAATCTTTGGTATGTTCCCTATCAGCATGCACTGGAATAGGGGCCGGATTATCATGACCAGCCCCTCCCTCATCAGGCTTCAACTTCGGTCCCCATGCCTCTTTCGACTCAACCTCTGCAGGCTTTTTTGTAGGTGGCGCTACCTCTGTTGGAGCACCTTGCATCTAAAGTTAGTATGTCATCATATATATAATTAGTTACTATACATACATACTTATTCAAATCTATCTTGGGTCATGCTTAGTCTAGGAAACACTAGTGTCTGATGATATAGTAATAAGTTATTCAATTAAAACAGACTTTAACTCTTTACTCCATATGCCCAGATCCTACTGATAAAAGACAAAAGCCAAGACAAATAGATATTGACATTCTTGTAAGTAGTAAGCCTACCTACTCTAATTAAATTTAAGTCATTTTGTTTCCAGTCATCTTGAATTGTCCATATTCCACTATTTGGAAATTATGTAAAAATGTATCAACATAGATTAATAGGAAATATTACAACTGGATATTGAGATAGGGTTCATATATCTTCATGAGTCTCCATGGAGTAAAGGTTAAAGTTTACTGTCCAAAATCATTTTAGAGCGAAGAATATGTTACATGGATTTAGTATTGTAAGGCATTAATTTAGCATGCATAATGTGAATAGTTATGTACATGTCCATAAGATAACAAGACTGCGCTCACTAAACGCTTATGCCCCCTGTGGAAGCCTTTTCCATAAATAAGTCTAAGTCCAAAATTAGGTCAAGGTGAAGGTCAAAATGGGGTTAGGTGGTACAGGCGTGTGGAGAGTGTTCATACACAACATCCATGCAAGTATGAAAGCTTTGTAGCAAGCCATATTAATGCTAGAAGAAACGGTCAATTTGGGTTAACCAGGACGGACGGACGAACGGACGAACAGACGAACGGACGGACAGGTGAATCACTATATGCCTCCCCATCTATCGATAGGGGGGCATAAAAATCCAAATTAACAAACAATATTCCCTGAAAAATATTAGAAAATATCTATGAACCTAATAGGGGGATACATATTAAGACAAACAAGTCTGGCCGACAGATGACCAAATATATTACATTCAATACAATTAACATACATGAAGTATGACACCTCACAAAGATGTCAGCTAAAACATACAGAGATTAATATAAATGACGTTTTCTTGAAAGTAATATAATATCAGATTAATCTTGCAAACTGGAGTAAATGTATCATAACAAAGTTTAGTTTATTACATGTATGTATTTATAGTTTCTATCTGTGAGGTTACATTAATGCATTCAAGACGTATCTGCTCAGTTATGCACCAGTCAATATTTTGTCTAAATCTCTACCCTGGAGACAACGCTTACTGTCTAAATCCCCACCGTGGGGCATAGTTTTTCATCTGGGTACTTTAATAAAACACAAATGAACGTATCACTGTCGTCTTTCGCAGTGTCGAAAATCCTTGACGAAAGTCTATTCCCTGGGACTCAGAGTAAAACAGGTCGTCTAATTCCCACCTGTCGGGAAGATTCATCTGTCTAATTCCCCCTGTATCCCCGCCGCCCCTCCAGGCGGGCATAATATTGACTGGTGCATTAATACTGTTTCATTAGTGTTTACCGGCTTACATGCAACTTATTATAAAATATCAAATTCTACTATAATTATACTTACATTAGTACGACCTTGACCTTTCTTTGCTTCTTCTTCTTCCATTGCTTTCTTTCTTGCTTTCGCTAAAATCTTCGATGTCCCTTTTGGATGAGCCTTCTCCTTGGTCTGTTCATCCTTCATGCGTACCATGGATGCTGTAAGGGGCTGTGTAAAGGGGCTGGGTAAGTTTGTATCTTCCTCTCGCACTAAAATATCACACAGTAACTAATAATAAATCATGAATGCTAGATAATCATACAGACTTCAGATGAACAAGAGATGTTTGTAAAACACATATGCCCCCATGGCAGCCCAATAGTAAGAAATGGTGAAGGTCGCAGTAACCTTGACCTTTGACCTAATGACCTCAAATTAATAGGGGTCATCTACTGTTGCTGACCAACCTCCATGTGAAGTTTGAAGATCCTAGGTCAAAGCGTTCTTGAGTTATTGAACGGAAACCATTTTATGCAACTGACCGACATGCGAAAAGCAAAAAAAACCCTCGGCATAAAAATTATTGATTATTATCTCCCACACTATACATGAGAGGTATAAATATCATCTTTTATCTTTGTTTATCACAACACGTCTGAATAGTCTTACCTTTCACTAACTCAGTAACAAATGGATGGTGCAACAATTCTGGCCAAGCCAATCTTTGTCTAGGGTTCTTGGTTAACACACCCTGTAGAAAGTCCTTAAATGTTGGACTCATATTCTTCGGCCATTTTACTGGATCCTTTATAATCAAACTGACTAGCTGGAAGATACTGTTGGTGTAGAATGGTGGGGTACCAGTAAATAACTCGTACAGAATGCAGCCCAATGCCCTAAATAAATACAAACAATTGAGAGAGTCACATATATGTATAATATAAAGTGTCATGTATAAGCTATATTACCATACAACAGCTTACTTCTTGCGTTACAATAACCATCTTATCAAACATACTTGCAGAGCTACAGATAAGCTTTTGGTGTAATTGGGTAATTACCCCCTGGTTTGTTTTCTAATTGGGTATTTTGTCATTACAATTGGGTACCAAAAGATTTTTACCCCCCCAAGTTCAAATCAATTGGGTAATATTTTTTATTGACGAACATTGTATTTTTTAAACATAACATATTCTTCGATATTGGAAGTTACCCACCCACAAAAGACCTGTAACAAGGGAAACTTGGTCATCAAATCCTTAATTTGCTTACAGAAGAATAGTCATGATTTTTGGTTTTGACGAAACCAATTTGTAACCATCGATAATTTTGTTTAAAATACTGTGGCTGTATAGTTGAATTACTAATTACTTCATCTATTGTTTGCTTGCAAATTACTTCGCCATCATCGGAACCAAAATAAAAGAAACTATACAAAGTCATAATTTGTGTCGGTTGTGACTGATTTTTCCTGCCGCGAGCAGCCATGATTGAAAACGAAACCGGAAATTACAGCGAACGGGGTTTACACATTTCCAATCATAGACTGGTTTAATATATTGACTAATTACCGAAATGAACGGAATGGAGAGCACTAGCTTTACCAACACGGTTCCGTACGAAGCGTTCCGAATTGAAATAATCAACCAGTCTACGGAATCGGAAATTGCGTAAATATGTAAACATTGGCTTTTGTTTACGTTTTTACGCTCGTGTTTTAAAAGTGTTTACGTTATTCGTATTTTATTTGCGTTTTTGTACGCACTCATTTAAAAATAATTACGTTTTTTTGAAAATTAATTGCGTAATTACGCAAATACGCAGCTTATCTGTAGCTCTGTACTTGTACATGATTTACCCAGACTCATCCCCGGGCACAGGGGCAATGGCAGGATTTGTGCTTAAAGAGATCCACAAGAATAACTAAAAGGATTTAAAAGAGAATACTGCATGATTATCCATACTTTAAGAAGCTAATTGTAGCACTTTTTTCACACAATACAAGTCATAATCACTTAAACAACACAATAAAGACTGAAACTGTAAACACCCTTAGTGATTTAAAGACACCATACTAAGATTTAAGGTACTGAAGGAATGCTGATTCTTGCTTTAAGTGGCTGTGGTACCCCAGTGCCTTCTTCCCCGGGAAGGGTCTGTTACCTAATTTATAAGAGATTCAATTTACACAGTAAGGCATCTAATGCCATCATTGAATACAACACAAAGTTACAACTTACCATAAATCTGCAGTATGATCATATGGTTTCTCTTCCACCAGTTCTGGAGACATATACAATGGTGTACCCTGAAGAATATTACAGTTAATGATTTCTGGAGACATATACAATGGTGTACCCTGAAGAATATAACAGTTAATGATTTCTGGAGACATATACAATGGTGTACCCTGAAGAATATAACAGATAATGATTTCTGGAGACATATACAATGGTGTACCCTGCAGAATATAACAGATAATTATTTCTGGAGACATATACAATGGTATATATATGGTGCATGTAGGTAGACAATAGTAGAAATATACTTACAAGCTGTCACTTACAAATTGTTTTCAACTACAAATGGAACTTACAACTAGAATATTGTTCATAGGATATCGATGCCCCCATTATGACACAAGTCACAAGATTTTTTATAATTGGGTATATATGTCAATTTGGTAAAAGTAGCAAAGGGCCACAATTCTGGTACAAATTGCAGAGCAAAAATTCCAGAATTCACTAATATCTAAAAGACTTGAATGATGTCAGAAGCATCAATGCTATAAATAAGTGAGGGGCACAATAAACTTTAATGTTAAATGATTAGCCTACTTTTAATCTTAATGTTCTTGTTTAGAAAAAAATTATGAAGGCAAAATGCCGAAACGTTGATAATACAAGTTATTAATTTCAACGTGTGTTGGTGTTGACATTTATCTTTATTTGACCTTAATTAGCTGATACACTGATATTTTTCAGAAACACAGACACATTGTGAATGCCACCTCTAACCAAAGTAGCTCAAAGATGGAATTCAAACTCATGCCATATGGATCATGAATCAGGTACCCTTGTCCTCAACCACGGAGCCTTATCTTCGGGTGGCATGGTGGTCGAGTGGATAACGCACTTGACTACTGATCAAGGGGTCCCTGGTTCAAATCTCGACCAGGACACTTGGTCATTTCTTAAACGCTTTTCAGTGTTTCCCACCCAACTAGAGATGAACTGGTTGAAACCCAGAGATAGTCTTGCGTGTGTCGGTGCTATAAACCGGGCACGTTAAAGAACCAGGGACTCTATTCGGAACGAGCTAGGGAAACACACCGGGACTCCTTGAATCACAACTCTTTCTCTTCTACTTGTTGTCCCTTCAGCAAAACACAGGACTCAATTGGAAATAAGTGTTAGCAGTTTCATGGGTTATCCTTGACCAAAAGGCCTAAATAATTACACACACATACACATCTTACCTTGATAGAAGTTAACACCAGTGTATTGAAGCTCATAGCTCTAGCAAAGCCAAAGTCACATAGCTTGACGATACCACCTTTACCAAGGAGTATATTCTGTGGTTTCATATCACGATGGAGAATTCTGTGAGAATGAAGATAATATAACGCTGACACCAGCTGCGACGCTATTTGTTGAACCTGTAAAACACATACAATTATTGCTAAAATTGTGTTTCTCCAACAAGGGGCCATAACTGGCAAAAAGGCATGTTACATAAAATTTCTGACAATATGCACAACTAGGCTTGGTACCAGGTGAAGTTTCATTAAAATGGGACTTTCAGTTAAGGCAACCTTCGTGCCATCCATCCATCCAGCACAAACTCAATAGGTCTTCCCCACGATATGTGGTAGACATAATTATACAGTAGTCAGGTACCTAAATACCAAACAAGTATACAGTTAAACCTGTGTTTCATGTCACCTCAGTCCTGAATAAAGCAGCAACATGTCTTAACCAGCTAATAATATTACGGGTACCGGTAAGTACCATCTGACCAATTTTCAATTAAATACATAATAACCAGTATTCTAGACTATTTCTTTGACAATTAAGGTCAAGATTCAACCTCACTTAAAAATGACATATCTGTATTTTTCATGATGAAGAGGAACAAAAATGACCATTCCAGTGGAAAATATTAATGGGGATACACTATTAAGGGTATTTTGACTATAAAGATAGTGACTGTGTTATAAAATGATAATGTAATAACTCTCACCTGTTCTTCAGGCAAGTTTCCATCGTCTTCTAAAATTTGAAACAATTCCCCTTCTGCATAATCTGTGACCACTGCTACCTGAAGGTTAATTACAAAATAAATATATAAAAACAGATTCTTCCAGGATTTTCCTACCAACCAGTCTACAGGAAATGTTAACTTCTAAACATTGTAGCCCTGCAACACGTATGGTGGTCCTGGCTATCACAATAATACTGAAATTTTACAATTGTTTATTAAGAAAAGTCGAAGATAAATCAACTCCAACCAGTCAGTCACAAACAGCTATATCCAATACTGAAAGAAAATGCCAACAATAATTGAATAACCAAACAATATGCCAAGTCACACTTTATATCTGCAGCTCTGTTAATTTTTGTTAAAATGGAGAAATGTCGGAAGGCAATATACATTGTGGCACATTATATATAGCAGTAGTACAGTAGAAATTTGGTAGATATCAAGTAGAATCCAATAATACATGTAGTTAGGGAGTCTGAAAGTCAGTGATGATCCATTCTCTTTTCGGTAGGCCTAAATCGATGACGCTAACTTAAACACAATCAAACAAACTTTAATAACATCCAAGGAATCTGTCCACTTCAAAGTTCAATTAATTAACAAGTGATAATTGCCTATTAAAATGTAGCTGCAGAAATTAATTTGTTTAGATTACTTATTATGCTTCTTTTCTTTTTTCAACATATCTATTTCTACGCAAACAAAATGTTTGTTTTGAAAGAAAATATTTTCTTTTTAGAAATTACCTGATACATCAACCTTACAGACTTTGTGAAAATATTTTTAATTATTTACCGATTTTAATCAATTACATGTGTTCAATTCAACTTGAAAATCAATTTTGATTGGATTCTACGTCAATAGTAGATATCCCTAGAGTAATGCAGGAGTCACCTACACAATAGTATTTAACAAGTCATTAAGAATTGCAAGCAATACAGAAGTCCCCTACCAGTTTGTGGCCATTTTCAATGTTTCTGTTGCCATACTAACCACAATTTTTGTCAGAATCAAATATTTTTTGACGTGTATAATCCTCTTATTGCCCCCTATCCACATATCAAGTTTCATAAACCTAGCTTAGAAACTGATTCAGTTATGTCAGGATCCAGATTTTTTGACGGACGAAAACCGGTAGGGGACTAATAAAGGGCTATAAATACTACATACAGGAACTAACAGAACCCCTGATAATGTTGTGTATTTACCTCTTTGTCAGTATCAAAGCTGTCAGACATTTCAATTATGTTTTCATGATGCAAATTACGCATTATATCAATCTCTCTTCTCAGGTTGCGTAATTCTTTCTCTGGTTTTCCAACTTTGGGAATGAATTTAATAGCCACAATCTACAAATAAAATAAAATGTATTTATATAAATAAACAGTTTGTGCAAGTTTAATTTGCAACATTTCAATTTTGTTTTTCGTTATCATTAATTAAGAATTGATACTTACTTTACTTCTGTAATACGATAATGATATATTTAATAAATTCATCATGTTCTATAGAAAGCATTTATCTATAAGCAAGTTTGGTGTTTCAACTTCTAGAGCATGCCTATATAATAATGTCTAAATACGTACACACTAATAGTCTAATATACAATATAGCTCTTTATAATGAGCCAACATCTACTATATGAGGAAAAATATCCTGAATAGGGAAAATCACCCCTTCATATGTAAAGTGCTCACCGGAAGGCTTTTGGGGAATGAACTGAAAAATAAAAGCCTGCCGTTCACCAACAGCCGGTGAGCACATTTGCACACTAACATCCATGTATATAAACACAATCTTTTCCATAAATGCCCTAGCATAATGTATATGATATTCCAGAAATCATTTAAAAAAATAGACATGTATGATAACTAATAAACTATACCTCTCCAGTGTATTTCTTTCTTCCTTTGTATACTTTGCCAAACGATCCCTCACCAATAAGTTCTAACACATGATAATTATCTGCCATGGTGCTACTTCAATGTCTATCTCATTCAATGGTATATGGCATGGAGAAAACTATATCACTGAACAACAAAATCAGGAGTTTCTGATCACGACAGTCAAATGCATTAATCTGAAATATAAAAGACTATGTAGAGATTACAATAAAGTATTTAATTATGTTGATTAATGGGCTAGAAATTTCAAATCAGACTGTGATTCAGGGGAAGAACACACTAGTGAAGGAGGATACTTTTAGGGAGACATATATATGCATGTCACAAGACCAATCAACACCAAATACTTGAAGATCCTTTGTCAAAGCACTCTTATCTATTTATCTTGATATACTGCCCAACTCCTCTTTTGAGTATTATTGGCAGGTAAATGGCGTTCGCCAGGTGATAAAAGAAAAGAAGTAAGTAAATGAAATTCAAAGGATAAAGAACAAACAAAATAACAACTGTTGTATATAAAAAAAAACTAATTGTGGAGTTAGGCCACTGCCTGCTTGAATGGTTCAAGACCAGACAGTGTCGCAATATGCGGGGGTAACCTATTCCACAGGACTGCAGTATGAGGGAAAAATGAATATTTAAAGAAGTACGAGTTGGCACGTATTTGGCGGAGACTATTGGGGTGCATGTGCCTTGTTAACCTGGTTGGGACTTCTAGGTAGCTGGGCAAGTTGACGGCTACAAGACCGTGATAGACTTTGTAGAAAATGAAAAGTTTGGAAACAAGACGTCTGTTTTCAAGGGTACTCCAACCTAGGGTATTCTGTAATTCTGTTATGCTTGTGTACCTAGAGTAATTTTCTTTGACCGTCTGATTGATCTCCGCTGGACCTTTTCCAATTTATTTATGTTAACCTGAGAGTGTGGTGACCATACAGATGAAGCATATTCTAGCTGGGGACGCACCAGTGTTTTGTAACATAGTCATTTGATGTTTTCATTTTTAGTTTTGATGTTGCGTTTGAGAAAACCAAGTGTTTTATTTGCATTTGTGGTTAATCTATATATATGTGTGTTCCAGTTAAGATCATGACTGATGTCAACACCTAGGTATTTAGCATCCTTGACTGCGGAGAGTGTTTGACCATGCAGCATGTACTGAAATTTAATTGGCTTTCTACTTCACTCTCACTCTTACTAGTTTCAGTCTTAGTCTTAAGTATTGATTAGAAATTATTTTTAATTTTAAGGACACTATGACCAGGGGTCCTTCTGAGGCATAATGCTCACATTTTCTCTGCCCAAACTCCGACCAAGATTTGGTCACAAGTATGGCAGTCTCCGTGGCTGGACTGTCAGAATTAATAATAAGCAGCCACTTGGAGACAGCTTAGCAGCCTAAAGGCTTGAGATTTTCATCGCGGCGCCTTACCAGAATTTGCTACATTTTTATCATTGATTTACTTCTGATCATTGAATTATTAGTAGTGCATTAATAAATCATTAAAGGATTAGCGTCAAAGACAAACAATTCCTACAGTTCTAAAGATGTGAAGAAAGATTGTCATGTGATTTCGCGACCCTGTTTATTCGACAGCTAAAGTGTTCGCTTTCTTGACATTGCCAAGCAAACAGTTGATACCGTTGAATTATTTCATAAATTGGTACACAGTAACAAATAATTGCATGACTAAGAGTTATCGCAAAAAAGTGAATTACCAAGAATAACGATAGTTCGTCCAGACTATCCTGATTTGTTTACATCCTTCTTTGCGCATGCGCTTGGAATGTTGGGAATGGTCTAAGATATCACCGTGCTCCGTATTTTTTGTCACAATTATCGACACCCATTATCGACGTAGTCGTGTATGCTATACTTGAACTCTGGTGTCAGAAACATTTGGGGAAAAGCTCAAAGCTGTGCTTGGAAACTGAATGCACGAGTTGTCAAGGACATATTTCTAAACGAGTATACAATTTAGGTCTATATTTGAGTCGTCGGCTATACATGAATCTAGTAGGCCTACCTAAAGTCATAAGACCTAACTCGTTTTCAACGGGCATTTAACTGCCTCTGAAAAAATAGCTCGAAATGAAATCACACAGGATTCTAGAAAAATATCAAATCATTTAGGAAAGTACATGTTACGTCGTAGCACAGTTGAGTCTCTTCAACACATAGGGCCATTCTGAATAGGCAGTACTTATCCGTTTCCCCAAAGAAAACCAAGATGAAATTCTATTTATATTGCCCCGTGGTCTGATTTATATGCTTTTATTTATCCTCGCCAGCGGAAATCCAGAAGAGGTTAGTCACTTTCGTTTTGGGGGGATAGTTCATGATACAGAAGATGCACCCAGTTCCAGAAGCATCATACACGGGACCTCGTTTAAGGTGCCTCGGGACTTTCCGAGCTCGAAATCAAAAGTTGACATATTTGCTTAAAACTTAATACGGACGTATATCATACCCATCTGCGTTGCGTGGTAACATTTTTATTACGATGACGTCACATGACGCCGTTTTTGGACCCAGTGACAGAATCATACCGTACATTGATTATGACTACATAACTTTTTCATTTTTCGCCGATTGTTAATCGTTCAAAGACGTTTAGTTACGTTAGTCGGGAAACTACTGAAAGTATTTCTGTTTTTGATCCTGTGGTCTGACATAGACGTAACGTCAAAAGGTGAGGCACACTCGAGAACGGCAAAAATCGCAAACGATTTTCTACGATTACTTTCGCAAAACTCGGCCTAGAAAAATGAAAATTATATCACTAAACGCAGAAACAAATTGCGCATTTTTCAATGTACACATGTACACGGAAGTAATAAAGGTGTACTGTAAAATGCGCCGTTTTGGGCGATTTTTTCGCTAAAACACAGTGAGACTTGTAACAAAAACGCATGGTCTTATAGGTAACAGTTGCAAAAAAGTACTAACTACGAAACGGATTTGGTTGGAAACAACGCTGTCTGTTAAAGCAGTCACAACACTAGATGCCTTATTATTTCCGTTTGTTTTT
This sequence comes from Spisula solida, assembly GCA_947247005.1. Lineage (NCBI taxonomy): Eukaryota > Metazoa > Mollusca > Bivalvia > Venerida > Mactridae > Spisula > Spisula solida. The sequence continues at coordinate 10,694,985 of OX365953.1, read as the reverse complement.
GTGGAGAAAATTTAAAATGGTACTAAGAAAATACAAAGTTAAAAAAGCGAGACTTGTATTTTTCTGACGTTAATTTCGATTTACTTTTGTTTAAAGTCGACTTGCTAAATTATGTGGGTGCGTATGTGGGTTATTTTTTATTTTAAAAAATTCGGTTGCACAAAAATTGTTTGAATATCATCAAAAATGACCATTTTCTTGGAGATTAGGTAGCATATACAAAAATGTCCAAAACAAAAATAAAGTGAATTTTAAAAAATCCCATTTTTTGAACGTATACAAATTTGTTCCATGTAAATGTATGTTTTTGAAAAAAAAACAATATATAAAAATACGTTTTTATCGTAGTACAAGCATAGCGAATTTCAAGTAGATTGTATAATAAATAAAAACTATATTAACTTTTGTCTCGCATATACATAAATGTCCCGTAACCGCAAATTAAGACAAATTATGACGACGACGGTTATTCCGGCCATAGCTTTCTTGTACATTTACTCGTATAATTTCTTGAGTAAGAAAAATAATCACGATGAAAAAGCGCATAACATATTGTGTGTCCTGTATTTACTTATAACAAATCGGCACTTAATATTTTACTTTAATGGAGACCCTTATCCATTGCTTTTAGTACTGACGCTGACGTTTGTTAAAACACGCTGTTTGACCTCGAAAGCGTTACACTTGTGTGCCTCATCTTTTGGTGTTACGTCTTACCACTCTCGACTATGACGAGATGCTAGTCCGTACCTGAGCATACACACACATGTATGAATTTATGGATGACAAATCTTATACATCAATGCTGTGTTCCAGTACACCTAGGTCAGCATACGCGTCATGAATGTTTACATTATTTTTGCTTCAATACCGATCTAAATAGTTTTGGAGCCAGAAATCTGCTTATAACGTGTTTCTTGGACGCAAAGTCGGCTTTCGATAAAGTCTGGATATCAGGACTGCTTTACCAACTTAACGATGTCGGTATTCAAGGAAAATCTCTACGAATCATAAACAATATGCTGAGAAATTCAACCAGCCGTATAGTATTCAATGGAAAATTATCAGAACCTTACAACATCGAGCAGGGAACCAGACAGGGCAGTATTTGTGCGCCATTCTTCTACACTGTCTTCTTGAACAATCTGTTAAATGAACTAGAAAATTCAGACTATGGTCTACATATTGGTGATATGTCTTTGGGAGCACCAACGCAAGCAGATGACATCGTTCTTCTTTCAACATCTAGACATGGCATCCAAAAACTTTTAGACATCTGCCAAGAATATGCGAATAACTGGAGATACAGTTACAACCCATCTAAATGTGCATCAATGGTAATGGATCGTAAATCGCATAGAACTCAAAACTCTATCAGTATTCGATATGGCAATCAAATCATCACCGAAACCGACAGTTACGTACATTTAGGATTGACCCAGTCTACCTGTGGACGTCAGCCGTATAACATCGACGATACTAGACAGTCAATTCGTTCGACATTCTTTTCGATGTCTAGTTACCTATCAAATAGTGTCGGAACTAATCCCATGACCGTATCAAAGGTATACCAAACGTGTGTACTACCGCGTGCTCTGTTCGGTTGCGAGCTGTGGAATTCGATATCTCGGACTAACTTGAGGAAACTCGAACACACCCACCATCTGTGTCTTAAACATGCACAAGGTCTACCGAACCTTACCAGATCCGATATGGTGACGAGTCTACTAGGTTTCACATCAATCGAGGGATATATTGATCTTCAAAAGTTACTGTTTTTCGGTACTTTATGTCGTTGCAAACCTGGCGACCTCATCAGCAAACTTTTCACACATCGACTATTTCAACACGAGGCTAGTGTATCGCAATCATACCATGGTTTTGTTCCAGACATTGTTCGCATCTTGGCGAAATACAACCTCACACACAACATAGAGATATTCATGGCTGATGGTAGTTTTCCAAATAAACAAACCTGGAATAAATGTGTCAAGAAAGCCATCAATACTCATGAACAAACTAACCTGAACACCCGAATGAGATTATCCCCGGACTTCGAAATATTCTCGCAAGTGCACAATTCTATAACAGTGTCTAACATTTGGAGAGTTGCGAAATTACGACCACATTGTCTTTCACTAATGAAGATATTGGCCAAATGGTGTTGTGCCGTTCCGGTGACCCAGCCAACACAATGTCATTTGTGTCTCCGAAACTTTACTGGTTATCAATTGTATCACACTCTGTTCTCGTGTGAATCCGTCATTGTACAACACAGAAAACATTTATTTGTGAATCAGACTGTATATGGACTGAACGAGAACGTGTGTGTGCTTCTCACGAACGTTAATAATAATGTACTTATCAGTTACCTTCTCGGTGGCATTGACTACGAACTGCAATCAATGATCTCTTATGAGCAATATGCAGATTTCCTCATAAAATGTGCTGATTTTGTGAACAGCTTGTTTATTGCTTAATTGATGTACCAAATGACTGTATACGAATAAGTTCTGTGACCATGCGTGTGTGTGACTTGAGAGTGAATGTAGATGTATGCGAGCTTTCTTTATTTATGTGTTCTGTTTATAATTATGTTTGTATGTATGTATATATGTTATCTTAGTTTTATTTCAAATATGTTATTTAAATCATTTATAAATGTAACCTTACACCATTAAGTATGCCTTGTATTTCGTTTCGACAAGGTAAACTTTAAAATGGAAACACTTTACACTTGTAATTCATAAGCTATGTTTCTTTGTACAATTATATTGTATGTAATGTACAATCTCTCGGATAATAAGAGAGGTTGTGCTGAACATATAATATCAGTACATGAACTGTAAATTTTCAACAACAAAAAACGTTTCTCCCGAATCCGGGCTTAATTCGTCTCATACATGTATACATCTGTTACATATATAAAAGATTCTTCTAATTTGGTATAATATCATATCGCATACTTCCCCGTCATATATCACCATGTTATTTATGTTATGTCATTGTATTAGTGTTGCTTTGTAAAAAGTCCTCTTCAGGACTAAATATGCAAACCAACTATATTCTATTCTATGTGCTAATGCAGCCTAAAAGGGTGTATTATGTGGTTCTGAGTGTGAGGGTGTGTGTGTGTGTGTGTGTATGTATGCGTGTCGTGCGGGTGTGCGAATGTCATTGCATACTTTACATTGTACTTGAAAACCGTTTATATCTATATTACCACATGAATTCATTTCATTGTATATCTTCAGAAAATGGAGTCAATAAAGATATATATATATATTAACACTAGAAAATCTACTAGGGACACCATCTAAGTTTCACCTCCCAATTAGTGTGGATCGCCCGATCAGCTATATGGCACTGAAGCAGTTGCTACAAACCGTGACAAACATAAGACAGGTTCTATACCGGCTCCAAAATTAAGATTCTTAAACTTTTTAGGACGGCTGAAACTATGTGTTTCGGCTCTTTTTACAGATGAAACTGTGTAATTCAGCCTTTTATAGCTGAAACCTTTTTATAGCTGAAACTAGGTCAATCAGCTTTTTTAATTATAGGTCAGTTGTGCGATGGGCATTGTGCCGTGTAATTGTGGTTTGTGTTGATTCTATGTTTTCTGTGCTCGGCTGTTTCAGTTGAGTGCTGTCTTTCCTTTCCGATTTTGCTATCTATACTAGGACCTGTCTGGAAAGAATGTGCAGAATCTCCTTTACTGACTCAGATCCTCATTATACCTCCTTACGGTGTCACTGACACCTACCACACCTGAAATAAGACACACTATAAACACGAAGAGACACGGACAAACTCACCATGCTATACATCCCATTATCAAAATACTATACCCTACAGTTTCAAGGAAACTTACAACTCCATGAGATACCGATATTGTAAATTCCGTCCCAGCACATTCCCGTTATGGCATGGAACCATTTATTTCACAACAGCGCGATGACCGTTGATAATTGGCGACAGTCGAGTCGTCTTCTGCTTTTGAACTTCACATTGCTAGACGATGGTGCCATGCAGTACGGGTTCGAATCCCACCATAAGTGCAAACTATAATTGAATAGTTTCCATCCAGTTTTTTAAAAAGCAGATACATTTTGTTAGGAAACCGATTTCCACAATAAATGTTTAAGAATTATTAGGCCAAATAGAATTGCTAGTTTGGCATTTTTTCTTTAAAATCAATGGCCCATTCAATTGGCAACTTGTGACTATATTAATGTAAAAGATGTTACTCAATTCTTGTTAAATGTCTCTCTTACCAAGCAAAACATTTTTATTTCGGTGAAGGATAACGCTTTTAGTTAGATGTTGTTACTGACAAGTCTAAACATTCGTTTGAAAATTACGATCTTACGATACTCGGCAACGCAAATAGGTGCAATTTAAGATGTTTGAAACAATATTAAAACCCCCATTGAAGCGACAACTTTCAGGTGTGTCACTTAAAGAAAATGAAATATAATCTATAGATCGGAAACGAGTATTGAGCCATGTATGCACTTTAACTATAGACTGTATAAAGTGGATACCAAAAGGTTACGACTCAGAGATCATATTCAATCTATAGTTTACTTGTAATTAATTTATATGGCCTTATATTTATATTAGTCATTCTCTTATCTCTTTTATCAGTCTGTTAGAAATTATGTCATATTTCAAAATACTCTGATATGGAGAAGTTCATCATATTGGGTGTGCTTATGCTTGGAGGTTTGTGATACACACAGTTGTAATTATACGTGTATATTTTTGGATAAATTATGGAATTTATCAAATCTTTATAAAATCTTACTCTTACTGAATCTTATTTGTGATTCATTTGAAGTCAAATGACAATATATCTATATTCTTATGTTTGAAAGAATACGAGCAAAATTCTCAGCAAAAGAGTTTGTTAAAACTCAAGTATCATGTTAGATACAGTTTGAAGTTTGAACACTCGTTTGTGTGATTCAAATACAATGTACCAGATACGTTACTGATGACAGAACCAGCATATGAAAAATCCAACGAACTATTGACTTGGTACAGTTTGGAATGTTGAAAATAAATCAATAACTATATGCATGTTTTTATTACTCTTTACCAGTGATACAGTTACCTGAGCGTTACTGTAGCTAGGCATATCCATGCTTGATCATGTTTGAAATAATCTATTGTCCGTAATGTCATATCTCATAAGTTTGGCAACCTCGAAACGTCAATTGATCTATTTTGAATAAAACAGAATTTTTCCCGGTCCTCGCACCTTTAAGAACACTTTGGATAGTATATTAGATTTGTTTACTCGCATCATCTGGATAACCCACGTGGGTGAGTTAGCATTGTATAAACTAATCAATCAATTATAATTCACAATGTGCGTCATATAAAACATGTTTGTTGTTTGTAGTGGTATTGTGCCATCCTCCCAGACGGTATTTAGACTTGCCTCTAGATTGTAACAACTTCGAGTGCAGTGGTGTGTCGATCTCCCCTGTTTGTGGTACTGATGGTAATACTTATAACAGTGAATGTTTGATGGATGCAGAAAACAGGAAAAGAATGTGTTGGTAAATACCACAGGACAACTTTCATTAATCAAGAAACATAAATATTAGTATGTCTTCTTTTATTTGGATGAAAATTAGTGAGATTTTTCAAATGCGGTCGTAACATTAAAGAAGAAATAACAGTCAGGTACCAGTAATATTAATTTCCTTTGCTCGGCTCAACGGGACAACTGGCTTTTCGAATATAGTACTCGATTAATCCAACCATGAATTATCCATCGAACGGAACGTATTCCCAGCTGTTATGTAATGTGAACAACTAGATCGTGATAACTGACGTCGTTTACGGTGGATTCATTTGACACAGAATTTTACCCCCTGATATTTCCAAATGCCACATGACATGACCCTCCGAATTCTGTTCCTGAGGAATCGATTCCCAACCTAGTCACAAAATGATCACATTGACCCTTTGTGATTCAGTGCCTGATGAACACCTGTTTTTTGTTCGCAGTATATAACACATAATTATCATGTGAAATCTGTGGATCACTCCATGTTTTGTAGGATTGGACATTTCAACATGGTATCGAAGGTATCTGACGGACCGTGTGAGCCGACTACTACTATGAGTGTGTAAGCATTAACATTGTGAGATTTGTATTCATCTATCATATAAATATTGTAATAGATCTAGTGTCAATAAATGACTACCTGACACCAGCAACTGTCTTGGTTTGCATTTATTCGTGAAAATGAAAACACCAAGAAGTGTGTCCATGAAACGTGTCACAAACTAACCTGCATGCTCACGTGCATAGCTGCCTTGTACGCAATTTAATCAGTTGTGTAATAAAATGTTGCTATAACATGGCAATGTAATTTTTTGCTGATGTATAGCTTTAGTATCATGACAATCCCAGACCAATGCCAAGAATTTCGTCCTATGAACAGAAACGACCAGTGAACAAGAAGGCCATTTTCACAATTAAGCTTCTTTCATCTCTATAAATTTTGGTAACGGTAGATACAGTGTCATAAGGGGTCAGAAAAACCCTGTGAATACACATCAGTGAAACTCTGAGATTGAAACTGTTAGAAGAACGGTCAGTAACTGGGTCAGTAAACAAGTCTAATTAAAGAAGCTTATGAACACTCTGGCACAGTTTTGCTCCAATCTTTGTAAAACTTTATCAGAACTATTCATGCCTTCATAAAATTTCGACTGAGTCATGTGGAGTCCAAAACTAGGTATCTTTGTCAAATTACAGAAAACGTTAGTGAACACTCCATAGGCCATACTGTTTCTTCAACCATCATGATGTTGGTCTCTATAAAATCTAGACCAAGTTCACAACAACTAGCAAGTCACTTGGCCGATTCAAAGATATCACTTAGAACTTCGAAAAAGCTTGTGAAAAATGGCCTTCTCGGAGAACCAGTTGTACTTGTCCATAGGAAGATTTTCATGTAAAGTGGCAACTAAACGTTTGGGAGCACGATACGGGATATATATTAGTGCTTTAAGCTTCATCTAACATCATCTAAGATGAGCGATGGCACTCAGGTGAGCGATATATGGCCATCATAGTCTCTTTGTCTTTGATTGGGCCTGGTGACCTAGTTGTTTATTCTGGATAACCCAGTTGCCAACTTGGCCAAGATTTTACAGAGGCATGACCCAGTTATGAACTTGGTCTTGATTTTACTGAGGCATGACCCAGGTGAAAACTTCGTTTAGATTTAACAGAGACATGGTCCAGTACGTTGGAAACGTGGCCTTGATTTTACTGTGACAAACATTGTTTCATAACGATTATAAGCAACAACAACAACCGTTTATGTTAAAGTGAATACTTACTTTCAGAGTGCCAACAGTCAAATTTTCAAACGACAGCCATAGGACAATCAAAATAGTTCCAGAGAGCATTTTGTGCTAGTTTGATAAGAACAACTTCATTTTGGTGGGTTTCTAACCTCCCTAACATGTACACAAGTTTAAATGCTGAAATAGGTATTATATGTTGGACATGTGTTTCATTTGGGTATACCAAGTTACAGTTATTTAACAAGATTTCAGTTGTATATTAAGACAGCTGACCTAACTAGTTTTAAAAAAATTAAATGAGTTTTTCAGGCATTGATTGTCAACCAGAACTGACCAGGACTTGCACAAGCAACAGTCAACTACTCCAAAATGTGTAGATCATTCCAATAGCATGACAGAACATAAACCAACTCTAACTCAGGTGTCATGGGCAAGTCTAATGCTCCACTAACTGTGCTGGCCAATTCGTTTTAACTGGTTATTATTCTATGATATCCACAGAGATGTTTACCTTGTACACATCTAGATTCTATTTTCAATCAAATAAAACTATATCATCATAGTACATGTTCAGAATGAATATTTATTGACAACAAAATGATGACACATGAAACTAGAACTGTTGCCATTCGGCAGACTAATATACCCCGCGCGTGGCAAAAATCATTGCAGCTAATTTTTGCTTCATGCACAAAAACTGTAGGAGAAGTTGTGTCCACAAGAACTGTTCACTATATATTGTATCGTCCATAAAAGTACAAAGGGCCATAATTCTGTTAAAAATCGTTGCAGCGCAAATTATTTCCTTTATGCACATCTACATGTTGGGGTTGTTCATCTGTTAAAGTTTGAAGCAAATGCTCCAAAAACTGTAGGAGGAGTTACGTCCACAATAATGCGTCTACGGACAGACTGACGGACGGACAGACAAGCTGAATCCAGTATACCCCCCTTACAGCTCGTTGTGCGAGGGGTATAATGATAAAACGTTACAAGATAAAAGATCATGTAAGATCTTGTGACATTTTCTCTGCTTTCTGCTGTTGTCGTGACTTCATGTTGTCAAGGTAACGCTTAAATGATTCATATTCTCGCACTTCATCTTCGTCTGTAAACAAACAAGAGACGTTTGTAAAACATACATACCCCTACGGTAACAAGATATTGATTTAATCATATTGACTGTTCAAGACGGCTGTCACCCTGGGCTGACTGTACAATAGAACCACCAGTAATGTACTGTATTTTCTATTTCTTAAACTCAATATTGAAGTGATTGTATTAAAATTGAATGTTTAAAAGGAAAAGATTCTTTAAATTTGCCAAAATTGAAGAACCCTGTGCTACCAAATTACCAATAATTTCCATACATGCCGTATCTCCATTTAGTTCAGTATTCCTCCCGATTTTACCAGCAGGATACAAAAATCTCACTTAAAAAGACAATTTCTAAGACCCAATGACATTAAGGATAAACATTTATCTAAAAATTGAATAAAGGTCTAGTGTCCTATCCAAGCATTAGGATATAATAACAAGATATTGGTATAAACATAACCTGATATTGGTATAAACATAACATGATATTGGTATAAGATATTGGTATAAACATAACCTGAGATTGGGATAAACATAACATGATATTGGTATAAGATATTGGTATAAACATAACATTATATTGGTATAAACATAACATGATATTGGTATAGACATAACATGATATTGGTATAAGATATTGGTATAAACATAACATGATATTGGTATAGAAATAACATGATATTGGTATAAGATATTGGTATAGACATAACATGATATTGGTATAAGATATTGGTATAAACATAACATGATATTGGTATAAACATAACATGATATTGGTATAAACATAACATGAGATTGGTATAAGATATTGGTATAAACATAACCTGATATTGGTATAAACATAACCTGATATTGGTATAAACATAACATGATATTGGTATAAGATATTGGTATAAACATAACATTATATTGGTATAAACATAACATGATATTGGTATAAACATAACATGATATTGGTATAAGATATTGGTATAAACATAACAAGATATTGGTACATGTATAAACATAACAAGATATTGGTATAAACATAACATGATATTGGTATAAACGTAACATGATATTGGTATAAACATAACATGATATTGGTATAAACATAACCTGATATTGGTATAAACATAACAAGATATTGGTATAAACATAACAAGATATTGGTATAAACATAACAAGATATTGGTATAAACATAACAAGATATTGGTATAAACTTAACATGATATTGGTATAAACATAACAAGATATTGGTATAAACATAACAAGATATTGGTATAAACATAACATGATATTGGTATAAACATAACATGATATTGGTATAAACATAACATGATATTGGTATAAACACAAGATATTGGTATAAACATAACAAGATATTGGTATAAACATAACCAGATATTGGTATAAACATAACATGATATTGGTATAAACATAACATGATATTGGTATAAACATAACATGATATTGGTATAAACATAACATGATATTGGTATAAACACAAGATAATGGTATAAACATAACAAGATATTGGTATAAACATAACCAGATATTGGTATAAACATAACCAGATATTGGTATAAACATAACATGATATTGGTATAAACATAACATGATATTGGTATAAACATAACATGATATTGGTATAAACATAACATGATATTGGTATAAACACAAGATAATGGTAGAAACATAACAAGATATTGGTATAAACATAACCAGATATTGGTATAAACATAACATGATATTGGTATAAACATAACATGATATTGGTATAAACATAACATGATATTGGTATAAACATAACAAGGTATAAACATGCACATGTACCTATAGGCTCATCTTGCTGGAAATCTTCTTCACTGTCTTCATCCTCATCATTATCACCACGGCGATTGATGGTCATCTTTGAGGCTTTCAACCTCAGTCCTATAGTATACAACATCACATCATATGGGAGACTTAATGATAACCATACAATTACATAAATCAGGCGATTGATCATCATCTTTGAGGCTTTCAACCTCAGTCCTTTAGTATACAACATCACATCATGTGGGAGAGTTCATGAGAACCAGAATTGTACAATGAGGAGTACAAGTGAAGTAATGTGAGGCAATAGTTCATTATAGTATCACCCCTGCTTAATGGATGCCAGGCAACCAACAATCCAACAAACTCACTTCATGCTCTGACAGGTAAGCTACGGTAATAAGTTACTTGTAATTGTTAGTCAATCCTGATGCTCTGACAGGTAAGCTACGGTAATAAGTTACTTGTAATTGTTAGTCAATCCTGATGCTCTGACAGGTAAGCTACGGTAATAAGTTACTTGTAATTGTTAGTCAATCCTGATGCTCTGACAGGTAAGCTACGGTAATAAGTTACTTGTAATTGTTAGTCAATCCTGATGCTCTGACAGGTAAGCTATGGTAATGAGTTACTTGTAATTGTTAGTCATTCCTGATGCTCTGACAGGTAAGCTACAGTAATGAGTTACTTGTAATTGTTAGTCAATCCTGAACTTGTCAATAAATGCATACACACCCCATACTTACACCTGTTAAAGTTAGCAGAGCAAGACAGAAAATAAATAAATGAAAGCTTGTTCACTCTATTGCACACACACTAACTTTTCACAGACTTTGATTGGCTATGTATGTTTTTCACTGAACCATTGAAGAATGCACAGCCGTTGAAAAACAATCAATGGTCCGCATCTTATTAAGGTTGAAGACAACAGTTAGATTCTCACCTTCTGTTTCAGAGAGCTCAGTTGCTCTATCTTCAATGACCTTTGACATTTCATCTTGTTGTCTTTGTTTATCTTTATCTTCTTTTTCCTTCTTCTTTCTTTCCAACATAGGTTTATAATCCCTATAACAGACGAATTCACTGAACAGTATGCAATAACAGGTGGTTTACTGTGGGGCTTTTATTAGACCCTTAAATTGCCCCTTTGATTATAAACTTTCTTAAAGGCACATTCGGACCATCTAATCAGGATTCTGGTTACAGATGCATTCTGATTTTCCATATCCTACCGGTGAACACAATAAAAGAATAATCTCTAATCAGAATAATTGATTTTTAAAAAAAAGTGGTTTTAAGTCCCACTGGTCAACAGCATTTCAGTCGTATGGAGACTACCAGGTCACATAATTATGACACCAGGCTAACCAGCAGTGTACCTGGAATAAACTATGCTGAGCATCAAGCCAGCGAGTTTTTACAAGTACCATTTGAACAACTTGGTACCCTACAGCCTGGGATCGAACCTGTGACCTTGTACACTGGACGCAGACTATCTACCACTTAGCTACGGAGGTGGAATAGAAGAAAATTCATATTGTAGGTATATATCTTAGGTTGCTATGGAGTAACATTCAATTTACAATGACAAAACAACACCTAATGATGTATGCATTATTTCCACCTACTTGTGGTATTCCACGGCTGCCTCATCAATCAACGTGAAGAATTTCTTCACACCTTCCCCAGTAACTGTTGATATACCTACAGTCTAAAGACAAAGGGAACACATGATTGCACAATTTCTGACAATATTTGGTTTCGATGATACTGATTTTTATCTCCCTTGTTTTGTGTAGTCGGTATGGTAATAGAAAATATCATTTAAGCGAACCGGAACGTGCCGACGATATGCGCATCTCCACATGGTAGTGAAGCTATCCATGAAGTTTTGTTAAAATCTGAGCAGTGGTTCTTGAGAAATAGCCCGGACAAGAATTGGATGGACGGACGGACGGACGAACGGACAGGTGAATCACTATATGCCTCCCGATCTATCGATACGGGGGCATAAAAATGGTAGTCACAATATGAATGTCAATATGATATACATTTATTATGTATTTACTTATCCAGCATATATATATAAGGCAGTCGATTTAACTAACCAGTTTTCCTGGTTTGTACTGACTTAAAATTCCACAAAGACCCAGGAACTCCTCCATATGACTTTGATATAATATGCATTAATGTGGCAGATGCAAGAAGATGCAAACATTTATCAAAATAAGAGAACTTCACATAATCTACATTATTAATATTAATTAAATCTTCTTAAACTTACTTTCAGTGTTGCATAAAATTCATCAAGTACTAGACTCATAGATCTTGTAAGATTAGAAGTATAGGACGTCTCATGTTCAAGTGCTTCTTGAAATGTCTCGAAATCTGTCATCCACTCCACAGCAAACTTGTGACTAACAATGTCCGTCTGTAAACCATAAAGCTATTTAATAGTCAATTTCTAACACCGAAAATATGTTAACATGCAAGAAAACAAAGTTTGGGCTTTCCCTGGAAGAAATTAACGTGTGTGGTGTCACGTTTATCTTAGATGTACCAGCTCACTACTTTTATTATTTTTACCTCCAAATCCTCAAAATTTAGCAACCCATAAAAATACTAGAAAGTCAGACAGGGAAGGCAGCGCTTCACTTAACCAGCGGAGCACAGAAAACATAAAAACATCACATACAACGATTACACGCCACAAGCCACCAAATACCAGTAGAAATAAAAGCCTCACCCCAAAAAACTTTTACTAGAAAAGCTTTTGTCAGAAAAGGTTCATAATGTTTAAGTGCACAACAGCAATGCTTATAAAGGTTCCTTTAAAGCTGCATGAGCATACTAGTAGCTGGAATATGTTCAAAGATTTTCACGATATCCAGGATTCCCGTGTCCGTGTCATACCATAGACAAAATAATAAATATCAAATATAATTGTTTCCCTTACTTGACACTCGGCACAGCTTCTCTACTCTCATATGCTCAAAGTAATACAGGGTTCCCACAAATATTCTGACACAAAATTCCCTGACTTTTCCCTGATTTTTCCCTGACCACAGAGCAGTTTTCCCTGACTTTTTAGAGCGATCACGCACCAAAGCATATTTTTGTTCAGGTAAAATATGACAATAAAAATAGAGAAAAGAAGCTATATTAGCTTTATATGAAAATAAAAGTTTAAGTTAGCACTTCTAGGGCTGATGATTGACATAAAGTTATCATAATTTAGAATTGCCTGGGGCGCGCATAGCGAGCGAAGATTTTTTTCAGTTTTTGTTTTTTTCTTCATAGGAATTGTTATTTTTTGATAGCTAAAATGAAGAATTCCCTGACTTTTCCCTAACTTTTGTTCAATTTTCAGATTTCCCTGACTAATTTTAAAATTCCCTGACTTTTCCCTGACCTTGAAAAAGTTACATTTTTCCCTGACTTTTCCCTGACCGTGGGAACCCTGTAATAGATACCAACATGAATGAGGTGTCCCGAATGATACAGTAAGTTATTAAGGTTTTTCTCAAAATCGATCAAGAAGGGTTTTTGACACAAAAACATATTATGGCTCTCTCAAAGGGCCATAACTCCAGCGAACATCATCCAACCTAAAACTCCTGACAATAGGCTTGGTACCAAGTAATCATGTGAAGTTTCATTGAAATACAATCAATAGTTATGGAGAACTTAAGTGCGGACAAACTTGTGACATTCATCTAGCACAAAATCAATATGTCTCCCCTGCTATATGTGAGTCCATACCTTGTTCATTGCCACCAAAAATGGCAGTTTTGTCTTGTATAAAATACTGCAAGCGTATGTCATATTGGACATAAATGTTACAGGACTGACACTTCGTGATACATCCATCACATACACAACTACTGTAGGAAATGTTGAAGCCTGAAATCATACAATACAATCAACAACCATACTGACACAAAGTTTGAATTGAACTGCCTTGAGGACAAAAAGGCATGCTATTTCTGATACAATGTGCAAAAAACAAGTCGATCCATACTTTGATAAGTTCAAGTGTAAAAGCCAAAAACCAAAAACAGTATTTACATAGAAATGCTAAATGCCAAAAGAAAGTAACATTGAATTGTATCAAGAAAGTCTAAAGTTGTCTTAATTGTTTTTTGCTAAATGGATGTATCGAATACGTCTCCATAGAGTAATCAGTGATGCCAGTATCAAGCTTACCAATGCTTCTGTAATAATAGAGCCAGATGCTGACCATGTGAATACTTCAATCTGTCCCGGTGTATCAATCACTATATACCTGAAACAGAAACCTCAATATACAGTCAAACATAGTCTATCTATGCTCCAGTGGTGGGGGACAGGATTAGTAACACAGCAATCCAGCCTTGTGTTCAAGGAAACATTACGTGACGTACGTTTGTACCTGGTACAGACATGTGATTGGTTGAACCATATGTTTAAAAAAACATGTTTTTCACGTTATAGAAGTTTGGCTAACCATATCCAGAGGTGGTGTGCCTAAATTGTTTAATTTTAACAAATAGCGGACCGAGGCAAACAAAAGAATGTGAATAGTAAAACCTGTGCATCCGTACATATTTCAAACTGAGAACGGAAAAAATGGGCATTTATACTTATAATTGTTTGCCAAAAACGAAGCGTACAACAAAGCATTATAGCGATAAAAACCCGTGATTTTTAAACATGTTTGCAGGTAGCTTTCCTTGAACGTAGGGCAGATTTGATTCCCGGTTGCAGCAGGTCTTACTTTTCCATGAAAATTTTAAAACAATGTTAATTTTCCACCACATGTGGAGAATTTGCTGGTTTCTTGTATAAGGTTGAAAGTTAGTACTGGTTAGAATAGAGTCCAGTAAAACTGGACAGGTAAATCTGAAGCAATATATAACTGTTAATTTGTTGAGAAACAACATTAAACCACACATTGAAACCTAAATAATAAGACAACTTCAAAATTATTAACACCATTTTCAAGTTAATTTTAACAATTCTCGGTGCGAACTTTGTCAGACACATGACACTGGGAGTTGGTAAACGAAGTCAAATGAGACTTGACCACAAAATCACCAACCCCATGGCTTCCTTTTTTATTCAAAATCCACTTATTTCTGACCCTACAAATATCCATGGCCAATGAAAAGGAACAATTTTTACAGCAGTAATAAGGAATATTCTGACTGTGGAACATGGGGAGTATACATGTTAACATACAAATAAATATTTCATCACCACTTACTTGCACTCTGATTTCTTTTGCTTCTCTGCAAACTGCATGACTTGATCAAATCTTGTAGCAAAGAGATTCAATGACGTCACAATGCCACCATTAGGACCTAGTCCGTATCTACACCATTGTTAAGGTTAATATGATCATGATGATGTTTGTGTCTCCCTAGTGTACTATATATATATTTCACGTGACAATGTTACATGTTTTAATACACTCATACAATATTCTCTGTACATACATAAGATACAATATAATAGTAACACAGCTTGTTCCAATCTTAACTAAAAATACTGCTATAAAATTCCCTATTCAAGTTATAAAGGGCATACCCAAAACTGGTGAAATGTTTGTTTGCATTTGACTGAGACCGTCCTAAGTGAGTGGTCACAAATGTTTCCCTGTCAGATTGGCTAATGACCTCTGGCTTCCAGGGCGGAGACAGCTGTGTGCTACAAGGAATCTGGGTGTGATACCCTAGACATTAAGGAATAGACTCCTTGGTTATTTAACTTGATTGGTGTATAACACCGATACACACAAGACTACCTCTGGGTTACAATCGACATGTAGTTTATCTCTAGTAGGGTTGAAAACACTGAGAAGCATTTCAGACATGACTAACTGCCCGAGCCGAGAATCGAAGCAGGGACCTCCGTAAGACAATATCTCAGACAAGACTAACTGCCCAAGCCGAGAATCGAAGCAGAGACCCCTGTAAGACAATATCTCAGACATGACTTACTGCCCGAGCCGAGAATCGAAGCAGAGACCTCCGTAAGACAATATCTCAGACATGACTAACTGCCCGAGCCGAGAATCGAAGCAGGGACCTCCGTAAGACAATATCTCAGACATGACTAACTGCCCCAGCCGAGAATCGAAGCAGGGACCTCCGTAAGACAATATCTCAGACATGAGTAACTGCCCAAGCCGAGAATCGAAGCAGGGACCCGTGTAAGACAATATCTCAGACATGACTAACTGCCACAGCCGAGAATCGAAGCAGGGACCCTGTAAGACAATATCTCAGACATGAGTAACTGCCCAAGCCGAGAATCGAAGCAGGGACCCGTGTAAGACAATATCTCAGACATGACTAACTGCCACAGCCGAGAATCGAAGCAGGGACCTCCGTAAGACAATATCTCAGACATGACTAACTGCCCGAGCCGAGAATCTAACCAGGGACCTCTGTAAGATAATATCAGCAAATAGACAACACTTGACTCCATATATTCCAATCTGAAGTCTGATATGAGACTGTATGAATTGTGTAGACAATCTCCAAACTGTTATCTGAACCTCATTGGAAACTGCTACTCATTTGGATACAATCATGTACTATATAAACATGTATGGAGATTGTCAGGGTAAATGTGTCAAAATGTATCTCCATTGATAAATTAATGAAATTGACACTTTTTTAAACAAGTTGTTATTGTTTTAACAAGGATACTGCTTCATGACTTCCTTATAGTTGACAGTGTCTCTAATGTCTGAAAATACAAATATAGGTATTCATATATAAACATGACTGTATAGTTTAATGAAAATACACCACTTCACTTGATCTTAAATTTGTGTTTAATTTCTGTTTAATTTTATTAATTGGGGTGATTGAACATAATAGATTTTTTTCTGGCTGAAGACTGTGAGAATAAAAGGTTTTATTAGAAGGCTATTGAAAATCAAATGATGGCAACCAAAGTTCATAAAATTCAAGATCACACATAATCATTTAGCCACATGTAGGAAAAATATTTTTTAAAAAAAGTTAATTTTCTTTAATTTAACAACTTGATGATCAGCGGTGAATTCCAGCAAAATGCAAACCAAAGGATGTGACTATTAATCCTAGACACATAAAGACACACCAAAACATTAAAATAATACTATAATTGTGTTGCTATTGTAATTTCTATTTTAACATGACACATGTACAAAGACAGATGAGTTTAGTTGTGTTGATATATCGGATTTCCTTTCGATCAAAGGGGGATAACTACAACATGATTGATAACTTCTCACCTTCCATATAATCATGTAGCCGGAACTGAACATAAAATTTTGCACTTCAACCAAGTTGTAAGAATTTAAATTTCTCCCTTTGATAACTTTCTACATGTATTTCAAAAATAAGCATAAGGCAAAATAGTAGAGCCCTACGAAAATAGGACATAATTATTTTAAAATTGTTCATTTTCACAAGTTGGCAATTATATAAAATAGTTTCTAAATGAAAACATCAATTCAAAGATTGGATTAATAAGCATATCACTTTTTACAACTTATTATGGATAGTCATATTACTTTTACAACCAAATATAAGTGTTTGAGGTAGCCTGGGGGTAGTCCTGGGTTTTTTTTGGTGTCATGGGGTTAATATTTAGACCGCAAGGTTACCATAACGGCAATATAAATTTGTTCACTATTGATTGATTTGAAATGAAATGAAAAAGGTCAGGGCTGCAGAATGAAGTGGTAGACACTGGGCTGTGAGGATGGTGATCTAATGAACAGTTTATTCTGGCCAAGACCAGGGCTGCAGAATGAAGTGGTAGACCCTGGGCTGTGAGGATGGTGATCTAATGAACAGTTTATTCTGGCCAAGACCAGGGCTGCAGAATGAAGTGGTAGACGCTGGGCTGTGAGGATGGTGATCTAATGAACAGTTTATTCTGGCCAAGACCAGGGCTGCAGAATGAAGTGGTAGACGCGGGGCTGTGAGGATGTTGATCTAATGGACAGTTTATTCTGGCCAAGACCAGGGCTGCAGAATGAAGTGGTAGACGCGGGGCTGTGAGGATGTTGATCTAATGTACAGTTTATTCTGGCCAAGACCAGGGCTGCAGAATGAAGTGGTAGACCCTGGGCTGTGAGGATGGTGATCTAATGAACAGTTTATTCTGGCCAAGACCAGGGCTGCAGAATGAAGTGGTAGACACTGGGCTGTGAGGATGGTGATCTAATGAACAGTTTATTCTGGCCAAGACCAGGGCTGCAGAATGAAGTGGTAGACGCGGGGCTGTGAGGATGGTGATCTAATGGACAGTTTATTCTGGCCAAGACCAAGGCTGCAGAATGAAGTGGTAGACACTGGGCTGTGAGGATGGTGATCTAATGAACAGTTTATTCTGGCCAAGACCAGGGCTGCAGAATGAAGTGGTAGACACTGGGCTGTGAGGATGTTGATCTAATGAATGGTTTGTTTTGGCCGGATTGTTATTACCAATATTTGCTGGATAAGGAACTTCATGGACAGCTGGATCCAAGTTGATGACATAAGGTGGTGTCTTACATGTATGTAAATGTGCAACTAGTCTCTGAAATAACAAAGTATAAATTGTGAAAGATGATAAGACAAGTGTGTTTACAATGTATACCTTTGTCTCTTATTTTCGTGCCTTCTCCTCAAATCCATGCTTGGTTTGATTAAGCTCAAACACATGTAGTGCAATGTTATTATAGTAAAATTACCAGAATTAATAATCACACAGATAGTCTATATCAATTGAAGCAGATATTTTGGATGACCCATTATAGTTGTCACCTTGACGACGAGATAAATATGTGTAGTAATTATTCCAAATGGTATTCTTCAACTGGTGTTAATCATTTTGCATGCTGTTATTGCATGTCATTACACATTTTATTTATCACCACATACTATAACACCCAAATTGGAAACTCATATTGATAAGTACTACTCCAAATTTATGTCACAGGGTGAGAAAAATGTGCAACCAGACCAGGACCCTTCGCTTACAGGGCGAATGCTCTACCGACTGAGCTAGCTGGCTGCCTACACACTCCCTCACCCATACTGTGAACAGGTTCAGACCATGACATATTCCCCCTCTGAAATGGAAATGCGTCCCGAATTTCAGAGAGTAGAAATAAATTAAAGCACAGGAGCTGTGAAGCAACCTGAATGCTATGTCACGGCCCCACGTTGGGCGCCAAATGTCACAGGGTGAGAAAAATGTGCAACCAGACCGGGGCTGGAACCCGGGACCCTTCACTTACAGGGCGAATGCTCTACCGACTGAGCTAGCCGGCTGCCTACACACTCCCTCACCCATACTGTGAACAGGTTCAGACCGTGACATTTACTTAATTTAAAAACAAATCTAAAATTGCTCAACATGGGGCCCCAATACAGACATGTTTTTACGGCCGCACAGATTTCATGATTACCAGTCAACAAGATTAAGAGCACCGACCAAGACATATAAAAGCTATAATTTTACGTATTTTTATAAGCATTTCTCATAGTTTCTCGTTTCTCCAGTTAAGTTAAAAAAGATTTCTTCCAAAAATTGTGCAGACATTTTTTGAACTTGGTTGGGCGAGTGCGCATGGGCCGATGCAACTGTTAAGAAGCATGGATATACAAGACAACAGGATACTTAATATAGCGTCACCCTTTATTTAAACGACAGTCATTGGCTTTGTGAGCACATTGATTTCCCCAAGTAGAAGACTGTGAACATTCTAGTTAGTAGTTAGGAATAAAATGTCAACAATCAACTAGTCCTAGTACTAGTCCTAGACAATGACCATTTCATTTCATGTAGACTAATGTTTCACGCATGTGTTAATACAGTATTCGCTGGGCTTTATACAGTCCGGTAGGACTCCTGCTCTTTAATTGGAAGAAGAAGAAGAGACAGCATGTATAAACAAAAGACCATTTAGTTATGAACCAACAATCAACATGTCAATTTTTGCCATGTTTTTGTCTGTCTGAAATAAAAATTGTGATACTTGAGATTATATGAACAGAAGATCAGCCAATGTCGACTTGCAGATCACAAGAAACAGTACAAGCTAACATCAACACGTATACATTAATGAGCTAATTCAGTAATATTGGCACAAGTACTTATCCGAATAACGTACACTTGAAAAACTATTAAATTATTTACCTGAACGAGAGTAGTCTTTCCTGATCCTGCCATACCAAGCACAATGAAACATGTCGGCTTATCCGATTCATTATTCGCAGCACAAGCCCCAGCATCTATGATGTTAGGGATATCTGTCCCATCAACGTGCGTTTCGTTTTCTACTTTCGATTCCATTTTGTTGACTGGCTAAAAGCCAAACCGACCGGATCAAAATGGTAGAAAATCAAACCGTCCCCAGGATAAACGTACCCAATTGTTTGATGTAACGATCAATGTGACAAAACGTCCCCAAAACAAAAACAAAAACTAACGATGCGGTACTATCTTTAATATTTATATTTATTTTGTGATGTTTTTTCCTGTTTACAAGAGAACAGCATATTGCAAATACATGTTACATCACTTGAGAACATCATATTACATAGTAGATACACAAATACACGATACAACACTTGAGAACAACATATTACACTGTACATACACAAATACATGCTACAATACTTGAGAAATGCATATGACATAGTATATACACAAATACACGTTACAAAATTTGAGAACAATATATTACATAGTATATACACAAGTACATGTTACAACACTTAAGAACAACATATTGCAGTTTACATACACAAATACATGCTACAATACTTGAGAAATGCATATTACATAGTATATACACAAATACACGTTACAACATTTGAGAACAACATATCACATAGTATATACACAAATACATGCTACAACACTTGAGAACAATATATCACATAGTACATACACAAGTACATGTTACAACACTTAAGAACACCATATTGCAGTGTACATACACAAATACATGCTACAATACTTGAGAAATGCATATAACATAGTATATACGCAAATACACGTTACACTATTTGAGAACAACATATCACATAGTATATACACAAGTACATGTTACAACACTTGAGAACAACATATTACATAGTACATATACAAAACATGTTACAACACTTGAGATCAAAATATTACGCTGTACATACACAAATACATGCTACAACACTTAAGAACAACATATTACATAGTCCGTACACAAATACATGTTACAACACTTGAGTACAACAAATTACATAGTACATACACACATATATGTTACAACATTTGAGAACAATAAACTACACTGTACTTACACAAATACCTCTCATAACACTTGAGAACAACAAATTACAGTGTATATACACAAATACACGTTACAACATTTGAGAACAACATATCACATAGTATATACACAAATACATGCTACAACACTTGAGAACAATATATCACATAGTACATACACAAGTACATGTTACAACACTTAAGAACACCATATTGCAGTGTACATACACAAATACATGCTACAATACTTGAGAAATGCATATAACATAGTATATACGCAAATACACGTTACACTATTTGAGAACAACATATCACATAGTATATACACAAGTACATGTTACAACACTTGAGAACAACATATTACATAGTACATATACAAAACATGTTACAACACTTGAGATCAAAATATTACGCTGTACATACACAAATACATGCTACAACACTTAAGAACAACATATTACATAGTCCGTACACAAATACATGTTACAACACTTGAGTACAACAAATTACATAGTACATACACACATATATGTTACAACATTTGAGAACAATAAACTACACTGTACTTACACAAATACCTCTCATAACACTTGAGAACAACAAATTACAGTGTATATACACAAATACATGTTACAACACTTGAGAACAAAATATTACACTGTACATACACAAATACATATTACAGCACTAGAGAACGACATATTACATAGTTCATACACATATACATGCCACAGCACTTCAGAACAGCATATTACACTGTACATACACAAATACATGCTACAACACTTGAGAACAAACAATTACAATGTACATACACAAATACATGCTACAACACTTGAGAACAACATATTACATTGTTCGTACACATATACATTTAACAACACTTGAGAACAATATATTACACTGCACATACACAAATACATGCTACAGCACTTAAGAACAACATATTACATTGTATTACACAAATACATGTTACAAAACTTGGGAACAACATATTACATATACTACTCAAACTTTGATAAGGGCCAAGAAATTTTCCATTTGAATATTTTGCAAGTTGAATAAGATTGACCAGTAGAATGTTCAAAAACAAAATGCGACATCTGCAATATTGTAAACCAATAAAGAGTACTTCAAAATTTAATGTCTAAGTGCTGATAAGCCCAACCCCATTAAAATGTTCGTGCTGCTTTCAAGCCCCTGGAGTAACGGAATGCGGTAATTTTCTTTGCATTTTTTGTCTTACATGAAATGGTTATAAAAACGGGATAAAAATTTCCATATTAATCTAGCCACTTTGGTTCCCGCCAATAGGGCTTATCAGTTACCTGGAATGCGACTTCATTTTGGCAATGAGTATCAAATGCAAGACATCAAGCTTTGAACTTTAGAAGCAGATAAGATGATATTTTATTAATTGCACAAGGTTTTCTTCATCGGTGTTGTACATTTAATATGAGACGGACATCAAAATCAATTTCTTGGCCCTAAGCAAAGTTTGAGTAGTATAGTCCGAACACAAATACACGTTACAACACTTGAGAACAACATATGACATTGTTTGTACACATATACATTTAACAACACTTGAGAACAATATATGACACTGTAAACACACAAATACACATTGCACTGTTCATACACAAATACATGTTACAACACTTGAGAACAACATATTATACAGTACATATAAACCTAACTGTCACAACACTTGAGAACAATATATTAGACTGTACATCCACACATACATATTACAGCAGAACAACATATTACATTATTCGTACACATATACATTTAACAACACTTGAGAACAATATATGACACTGTACACACACAAATACACATTGCACTGTACATACACAAATACATGTTGCAAAACTTCAGAACAACATTTTACATAGTACATAAACAAATACATGCTACAACACTTGAGAACAACATATTACATAGTCCGTACACAAATACATGTTACAACACTTGAGAACGACATTTTACATAGTACATACACAAATACATGCTACAACACTTGAGAACAACATATTACATTGTTTGCACACAAATACATGTTACAACACTTGAGAACAACATAGTACATAGTACATACACAAATATATGTTACAACACTTGAGAACAACATATTACATAGTCCGTACACAAATACATGTTACAACACTTGAGAACAACAAATTACATAGTCCGTAGTCAAATACATGTTACAACACTTGACAATAACATATTACATAGTACATAAACAAATACATGTTACAACACTTGAGAACAACATATTACATTGTTTGCATACAAATACATGTTACAACACTTGAGAACAACATATTACACTGTATATACACAAAAACATATTACAGCGCTTGAGAACAACATATTACATATTACATAGTACATTCACACACCTGCCAAAACACTTGAGAGCAATATATATCACTGTACATACACAAATACATATTACAGCATTAGAGAACAACATATTACATAGCACATTCACAAATACATGTTGCAAAACTTGAGAACAACCTATTAAATAGTACAAACACAAATAAATGTTGCAACACTTCAGAACAATATACATGTATTATAATGTACATACAAAAAGACATATTACACCACTGTAGAAGAACAACATATTACATACGCCGTACACAAATACATGCTTAAACACTTGAGAACAACATATTACACAGTACATACATAAATACATGCTACAACACTTCAGCACAACATATTACATAGTACATACACAAATACATGTTGCAACTCTTGAGAACATCATATTACATAGTCCGTACAACATGTTAGTCCGTTCACAAATACATGTTACAACACTTAAGAACAACATATTACATAGTACATGTACATACATAAATACATGCTACAACACCTCAGCACAACATATTACATAGTACATACATTAATACATGCTACAACACTTCAGCACAACATATTACATAGTACATTCACAAATACATGTTGCAACTCTTGAGAACATCATATTACATAGTCCGTACAACATATTACATAGTCCGTACACAAAAACATGTTACAACACTTGAGAACAACATATTACATAGTCCGTACACAAATACATGTAACAATACTTGAGAACAACATATTACATAGTACATACATTAATACATATTACAACACGTGAGAACAATTAATTACATAGTCCGTACACAAATACACGTTAAACACGTGAGAACAATATATTGCACTGTACATACACAAATACATGTTGCAACACTTAAGAACAATATATTACACTGTACATACACAAATACATGTTGCAACACTTAAGAACAATATATTACAGGGTACATACACAAATACATGTAACAAAACTTGACAACAACATATTAAGTAGTACATACACAAATACATGTTTCAACACTTGAGAACAGCATATTACACAGTACATACATAAATACATGCTACAGCACTTGAGAACAACATACTACACTGTACATGCACAAATACATGTTGCAACACTTAAGAACAAGATATTACATAGTCCGTACTCAAATACATGTTACAACACATTACATAGTACATTCAGAAATACATGTTTAACATATCGATTTTACAAACACAAAATCACGTCAAAAATAATTGCGAATAACACATTGCATGATTTTTACAGATACATATTACACCTGAGAATGACACCTTGTTTACACAAATGCATGTCACAGCACTCGAAAATAGCACATTGCATAGTCGATACACAAATACATGTTACAACACTTAAAAAATAACGCATAACATAGATCACACACAACTTCTTGTAACAGCACTTGAGAACAACATATTACATAGTACATACACAAAAACATGTTACAACACTTGAGTTTAACATATTACATAGTACATACACAAAAACATGTTACAACACATGAGAATAACACATCGATTTTACATACACAAATACAAGTTACGTTACAAAACTACTAGAGAATAACACATTGCGTGATATATACACAAATACAAATTACAACACTTGAGAATAACACCTTTCTTATTTAAACAAATATATGTAATAACACTTGAGAATAACACAATACATAGTACATACAATGATACACAAATATATATTACAGCACGTTTTGAAAAAACATATTGCATAGTACATGTACACACACATATACTGAGCGAAAGTTCCAACTAGACCCCTGGATTATTATGGTCTATTTGTGTTGGAGACGGAAACAGGCAAAAATAAATTACACTGTTTGAACAATAATTTATTATCTCATAACACAATTCATTATTCAATTACAGAAAACGATAGCCCATCGCATAACACAGACCTTTACAACTTGACCGTTCCAGTTAAAAGTCACAAGGTTTCAATAGCGCCTATATCCGTTGCTTGACCGAAATACTTCTAAGCATCGGCTACGCATGAATCGGATGCAAGGTCGAATTTACGATAGGAAATGCCCTGACGATGACTTTCTGCGATCCACGCAGATTTTGTTGAGCAACCAGAAGTCGTCTGACGCGTCGATAAAGCTCGTCCCACAAGTGCTCGATAGGGTTTTAGTCCGCAGATTTGAAAACCCAACCAAGCGTGTTAACATGGTAGGCCTGACGTTGTAGGAAATTACTAGTACCGGTAGCTGTCGGAGTAGTAGCTCTGTCGTAAATGGGGATAAGCCACTATGCGTTAGCATAATGGGACATAGTCACCAAGCCGTCAACGACGTCAAAACTATTGAAAACGATTACGTGGGTGCCGTAACACAATAAATCGACCATGTCTTTGTGTTGTTTATCGGGGTCTAAGTATTCGGTGCTAGTAGATTACACTTCCAGCTCAAACGTACTTGTTAAGGTTTGTGATAGTGCTAGCTTACATGACGTCGAAACTCTCGTGCAACCTGCAATAATAATCAATAGCAGTAGGAAAACGTGCATAACATTTCTTTCAATGGTAATGAACAAGAATGACCAATTAAAACAAAAAAATAAAGGAAAAAGAACACTTTACCTGATCATGTGATGTCCAGTTTCCAACATTCCTATAGCACATGCTCTTTCTTCGTTTCGCATACGAGGCAAATTGTATTATATTTAATAATTTTATGTTTTTCACTTCGGCACGTCTATAGGCTATGGAAAAAATGAAAGAATTTTAATTTCGGACAATGGCTGGCTTCCGCAAGTAAAAAACACGATTTGCACGTGCTTAACCGATTACGTAATTTTCGGATCTTAACAATGTGTACAATGTCGATACAACATATAGTGTTGAAGATTTCAGAACAATACGTTTAAAATTGGAAAGCTTATTGAAATTTAAAACACGTCTAGTTGGAAAATTTGTTCAGTGTACATGTTACAACACTTGAGAATAACACGTTTACATAGTACATACACAAATTCATGTTACAACTCTCATAGCATATAGTACAGACAGAAAAGCAAATTACAAAACTTGAGAATAACACATTACATAGTCAATACACAAATACACCTCACAACACTTTAAAATAAGCTATTACATAGTACATATACAAATATACGTTACAACACTTGAGAATAACATATTACACAATACATACACAAAAAACAAGTTATAACAATTGTGAATAACACATTACATGATACATACACAAAACCAAATTACATCACTCGAACCAAGTGTATTTATAAGAAGTGTTGCTAAGAAAAAAAAAGATATAAGTTGCATGATCAACTACATTGTATTACAGTCGTCATAGAGTTTGTTTTATCAATCCGACTTGCGTAGCACTGTCAGGATACAAGACACAACCGACAAAGCTCGTTCACATCGAATAGCAGCAGTTGGTGAATAGTTCCCATTGAAGAGCTGGATAAAGTTCCCTCTTGAAGATTGCCAAGGATGGGGTATTAGCTACCTGACCTGTAGATGCTGACAGCTTAATCCATGTTAGTAGTGTTCGTCAGGGGACAACTGTACGTGTAAGAGTCTGAATATATTAAATACTGATGGAACTTCATGGAGAATGCTGTCCGTGCATGAACACACAAATTTACAACACTTGAGAATGACTAATTGCCTAGTACACTATTAACATACATGTTTACTTAAAACAATGTTACAACATACGAAAATATAACACAATACATACACAAAACAAGTTCCAACACTTAAGAATAAAACATTATATAGTCATAAGATTCCTGTTCCAAATTATCTGGGACGGTTCGTGAACAGTCTTTTTTATCACAAAACGGCTCCTCTGGTTCTGTAACATTCAGAAGACATGCACTGATTGAATCAAGGTAAATCCTGTTCAATAGTTAGGAAGAAAACAGGACAGAAATTTAATGTTATAATTCTGACTGAACAAAGGTCTTTTGACGGACAACTTGCTGTTTTCTACGCCAACGATTCCTTCGTTCTCTTTCTCTTCAAAGTGTATGTGAGCTTTTCTTCTTTTTTCCCGATAGTTTTGGAAATACACTCTTATACTGCATGTATCTCCCTTCATTGGCAAAATTTGGCCACATTCCGTTAAGACGATGGTAGTCTGAACAATTTCACAGGACAGCCATCGTAACTTTGATAGGTAAACTATCCACTGGTCAAAACATCGGAAATGCGATTGGCAACAAATAAATTACATAACCTCTTTGGCAGCACCAAGGAGATATAGCTACGACTTGGTAGCACCTACGTCATACAGACACAATACTTAAAACGTAATACGTAAAACAGATCAATGGAACTACTCTCTTATTGGACATATGGCACCCTACATGTAAATGGGCAAATAATAAGCCGCCAATAATGCTTGAACAATCCACTGGTCAATACATCAGAAATACGATCGTCATGAAAGAAATTACATACCTCTTTTCAACCCTCATGGCGAAACGTATGATGCAGTTAATTTGAAGTAAAACTTACCTGAATACCGTGGTGTTTGGTACACATAACGGTATATCTACGTCTTTGTAGCAGCTTCGTCATACAGAAACAATCATTATGTAAGACCGAGAAGCAATAATCACCTAGGGGGTTAGTTAAAGCATCTTTGAGACTACTCTCTTATCCGACATGTGGCTCCCTCCGTGAACATGGGCAAAGATTAGACCGCCATCCGTTAGGACTTGACCTTCAACCTTACCGAGGGGGGCTAGCATGCCGTCAAATGTATGAACTGATTTGCTGTCAGTGCCATGAAAGTTTTCTACCTAACACATTGTTAGCTAGGGTGTCTCACTTATAAAATGTAGTTTTGAACCCGATACATGCACTGTCGTATCGCCATAACATGACTTATGCGAAACAAAGATGTGGTAGAAAAGCTTGCACAACAAGTGACAACAACATGAATGTATGGTTTGACATCATAATGATTGTCTAACAACACATTCAAACAAGGTTTATGCCTCATCCGAAGATATCAACCTAATCCATTGCACTACCTTTCGTATGATTGAACCTGTACAGTTTGATATCAGATGACATCGAAAGAGATTGGGCCGACATCGATATATATCGACTTGACCATTCAACCTCTCTCCAGGTTCAATCAATGGTAGTCAGAACAAAATCTAAGGAGAGCGCTCAATAATGCTTGAACTATCCACTGGTCAGTACATCTGAAAAACAATGGTCAACAAAGAAATAACATACCTCTTTTGCACCGCATGGTGAAACGTATGATGGAGTTAATTTAAAGTAAAACTTACCTGAATACCGTGGTGTTTGGTTCGTACAAAATATATCTACGTCTTTGTAGCAGATACGTCATAAAGAAACAATAATTATTTAAGACCGATAAGCAATAATCACCTAGGGTTAGTTAAAGCATCAATGAAATTACTCTAGTATGGTACATGTGACTCCCTTTATGTATATGGGCAAAGATTGGGCCGCCATCCGTTAGGACTTGACCTTCAACCTTACCGAGGGTGGCTAGCATGTCGTCAAAAGTATGAACTGATTTGCTGTCAACGCCATGCAAGTTTTCTGCCTAACATATTGATAGCTAGGGTGTCTCACTTATAAAATGTAGTTTTGCACCCGATACATGCACTGCCGTATCGCCATAACATGACTTATGCGAAACAAAGATGTGGTAGAAAAGCTTGCACAAGAACTGACAACAACATAAATGTATGGTTTGACACCATAACGATTGTCTAGCTATACATTCTTGCAAGGCTAATGCCTCATCCGAATATATCAACTTAATCCATTGCGCTACCTTTCGTATGATTGAACCTGTACAGTTTGATATCATATGACATCGAAAGAGATTGGGCCGCCATCGATATATATCGACTTGACCATTCAAGCTCTCTCCAGGGTCAATCAATGGTAGTCAGAACAAAATCTAAGGAGAACGCTCAATAATGATTGAACTATCCACTGGTCAATACATCAGAAATACGATGGTCAACAAAGAAATTAAATACTATTTTGCGCTGCCATGGAGGAACGTATGATGGAGTTAAATTGAAGTAAAACTTACCTGAATACCGTGTTGCTTCGTACAAAATATATCTACGTCTTTGTAGCAGATACGTCATAAAGAAACAATAATTATGTAAGACCGAAAAGCATAAATCACCTCGGGTTAGTTAAAGCATCAATGAAACTACTCACTTAGGCGACATGTGGCTCCCTGCGTGAACATGGGCAATGGTTGGGCCGTCATCCGTTAGGACTTGACCTTCAACCTTACCGAAGGGGGGCTAGTATGACGTCAAATGTATGAACTGATTTGCTGTCAGCGCCATGCAAGTTTCTGCGTTACACATTGTTAGCTAGGGTGTCTCACTTATAAAATTTAGTTTAGCTGCCGATACATGCACGGTCGTATCGCCATAGCATGACTTATTGGAAAAGAAGATGTGGTAGAAAAGCTTGCACAACAAGTGACAACAACATGAATGTATGGTTTGACATCATAATGATTGTCCAACTACACATTCAAGCAAGGCTTAAGCATCATCCGAAGATATCAACTTAATCCATTGCACTACCTTTCGTATGATTGAACCTGTACAGTTTGATATCATATGACATCTAAAGAGATTGGGCCGCCATCGATATATAGCGACTTGACCATTCAACCTCTCTCCAGGTTCAATCAATGGTAGTCAGAACAAAATCTAAGGAGAGCGCTCAATAATGCTTGAACTATCCACTGGTCAATACATCAGAAATACGATGGTCAACAAAGAAATCAAATATCTCTTTTGTGCTGCCATGGAGGAACGTATGATGGAGTTAAATTGAAGTAAAACTTACCTGAATACCGTCTTGCTTCGTACAAAATATATCTACGTCTTTGTAGCAGATATGTCATGAAGAAACAGTAATTATGTAACATCGAGGAGCATTCATCACCTCGGGTTAGTTAAAGCATCAATGAAACAACTCATTTATGCGACGTGTGGCTCCCTCCGTGAACATGGGCAATGATTGGGCCGCCATCCGTTAGGACTTGACCTTCAACCTTACCGAGGGTGGCTAGCATGACGTCAAATGTATGAACTGATTTGCTGTCAGTGCCATGCAAGTTTTCTACCTAACATATTGTTAGCTAGGGTGTCTCACTAATACAATGTAGTTTTGCACCCGATACATGCACTGTCGTATCGCCATAACATGACTTATGCGAAACAAAGATGTGGTAGAAAAGCTTGCACAACAAGTGATAACAACATGAATGTATGGTTTGACATCATAATGAGTGTCCAACTACACATTCAAGCACGGCTTGAGCATCATCCGAAGATATCAACTTAATCCATTGCGCTACCTTTCGTATGATTGAACCTGTACAGTTTGATATCATATGACATCGAAAGAGATTGGGCCGCCATCGATATATATCGACTTGACCATTCAACCTCTCTCCAGGTTCAATCAATGGTAGTCAGAACAAAATCTAAGGAGAGCGCTCAATAATGCTTGAACTATCCACTGGTCAATACATCAGAAATACGATGGTCAACAAAGAAATTAAATACTATTTTGCGCTGCCATGGAGGAACGTATGATGGAGTTAAATTGATGTAAAACTTACCTGAATACCGTCTTGCTTCGTACAAAATAAATCTATGTCTTTGCAGCAGATATGTCATAAAGAAACAGTAATTATGTAACACCGAGAAGCATTAATCACCTCGGGTTAGTTAAAGCATCAATGAAACAACTCATTTATGCGACGTGTGGCTCCCTCCATGAACATGGGCAATGATTGGGCCGCCATCCGTTAGGACTTGACCTTCAACCTTACCGAGGGTAGGTAGCATGACGTCAAATGTATGAACTGATTTGCTGTCAGTGCCATGCAAGTTTTCTGCCTAACATATTGTTAGCTAGGGTGTCTCACTTATACAATGTAGCTTTGCACCCGATACATGCACTGTCGTATCGCCATAACATGACTTATGCGAAACAAAGATATGGTAGAAAACCTAGCACAACAAGTGACAACAACATGAATGTATGGTTTGACATCATAATGATTATCCAACTACACATTCAAGCAAGGCTTAAGCATCATCCGAAGATATCAACTTAATCCATTGCGCTACCTTTCGTATGATTGAACCTGTACAGTTTGATATCATATGACATCGAAAGAGATTGGGCCGCCATCGATATATATCGACTTGACCATTCAACCTCTCTCCAGGTTCAATCAATGGTAGTCAGAACAAAATCTAAGGAGAGCGCTCAATAATGCTTGAACTATCCACTGGTCAATACATCAGAAATACGATGGTCAACAAAGAAATTAAATACCTCTTTTGTGCTGCCATGGAGAAACGTATGATGGAGTTAAATTGGAGTAAAACTTACCTGAATACCGTCTTGCTTCGTACAAAATAAATCTATGTCTGTGCAGCAGATATGTCATAAAGAAACAGTAATTATGTAACACCGAGAAGCATTAATCACCTCGGGTTAGTTAAAGCATCAATGAAACAACTCATTTATGCGACGTGTGGCTCCCTCCGTGAACATGGGCAATGATTGGGCCGCCATCCGTTAGGACTTGACCTTCAACCTTACCGAGGGGGGCTAGCATGACGTCAAATGTATGAACTGATTTGCTGTCAGTGCCATGCAAGTTTTCTACCTAACATATTGTTAGCTAGGGTGTCTCACTAATACAATGTAGTTTTGCACCCGATACATGCACTGTCGTATCGCCATAACATGACTTATGCGAAACAAAGATGTGGTAGAAAAGCTTGCACAACAAGTGACAACAACATGAATGTATGGTTTGACATCATAATGAGTGTCCAACTACACATTCAAGCACGGCTTAAGCATCATCCGAAGATATCAACTTAATCCATTGCGCTACCTTTCGTATGATTGAACCTGTACAGTTTGATATCATATGACATCGAAAGAGATTGGGCCGCCATCGATATATATCGACTTGACCATTCAACCTCTCTCCAGGTTCAATCAATGGTAGTCAGAACAAAATCTAAGGAGAGCGCTCAATAATGCTTGAACTATCCACTGGTCAATACATCAGAAATACGATGGTCAACAAAGAAATTAAATACTATTTTGCGCTGCCATGGAGGAACGTATGATGGAGTTAAATTGATGTAAAACTTACCTGAATACCGTCTTGCTTCGTACAAAATAAATATATGTCTTTGCAGCAGATATGTCATAAAGAAACAGTAATTATGTAACACCGAGAAGCATTAATCACCTCGGGTTAGTTAAAGCATCAATGAAACAACTCATTTATGCGACGTGTGGCTCCCTCCGTGAACATGGGCAATGATTGGGCCGCCATCCGTTAGGACTTGACCTTCAACCTTACCGAGGGTAGGTAGCATGACGTCAAATGTATGAACTGATTTGCTGTCAGTGCCATGCAAGTTTTCTGCCTAACATATTGTTAGCTAGGGTGTCTCACTTATACACTGTAGCTTTGCACCCGATACATGCACTGTCTTTTCGCCATAACATGACTTATGCGAAACAAAGATGTGGTAGAAAAGCTTGCACAACCGGTGACAACAACATGAATGTATGGTTTGACATCATAATGATTGTCCAACTACACATTCAAGCAAGGCTTAAGCATCATCCGAAGATATCAACTTAATCCATTGCGCTACCTTTCGTATGATTGAACCTGTACAGTTTGATATCATATGACATCGAAAGAGATTGGGCCGCCATCGATATATATCGACTTGACCATTCAACCTCTCTCCAGGTTCAATCAATGGTAGTCAGAACAAAATCTAAGGAGAGCGCTCAATAATGCTTGAACTATCCACTGGTCAATACATCAGAAATACGATGGTCAACAAAGAAATTACATACCTCTTTTGCGCTGCCATGGAGAAACGTATGATGGAGTTAAATTGATGTAAAACTTACCTGAATACCTTGTTGCTTCGTACAAAATATATCTACGTCTTTGTAGCAGATACGTCATAAAGAAACAATAATTATGTAAGACTGAGATACATTAATCACCTCGGGTTATTTAAAGCATCAATGAAACTACTCACTTAGGCGACATGTGGCTCCCTGCGTGAACATGGGCAAAGATTGGGCCGCCATCCGTTAGGACTTGACCTTCATCCTTACCGCGGGTGGCTAGCATGTCGTCAAAAGTATGAACAGATTTGCTGTCAGCGCCATGCAAGTTTTCTGCCTAACATATTGTTAGCTAGGGTGTCTCACTAATACAATGTAGCTTTGCACCCGATACATGCACTGTCTTATCGCCATAACATGACTTATGCGAAACAAAGATGTGGTAGAAAAGCTTGCACAACCAGTGACAACAACATGAATGTATGGTTTGACATCATAATGAGTGTCCAACTACACATTCAAGCAAGGCTTAAGCATCATCCGAAGATATCAACTTAATCCATTGCGCTACCTTTCGTATGATTGAACCTGTACAGTTTGATATCATATGACATCGAAAGAGATTGGGCCGCCATCGATATATATCGACTTGACCATTCAACCTCTCTCCAGGTACAATCAATGGTAGTCAGAACAAAATCTAAGGAGAGCGCTCAATAATGCTTGAACTATCCACTGGTCAATACATCAGAAATACGATGGTCAACACAGAAATTAAATACCTCTTTTGTGCTGCCATGGAGAACCGTATGATGGAGTTAAATTGAAGTAAAACTTACCTGAATACCGTCTTGCTTCGTACAAAATATATCTATGTCTTTGCAGCAGATATGTCATAAAGAAACAATAATTATGTAACACCGAGAAGCATTAATCACCTCGGGTTAGTTAAAGCATCAATGAAACTACTCACTTACGCGACATGTGGCTCCCTCCGTGAACATGGGCAAAGATTGGGCCGCCATCCGTTAGGACTTGACCTTCCAACCTCTCTCCAGGTTCAATCAATGGTAGTCAGAACAAAATCTAAGGAGAGCGCTCAATAATGCTTGAACTATCCACTGGTCAATACATCAGAAATACGATGGTCAACAAAGAAATTAAATACCTCTTTTGTGCTGCCATGGAGAACCGTATGATGGAGTTAAATTGAAGTAAAACTTACCTGAATACCGTCTTGCTTCGTACAAAATAAATCTATGTCTTTGCAGCAGATATGTCATAAAGAAACAGTAATTATGTAAGACCGAGAAGCATTAATCACCTCGGGTTAGTTAAAGCATCAATGAAATAACTCATTTATGCGACGTATGGCTCCCTCCGTGAACATGGGCAATGATTGGGCCGCCATCCGTTAGGACTTGACCTTCAACCTTACCGAGGGTGGCTAGCATGTCGTCAAAAGTATGAACTGATTTGCTGTCAGCGCTGTGCAAGTTTTCTGCCTAACATATTGTTAGCTAGGGTGTCTCACTTATACACTGTAGCTTTGCACCCGATACATGCACTGTCTTATCGCCATAACATGACTTATGCGAAACAAAGATGTGGTAGAAAAGCTTGCACAACAAGTGACAACAAGATGAATGTATGGTTTGACATCATAATGAGTGTCCAACTACACATTCAAGCAAGGCTTAAGCATCATCCGAAGATATCAACTTAATCCGTTGCGCTACCTTTCGTATGATTGAACCTGTACAGTTTGATATCATATGACATCGAAAGAGATTGGGCCGCCATCGATATATAGCGACTTGACCATTCAACCTCTCTCCAGGTTCAATCAATGGTAGTCAGAACAAAATCTAAGGAGAGCGCTCAATAATGCTTGAACTATCCACTGGTCAATACATCAGAAATACGATGGTCAACAAAGAAATTAAATACCTCTTTTGTGCTGCCATGGAGAAACGTATGATGGAGTTAAATTGAAGTAAAACTTACCTGAATACCGTCTTGCTTCGTACAAAATATATCTACGTCTTTGCAGCAGATATGTCATAAAGAAACAGTAATTATGTAACACCGAGAAGCATTAATCACCTCGGGTTAGTTAAAGCATCAATGAAACAACTCATTTATGCGACGTGTGGCTCCCTCCGTGAACATGGGCAATGATTGGGCCGCCATCCGTTAGGACTTGACCTTCAACCTTACCGTGGGTAGGTAGCATGACGTCAAATGTATGAACTGATTTGCTGTCAGTGCCATGCAAGTTTTCTGCCTAACATATTGTTAGCTAGGGTGTCTCACTTATACAATGTAGCTTTGCACCCGATACATGCACTGTCTTATCGCCATAACATGATTTATGCGAAACAAAGATATGGTAGAAAACCTTGCACAACAAGTGACAACAACATGAATGTATGGTTTGACATCATAATGATTGTCCAACTACACATTCAAGCAAGGCTTAAGCATCATCCGAAGATATCAACTTAATCCATTGCGCTACCTTTCGTATGATTGAACCTGTACAGTTTGATATCATATGACATCGAAAGAGATTGGGCCGCCATCGATATATATCGACTTGACCATTCAACCTCTCTCCAGGTTCAATCAATGGTAGTCAGAACAAAATCTAAGGAGAGCGCTCAATAATGCTTGAACTATCCACTGGTCAATACATCAGAAATACGATGGTCAACAAAGAAATTAAATACCTCTTTTGTGCTGCCATGGAGAACCGTATGATGGAGTTAAATTGAAGTAAAACTTACCTGAATACCGTCTTGCTTCGTACAAAATAAATCTATGTCTTTGCAGCAGATATGTCATAAAGAAACAGTAATTATGTAACACCGAGAAGCATTA
Source organism: Spisula solida (assembly GCA_947247005.1). Lineage (NCBI taxonomy): Eukaryota > Metazoa > Mollusca > Bivalvia > Venerida > Mactridae > Spisula > Spisula solida. The sequence goes on along the minus strand of OX365953.1, from coordinate 10,658,248 downwards.
ATCACCTCGGGTTAGTTAAAGCATCAATGAAACAACTCATTTATGCGACGTGTGGCTCCCTCCGTGAACATGGGCAATGATTGGGCCGCCATCCGTTAGGACTTGACCTTCAACCTTACCGAGGGTGGCTAGCATGTCGTCAAAAGTATGAACTGATTTGCTGTCAGCGCTGTGCAAGTTTTCTGCCTAACATATTGTTAGCTAGGGTGTCTCACTTATACACTGTAGCTTTGCACCCGATACATGCACTGTCTTATCGCCATAACATGACTTATGCGAAACAAAGATGTGGTAGAAAAGCTTGCACAACAAGTGACAACAAGATGAATGTATGGTTTGACATCATAATGAGTGTCCAACTACACATTCAAGCAAGGCTTAAGCATCATCCGAAGATATCAACTTAATCCATTGCGCTACCTTTCGTATGATTGAACCTGTACAGTTTGATATCATATGACATCGAAAGAGATTGGGCCGCCATCGATATATAGCGACTTGACCATTCAACCTCTCTCCAGGTTCAATCAATGGTAGTCAGAACAAAATCTAAGGAGAGCGCTCAATAATGCTTGAACTATCCACTGGTCAATACATCAGAAATACGATGGTCAACAAAGAAATTAAATACCTCTTTTGTGCTGCCATGGAGAACCGTATGATGGAGTTAAATTGAAGTAAAACTTACCTGAATACCGTCTTGCTTCGTACAAAATATATCTATGTCTTTGCAGCAGATATGTCATAAAGAAACAGTAATTATGTAACACCGAGAAGCATTAATCACCTCGGGTTAGTTAAAGCATCAATGAAACAACTCATTTATGCGACGTGTGGCTCCCTCCGTGAACATGGGCAATGATTGGGCCGCCATCCGTTAGGACTTGACCTTCAACCTTACCGTGGGTAGGTAGCATGACGTCAAATGTATGAACTGATTTGCTGTCAGTGCCATGCAAGTTTTCTGCCTAACATATTGTTAGCTAGGGTGTCTCACTTATACAATGTAGCTTTGCACCCGATACATGCACTGTCGTATCGCCATAACATGACTTATGCGAAACAAAGATATGGTAGAAAACCTTGCACAACAAGTGACAACAACATGAATGTATGGTTTGACATCATAATGATTGTCCAACTACACATTCAAGCAAGGCTTAAGCATCATCCGAAGATATCAACTTAATCCATTGCGCTACCTTTCGTATGATTGAACCTGTACAGTTTGATATCATATGACATCGAAAGAGATTGGGCCGCCATCGATATATATCGACTTGACCATTCAACCTCTCTCCAGGTTCAATCAATGGTAGTCAGAACAAAATCTAAGGAGAGCGCTCAATAATGCTTGAACTATCCACTGGTCAATACATCAGAAATACGATGGTCAACAAAGAAATTAAATACCTCTTTTGTGCTGCCATGGAGAACCGTATGATGGAGTTAAATTGAAGTAAAACTTACCTGAATACCGTCTTGCTTCGTACAAAATAAATCTATGTCTTTGCAGCAGATATGTCATAAAGAAACAGTAATTATGTAACACCGAGAAGCATTAATCACCTCGGGTTAGTTAAAGCATCAATGAAACAACTCATTTATGCGACGTGTGGCTCCCTCCGTGAACATGGGCAATGATTGGGCCGCCATCCGTTAGGACTTGACCTTCAACCTTACCGAGGGTGGCTAGCATGTCGTCAAAAGTATGAACTGATTTGCTGTCAGCGCTGTGCAAGTTTTCTGCCTAACATATTGTTAGCTAGGGTGTCTCACTTATACACTGTAGCTTTGCACCCGATACATGCACTGTCTTATCGCCATAACATGACTTATGCGAAACAAAGATGTGGTAGAAAAGCTTGCACAACAAGTGACAACAAGATGAATGTATGGTTTGACATCATAATGAGTGTCCAACTACACATTCAAGCAAGGCTTAAGCATCATCCGAAGATATCAACTTAATCCATTGCGCTACCTTTCGTATGATTGAACCTGTACAGTTTGATATCATATGACATCGAAAGAGATTGGGCCGCCATCGATATATAGCGACTTGACCATTCAACCTCTCTCCAGGTTCAATCAATGGTAGTCAGAACAAAATCTAAGGAGAGCGCTCAATAATGCTTGAACTATCCACTGGTCAATACATCAGAAATACGATGGTCAACAAAGAAATTAAATACCTCTTTTGTGCTGCCATGGAGAACCGTATGATGGAGTTAAATTGAAGTAAAACTTACCTGAATACCGTCTTGCTTCGTACAAAATATATCTATGTCTTTGCAGCAGATATGTCATAAAGAAACAGTAATTATGTAACACCGAGAAGCATTAATCACCTCGGGTTAGTTAAAGCATCAATGAAACAACTCATTTATGCGACGTGTGGCTCCCTCCGTGAACATGGGCAATGATTGGGCCGCCATCCGTTAGGACTTGACCTTCAACCTTACCGTGGGTAGGTAGCATGACGTCAAATGTATGAACTGATTTGCTGTCAGTGCCATGCAAGTTTTCTGCCTAACATATTGTTAGCTAGGGTGTCTCACTTATACAATGTAGCTTTGCACCCGATACATGCACTGTCGTATCGCCATAACATGACTTATGCGAAACAAAGATATGGTAGAAAACCTTGCACAACAAGTGACAACAACATGAATGTATGGTTTGACATCATAATGATTGTCCAACTACACATTCAAGCAAGGCTTAAGCATCATCCGAAGATATCAACTTAATCCATTGCGCTACCTTTCGTATGATTGAACCTGTACAGTTTGATATCATATGACATCGAAAGAGATTGGGCCGCCATCGATATATATCGACTTGACCATTCAACCTCTCTCCAGGTTCAATCAATGGTAGTCAGAACAAAATCTAAGGAGAGCGCTCAATAATGCTTGAACTATCCACTGGTCAATACATCAGAAATACGATGGTCAACAAAGAAATTAAATACCTCTTTTGTGCTGCCATGGAGAACCGTATGATGGAGTTAAATTGAAGTAAAACTTACCTGAATACCGTCTTGCTTCGTACAAAATAAATCTATGTCTTTGCAGCAGATATGTCATAAAGAAACATTAATTATGTAAGACCGAGAAGCATTAATCACCTCGGGTTAGTTAAAGCATCAATGAAACAACTCATTTATGCGACGTGTGGCTCCCTCCGTGAACATGGGCAATGATTGGGCCGCCATCCATTAGGACTTGACCTTCAACCTTACCGAGGGTGGCTAGCATGTCGTCAAAAGTATGAACTGATTTGCTGTCAGCGCTGTGCAAGTTTTCTGCCTAACATATTGTTAGCTAGGGTGTCTCACTTATACACTGTAGCTTTGCACCCGATACATGCACTGTCTTATCGCCATAACATGACTTATGCGAAACAAAGATGTGGTAGAAAAGCTTGCACAACAAGTGACAACAAGATGAATGTATGGTTTGACATCATAATGAGTGTCCAACTACACATTCAAGCAAGGCTTAAGCATCATCCGAAGATATCAACTTAATCCATTGCGCTACCTTTCGTATGATTGAACCTGTACAGTTTGATATCATATGACATCGAAAGAGATTGGGCCGCCATCGATATATAGCGACTTGACCATTCAACCTCTCTCCAGGTTCAATCAATGGTAGTCAGAACAAAATCTAAGGAGAGCGCTCAATAATGCTTGAACTATCCACTGGTCAATACATCAGAAATACGATGGTCAACAAAGAAATTAAATACCTCTTTTGTGCTGCCATGGAGAAACGTATGATGGAGTTAAATTGAAGTAAAACTTACCTGAATACCGTCTTGCTTCGTACAAAATATATCTATGTCTTTGCAGCAGATATGTCATAAAGAAACAGTAATTATGTAACACCGAGAAGCATTAATCACCTCGGGTTAGTTAAAGCATCAATGAAACAACTCATTTATGCGACGTGTGGCTCCCTCCGTGAACATGGGCAATGATTGGGCCGCCATCCGTTAGGACTTGACCTTCAACCTTACCGTGGGTATGTAGCATGACGTCAAATGTATGAACTGATTTGCTGTCAGTGCCATGCAAGTTTTCTGCCTAACATATTGTTAGCTAGGGTGTCTCACTTATACAATGTAGCTTTGCACCCGATACATGCACTGTCGTATCGCCATAACATGACTTATGCGAAACAAAGATATGGTAGAAAACCTTGCACAACAAGTGACAACAACATGAATGTATGGTTTGACATCATAATGATTGTCCAACTACACATTCAAGCAAGGCTTAAGCATCATCCGAAGATATCAACTTAATCCATTGCGCTACCTTTCGTATGATTGAACCTGTACAGTTTGATATCATATGACATCGAAAGAGATTGGGCCGCCATCGATATATATCGACTTGACCATTCAACCTCTCTCCAGGTTCAATCAATGGTAGTCAGAACAAAATCTAAGGAGAGCGCTCAATAATGCTTGAACTATCCACTGGTCAATACATCAGAAATACGATGGTCAACAAAGAAATTACATACCTATTTTGCGCTGCCATGGAGAAACGTATGATGGAGTTAAATTGAAGTAAAACTTACCTGAATACCGTGTTGCTTCGTACAAAATATATCTACGTCTTTGTAGCAGATATGTCATAAAGAAACAATAATTATGTAAGACTGAGAAGCATTAATCACCTCGGGTTATTTAAAGCATCAATGAAACTACTCACTTAGGCGCCATGTGGCTCCCTGCGTGAACATGGGCAAAGATTGGGCCGCCATCCGTTAGGACTTGACCTTCATCCTTACCGAGGTTGGCTAGCATGTCGTCAAAAGTATGAACTGATTTGCTGTCAGTGCCATGCAAGTTTTCTGCCTAACATATTGTTAGCTAGGGTGTCTCACTTATACAATGTAGCTTTGCACCCGATACATGCACTGTCGTATCGCCATAACATGACTTATGCGAAACAAAGATATGGTAGAAAACCTTGCACAACAAGTGACAACAACATGAATGTATGGTTTGACATCATAATGAGTGTCCAACTACACATTCAAGCAAGGCTTAAGCATCATCCGAAGATATCAACTTAATCCATTGCGCTACCTTTCGTATGATTGAACCTGTACAGTTTGATATCATATGACATCGAAAGAGATTGGGCCGCCATCGATATATATCGACTTGACCATTCAACCTCTCTCCAGGTTCAATCAATGGTAGTCAGAACAAAATCTAAGGAGAGCGCTCAATAATGCTTGAACTATCCACTGGTCAATACATCAGACATACGATGGTCAACAAAGAAATTAAATACCTCTTTTGTGCTGCCATGGAGAAACGTATGATGGAGTTAAATTGAAGTAAAACTTACCTGAATACCGTCTTGCTTCGTACAAAATAAATCTATGTCTTTGCAGCAGATATGTCATAAAGAAACAGTAATTATGTAACACCGAGAAGCATTAATCACCTCGGGTTAGTTAAAGCATCAATGAAACAACTCATTTATGCGACGTGTGGCTCCCTCCGTGAACATGGGCAATGATTGGGCCGCCATCCGTTAGGACTTGACCTTCAACCTTACCGAGGGTAGGTAGCATGACGTCAAATGTATGAACTGATTTGCTGTCAGTGCCATGCAAGTTTTCTGCCTAAGATATTGTTAGCTAGGGTGTCTCACTTATACAATGTAGCTTTGCACCCGATACATGCACTGTCGTATCGCCATAACATGACTAATGCGAAACAAAGATATGGTAGAAAACCTTGCACAACAAGTGACAACAACATGAATGTATGGTTGGACATCATAATGATTATCCAACAACGCATTCAAACAAAGTTTAAGCATCATCCGAAGATATCAACTTAATCAATTGCGCTACCTTTCGTATGATTGAACCTGTACAGTTTGATATCATATGACATCGAAAGAGATTGGGCCGCCATCGATATATATCGACTTGACCATTCAACCTCTCTCCAGGTTCAATCAATGGTAGTCAGAACAAAATCTAAGGAGAGCGCTCAATAATGCTTGAACTATCCACTGGTCAATACATCAGAAATACGATGGTCAACAAAGAAATTACATACCACTTTTGCGCTGCCATGGAGAAACGTATGATGGAGTTAAATTACAGTAAAACTTACCTGAATACCGTGTTGCTTTGTACAAAATATATCTACGTCTTTGTAGCAGATACGTCATAAAGAAACAATACTTATGTAAGACTGAGAAGCATTAATCACCTCGGGTTAGTTAAAGCATCAATGAAACTACTCACTTAGGCGACATGTGGCTCCCTGCGTGAACATGGGCAAAGATTGGGCCGCCATCCGTTAGGACTTGACCTTCATCCTTACCGAGGGTGGCTAGCATGTCGTCAATAGTATGAACTGATTTGCTGTCAGCGCTATGCAAGTTTTCTGCCTAACATATTGTTAGCTAGGGTGTCTCACTTATACAATGTAGCTTTGCACCCGATACATGCACTGTCGTATCGCCATAACATGACTTATGCGAAACAAAGATATGGTAGAAAAGCTTGCACAACAAGTGACAACAACATGAATGTATGGTTTGACATCATAATGATTGTCCAACAACGCATTCAAACAAAGTTTAAGCATCATCCGAAGATATCAACTAAATCAATTGCGCTACCTTTCGTATGATTGAACCTGTACAGTTTGATATCATATGACATCGAAAGAGATTGGGCCGCCATCGATATATATCGGCTTGACCATTCAACCTCTCTCCAGGTTCAATCAATGGTAGTCAGAACAAAATCTAAGGAGAGCGCTCAATAATGCTTGAACTATTCACTGATAATGCTTGAACTATAACCTGTATCATTACATGCTCTGTTAGTATAAAAGGCCAACTATGTTTTTAAATTCAAATCTTGTACTTACCCAATGTTCTCCGTTATAGAGAAATATGCTTCTCATATTTCCATGAATCAAAAGTGTAAATTTTTATTTTAGTTTGATTAAATAAGGTGGATTTATACATACCGCAGTCTTGGTGTTCTACATAACGAGCTCCTATATTTGTGAAATATCAATTAATCTAATTAAATGTAGATCTAACTAAGACTCTAAAGTAAATTCCAAGTTTTATTGCATGGAACACTCGAGCTACATAGATCTACATAGATCTACTGGCCCGGTATACCCACATTGTAAAATAGACGATTGATTTCATATTTCATATACATAGCATGCAGAACTATACCACAATTATTAAGCAGTGCCAAACCGCCCTGTGTAGAATTTATGGGCAAGATCTTTTAAATTCTTAAATTGAGCTTACAATTGTAAGATTAAACATTTCTTTATGAACTATAATCACCAAAAGTCTGCAAAATACATTTGCGCGCGAGCAATACGAATATTTGCCTCTATAACAGAAAAAGTACCTATTAATCTGACCTGAAACCTTTGTTTGCTTTCCTCTTGCCGTTGCCTAATACGATGTGACGTCGTTGCTAACGTTGTCGCAATTGTATTGTGACGTGAATTTGTGATGACGTCATCAGGGATGTTTGTAAATTGACGTCATCTGACGTACGTTTGCCTATTAAAGCTTGGCGCTACAATGTATATACAAAGTGGCATGTGTTCTTTATAGTATATTATTAAATTGCTGTTGTTTTGGCTGTATTGCAGTCAAAGAAAAATAGCTAGATTCCATTACTGGACGGCATAATATTATGGAGTCGGTTTTTAACTGGAAACTCAACATCGCCGTGAAGTTTGAATAATTTTCAGTTTGTCATTGTTAATACTAACGACATACAACAAAGATGTATATCTAGATTCTATATTTTTATCGAATTTTAATAGTTTAATTACCAATATAGATCTATAGATCTAGATTCTAGTTTGACTTTTTTGTAGATCGGGTTGCTCTATTATGCAATAACCATAGACTATATGTAGATAAATCTACGTGTTTCAAGTCGTTCAATACATTTTATTCACAATAAAATTGTCAATTAGATCGTGTAACGCGTTTAAATAATTATATTGTGTCAATTATGAGTGCAGGTAAAGGGAAGTAACTGGTGGGAAGCGAAGTACTGTAGGATGTTTTGTCCCGATATAAAAATAACAGGACACCGCAATAACAATTTTAACGAAAATGGCAGCTGTCGATCCTGCAACTGCTTATTTGATATCCGCGTTTGTTATAATAGTCTTGCTTGTTGCAATTTCTACTTTTTGCGGAGAGAAGAAAGGTAATTATTTCATTTATATAGCAGATTTGGAGTGACTTTCAATCGTTTACCACAAACATATGGACCGTATCGTGTTTGTTGACAAATCATCAAAATTGAAAACAAAAGTAGGCTATTTCGCCACGTTGTGCAATGATAGTAAGTCTACTGTATATCAGTCATCTACATCTGAACGAAACTCTGCTATCCGTTTGACCATTATCCCTAATTAGCCTTGGGTACCCCTGTTCCCCGGTATGGTCAATTAGCCGTGTGTACCCCTGTTCCCCGGATGGTCAATTAGCCGTGTGTACCCCAATGATAGTAATGTAACTTTCTGTAGTCTCCAGTGTTCCTTATTTAGTGTAGGTGGAGACCACTAAGTTGAGGGGTGGGTTAATATGTCCTGACTGGCAGTGAATATCAGTAAACGCTCTTCTAAGTTTATATCATAGTTTAATACATCGTAGATCTTATATACGTTATACAGATGGTAGAACAATAGGACAATACGTAGGTTGATACATAGTAGTTGATACATGTATAGTAGCTGAAACATACACCCTGAAAATATACAAAGGACCTAACATTGTTACAACAGTATAAACATTACATTTACATAATACAACACATATCAAGCCTCATATAATGGTCGGAAACCTTCAGACATCTCTGCACATATAATGCAGATTATCACATAACATAATGCAACATGACACCGCACAGTCTCTCACATAATAATATATCACATGACACATAGCAAAGTTACATAACAATACATGACAGTTGACACAGCACAGCAAGTTACATTACTTACACATCACTTACCAATCTATGGGATCAAGTGTCTATTCAAGCTTTCACCTCACACCAACGTTCACTCCCGTGAGTATTATATCTGTAAATAATGGAATTAGCTATTAAATGTGAAGGAATAAGGTTTTATGAAAATGATCATAGAATAGAGTAGAGTAAAGAAGTAGAGCTTCATTACAGGTAGATTAATTAGCCACACCTGAAGACCACAATTGAATACATGGGTTCCTGACCAGACTTCCTATCTTAGATTTACTTATGAATATCTCAATAAACATTACTTATCACACTTACAATGAAATGACAATAATAAATACAAGGGCATAATATATAGAATACTTGACCACTACACAACCAACCATTCAAATGTCCAAAGTATCATCAATCAATCTCAACAATCAATAAAACATCAGTTAAAAGTATATCTTTACACAAAGACTTCTGTGTTTGATCTGGCCAAGTTTTAGAGGGAAAACTATTGACCAATAGCAATCAAAATCAACCACTGTGACTAATCTTGAGTAGATACAGGCTCTAAATAAGTAATACCCTAATTATCTCCCTTTGACCATAACTAACTAACATGTACCAAAAATGGTCAGGTTACAGTAAGTCTACTGTATATCAGTCATCTACATCTGAACGAAACTCTGCTATCCGTTTGACCATTATCCCTAATTAGCCTTGGGTACCCCTGTTCCCCGGTATGGTCAATTAGCCGTGTGTACCCCTGTTCCCTTATGTTGTCAATTAGCCGTAGGTACCCCTGTTCCCTGGTGTGGTCAATTAGCCGTGTGTATCCCTGTTCCCTTATGTTGTCAATTAGCCGTGTGTACCCCTGTTCCCCCGGTGTGGGCAATTAGCCGTGTGTACCCCTGTTCCCTTATGTTGTCAATTAGCCATTGGTACCCCTGTTCCCAAAGTGTGGTAAATTAGCTGTGTTTTCCCCTGTTCCCCGGTGTTGTCAATTAGCGTGGGTACCCCTGTTCCCTTAGTTGTCAATTAGCCATTGGTACCCCTGTTCCCAAAATGTGGTCAATTAGCTGTGTTTTCCCCTGTTCCCCAGTGTTGTAAATTAGCGTGGGTACCCCTGTTCCCCTGGTGTTGTCAATGTTTGAACTTTCACCCAGTGTTACCAATTAGCTGTGGGTACCCATGTTTCACTCTGCAAAGTCTTGATGCCCTGGTTTCTTCAGTCTGATATTTGAATGTTTCAGGAAAGAAGGAGAAGGATGAAGCTAGGCCAGCTCAAGCTGCTGGTGGACCTAGACCCCGTGCCAGAGAGGGGCCACCTGGAGCTCGTGCCGCGCGGCGACGTGGAAACAGAATGCAAATAAGGGATGAAGATTCAGGTATAAATTACAGTGTATTATGATTGCATGTACCGTAAAATGGTTAAAAATCCCATGTAAAAGACGCAGCCATGTATTGTACGCAGGTAAAATATGAGAAAAGATACAAGGAAAAAAAATTGAAGGTTATATGATGTATATAAATGAACATGGAAATGCAAAGTTCTAACTTCTTACTGATACATTATGTTCTTTCATCATGATTTGACTACAAAATGTAGCATTCATGTACAATGCCAGCGTTTTCAGTATCAACAACAGATTGGCAGAAAAAACATCCGTCTGGATCAGGGCCCTTTCTATACTATTTATAAGAAAAAATCATTATTTAATAAGAAAAGTAACCGATCGAAACGCTATTTTAACAGTTATTTCTTCTGGAAGCAGTCAATGATGAAAAACCTGCAATGTACATCAATCGTTATAAACTCTACCTGAGAAAGGATTTCATACATTACAGATGATGAAAATGATGACCGACCACCCCCTATTGATGAAGATGACATGTTGGAGGAAGAATTTGGAGAATCAGGGAAAATAGGGGCCAAAAAGTTGAGGAAAATGCAAGATAAGGCTGAAAAGAAGAGACAAAGAGAGGTACAAGCATGCTTGATGTCATGTCACTCGTGTGATCTGGGTTTAATATCCTTGCTACCGTTTTCCTGCATATGCATATGAATAAAAAATGACATACATCCCAATAAAACAAACTATTGTATCTATGGGCCAGGATATGTCTGCAGGGCTTTCTTCTGGCTCTTGAAACTGTATTTTGAATTTAACAAAAGTGACTCTTATTTTGAGCTCGGTGGTGACTGGTCAACTATAATAAAGCTATGCTTATAATACAATACAGACTGGTGATATTTCCTCCTTTAGGAGGATTTCCTCCTGTTTGTCGAATATTCAAGATTCAATCACAGGTCTGCAAATACTCTTGAGATATTTTTTAACTATTCTATTTGACTCTTCACTTTGGAAGGTAATAAAGGTCCTGACCCCTTGATAATTAAGCTTTTTTCATGCTCAACTCAAATTCGTGCTCAAACTTTAAAGGTTTCAAACAGTGAAATTTCTCCTACTTTACTGAAACTCTTATGTTACATGGATAGACTTAAAGAAATCCGGAGTAATATTTTCTGGTATAGAAAACTGTAAAGGTAATTTAATTGTTGGGACTTCCTCTGAGCTAATCAAGTTTCATACTCAAGTTGACTTGAGCTTAAAAAAAGCTGTATACTCATGAGGCATCGTCTGATGTTGAGTTGTACTTGGGTGTTCTATGTATAATGATTGGTGCGCTCTATTATAAATTGAGCTACATGTACGTATAATGATCGGTGCGCTCTATTATAGATTGAGCTACATCTTATCATCAGTGCTCTCCATTATAGATTGAGCTACGTATAATGATCGGTGCGCTCTGTTATAGATTGAGCTACATATAATGATCGGTGCGCTCTGTTATAGATTGAGCTACATATAATGATTGGTGCGCTCCATTATAGATTGAGCTACGTATAATGATCGGTGTGCTCTGTTATAGATTGAGCTACGTATAATGATCGGTGCGCTCTGTTATAGATTGAGCTACATATAATGATTGGTGCTCTCCATTATAGATTGAGCTACGTATAATGATCGGTGCGCTCTGTTATAGATTGAGCTACGTATAATGATCGGTGCGCTCTGTTATAGATTGAGCTACATATAATGATTGGTGCGCTCCATTATAGATTGAGCTACGTATAATTATCGGTGCGCTCCATTATAGATTGAGCTACGTATAATGATCTGTGCGCTCCATTATAGATTCAGCTATGTATAATGATCGGTGCGTTCCATTATAGATTCAGCTACGTATAAGGATCGGTGCGCTCCATTATAGATTGAGCTACGTATAATGATCAGTGCGCTCCATTATAGATTGAGCTACGTATAATGATCAGTGCGCTCCATTATAGATTGAGCTACGTATAATGATCGGTGCACTCCATTATAGATTGAGCTATGTATAATGATCGATGCTCTCTATTCTAGATTGAGCTTCAAGAGAGGGAGGAGAAGAAGGAAAGAGACAAGAAGTTAGAAGCTCAACGAAAGAAGGAAGACCAAAAAGAGAAAGCAGAGGAAGAACAAAGGGTATGGTAACGTTTGTATAAAATATACCAAATGTGAAATATTCATTAAATTCTGAGATAAACACTTTATAATGCAGTCTCAGTAAGCATTTCTATGTATTATGTTAGGGGTTTGAGATTGAACATAGATTTGCATATTTTGTCTTATTTAACAAGACAAGTATATCTGGGCTAAGAGCTGGTCAGAGCCCCTCTTTGAAAAACTCCTGGTTGAACCCCCTTGAGAAAAATGCTGGGTCCAAGCATGACATGAATAATGATAGACTTTTCTTAATTTAAAATACTATAGCACTGTCTGATATGATTTACAATATTTAATGTTAACATTGTAAATGTATTCAAGCATCGATAAAATGTCTAGCTAAATAAAATTAAGCGGCTGTCATTTAGAAGCCATTTTACGTACAAATAGGGGGAATAATTTAGACGATCTATTGGTCTTAGGAATACTATGCAGGCGAGCGACCTACATCCATCTTGAAGTCTTGTTTATCATCTAAATTCTGTATAAGGAGATATGTGTGATGATATGTGTGATGATATGTGTGATGATATGTGTGATGATATGTGTGATGATGTGTGTGGTGATATGTGTGATGATGTGTGTGATGATATGTGAGATGATATGTGTGATGATATGCGAGATGATAGATGTGATGATGTGTGTGGTGATATGTGTATGGTGATATGTGTGGTGATATGTGTGATGATATGTGAGATGATATGTGTGATGATGTGTGTGATGATATGTGTGATGATATGTGTGATGATGTGTGTGATGATATGTGAGATGATATGTGTGGTGATATGTGTGATGATATGTGAGATGATGTGTGTGATGATGTGTGTGGTGATATGTGTGATGATATGTGTGGTGAGATGATATGTGAGATGATGTGTGTGGTGATATGTGTTATGATGTGTGTGGTGATATGTGTGATGATATATGTGGTGATATGTGTGATGATATGTGTGGTGATATGTGAATTGATATGTAAGATGATATATGAGATAATATTATACCTCACCCTTATTTCATTCAACTGTTTCTTTGTTATTCCAATCAGTCAATATATCCAGCGATAGACTTATTGATTTACATGTTCCGAATACAGCAGCCGGCTGCTGAAATTAACGTCTTGTTTATTGCATGACGTCATGGATAATGTGACGCTACCATAGAGCGTGACGTTGCGCGTACTTTTCTTTTTGTAGCGTTTTTTGTTTAAATTAGATTTATGCCCTGCCAACAGTAATTGCATGGATCAATTCATGTGCATTTATGATACAAAGTTCAGAATGAACTCTAAAGACGCATTAGTTTGCACTAAAATGAACAAAAAGACGAAATTCTAGGGATGGTGATTTATACTTGAAACAACTTAAGTTGTCTATAGATTTATTATAGCAATTAACCCGGTTTTTCACATTTCTGGGTTATTTCGGTGGATATGCAGACAGACCAAAAATAGATGTTAGGCCTCCCTATAATGATATGTAGTTCCTTAGCACATAAACAAGTTAAACCCAAATGTATGTAATGTTTTCTTATTAGAATCTAGATCTAGTTACAAAAGTAGGCCTATAATATCTAAATTGAGTGTTCGGTATAATATAAGAAATAGTTCACATCACTTCAGGCCCAATGGCATTATATGGACTGGCTAGTCAGCCCGCGTAGTGTATATGGACCGAAGCGAATATGGACTGGCTAGTCAGCCCGCGTAGTGTATATGGACCTCAGCTTCGCTTCGGTCCATATACACAACTTGGGCTGACTAGCCAGTCCATATAATGCAATAGGGCCCTCAGTGATGTGAACTATTTCTTAAATATGTGTGATATGTGAATTGATATGTGTGATGATATGTGACCATTGTAGGCTGAAGAGGAAAGATTACTTAAAGAAGAAAAAGAAAGACAAGAACATGAAGAATATTTGAAGATGAAGGAGATGTTCTCTGTAGAAGAGGAAGGTGAAACAGATCAAACTGGCGATCTATCGGTATGTATACAGCAGTGTTCAAACTTTAATTTATTAAGTAAGGCAAAAGTGCAACAGCAACAGTTTAATCCATGTCCTCTAACTATTATCATCACTATAACAACCAGTTACATTTGTATCTGAATGTGACTTACAACTGGCCAATATGTCAGATTTCTTACACATTCTAACTTCTGTAAAAACTGATAAAACACATGTTTAATAAAGCATGTGTCACATGTATTCATCAACTGTAAGACAACACAAACTAGACCGATTGGATAAACATGATGTATTGTTGTTTTAACAGGATTAAGGAGTAAACATAATATTTGCATCTGTTTTTTTATTTTTCAGTCACAGTCATTGTTGCAAGAGTTCATTAACTATATTAAGGTAAGATTTTTGTTTAATTATAAAAAAATAATGAGCATAGCCTATAATTGCTGGTCAGCTTTCTGCTGAAACATGGCAGTCATATGTTTGCCTCCACCCGGATTTGAACCCGGGTCTCCAGATTAGACAGCCAGCCCCCCTAACCACTGAGCTATGGAGGCCACTTTATGCTGTTTCTTTTGTCTGGTGTGCATTGCAGGGAAAGTTTGGTCCCCATAACTTGGGCTGTTTGGTTTATGCTACAGAAATGACTTGTAATCATTTCACTTGTACAGAACTTTAACAAAATCTATTTTGTTCATTTTAGCCTGTTCAAGTGAACATGAATAGAAATAATTGAATGGCAAAACTTAATTTTGATATAAACAATATTGTAACTGAAATCTCCAGATAGATTCCTAGTTGTGGACCCTATAGATATTCTTCCTAAACCTCACAATGAATGTACAGTACAACACCTCTACAGCAACACCAGGAAGCACAAAAGGTGGTTGTTGTTTAGAAATTGTTGTTTCGGAGATGTAAAATTGTTACTTCTGTAAGAAAGTGAAAAATGCTGAGTTTATTGCTCAAAGAATGGTCGCTGTGAAGAGGCTGCACTGTAAACTTGGTGTATAATGGCGATTTTTAATGTCATGTATTATGTGTTTCAGAAAATGTCATGTATTATGTGTCTCAGGAAATGTCATGTATTATGTGTTTCAGGAAATGTCATGTATTGTGTTTCAGGAAATGTCATGTATTGTGTTTCAGGAAATGTCATGTATTGTGTTTCAGGAAATGTCATGTATTATGTGTCTCAGGAAATGTCATGTATTGTGTTTCAGGAAATGTCATGTATTATGTGTCTCAGGAAATGTCATGTATTATGTGTTTCAGGAAATGTCATGTATTGTGTTTCAGGAAATGTCATGTATTGTGTTTCAGGAAATGTCATGTATTATGTGTTTCAGGAAATGTCATGTATTGTGTGTTTCAGGAAATGTCATGTATTGTGTTTCAGGAAATGTCATGTATTGTGTTTCAGGAAATGTCATGTATTGTGTTTCAGGAAATGTCATGTATTGTGTTTCAGGAAATGTCATGTATTATGTGTCTCAGGAAATGTCATGTATTATGTGTTTCAGGAAATGTCATGTATTATGTGTTTCAGGCAATGTCATGTATTATGTTGATAGTTAATGTCATGTATTATGTTGATAGTTAATGTCATGTTTTATGTGTTTCAGGAAATGAAAGTTGTTATGTTGGAAGATTTAGCTGCTCATTTTAATATAAAAACTCAGGTAATGCAAGTAGTTGTAAACTAACCCGGGGATTACATTAGGGGCTGGATCACATGTCTCATTTTCTGAAGCCAAAAAACAAATTATTGAAAATTTACATAGTTTAAAAGCAACTCCATTAGTGAATTGTCGAAACTCTTAAATGCAAACAACATTTTGTGTAACTCTAAAAAATCTTGTCTTTTTCAATAAATATTTTTGTACAAAGGCCGAGATTGTGCAATTTGTATTAATTGAAGAGAAAAAAGGTTGTTTGATTAGCAAATGGCACTAAGGTGTTCTCATGAAGTCTTTAAGCTGCTATAGTCAAGGCAGTTTATCATTATGTGATGTGCTGCTGGAGTTCTGGACCTTGTTTATGAAATACAGTAAAACCTAGTTATCTCGAGGACCCATCGGGACAAGCCAAATGCTCGAGTTAAGCCAGGTGCTCGAAATATCCGAAGTCTATGATGAATTGTTGTTATGACTAAGTGTAACTGTGTTTATAATGAAAATGTGTTTGATTCATGTATTTGGTTGTAACTAGGAATATTGTCATAGTTTATCAAGGATATACGTGTGGACATTTGCCGAATTCTACAAATTGCATATGAAAGTCGTAATGAATACTTTTACATTAAATATCAAACTCCATTTAACGGTTGTAATAAACGTTCGCATCAGAAAAAAGATAACATTACCCAAAGCGAGCGATAGATCCTACATGACATTGTGTGAACAACCACCCACGTACAAAATCACCTTTTTAAACCCATTTCTTCAAATTGATCAGATGACGTGAAAACAAGAAGGCCCTTGCTCACCTGTCAACTTGACCTAGATTTTGTTGAGATGATCATTGTGACCGAGTTTCATAAAGATTAGACCAAAATTGTGACCTCTAGTGACTACACAAGGTTTTTCTATGATTTGACCTTGTGACCTAGTTTTTGACCCCCGATGACCCAATATCGAACTTAACCTAGATTTTGTTGATATGATCATTGTGACCAAGATTCATAAAGATTAGACCAAAATTGTGACCTCTAGTGACTACACAAGGTTTTTCTATGATTTGACCTTGTGACCTAGTTTTTGACCCCCGATGACCCAATATCGAACTTAACCTAGATTTTGTTGATATGATCATTGTGACCAAGATTCATAAAGATTAGACCAAAATTGTGTCCTCTAGTGACTACACAAGGTTTTTCTATGATTTGACCTTGTGACCTAGTTTTTGACCCCGGATGACCCAATATCGAACTTGACCTAGATTTTGTTGAGATGATCATTGTGACCAAGTTTCATAAAGATTAAGTCAAAATTGTGACCTCTAGTGACTACACAAGGTTTTTCTATGATTTGACCTAGTTTTCGACCCCGGATGACCCAATATCGAACTTGACCTAGATTTTGTTAAGATGATCATTGTGACCCAGTTTTATAAAGATTAGGTCAAAATTGTGACTTCTAGTGACTACACAAAGTTTTTCTATGATTTGACCTTGTGACCTAGTTTTTGACCCCAGATGACCCAATATCGACCGGCCTAGATTTTGTTGACATGATCATTGTGACCAAGTTTCATAAAGATAAGGCCAAAATTGTGACCTCTAGTGACTACACAAGGTTTTTCTATGATTTGACCTTGTGACCTAGTTTTTGACCCCAGATGACCCAATATCGACCTTGGCCTAGATTTTGTTGACATGATCATTGTGACCAAGTTTCATAAAGATAAGGCCAAAATTGTGACCTCAATTGACTACACAAGGTTTTTCTATGATTTGACCTTGTGACCTAGTTTTTGACCCCAGATGACCCAATATCGAACTTGGCCTAGATTTTGTTGACATGATCATTGTGACCAAGTTTCATAAAGATTAGGCCAAAATTGTGACCTCTAGTGTCTACACATGCCAATTGTTGACGGACGGACGACAGACGAAGAGTGATCACAAAAGCTCACTCTGTGACGGGTGAGCTAAAAACCCGGATGCAAAATACTGAGATTGGGGCATAGTTTTACATTGACCATTTGGCTGCCATTGGGGCATAGTTTTACATTGACCATTTGGCAGCAATTAGGGCATAGTTTTACATTGATCATTTGGCAGCAATTAGGGCATAGTTTTACATTGATCATTTGGCAGCAATTAGGGCATAGTTTTACATTGATCATTTGGCAGCAATTAGGGCATAGTTTTACATTGATCATTTGGCAGCGATTAGGGCATAGTTTTACATTGATCATTTGGTAGTGATTAGGGCATAGTTTTACAAATGTCTCGTTTATAATTGTAGGATTGTATAGACAGAATACAAGAGTTACAGCTAGATGGAACGCTAACTGGAGTGGTAGACGACCGTGGAAAGTTTATATATATCACTACAGACGAGTTAGAATCTGTTGCCAAGTTTATTCGACAACATGGTCGTGTGTCAATAGCTGAATTAGCTGAATCAAGTAATAGATTGATCAACTTAAACCCGGACAATGCTGAAGTACATAAAAAGCTTGTAGTCGGTGATCATGAGGGAGAAATCATTGAAGCATGTTAACATCATATTGTTGTATAGTGTTAATCTACTGGAAATGCCGTATACTGTATAGAATACGTGGTTAAATTAGTGACATGTTATATTGGTGAATTTCAGAAATTTACTAAATTCTCTAACAATTCATCTAGCATGAATTTTCGCCAATATAGAACTCTACTCACTGACTAAGTTATAACACACGTTCTTGTTTTATCTAGCTCCTGTATATATTCTACAATATTTTTTGTGAGCATTGATAATACACTGGCATGATGTTATTTGAAAATAATGTTAAGTGCTGTATGGTGATGGATCCTAGTCCGGTGCTAGATGATCATTCAAAATGGGAGATAGGGAATTATTAAAATTAAATGTTGATCATCATGTGGTTTTATTGTTTATTCTAACACGATCCGCGGATTAATCCTATAAACATAGTGCAAACAAGAGCATGTTTTATTACCCCCATAAAACATACCTCTCAAATTGGCTGTTACTATTTACGCCCCGTATCACGTGACATATTTATGAATGAATGAACGTAAACTTTATAGTAAACCTTCTAAGAGTCGCGATGGCAAGGCAAGTTGCACGAGAATCCAGTGTTACAGCTATGACGCATCAATTTTTAGAAAATCCAATATACCCTCGAAACTAAGTTTCATTAAAACTTCTGATAATTCATTTATATTTTTCTTTTCATGAAATGGATACCCTATACTCTTGTTATTAAATTGTTTCAATGTTTAAAATGTGGTATTTCCTTCAAAAAATTACGAAGGTCTTTTCATTAACGAGGGAGGTAATTGTACCAGCTAATAAGCCACTCAATTTCAGCGGGGAATTATGTTCAATGTCAAATGGGTGAAAATGGGATGCGCGCAGTTAAATAGTGCGGGATGTTATCGTATTTAGAATCGAAATAAAAACTCTGTTCTTGTATTTTGTCGGTGAATAAAACACGGGCACTCGTTTTAATTTTTCCGCATCCGAACTCCTGCCCATTTTTTATTCACCGACAATATATGCGAACAGATTTTTATTTCTTAATTAGATTGCCGTGTTTATATGTATCCTATAGGAGCAATATGAGATGCACATAGTTCAGTGTGGCTGTATGTGCCACTATAGTGTCAGTAACATCAACATCGAGTCTGTCTTCCTATCTGGTATGTTTGCTGAAATGCTAGATATCCATGGTCCAATGTAAACCAACATCGTCGAACAACACGGACAATACCACTATAGAAATATGATGTATAACTTGAGAGTGTAGAAGGGCAATCAGCCTGGTAGACATTGTGTGAATATAATATTATTCCACTTTAAAAATTCAAACATATAACATATAAACATGGGTTCAAAGTTTTCAGGTATACCTGATTTCAGGTTTTTGAGTGCCAAAAAAGTCTGGGTTTTTTGTTTCCTCGATATGAATAGACAAATTTTAAGAATTTCTAACTTGCACCCATGTATACACTCGACCACTTATCTAATTGGTCACTTGTCAAACTCTAAATACCTTTAACTGTGTTCATATCATTTGATGATATCTTGCATAAGTACCTTTTATGTATTGACTCACCACCTCAATCATTTAAAATTTTAAAATCACATGCAAAAGTAAGCCTTTTCAATAAATTAAGTGTTAGGCCAATTGTATAAAACGTGTGCAACATATCATCAAACATGATCACAGTAAAACGTATTTGGGGTTTGAAAAGTGACCAATTAAAAAAGTGGTTGAGTGTATATTGTGTTTGAAGCTTTTCACTTTATACCAAACCAATTTACTAAATCTATCATATAATGGTGTTTTGTGTTACAAGATTTGTTACCTATGATAAAATAAATTCCAAGATTATTATCCGCTCCCCACTGGACTTACACATTTGTCAAAAATAGTTTTAAGACTGTTAATATGTTTCAAACTATATTCAAACAAAGAATCGGTCAAAATTGAAACAAGAGATAGCATTCGAAGAATCGCCCTATGCCTCTTACAGAAAAGTTTGAATGATATTTTAACAAGAGACAGAATATCAATAAATAAATCCAAGCGTTAGTAAATAAGGCCCAAAATTGGATGATAATTTAGTCAGTAAAATTCAATCCATTTACAAAATGAATGGACATATATTGTAGGTGAAAGGAATGAACAAAGGACATTGTGTACACAGACAAAGGTATTTATTCATAAAAAGAGACAAAAACAAATCTATACATTACAATTATTCTGTTGGATGGTAAAATATATTAAAAACAACAGTATGAGGACGATTGGTACGGGGCACACATACTTCCATACTTTTCAAAAACACTATAAAGAACATAACAAATATTTCAAAAAAACATGTCAACAAAACTAAAAATTATATAGATGCACAGATTTAGGTGCAAGTATTGGAAGCCATTTACACGGAACTTGCCAACCATACACTACAAGCAACCTGGATAAATCATGGTTATAAATCCTACATTCATAGGGACGTCATTCATTCAATGCATTGTTTCAGCACGTTCGACTTGACAGTAAACTACTAGCCTGTATAGTTTTCTTGATCACCGGTATGTATTGAGCGCCATTTTTCAATGATTTTCAGTTTTATTCGAATGGTCAGTTGATCTAGTATTCTAAGTATATATTATCAAACGGCTCTAACCTGATCTATTTGAGCAACTGACAACTTTTCCACATGTGGATGAATGACCAAAGCCAATGTGATAACAAGAACATAGCATGAAAACTGTACAATCCGATGGAACCGAGAAGCCGGTATTGAGATAACTACTGTGAAACATTCAGGCAGGTGAAACATGTTATATGTACAGAGATTACATTTACAGTCTCAGTGTATGCCGACATTGTGGGATTTCCACAGATATGTACAGACAGGATGTTCATCTGAATAAACGAACTGAATTGTATCTTAAACAACGTCCCTCAGCAGTATATACATATTATCATTGTTTTCATGACACTCATGATGCATATCAAATAGTCACGTTACTTGGTTAACAACTCCCAAACAAGAAACTAGGTTAAACAGAATGCTGATTATTTTATAAATAAAATTCTGTATATCATGCGAAATTGTTAACCTGGACTTCATTAATGTTCCGTGCTTAGCCATCATGCTATAATCCTGTTCGTTATTTCAACTCCTCCTTATGGCATAATCATAGAAATACACAAGATATAATGAGATCCAGGTAAATAAATTCTCAAAATATAACCAGAAACTAACTAAACAAGAAATACTAAACAGAATAACTCCCTAGACAAACAAAGTTAACAGAAACTACTTGTAAAAAATTATTCACATGCAGGAGTTGAGCACATGCAGATTGCACATTTGGTTGACTGTTAAGTCTGTCAACCAGAAAATCTTCAGGTGTAGTTTCAGGTTAGGGCTGGGGTGGCATTCTATATTGATCTTATTCAATTGGAGAATAAGGTTAGCCAATCATATCCCCTGTTACTGACCAAGAGTTTAATATGGTGTGATCTGATTGGTTGTTCTAATCCTTAAGGCAAGTAAGATCAATATTGAATACCTACCTTGGTAGCTTGTCTTCTGTGACATTTCAGGTTTAGTTCCAGGTTAGGGCTGGTAGGTTGTCTTCTGTGACATTTCAGGTTTAGTTCCAGGTTAGGGCTGGTAGGTTGTCATCTGTGACATTGCTAACAGGGATAACAAGTTGCTTACTGACAAAAAATTGATACCAGAGAGCAAATAATGTGCAACTTTGATCTCAAATACTCTGCAGATAGTGCTCAGAACAAGAAGTAATGAAACATTTATCAATTAACAGCATGTTTACATGAAAAAGCATGAATCGTTTTTCAAACCCTACAGAAAGAAGTATTGTATCACATATAATACATCTAACAAGATTTACTTAAGACTTAAATCATTCAAAATTCAATATCTTATCCGACAGTTTTGTCTAACAATTTATATATGCCATTAGAAATCATTGTAAAGTTACTTAAATTGCATAGGTACAAAAGAAAGTAAATTAAATACATATACAGAGTAAGGTTTAGAAATATAAAAGTATAAAAAATCAAAAAGATTTCAAAACAATCAGAGTCACAATGACTTGGTGTATAGATCATCAATGGTAATAAGAAATAGAAGTGTGTTACCCCAGGAAACAGATGCACCAAAACAAAGCCCATAACTCAAATATTCTGTTGATATGGTTACATTCCCAGTCTGCATAAAACCTATTAGACGGAAAGACATTTTTGACAAACTCTAATTCTGATTGACTTGGTTGGGCATAATAATCAATTATCCACAAATCTAGCCATAATGTATGATTATAGTCATCACAAACGTAGCTCATACATAAAACCTTGGTGATACTATCATGCCATTTAACACTAAATGTGATATATAAAATACTGTAAACATTGTAACTTTGTGACAGAATCACCGAACCATAACATCATGACTCTTTACTCCATACACACCTAATACATTTACATGCTCTGTGTTGATACGAGACTAGACGGGGTGTGTATATCATCTTCATACTGGGTATTGGAAAAGATTTCTTGAATCAACACTTAGTTGTTTACTGATAGATAGCACATGAAAAGGTGGTTCAACGGAGTTAAGGGTTAACGACACCTAGCTGTATACTGATAGCACATGATAAGGTGGTTCCATGGAGTAAAGTATTAATGACACCTAGCTGTATACTGATAGCACATGAAAAGGTGGTTCCATGGAGTGAAGGGTTAATGACACCTAGCTGTAAACTGATAGCACATGAAAAGGTGGTTCCATGGAGTGAAGGGTTAATGACACCTAGCTGTATACTGATAGCACATGATAAGGTGGTTCCATGGAGTAAAGTATTAATGACACCTAGCTGTATACTGATAGCACATGAAAAGGTGGTTCCATGGAGTGAAGGGTTAATGACACCTAGCTGTATACTGATAGCACATGATAAGGTGGTTCCATGGAGTAAAGTATTAATGACACCTAGCTGTATACTGATAGCACATGAAAAGGTGGTTCCATGGAGTGAAGGGTTAATGACACCTAGCTGTATACTGATAGCACATGAAAAGGTGGTTCCATTGAGTAAAGGGTTAATGATGCACAACTTTATGACGATAGCTGTATACCGATGGGACAGACGTGTAAATGCGGTACCATAGAGTAAAGAAGTGCAACAGAATTCTATATACAGTATAACATAGCTATATATATATATATATAACCCCATAATTTCAGACCTAAACATGATTGTTGTTGAAACAGTATATGGAACACAACTCAAATAATTTAACAACCACAAACCTTCAAAATCCAATAATCACAAAAAATATCTGCTTGAGACAAAAACATAGGACGTATGTCAAAAATAATAGACAGGAATGATTTCTAATTAAACACATTTAACCAATCTTTAACACCGATATTACCAGCGTGTTTTCATTCAAACATAAATAAATAATTCACAGACAAACTGATAAAACTTTCAACATGAAATTTATAAAAGGGATGGTGTGATTTAGCAAGTCCTACATTAACATACAAAACAAGAAACAATGAAAATATGATTATATTCTGACAAGCCTAGAGATCAATCACATTGATACAGGGATTGGTTTTACGTGGCTTTCTTCCCTAAATAGTAGGAGCTGTTATAAGGCATATTCCACAGGAATATTTAATTAAAACCGTTCAGTTTTCCTCAATAACAAATAGTTACTCTACAAACTTTGTTTCCCATGATACCAATATTTTCCCAAAAAATTACAGGGTTAGGGACCTGTGATCCTTGAAGTTATTCCCCAAAATTATACAATGAAATGTTGTAGATTCTGATTGGTATCATTTGTAGAAAGGTTGCACAGTAAATAAGGTGAGTGCTAATTTCTAGACAGGAAATAACTTAATTTGCCCTTTTTGTACATTTCAATGACAATATAGTTGGCAAGATTGTTTGAAGTATTTAACAAGTGAACCAATTCATACAGGTGCATACATCATTACATGTAAACTACTAGTATAGCACAGAGAATTTGACATGATCCTGACCTTTATGCATGAATATATTAAAAGGTTCTTGCGTTGATACATAAATTTCCGCAAGCAAATAGTGCAATATCGGTCCTTTGGGTTTGTGCTGGTATTACACCGCGAGCATCTTTGTGATACTATCGCTTATGAAAACATACAGCCGGGGTTATAAATATAGACAATATATCGGCTGTTAAATTATGCTAATTTAAAGGTCGAGAGTCGTGTCAAATTCTCTGGACTATATAATATACAGCTGACAGATGTTCAATATTGTACACATGTATATAAGCAGCAAGATCATTAAAGGCAATCAATTAACCATACATGGAACCCCAGCAGTTTAGAATTGTATTAAAATATTTTATAATGTAGCTGGTATCCTTAAATAACTTATAATAGCCGTAACCATACACCAAGAATGAATGCAGTATTATGAAGTAGAACATAAACACATGTGATGTCAAACACTGAAGTAAATGTCCAGTAACCAAGGCAATATACTGTTTGCCATTTTATTGAATTTTGGCCATTTTATAGAATTTTTTGGCCGATTGTTTTAAGACGAAATATACCCAAATCCAATACATCTAAACCACTTAATTGTGACCTTCACGCTGCCACTGGAGAATATGTGACCTCACAAACTGCCTCACTGTGACAAACACGCACACACACCAATTTAATAACACGACATCCTTCCAGTATTATCATGTCATCATAAGACAAGATAAGGCCTCCAATCAGATATTGTTTGGTTCCCGAAACATGACCCGTCGTGCGCTGGGTAGGTAGGTATTTTTAATAGATATTTCTTACAGCTCTAAGTAATATCAAATGACTTCTGCTGATTTCATCCAAATTTTTGAGTTACTAATTCCTCATTTTTTCTGAGTAGGGGGAATTTTGGCGGGTATGTAGCGAGAGGAGCAACTAAACAATATTTCATTTCTGGCCTAACTCATTACATGAAGAGTATGTTACATTCAACACAAGGAATCTGGTTCACATCTCTTCTAGTATACATGTACACATCCTTCTTCAAAAACAGAAAGCACATTTTGGTGAAATTAAGGTACACTATCACACCTCCACAAATCATTCACATACTTGTGTATTATCACACACAACAGCACTATGGGAGAAAATATGGTCTCTATAACTATAAATGACTATTTACATCAGTAACAAAATCTAGCATCTCGAGCAATGAGATTATTCCAGTTGCTCCATCCATCTGACCACGCCTCTCTGTACCATTTCTCTATTCACTGCTACCGGCTGCAAATAATCATACAAACAACTCAACTACATTGTTATGGCCTGAACAAAAGAAATCATTATTTACGATTCTATAAAACCAGAAAGTATTGTGAGATTGAATTTCGCAAATTTGTGATTCGTAACTAGTTTGTGAGGTTAAATATTTGCGATCTTTAAAATTCAGTACACTACACAATCTATAAACAGGTTATCAAAGATGTAAAGCATAGAACTGACTTCTATCAATAATTGTCAAGAACAAAGCACTTAGTGTTCACACTGACTTTCAAAGAATTTCATGAAAATACAAATGCACGGGCAAATCTGTTTAGACTGAAAGTAAATCTTCAACTGTGACACCAAACAGACGAAAGATTTTAACACACACATTCAGCAGATCAACTTATTTTGGAAAGTATTGTACTTCAATTTTCAAACTATGCATAGTTAATAGACTTACCGGTCTAAGAGTACCCATCATCTGGAAGATTTCTACGAAGGGTATGCCATCTTCAGCATGACCAACAACACGACATTGAAGCATTTGTCCTTGAGTCAACTCCTCTAATACAACAGAGGCTTCTGGACTGAAGAACTGCTCATCTGTAAAATATGGGTACAATATATACACATTCTTTAGGCCTAGACACTAACTATTTTGGCCACTGGTCAGACAGGGCAAAAGTGCCAAATTTGTAAATAGGACAGTTACTGGTCCTTCAGAATTTTCACTGGTCCTTCTGGATTTTCACTGGTCTCGGACCAGCGGACCAGTGTTAGTGTCGAGCCCTGCAGTGTTGATATGTATTATTTAACTTTTTCAACAAAATATTACTAAGTTTTCAAATCAGTAAAACTATGTATACTAAGACGTAAAGAAGATATTTGTACAAAGTTTAGTAAAATATGCCTCAGATTAAACAACAATGTGCAAAAGACCAACAAACAAAATCTTGCTTAATCATGTCTAGTAATTTTAACAAATGCCAGACTAATGTAGCAGCCTTATGTGCCAGCAGGGCTCGACACTAACACTGGTCTGCTGGTCGGAGGCCAGTGAAAATCCAGAAGGACCAGTGCAAATTCTTGAGGACCAGTAACTGTCCTATTTACAAATTTGGCGCTTTTGCCCTGTCGGACCAGTGGCCAAAATAGTTAGTGTCTAGGCCTGGCCAGCCTGCAGGAAGAGGATAGGTAGGTAGACTAATGGAGGTACTTGACTATTTTCACCATTTTTAACTGGTTTATCCATATAAAGAAGCCACAGAAATTTGAACATGTTAGCATGGACGGCAGACACACATATGTATAAATTTGAATATGCCACCCTTCAGGGCAAAATAAAAACTTACATTCCAGATGAGTTATATTGGCCATGTAACATTCCACAGCTTCAAACGGAAGTGTCATAAAGTCACTGCGAATCTGTTTAAGGAGGGAGTTAGCCACTCGACTGTAGCCACCATAATCTACATACTTGATGTCACTTTCATCCCCGTCTTCATGTGTCGCCATTATCTGAGCACGGTACCATCCATTCAACATTGGAGCAGCACATATCACACCAGCTAACATAAATAATGTGTCACAACATTATAATACAAGTATATACAAAGTATAGGTCAAAATGCACCAAATTCAGAACCTTCTCTATAGCATTTAAGTAAATAAATAATAAGTGAAATAGATCATAGACAGACAGGAAGAGTACACCAACACATCCATATTTGGGGGTAACATGTTCTTCCTATAGTATTTGTTTTTCTTCGAAACATGTACATGTAAGTTCATTCTTCAGAGTAATTAACTGTCAAACAGATGACTATGGAAACTTACACTACCCTCGCTATCAATTTTAATGGGTGAATCAGTTTTACTTTAATTAATCTTCAAATCAACGAAGAATATAACCTTTGCAAAGTTTCACCTCAACCTTTTACAAAATAGATAAATAGACACCACAAAGAGACTTACATTCTATAGGTCTGGGTATATCAGGGACTGATCCATCACGTACATAGCATTGATTCATGAATGTGTTGAGACGTTCTAACGATGTATAACTTGGATGTGTTGGTTGCTGCACGAAAAGTCTTCCAGCGTCCACAATACTTGAGACAACGATATCTACAGACACCCCTTCTGGTAGGCTCAACTGTAACATTATAGCACTTCATTTAATATACCATCTAATATACACCCCCGAAGAAACATATGTCTCTGTCAAAGGGCGACTATGTAACCCCGGCAATAATCATTGGACTAAAAATTCCTGACAATATGCACAACTATGCTAGGTACCAACTTTTCATGAGAAATTTCATTGAAATCTGACAAGTGGTTAAGAACAAGCGCAGACAAAACTAAGTTTTATCATTAAAGGACCATAACTTCAGCAATAATCATCTGGAAAAATCCTGAAAATATGCACAACAAGGCTTAGTACCAACCATTCAGGATTCATGTGTCAGACATCCAGCAGAAAATCCATATCTCTTGCATAATCACCATCTGCTTGGTAATATATAAGATACAATATGGAACAACTCGGTGGCATATTGTGAAGGTAGAGTGTTTGAAGTGTTACAGTAAGTATTGGTTAGTTTGGTAACGGCTGGTTCCATTTGACACGTTCGGAGTCAAGTCTGAACAGTGGACATAGTCCTGTAATGTTCACGGTCTTACCTGCATGATTTCAGGCATTATCATGGTACTTCCTGTGGATGTGGCTTCTTTACCAGGGAATCTGATGGCTGGAAACTTACGCTTAATGATACTGCTAGCACAGTCAATTGAACGCTGAGTACCTGGAATATAGTTCAATCAGGTGATCAATATACAATAAGCATAAACGAAAATATTAAATCACAGTTTGACTGAGACAGACGTATTGCGTGGCCGATCGGTTTTATCTCTGCCTATGCCTATAGGCAAATGACCTCTATCCAGCTTCAAGGGAAATATAACCCTGATAAATGCTGATACTGGATGAATCTGAAGTAAAATACCTGGGGTGTAACTGCACATGCATATTAATATTCCTAGGAATTTTAATGACAAAAGCTCAAATACTTTCAAGTTATGTGACAACATTTTTGTGATTTTTCGCATGGACAGACAATGGGTAATGTTTATGCCCCCAACTAGGACTGTGTACCTTCAACGACACAGATCTGATAGTTTGGTGTATAAGGGTTGTTCTGTAGACGTATCTTTGTTCCAGATTGTTGACTGATCATTTTGATCGTTTTTCCACTTCTACCAATGAAAAGCCCACACATATCAGACGGGATGTTAAACTCGAATATTCGTTCCTCGTCTGGTGGCGATTGGTTGACGCTTTCATGAACACTTCCACCTTTACCACTGTCATTGGAGGCCTGAAACAAAATTGGTTGTCTGCAATAACAATTTGATTCCAGTATTTTTTCTCTGTTTTGAAATAGTACTGGTACTTCAGCCGACCATAAATTGCTTTAGGTGGTTAAGTATGTACAGATTTTTACATGAATTCATGTGTAAGAAAATACTCTTGAAAGGCCAAATAAATTTGACATAAAAATGGCCATCAAATGGCTGCTTTGGACAGGGTGACCACTTACTAACATTATACATACCTCACTTAGACTAACATTATACATACATGCCTCAATGAATCCACTTTTCCGCTCGTCCTGCACAATATCTTCCTTCTTTATTTATATAGCAGGACAAGTAAGATTTTGGGTTTTTCTTCTTTGTCTATATTGCAGGACGAGTGATTTGAAAAAAAATTGTTGAGGCCTGTACATACCTCACTTAGACTAACATTATACATACCTCACTTAGACTAACATTATACATACCTCACTTAGACTATCACAGTTTGATGAGGAATCAGAATTGCTTGTATCTGACGTTCTATCTGCTTGCTGGTTGCCATGTACACGCTCGCTCACATTCACTGATTTTGTTCGCGATTCATCAATATTTTTCCCACTGTCTAATGACGTATGATCCATTTCTAAATCACAATTGTTCACATCATTACCCTTAGACTTAATGGGGCTTGTTCTGGAAGTGTCCGGTGGTAATGAATTGGCGAGATCGGGGATAGTACTATCCTCGGGAATATCCTCGTGCCAGGAACGATTCATAGGCTCTGCACACTCCTGGATAACTGGATCCACAAGAACACTATTGGTGTCAGTCACTTTATTAACATCATTTCCCATTAAATCAGCGTTTGGTAAATTTTGTGAGGATGAGGAATTATATTCTTGAGACACACTTTCTGAGGAAATGTCCGAACTATCATTCTTAGTACATTCAACTTTATCTTGTTCATAACCATGACTAGCAGTAGTGGGAAGAGTCTGTGATGTATTTACTTTTATTGGTGCAATAATGTCTTGTTCAACTATTACTGGTGATTCACTAGCTTCATCAGATGTGTCTGTTTTAGCAGCTGCTACTTTAGAATATGTTGACTCACTACATGTTTGTTTAACAATGGCTTCTACAATTTCTTCTTTGACAGAAGCTACTCGATCTTTAGACTGCTCTGTTTTACTAACTGGTGGTACTACAGTATGTGATGGTTCACTGAATGACTGACTGATCTCTTCTGTAACTATAGATCTTTGAAGAGATTCCACCCTTTGTACTGAGGCATCACCCTTTTCAGTCACAACTGAATTGTTTTTTGTTTTCTCTACATTTTTTTCAGCCACCTCAGCAACATTTACAGATGGTTTCTGCTTCACCTCTGAATTAACAGTGGTTTTACCAGCAGTACCATTAGATACTTCAGATCTATCATTAGAACTTGATGATGTACTCGATGACGTACATGCTGCCTTAGGGTCTTTCTTGTCTGGTGGATCTCTTCTAGCAGTGCCATGTTGTCTCTGTCGGAAGTACCAGAGTAAACCGAATAAGACAGCCACTGCAGGGACTGCAATGGTCACAATTGCTCGCATATTTGACATCAAAATGGCTACATTCAAAATTTGTCAGTGCCTGAAATAGTACAATAATATACAGTTACTTATTAATTGAAACAAAATTTACTTGTATCAGCAGTTATGACCAGAGTGCAGGATTTGTAACCCAGCAATCTGATTAATGTTGATGTTACAGAGTGGCCAAAGAAAATGAAGAACGAAATTCCCTGATTTTTCCCTGTCTGAAAGGTGAATTTCTATGATTGTTTGTGGTGGTGTTCGTAACTCAGATACAGCTGAAAATATGGCCACCAACCTCTTCTTACATGTATATCAATACCATTACCACCAAACTTATTATTTATACCTATCTTGTAATAAAAACCTGTTGCTAACAGATTGTTCGAATAAATGTGTCTGATTATGTCTATTTCATATAGTCATGAAGAGAAGCTACCAGTAGACACTTTTCCTCCAATATTTGTAAAATTCTGTGAGGCTAATTCCCTGATTTTTGCCCAATTTTTTAATTCCTTGATATTTCCTTGCAGAAAATTGGTTTTTGGTATTTACTAGGGCTGAGTATTGATCAAAATGATCAATACAATATTGATATCTGATATATCGTTTGATATTTTATACCTATGGAATAAAAAAAGAGAAACATTTCCTATGTGTTGGATATTAGACTTATTTATCGAAGTAACATTTTTCCAGGCGAAGAATTGGTGGGGCGATATGTTGGGCTTATAGAATAAGAGTAGGTCTGGTAATGACGGCTTGTAAAACGATACATTGACTTGCACTAAAGGAAACTAGATTATGATGCCCCTAACAGTGAAGCATGAGCTGAAGTCGGCAATAAAAAACAACACAAAACCAAGCAAATCATGTTTTTTTCATTTAATTTTGTTTTGATCAATATTTGTTCGATACGTGAATGTTCGGTACGGTATATCGACCGAACCCTAAATACGGTCTTCGATTCGATACGTGAACCGGTACTCAGCCCTAGTATTTACCCTGTTTTCCTGTGTTTGTCCACATTAGGAGAAGTTGCTGGTAAGTATAGGTACACAGGGGTCCTACTGAAGCATTTGATAAAAAATCATGATTTTTTTTCAGGACTGTTTTCAATTCAGGCCATTAGCACACACCCCTACACCTAAAACAATATTTCAAACATTGCTCTATAATTAAAATTGAGACATCAAAACAGCCTGCTTCAAAAGGTACAATGCGATTTGGGTTGGTTTGAGAAACTCATGCATGAAAGCAAACTCCAATAGCGGATTTTAAAATTATCGAAAATTTGATTTTTTGCAGTCCGAAGAGCGTGGTCAATTGTTTTTTCCTGCCAAATAGACAAAAGACCCCCAACTTCAAGTTAAGGAGACATTATACAGCACTGATATATATGCAAGACTACATGCACCTGTCAGTATCCAACCGGTTCATGTTACTCTTCTCTAGTCGCAGGGCTCGACATCCAGAAGGACCAGTGAAAATTCTGGAGGACCAGTAACTGTCCTATTTACAAATTGGGCGCTTTTGCCCTGTCAGACCAGTGGCCAAAATAGTTGGTGTCTAGGAAACGCCAAAGTTTTTCAGAAATGACAAAGTGCCCAGGTTGAGATTGGAACCTGGAACCCCTCTCTAGTCTTATGACTAATACGGTTACCATGCTGTTATCAGGTCTAGTCAAGTGCTACATTTACAGATCATCTGCAAATTTACACAATATCTGTAAAATTATAGTAAATTTACAGAACTTGTGTAAATTCACAGATGATCTGTAAATAAAGCACTTTACTTGACCTGGTTATGACCAAATGACGACCTCGTTCACTTGATTGATTAGTAGAAATAGTGCCTCAGCACTTGGACGTAATACAAATGAGTCTAGATTGTCTGGATATTTGACGCAGGTTGTTTAACAATTTTCAATTAAAAAACTAAACGTTTATCAGGTTTAAGGTCGCAGACTGCTAAAAGTTCTGCTGAGATTGTGTATTAATCTGCCCCAACAAAATGCGTACCCGCACATTGAAAAAATTGCACGGACATCATGATTGTTTTCTGTGTGAAAAATGCAGGATTCTGCGTGACTAGGCATGCTGTTACGACTACCTGTGTCAAACGCAACACCAAACTGACTTGACCGTGGTGATATCATAAATTGTTATTTATCATTACTATGACACCATGATCCCATACGCTAAACATGCGACTGCTCGCCAATAGCATACCATTACTCAACACTTGCTAAGGCGATATTTTTCGCTTCAACCACTTTTTTGAAGCATGCCGTTTCCTAGCACAGCACTATCCAGCACTCGGTAGCACTTAAGTTAGGCAACGGGCTCCATGCGACTAGTTAGCATGGCTAGTAACAATACCTTATATGAGCATGCCCATGTGTAGCTCAAGCCTGAAGGGCACCATGGTCAATGGAGGCATTCGACTTCTAAACTCAATAAATTTAACACGCCCATGTTTAACATTATTATGACATTACATTACTAAATAATTTTGACACTTTACAATCAAATTAACACGCATAGACGTGCCAAAACCGACCTTGTGCAATAGTAAACAATACCCCACCCACCTCTAATAAAACGAAGATTCATTGCGCATATTGACAATTTACTCTATTCGAAAAAGAGATCAATGCCAATTAAAAAAAACAGTGGGCATTCTTAAAGATGCATATTTTTTAATTAATTTGTGAATGACATTACCTGGCAAGGACAATCAGCGGTACTTTTGTTGACTTCTCCACACGTGGTGGGGGACAACGGTTTTCCAACAGAGAAATCGACGAGAATTCGCGAGATTATCATTGGAACTATTTTTCTTTTGACCCAATATCCGTCCGCGACATTTCCGTGACCTCGACGAGTCAAATATTATTTTTTAATTTTTAACAAAAAATAAATATCCAATTGATACAAAATAGTATATAAAATGTAAAGATGATCTACTCGAACAGAATAGTGTCAAGATTCATTCAACTATTTCCACAATCACTAAGAACTATTTTATTGGCTTTGACAGATGACCGAGAGTACGTGAGTACGTCGGCTAAAACCAAAACATAATCAGATGTGAACTGACTATTGATCACGCTAGAATAAATTATGCAGTTCCTAATGACGTAAATGGAGAAAAAAGACTGAATGTAATTTCTATTTTTGATTTACCACATACCCGACGACATGTTGATATTTTATTCTGTGAAATCCGTGGATTGAGGTGATTTAATTGTCTGCTGTTGTGAAATTATGGCAGAAAGGTTCAGTTCTGAGCCAGTTTGTGGCGATTTACAAAACCCATTGAACTTTACTTATAAGTGTTAAGTCTTAGTAACAACAAGTGATGGAGATTGTTGGGGAGTATGAGTACAGCAAGAAGGACCTGATAGGGCATGGTGCCTTTGCTGTGGTGTTCAAGGGCAGACTGAGGAAGGTAAATATGCACAGTTCTTCTTTGTCTAGCCTAGCTAGTATAAATGTCAGCTATGAACAGTATTGATTGTATGTTTATAACACTGTGTGTTCTAACAGTCTGTTGTTGATGTCATGTGTCATATCATATTCTACATATGTTACCACATTGTCAACATTTACATGATACATAAGTCACTGCTGCTTGGCGCTAAGCCTTTTAACAAACACAAATGAAATTGGCTGCCAATGTAAGTGTGTCCTTTACAGGGCAAATACTCTACCGACTAAGCTAGCAGACTGCTTCACAAATTTCTCCCCTATTAGTAATTAATCCACTCGGCACAAAGGGTCGTTTTATCCTTTTAATGACAGTCAAACCTGTGTTAAAGGCCATCTCATAATCTGAGTCTGCGAATAAAGACCAACCGCTATTACAGCATTTACATAAGTAACAATTTAATATGATATTACCCTATCCATATTACACCATTGACATGCTTATACTTCTTACTAACTGCTCAACTGGTGTTTATTGCATATATAAAAGCTCTTAAAGAAGCAACTTCATTTGATATAAAACTTATATGTTGTCTAGGCATTGTGTTTTGTAGACAGAGTGAGAGGCTAATGTCCTCCACAAGAGTTACTACATGTAGCACCAGGTCCTTTGGCAGTATATTCCAGTTTTCAGGCTCTTTGTCAGTCTTTTGTTAAGTCTAAGTTTATTAAATTTGTTGGGACATATTTTCTTTATTCATAATTTGTTGTTGTGAAAACTATCAGTTGAATGCTATTCTTTACTGAACCTTGTTTTAGCAGAACCTGTATGCCAGTTTGGCATTCATGATTGTATAAAAGTTTGTACCAGTTAGTATAATAGTGTAAAGCATTCAATTGATCCTTAATTCAATTGACCACTGAAGTTTCTATAAAGCCACATTAATTAAATCACAAATTATTTAATACAAATTCTGAGAGAACAGATAAATAAATTATATTTTAAATGATTGGAACTTTAGCTAACTACAAATGAAATAGCCTGTAAAACATGATCAAAAGTTTTAAACGATCCTCCAGATTCAGCATCAAGTGAAACTCTTCTTGAAGGCTGTAAAAAAATATTCTTGTTTATATATTATTTATTTTTTGTGTTTTGTTACTTTATTGTGTATTAATTAGTTTCATTGTACATGTAAAGTTGACCTTATAAGGTTGTTTATGCATGATTGAACTTTCTTTGTATGTCTCAAAATACCAGTAGTTTCATAAATTGTAATTCTATCATGCGTTTAATTATTTGTGCATTGCAAGAAGCTGGTTGGTTGTTGGTCCTTTATTGGCAGATGTTAGATAACTGTTGTTGTTGTTATTTAACTCCTTTGTTTGACATTCATAGTTGGAAAAACTGTGATTGTCCCTTACTATGCATATAAAAGAAGAATTTATGTGTGGTGTTAATGTAATATTGACTTGTATTGTCTGTATGGTTGGTGTGTGTGTGTTATAACATGCTGTCTATTATCAATCCAGACAGGTGGTGGATGTACTTCTCTCAGTCACCATATTAATTATGTGATAATATATTTCACTTAATCATTATAGCTCTGGTTTTTAGACCCAGAAACAGTCAAGTTATGTAACTTGAACTTATTTGTTATCTTATTATTACTAATGTACTGGTGTATTATCATCAATACTAACATTTCGTTTGAACAAAAACAAATTATACTTTTCATCCTCCAGTCCAAATAAATAATAATAAAACAAATGTTTAGGAAAATTAGTTCAATTATTTTTGGTATGGCTGTTCAATAGATTAGGTTGATCAATGTGGACCGAAATGAAAATTCGTTTGCCAAGTATGTTAATAAAATGAATGTTATTCACAAAAAATAAAGACATTATTAAATTATCATTATCACTATTTTCATGTTAACAATAGTATCTTGGCTGTGTTAGTTACTGTACTCTTTATATTCAGCAACATTTTATGTTTACAGTATTGTGACCCTTTGAAATTCCCCCAACATGAATTGCACTCCAAATGGTTCATTTTGATGTCTTCTCTGTCTCCCAAAGTATTTTTTGGTCCTGTATTTATAACAACTTTTTTGAATGACTGTAACACATATTGATTTTAGACTCATCCATTGACCCTTATCTCCATAGACCCCTAATCTGCAGTATCCTAATAAAACACTTGTTGGGCTGAATAGACCTTTTGAAAAATATTTGGTAATGATCTTGTGATGTAAAGCTGGCTGTGCCATGGAGTAAAGGGTTAAAACCCTTACGATGTTTACATCGTAACATGGTTTATTAGTTATTATTATACGATTGTTCATGGGTTTTAAAGCATAACTTATATATTTTCAGCGTCCTGACAAAACAGTTGCCATTAAAAGCATCACAAAAAAGAACATTGCAAAATCTCAGAATCTTCTCAGCAAGGAAATTAAAATTCTTAAGGTGAGTATTTTGTGTGTAAACAGTCATTTATTTATCTTGAAATCTGGACCAAATTGTATTTATGTATAATTATTGTAATCGGATCCAAGGAAATTTGTATTATAATTCTACATCTTTTCATCATTGTGTTTTATGATGTTGAGATATTTAATTGCGATAGCAGAAGTGTTTCCTTTACACACGTGTTAATAAATTATTCACCCAACATGAACATGCAGAATTTTAATGGTTGACTGTATTGAACCAACTCATCAGTTGAGAATTTTATAAAGTACAGGTAGTCTGAAGGACACAAATTTTTGACATGGGTTTCCAATTATCAGTTGGTGGTGGGTTCCCATGTATAAGTTTATGAAAGTTGAATATATGCTTTCAGTGCTTTGATACTAACCTTATATTAAACTCCCTTGACGTCGGAGGTTATATGCCAATCTGCCTGGGGGAAAACAGATGATCACACACTTCAAGTTTTAAAAAACATGTATAACTATCATAATGACATAAATTATGTAATAATATAATTCAAACATTATTAGAGCTACTATAACATGATTCCAACTTGCTGTATGTTGTGTTCACTATTTCAGGAATTGTCCGGATTACACCATGACAATGTTGTACAACTTATGGAATGCAAGGTAAATACTCTGAAGTTTTATTATACAAATGTTCTATAAAAAATCTTACATAATTTTATGATAGAGCAACATTATCCCATTCTCCTATTTATGTAAGTATGCTGCATTTTTTGTTAATGTATTATATGATGCAATATAGGGTGTGGTAGGCTTTTGAAATGTCAAATCTTTTATACAAATAATACAAATATTCTTGCAATATATTGATGACTCTTGAAAATTGGGAGTCAGGAGTTGTTTTGACTCTTCAATGTTGAAGTCTTAGTGAAAGCCGTGTACTGCATGTATAATGTACACATAATGCATATAAAGTACATTATACTCCAACTAGAATGTTTGGCTAGAATATTTGTTGCAATGGATAATGTTTCTAGTCTGTTCATAGAGATCTAATAATAGATAAGATCTGCAACACACAGTGAGGATCAAATACGTTTGAAAGCCACATAAGATCTCTCAAAGCTTTAGAAAAAAAGTTTTAGGTAATCAGAAAAATGTTATAACCTGGCAAACTCTAGTTATAAACAAACCAACTATTTATCATCTTGAAGTTATTTTTCTGAGTCTTGAGATAAAGTTTGTTTATGTAATTTGGTCAAGTTCACTTTATTTGACCTCATGTGGTAGTACAAGGTGACTGTCCACTTAGCACAGTTTTAAACCATCCCTATTATTGTATTGGTCAAAACAAGCACTATCTTTGAAGTTAGATATGTTCATTGTTACGTTGTTGTACCAACTATTTATACTGATATTCATATTTTGGTTATCTTTCTAACAGAATATGACACTTCAATAAAATCATAATTAATGTACTAGGTAGCAGCAGGTGGAATTAAGTGTCAAGTTGAACAATTTCTGTGATGTAATTAATAGTCATAATTACTGATACAGCTGTTAACCCCTAATTGCTCTTCCCAGAATGTGGCCCTTAAGGTGTTTAATTACGGTTTATTGTTACTACAGTTATAAAGTTTCAATTTGATCAATTGTCATGTTCCTAGGCAACACATGTCATAATGTGCTATAATTGTGGGCTATCATCTTTTAAATGACTTGCTTGCTTACTAGCATTATATAAGTAAACTTGACATATTGAATTGTAATAGTTTGCTATTTTCGATTACTTAGTTTGACACTGTTAATATCAGGGGTTTCATTTCCGTATCGGTGGAATTTAGCCACCCAGTATCTTAATTTAATACTTAGCGTATAGACAAAAAGCTTTGGAATTATTTTTTACCTATTTTGTAATGACATAGAATAAACTTTAATGATTTGTCATTAGTATAAATCATCTAACAATCTTTTACTTGAGGCTTTGACCTGGCGGATATTGACTGACAAATATTTTATGGTGCAATAGGCTCTTTTATCTCGGTGTTCAAAATAATATAGGACAAACATTGATATACACACTGACCTCTAGTACAAAATGTAAGTGACCGCTGCATGATTATAGTCTCTGTACGGCCTTCATGGACATGTAGGTAGGTTTTGTATGTATACATACAAACGAATGACCTCCATAATCCTCTCATAATGTATATATTGGTGTATGTACAGTGTGACCTGATAGAGTAGGCTTATATAAGATATAGTAGCAACCGGGGTCATGGTGCGGTATAGTAGCAATCCAGGTCATGGTGCGGTATAGTAGCAATCCGGGTCATGGTGCGGTATACAGTGCTTGGTTTAACAGCTTGGTGCGGTATACAGTGCTTGGTTTAACAGCTTGGTGCGGTATACAGTGCTTGGTTTAATAGCTTGGTGCGGTATACAGTGCTTGGTTTAACAGCTTGGTGCGGTATACAGTGCTTGGTTTAACAGCTCGGTGCGGTATACAGTGCTTGGTTTAACAGCTCGGTGCGGTATACAGTGCTTGGTTTAACAGCTTGGTGCGGTAAACAGTGCTTGGTTTAACAGCTCGGTGCGGTATACAGTGCTTGGTTTAACAGCTCGGTGCGGTATACAGTGCTTGGTTTAACAGCTTGGTGCGGTATACAGTGCTTGGTTTAACAGCTTGGTGCGGTATACAGTGCTTGGTTTAACAGCTTGGTGCGGTATACAGTGCTTGGTTTAACAGCTGCACTGTGGTTGTGGACCATGGCCAGGTTTGTCAAGGTGGTTGGTTGATAGGTGGGTGGGGGTAACAGGTGGAGAATACGATCAATTATTGATCATATTTCCTGACGGCTGATGATATACTTGTATCAATGTTATTGGCAGGGATCAAATATACACAGTCAACCAATATTCATTCCGTCTAGTATTAAAACTATTGATATTGCATTCATGATCTGATAGCAGAATCATTGCCTATATTCTTAAACAGTTGCTAAATCATTATAAATGCCAGGGGTGGTATTCAATATTGATCTTATTTAATTTGAGAATAAGGATAGCCAATCATATCGCCTGTTACTGACCAAGAGTTTAATATGGTGTGATCTGATTGGTTGTCCTTATCCTTAAGTCAAGAAAGATCAATATTGAATACCACCCCTGGACTGGTTTCACGTTTAAACATCTTAGTGGAAAGCTTAGATATCTTTAAGTAAGTTGCACCATATTTCTCGCAATTTGAAGAATAACTCTTGACTTGTTTTTCCAGTGATTATTGTAGCTTGAAAACTGTTTCAACAATTGCTAATTTGATTTTCTTCTTGTGCTGATAGGCTTATGGAAATTTAAGAGTTATTAAAAAAATATATTTCTACTTAGATGCTTTGTGAATACTACCCCTTGTTTCATGGGAATGTGCATGTGTAACTGGGTTATTCAACTTATTGTGTAGTCTATTTTAAGTTGTTTAATATTTTTTACTTTAAACAATTTCATATGGATATGTTATGTAAAAAGTTACTAAATGACAAATGTCTATGCCTTGAATGAACAATACATGTATTTAAGTGTATGGTGTTTGCTTCATATTTATAACTTTAAATAATGTTATATAAATATGTTGTTATTTAAAAAGTTACTAAACAACAAATGACTATTCCTTAAATGAACAATACATGTATTTAAGTATATTGTGTTACCTTAGCCGAGTATTAGCACCCAGTTGTGACAACAATGATGTAAAATCGTAACATATAAACAACATAATCTTCTTAGCAGGATCACACCCATGTGGCATGATTAAAATAAAGACATGAAACAGTTCTGTTTCTTTAGAAATCTAAACTCTGGTTATATAATATTTAAGTATATTTACTGTCTACTATCTATACAACAGTATATGATGATATAATATCACTGTGCTGAGCTGAACAATTATTTGTACTAACCCATAAATATACAGTACCTGTAAAAGGTATTAAAATAATTTGTAAATTTTTGCTGTTTCATTCTAATTGCTTGATATAGTTCGATTTCGAGCATTGAGCCGTGACTGCACTTTTAAAGTTTTAACCATTAATCGATATAGGTTGGTATAGGTTTAATGAAAAATATAAGTAATATAATTAAGGCCAACTATTACATGTGTCTGAATGGTCGTGTCGGTATAGCGCTTGATACATTGTAAAATAACTTTTGTCTGACCAGGGCAAGTTCGAATCTCACCAAATAAAATATATTTTTCTTTTTTTAATTTATATTTACACATTTTTTAATTCATAAAATTTAATGCACATAACTTGCAATATCCGTGTTATAACAGTATGTGACAAGCCATATTTGTTACATGCTTCAAAATATGT
This sequence comes from Spisula solida, assembly GCA_947247005.1. Lineage (NCBI taxonomy): Eukaryota > Metazoa > Mollusca > Bivalvia > Venerida > Mactridae > Spisula > Spisula solida. The sequence goes on along the minus strand of OX365953.1, from coordinate 10,617,006 downwards.
TTAGATCTTGCACGTGTATTGTAGAATCTTATGACGGCTAATCAACGTAATACAGGTTGTCAGTAAACTCGGAATATGGAAACGCTCGCTGTATAAATCAAAATGAAAAATAAATTGAATCAACACATTTTCATGGAGTAATTAAAAAAAGAAACTTTAGTTTATATACTCTTTAAATATAAACATAAAATAATGAATTAAAAATATGAGCGAATTGGGAATTTGAACCACCGAACATCGGGTTAGAAATCCTTAACGTTGCCGATGGCACTAAACTGTAATTCGATAACAAACAGATATATGTAAGAATCACATCATTAAATAATGACCTGTGAACGTGATAAACTATGGTCTACCCGCCAAAATGGACTAGTCCGATAGGTCATGGCTCAAAGTTCAAAATTGAACTATAGCATTATACATGTTTGTCATTTCCAGCTACATTTTGTACCCCCCTCCCCCCCGAAATGAAATAAAAAATCTCAGTCTGATTTTTCTCAAATCAGTTGCTGAGTTTGATACATTAATCTCAAATTGGAGCTCATGGATCTTGCTGTAATAATTTGTTACCTTGAGATTTGATTTTAGTTTGATACCTAAACAGTTAATCTCAAGTTGGGCTCCAGGTTCCTGAAACTTTGCTATCCCAGTGATTTTGAATTTTAACTCCCTTTCCCAACCTCACATTGAACAATTCTCAGTGATAAGTGACTCATTAATATTTGAGCTGAGATTTAGAGCTGAGATTTAGAGCTGAGATTTAGAGCTGAGATTTAGCTCAGATTGAGGTTTTTCAAGATGTTGGGCCAATGATCCTTGACAGGTTAAAAACGAGGTTCGACATTAATCTTTCTGTAATTTAATGACAATAACAAACTGGAGCATGTTTCACCATTTACTCCATAGAAGCTGAAACTGTATACATGCACCATCTACATGCTGAATATTTGAACAAAATCAGTGATCATCACCAGTCACACATTTGTATGACAATCCATTCCAATAAATGTATGGAGATAGGGTTGATGCATCTAAATGTGTCACCACAGTCACTGTATAAAGGGTTAAACAAAGAAAACAGGTGTAAGATGGTTACCAAACCATTAGATTACCGCTCATTTATTTATCAGTTTAAATTTGTCCCGCCCAATGATAAAGAGTTTTATAACTGCCGCATTTGAATTTTTTAACAAAGAAAATTTGAATTTTGTTTTAAACTTTTCCTATCATGTTTACTGTTTTGAAGAGGGTGCACGTTATAAACTTTCCTTTGTTTACATAAGTCCATGTTGTTGGTGGGTTAGTAATTGTTTGTTATGATTTTGGATTGTTTATGTTAATGTGACCGAATTTCACCGTAACATATAAACGTTACATTACAATCTACGTCTTAAACTGTACAAAGAAGACATGCCTATCTATATTTATGTATTGCTATTTATATACTGTTAATGGCTTGATGTGAACTGAATACTACCTAAAAGAATGTAAACATAGGTCGTGGTATGACCTGGTTAAAACTAGGTTTGTGGCGCAGTAGGTGTATACACACAATGCTTGTATACATTCATCATACATTCACCTATCACGACAAAGGCAGTCACAGATGTAGAAGAAGAAAATCTTTAACCAAGCTTGGTGCATGAGTACTTAGTCCTTAGCAACCTTGCCATATTCATTGAAGTCATTGTCAATCTTTTTGTGTGCAATTTTTGACAATTAAACTGGTTTGACATTCAATAAAGGAGATTGTGCATTGCATGTATTATAAGTATTGACTGTTTCCACTCACTGTCAGTTTGTATGAATATAAGGTACATGGTATGCCAAATTTATGACTTTCATGTGATGGGTAGCATTTATACTTCTGCAAACTATGAATTGGTCAGCCAATGAGAACTGGGGCGGTATTCAATATTGATCTTATTTAATTGAAAAATAAGGATAGCCAATCATATCGCCTGTTACTGACCAAGAGTTTAATATGGTGTGATCTGATTGGCTGTCCTTATCCTTAAGTCAAGTAAGATCATTATTGAATACCATCCCTGGTCTAGGAAACTTGGGTGTCAGACCTATAGCCATCACTGTCTCATTAACAATAAACTACTATAGAGTACTGGGTACTGTTTTATCAAAGCATTTACGCTAGCGTAACACTAAGTTTTCCGTAAATATTGCGTACATCGATAATATTTGCGCAAATGCGTTTTACCAAGATATTTTTTCTCATGTTCTGTCGTAAGTTTTGGCGTAATTCAACGCTTGGTCCGAGTGACCGTAAATAGCAAATATGAATGTAGTGTGGAGTTTTTGTCATGCACTGATGATTTTTGACCATCACTTGTTGTTATAGACGGTGATTAGTAATAAAAACATGTTAAATCATCAAAACTTATCATACTTTTCTGTATATTTATTCATTCTGGTTCCTGTTATATTGGTAATATAGTGGCCCGGTCTACGTTCAACATTCAATATTTTTACGTAAATGTATGCTACAACTTACGATCGATTAGTAAAACACACTTAAGGATTTGTGTAAGTGACAAATATATCCGCAAACTTACGCGACATTTACGCAATGTTAGTTATACAGAACCCTGCTGCTTATCTTTTCGAGAATATTGAGGTATAGCCCTACACCCAATAAAAAATGTGTTACTGATGATTAAATAATATACATTGTATGCGCTGTTACTGCTGTACATGCATGTCTGAGGCTTGCTGAAACATAATATGGCATTGATAATGCAATAATAAATTTGAATATATATATTGTGTATTTCAGGAGACGACAAACCATGTATATCTGGTCATGGAATACTGTAATGGTGGAGATCTTGCTGACTATTTACAAGGTATTCTTTTAATTCATACACCTAGCCATTGACGTGGTCCTGTGGTTAATGCACTTGATTTGTAGCACAGCCAACAGGGTTCGATTCCTGGTCGCAGCAGTTGTAGTCAACCTTCCATGAAAATGTTACAACAATTTTGATTGTCTCCAGATGTGGAGAAATTGCTGGTTCCCTGTGGAAGAGTAAGTTAGTACTGGTTTGGATACAGTCCAGGAAAACTGTTACTGGTTAGATAAATTGGCTGCAGTATACAACTGAAAAATTGAAAACCCAAATAAACAAATAATTCTTTTGTATCAAACTTTTCATGGCAACAATTTGTATACAACATTTAGCCTGCGTCAGTAGTCTATTGTTGTTACGTAACAAAGACTTAAAATAGCTTATCAAGCTATTAATAGCAAAACGTCTTGACAACACTTGACATTTTATGAGTTTATTCTGAAGGAAATTATGAACCATATGTTATTAAACAACAATGTATGAATAGCAATGTTATTTTTGTCAATTGAATGGACATTTTAATACAGTTTAAATTAAATAGGGCAAATTACCTTGCATCTAAACAATTTAATTATTATTCCAAATTCTTGTATACAGTTGGGTCTTTAGGTGTTCGGTGATAGTGTTTTGCCCCATTTAATCTAGAAACTCCTTCGACCATTTCTAGTGTAGGGGTTCCAGTGTACCAAAGTCACACCTGTATAATCAGTGGATAGCTGAATTAAGGAGTCTCCTGTCACAAGCTGCCAGTATAAAAATAAAATGTGTCCGTTTTAAACAATCACCTACTGCTCTATACAGCCAGAGTTATCCCTTCTCTGACTGCTTTATACAAGTTATAAACTGTCGTTACAAGCCTGGTTCCACTAACTCATCCAGTCTTAATGTTCATACTTCTGTTTTTTTCCTACTATGGATTGGGTCCTAGCCCTGTTATTAAGGAAAAGATGTTATTCTGTCTCTCTTCTGTTAATGTCGAACACCCACCCGGTCACATAGACATCGAAGAAATGTGGGGAATTAATTTTTTTGGTAGTCTACATTTTTTGGGAGAAGCTTTTAAAGATAGATCACATTTTCTTTTCCCAGGGGAAGGGCCTTGTAACGACCCCTTTTAAAATACTTATGAAGGGGAAAAAACCCTTCAGCAGTTTTCCCTTATTATAAGATTTTTTGGCTTACATTGTAACAGGAGCGTGTGGTATGACAGCCTGAAACATGTGACAGTATTTATGACAAATGTATTCAAATCATACAGCTATATAATGTATGTAGTTAATGAATGACTGTTAAATATAGAATTACCGATGATTCAATCAAAAAGTCCATCAACCTAATTAAAAGGTCAGGGATGACATTATTGTTACTGATCATGTACAGTTGCTGTGTCGACATACAGATAGAATCTGGATTGATGTGACATGTAGGCTGTTTTATGAGGGTTTTACATTAACTGCATCATTTATAAGAAATTATTGGGGATATTTTGCCTCATATGAATAATATTATTGCTGTAAAATGTTGAGCTTATACATTGTACATGTACGTTGCTAACGGTTATATAACTTGTGTTAAGCAGCTCAATTAAGTCAAGGAGTACATCAAACATGGTTGTCTAGGTGGTTGTTGAATGCAGGTGTATTTAATAAAAAGGGGTCATTTTTGATGGAACAATAGTATATGCTTTAAACTGCAGGTATTGGTGGTTATTGAATACAGTTGACTTCTATTGCAACTAACATGCTAGTTATTTAAAGGCCATGTGCTTTATGAAGAATATTTAGATAGCCAAGTTGTCTAATGCTTTTGTACTTCGAATTGCTACAAAAATGTTGCTAGGTGACAGTATGTACAGAACGGGTTCAAATCCCACTATATGTGCAAACTAATCAATATATCTAAGCTGAATATGCAATACTGAATTCATCTATAAAACATCTATAAAACATCTATAAAACATCACTAAACATATACTAGGTTATTACAGTGGGTATAATCAATTCCAGACAGACATATTTATTGTATACCTAAGCTCACTTTGTTCTCTGAATACCATTAATTAATAATAGTATGCTATAAAGTACAGAGTACGGTACCATAACCAAACCTCAGGTCCCTGTAGCCCAGGGATCACGAAACAATCTTGAATATTATATGTCAATCACAAACTCAGTTAAGGTAGTCTCAACTGATATAAATAATTATATCGGTCAATTTTGTTTATTTAGTTAGAGATTCAGATATCACACAGTTTTTTGCGATCATCCTTAAGCAATAACAAAAAAGCTCCATGCTTTGTATAACAAAATACAAAGGCTACTGTGATAATTTTTAAGGTGTTTTCATATTCATGTTTAATTTTACCCAACCAATCCGATCTGTCACCAGTTGTTTAATTTATCAGAATCCGGTTGGCTGATGATAGAGTTATATTTTCGTTATAAATTACTGCACAAAGTTGCATCATTCAATTAGTCACCTTGCAAAAACCAAGTAACCTAAATAATTAGGTGGAGTGATTTCCGCTCTGGCAATTTGTCAAATCATACCAGTTTGAATTCAATGGATGACACACAGTTCTTTGACACACAATTCAATCAAATTATTTGATTTGTTTATATTTACATTCTTTAAGTTCCTTGCAGGCATTATGCATGATATGTAAACATAGTTGTATTATAATTGACATATTTTACTAGGCTATTATTACATGTAGTTAGGGGTAACTGTCTGAATGCCTCGAAGGGAAATGATGTTCAAATCAAATAACGTGCAATCTGACAGGATGACATAATGCAGCATTCTGGTTGTTGTAAGGTGGGCAAACATCTTGTTTCTCACAAGATTAGTATCTATATATTACATCAATCTTACATCATTTATGGTGCATGAACATTTCACATAGAAAAATGTAAAACAAATATGTCAGTCTCTGTTTTGATTTAAAAATAAGATAATGTTCGACATGTTATAATTTGTAATTAGATTTCAAATACTCAATATAATTAATGTTATAAATGTATAGTCTGTTTTATGACATGTTTAGGGTGTTGTTGCTTGAAAAACATGATGAGAGAAATATCCTTAACTAATTGATAAACTGAGTAGATTTTATTGATTATGTTAATCGCTAATGGGAAACTGATCACAGACTTTTGAAATTTTTTAACCTACTTCATTGGAAATTATTATTTTGATATTAACCTGACCCCTATCTCCCTAAGCGTCTCAAGACGAACTCTCAGCTCAAATTGAGATTTTGCTCAAAACAGCGTTTGAATTTGAGATAAATCTGAACTTTGAGATCTTGAAATTTAACTGTAATAAACCCTACATAATGTTTCTGTTTTGTGAAGCCTGGAATTTTGAGTCAAGCCTCGTATGGAAATTAACATTATTGACACATGACAATATTTGAGATATGATTGAACTTAGAATGAAATGCTTCAGAAGATAGGGGAGGGGGTACTGTTTTATCAAAGCACTTATGAAAATTGTAATTTAGATTCTTTATAATTCTACAGCACCTACATTTGGGGATAGGTATCGTTTGTTACATGTAACTGAATTATAATTGATATTGAACAACATTTTAACACACTTTGTATCTGTTAAATAATTATAAAGAATTTAGAGTTATACTTAAGTTTAAGATATCCATAAGTGCTTTGATAAAACAGTACCCTGATCCTCTTTAACTGTTTTAGCATAATCTATAGTTGACTTCTTGTCTTTTTGTAATTTAAGCTTCATGTTTTCTTATTTTTAAGTATACTGTATGCAAAAGTTGTCCTGCCGACACAATCTATAGAACATAAAGGATAATACACTCTTTGTTCATTGAAATTGACGATAACATGTGTGATACAGCTGACTGGTTTCATAAAATGCATACCAAAGTATTTGGGTAAACATAAATAAATCCATAATTAGAAAAAAAATGTTTTCTGAAGTGCATATTGCATTCCTTTAACCATAACAACATTCGTGTGAATATGTGCTGGTGTGAGGTCTGAGGTCTGAGTTATCAGTCATCAAGTGCAGATAAATTTATTTCGTTGTGATAATATGGCTAAGAGATATGGCTAAGTAAATGTATCCAAATATATCACAAAGTTTTCATCTGTCTTCTCAGGTCCTCCTGTAATGCCGTACATATAAAACAATGTCACCTAAATATTCATTTTTTCGTATGTTCGTCCGTTTATTCATTCATTAAACTAGAAAGAAAAAAATCATGCATTTTATTTCCCTAAAAATGAAAACTAAGCTCTACAAAATCAGTTCCGCTTATACCTAAAATATATACTAATGTTTTATTGTTGTCCCCAAATTACAGAACTATTATCAGTGTGCCCCTTGGCCTCAAAGTTAGAACAGCCCAGTGCTATAGTATAAAATTAAAAGAAACAAGTCATGAGAAACCACTGAATGATAGTCAGGAAGTTAAGTTTAATTTGTGTACTTGCTAGAACGGTTAACTGTAACATGGTGAACCTGTTCAGATGAAAGATATAGTATGTGATTCATTACAAATCATCTAATTGGATGAACATAATCTATTTACTCATGATGTAGTGAACGTTTCATTAGCTGATCCATATGTTCATTAATTTGATATAATAATATGAAGATATTTATATTTAGTTTCAGAGGTTTCAATGACCCTTGATTTGATCCCTGAAATTTTCAAGAATCCAGCCACATTTTGACCCATCTAGACTGAAGGTTCCAATCTCTTTAAATTGATCGTCTTTTTCGTTATTAGAAGATGGAGTTAAAATTACCCTTGAGAATAAGAATCTCAACTGCTTCATGTAACTCACCAGTAGAAGTAGTTTATCTTTCATCCTTTACATGCTTATTTTCTATAATTACTGCTATCAACCTTACTGCAGGATCATATAGCATGGAATTGCATCATCGTACATGTATATTTCCAGTAGATATACATCATTGTAATATATACATGTACATCATGTATATCACACAGGTAATCATTATTGATTATCATATAGATTATGATCATACATGTTTATGTATAATGTATACAGTACATTCCATTGATCCAATCATGAAGCGTTAGTATACTGTTCATTTATTAACTGTAATTAACTAAAGTGCATGTTATATTAGACATACTACTGGTAATTTATGCCTGCAATGTGGTAAAGCCATGTCAATACAAGTCCAGTACCAAGTTTAGCAAATTGGCCAAGACAGGAAAAACTTGGCAAGAATTGTAAAAACTTGGCCAGAATGGTAAAAACTTGGCCAGAATGGTAAAAACTTGGCAAATATGAATTCTTAACGTTTCTAGCCAATCAGACTGTTATAATTGCTGTTCAGCTCAGTTTAACAGAGCCAATATGAAGTCAATCAAATAATGGCATATATGAATGATAAAATTATATCATTTGATTTTTTTTCAAACATTAGTTTGGATTTGTAATACTTATTAATCTGTTTAACCCTCAAGAGACGAATATGTCATTACAAAACATACCAAGGGCAATACTCAAAAGTGCTTGTACATTTGGGTTTATATAGAAATTAGCTCTTGAATTATTGAACTCCAGCCAGTCAAAACAATCTAAAAATAGATTTTCTACCAAGCAACTCATGTTAGACTAATATTGTATATAATACTACAAACATGCAATAGGTAAAATATGTAAACATATTTTCTCTGTATGATTAGATCATGCTTAAAATTATCAGTTTACTGTTCAATACATTCAATTTTTACCTACAAACAAACAAAGGTAACGTATACAGTAAATGATGTAATCTTACAGATAAACCCGTAGATTATTAACTGGTTTACCACAAATATAATACACTCCGCTACACGGCCACAAAACATTTCTAAGTACGCTTGTATGGCGTCATTGTTTTTGACTACATGTATTTATACTTTGAAATGAAAAAAATCACCAATAAATAAAACAATCAACAGAGGCACCCTCTTTGTTTTGATAACATGAAGCATGCACACAACAAAAACAATAAATCACTGAACAGAAAACATTCGCCGAAATTGTTAAACAAAGGATTTTGACGAACCATAAACCCGTGGGCAAATTATCATCCTTTATTTATCAACATGAAAACCAAATATTGATTCATGCCAGATTGTTCAATAAAAAGAAACTGTAAGGAAAGATCTCTGAGAATCAAGTCAATTATAAATTATATCTGAAAATACTTTGTTAATTTACCATATAGGATAAAAAATACAATAAAACAATTTAGCGTGTTTCATCAAAAGCCAATTAGATGAAGGAGGCAACACATACGTGAGGTGTATGCACTCACGTATCATTAATAAAAAGTAAAAAGAAGAAAAAAATACTTTTTTTTTTTGGAAAATCTGAATTTTACAAAAAAATATTTTTTTCTCTTTATCAATGATTCAGTTACCTGTGTGATTACTGTATTCATAATATAGTCTGAATCATAGTTGACCTTAAATATTTCTGTTTAGTGATTGCATGAATTAGTCATAATTAAACAAAAGTAATGCTGTTCTACATTTGTAGCCTTCAGGGACTGTTACATACAGTTCACTATAATTTAATCATTTGGAATCAGTTCTTGATATATTTCATCATTTGTGAATAATTTGTGGATAAACATTGTATTCCCAATTTGATACAGCCTAACCTGTGTTAAGTCCAGCCAAGGACATTCATCCAATGTAACTTCTTGATTAAAACAGACACTTGTTTATTACAGTTATGTCCAGTGATAAAGAATGGCTGATTTAGATTTGTTATTAACAGCCTCTGCTAAAAATATGACAGGTCAGGAGCACAATACAATGGTTGCTTCAAATTCAGGTGTCTACTAAATAAAGACCTTGGTAATAGAGTGTATAATATCCCATAATGCTGCCGCTAAATTCAGGTATACCATGATCAAGCAGAAACTCTCATAAAACAACTTTGATATATAAAAGTTTATATTTAAATTTTACTAATTTTGGTGATTTCTAATTTTAGACATGAGTATCAAGTATTACACCATTTATAGGTTAATATAATATTTCACCATAATATGAGACATTAAATTTAATATGACACTCAAAATTTCAATACAACAGTACATTGTTGTATTCCGTTCCATTTTTCAAATGTCACTTCAAGAAGTGCCCGTCCAACATGAGCATGTCCTACTGGTCATCACATTCAACAGTTAACTTCATAGACCTTCTTACCTACATATTTACATCAGTCTGGGTGAAACTTGCATGGCTGCGTGTCTCCTGCAGGAGTGATACAGGAGCTGACAAACAATTTTATGAAAGTTATCTAAACCATTCTGAAATATTATGAGCCCAGACAAGCAGACATGTGTAAATTTTTATGCTCCCCCATGGACCTGAGATCTGTAACAGTTAGAAAGTACAAGTAATGTATGTTATATATGAATCATTGTAGAGCACTATCCAGCCTGTAACTAGAGCATTCCATGGATTGGTGTAATGTTATAGTTTAATCAATAACTACAGCATGTTTAATACTGCTATTGTATGTGTAGCAATATGGAATATCGGTTATAGACAGGTTATATCATACCAAAAGCTTGTAACCTACATTGCATCAGACATGGGGCAAATAATGGCATTGAACAATACAGACATGGGGCAAATAATGGCATTGAGCAATACAGACATGGGACAAATAATGGCATTGGGCAATACAGACATGGGGCAAATAATGGCATTGAGCAATACGGACATGGGGCAAATAACGGCATTGAGCAAGACAGACATAGGGCAAATAACAGCATTGGTTGGCATAGATATCAGGCAAATAATGGCATTGGTTGACATAGAAATCAGGCAAATAATGTCATTGGTTGGCATAGAAATCAGGCAAATAATGGCATTGGTTGACATAGAAATCAGGCAAATAATGGCATTGGTTGACATAGAAATCAGGCAAATAATGGCATTGGTTGGCATAGAAATCAGACAAATAATGGCATTGGTTGACATAGAAATCAGGCAAATAATGGCATTGGTTGACATAGAAATCAGGCAAATAATGGCATTGGTTGACATAGAAATCAGGCAAATAATGGCATTGGTTGACATAGAAATCAGGCAAATAATGGCATTGGGCAATACAGACTTGGGCAAATTACAGAATTTGGGCGATAACGAACATGGGGAAAATAACAGAAATAACGAAAGTAACAATCAAATGTTTGAATGAAAAGTATATTTTCCATTGAATATATTGATGTACAACCATATTTGAGTGGTTGCCATAGCTTTGAAAATAATTCCAACTTTCTGTCGCTATCTTGGCAAACACAATGTTTTGCCGTTATACTGTCTGTGAAAACAAGATACGATGTTCAAGTAAATTACTCCTGATGGTTATTGCATTGTATTAACAATTTATTTACTGTAATTGAGTTTTTGGTCTCATTTCCTGGACAACACATACAGAGTAATTTATTTCTGCAGGAAATGGATAGGAATTAATTGACAGTGATGCAGCTGAAATTGCCTGTAAAATAATGAGAAGTTGAGCATCTGTCTAATAATACAAAAACATTTTTCACATCATTGGATATGTTTCTGTATTATTATATAATTATTTTGAATCTATTGACACGTTTCCTTGTGTTGCTCTATATATGTATATAACCAGGTTTTGCAACTAGTAGAGACTGCTAAAAAAATATGAATTGAGCACTCTGCTCAAAATGAATTTAAGTTCTGCTAAAATGTTAAATAAAGCCTTGATTAAGAGCCCTGTCCCAAAACGATTCACAAACTAACTGGTTGAAAAGAGATGACTGAGCTCTACTGTGCTGCTCAAAATCATACAAAAGCTGAATACTCTAAATCACAAGTTAGTGAAAGCACTGCTCAAAACAATTCAAAAGCTCAATGTTCAAAATGGTACATAAGCTCTGATCACAGCGGGGCAAACGCTCAATGTTCAAAACGGTACACAAGCTCTGATCACAGTGGGGCTTAAAAGCTCAATGATGGATAATGTTTATATTCAGCATGTAGAATGTAGAAGTTGGTCTGCAAGCTGACAGATTATGAGGGATGAGAGATTGTTGATCGTGTACAGTAAATCCCCAATATTCTATTCATTAATTGAACACTTTGCCTTCGTAACCATAAATTATATGAAAATGTCAATATATTCTACCCAGAGATGATAATCACATTATTTCTGGGAAGATTCGTCAATATTTTGGATAATATGTTTACTCTCGACCGAGCATAGGGACCGTATGTAACATAATATTGTAGACACTCATTCTCAGACATTAATAAATTGATTTTAGGATCAAATATTGTAAAAGTCTCTGATTCCATATTGTTTCCTCTGCTGAAATTTCATCCAAATATTTTTCTAGCTAGCTTTAATATAGTTGGTGAGCCCTATTAGACAGTCATCTGACAGTTTCAGGTTTAATACCAGGTTCGAAAGTTTTTATGATCCTGTTTATCTTGGGACTTGATCTTGTGACCTAATACCCATCTGATATCTGCAGACACTCTAACCATCTTCTCCTGAACCGTTAACTGTGATTCCTCTATAAAGTTGGAAAATCGTTATCAAACCTGTCTGTATATAGACCATCCCCTCCATGGAAACAACAAAAAGTGGTTGGTGTTGACAGGTGGTTGCTTTAACAAGTTAAATATCACTGAAAATAGTGTGGTAGGAGATTAAAGTGGTGGTCTTTGAAGACAAAATTGTAATAGTGATCTTTGATCTTAGTTTTCAATTTTAAAACAAATGATATGTTGATTATATGTTGATTATTATAGTTGTTTATTTTGTTTTTGTTGATTATATGTTGATTATTATAGTTGTTTATTTGTATATTTTCAGTGAAAGGCACTCTCAGTGAGGATACAATCTCAAATTTCCTGAAGCAGATAGGTATATACGTCAACAACTTATTGTTTTATATATAGAATTTTTATTACTTTCTCTAGACAACATTTCACTTTTATTTCCTGTCACTTTTACATAGAGTTGTTACTGTAACTTTGCCTAGTGTGATGGATATGTAACCTTGGTACCGGTTATCTGGGTTTAATTCCCGGTGAACCGGGTTTGATTCTCGGCAATCTGAGTTTGATTCTCAGTGATCTGGGTTTGTTCCCGGCGATCATGGTTTGATTCCCGGCGATCATGGTTTGATTCCCGGCGATCATGGTTTGATTCCCGGTGATCTTGGTTTGATTCCCGGCGATCATGGTTTGATTCCCGGCGATCTAGGTTTGATTCCCGGCGATCTAGGTTTGATTCCCGGTGATCTTGGTTTGATTCCCGGCGATCATGGTTTGATTCCCGGCGATCATGGTTTGATTCCCGGCGATCATGGTATGATTCCTGGTGATCTGGGTTTGATTCCCGGCGATCTAGGTTTGATTCCCGGTGATCTTGGTTTGATTCCCGGCGATCATGGTTTGATTCCCGGCGATCATGGTTTGATTCCCGGCGATCATGGTTTGATTCCCGGCGATCATGGTTTGATTCCCGGCGTTCTGAGTTTGATTCCTGGCGATCTGGGTTTGATTCCCGGTGATCTGGGTTTGATTCCCGGTGATCTGGGTTTGATTCCTGGCGGTCTAGGTTTGATTCCCGGTTGCTGACGATCATTCCCACCATAAAAATTGGACAACAATGTTAATCCACATGTGGAGAAGTTGCTGGTTCCTGGTGGAAGGGTAAGTGAGGGTTGAGAAAACTGGACAGTGAATAGGGAGATATCTAGCCTTAGTGGACTTGCCCGAGGTAGATTATTGAATAAAGCCAAGCACTTCTTTCTAATGATAAGGTCCATCATTGTGTTTCTGGTGTTTGCAAATAGCATATTAGGTTGATAGTATCTCTCTTGAATGTATGTCAATGACAGTGGTTAACCTATTAACTCTATATACTTGGCACACTGGTCATGGTGCCTACTGTATATAAGTACCGATAAGCAGTTACACATTATTTATACTATAACATAACTGGTTCCATATCTGATCGGCTTACATACAGAATGTAAATTGAGTCTTTTTGTTTGTGCACGCAGCATTATTGGGTATGGAATGAGTATAAAACTACAACAAAGTTCTGTTTAATGGTATTCAATAAACCCTTTACAGAACAGCACAGAACAGATGTATTTATTCATATTAATAGACTTAGGTGTACAAAATATAGTAATGATAATTATAATACACACTACTTTACATCATATACACCAATAACATACACACTAATAGTGCATTTACCTGTCAGGTAATCTCCATACACATTTTGTTGGAAATTTGTTATCATTATAAGTGGTATTCATTGAGTAATGGGTTTGCTTAAATTCATTTAATCTTCATTTATTTTGCATTAATACACATTAACTTCAAAATACTCAAATCAGACAGTTTTACAGGTCATTGTTTTATAGCAGGAAATATACCTTGAGATTGTTTTGTCTATTACAGCTGGAGCAATGTCTTAAAGCAGGAAATATACTTTGAGATTGTTTTGTCTATTACAGCTGGAGCAATGCGGGCATTGAATGCTAAGGGTATCGTACATAGGGACATGAAACCACAGAATATATTGTTGTGTTTTCCTCCGGGAACAAAGAACCCACCAGCATCTCAAATCAACTTGAAAATAGGTATGTATATATTAAGTAATAGATAGGGTAAAGTGTTAATCCTGGTCAATGCTACTTTAAATGTTTAATTGAACTAACAAAAAGTTAAACATTGGCCCCAATCACCTAAAACATTTAAATTTAAATACTGGTAAGAAGTCTCAGCTCTAATTAAAGAGTTTTCATGATTCTCAAATTTAAGTTAAATCTCAAGCTAGAACTCTTGAATTTTTTCTGTAATAAACTCTGTTTTTGATGTCAGTGTGGTTGTTTATGGGATATACAGGCAACTATACCGAAATTACTCCAATATTTGAAAATTATATTTTATTTTTGCAAGCACCTTTCAGTTAAATCTCAAGCTAGAACTCTTGAAATTGTTCTGTAATAAACTCTGGGCAAGTGTTTTGTTACGTGATAGTGAGTTGTGTTTGATCTCTCATAATCTCTCATGATGAGAACAATCTCGAACTTATGTGACAATATTAGAGGTTGAGATTTAGCTCGGTGTGAGATTTTACAAGTGATGGGGCCCTAAAATAGACTTTCTCATCTTTTTTGACAAACATACAAGAGATTGATAGATTCTCTACAG
Organism: Spisula solida; assembly: GCA_947247005.1. Classification (NCBI taxonomy): domain Eukaryota; kingdom Metazoa; phylum Mollusca; class Bivalvia; order Venerida; family Mactridae; genus Spisula; species Spisula solida. Next base: position 10,601,904 of record OX365953.1, on the reverse strand, counting down.
ATCTAGACATCATGAAAACCTTGATCAAGGATTCTCTACAGATCTAGACATCATGAAAACCTTGATCAAGGATTCTCTACAGATCTAGACATCATAAAAACCTTGATCAAGGATTCTCTACAGATCTAGACATTATGAAAACCTTGCTCAAGGATTCTCTACAGATCTAGACATCATGAAAATAAAACCTTGATCAAGTATGTTTGTGTTGAAAATATCTAATATGTTTACATGCAAGAAACCCAAGTAATTAACAAATCTTACTTTTACATTTAAAATTGGATTAGCATTCTGTCAACTAAACCCAAATTGCTTTCTAAATCAGATTACCTTAATATATAGATACTTATATCCATAATTGGCAGTGGAAATTCCTGTTTATATGTCTGCCAGTAGGGGTTAGTGGCAGAATAATTCCTTATATGTTACACTTGGTATTTAGATATACGGTGATTTTATGACTCGGTCTTCAATAAATGTTGTAATATGTTGGGAAGTATTTATGTTTTTCACGGGAAGCACAGTGTTGTTTCATTCTGGTTGTTATTTTAATGACCTTGCTACGCCTTCTTGATGTCTCGTATAAATCAATTACATCACATAATGTCAAAGTACCAGATTTGTCTATGTTATATACATATACTCGTAATAGTACCGCAATCAGACTATAGAACTAGAGGAACATTGTCAGGGGCGTAGCCAGCGATACGCACTTACGCACGTGCGTAACATTAATTTAAAAAGTAAAAATATAAATATTGCTAAAATGTCATTTAAATCCCAAATTTCCAGAATCATGAGAACCCCCCACCCCCCCAACCATTGAGTGTGTAACATCAATTTAAACCTGACTACGCACCTGACTGTGTATGATGATAATTGTATACATGTTTCAAGTCTCAAAGTATTGTCAACTTACTTTTCTGAAGAATATGCCAGGCTTTGGTGGTCAGTAAAAAACTGAATACTAGACCAAGTGTGAAGGGTATACTTGTATGTCTATGTACAGTATAAACAAGTTCTTTTTCATAATACGGGGGTGTCAATTTTCCTGATTTACCCGGAATTCCGGATTTATCAGTCCTGATAGAGCAAAGGCTTCTGACTAAAACAAAAGTTATTTGATGAAAATATCTCTGATTCTCAAGAAATAGTAAAGTTTAATCTGCCTTGAAGGATTTTCTTTAATACAAACTGAGTATTTATGGAAACAATTTCATTGAAGGCCTCTTATTTGGCAAAAATGGTTGGTCACATAGAATATTTCCTGATTTTTAATTTGGCCCTGTTGACACCCCTGCATATTACCACCTTAATATTGAGGTCACCTCAATATAAAGACCACATCAGTATTCATGCCGACTCAAAATTAAGTACATCGTCTAAAACTTGATAGTTCACTGGTCGGCACTTTATTAAGACTAACACAAAAACAATTGTAAATAAGCAAAGAACTACAACTACAGCAATGCCTCAATAGTAAGACCACCATATCATTTTAAATCACTTCTTATATGACTTCTATATGACCTTACACACATAGATCATGGTGGATGTTCTCCAACATTTTACATAATATTATATACTTCATATTTTGTATAGATAGTATCTATTGTATATCATGAAGGGATATAATCCACATGATAAGCTATAGTATGTGATAATCTGTGATAATCTATATAGTATTATATTTGTATTTCTTTTGTTTTATACACACACTGTATTTATTCTACTATTTACTGCTAATAGGGTAAATAATGTGTTATAGATACTGATGATAATATACTGTAGTAAGATTAGTTTATCTGGTAAATAAAGGAAACGATAAAGGTTGAACAAAACATGCTGAGAAAAAAAATTGACAAACTGTATATGGCTGAAAAAAATTGAAAAAAAACAGCGCTTAACTTGATAAAAATAACACACAAACGAACAAAAATTTGTCAGTAATTATGCTAAGTTTGCTTTTTATGTAATTTCAGCTGATTTTGGGTTTGCAAGGTTTTTACAAGATGGAGTCATGGCAGCGACCCTTTGTGGTTCCCCTATGTACATGGTAAGTTAAATCCCTAGTAGTGTCCCCAGGTCAGCTTGGGGTTTTCATATCTCACCTATTGGAAACTATCAAACCTGTTTTAAGCAGTCAGTAACTGAATACATCAAAATAAGATGGCTGCTAAAAACAGACGGTTGTTAAATACAGATCTATTTGTAAATATGATAGACACTTATTAAACATGATTTGTTAGTAACTTTTTAAAGTCAGACTGTTGCGATGGCAATTGGCTCAATAAAAATTAGCAATTTATTGAAATTGACTGTAGAGCAGGACAGGTAATGTTGATTTAAAACTGTATGAGAACACTCTGGTCTGTGTGCACAATGTCTATTGGTTAGTTGACGTTTGTAACATATGTGTTCATTGGCTCACCAACTCTGTAGATATATGAGGTATATAGGTTTATATGTGAGGTATATAGGTTTATATGTGAGGTATATAGGTTTATATGTGAGGTATATTGGTTTGTATGTGAGGTAATAACTATATTGGTTAATATGTTAGGTATATAGGTTTGTATGTGAGGTATACAGGTTTGTATGTGAGGTATATAGGTTTATATGTGAGGTATATTGGTTTGTATGTGAGGTATATAGGTTGATATGTGAGCTATATAGGTTGATATGTGAGGTATATATGTGAGGTATATAGGTTTATATGTGAGGTATATATGTGTTGATATGTGAGGTATATAGGTTGATGTATAAGGTAGATATATGAGGTATGTAGGTTTATATGTGAGGTGACCATTGCAGGCTCCTGAGGTGATCATGTCTCTACAGTATGATGCTAAAGCAGATCTGTGGAGTATTGGTACCATTGTGTTCCAGTGTCTTACGGGCAAGGCCCCCTTCCAGGCACAGACACCACAACAACTTAAACAATTCTATGAGAAGACTCTGGAACTAAGGCCTAAGTAAGTACAAGCCTCGTGTACAGGCTGAAATGTTGTGCTATGTTTGGTGTCCGTATACCAGGACTTCCATGTTATGTCTGTATTGAAGGAATTCTTTAGTGGATGGAGTTCATTAAAAATTTGTTCATAATAGATTTTTTATTAAGACATTGCAGTGAGAACCCCTACTTGCATAAAAACCAACATGCATTAGAAAGAAAATAGGGTGAGTAAATTGCTAGTGTATTGACGGGTGAGAGTATATTATCAAATACAGTCTCCCATATGTGCCTGGGTCTGCCATTTTAGTACTTATCCAAAGAAAGGTTGATGGAATTCGCTTTTGTAAGCATTTGAAAGAAACATACTGTGCACTAAATACAAAAAACAACTTTCATTGCAAAATCTGATGTCAGGAGTTATTTGGTGGCAAATTAATAATCATAATATGAAAAAAGGATGGCGTTATATTGTGTGATAAGTGCTAGACTGGTTGACCGCGGCTGATGTGTGACTTTTCATTATTATATCATGTGTAACTCAATATTGAGTTAATATCTTTATTATTGTCAAAGTACTAAATACTTGTATTGTTGTTTACAGTATACCCTCAGGAACGTCACCCGAGCTCAAAGATCTGCTGCTGAAACTGTTAAAGCGTAATGCAAAAGAACGAATTGAATTTGGTAAGCTTTCTTCTGATATTTTTATAAACACTTACTTGCCTTGTCTGTTTTGTACCCTATATATTGATAGTATGGCTGATGAAAATACTCATTTAGGCAATATTTCAGGTGACTGTGCCCACTGTCTACTTACGACTTTTGACATCAGTAATGACTAAAATATAAAATGAAATTTTGTGCTTATTCTTCCACCGATTTTGATGCAGTTTTCATCTATTAACCACAAAACCATTCCTCTATTAATGTGCATAGCTATCAGAAAACTGATACTTCAGGATCATATTTCATTTTATGCTTCATATGACAGGGTACACATTTATTGGATTGTGACTTTCAAACTTGTATGATACTAATTACTGAAATTGAAAATGGATGAATAGATGAAAATGATTTGATATCAACACATGTTACTTTTGTATAAAAAAAATTCAAATTGAAAAAAAACCAATATGGCCGCCTGTGTGGGCCAGCATGAAAGTTAGGGAGCAAGCAGGAGTGATAATCTAGGAACAAATGTATCCTGCCCTGTACAGATTTTGTTTGATTTACAACGTAATTTTTTGCAATCTTCTTCTATTATCAAAGTTTGTAAGATAGATTGAAAATTTCCATGTCTGGAGACAAATATTCTGAGACAGATGTGTTATAGAAACTTTGGTGAATATTGATAATACATGGTCTCCTGTTTGAAAGACAGCGGTTTAGGCACCAACACTTTCTATTATCCACCTATCACTCTGATGTCAGACTAATTCTCATCTTGCAGAAATTCCAACAATTTCCATGTGACAATATAAATAATGAGAAACAACTGTTCTTGCATGAATACTGATGTATTTCGACGATAGTGATATTTGCTATTGAATCTCCCAAATTGGCTACATGAAATTAAAATTTGCCGGTTAATATGTAACTGACTGTTGTAAATTCCTCTTTTATTTTAGGATAATATATAAACGGAAAATGTTTTACACAATTGTATTTGAATACTTATATTGCTATACATTGTATTATTTCAGAGGATTTTTTCATACATCCATTTTTACGAGCATTGTCTCCCGCAGCCTCCTGTAAGTAATATTTGTCATTGTTTTATTATGCCTTGGCATCTACTGATGCGGGAGGCATATACTGATTTCCTGTCCGTTGGTTCGTTCTATTGAAAATGTTTGAAAATAATAATCAATAATTTGAAAATTCATCGAGGCATTGCTTTCAAACTTGGCATACCGGGGTACTTGTTTACTATCATAAATTCCTTACCATCATAAATACCTGTTCAATAGTAACAGTAAATGTAAAACACTGTATGTAATCATTTGATGAACAAAAATTAATAGGCAGATTTCTTTGAAAAAAACCCATCAATTTATTGATCTTAATCAAATAAATAAGAACTTAGCATCATTAATGTCACAGTCCTTAAAAATGTTATGTTTTGATGTTTGAATATTTGAATTCTGAGAAAAAATTTAACCAATGAAATATGTTGCTTGTTTCCAGCATCACCGGTTCCTGTCCCTGGTAGAAGTCCAAGTTTCTCATCTGATAGTCCTGCTTCTTTAAAAACCAACTCAGCATCACCCTTATCTGCAAAAATGGAATATTCCCCATCCCCACCCCCTGCTCATGTTCAAACACACAAGGTAGGTAACTCACTAAATACTAATAATTGTATCCACCACAGTAATAAGGCCACTTAAAATACTGCATCAAGAACAAAACACCCTCAGTAATACGGCCATCTCAATGTTAATACACCGGCTACCACCTGAAAGGTATTTATTTGATTAAGTAAATACAAAATTATTGACTTAGTAATAGCTATTTGAAATAAGCTAAAATAACAATAGAACAATGTTTGAAACAGACTTTTGGTGAGGGGATGTGCGCTACTGGCACCCCAAAACAGACTTGCATCTTAATTTCAGGATTGGGCATTATGCATCAGTAGCCAGTAGGACCCCCGATTTACATACTGGTATACAGGTTATTGTAAATGTTTCAGGGTGAAAGTCAATGTGTCAGATCAAATAGTGACACAAACTGACAGATCATACAATAAGATGACTGACATTCAGACTGATTCCGGTAGAACATTAGTCAGTATTAGATTTTACTGGACAGTCAGTCTGACAGAAAGTTGGTTTTATTGATTTGTTTTCGGACCTTAGTTTGCATGTTTTATTGTTACAACAGGTAAAGAGTGCTCACAAGTCGGAGAAAGTAGCGGAGCCGTCGTGTCCACCTACCGGTTCCCCACGTGCTGAGCATGCTGGCTTCATGAAGATCGCTAAGGAGGCTGAGGCCGGGTCACGATGTAGTACACCAACTGAGGTAATTTCATCAGTAAACATTTTCTTGCTGTACAAAATTGTGTCTTGTTACCAATCCAGCGCCATAAATCACAATACAAAAACCAAACAGAAAACCTTAATATTTACCATATGTGAATATTGAGGAGTTTGCAACTTTATAAGTTATGTCATGTTGTATGATTGAACAAGCTCGTGCATCATTGATCAATGTCACACTATCAATAACAAAAAAATACAATATTGGCAGTTTTTGTATTGCTATTTTATGCGCTAGTCTTAAACCATTGTGTTTATGTGTTTTGTGTGTTGCATTTGAGGTAGAATGAATATGTCATCATCCTGGATGGTATTTTCCCTATACTGTATGTCAGACAAGTTACGGGATCTGGTCACATGTTCTCACTCAACTTAGTTACGGCTAAAATTAACTTCGAAGTTTCATAAAAAATACTGGATTTTCGTAATAAGAGGTATAATTTGTTGATTGGTAAAAATAGAAGGTAAGCTCTGCTCATTTATCATTGGAATTTATTTTATGGAATCCTGGAAGTTTGCCAGAAATGACCTCCAACAAAGTTTACTGAACCAGTTTATTGCAAAGTAGCTTGATTGATATTTTTAACACAGTAAATTTCACTCACTTTATAATGCCTCGGCGTACAAGCCTTCTTCATATTAAAAAAAACTACATATTTCTTGATATTTTTTGTTGAAAGATGAGATTGTAACTATTCATAAGTAGTGACCTTCATAAGTGGTCACTTTCAAATCATTATTGGGAACCTTCATTAGTGGTAACTTTTGTTATGTAATTAAACGTGATAAATTATTAACAAACTGGATTCTTTAGACAGGTTACACTGTATGTCCAAAACACTTGTTACTGTGTTCAATATTTCCCCAAAGTTCACTTCCAATTGTCTCTGTACACACACTCGACTATTCACATATTGTGACAATGTTCTGAGGTAAAGTTGAGACAGGTTTCCGTCAGCTGCCAAATACTGACGGAGTAGAAGATAAATGATTCTCAGGCAGTAAATTATCTGGCTGTAGAGGTTGATATAACTTACTGGCACTGCTATTTTCTGGCAGACAAAAGTATAATTGATTTGAATCAACAATTCATACTTTAAAATTAAACTTTTTACATGGTAATTTATCATTTTAATGAATTGTTATACATTTTGTACAAACACAAAGTATAATTTCTGTGAGTCAAAAATATTGGAAATTGGCAATTTTGGAATTGTTAGGTGATTGTGTAAATAAGCAGTGCATTGTTGTATTACAGTTAGGTATAGGAACAGTGTGCTCATTAAGTAAATGTGGAAATTGTAGTGGTTGAAGTTTTTGTAACATTCTGTTGAAAACATGAACTTTCATATATGTATATATCTGTCCATATAGACAAGGATGCCATGTATGTATATATCTGTCCATACAGACAAGGCTAAGACTGTTGTTTTACAGAAATATCTCCGGGATAGATTCGTACATGTTTGGAAAGTTGATGCTCAATCAGTATTTGGAAGAAATCTGTTACAAAATAGATCAAAGGTAGCGAATTACTGGTCACCCGAAAAATTATATCCTGGTTTAGGGAATTCTAGAATTCATCTCGAATTCTTCATATTAATCAATATATCGATTATATCCCGATATTTTTACCCATTATCCAGTACAATGTACTTATATAACCCATTTGTGTTAATGATAATCATTACCGAGTTGAATCACTTTCGCATATTTCCTTAGAAGATATTCAAGTGCACTTCTGTTCTACTCTTAATTTTCCAGATTTCATCTCTTGATGTGTAAACTGATTATTGGATATTATCAACCATCCACTGTGATTGGTTGCTGCTTAGTAACTTTAAGTTTATGTCCTTAGATAGAATCTCAATTTAAAAAAAAAAATGTTTATCTTAAAAAAATTAAATAATGGACAGATTGCAGACAATTTTGATATTTTTCGGAAATTGGTTGTTGCTTGGACTTGAGTGTACATTTATGTCTTCTCTACTTTGTTTTTATTCTGTTAATAAGGAAAATTATTGGTCTAGTTACTTCAGGTGTATGGAATTATGCTTTTTCATTTATTAAACTTGTCATCTATATCTTGTTTAAATCTGTGTAATGTGCATATATACATTCATATTTCATTAAAACCTAATATTCAGGTTAATTTGAAAATATCTTGGAATTTTAACTATTTATTTCCCTCTCCCCCCTGCAGACAGACATACAACTTCAATTAGATTGAATTATATTGGTTGCCATGTATGATTTGATATTAGAAGAGGTTACATTTGATAAATGTTGAATTGACCCTTTTGACCTCAGAAATTTCTAAAAAGCCCCCTTTTGACCCTCAGGGTTATGGCTTAATAAAATTAAGTTTTCTTAAAATTATTATTAGATTCAATTAAGGCTAAAATCCAGTACAAAATCATCAAAATGACCAGTGAGACTTGGCCCCTATTAAAACCCCTAATTAAATGAATCATGTCCCCTGTTATTTGATCCTTAATACTGTTTGATTTTTGTCCATAAAAAGAGATGTAAGAAGTGTTTATGTGTAACTGTAATAACAGGAATATTCCAGTAAATGTTGTTGTTGTGTTAGCATGATCAATACAGCTGCTGGAGAACAGCGCTTGCTGAGACATTGCGTAGATTATTGTTGTTGTCCTCCGTGTTCTACAGTCTGACTCATTCAAACGTCTGGCTGCCAAGCTGAAAATATATCTCCCTATAAATGGACAGATTTTAAATGCTTACAGACTGTTTGTGATACAAAGTGATTTGTTTTCGAAATTCAAGTTTGGTTTTAATTAAAAATCACAGCTATTGGGTGACCAATATTTTATTGTCATATGGTGGAGAGATTGTGCAGGCTGTATGAAAACTGTTGAAGTCAGCAAATATTTAAGGAAATTATCTATTGGACTTGTAGTGATGTAATACATGTTTTTGCATCAGCATGACGGAGAGGAAATAGAGACTGTACTAAATGGATGTAACTAGTTATGGGATGTTTTTCCTTGGTGCTCTGTTTAAGATGGATAATATGGATAGATCATACCGTGGGTGCATTTATTTGTTTTTAAGGCATATAATCTGTAGATCGTTCATTTGTGACAGTATTTCACTTTTGTTTCGTGCTTTTATAAATAGAATTCTGAGATTTATTCGTATGAGATATAAAGCAATAATTTACTGCTTCAAAACAGTGGCGTTATTATAGTGATGTAGATATGTTGCTTCCGATGTAAATAAGTAAATAAGGCGATTGTTTCCAATTGAATGTGTCAATTCAACATCATTTTCATTATAGAAACTAGAGCCTAACATAAAATAAAAAACAGAAAAGCAGGTTGTTGATTTTGGTGAAAGATGAAATGTTATTTCACTTATGAACGGAAAACTTAGAAAATCGGGAACATTGTATTTTATGTTTAATGCAACAAATTGTAATTGTTTTGTATTACTGAAAAAGAAGAATATAATATGTCCATATATTATGATCTAGGTCAGTGTTTTGGGTCACATATTCAACATATAAAAGATACTGCCATCTCCTTGGGGCTAGTCAGATAAAACTAGACCCTGGACTTATTTCTTCCAAGGGGAAATTTGTTCTGGTGTGATTTGTGTCCCTGTTATTGTTATACATTCAGTCAATTCCTTAAGGCAACTTCTTTGTCTCTTATCTTCTATCTGGGAATTCTGTCATTGACATATTTCCGTTCCTGTTATTTGTTTGAGATGTTTCCTCCATTTTAATAATCTGGTAAATGCCTTCTCGTCAATAATATTTTAATATTATTAACAATTTCCTGGGATTGTGAAAGGTTCCATTACCGGTAATGTATTAAGCATTTAATAAGACAATTTTTTGAGAGAATTTTATGATTGGAATGAGATTATTATATAATATTACGCTAAAGTTACATGGTGATAAATCATGTTTACGTTTGAAGTCATACTTCTCAATGGTTTGAGCCAATTTGATTTTTCCTCGGTCTGGATAATTTTTGTTTCTTCAGTTAAGGTTAAATTATCAAATTTGGCAGTGATCATTTGAAGAAATGTAAGTCTCTGTTATTATAAAGTGCTGCTGAATAATATGAATAATTACTTTATCTGTGAAATTGATGATTAATCGCGACTTAAAATATGGATATGGATAGTTGCCATCTCAGATTGAAAATCAATTCCCTAAAAATACTACAGTATGATACACTCTGACTGTATGATGATGCAGTATGGCAGACATTAGGGAGTGGAACTAAATGTGCATATTTACATAATTTGATTATGGTTGCATGTGAACAATGTGTTTTTTATAAGCTATATTTAGGAAAGTAAAAGCCTCTTATGTTTTTGAACAATCATCTAATTGAGAGATGCAAACCTTAAATTATGGTAATATGCTCATTTTGAATCATGAAACATTGAAGAAATGCACGCAATCTAGAAGCTATTATGACGAAGCTTTTCCTGTCATAGTTTTTTTTTACTCCATACATCCTACACTATTCTGACAATAGATGAGCTAGAATATGTACGCATCTCATGTGCAGCTTTTTTTGGACAAATATAAAGAATGATCTCCCTTGATCAGATGTATTGTAAGTTAATTTCCATAATTGGATTGTCTCTGCTTCATATACATATTATTGGAAAATTATTGATATGAAATAATGAACATGGGACAGGGGTATCATGCATTGAATTATCTATGGTGTAAAGGGTTGATTGTCTGCTATACAGTTTGACAAAGATCTAAACGCACTGATTAGATTGTCTCCCCTCCATACATATTATTGGAAAAGTTTTGATAATGAACATGGGACAGGGGTATGCATTGGATTATCTATGGTGTAGAGGGTTGATTATCTGCTATACAGTTAGACTACATGGTATGTGTAATATACTGTGCACAGATACACAATGTTATATTGAGTACTATATCTACTTTCAGGACTTTGTGATGGTACCCGAGGCGTTGAGTCCAGAACAGTCAGATACAGAGGACAAGACTGTGAAAATGTCTCTGGAAGATGGGTATGTCTATGTCTAACATTTTTATTAACAGAAATTAATCAAAATAAGCTACATTGTATGTATACTTCATATTAACTTAAAGCATATTGATCATACATAAAATTGTGAGGATATTTTTTGTGTACCAAACCGTGGTCTAAAATAACTATTCTTTATTTAAAGATAACATTAACATTCTTCTTTAAGCGCCTCTGTTTCACTTGTTTAGCACTTACATGCATTAATAGGTGAAAACCTTCTCTCATACCCTTGTGGTGATGGATAACATCTGGAATGAGGTGTCGAGAGTGATCCTGTCTCTCATACCCTTGTGGTGATGGGTAACCATCAGGAATGAGGTGTCGAGAGTGATCCTGTCTCTCATACCCTTGTGGTGATGGGTAACCATCAGGAATGAGGTGTCGAGAGTGATCCTGTCTCTCATACCCTTGTGGTGATGAATACCATCATGAATGAGGTGTCGAGAGTGATCCTGTCTCTCATACCCTTGTGGTGATGAATACCATCAGGAATGAGGTGTCGAGAGTGATCCTGTCTCTCATACCCTGGTTGTGATGGATACCATCATGAATGAGGTGTCGAGAGTGATCCTGTCTCTCATACCCTGGTTGTGATGGATACCGTCAGGAATGAGGTGTCGAGAGTGATCCTGTCTCTCATACCCTGGTTGTGATGGATACCATCATGAATGAGGTGTCGAGAGTGATCCTGTCTCTCATACCCTGGTTGTGATGGATACCATCATGAATGAGGTGTCGAGAGTGATCCTGTCTCTCATACCCTGGTTGTGATGGATACCATCATGAATGAGGTGTCGAGAGTGATCCTGTCTCTCATACCCTGGTTGTGATGGATACCATCAGGAATGAGGTGTCGAGAGTGATCCTGTCTCTCATACCCTTGTGGTGATGAATACCATCATGAATGAGGTGTTGAGAGTGATCCTGTCTCTCATACCCTTGTGATGATGGATACCATCAGGAATGAGGTGTCGAGAGTGATTCTGTCTCTCATACCCTTGTAGTGATGGATACCATCAGGAATGAGGTGTCGAGAGTGATTCTGTCTCTCATATCCTTGTGGTGATTGAAAACATCAGGAATGAGGGGTCAATAACATATCACACATTGACCGTATGCTCATCAGTATTATATCTATCATATAAGTTGCAGAATTTGTTTCTCGATATACTATGAATACATTAGTATAAATATGTTGTATTGTTATACACTGGGCGTCACTGAGAAGTTACCATTTACATAAACCTCTGTGTTTTGTGTACAATATGACCTATCTTTACAAAAGTTTTATACTGGTTATAAAGTTTTATCCCTGATGAAGGCTTATATTTAGCTGAAACTAGTTGGAAAATAAATTGTTTAAATACCGTTGTGTTGTCGTGTGTTCCACTACACTCCTCCCTTCTGTAAAAGTTTTATAGTGTGTGCATTTGAACATTGTTAAATGGGATAGCTGTGACTACATAGTTAGGTCAAAACATAGTCGTGTTCGGCTTTTAACACAGGGTAACGTGAATTTTAAAATATAAGAGTCAAAAGGGTGGTAACTTTTCATTGACGCTGATTATATATTATACTTGATGTATTACATTCCACAGGTCTAATCTAGAGAAAGCTAACACAGTGACTGTTACCCCGACCAGCGGTGCCGTCTTGTTCAGAAAGGATTCAAACTCAGCATTTAATCAGAACCGCCCCTCGTCTCTACAAGTACATACCCCACCAGAGTCCGCACAGCTGTCTGATCCTATACCAGTACCCACACAAGTTGAGGCGTTCAATCGAATGCAAAACGCCTCACCAACAAGTCCGCTATCTCACACTAAGGCTGAAAGTTCTGCATCCCTAAAAAAGGTACATTACTTATATGAAACATTTCATTGCAAGATAATTAGATTCCCAGTCTTAGAAATGGTTCCTGTATGATTATGTCCCCCTTCAAAGAATTGTGGCAGGATTGTGCTTTCACGTGTCTATTACGTATAATCCAAATGTTTCTGATAAATAACTGAAGTCCAGTAAATGGCCACTTTAAGGTCACTAGGACAAAGGTTAAGGTCAAAGTAAGAGTCATTTCAACAACTCTTCTTTAAGACTGATATAATGGTGTTAATGACTGTATAATTGGATATTTTTGCAGATCAAACATTTGAATATCATACATTCAGCGTGCAGAAATATTAGAGATCATTTCTGTTTCTTAGGAGAGTTCTATGTAGACAATTTACAAAATTCGCCAAAATTTCCATTTTGTTAACTTATCCACTTACACAGTATGAATTTGTTCTCTAGATCACAGAGAGGAAGGAGACTAGTATGTCGAGACAAGGTTCTGACTTGAAGATAAACATAAGTGATATATCCCCCCCTGTACAGTTCAGTATTGGTACCCCACCTGGTAATACAAGCGCCCCAGGTTCCTGGAGACGTGGTAGCATTTCTAATTCTCCAAGTAAATACGGGACAACTCCACCATCACCACTGAAAAAATCAGGTATTTGAAAGCATAACTTGTTTAATCAGGTCAGTCACTTGTTTACATAACATTGTGTATTTAAACATTGTAATTTCTCTTATTAATGTCTTATTTTAATAGACATTATATGCATAAGTATGTGGCTTAGTAAATAAGGTATTGGTTTTCACTGCCTTTTATCCAATTACAATTTTTAAAACAATAAAAATTTAATGTTTCTTATATTGCAATGTTTGTATACAAGTGACAGACCTTAATAAACGAACTATTTAAAAACTATATTGGAACTGTTATTGTAGAAACCTTTTGATGAGGCAGTATGTTAATATTTGTGTGTTTTTAGCTCACCTGTCACAAAGTGACAGAGTGAGCTTTTGTGATCACTCTTCGTCCGTCGTCCGTCGTCCGTCCGTCAACAATTGGCTTGTGTAGACACTAGAGGTCACAATTTTAGCCTAATCTTTATGAAACTTGGTCACAATGATCATCTCAACAAAATCTAGGTCACTAGGTCAAATTATAGAAAAATCTTGTGTAGTCACTAGAGGTCACAATTTTGACTTAATATTTATGAAACTTGGTCACAATGATCATCCTAACAAAATCTAGGCCAAGTTCGATATTGGGTCATCCGGGGTCAAAAACTAGGTCACAAGGTCAAATCATAGAAAAACCTTGTGTAGTCACTAGAGGTCAAATTTTGAATTAATCTTTATGAAACTTGGTCACAATGATCATCTCAACAAAATCTAGGTCAAGTTTGATATTGGGTCATCTGGGGTCAAAAACTAGGTCACAAGGTCAAATCATAGAAAAACCTTGTGTAGTTACTAGAGGTCACAGTTTTAGCATAATCTTTACGAAACGTGGTCACAATGATCAACACAACAATATGTAGGTCAAGTTCGATATTGGGTCATCTGGGGTCAAAAACTAGGTCACAAGGTCAAATCATAGAAAAACCTTGCATTGTCACTAGAGGTCACAATTTTGACCTGATTGTTACGAAACTTGTTTACAATGATCATAACAACAAAATCTAGGTCAAGTTTGATATTGGGTCATCTTGGGTCAAAACTAGGTCACATTGTCAAATCATAGAAAAACCTTGCATAGTCACTAGATGTCACAATTTTTGTCTAATCTTTATGAAACTCGGTCACAATGATCATCTCAACAAAATCTAGATCAAGTTTGATATTGGGTCATCCGGGGTAAAAACTAGGTCACAAGGTCAAATAATAGAAAAACCTTGTGTGGTCACTAGAGGTCACAGTTTTGGCTCGATCTTTAAGAAACTTGGTCACAATGATCATCTCAACAAAATCTAGGTCAAGTTCGATATTTGGTCATCTGGGGTAAAAAAGTAGGTCATTAAGGTCAATCATATAAAAACCTTGTGTAGTCACTAGAGGCCACAATATTAGCCTAATTTGTATAAAACTTGGTCACAATGACCATCTCAACAAAATCTAGGTCAAGTTCGACAGGTGAGCGACCTAGGGCCCTTTGGGCCCTCTTGTCATTATTGTATCATGAAGAATAATTCGACTGGTTGAAATAACTTACCTAGTTGGACAACGGACACGCATGAATATAGGTTGGACAACGGATATCAATTAGCACGAATATTCATGGGTGCGGGTCAAACGTTTCCTACAATTTATGCCATATCAAAGATTCAAGTATTGTTGTGTTCTGTATAGTAAATTAAACAAGTCATGCATCTTTTTTATTCAAGGTGTATTTATCAGAGTAGTAGAGTTTGTAGAAGTCATAATCTAAAAATAGATTGGATTGGTTGATTATTTGAAAAGCTCAAATTCAAATTAATGGTTCACTTTTAAATTAAAACAAGTGCAAAACCATTCATTTCCAATACTTTTGTTCAACAAGTGTTTGAGATTTGTTACATGTATTTACATGGTTTTCATTTATTATCTTGACATGTTTACAGTTCTCACCGAAACTTTGCGCAAATCTTCTATAAGAATAGAAACTGTTCGCAAAACGTTAAAAGCCGAAACAGGTAGCATTTCATGTGTTAAGTCACGGACAGAGAGCAAAACATTCAAAACAGATCAAGTGCGAAAATCTGGTATAATAGTTACTGATTGAGTTCTTAGTCGTCCATGTGTATAGTCTTGTATAGCACTTTCCCTGTTTCCTATACTGCATGACATAGTACCCATCATCAGTCAGTCCCAGAGTTGTAAATGAAAATTTAGGAATCAGGTTAAATGTTAGCTTTCTGAATTTCACAAATTCAGTGAAACTTGCCAGTACTGTAAACCAAGAAATTATTTCACGCGATTTAGTTTCACAGAGTTTGTGACTGGTAGAATTTTGCGAAATTAAGTCTTTGCGAAAGGGCTAAAAACATTAATATGGACACTGCAGGAAACTTAAAAACGTGAAAATTTGTAGTCACGACTATGCCAACGATCATCAAAACATAAAAGTTAGCACTCGGGGAAAGTAAATTGGTTTACAGTATTTCAATGTAACTAACTTACTCACTACAACAGAATGTTACATTCCAGTAGCACTGTAACTTCTGTTTATCATGAGTTATACGCAAATTTGTTTTGTGTGGATATTGACTAAGCAACCATTGTTTTGCATCAAGGATTGCCCTAGATTGTAAATTTCTAGTAACTATTATGATTAAATTCAGCACTTGTAATGAAACAACATGATTTTAATTTCAGGTTCCGTACCATCGCACTTATCTCCGGTCAGTTACACCGGTCCTAGTTCCCTACCTACTATAATAGACTCTCCCACAAAGACACCATCCACTATGCACTTCCCTACCAATATAAATGAGATACGTCCAGGATTGGTCAGCAATGCTGCTTACCTTCGTCATCATCCCTACACTGTGCCAGAAAATATGCAAACTCTGGAGTTTAACGGAAATGGTGAGTGTGTAGGTCTGTCCAGCTACTTGAATAAAGTTTTGCCTGGTGGACGATTCTGCTTCAGGGCTGGAGGTTGGGCGTTTATTTGCCTGACCATATCAGACAACTTGGTACCAGTATTTTCATTGCCTGATATTCAGCTTAAAAAATGGGCAATGTTTTTTTCCATACTGGTTATGGATACCATTAGGAGTGAAGACTTCAGTTTGATTTAGTATATTTTGTTTCACAATCAACCTAAATAAATTGTATAGTAGTTACTACCTCTGGCATTCAAATGAGAACATAAGGCAAATTGTGTATTTTCTGACAAATATTCTATGTGCACAATTTATTAATTGCTTTACCCTTCCCTGCATTTGTTGCTGTATGGTATTCTTATTCTTGATTATATGATGTTTAAATAAGATATATTGAAATTTTATTTCCTTCATTATATGTTCAGTAACTCAGTTATCACAGTTTTGTTCAAATTAACATAATTGTTGACCAGATTATCGTTTAAATCAAATTATTGAATAATTTACATATTTTATAAGTATTATTGAATATTGAATGATGTATTTGTGTATATGTCTTACAGTAATGAAGCCTGGTACCCCTGGACGACCAGCTGAAGGAACCAGTATGTTGTCACAACAGTTGTTTAAAGCAGCATTTGGTGAAAGTCCGCACCAAGGTTTGTACTCATGTTTAGCATTATACAGTCAGATCTCGATACAACAACACTGTTTGTTCCCGATCAAAATGTTGTTATAACGAATTTGTCATTATACTGAATTTCACTAGTGACGAGAAATTTGATTTGGAGATTGTTTCATAGAAATCAATTAAGGATTAACATATAATTTATTATGTCATAAAATTGACATAAACAGCAAAATCAGCAGTATGAAATTATCATGATTACATAAAATAATATTTAAAATAAAATACAATGTTTTGAGAGAGCTCCAAAATAAAGGGCATCCGAATTTAAAGATTTCCGGATACTACTACAGTAAACTATAAAATCTAAAGCTCTAGAGAATAATTTGGTATAGCATTATACATGTATATCATGTTAACCCTATAAACAATACTGTATGGCTTACCATAAAATTTGCCACACTTTCATTTTGTCTGTCTGTCTAAAAACAAATTTGTCGGCGTTATTTATTTGTAACCGTTGGTCAGATTTCAACAAAACTTCACATGGCCCTTATGCAAATAGCATAGTAGTTGTACATATTTTGGGTAGCATTATGTTATTCTCGGATCAACTGTTGTTGCAAGGATTCTGGAAATCTCAGTTCAACCTTAAAACACTGTACTGTTAGTTGCAGTTGATCACTCAGATTCAGTTGCATTAGGAAGAAATATCTTTTTCTGCACAGAATAAAAGTTATTTGATGAAAAAATTCAAAGAAATGACAAAGTTATGGTCATTTGAAGTTCCATAATGTGAATTTTAACCATAAAACAATGTTTGAAACCTAGTTAAGGTGTAGGGATGTGTGGTAATGGCACCAAAAAAACTTGGGACTCACTTTCAGGATTGGGCATTATACCTCAGTAGAACCTGTGCTGAGATGAAAAAAGTCGAGAATTATTGTTCAGTAGTAAGTTATAACACAGGATTGCATAGTCAAATACATTGACTAGAATGCCTGTGAAAAACGTCCATCATATTAATTTGGCAGAGCAATCTCTACATTGGTGACTTTGTCATTTTTTAATGAGTATGAAATATATGAGTGTATGTATAACATGTTATTTTCTCTCACACAGAAGACCGTACAGTTATACCATTTGCTGGTTTTGGTAGTCGAGAACGTATCAACTCTGGTGGCAGTGATAAGTCAGAGCGTTCTACAGGGTTCATGAGACGGGGCCAGTCTACAGAAGCCTCACCTCCTCCGGCTGTACTGTACGCTCAGTCACCGTCAAATATGGAGGGACCTATAACATTTGTGGCCCCAGAACTGTCGGAAGAGACCTTGATGGATGTGAGTTTGATTTAATTAATTATGTAGATTGTCCCCTATTATTCTTTACATTGATAATAGGTATTTATTGCAAACCTATTGCCAACAAATCATTGTTTGAAATTGTGTTTCAATTGTACAGCAATGCTCCAGAGTGGGATTTTGTACTTCATTGGAAAAAGAAAAAGGGTTATTTTTGTAAAAAAAGATTTGTCACTTGATAACCTACTACAAACACATTCACAAACAAATGGATGGAGTGTTCTCTACATTGGGGTGTTTTATGGTATTAATGTAAATCAGGTATTTACGTAATTATTTATATTATTCATGTAAATCAGGTATTTACATAATTCTATATTTATATTATTCATGTAAATCAGGTATTTACGTAAATTCTATATTTTCAGGATAACCACAATGCAATTCTTGCCAAATTAAACTTTGCCCTGGATCTTGTTGAATGTATCCTGGAGGTTGCAAAGTCTAGAGCCGGGCCTCTCACATCGTTCTCTGAAAGTATGAGCTGTAACAAGGGAGAGGGTCTGCAGGACCAGGTACCCAAATTCTCCGAGGCTCAGCGACGACTTGAACAATTGATATTACATGTACGAGCCCTGCATTTATTGTCATCCGCTCTACAACTGGCTAAAGAAGAAATCAAGGGTGGTCGCTTAACCATTTCCAACTCTGTAAAAACTGGTAAATATACCTGTCATTGTTACCTTTGTCTAGTTTCTCTTTCTTATCTTTCAGTATTTGACTAGATGCTATATATATATATATCTCAATATGGTATGGTCCGCTTGTCATCAGCTGCATGATGTCTCTAGTCACATATTCAAACTCATCCCGATTGTGTTTTCCACAGTTGAAATAGCCTAAAGTTATCTACTCCATCGATGACTAATCCATTTATCCGCAGCATTCTGTTAACTGACTCAAGTTGGATTGTGTACTTCATCACTGTAAAGCTTATTCGAAAATAATAATTGATAAACCCAATCATGTATACTGATAGGCTATGGGGCATGAAACGACAGAACCATAAAAAATTACTGTTAACACATGTACACTGAACCACTTTTCTAATTGGTCACTTTTCAAACCCGAATACCTTAACTGTGATCATATTATGTGATGATATTTTGTATACGTAGGTTTTATGTATGGACTCAACATTAATCGCATAGCTGTATACTTTGGCACGTGATTTTGAATTTTAATAAATTAGGTGTTAGGACAATGTCATAAACAGTTTGTGTGCAAAATATAATCACCCATTATGATCACAGTTAAACGTATTAGGGGTTAGAAAAGTGACCAAGTAGAAAAGTGGTTCAGTGTATACTGATAGGCTGTCAAACAAACTCATTGCCATTGGGGTACTATGGAGTATTGGGTTGAAGTGATTCTTTATGATTTTATTTGTTACAGATATTATTGTGTATTGTTATATTGTTACAGTGGTTACAGATATTATTGTGTATTGTTATATTGTTACAGTGGTTACAGATATTATTGTGTATTGTTATATTGTTACAGTGGTTACAGATATTATTGTGTATTGTTATATTATTACAGTGGTTACAGATATTATTGTGTATTGTTATATTGTTACAGTGGTTACAGATATTATTGTGTATTGTTATATTATTACAGTGGTTACAGATATTATTGTGTATTGTTATATTGTTACAGTGGTTACAGATATTATTGTGTATTGTTATATTGTTACAGTGGTTACAAATATTATTGAGTATTGTTATATTGTTACAGCGGTTACAGATATTATTGTGTATTGTTATATTGTTACAGTGGTTACAGATATTATTGAGTATTGTTATATTGTTACAGTGGTTACAGATATTATTGTGTATTGTTATATTATTACAGTGGTTACAGATATTATTGTGTATTGTTATATTGTTACAGTTGTCAAACAGATGAATGAACACTATCATCTATGTGTACGTGTGAGTCGTGAGTTACAACAGAGGCTTGGCTCATCAGTACAAACAGCTTTAAGTCCACAGATTGTCATAGCAACCGCAGATAAACTCATCTACAATTATGCTATAGAAATGGTAAGTATCCTGTGCTCTTATTTACCTTGCAATATTAACTTGCCATAGTTTGATATGTTTCATGAAACAAATTGTGCTGCCATAAAAAATAACATAATAAACAATGTGTATTTCTGTTGGGTTTATCAGGGGTGTCAATTTTCCTGATTTATCTGGAATTCCAGATTTATCATTCCTGAAAGAGCTATGGTTTCTGACCAAAATAAAAGTTATTTGATGAAAATATCTCAAGAAATGGCAAAGTTATGATAAATTTAATCTGCTAAGAAGGACTTTCTTTACTCGGCATTGGCATACTACAAACTTGAGTTAAATATAGAAACAATATCATTGAATGCCTCTTGGTTGGCGAAATGGTCAGCCACATATGATTTTCCGGATTTTTAATTTGGCCCTGTTGACACCCCTGGTTTATGTGTGCCTTACTTGTTGATTATACTATGTCATACTGTATAAGGGGTTCAGTTAGGGACATGCAACTATTGGCAAATTTCGTGAATTTACTAAATTTGTTAACATTTCATCTAGCGTAAAGCTTACAAAAAACTCTACTAAGGAATAATACAATTGCTAATATTTCCAAACACCAAATGTCTAAAATTCAAGATTTGCTAACTTTTTGAACCGCGTAAATATTCACCTATATTTCCTAGCAGTACCGGTATTCCATACTGACCTTTTTCTTTGATATATTACAGTGTCAGACTGCAGCGTTGGATGAACTATTTGGTAATCCACACGAGTGTTTCCGTAGATACCAGACCGCACAGATACTGTTACATAGTCTAGCACAACAGTCTCGTAACAGTCGTGATAAAGATTCACTCAATAAATGTAAGTTGATCCACTTTAATAAGTTGGAAGTTATTTAACATATATCATCAGTGTTTTATTCTATGTTTAATGTCAATGCTGTACTAGTTACATCTGTTCGGTATATTCTTGCATCAATTTCAATCTAAAAGACATATAGAATTTTGTTCTGTTTAGTTTGATGCTGCTGTTATTTTTAACCCTTTTTAAAACTCCATTGATATGTAGTGGTGTATTTTATCACACTCCCCCATGTTTGATAAGGGGGCACATGTTGTATATTGCTTTGAACATGTTGGTTGGTCTGTTGGTAAAGTCTACACTGCAGGCCAAATCATATCTGGTCAGTAACTCAACAACCCTTCAAACTTCAAAGGGAAATTGGCCACCATCTTCAGATGACCCTTATTGATTTCCTAAGGTTAGTACGTCAAGGTTGCCATGCCTTATCATAAATGAGTAATTGGCGGTCATTGGTGCATGTATACATGTTTTACAAACATCTCTTTAATAATTGACCTCAAATTTGTTTATTGTCATATCCAGTACATACATATTACAATTGTTGAATATTTTGTAGACAAAGCAGCTGTAGAGAGAAGACTTTCCAATCTACAGAGTCGACAAACCTTCTACCAGCAACCATACAGTGCAGCCAGCTGATCCCGGCTTCCTTTTGTTGTTGTTGTACTTATCTTCCGACATTCTCAACATGTACAGATTCACAACCACATTAATCATGATCATCATTAGGGTAGATAAACAATGTCACTTAATGTGTGTGTAACTATCCTATACAAGCATTATTGTATATAAGATTGCCGCGAGTTTGCCGTGAGTTACATGGCTGTTCATACTCACAAATTGACGTCAACATGAAATAATGGCAACAATTACTAACAGGTCAACTTTTCAGTCGTGAATTTTATTGAGTAATGATGTTTGTACTTTGATTTAATTTATGAAAATGGACATATTGAAATTGACAAGATCTGAACATGTGAGGTGACAATTTATTTTGCATCCTCAAATATTAATGAAGATAGAAAATTGTGATTGAAGCTTGAAGTAATGTAGAGTATATATGTCATACTGGCATGTTGGACGATGTCATACTGGCATGTTGGACGATGTCATACTGGCATGTTGGACGATGTCATACTGGCATGTTGGACGATGTCATACTGGCATGTTGGACGATGTCATACTGGCATGTTGGACGATGTCATACTGGCATGTTGGACGATGTCATACTGGCATGTTGAAAAATGTCATACGGGCATGCCAGACGATGTCACAAGGGCATGCTGGATGACGTCATACTGGCATGTTGGACGATGTCATACTGGCATGTTGGACGATGTCATACTGGCATGTTGGACGATGTCATACTGGCATGTTGGACGATGTCATACTGGCATGTTGGACGATGTCATACTGGCATGTTGGACGATGTCATACTGGCATGCCGGACAATGTCATACTGGCATGTTGAAAAATGTCATACTGGCATGTTGAAAAATGTCATACGGGCATGCCAGACGATGTCACAAGGGCATGCTGGATGACGTCATACGCGCATGTTGGACGATGTCATACGGGCATTGTCATTGATAAATTTACCATATGGATATTATTAATGTGTACAAACTGACCATATATGCTATGAAGTAAGGTGACGTAGTTCATCTTACAGCTGATATATGTTAACTAAAGTTGTGCTTGATGGGTTAGATGGATGGCGAGTCATTTACTTCCACTGCCGTAAAGTTTTGTGCTGTTCCTGTCCTGTAGGATTACAGTTCATACCGATGATGGAATTGTTAATTTTGTTGAAGATTATGTAGAGTTTATGAAAAGCAGTGATGTTGCCGAGTGCTGGAATCCAAGTGTGATAAAACATAGCAAAGATGTGCTGTACAATGTGTGAACGTCCACTATAAGGGACATAACTGCAGTGTTTGTAGATTTTAACCTACAAAGTTGACCCTCAATGTGATAAAAAGCTATGGTACGAACACAATTTGAACTTGCGCTGCAAGAAGAGGTGCCTGGAGAATATGATTATATCAGTTAATATGTAAAACTGAGGATGTTGCAATATGTAATAGGTCACTAATGGTTGACCTTCTGTTCTCATTCTGTGCTGTGATTGGCTACATTTTGCCGTATGAAATCATGATATGGAGACAAAGTGAAATCCATTTGTCATATGACCTTTGGTGGTTTCTTGAACTTGTTTGCTGCTGGATTAGTTCTGTGATTGGCTGGTAATTATAAACTGAAGTCATGTGACATAATGAGTGTCTGTGATTGGCTGGAAACAAAACAATCAAGCCATGTGACATTTTGTGTGACTGTGATTGGCTGGCATTAAAAAAAGTCAGGTCATGTGACAATGACTGTGATTGGTTGGCAAAATAACACCCAAGTCATGTGATATTTTACATGACTGTTGTTGGCTAGCTGATGAAAAAATAAAAACTAGGCATTGGAGTAATATTGAAGTGGCTCATGCTTTTTCACTTCATTGTTAAAATCCCATTTCACCATCATTTACTCCTTGTATATGATTTCTGTCAAGATATTATTACTAGTCTGGCATTTTGAGGTTCCATAGTTATTGTATTATGTATTTATTTCATGACACAAGTGATCTTTCAAATGAAAGGTTTACAAGTTAGATACGGTGAATACCTCATTTTATTTATTCAATGCTGTTATAGAACTTTGTGTTATTGTATCCTGAACAATGTTTTGTGTGTTTATGATTATTTCATGGTGTTGTGTATATTATTATGTTGTTTATGATTGTGTTTTTAAAAACAAAATAAAAATGACATTGTTTGTTTTCGCTAATGTATACATGTAGCATATGTTCAGTTACTGTTGCGATCTCAATTCATTTTGTACTTTTATTTCATAAAAGTTTGGTACTTTTGTGGACTGACATTTTGATTTTATTGCATTGCTTTTTTATTCACTTTTTTGTTGATTTATTTACTTCATGTGTATAGTGGTGGAAAGTCGGTTTCCATGGTGTTTGTGTGTTTAATTCAGTTTTATCTATTTTAATGAGAACAATCTTACAGAAATCTCAAAATTGTTGAAGGCTTTTATGATACTTTTAATAAAAAATGTATCTTAACTTTATAACGACCTGCATGAAGACTGTAGACATTGTAGCCTATGAAGACTGTAGACATTGTAGCCTTGGGTTAATTGTCAAGCTGTTTGTCAATTTGCATCCTTGTTAATTGACTAGTATAACGAATTGGAAGTAAATTATGCTGTAAAAAGTTATAACTTTGTCCAAGATGTTCGCATTTTTGATGACTGCATTAAGTGTTGATGGAAGACTTGGTGTTTCTTTAGAAAATAACGATTATACATGAAATACCGGACTCAGATTTTCTTAGTAGAATATCATTAAACTTTAGTTTCGCCTTGTTAATAGAGTTATGTCAATCATTCATTCATAGAAATAAGTCATTTGAATTTGGTTAGTCTTCTTTAGTATGAACTCCTGTAATATAAGGCCAGTGGTTTACATTTAATGGTTGATCACCATGTTTGTTCATAGTTTAGGTTTTATTGATATTTTCTGTCCTGATGTTTTAGTAGAATTGCTTTGACGACATGACTCTGAAACTTGAGTATTGAGAATGGGGTCTTTTACCGACTTGTGGCCATGTTAACATTGGCTGACAAATACAGTAATATAATGGGATACAATGTACCGAGGGTATTCTTTGGGTTAACCACTTGATATTGACCGAGCTATGTCAAATAATGTGACATTTTAACCTTATCAAACTTGCTTATTGATATATAAACTTACTTGTTAGATAACACAAAAATATGATTTATATTTGATGTAGACTTTATCAGCAAACTGTAAAACTTATAGATGTGCTACCAGCTATTTTATGACATGAACATTTACATGTATACTGACATACAAAAGAAATGCTACATTATACATAAATTCAGTTTGGATTTTAATTGATGAGATGATACTGGTTTATTTTGAAATAAAATGAAACTTTCCCACATCTATTTCAGTTTAATATGCCAAGCTAAAACTACTGTGCTGTTATATTTCATTGAAAAAATAATAAAATGTTGCATTTCTGTTGCCTTTGAATATACATGTATGTTAGATTTGTGTGAAGAGATTTCAGTTGGTCAGCAGCATGATCCAGGCTTTCATTAATTTAGTCACGCTGTCAACTCACTGGTCATTTGATTAACTGATTAATATAAACTAATTAATATAAACAGTTTCAAGTGCAATATTAGAAGTGCTTTCATGGATATCAGATAGTCAGTGTAATTGTTACTATATATAGTATATCATGTTATATTTACTAATAATTCATTTACATGTATTTGTATGAAGCTTCGGGCTTTATATGTTATGACAAATTTGGGTGTGTATTTATTTTAATGTATTTATTTATGTCCAGTATTATAATTATGAAGGGGAAATTGATATTGGATTCAAATAAAGAATATGCGTAGTCATTTTGGCAAAACGGAGTAATTATGTCGTGCGTTCAAGGAAAGCTACCAACATTTACGTTAAAAAATCACGATATTTGTCGAGTTAATTCTTCAGTGAACGCTCTGTTTGGCACAAACAATTTGAAATTGTAAAACCCCGCTTTTTCCCCTCTAAGTTCGAATCATGTATGGATGCACAGGTTTTACTATTCACACACTATTGTTTGCCTCCGTCAGCCATTTTGGTATGATACATCAATTTAGGCGCACCACCTCTGTCTATGGTTAGCCAAACTTCGTAACAAACCCGTTTTTTCTTAACATAGCGTTCAACAAATCATGGGTATGAAATGTGAGGAAACATTTCGTCACATAATGCTCCTTGAATGCACGGCTGGATTGCTTCTATAACGATAAAATAAATCGTTTTTAGGAATTATTTATAAATAGGTACATAATGAATTTGAAACAGGACTGGTATTTAATCGAAACAACGTTGGACCTTCTTGAAATTTTTCATAACTGATTGTAAAAATTGGATAAAATTAAATTTGGGTTCGTATACATTTTTGGATGTAAATTCATTAAATGTTTTATAAAAATCTGTGTTTGTATCATCAGGTACTGTTGGGTTTTCAATGATGTAATTATAACGATATTGTGATGATTGTATGTTCAAATGTGAAAACTTCAGATGGGATGTTATCATACTAACTTACTTTGATTCGGTTTGAGACAATATGTGCGGTCTGGCCGGTTGTGAATTAATTTCCTAGTTCATATCTACATTCATTTTCTAAAAGGTAGATACCTGTTTGGAAAAGAAGCAGTTGTTTATTAGTATAATGATACTATAGGATTTGTTATTCTTGCATCCAGCAGATATTTTCTTAACATACTTTGCTCCATAATCCATAATAAAGCATGTTTTTAATTTGTTAATATTCTCCACAACCATTTTAAACTTTGGCTTCATACTTCTAAACTACTGTTCTTATCCTTTCCCTGTTATAAGCTTGCTGTTGGTTATATAATGGGAGAATTTATTCATCATTATGTTTCTAGTATATATTTAAATGGAATACTTCCAGTGAGTTAACAATCTGTTTTGACTGGAAATTTATGTATATGAAAATCTGAGTTTATTTATGTTATTCTAATGATTTAAGACAATAACGTTTTTTTAAATCCTGTATGAGTTCACTCCCCTTGAACCTACATTATAACTATTTTTGTACTCGTGATCAAGTTGTCTCCCTTGCTATGTTATTACCAGATGTCATAATAATATTAAAGACGCTTAACTCCAGATTAACATCAAAATATGAAATATTTTACAAATCACTGCAAATTGGGGTTGGAATCCAATTTTTTATCACAAATTTAATGCACTTTGTG
Organism: Spisula solida; assembly: GCA_947247005.1. Taxonomy (NCBI): domain Eukaryota; kingdom Metazoa; phylum Mollusca; class Bivalvia; order Venerida; family Mactridae; genus Spisula; species Spisula solida. The sequence goes on along the minus strand of OX365953.1, from coordinate 10,574,682 downwards.
ATAAAACATTTTCAGAGATATTACAGACTTTTCATTTGAATTTTGCAAGATCTGTTAGAAATGTAACATTGAATGATATGGTACTTACTGGTAAATTGTACTAAATCTTACTGAGAAACATTTGTAAGTTTTTAAAATTTCGAGATTTTGTTCATTATCTAGAGTTGTGCCCCTTTAACAAATAAACTGTGTACCTGCAATGTCTGGTTGTTACTTCAGCTGTAATCAATATACTGTCTCTACAATATCAAGTTCACTTGATATAATGCATGGTGTGTGATTGGTTTGTACATATGTATGAATGAAAATCCAGTGTAAATACATCTACTTAGTATTTTGTATAAATGATATTTTACAAATCTTAGCATATGTTTATGGTAGATTTATCACATCTTATTCAAACTTTGGAATATATGTGACCCTTTGCAATAACTGTTATGAATACAGTACAGATTTTTATTGTTACTGATTATCACTGTGTTAAAGTATGAACCCATATAATATCATTCATCATTGCATGACCATAGACTACAATCTATGTTGTGACATTTTTCTTTTCTTTCATGGAGAAATCAATAAAATACTGTAAATCTGATGATTTCGTTCATTGACTTATTTTTAGTCACACCCTTTGTCAGCTGTGTCCCCAGAACTTTAGATTTTGGGCCGATACTTCATGATTATACTTTATCCAGTCACTTCCGGCAAAATCTGCCTGTTAACGGGGTGCCGATTAAACTTAGCTATAATCGGTCACCTGGTCATGTGACTAGTGATAATCCGTCACCTTACCACGTGATCTGACGGACTTCTTCTTATATGAGACTCGCCGGTGGCAATTCCGTGCCGGATTGTGAGGTTTTCCTATCCTAAATGAGCTGGTGGTTGATCGGTTATTTTCTTTGACTTACCTGCGTCTACACGACGTCTATCAAGATGTCCGACGTCGTTGTTTATCGTGACGTCACGGAACGAACGTGACGTTGCGCTCTTGTTAATGAAAGAGTAACAATATAGTCCCGAGTTTGATCCCCTTATTGAGCAGATTAAGTGACTGGATAAATAGAATAATAGGTTAGTGCCGTGAATGAAGTAAGTTTATCAGGCTTGGCTGCGGAAATTATCGGATTCGCCTACGGCTCACCCGATAAATTCCTCCGCCTTGCCAGATAAACTTTTTCATCCATGGCACTAACCTATTATTCCCTATGTTCATGATACAGAAGATGCATCAGTTCCAGAAGTATACTTATCTGGTTCTTTTACATGATGTTGGTGAAGCATCAAACACAGTCTTAGTCTAAAAAAAATGTTATTGATTTTTTTCTGGACGATTTGTCAACTTCTCCAATCTGACTGGGTCTTTATCAACCCCTGCACAGCTGACTCACAGACAGGGTCTCTGTTAACCCTTCTCGGCTGACTCACAGACTGGGACTCTTGTCAACCCCTGCTCGGTTTACTTGGTATTTTTACAATGTCAACCCCTGCTTGGTTTACTCAGTATTGTGACAATGTCAACCCCTGTGACCCGAGACTAGATTGTGTACACCGTCACCATACTAAAATCTAGTAAATGCATCTGCATGAAGATAGTGCGAGTTCAAATGTACATCCATGGAGTAAAGGATTAGTAGAAGTGTCCATATACTGTTACATACATGTTCATGTATTTAAGGCTTTTCTACATGAAGAAAGAGTAAATGTGTCCAAATACTTGTCCATGGATTTAAGGGTTCAACATGAAGATAGAGTAAATGTGTCCAAATACTTGTCCATGAATTTAAGGGTTCAACATGAAGATAGAGTAAATGTGTCCAAATACTTGTCCATGAATTTAAGGGTTCAACATGAAGATAGAGTAAATGTGTCCAAATACTTGTCCATGAATTTAAGGGTTCTGCATGAAGATAGAGTAAATGTGTCCAAATACTTGTCTATGGATTCAAGGGTTCTGAATGAAGATAGAGTAAATGTGTCCAAATACTTGTCCATGGATTTAAGGGTTCTGCATGAAGATAGAGTAAATGTGTCCAAATACTTGTCCATGAATTTAAGGGTTCAACATGAAGATAGAGTAAATGTGTCCAAATACTTGTCCATGAATTTAAGGGTTCAACATGAAGATAGAGTAAATGTGTCCAAATACTTGTCCATGAATTTAAGGGTTCAACATGAAGATAGAGTAAATGTGTCCAAATACTTGTCCATGAATTTAAGGGTTCTGCATGAAGATAGAGTAAATGTGTCCAAATACTTGTCTATGGATTCAAGGGTTCTGAATGAAGATAGAGTAAATGTGTCCAAATACTTGTCCATGAATTTAAGGGTTCTGCATGAAGATAGAGTAAATGTGTCCAAATACTTGTCTATGGATTCAAGGGTTCTGAATGAAGATAGAGTAAATGTGTCCAAATACTTGTCCATGAATTTAAGGGTTCTGCATGAAGATAGAGTAAATGTGTCCAAATACTTGTCTATGGATTCAAGGGTTCTGAATGAAGATAGAGTAAATGTGTCCAAATACTTGTCCATGGATTTAAGGGTTCTGCATGAAGATAGAGTAAATGTGTCCAAATACTTGTCCATGGATTTAAGGGTTCAACATGAAGATAGAGTAAATGTGTCCAAATACTTGTCCATGAATTTAAGGGTTCAACATGAAGATAGAGTAAATGTGTCCAAATACTTGTCCATGAATTTAAGGGTTCTGCATGAAGATAGAGTAAATGTGTCCAAATACTTGTCTATGGATTCAAGGGTTCTGAATGAAGATAGAGTAAATGTGTCCAAATACTTGTCCATGGATTTAAGGGTTCTGCATGAAGATAGAGTAAATGTGTCCAAATACTTGTCCATGGATTTAAGGGTTCAACATGAAGATAGAGTAAATGTGTCCAAATACTTGTCCATGAATTTAAGGGTTCTGCATGAAAATAGAGTAAATGTGTCCAAAGACTTGTCTATGGATTCAAGGGTTCTGAATGAAGATAGAGTAAATGTGTCCAAATACTTGTCCATGGATTTAAGGGTTCTGCATGAAGATAGAGTAAATGTGTCCAAATACTTGTCCATGGATTTAAGGGTTCTGCATGAAGATAGAGTAAATGTGTCCAAATACTTGTCCATGGATTTAAGGGTTCTGCATGAAGATAGAGTAAATGTGTCCAAATACTTGTCCATGGATTTAAGGGTTCTGCATGAAGATAGAGTAAATGTGTCCAAATACTTGTCCATGAATTTAAGGGTTCCATATGAAGATAAAGTAAATGTGTCCAAATACTTGTCCATGGATTAAAGGGTTCTGCATGAAGATAGAGTAAATGTGTCCAAATGCTTGTCCAAGGATTTAAGAGTTCAACATGAAGATAGATGCGTCCAATGTGTGTCCATGGATTTAAGGGTTCTGCATGAAGATAGAGTAAATATGTCCAAATGCTTGTCCAAGGATTTAAGAGTTCAACATGAAGATAGAGTAAATGCTTCCAATGCGTGTCCGTTGGTTTAAGGGTTCTACATGAAGATAGAGTAAATATGTCTAAATACTTGTCCATGGATTTAAGGCTTTGACATGAAGATAGAAAAATGTGTCCAAATAATTGTCCATGGATTTAAGGGTTCTACATAAAGATGAGTAAATGTGTCCAATGTGTGTCCATTGGTTTAAGGGTTCTGCATGAAGATAGAGTAAATGTGTCCAAATCTCGTACTTGTCCATGGGTTATGTGGTTAGCAGCATGGTTTATATCAGATACAACAAACAGCAATATGAACGTATTTCATCATTTATTTGTGTACATAAAAAACTCCTCTACATCATAAACTCATACATTCACCACCTCAGTGTATTCAGTGAATTTATCAGCCAGATAGAACTACCGGTATATCATCAAGGGGAAGTAACTCTAAAACACAAGAGTATCAGCAAATGAAAAAATACATAGCTAAAAGCTAAATATATGTATACATACGTATATGGTGTGATTTCAAAGTAACTTGTTAAGTAACGTAGCATGAATGAGGTAATTTTTAATACTATTTATAAATGCCACTGTTATAGAAAATAAAGAAATTTGAACAAGACACTGGGTGTATTTTCTATTTTTATAATAGAGAATACAAGTACATGTAAGTTCAGCATTGACTATAAAAATGGTGGATACAGATTATGCAGAAGAATAGAAATATAACAGAGTCTGAACTAATGGCAACTGAAGTTGAAATGTAAGTAATTCAAAATGTATTCAACACATTATTTTGTAATAAATTCAACTATCTATAAATAAATAATTTGTAACGATATCCTACAAAAACAATGTAACATGCAAAAATACGACAAGTAAAAAACCATTAAACAACAAAACACTGATTTAACAAAATTGAAATAAATGGACGTACACAAACAAATGCATAGTTAATAAATCTATAACGACTATAAAAATAAATATTGCAAAATGTACTTTTAGTAGTATTGATGTGTATTTTGATACACGATGCAATATTAATTTCATACAATTTCATTCTAATTTGGCATCATGAGGATTATAATAACATCAGCATAGTTACAGACTTGACACCAACATCTGCATAGTTACAGACTTGACAACAACATCTGCATAGTTACAGACTTGACAACAACATCTGCATAGTTACAGACTTGACAACAACATCTGCATAGTTACAGACTTGAAAACATCACGTCTACTTCGTGTTTGCACTATTTGTACAACATAGAAATACTCGTATAATTAAACTAACACATAGCTACAATAACAAGCTATAGGAACTATAACATTAACAGAGTTAGATTCCATTTTAAGGAAACGTGGATGTCTCGTGTACTCGACCATTGTTCATCCCTTTGGTGCAACAAGGCTGTATCTTACTATAGACTATACATGTATAATGAGATACCACCTTGTTGCGCCGAAGTTAAATAATTGTCCATGTAAAATATCCGTTTAACCCCTTACTCCATAACACATATATACAAACGTGCCTTACACGAGATCCTCTCAATAGTATCCACATCTCCATACACATAATTGGAAAATAATTGATGAAGGAAATGTTTTAGTGGCATGAAACATGTATCTATAGAGTTAAGGTCGGACAAATCTTCTGTGATGTTGCAGACTATTGCCGAGCATAGACTACCGGTATACGCCAGGAAGGCAAATTGTCACCATGTTTAAACAGGAATAAAAAAACAAGACTTCGATTTTGGCACAAATATACGAAAGTTTCAATAGAGGTTGCAGTAACAGCTCAGCGACAAAACAATAGGGGTCATTATTTGATCATAATAAAACGTTTTAAAATGGAGCAAATCAACTCACAAATATTTTAAATATTGCAACAAGCCTTACATCAAATCAAAGCTGAATAAAAACTTGGAATGCATACGTTACATAGCAAAGCTTTTCCAAAACAGAACAAAGTAATTTACTGTGATATTGATACAAATTTTCCAATAAAAGGTGTTCACCTCCCCACCAGACATCGTTCTTTCAATGTAGTAACCTAAGTAACTACGCCTGTATATTACTTTGCCTCTAAGTAACTATGCCTATAATGAGGACCGCAAGCAACAACAGTCATAACTTACTCCAAGTACAGAACAAGTTATGAAGTGTTCAGATTAACCCTCGATCTGTTTGTATATCTAGGCTATAGTAACTAGTCTGTATGAACGAAACTGTTAAATACTGAAAGCTACGGAGGTAGAGAAGTGACACCCGATAGATTATTTCAATAGTTACCGGTATAATAAAACAAGAATAGTTCACTTACAATTAAAGATGAACTTCAAATTAAGATTATTATATGTTGAGTATAAAACTACGACTGTCACTGATCGACTGTTACTGATCGACTGTTACTGATCGACTGATCGACTGTCACTGATCGACTGTCACTGATCGACTCATCTAATGTAATGTATATATGACTTACCTAGAAAACTATCGATAAAACATCAAATACAATAGGTATTAGAGTATATTGCATATTCATCAACTATAACTTATATCTAAAATAGTGTAAAACTCTCCAGTCACAATAATGATATATGTATGCAAGAAAGCAGACTATGTTTCTATAGCAACCAAACTACAAAACTCTTATATATATTTATATTGCAGATCCAATTTATAACCAGTAATTACTACCGTTGGGACAGTTGACAAAATTACTAACCATTTAACTGACTAACTGTTTAACTGATTGTAACCGTTATATGGACTAAAGCCGTTGAAGCCAACTATAACAAAGTGTTACTATTGAATTGTGTCTGTATTATAACTACTGAGTAAAACAACCAATTCAAAGACACAAAGTATATAAATCGCGGCCTGAGAATGACAACAAGGGCCTCGTGGTTCGAACATCATAATATTGCTGCAGTAATGTTCTATTAAGTAATTTATATAAGGCGTTAATTTATCAATATAATTTATACTGTTATCATCAGTTGATGGTTACCATGGTTACCAAATTAAAAACCTGACTGGCTTCTGTAAAATGTCCCATCCATTGCAATTGTAGGTTTTCTTATGATAAAACATAAAATTACAATATTCACAAAAATGCATTCTTCATTTTAAATGTACAAATCACAGATAGTAAAACTTTGTTAAAACGAAATATAGTAAAACTGTATTTTTTTATTGTTAAAATATATTAATTATTCATCAAATATTACAGAATACAATTAAAATCTAATTAATCAATCAGTAGAGAGGAACATGCATACTTTCTTGTAGTAACTAAGTACACAGCTGAATCAGTATATATTAAATAATACTATGTAAAAACAATATTACAACATTCTTAATTTGTTTGTAAGGAATTCACTAGAATATATAATTTTGTGAAATATTACCAAAACAAAAAGTGAAGAAAACGTTTTACTTTCATATATAAACAGAAAAATACATTAAAACCGTGAGAGCAATTGCATGCCAACAAATTCAGAACACTAAATGCCTCACAACATGACTGTACTTGACAACACTAGTCAATGATTTATACATAAAGCACCATAATTCTGAACATGTGTCATAGAGCTCCATTTTGCACAGATTTGTAGAGTTAAAAAAAGTCATAAAATGCTTTCAACAAAACAAATGGCAGCCTTTCTTTAAATGAACAAAGTAATGTTGAATTTTCAACGATTGTTTAAATATCAAATAAGTTTCAACAATTGATTTAAAAAATAACTATAGATCTGTGGAACTGATTTTACTACAAATACTCTTGCAACAAGCAACATGGTTGCAACCTGTTTGCGTCACTAGTTGATTCTATTTTTAGAACTTTTAACACACATTAGTCAAGTCACAGATTATAAGTCCTTGACCTCTACCCGTCGGCCTGTTGACCAATAGCTTTATTTTTTTCATGGTTTTGTAACTTTCTGTAGAAGCTTTGTACGTATGTGAACACACATTTCCAGTCCGGTTTCTGCATACGTACCATGTCTTCCACATCTAACAATGGTGCAATATCGGCCAGATTCCTGCAATTATACAAATATTTCCTCATAAACAACAAATACACATTTCAAGTACTACTATTATTTTTTCTAACAAAAATTGCTGTGTGCCAATGGAGTCATACCAGTAGCATGTTTAATTGCTGTTATCTGTATCAGGCGCTTGTGGTGTGGTCACATTGATACTGGTTATTTGTGCAACTTTTGTGAGTTGTTGTGGTAACAATCCAGTAACATATCTAAGGTACATGGTAATCAGTGATTATATTCTCACTGTAACTAAGAACAATAACTGTGTGTAGCTGGGGTGAAGGGAAATATAGAGTTACTTCCCTTGGCTCATAAACATGTTATGCAATAAGAGAATTATGGAACCAAATTTGTGTCTATAATTTGAAAGACCATTCATTATGTATTTACCTAAATTTTCCTTTTGTGAAACAGTCATTGTTATAGTTCAATGTACAAACAGTCGTTGTTACAGTTCAATGTACAAACAGTCGTTGTTATAGTTCAATGTACAAACAGTCATTGTTATAGTTCAATGTACAAACAGTCGTTGTTACAGTTCAATGTACAAACAGTCATCAAACAGTCATTGTTATAGTTCAATGTACAAACAGTCGTTGTTACAGTTCAATGTACAAACAGTCATTGTTATAGTTCAATGTACAAACAGTCATTGTTATAGTTCAATGTACAAACAGTCGTTGTTACAGTTCAATGTACAAACAGTCATCAAACAGTCGTTGTTATAGTTCAATGTACAAACAGTCGTTGTTATAGTTCAATGTACAAACAGTCATTGTTACAGTTCAATGTACAAACAGTCATTGTTACAGTTCAATGTACAAACAGTCATCAAACAGTCATTGTTATAGTTCAATGTACAAACAGTCGTTGTTACAGTTCAATGTACAAACAGTCGTTGTTATAGTTCAATGTACAAACAGTCATTGTTATAGTTCAATGTACAAACAGTCATCAAACAGTCATTGTTACAGTTCAATATAACTGTAAGATAATATTTGTATGTCACATAATTATTATTTTTGTCTGTTTTACATTCTGTATAATAATACATAACTTTTAAATATTTTTGGTAACATGCATGTCGCAGGTACTACTGTAAGACACTTGTAAGAATGGCTTAGTGCAATACTTTTATGTTCTTGACGATGTAGGTGTATTTTGATATAGTATATTGTACAACAATGAAACATCAATTGATAAATATTATACAAAGGTATAATATAATGGAACACTTAATGGTATAGGTTATTAACATTGTTCTGTAGGTGTGATATTCAATATTAATCTGATTTAATTGGAGAATAAGGATAGCCAATCATATCACCTGTTACTGACCAAGAGTTAATATGGTGTGATCTGATTGGTTGTCCTTATCCTTAAGTCAAGTAAGATCAATATTGAATACCACACCTGTACAATATAAAGGGGTAGCATACATAAATCCGACATGGAGATACAATGAGGAGAGATGGTAACTGATCGATGATTACCTGTATGAGGTATATATCATCTATACATTACATGTTTGTAACTATTGCGCAATAACCGAGAGACACACATATTGCAAAGCTTCGACAGGTAAAATCATCAAACATTGAGAAGACACAGATCGTGCCATCACCTTGAGTAAGCTTACATCATTACGTGCATAGCAACACTGATTTTATGCTTTCACTGTAATTAGCAAAACCATAACAAAGTAGAAAATAAGCACACCAAATGTTCATAACCACAACTGTGAAGCAAAATTCTTCGTTATTTCAGCACAAAATCTGTAAGTTTCAGGAACCAATGTATAAAACATTGTATCATAAATATCATAGTTTTGGCACAAGATTTGACTATTTTATCTGGCTAAGTATACAGCCAAGGTGCAGTTATAGGAGCAGACAAGTATTTCACAAGATGAAGCAAGCGGATGACTCTAGCAGTGTCAAATTGTTTCCTATTACTTATTTGGTTATAGTACAGTACAGGAACAAAGTAAAAAGTCACCATGTACATAACAGTAAGCGTTCTTATTCACATCTACTGATTACAGGCCCCGATCTCCTGAAGCATCTCAAGGAGAAATCTCAGCTCAAATTGAGACTTTGCTCAAATAAGAATCTGAGTTTAAGACAAATCTTAAGTTTGAGCACTTAAAATGTTGCTGATATAATGCTCTGAACACTGTTTTCATTCTGATGATACCAATTTTGAGTCTCATCTCGCAAGGAAATTTACTCAAAAGACAATTGACAATTTGATGTCAATTCTTTTAACCCAGCTTGCTTTCACCGAATTTAAGAACGCATCAATATCTATCATTTTTAGTCCTCCATTTTCAAATCGAGATGTTTCAGGAGATCGGGGCCTGGTGTGGTATGATGTAGTCACATAATGACATTGACACTGGATACTTGCGCAACCTTCTTTGGGGGAGGGGGTTTAATGTGGAGGTACTTAACATCTCTAGGCGATGGGGCTGCACACTATAATGTGCAAACTATGTGTAACTTACAACCATGAAATAATTCATACAGATCAGAAGTGACTACTCAACAAACTATAAACTATGCCAACATCAAGAGCATTCGGCATTTGTACCAATCTATTGGAAATACTCAAAAGCTATAAATTAATTTAAACTATAATTTATCTATTCTCTAAATGCCAACAAGTGATAATGAAGTAATGACTTAACATTAATTTATTTATGAAAGTCACTTACTCTGCGGTGTCAAAGGCAAGCTGGAAGTTCTTGCGTCTCTGTTTTGGGTTCAATGCTTTGATATCGAAGGCATCGGGGTAGAAGTGGTGAATGAGGGCACAGAATGCAATACCATCGTTCCAGGACGTGGAGAAATTGGTAATCTCAATAATCTGAAAATATCAAACATAAGAATGATCTCATTCTGTCAAACAATGCCATCGAAAACAACATGGAAACATCAACAATTATAGCAACACCAGCTTGATAGGAGGAAGCCAGGAGAAGCCAATTATGTTGATAAAAACATAAAGTAACAGCCTAGAACAAGACATTAAGTTTAAAACTTGAGTTCTGAATATCAGATATATCATAATTAATCAAATCAGGGAATGCCAAAATCTGTCAAAAACTTAATTTGTTGATTTTTGAGAGTGTTGTTTTTGGAGATGGTCCATGTGGTAAAATTAGGTAGGAGACACTCTCTGTCATTATCAGACCAATCATGTGAAGGCATGCTGACAAGAATTCCCATAGATAAGACAATAAATAAACATGCATATTAAAATAGAAAACTTTAATAATGTTATATGTGTACAGTAAAGATTGGCTGGCACTGATTACATTATCCTGTTTCATCAAGATGGTGTTGCTATGGTGAGAACAGCAAGGATATTTGGGTATTTCATAAACATCATATTCAACAGAAATATATTTATTTATATTGTAATGAAGTAACTATTGTGTAGACATATCATTACATAGAATTGTTTGAAATTTGAAAGATATTTTAATAATAAACTATAAAATTTGATCAATATAATAGAAAGTTTTAACTACTATTTTTCAGTATTAAAATTTCATTACAGCGATATTTTATAATTTAATTCCTTTATATTGAATATAAAACACTTAATTAAAGGACATTTTGCAGCAGAATCAAGAACTACTATGATATAAATCATGTACTGTAAACATTAACTATAGTTCATTTAATATCCTGGAAAAGTATCAAATATAAGAAAACAATCAAAATACAATGGTATAGTCCAGTTAGGATATTGTGACAGTGACGTTGCAGTTTATGTGTACGCAAAAAAGCACAACCATTGTCCCAACAGGTAGAGCGAAGTTTAGTATGTTAGTTTAGCATTGAAATTATAGTTGTTTGTACAGTATAAGCCTTTATAATTGGTATTACACCGTTATTGTAGACTCGACCGCTGCGTCACTGGATTTTTATCCTGACTAAACTATATTATTTAAATTTTGACAATATTGTAATACGCTGAGATGACAATTCTAGCAGACTATATATAAATACGCACAGAGGTTAGTTACAAGGGTAAGTAACATACTGATATGCCAAGCCAGGGTCTATGATTGTTGATGTATATCCTAAAATCTGTGGAGACTTTAGTGCTGTTTGTATCTAAAAGAAACCTCTTGGTCTCCTCGACTACAGAAATTTCATTTCAAAATCATGTGTAGAATTAAATAATTATGACATCATTTCCTGATTGTTTGATGGGATACTAACACAAGAACCATAGACCACAACTCAGTATGGTATTTCTCAAAATGATGACAATAAAATAACATGACAAATGAAAAACAACAGACATGTTCAACAACAACGTAGGTAAATCAATGTAAATTAAAACAACACTATTATAAAAGGTACTAAAACACAACACCATATTGTATGACAGAAATGACCTGAGACTGAATAAACTTTGGTGAGTTCATTATTTATTTTAAGACTGCACATTTGGTTTCAGTTTGATAGTTAATTTATTGAATTGCTCAGTACAGGTAATTTACCATGCTGTGATTTACGAAGGCGTGTCATTGAATATTTAAATGTCTCTGGTCAATTCTGTTATACATGAACATTACTGAATGACAACATCCACCTATTAAGCTAAAACATTAAGATTCCCATTAAACCATTGTATTGCAATATAAAACATTAAGATTCCCATTAAACCATTGTATTGCAATATAAAACATTAAGATTCCCATTCACCCATTTTATTGCAATATAAAACATTAAGATTCCCATTCACCCATTGTATTGCAATATAAAACATTAAGATTCCCATTAAACCATTGTATTGCAATATAAAACATTAAGATTCCCATTAAACCATTGTATTGCAATATAAAACATTAAGATTTCCATTAAACCATTGTATTGCAATATAAAACATTAAGATTCCCATTAAACCATTGTATTGCAATATAATCAGAAAACTGTCATGAGGAAATACTTTTCCGTAAGAAATCTTAAATTTGTAAATTATAAACAATAAATTCTCGCTACAGCTTGTGGTACATTTTCACAATTTTTATATTAATTTGAAATTGATTATAATAAAACAAGCTCTTTTTTCAACTTATATTAGTCACTATAATCAGTGCTCCAGCTAACATTTGAAAAGGGCAGGGTGCAACTTTGTGAAAAGGGCATATGTAATGACGCCTCATGCAGTCCAAATGGCATCTAGCGGCATGTTTGATGTCAATGTCACAACAAAACAGGAAGTAGAAACTTGGGCAAATTTTGAAACACTGATAGCTTCAATTCACCAAGTATTTACCTCATGAAACTATCTGATTTTACTGTATGTTTACAGTGGGTGTAAACGGTGTAGGAAGTACAAGCATCAAGCTTACAGTATGATCAGAATATCTTTCACTTTCTATTGTAAATAAGCAAGCAGGTAAAATGAGCATTCAGCAAAACACCTCAGGAACGAGGAATGTTACATGTACCGGAGCTCGGTACTGTTTTATCAAAGCACTTACGGAAATCTTAAACTTACGATCAAATTTAAATTATTTACAATTTGTTAACAATAGTAAAGTGTTGTAAATGCAGCTGCAGTACTAATAATGATTAAGTTAATAAACTACTACAAACCATATCCGTCACAAGTTTGCAGTTGTTAAAGAATTATAAATTATTTAAATTTGAGCGTAACTTTAATATTTTCGTCAGTGCTTTGATAAAACAGTATCCAGGAGTCTTATGTCCAGTTTACTAGGCAAGAACAAATTGTCGACATTACTTGGCCATTTAAAACTGTTGACAGTACTCGGCCAGTACAAAATTGTCAACAGTATGCAGAAAGTACAATCTGTTGACAGTATGTTCACAGAAGCTGCAGAATTGATTTAGACTTTTTCATATAAAGTTACTTTATTTTCAATATTTAATACAGTTAAACATGTGGTGGTCATCACCTGAATTAAGCAACGACCTGTTATAAACACCTTATTCAATTAAAATGTCAATATAAATCTCAAATAGTCATTTTTTATATCACATATACCAGTACATTTCTCTATTTTAAAATGCCAACGTTCCTTTAGGATTCACCTTGCCTAGACGTTGAACAAAGGTTGCCAAGGGTTATCCTACATAGAATCTTCAGGTTTATACATTAGTATAATAATTATGTTTATATTAAGTACCAGGTACTTGTACTGTAGGAAGAATGTGCTAGCAGATCTCTAATAGCTTGTATGATCAAGTATTTCATCAGTAAGAACATGTTTGATATGACATAGGAACTTGTAGATACATTGTGCCTAGATATCTAACCTATAACACTAACATTCCTATCTACCACTGGTATCCTATACTTTGTGATTCCCTGATCAACTATAACATCACCAGCAAGTAGCCATCGGCAAATATCTGAATATATTCATCTAAACAGTCAGATCTTGTTAATAAGTAACAAACCTATTATTTCATTACATTCTTTACAAGTTGGGTACCCGTGGTTGGGACTACCTATCCGAATACCCAGTATCCTTCCAACACTATCTCAGCTCACAATTCCCCCTCTATATAAAAGGTGTGGATCATTGTTTGTATTTGCCTTCCATTGAAACAGTCATAAGTATGTGACCATTCAATGTTTTCCTTGCCGATTAGCCTGAATGACCTCCGCACTTACAGGGATGAGACAATTGTGTGAAATAAGAAATTCAGATGTGATAATCCAAAAATCGAACCAGGGGTGGTATTCCATATCTTATCTTATCTTATTTAATTGGAGAATAAGGATAGCCAATCATATAGCCTGTTACTGACCAAGAGTTTAATATGGTGTAACCTGATTGGTTGTCCTTATCCTTAAGTCAAGTAAGATCAATATTAAATACCACCCCAGGATGATTCTTGTAATAAATTGCAAGCTTTAGAAATTTGTAAAAAGCGAAGTCTGACAGTATTGAAGCTGTTGCAGATATATTGTTTATACTGCATTCAAGCATACCGGTATATGAGAACATTATGCCATCTTGGTTATGGTATAATAGTTGGATAAACAAACATATAACATAAAGGGAGACAAATCACCAAGGACACAACAATTGTCGATCAAACATAGGTTCCAAAACAAACAAAAACTGGTTACCAAAACTGTTGTCAGGCTCGGAGATTTTTGCTAGACATTTTTATCAATGTTTAAAAAACCATAATACAAATAGAAGGAAACCAAATAATAATAATAGATTAAATCATCACTAGTTTGTATAAATTTACAGATCATTTTTGTAGTTAATCATAAATATAACTCTAATATGCCAATGCTTATCATTAGTTGAATGATTCCATTTCACCAATTTGAAGATTTTTGTAAGATGATTAAAATAATGAATTTCTACATAACACTCTGAATTAAGAAATTTAAAAATCTCCAAGAAGACAAAAACATAGTTATGTGACAAACAATAAACAAAACATAAAAAGGGAATTTTCTTTTAACCCAAAGCACCATGCTAATATTAGCGGCCAATCACAGGGTTGCCATGCAAGGTCACATGATCAAATTTACATACGTCTACATATTCACGCGTCATGGCTTTAGTCCATTCCAATAACATGGTCTTTATAGCACTTGGACTTCTGGTAATGTTAGCTCGACCGCCTCCAGGAGCACTTCAATAGGTGAAGAAAAACATATATATAAAAGGAATATATACATTTACATAGGGAAAGTCAGCTGACACATCAACTGATGGTGATTGGCTAGCTTAGTTGATTTTATATATAGCCATTGGGTGTTGTAGTCACATGACAAATGTCATTTGACTTCCTCCATATTGAACCTGAAAATCAAAATACTAAAACCAAACTTAGAAGATTAAAAGTTACTTTAATACACTGTTTATCAAGAAGATACCGGTACTAGTAACTTGTATCTGAAATCAAAAGGTTAAGCTGCAAGAAAAAATGACCTGAAAATGAACTTAACTCAAGTATGGAACTTAAATGTCTTTTGCAGTCAAGGCAGCAACACTGCCTCAACTGATGGTATTAGAGAAAAATATCTTGAAGAAATAGAGCAAGTGGGAAAAGATGCAGTAACAGACAATTAATTCATACAACTGACATTTGAAGTGGTTTATATACCAGGTACGCAGCAGTTAAATGGATGCAAACATGTGCACCAAACGGCAGTTCTTACGTATCTTTCATCAAGAGTAAAAAGTCTGTGAAAATGAGCTATTCATTACCTAGTGGTTTTCAGCAAGATTTTGACAGTAAGTTGGCTAAGGTATATGTAAGAATACGTTGCCATGGAAATGACTGGCAAAATCACAGCAAAACAATAGTATGCAACATACAACACGGCATATTTTGCAACTATGATACAAAGCTGGCCAATGATAATAGCAAGAAGCAGTATGAATTACTAGATAAACCATGATAATACTGGAACAACAATTGTGAGTGCTCTCCCTTAGTTTGTAATGACCAAGAAAATGGGAACATAATCGGCAGTGTTGTGGAGTGCCCTCCCTTAGTTTGTAATGACCTTGAAAAAAATGGAAATGTGTATGACAGTGTTGTGGAGTGCTCTCCCTTAGTTTAAATTGACCTGGGAAATAGAAACCTGACATTTTCTTATTTTTACGGAGTTTTGTCCCTTAGTTCAAGTAGTCCCAAAGAAAGGCCAGTAAAAATTAACAAAACACAAATTTGGGTGTTTATGCAAACTGTTTAACTATAAGTAACAAAACAAACAGAAAACTACTTTGAATATAATTTAATTTTACTATGATTAATATCGTATTAGTATGAATGTAGAAAAAAAGATGTTAGTGTAAATAATTGCACTGAAAATTAATCTAGGAAAATGAAACTTTATTCGCCACCATAGACACTTCAGCAACCATAGACTAAAATCAGACTGGAAATCAAAGATCTAAAAATAACTTTCAGATCTTTGAGGAAATATTCAGCGACATTGTAACTCATCCATCATAATTTAGTTGAAGCATGCCAATGAGACACATACTGATATAAGGAATACTGAGACCCAACATATTACATCATATTTTACAATGTTATAGGTGGCCCTACTTCAGGAGGATGGTTCATATAATATTATATTTGTATAGGATGTAAGAGGTTTTCTATTTTGGGCAGCAGGAGAAATTGAATACAAGTGATGAATTCTTAGTGCAAATGGTGAGTTCAAAGTGGTTAGAATACACACAGTACAAAACATATTGTATTATAGTATTACCTAGTATGAATATGAAAAACAACACTTTGGTTGAAACCAGAGCAATGGTCATTTTCTGCAGTAAGACATTTATCATTTAGATTACGGAATTTTTAAGTAATATTTTGTTACAAATCCTGAGCTAAATTTGCAAGCCTGGCATGTAATTTAACATAAGATAATGATTTAGGGGAAATTAGCTCAAGTTTTTAGTCCAACACTCTGATGTTAATCATAAAGTCTCAAAGGGTCTGTAAGTAAAATTTGCTGAGATTTGCAACCAAAGTGTAACAAACTACTGCAGGTCAACACAGTTAGTATTGGTGATATATGAAGTACTACATAATTATGAATACACACAAACAACTACATATATTGGCCACCATAGCTTTCAGGCATGATCACACCTTATGCAGGTTTGATCACGCCCCTCTATAGCCAGGCCACGCCCACAACAGACAGGCCACGCCTTCTATGAGTACCTCACTATACTCCGCAGTATTCATCTTGCAGAAATACAGGACATCTTGTTTAATAGTGACAGCATTGCGTTTCATGGTAGTGGCAGCTCGTTTAGCATATGTGTAGGCTACTAGTGGACTAAGAAAAACAACCATGCCATTTGGTAAATACACATAATAAACATTTATATACAACAACAACAACAACAACAAACACATCAACTTCTCTCATCTTCACAAAACACTGTCAACATAAACGGTTCTAAGACAAATTGGTTAGAATTTTTGTTACCAGATAACTGGCGTATAATTGGCATGTAATTAAACATGTTCTGTTTTTATTGTCAGACGGCATAAAAAGTTATTACCAAGGTCCTAAATGTCATTGGTAATCCAGTTAAAGACACTTTACAAAGAGAGCAGGATGTAGGACACTGTTTTGTGAAAGAAAGCGAGATTTTATTTGCATGTACAGAGGAACTCCCTCTTAACCAGATAAGTAGGAACCAGCTAGACAAATAGGGACCAACTAGACAAATAGGGACCAGACAAGCAGGAACCAGACACTTTGACATATTTAGAGGGGTTCTAACTGTATGTATATACATGTACATGTAGTAGGGAAGGCTAATGTTTTGTGCCCCTAATCTTATTCCAAGGTTTATTAACAATTTTACATAATTTAACAAGAGATGTTTGTAAAATATGTATGCTCCAATTGCTGTCAAATAGGAATTCCTTTGACCTGCCAACCTTAAAATAGATAAGGTCATCTACTGATCACGACTACATACCAAGTTTCAGGATCCTTAGTCTTAGAGATCAAGCGCACCTTAGTTATTGATATGAAACCGAACGGTTGAGACCAACATGTAGACACACTTACTGACATGTGGGCGTATACAATATAGGTGAGCTGTCACTCACTTGCAAACAGGACTAATTAAATGCCC
This sequence comes from Spisula solida, assembly GCA_947247005.1. NCBI lineage: Eukaryota > Metazoa > Mollusca > Bivalvia > Venerida > Mactridae > Spisula > Spisula solida. The sequence continues at coordinate 10,556,518 of OX365953.1, read as the reverse complement.
CAAACTGTGACACCAAAATTAATTGTAAATGGATTACAGCATGATTTAAATTTTAAATTGATTCAGTTTTACTCATAAAGTAATTAACCATTTTTCTTGACACACAGAAATTTTTAACATAACGACAACAACACAATTAACACATATACATTCCATTCTTACAGTCAATCAATAAAACAATATTGTACAAATACCTTGGTTAAATACACTTAAGAATATAAAATTCATTATTTGATAAGCACAATATTTGGTCAAATTGGTCAAAAATTAGTGTACATCCATGTTAAAACAATCACCAACTGAAGACCACAATAGTGCAATAATGGTTAGATAGCATACAAACAACAATGGATCCGGGATAAGGGGATTTGAATCGGAAGGACCATTTAATTTCTTCAAAACTTCAGCTCCACACACCTGTCTATTTAATTAACCCCAACACCAAATTTGTCAAGTTTATTATATGAAAACCTGATTAACATGTTAATTGCAGGATTGTTAAGTTTTGGTATAAAATGTTCAAAAACATATACTTCTACAGCAGGCACCTTTAAATCTACTTAAAACAAACACTTAATTGAAGTACCCAGAAATTGCAAAATTCAGAAATAGCATCCCATATTTTCGTTTTATTACATACATCATGAAAATCAAATTCTCATCAAATTTAATATTAAGCAAGACATAAAATGCAAACAGTATTATCAGATAAAGGCTTAATGAAGTCCATGATTATAACCACATATAATATAAACATCACTCTCAGTAGAATTAACATGTTATTTATAAACTGGAGTACCGCCAACATCACATGGTCTATATAATCATAACATGCACACAAAACTGCATAGGTAAGTTGAAATCAGGGTAAACATGTATTTGTAAACACAACAGAATAATTTCCAGGAAATATTTACTGGAAAACATAATTTTTATCACAACTCAACTTCTATTGGGCTGATAGACAAGTAACCCAGGATCCAGACACTGTCTTCATTATTTTAGAAAACTATTTACAAGGCACTTTCCTTGTGTGTTTTCATGAGACTCATTAAAATAACAAATCTGATAGGATGACAGATAAGCACAAATATTCATGGGTGCTAGACAAATAGTTTGAAACAATATTACAATACTGTACTGTAGTTGAATAAATTGTGGACCGATGTAGAGGGTTGTATTGAAGGCAGTCACAGGAGGTTGCCCTCAACTCTTATATTTCATGATTTATATTGAACTTTGTTGTAAATTTGTTTATAATTTCTAAGAATTGTCACACATTTCATATTCAGTAACTTTGACATTAAAATTCCAACTCAGTATGTACAGGTAGAAATACAAACTTACTTTGTTTTGCCTGGAGGGTTTGCCTTGGCATCCATTTGTTTAAAAGCGTTCATGGCTCCACGACCTCGACCTATAATCATATATAAATGTAATGTTAACAACAAAATTAATAATGCATATACTATAATAAACCATTGAAATAAAACTACATTCTCTAATTCTACTGGCAAGTTCAGGGAGAATATAGTTGGGGATGGAGGCGTGAACATTTTACTCTAGGAGGGCGTGAACATTTGAATCTAGGGGAGCGTGATCATATAATTCTAAGGGGGCGTGAACATTTGACTCTACAGTCACATTGTCTACTGTAAACAAGGCAAGTCTATATAGGAGATGATTGAAATAAATGCTGGTATACCATTCCTAGCTAACTTCAAAATATGAATATGACACGGCTTTTTCCCAGTTTTCAGGATAGGTACCAAGAAAGCCCCATAACTAGGGGAGACTATATTATTACAATAATCATCAAGTTCAATTTGATCTGGTGTACTGATATACTCCCCACAGACCATCTGGTGTATAACACAGTCACCTATTTGACATAAAGGTCCGGGTCAAGGGGAGACTAACATTGACCCTTTTTTGGGACATAACAGGCCATCAGTCATGATGGCAGGTTTCTTTAATTCACCCATTCAGGTAACTTAAGGTGTTTAGAATTCAGTGAGGCATAGAAATGCTTTAAACCATTATGAATTTAGGGGATTTCTGAACATGAAGGACACATTTTCTCATGGCCAGCTTGCTTGAAAGAAAGCCATGCAAAACATACATTATTGTAAACATAAATTATGCTAGTACAAGAAACAATCTTAAAGCAAATAAATTTAGTATCATTACAACAGAAACTTATATTTTGTGAATAACTACAAAATTATGCAAATTCATGCATACATAATTAATGAGTACATAAACAAATGATTATGAATATGCATATGGGTATCATTAATGTAATTTCTAGCTAGCTAATCTAATGAAACTATTGCAATCTTTACATTACAGATGATACGATACAATATTTAACATAATTTAAATTAATGATCACATGCAGTTATATAGAGTCGACTCTCGTTATCTCAGACTTTTAAGGACAGAGTTTGATAATAATTTTGTGAGGCAGTATTATCAAAACAAATTACCTTGGTCCTCAACCTTAATGCATAAATATATTACAATCTGCTTGTGCAGAATACATCAATTACTGCGAGAAAGTTGTGAAATACTGGCATTTAGACAAAAGTTTTCAGTACAACTTGTAATAGAAGGTACGAGGATTAAGTTAATTAATTTTGTTCAGGTAATATTTCAGAACTTTCAAGAGTCCAACGTAACAAGGGTCAACTATACATGATATTAGCACATTACTACATTGTATATGGTGTTGGTGTTATTTGGAAAGCATGCATAATGGTGTTGGGAAAGCAACAAGTGAATAAAGAGATATATGTACAAATGTATATGGTTGATTAGATGGAATCAGAAGACAAGAACTGGGAAGAATAAGAAAATAAGTTGTAAGTAACTTAATAAGCTAAAAAAAAATCAATTTCAGACTAATTTCAATTTCAGTTTATAACAAGTGATTGTCATCTTAAATAGCAAATCAGGTACTTAGAATATTGACGACTTAAGACAAGCGATTGTTTAACCCTTCTCTCCATGCAGGCACATTCGACCCATTTACCAAATTTCTATGCAAATGCTTTATGATTGTCAATCACCGATTGTGTTCAAATAACGAATATGAAGGTCAGGGTATAGGCAGAACAATTTAGCTCTTATCTGAATTTTAGGGATAACTATATTAGTAACCTATGGAGTAAGGAGTTACTTCAGATACCACTTACACTCATCAGTAAATATGTTTTCTCAAGGGTTTGCAAGTCTTATTTTAACATAATGTCATATAAAAGCAGCTATATTATGTTCAGTTTTGTAAAAGATAAAGACAAGCAAAGAAAATACCATGAGTAACAAAAAGTGACTTCAAGCATAAATGGAATATTCAAATAAATGAAGACCTAAAACCATTGTAACATGCACATGAGTCTGAGACTACCTAATATGCTCTACTAAGCCAGTTGATATAGAATATTGTTATCAATTGATCAAAGTCACAAAACATGTCATATACCAAACATGTAATGCACAATAAATATATGTACGCCTTCGAGACTACCTAACATGCTCTAGTAAGCCTGGTGAGTGCTCTAATAAGCCAGCTGATGTTAAATTTTGCAACCATTTGATCAAAGTCACCTAACATGTAACATACATGTACCAGACATGAAACACAGCAGACATGTAACACACAGACAGTATCAGATGATTTATGAAGCCATAGAATCAACATGAGAACCTGTCTGCCTGATGGTGAGGTATGATCATAATAATTCTTCAGACACAGTCATTAATATTACATGATCTAAACATCATACAGACTCCACATGATAGATGATGATTCTCAATGTTGCAATACACCCAACATAGAACATTCAAAGACAGATGTATTCATTAAGCACAGGCAGCTATACCTTTGCAAGGTTGTGACCCATGTAACATTTACACAAATCATATTTAATATGTACACCCATTGGAATGATTTCAAGCCAATGACATCATTGCCCCACACATCATAGGGTTCAAACCTAAATCAGACACTGAATGAGTACGTGAAACTGCGATAATTGTTAAACCATATTGAGCTTTCTTGCTGCACACCTTTGCAATGACCATTGTGACAACAAACAACAAAGACTGATGTTACATTAAGTACCATCAGCACTATGTTTTATGTTAAAGATGTAAACAACATTATCACAAACTGATATTACTTTTTAATTAACCCAACCAGCAGATGGCAATTTCATAACTAAAGCTTTGGCACATACAGACATAAAGACAACCAACAAAACTTTCAGTTTTACAATTTTTGGATAAGAATGAATTGGAGAGTACTATTGATCCTGCTAAAACGATCATTGTTCAGCTATAGTTTGTTCATATTTACAGAGCATTGATTGTAAACAAAGTTTGAACTGATCAGCCAATAAAAACATGTTTTACAAATGATTGGCCAATAGACTTTCAGCCAATGAAAACTTGGTTTACAAATGATAGGCCAATAGATTTTCAGCCAATGAAAACTTGGTTTACAAATAATAGGCCAATAGACTTTCAGCCAATGAAAACTTGGTTTACAAATGATAGGCCAATAGATTTTCAGCCAATGAAAACTTGGTTTACAAATAATTTGCCAATAGATTTTCAGCCAATGAAAACTTGGTTTACAAATAATTGGCCAATAGATTTTTAGCCAATAAAACTTGGTTTACAAACAGTCAACTAATAGACATTTGAATCATCACTAGTACTGAATCAAAAGTACAAAGTATGCATTAAAACAAAAGAAAGGCAAGTAAGGAACCTATTGTTAGAGAATAGTTAGGGTTATCTACTTGCACTATATATATGTTAGGGTTAACCTAAGACTAACTATAGGGTAAATATGTTACATATAATAAGTTAGTAAGGCAGAAGCTAACGTAAAGTAATACAACAATACACAAGGCACAAAATAAGCTTGATTTCTTCTACCTCCCCAAGATTCTGTCTTCTCAGACGTGTGTCGTTTATTGTCTTTACTGCTCCATGATTCTGTTTTCACCGTGAGTACGCCGCTCACGTTGCCGGTGGCATTTATAATTTGCTGGGCCAATTGGGGTGCTATTTCATCTAGTGGAGGTAAGGGAATAAATCATACAAAGTATAAGTACTAGCCAAAACCCTTCATGGTGTAACATATCTGATGCATCACACAGCAAACAGTCATACAATGGCAGACATCATCTTACTAAAGGTCAAGGCCATATGTACAATTAATGGTATATTTTATACAAATTTTGTTTCAAAGGTCAAGGTCATATATTTAAAGGAATATTTATGAACAATTTTGTTCCAAGGTTTTAACCCATTAAAGAGCTATATGTTACAGAGAAATTTGCAGAAAGTTTTACTTGTATAGGTAAAAATTTTGAATCAGGATCACTAGCAAGTCTCCAAAAGTGGAAGGTCAAAAGGTGGAGTTCAAGGTCATCATGTTGTAACAATGATGTCTGCCAAGCATATAGTTCATGTTCTCATGCAATTAACATTTATTCAATCATTCACTCAAATGTAGGTCATGATATAATGCATGTATGATAATAAACAAAATAAATAATAGGCATACATAAAATGCGTTTGAAAATAAAATGAAAAAAATAAATTCACATTCAGCCATTGGTGAAGGTCATGCATAAAGCAACTTGCTTGTGTTTGAAACAAAATAGGAGAACTTATCATATTCATAATATATATAGTAAATATTCCAGCACATATCTGATGTTTATCCCATTGTGGTCAGAAAACAAAAAGTTCAGAAATATGTTTTCAGGGGAACATCAAACTGGAGTAAAAGTGGAACAGCAACATAACTGAAGAGAGGACACTCAGAGTTGGACAAGGGAGGCCACTCAGAGTTAGACAAGAGCAATTGGACAATCACATAACCACACACATCACGGCCATATTTAAGAACACTTGTAATGGTGGACCAAAACCAACATACACGGATCAAAGGCACAGCAATAGGTCGCTTGGACAGATACCAACATGTTCCCAACGATGGATCGAATGACATACTAGTACGAGGAGTATGGAATGGTGTCAGTATGATGTTCAGCAAGGGAGAACCAGTTTCTTGTTGAGCAATATCAAACAGTCGTGGACATATTCAAGGAAAAGGCAAGAGTACACACAGCATTCAAAATTTGGATTAAACTTCAATTCTTGCACACAACAAATGTTCTGTTTCAACAAATTACAAACCATTTGTGGAACTTTATTCTATACAATTTACCATACCATCAAACAAAGGGGCAGGATTTATTTGTTTCAGCCATGCTTGCCATATATATGAATGAGACCCCATCAATTTTGATACCCATAAATCCAAGGATGGTATTGTGGACATGCTGGACTTTCACTCTGTGACTTCAACATAAACGAAAAGTATACAAAAGACATGTGAATAGAGATAAGGTCAAGGCCATATTGAAAATGAGGTCAAGGTCACATATTGAAGGTCACACATATATACAATGCATCAGTCCCTTACCACATTCCCTATCACCTCCGCCCTGTCTAGGTTTTCTCCGAACAGTCATTACAAAAAGAAGCGTAAGTGAAATAGTTTAGAGCGCATAAAAACATTGTTCGAAATAGACACGAGAGTATGCCGAATATTTCAACATGACCTGAGTAAAAACCCATTCCATACAGAACACCTCACTGATTGGAAGGGTCAATAAAATATATATATATATATCCTGGCAAGGTACAACTTGTATCAACTCTATCATACCACCACCTACCCCAAGGATATCTACACAACATATTGTGATTCTAGAAGGGTTTGATAAGTGTAATACATTATAAAACATTACTTTTGTCAATTGAATGATTGAATATCAATAAAAGAATGAAAATGTATTAAATTCAGTAATCTTGTAAAAAACTGCTGTAAAATCTTATATAAGTTTTAAGATAGATATACTAATTGTGTCATGTTATATGTATAATGATGAATTTAAATGAATGAAATGATGTAAAATAACTGTTGAACAGTCTTAATGCAAACAAATTAACTGACTGCATTAATTGAACATGTAAAATCATGTTTAGGTTAGTATGTAACAATTTGTATTTTGTAACAAAGCATTCATTAAACACTTACCAGCAGGTTTTCCAGTAGCACCACCGACCTTTGTTGTTGTTTCTACCTTGCGTGTCGTGGTCACCGTTTTACCGTCTATAACAAAATAAACATATAACGTGCATTCATGTACCAGTTAACATTTAACATCCACAATGTCACACAGTCAAATCAACAGTCTCATGGAGAATTATGTTGCAAATACATGAAATAATTTGTCAATCATTTTGATTTCATAAAATAATATTTCGTTTAAACAATATACGGTAATGTTTCTTTTAAATGAAACAAACTAAAATACTCCATGTACTTCGAAAAAGATATGTGGATTCAGTCTTCATAGACATTTTCAAGAGTTCTGAATTAACTTCTGAATCCCAGTAACACAGTCATTCTACAAATGTTTTAATTCACAAATATTCGTAATTAAATGTTGCAACAGTAATTATATACAGTTAATTGATGAAGCCATCTAAAACCCTATAATCATTTGTTCTAATTACCTTATCCTATAATTAAGTACTTACATGCTGTTTTAATATCAAATAACTTTCTTTTACCCTAACTCTCTTTTTCTCAAAAATCATACTATATCTTTACATTTAACATGTTTAACTGCATAATGTACAAACTCCCCAACGTCAGCATTTTCTCATAATGTAAACAATATTACCAAAGAAATTTAAGGAATTAAGAAATCAATTATTTCAATTACAGAGAAATGAGTTCAAATTGTTTTGGTATATATAAAATAAACTGAAATAAACCACACAAATCCAAATAATGATCAGATATATAATTTTGTTTTAAATCAATTCACTTCACTACAAGCCATGCCTGGTCAGCAATATAACAACCTGGGGAACTTGTTGACATGTAACCCAGTCACCTGACCTAACAGGGTACCGGCGGATAACCATATCTTCACCGTAGTAGATGGGGTCAAGGCAGCACACATGGTCACACATGATCACAGGATTTCCCGGTCCAAGCAACTGATTTAACACCCAGGTACAAGGGGCACATGAGTCATAGGGGCCACATTATCAGATAGTGCAAGAAATACTAATATTACAGCAAGTTTAACTGGTATCCATACTCAGTGAACAATTACATGCTGTCAGACAATATTTCAAGTATTCAAATACCTGTCACACTTAACAACACAGCAATGATGCAAACCACTCGGGACATGGTGACTTTGTCACACAAAAGCTTGTTCATAGGTAAAATGTTGGAATTTCTTTGCAAAGGAAGGATAAACACTGGTTATTGAAAATTTGAAGAAATATATCTCCTATTGGATTCCAGGAATATGATGCAATGGTAAAGGACTTGTTTATGGAGAGGTAAAACTTGATAATCCTATCATGCTATACAACGTCTGGTGGAACTATGGTTATGGAATAAGGGGGTTTTGGGGCAGTACAATGTCTGTGTATAGGTAGGGCAGATACACCAAACCAAATTGTAAACCAGGCCTAACCTGTGGATACTTCAGTTTGTACCCTTGTGGTTTGGGACATACCAGTCTTTCCGGCAGCTTTATCGTACGCGTCTAGTGTCTTCTGTTTGAGTATATCGGCTTGTTTGATACGTTCCTGCAAATGACGCTCAGAGGATTCAAGGTGAGTGGATTCCTGATGGACGGCTGCACGTTGGTTGTACTCTTCTAACTGTCTCTTCTTATGCTCGTCAGCTATTCTCACCTGTAAGCAAGTGCAACCTGTTTATATAATATCTCGTCAGCTATTCTCATCTGTAAGTAAGTAACACCTGTATACAAAATATCTTGTCAGCTATTCTCACCTGTAAGTAAGTAACACCTGTATACATAATATCATGTCAGCTATTCTCATCTGTAAGTAAGTTACACCTGTATACATAATATCTCGTCAGCTATTCTCATCTGTAAGTAAGTAACACCTGTATACAAAATATCTTGTCAGCTATTCTCACCTGTAAGTAAGTAACACCTGTATACATAATATCATGTCAGCTATTCTCACCTGTAAGTAAGTTACACCTGTATACATAATATCTTGTCAGCTATTCTCATCTGTAAGTAAGTAACACCTGTATATATAATATATTGTCAGCTATTCTCACCTGTAAGTAAGTTACACCTGTATACATAATATCTTGTCAGCTATTCTCATCTGTAAGTAAGTAACACCTGTATACATAATATCTTGTCAGCTATTCTCATCTGTAAGTAAGTAACACCTGTATACATAACATCTCGTCAGCATGCATTTTCAGCATAGCCATTGCAGACAAGACGGGAAAGCTCTCCAATGCTCCTTATCACTTGAACAGTGAGATATGTTTAGTCTATTACAGTCATATACATGTATTATACAGATCCTTGAAGCTATATTTTTTCATATAATAATTGACTTTTTGTCTTTAATGAATAAAGGCCAGCATCAAATACATGTATATTCGGACTACATAATTAAACACATCAGTTATTTAAATAACACAATTGATATCTATCCTGATCTATCCTGATCTATCCTTCAAGAATCACTTAAAAATCCATAATTAAAGAACAATGTCCTCAAAGACAGTCATGATATATATACTGGTACATCCATTAAGTAACATCACACTACTATATCTAGCAAATAATCAATAATCCAATCAATCGTGAACAACATAATCCATAAAGTCACTATATTCACACACAGTAGCTAATTAAATACCCTAAAACAACTATGCATAATCGAAAAACAATTAGCATCTTTATTAATACATTTCTTTTTAAAAGTAAATTTATCCTATTTTTAGCAACAGACAGACTCAGGTTTCTTATTCAGGGATTTCTTTTTAGATTGATAATTTTATCTAAGCAAAGTATAAAGAGCAATAAATCAATAATAAATAAGTCTCTGTGATTTAACTCAACAAATGTGACATTTGGCACTTATGGAAAAATATTTTTTATATTAGATGAAAGAAATATATAAGCTCACTTTGGATACATGCTTTGATGTCAATTTTGTGATCTTTTAATGAATTTCTTGTTTCTTTAAGAGTTTATAACTTTTGACATTATAAATTTCTGAAAGTCGATGTATTATGGAATACAAAAATCACAGACAGCAACTCAAATTGTAGAAAGAATAGTTTTTTTTCTATGCAGTATAAAATTAATTCTTAAATATTAAAATAATGTAGTTAACTTATTTTGTTGTTTATTACAAACGTGAAAGCACAGATATTACCGTGACAACGAATTCTGCTCATATAACACTATATCATCCAAATTTTTTTAATGGTTCCCACTTACACGAAAGTTTACAACAAAATGTCCGAATAAGTTTCCATCAAAGTCTTTCAAACAACATTTTTCTCCAAACTACTTTATATTACCCCTTACAAAAAGCAATTTTTCAAATTATAATATTTCTTTTCTCAGGAACTTTGCAGAGTTTTGAACACAGAAACACAATTCCACTATCATTCAAACATTTCAAGTATTTTACATTATCAGACAGATAAGCCACCCAATCATTTAGACTCCTATTTCACCGAAGACAGTTTGCTCAAACTTTCATTAATTTTTCGAGACTCTGGATAGTATCATTCTATGAAAGTTCTAGATGTCTCAAAACCTAGGCTTACTCATGACATGAAGTTGAAAGACATATTGCCAGTTTTTGTCTCATAATTTCCAGCATTTTCATGAATATTTATGTATTAGGAGGCATTAAGGATAATATTTGCAAGATGTTTAATCATTAAATATCAATTCAAACTGTGTTTGAAAATTTGCAGATTGCAATAAATGCAACTTTTTTGCACATAATTTATAATGTTTTTTTTATCACAAAATCTCTAGACATGTTCATTCCACAAATGATAAATTAGGCTAGCTGAGCAACTACAGAAAAACCTGTCACAATAATTCCACACAAAATTCTTTTAGTCACAAGTATTCCCACCTGTTTGTCTCCTTCATCCAGTTTCTAACGTAACAAATATAATAATTAATTATCAATTTACTGTAAACTTTCATTAAACAATACAAAATTAATGAATAATCAAAAGCTCAAATATCATAATAATGAGGATAAAACAACTGGCAGATAATTTTATCTTATTATTATCAGTTATCTCAATATTCAATTAAACGGAAACTCAGCATTTCATGCACAGTTCAATTTTACACATCCGAAAACAGAACATTTCTACTCCTAATTCTGTTGAAACAAGAACTGATATGCTTTTATGATAACAAAATTACTAAAATCACTTAATAATGCTTACAAATATCCCAACTGTACCCACAGAATCAGAAATCAGAACTAAGAGTCCCCAAAACACGAAACAGTCACAGAGTCATTTTGTAGAATTTTGTTCCAACATATTTATACCCGTCTGTGATCCAATCAAGTGCTCTTGTTTCAACCAATCATAATCAAGTACCAGTCATTTTTGCTGTAATTGATTGCTCAGCTATAAACTTAGGTACCCTATTATCTCATGAAAAAACAGAGTGCTTACCTTTTCACGTAAATGCTGTTCTGCCATATCTAAATGCTTGGATTCAGAATGTTCTGCGGCTTGTTGTTTGAATTGTTCAAGCTTTTGTTGTTTTAAAGCATCAGCCTCCCGGTGTTTCCTCTTGATGGCATCTTCTGTGTCCCTTTCTCTCGCCTTTTGTTTCGCCTCCCATTCTTCTGCAAATTAGAGATGAAAATTTCACTAAAAAATTTGGAATTTAAAATCCCCAAGTCCGCAACTGGCACAGTATTAAAGCTAAGGTCATCAGGCTTTCTAACAACCTTCCTTTCTGATTGTGAGATTAAAACAAAATCTCAAGCTTCCCTTAAAAGGCCATTTATATACCTACATGAGTAATGTCTCCAAGTTTGTCAAAGCAAAGACATATACATGTTCTCAAATTCATACTTTGCACAAACAGGAACTACAGACGTATTGCAACCAGAATTTCAAATCAACCAAAAATGACACTGGTACAGATTGAAACCACAGGGAACGTGATATAACACGCAGCAACATGTAAGATTGCAAAATGTGCCACAGAAATCAAGTATGTTGTGAATCTCATTTATTCTGCTTTATGGTAATTAAGTTACCCAGGTACTGATCAATTATGTACAAACCAGATGAGTATAATATGTTCAAGTCATAAAGAAACGAAGCCATTTGATAAACAAAGAATTAGTGATAATTGAATCCGGGTTTCGTCAGCTGCTGTAACATTCTTCCGTAACATGAAGCAAATCTGATCAACTGATTATTGATACATTTATGAAACCAAACACATAAACAAAGCTATATATCTGATGTAAGTTAAATAAACACATTGTCGCCATAGAGTGTCATACCATACTGCACAGTAGCTGCTTAGGTATTTTGACTGGAATTTGATGCATTCAGAGCACCTGCAGGGAGGAAATCTCACTTAATACTTCCCAGATAGATTTATGGATATTTGGCTTCACCAAATCATAAAAACATTTCTAGAAATTCTTTATGCTGTATTATGGTTTGTATTTACCTAATTTAGGATGGATTGCCATGAAGGTATTTGAGAAGCTAGCAACCCCCCCCCCCAGTGCTGAAAATCAAGCAACTTGAACATAAGACATGCTAGTACCGATTTTTTTATTTTGATGATAACATTATCTTTGGCTAGGACTTGTATGGACAGTCTAAGTGACAACTTGAACATAGACATGCTAGTACAGATTTTATTTTGATGATAATATTATCTTTGGCTAGGACTTGTATGGACAGTCTAAGTGAAAGCCAGAGTTAAAGCACTACAATGAGTAATTTACTATGGAAGCATTGTTGATGTTCTGAGGGACGAACAGAACAAACTTTTTACTTACTTCGAGTATTTTTTCACCATTACAAATACCTTAAGTACAGACTGTTATTTGACTATGAGTATCACTATATTTTATAACTACCAGAACACACTATCCAGCAGTGCATACATCTGCTACATGCATTTACCTAGTACAGATGACACCAAACAATCGTCTCAAACAGTGAGAATATAATTTACTTCTAAGTTGCAAACTAATTATTATTACATCAAGTTTACAGGGTGATAATTATTACAACAAGCAAGCTGCACTGTTTTTGTCTACTGCCATAAAACAAATGCTTGCGTAATTACCCTGCTTGCAGAGTTCAACCAACAGTAGAACACCAACGGTCAAATCAAGACGTATGCAATCAGTTAAGACATAACAACACCATGTTGCCAGACAACTTGAGAAGCTGACAATTTGTACAGAGTGTAGGATGGCCACCTTGGTGCTCTGGGTTTGATTCCCAGTTTGTGCATTTTGTACAGAGTGTAGGATGGCCACCTAGGTGATCTGGGTTTGATTCCCAGTTGGGCAGTTTGTATTGAGTGTAGGACGGCCACCTAGGTGATCTGGGTTTGATCTCCCAGTTTGGACAGACCAAGTCTCTCCATGACATTGGCTACAAGCAATGTCCTAAAACAGTCAGTAAGTTACCACTTGCAAGTGCTGGCAATAGTGCAAGCGCTGGTTGTTATTCAACCCTGTAAGCTAGATAGGACAACTGTCCTGTGTATGTGACAGAAAATGGATAAGAACATAAACCAAACACTCTAAGATGATGAATGAACAAGTTATGAGAAGGTAACGAATTAAGAAGCCAACACAAGCCAGTACATGTCAACCTTTTACAAGATAGAACACACACTGGCAGCCTCATTGCGTTTCAATATTTTGACAACCTAACATTCAAGCTGTTTTCATGTTCAGTGCAAATACATACATCATAAATTCAATGGTGTTTACAGCAAACCTGCTAGATTCTAAGGTATCATCTTCAAAGTCGAAATATTCTCAGATTGAATTGTAATATCAACATAAGTACCATATAAACCACATGGTTTAGCTGTATAAACATTTGTGCTCTGCTGTGTCGGTGGGGGTGCTGCCTTCCCTGTCTGATTTGTTACTATCTTTTTGTATAAACATCTATAAAGACTTTACCCAGCAGATGATGCCCAACCGGGTTCTCTGGGAACAGGTATGGGACATGCTGGCAGCTAGGTACATATAATTGATTACCATAAACCGCATGTGAGAGAGAACATCAGAGGCAGGCCAGGTAACTATGATCATTTTACAGTTATTGTTGAGAACAATCATCTAGAGGGATGAGAACAAAGTTGCCTGATATTGAGTTAACTGATTTTATCATAGATCATACAATCATACATACTCATATGTACGTCACGTAATTCCTTTATTCTTGCTCGGATCTTTTTTCTTTCATCAAAATTGTCAGAATTGCTCAGCTGAAATACAGAAAATAAACACATGTTATATTTAGGACAACCTATAATAGTTAAGTTTGTTCTGCAATGCTTAAAGTTAGTGCCAAGGTCAAATAAATATGTAATATGTAAACCCCCATAGCAACCAAATAAGTCATTAATGTTCAAGTGCACAGTGACCTTGACCACTGATAATCAGCCTGCATGCTAAATATGAGGATATTAGGCCACTATGTGCTTTAGTAATTGATTAAAAACCACTTGGTGTACAGTACCTACCTTTAACAGTCTGAACAACATGGGCAAAGTATCATACAACCTCCCAATCTCAGACAGGGACATAATGTTCATCAGTCTACCATTGAGTAACAACATCATGTTAACCATTTCTTTATTTAGAAACAGAAAATTGTTCGTAAACCATGTATGCCCCCCATCGGTAGTCCAATGGTATAAAGGTCATGGTGACCTTGACCTCTGACCTACTGATCTTAAAATCAGTAGGAGCTATCTACTGTTACTGGTTGACTTCTATGTGAAGTTTGAGGATCCTATGGTCAAGCCTCCTTGAGTTATTGAATGGAAACCATTTGGTCTACTGACAACCAACATTAGCAAATGCAATATACCATTACCAGTCCTCATCAAAGATGGGGTCATACAGCAACAACAGCAGTAAGTATATATATATACTATGTTTGTTGTTCCTTACCATCTGACTGAGTTGTTCCTCATCTGTTATAGTGGAATAGTCCATAGTGGAGGTGGAAGGGGCAGAGGGGTCCCAGTACTTGACCGACCTTTCACCTTTACTCAATTCTGATTTCTTTTCAGGTTCCTAAAACGAGAAATAAATTCATTTATATTTTCTCAACAGGGACCGTAATTATTCCACCTAAAATACAAATACATGTGGCACCATTCATGTTTAACTATGTTTAACAATGGGGGTAAACACTGTATGAATCCCGATACACCGCTTTTCAGTTCCGTGAGAGAATTGCTCTATTTTCATATGGCTCTGACGGAACTGAAAACCAATGTAACACTCAGGATACATGAAATCTGAGTTCCGTCCGAGCGTTACATCAGTTTTTAGTTCCGTCAGAGCCATATGAAAACAGATCAATTCTCTTCGGGAACTGAGAAGCGGTGTATCGGGATTCATACCATGGTAAAGAAGCAAGCACTAAGCCTCAGTTGAGGTGATCTTTGTTAAGACAAACATATCATCGAGATAGATGGTTTCACACTGACCGTCAAGTAACTTATCTATGTGACTGCTGTTCCTGGTTTTATTGATCAACCCTCCCATCAATATCTTTCTTGTAATAGTGCAGGTATTCAAATAACTAATGCTTAGTGTTTGACAGACAGTATCCAGACTGGTGGTCAACTGTAAGAACATTGTGCCTGGGGAGTCTGTCTATTGAAATCCAAACAATCAAATGTACCACAGCAAAAAACTAACTTTACATTGCACAGTTCCATGTACTTGAAGAAATCGTAACAATAACACCAAGTTGTTTGTAAGCTGTATCTTAAATTACAAGACTTGAATTCACAAGTAGTTGGTATACATCAGGTATAAACAACATATAAACAACATATGCTCAAACAGTAAACATTCACAATACCAGATGTACCATTTCAAATACTTCTGCAAGCAAGAAATCATTCAAAAGATGAAAATCAAGCACAGAAAGCGAAAAGGTACCACATGCCTATAAATATAGACCAAGATATAATGATTTGGCTTCTTAAAATTCTGTGGAATATTATGTAACAAATGTGAACGAATTGCACAATCTTAGTGCCAAGATATTAACAATAATACATTCAACTTGAATTAATTAAAATACTTCAAATACTATCAGCCATGATAATTTCCCAGGTGCATTACTCTTCATTTTCATTAGGAAGGTAGTTAAATGTATCTAGATTCTATTTATAACTGTTCAAGACAGATCTAGCATGGTTTTAGCACCTTCATTTAAGGTGATAAATAGTGTATTTCCAATTCCTCCCCAATTGTTAAGTTTAAAAACATGTTATAAATTATGCACACCCTTTTTATTCCAATTACCTCCCCTGTATATTAAAACTTTACTCCATTTAATTCCAATTACCTCTCCTGATCATGACATATTTCACTCCTCTCAAGTTCCAAATTTTTCTTGGGTTTTTACCCCAGTTGAGTCATATACAATGGTAAGTCGAGATGCTCATAACCAGCCTAACCCGGTACTCGAACCCAGAGATGCACATAACCAGCCAAACCCGGTACTCAAACCCAGAGATGCACATAACCAGCCGGTACTTGAACCCAGAGATGCACATAACCAGCCTAACCCGGTACTCAAACCCAGAGATGCACATAACCAGCCAAACCCGGTACTCAAACCCAGAGATGCACATAACCAGCCACCCTGGTACTCAAACCCAGAGATGCACATAACCAGCCGGTACTTGAACCCAGAGATGCACATAACCAGCCTAACCCGGTACTCAAACCCAGAGATGCACATAACCAGCCAAACCTGGTACTCAAACCCAGAGATGCACATAACCAGCCAAACCCGGTACTCGAACCCAGAGATGCAGATAACCAGCCGGTACTTGAACCCAGAGATGCACATAACCAGCCAAACCTGGTACTCAAACCCAGAGATGCACATAACCAGCCGGTACTTGAACCCAGAGATGCACATAACCAGCCAACCCGGTACTCGAACCCAGAGATGCACATAACCAGCCTAACCCGGTACTCGAACCCAGAGATGCACATAACCAGCCAAACCCGGTACTCAAACCCAGAGATGCAGATAACCAGCCGGTACTTGAACCCAGTGATGCACATAACCAGCCAAACCCGGTACTCGAAACCAGAGATGCACATAACCAGCCAAACCCGGTACTCAAACCCAGAGATGCACATAACCAGCCAGTACTTGAACCCAGAGATGCACATAACCAGCCAAACCCGGTACTCAAACCCAGAGATGCACATAACCAGCCAAACCTGGTACTCGAACCCAGAGATGCACATAACCAGCCAAACCCGGTACTCGAACCCAGAGATGCACATAACCAGCCAAACCCGGTACTCAAACCCAGAGATGCAGATAACCAGCCGGTACTTGAACCCAGAGATGCACATAACCAGCCAAACCCGGTACTCGAACCCAGAGATGCACATAACCAGCCAAACCCGGTACTCAAACCCAGAGATGCACATAACCAGCCGGTACTTGAACCCAGAGATGCACATAACCAGCCAAACCCGGTACTCAAACCCAGAGATGCACATAACCAGCCAAACCCGGTACTCAAACCCAGAGATGCACATAACCAGCCGGTACTTGAACCCAGAGATGCACATAACCAGCCTAACCCGGTACTCAAACCCAGAGATGCACATAACCAGCCAAACCTGGTACTCAAACCCAGAGATGCACATAACCAGCCGGTACTTGAACCCAGAGATGCACATAACCAGCCTAACCTAGTACTCGAACCCGAAGATTGTTTCGGTGACCTTCTATCACTCAACCAACTATGCTGTCTGGCCAGACACCCTGGCTCTAATTGATCACCAATTAACAGTATATTTCATGCCAATAATTATGGACTCTCTCAGATATGAAGAGAAGAGATAGTATCAGATATATAATAGCACAGATAGCTAGGTAGCACTCCTGCCAGGAAGACATTAACAGCCTGTATTACACTGCACTAATTATCAATCCTGCTACCATTACTGTAGATGTATGTTATGATATGAATGTATCCTGATTGATGGAGGTGAAAGTAACAAACTTATTAAGGGTGGATCTTGGTAAACTATGATTGCAGGGCCGGGTTATGTGGTCAGACAGGCTTGCATAAAACATCTACAACAGTAAATAAATATATAACCCCCACCCACTCAAAACAACATGAACCCTTTACTCAATGGAGATACACATTTTAGCACATTACCCAATTCCATACTGATGCATTTGACACCCTATGCCATACTGATGCATTTGACACCCTATGCCATACTGATGCATTTGACACCCAGCTATTCCATACTGATGCATTTGACAACCTATTCCATACTGATGCAGTTTGAAAAACTTGGAAAAGGATCGTTAACTGAGAAATTATTTGAGTTTAGCACGTAGAGCAGTTTAGGTAGGACCCATGTGTGTATTTTGCAACGCCCGACGCAAAAGATTTATGAAAAGTGTGGAGGCAATATCTATGTAAGACCTAAGATTATATTTCTCTGTGCACCAAATGGAACAATAATTGCTGTATCTCACTCCACAGCTTGAGTAACCAACTGTAAATAATCCCCGTCAGGTGTGATTTGTGTTTTTTGTCTATTATTTTACCATCCTATCCAACAGTAAGGAACATTATATATATTCCATGTTATTTTGGCTATGGACTAGAAAATACATTTTATTTTTACTAATTAGACATATTTTTACTAATTTTTAGAGATTCATTTTTTGGCAGATGCAAAGGGAGGTCATTTATGAAATTAGATTAAGTGTATGAGTAGTCTCCCTTAATGTATAGTACTGGTGAAATATAGGGCCTGTATTATAGCATGCAGGCTACTACCTTGTATATACGTAAAGGTTAAACAACTATATGTCTCACTCGAAAAAAACAATTCTGTGAAAACTACCTGGAATAAGTTGATAAGGCATGCAACATTTCTCCTGACTACGGTTGCCATGATAATATGTGTGAGAACATAGATAACTCTACCACGTTCTAGAATCAGAGTCTCCGTAAACAACATATAAATCTCATATTAATGGAAGTGAGAGAATTTTCCTTGCATCACATCAACACGTCTTTTCACAGCATGTTATATTTTTTACAGGAATCTATAAAATGTCTGGCACGATTATAATGTCAGGATTTTTTCATATTTATCCTTTCACATCGTCAATTGGCAATTCAAACAAACTACGTGTACTTATAGAAAACATTTCAATACGTTTATAGATACAGTTGACGCTCGTTATGTTGAACTAGAACTAGAAGTAGAAGTCAGATTTCTGTTACAAGGTTTTGAAAGGTGACAATGTTTTCCCTTTTTAGATCACATTTTGATACATACAAATCCAAACACTTTGCCACTATGTTTTATTTACCACACACATGTATAATATTATAAATGTAATACTGAAAAATTCTCATTTTTGTCATAAAATATCCGACTATAAAATCCGTCACAATAATAAAAGAAAGGTTCAGTAACTAAATAGCAAATGTTCATTTATTTGCATCAAGGTTCAATGTATGTCCTCTCATCAAGTTCTAACTAGAATCATATTGACCAATTGAGTAATATAATCAAACGTTCCCTTAAAATGTTATTGCAATTTAAGGGCCTGTAATTACTAAACAATGGCTCACAAAATGATGTCACATTTTATAGCGGCTCTTGACCCCAACAAATTGGATTGAATGGCTTTGATGCAGTTTTAATGCCGTTATAATGTACATCATGAACGAACCGTTAAACAATGATTGTGGAATAGAAGTTAGGTAAACAACCATTACCAAATATGGACTTTCATGGTAAATAATGTCAAGCCAAGAATTTAAAAAAAACTTTTGTTAAAAGTTTGCGATACCGGTACACCGGAACATTGAATTTACATACAAGGCAGTGAAATAAGTATTAGTATTAAACTTGAAGTACATCTTATACTCAGAATTCTACGAAGGAAACAAATTGAACAGGACAGGTATTGGAGTTAAAAAGCACTCTTCATCCTGAAGATCAGTATGTCTTAACCATAATAAACTATAGTGCACTTTGATTTCTGAGAATTGTTTGTTTATTAATGAATATTAATTAGTGGCCTTCAGACCTTGCAATAAAAATGGCAACCAAAAAGTGTAACTGGTTGAACAAATTAAATTCTGGATCATATATAAGAAAAGCTAGCAAATTAACAAGAGAAATAATCCTTAATCTACCAATCACTTACATGCAGCAGCTGTTAAACCAATCAGATAATTGAGCCAACAAAGGTCAAGGTTATAACCAAAGGTCAAGGTCAAACCTGTACAAAAATTAAACCCTAATATTCCATTGACAGGGGAAAGTGATTTATTAATGGTTTTATCATGATGGTATGGTACAGGTAAATGAGAAGCCAGGCATGAGAACTATTATCATGATGGTATGGTATAGGTAAATGACAAGGGAGGCATGAGAACTATTATCAGCATATGTCCAGTAGATTTACCTATCTCAACAATTATATTAACACATGCTCAGCTTCTGACTCATTCTCTGAAACAGTTAGATACCCAACCAGGTAAAATTTGGTCAGAACCTTAGTATAATGATCAAAGTCTTAGTTTTCAAGTAACTGGAAATTCTCCGAAAACATTTAGAATAATAAACTTCTGAAAATTGGTTGCAGAATCGAAAGTAAAGATGCAGGTGCAAGTTCTCGCATGCAGAAGAACATTCCAGTCATTCCTGTCTTATGACCCATTAATAACTAAAATGTTTTTTTATTTTTTATTGCATTATAATGTATGTTACTGAAGAGTAATGCCCAAGTTACCTCTCTTGGTTTGAAAAGTACAAATATCTGATTTCCAGATTTGATGGAGTACTAGCTTGACACCCAACTGTGGACTGACATTCTAGAATCACATAATTTGGCTATCAACTTGATTAAAACTTCTTGAGTAACGTACAAATATACAAATCAATGATCTGCATTACAATCAGATATCAACTGCCAGTAGTATTCCATCAAATCTGGAAATCAGATATTTGTACTTTACATACAATTCTGCATGTGAGCCATCAGTAGTGAGAATAAACCAAGAGAGGTAACTCTAACATTACTCTCCAGTAACATACATTATAATGCAATCAAACTTTACTGCAGCATTCTTTCTATAATAAACAATTTATGAACATATTTTCTCGAACTTATATGCCAACTTATACGGGAATCAAAGAACGTGACAAAACGATAATAAAACCACACTAAGACCGGAGCATTAGATATGTTTTCACGTATTCTAAGACCCGGAGCATTAGATATGTTTTCACGTATTCTAAGAACTTGGACAGCTGGTATCCAGCTTCAGTTCATACTTTATTACACAGAGCTGGGACACAGCCAGGTATAAACTAGGTACAACAACAAACAATCTCAAATTTGCCAAGGATGTAAAATGTGGTAATAAATTAAATATGAAACAACAGTTTAAGCACTAAGTTCACCACCTCATTGCACCAGAACCAGGAAAACATGTAATCTTTACTCTATGGATATAATTGGACAAACATAAATTAGCCAGGCTGAATATAGCAAATAGTAAATAAATGCAACAGTGACCTTCACTTCTAATTAACCGGAAAATTTGGTAGACATGATATTGGGGCAATCATTTCTCCAATAGCCCCAGTGGCTCAGTGGTAATGCGTCAGCCTATAGATGATTTACCAGGTATGCTATTTTTGTACACAGGTTCGAATCCATTTATTGTCTAAAAATAAACTGAATAAACAAATTAATTTCTTTTAGAAAAGTTATGAGTTGGATTGGAACTCGCGCATAATAAAAACATACCTTTGTTGCGACTGGACCTTGTGCTTTACTGACATTGCTTATTGTGTTGTATTTAATACGCCTTATTAGTTTACTTCAGGTGCAAAAGGTAAACAAGAATGTTTATGTTCTGGTACTATTGACAGCCCCGCCAATTTATCTTTGTCCGATTATACCATTTAACTTTCAAGTTAATTGTGTAACAGATTGGGCTCGTAGATATAAACTGTTTGATTGTAAACAGATTCATTGATTTACAATTGGTGATTGGCCACCTTAAATAACAACTGGCCTATGGTAGTTCAGTTCAGGTGAAAATGTTGTGTGTAATTCTGTACTGACATTAGTACGCCAGTTGGTACAAGAGCATGTATTTACTTGTTACTCTCTCAAAATGAGTACAAAATGCTTCAGATTATAGTAAGCACCATATGGAACCACCAATGTAAATGTTCACAGACTGATGTTGATGCAGGTAGAAACACCATACACCATGAATTCATGATTTTACTTGATAAATAATTATTATTATCAGGAGAAGATAAACTCACAGGCAACAGAATCCTGTGAACACCAATTCTGAGCTAACAACAAATAGGTAGAAACAACATACTGCTAACAACAAATAGGTAAAAACAACAGTATGAATAATCAGTCAGGAGAAACAACAGACACCAGATTCATGATAATTAGCTTCTGGTGTTTTTCTCCAATCGCACATAAGTAATGTTTTCCCATGATTTTATAAGTAGAAAACTGCTCACCACTTTGACTAATATTGTTATGATCAGAGTACAGTTATTAAGATGAGTAATTAATAATACAGACTAACACATAATGGGGAGAGATTCGTACTTATCCAACAGGCGTACACTTCTGACATCAGAAGATTCAGGGTGTGAACTTGCGTTATATTAAGAATGTTTGAAATGTACAATGGGTAGAAGCCATGATCTGAAAGGTTGCTGAGCTCTTGTTGTAAGTCTCAACATAATTATGAACATTAACATTCCTGTTGAATCATAAAAAGCATATATTATTACATGCACAACAGCTAGAATTTTTGCCAAAAAGCCAAGTTTGACATTTCTGGGTTATTAATATAGGTTCCATACAAGTGACCTTGGTTTTTGACCTTTCACACAATTTTCTTGACCACAGCTAACAAAATGCCATCATTGCTTTGATTTTTAATATATTTATATATTCATGGCTTTGGTCATTTGTAAAACCACACTAACAAGAGATGTTTGTAAAACATGTTTGCCCCATATGGCAGTCCAATAGTCAGAAATGGTAAAGGTCACAGTGACATTGACCTACTAACCTCAAAATCAATAGGGGTCATCTACTGTTGGAGACCAACCTCCACGTAAAGTTTGAGGATCCTAGCGCGAAGTGTTCTTGAGTTATTGATCAGAAACCATTTGGTCTACCGACCGACAGACTGACCGGCATGTGCAAAGCAATATACCCTTTCATCAAAGATGGGGGGGGGGGGGATAATAATTATGATAATTTTTTCACATCAATTTAATTTTGCAGACGGACAAAAATTAATTAATCCATGTAACTGCAACTAGAAAACATACATGTTCCAATCGTCAGCCCACCCACCAGTGGCCACCACAATGCTGTTAACATAGATGCATACTTTTTACATGTGTATGTGCATCATCGCTAGTGGCCATATACCAACAATCTTAATATGTGCTAGCAGCGATGGAGAATGATGTTGTTTAAAGAAAAGGATAATGGAAACAAACACACCATGAAAAATCGTTTCTAATTTTGAGGTGTTCTTTATTATTGAGGTAGAGTTACTTTACATTATTACGTACTTCTCTGGTTTCATTCAAGGAGCATTATGATGCAGTACTATCACAACATTTCAGACATTTTACTGAGATAAAATATAAATCAATCATTCTTGAGAGAAATCTGCAGATATCATTCTTATAATATACTGAAATCTCTATCTAGATAAAAGCTCACTTCTCATTTTATGTAGTTACTTTATTGAATACACTGAAGCCTGTGGTCATGGTTACCTGAATGAAGCAACCATGTTTCGTTAATATGCACCCATTAATATTAAATCCAAATTGGCTTTTATTATACTACCTGTAAACAATAATTGACACCTGCATGAGCTACCTGCTTTAAATGGTCACATTTTAGGTCTCTGGGAACTGTTTTATCAAAGCACTTACGTAATTCGTAAACTAACGCTCACATTTAAATGCCTAATAATGCTTTTACAACTACGAATTAGGGACTGGTATGGTTTTGTAGAAGTTCATTACTCAATCATTGTTAATATTGTAGATCCATTTATCGCAATTTGTAGTTGTTAAAGAATTATGAAGAACTTTAATTTGATCGTAAGTTTACGATTTCCATAAGTGCTTTAATAAAACAGTACCCTTATGACTGCCAACTAATAACCCTTTGCTCCATAGATATATAAAATCTCACCCCTATCCCAAGTCCATCACCAGTTATATTCATATATTAAAGGGAGACAATCCATTGTACTTATCATGACACATAATCAAGGGAGATCATTCTTAATATTTGTCTCAAAAAGCTGCAGATGTACTCAAAAAGCTGCACATGAGATGTGCACATATTCAAGCTTATCTGTGATCTGAATTACATTGGATGCATGGAGTAAAGGGATAGTAAAGAGCTAGGATCAGGTACAGCTGTAGATACATACAACAGAGAGAAATGAAGGGAGCTCATTTATAGCCCTATTGGAACTAAGTAAATAGGTCATGCAGTATCTAAGACTTGAACATTTTAGTAATACATGTACTAAGGTCTTCTGTATAAAGAAGTACCATGGCAGTTTACCGACTGGAACAAATTTACATTATGTAAGATGTAACTAATAGTGTAGAGATAATATGGGTGGGGGAGAGATAAAGTCAAGGACATCTTAGATGATCTATAAAACTATCAGCTGGAAATTGAAACTGGATAAGAAGATGCTATTTTGGCATTAAGTGTTGATAGCATGTGATGTTTTACCTATTCTAAGTGAGGAAAACTGTGAGAAATCTGCACGATGTAGTTGAGAAGACACTAGAAATGTTGATGAGATTTCCAGTGAAAAACAACAAAACTTCAGAGATAACTCCGCATGAATTAGGAAATAACAAAGGGAGATCATTTGAGATTTCCAGTGTAAACGATGAAATATCAGAGATAACTCCGCATGAATTAGGAAATAACAAAGGGAGATCATTTGAGATTTCCAGTGTAAACAATGAAATATCAGAGGTAACTCCGCATGAATTAGAAACAAACAAAGGGAGATAATTTGGAACTTTCTACAGAAACAAACAACAAAATGTAGATAATAATCCAAGATAAGAACAAAGCCTTCTAGCTCAGGTGTTGCTGCTAAGTTTAGGCTACCACTGATGACAGGTTTGACTTAGGTGCAAACAGCAGCAGAGAGATAGGACATGTTCTAATAGAATGGATACCAACAGAAACACCATTAATGCCTGACGAAAGAAGACAAATAGGCTGACATACCGCAACAAACCTGGAGACGCACAGTGGAAAAGGAAAAGAAAGAGCTAGTTTTAGGTACATGGACAGCAGCAGTAAAAGCAGCAAGCATGAGCAGCAGTAGCAAGGACAGTGGATAAAACTGACAGGGAGCTCATAGCCCTCTTCTCCCTCAGGCCCTTTAATCAACACCGGAGGTATAAAACAGTATCAAGCTGTTATCATAGAATGATCTTATCATGATATCTTCATATTATATCACTGGGTAGCATGATCGGTTTCCATGGCTCTATCATATGTTGCTATGTAAACAGTACGTGTGGTTTATTTTAAACATACTATACACCTACGCACATCTGGAACACACCCCTTCAGAGTTTATTAGATACTTTCATTTACAGTCCACTATACTATTTTATTCATAAAATTAAAGGGCAATGACTTGACTCATTAAATAGTAGCAATAACTTAAACATTAGAAAATTTATATACTTAGTATAAGGGCTTACAACCTGAACAATTGTCAGTGACACAAGACTTTTTATAACGTATATTATAAAGCCAGATCAGGAAAATCGAGTCACAGTTTCAGACTGACCAGTCAGACTAGAATGAGCAAAATATAATAAGATATGTTAAGACATTTGGGCTGCGGTTCTGGGGTGGGATTCAATATTGTTCTAACTTGACTAAGGATAAGGACAACCAATCAGATTACACCATATTAAACTCATTGACAGTAACAGGCGATATGATTGGCTATCCTTCGTCCCCAATAAAATAAGATCAATATTGAATATCACCCCTGGTTGACAATTTATATGAAGAGCCAAAAGACACATCTGTGCAACTAATCCTGAAATCTGTTCTCAACTTGCAACATTGAAATGTTGTACTATCATAAATAAATATGGAACATTTATTATATGTCTCTCTGAAACGCAAATAAATTCACAACAAAATAATGATTTCTTTAAAGAGTCTTGCATTTCCTGGTTCTTACCAAACTTAGCCATGAGGATATAACCTTATATATAGCAGAGGCTAGGAAAAAAATATTTTAAAATAGTTTTCCCCAAAAATGAATCAACCTAACAAATTTACATTTTGTTACAAATATTATCCCCCTCCAATTATACAGCTAAGTTTAAGGCACGGCCCCACCCCAGGAGAAACACCCCCAGAGAGAGACTATATAACATAGATTGAGGTCGAATGGAGGACATTCCTGCATGCTGTAAGTCAGTCCTCTATACCTATTCTCCCTCATACATATCAAACAGTTTGCTCACCTGCTCACAGAACCTACAGCTACTAAATTCAATCCAAGATGCACAGTAAGTATGTTTCACACAGTATATCCTCCAGCAGTATATTAGTACACTCAGTCACTGAAGCTTTGTAACCTTACTTTCTCCCCGACTTAAAAACACCTGAGAAGTTTTTGCAATAGTTTTTGTTGAGAAGTTCTAGAAGCATGCAAACAAGCAACGTGTTGGATAGATCAAGGTGAGTTGTATAATCACTTAGAACCAGTCTGGAGGTAGGGTAGATAGATAGGTATGAGAACCAATCAACGTTACTATTTATAGTAACACAATTCTCAGATAGGATGCTGGATACAGGGTGTCTCATATTTTTATTGCAGTGCTGTCTGAGGTAACAATGTGGATTTATGATGATTGGTATAATTCTGTTATAATTCTGCACCGCATGATTTAATGGAATCATTTATAATTGTAGATGACATACATTACGCAATATGCTGCCAAGACTTATGTAACATATTAGTTAATAGTTGCATGAAAGTTGATATCACTTAAACAACACGGAATATACTAACTTACATTATATTGTATTTTTTTCTTTTTTCTTTAATATTTTGTTAGAACTATCATAGTTTCTCAGAAAAAAATGTTTTATTCAGACGCCGCAAGTCTGTACATAGGCAGAGTCTGATGCGATACAATCTATGATACATTGGCCGCATCATAATGTAATAAAATACAGTGTGATAATTCATATAACTAATGACTTCATCAAGTATATTTCAATCTTAAAACATTCCAGAATATTAAATATAAAATTTAATTACACAACATAAATATAACAGTTATATATATAAAATGACCAATAAATAAATTGCTGAAAAAAACATTTAATCATGAGACAACCAAGTTTTTTCTGTCAAATTTGGATAAAATTTCACAGTCATTAAAGGATCTCAAATAGTCTATCATAAATCACTCACTTGAGAACAACAGCATTTTTGATACAGACTCAAAGGCATCCTTCAATTCTAAGTATTTCAATATTCCACGATTCGGACATGCTACAAGTAGCGCTAATTGTAAAAAGATATTACAAATATTACAATCTCCAAGGTGAAGAGTATCATCACTAATATTTATAATTTGCTGAATAATAATCATTTGTTTGGATGTTAATGTTGAGATAAGATTTAATCAGTTACAATCACAATTAGTTATTTAACATTGTGTTAATGTCTCTTGTCTTAGATTATACACAATCAACGATATTTGTGATGTACAATCATATATAAAAAGATTGAATTCACACGGCCATATAGGATTACCCAAGTGATCGGTAATTGATAAGTTACCTCCCATTTTATGCTCTGGTGGCCATATTGCTTTTTATAATTTGAGTACGGTAGTAAGTATTATTAAATAATTAACGCAAATGGTCACAAACAGTACTGCCATCTGTCATTTTATGCTCTATAAAATAACTGGTTACTATAAAAGCAACAAAATATTTGACTGATTTTCAAAATTTGTCCAGGTGTGAATGCCAAGAAATTGATGAAAACTTTTGGACACAGTCTGTAGATGAGACATGAAACATTAAGTATGAAGTATTCTCTACACACTGTATGTATGTATGTGTGAGAGGAACCAGGAAGTACATCAGAGAAACCATCTTCCTATTTACTGATCTATATACATGATACAGCTATTTGATGCCCGGGTACTATGGTGGTTGTTATTATACCTGGTATATAAGATATCAGTACCAGGTAGAACATAGGTCAAGTCAGATTGTAAGATAGATCTCTGATCAAAGCAGCTCACTTACAGACCCACAGGTCAACATTATCATACTTGCAAGTAACTTCAAGTTTGTGAGGAAGAATTTCAATTATTTTCACCTTTTGAATCCACCCACTCTTGTATTATGATAAGAATTTAGCAATAGCATAAACTAATACAGGTGTTCCTGCAAATCTTATAGGAAGTTTCCAAGCAAGCTCTTTCCATGGGTGCAAGTTGTTTCAGGTATATTCCTGATTTCAGGTATTTGAGTGTTTCAAAAAGTCTGTGTGTTTTTTCTCTCTCTTTATATCAAATTTACATTTTTTTCAGGATTTCAGGTTTTTCAGAATTTCTAACTTTCGCCCATGTGCTTGAAGGAGAATACCTTTTATATTCAGATCCGCGGCCACTTACTATTACTATTATTTCATTATGTTATCAACATTTTCTTAATTATAAATAAAACATAAACAATTCCTATTATCTTTATATTTGACATTTTCATTACGTTCAAATGATGAAGATTTCTCAGACTAGATGTAATAATGATTATATAAATACCAGAAATAAAATAATTTCTATCGGAAAAAATCATCCTCATTTTTACGGTGAATCATTATAAGTACTGCAGTATAGTAAACTCAAGTGATATTACTTAGCGATTTGTACCGAATATCGTTTTTTACTGAAAAGTTTTGTAATGTTTAAAAATATCTGCAAATAAGTTCTGGTCTGAGAATATTTACTGGAAGTGTTTAGTTAGGAGAAAGGTACTCGATCAACATGTTTACGTCAAAATATCATTCACGTCAATTTCTTCCTACGCAATTAATTATTGTCTTCTAATAAAAATAATAGGAAAACATATCTCATGGGGGAAAAGTTTCATCCAACAAGTTTATGGCAAAATATCATTTACTCAACTTCTTCCTACGTAATTAGTCATTGTCTTAAAATAAAAATAACAGAAAAAATCTCAGGGGAAAAGTTTCAAAGTACTTTAAACACGTTTACATCAGTGTTGGTTGCTATAGCAACAGGTAAACAACATGTTTGCAAAAATCTGGAAAACAAGCCAAGGGCTTATCAGTATAAAGTAGAACAGCATGTTAATATATCTGCTATAGATCAGATAATATTGATGAAATTGATAGTGTAGGTATAAAATGTGTAGCAAGATATTCATACAAACGAAGATTGTTTGATGTTTGGTATCATCTGTCCATCACAGTATATATATCTAACTTGTTAAACAGTGTGAGAAACTAATATATATATCCCTAGGTATATTTATATATACTACTCAAACTTTGCTAAGGGCCAAGACATTGAATTTGATGTCCGTCTCACGTTAAATGTACAAAACCGATGAAGAAAACGTTGTGAAATTACTGAAGTACAATCTTGTCTGCTTCTAAAGTTTGAAGCTTGATGTCTTGCATTTGATACGCATTGCCAAAATGATGTCGTTTTCCAGGTAACTGATAAGCCCTATTAGCGGGGACCAAAGTGACTAGAATAACATTGAAATTTTTATCCCGTTTTTATTACCATATCTTGTAAGACCCAAAATGCCCAGAAAATGACCGCATTCCGTTAGTACAGAGGCTTGAACGCAGCACTAACATTTTAATGGGGTTGGGCTTATCAGCGCTTAGACATTAAATTTTGAAGTAATCTTTATTGGTTTACAATGTTGCAGATGTAGCAATATGTTTTTTAAAATTCTACCAGTCAATCTTATTCAATTTGCAGAATATTCAAATTGAAAATTTCCTGGCCCTTATCAAATTTTGAGTAGTATATATATATATATATATACAGATCTATATATCTCTCCAGATTATCCAGAAGTATTGTATCAACTATACCATAAAGGTTCCAACAATTCTTCACTGAAATTAACCAGGTTTGAAAAGGGCATTACCAAATTTAACCAGGTTTGAAAAGGGCATTACCAAATTTAACTTGGTTTGGAAAAGGCATTACCGAATTTGACCAGGTTTGAAAACGGCATTAACGAATATAACCAGGTTTGAAAAGGGCATTACAGAATTTAACCAGGTTCGAATAGTGCATTACCGAATTTAACCAGGTTTGAAAAGGGCATTACCGAAATTAACCATGTTTGAAAAGGGCATTACCCGGGTGCAGTAATAGTACATTTTGTATCGTCCACACTTTTTGTATAGAGGAATGAGACTGTGAACCAAGTAATACAGATAACTACAAATTTGCTGAAACAGCAGTAAATTAGGTGAAGGCAACAATGACCTTGAAAGGTCAGATGCCATTGACCTTGAAACAAAAACCTTGGACAGAAGACCTT
The DNA here is from genome assembly GCA_947247005.1 of Spisula solida. Classification (NCBI taxonomy): domain Eukaryota; kingdom Metazoa; phylum Mollusca; class Bivalvia; order Venerida; family Mactridae; genus Spisula; species Spisula solida. Next base: position 10,525,602 of record OX365953.1, on the reverse strand, counting down.
AAGACATTCCAACAAAAAGAGAATGATGATAACCTATTTTGTGAACACACATTCTGATTGAAAGATCAACAGAATGTAACAGAACACTGACCTTGAAATATGCCCTATGTTGACCTTGAAATATGCCCAATGTTGACCTTGAAATAGGCCCAATGTTGACAATGAAATATGCCCAATGTTGACAATGACAACTTGACTGTTGTTGTATGTACATACACAATGTATCATCTTGGATTTTGAACATGATGTAAAAAAAAAGTTTTATAAGGTGAAGGTCATCCAGCAGTTACCTGAACAAACTATGCTGAGTGTCAAGCAAGGGAGATAAATCAGTACCATTTTTAACGACCTTGGTATTTTGAGGCATGGTATGGAACCTGACAACTTTGGTACTCCTAGTGGATGCTCAACTACTATTATGCCGCCCATCGAGGCAGATAAAGGTCATGGAACCATGCAAAGCATCATCATCTTGCCTCCGAAATGTATCAACAAATTAATGACCTTGTAGTAGGACACCTATATCATATAAATGTTGATACGATTATGAATCTAGATTGAAGCAGCACCATACAAGATATCAAAGAATGTTTGCAATGTATGATATTATTATTGCTATAAAAAATCTGCTCATAAACAAATGTTGCATAAGTATAGGCGCCCCAGGTTATAGCTCGTAAACCACAAAACAAGAGCAAGGGATGATTTTTATGTCAGGATAATTAATTCATATAGTGTGTTTATGGATAGATCTAACGTAAGAAACCAGAAGTAGGAATTATCCAGGAAAAATGATCCATCAACTACCTGGTTTAACAGTTTATACATATTGCAGACCTATTTGTTGAAGCCACAGACCTATAGCTAATTCCATCAGTACCAGTAATTCTTTGGAATGATCATGGAAAATCATAACTTTCTGTCTCACACATTTAGCCAGGATTTTAAGAACTATCAATTCATTAGGACGAGAGGGGGAGATCTAGAAGTATGAGAGCTATTGCAGCAGACGATGATGGTGGCAGCAAAATGATTATTCCTTACATGTTGAAACACAAGCATTGAAATTATTTATATACAATGTACATGTACCAGTTTTTATTATCAGTTTCAGAAAGAAAATGGGTAGTATTCACGTGCCGTAAAAAAAAACATCTGATCATCGTTGCGCATATTTCGGATAATCATATAGGCCTGCAAATAGCCCTTCAGAGGTCCGTAGTTTAAACTGTACCTGATATCGGGATATTTCTGACAGTATCCTGATGATTGGTGCAAGAAGTTGCGATTGGTGCATGGTCACTTAGAAAAAGGCATACCATTACTATGGCGGCACCGTAGAATAACATGACATATGAATAGCAATGTCAAACTATAACAATCAGCATTGAGGACATATTAATGCTAAATGCTCCCTTGATGTGCTCACACCCTAGAAACAATTTCCAGAATTCTCTACAGTCATAAAATGTTTTTGTTGTACGTAAGTAGTTGAGAGATTTAGGATTGTGTCTGTATGTACAATGTGATGGTATAAACAACATAACTGTTAACTGAGTGATAAAACAGAGAGAAGAATTTATGTGGGAACATAGTTTGGCATCTTAACAATACGTAAACATGATACTATCACTCCACATCCGACCTTAGACAAAATCTGTCTATGTAAAAAATACAATGCAGCAAATTGCATGCTTAATTAAGCAGAAAACTTCTACTGCAGGTATTGTTGTGTGTTTTAAATACACAAATACAAACTACCACACATAATAAACACCTCAGAAAAAGAGAATACAACAATTAACATTAAGATTGCCTCAAAATTGACCACACACTTTTCATTTTTTACTGTTTCATAAACCACAATATTAAGACCAATTAACTCAATAAGGTCAGTTTTAGGAGCTAGGTTCCAAAGATTGCCTTATCATTCAGGGTGTCCATTCCTTGCAGACAAATTTACATGTGTTTTAAACAATGTAGATTTGCTATCTCTCCTGTCACAACCATTAACCTATTGAACTCACAGTTTAATTAACCTTCAATTGAAGATCTTGAATAATCTCTTTTGTTTAAAATTGATGCGTTAACATTTTAACGGAACATGAAGGCAAATGTTTTGTAAAATTCTTCACTTCAGATGCCTAACATTCTTAGAATAGCTTCATTAGTTAGTTTATATGAGAAAAGGAACAACATGTATAATGAAGTCTGAAAATGCCGAAGTATGCCTTCATTATTATTTCCTGAAACATTGTTCTACTGATAATCAGGACAGTGTAGTTACAGGAAACATGTTGTTTAACATGTACAGTTGGCTGCATGACAATAATAACAGACAGAAGAAAGCAGCATGCAAGAGAGAAGAGTGTCAATACAGTAGCAGAAATAAATAACGAAGGGAATTAACCAACCTGAGATTTCTGAGGAGTAAGTTGCAGAGTGATGTCCCTTTGACTAGGTGTTGCTGGAGTATCCGTTTTGAAGCTCTGACTTCTCTGCACCGGACCTGATCTGTGTCCGGCAGGAGCTCGTGTACTTTCTGCTCGACTTAGATTTATGGCTTTGCTGATGATATCAATTGGACTTGATTTGCCCGATGTCTCTCTTACGTTAGATTTGTTATCCTTCATTTGGAAGAGTTTCGCTCTTTCTGACACTGGTGTAAGTTTTACGGAATCTCTGTTTGGTACACTGACTGGTGAGTTAGTGGAATCATTAAGTGCAAGAGTTCTACCAACAGTTTTAACACTCTGACTTCTGTTTAGATTACTCACTTTCTGAACACGCACTGGCTTTTCATCTTGGACTGTTTTTATTTTATCTTGGACTGCGTTTTTATCTAGCACATCTTTTTTCGAGTTTGAACTGGTTGGCATTGGTGACTCCGCCTGCTGCTTTTCAATCTCACGTTGGAAACCACTAGGAGTTGGATTGTTGCCAACTCTTCGGAGTTTAACTTGTAACCATTCTGGCTTTTCATTGCCTGGTGTTCGAACACTTTGAGATCTACGCACTTCACCTCCTGTGCGAAACTTAGCAACAGGTTTTGCAGTCTTTAAATTTCGATCCTCTAAACACAGTGAATTTAACTTTGAACTTTCTTCAATGGATTTCCTTTCACCTTGCAATGCTTTCTTATCATTGTTCAAGTCATCAGAAGAAGTATTCAAATTGTCAGATGATACGATATTAGCATTCACCTTGTTAGAATAATTTCTGTTTAGATCCAGTTCCTTATTCTCAATTTTATCCACACTTCTAACATCAGTCTTATCATTATTATCCTTGACAACAACATCGTCCTTGACAACAACAACATCATCCTTGACAATGATAACATTGTCCTTGACAACAATAACATCATCCTTGACAACAACATCGTCCTTGACAACAATAACATCATCCTTGAGAACAATAACATCCTCCTTGACAACAACATCATTATCAACTTTCAGTTCCTTTATTTCATCACATTTATCATTCTCTACAACTATGTTGTTATTCAAATTCCTATCAACAGATTTTGTAGTTGTTTTAATGGCTTGTTTGGTGTTTGAAACAGCAACTGATTGATCTTTGTTAATAGGCAGAGACTTGACACTACCTTGACGCACTGACATTATCTTGGATGCTTGAGACTTTGCAGTTTGTTTATGATCTTCAAGTTTTGGTGAGAAATTGGACTGGAATGATTTAACTGCTGCAGTTTCTACTTTCTCTTCTGTAATAGAAACCTTAGGGTTAATGGTTGCATCTTCAGTAATCTTAGGTTTAACAGTTGCATCTTCAGTAATCTTAGGTTTAACAGTTGCATCTTCAGTAATCTTAGGTTTAACAGTTGCATCTTCAGTAATGTTTGCATCACCTTTAACTTCCAATGCTTCTGATGTGTATTTGTCAACATCAAATGATTCCTTGTCAACTATACTAGTCACTTTTTCCGGTTCATCAATCTCATTATTCACATTTTCACTGTTTTCAACATGATTAGTCAGTTCAGCTTCTTCATTCAATTGTTTGTTTACCTTTGAACATTCAACAACCTTGTTATTTTCATTCACAACCTCATTTACGTGATTGTTCACTTTTACTGGTTCCTCAACAATTCTAGTGACAGGTTCCAGCTTGCTTTCAACCTTCTCAACAATGGCTGCTTCTTCTGTAAATAAAATATGCACTAGAATGAAGACAGTCAAACATAGTTCTTAATTAAACAAAGGTTGTACATACAATGTAAATGCTCCCTAGCAAATAAATAATTTATTTTCAAGTGTATAAGGTGATTCATGTATCGAGGAAATTTTCTTCAACCAAAACCTGACAGCATGCATTGTAATCCGACAATAAATATCAGAAAATCAGACAGTTACTTATTGAAATCAACATTTAATATTGCTGAGTCCATGACTGTACAAATATAAAGTGTATGGCCATTATAATTTAACCTTTATTAGAAGGGTCAGTAAATTTATCATTTCGAGACCCCTGCTTTCTGAGTACCGTACATTGAAACCTAACTCACCATTTACAGTCAGACAACATGAGGTAGACACGTCTCCTTTCTCATTGGTTGCTAGACATTCATAGCAACCAGAATCCTGAGTAGAACATTTACTGATCTCCAGCATAGCCAGACTATCAATGTACGTCTGCTTCATATCAAACATCTGACCAATCAGAACACTGTTCTTACGCCATGTGACCTTCGGAGTTGGTTCTCCACTGATCAGACATTTCAATATGATACTTTTCCCGCCAAAAGTTGTTTGGTCGGATAATTGCTGACACACTTTGGGTGGACATGTAGACGCTAAAAGATGAAGAAAATACACAAATATGTGCTGGCAATACTTGGAAAAGTACAGGATCATATGATAACTCAAATGGAATGAATATAGTTACCGTATGCTCATTACCACTATTTTGCAACAAACACCATATTTCACTTACTGGTAGTTATTTTTTATTGAAATTAAATTATGGTAACATTGATTGTTTCAAGAACTTTATCACAGTAAATGTATATATTTGTTAAATTTGGAAGTTTCCCTTTTTTCATTTTATTCTAAATGCATTATTTTCTATAGCTCTTATTCTATAAAAAGAAAATTAAGTTTGCATAATATTAATAAAATTAATAAATTTAGTATAATTTTGTTTACTTACCTCTTACAACAAGCATACAGTCTGCTGACACTTTGCCAGAACTATTTTCTGCGACACACTGTATCCTTCCACTGTCCTGGGTAGTGACACGCCTAACAACCAACATGGCTACTCGACCATCATAGGACATTCTGTGTCGATTATCTTCCTTCAATTTCATGTCATCAAGTAACCAGGAGATTTCTGGCTGCGGGGAACCAATCACTTCACTTTCTATTATAACAGGATCAAGCTCGTCTGCTATCATGGTTTCCGGCTTCTTTAAGAACATTGGAAATACTGTGTCTGCTGATTCAGCTTCTGAAAAGTTGAACAAATGTTTTGAATTCTTAAGACATCAGACAGTGATTGGTGAAGTGTGAAGCCCAATAAGTTTGGGGTGTCTAACCCCAATCTGAGTTATACGTTAAATCCAGGTTTGTACAACAGGCACATCACAATCTCTAAAAGTGGTCCCAGTGCTGGTTAGGTTATTATAGACTTACCAAGATCAGTAAGTCTGATGGACCTGTCCGACAAAACCAGATTCAGGTCAGAAATCAGTTTGATAGTTTAACAACTTTTTATATTGTTTTAGCTATATATCACTGCTTGGTGTATTACAGTTATAAAACCATTTATGCTCAATAAAACTGTATAGAGGTACAGTTAAACCTGTCTTGGTAATTGCAAAAAGTGGTCCAGGGATGATATTCAATATTGATCTTACTTAACTTAAGGATAAGAACAACCAATCAGATCACACCATATTAAACTCTAGGTCAGTAACAGGCGCTATGATTGGCTATTTTTATTCTCCAATTCAATTAAGATCAATGTTGAATACCATCCCTTTTAAAATGGTATGATTAGAGATAAAATATTGTTTTTTTCGAACAGGTTTTGTAATAGCTGTCTATATGTGCAGGTAGTCTTTAACACAAGTTTGACTTTATGAATCAGTGACATACCATAAAAGAATATCTTCCTCTCTACCAGTCTAATATTGATTTTACCTTTTACAGAAACTCTACAGAACGATCGTTTCTCTCCATTGTCGTTCTTCAAAGCACAAGCGTACGTTCCACTATCATCGAGGAAGACTTCAACAATCTCTAGACGAGCCCGGGTACCGTCGAACGTCTGTTTAAAGTCGGCGTTGTTCCTTTGAATGACACCATCCTTATACCATGTAACAACATCTGCGTCCGATACTAGACACTCCAGACAGAGTGAGCTCCCCTCACATATAGTTGTATCTGATAGATCCATGAGAAACATCGGGTAACCACTCGATTTCTCTGCAACACATTTATATATTCATTTAATATTATGTCACGGTTGGTCATGTAACAAGTTTTATAACCTATATCAATCCCTCTCAACACATCATTCCTGATGGTAATCTATTGTTACAATGGTATGACAAAAGTGATGCCAGTTTCCCTTCTTTTAGTACCGAGAAGCAAGTAAAGGAAATACTGGTACCATTTCATTTAGTCCTTGGCATGACCAGGCATCAAGATCTCTCCCCACCTAATACACTCTAAGCGGACACTACCATCAATGCCATTGAGATAGTCATACATCTAAGTTACCTTTTACATCTACATACAACAAACAGACAACTCTAGCAGGTCCAGAATAGAGAGAACTTAGTAATGCAATAGTTGATTCTTATACAATTCAAGGGAAAGAACTTCGTCTTAAGAATAAGATAGTAAGATTTATTTCCCTTTAAAATCAAGAGGAATTCTGCTGCACTAAAAAATGCCATTGACCAAATATAATAGTGACTAAAAGTGAATACATTACACATCAATATATTATAGTTATAGAATATTAATGAAGACTTACTGTTAACTATCAGTTTGCCTGTGGTAGTGGCAGCTCCGAGGGGGTTCTCAAACACACACTTATATACAGCAACATCACTAAGTGTAGCATGTTCTATATTGAGTGTAGCTATACCAGCGTCAGCATCAAAGTGTGTATCCACATTATCAGTCAGACAGATTGGAATATCTCCCTTATACCATGTGACAGATGGTGCAGGGGAGCTAACTATGGTACAAACAAATCTAGCAGCGACACCTTCACACACTGTAACTTCCTTCAGAGTGCTCGTTATTTCAGGACAACCTGTAATATAGAATAGTATGTACGAAAATTATAAGAATTATGATAAATATTTAAGAGGGATACACGTCAGATGGCTGTAAATCTCTACGGTTAAACTAAACCTACATCGCACAATATACACACAATGCACAGTGACACACACACACACTATATAATCAAATAGGGTGGCACGATGATCGAGTGGGTAACATACTTGACTGGTTTGAATCTCGGCCGGCGCACTTGGTCATTTCCAAAATACTTTTCAGTGTTTCCGACCCAACTAGAGATGAACTGAATGGTAATTCAGAGATAGTCTCACATGTATCGGTGCTATATGCCGTGTACCTTAAAGGACCAAGGCGTCTATTCGGAAAAAGCTAGGGTAGCGCACCCAGACTCCTTGTATCACATAAATACTTTCTGTCTCTTCAAACGGAGCAGGAGGTGATTGGCCGATTAGACAGAGAAATTGAATGACAATGCACTTCAAACATTGGTTATATAAATTATTGTACATGTAACATTGTAACTATAATTAAGATAAGGTCATACCTGATGGCTTGCCAAGATGTGATTGGATCACGGATGAATTTACATCACCTGGTAAAGACAATCTGAAAACAGGATAATACACAGTAAATATTCATTATTGTGTAATAAAACTGATTCCTTCAAAATAAATTTTTTTATAGCACTTAAGTCACCACTTCTGGTTAGATATTATATCATAGCTCCTGCAGAATGATGTTAAGTAGATCAACATGTCGGACATGTTGGTAGCTCTTTACTCCATGGTGTCGGACCTGTTGGTAGCCCTTTACTCCATAAAGACACATCTAAAAGGAATCTCCCACAGACGTGTGATTCATGCTGATGCATTTTGATGAATCGACAGGTAACAAACACCAATTATTTTCCAATAAGCATGATGGAGATGGTGTACACACTATCAGAACATTATCGGTAAATAGATGAAGATATCTATGGATTAAAGGGTCTTCAATGAATGAACACAGGTGTAATAATGTCCACAAATACTGAATTTGGATAAGTTGAAATAAATGATCTTCTGATAGCTTACCTTTTATCTTTTTTATTTTTTTCACCAGAACCATTCTCTATGGATTTCAGATTAGGTTGAGGCTCTTCAGTTGTATCTTTGTGTAAAACAACCCTTGCCTCGGATTTGTCACCCCATGACTCGTTCTTCGACACGGATACATTCTCAGATACAGAACTCAAGTCTTGTTCTACCAATTCAGAACCATCCAAGTTTGTCCTACGTTTAATGTTTAACTGATTGCGTGTGAAATAATTCGAACCACGAGATGTCAATTTATGTTTCGTCTTTGATACATCTTTTTCATACACTGAAGAGTTACCTCCAGGGGAGGTAATTTTCTTCTCAACAACAGTGTCAGTTTCACGAACTTCTGTCCGGCTCTGAGTTCTACGAATCTTTTTCCATTCGGTGATGGTTGTGTCGCCTTCCTCGACACGGCTAACCTCTTTCACAGTGACCGTACCGTCGTCACCATGTATTACTGATATTGCACTATTAGCTTCCGGAGTGGAGTTCATATCCAGGGAAAGATTACTGCGTAACTGAATGGTAGCTGCAGAAAGACAAGATGACGTGAGAAATAAGAACCTACATACTATACAATGTCATCTCTTAGTAATGTGAAGTAACGCCTAAGACCACTTACCTATCACAGTAACCCCCTCAAAAAAGTTAAAGACTACATCACACCAGGTGATATCCATAACATCAAGTATATCAATTCTTTAGCGCACAGACAATCAAAAGCCACACAGAAAGGACGACAGCGCCTAGTCATCCACGCAAGAGTCAGACATAGAACGAACCATCCACATCCCCAAAAATGGATATTTCAAGCAAGCCTATATACTCACTCCGCAATGAATGACACACTGTGGACTTCGAATTCTGTGCATAATTTTGTGATAAAATCTTACCAAAAGTTACAGAGAACTCAGAGAAAGAAAAGTCTTAAAGCAAGAACTTGTCTACGACAGCATATCAAAGCAAAAATAAATTCAGTAACACATTTAGTGCACACCTTGTATTTATGCCATACAGAGACCGATATAGAAGCCCAACAGTAAGAGACGTAATTATTGCACTGTATGCACATTTCTGTCTGCATCGTATCCATATATAGACTTATCTCATTATGCCATATATCACACTGTGTAACAGTATATCAATATAACTTCTGGACCGGACAATCATTATATGTTATCAACTTATCTTCCATCTGTTACGTCTATACAACATTTTTGCTCATTAATTCAATACAAGGCTGTAACATTTTGATTACATAATGACAAATACATGCCAGTTTTGTTTTATCCTCCAAAATGCAAATCAGCGATATTGATCACTGCCACTATTCTCACTAACCTACAACTATGTAACAACCAATCAAGGGTCACAAAAAATATAATGCTTAAAGCAAGTGGCTGTTTAATTAAATGCAGATGAAAATTATTTGATTTGAATCTTTTATAAAATGCAAGTTTGAAATATTAAAGATTCGGAAATAAATCCAAGGTGATTATGAAATCTGTGTGGTCCATCACACACAAAAACATCACAAATACTGTATTGTTCAAATACAATCAATAACATTATAGGATATTTATCGGTAAATTATGATAAATGTCAAATACATAGACAATCACCACATAATGTAGCCATGGCATTTTGATAACACCCCAACTGATGCATTTAACACCAAATGATACATTAATTGAAGCATAACTAGATGACAGCCACCACTTTCATACAATTTTCCAAGCAATTTTTGCTTTCTACTGAATATAACATTTGCATAATATACTATGATGTTTGCGGTCAACAGTGTGCTTCAAAACTGCCTGAAGATGTGACTCAGTCTGATATACATGCTGACATACAAAGCTGGAAGAGATCAGGCCCCGATCTCCCAAAGCATCTCGGGTAGAAATCTCATCTCAAATTGAGATTTTGCTCAAACCAGAGCCTGTATTTGAAACAAATTGTAGTTTTAAGATCTCGAAATGTTACTGTTATAAACTCAAAATAGTGTATCTGTTTCGTGCTACCAATTGTGAGTCTCCCATGGAAATAAACTCAAATACATAACAATATTAGAGATGAGATTTATCTCAAACTGAGACCCTTCGGGAGATCGGGGCCTGATGATTGTAACCAAACTCAGGCCTAATTTGACCTTAGGATCAAACTCTACACAATTTGCAATGAGTTAGCATACAGCTTCACTAATATCACCAGTTAACATACCTTCAGACTTCTTGTTCTCTCTGATGGGAGACATTGCACTCTCTTTACATGTAGCATTCTCATTTTGATTCTCTACAGATTGAGTATCAGTGTTAATCTCATCTGTATTGTTTGTGTCACGTTCAACAATCTCATCTGTATTGTTTGTGTCACGTTCAACAATCTCATCTGTATTGTTTGTGTAACATTCAACACCATTATCAGTAGCTGCTTCAACTTTCCCATTCTCAACCAAGACCTCTGTAGTCACATTTTCCTCCATTTCAGCAGGTTCTTCCTCTAGAATTGGAATTTCAGTTGTAACAGTATCCATAGTAACCTTCTCTTCAGAAGGTTCTTCTACTGCACCAAGGATTTCAGAAAATGCTGCTTCAATGTCTAATGTTGAAAGCAATTTATCACTTTCAGAATTAGTGTTCAGAGATTTTCTTTTTTCTTCTAACCAAAGAAGTGGTGGACTTAATCTCTTATCTTCCACTACAGTTACACCCTTCTCTGGTACTGTTGAATCTCTAGATATATCGTTAATCTCTTTATTAACTCCACCAGTAACGTTTTTCAAACTGATGTCCAAGGAGGTTTCACTTTTACCTTGTTTGTCAACTTCTTTTCCTGAATCTAACTTCTTCTCAACTTCTTTTCCTGAATCTAACTTTTTCTCAATTTCTTTTTCTGAATCTAACTTTTTCTCAACTTCTTTTTCTGAACCTAATTTCTTAGATGAGTCAATATCCTTTTCATCAACTATTCTTTTAACTTGGTAACCAGCTTCCCTTCTTGGTTCCGACTGGCTCCTGTTTCGTCTAAGATTCACTAATCTACTCTGTTTATCCCTCTCTACTACATCTGCTTTAGAGACAAGAATATGAGAAGTTCTAGTGTTAGTTATACCACTACCCTTATCATGTACTTTAACATCTGATCTACTCTTTCTCACTGCACAAGTTTCATTGTCATTGTCTCTAAACTCATGTCCATAATCTCTTTTCAATTTTTGATTTTCTAACTTTTTAACAGTCTCTTTTAACAACAATTCCACTGATGTGTTAGAGTCAGCTTTGTCAGAAACGTGATCATTCGTGTTTGAATTTCTTACATCAAAAGATGAGTGTCGTCTGTATGATGAATGTGAATCTGATGGTCTCTCAGTGTCTCGCCCTTTCACCTGATCTTTAACTTTCTGACCAGCTTCCTTGTCCGTTTCTAAACGAGTTTTAAAATTTTGAACACTAGAATTACTTGTATTGTTTGAGAATTTTTGTATAACAGATTCAATGGAATTTCTTACAGGTAAACTATGTCCCTGAGATCCCTGAGATGTATCATGTAAACGTGAAGTATCTGAGGTATTAACATTGGAACTAGAACGTTTATGAACTGATTTAGGAACCGGTGGTTTATTACTGGCAGTTGATTGTCGTGGTTTTCTCAGGTTTTCAATTTCAGCACTAGTAGCAACACCATTTTCATTGTTGTTATGACGATCTTCCTTGGAAATGACCTTCACCTTGCCATCAAAAGAAGATTTGTCCAGTTTCTCAGATTTCCTTTCAATATCCTGACCACTATCTTTGTCAAGAATTCTCTGTTCATTTACGCTTCGACTTCTGATCACATGTGATGAATTTGATTGGCTGATTCCATTGACAGCTGGTTCCGACAGTTTACGATGAACAAAACTTTGACTTCTCTGTAGACCAGGCTTGGAACCATCTGAAATGAGAACAAATATGTAAATGTTAAATATATACTGGTACACATTTAACAACACAGTGCTTCAGAAATATGTCACAAGTTCATGTAAAATAAATTCTAAATTCAGGCAATGACACTTAATACCCCTGAATGATTTATCTCCTGATTATTGCAGGCAGCAAATATTAGAAAATGAGGATGTTCTTGCCGGGGGGGGGGGGGGGGCAGGAGTTGTGTTATGCTAACAGGAGTACAGACATACAAATGCAAAAAGATACAGAAGGCTGATAGCTTGGATTAGGTACATGTTTAACAACAAATACACAGAATTACTGACTTTGTTTCACTAAATGCTTAATTTAGTTTATAGATGAAGTTCAAACTCACCAATAATTAGAAATTAATATCCAGTAAATACAAAAGTATGTCCAAGTACCAAGTATTATATTCTATACAATCCAAGTTATAACCGCATCTACTTAATAAACATACAGTCTCCACAAACGTTATAACCGCATCTACTTAATAAACATACAGTCTCCACAAACGTTATAACCGCATCTACTTTATAAACACACAGTCTCCACAAACGTTATAACCGCATCTACTTTATAAACATACAGTCTCCACAAACGTTATAACCGCATCTACTTTATAAACATACAGTCTCCACAAACGTTAACACATTAATAAACCGGTAAATTTTTAATATTTGCCCAAAATGACATTATTTACAACCTAATACCCATAAATCATCAAAATTTAATAAACCAAAACATTTAATATCCAAAAATATTCAATATCTAAAATATATAAGCAGTCCTCAGCCGAGTGAGTTATATGTAAGAGGTGTGAATATGAAATATATAAACCACTTGTGTCACTTATTGCATCGCGAATGAAGTCTCGGAACAAATATATCACAAATGTTACAAATCATAAAACCTCACAATGGGACGTCAATGTACGACATCATATGATCAATATCTTTAAGGTAAAAAAATGTGACAATAAAATAATATTTTCATCATACATTTATTGTTATACATAATGTAATGGAGGAAGTAAGGATCAAAGTGACGACTTGTACGTTATTCCAGTCACAAAAGTTAAATACCGGAACACCACGCTATTGAGTTCGCCAAATGTACCATGAAATCATAATAAAATATAATAATAAAAAATTCTAACAAAACATATAAAATCCTGATTGTTTATGTAATTATGACAACATGTTGTTTTCAGTGTTACCCAATGTCACCGGGTTTATCACGAACACCATCAAAACAAAACATAAACACCGACCGCAAAACCACCCAGAACCAACCGATATCAGGGCATTCACCTTTCAGTGCTTACAGCGTTACCACAATCCTTTAACTCTTAAACCACATCAAAGATGCAAACCCATCATTATAGACTTCAGTGACAGCAGTAAAAAAGGAAATAAAATTAAATATATGATCAATAAGATAAAGAAATAAGGAAAGAAAATTTGGTCGAAGACCTTGGGGTACTATTAAAGAACACAAACAATGTATATATACAGTTTTTAGGTCAGCTATCACAGTACTGATCAACCATTGATCATTTCATGGTACTTCTGTAACGAACCATTACAAGGATGGGAAAATGTCTTTAATTATTAAGACACTAAACAGTTTCAGTTTAAAAGAAGCTTTATTATTAATGAATTCCACTATTACGAGGGTATAATGTTGAACAAGATAAGCTTCTTTACACAATTTTATACCTTTACTCCATAGTAACCTAGCACTAACAAATGAAAATGTTCATTCCAGAGCATACGCCAAACAAAATAGGGTATATTTAACACGATATAGTAGCTTGATTCAAATGTAGTGTGAATGATTATATGTTTTAAAGTAGTCATATACAAGAACAAACAAATATCGACATTGAAGATGCATTAAATTGTCACTTTTTATTTGTAAACAAGACTACTATATCATGGGCAGGACAGAAATCTTTGTTTAAAAATTTGACATGGATACTGGAAACAAACAATAGCTGTTTACACCTATTTCAGCTGGTGTCATGGGCTTCAAGAGGCATGGCAAGGTTTTTGAATGGCATATTTAGATAAAATGTGAAAATAAGTTTTTACGAAATTAATCAACAAGATTATAATGAATGTGAGCTGTGATTATATTATAAACACCAGACAACTAACTATCAAGTGACAAGATTGGAACATATTATAATCATCAACCAGAACAGGATATGGGGTAATAAAACATGGTGACTATGTGACAGTATCATACTGTCGGTGTCCTGGGTGGGTTCATGCTGAGATAATATTGTGACAGTAATAAGTTATGATCTCCCTATGAGAAAAGGTTCACATAAGTGAGTCTGATAAACAATCTCCCTTTGAGAGACGATTCACATGAAGGGAGTCTGATAAATAATCTGTATCACCCTATTTAACCCACTCCCTTCCACACAAAAATGTGGAATTATATTAACTCACCAGGTAATACATTACGAAATATAATAGATTAAAATATTTTACAACCATGTATGAGACTGGAGGCCGAGAAAGGAGTGTAATATATACATGTGTACATGTACCTGATATGAACACAAGTCAAAATATCTTGAAATGCAACAGTTAACATGACTGTCTAGATAAGATTATGGGAAACTACCATGTCATTTAAAGTACACTTCAGACTGCATGCAAAGATAACATACTGGGTTGGTAGACTCCACCTTTTCATACAGTGTGAGATTTGATCGAGTCCCAAGTTGTAGTGACATTCAGTTCAGGTTTGATCAAACATATTACTGATAGGGTAACATGAAATTCCACAATTGCTTACAATTACTGTAATCTGATCCAAAAAATATTTATCAATGTATTTAAAGTACATGTGGTGTACCGGTCTGTAACACAATACAGTGACCACCAGCAAGGTATGTAACATGTAGGGGACAGACAGCAAATTTCTATCTATATCTGTACGAAAAAAGTTTTAAAAAGTATAAATAATTTCCAAGTTTTCAAAAAATTATAAATTATTATAATATATTCAATGCTTATTTAAGGTTTTAAAACTTTAGACCAAACCGAGGGCTCGGTGCAAAACTATGGTTACTACATCAATTTATATAGGCATGTACAATAGTTTTGCACTGAGCCCTTGAAACGGGAATTTCTACTTTTAGACAAATTTAGACGAAATTAGACCAAATGGGAACTTTCACTTTTAGACAATATGGGAATTCACTCCAAAAAAATGTATATAGACGAAATGGGAATTTGAAAATTAGACCAAATGGGAAGTCCCCAGCATGACATGTATGTACTAACACTGTAAGGAGACATCTAGTCTGTCCGGTATCCATGCAAGCTACCTAGGCCAGACAACAGACAGGGCATTCAGGTACATCTAATATTTATTGGGAAATAATTGTTGCTTAATTTGATTTTATTATACCAAAACCGTGCAAATAATGTCGATCTTCTTCCTTTTGCCCAAATATGGCGAGACATTATAACAAGGAACATGCCATTTGTAACAACTATATTACTCATATTAAATGTCCGCCATTTGCAATGTTGTCAAGATTATTTCATGGTCTTCTGACATTTATGATTATTATCGAGTAAATTTGGAAATACGTAAGCATAATGATACTCAAACATCATATGATTGCACATAATGCATCCAATACTCAGACACAACAATATCTGGTACTGTTGTAATCAAATGTCAATGACATTTGCCAGGTATTCTGTTATTCTATAATCTTCATTCATAATGGAATGATTAAAATATATGGATTGCTCATGTATAATATGCACAACAATTTAACTCAGAAATAAATTATATGCATACACAAAAATACCAAATTTAAATTTCAAGTTGCGGCCAATTATACAAACTTGAAAGCAGCTGTTTAACAATGAAGAGACAACGTAGGAAACATGATGTAGAGACAATATCGTGTAATATTATGTGATACATGTAATAACATGGTGCAGCCACTGCATCAACATCAAGTAGTTATAAAAAATGAAACTGGTCAAAGTCAAGACGCTAAATTGTCGCATCTCACTAAATTAAAGAACAAGATACAACAGTGTTGCGTTTCATAGTCTTTCTTGTATTACTCATATAGTATTTGAATATACGAGCAAGTAATATAATATGCTATGTATCTATGGCATGCAATGTGGCAATTATATACAAGCCCAACTTTGTATTATAGTTAACTAAGTACTCATCCATCCTTTAAGTATGAAGTATTTTGTTACATTTTTCATTTAAATTTTCAGTTCACCATGAAATTTACCTTTGACTACAAATTGATGCCGAAGAAGATAAAATGTTAACTCTAGTTTATAGTATTAATTTAATCAGTTATACGAAAGGTGGAATTTGAAAAATGAGTTTTACTATCAGTTAAAATTCATAAAAATACGCTACCACATTGATAGCGAGATGGTATTGAGATCATAGTTTATTATGGTACATATCTGGTGACATCGTTTCCTGGTGTCAGTGGTAACATAATAATGACAAAATACGATTGTAATCAATACGCCACTCAAAATTATATTATGTCTCAAAATGAAATGATATATACGGTATAAATAAAACCATGGACTGTTTCTAAATCTCCAAAACATCCCTGGATACCCCATCTCTAAATTTTGAATATGCAGATTGATCTTCGACCCCGAACCCTACAATGGTCAATATAGAAAGCAACATGTGACCTTGAACCCTACAATGGTCAATATAGAAAGCAACATGTGACCCTGAACCCTACAATGGTCCCTACAGAAAGCAACATGTGACCCTGAACCCTACAATGGTCCCTATAGAAAGCAACATGTGACCTTGAACCAAACATCCCACAGATGAATACAAATTCCAAGGCGTATTATGCAACTGAATATTCCAATATAACATAATCCAGCAAATTCCAAGGCATTATCATTTATGCAACTAAATATTCCAAAATAACATATAATCCAACAAATTCCAAGGCATAATGCAACTATAAATATTCCAAATTATAACAATCTAACAATTCCAAGGCATAAAACAACTTATGAATGATTCAAATAACATAATCTTACCAATTCCAAGGCAAAGTTTTTAAAACAACCAAAATCTTCCAATAGAGAATATATTCATTCCAAAGCACACAGTAAAATTAAATCCTACAAATCATTTATTTTATACCTTCTTTAGTCTCCACAGTTTCTCCCTATTGTGGTGTACACAAAAATAAAGATATGAAAATATTGAATATGAGAAGGCAGAGAAGCCATCAATAGGTGTAGGCTTTCACAATGTAGAGAAGCCATCAATAGGTGAAGACTAACAAAAAGCAGAGAAGCCATCAGTTGGTGTAGACTTTCACAATTTAAATCTGACAGTACCCATTTGCATCTAAGTTTGCCACATAATACATCTAAATGCTCATAACTGCTAGCATTGTATGACAAAACACTGCTTACACAATAGATGAACTACTTGTAAAATTGATTATCAAAATTTCATTGAAAACATAGATAATGATATTTTAAATACCCGGTGCTTTACGGAATAAGACTACATAATGACCAATAACATCAAGTGCAAACAGATCATGGTGGAAATGATCATATTATGTTTAATGTAACTGTTATAAGATGAGGATTTCAGGATGTCAATGTAACACTGACATATCTGATGCATTCAATTTGAATAGTTATGACAGGTTTGCATGAAGCACTCATCTCGATCTAAGTACCTTATCATGCAATTTATAGTTGTAATGAGCACTACAAGTTATGAACTGGCACTACCAGTAATGACCTGGAACTTCAAGTAATGACCTTGCACTACAAGTAATGACCTTGCACTACAAGTAATGACCTGGCACTACTAGTAATGACCTTGCACTACAAGTAATGACCTGACACTACAAGTAATGACCTTGCCCTACAAGTAATGACCTTGCACTACTAGTAATGACCTTACACTACAAGTAATGACCTTGCACTACACGTAATGACATGGCACTACAAGTAATGACATGGCACTACTAGTAATGACCTTGCATTACAAGTAATGACCTGGCACTACAAGTAATGACCTTGCCCTACAAATAATGACCTTGCACTACTAGTAATGACATGGCACTACAAGTAATGACCGTGCACTACAAGTAATGACATGGCACTACAAGTAATGACCTAGCACTACAAGTAATGACCTTGCACTACAAGTAATGACCTTGCACTACAAGTAATGACCTTGCACTACCAGTAATGACCTTACACTACAAGTAATGACCTTGCACTACAAGTAATAACCTTACACTACAAGTAATGACCTTGCACTACAAGTAATGACCTTACACTACAAGTAATTACCTTGCACTACTAGTAATGACCTTGCACTACAAGTAATGACCTTGCACTACAAGTAATGACCTTGCACTATAAGTAATGACCTTACAATACAGCACTACAAGTAATGACCTTGCACTACAAGTAATGACCCTGCACTACAAGTAATGACCTTGCAATACAAGTAATGACCTTGCACTACAAGACAACCCTCCATGTTCTGCCCTGCGTTCAAGGAAAAATAACATGACACACGTGTCAGACCTGGTATGTACCAGGTACGAAACGTTTTGTACCGTTTGCGTACCAGGTTCAAAACGTTTCACACCTGGTATGTTACAGGCACGAAACATGCGTCACATGATTTTTCCTTGAACGCAGGGCAGATCCCAGCTTATTGCAATACACTTGTGGTGTGTGATGTTTTAATGTTTAATGATCTCAGCAGTTAAAGTAGAATGCTGTCCTTCCCTGTTGTCCGATTTTCTATCATCTTTTTGCAATGGCCCTACACTACACGGCAGTCGGAGAGAATACACTACACGGCAGTCAGAGAGAATATACTACACAGCAGTCAGAGAGAATATACTACACGGCAGTCAGAGACAATATACTACACGGCAGTCAGAGAGAATATACTACACGGCAGTCAGAGAGAATATACTACACGGCAGTCAGAGAGTCAGAGAGAATATACTACACGGCAGTCAGAGAGAATATACTACACGGCAGTCAGAGAGGATATACTACACGGCAGTCAGAGAGAATACACTACACAGCAGTCAGAGAGAATATACTACACGGCAGTCAGAGAGAATATACTACAAGGCAGTCGGAGAAAATACACTTAACGGCAGTCGGAGAGAATACACTTAACGGCAGTCAGAGAGAATACACTACACGGCAGTTGGAGAGAATACACTACGTTGCAGACAGAGAGAATACACTACGTGGCAGTTGGAGAGAATACACTACACGGCAGTTGGAGAGAATACACTACACGGCAGTCAGAGAGACAGGACAGTTGAACAAGTGAAATATACTGGTGAACAGAGCTGTAGTTTAACATCTGTGAGAGAGTTTGGACAGTTTGAAGTTACAATGGTTTCAAGAAGACTAAATATAGATAGCACGCCCTTCATTAAGACAAGTAGGGGCCATTGTATGCCTTGGAGAGTAAGTGCACTGCCCACTTACACATTTTACACCAAATTGCTAGAGAGTATATATATGTGTATGCAGCACACACTATGCTGACTTATGAGCACTACATAAGTACTGGTACCATAAACTATCAAGTTGATCAACAATATTCTCACTTCCAGCACTTAACACATTTAAGGTTATGCTACTGGTTAGGAAGAGCAAAGATGAGATGTGATGACTGCCTCACAGAAATATTGTACAGATGGCATGAACCACCCAATGACCTTCATTACATAAAGAGCATAAAGTTATGCAAATTCCCTGCAAGCTCCATTTAAACTGTGCAATAAAAGTGAAAAAAGAAAAACATATAAAGCTACACTAATTCATAGCATTACTGTTAAAAGTAGTATAGTTTAACACCTAAAAGTGTCGCCTCATTAACATTTATGTCAAATTATCATGAAAATACCATATTTTAACGACCTGAACATGCATCAAAGAAAATTCTTATAAGTAACACTTAAGGAAAAGTGAACAACTCTTCCCCCTATATAAGTAAGTAAATCTTACTACCGGCACCTTAACAAAATCACTCACCTATGTTACAAAAATACTAATACCCCTGACCCCCAAATAACCGTCTCAACCCGAAAGTTGGAAAAAATCCCCTAGGGGGAATCCTACTTTCAGCCTAAATTTCGAACTCTGTATTGCAAAAACTTTGATGATGACATTTTAAGTGAGGAACGCGTTGGATGAGTTTTATAGTACCCGATGGCTGAATGGAGAGGTCATGGTCAACATTAAAACTGTAACAATTATCCTTTACAATGGTTTAAATGCTTTTTCCTATTTAACTACCATTAAAATCCTTTAAAATCTTCACCTGACTAGTGAATGACTTTTCTTATATTGGGGGATGGTAACACACTCATGACATAAACCACATGGATATAATATTGTGACTCTCAAGTAAACAATGAGCACTCGCATTGGTCAAAATATTAACTTAATCAGGTCTACATATATCTCCAGTTAGGATATTGTGACAGTGACATTGCAGTTTATGTGTATGCAAAAAATCACAACCATTGTCTAAACAGGTAAAGCAAAGTTTAGTATGTTAGTTTAGCATTGAAATAATAGTTGTTTGTACAGTATAAGCCTTTGTAATTGGTTTACACCTTTGTAGTGGACTCGACCGCTGCGTCACTGGATTTTTATCCTGGCTGGACTATACAGTACAGGCCATTATAGGGCCCCTTCACCAAGATATTTTTCTTTAAAATAACTGATCACAGTTTTCCCCAAAATGAGAACTATACCTCCACAAAATCACTTTCTCATGTTACCATATATATCAATATTTTTACCCCAAATTACAAGCCTAGGTCCCGTCCAAATTTGGAATAAGTCTCGTTCATAATTATCTTAAATAAAGCATATCATATATTAGATCCTTATCAATGTAGACCAGACATTACCGCACAAGTTAATTGTTATAAATTATGTGTCACATGAGTAATGTCATAAATTACGTGTGGTGGCCTTTGGGAAAGGTTCTATCATAATAAGGGATAGCACCTTAAAAATTACCCAGAAAGCCACAAAAATGTTGTTAATCATTATGTAATTAAAGCTGTTATTCATTTCTGCAAAGTAGCACCCCCTTTTATATGTATAACAACCCCCCCCCCCCCTTAACCCCCCCCCCCCCGACCCCAAAAAGAAGAAGAAATAATTTCAAAAATATTTATGAAAATACTAAAACATGATAATTTATCATACCTTGTTCCACATTTAGTAATGCAGACACTTGCTGTAGAACAAACATAACTTGAATTGGTATCCGTGGAAACAAAACATAGATTATTTTGCCTGATAAATAATCAAATATATTCCAAAAAATAAAATTCACATATGCTTGTTCCAATATGAAACACCCCTTACTTCCTAACTTAAGAAAGCAGGGACAAACTATTTCAGCGACCAAATCATACGTTTTGTTTACACATTGCAATCAGAGTGACTTTGTTATCTAGAAAACATACCAGCGCCTCAGTATGCTGGCCAGCAGTCCAATTTGTCATCAGGTATAAAGTAATCATCAACAGTTTAATCATTGGTGAGTAAAATATATTAATCACTGGTAAACAGCCAGACTATTCACCATTCAGTAGCCGTGAAGTAAAACATACTTAGTCTTACTTAATTTAACCATTTATGGCAGGGATATTTGTTCATTAAGATTAAACAATACAAAGTGTTTGTCTAGATCCCATAAACATACCCACAAGTAAACATTCACTTTATTATATCCCTGAAGACAATCAGGTTTTATCCTGACCGATGTCCACAGCAATGTCCACCTTGATGTCAATAAAGTGTGGTCAAGGTTTCCATCTTCACTTTTCTTAAAGCTTTACACTTATACCCTTCTTCAGCTTTGTTATTTAGTAGGGGCCATCATAAGGTGTCTCTTTCAAGATGTACAGTTTTCCCCAAAATTAAATACATACCATAACCTCAGAAAATAAACCAGTTCTACTTATTTACAAGGTCCCATACCCAGATATAACAGGGATTACCTATGCAACCTTTGCCCAAGCCATCAGCAACTTTCATTGGCATGATTTACATAACAAGGAAATATAGACAAACAAATAAATAAACACCCATTAGGTTTATGGAATATTTCTTACCATACTTATGATTTTAAATAGTAGCCCCTCCAAAAGGAATATCTTTCTAAAGTTTTCATTTTAGAGTTCTAACTAAAGATTAATGATAAAATTAATTTAATCTTATTTTCAATTAAATACCAATTAAAAGTTCAAACGAACAGAACATTGAAACAAAACCAGCCATGATGTTGTAACGTATAAAAGTGGTTTAAAATTTGTATGTAAGCAATTACAGTGTTCTTACTTCATTTGCTTGCCAACATTGAACATTAAAACACCAGGCTTAAATTTGACCATTTTAGGAGCGAAATTCTAACAACAACTATCACTATAAGAAACATCAAGTTATCATGTATACCATCAAATGGGTGTCACAGTGTGACAGTATCCAGCTTAAAGCTGAGATAAATTCATTGATCCAGAAACAAGATATTATTTTAATGATTTATGGTACAAAGTCACCCCTACAGATAATTATGTTTATTCCCTATAAACTCTGCCTTAAATTGTTAAATAAGTGTTGTAAATGAAAAGGTCTCGAGTATAACATTTAATGCATACAATCATGCAACTTTAAAGGCAAGAATATAAACCCCTAATGTATCATCTCTGACAAGGCAAGAATATAAACCCCTAATGTATCATCTCTGACAAGGCAAGAATATAAACCCCTAATGTATCATCTCCTGACAAGGCAAGAATATAAACCCCTAATGTATCATCTCTGACAAGGCAAGAATATAAACCCCTAATGTATCATCTCTGACAAGGCAAGAATATAAACCCCTAATGTAACATCCCTGACAAGGCAAGAATATAAACCCCTAATGTAACATCCCTGACAAGGCAAGAATATAAACCCCTAATGTATCATCCCCTGACAAGGCAAGAATATAAACCCCTAATGTATCATCCCCTGACAAGGCAAGAATATAAACCCCTAATGTATCATTCCCTGGCAAGGCAAGAATATAAACCCCTAATGTATCATTCCCTGGCAAGGCAAGAATATAAACCCCTAATGTATCATCCCCTGACAAGGCAAGAATATAAACCCCTAATGTATCATCCCCTGACAAGGCAAGAATATAAACCCCTAATAAATCATCCCTGACAAGGCAAGAATATAAACCCCTAATGTATCATTCCCTGGCAAGGCAAGAATATAAACCCCTAATGTAACATCCCCTGACAAGGCAAGAATATAAACCCCTAATGTAACATCCCTGACAAGGCAAGATTATAAACCCCTAATGTAACATCCCTGACAAGGCAAGATTATAAACCCCTAATGTAACATCCCTGGCAAGGCAAGAATATAAACCCCTAATGTAACATCCCTGACAAGGCAAGATTATAAACCCCTAATGTAACATCCCTGACAAGGCAAGATTATAAACCCCTAATGTAACATCCCTGGCAAGGCAAGAATATAAACCCCTAATGTAACATCCCTGACAAGGCAAGATTATAAACCCCTAATGTAACATCCCTGACAAGGCAAGATTATAAACCCCTAATGTCTCATCCCCTGACAAGGCAAGAATATAAACCCCTAATGTATCATCCCCTGACAAGGCAAGAATATAAACCCCTAATGTCTCATCCCCTGACAAGGCAAGAATATAAACCCCTAATGTATCATCCCCTGACAAGGCAAGAATATAAACCCCTAATGTATCATCCCTGACAAGGCAAGAATATAAACCCCTAATGTATCATCCCCTGGAAGGTGCTCTTTATATTTTATAACTTTATCTTTGAGAAAACAATAATTATTTAAAATATTATGAATAGAAATGAGTCCAAAACGAAAACCACAAATGATGAGCCCTGTTCAACTTGTACATCAATTATCTGAAAATAAATAAATCTTCTCCCCTCCCCCCTCTGGAATTATTAGAAATATTAAATAGACGCTATTTATATTTAAAAAAATATCTAATAAACATAAAAGAAGGTGGACAACTTTAGAAACCTGCTGTTTTTACTACAGAGGATGCATTCCCTATTATTTTCATATTAAATTACTTAAAGCAACGTGCAAAACCTAAATACATATGTATATCATTTCTGATTATTCTAACATAATTTTTCTATGTTGTTAAAAAGTCACGACAGGTTAACTAATATCTCTAAGATTAGGAGTCCAATTTTAAAGTGTAATTGGTCATTCAAAAACGTAACATAAACTATAATTATGCATTAAAAACATGACTTCACCTAAACATGTTAAGTTGTTCACACCATAAGAAATATTCCCATTTCTCAAAACTCAAAACCAAATAATAATTGACTATATAAAATCCGTAACATTTAGTCACAAACCAGAGCATTGCAAATATCATAATCAAAAACATCTTCAAATCAGCATTAATGTCATACGAACAAAACTACAAGCAGTAAATCCCTACAGTTTAACAACGCCAAGGTTGCACGTAAAATACGTATCATATCAAATAATTGGTATACCTACCATATAATCACCATAACAACTGAATAATAGTAATCACACAATATAATACCCGTACTCCATAATTTTAAACACATATAAAACAAGAGTTCAAAAGTTTTATCGCCAATTTTTGAATATGAAATCCATTCATCCACAAATATCCAGCTTGTCGTCCCACAGTAAACTGTCAGATCAACATTTTATAATTTCCCAATTATCATCTCGCCATGAAACATATTACGATAGATAAAAGCGCCACCTTCTGACATCTTTGTTTGACAAATAAGTGTCATCATCTTCAATGTAAAAGTATATTATCCCTGGAGTTACGCTTTAAAAAAAATCATCCTGATTTACCTTGAGAGCCTGAGTATCAATATACCTCAAAATAAAACCAAAACCCACCTTGTATTTCTATAATGTAATTATAAACACAACATGGGACGGACATACAAACAGTATGATATCACAGTCATCAAAAATTTACCATCTTATGTGTTTAATATTCCATACGGCATACGCTGTAACCATGTATCAGTAACAGTATCCTACAGTATACAGCTATCAGTATATCATTTATTGTGTAATTTGAGAGATGCTGTCATACGTTAATTGTACAAACCGCAACACCGCACTCACAGCCTCTCAAGGCATTTGTAATTATAATGATACTATTTGTTGATAATTCACTCTTTTATCAACAAATATTATTGTGATCCCCTATTAAGGATATTTTACAAAGATTTTTTTCCGTTATTGAACTCAGAATTGCCTTCCCCTTGAATTATTTTTTTTAATCATTCAGCTTCCCCCAAAATAAATTTAGACAATTAACCACTACAAAATCCATTCCCAAAGTTATCAAAATACCAATATTCCCGCTTAAAACAAGACTGTCCCAGCCAGGAAGTTGGAAAAATAGCCCTAAATTTCTAAGATGCATCTTATAGAATGCAACCTATATTTGCATTGCATCTAAACCTGCACAATTCTTATTTGGAATAGAAGCATGTTTACAGAGAACACTTCTACCACCATTGCTAAAATATTAGAAGTATTCCAAAATTGTCAACAGCCTGCACCCTCTAAAATAGATAATAAAAGCCCCCCCCTCACCCTCCAAAAAAATGAACCAAGAAAACTATTTACCAGATATATCCACACTTGTATAACGCTTAATTCCAGATAGGTTTGTAACAAACTGTGAACTATCTTCTATCACTTCACAGAATGGGGGCGTAGAGAAAGTTACGAGGTTATAAGATTAAATACAAGTATTGCCATAAATTAAAACTTAACACTTGAGAAAGGTCCTTATTGGGTCAACAGAAAACAATACCTAAAGGTACTCACACAATGTAAAATTGACCAATATTGATAAGGATTATCAGTCGTTGCTCAGCAGGGCTTTTTCCGAATTTTGTGGACAGTATTTAATGGGTCGAGGAAATATCGGTATTTCCGTAATTTTGCCGGAGAACTGATTGGTATGGGAGGTCTTCATTTTGTGACCTTTGAGTAAATGGTCAAGGAATATCATCTTCAGTCATCAATCTTTGGCAGAGAATATTACGCCTTGCAAGGCTGATAAACCCCAAAACCAGCAGAGTGATAGAACCCGGAGAAGCAGCTGAGTAGCGATTGCAGCTGTAGGTAAGTCTACAACCTGTGTGCCTGGCAGTACCAGAGGGTAGTTCAGCTAGTAAGAATAGAATCTAACCAGTCTATGTTTAATGATGCCAGTCCCTGAACCCTGAATTTCTTTCGAGGATATTAATAATTTGGTAACAATTACAGTGTGGAACTGATTTTAGATAATACTAATTTATTTTCCTTTGATTGCGAAAGAAGTTAGGCAACCTATATTAATCCCTCTCTACCACTATCTAGACCATTGATGCCGGTTTTTCTGTAGAGGTGGTCTTCATTTTTATAAGGGAATCTGCAAGACCTATCATGATAACTAATTCATCCGTTATATAGAAAAAAGGGCTCATAATATATCGCGAAGTTTTATATTACGCGATATAAAAATTGGTGATATGCCTTTAATGTTGTGTCTTTAAGAGATATACAAAATCTTCTGAACTACAAATTTTAGCACATATTAAAAATTGGGGAGTAAACAAAAGTCTCTTTCAACAAAATGCTTTAACCCTCTAGGGTTTAATTTATGATAACATCTTGTCTGTTAAAATGTATGGCTCGAAATCTTGAATTGTCTCCAAAAAAAAGAACGCTCGTCCCTTTAATCTGAATTAATAGTAATAACAGATAATGGAAAAGAAGGGTTAAAGCAAGATTTGATATTTTCCATTGAACTTGTTTCTTATCGGGGTTATTGTACCAACATAAGTGATTACAGGGTCATAAATCAACAATTTAAACAATTTACTGATCAATTCTACCCGATAGAGCCGTCAGATAATATGTCCCTCGTCAAACAAGAACCCCTCGAAGATTTCGAAGATAAAAAAACTTTAATATTGTACTACATCTTAGTCAACATAAACATCAGTGAGTTTATAAAGTGCTGGCTCATTATGAATGTATTTAATATTGTGTCAATTAATCAGTCAAATCATCCAAAATGTATTCTACACCAAAAACCATCACACAATATGACAACATGATAGTGACCTTCATTTTCAACCAAGCCAGCCAAAGTTGCGATGTTTTGAACATAGAAGAAGAGAAACTAGTTTGAAAACAGATGTTTTTGTACTAACTGCTCTTATGGATCATCATCTTTTACTCCATGGATACCGGTACCTCAAATGATGTATCTATCTAAGTTTCTATACGGACACATTAAATTACAAAGCTTTTCGTGCATTACCATGCATATTTGTAATCATAGTTTCAAACCTTAATCATGTTAAATGCAAAAAGATTTTCTGCTGAAGACTGTGATGGTGACCTCATACTTCTGATGGCCCCTACTATATCAAAGCAATGAAAGGTACCATTGTAACAGTGTTATATTTCACCTGCTACTAACTGTGTCTCCAACATGGCTACTCTTCACGTTTAAAGTTACCCAAGAATGGAAATACTTGAAACAATTTTGTACATACTTCAATATATTACCCTCTAACTTGACATTGTTTTAATATCTACAAGTATTACCTCTTGTAATTGGATCAGGTATGGATGATAATAGAAAAATATGAAATATACACCCTGTACCAATGGTAAATGATCTGATAGGACAGAAAGACGGGGATTTATGAAATTGAAAACCTATCCTTGGGTATATATGCAAGGCCTTAATGGGTTTAATATTATCTCTGTATAGTCACCAATGGATACCTCTGGCATGCTGCTAAATGTTAGTTTTTAAAAATTAACAAGTAATTAAGAATTGCAAGCAATACAGAAGTCCCCTACCGGTTTGAGGCCATTTTCAATGTTTCTTTTGCGATAGCAACCACAATTTTTGTCAGAATCGAAATATTTTTAAGCGTGCATAATCCCCATATTGCCCCCTATCCACATACCAAGTGTCATAAACCTAGCTTGGAAACTGTTTGAGTTATCTCAGGATCCAGATTGTTTGACGGACGGACGGACAGACTGACTGATGGACTGACTGACGGACGGACGGAGGGCAAACCTATAGTCCCCTCCGGTCAAAAACCGGTAGGGGACTTATAAATGAGGCTTGCAAAATGACCATTAGGCCAGCATAAATTAATTCCTAGATTATCATAACCACCTGCTCCCACCTGTGACCCAACCGTTTTTATTTCCGACACCAAAAAGTATCTATTTTTAGTCACCAAACATTGAGAAATTGTTGTTGTGTGTTGCTAAATATATTTATCTATTTGACCTAAATCAGACTTATCATGCAAGAAATATTCCAATATCGAAATATCTTCATGAATTGACAAAAATTAAAAATTTGAAAATTGACAAATGGTATCATAGGTGTAGGAGTCAAGATGGTTTAAACATTCTCGACTTCTTCGAAACCATTTTTATGACTTGAGTAAACATACTGATACAATCAAAAGTTTTGTTAGAGACATTCATTATGTCATCAAAATGTTCCGTTTGACAGGCACCTGTTAAATTCGTAAAAGCATGAAATAAATGAACATTTAATATTATGATGTATGAAACTGTTATCATTTGCATGCTATATTTAAATGGCACAGTAATGGTGGTACTAAAATAGCATATTTAGTCAAATTGACAACATGAAGACCAAGATGGCCCTTTCTTGGCCCTTTTCTGGTTGTTCACTTGAGTAATCTTCACAAGTTAGACCAATACCAGAGACGGCTAAAATGTTATATAATTAGGTTTCTTTACTTTAGACTGAAGTGACCTTAGTCCTTTACCCCAAATGACCCATTGTGACCAGGTTTCAGTAGCATTTAAAAATCGTAGCAGATCCACATTACTTTAAAGCGCACAAAAAGTACACACAGCAATCTAATAGAAAAAGGGCCATGAGATTATTTTTAATTTATCAATGACAGAAACTGATAGTTTTGTATTACACTGCATTACAATTGTAAATTGGCACAAAGGCTTGAGAATACTTATTAAAATACCTTGAACACTGACTGTATGAAGTTTGATGGGGAGACAGACTGACAGACATGTGAATAATGAGATGTATGTTTAATGCTGTAACAGCTAGTCACAGCTAGTCACAGCTAGTCATGTATGTGTTGTAACAACAATTTGAATTTACCTCTAGTTTGTTGACGAAGCTGTCGTAACGCCAATCTTATTTTCTTCTTCTCATCATAGTCTTGTGTTTCACTTAACTGAAAATATACAACATATACATTATACCAACAGATATTGACAGAGAATTGACAGAGAATTGACAGGATCCTCGACCTTCTATCTGCATAATTCAACAGCTGATGTGTATAAAATTAATTATATGCATGGAATAATGGCATTAGTCTGGTTCACGACATTCTTACAAAATGCATCTTATTTAAGATTATTTTTTTGAAATCGTAAACCATTGAGAACAGGTCACGTGCCCCTCCATGGACTTTTTACTTTATGCTATCCAATATACCTGCTCGCTCAAGGCTCGCAGGTAATAACATAATCCTACGCCTTATACATTATACCAACAGATATATAACATAATCCTACAAACTCAGGATCTACATGCAATAGATCCAACTTTGCACATACGTATAACACCTAATGACATTATAATAAGTAAAAGGTTCAAAATGAATTGTCATTCAGAAATACAACATGCGGACTGCCTTAACCGAGAAATAAATAGGTTAAAATACGTATTTTATGTCAATTTATTGGTTTTATTGGCTGTGAATTTCATTATTTGATTGTTACACTCGAGATACGGTATCCCCTACATAGAAGCTTCAGTATATTATATAAAACATTTAATTCTGTATTATACCCACGCGTAGGCGATGTTTTATTGATAAATGCATACACTATGATAGAAAGCATTTAGGGCGTGAAGAAGTCAGTAGCACAACAAAACATTTACACCTCAATCATCAAATCCTTTCACTATTCTACACCTTGAAGGCATGCTCTTCATTAAAACAAAATTAGAGTACTTAAAGGTTGAACCTACAAAATATGTTGACAATTTTCAAACACAAAGTAATAGAACTTCAATAAAAACCAGTTTACTAACAAGGGCAGTAACTCTGCTAAAACTGCCGGTTCAAGCAGAACTTAAACATGCGGTATACAACTAGCAATTGTCCAAATCAGGAGTTAAATAAAGATTAGCCAGGTAATTTATATTATGACTGTCTAAAACACAAAAGAATGGAACTTCCATGGAACCCCAGGTACTAACAAGGGCTGTAACTCGGCTGAAACTTCAGGGTTCACGTAGAAACCTCCTGGTATACAACATGCCTAAACCAGGTACTGAACACAGATCTGTCAGGTAATTATTGTCTATTGTTTTTGAAAATGGACAATACCCGCATGTTAGCATGAAGAAAAGAAAACCGTTCATTTTTTGTCCTGCAGATTTGTGATTGTTGCATGTACCTTCTGCATGTTTGTAATACTTTTCGCTAATCAAAACATACAACCACAGTTAAATATGTGCAAAAAATTAACTGTTAAATTATACTGAATAGAGTGTACCAGAATCAAGTTAATATCTCTGCACTATAATCATGGTAAGAAAATAATAACGACATTCTGCACAGCAGGAGATGTGGACATTAATAAAAATATTTTTATTCCTTGTAGAAAGTGATTGACTTCCAATAAATAAACACCATAGAAAGGTTTACCACCATTACGGTGCAGATTAACAAACAAGCTTTTATTGTATTACTGCCACATTGCAAGTCAAGTTTAATAGTTACAGAATAATTGTTTATCACTATACAAATTATAAATCTGTTAATATCAGGTAGCTATTCATATTACTTTCAATATTATGTAATTCTAGTTGTAACGAAGCACTTGGCTCGTAATATTATGTTAATATAAGAAGTGTTAGATCAATATTGGTAGAACTTTGGGCTCGCTATTTTACCATAAAACTAGGACAGCCGATCTACAGTCTGAAAACAGAGGACATTTTCATACCGAAAAAATATGGAAGTTTCTATGATATAAGTGCCCAGACAAATAGTTTAACAAGACATTTACTTAATGAAAGCCATGAAGTTACATAATTCATATGAAATGATGTTCTTTACAGCGAGGACCTGATGAAAACATTTTTCATTTTGTGCAGCATACTTTTTTTTTATAACATAGTATTACAGCCGGTGGTTAAATTAAGTAAGCACGGAGTGCAGACAGGTAATCCAAATAAATTGAATATAACTGTTTGACAAGTTTTTTTTAGTCTAGGTTGATGAAATTTATTTTACAACCACAACTTCATTATTTCAGAAAGTAATCAGTAGATAATAATATAATAAGAGTGCATTTAGAGTGTTTCTCATCCTTTGGTTTTTGTTCCAAATTTTATCGACTAACATAGGAACTATAAATTTTAAATACGAAAGCATTCACGTCAAAAACGATAGGTCATGACCGGTTCAACTTTTTTCACTTTAAAATGTGCCCGATATCAAACTTAAATATGAACAGCTCAAACAGTCAAAATCACTAGCAGACATGAGGGGGTCACATATTTGCAAGAGCCAATAAATTAGTCCCTTGAATAAACATAGTGGAGCATATGAACAAGGAGGGATTTATTTATACATACATTACAGTTACATGGACCTTTCATTGTATGTAAGGCCACTTCAAACCAAATCTTATCCCACTTCAATCAAGTATATAAAATATCTGACCAAATATAATAAAGAAGTCATTTATCTTTGTTGTAGTTTTTCATCTTTCTGCTAATTTGTTAACATTCCTGGTAGTTTACTGTCACATACATACACAGTCCATTAAAACGGTCACAGTCTAATACGGGTCACAGTCTAACAGACCATTCTGTTTTCACAGACATTAGACTTATGGATCACATGCATTGGACCGACATCTTCTACATTATATATAGAACAGTGCTAAGTTAAGAATAGCAAGCGAACTCCATCTTCATCAATAAGAAATTACTTATATTTTCTTACTTATAAACTTCCTTAGAATAATGTTTAACTACCTGCATTTTGATTGGTTGATAGAATACACTGCAAAAGCAGCATGTCTGTTTAAGGCAAATGCTTAACGAATAAGAGCAGTATTGATAATCAGTAAATATTAAATTATCAGCCACAAACTGTATCATACATGTATCCTATATTCTATACAAGTTTTTGACCAACATTTATATCATGCAGGGTTCCTTTTTATAAGGCATCCTCCCCCTCCCAGTAAAAGTTCACCCAGTTTTCCTCAAACATGAATCTTGATAAGAAATCAGTCCCCGGGCCATGCGGTATCAATTGTGTTACCATATAATTTATGAAGGAACAAGTTATTATAAATAACATTACACTCAATAACCTCTTACAGATAATATTATAACATAAATCACTACAGTTTCTCATATACATTTATAATGACAATAAAGGTCAATAAATCATTTATATTTTTTATCAATTTTTGGTAAAATAGGGTCGCTGGTCTTGAGTTATTCCCATTAACTACTTTTCTTTGAGGTCATTTAATGTCTTTGATAGAGGTTAGAATGACTTTATTGTCAAGTAAATGATATATAAATATTTATTTATTGTCACAATCACAAAGTTTTATTCAAGTTAATAACTAGTTCAACTTCAAACACTGTTAAGGTGCCTGTAAGTTAACAGGAGCTCAACTCTTCTCACTTTCACTTCAAGTATTGGAGTTAATTTCTTAAATATCATCTTGAAATTGCTAAGTTTTTATGATGTTAAAGTCATTTCTTTGAAGATCATATTGGATTACAGGATCTGACAAAATACAGTCATTTAAGTTACAGTTTGTTTACAAATAATTAAAAAATATATTAAACAAACCTTAATTCATTGTGGCTCCTGAATAATGCAGCACCTTGTATTGGGTACAGGATGGGGAGCGTGATATAGTACCACCCAGAATGAGATTATCAGATATGTTCCCCCCCGCATTCAGAACTTTGATTCCGTACAAAGGGTTGGTAGTTTTCTACACACTTTGTGAAAACTTGGCCCACCGTCCAAAAAATCTAATTTTGTCAAAGTGTTTGAAAGATGCACTCTTTTAAATTTGGTAAATCGGCATGTGCATGCAAATGTATCAGTACATAATTATAACCTCCTTGAAATAAGGTTAAAGTCATGATTAAACTTCTAAATGTTATGAATGAAGGGGCATTTTCTGGAGGACAATGTTGGTGACAGTTATTAAGGATTATTTGATACATTTATCAGAGATAATGATGTGATTGACCTGATCCGAGTACAGTAAGACGGATCCAGATATCTTACCCACGATGATACCAATGTTTCATTAAGCAATGATATCTAGAGCAGAAAGCCCGATGATACATTAAGCCCGGAGGCCCCGTGTTACCCTAGTACTTCTGGTATGTGGTACTCACCTTGTCTAGTGGATGGGTTTCGGGGTGCACGGCCTTAAATAGATTGATGATTATGTTGTTGTACAAACTTCTCATTTATATAATCACAAACGGCTTATGTTTTATTATCTATCTACTCAAACAGTGCTATATTGTTGCACAGTGACTTAAACATGGTACTTATAACTTTATACACAATGGGTTTTTTACCATAGGGGTGCATTTTATGAGATAACAGAAACCAAACAATAATATTAAGCTGGAATTTTTTTATATTATAGTACAAGAAGTTGTCCTTAAATACAGGAAAAGTGTTTGTAAACAAAGTTAATAGGATGACTGTGAGGCAACTATTTGTATAATGTTTGTTTGCGTTCGACTAACACAGTCATAAGTGTATGGTCATCCAGTTATTTCAGCCAGATTGTTGGCCGATGACCTTCGACTTCAAGGATAGAGAGAGTAACTGTTGTGAGTTATACAGAATCCAGAGTACTGTTTAATCAAAGCACTTACGGAAATCTTAAACTTACGTTCAAATTTAATTTCTTTATAGCTCTGTAACAACTACACATGGTGATGAAGGGTTGTTCAATAGTATTTATTATTCAAGCAAGGAACCCCTACAAAACATACGTGTCCCCTATGAGTAGGTCTTAAAGAATAACAAAGATTTTAAATTTGTACGTAAATTGACGATGTCCGTAAGTGCTTTGATAAAACAGTACCCAGGTGCGATAGCTAAGCTCATTCTGAAAAAAAGAGCAGACTTTTTGGTTCTTTAAGGTGCCCAGTGTAGGTGTGGAGCACCGATATATGTAAGATCATCTCTAGACTAGGTTAACAACCAGTAACTGTTCATCTCAAGTTGAGTAGGAAACACTAAAAAGTGTTTCAGAAATGACCAAGTTATACCATCGAGGTGGTCTAATAGCAGTAAAAGAGGTTGTATGATGAAGTACGTGGGATGCCCAGGAAGTATCTCTGTAGATTTCATACCAAAAAATTAACATACTGAAACAGTGATCCAAGTATTGGTTCATTACATTTTGAACAACCCTTAAACGCAATACCGGTAATTATAACTAATTATAACTCACCTTAACATTATCCAGGTGAAACTTATCCGGTAATGGTTTCAACGAGGAATACTCCAAACTAAGACGTCTTTGAAAATACATTGTCTTCGTCTATCACTAAGTTCATTAATATCCTCGTTAACCAATTAACATATTCTCATGTCCAATTCATCTCCATCAATAAAATTCCTGCCGAATAATTATATCACCATCTGATTGATTCTACGAATATTGATCACCAGCCTGCCATCCATATTACATGACAGGTCTGTTTGTACGAGGTAATTACGTCTCTCTTACAAGTTATCACAAGATGGAATTATTCAGTATGTTCCACGCACAATTTGAAATGAAATATCAAACTTTACATATAGTCACACCACTGGGCTTACTAAGTTTGTTTTATAATCGATATGTTTAATTTCATTTATGATTACTGTTACAATTTTTTATGATCTTTCCTGTAAATAAAAACCCTTTGAGTTAATAACATTTGTTTTATGTTTTCAAAATATTCCATGTTCGTTAATCATATATTCAATATTTATAAGTTATTTCATAATTCATAATTATTGATTTTCTACATATTCTTATAAATTAACTTCATGGTACGTCCAAAATGGCATGTGCAGTTTATCTGCAAAACGCTCAATTCCTACTAATGTCTTTCGTCTGTCTTCTTGAGTTTCAGATAACAAATATTTTTATCAAAAATAAATTATTATATTTCAAATGTCCTCATTCAATTGAAGGAATCAAAATTAAATTATGGCACCAAAATGACACTTCCAATTTATAAGACAAATTTCCAATTCAATATTGAAAAAAATCAATTTCAAGTTTATCTAAATTTATATTCCATCCATTTATTATTCAATAATAAATATGTTATCTAATATAAAACATTTCAAAATATTTCACATACGAGCCTTAAATTTCTTTTTCATAACTCCTTTAAGTCGAATTGAAGAGTCTAATAACTTCTCCATGATTATTTAAAAATTTAATGTCACGTTACACCTTCGCATAATTACGTACTCTCCAATATATATTTTAACAGTTCAAATTCACCTTGAAAAAAATTGTTAACCTTTAGAACGTGTTAAAATTTCAATGCAATTGATATATCGTAAAAGTATCCTATATCAATATAGATCCATATTGAATAAGTCTGGTTTTTAAATGATGCCGTTTTTTATTTACTATTTTCGACCACCACAGAGGTGTTAAGAATAAGAATATGTCAATATACATGTACAATAGAATAATTGTAGCGTTTCCCAATTAAGTCTCATTATACTCTATATAAGCATGATCAACAATGGCATTTATATATAGTAAAATATGTGTATAATTCTTTATTATAACATTTATTGGTAACTTATTATGTCATAAATAAGTATATCAAATGGGCCGACAATAATAATTACAACAATTTGAACAGCTATATTGACTTAGTGATGTAACATTGTTAAAAGCCAACAAGGTCTATCAATTAGTATGTAAGTCATATATGTACAATATTAGGGTCACTTTAATTGACACAAAAAAAAAATTATGAAAGTTGAACAGTCTATATATCTCCGTAAGATTTTATTTTCTACTTTATTGGAATGACAAATTTTCAACCAATGTCTATAATTTTGTAGACAATGACAAAAAGTTACGTTTACTTTTCTGTTTTAGTATCGGACAACCAAGAAATACACTTGAGGTCAAAACTTGGCATTTTTATATTTATATTGTAACTTATGATCATGACTTCATATCACAGCCTCAAATAAAATTCATAAAATCAATAAAATTTCAATGAAAGAGAACCTGGAATCTGCACAGCTCTATTGGTGTCTTGAAATAACAGACTAAACAAATGTCATTAAAAGTAGGTAAATGTAAATGCAAACAAATCAAAACAAATAGCAGAGATTTATTGGAGTGCATTTTATTAAGGCAAATTAATCCATTTTTTAGTGTTTTAAGGTGCATTGACAGCTAAGGGTCATTTAGCATGCCCTTAAACCAATGGTTCGATGAGTATCAATAGTTACATGAGAAAAATATAAAATCGAGAAATGGAAAAATCTGAAATGTCTTGTCCCTTGTAGTTGCCTTTTACGTCATCCAAGTTTCACGCTATTCTGGCGACATTAAGACAAGAAGAATTTATCCATTGAAACTTTAGATAATAATTCTGTACCAATAATATGATGCGAGTTTTCACCACACGCGATGCAGTACTTAAATAACCCCAGTGCATACATCCATGAATTAAAATATATGAAGATTTAAATTATGCACATAATTAATGCAAGAAGATTTAAAATTTAACCACAAGCATCCTCTGACATAATAAAATCTTGCACTAAAACATTCCTCTCTCTAATTCCTTGTTTAACGCTAGATGTAAAATTCAACATTAAATATACAATCGTAGTATATGTATTAACGAAAAAATAATCCATAACATTTAAATTCCTCAATGTAAAAACCAACATCAAAGATATTTTTGCTCGGACATTGTCACATTACAATGTTTATCCTCCGCTGATGACATGCATCTTTAAGACGGCTTGGTATGTTCTTTTCATTTATCGATTTTAAATCTTAAGATAAACAAGGTAAGATGGTAACGTGTCAGATTAGCACAATGCAATTTTCTTACATCGATGGACACTGTGAGGATCAACATTTGTTAAGACAAAATCAATTCTGTATGGATCCAAAACTATTACAAACTGCTATATAACGCTGATTATGTGAGACAACATGGTAAAATTGCTACCAAAGTGTTTTCATTATTCAGCTATTAACAGACAACCTGTATCAGCAGCTGTTAATGGAAGTCTTGTAGGACAGCTGTAAATAGACAGTCAGTATGGCAGCTGTTAACTGAGAAACAGAACATCAGCTGTAAGTTGACAATTTGAACCTTAGCTGTTTACTGGCAACCAGAACATCAGCTGTTAACTGACAACCAGAACAGCAGCAGCTGTTAACTGACAATCATAACATCAGCTGTTAACTGACAACCAGAACAGCAGAAGCTGTTAACTGACAATCAGAACATCAGCTGTTAACTGACAATCAGCTGTTAACTGACAACCAGAACACCAGCTGTTAACTGACAATCAGAACATCAGCTGTTAACTGACAATCAGAATATCAGCTGTTAACTGACAACCAGAACATCAGCTGTAAACTGACAACAAGAACATCAGCTGTTAACTGACAACCAGAACACCAGCTGTTAACTGACAACAAGAACATCAGCTGTTAACTGACAATCAGAATATCAGCTGTTAACTGACAACCAGAACATCAGCTGTAAACTGACAACAAGAACAGCAGCTGTTAACTGACAATCAGAACATCAGCTGTTACTGATAACTGACACATCAGTACATCAGCTGTTAACTGCCAATTAGAACATCAGCTGTTAACTGTCAACCAGAACATCAGCTGTTAACTGACAACCAGAACATCAGCTGTTAAATGACAACCAGAACAGCAGCAGCTGTTAACTGACAACCAGAACATCAGCTGTTAACTGACAACCAGAACATCAGCTTTTAACTGACAACCAGAACATCAGCTTTTAACTGGCAATTAAAACATCAGCTGTTAACTGGCAATTAGAACATCAGCTGTTAACTGGCGATTAGAACATCAGCTTCTAACTGACAACCAGAACATCAGCTGCTAACTGACAACAGCTACATTATATATTATTCAGCATATAATTATCCAATTTTCATGTTTGGAGCAATCACTTCCTGCAAATACCTCTGTGGTAAATGTTGAAAAGTTCATTGTAACAATTTTACATTTATCACATTATATCAATCCATTGCCTTCACTGTTTAACTCCACTCAAATATGTCTTCTGATTATAATATCACCCGTAAGTTATTTAGGCTATCAAAATGATCATAAGTCCATTGCATTGCACATTCAAGATTGATTTTTGAAAAAAAAATTATCACTTACTAAAACATTAATTCATTAAAATCCAATTAATAGCACACTTCTTAATTATTCATTAAGATAAAATTATTCTTCAAGATAACATTAATCACTAAGACAAACATTTCGTGTGATCAAATATTAATCAAATCCTTAAAAGTAGAATTTGCTGTAACAGAGCTTTAGTTACGTATGTCGGTATGAACCATAAATTTTTCATTTATCATTTCAGTGCCCATCGATATCTCTTCAATTATCAATTAGCCTACTTAAGAAAATGCACAAAATATACACCGTATTCAGATAATCTTTACATTAAAATGTCGTAATTCACCTTCGAACAAGTACATCTTAAGAAATTCGAACATACATCTTAAGAAAACTATCTTGTAAGACATATATAATTGCCAGTCACAGTGTAGTTCCATTTACTTTATCGTTTAATGCTTTATAATCCAAAAAGAAAAGAAATAAAATGGCTGAAAAAATAGAAGATTTCAACTGACACCTATTAACTTCACTGAAAGATAGGTGGATCGGAAAATCATAAAATCAACACAATGTTTCCATTGCCAGTAGGTATAATAGTTTTCTATACAATACCGTGATTATTAACGAAATCACTAAATAAATATACTCATTCAAAGACAGGGTTCATGTGCCTTAGTTATCCCTATAAGATTGTAGCGAGGGATTCGAACAAACATACCATGTGACTAATAAATTTTTATCGAAATTGCTTTGAGATTTTGTTAATTTTAAGCGCCTTATTTACAGTTGGTAGCAAATGTTCTTATATTGAATGTACATATGATCGAGTCAATGAAATATTTGATAATGAAAAGTAAACTTTGACTCGTGCTTATGTTTACATGGATTGGTCAACATTTGAGATTTAAACTACAATGGGGGGATTTTTCATGATAAAAAGTTAGAATGTAGTTTCTTTCTTAAAACTGATTAAATTCAAAGTAGCTTTGAAGAATATGAATCAAGTAAGTCAGTGATGCATAAGTTACTGTCGTCACACACACTTGTTAGTTTGACCATCGCAAGTGACCTATGTTACCCAAGATAACATTCAGTATTGAAACTCGAGAGTTGATTGGCAACATTGTGACCATGCAGGTTTAAGATTGGAACAACTTGTGACCACAACATAATCATGATTGACTCTGGCTGACCACAATATGTATCATTCGTGGTGCTCTCTGGTAAGCTCAAGATACTACAATTTTGGTTTAATAATAACTGATCAGACCACACTCTTGTATATGATATTTTTTATTAATCAAGGGCCATAACTCTTGATCTAATACACTGATTTCGCATGTAATTGGACTAATAGCCAAGAAACATTGTCTTGGAGTTTAGGTAGAATTGTACTTAGAACAAAGCAGCCATGCCTCAATGTTTGTCAGATGGATGTTAGAACAAAGCAGCCATGCCTCAATGTTTGTCAGATGGATGTTAGAACAAAGCAGCCATGCCTCAATGTTTGTCAGATGGATATTAGAACAAAGCAGCCATGCCTCAATGTTTGTCAGATGGATATTGCTTTTTGAATGTTTACTAGTAAAATACATCCAAAGGATTATTCTAGCATGTGCATATATTACGACGAAAATTAGATCCTTGCATTGCTCTACAAAACTCGGAATATTCATTTGTTGTGGGGTTAGATGCCTGAGTGTATGCATCCCAATACTTCACATTGAGCACAATTCCACCTAAAGCACCCAAGTTCAATATGAGCATGAACGTTCCAATTGAGCATTAAAGTTCAACATGAGCATGTTCCAATTGAAAATGAAAGTAGTCTACCTTAAGCATAAAAGTTCCAATTGAGTATGAAAGTCCACCTTGAGCATGAAAGTTCCAATTGAGCATGAAAGTTCACAATGAGCATGAGCTAGCATAGATCATGAATGCTTAACAAAGCTATATATTGGATCAAGGACTTGCATGTTAACATTATTCAGTAATGTTACACCTGTGTGAAATACGATAAGACATTAGACATATCATTAATATAATTACTTTCCAAATATGAATACGATATTCTACAGTATATAGTTTTTCAAATAGATGTGCGTACAAATGTCAATATTGAATATTTAACAAGTGGGCGTAAGGCAAACATGCTGTTTCTATAATAAAGTAACTACTGTTTTCCATTCATTAATTGTTTCTGTCATTTTCTTCGGAATTCTGACGACATTGTTGAACTTGAGTAAATGTTTTAAATGCTTCCATGTCAACCACTCAACACTTCCAACTCAATGTTCCATGACAATCACTACACTTTCCATGGCAACCACTCTATCCATGACAATCACTAGACTTTCCATGGCAACTATTAAGACTTTTCATGGCAACCACTATTCTTTCTGTAGCAACCACTAGACTTTCCAGGGCAACAACTAGACTTTCAATGGCAACAATAAGACTTTTCATAGCAACCACTAGACTTTCCATGGCAACCACCAGTACCCAATGGCAACCACTAGAATTTCCATGGCAACCACTAGACTTTCAATATCAACCACAAGACTTTCGCTGGCAACTTCTAGACTTTCCATGGCAACCACTAGACTTTCAATGGCAACCAACAGACTTTACATGGCAACCAACAGACTTTACATGGCAACCACCAGACTTTCCCTGGCAATCACTAGGCTTTCCATGGCAACCACTAGACTCTCCATTGTATTGTTTACAACCACTCCACTTTCAGTGGCATATTGTTACCTCTAAATGGTTCAATGACAAACATTCAATGATCCATGGTAACCACTTGAAATGTTACATGGCAACCACTTAAAATATTACAATTATCCATGGCAACCAGTGTCAACATTCCATAGCAACCAAACAATGTTCCATAGTTACCACTGACAGGCTTGAAAGTTGTAACAATTTAAAATAAAGCCATAGTTTTGCCTGTAATTGGTAGGAAAATATTGCAATATTGGTAACAATTTGGGACATTGTCATCATTTTTGGAAAAAAACCTGTTTGATTCATTAAAATAGATGCTTGAAAGTCTGCCTTACTAACTGCCCATAGTGAATTATATCAGTAAGTCAGAGGTACACCACATTATATATAGTATGCAGAAGCCATATAAGATCATATATTGTCAATGTATCAATGTACCAGGTTTAAAATTTCATTTTAAAATACTGACAAAGGTATTGAAGTGTAAAATGTAGTAGAAAAGACTGAGTAAATATTGTGACAGAAGTTTCATGGTGAATTAAAATATTTAATTTCTGCATACTCAGCAATATTAGTATCACAGGCTTATATTGGCAAACATCTGGTTTTACAATAAGCCCTGTACTTATACCCGCAGCCCAGTTCTCTCGACACGGTAAGCCCAAACTTAAAACATTAATTATATGTTACCTAAACCTGGCACTACTTGCTACACATATACCCAGCAATATTATTGATAAATTACCTAATTTCTTTATCAAAGAAAATCTAATGTCAAATTTAGGCAATATCATCCAAATCCGTAGAAGGCTTATAATTGTCCAACGTTTTAAATGATTTTTTGAAAAGTTAATTCCCAACCTGTCAAAGGGAAAATGATATCAACTCTTGCACCCTTAATACACTCCTCAACTAAAATACTTCAATTGGCAATTATTTTTCAATCAGTGTCATTTTAAGTAAGAGGTGTATCTGAGATTGTCATTGATACATCTTATATTGTACACATCATACTTCATACAAAGTCGACCACAAGTTTTTAAAATTGTGCAATGTTGAACATGCAGTGGTTAAACACTTTAGTAGTTAAAAATTATTATTCGTTAAAAGTTTACAATTACTTAGCACTTGGTACAAAACGTGCTTCAAGCACTTTAAACCCCTAATGATTGAATGTCGAGTATTTAACATATTATAACAACTAGGATTCATTAGTGGCCTTCTTACATTCTTCATAATTATATTATACGTATACTATAAGATCAGAAATTTTTCAGAGGGATTAATTTTCCACAAACTAGTAATTTCGCAGAAATTTATGTTTGTGAACCTAAAATGGCAGTAAAACAACAGAAACTCATTTCTTTTGAATTTTAAACATCAGGAACATTTACTCTTGAGTTAACCCTGTGATTTACTTAAGAATAAAAATTTTGAGAAATTTTGACCTTGCAAAAAATGGTGAATTTACTGTAGTACCTAATCCTGTATTCTGTGAATGTACTCTTCAATAAAATAACACATTAAATGGAATGACACAGCAAAATTTTATAAATATAATAATATTATATGGGTGGTTAATGCTTAAACTTTCATAAGCCAATTGATGGATCGGTACAAATAGAGGGCCAGATTAGGTAAAGCACGCGGTAATGTCCTACAGCTTTATTCTTGCCAACTTGTTATTCAAACACCTATTACAGCAATTTAATCTCCATAAAAACCATTCATTAAATATTTTTTAAACAGATTTTTCAATTTGGTCAAAGGTGTCAAGCGATCAATGAATACGCACCTCTTACGTATCACAAATATTATTGTCACATCGTAAATAATATGTAAAGTTGATTGACATAACTTTCAATGGTTTTCAATCGTCGACTCAATGTTGGGCCATATAGAAAGTGGGGTAATATCGTAAATGGGATCTTTTACTTTCAAATGGCAAGCTTTAATGGCATTAAGTGACAATCCACATTTAAATCATAATACGTCAACTTTTAGATAAAGTACTGATGAGTCATTGAGGTAAATTACTTGAAACTAATCCGGTACTTTTTATTAAGATACGCATTACAGCCGCTAATGTATCTAGGCTGAGTATAGAAGTATTTGGATCCCGGCATGATAGGAGCAAATATTGTAAGAAGGCGATAGTCCAACACATTTGAAAATATGTTTTGTAATTTCGCAAAATTGAGAAACATGCAAAAATATATCTTGAACACTCAGACTTGGTACAAGTTCCATTCTTTCATTGCGGTCACCTGTACACCTTATTAATCTATAAAAGTTTAAAGATATTGCAGCTAACAGTGTGTGAGTTGTTCAACACAATTTTTTTTACTTACTTAGATATTATGCTTCCACTAATCAACAAGAAGGTTCTTGACACAAAGGGCCATAACTTTGGCAAACAAAATCTGACCAAATTTTTTGGACAATATGCACAACTGCCTGCTTGGAACCAAGCATTCTTGTAAAATTGCATTGATATTTGACCAATGTTTAAGGAGACTAAACATGGGCATCCTTTGTGACATCCGGACAGAAAACCAGGACCAAATCAATATGTCTCCCCCATTTTATGTGGGTTATAAGTTTAGGGGAACAACAATTTATCTTCATGGAAGAAAAAATCATCAAGGAAGATAACTCCA
The DNA here is from genome assembly GCA_947247005.1 of Spisula solida. Classification (NCBI taxonomy): domain Eukaryota; kingdom Metazoa; phylum Mollusca; class Bivalvia; order Venerida; family Mactridae; genus Spisula; species Spisula solida. The sequence continues at coordinate 10,481,246 of OX365953.1, read as the reverse complement.
GTTCTCCTGAGTGATTGTATTTAAATCAGATCTAGATGTCTGCATGAAGTACTTGCAGTACTTAGATTGCGAGAAGAAGAAATCTCACCTGTTTTCTAAGTTCGTCAATACTGGTCTGTCTCACATAATGCTCGGACCTTCTCTCACACACACTTTCTGGACGGCGGATTTCTACCAGATGAGCTCTAGCTACAATCCCCGCTGTAACAGAAGCAGAGCGTTGTATTCTTGCAGGCGTAGGCGGATCTGATGTACCTTCCAGAGCTGAAATTACAAAATAAAAATACTTAAACATTATAACATTTCATATAAGTCCAGTCCAATTTGCATTAGTGGTCACCTGTTTTGATGAAGCAGCAACCCATCGAAGCAGTCAATATAATTCTATACAAAATCAGTTATTGACATATATTTATACTCCACCCCTGTATTAAACATCCACCTCCTTTAGACAGCCTCATGTGATGAATGCATTGACTGCCTGTTGAGGACAGGTTAGACAGTCATGTACTTTCCTATCCAACTTATTGACCAACACCAGTACCACTGACATTGGTCAATTTGACCCTCTTCTCCATAAACACAATCATAATCGACAGTGTATTATAACCGGATTACTCAAAACGTCAGACAACTCATTGAGACAGACTTGGGGCACTGTATTCCGATAATAAAACTATTTAATGAAATAAATTTCTCCAATCAGCCAGATAATGACTGTAATTTGTAATTAATTTATTAGAACAACTTTAATATTAAATTTAAATGAAAATAAAACCTTTTAACACTTTCAACACAGCTTGAATAATAGGCATGTTGATTGCAGATCTTTAATTTACTTGGGATAGAACAATTATGATTGAGGTGTTTACGTGAGGGAATTATATATAGCATATAAATATTGACGTCATGTCTCTCGTGCGCTCCCCTCATTGAGAAAACAAACGAGAAATCAGGATTTAAAACTTAAGCAAACAGAACTTGTTATTCAATCTAAGATAACAAAACTATGGTCAATCGGAATACAAATAAACATATGAAGTAACAGTGCATATTTCAAGATAAACAGCATTAGGGCGTTATGTGACAAACTAGGTTTTCCCTCCACATTAAAAGTAAGACCATATAACGAAGCTTTCCGAGATTAATCAAAATACAACATGGAAAAAGTGAGACATGCGTATTCTCTCCTGTACTACATTAATTTTGTCATGAGTGTAGCAGACATTTAATAGGCCCAATGACATTGAGTAGGGTATTCACAGTCACTTCGACACAGAAACTCGACTTCAAAAATGTTAAAATATTCACTCACATAATTTTACAGTTATAAAGGTACTGATTTTAATATAAGTTTGTGTAAATGTACAGAAGGTAATTAAACATAATAATTTAAATGTTTAAGATTCAATGGAAAATAATGCAAGTAAAGTTTCACATTTATTGGATCTTCGTTAAAAAACTCAAAACAATGCAATTATTATTTTATTATCCCAGTTTATGAAATGGCAACATTAAAAGATATTTATAAAAATCTTTCTAATCAGGAATATATGGAAAAATTAGGTATCATAGCAAGCCAGATTTTGATCAAGTCAAGACTTAAATATGGGGGACTTTATGTATATGTGTACTTTTCCAGCTACGTGCATCATTTGTTTACTTATTTGTGCATTCTGTTTTAAAGTGTTATTATTGCATGGTAGGGTTTGGCTGTAATAATTTATAGAGCACTTCAATCAAATAAAAACATAACAGGAAACAATTATTGACATTAAAAGAGTGACGTCTTACAATATTTTACTATTGACAACATACTAAAGGGAACAATTAGAATTGTGACTTAATTAGCTCCATAGTTCATTCTATATTGCAAGATGTTTAATGAAAATTGTATAATTAAATTAAGAATATTGTAAAATTTCAAATTCAACTTACCAGGATTACTCTCATCTTCATCAAGTTTTACAATATTATATACAGTAATTGTATATCATATTAATATATAACAATAAAAAAATCGTAATCTATGATTCAAAAATCCATTTTGATAAATTTAGGACAGTCTTAAGAAATTATGGGAGAAAGAGAAAATAGTTGAGGTTTATATAAATCACTGGCCTATAAATGGGTGATTGTCTGGTCAATCTATTCACATACGTCAAGGTGAAGCTGTCAAAATGATTTTATGGCAAACAATATCAGTAAACATCTATCTATATACAAACGTTTACGCTTAGATGGTGCCATTTAACGACACAGATGTATCACCTACACATGACTTCATGACCTTAATAGGAAACATTCACTCATTGACACTTTCCTGCCGCCTCGGCGATCAGAGAAAATTTGTACCGCCCCAGGCAGCGCAGCGGTAACCCATTGCTGTTCGACGACCCCTGACAGGGAAATTAACATGACCTCTGATTGAATAACATCCAGCTTGGATAACCACATTCATAGATAAAAATATATTTTCTTGTCAAGGTACGAGCTCAGTGTGATCCAACATTAGAAATTTCTAAAGGATAAAAAATATGTATTGGTTTTCAATTTTCTGCATGGATGGAGATTTCAATAAATGAATTTAAATGCTACACTAATCAGGTCCAAATCCTACGTAGTTTGTCATTCAGTCATACATTGGAAATGGACCAGATATAATTTCATCAAAGGTATCAATATGCTAAAATATATGTTAATGAATACATCACCTGAATACAGAAAATCGGTCACTGAACTTGACACGTATAAACAAAATGACGTTTATCATACAATGTTGTCGACCATATTGAAAATTGGTCTAGAGCAAAGTCATCAAGTATGTCATCCACTATAAATAAAGGCGTTCTTATTATTATAAACCATAGGGGTCTGTATCGACTCACTGGTCTCTCAATCACTAGATATAGATTAACAGGGACGTAACTGGTATCAAAATTGCGACACCACCAACTTTACAAACAGTCTTGTAACTTTTCCAAAAAGGCAATTAATCACATACTGTTTTCTCCAGTAGCAAGCTTATACATTTATCTTCGAGATACAACCAATCTTATGTCAAAATATATCGCAATCGAGCCGTTACAAATGCATACATGTTGAAAATATACTGAAAAATAAAAACAGGACAAAAATGTGGACAGGCCCTTACCATACTATAGGGCGCTTCACACGGGAGTGTCGACAAAAACAATTCCATGGTTGGATGAGCGTATAATAACTAAAACTATAACCAAAATATCACCTCTGAAAGGTAACACAAGCGCTAGTGCGGTCATTCTATCATTTTGAAATCTAAAAATGTTCATCAGACTTCCATTTTGAGTCACGTGACGTAATGTCGAATACCCGATGATACAAGCCATTTTATTGGACACGCTTTGGTGGAACATGTGACGTCACAAACCATACCTTGGGACATTAGGAAATTCGATCGAGGGTTGATCAACAAATATGCGGAAAAGTTACTAATTTAGTACTGTAGGCCTATCTACTTTATTCGTCATTGGAAGTCTATGAAACGTGCTAAATATATAGGTACCCTTTCTTTAACCATATATTCTTATTATTAACCAAAGTCCGAATAGACATGACCTCCTGTGGTAACTTCGTTCGACGCCTTACAGCTTAATGTTTCCAACGTTGCGTGTCGCAAACTGTTTTACAAGTACCAATCGTGCGTTTGTAACGTCATGTTTTGATAACGGATTGGTTTTGATCGTGCATTGATATATATATTTGTAGTTGTATATATATATGGTATCAATATACATGTAGTAAAGTACAGAGAATTTAACTTGATCCTATTCTATTAGCATAAATTAACAGATGATATATTGTCTATATGTAATATGAACAAATGCACAGCATTCAGCGGGGATTTCCCATCAGATTTTTTGATAATCTGATCGAAGAAAAAAATGACTTTGGAATTTGTTTGCTCTACTACAGAGACTATAGATCTAGCCTCTGGCTGCCAGGCAGCACCACATAGAAAACCAGGCGAACAAATACTTCGAAAAGAGTGTTTTCCAATCTAAGAGACGGGTTGCACAGATATTCCCTATAAATAGTTATTATAGTTTTACACTCGTCTTTTATTTGCTATTTACCATATGTTTGACGTCGCGGCAGCGTAATAAAGCCATTATTTATTTTTGATAATACACTTGTGTAATAAAGTTTTGACGTGACGTCACTCAAAGTATAGACGATGTCGTCAAAGTTAAGACACTCATGTAATATCCTTTATTTATATTTCAATTCAACATAATTTTATTCACAAGTTGGCGCGCTATGTCGTGCGACGACGTCGCGTTAACGTGCGATGACGTCGCGTTAAATGATTTGACGTCAATTCCGACGTCGCCATATTGTTTTATTTACGTTGGATTAAATAAGATATAGAGGATATTACATGAGTGTCTTTTCATATTGAATTTATTAAACGAGTTGAATAAAATAATAAAATGCGAGGCTCTGTCGAGCATTTTATCGATTTTTTCATCGAGTTTAATAAATTCAATGTGGAAAGGCACAAATGTAATTCTTTTTATCACATGTTAGCCTTTTCCGGCCGAAACAGAAAAAACGCTACTTATTTTTCAGTATAATAAACGCGCAACTTGGACGACGTCGCCTATCCTTTGAATGACGTCGCGTGATTGCTTTATTACACTAGTGTATTATCAAAAATAAATAATGGCTTTATTACGCTACCGCGACGTCAAACATGTGATAAATGTATTTTTTCAATAATTTTCATGATTTGAATCAGGCTTAACGTTATGAAAGGACTCAAAAGTTTCGCAATTTGAATACTTTCAACCATTCACTTCTTTCGACTCCGCAATTTTCTAAACCGGAAATAACTTTTTCTAAAACGATTAGTACCGATTCAAACCTCTGAAGAACATAGGCACGTGCGTGTTACTGGTATGGGTATTTACAATTTGTTCGCAGAAATTCATAAATTCAACGCAAGAACTTGTTATATATTCAAGTATACAGTAAAGGTAAGGATCAGACCCAATTCTCAGTGCTGTACTCCTTATTACACATGTCGTGAATTTTTAAATAAAATAATCCAAATACATAAACGTTAAGTTGTTTGTTTGTTTGTGTTAAAATGAACGTTTTTTATAGTTCATTATTTATAATAAGCCAATATATTATATGTTTAAACAACATTGGTCACTTAACAATACTTTATGAGCATTTTCCTTTTTATGTGTTGATCATCCCTCATGTACATTTAACGTGTGCTTCTTAAAATGGGGAGTAGACTCATTGACTAGTTTAAAACCTTTAACTGCTGCACGCTTTTCAGTGGAATATAGTAATATATACAACCATTCTACATTCCTTGCTTAGTCACTTGGATCAGAACACGAGTTTTTCGTGCACAATTTGTAGACCGATACGTAGTATTTTTATTTACAAACTACTTGATCCCGGTTGTGCATCCAATACGTATCACCTGCGCTAGAATATCGAGAACTAGTATATCTGTTTGCAGTGGTCACATGTTCGAAAGTTTATCCAGTAAAATAGCTTGTATCATCGGGTGTTCGGCTTTACAAACATGGAAGTCCGATGAACATTTTTAGATTTCAAAATGATAGAATGACCGCACTAGCGCTTGTGTTACTTTTCAGAGGTGATATTTTGGTTATAGTTTTAGTTATTATACGTTCATCCAACCATGACGTTGTTTTTGTCGACACTCCTGTGTGAAGAGCCCTATAGTATGGTAAGGGCCTGTCCACATTTTTGTCCTGTTTTTATTTTTCAGTATATTTTCAACATGTATGCATTCGTAACGGCTCGATTGCGATATATTTTGACATATGATTGGTTGTATCTCGAAGATAAATGTATAAGCTTGCTACTGGAGAAAACAGTATGTGATTAATTGCCTTTTTGGAAAAGTTACAAGACTGTTTGTAAAGTTGGTGGTGTCGCAATTTTGATACCAGTTACGTCCCTGTTAATCTATATCTAGTGATTGAGAGACCAGTGATCGATACAGACCCCTATGTTATAAACATGTAAGTTTCCCTAAAAATTCTGTTCTTGTTGAACTGATATTTTCCAATTTTTACTGAGTTGGTTTTATACTATTTAGTCCATGTGACAGACCGAATTTCATTACCAAAAAGGTGAACAGATCCAACAATGATTTTCGGTTAGCTTGATATCTCAGCAGTCTGAAAACGGTTGATGGACTTGCGGGTCACTTTGCCAAATGACCTTTTGGTGGCCATCTTTAAAGATGGCCGCCATTATTTTAAGCAATCATAAGCTTTGGGAAAACTTGAATTATTCCTCACTCAATAGGGCTATCGGCTTGCAATATGTCTTAAAATGTTCGTATTTCAACCCAACATATGTTGACATATACATAATAATATTATGATAAGGAATTAGTTCGAATTTATTGATATTCTAAGAAAACTTTGATATTTTTCCCTTTTTGTCATCATTTTTTCTCTTGCAATTCTGATTGGGATTTGTATTTAGCCAGTTTTTGTTTGCTACATTCAGAGAATAATTCTAGGCATCCATAATATACATTAGATTGATAGATTTTAACTTCGTAGTCCAAAATTGGTCAGGAATATAAGACAACTAATGCCTAAATTAAATAGATATTTTAGGGCATTTGAATAGACCGTTTCCAACAATCTCAGGAATTTTTTTTATTCAATGGCTACTTTGTTGATACTATGCGTATATATATGCCTAGGTGTCCAGTACAGTGTCACAAGGGTGTTATTGTGGTACCTGACCCCTAGCTGGATGGTTTGGCGGCTCGGATCCGGTCAGTTGTATGAGTTCATATGACATTATTTTCAAAAAAATGGATATTGACAGGAAAACTTGAATAACTATTCAGCGAAACGGAAAATAAACATAAACATGACTCCAAATGATTGGAAAATAATTTGATATGAGTTTATAAATTTATATTTTTGTTTATAAAGTTCCGAATATTACATTAAAAGTTCATTATTTTAACGTTGTTTTCATATTCTTCTTTAATAATAGTAAAGCATGTAAGAATTCATACCTCCCACTGTTAAATTCTATTCGTTTCGCGCATTCACTAAGAAATGAAAATGTGAAAGCAGGAACGTATTCGAAAGGAAACAATAAGGGATAGAGGGGATACAAAATAAACAAAATTATATATTGAATCAGTTGATCTTTGTCTAGTGTCTAGCTTACTACTTTTCTGACTCAGGTGGACCTTAGTAACCTTTAAAAAACCGTTCTTAATAGAATTTGTAAAAATATACACACACTTTTAAAGCCTCCACAACCCTACCACAACCAAGGTTGTAATTGGTGACACGATGGTGGCTGAGGAGTTAGTGCTCTTGACTACCAATCCGAAGGTCCCTGGTTCGAAATTTCATTGACCAGTGTTCAGTATTTCCCACCCAACTACAGATTAACCTGGTTGTTAACCGTGTGATATTCTCGGTGCTATACGCTGGGCACGTTGAAGAACCAAAAATGAATCTGTTCGGAAAGAGCTAGGGTACCCCATCCAGATTCCTTGTATCACACCACAGTCACTTCTACTTGCTGTCTCTTCAGCAAAGCACATGACCCCATATGGAATATTAAGAAGTTATCCTTGATTGAAAGGTTTAGATAATTACAACTACAAATACAACTACAAGGTGTCAACCACGGGGATATTTATCCTGCGAGTTATCAATGTTTTCAGCATCACCGACTATCTCTGCCATGCCTGCAGGCACTACCTTTAGATGTGTGCATCCACAATTACATATGGGTATACTTTTTTGTTGGGTTGGGTCATACGATATTGCTCCGTGATGTACATCCCAAAGATGAGCACACTTAGTCCTGAACTCATGGATTACTAGTATGTGTCGGCTACAGTCAATCCAGTTTTGTACATATTACGGATGGACAGCGCCATTCCTGACCATATGGGTTATTAATGCATACCGGTACGACAGATGGGTACAGTAATTTGTAACCATACGAGATACATATTACAGATCGGTTCATTCGTTCCTGTCCGTATTGAGTACATACTACACATGAATACAGATATTCTTGACCACATATGATACTTAGTACACGTACTAACCATATGAGTACTAAAACATGCTACATGAAGGAACAACCATTACTGACCATATGAAGTACATTCTACTGATAGGTACAATTGTTCCTGACCATATGGAGTCCGTAGTAGATGGGTACAGCCATTCCTATCCATGTGTGGTACAGACTACATATGGGTACATTAATTCCTGGCCATATGGAGTCCACAGTACAGATGGGGACAGTCATTCTCAACCATGTGTGGTACAGCCTACACATGGGTACATAGATTCCTGTCATGTGGGGCACATATTTTTATAGGTATATCAATTCCTTATATGGAATCCGTAGTACAGATTGGTATTGGGTATACAACTATTCCTGACCATAACTATGTCATACATTACTGACAATACTTGATACATACAGATACATACATACAGCCTTTCGTAACTATGCAGTTGGGCACGGGCATTCCTGACCATATGGTGTACATCATACAGAGGGATATAATGAGTACAGCCATTCCTGACCATATGTGGTACATTCTGCTAATGGTAATCATTCCTGGTCATATGGGTTACATAACATGTTACTAATAAAGATAGGAACTTCCATTGATAATGTCTATATGAGGTACATTCTACTGATAGACACATTCATTCCTGATCTTATTGGGGGTACTATGGTCACAGTCATTTCTGATTTAATACTAATAGGTGAATATGCATGGGCATTCCTTACCATATTGGGCTTGTTATTTTATCGGTATAGTCATTCCTGGTCCTTAAAGTACACCATATTTCTAAGTAAACCATCCTTAACCCCATGGGGAATATTCCACCGATTAAATCCATCCATTTTCTTAATATATAGAAGAACCTTCCTTCGGAAATGCTTCTGTCCATTCCAGTCCCAATAAGGTATACTAGTATGCTACTGCCTGTACATCATTTTCTCTCTCTATGGGAGTAAAGTCCACCACATAGTACGTCCACTTTGGTTCCTATGGGGTACATTCTGCAGTCAAGTTCAGCTATTACATATACTGATAAGGGATAACGACCAATGACAGGAACAACACTTCCTCTCCTAATGGCTATCCCCCACATCACTTTGTCTGTGCTTGTGTCATTGGCTATCCATATTCAACAGGCGAAGCTATACCTACAAGATCCTATGATGCGTCTTACTTCACGGTTTGCTGCTATTCCTGTCTCAATGAGGTACATGTAGATAAGTAATTCTCCGCCAGATTGGTTCCCTACAACCATTGGGTGCAACTACCACTGGTAACAGTTACCGAATAACATTAGGCATAGCAACTGCTAGTCCTACTGCTTTCCTACAATCAAGGGGTACGACTAACGCCGGTCATCATTGTCATGAAAAACAGTGTACATCTACCCCTAGCCCTGCAATCAAGGGGTATGGCTCTTAATATAAACACTGGCCATAAATGTAGGAACAAATGACTTGCATCTTCGATACTAAAATTATATTGTATGTAAAAAGCACCCAGTTAAAGTCAATTTTCAGACATTCGACCATTCGACCGACTGTACATTTACTCATTGAGTCTCACGTCAGTTTTTACACTCGCTCGGCGGTGTTGGCTGCTGGCAGGCTTTTGACCCCCTCAGGTATCCATTTATACATTTGGGTAAGTGGGGAAGGTGGATTATTCTTGCTCAGAGAAATTAAGCAGTGGTCCAGGTGAGGATTGAACCGGGGACCTCTCGATCCCGAAGCATGCACCCTACATCTAGGCTCCCCACAGAAATCGTTATAATTCACGCAGCAGTTTTTAATCTTTTAAGTTAAACATGACTGTCAGTGATGGTAATCATATAGACCAAGAAGGTAAGTCTGATGATGCCAGATACAGAACCCTTCGCTTGAGATAATAATATAGTTCATTATGACTTCTCTAAAACGTCACCAAAACGTACTTTTCAGAAGACAACATATAACTTAGGAACCTAAAATTTGGCATACATTCGTGTTGAATAAGAATGCAATTTGCTAATGATTCACTATTTAGGAAAGAAAGAATCAAATATTAAGTTATACTGAAACACTCGGCCCATGGCGTGTATGATCCGGTACTAATAGCCAGACCCTCGCCTGCAAGACTTCTAGCTGGGGTCCGGTATCATACCCACATCCTATTAGTCAAAGGATTCGATTTTCAGATACCTACACATGTATAGATATGTGCATATGAACAAGCAAAGCAACTTTGAAATAATAAACCAAAATTGATGGTTGTTCCTGAGATTATTGGAAAAGATATATGCATGCGTCTTAAAAATATCCATTTAATTAGATATCAGTTGTCATATATTCCTGACCAATTTTTGACTTCAAAGTGAAAATCTATCAATGTTATGTATATTATGGATGCCTAGAATTACCCTCTAAATATAACAAACAAAAAATGGCTAAATACAAATCCCAATCGGAGTTGCAAGAGAAAAAATAATGAAAAAAGTGAAAAATATCAAAGTTTTCTTAGAATACCATAAATTTCGAAGTAATCACTTTATTATAATATTATGATTTATATATCAGCAGATGTGGGGTTGAAATACGAACATTTTAAGACATATTCGAAGCCGATAGCCCTATTGAGTGAGGAATAATTCAAGTTTTTCCAAAGCTTATGATTGCTTAAAATAATGGCGGCCATCTTTAAAGATGGCCGCCAAAAGGTCATTTGGCAAAGTGACCCGCAAGTCCATCAACCGTTTTCAGACTGCTGAGATATCAAGCTAACCGAAAATCATTGTTGGATCTGTTCACCTCTTTGGTAATGAACCTTCAATTTTCAAGGCCTGGGACATGGACTAATTATATCGTATTAACTTTAGAAAAAAAATTAAGTAATGTGAAAATAGACTAAAACAAGTCAATTAGGGGCCATAATTCTGTAGAAATGTTGGATAGTGTTACGGCATTGGCAAACTGATGTATGCTATATACAATTACTGTTCACCAAGGGCCAGACAAAACCTTCATCAATCAAAACAGTCTCATTAATTATGGAGATAATCAGAAATTGTGACAAGATAATTATGTAATGATATGTTTCTGTATTAAGGTTTAAAGGCTGTTTCTCAACAATTTTTCAGTTATTTTCAAACAATTCAATCGAACATGTTTTCCTGGTTTGTATCCTCACCAGTACTAAATTAAACCTACCCTTCAACAATAACCCAGCAATTTCTCACCATGTAGTGGAAAATTTACATTGTTGTAAAATTTTCCTGGCAGGTTGTGACGTGCAGCAACCTAGAATCGAACCTAGATTACCGGGTTACAAATCCATCACACTTACCACTGGACTGTGGCTACGGCTGTTATGTAATGATAATATAATGTTTTGCTATTTAAATAGAGAATAATAGGTTAGTGGATGAAAAAGTTTATCTGGCAAGGCGCAGGCATTTCCGTAGCCGAGCCGGATAAACTTTTACTTCATTCACGGCACTAACCTATTATTTTATTTATCCAGTCGCTTAATCTGCTCAGTAAGGGGATTAAACTCGGGACTATATTGTCACTCTTTCATTTACAAGCGCGCAACGTCACATTCGTTCCGTGACGTCATGATAAACAACGACGTCGGACATCTTGAAAGACGTCGTGCAGACGCAGGTAAGTTGAAAATAACTGATCAACCACCAGCTCATTTAGAATAGGAAAACCTCACCCTCGGGCATGGGATTGCAACCGGTGACTCTCATATAAGAAGAAGTCCGTCAGATCACGTGGTAAGGTGACCGATTATCGCTAAGTTTATCAGGCACCCCGTTAACAGGCAGATTTTGCCGGAAATGATTGGATAAAATGTGATATTACGTATTGTATCGGATATCTAAACTACGTGAAACAGGGATAAGTGTTCTGATATCATAGAGTCACTGTTTTATAAGGACATGATCTTCCTCAAGAAACATTTCTTTCAAACCATTCCAAATAAAGTTGTAACCTCTTCATATCATACAGGCGGGTGAAGATATGTTATGTTGCCTGTATAAATAAAACCAAGTTCATGCAATCTGAGAAATAGTTCTACAGAAAATGCTATCAGAATTTGGCCTAATGTGTTTCATGAATACTTCAAATGTAATAAACGCATTAAGGGGTCAGTGGGTCAGCTGTGGCATATTTAATTCCACACCTGTAAGGTGTGATAAGGGGGGGGACACATGGGTTCAGATTGTAGGTATATTTGTGTTCCACTGAACACGGACCCGACATTCCAGACATCTACAATTAAGATATGGTCATATATTGCAACATTGCTTTTCATCAAACTAGGGGAAAACCACAGGTAACTGTATTATTGATAAAGAGTAAAAATAAAATTTTCTTTTATAAAATTTATGATATCTTAGATATTTAAGATATTATAAATTTTATAAAAAAAAAGTTTTTGTTTTGTTTACTTTTTATTAATGATACAGATACCTGTGGGGAAAACCTGGTATGGAATTATTTGGACCAAGGTAGAAAGTTATTATTTACACCAGTCCTGGTTGGTGTATAATGGAAACATGATAAAATTCTCACCAATCAATGACTATCATGTGACCTATGACTCAATCTAAATGTCTTATAATTAACAGTCAATTTATTCCACTTTTTTTCTTTTCAGAATATTGTAGTAATTACTAGATGCATTTATCAAGTACAGCTGTACTACCAAAGCCTAAATTAAATGGTCTATGGACATAATAGGCCATATGATAAAATACAGCCAAATTTTCAACCAATGTTCCAACATCAAAAGACAAATTATGGGGCTACACCCGTTGCGGCAGAATGCATTATGTATCCACGCATACAGATACAATGTTCATTAAATCTAATCCAACCAGTATGTTGGTGATCATGATATGTGTTTTAACCCGAAGGACGTTTAGGGATCAAACTTTGGGTAAATAGTTAACAGCATTTACTGGTACAAGTAACCCACAGTACCTGAATGGCGGACACTTTTATGTACTTTGTCTATTATCATTGTTTTGATCTGAGGATTTAGAGTTCACATATTTCATACGTAGGAAAATAAATATTATTGGAAAATAACTTAAACTTACGATAATGACGAGAAGGAATATAATACTATCTTATTTAGGCCATATTATGGTCAACCTGCATATTGACAGAGTTTACCTACGTTTATGTGTAGGTGGGGATTAGATTTAGACAGGTCATTTTTTATATCATTAATAATGACACAGTTCACAAAAGTGTTGAAATTCTACCACACTTATCATTTCAATAACACTAGAGTTTCAACTTTTATGTAAGGGAGGTAACTCATATAGTAAAATCATGAAAAAAACTTTCATGGATTGTCTCCCTTGTCAATGAGTAAAATCATGCTGACACAATATTTATATATGATTACCATGTTTTAAACAGTCACTGTGGATTTGTTCGGACAATTTTGTATTTGACATTATGTGGTTTGATTAGAATGTAGTCTGAAGACGTTAGAACCACTCTAAAAGTGTTTATCTTACGTACCCATACGTTTCTGTCTGAGTTGTCGAACTTCTGTCCGCATTCTTCTTTTCTCACTGAAGTTGGTACTCATTCTTAACTGTAAATAGTACAAACAACGTATACTTTAACAATAATAGTGTGACATTTATTTAAATGTATATCTAAAACCACAATTTTTGACAAACATTTAAAAACACCAGATCTAGATTGATTGCATTGACGTCATAGTGTAGCTGCAACAATTCAGTCAAATTTATTGTAAATAAATAGATTTATATGGCGCCTTTTTCATGCGAAAACGCATTCAAAGGCACTTTACATTATAGTCTTGCAGCCACAAGGGCGCAATTGCATCCTCTACCAGTGTAGATATAGCATGATCTGACCAGAGGGACAGACTGAGAGAAAGCCACTGAAGGGAGAGAGAGACATTAGATACAGGCATGTCCAGCGTTGCAGAAGTGCGCCTAGCTCTTTTTTCGAATAGACAGCCTGGTTCTTGAATGTGCCCGGTTTATAGCACCGATACACAGCTTCCTGGCACCTTTACCCAGACACTTTGCATTGCACACAGTCAGATATAGAGGGAAATATTATAAATATTTCTGACAAGTCCAGTTACCATGCCGGGGATTGAACCCACGACCTCTGGATTGACAGTCCCAGTGTGTTACCACTGAGCTATAGCCGCTTATTGTAGCAAGGTGGAATTGTGAAACAAGTTCTCCAACTTATAAATCACTTTAGACACATCATTTATACAACTGATATCCACCCCCATCATCTGGTGCAAGTGCAAAGAAGCCAGGAGTTTCCCTATCTAACACAGAATGTCAAATGAGAGAGACAGAAGGACTATGATGCAATTGTTTACCATGTTTGGTATGAAATGGTCCAAGAGGTTAACCCCTTTCAGATGATTCACATTCTAAGCATTCTCGTCTATCAGTGTATTCATCGCCTGAATCAGCCACTGATGCTGTATGCACCCAATGTGGACACACTACCATTTGAGGCTATTTGAATGCACATTGATGAATTACATGAATTTTGAACAAGTTGGTCAGGAATAGCAGATAGTTACTGTAATTATTGGCAGTTACTTATAAACAATAGACATTGCCAAAACATGACATATACGAGGGGTGATTAATATATTTGAAGACTTTCCTTCCAACTTTTTAAATATTGATTCTACAACAATGAAATTCCCAGGCAATATAGATCCATCAATTATCTAGTGTTTTAATTAATTAATTATATTGTGACGTCACAATATTCTTGATGACGCCACTTATTATGACAAAGGTGCAGCGCGCGCCGTCGAACGTCATGGACAATAGATAATCACAGAGCAACAGCATTTCATTAGATTAACGCCTAACTTGGAAAATCCTTGCGATAGCTCGAAGATGACTTGACCAACATGTATGGGGATTCTTTCCACTCCGAATCAGTGATCTACACATGATTTCGTTGTTTATGTGATTGTAGGGACTGTCAAACTGACGCCATGGTAAAATAAGAAGAAATGGAGGAATTAAGACAGAGTTAGGGATACTCCTCCTTAACTTCTGAGAAATAAGAGGCATATTTCTGAAAGATATGTTCCTGGCAAACTCTACGATCAGTATAGATTTCAAAACAATAAATCTTTCATTCCATTTGAAAGGAGTTCTTTAGAAATTGCGCCCTAAACTTGTTAGGTTGTGATTCCTTCTTCATAGGGATGATGCTACCGTGTAAAGCCAACCGCCTTTTTCAGAGTTTTAAGTCCAGTAACACAACGAGACAATTTCTATTCCACCTTACATTCCAGAGTTGGCTATTTAGGACTTATTTCTGAATTAAAAGTAAATGAATCGTATACAGTGGGTCAGATATGAGTCCAGAAAGGGCCTCGGTGCTGCATAAACAGTGACGCTTGGAATGAAGTCATGTGACGGCCTGCGTCACGCACCCATTACATGAATAAAACTATGTTATAGGTGCATTCGGTCAGAGATATCCTATACTGAATAATGCTTATAGTTCAATTTTGAACTCTGAGTCATGACCTATCGGAGTAGTCCATTTTGGCGGGTAGACCATAGTTTATTACGTTCGCATGTCATTATTTAATGATGTGATTCTTACATATATATTTTTGTTATCGAATTACAGTTTAGTGCAGTCGGCAACGCTCAGGATTTCTAACCCGAAGTTCTGTGGTTCAAATTCCCAATTCGCTCATATTTTTAATGCATTATTTTATGTTATTTAATTTCTTTTTTTAATAAATCCATGAAAATGTGTTGATTCAATTTATATTTCATCTTCACTTATAGCTATCGTTTCCATAGTTCGAGTGTACTGACAACCTGTAATACGTTGATTAGCCGTCGTAACATTCTACAATACACATGCAAGATCTAAAAATATTTTGAAGCATGTATCAAATATGGTTTGTCACATACTGTTATAACACGGATATTGCAAGTAATGTGCACTTATAAATTAATAAATGTGTAAATATAAATTAAAATAAGAAAAAAATTTTTTTTTTGGTAAGATTCGAACTTGCCCTGGTCAGACAAAAGTTATTTTACAATGTATCAAGCGCTATACCGTCACGACCATTCAGACACATGCAATAGTTGGCCTTAATTATATTACTTAAATTGTCCATTAAACCTATACCAACCTATATCGATTAATGGTTAAAACTTTAAAAGTGCAGTCACTGCTCAATGCTCGAAATCGAACTATACTAGTATTTGCTTTTGAGCCTTGCTGACAAAACAAAACTGCTAGATGAAAAGTCCACGAATATATTGATCACCCCTCGTATATATATAACATTATAGAACTTTGAGTTTATTGAACAACAACGTCATTTCTCAACTAAATCCAGTAATACTATTTTAATCCAATTCTCACATTATTTCAATTTGTTTAAGCTTTTCCTTAAAATATCAACAAAGCAATAATCTACGATAATCCCCTGATGAGGACCTTATAATCCCGAACTGTAATAAATCCATAATATCAAGTCCCCCCCCCCCCCCCCCTTCCTCCTTATTACCCCAATAATCAATGGCTAAATTTGTATATGAAGGTTTGTATGCTTATAGACTAAGAGACTATTATTTTAATTAAAACATTAATTCAGAATCCAAAATAAACTGTCATTACATCAGTTTAACATCATCGTATATTATATATATATATATCAGTGTTGCAGCAGTGATTTTTTATTCCTTCTTTGTTTGCTACCGGTAAATGGTACCTTCTAAATTTGAAAAAGGCTATAATTTTCCCAAATTTGAACATTTAAAAAAATAATTTCAAAATCGGACTTAAAATGACTAAGTTATGAACATTTTTGACAAGAGGTCAAGTATAAAAGTTTACAGAAACCAGTAAACAGTCACATGTAATATCTTTTTCTGCTTTACTTGACCTTTCTGCTTCATCAAAATTCCCAATCTGAAGTTGTCACAACGCGAAAATTCCCAATCTGAACGGACCCGGCCCCTTTCCCAAAGAAGCAAAAAAAATTACTCAGTAATGCCATGTGACTTGGCTACAGATCCACGACGAAATTTGCTTTATTTCAAAAACAAAAATAGCCAGAACTATTTTATTTCTTCACCAATTTCTATAAAACTATTTAAATCCTTAAATTGCATTGGCATATTGCTTTGATACTTGTTCATCATCATGATAATAAATTAACAATAGTACAATACCTATTAATAAAGTACATAATTATCCAACCATAAAGCAAAAGCTTATCTAAAATTCAAATTTCAAGAACCTGTTTTGCTTTCAGGTATAGATAATTTTAAGCTAACTTACATAATTATTTTCCTGGCTGTAGTGTATCCCTACCAGATATTTATTTCATGCAAACATGCATACAAATCAGTACAAAAAGTATAAACAATTGCAACAATGGCACACATATCTATGTCATTTACATCATTACAAGTAGCTACATACAAGGTCTGAAGAGTAAAACAAACATTATAAGCAGTCAGGGAATGTAATCAGTATGTTATCAACGTAACCTGGCTTCACCTGCAGCTCGACCTACCGGTACGTGATAATATGTCTTCTGTATCCATCACTTATATGTTCAAACAAAACACACAGCAGATGTCATTGTCTACATATCATCAACAGTGACAATAACTTCAAAAGATAGTTGCTCGTTATTACAAATACCTTACAAAGAAATTGTCCTCATTAACCAAAGAAGAATGCATGTTAGGTTACCTTGTCATTTTGGTTATATAAATATAGAATTCTGCTGATCAACCAGTAGATGTACATGGAAATCATTAACCATGTCATAGACTACATTCTTGCATTTTTATTATGATTGTTTTATGAAATTATAATGAAAAGAAAAGCATGAGATTTTATCAATTTGCCTGTGAGTTTTTGCCTGGGAATAAGAGTCTGAAATGCGCAAGACTGATGCATGATGTTGGAGATCTGGCATGAATGAAACTGCACGTTCAGGGAAAATGGTAGGAGTTGCATTCACAATCTAATGGATTGAAGGACAATTTGTAAGCACATACTATAATCTGTCCATTTGGGATTATAAAAATTGAGAAATTTGTATTTCAAGTTTCACTTTGGACTAATTTCCTGGACTTATTATTATTAAACCATTAACTAGTAAACAGTCAATCTAAAAGAAAATAAAGAAGTTTCAATGAAGCTGCAGGAAAAAAGGAGGACAGAAGGGATGACAAACTAAGAATTGGTTTTGGCCTAAAACATATAAAACTGTAACAGTACTCACCATTTCTTGAAGTTTGGCTTCTTCCTGCATTAAACTTCCAATCAAGTTAATTTTCTGGACAGGACTAAGTTTCTCATCCACTTCAAACATTTTCAATATGTTTCCCCCCTCACTCTCGCCATCTACTGCATTGTTAGAATGTCGGATTATAGCATCTGTTTCACTAACAGCTCGTCTTCTGTGAACATTATCAGACTTTGACCTTTGCACGAACCTTTTATCATTTCTACTACTAACTCTCATATCACATTTAGGAGTATAAGTATCCCTGTAATGTTTATCAGACCTATCATTTATTGATTTCACTTCATCGTCAGATCCCGACTGATCTCCACTAGATTTTAGTTCATTCTCTCTATTCAAAAGCTGTAACTCTCTTCTGACTCGATATGCTTTACGTTTTGAGTCTGACCTTTCCAGCTTCTGCTCTAAATTTTTCTTAAGAACAGCAGGACTCATCTTAGATTTATCACTTTTATCAGCGACATCTTTTTCCACTGTGGTTTTATCTCTTCTATCATTTCTCCTCTCCTGTAACAGTCGGATTGTTCTCTGATGAACAGTTTCATCATCTTCGGGATCACTGTCGTGTTTTACTGGAACTTCTGGTAGTTTTCTCCGTACTGATGATGACTTATGCACTTTCTTTGGTGTCTCTATAACGTTCCTTTCTTCAAACACAGATTCAGGTTCAGTTTTCCACACTTTTAAGTCAGAAACAGACTTTTCCGCTTTTGGTTTCTTGCGATATTTTTTGTATATATTTCCCTCCTCAGAATCAACTCTGTTTCTACGTGACAATGCAGATTTTTTCTTCAATAAATTAGCTTCATTTTTATCTTCCATGGTAACACTGGACTTATTACTGGTATAGTTTGAAATCAGAGTATTACCTTCGTTTATCTCATTTTCACCTAATCTTATTGTAGCATCAGTTGACACTGGAGATAACACAATGTCTTCACCACCATTTACAGAACTACTAAAATTCTTCCATTCATGCTTTTCTTTCATTTTGTTGGTAAAATAACTTAATTCCTGTAAATCACTTTTAATATTTTTTCTCCTTTTATTTTCGAGTTTATTCCGTAATCTTGTAACTAGGCTAAAATCTTCCTCACTGTTGCTTACTGGATTTCTTATTGCACAAGGACTGGCTCTATATGTAATGTCTGAATTAAATAACTTCTTCAACTGTTCATTAGCAGTTCTTAGTTTAGTTCCAATACTACTAGACTCCACAGAAGAATCGTTTGCTTTAGTACTAGATTCTGATGCCTCATCAAGTTGATCAACATTGTTATCACAGATATTATTGGTGTTAGGAACTTCCACTGGATCAGCAGCTGAAGAATGAGACAATGATTCAGATCTCAATGATTTTACCTGAGAATTCCCTGAGCTGTCTGAAAATGTCGGAGCACTAGCTAATCTAGCCCTGGAAACTGTTGAACTAACAGGACTGAGTTTAGATGCTGGTGTAAAAGCACTGGTTCTATAACTAACTATTTTTCTAGGTTTTCTAGGAGATGATGATGGCAGGGATGTTGGGGATTTATGAATTTCATTAGTTTTATCACAATCAAGTTCTGATACATTAACACTTACTGGCCTATGCAATACTGAGGTTCCTTTCAGTTTTCCAAGATCACTACTGAATTCTATTGCACTAGTATTTAAATCCAACACTTCTTTATCTCTCAACCCTGGTTCAACCCCAGGTTTCGGGGTACTCTGAAATCTATGTACTTTCTCGACATTTCTTGCTCTAATAACTTTGTTAGTCTTTCTATGGTTTCCTTGAGTTTCTTTCACTTTCTCTGATCCATCAGATTTCAAACTAACATCACCTTGTTCAGTTTCTGTACTTTTATCCACTAAATCTGACTTATCTAACACTTTAATCCGAGTTATTGGAGTATGATGAACTTTCCTAGGACTATGTTGTTCTTTCTTACACTTTCTGGGCGAGACACTTGGTGAACTTATCCGTCCAGCATATAAATAAGTTCTAAACTTAGGCTGTTCATTACTGTTCTCATCTTTGTCCTGAGAATCATTAGCTTCATTGGTAGTTAGTCCATTTAACACATTACCGTTTGAATTTAAATGATCCGACGCTTGTTTTGTTGTGACATTTCTTATTGCAATATCATTTTCTGAACGACTTCGGTTGTCAGATGACGAGGTAACGGATGATCTTGTTGAATGAGGCTGGATCTGCTTGGAACGGAACGAGAGGGAAACGAAAGAGTTATCTTCAAGTTTGATGCCTTTCAACTCACGTAAGGCCGATCGAATATTCTGTCTTTCTTTGTAATCTCTGCAAGCAGCCAACTGAAAATATATAGACAGTATGTTATAGATAGTAGTATGAATATCAAAGACCATATGGAACAGCAAATCCTTAAATAGCATATATCTTATACATTTACAGCCAAGACATTACTAGCTGTTGACCTTGACACACAACATAGCTAACAGTCAACCCTGAACAAAAAACAGTTGACCCTGAACCAAAACACAGCTGTCAACCCTGAACCAAAACTGTCAAACCTGAACCAAAACATAGCAGTCAACCCTGGACAAAAACATAGCTGTCAACCCTGAACCAAAACATAGCTGTTGACCCTGAACCAAAACATAGCCCTAGATCAAATCATAATAATCCAAATTTTAGATACATAAAACAACTGCCTGTAAATGTACACCCATCCCTCAAATATGAAAAAAATAAAAATAACTAGTTATCGCGAATTAAATGTACGAGTACCTTTCACAAATCCTTTAAGACAGTGACACATAACAACACCAAGATACTGGTACTCCAACACTGCACTGAACATAATTCATTATTGCGATGGGTAAAACGATATGAATAAATGATTCATTGATTTTAGTCTGATATTTCAGACTAGGTACCTACGGCAAGTCAATAAATCACTACATGTTACCAGATATCCAGCTTCTATCCTAACGACTATCATAACACAAACACTATCCGAAACTTAATTAAAATCAGGGTCAATAAAACTGTAAATTTGACTATCAAAATCAAGCTTAAACGCAAGCAGAAATCAATTGTAAAATTCGACTATCACACTAAACTGACCTTTATATTGCTTACAAAAGGCAGTAAATAACTATTAAAACCTTAAATAGAGGTCTCAAATTACTCTTTTCTACTTAAGTGTAGATAAAGATTGCAATCTATAGGACAGCCTTTTGAGCTAATACACAACATAGACAAACCAATCAGTCGGACATTGTGTCATGCTCACTATCATCCATAATGCAGGCTAAATCTTCTGTTTTTTCTAAACTTTTAAGAAATGACTTATCGTCCCATCAGTGTATGACTATAGGTAACTTATTGTCTGAAAACTTAGAGGGCTGAGTGTGAAATTGTATACTGGCTTAATATACTAAACTTTCCTATCTCTTTACTTACATGCACTTGGTGCAGTTTAGTTTTCTTGTTTTTTCTTATAATAAAATATTGTTTGTTTCCCCTTCCGAGACCTTAAGTATGTTTTTTTATTATTTTTTTACAGATGAAATAGTGATCAAAATTCGTTAATTTCAACCCAACACCAATTTTTTTCTGATTTCTCAATAAAATAGCCCCATGGGAAATAAACAATATTTTATTTTGGGCCATGTCTAAATCCTGTGATATAAGATTATACTAAATGGCAGTATTACAGTTTATCTTATCATCAAAGATCTATTTTTTTCTCAAATTACAGACTTTCTAACTAACAATATGACTTTTGTTAACTCTTTAATCATAAGATATAATCCCAGATCAATAGAGAACTTGAGAAGGTAAAATCATAACACAATTAAATAAGGAAGCCAGCATATTAAATATTTGGTATAATAAAATACTGTGATCCTTAGATTGAACACCCTCATTGTGGAATATTGGTAATAATTGATCATCATTTTGTAAATGATATAGGGGTATCAACTAGACATACATAGCATATGGCAGCTAATATTATTTTATCCAAATTGTCCCTGCTAATATTAAATACACTCCTCTTAAACACCCTCCTGTAAGTTCAACAACAGTACATCCTTTCATACAGTTGTCTGCAACAACTAGAATGATGTACTGTCTGAATGCCCTCACAGCATCTAATGCTGTTACACCACCTCTACCACAAACGGTTACATATTGGTAACAACAAAACCATCTCAAATCTTGTAGAAATAGGTTTGAAACCCTTATGACTTGCTGTTTCATTTATTCAGGTTTAATGCTAATTAATTTTAATCAACTTATCCAGTAAGTTGAGTAATGTTATAATTGTACACTAAATATTTATCCAATACCATCAACTTAAAATTGGCCATCAAGGACACAGGCAATGTTTGATATTGTGTAGGAGTATAAATTCATTCAATGACAGTTTGGAAATCCGGGAGTGCTAATTTTACCAACTGATGGCCCATAAACAACTGAACTACTATCAAACACACTGTAAAAACTCACAATTCAATCCAAGTCATCAAGATTTATATACGTAATTTATATAGACATGATAAATAGCTATATACCACTTTGTTCTATATGATATCAATGCAGCCACTTTGAACACTCCTGAAGGTAACTTCCTAATCAGTCCCCGAGTATATACACTATACAACCAGAAAAGTAAACACATGCATGTCACAATCATCATTCCAGTGTCACATTTCATATAATACACATATATTTCCAATTACGACTAAAAAAAATTAATCCATTTCAAAACAAACAAACAAACAAAAGAAATATGACTGATTTAAAAAATATAAATCGTAAGTTCACTTAGATAAAACACGGCCACATTCAGTGTTTACATGTAGGGTAAAACATTTAACGATACGTTAATTCTTCAAAAAGGTAGTTATATTGAATGGAATAGAGCACTACACCTACATTATAAAAGTTTCATTGATTAATATGAAACTTTGTATTAAAAGATTACAGTTTATGAGTCAGTCATAACTGGTTACACACAAACCTTTATATACAACCCACAAACGTATGTATGAAGTATGAATAATCTGGAGTCATTACTATCAAATAGAGTTAAAGGTTTGCCAACTAATCATTAAACATATGTTTATAAGACAATACTAGATAATACAATTCAACTATTTCTCATACCGACCAGTAATCATAAATGAGTCAATCATTATCAAACATGCCAATTATACACTATCTGAATTTGAATAAAATATCTCAGACCCGAAATTACAAGCTTGCCAAAATGATAAATACAAGAAATGAATACAGACCGAGGAGTCATCATCCATCATGATTAGAATGTCCCCGAGTATAGACACAAATTGTTACATGTTTAACACAAATAACAGCGTCAATTCAAACTTCTTCGTCTTCAAACTGTTTACGAGGACGCAACCAATCCATATACGCGTCTATACATAGTATCCTCAATGCGATATATGTTTATAACAATGCAAAACAGCTACATTAATACTAGATGTCACAAGTTTTGATATTAACTGACAATTAACTCCCCAATCACGGGTCTCTATCTATACACCCAGTTCTATACTAGTGTATATGTTCACAATAAAAAAATTGTCATCATAGATTTGGATGAGTGACAAAATAACGTACAAACGATCATAATAATCATGTCAGAAAATGACTATGTCATGGTAGTAAAAATTTACTAACATATTTAAATACAACAGAAATACGTCGGAGGTTAAGTAGAAAATTAACATTTTCAAGTTTTCAAATATTTGTTAACTTATAACTTACAACTGCAGGTCAAACAGTTAAAATTCAAGAAACAGAACCTATTTTCGTAGTTGGGAAGCACTTGAAAAATTACATTCTCAAGTTTTTCAAATATTTGTAAATTCTTACCAAAAGGTCAAGAAATTTGAATTCAAGGGAGATAACCTCCTATACACAAGCATTCATGGGAGACAACTGCAGGTCAAACAACTTAAATTCATTTAAATTCAAGTGAGAGAATCTCTTTTACAGGTCAAGAAATTTAAATTCAAGGGAGAGAACCGCTTTGATTAAACATTCAGGGGAGACAATTATAGGTCAAGCAATTTAAATTCAAGGGAGAGAACCTCTTTCATTCAAATATTCAGGGGAAACAACCTTCTATGTATACAACATTCAAGGGAGAGAACCTCCTTTTGTATAGAAACAAATTTCTTTAAAGACATTTTACCTCCTCCATACAGTCATGTTGACAATAAAGTACAATGCCTTTTTTTCAAACAAAGAGACCTGCTAGAGGTCAAACATAAAGTTTCCTACCTTGTACTCTAAGATTAATTATACTACTATCCATGTGTAATTAATAACATAATAACAATTAGTGAAACAATTAAGAGGCATTTGAAGTCTTGCCTGGTCGTTGCCTCGACATAAATTATATACTTAAGTAAGTAGTGACTAAGATAACTCAGAGTTTAGGCAATTTTTGTACATTAAACCATAATGGTATAAATATAGCCCCAGTAACCATTAGTGTTTGTTTATATTTGTATGATACCTGCACTCAGTAGTTTTGGTATTTCACTATTTTTGAGAACAACATGAGTATTTACATAGATTATAAGATACCAATATTTGTATAGTTATGTCACATTATCAGTCTATTAATGGTCAACATTATAACAGTCACAAGTACTCTATCATCCTTGTTTCCCACTCAACTAGAGATGAACTGGTTGGTAACCCTGAAGTACGTATTGAGCCCGTTGTCTAACCAAACCTCTACCAAGCCCTATGCTTGGAAACGGTTTGCTTCAAAAAAGCTCTAAGTAACTCACAAAGCGAAAAATATACATGCTACCGAAGCATTCCATTGCATAAGAAAGCGCTAGATATTGCACGCCTAGCAAGTGCTGAGAAACGGTATGCTATCGGTGAGCACTGCTGGATGGTAGCGTGTCGTTGCATAGATATAGTTAAGCCCTCACTAGAGCTATTTGGTAGCGCTTTGGTTAGGCAACGGGCTCCTTATTTGTATCATGCTATACATTAAAGAACCATGGACTCTATTTGAAACGAGCTACTGGGTATCGCACCCGGATTCCTTTTATCACACAACAGTTACTGTCTCTTCCATTGAGGTCAATTTGGCCAATTCAGCAAGGAAAGCCAAATAACCAGTGACTTCCACTACGACTGTCTCAGTTGATCACAAAAAACAACAACAACTTTATCATTCAAGATTGTACATATGACTATTTACTCACCAGAATCTTAATGATAACAAGAGTGCCAAAATGTCACAAAATACGCCCGTCTTGGGGCATGGTGAGTCTCAGGGCATGGTGAATGAAAAAAACAAACAATCCAACATTTTTTTTAATTCAAGGACCATAACACAAGAAGGCCAAGGCTGATTTGGCCTACAATTGAACTTGTCTTAGATATTATATCCGTAAACATTGTCACCAAGTTTGAAGATACTCAGATGAAAACTCTTTGCACTAGAGAACAGACAAGGTAAATTTCACATTTATTTTGGTAATTATAGGATAATAACCAAATAAGGCCTAGGCCAATTTGGCCTATAATCAAACTTGGCCTAGATATTATGCCCATAAGCATTGTCACAAAGTTTGAAGACGATCGCATGAAAACTGTTTGCGTTAGAGCACAGACAAGGCCAATTTCTTACTTATTTGGTAATTAAAGGCCCATAACCCAATAAGGCCTAAGCCGACTTGGCCTATGATCTAACTTGGCCTAGATATTATTCCCATAAGCATTGTCACAAAGTTTGAAGATGATCAGATGAAAACTGTTTGCACTAAAGAACAGACAAGGTAAATTTCACATTTATTTTGGTAATTATAGGACCATAACCCAATAAGGCCTAGGCCGATTTGGCCTAAAATCGAACTTGGCCTAGATATTATGCCCATTAGCATTGTCACAAAGTTTGAAGACGATCGCATGAAAACTGTTAGCGTAAGAGTACAGACAAAGCCAATTTCATACTTATTTGGTAATTAAAGGACCATAACCCAATAAGGCCTAGGCAGATTTGGCCTATAATCGAACTTGGCCTAGATAATATGCCCATAAGCATTGTCAGCAAGTTTGAAGATGATCGGATGAAAACTGTTTGCACTAAAGAACAGACAAGGTAAATTTCACATTTATTTTGGTAATTATAGGACCATAACCCAATAAGGCCTAGGCCGATTTGGCCTAAAATCGAACTTGGCCTAGATATTATGCCCATTAGCATTGTCACAAAGTTTGAAGACGATCGCATGAAAACTGTTAGCGTAAGAGTACAGACAAAGCCAATTTCATACTTATTTGGTAATTAAAGGACCATAACCCAATAAGGCCTAGGCAGATTTGGCCTATAATCGAACTTGGCCTAGATAATATGCCCATAAGCATTGTCAGCAAGTTTGAAGATGATCGGATGAAAACTGTTTGCACTAAAGAACAGACAAGGTAAATTTCACATTTATTTTGGTAATTATAGGACCATAACCCAATAAGGCCTAGGCCGATTTGGCCTAAAATCGAACTTGGCCTAGATATTATGCCCATAAGCATTGTCACAAAGTTTGAAGATGATCGGATGAAAACTGTTAGCGTAAGAGTACAGACAAGGCCAATTTCATACTTATTTCGTAATTATAGGACCATAACCCAATAAGGCCTAGGCCGATTTGGCCTAAAATCGAACTTGGCCTAGATATTATGCCCATAAGCATTGTCAAAAAGTTTGAAGACGATCACATGAAAACTGTTAGCGTAAGAGTACAGACAAGGCCAATTTCATACTTATTTGGTTATTAAAGGACCATAACCCAATAAGGCCTGGGTCGATTTGGCCTATAATCGAACTTGGCCTAGATATTATGCCCATAAGCATTGTCAGCAAGTTTGAAGATGATCGGATGAAAACTGTTTGCGCTAGAGTACAGACAAACGCCGCCGCCCGCCCGCCCGCCCGCCCGCACGCCCGCACGCCCGCCCGCCAAGGGTGTTCACATAATACGTCCCGTTTTCAACGGGCGTATAAAAATGGCATCATTAATTTTGCATATTTTAGGCACACTGCCATTATCACTGCAAGTGCATGATGAAAATTTATGCACTGTAGAAAAATGCACAGGTGAGTGATTCAATATATAACACTATGAGGCTTTGTAAGCTGAACCCTCTGATTAAAGTTATAGTAAAGTACTCCATAAAATATTACACTGAGACCTTTTTGACCTGTGCATTGTTTATAGATAGTAATAATGATAAAGTAACACTATACTGATAATATTTACAATATTTCTGATAACTGTGGAAATGATCCCATTAAAACAAAAGCTATACTACACAAGGACATAAATACAATCATCAATATTGTAGCTTATCAGCTCTCAGTATTCTGTCAGTATAGCATTATTAAAGGTCTGAAATATGAGAGGGTACCCCATTTCTAGTATCAGTAAATAACCCATTGAACAAGCGATATGATTCCTCTTATATAGACAGTATCAAGTCTTATATAGCATCTGGAGTACACTGTATGTGGCCAATGAGACGGCCAAGTGATGCCACCAGCAGCTTCAAGACGAGTACATAGACATTCAAGTACTTGCAACACACTCAAACCATGATCGAGTACGAATACTCAGTGCCTTCATCTAAATCATCACATGGTTACCTTAAGAGTAAAATTATGGAAATATGCAAAAAGGTGACAAGCACAGAAGAAACTTGGTTATGTATAGGATACACAATATGAGATTTAGACGCGAGTTTCAGCAAGCGTCCAATCTCATACCCAGTGATACCAGATGTCTATGCGACTAAGACCACATGACAGACTAATTCGTACATGTAAGAAGTTGTTTTGGAGTCAGTTTACCTTATATAACTTATTAGGTAAAGATCAATTTCAAATAATTTATTAGGTAAAGATCAATTTCAAATTTTAGCCCAGAATCAGTATGTCAAACCATGAATCAATGCTACTTCTGTAAAATAAATGTCAACAATTTCTAAGAAAGTTTAGTAATCTGGGTACTGTTTTATCAAAGCACTTCCGAAAATCTTAAAGTTACGCTCAAATCTAAATTCTTCATAATTTATTTACAACTCCAAATTGGTGACAGATATGGTTTGTATGAGTTCATTAAATGAATCATTATAAGTATTGCAGCTCCATTTACCACACTATATAATTGTAAACAAATTATAAAGAATTTAAATTTGATCTTAAGTTTACGATTTCCGCAAGTGCTTTGATAAAATAGTACCCTGATCCATACTCCTTCATTAAGCCACGCATGTAAAGTAAAACAACTACTGTAATAGGATTACCTCATTTATAAGTCACCTGTATTAAACATCCACTTTCAAGGCGTCACGTAACTTATACATCCGTTTGTAAGTATTAATTATTATACAAAATCATGAGCACAACTTCGAGTTTTTTATTCAGCAGTAAAATGAAGATCGATCTATATGACAATGATAGAAGTATGCATGGTTAATCAACGTATCAATAGATCTCACATCCTCACCCTCAAATGTTATATACATTAGATTAAGATTATATCAGGTCTCTTTTGTATGTTAATGTAAATATTCACTCTATTATGCAAAACCTTGATCAGTACAAAACACCAAAATGAGGCTGAAGTTTGATTGCACTGGGCATACCCTTTTACTACAGAATATACAGTTAAATCATTAATATTACTGGGCAAATAATTTCAATTTATTTGGTACATGACTCAAAAATTCAATATCCAGGATTAATCACCTTCTAAAATACAATGCACATAGCATTTCATTAACTGGCATTTCTTTCCTAATTAATCCATGAATTTACAACTCAGTCTGAAATTGCTGTCATTTTTCCAAATCCACAAAATTGTATACTCACGAAAATGGATAGTTTTACAATATAACATGTGACGTACAGCATACATAAATTTATGCAAATTTGTAATGAATTCGAAGCCCCCATGGGGTGAAACATATCACCGTTCATTAATACAGTTAGATAACCCGATACTCATTAATGTATAAATTTCAAATAACCTTAATTTAAGTATATTTAGATCAAAATACAACTTTGAATTAATCAACTGAAGTAAATATTTAATGGATCACTGTATTTTAATGATACAATAAATGAAATCACTAATACAGAATTCATTCAGAAACATATTGCTGTAAGTTAGTCAAGTTGTGATCACCCTAATTAAGCAATCACCTGTCTTACTGTTTTTACTGTATAAATCCCATCACTGTCTTGATAACTGTAGTTTTATACTTTTATATTATACAATGTAGTTACTTGCAACACATCTGACAAACAGAAGAACAAGGGCAAATCTATGTGCCCACTTCAACCTTTGGTGGTGTCATTAAAACCAGTATTAAAACAGCTAACAGACTTATAGAAAACCACCGGACCAATCAATTTTTTTAACTTTCAGGAAGCTTTTCAACACAGCTGTCTGTGCAAAGAAATCCCTGGCTGTAAAAGACAAGATAGACAAACATATATTTCAATACAAGTCTTACCACGCAAAAATTTACTTGTGCGTAAACATATTTCACATAGCGTTGTAAATCCTATAAACCAATTACAGCATTTAGAGAATCTTCAAAACACAGTTCACATTGTCATCACTATTTATTGTTCATTTATTTCAATTCAATTAATACAATTAAGACATAAACAGCTCAGTATCCATACTATGAATATCCAAAAATCTTAATATTTTTACTCTTTAATTTAACCAGTACTGGGCAGACGCATATGGAACATTCCGCAGACTGGCACGCACCAAACCCCCCACAGCAGATTATTACAGTTAGATAAATATATTAAGAATGGAGAATTGATTATACAGATCAATAACAATATCAAGTCCCCAAAATCCTTAAATAAATACAAATTTAAATGGAAAAAATTGTTACACCCCGGTACAGACTATACAGAAATTAGGTAATTGGTTTCACACTTTTCAATTATTAGCAAGGTGTCCGAAATATCATTAAACATTCAATAAAAGTTTTTATAACATTTGAATGATATGTAATATATAAGAATGACAATAAAATATACTTAATGGTAGTGAAGAAAATATTTCGCACTCTGACAAATTGTCCGTTTCTATTCATTCGTTCCTTGTCAATATTTTAGTGCAGTGATAAGACACATATAAACAAGAAAATTAAATTATCAATCAAACTTTGAAGAGTGCTGACAATGAAAATCGAAAATAAATATATAGAATGTTTTGAAGAGCGTATAAGAGGTTAAATAGTACAACAGTTGTGTTACTTTATGTGAAGATAATACGATAATGTGATATACATTGATACAACGGCCGATCTATACAGCCAATGTTACCACACAGTGAACACTATGCATGCCTACTCCAGAAGCCCGTTGCCTAACCAAACTGCTACCGTGCGCTGGATAGCGCTATGCTAGGAAATGGCCAGCTCCAACAAAGCACTGCATAGTGAACTACTGAAGCAGGCCATTGCATAAGAATGCGCTTGGTAGCGCTCACCTAGCAAAGTGCTGAGAAACTGTATGCTATCAATGAACACTGATCGCTGGTAGCGTGTCGTTGCATAAAACGCTCAGTAGCGACTTATAGTTTGGTAACAGGCTCCATGAGTTAGCACATGTGTAGAGCCCTGAGCACTTGCCTGTCAATCAAGCAATCGGGGTTCAAATACTGGCTCGGTCAGGGTAATATATTTATCCATATGAACATTCATGATGCAGTCATTTCTTAGACTACTATATATATCGGTTGTACTAGTAGGAGAGTCATTAAGTTAGTATACTGGTTGATATTTTATTCCAGGAATAATTTTATCAGGTTAAATCCAATTTAATCAGGAAAGGTCAACAGACTTTAACCATGA
Source organism: Spisula solida (assembly GCA_947247005.1). NCBI lineage: Eukaryota > Metazoa > Mollusca > Bivalvia > Venerida > Mactridae > Spisula > Spisula solida. The sequence continues at coordinate 10,449,909 of OX365953.1, read as the reverse complement.
CATACCATAGGTAACTGAGAGAAAAAATAGAAAAAATATAAATTTTCAATATTTTTTTTTCTCTCTTAATCAATGATTCAGATACCTGTGTGACATACATGATGTAAAAAAACACCTGCAATTAGAAAATGAAATAAACTATGAATGTAGAATAAAACCATCTTACACTAGCCATGATGTTGTCATGGAATCCTTTCACTGTTTACTAACAATCCTAGCACACAGTTTGTTAGCAAGCCACAACACTCACTCACACAAACCTTACCACACACAAAACCTTTCTAAATAAATAACAGCTCATACATTTTTTATCAAACGTTTTTCCCTCCTTCAAATATAAATCATTTAGAAACATGTGTTCACTTACATATAAAATTGAGTGGTTAAAGTCCGTCAAAAACGATCGTAACTTTAGCAAATTTTATGAACAGTTAAACCACTATAGCCCAATGTTCAACCTTTGAAATGTAAGTGAAAAAAATACATTGAATCTTTCAAGATTATAACCAAATAAAATTGAATCAATGAAAACCACATTCCCCTCAATTATACAAGATATGGTATATATATGGTGATCTATATAATTTCTACAGCATATTATACTATCCTTTATGACATAAAAATTCATTTGATTGTCAGCCGATCATAGATAGACGTTTGAACATTTGTCGCTTTCAATACATCATAGCAATAAAATAGAATTATTTGACTGCTTTCCAAAACAACAAATATATACCAAGAAAAAACTGATTTGATGGATCGATATAATTGAATGACTGTTTCATACTACAATGTATGTAATAAAATACGTAATAAAATAAAATATACATTCCACGTAAAAGTGACTCTCTTTTTACTGAATAAACAAAGGGAAATTATGTAATAGTTAAAACATATTAAGCAAATTTTTAATGATTAAAATGGGTGGAGCGCGCACGTCTGTTAAGAGCAAACTTTTAATGATTAAATTTTCATTTATAACCGTCAAAAATCAGCATTTTCATTGGCTCAAAATGTGGGTTATATTCTAAGTATAATTAGTTTTGATAAAATTAAAATAACAAAATAAAATGTATTATAAGTAATAAAAACTTTATAAATTAGAGACAATACATTTACGTTAGGACATAAATTCCCACAATCTTTTTCTGTGAGCCTCTATCAAATATATATATATACAAAGTATCAGTACAATAAGAGATACATTGCACAAACAAAAACAGTAGTTATCAGAAACATTTTAATATGACAAATCAAAAAGGGAGGTACAGTAAACAGTATCACACAGCCAACAAGAGACACAACCTTTAATACAGTAATATTCCATTATTGACTCATATTATTAAAGGAGAATTTTTCTTACAGTAAGTAATAGAATACAGTATTACAATATGTATCTAATGTTTGACAAACACGTCCAGGAACACTTACATATTTCGGCAAGTACACCTCACCAATTTTTCTCATTATTACAAATTTAGTCGAAAATGTCCGAAAGAATTACTTATCCTGAATATACGTATCCGTTTGCTCAAACTGACGGTCAATGTGAGACAATAACAAACACTATAATAGTGCTCAATACTAAGTAATAAACAGCACCCAGAAACAATAAACCAACCAATCAATAATGTCTCAATAAAGTATCAACGACTATGATTGATAGTAAAGACCTAAATCAATGAAGATTTTGTTGGCATATTAATACCAAGCATTATACTGAGCAACCTGTATACAGCAGCCATATGATGCTCACCTCAATTTCTGACTTCCAAAAATATGTGGTTGATTAATTAAAGATTCATTCAATCATTTGACTTCATACTAGCATTTTATTGTTGGTTACAGATCAATATTTATACAGAACTGGTACTTATCACCTGAAAACATCTAGTGCAGGTTCAACTCTACTTCATATAATTTGCTGAGTAACTGACTAAAATATACAAATTATTCCAAATTTACAACTAGCGCCTGTATATAAACAATATTGTATACAATGCACTAACAATGGGGTATTTAATGTGCCACCACCATATAATAGATGCAAGCTATTGTCACCGGACCTCACCATAGAATATTCCAACATTCCACCTTTTCTAGTACATCAGATATGAGGGGTAGGTGATTATCATGTAAATGTCCTGTTTACTATAGATACCTACCTACAGATATTTAAACAATGCAAAGTATAACAACAAAAGGAGCAGAAAAAAAGAACAATATTTGTTTTATTGTAAAAGCACCAAAATTATTCAAATTAATCTTTGTTTGTAATCAGCGGTTATCTGCATACAACAAATAGTTTTGTTTATTTGGCAGTGTAACCTATTTTCTCATCAATATGGCAAGTGTCAAAAACAATATAATTCTCATATTTAACTCCCTTGTTTTCAAATGCTGGCCATATATAGTGTGCCCAAGATATTGAGAAAGGCAGGAGAATTTGGTACATTCCACCAAGATGGATTAATCAGATGTGCACAATTTATCAGTGTGGTTTTTAGTACGAAACGGACCATATCTGTTTACTTTAGAAACTTTTAAAACATTTGACCAAACCGATTCATGTTTGTAGACTTCATATTATTCAGGGCGCACTATAGCATATAGACACCATAACTATCTCATCTAAAAACTTGGTGAAGTCAGTCAACTCCAAATAACTCACAATGTAAAAAAATGACATGGCCACCAAATTGGTATATTTGGCCCTATCTCTAAAGTTAAAAAAAATGCCCTCATTTTATTCCTTGACGTGGCACACAGCATTCCATCTTGCACCAGTTGCGACAATGTCCAGCAGCGTCAGTCAACTGCTGCAAAATGTAAGACATTCAATGTGTTCCGGATAACCTGTTACAAACAAAGAGTCTCTAATTGATTATATACTTTACGACAAAGCTGGTCGAGTGTATCAACTGATCAATTAGAGCTGTCAATCAAAGCACTGCGAACCTGCCGATCAATACAGATACACTATGTAGGTCACGGTACCTATAAACGTACCAACCTGTAGTAACAAATTGATTAATCACTTACAACAAATACTTCAGCCTCACATTAAAGGTCAATAATCCTAATTATACTATCAAATATATACATACTCAAACAATATACACAACTTAAACAATTTAGAATTATTACAACCTCTTGACTCTTTTATTGTACAGTAAAACCTTAAGTAGTCTTAACATTTACCTTGACTAGCAAGACAGACGTGAAAGATCACAGTATGTTCAAGTTAAAGGTTGTTTCAATAATGAGGTGGCATCAATAATACCAGTTTTAAAGGGTGTGACGGGTGGTCATATATTATTGGGGTTTTACTCTATATACTATGGAACACACTTTAATATTAAATCAACCTTAAATATCATCTAAATATTTTTTGTTGTTATCATCATTTGAAGTATTTAAATATTTTTTGTTGTTATCATTATTTGAAGTATTAAATTTTTTTTGTTGTTATCATCATTTGAAGTATTTAAATATTTTTTGTTGGTATCATCATTTGAAGTATTTAAATATTTTTTGTTGGTATCATCATTTGAAGTATTTAAATATTTTTTGTTGTTATCATCATTTGAAGTATTTTAATATGTGTTGTTGGTATCATCATTTGAAGTATTTAAATATTTTTTGTTGTTATCGTCATTTGAAGTATTTAAATATTTTTTGTTGTTATCATCATTTGAAGTATTTAAATATTTTAAGTTATAGTTAGAACATATTAAGTAAATTTTAATGATTAAAAAGGGCGGAGCGAGCGAAGCGAAGCGAGTCCTTTTTAGTCATTAAAATTTACTTAATATGTTCTAACTAACTTAGAATATAACATTCTGCATTCTGATTGGCCGATAGAAATTAGCGCCAACGCATGACGTCAAGTCTGTTAAGAGAAAATTTTAATGATTAAATTTTCATTTAACCGCGAAAATGTGGCGTTTTCATTGGCTCATAATGTAGGTTATATTCTAAATATGTTTTGTTTGTAAGTCCCACTGGTAAACTGTATTTAAGTCATCAAGATGGATACTAGACATGTAGTCACATCATCCTGACACCAGGCTTTAAGTCACCAAGATGGAGACTACACATGTAGTCACATCATCCTGACACCGGGCTTTAAGTCACCAAGATAGAGACTACACATGTAGTCACATCATCCTGACACCGGGCTTTAAGTCACCAAGATGGAGACTAGACATTAGTCACATCATCCTGACACCGGGCTTTAAGTCACCAAGATAGAGACTACACATGTAGTCACATCATCCTGACACCGGGCTTTAAGTCACCAAGATAGAGACTACACATGTAGTCACATCATCCTGACACCGGGCTTTAAGTCACCAAGATGGAGACTAGACATTAGTCACATCATCCTGACACCAGGCTTTAAGTCACCAAGATGGAGACTACACATGTAGTCACATCATCCTGACACCGGGCTTTAAGTCACCAAGATAGAGACTACACATGTAGTCACATCATCCTGACACCGGGCTTTAAGTCACCAAGATGGAGACTACACATGTAGTCACATCATCCTGACACCGGGCTTTAAGTCACCAAGATGGAGACTACACATGTAGTCACATTATCCTGACACCAAGCCAACACTTGACTCCATACACCCCACACTATTCTGATCAAGAGCGTGCTAGAATAGATAAAAGGGTAAAATTAACCCAAAATAAAACAGATATGATTTATGAATCATATCAAATATTAGTCAACAATTTTACAACTTGAAGTGTTTAAATATAAACCATTGATTGATAAAAATTTGGTCTTTGACGTCCTTCAGATAAATGATAATCACATTACGTGGACACTTGTCAAACAATGACCACTGACTACAGTAAATATAATATTGACTTGGCAAGTTCACAAACCGAGTGTGGCGATAAAACCCACTTAATACCTTCTTAATCTATTAACTATTGTTCCAATATATTTTTATATAATATTGGTAATAAACAAATTGACCACAAAAATACACACCACCATTGTTCAAATGTGCCTAAAAGTCTGGTTTGATATTCTTTAATAGATTAGAAAAAAACACAGCCATTATAATATGATGCCATACCGTCAGGCGTTAAATATGAAACATTGAATACTGAATCAGTGTATGTGAATATTGCTTCATACCAGTCAAAATTCCTACCAATCATACAACTTTGGTGGCATACTCGTCACTGCCTACCAATCCTAGAACTTTGACTTCATACTAGTCACTGCCTACCAATCATAGAACTTTGGTTTCATGCTAGTCACTGCCTACCAACATTAAACTTTGGCTTCATACTAGTCACTGCCTACCAATCATAGAACTTTGACTTCATACTAGTCACTGCCTACCAATCCTAGAACTTTGACTTCATACTAGTCACTGCCTACCAATCCTAGAACTTTGACTTCATACTAGTCACTGCCTACCAATCCAAGAACTTTGACTTCATACTAGTCACTGCCTACCAATCATAGAACTTTGACTTCATACTAGTCACTGCCTACCAATCATAGAACTTTGACTTCATACTAGTCACTGCCTACCAATCCTAGAACTTTGACTTCATACTAGTCACTGCCTACCAATCATAGAACTTTGACTTCATACTAGTCACTGCCTACCAACATTAAACTTTGACTTCATACTAGTCACTGCCTACCAATCATAGAACTTTGACTTCATGCTAGTCACTGCCTACCAATCATACAACTTTGACTTCATACTAGTCACTGCCTACCAACATTAAACTTTGACTTTATACTAGTCACTGCCTACCAATCATAGAACTTTGACTTCATACTAGTCACTGCCTACCAATCCTAGAACTTTGACTTCATGCTAGTCACTGCCTACCAACATTAAACTTTGACTTCATGCTAGTCACTGCCTACCAATAATAGAACTTTGACTTCATACTAGTCACTGCCTACCAATCATAGAACTTTGACTTCATGCTAGTCACTGCCTACCAATAATAGAACTTTGACTTCATGCTAGTCACTGCCTACCAACATTAAACTTTCACTTCATGCTAGTCACTGCCTACCAATAATAGAACTTTGACTTCATACTAGTCACTGCCTACCAATCATAGAACTTTGACTTCATACTAGTCACTGCCTACCAACATTAAACTTTGACTTCATGCTAGTCACTGCCTACCAATCATAGGACTTTCACTTCATGCTAGTCACTGCCTACCAATCATAGGACTTTCACTTCATACTAGTCACTGCCTACCAATCAGAGAACTTTCACTTCAAACTAGTCACTGCCTACCAATCAGAGAACTTTCACTTCATGCTAGTCACTGCCTACCAATCATAGAACTTTCACTTCATGCTAGTCACTGCCTACCAATCATAGAACTTTCACTTCATGCTAGTCACTGCCTACCAATCATACAACTTTCACTTCAAACTAGTCACTGCCATAACCAACCTTTTTAAACTTTTGCCTACCATAAGCTGTTTAATTGATGATTAAAACATCTTTTATTGCTCCGGTACTACAAATGATACATAAACTGCAATATAATATTTGATTTGTCATTTTCCATGCTAGCAATAAAACTTTATTAACAATTAAGAAACTCGTAAAACATCATTTTTATAATGTCACAAACAGATCATCATAATATGTAATAGATGTAAACGTAAAAATAAATAAATTACCTCTTTGAATGTGGTATTCATATTTATTTAATCAATTCATATGTGATAAATTACGATGCATAATAATCAAAGCCTGCTTATTATTACCACCCAAACCCTACCCCATTCCCCACATTTTGATTAAAAAGCAGACTTTCAAAGTTGGTCAATGTTCATCAGATTGACTGGATATAAGAAGATGCACAATTAGTGGCTTACAGTAAGTTTTCTTAATCAGTGAGGTCTTATACTTGTGTTTTTTTAAATATTTAGTCTGAACTTGTCATATTTATTCAAATTAAATCAATGACCATGATGCCCCAGGTGGTTGGAAGACAATAAGATAAAGAATGCATGCAGATATTACAATGCTTGTGACATGCATAGATTATACACAGATAACGCTTGTAACTGTCATAGAAATATTTCATTATTCTACAAATAGAAAATAGCAAAACAAACCCTATTATTTTGTTAGTACTCAGTACTTGTATTTTGTTAGTACTCAGTACTTGTATTTTGTTAGTACTCAGTACTTGTATTTTGTTAGTTTTGTTAGTACTCAGTACTTGCATTTTGTTAGTACTCAGTACTTGTATTTTGTTAGTACTCAGTACTTGTATTTTGTTAGTTCTCAGTACTTGTACATCCCCTACCCAACTATATAATTTATAATGTCTTTTATAGTATTCACACTCCAACTTTTGTGATGGCTACAAAATTCAATATGGCAACTATATAAAAATATAGGCTATTTTTCCAAAAAAATGGGGATCGGGTCATAACCCTATATTCGGAGGGGGGGGGGGTATGTACATTTTGGTAACATGGGGAACTGGTGGTGTAGATGTAGTCTTCAGTTTGGGGAAAAAAGAATGACTTTAAACAGGTTTCCTTGGGAAGGCACTTAATAATGGCCCCTACTTTATAAGGAGAGAAATCTCTAAACGTAGTGTACCCGAAAGGGGCTTCAGCAGTATATATAGAAAAACATGAACATACAGGACGGAACAGATAGATGCTCCTTGATGCTTTCCTTACTATATAGGACAACAGGAAGATTGACTTTATGAATGAACCATTGTTACATTTAGTTTCCCAGCAAATGATGATCTAGCACTTCAACTGTAAAACTGTCCCACCATGTGATATTAAAACTGTATAGGGCAACCTCTTCTCCTATATTATATGTTGCCCTTTGATTAAAACTGCAATCTGGCAGAAATTGCATCTATTCAGTTACATAATAATGACATTGAAATAAACAGGATAAAAACCAACCTAACAGGAGAAAAACCTAACATGAGAAAAACGTAACCCTGGTTAGACCTACATCTGGTTTGACACAGGCTATAGACAAAACAATACCAACAAAAAACAACAGCATGTGAACATTAAGTGACATTTACTGCAGTCTATATTGTCGTGTATTGGGAGACAGATGTATTGTGATTATGATGTAACAAGAGGGTAATAAACTCCTTGTTTATAGTCATTATATGACCGAATCATGGTCATCTCCACTTTGATTGCTGTCTGAAACAATTAACCAAAATATCATCAGATATATCAGCAGTAACACACAGTTCAACACCTCTAACATGACCATTGTTTAAATGGCCGTTTTAACCACAGGTAACTGTATCATTGATATTAAAGAGTAAAAAAAAAATTTTTTTTCATAAAATGTATTTTATCTTATACAGTTACCTGTGGTCTTAACACTTATGCAGTGAATACTTTATACATGTATAATATATTTCTCTGTTTTTTGGGGGGACAACATTAAAAAGTGGCAACTATATACTTAATCAACTCCTACAAACCATAAATGTCCACAATTGTTAATGAAACATAAAGAATTTAAATTTGAACGTAAATTTAAGATTTACATATTAGTAAGTGCTTTATCAATACAGTACCCCGGTGTTCGCCTCTTCTCAGATGGCTGGAATTTTAATTATTGTTTTGATTTGTACAAAACTGTATTAATTTTGTACGGTTAATCAATTTGTTTTTAACCAAACTTTCGTCAATCTAGTTTTATACTTGGTTTGATTAATCATTTCACCATTTAACAATTTTAATTGGACTACTTAATTACATACTTCTACCACATTACAGCGGTTTGGTTTGATAGATTGATACAAATTATCTACATTACATTTTATGAAGTAAACAATTATATGATTATATGGTAGTCAATTTAAAAGCACATCTAATTTTCGATGATCTACCATAATGCACTTTCTTTCAATTACTATGGAAATGAAATAAACATTTATGATAAAACATGACTTCAATAAGGACCGTGAAACCTATCCAACCCAATCTGTGTATTTATTTGGGTTAAACACTGTTAATTCTCAACAAATTTTCAGTCATATAAAATTGTGACTGCATTCGCTCTAACAAGTACCAACTCAGGTAATCCTTCCATAAGGAACAAGCAACTTGTGGAGGTAATAATGTTGACAATTTTTCATGGAAGTGTATGACCTGTATAATTGCACCAACCACTGGACCACGGCCAATCTACTCAAGAGCAATTTATACTAAATCTTTGAAAGAAAATACCTTCCTTGAATTAACCTTTTATTTTATACTACTTTAATTATGTTTATACTACTTCAATAATTTTGAATGCATTTTCAAAGAATTTAAACAATATCAATAATCTGGCTCTTGCATACCCCAACTTTTAAGAATTCCCTCTCTCTATAGTAGGGGTGGGCTGATGCATCGAAATATCGATGCATTGCGATTCCGAGTGTCCCGATAGTATGGATCGATAGTAAAAGTCTCGATCCAATAACTATCGCCGATAGTTAGCTCAACTATCGATAGTTACGATAGTTTGCTTTTTATAAATAAAGTTTATTAGTAATTTAAAACAACTTCCGTTTTCGCATCAAAACAGCCACAATGGACCAATATCGCCTTAATTTTATTAATATATTTCTGTCAAATTCATTTTAAATCATTTCCACAAACAGTAGATTTGTATGTTGTACAACAAAATGATATCTTACACAGTGCAAAATTGCATTTACAAGTTAATCTCTGGTTTTCAAAGCTTGGCAATAACTATTGCAATAGTATCGCAATAGTTTCCAGCAATACAATAGTATCGCAATAGTACTTTCAGCAATAGCAATAGTATTGCAATAGTCAAAATTGGACTCAATAGTCAGCCCTACTCTATAGCAACAACCTCACATAGAACCAGCAAGCACATGAAGTACAATTCTCACAGGGTGTCCACTATGGAGAGGTTAATACATTTACTTACAGTATACAAGATAATCACAAACCCGGCTATCACAAATCTACAATCCAAGTATATTTATGACATGGTATGCCACATCACAATTTTTATAAAATCCATAAGAATTTTGTGTGTAACAGGTACATACAAGTATAAGTTTTAAACTGTAACCATTAAGAAACTAAATAATTCAACAGTCCCTTCAAGTCCCTTAATCAGAATTGAAATGGAAAACAAACAACAAACCTCTGAGATCAATCCAGTAAACAATATAATACAATACAAGTAATATAATATCCACAAGTTCACAGATAAAAAAGATAAAAAAAACAATTATTCCATACCAATGACTATACTGTATTGTTTTACTGTAAATGAAAACAGTAGGTTGACACAAATGAGTGACATAACTGAATGGCCATATGACAGGTGACCGTGCATACACCACCCAAAACAAACTGTCATAGCAAATCACTTAATGTTCAACCAATCTGGTAATAAGGTCATACTGACAATTTAGAAACTAGAAGTGGTTTTGACACAAAACCTTCTGTCTCCCAGAAAGGGCCATAACCCTGGCATTATTTTTCTGACCTAATGTTCCGTGCAATATGTACAACTGAGGTTGATACCAACTTATAATTCATCCATAAATTCATATAATTTGGACCATTGGTTAAGGAGAACAAGTGCAGAGGAAGTTTGTGAGGTCTATCCATCCAGACAGACATTTAAGACCTCCAGTGCAAAATCAATGTATGTCCCCCACAGTATGTGAGAGATATAGGACAAAACTATCTGACACCATGCCAAGTCTGTCATAAGACATGCCAGACTGATATATCTGGACCAGCAGTTACCTGGAACTTTAGCTGACACTCTACCAGTAGGCTATCAAGGTAGTCGGGATGTTGCTCTACCTCAATAATAGTGAAACATGGACAATGTCTTCATCAACTCTAACTAAACCCTAGATTATAATTTTCTTGCAGTCAGACTCCTGGACCACTAAACAATGAGGACATACTGGCAGGTCATACACATGTCATATGTGATTGTCAAACAGACATTTATAGACACACCTACCTGCTAATGTACAAATATCATATTATTTACAATGGCACATTCTATCAGGGTTTTATTATCCTTTAATGACATAATAGATGTCCTTGAAAACACCAAAATGTATCATAAATTTAATATGTGACAGTCTCCTCTTAAGCTCACTAAACAAATCAGTACACAGCAGTCATCCCAAAGTTTGTTGGTTCCACGGACAAGTCTGAAAGATTTTGATAAAGTCTGCTGTTTTTCCATCTTGAACCAGTGCCATTATCCAGCCTTTAAACAACTGTAAAACTTCTGCCACATTTGGGATGTCTGCACACGGGGTCCGCAAGCTTGAGGTCTGGATATGACAAGCTTATGATGATTATTTAAATGTAAAAACTACAACCTTATATCTGATGGAAGCAGCCCATCAGCTGGAGATGCATTAAATGTGTCTGCTTAAAGCAAGTAGTACATGTACCTATTGTGATTTTTTAATATTGACCGTTTAAGACAGACATATGCTTAAATAAGGTGGCCATTAAACAGGATTGTAGTTAACAACTAGCAAGTGATTTAACCTTGTCTTGTACACAATTATGGCAGGATTATTACATTGAGACAACACTTTTTTAAATGCATATTTATCTTACCTGAAATATTTAGATACATGTCACTAATTAATTCACTATCAATCCACTTGTAAATGAAACTAAAATCCACAATAACCACAAACAAAAACACCACATATATTATCACTCTATAGCATGTTCATTGACACGAATTTCAATGTCCAGTTTAAACATGTCCTTGCTAATTTATTTATATTTCAATAATTATGATATAATTTATTTTATTTGTGCATATATATAGAAATGCCAATTATCAAAATCAGCAGGTGTTTTATTTATAATTTTTAATGCTGGAAATTGGAGAAACAAAATCTTCATCAATATAATCGTTATCTTGATAAAAATATCACAGGTCAAACTTGATCGATTTGAACGATATGTAATGTACATATAATGTACAATGATCGGCAATTATCCGGTATATATTTAATTATTCTAATGGCCTGATGGACTATAATGATAACCTATGTATGATAATATATCAAGATATCAGAGCAAACGGTGTCCAGTGTCAAACCTCACCCTACGGCTTTAACATATCATTCAATATAATATAGATCCATATCTTTATCAAACTTCAACAGTAAATTTAGAAAACGTTAAAATTTGAATAATACATGTATTCATGTAATAAATAATAGTCACATTTTGTTGTCAATTAAGGGTCAACTAGTGTTTGTTTTGTTGAAGGTTAAGTAATTCTATAATTCCTGAGGCTGATAATGTACCCAAAACACGAAAGGTTAAAGTTTGAGATGAAATGTGACACTAAATGCCTGCCTTTTATTAATCATTCTTTTCTTGTTTACTAAAAAACTAAGTGTATCAAAATAGCCATGTACAGTACATTCATGGTATGGTACCTGATATATAGTCCAGGGTACTGTTTTATCAAAGCATTAACGCTAGCGTAACACTAAGTTTTCCGTAAATATTGCGTAAGTCAATAATATTTGCGCAAAGGCGTTTTACTAAGATATTTTTTCTCATGTTCTGTCTTATTGGCGTAATTCTACGCAAGGTCGGAGTAATTGTAAATAGCAAATATGAACGTAGTGAGGAGTTTTTGCCAGGCACTGATGATTTTCGACCGTCACTTGTTGTTATAGACAGTGATTAGTAATAAAAACATGTTTAATCCTCAAAACTTATCGAGGTTTTCTGTATATTTATTCATTCTGGTTCCCATTATATTGGTAATATTTTGGCCCGGTGTAACAGGCCCCGTCTTCCCCCAGTCAGTTTTATCCCCCGGGGATAAACCGGGCCGGCCCAGTTTATCCCCCGGGGGAAGAAGAGGCCTAGTCAGTTTTATCCCCTGCCAGGCCTCTTTATCCCCCACCCCAGGCCTATTCTTCCCCCACCTAAAAATTATGATTTTTTTTGTTATGGAGATGGGGAAGAAGAGCCCTTGTCTATCTTATCCCCACCTGAGTATAATTATCATGTAGATGGGGGAAGGAATAGACTGGTCTAATTGATCAATAATTAATACAGAGGTGGGGGAAGAAGAGGCCTGGTCTATTTTATCCCCCGCCTAAGTATAATTAATACAAAGGTGGGGGGAAGAAGAGGCCTAGTCTACTTTATCCCCCATCTAACTATTCTTAATACAGAGGTGGGGGAAGAAGAGGCCTGGTCTAACTATTCTTAATACAGAGGTGGGGGAAGAAGAGGCCTAGTCTACTTTATCCCCACCTAACTATTCTTTATACAGCGGTGGGGGAAGAAGATGTCAGTCTATTTTATCCCCCACTTGACTATAATTAATACAGAGGTGGGGGAAGAAGAGGCCTGGTCTACTTTATCCACCACCTAACTATTCTTAATACAGAGGTGGGGGCAGAAGACGTCAGTCTATTTTATCCCAAACTTGACTATAATTAATACAGAGGTGGGGGAAGAATAGGCCTGGTCTAACTATTCTTAATACAGAGGTGGGGGAAGAAGAGGCCTAGTCTACTTTATCCCCCACCTGACTATTCTTAATACAGAGGTGGGGGAAGAAGAGGCCTAGTCTACTTTATCCCCCACCTAACTATTCTTAATACAGAGGTGGGGGAGAAGAGGCCTAGTCTACTTTATCCCCCACCTGACTTTAATTAATACAGAGGTGGTGGAAGAAGAGGCCAAGTCTACTTTATCCCCACCTAACTATTCTTAATACAGAGATGGGGGAAGAAGAGGCCTAGTCTACTTTATCCCCCACCAAAATATTCTTAATACAGAGGTGGGGGAAGAAGAGGCCTAGTCTACTTTATCCCCCACTTGACTATAATTTATACAGCGGTGGGGGGAGAAAAGGCCCAGTCTACTTTATCCCCCACCTAACTTTTCTTAATACTGAGGTTAATATTGAGGTGGGGGAAGAAGAGGCCTAGCCTACTTTATCCCCCACCTAACTATTCTTAATACAGAGGTGGGGGAAGAAGAGGCCTAGTCTACTTTATCCCCCCTTGACTATAATTGAAAAAGAGGTGGGGGAAGAAAAGGCCCAGTCTACTTTATCCCCACCTAACTAGTCTTAATATTGAGGTGGGGGAGAAGAGGCCTAGTCTACGTTATCCCCCACCTAACTATTCTTAATACAGAGGTAGGGGAAGAAGAGGCCTAGTCTACTTTATCCCCCCTTGACTATAATTGAAACAGAGGTGGGGAAGAAAAGGCCCAGTCTACTTTAACCCCACCTAACTAGTCTTAATACTGAGGTGGGGGAAGAAGAGGCCCAGTCTACTTTATCCCCCACCTAACCATTCTTAATACAGAGGTGGGGGAAGAAGAGGCCTAGTCTACTTTATCCCCCCCTTGACTATAATTGAAACAGAGGTGGGGGAAGACGAGACCTAGTCTACTTTATCCCCCCTTGACTATAATTAATACAGAGGTTGGGGAAGAAGAGGCCTGGTCTAACTATTCTTAATACAGAGGTGGGGGAAGAAGAGGCCTGGTCTACTTTATCCCCCACCTAACTATTCTTAATACAGAGGTGGGGGCAGAAGACGTCAGTCTATTTTATCCCCAACTTGACTATAATTAATACAGAGGTGGGGGAAGAAGAGGCCTGGTCTAACTATTCTTAATACAGAGGTGGGGGAAGAAGAGGCCTAGTCTACTTTATCCCCCACCTAACTATTCTTTATACAGAGATGGGGGAAGAAGAGGCCTAGTCTACTTTATCCCCCACCTGACTTTAATTAATACAGAGGTGGGGGAAGAAGAGGCCTAGTCTACTTTATCCCCCACCTAACTATTCTTAATACAGAGATGGGGGAAGAAGAGGCCTAGTCTACTTTATCCCCCACTAAAATATTCTTAATACAGAGGTGGGGGAAGAAGAGGCCTAGTCTACTTTATCCCCCACCTGACTATAATAATTAATACAGAGATTGGGGAAGAAGAGGCCTAGTCTACTTTATCCCCCACCTGAAGATAGACTAGGCCTCTTCTTCCACCATCCCCATAATAATTATACTCAGATGGGAGATAAAATAGACCAGTCTACTTCTTCCCCATCATTATATTAATTTCACTCTGGTGGGGATAAAATCGACCAGTCTAGTTCTCCCCCATCTGTGTAAGATTCATACTCGGGTGGGGGATAAAAAAGACCAGTCTATATCTCCCCATCTCCATATTAATTATACTCGGATGGGGATTAATTATGGCAATAATGAACCTAATTTATAGATTAAATCAAATTTTTTTTTTTACTTTATATCACTTCAAAAACAAATTCACAGGCCATATTTACCATTATTTCATGTTTCTCACCAACATTTATTAATTCACAAAAATTATTTTCAGCACGTTAAAAACTTTTTTTTTTTGGTGGGGGAAGAAAAGGCCTGGGGTGGGGGAAGAAGAGGCCTAGGGGGGGATAAACCGGGCCGGCCCAGTTTATCCCCCGGGGGATAAAATAGGCCGGCCCGTTTTATCCCCGGGGGATAAACTGGGCCGGCCCGGTTTATCCCCCGGGGGATAAACTGGGCGGGGGATAAAATTGACCGTTACACCGGGGCCCCTTACATGCAGTCAGCTAGCAATTTATACTCTCATCTTGATGTGACTTTTGTGCTCTGTTGTTTCTGTCGTGTGCTATACCTCCCACGTCCGTTTTTTGTACAATTCATATCTTGGTATGATCAAACCTCAATTAAGCAACCACCTGTCTTCAACAGCATATAATACCAAATTCCAAACAGTCATTGTGTATATATCACATCCACCTGCTTTAAACATCCATATTTGATATACTGTAAAATTCCTAATAAAAGCCCCTCCTAGTAAAGGCCACCCCCAGCTTTATTTTTAGCTAAAACATATACTCACAAACACAAGGGTTAATCCAAATCCATCTTATCCAGTAACATTAGAAAAAACTTGTCTTAATAAAGGCTCCCCTTTCAGAGTCATTCAGATAATGTAAAGCCTCAGGGCATTTATTAGGAATTTTACTGTATCCCTGATTAACTGCTGAAGACAGGGTTTACTGTATCAACACAAAATAAACCAAATAATAATGCTTCACTGAGCACAATGGTCATTAATTAATATACTAATTGACTGTTTAGAAATTCTGTTGGAACTTGAGCACTTAAAATTATATGAGTTAATACAAACTTAAATTAACATATTTTTTGCATTTTTTATTCAATTAAATGCCAATGAAAGACAATTTCAGAAATGAAACCACCAGATATATAATGAAACAATACATTGAAGGAGACAGATGAAAGCTCACAGGTTCACACATGTTGGGTTTTTCTTGTTTTTAGTCCAAAAAATTATAGACATAAATAATGTATAAAAACAAAATTTTGACAACAAAAAATGCAGGTTTAAAATAGTTTATATCAAACAAATACACATGATATGAGCTAATTTAATACATGAACTGAAATGAAGTTAACCATAATGCCTGAGACCTGTCAGTCTGAATGAAATTTAGGCGAAATCCAACTCAGACGTATTTTAGACCCAAATCAGAATATCTAAAAGTGGTTAACTTTAATAATTCAAAAGTCGGAAATATATTTCAACAATTATAAGTACAACCAATCACACATGGAGATGGAAGGAATTATTACAATATTATATAACTATATAAACTAGCAACAGTTACTTACCAAAATAGGTCATAATCCAAATAAATTAACAAAATAAAATAAGGCAAATTGGTACTAAAATTTACGACGAAAATAGGCACACAGTGTTTAAACATCCACCTTACAATTATAAAGAAACATGATCTTGGTAAACATATAACTATATGGCTTAAACATGACACCAAAATTAGCCATTAAATGACCTCGGTTAATACAGGTGAGAGGGATAAACCAAAAGTCTAAAATCATACTGATATAGGACTTGGTATTAGTGAATTAAGATAATCAGATAATCCATTGATAAACAGACACTTATAGGAATAATATCATTTAGCTGGAGGTATGAAGTGGTTAATTAGGTATACACAGATTAGTAAGTTCACATTTCATACTTGGAAACTTCTGTATTGTTTTCTTTAATACTATTATTTTAATACCAATACCTATATTAATCTTAATTTCTCCTTATGACATATTATACACAAGCCAAACACTGGTCATGGTAGTCCAGATAGTTCGACCCCATGAAACCTGTCAGCGTTTTACATTATCATCCAATGTTGAAACATGTTGGCAAAGGTATGGTACCTTCCGTTGTTTGTACTGTGCAGTCCATAGTTGAATACTGTCAGTGTAGGTATGGTACCATCCATTGTTTGTACCGTACAGTCCATAGTTGAATGCTGTCAGTGTATGTATGGTACCATCCATTGTTTGTACTTTACAGTCCATAGTTGAATGCTGTCATTGTAGGTACCATCCATTGTTTGTACTGTACAGTCCATAGTTGAATGCTGTCAGTGTATGTACCATCCATTGTTTGTACTGTACAGTCCATAGTTGAATGCTGTCAGTGTATGTACGGTACCATCCATTGTTTGTACTGTACAGTCCATAGTTGAATGCTGTCAGTGTATGTATGGTACCATCCATTGTTTGTACTGTACAGTGCATAGTTGAATGCTGTCAGTGTAGGTATGGTACCATCCATTGTTTGTACTGTACAGTCCGTAGTTGAATGCTGTCAGTGTATGTACCATCCATTGTTTGTACTGTACAGTCCATAGTTGAATGTTGTCAGTGTATGTGTGGTACCATCCATTGTTTGTACTGTACAGTCCATAGTTGAATGCTGTCAGTGTATGTATGGTACCATCCATTGTTTGTACTGTACAGTCCATAGTTGAATGCTGTCAGTGTAGGTACCATCCATTGTTTGTGCTGTACAATCCATAGTTGAATGCAGTCAGTGTAGGTACCATCCATTGTTTGAACTGTACAGTCTATAGTTGAATGCTGTCAGTGTATGTATGGTACCATCCATTGTTTGTACTGTACAATCCATAGTTGAATGCAGTCAGTGTAGGTACCATCCATTGTTTGTACTGTACAGTCCATAGTTGAATGCTGTCAGTGTATGTATGGTACCATCCATTGTTTGTACTGTACAATCCATAGTTGAATGCTGTCAGTGTATGTATGGTACCATCCATTGTTTGTACTGTACAGTCCATAGTTGAATGCTGTCAGTGTATGTACGGTACCATCCATTGTTTGTACTGTACAATCCATAGTTGAATGCTGTCAGTGTATGTATGGTACCATCCATTGTTTGTACTGTACAATCCATAGTTGAATGCTGTCAGTGTAGGTACCATCCATTGTTTGTACTGTACAGTCAATAGTTGAATGTTGTCAGTGTAGGTACCATCCATTGTTTGTACTGTACAGTCCATAGTTGAATGCTGTCAGTGTATGTATGGTACCATCCATTGTTTGTACTGTACAATCCATAGTTGAATGCTGTCAGTGTATGTATGGTACCATCCATTGTTTGTACTGTACAATCCATAGTTGAATGCAGTCAGTGTAGGTACCATCCATTGTTTGTACTGTACAGTCCATAGTTGAATGCTGTCAGTGTATGTATGGTACCATCCATTGTTTGTGCTGTACAATCCATAGTTGAATGCAGTCAGTGTAGGTACCATCCATTGTTTGTACTGTACAATCCATAGTTGAATGCTGTCAGTGTATGTATGGTACCATCCATTGTTTGTACTGTACAATCCATAGTTGAATGCTGTCAGTGTAGGTACCATCCATTGTTTGTACTGTACAGTCCGTAGTTGAATGTTGTCAGTGTAGGTACCATCCATTGTTTGTACTGTACAGTCAATAGTTGAATGTTGTCAGTGTAGGTACCATCCATTGTTTGTACTGTACAGTCAATAGTTGAATGTTGTCAGTGTAGGTACCATCCATTGTTTGTACTGTACAGTCCATAGTTGAATGCTGTCAGTGTATGTATGGTACCGTCCATTGTTTGTACTGTACAGTCCATAGTTGAATGCTGTCAGAGACTCAGAGTAGGTACGATAAATGGTCTATCATTTATAATCAATCATATGAATAATAAAAAGAAATGCATGAAAAGAAGCGACAGTAAAGAATGCAGACACGACACACCGTTACATATTATATAGAGGCCATAATACAACATACACAAATTGCATTTCAAATTCAAAGTCTGTTCAGCAATGGTGCACGTATGTAATTAGATTTCATCGGATTACAAAGAAAACCTACTACCAGTAAATTAAATTGATGTTTAAAATTTGAATAATTTGGTTTTGATGAAAGATTTTAAAGGGAGAGGCCATATTTAAATATGTTATGAACATGAGGAAGACATGATAAGTATGAATATACCTTTAATTGATATCACAGAATGATGAAAACATATCTTTATTTTGTTAAAATTTGTGTGAAAGAATTTCAATTTTTTATTTATAGCTAACTACCTAGAACATGTCTGCAGTGGCTAGAGAAATCATCAATAATTCGATCATACCTATTATAGTGACAACACAGATATTTCAAACTTTTGTTAGACATCTAAAAATAGATTGGCAGATTTTGTTAAAACCATAATAAATATAAAGCAATCCACCTGCAGAATTCAAGGAAATGAATACTGAAAAATGCAATACCGTATAGCGGGTTATTTCTGCGGGTAGAAAATTTTGCGATTTAGGCCTAAAATGGGTAGGTTTTATTTCTGCGGTTTTTATTTCTGCGACCTACCAGAAAATCGGGAATTAATTTCTGCGGATTTCAGAAACCGGGTATTGCTATATCGTTAATACAATTATACACAAACTACAGTGTTGCAAATTGAACCAGTTGTCAAACTTACATCAACGTGTATTGAGGGTCAATACCGATATAACACATACCATTCATTAATTGTTAAACAAACAAGCAAACAAAGACAGTCGATCACTATACGTGTGAAAAATACAACAGTAACAAAACACTAGAAAGATATAGATTAAATGTATATTACAAGTAAAATGAAGCAAAATATGGAAGTTAAATTTTGCGAACAAAATTTTTACGGATGTTTAATTTTGCGGAATTTAATTTTACGGGACAGCCTCAAACCGCAAAAAACGCAGAAATAAAAACCCGCAGAAATTACCCGCTATACGGTAGTCATCAAAATATTTGAAAAACGTGGTGGGACCCTTTAATTTTGAACTGACTGGGCTTAATTATATTTGGGTACAACAGAATTCAAACCATGTCATCATTCCAGATTGTATCCACCTAACAATGGTGTATGAGGGTAAAGAAGCCATTTTTTTTCATAGGTCATAATTGATTCCTAAATAACCAAATAAATTATTTTCTAAAAAGAGGGCGGGGAGAATTCTAACTTTTATATTTTAACTTATTAACATCTGTTCCTGAGGGTAGCCCTACAACATGGTCCAGTATAGTAGGTATGTCAACTCTTAGAAATTCTTCAAATCCACTGAGAAATTCTCAAGCATTTGTGTTATACAACTTTATTTAAGCAACTGTTTTGAGACCTTTCCCATGGTGCATGGTCACTTAAAACAAGTTTGGCTGTACTGGTATCCCTACCTAAAATTAGACACAGTGCATGCAGATCTTTGGTACCACACACTCAAAGTGAACACTGTGAGTGCATGAGATCTTTGGTACCCCACACTCAAAGTGAACACTGTGAGTGCATGAGATCTTTGGTACCTGACACTCAAAGTGAACACTGTGAGTGCATGAGATCTTTGGTACCCCACACTCAAAGTAAACACTGTGAGTGCATGAGATCTTTGTAACATTATAAGGTATGAAATGGGTTCAATGTCTGTGTATCTCCGTAGACAAACCACCGAGCATGTGGCCACTGGATGAGAATGACAATGATAGATGTGTAACATGATATAACAATTACACAGTAATCATCTTCAGCTCTATGTCTGATCTGCCACCAGTATCCAATACAACATCTCATTTTAAAACATTTAAAACCATTCATTTTCTTTTGCAATCTTGACATTTCCATACATGAGTCAGAAAAATATCCCAACTGTTTCAATTCAACAGTACATATGAAGAAACTATATCATGGCCTCATAGTCATTGCATTTATGTAAATTAAATAAAGCCAAACTTAAAAATTCTAGAGATTTCTAGGGTGTTCTAGGGGGTGTTCTAGGGGGTGTTCTAGGGGTGTTCTAGGGGGTGTTCTAGGGGGTGTTCTAGGGTGTTCTAGGGAGGCAAATGTGTATGAGGCATACAATTTTAACTGTATGCCTCAAACACATTTGCCTCCCTAGAACACCCTAGAAATCTCAAACTGATTCTGCTGCCCCTGCAAATGATGATGTGACTAGATGACACAAACAGGTAGATTCCCAGGCATCAAAAGTTCTACTGTACATTAAGCCATCTATTTTGAGGGAAGTCAATTTGATGGCTGAAAGCAATTTGGTAAGGTAAAAAATCTGTAGATGTCAATTTTCAATTTCAATAATGTACAAATCTCTGAAGTCAAAAGATTCAAACTAGGTGCTAGGCCCCTGGCACAGTGCTTTGATTTCTGCACCACCGTTACAATATCATGTGATTTGAAGGATGGATAGCTCTCAGACACTGTGCAAACAGCAAGTAACCAGGCACATATCAAACTCCTTGAATTTTGTCACCAGCAACAACAAAATCCCAAGTCAATTATAAACTTCAGGTGCAGACATTGCCTGATAAACTTCCATGATAATGGCTTAAACACTTGAGACATATTGTCCAACACCAAACCATGTTAATACCCGACCTCCCATTGAAAGTTGTCTCAATCTAATAACCTAGTTAATGATTCAATTTAATGATGAACAAACTGTCCCAACTGATCAACAACATAAAATACTTACACCATTCAAAAGTATAATACATGTACCAGGTACATACAAACATGACCAATAGAACTAAATAATGTAAATACCTCCAAAACTGATTATGGTAATACTCCAGACATGTGACAATGCAATAGCTTAGACTAGACAAACACTACAAAGGTACATTCAACATTGAAGCAGATCCACTTCAGACAAAGATGCTAATAGTACAGGATTAGCCATCAGGGGGAAGTTATCCGGACAATGTGAGCCTAACCACAAGATTTGCATAATTAATTGAAACCTATGAATAAGTAACTGACCATACATATTAATTTAGATAGAGTTTGTAGTGTCAGACTACAGCCACATAGGGATAATCAAAGTCAGACAGCAAGTTACCATTGACCATTGTGTATTCGGTGGATGCATTACAAGACTGCAGTAACTCACTTAATTGAAAGAAGAAGTTACATCAGTCTTGCAATGAACCCTTAATTTACTAATAAGTTTTATCTTATTTCCAACTTCTAGCCAGTTAGCTTAGTTGGATCAACATGGATGATCTGTCTATAGGGAATAGAAAACTAGTTTAATGGCCAACAATGATCCAGACTCTTTGTCATACAGACATATACTGTGTCTTACATACATATACTATGGCGTACAGGCATATATTGTGTCATACAGACATATGCTGTGTCAAACAGACATATACTGTGTCATATTGACATATACTGTGTCATTCAGACATATTCTGTGTCATACAGACATAAACTGTGTCATACAGACATATACTGTGTCATACAGACATACTGTGTCATACAGACATATACTTATACTATGTCGTACAGACATATACTGTGTCATAAAGACATATACTGTGGCATACAGACATATACTGTGCCATACAGACATATACTGTGTCATACAGACATATACTGTGTCAAAAAGACATATACTGTGCCATACAGACATATACTGTGTCATACAGACATACACTGTGCCATACAGACATATACTGTGCCATACAGACATATACTGTGCCATACAGACATATACTGTATCATACAGACATATACTGTGTCATACAGACATACTGTGTCATACAGACATATACGTATACTATGTTGTACAGACATATACTGTGCCATACAGACATATACTGTGTCCTACAGACATACTGTGTCATACAGACATATACTTATACTATGTCGTACAGACATATACTGTGTCATAAAGACATATACTGTGCCATACAGACATATACTGTATCATACAGACATATACTGTGTCATACAGACATACTGTGTCATACAGACATATACTGTGTCATACAGACATATACTGTATCATCCAGACATATACTGTGCCATACAGACATATACTGTGTCAAAAAGACATACACTGTGCCATACAGACATACACTGTGTCATACAGACATATACTGTGCCATACAGACATATACTGTGCCATACAGACATATACTGTGTCATACAGACATATACTGTGTCAAAAAGACATATACTGTGCCATACAGACATATACTGTGTCATACAGACATACACTGTGCCATACAGACATATACTGTGCCATACAGACATATACTGTGCCATACAGACATATACTGTGCCATACATACATATACTGTGTCATACAGACATATACTGTGCCATACAGACATATTGTGTCCCATACAGACATACACTGTGCCATACAGACATATACTGTGCCATACATACATATACTGTGTCATACAGACATATACTGTGCCATACAGACATATTGTGTCCCATACAGACATACACTGTGCCATACAGACAAATACTGTGTCTCACAGACATATACTGTGCCATACAAACATATACTGTATCATACAGACATATACTGTGTCATACAGACATACTGTGTCATACAGACATATACTTATACTATGTCGTACAGACATATACTGTGTCATAAAGACATATACTGTGCCATACAGACATATACTGTGTCATACCGACATACACTGTGCCATACAGACATATACTGTGCCATACAGACATATACTGTATCATACAGACATATACTGTGTCATACAGACATATACTGTGTCATACAGACATATACTGTGCCATACAGACATATACTGTGCCATACAGACATACACTGTGCCATACAGACATATACTGTGTCATACAGACATACACTGTGCCATACCGACATACAATGTGCCATAAAGACATATACTGTGTCATACAGACATATACTGTGCCATACAGACATATACTGTGTCATACAGACATACACTGTGCCATACAGACATATACTGTGCCATACAGACATACACTGTGCCATACAGACATATACTGTGTCATACAGACATATACTGTGCCATACAGACATATACTGTGCCATACAGACATATACTGTGTCATACAGACATATACTGTGTCATACAGACATACACTGTGCCATACAGACATACACTGTGTCATACAGACATATACTGTGCCATACAGACATATACTGTATCATACAGACATATACTGTATCATACAGACATATATTATGTCGTACAGACATATACTGTGCCATACAGACATATACTGTATCATACAGACATATACTGTGTCATACAGACATACTGTGTCATACAGACATATACTGTGTCATACAGACATATACTGTGCCATACAGACATATACTGTGCCATACAGACATATACTGTGCCATACCGACATATACTGTGCCATACAGACATACACTGTGTCATACAGACATATACTGTGTCATACAGACATACTGTGTCATACAGACATATACTGTATCATACAGACATATACTGTGTCATACAGACATATACTGTGTCATACAGACATATACTGTGCCATACAGACATATACTGTGCCATACAGACATACACTGTGCCATACAGACATATACTGTGTCATACAGACATACACTGTGCCATACCGACATACAATGTGCCATAAAGACATATACTGTGTCATACAGACATATACTGTGCCATACAGACATATACTGTGTCATACAGACATACACTGTGCCATACAGACATATACTGTGCCATACAGACATACACTGTGCCATACAGACATATACTGTGTCATACAGACATATACTGTGCCATACAGACATATACTGTGCCATACAGACATATACTGTGTCATACAGACATATACTGTGTCATACAGACATACACTGTGCCATACAGACATACACTGTGTCATACAGACATATACTGTGCCATACAGACATATACTGTATCATACAGACATATACTGTATCATACAGACATATATTATGTCGTACAGACATATACTGTGCCATACAGACATATACTGTATCATACAGACATATACTGTGTCATACAGACATACTGTGTCATACAGACATATACTGTGTCATACAGACATATACTGTGCCATACAGACATATACTGTGCCATACAGACATACACTGTGCCATACAGACATATACTGTGCCATACCGACATATACTGTGCCATACAGACATACACTGTGTCATACAGACATATACTGTGTCATACAGACATACTGTGTCATACAGACATACACTGTGTCATACAGACATACACTGTGCCATACAGACATACACTGTGTCATACAGACATATACTGTATCATACAGACATATACTGTGTCATACAGACATACTGTGTCATACAGACATATTCTGTGTCATACAGACATATACTGTGCCATACAGACATATACTGTGCCATACAGACATACACTGTGCCATACAGACATATACTGTGCCATACCGACATATACTGTGCCATACAGACATACACTGTGTCATACAGACATATACTGTGTCATACAGACATACTGTGTCATAGAGACATACACTGTGTCATACAGACATATACTGTGCCATACAGACATATACTGTGCCATACAGACATACACTGTGCCATACAGACATATACTGTGCCATACCGACATAAACTGTGCCATACCGACATACACTGTGCCATACAGACATACACTGTGTCATACAGACATATAAGGGCCATACAGACATATACTGTATCATACAGACATATACTGTGTCATACAGACATACTGTGTCATACAGACATATACTGTGTCATACAGACATATACTGTGCCATACAGACATACACTGTGCCATACAGACATATACTGTGCCATACCGACATATACTGTGCCATACATACATATACTGTGTCATACAGACATACACTGTGCCATACCGACATACAATGTGCCATAAAGACATATACTGTGTCATACAGACATATACTGTGCCATACAGACATATACTGTGTCATACAGACATACACTGTGCCATACAGACATATACTGTGCCATACAGACATACACTGTGCCATACAGACATATACTGTGTCATACAGACATATACTGTGCCATACAGACATATACTGTGCCATACAGACATATACTGTGTCATACAGACATATACTGTGTCATACAGACATACACTGTGCCATAAAGACATATACTGTGCCATACAGACATACACTGTGCCATACAGACATATACTGTGTCATACAGACATATAGTATAAGAACCAATTCAAGGAATTTCAACATAAACGAGTCATTAAGAATTGCAAGCAATACAGAAGTCCCCTAGCGGTCTGAAGCCATTTTCAATGTTTCTGTTGCCATAGCAACCACAATTTTTGTCAGTATCAAAATATTTTTAGATGTGCATAATCCCCTTATTGCTTCCTATCCACATATCAAGTGTTATAAACCTAGCTTGGAAACTATGTGAGTTATGGCAGGATCAAGATTTGGGCATATTTTCATTCTTCCTGTCGCCATAGCAACCACAATTTTGTCAGAATCAAAATATTTATAGACGTGCATAATCCCCTTATTGTCCCCTATCCAAATACCAAGTTCCATGAAGCTTTCCTAGCTTGGAAACTGTTTCAGTTATTTCAGGATCCAGATTTTTTGACAGACCAATGGACTGAGGGAAAACCTATAGTCCCCTCTGGTCAAAAACTGGTAGGGGACTAATTACATGAAAATGGTGCATAGATTAGATTTTGGTCAGAGCCACTTTCGTGCAGGGCTGGAAATTTGAACCATTCAAGCTCTGCAGTTTTTGTTGAATGATGCCTTCCCTGTCTGATTTTTCATTATCTTGTTAATAATATTGACTGTTTAATTCAGGTGACCACTAACAGTTGGCTTGTAGTTTTAAGTTGGATACTGTGAAATCGAGGGAGTTGAATTTTCATTGATTTCGTTGTTGAACTTGACCACAAAATCTAAAATCCCCATGTTTTGTAATCCACAAACTTACGGCCCCACGAAAATATGTGATTTTACATTGTGTGATTCATGAATAAAAGTAGATAATTTATACATAATTTCTTAGGTACTTGACATAAAAAGTTGACAACTTGAAAGCGTGATAATACAGCGGTAATTGTTTTTAAACCTTTATTTTTTTCAGTATTTAAATTTTTTGCAAAAAGTTAAACGATTGTAAATACTGTTATGCTCCAATTAACTCTTGCCTTTAATCTCTTGCGAAATTATAATAATAACATGAAATCGTACGAAACTGTCGATTGTAACGACTTTTTCCAGCCGTTAGAGTCGAGGAAGATCCAGGGTCCAATATGTGCGCCCAACCAGTATATTTCTGGTTTAGGCATTAGACAGCAATTACATAAAGTAAGAATTGACCCACCACTTACCACTTCTTAATTTGCAAACTTTACAATACCATTTCCTTTCAACCTGATGCAATTTTTGTCATATTTTTTTTCTCACTTTTTGTGCCTATTTTCATTACACTAAACTTTTAAAAAACATAGAAGAAGAAATAAAAATGATTGTACCGATGTGGAATTCAGTCATAGAGTGACAACTTCCGCTTATCACAATAAGTCATACACGTTGAATTGCATAGACTTCCAATGAATCATACATTGACCGGAAATCATTGAATTATATAGTGTCACAATAAGTCATACAGTGATTTAAGGTTTATACGGTGTGAGTCATGCAGCGTATAGGGGCGAGTTGTTGAAGTCACCTGACTGCTACTGGACAACTACAACCCTTTTAAGGATTGTTACAAAAGGTGGAGGGACAGTTTAATAGAAGGGTTCTAGATGGTTGACAGGATACAGGTATAAATGTCCCCTTTTTATAGTTTTCATATAAACAGAACAAGACCGGTCAAACCCTTACAAAGTACTATGTGCGGACATGTATCTATTCTGCATAATGTGATTTCTGGTCCTGTTGACCCCTACTACACTGCCCAATGAACCTTTCCTGACCTTATAATTATGTCTAATCACTAAAGAAAAAATAATTATGGGCTGAATTATTGAATTTCACTTCTGACTTACTTTGTTAAAATGCACAAAACTTCCATTCATTTTGTCATATAAAACCTCATTTAAGATCATTCAACTGAATGATAAACATATAAATTATAACTGAAATTATATGGCAAGTGACAGTTCAATGGTTTTAAAATTGATGGATGCATGGATAAGTCCTCCAATTTAATTGAGAATATGTTTTAACATTAAGAGCATGTGTTCCTTATTAACTATATAGTGATAACAAATTAACCTGGTCCTCAACCTTGATGCATGAATATACTACAAGCTTATATAATGTCCTGAATATATATTTATAAAAGACAGTTTAGCAAGTTGGACTATTTTATATATTTTAAACAATAGTGCCGTTTGCGTTCCTGACATGAACAGCTAGCTGGTGACTTCACATGAATCTGTTATGTGTTGACATCAATGCAATCTTATGCTCTTCTTGTGAAGTACTTATTGTTAGTCTGTCTGAACACGGCCCACCTTTGACGTCTCCTGTTAGCGAATATTAAGTCTTTAGGCGACTAATGATAAAATAATTGTCATTAAAATGTATTGCTTTGCCTCTTGCCATCTTGACATCATTGAACATTCCAATAGCCATTTGACGTCGTTCACTGTCATTCATGGACCTCCCAACCGTTGAATATTTTACAATTTTAACACCGGTTTATTTGGTTGTGACATAAGACTGACAAAATCGCGTTTGTTTTCATCCTTTACACGGGTCAGATTTTCTCCTGCACGTGTTACACGTGTTTTCTTTATAAATGACGTCATGGCTTTTCAAAACCACGAAAACACAATTTGACCACTGAAATTTTGACAATAAGGTCAAGGCCGACATGTTAATTACATCACGTATGCATACATCGCCATACAAGTAAAAATAGTAGTACCCTGAAAAACTTGCTAAACTTTACTTTTTCAGTATATCAATTTCAGAGAGAAAGTCATGCTTATACCCATGATTTAAGCAAGTGTTTCTAGTACACTTTGTAGACATTTGTAATACTCTCCGCATAAGAAAACCGGATCGAAACAAAATTTTAGACACAAAACCATCAACTGTTAAATGTTGCTAATAGAAGGTTTGAGGACCGCATTAATTTGTTTGCACTTTAAATCAAACACTGACGATCTCATACCTGAATCTGGATAATTACATACACACATGTAATTGAATGTATATAAGTATATTATTACAAAAATCATAAAGATATAATGTGTTCAGTTACAGTTTACGTCATATTTACTTTATAATTTTACAGTGTTTGTGATAATTTATCAACAAAAAACCATGTATTATAGAATCATCATAGGAGTTCTCAATATGCACCTGACACAAGGGTAACATTCTTTAAAATATAAACATTCAATCAAATATAGAAGACTGGTAAAGCAAACATATAAATCCAGTACAAATATCAACACCAACCAAGACAGGAATATGCAAATATCAACAACAGTCTACACAAAGGGGCAAACATCAACGATGTCAATCAAGCACCACTTGGGCATCCTTGAGACAAACCATTGTGTGAAACATCAGTCTTCAAATTGTCCATGGTTTGATCTTTTGTGTTACAAATTGTCCATGTTTCAGACACAGGTAACTGTATCATTGATTAAGAGTAACAATTTTTTTTTTTATAAAATTTTTGTTATCTAAAATTTTGTAATTATTATAAAAAAAAACATTTTTTTTTTGTTTACTTTTTATTTATGATACAGTTACCTGTGGTTTCAGACTGAGACTCAGGTTTGATTCCCAGCGTTTAACATGCCTGAGGTTTGAAAGAACAACCTGCATATTCATGCCCAGTCCTTCTCTAATGCTCTTGAATCCTGAGAACCATCAGAATGTTACATGAAAAGGACAGGCAAACTCCTGATTGTCTATGATTAGAACAGACAAGCATCTGGTTGTGCATAATTAGAACAAACAAGCACCTGGTTGTCCATGATTAGAACATGCAGACAAGCATCTGGTTGTCCATGAATAGAACAGACAAGCACCTAGTTGTCCATGATTAGAACAGACAAGCACCTGGATGTCCATGATTAGAACAGACAAGCACCTAGTTGTCCATGATTATGACACACAAGCACCCGGTTGTCCATGATAAGAACAGACAAACACTTGGTTGTCCATGATTAGAACAGACAAGCACCCGGTTGTCCATGATTAGAACAGACAAACACTCGGTTGTCTATGATTATGACAGACAAGCAACCGGTTGTCCATGATTATGACAGACAAACACACGGTTGTCCATGATTAGAACAGACAAGCACCCGGTTGTCCATAATTAGAACAGACAAACACTCGGTTGTCCATGATTATGACGGACAAGCATCCGGTTGTCCATGATTATGACAGACAACACTCAGTTGTCCATGATTAGAACAGACAAGCACCCGGTTGTCCATGATTATGACAGACAAACACTTGGTTGTCCATGATTAGAACAGACATGCACCCGGTTGTCCATTATTAGAACAGACAAGCACCCGGTTGTCCATGATTATGACAGACAAACACTCGGTTGTCCATGATTAGAACAGACATGCACCCGGTTGTCCATGATTATGACAGACAAACACTCGGTTGTCCATGATTATGACAGACAAACACTCTGTTGTCCATGATTAGAACAGACTTGCACCTGATTGTCCATGATTAGAACAGACAAACACTCGGTTGTCCATGATTATGACAGACAAACACTCGGTTGTCCATGATTAGAACAGACTTGCACCTGATTGTCCATGATTATGACAGACATGCACCCGGTTGTCCATGATTATGACAGACATGCACCCGGTTGTCCATGATTAGAGCAGACAAACGCTCGGTTGTCCATGATTATGACAGACATGCACCCGGTTGTCCATGATTAGAACAGACTTGCACCTGATTGTCCATGATTATGACAGACATGCACCCGGTTGTCCATGATTAGAACAGACAAGCACCCGGTTGTCCATGATTAGAACAGACATGCACCCGGTTGTCCATGATTAGAACAGACATGCACCCGGTTGTCCATGATTAGAACAGACTTGCACCTGATTGTCCATGATTATGACAGACATGCACCCGGTTGTCCATGATTATGACAGACATGCACCCGGTTGTCCATGATTAGAACAGACAAACACTCGGTTGTCCATGATTATGACAGACATGCACCCGGTTGTCCATGATTATGACAGACATGCACCTGATTGTCCATGATTAGAACAGACATGCACCCGGTTGTCCATGATTAGAACAGACTTGCACCTGATTGTCCATGATTATGACAGACATGCACCCGGTTGTCCATGATTATGACAGACATGCACCCGGTTGTCCATGATTAGAGCAGACAAACACTCGGGTTGTCCATGATTATGACAGACATGCACCCGGTTGTCCATGATTAGAACAGACTTGCACCTGATTGTCCATGATTATGACAGACATGCACCCGGTTGTCCATGATTAGAACAGACAAGCACCCGGTTGTCCATGATTAGAACAGACATGCACCCGGTTGTCCATGATTAGAACAGACTTGCACCTGATTGTCCATGATTATGACAGACATGCACCCGGTTGTCCATGATTATGACAGACATGCACCCGGTTGTCCATGATTAGAGCAGACAAACACTCGGGTTGTCCATGATTATGACAGACATGCACCCGGTTGTCCATGATTAGAACAGACTTGCACCTGATTGTCCATGATTATGACAGACATGCACCCGGTTGTCCATGATTATGACAGACATGCACCCGGTTGTCCATGATTAGAGCAGACAAACACTCGGTTGTCCATGATTATGACAGACATGCACCCGGTTGTCCATGATTATGACAGACATGCACCTGATTGTCCATGATTAGAACAGACATGCACCCGGTTGTCCATGATTAGAACAGACATGCACCTGATTGTCCATGATTAGAACAGACAAACACTCGGTTGTCCATGATTATGACGGACAAGCATCCGGTTGTCCATGATTATGACAGACAACACTCAGTTGTCCATGATTAGAACAGACAAGCACCCGGTTGTCCATGATTATGACAGACAAACACTTGGTTGTCCATGATTAGAACAGACATGCACCCGGTTGTCCATGATTAGAACAGACTTGCACCTGATTGTCCATGATTATGACAGACATGCACCCGGTTGTCCATGATTAGAACAGACAAGCACCCGGTTGTCCATGATTAGAACAGACATGCACCCAGTTGTCCATGATTAGAACAGACATGCACCCGGTTGTCCATGATTAGAACAGACTTGCACCTGATTGTCCATGATTATGACAGACATGCACCCGGTTGTCCATGATTATGACAGACATGCACCCGGTTGTCCATGATTAGAGCAGACAAACACTCGGTTGTCCATGATTATGACAGACATGCACCCGGTTGTCCATGATTATGACAGACATGCACCTGATTGTCCATGATTAGAACAGACATGCACCCGGTTGTCCATGATTAGAACAGACATGCACCTGATTGTCCATGATTAGAACAGACTTGCACCTGATTGTCCATGATTAGAACAGACAAGCACCAAGTTATCTGTGATTAGAGCAGACAAACAAATATCCTGATGGTCCATAGACAGTCAGAATCAGACAAGTTTGACCTAGAATGAAACATGAAGGTATTTTGAAGCAGTAAACTGTGTTATATGTTTACAGTAGATATCAGTCATTATCAGTCTTGAATACAGTATAGGGTAACAGTGATTGACTATAATGACTACTTTATACCCTTTGGATACAGTGAACTTTGTACAGGTAAATCAAACAGGGAAATCCCCATAGACCCCTTTTCCTGTGCCTAATTTATATACTAGCATGTGTCAGTGAGCCACCCGAGAACAGGTTTCTCTTGAACTTACAATTCCTTTAATTAAGATTAAACAAAATATTGTCATACCGTCTAAGTAATTACAGCAACAATTTTATGCAAATAAATAACTATTTAACAAATTACTATATGACCTGAGTTCCAAAACTTACCCAGGACTCCAATGAGCAAATAATCTAAGAATGCACCTATCAATATTTTGCCCCAAGGGGGAGCGGTTGGCAGAGCTTTAATTTTTGGGGTCTAATTTCCCACCCTAAGCCAAACATTTTTTTTTAATGCCCACAGTGGGAGATGCTTGGTTTGTCAATAGGCCCAATCGTTAAATGGTTGTCTGCGTTTTGTGTTGTCTTTAAATAACCCAATACTGGGATATTTAAGACCTGGCCGAAAGTCTATTTCCTAGCTGGGACCGGGAATCATACGGCATGTCAAATTCCCGCCTGTCGGGAATCGTCTTCTTAATGTCCCTTGTACATGTATACCCGCCGCCCCCCCCCCCCCCCCAATATTGATTATGTAAAAGTGGCAACTCCGAAATCTTAGATTCTTAAAAGGGCAAGAATGGTAGAGTGGTCCCCAGCTATTTGGAGTCCTCGGCCCCTCATTTGAATAATCCAAGAGAAAGCATTGATCATACTACTGAGCAACTACATGATGATTGTCACAACAATTTATCTCAGTCGTAAAGTTAGCTATTGATTGTTCACTATTTTCCCCGATATTCAAACTATTTATGTATACAATGTACCGTACACTGTTTGCCGTATATTGGATCAAACTTACATTCAGTTTTTGAAAGCGACTTCATTCAAGTACAAGCTATAAATCAAGTCATTGATCGCCTAACAAGGGGAATAAATGGTTTAACACTGCAAGATAAAACATGTGTAGTTTGTGATAAATTTTTTATTGCAAAGTAATAAATATTTTATGAATAAAACTTTTTGAGTGAAATTGTGTTGGTTTCAAATGAATAATTTAAACAGAATGATTTTATAGCACTCATCACAGCATACTTGATCAACGGGTAGGAATGGGGCTCTGTAAATTATCAGGAAACTTAAGAACCAGATAGAAGGTGCATTGATTAGTGTATGCAGCCAAATAAAGGTTATGCAAGTCATTCAATATAACTTTCAAGCTATATGCATAATTGCTGGGCTATTTCTCTTATTTTTCTAAACTATAAATAACTAACTCACATTTCAGGTAGCACCTGGTGACATCAGGTAGTTGTATATATACAACTACCTGGTGACATGCATGCATGCAGATTTTTTTCTTAAAGGGGGTCTGGTCCACCTATTTTATCTAAGGAAGGTCTGACCAGCTAGTTTGTCAGGGGTACAACCAGCTATATTTTTAGAGGGTCACGTCCTGACCCCCCTCTGGAGCCGGGCACCAGTGAACATAAGATGAATGTTACACAGAATAAGAGTAAAACGTTCATGTTGTAGTCACATTACGTATGTATATATACATATATAGTACATCAAGTGTCAACCGTACTTAATTGGCAATTATAACCTACGATTGTAATAATACACAGAAAGAGGACAAATTTCTCACCATTTCGTCCAGTGATGCTGCATCGTACTTCAAATATTTCTCCATATTGTAAATCCACTCAATTGCAGTTTAACACCAACTTATAAATCCAGCATTTTTGAAAACAAAATTCTCCACTGAATGCGAGGATTATGGCAACATACAGCTCTCTAGGTAATAAATTAGGGCCCTTTTAAATATGAAAATCATATTTACGCAACATCTTAAATTCACTACAGCAGGTAACACTACCAAACTCATTGTCCGTGTTTAACTACATTTTTGTACTTACACTGTTATACACCTGCTTATTTACATCCAGCGGTTATTTAAACTTGTATTTTTCCAAAAGTTCACATTTACTAAACGTATCCAAGCAACAATTAATTTCAGGCCACATTATGCAGATTATTTCACAATTTCAGCCATATTTAGAAAATCCATTTTTTGTACTGGATACAAAACGTTCTCTTTATGATTCAAAATTTTGAATGTTGACATTTTTTATAAACATCCGCGTGTTTTATCCCAGTAACCGATATGTTTCCACACTAGTGATTAACTACCTGTGCCATTATTTAGTTTACTTATGAAGCTGTCGAGGAGACTGTCGAGGTGACTGTCGTCTGCTTTGACTGTCATCTGTATCATTCATCGGGCATGATGATCTCTAAACCCCAACCTGACCAAACGTTTTTATCAAGGAGGGTGGGAAAATAAAGTTTTATAGTATTTATACTTGATAACTACTAATTATTGCTATCAAATGTAAACATATAGTTTTCATATCTTAATTTTATGAGTTTGCAGAACAGGATTTGATATTTATTTAATTTTTATAGTATCATATATATTCCATACACTCCAAACAACACAAATACTTTAATTACAATATCCAAATAATTCATCTGAGGAAAATATCAAGTTATCTTTAAAACCGACACATTATTGTACACAGCATTGTACATACATGTATATACACTAAAATGTTTATAACAATGGAGCATATATTTATGACAGAATCGTTAACATAATGCTTTTAACATTATACAGAATACTTGAGTATGGATTTTAAGGCAAACAATATTTCAATGTATGTCAATATTTTATTAACACGAGGATTACACTTCAGCGAGTTATATAATTGAGACAAATTTCTAAATAGTTTACTTTTAAATATTGTAAAATCATTCATTGTCTTGTCCAATAAATTTTGTGGATTTCAGAATAAATCCAAATTTCTGTTAACAAATTCTGAATTTATAAGCTTAAATGGAACGGGAACTTCCCATATCGCACAAATATATTGGAGATTGAATGTGGAAATTTGATGTTCGAAATTGAGTTCCATCGACAAATATCAATCTTCCACAAAAATAATGATTTAACATATTTCTTACTACCGGTAGTATGGTTTTAATGTTTTAATTTCAAACATAATATGTTACTTAAAGTAACAATTTACATACTTATGTCACTGACCCGAAGTTAATCTTAAATGACCATTAACCGACATAAAACTGAAATGAAGTTTTCACACCATGTTAAGACTGAGTATAAACAAGTGTACATAACCAATTCGAGATTGACTTACATGGATAGCATATCCCCATAAGGTGAAACAAGCAACTAGCTACTCTGTTATGTGCCATGTAGGTAAATAAGCAACTACCTACTCTGTTATGTGCCATGTAGGTAAAACAAGCAACTATCTACTCTGTTATGTGCCATGTAGGTAAATAAGCAACTACCTACTCTGTTATGTGCCATGTAGGTGAAATTAGCAACTACCTACTCTGTTATGTGCCATGTAGGTGAAATTAGCAACTACCTACTCTGTTATGTGCCATGTAGGTAAAACAAGCAACTATCTACTCTGTCATGTGCCATGTAGGTAAAACAAGCAACTATCTACTCTGTCATGTGCCATGTAGGTAAAACAAGCAACTACCTACTCTGTCATGTGCCATGTAGGTGAAACAAGCAACTATCTACTCTGTTATGTGCCATGTAGGTAAAACAAGCAACTACCTACTCTGTCATGTGCCATGTAGGTAAAACAAGCAACTATCTACTCTGTCATGTGCCATGTAGGTGAAACAAGCAACTACCTACTCTGTTATGTGCCATGTAGGTAAAACAAGCAACTATCTACTCTGTCATGTGCCATGTAGGTAAAACAAGCAACTACCTACTCTGTTATGTGCCATGTAGGTGAAACAAGCAACTACCTACTCTGTTATGTGCCATGTAGGTAAAACAAGCAACTAGCTACTCTGTCATGTGCCATGTAGGTAAAACAAGCAACTACCTACTCTGTTATGTGCCATGTAGGTAAAACAAGCAACTAGCTACTCTGTCATGTGCCATGTAGGTGAAACAAGCAACTACCTACTCTGTTATGTGCCATGTAGGTGAAACAAGCAACTACCTACTCTGTTATGTGTCATGTAGGTAAAACAAGCAACTACCTACTCTGTCATGTGCCATGTATCTATAATTAACATTACGATTATTACTTTAAGATTCCATGTTTAACACAATTTTTTTATGTTTATTGAAAAAAAGATAGAATCTGGCACTTTTGAACTTATAATGCTTGGTACAAATGAACGCTGAAATACGACCAACAGTAATAAACTGAGAGTATCTTTTGTCAACTGACCAAATGACCAACATATCAAAAGTGTGCCTCTAATACAGTCCTCATATACTTTGTATTTGGGGGTAAAACAATATATTCTAAATTTGATCAAAGATCGATGTATAATTATATTTATACCAGTCACTCTCCAGCAATAAAATGGTCACTTTGGGATTTAGATGATCACAAACAATGGTTTGATTGTAAACACAATTTATAAACTGGGTTTGGGTGGCACAGTGGTGGTTGAGTGAATAATGCTCTTGGTTATGGATCCAGATGTCCCAGGTTTGATTCTTGGCCAGGTAATTGGTAATTTCTGAAACGCTTTCCAGTTTTTATCGAACTAGATATGAAATGGATGGTAACCTAGGGGTCACAGTCTAATGCGTATTGGTGCTGTACACTAGGAATGTTAATTTAAAAGAACTGGTCTATTCAGTGTGAGGGTATCACATCTAGATTCCTCCTATCACAGCCTTGTTGGAGATCAATCTGGCGCAGAACCAATGACCAGGCACTTATGACTGTCTCAGTTGAGTACAAACACACTGGCTGTATTGTAACAAATGGGATCTAGGAGTGAAATCCATTAAATTTAAAATGTGGAAATTTGAGGTAACTGACAGTCAATTTAAACAGGCAGCAAGATAACAATATGAACATTGAGACTTCATCAATTTATCAATAGTACAGCAATACCATCAAATATTTGATACAAGTGGAATTCCAAACACTTCATGACCGCAATAGAAATACCAGGCTACTTAAAACTTTTTATATTGTTGACATTCAAGGGTGTAAATTGAGTTTTAAGCAAACCAGAGACAACCATGTTTCTGTGTGGCTTTGGATTGTCTGTGCGCTACAGTATTTAATACATTTTGTATAGATCTTAGTAAGGCCATCACCACAGGTAATGGATCGGACATGTTCTTCACAAACCTCAAGACAACATAAGTTGCTCGCAGACGGACCACTGAAAGAAAAAGAGGACGCCCAAAAACAACCTGGAGATGTACTGTGGAGACAGAGAGGAATGAAATTGGTTAGACCTAGGGAGAATTGGGAAAGACAGCAAAGAACAGAGAAGAGTGGAAAGTTTCCCTATGTGCCTCAGGGCACAACAAGGATAAGGTATGTAGGTAGGTAAGTCAGGCCATATAAAATTATTCCTAAATAATTTTCACTCCAGGGTACTGTTTTATCAAAGCACTTACGGACATCGTAAACTTATGTACAAATTTAAAATCTTTGTTATTCTTTAAACCCTACTCATAGGGGACACGTATGTTTTGTAGGGGTTCCTGAACAATAAATAATATTGAACAACCCTTCACCACCATTTTTAGTTGCTAAGAGCTATAAAGAATTTAAATTTGAACGTAAGTTTAAGATTTCCATAAGTGCTTTGATAAAACAGTACCCAGAGAACAATTTTTCACCCCCTCTTACCTTTTTATTCTATATTTCAAAAGAGTTGATACTGTCTGTTTATATATAGCCAGTACTATTACATGTAGTTGTTTTCCTTTTAATTCATCCACAGGTCTGAGGAACAACTGTTATACAAGAATAAAAAAAATACATATTTTAAAATTATATAAAGAAATAATATCAGTTAAAATCAAAATCAGGCGAGTTTTTAAAAATAAATTTTTCTCCTAGCACTTGATAAGACAAAAATAATGATAATCTACTCAATCTCACCATTTATTAGTCCCCTACCGGTTTTTGACCAAGCTAGGTTTATGAAACTTGGTATGTGGATAGGGGGCAATAAGGGGATTATGCACTTCAAAAATATTTTGATTCTGACAAAAATTGTGGTTGCTATGGCAGCAGACACATTGAAAATGGCTTCAAACCGGTAGGGGACTTCTGTATTGCTTGCAATTCTTAATTACTTGTTATAAGGACCTTACATGCATTGTGCGTTATAGTATTTATATATACAAGAGGGCCCAAAGGGCCCTAGGTCGCTCACCTGTCGAACTTGACCTAGATTTTGTTCAGATGATCATTGTGACTAAGTTTCATACAGATTAGGCCAATATCGTGACCTCTAG
Source organism: Spisula solida (assembly GCA_947247005.1). Classification (NCBI taxonomy): domain Eukaryota; kingdom Metazoa; phylum Mollusca; class Bivalvia; order Venerida; family Mactridae; genus Spisula; species Spisula solida. Next base: position 10,410,432 of record OX365953.1, on the reverse strand, counting down.
TGACTACACAAGGTTTTTATATGATTTTGACCTAATGACCTAGTTTTTGACCCCAAATAAACCAATATCAAACTTGACCTAGATTTTGTTGAGATGATCATTGTGACCAAGTTTCATACAGATTAGGCCAATATTGTGACCTCTAGTGACTACACAAGGTTTTTCTATTATTTGACCTTGTGACCTAGTTTTTGACCCCGGATGACCCAATATCAATCTTGACCTACATTTTGTTGAGATGATCATTGTGACTGAGTTTCATAAAGATTAAGTAAAAATTGTGACCTCTAGCGACTACACAAGGTTTTTCTATGATTTGACCTTGTGACCTAGTTTTTGACCCCAGATGACCCAATATCGAACTTGGCCTAGATTTTGTTGAGATGATCATTGTGACCAAGTTTCATAAAGATTAGGCTAAAATTGTGACCTCTAGTGTCTACACAAGCCAATTGTTGACGGACGGACGACGGACGAAGAGTGATCACAAAAGCTCACTCTGTCACTTTGTGACAGGTGAGCTAACAAATGAAATAGAATGGATATATAGGTAAGTAAAAATACAGGACTATTAATAAATTACATGTTTCTATCGAGGAAACATTGTACAGTCTAGCTTTGTACCAAATTCTGGGATAGGGCCCTCGAGCCCAGTAATTTTCGGAGGGGAAACTACTAGGATTACGCCTTATAATGGCCCAGTACTACATAACGAAAAGAGTCATCTATTTATTTTGACAAATAACAATGTGTCTGCCAGGGAGATCAGGATTTTCAAGTAGGAACTTTTCAGGTGTAATGCAAAAAATTGGTACAAATAATTGTTAAACTGTTGATTTGTTTTTCTGTCTGAAGTATATAAATTATGCAATAAACTTTATGAATAGCCCTTTACAGTATACAAGTACTAATGGCTTAAATTTAGTCGAAATACTGGCCTACCTATTTATTGTATACTTTATTTCTATTGGGCAACCATTTGTAAAACATGTTTACATTGGCTTACCTCCTCTTAATTTCTTTACCAATAAAGTGCACATTTCTTTACAAGTAAAGTGCAACAAGAAATATCACTGAATGTGATGAATACCCCCAGATACTGCTTGACACAGTCACTCCAATGGCTCTGATGACTAGCACAACTAAACTTTATAATGATAAGGAATGCAAACTTTCGATGCAAACTTTTATTGAAATTCAACCAATCATTGTAACAGAGGAAAAGCGCAGATAAAACTTACAAAATTTGAAAAAACAAAGGGCCATAAATTCCTTAAAATTGAATCAAGCATCTCGCGCTGATGATATGCACAACTAGACTTGGTCCTGATCAGTCATCCAAAGTTTTGTTGAAATCCAACCATTGGTAACAGGGAACTAGCACAGACAAAATTTATAAGTGTAAAAAACAAAGGGCTATAACTCCCTAAAAATTGATCCGACTAACATGTGCCGACGATATGCACAATTAGACTTTGGTACTGATCAGTCATACAAAGTTTTTTGAAATACGACCAAAATTGGTTACAGAAAAATACTGCGGACAAAATTTATAAGTGTAAAAAAACAAAGGGCAATAACTCCCTTAAAATTGATCCGACCAACTAGTGCCAATGATATGCACAATTAGACTTTGGTACTGATAGGTCTTACAACGTTTCTTTAAAATCCGACCAATGGTAGCAGACAAATTTTGCACAGACTAACCAACAGACCAACCAACCAACATCAAGCATGACACCAAATATAGCCCCCATATACTTCGTATCTGGGGGTATAATGAGCGAGAGGTCATAATCCTGCATTGATAGGCTAATGTTATATTATGCTAATTGAAATATTCATGGCACACTCTTGGAGTTCTGGCAAGGCTTTACAGCACTGCTGGACTGCAGGTTATATGATAAAATGACTCTTTAGTTAAATAGATAAACTTACCACTGTATGTAACTAGTAACAACAACTCTTACACAACTAACAAACAAGCTGACTAGAGTTACTTCCCTTGCATAACATTTTTTCACAATTCGTCTGCAGTTACAGTAGGCAGTTATTAGTTTTCATAGTTTATCGCATTCTCTGGAAAAATAAAGAAATTCTATGGAAGAAATACAATTCATTGTTCATTGGTGAATCACATAGGCGGATCCAGGGGGGGGGGCGGACCCGGCGTACGCCCCCCCTAAAATCGTCGGAGCCTAGGTAATTTATCATATTTTGGATGTAAGAACAAAATTGATATGCAATTTTTTTCGCTCGCTTCGCTCGCGTCAATAAAACAATAATCAATTTATTGATTTTAAAGTGAACTTAATGCTGTATGCAAGCAACAAGATATGGCTGATTGGTAGCATGGTGCCAAACATCGGCTACAGAGATTCTTGCACATTAAAAATGTCCGACAAGTCATAAAAGATTAATACAGTTGGCTTGATTTTCTAATAAACCTGTCCTTTTCATTAAAAAAAAGATATCTCAGAATGCAGCTGACGAATTCCGTGGTTCTTTTTAGAACGTCACGAGGCAGAAAGCAACTGGACCCCCTAGTCGCTGGATCCCAAGTATTTCACATTTCCACTTGAACAAAAGTGAAGCCCTGGAGTTCGCAGGGTATGCTGCTCAGATAGACAGTGCACTTTTTCTTCGTGACGTATTCACAGCAGCTATATATCAGTGAATATTATCCAGTCGATTAGCGTTAGTCCTGGCTATATAAACAACGGAATGCTTCTCAGAGATACATTTTTTCTTGCTCGCTTCGCTCGCACATTTCTTTGAGGGGGGGGGGGGGGGTCAATACATGAATGTACGCCCCCCCTAACGCCAAATCCTGGATCCGCCCCTGAATCACATTAGTTTGATCAACAATACGATAGAACAATCATTTATGAATTAGCTAGAATAAATAATTATATCTATATGCTTGTATTATAAATGAACTTGAAAGACTCGTGTGCGTCATATTATTCCTCCGTTGTTTCTACCATAACAATCACATTTCTTATTTTAGAATATTAAATATATCGGTACAGACCTACCATTCTGATCACCTCGGCCTTTCACGATTGCAAACCTGCAGATGGGCCAGGGGAAATCGAATCCCGTCTTGGACATCTAGACCTCCACAATTATTGAAAAGTTCAGTGAAAATTGGTTAGTAATACCAAAGAATAAATTCCGTGAACATCGTGTTGTAATGGTGACGCCATCTTCAGTTAGTCTGTGCACGAGATTTTCGTGGATTGTGTCGATATTTCTGATCGAGAGTGTGTACCAGTCTACATGCCTGTCAACCACACAGGGTTTCGACAAATGAACATACTTCAGTTAAAGGACAAAGTTTATTTATGGCTTAATTTGGCCCTGAGTTTTATCGAAAAATAGAAATGCATCTTCCTATAAATCTTATAGCCTAACACTGTCTTTCAAAAAATTAAGCATACTTTTCAAATTTCTCTCGTAATAGTCAACAAATCTACTTGAAATAGGTTATGTTTACCAAAAAATGTCATTTTTAGCCATTTTCATGGCGTAAAACTTTCCCAAAAACCACGATGGCACTCTTGCGACACTTTGATATTTTGTTCATATATGAAGACTTGCAGAACACTGGTTATGTAAAAATATAAAAGTGTCGCAAGAATGCCATCATGGTTTTTCGGAAGGATTTACGTCATTAATAGTCGTGAAATGACATATACGTCATATTCTTAACAGTTTTGTCAACAAATTACGAGGGACATAGGGATATAAATGCTCATTTTTTACACAGGAAATGTTAAATCATTTGAATTATAGGACAGATTTATAGGAACATTCATTTTTATATTTTGAAAAATTACAGGGCCAAATTAAGTCATAAGTGAACCTTGTCATTTCATAGGTATGTCTTATTTACTCCTTATTCATTGAAGTTGTATATAGGCAGGACGGTGGCCTGCTTTGCACAATAAACTTTGAAACTTGAACCACAGGCCTAAGTACTATATAATTAATATACTGTAATTACCAGATGATGGGGAATTTCAAAACTCTGTATTTTGTGATATAATTTCTTAGGCCTGTGCTTGAACCATGCAATATCCTGTAAGTGTTTTCCAGAACAGAATATTTAGGTAGATCTACTATGTACGCATTTATAAAGACTGCTTTTTGGAAGGGCAAGGCACATGGTCTATTTAATCATCATAGTAACAATCTCGTCTACAAAGTACAATATTCATAAAATATGGCCAGAATGCTTGTTTTAGCTCACCTGCCATAACATGACAAGGAGTGATGTCTTTTTGTGATCACCTTTTGTCCGTCGTCCTTGTGTATATCCTCGTATACTACATCAACATGTAGACAGATAAACTGTCTCCAAGTGGCTGGCTCTCGCCACTGGCTGCTTTTAAATTCTGACGGTGTAACTACAGGTACTGTAAAAGTGTCGAGATGGTCAAACCGTTTGACCATCATGTAGAGGTCATAATTTTCAAGTAGAACTCGTTAAATCAGGTCAGTCATTTGTTGTGTATGCAAACAGTGCAATTTCTCATATTAATTCATAAACTAAACACAAAGTCATATTGTATGTATGAGAATAATTATGGTTTGGTGCATAAGTTACTGATATTGATTTTCACTGCCGTTTTATATATCCAATTGACCTTTCTGCAGACGCTTCGTAGCCACGCCCCCTATAGTTACGGGTATTCGTTGTTGCTACGCAAGACAAGCTTGCATTAAAATGGCGTCTAATACGGAGATGTCGTGTGATGCTCTTGATACAATTCCGTTAAATATTTCGCTTTTAGTCAATGTTTTGAAAATTTTGTGAATTATAATTATGTGCCTACTTAAAACTTGCAAATCGATGGTTTTTAATCGAAGAATTTTACGTAAACAGTTACTAAATCAGAGCCAAGCAGTGTCCGAATAAGCAGACACTCACAAGCGTAATTTTGCCGCTCAATCAGAATGTTTCTTTTTATCTAAATAGCTATTTATATATAGTGTTTGCGCCAATCGGGAATGACCTGGCTTGAAAGATACACCCTTTATTGTAACAAAGAAATCATTAAGGGTTAATACATATATTTACATATACACGGTATAATGGAATCTTCCATACACTATAGCATTTCATCTTCCGTATAAAACTATACGTTCGTATGATCGTGTGTTTAATAAATAATCGAATTCAATTGTGCGTAAAAAAATATTTAAGTAAAGTTACAAGACCTCTGCAAGATTTTCTGCGTCGGGTTTTTAGTGACACATAGCGGTTTCCGCGAGGACAGGGGAACAATATGGGGTCAGTTAGTTTTATACATAATTGCTATATATAAATGTTTTGTAGTAATGTGTATAATGTCCAGGTTGTCTAACAAGATGGCGCCGATAAATCGTTGCCCAAATGCTGCAATCTGATTGGCTAACGCCACCTGTCAATCCAAATCGGCAGAAAGGTCAATTATAGCGCGCCCAGGAAAACGTGATGTTTACAAACATGAATCGGTTTTGTCAACTATTGGAAAGTTGGTTTTCCATGTGCTAAAAACATAACGGATAAATCATTCACACCTGATTAATCCACCTAAATGGATTATACCAAAATTTCCCGCCTATCATGTTATCCTGGGTGCACAATAAAATATTTAAAACAATAAAAATGCTTTGTTTTGATATTAGCTTGTTGGTATACAAGCTGGGAAGAATAAATACAGAGGGAACGGAAACACGGGTTTTAAGCGTGACTAACCTGTCGGCCAATCACCGCGCTCCGATAAAAATTGCTCGATATCTTGAAAAATCCCGCAAAAGCGTAGACACAAAAATGCATAAATCTGTCGTTAATTAACGGTATCAAACATTGTAATTGCACTGTAATGACAGTTTAAACTTATGAATTAAATTTTTATTCGATGAAAAGACGAAATTAGCATATTTAAATCATATACCATTCATTGAAATAGGTGTGATCAACACGCTAATCGCTCTTTTATCTCATTGTCCACGATACTAGCCATTTTGCAAGTTAGGGATCTCACAATGTATTGTAGTGAATTATCTTAAACTTGTGTTTACCATTAAATAATACATCCCTGCTCGTGATAGGCTCAGTTTTATGCACAATTATCAACTCATTTTTTAATTATTTGAATTCAAAATACGCCGGATCCCCATGTTTTCAGCAACCAGTTTATTATTTCTCAACAATTATAGTACTTTTGAAACTTAAGGATCTCGAAATGTATGAAGGTAGATTATCTAAAACTTATGTTTGCCATTAAATAATACATCCCTGCTCGTGATAGGCTTAGTTTTATGCACAATTATCACCACATTCTTGAACTATTTGAATTCAAAATATGCCAATTCTCCGTGTTTAAAGTACATGTTTTATGTTAACGTTTAGCAAATTTGGTTGCCTTATGTCCGCCATAAATTATTATAGATAAACAATACTTTTGAAATTTATAGAGTAGGGTTAATTTATATACAGTTGCTGTCTATGTTTTACGTAATTACAGTATACAACCGGAAACTCCCCGCTGAGACTTCTGAGACAATATGAGATTACTGTCTAGATAATGTACCTATCACAAGTTTAATACAAATATACCACCCCTCCCGTTGTGTAATCTACATAATGTTGTCTGTGACAGTAATTAAATCATTGTTTTTGCTACACCTCAGGAACTTGCATTCAAATAAATAAAAACATTACAACACAGTCTACACTATTAAATTATAATTAACTACCATTCATTGAAATAGGTGTGATCAACACGCTAATCGCTCTCTCTGTCCACGATACTGGCCATTTTGCAAGTTAATGATCTCAAAATGTATAGTAGCAAATTATCTAAAACTTGTTTTTACCATTACATAATAATTCCTAATCGCGATAGGCATAATTTCATGTACAAATTTTAAATAATTTTGGAACTATTTGAATTCAGAATACGCCTAGCTATTCGTCATGTTTTAAGTAAAAACTTTATTATTTATATAGTTATTTTGAAGCTTAAGGATCTCGAAATGTATAAAGATAGATTATCTAAAACTTGCCATTACATAATACATCCCTGCTCGAGAAAGTCATAATTTTATGCCCCAATTTTTACATTTGAATTATTTCACTTCAAAATATGCCAACTCTGTGTGCTTTCAGTACACTTTTTCATTCCTTCACGTTAGTTATAGCAAATTTCCAGCTCCATGATGTCCAAAATGATTGAAAGCAAATTATGTCTTATTTATAATATCACATAATAAATCCCTGCTCGGAATAGGCATACTTTTATGCACATTTATTTATACAATTTTAAAATATTTCAATTAAAAATACGCCAATTCTCCGTGTTTATAGTACATTTTTATGCTATAATGTTTAGTAAGTGTGGTTGCATTTATACTAATATAGAACCGTGTATGATAAACACTATTTATGAAAATTATAAAGCAGTCTTATCTCATCTACAGTGGCTGTCTATGTTTTACTAATTAACAGTATTACCGGAAACTCCCGCTGAGACTGAGACAATATGAGATTACTGTCTAGATAATGCACCAATCACGAGTTCAATACCGCCCTCCCGTAGTGTAATCTACATTTGTGACAGTAATTAAACCATTGCATCTGTTACACACATATTAAGGGAATTTATCAGACCTAGGACCTAGAATATTTAATTGAATGGAATCTGTTAAGTATATATTATATATATCGTAACTTTGTTTCATTATACCGATTCCCGACAATCACGGATAAAATTAATGTTGGAATGTACAACCATAAAACACAAATATAGACTATAATATTATATATATTTAATTAAAGCGTTTTATTCTATGACGAAATAAAGATCATATATATAGATCGCTGTAAATTTGAAACATGTTTCTTGAATATAAACCAGGGCTGGTATTCACAAAGCATCTTAAGTGAAAACTTATTTAAATTTATTAAAATCTTAAAATTTTCTTAAGCGTATCAGCTAAGCAAGAAAATCAAGACGACCAATATTTTACATAGTTTTGAAGCATTATGTAAACAGCTACTATAAGAACTTAAAGAAAAAAGGATTATTCGTTAAATCGCGGGACATATGAGCTGTACAAATTTTTAACTTAAGTCAAATTTTTAAGATTTATTTGAGAGACAGAATCCTTTATTGGAATAAAATTATATGACAGACAGGAAATACAGACTGGAACATTATTAATTTATAAATCGGACCGTATAATACCACGCACGTTAATTAAACTTTGTGATAATACCCACCGCAATCGTCAATCCCGGATTTATTATGGACCGTACAGAAAGAAAATACTACCGTACCGTATAAGCGGCCGTTATACACCTGTATACCATCTGTATTATACTGTCCCTGGTATCTATGAATTTCTTGGATAGTCTCAAATACTTTTAGGACAGTACACCAAACAAAAAATAAAATCGGACCGTATAATTGACCGTTTTACCTACCGCAATCGTCAATCCCGGATTTAAATCGGACCGTATAACAGAAAGAAAATACTACCGGACCGTATAAGCGGCCGTTATACACTCCGCTTATCGGCCGACAGGTTAGATATAGATAACGCTATATAACGTCATCGAGACACTCGTCCATCTCTTGTACTGTCCCTGATACAAGTGACAGACCTGAATAAATGGACTATACTAGTAATCGTTATGAAACTAAGTCACAATGGTCATCTCAACAAAATTTAGATCAAGCTTGAAACTGGGTTATCCAGGGTCAGAAACTAGATCAATAGGTCAGATCATAGATAAACCTTGTGTATGCAGTAGAAACTTTATTTTTCACTGGATCTTTTTGAAAGTTTGTCGGAATATTTTGTCTATATGAAATTTAGGTTTGAATGTGATTCATCTGGGTCATAAACAATGTCACCAGTTCAAAAAATATGAAATTCGTGCGTACAATAGAGGCTGCATTTTTTTTCACTGGATATTTTTTAACTCAGTCAGAAATTGAATAATTACCATTACTCAGGTAACCTACCACAATGGCTTTCACTACTATGACATAAGAGCGACCTTTAGGGTCCCCATGTATATTAAATCTAGGCCGAGTTTGAAATTGGGTCATGTTTTTATTGTGCTCCAGTCAAACTACTTCCTATAATAATAATCTAGATCAAGAACTATGTTACCAGGTCAAAAATAAACACTGTAAGCACACTAGATGTCATATTTTTCACTTAACCTTTATACAACTGGGTCACAATGTTGTCTCTACGAAATATAGGCCATATTATCCACAAGGCCATTAGGGGTAAAAATGTAGGTCACTAGGTCAAATAAAAAATCCTTGTTTAAACATTCTATAGGTCAGTTACACTGAATCGTATGAAACCTGGTCACATTGTGTCTCTGAAAAATCTAGATCAGTTCACAATTGGGTCATTAGGGGTCTAAACCTAGGTCAACAGGCCATGTCAAAGAAATTAAACTAGTTTATGCTTTAGATGATGATGCTACATGTTTGGCCTAATTAATCTTCATGAAACCTGCGTCACATTGAGTGTCTCTTGCCAAAAACATTGGTCAAGTTTGAAACTGTGTCATCTGGGGTCCAATATGAAGTTTAAGCATGAAAGTGTGTGCCTTAAGCAAGAGGTCACAATGTGAATGCTTTAATAGGGACACTCTCTTAATATGGTTATTCTTGTGACATGTGCTTTTTTGGTGTTCTTTTTGTGCAATTCCTGCTCTGCTGTGTCCAAAGGTGCAGTGCTGCTAATGTTACCTTAAGGTGGACGCCCAGACAATGTAAACACGGCTGTTTGATAGAAATACATCGTATGATCTCCAACCAAATTGTAAACTCCAGCGGATGTGTAGATTTTAATCTGTTAACTAGAGAACCAAGATGGACCTATATTGCTCACCTGAGTCAACTAAAGAACCAAGATGGACCTATATTGCTCACCTGAGTCAACTAGAGAACCAAGATGGACCTATATTGCTCACCTGAGTCAACTAGAGAACCAAGATGGACCTATATTGCTCACCTGAGTTAACTAGAGAACCAAGATGGACCTATATTGCTCACCTGAGTCAACTAAAGAACCAAGATGGACCTATATTGCTCACATGAGTCAACTAAAGAACCAAGATGGACCTATATTGCTCACATGAGTCAACTAAAGAACCAAGATGGACCTATATTGCTCACCTGAGTCAACTAAAGAACCAAGATGGACATATATTGCTCACCTGAGTTAACTAGAGAACCAAGATGGACCTATATTGCTCACCTGAGTCAACTAAAGAACCAAGATGGACCTATATTGCTCACCTGAGTCAACTAGAGAACCAAGATGGACCTATATTGCTCACCTGAGTCAACTAGAGAACCAAGATGGACCTATATTGCTCACCTGAGTTAACTAGAGAACCAAGATGGACCTATATTGCTTGCTTACCTGAGTCAACTAGAGAACCAAGATGGACCTATATTGCTCACCTGAGTCAACTAGAGAACCAAGATGGACCTATATTGCTCACATGAGTCAACTAGAGAACCAAGATGGACCTATATTGCTCACCTGAGTCAACTAGAGAACCAAGATGGACCTATATTGCTCACCTGAGTCAACTAGAGAACCAAGATGGACCTATATTGCTCACCTGAGTCAACTAGAGAACCAAGATGGACCTATATTGCTCACCTGAGTCAACTAGAGAACCAAGATGGACCTATATTGCTTGCTTACCTGAGTCAACTAGAGAACCAAGATGGACCTATATTGCTCACCTGAGTCAACTAGAGAACCAAGATGGACCTATATTGCTCACCTGAGTCAACTAGAGAACCAAGATGGACCTATATTGCTCACCTGAGTCAACTAGAGAACCAAGATGGACCTATATTGCTCACCTGAGTCAACTAGAGAACCAAGATGGACCTATATTGCTCACCTGAGTTAACTAGAAAACCAAGATGGCCCTATATTGCTCACCTGAGACTGCAACATGTTGAATGAATTTAAATACCAGAAAGTTCTGTAACAATTTTTAAAAGATTGCCTCTATGGATATTTCTGGTAGTGGTTGGTCAATATATGTATTCTAGTTTAGGTCAGGAGGTGATGACATGTAACTCATTTGTAACTCGTAACTTGGAATTTTGAACCTATGAAGCTAGCGCGTACCTACATGATTAGAGCTGTAATAGATGCAGAAATAAGTGCAGCCCGGTACAAGACTGGAAACAATGTCCTCCTACTTAAAAGTCAGGTGCTCTAGATCATGTTCTACATGTACCAACTGAGCTAATCAGACAATATCAGAGACAAAATATATACGCCCACTGTTACAGAGCCACATAGTTATTGAACCCATATTGTCTGGGTGGCAGTCTAGTGCTCTACCCACTGTGCTAGCTAGGCTGACTCAAAGACAACTCATTTTTGTACCACATGTAGTGTATGTTACCATTTTTATCTGTCGAATAGGTAAAATTCATGGGGTCTTTTAATAACAAACACAAATAGCTGTTTCACACATATTTTATTGTGCTGACAAAGTATGTTTACACAGATTATCCGACAAGGTCGGCAGACTCAGGGTCCTCCTCATTCCATTTATGTTCAAACTGATGCATGTTGGCTACATATCCCTTGTTTTTCTTGGAACACCAAAGATGTGAGAGTATAGAGCCTTCATTCTGACAGTAACTACCCATCTTGAAGTCAAAACATTGCACATCCAGTAATCCAAAGAACAGCTTGCCAACTGTGTTTGATGTTGGGTTATTCACTTCCTGTAGAAATAAGAATTTAATTTTAGAACCATGCTGATCATTCGGTTTAAAAAGGGCCAATACATTAAGGGACAGTGTATAATAGCCTATTAGGACCTAAAACACTCCTCATAGTAATCATTTAGCTAGTTAACAGTGTAGCAATACCACATCACTTTGGGCTACAGGTCCAAGACGAAAATTGCTTCATGTTGAAAACAAAAATAGCCATTAGTATTTTATTTCTATACCAATGTCTATGAAATATACGCCACACTAAGGGGAAATCTTTGCTTTCGACGAAATATAAGATCTTTTTCAGCAGCTGTGCCGTTTTGCCCAGCACCCAAGGGTCAATCTTTCTTTAAAATATCCCGTAAAAACGATCAAAATGCCCCTTAAAATAGAGCCCTAAGTGGAACCCCTAAAATAAAAATGAGAATGATGAGATTACCTTGAGACAGTCAAAGAGATGTTGATCACATTCACAATAACTCACAGTCCACGGATACTCATTGAAATAATGATATTTTGTCTCAAATCTATCTATATAATACGGACAATGATCGTGTGTCCTGCAGCAAGCGTCCGTTTCATTATGAACTCCTGTAAATATCAAATATATTCAGATAACAGATGTCAACAAATAGATCAGTGTTCCAAACGAAATGAATAATCGAGTGATATGAGAAAATAACTCAAAAACATGTTTCTGTATCAAAATTACATAAATTTGTGTTGGAGTACCATAGTGTTCAGAACTTCTCAAGTAACAGATGTTAAATTATCAAATTCTCTCTTGAGATATTACAAATGTCTGCTCATTTATATGTTAAACAAGTTTGCTGAGGATCAGAAGAAATATGCTCAAGTTACAGCGCAGATAATGCAAATTGGGTGAATTTCTAAAAATAATTCATGTAAAACCATAAAGCTTGAGGAATCTGGAGGGTCAGCTACCTACGGGTTTGAGAGTGGACATTTCTGACTGCAGCGTTAAAATTGATAAATGTAGTACCAGTAGGCTTTTTTTCAGAAAAGAGATAGTGTACTTAAATCAAGGTTGTTGTTCAAGAGAGACACTGTACTGGTAAGAATATAAATATTGCATAAAGACTTTTCAATTTCAGAAGCATATACAGTAACATTTAATATAACATTACATAGGGGGTGTATATGCAGGCCCTTTCTCAGGGGCAGAAGGCACTGTGGTACCCCAGCGCCTTAAGTCCAGATTAGGGTTTCCACCAGCGCCTTAAATCCTAGTATGGTGTCTTTAAATCACTACTGTATGGGTGGTAATAATTTGGGTCAGTATTGTGGTATTGGAGAGATTATGGCCTTTATCAAATAAAAAGTGCTTAAACCAGCCTTTAAATTATGGAAAACCATGCAGTTTTCTCTTCTAAAACATTTCAGCCATTCTTGTCGATCTCCTTTACGTAAATCCCAGCATTGCCCCAGCGCCTTAAGAGTTTTCTGGGGAAATGCCTGATACTATTATAGAAAGAAGTGTATTATAGTGTTTGAGTTACCAAGATCGCCCATATTTTCAGCAACATTTTCATATCCACACCATTTGGTACCCGGGAAGATGGCAAAATGGCTTCCAGCTCCACTTGGGGAACCAGTACCAAAATCTCCATCAAACGGCTTCCCCTGCAAATATCATAGAAGCTAGGTACCAAACAAGCAACAACAACAACTATGGGTTCACTATGGGTACCAGAGGGCATAGATTCAATCTAATGCCTTGAGATACTACAGAACAAAATGACCTTAGCAGTTCCCAAGTCCAACAGGGTATTGTCTATCGTATACTACTATACCTTAATACAGTAGTCTGCCGGGTTAGACTTGATTAATCGTCTCTGTTGCCCAACCTCGTAATGTGCAAGTTTTGCTAAATCAGCTACATGTAATTATGAATGAAACTACTATCGTGCTGCCAAGCAATTGTTGACACACAAATGATGGATATTAAAGGGCGATCAAAAAACTCGCCTTGTAACTAAAACCTAACCGACCTGTAATTACGGAACTATAACTGTAACAATATGTCAGATATATACCTGTACTACGTGATGATTAAATGTATAATCACCATTCCCTGTGGTTGTATTGCTTGTATTTACCTGTACTACGTGATGATTAAATGTATAATCACCATTCCCTGTGGTTGTATTGCTTATATCACGTCTATGTTCACTACTGTACCACTGACATTTCTCCACCATATCTTGTATTTGTTTCTCACCTGCAAATATAATCATAGTATTATCCCTTTTACTTCATACACACATATTATAACTTACCAATTAAACACACTCCAGGATAATGCACAGGTCCAGAGAGAGAACCAGGAGCCCATTGCCTAACCAAACCACTACCGAAAGCTCGATAGCACTATGCTAGGAAACGGTTTGCTTCAAAAAAGTGCTACAAAGCAAAAAGTTTAAATGCTACTCAGGTGAGTGCTTGCAGCTTGGAGACCGTTTACCTAGCGCTACTGAAGCAGTCTAGATGTTGCATAAATAAGCGATTGGTACCGTAAATGTTGAGAAATGGTATGATTTTGGCGAACACTGATCGCTGGTAGTTAGTCGTTGCTTAAGACGTAGTAAAATGCCTACTTACATTAGGCAACTGGCTCCCGGGCTCAGGATCCCCTGGAATTTGGCAACAATGTGGTTATCTTATATATATGCACTGATTTGTCAGGGCTAAAAGTCTGATGTTAGGACAATGGGACACAACCCTCTAAGAAAAATAGCTGGTTAGACTCCTCTGAGAAATATTTCTGGGTCTTCGCATTATAGTTATGCTTTTATGTTGATCTATCGGATGTCTATGATAATAGCATAACATAATTTTGTCAATCACCAATTAATTTTCAATAATCCTATATTTGTAGGTTGTAGGTCACCTACCAATGCTGAACGACCTTCCTATAAAGTTTGATTATTCTTCAACATTGCCTAATACTAAGAAATTGTATCACATTTTGGGGCTAGCACCAATCTCATGTAATTTATTCTGTTGGTCTGTTGGGAGATCTTTGATACATATCACAACACTGCTTTACTCTTGTAGAGTCAGCAAACCTTGACTTTAGCCCAAAAAGTCACTCACTGTGGCCCTACTTGAACAGAAAGTAGTTATATTCTCAGTCATTTGTTACCTTACCAATATTTTCAAGTTGGATCTCTGGATCAGCTGCCAGTTCAAGCAATGCCTCAGTATCCTTACTAAGCTCACATGCTGTCATGTCATTGAGGAGTTTTGAAGTCTGAGCCACAATCAGTACCAGTCCATCAGTGACACGGAACTCTGATACATCATCAGATAACTGGGTATGTTTGTACGCCACATGTCCTGCAATTAATACATGGCATGATTAATAGTCTAAATGTTACAGTCCAGTTAGCATATTGTGACAGTGACGTTGCAATTTATGTGTACGCAAAAAGATTAAATCCATTGTCTGAACAGGTAGAGCAAACATAGTATGTTAGTTTAGCATTGAAATTAAAGTTGTTTGTACAGTATAAGCGGCAAATTAAAGCCTAATAATCGGGTTTACACCGTTAAAGTGGACTTGACTGCTGCGTCACTCTGGGATTAATTCTTACCCTGACTGGACTATACAACATGTTCAGACTGAAACCTGTCATACTCATGAAAACAATTACAAGTATGTAAGTATGTCAAGAGTTTGACTGGTTCTGGTTGATAGTGTGTCATAAATTCAGGAAATTCGTACGAGGCTGACCATTTTTGCCAAACATTAGAGACCTTCAATGATTTAATTTTTCCGTTATTAACTCAGTTTGTATTAAAGAAAACCCTTATGAGCAGATTAAATTTACCATACCTTTGCCATTTCTTGAGATGTTTTCATCAAATGTCTTTTATTTTGGTCAGAAGCCATTGCTCTGTCAGGAATGATAAGTCCGGAATTCCAGATAAATCAGGAAAATTGACATCCCTGTCTAAAACAAAACTCCTTTACACCTGACCTTATGATAAAATATTGGCTATATAAATTTAATGAATGATTATACTTACCCTCATCAAAGGCGCTGACAAAAGTTGATATACACAAAACGAACAATAATATTGAAGTTTTCATTGTTTTCATATACTTTATCTTCAATTCTATTATGATCAGCAATTGTAGTAGTACAGGAAAATTTCAAAATGTACTTAAGATAAGGAAGAATTGACCATATATGGATTTGACCCCAAATATTACTTCAGTGCCCTTATTGTTACAATAGATTACCGTGACCTCAAGTGTTGTCAGATGACACAAGACAAGTTTGTCACCAAATATAATACATGTATAGTTTGATAGAATTGTCCCGAGAAATTAGCATATTCCGTGACTTTCCTATCGCTGGTTATAATTTTCAACGAGAGGGCCCAAAGGGCCCTAGGTCGCTCACCTGTCAAATTTAACCTAGATTTTGTTAAGATGATCATTGTGACCAAGTTTTATACAGATTAGGCAAATATTGTGACCTCTAGTGACTACACAATGTTTTTATATGATTTGACCTAATGACCTAGTTTTTGACCCCAGATAAACCAATATCGGACTTGACCTAGATTTTGTTGAGATGATCATTGTGACCAAGTCTCATAAAGATTAGACCAAAATTGTGACCTCTAGTGACTACACAAGGTTTATCTATGATTTGACCTTGTGACCTAGTATTTGACACCAGATGACCCATTATCGAACTCGACCTAGATTTTGTTGTTATGATCATTGTGACTAAGTTTCGTAAATATCAGGCCAAAACTGGGACCTCTAGTGACTACACAAGGTTTTTCTATGATTTGATCTTGTGACCTAGTTTTTGACCCCGGATGACCCAATATCAAACTTGACCTAGATTTGGTTGTGTAGATCATTGTGACCAAGTTTCGTAAAGATTATGCTAAAACTGTGACCTCTAGTGACTACACAAGGTTTTTCTATGATTTGACCTTGTGACCTAGTTTTTGACCCCAGATGACCCATTATCGAACGTGACCTAGATTTTATTGCGATGATCATTGTGACCAAGTCTCATAAAGATTAGACCAAAATTGTGACCTCTAGTGACTACACAAGGTTTATCTATGATTTGACCTTGTGACCTAGTTTTTGACCCCGGATGACCCAATATCGAACCTTGACCTAGATTTTGTTGAGATGATCATTGTGACCAAGTTTCATAAAGACTAGGTCAAAATTGTGACCTCTAGTGACTACACAAGGTTTTTCTATGATTTGACCTTGTGACCTAGTTTTTGACCCCTGATGACCCAATATCGAACATGACCTAGATTCTGTTGAGATGATCATTGTGACCAAGTTTCATAAATATTAGACCAAAATTGTGACCTCTAGTGACTACACAAGGTTTATCTATGATTTGACCTTGTGACCTAGTTTTTGACCCCGGATGACCCAATATCGAACTTGACCTAGATTTTGTTAGGATGATCATTGTGATAAAGTTTCTTAAAGATTAAGTCAAAATTGTGACCTTTAGTGACTACACAATGTTTTTCTATGATTTGACCTAGTGACCTAGTTTTTGACCCCAGATGACCCAATATCGAACTTGGCCTAGATTTTGTTGAGATAATCATTGTGACCAAGTTTCATAAAGATTAGGCTAAAATTGTGACCTCTAGTGTCTACACAAGCCAATTGTTGACGGACGACGGACGGACAGACAGACGGACGACGGACGAAGAGTGATCACAAAAGCTCACTCTGTCACTTTGTGACAGGTGAGCTAATAAAACAAGCCATTCCAACAGACAAAAGTTTAACACATGACATCCTTGTTGAAGTTTAAGATCAGTCTCGGATCACTTGTGTCGATTATAATATAATCACAAACTGTTGACAACAGTAATGATAGACATAGAGCATCAATCATGAGTTGTCAATTGATTTAAACTTATATTAAACGAGTTCTGGAAATTGTATTAAGCAAGCCTCTGGCGATTCTGAGTGCAGTGGTAGTGAGTGTTGTACACCTGACACTTTATAAACCATGGAGTTTGCTGGAAAGAGCTAGGGTATCACACTCAGAATCTTTATATCACACAACCATCTCCTCCCTCGAAGTCGGAAGATCATAGTGGCCAATCCGGCAGGAAAAACTGATAGTTTTGCACTTACAACTCACTCAGTCAAATGCAAACATACTACCAAGCACCACTCAACATAATTTATGACTGCAAGGTACTAGATACCACCTATATAACCTAGTAGTAGTGTGTCTGCATGCAGCACATGACTAGTCTTGGGTTTTTTCTGTTACCAAAGACAAACAAGAGGGCCAAAAGGGCTCTAGGTCACTAACCTGTTGAAGTAGCTAGTACATGCCCACCCCTATGGTGACCTAAGTAATCATTTACTTTTACTGAGTACGATTCAAGAAAATTCAGCTTCAAAATTGTGACCTCTTAGTGACTAAACAATGTTTTTCTATGATTTGACCTAGTGACCTAGATTTTGTTGAGATGATCATTATGACAAAGTTTCATAAAGATAAGGCCAAAATTATGACCTCTAGTGACTACACAAGCTTTTTCTATGATTTGACCTTGTGACCTAGTTTTTGACCCAGGATGACCCAACTATCGAACTTGGGCTAGATTTTGTTGAGATGATCATTGTGACCAAGTTTCATAAAGATTAAGTCAAAATTGTGACCTCTAGTGTCTACACAAGCCAATTGTTGACGGACGGACAGACGGACGACGGACAAAGAGTGATCACAAAAGCTCACTCTGTCACTTTGTGACAGGTGAGCTAAAAAGGTATCATCATTTCCCTAGCTTCAAGGGTCATTCAATATATTTGTAGACAATCGTTCTCATTTGATTATTATTGCGTTTTATCAATAAGTTCTTATAACATTACAAACAGTACCTTATTACCAACCATCAATGCAAATTTATCTTTAATAATGCAAACCAGTAGCATGTTATCAGTCACTCTATTACCAAAGTAACGCCCTACCATCCCCGACATTAGATCAAAATTGTGATGTGTGGTGGTACTGATATCGTAATATTTATATTTTAGCCATAATTTCTTAAAAAATGCGTTGTTTCAAGCAATATTTTCAGCACTAGTGCACGAATGGCTGCAGTTTTATGTGATGTAGTTTGTTTTTCTCTGTGTCATCGGATGTTAAAACGATTAACATAGACTACAATTTTATTGAATGACCCTCGTATATGCTAAGCATTTGAAATGGAAAACTGGCTTCTCTTCCCTCATATACTCGTGATAATAGATATCATCTGGTATCCTCATGATAATGGATATCATCAGGTATCCTCATGATAATGGATATCATCAGGTATCCTCGTGATAATTGATATCATCAGGTATCCTCGTGATAATGGATATCATCACGTATCCTCGTGATAGTGGATGTAATCACATATCCTCGTAACAATGGATATCATCAGGAATCCTCGTGAAAATGGATATCATCACGTATCCTCGTGACAATCGATATCATCAGGCATCCTCGTGATAATGGATATCATCAGGTATCCTCGTGATAATGGATATCATCACATATCCTCGTGATAATGGATATAATCACATATCCTCGTGACAATGGATATCATCAGGTATCCTCGCGAAAATGGATATCATCACGTATCCTCGTGATAATGGATATCATCAGGTATCCTCGTAACAATGGATATCATCTCGTATCCTCGTGATAATAGATATCATAACATATCCTCATGATAATGGATATCCTCGTGATAATGGATATCATCACATATCTCCAGAATGATTATAATCAGAGAGATACCAAGTAAGATTCAACAACTAACACAAAGTTTGTATGTACTATATTTTATTCTTTCAACATTACAGTATTCTCCCTGCATCAGGATATAAACATATAATAAAGTGAGGAACATAAATTGTAGAACTTGTTTCACAACCAACCTTAAATGAATCAGGAACTAAACAAGGGAATTAACTCATACAATACATTCTAAGATTGAGTTAACTCCCTTGAAAGAAGCAAAAATGGAAAATTAAACGAGACTTTCCTTGAAAAGGGAAGTTGAAGTTAGATTGAAATTTTATCAACCACTAACTCCTGAAGAGATCCAACTGAGATCATGTGACTAGTTGCGCATAGAATCAGTCTTCAGAGCCCTAATTGAGGCATGGACATACATACATGTGTGTCCATGATCGCGTTGTAGAATTAAAAATAGCAAATAATTGCGTGGTAGGGTGGGTGTTGATCCCTTCAGGAGTGAGTGATTGATAAAATATCCATCAAACTTCAACTTCCCTTTTCAAGCCTGACTTAAATTTTCCCAGGAAGTGTATATTGGATTCTTTCAAACTAATGTGTGGTAGTATTCCTTCTGTTAATCAACAGCGCACGGAATCAATCTAAAATTAGTTGAACCCCAAGTTTAAATAAGTGTGTATCGGCCATGGGGTTATTTGGTGATAACCTCACAGAGATGGCAAAAACAACTTGACAGCACAAAACACATCCAAATGACCTCCAGAGATCAGGATATTTTAGACAAAGGGAGGGTTGTCAGGAATCATCAGACGCCCCAGAGCCAACAACGTCAGAACAACCCTCTTACACAAATGAAATCCAGATTTCAACAGAATCATTATGCAAGACCTTTCAAAAGCTCAAAAGGGAAACAACCCGTCTTCGGGAAGAATTTGCCAGAGACAACACAGAACGCCAAGAAATTCTAAATGTGAGTAACAATCATTTAGTTTTGAGAGACAATAAGGAAAATTTTGTAGCTGGTAAGACACGTATATGCTCATTTTGATCAGTGGAAACTAATAACTAAGGATAAATGGATTTTGATGACTATAAATGGGTATTCACCTTTTCAAGTCTCCATTCCTAAACCATTAAAAATTTCAGACATGGAATTTAATATGACCGGAATAGATATATAGATAGATTTTTACAAAGCAATGTGATTGCAAGGGTGCATGCTGTGAACAAAGGCGAATACATTTCAAGTATCTTTGCTAGACCGAAGAAAGATGGTAGTTGAAGGATTATTATGAACTTAAAACAATCTAATAAGAACATGCAACACATGCATTTCAAAATGGAAACATTTTTATGTATGCCTGTAGCCATGATCACTTATAAATTTATACAAATGCATATTGAGTATTGTTTCTTAAATATGCCCTTTTCTATATTATTTCAGAGATGTGGGAAGAGACAACTAGAAAATTGTGGGAAGAAAAAATAGACATCATCGCTGAATACAACATTTTAACTGTGGAAACGCCAGAAGTTGACAGAAGATAATATTATTGTTTGATGGTTACATACTGCAACCATCACAGAAATGGATTTCATCTCCTGCATAATAAACTCCTTAGTGGGCCCCACAGAGAGATAAAGCAGCTACCACAGCCAAACAAATCAGATTTGTATAAGGACTTAGATAATTTCTTTGAAACAGTGGAGGAAGTCGGTGACAAAATTGGGGACAAATTAGCAACTGTTACAAATAAGGCTTTGAAAGGGAAAGTTAATGAAGAAAATATGAAGGCCCTGAAACGACACAAACGACCTAGAAACATTGACTTTTTGCAAGAGCCAAAAGTCGACAGTATAATATGGCAGCAGCTGAGACCAGCAACAAAGTCAATAGACTTTCAACTCCAACTGCTGCACTGGCTGCCGTAGCAGTGCCAATAATAAAGGCAGTGAGCCAACTCACAAAAAATGATAGTCACATTAGACCAGCGTTAACAGACGCCTTCAAAATGGCAACCAGCCAGATAACATACATCAACAGTTCACAAAGAGACCGCATAAAGAGGGCACTTGACAAGTACAGATCCATTGCGGAAAACGAACAGACCGCGGAGAAATTGTTCGGAGAAAACAATGGGGAGAAAATCAAGGCACCCGGGGGACAAAAAGTGAACATTGTGACATCAGAAAAGAAAGCTTTTTTAGACCAACGCCCCAGACAGAACGAGCCATTCAAAGACTGCAATAAAACAATAAGTACAGCTGACAATTATACCCATTTAATCAAGCAGGACATATGTATATACATGTTGCTATTGATACTGACAGATTTTTGGTTTATTACATGTTGCACATGCCTGTATAGTGTAAATAATTACAGTATTTCGATTGATGTATTCTTTGTAGTTCATTATTGTAATTAACTTAATTTACAGATTGCTATAACTCTAAAGTCTCTGTCAAGAACAATCACCAGTACTCTTATCAAATTCAGAAGCAGAATGATGATAGTAACTGGAAGAGACTACTGTGACTTTGTTATGTGGTCGGAAATTGAAATGCTTGTGCAGAGAATTGAGCCAAATGAGGATATGGAGTCTGAAATTTTGAATAAATCTAAAGACTTTTTTCAGCGTTAGCTGTCTAGCTTGGATAATGACCTACTTTAACAACCAATGAAATTTTTATAAATTTAAACTTTTAATATGAACCACTAGGCCATGGAAGAGCTTTATAGGAATGTTTATTTTATGGCGATTGTATATCGCATTATACCTCTCAAGGTTTTTCATCATCCTACTTTGATTGATGTAGGAAAATCATTTATTACAAAAAGTTTTTCAATTTTGATAATGTATGAAAAACAATGGTTTAATTTTAACAATAATAATTATAATAAATAAGTTTATGAACTCAACATAATTAATTAAATGATTATCATTTTATCTCAATATGCTTGATATATGATTGTATAACTATGACTTTGACCTTCAGAAGGGTAAATATAAAGCAAAAAGAGTAGCATTTTGTTTTCATTTTAAGATTTTTTTCTTCGCAGCTATAAATATAATTATGCATGTTTTGAGAATGATTCCAAATTATTTTCCAGATTACGTATGTTCGAAGAGAAATTCAATGGAAAGGGACATCGTACAGGCAATCAATCAGAAATGTGCCGATGCCAGGGCAGCTATTGCTGTAGCCAGCAAGAATGCCAAAAAATAGACATGATTTTGTGAATGACAAACTTCGATAGGATTTTGTGAATGACAAACGTCAATAGGATTTTGTGAATGACAAACGTCAATAGGATTTTGTTAAACGTAATGTACAGTAAAATGATGAAATAATAAAGTGAAATTAAAAATATATGCTGCTTTAAATGTTATATCAATCAATCAACTGGAAACAAGGTTAATCAATATTTAACAAGTTTACCAGAATTCAAATATTAATGCATCACATTGGTGATATGGATTCCAGTCAGAGTAAAAGACCAAATGCGTTGTACCATCATTATTCCACGGTACAAATGTTAAAAAGGAACCGTAGACAGTTAATTTCATAATTAAGTGAAATGTCCAAGGATAGGAAAAGAACTGTTATGAAAAGAGCTTGTCTGGGTGGAATTGCCCTACGAAAACGTCATCAGGAGCAAGAAGACCGTGAGCAGAACAAAATTATCGATGCCACGGAAAAAGGACACAAGATCAAATTACATTAAATGATATGTTACCAAATGTGGATGACGGCTTCAAACCAAATGAATATATTGTTGTGGTATACCAGGCTACTTGGTATCCTGGATGCGTTGTTGAGTGTATTTCAACGGAATCTGCTTCAGTGAGTTTTATGGCACCCGTGCCATTAACCTGGTACATTTATGTGGCCAGCTAGTTAGCAAACAGTTCGTTTTAAAAGGGATATTCTACCTGAATGCTGTAATTCTGGACGACAATGGTTTTTAGGATTTTGCATGAAGCCTCAGTAGAGCCCCTGAACCTTGTAATAAAGACCCCTAAATTTAAATTTTTGATATTCAGACAAATTTTCATACATATATTTTGTCATATACTTTGATCATGGTTTGCATTTGCAGGTTTTCCTGTGACACCAAGGCAGGTGACTTTCCTTAAGAAGCTAGTCACTGTCTTTGAGAAACACCACCTAACCAGATGGAGTCCACTCCCATGCCGATGGTATCTGCTCCGCAAGTGGATTCTACACCCACCCATCAAGTGGATTCTACACCCATCCGTCAAGAGGAGTCTACACCCATCCGTCAAGTGGAATCTACACCCACCCATCAAGTTGATTCTACACCCATCCGTCAAGAGGAGTCTACACCCATCCGTCAAGAGGAGTCTACACCC
This sequence comes from Spisula solida, assembly GCA_947247005.1. Taxonomy (NCBI): domain Eukaryota; kingdom Metazoa; phylum Mollusca; class Bivalvia; order Venerida; family Mactridae; genus Spisula; species Spisula solida. The sequence goes on along the minus strand of OX365953.1, from coordinate 10,386,477 downwards.
ATCCTTCAAGAGGAGTCTACACCTATCCGTCAAGAGGAGTCTACACCCATCCGTCAAGTGGATTTTACACCCACCAATCAAGTGGAGTCTACACCCACCCATCAAGTGGAGTCTACATCCATCCGTCAAGAGGAGTCTACACCCATCGGTCATGGGGAGTCTACACCCATCTGTCAAGTGGAGTCTACACCCATCCGTCAAGTGGATTCTACACCCATCCGTCAAGAGGAGTCTACACCCATCCGTCAAGAGGAGTCTACACCCATCTGTCAAGAGGAGTCTACACCCATCCGTCAAGTGGATTTTACACCCACCCATCAAGTGGAGTCTACACCCACCCATCAAGTGGAGTCTACACCTATCTGTCAAGTGGAGTCTACACCCATCCGTCAAGTGGAGTCTACACCCATCCGTCAAGTGGAGTCTACACCAAGCAGCCAGGTGGCATCTTTACCAACTGACCACAACCCTGGAGACTCGGAGCTTGATGAATGGGAAGTGTAACCGTAAAGTCTTATAATTTATTGAAATTTAATTTTACCTATTATATTAATCATGATTTATGCATGAATATGAATGTTTCTTTATAATCTGTGTGATGAAGATATTATAGCTATACATGATATACAATTTTTTCGTTTTATTTTCAACATTTTCTTACATTTTCACTTGTTATACACCATATACAAGAGCTGTCTGTAAGACAGGTACTGATTGGTTTCCCCATACTGGCTATAGTTGATTTTCACTCAGATGTTTGGGCCTGCTTGATGTCAGAAAGTCTGTGTACTATTGAAAGTTTATATTATCAGTTGTTAACTGGACACAGTGCAGCATGGAGCTAGAAATTCTAACAAAATTCCGCAATGTGGAAAATCCAAAAATTGGGAGCATTGATGATAAAAAACATTGCTACATTAAACAAGAGGGCCAAAGGGCTATAGGTCGCTCACCTGTCCTAGTAGTTCATGCATCCCTAATGGTAGCCTCTATTGCATGTACAAGGTTTTCATATTGTCTTATGCTTTATAGTTTACATCACATTTAGACCCAATGACATATTGAAGTGATTGGACCTTGTGACCTTGTTTTTGACTCCGGATGACACAATATTGAACTTGATCTGGATTTTTTTGAGATGATCATTGTGACCAAGTTTCATAAAGATTAGACCAAAATTGTGACCTCTAGTGACTACACAAGGTTTTTCTATGATTTGACCTTGTGACCTAGTTGTTGACCCCATATGACCCAATATCGAACTTGACCTAGATTTTGTTGAGATGATCATTGTGAACAAGTTTCAAAAATATTCGGCCAAAATTGTGACCTCTAGTGACTACACAAGGTTTTTCTATGATTTGACTTTGTGACCTAGTCTTTGACCCTGGATGACCCAATATCGAACTTTACCTAGATTTTGTTGAAATGATTATTGTGAGTAAGTTTCATAAAGATTAGGCATAAATTGTGACCTCTAGTGACTACACAAGGTTTTTCTATTATTTGACCTTGTAACCTTGCTTTTGACCCCGGATGACCCAATATCAAACTTGACCTAGATTTTGTTGAGATGATCATTGTGTACAAGTTTCATAATGATTAAGCTAAAACTGTGACCTCTAGTGACTACACAATGATTTTCTATGATTTACCTTGTGACCTAGTTTTTGACCCCCGGATGACCCAATATCGAACTTGACCTAGATTTTGTTGAGATGATCATTGTGACCAAGTTTCATAATGATTAGGCCACAATTGTGACCTCTAACGACTACACAAGGTTTTTCTAATATTTGACCTTGTGACCTTGTTTATGACCCCGGATGACCCGATATAGAACTTGACCTAGATTTTGTTAATATGATCATTGTGACCAAGTTTCAAAAAGATTAAATTAAAAGTGTGACCTCTAGTGACTACACAAGGTTTTTCTATCATTTGACCTTGTGACCTAGTTTTTTACCCCAGATGACCCAATATCGAACTTGACCTAGATTTTGTTGAGATGATCATTGTCACCAAGTTTCATAAAGATTAGACCCAAAATTATGACCTCTACTGACTACACAAGGTTTTTCTATGATTTGACCTTGTGACCTAGTTTTTGACCCCAGATGACCCAACGGACGACGGACGAAGAATGATCACAAAAGCTCACTCTGTCACTTTGTGACAGGTGAGCTAAAAAAAGGAATTGATACGTGAATGTGAAAAAATGAATGTGGATGTGTTAAAATTGTGTCGGTTAGGAAACATCGACCCGGTGGAACCAAATCTGATTAACTGTTGCAACATGTTTTAGACGTAAAAAGTAAGCTCGACAAGAGTATGTACTTTTACAATAGGTCCATACTTTGTGTTTAGGGAATCTACTCATATATATGTTAACATAATGTAATTTCACACCAGGTTATACATGTATCATTGTTTCATCCAAATATCTTGAAAAATAAGAAAGTACAAGAATTTAGTCTAAAAATTCATATTTTTGTGTTTTGATTCCCTATACATCACAATGCAAAAAGCAAATACAGATTTCAGTTCTTCATAACATTTTCATTTATCAAGATAATTTAAGAATTTAAAGAGTTTTGAAGACCTTAAACACAGTATTTTAACATTAAAAGCTTGAAAATGTAATATTTTTAAGTTTAAAGTCAGCTGTCCGGTACATAACCATAAAGGAAAGAGATTGTTTGGTTAAGGATTATGGAGCTTTGTTAAAACATACAGAGCACATTGAAATAAGTGTTTCTTCCGATGAAGTAGAGAATGTGAGGAGGATGACACGAGAGCAGTCTCACACCAAGCTGTAGTATGAATTTATCTGGCTGGTCGTATAACTGCATCAAAATCAAAACAGGTAAGTTCGACCGATGTAGCCAGTCCATCACAGTCTCTGATAATGTAAGTTTGCTGTCTGGATACAAAACAGTTTGTTACCAGTGCTACGCAGAGGGGTCTGAACAATGAAAAGGTTGCAAAAGAACGTTTCTTGAATAATTTTAGTTCAGAACGACATGAAAATATACCAATCAGTGAGTGTGGTTTGTACATTAGTGAAAACAAGCTGTTTATGGCTGCTACCCCCGATGCTATAATTATTATAGCCATTCTTACCATTCCGAATTCAAATGCTGACTGTTATAGAGTTTTCAGTATGGTAAAATAAGTGCAAACTGAAAACAAAACTGACTTTGACATTGAAACTATTGTAGCTTTATAAATAAGGCTGCAAACTAAACCATGACAAGGAATGTTTTAACTATTTGCCCTAAGAGTATAAAAAATTCTAATTGCATTATGGGAACGGTACGTCATTACTCAGAAATGGAAACGTCACCATTTTGTACAGAAACAAAGTAAGCTTTTCAGTGAGACGAAGCGTGTTTCGGGAATTATCGTCGAACGCTGTTGCGACTAGAAAGGTGTAAATGTCAGTATTTTACTACAATAATATTGTAATGTGAGGTACCCTTACAGCCATAGACAGCCACCAGGAGGTTGGCATACAGGAGAGGGCGTTCCGGATACTTGCTCGAGGATGTAGGCCTATGTGTCCCCCAGCAAAAAGGGATTGGACTACTGTCAATACATGTTCATTGGAACTGGGAGGTGTTTCTTCTATCACATGGCCGCCAATTCGATGGAGGAAAATGACAGAAGACCAAAAGATGCTTTCACATGAGTATATTTCTGTATTCTTGGAAAAATCTATAAACAAACAATATCCATTAATTTCGAGAAAACTCCTCATCGACAAGTATAACTTTTTATGTTTAGAAGGTGCAGCGAAGCCGGCGGAAGCAGACAAAACGGACCACAAGATCAGACTGTATCATTTTCAGTATTTGAGGGGGATTGCTAAAGGAGAAATAGGGGAGTGCAGAGTGGGGTTAAGTATAGTGAAGACATTAGAAGGAGCCGACAGATGGAACGACACGGACAACATGACAGACGCGATCGACAAGTTGGGATTAAAATTAAGGTTGTGAATAGTTAGTGTTAGGGCTAGGGGTGGTTTTTAATAAGTGAATATATGTATGTCCATTTTAGTTGTTAAATTTAAGTATTATTGAATATTGTTGTACGTCAGGCATTCAGCGTAAAATTGTTTGCTTGATTTCTTTTGTACTGACAGGACTTTACTAATCAAAGAACTGGTTGGAATCCAGTATTGTACACTTAGTGTATATGTATTGATGGATAATGTTGTAGTGACATGTATTTTGTTAACATTGTTTGCTTGGTTTCTGTCGTACTGGCAGACTTATTGAACTGGTTGGAATCCAGTGTCATATATGTTAAGTATTAATGGATAATGTTGTTTAACATGTATTTTGTTTTAAACTTGTTTGTATTGTTCCAATTAATACATTGCTTGATAACGATCTGGTTGGAATCCAGACTTGTCTATTTATTGATGTAAAGAATTATTACATGTGATGTATATGCCATATTTGATTGCATTAACATTGAGTCACTGTATATGTTGTTATGTTATGTTTATAACGTAAGGTGTAACCTGTTGTCTTCAGTGTGTTGATGCATTCATTTAAGCAAGTCTTGCTTATATATTTTGTTTGTTTGTTTCAGTTCATACGATGCGTATGATGTTTAGCTGAATGATAATGAGTAACCAAATACAGAAATAAATGTTGCATCTGTCACGAATTGTCTTCAATTGTTTGTCAACTGGTAGTAACAAAAGGAAACGTGAAGATAGTGTATGATATTGACATTCTATCGACACATCGATGTACTATGAGATGACAAATGGTTTGGAACTCTACGAAATGTGTACAGGTGTACATTTGCGCGATATTTTGGCAGATGAGGGTTATTTTTTCCTGTTTTATTCGTGCTTCGATTGAAACTAAAGAACATAGTACACTTTGTAAAGCTCAATTACTACCTTTAAAGTGATTGTAAGTGATTGTGTTTACCTTTTAATTGTTTTTAACTTCGGATTTCAATGTTTTAATTGTGCATTACATCGTTACTTTTGATCAAATCAGCAGGCTGATATTTTTAATTGAATTCTTGAATTAAATATAGTGTCACATCTCGCGAAAGTTTTCTGTTACCACTCCACTTTAGGATTTGTGAAACTTAGCAGGTATGCTATTATATCATGTGATTGTTGTGGCCAAAATGTGTTTCAAGTTAAATGCCCTTATAACCAACGGTCAAGTTTATTTGACAAGGAAATTGATATCTTTTATTTGAAGCTTGACAAGGATGGTACCTTATTGCTCGACAAGAGTCATGCTTATTACTACCAAGTGCAGACCCAGCTTGGTGTTACTGGACTACTATCAGCATATTTTGTTGTAATGACTGAACTTGACATTCATGTTGAAGAAACTTGTTTGATGATTATATATGTAGTTGTTTTGAGAAATTCTTTAAACTTGCAATCATGCCTGAGCTTGTCCTGTGAGTTTATTCGCATTTACCAAGATGTGGTCTTCTGACTTACACAGTGCTTAATGAAACACAAAATCTTATTGATTCCAAACAAACTGTGCAATCTGAAGAAGAAAAGTGATGCTATTGTGACCAGGTAGGGTCCGGACAAATGATTGCATGTGACAATGTAAATTGTAAGATAACATGGTTCCATTTTACATGCTTGAAGCTGGATAAACCTTAAACAGGAAAGAAATTGTGGATACATAATATTATTAATATTTCAAACAAACAGCAGAATGAGTCTTATATTAGAGACATAAACACTAGCAGTAATAAGTGAATAAGAGAAAACGACTGAGAGATGGGACTATAAAAACATCCAGTTACACCAAAAGCAGGAAACTGTGAGTTTGACATTGCATTTACTGACTACAAGAAAAAACTATTCTTTGAAAATAAACTGGATCTTTTCACAAAGATACATGGATTTAGGTCAGTAAAGGATTTTCTGACCATGTGCTAAATCAACAGGAAAACGGTGATGATGAAAAGGTAAATTCTGGTTCAAATGGCAGAAATGGTTCAATTTTAGGAAATGCAAAAAAATCAACTTTCTTCAAGGAGGGAGTTAGACAAATCTATGTTAATCCGCATGTTATGTCTAGAATCTTCCAATGTATTAATTTCCATTGGTTACCGCAACTGTAATGCAAGTGCCTGCGCAGACGACATAACTCTTAATTCAGTCTCATACTCCGACACTGAAATACTGATAAGTATGGCAGAAGACTTCTCCAATTGTAAACGGTATACTTTACAGCCGAAGCAAACAGAAGCGTCGAAAGTTCTCCCCAGTAACAGAAAGCAGCATATTCACGACCAATATAACTTTTGTACCAAAGTTTTTTCATTTATGCTTACTTAAGCAACTAATTATGCTACCGGTAAATACTTCTGATGCAGCAGTGTTCATTTTAAGCGGTTTTCTCTCTGTAGATGCAAAACTACACAAAAGACCAATCATGTTGTCTAATGCGTTCAGTCTGCAGAAAGAAAACTCAGTAGAAAAAAGATTAGCAGCTCAACAGCTTACTGTGAAAAATAACGAAGTGCAAGCAGCGAAGCTGGTTTATTGCAATCAAGTGATTTTTTAGGAAGTACGACCGCGCAAAGCCATATGGTGACTTGCTGTTTAAAGGCGTTTTTTGTCTTTTGTGTTTAATCATTGCAGATTTTCAAGGGAGATACAGCGCTATTTAATAGTTATATTCATACTGTTAGTCAACTAATTAATGCTAGTGATGTTTTAATTTCAAATGAAACCCACTAAGAGAGAGAAGAGTGTGGCGAGTAGTAGTGCTACAATAGCTTATTATCCCATGTTGTGTGTCAGGGGACTCAGGTTGTATAAATTATTGTGTCATAATGTCTTATCTTTGCTCAGGAATTACCCAAATCCGAAATGAAAGATTCACTCAGTTTACAGAAATCGGAACACAGACTGAAAATTTCAGAAACAGGCCTCAGATACATTGTCGGCCATTATTTCTGTCATAGCAAAAGAATCAATTCAATATGCTCTTCTAGATGAAGTACAGCTTTCAATAGACAAAGATGAAAATGGAATTTCTATTATGACCGATGCTTGTCACCACTGTAGAAATAACAGTCATCACACTGATCATGTGACACTAGGACAACACACACACAAAGTAATAAATGTTCAGCACATCAACTAACATCAGGAATCTTCAACACAGAAACATGAAAAACTTGGATGTGAACAAATGTATACAGACTTCGAAAGGCAAGGTGTACAGGTGAACATACACTCACATGACCGTAACCTTTCTGTCAACAAATATCTCAGAACAAAAGATAATGTGAAAAATTGCAATGAGCGTTGGCAAGCAACAAAGCCAGTAACACAAGGAATCAAGAAGATATCTTCAGGAGCTAGATGTAACATCGGACCCACAGCAGACAAAGGCGCTCGTATAAGGAATCATATGTTGTATGCAATTGACAATGGCAAGGATAATCATCAAAAACTTTGTCATATAATTGACAACTGTGTACCTCATTTTCAAAATAACCAAACTTATTGTGCAGTAGACTAGATTGTAGATTTTTTTAGAAATAGAATATAAATCTGAAATATTTCCCTTTATTTCATATTTTTTCCAGAGATGTTTAATTTAATTGTTTACGTTTTATTGCTCATAAACCGGAGCCAGTCTTTTCGTACACTAGTAGTTTGGTACACTGTGAATTTTGTTGGGTTTTTTTTGTATACTGTTGAAAATTTCTGTTTCTTTCGTACGAAATGACTGTAACACATGTGAGTGGATGGGATTAGCTTATTTTCGTTACGACCTTTTTTTAAACTGTTCCCTTATTCTATTTTCAGATTAGTATCTTACGAGAAAAATCAAAACATGGAAATGTAGACTTAAGAGCCTGAATACAACATGACATTACCAAAATATGCGGATGTCAACTCAGATTCAAGATTTCCGAAACCAGAACTAGACAGTGTGCTTAAGTATCTAGCACAGCATGAGAAGAGCCTGGGTACTCGTATTCAGAGACTATACAATGAGCAACTTTTGAGACATCTCCGTAAGTCACGTGGAGAGGATGTTGTGTTTATTAAATCCAGTTGTTATGCAGAGATGAAGAAGGGTGTGTGTTACACTGTAGATGTTGAACTTAACCCTGGGGGCGGGGGTCAGTTATTGAGGCACAGTGTGAATGGGCTGCTGGAATGGGGCCTCATGCCCACTGCAAACATGTGTGCACAGTACTTTATGGTGCAGTTATGTTCTCCCAGAAAAAGACAGTAAAAACGAAAGAAACATGCACACAAAAATTGCAAACTTTCCATAAATGTAAAAAATATTCGGAAGCCCATTAAAGGCAAATACACTTGATATGCCAGGTGCAGCTGAAATAACAAACATTGACTTCGACCCAAGAATAGAGCAGTTTAGAAATTGTGTTAACTATCAAGACCATTTCAGAAATGCATGCTTGAATTTTCCTGGCATTTCCAAAATGCCAATATTTCAAAGTTTCGAGCCGGCAAACACTAACGCTGTGGCATTAGATCATGACTATTTAAAACTTTCGCAAGAAGAGAATTTCTTCGAAAAGATTTGTTTTACTAAAATCAGTGATGAAGTGGTTATCGATATTGAAAGACAAACAATGGGTCAGAGTAAAATAAATTCTGGGAGGAGGAACGTACAAAGCACCTTCCATTCTCAATGTTCGGTAGAATATGCAAGTCGACGGACCAAACCGATAAAGATGAGCTAGTTGATACAAGAGAAATCAAAGCGCCTTCCTTGGAACATGGACGAAAACGCGAAGCAATTGCTATAACAAGATTTATGAAAGACACCGGCAACACTGTACATTCCTGTTGTTTAGTGGTCTCAAAACTGTTTCATAGTTACTAAATCATTAATGATGCCTCAGCAGTTTGCTTGCTTATACAGCATATTCATTCTCTTACACTCTACAAAAATGCTCAGGATTATGCTCTTTCAAAAGATTTATTATCTGGAAAGTTTCAATAACGTATGTTTAATTTACTTGGACAAGGGTGTTCACTATAAAGACAAATCGTATATGATACATATTAATTTAGCAAGTATATATCCTGGAACGAATATGTAGACAGGCCATTCACATCTCGGTGCAACCCGAAAGAGGCACATCACAACAGGCACCAGGGAAAAAATAAAAGAAAAAAAACTTAGAATTTGGTCAGTGATATTAGGGTACTGCTTGTTGAAGAGCTGGGTGAAGGACAACTGTTGCCAGTAATTTAGGGATATTAGAATGATATGAATGATTCTGACCATTACCAGAAAGAATTATAAGTTTTTCATGGTCTAATTTAGTTTGCATGTTTTTCTGTTGTAGTTTTTACGTTAAAATTAAATCTAAAGAAAATCCAGAGGTGTTGAACATCACAGTGCGGACGAGAACGACGAGGACATCTAGTTCAAGCAGATGATGCAGCTAATATCTGACTCTTGTGCAAGCCCAAGGAGAAGATCGTTGTACGGTCTACTCATGAACAGACAGCTTGTTAACCCCACAAGCATGTTGTACGTGCTCACAGTGGATCTAACGTCAGGACATGAAAGTCAAGTACAGGAATCCCGCAAAGGTGGTAAACGTTCAAGATGTTTACCGAGTTCAAACTCCGACAGTTCAGACTCTGAGGAGTCTAGTGTATCGTCTGAGTCAGATCGGATGGTTTTTTAAGAACACATAAAAATAAATTGACAAAAAAGGTAAAACAGGACAGTTTTACCCATTAAAATCCCCAATTCAGGGACAAATTCCTAAGAAAATCCAGAAAAGAATCTGGAAACATAAATATATTGATTTCGGGGCCTTACTTCCAACATCATTCAGTTTCGATCAAGATAAGGCTTCTTTTCAATTACAAGTAAATCGTGCCAGTAGCAATTCCCACTTAAGTATTGTTCAAATACTGTTCTAAAGCCCGCAAAAAACATAACATAGACCAGTGGACAACTGCTTTCATGCAGTTGTCTGGGCGGTCATAAAGTCCCATTCTGGGTCTTTATTAGTGGCGTTTTTATTCCCAGATAAAAAATTTATTGAGATTAATCCCATGTTATTGTACGTTATGTATATATATTATCATGTTTATTTGCTGGTTTTGTTAATCTTATATAATGTTTTTATGACTTTAAAGCCCTTTTACAACACATCTTTTGTCTGTTTTTATTCTATTTTGTTTTAGCAAGCTTCTCAAACTCTCGCAACCACTTGATGGCCATGAAAAGACATTGTTTGGAAAAATAGAGGGTACAAAATTCAATTTGAATCAATAATAATTAAGAAGATTTGGGAGCACAAACACTCAACCAACATGGCATAAGAAACAACACTCAGTCATTGAATAATGACTTTCTACAAAACCGACATCAGGAAGTGGAAGTAGGGGAGGAAATGGATGACAAATTGGTGATGGTTACAAACATAGCTTGGAAAGGGAAAGTGTATGGAGAAAATATGAAGGCTATGAAAAACACAAACAACCGAGAAACCTCGACTTTCTGCAAGTGTCAAAAGTAGACAGTATAATATGGCAGAATGAGAGACCAGCAACAAAGTCAATTGACTGTCAACAGTTTCAACTTCAACGCAGCTATGTCGTGGTGCTAATAACCAAAGCAGAAAGACAACTTACAAAGAGTGATAGTCATATTAGACCAGCGCTAACCGACGCATTCAAAATGGCAATAAGCCAGATCATACAGATAAATGCTACAAGAATTAAGGAAGTTTATATCAAGGAGTTTGCAGTTGATGATATTATAATCAACCTTCACCTTTCCATCTACGACGGTAAGTCTTGGTTAATTTACGATTCTAATCCCAAGGAGACCATCATAAACGCAAGATTTTGTCAACTAGAACTAAAGATGTATCCGAATTAAGTTCCTTCCGGCTTCAGCTAAAGAAGAAACAAGATGAAATTGAGTACTTACAAAATTAGGTAGAATATATTAAGGACTGCAACTTCAAATGTGAAACTAAGAACAGTGACGCTTCCTTCAGTGACTGTGTACAGTTATGTGTTATTGAACTGTTTGCATTGGAAATCAGTACAGCAAAAATATCAAGTGCGATTGAAGTAGTTGGGAAGCACCTGTTCAATCATCAATCCAATAAAGCTGATTTACCCACTCCTACCACAGTCAGAAATATCGTAGATGAGGGACACTACCTCGCAAAGCATTAGATAACATCACGGATAGAGAATTCTGAAAACATTGGTATCTGTCGGGATGGAACAACATGAAAAAAAGAAAAAATAGTCGACACATCAGTGACTTTAAGTAGTGGGGAAATTATGAGTGTAGGATTTACGAAGGTAGCTAGGGAAACAGCTAAAGTTATCCATTCCGTCACAGAAAAGCAAATGAATGAGTTGGCAGACACTGTGAAGGATCCAGCAATATCAAACACATTTTTGGCGGATATTAAACATTTTTGGTGGATATTAAACTACAAGAATATTCAATATCACAACACTCTCAGTTAATCACTTGGATGTGGATTTACAAAAGTGGGCTGAAAGTGTAAAATTATGTACTTAGAATCATCCATCAAACCCATACCTGTGACTAGAGCTTTATTTTGGAAAAACTGATTGAGTGCTACAGTTCTCCAGAGTAAATAGAATTCTCACATAGATCAACAATCAATTAGTTTCCCATGTTATCAAACAAAGATGATTATTACTAAGTTCAGTTAAACAGAAATTTGTGGCTATGACTGTACAATAAATACCTGTAATATTTGCTTCTTGATTATAAAACGTGTTTAATGCCAAACTCAATTCTGTGTTCAAAGTTTCAAGGGTTCTAACAATAACAAGGCCTCTTTTTTTCTGGAACATTCATTTCAAATTGAAAGCAGAGTGTAATCTCCTGATAAATTAAAGATGAGTTAATTGTTGCCCTGTAAAGGAGCAAGTCAAGTTCCATGCTCAAGTTGAGCTGAGCATGGAAAAGGCCTTAAAATCATGGGCCTGGCGTGTACATTCTTTGGTATGGACAAATAGTCAATAGTGAAACCTAGATTTATCACAAAATGGGCAGTCAACTAAATGTCTTATCCACAAGTTATACATAGTAATAAGTTATTACCTTACTGACTTCAAAGCATTTGCTAAGAAAACCTGAAAAGTATGCTAAGAGTTTTTGAAAGCGTGAGAAAGGATTCACAGTGCTTTAAGTTGGCGATCACATGATGGCTGCCTAGTGTCCTACAGCATCTAACACCAGCAAGAGAAATGTTTCTTCTGAATGTACACACGCACGTTAATTAAATGTATATGACACTCTATTTTAACGTATGTAAAAGGTGTAAATATGCTGCCGCTTACACACATCGATCGGCCGATTAACAATGTTACCGCGGTAAGCGTAAAACGCACTAGTCAAATTCTACCCTACTTTATATAAGACCTCATAATTTTACTATCTATTATCCGATTTTAAATATTTAAAGCTTGTAATGAAGCAGAGATATATATCTGTCTAATTATACAACATTCATAACGATACCCTAATTATTAAATCTACGGCGACGAGTAAGAATCCGTCCCGCGTAAAAGTAAGTTTAAAATGTCCCGTTTTTTACCAAATAAAAATGCAATCAACGGTCGAAAATCATCAAATATTAATTTTATATTCGATCGATTTTTTTTATTAAAGCTTGTTTTAAAAGCTTATACTGTAAGGTTTTATAAAATGTAAAACCTATTTTTAAAGCATTTGCGAGTTGTCGGCCGCAATAAAGTAGGGTAGAATTGGACTAGTGCGTTTTACGCTTACCGCGTTATTATTGTTAATCGGCCGACCGATATGTGTAAGCGACACCATATTTACGTTAATATAGAGTGTCATATACATTTAATTAACGTGCGTGATGTACACTATAGTGTGGCCAAAGTTTTCATTCTTGTAGAAAAACTACTCTAGCTGATGTGCGCTTATTAATTGGACCAAAATTGAAAAATTAATTACTTACACTATCCTGCGACAGCAAAATATTTTATGGGCAGATGTTAAATAAGTAAACATTCAGTTTTATATGAACATGAATACCTGCATCCATTAAGACTGTAATATTAAGTGTTCTCATGTTCAGTATAAACAACTTGTACAGATAGTGAACAAGTATCACAGCAAACAATGTCAAACTTTAACTTCACATCGACACAAGTCAATGTATAACTGCCCCCGCACCTACAAGGGTATATATAACATGTATTGTCACCATGTAAGGTTTCATCACTTAACATATCCGATTGTTTTGACGTTCTACTACCATCAGTCTCTTTTCCACCACATTCTGTCTTTTCCACATTACGTTGAGTCTTTTCTATATCACATTCAGTCTGTTCCACATCGTGTTGATCTTGTTGAGCGTTTTCCAAATCGTGTTGAGTCTTTTCCACAATGTACCGAGTTTTTTCTACATTACATTCAGTCTCTTCCACACCATATTCAGTAGATTCCACAATATCAAACTCGTCTAAATCAACAGTGTCTTGAATGGGAAACATTTGAGCGAGACATCTTTCCTTCCATTTCACATCATACTGTTCTCGTAACCAGGGATCAGAGAGAATTCTCCAAGCGTGATTAATTTTTATGAATTTTTCACCCGATCCATCTCCATCGTTTGATTTATCAGGATGATATTTGAGAGCAAGCTCTTGGTAAGATTTTCTCAACTGTTTGGCCGTGAAGGTCTCCTCACAATTCAGAATATTGTATAAATTTTCCATTCTGATTACAGCAATATCTATGGTGAGTTATTGAAAGCAATCACTAAAACATTGACTGTTCATGAAATGTAGGTTTGTAATAGAGTGAGTTACTCCATCCAATTCTTCTTTGTTCCAAGCTGATACTGTGATGGATACTTTCTGAAAAGTACCTGTATGCCTGAAAATAAATAATGAGCAATTAACTAGAAATCATTTTAAATATCGAACATCTTTATTAAATTTCACGTTTTCATGTTAAAAAGCCCCGTCACAAATCGTCAAAACAAAAAATATTCAGACCGGATGCACGTAACAGAAATTCCGGAATCGTACCCTGTACGGGTTTTATTGGCATCCAAATATGCGACCTTCATCCCGTTGAATATTTTTACATTTTTTGACGATTTTGGAAGGTTTTTTATTGCATCTTGGCGAGGAATTACGAAAATTTGTGGTACATTCCTTTTAATAATATTCAACTACGATGTGGGATTATCACCGTTGCACTCAAGATCGCCGTCGGTCCAACATTCAATTTTCGCTAGACCAAAGCAATTTTAGTCGGTCAGGACTGACAGTTTTCGCAAAGCCCATGAAAATATCATAGGACAATAACTTCCTAACATCTGATCTGACTATCGAGTGCCAACGATTTTCAAACTCACCTTGGTACTGATGAGACAAAGGGTCATAACTCTGCTTAAATTTATCTGACCAACGTCAACTAGACATTGTACTGATCAGTATTGCAAAGTTTCGATGAAAAACCACCAATGGTTTAAGAGAAATAGTCCGGACAAAATTAATAAGCGTTTAAAAAGCCATTAAAGGGCAGTAACTCCCTTAAAACAAAGGATTGTAAAGCATGTATGTGCCCATTGCAGCCAAATAGTCATTAATGTTAAGGCAGTGGCTATTCTTATGCCTATCCTGTAAGAATAGTGAAACAGTCCCGCAAGTGCCACTTATAATGACACTAAGTTTTACCAAATTTAATTTAACAAAAGCTTTAAAAATTAAATTGGGAAGTGTCCGAGTACTGGAAACTTCCGCTTACTGATCCAGTTAGTCTATAGAAAAGGTTAGTACTCACCTAACACTCTTTTATAATATATAACTGTCTACAAGCATGGAGTATTATAACTGTGTGGTCCTGAAATCAAAGCCAATAATGCGTAGATACATTTCTGTGCTGAAACCGTGAAAAGCATGACCAATTAACGGAAAGTGTGTTAGTGGTTGTTGTTGTTGTTGACGACTATAAAGCCCAAACATCCGTCGCTACTACGGTCTACGTATGTCACAAAGGCACATGTACACAGCTTTTCAAAGTTCCGTATTTTATCAAATCTGGGATAAATATATAATATACATTTAATATAAAACGTAATAGATAAATAATAAATAAATGATAAAAATAGAACCGTTTTACTGTATGGAGGACCGAAAATAATCAGCTTGAAAACTACACGTCAGATCAACACTGTGGTGGTGGTGGAATGGAAAAAGGATGTATGCAATAAGGGGTAGCACACTTACCAGGGTCAAGGCCTTTCTGACAAACCGAATCCAGACCGTTGCCCTAGAAAATGAAATGACTGACACAGGTTTGTTGACATCCGGAGTACCCCAAGGGGCTGTCCTTGGGCCGATACTATTCTTATGCTACATTAACGACCTTCCTGAACAGACGAGATCTAAGATGAGGCTGTTTGCTGATGATATAGCCTTGTACCTGATAGTTGCTGTCGTGCAGGACTAGCTCTAACATCCTCCTGGATTACCTTGATAAGCTCCAACAATGGGAGGTTGAGTGGGACATGGAGTTTAATCCATGTAAGTGCACTGTAATACATGTAACACGTGCAAAAACTCTAACGCTCACTCAATATGTCCTGCACGGTCAATTACTCGAAACAGTGAGCAGCTCCAGTTACCTTGGTGTTGACATACATGTAGACAGCAGTCTCACTTGAAATAACCATATCCAATGATTATGTGCAGGCGCAAACAAAACAATCCATAAGAGAGACGGCCTACAATCTCAAGTTAGGCTCCTGATAGAGTACTCCTCTCCAGGTTGGAGTCCCCCACACAAAACAGCATACACCAAACTGAGGTGGTCCAGAGACGCTCAACCAGATGGACTACATATGTACTTTCATGTACACCCAACAAGCTAGTGTATCAGAACTAATTTCTTCCCTAGAATGGCGTTCTCTGGAAGACCGGGTATCCGATGCAAGACTGTGTCTCTTTTCTATTAAATTATTCATGGCCTTGTAGCGGTCCCCATACCCACAAATTTACAACATCCGGTGAGATTTCCAAGGTACTCACATGGTCTATACTTTCGACAATTAAATACCCTGACTGCCTCCTATACATACTCATGTTTCCCTTGTTATTGTACAATAGAATAGGTTGCCAGCTAGAGTTGCACTGCTGCCAGGTTTGAACCGTTTCAAACTGGCAGTCAGATCCCTGTCCCATATGGTCAATGCAATAAATGTTGCGTCATGTGTTTATCCTTACACTAGGTATTTGACCTTTTAACATTTTAACAATATTTTAACATAATACCCACAAGGGGTGGTGCAGTATGAAAAGATAGAGAAAAAAGGAGGATGAGATTAAATAAAAACAACCTAAAATCATCAAATTTGTTTATTAAGGAAAAGTGCATTCTCGTTCACCAGAGTATTCTTCGTCCGAAACATAGGTATAACTATAGTCTTGGAACTTGACTAACCACTGGTGTATGAGGATGGGAAAAGTACCGAGGACGACAAATAAATTGAATTATCCATAGGAAAATAAAAATAAAACCAAGTGAAACAGACCAAGCTTTTAGATATAATTTTAGATGAAAATCGCAACTTTAGTCAACACCTGCAGTATATGGAAACCAAAGCATCAAAAGCCCCAGGTCTCCTAATGCGTGTAGCCAAAGGAGAGAAACATGATTAAAGCTTAACAAGAGTTTTAGAACATGCTGTTCATGTATGTCAGACAAGTCTCGTAATGTACATAATGGAGAAGATTCAAATGAAAGGTCTTGGAAGCTTGATAACAATCAGCTACTTGGTCTTGAGTTGCAATCCAACACCCTTCCATTAGATCTCTGGAGAGGGGAAATTTCTATTATATTTCGAAGTATATATTTTGAGTGTTCAAAAAGCATATAACAGTCACTCATCCGTTGCAGAGACAACAACCAGACAAATAAGATTTATCCTATCTCAAAAATACAGTGATATGGACTCTGTCACGTAGATTAATGTCAAATGCATGGAACAGGAATTTTCTTACCTAGAAGTGTTGTAACCAAGTAGAAGGAATCCAGCATCTTGGAATAACCTGGGTCTCCACGACCAGGACTAGAGAACAGCAGGATTCAAATGCTAAGGCAGTAATAGAAAATATCCTACTAAAAGATGGTTCTGCATCATAGTGGTATTCTCAGACGGATCTTGCAAAGCAAACCACTGACAAAGCGAGAAGACTGTTTGGTTTAATACCTAAGATTGGTAGCAAAACAATCAAATTCAAAGACTGCGACTACCAGCGAATTCTACTTCAATTACTGGGTGGCCACAATGTGTTTAAGCACCATCTTTATAGAATAGGGATAGAAGATCAACCTGCCTGTGAATGTGGAGAATCTGAAACCGAGGAACACTTCCTTCTCCAGTTTGAACTCTATTCAAGAGAAAGCGATGAGTTGTTTGCCAATCTTCACAACATGTTCAGTATTAGACAAACAGAGGTTACTGAAACATATGTAGACAATATTACAATAGGTTGCTGACATGGAATCACTCACTGAAATCGTCACATAATGTATAGAACCAGAAGCGTCTTATGTGGAATGGTTGCAGCCATGCAGGCGGAAACCAACCAATTGGAACAATCTTTGGTGTTATAAATCTAGAACTAAAGAAAAAGAACAAGCTGCCGTTACATATACCAGGCCCGGATTCAGAAATTTTTGACTGGGGGCCCAGATATTTTTTTGATATTATGTTGGGGTGGGTACGGGAGGGGTTTCCTCTCCCGTCAAAGATTTTTTCACTTTTCGAATTAAAATCATGCAATTCCCAGTACTTTAAGCTTTTAAAATCAGAAGTAAAGGTATTAAAATTGTACTGCTACATCATCATAAAATATGACAAAACAAATTAAAAGTAGTTTCTTTCAATTCCCAAAAATTTACAAATCAGGCGTCAAATTATTAAAATTCACTGTTCGCTACATAATCAGACAACGTTCATTTTTAAGGTAGATCCTACCCCTTGAAAATGCTTGAAAAACATACACTTGAAAAAACTATTTCAAACAGCGTATGCCATCTGATTTTATCATATATTATAGGAAACCATTGTAGCACTTGCTTGTGATGTGAAATGTGCCATATAGTCGCCTTATTCAAATGCTAACACTAAAATAAAGGCGATTTTTGACTGAAAAATACAGCATTTTTTTCAAAATGTCAAACGTTATCATTATTGTATTTTATAATACGAACTCATTGTATATACTTTATAATTAATCGTCGCAAGGGCATGCCAGGCTTGAAATTAGCTACTGGTGTTTTGTTTACGAGAAAAACACCTTCATGTTGATGTGTAATTTCGACAAGGAAGTCGCCATGTTTGCTCCCTTCTGTCACCACAGTAAACGTACAGCAACATTTTTTTCAAACAAAGTAATCAACATAATCGATAGCTAGATCGAATAATGCACTTTATTGCATTCATAATTTATTAACTTTACAAACGATCAAACGATAATAACAATGAAATCCAAATATTTATTATTGTTTTCATCTCGTTTGTTTACGAATTTCGCGCTGTGTAGCAAATTTATATTCATGCGCCAAAGTAGTGCGACAGTTTATCGACGAAACCATTATAATGCGGTGTTCATAATGTGCCGTTCATAACGAATGATGACATCGAATACAATATGATACTTACGGTTTAATATAAGTCCCAATGAAACATCAATATCAGCATTTTCCTCAACACGTGCTGCACACGTTAGCGAATTGATAATCTGATATGTGTTACGAGGCTGTCTGTCAAACTTTATTTTAGCTAAATTACAAAAGTACTATGCGTTTTTAAATAATCCTTATGTTATTTATGTTCGTATAATCATTGCAAACACAGTTTTGTAACTCGATTGTCTGGATCGTTTCTCGATCACATACAGTTTGTGTAAAATCGGTCATTACATGTAGCTGTCAAAATATTTCAATCCACACGAATAGTCCGTGCAAATGTTACAACGTGCTCGGTAAGTTTATGTATGGTGTGAGGTTACTGCCATGCTATATTATCGTCTGCAAATAGTTTTTTGAGTAATATTTAACCATTTTAACACACAAACTGACCAAATACAGCATTTTCTTCATGTTAAAAGAAACGGGCTAACGGACGGAACAAACGTTATCAGTGACAAGTACGACTAAAGATAAAGTAGCAATTTCTTTGGTATATAAACAAATAAAATACAATGGAAAGGAATATCTAACTAAATATGTGTATAATTGAAAGAAATACTAAAGCTTTAATTAATTTTCCATAAACCTGTTTCAGTTCTTTCGAGGTAACTTAAAACTTGTGCAAATAATCAAGTTTTAAGTCTCATAGACCCGATAAAATCGGTTATTGACAAACCAACAACTATCTGGTCCGTTAGGCCCAACGTACCCTAAACTATTTAGGATTTATTAAAAGTAGGCCTTCACACATACACATGTGATACATTTTAATTCATGTTGATGTATTTTATTGTTCAAAATCAATGCATTTTGACTGCTTTTATTTAAATAAATGGGCAGGCATGACCTTGATCAAATATTTGACAACCACAATTTCTAATTTTTCTAGCATTTTGTTACCCAATAAATGAGACTGACATTTTGAAAAATGTTACCTATTTTGTAATTAACTTTTTATAAATACATTGTTTATAACAAGTAAATATAACAAAAACACTCATTGATATAGATTATTTGAACTTTAAGCTACAAATTGATATATGAGACTAATGTGTTTTTATGCCAAAAGGGTATTTAATTCACTGAAGAAAATACACATTTTCGCCCATTAGAGTGAACCTTAAGCAAGTATTTTAATATACATGTATGTTTATCCCATTAAAGATTTTATCAAGTAAGAACTTTAAATTTTATATTTAGACGTTAAATTATTGAAATTAATTGCTACAAATCGAAATACATAGCCCATGAAACAAACAATATTAGATCTATATCTAAAAGTTTCCACTGGTTCAGATAGATTTTTTAGTAAACTTCAACTTTGAATAAAAATCATGAAATTTTATGCACTATAACGTGTTTAAAACATTAAAATTCAATGCTAGACACATGGAAATTAAAAAAAAATGTGCCCCCCCCCTAAATATTTTGAATTAAACTCGTTTTTTTTCGTTTTTTTTAAATCTCACCTGAAATTATTAAACTTGCACTGTTTCAAAATGTCATTGTCAGTAATAAATCTATCAACAAGAAAATTTCGATATGTCGGGTCACTATTTTTAAATCGATCAGTTCACACGTTTTAGTAACATAGATCAATGAATCTCCTAAATCATGATCTTTCAGACGCAATAAAATCATCTGGGAAAGCGTCTAACTGATTCAGATCGGGTGTAATTAGGGCCTGGATAAACAACAGGGGGCACATTTTATTGCCTTCGCTTCCGCTATATGTAATATACAGAGATTGTTATCACAAAATAACGACCCATAGCCTGATCGATTGGTAATATTTTAACGTTTTTAGACTGTATAAAATGGTCACTCTGAGGCCAACTGGGGGGGGGGGGGGCACGGGCCCCCTGTGCCCCCCCGGTGGATCCGGGCCTGCATACCGAGGGAATTCTGCAAAGTGAAGAGCGCAACACCACCATAGCTTTCACGGGTGGATCATGCAGTAGTCTCTGTTATAACAAGGCCTATAATAGTTCTAGATACCATAACTAAATAGTCTTTTATTTACACTGACGTGTCGGCCTTTTATGAAATGGAATGATCATCGTCAAAGACCTTGGACTAGGCATAGAAGAGCTCCTGGTTATAACACTCATAGAGCAGAGATGTTTCTACAGTTGTACAAAGAAGTAGGGATGAGACATACAGATGCTATTTTTATTTATCTTTTTATTTTATGTTCAATGTATACTTTGCTAAAATACCGAACTTCTCTTTTATTTAAAAACGCATTGAAAAGCTACTTAAATTACCGTAACATTTAGACAGATAAGCTGTCTGCAAGTGGCTGCTTAAAATTCTGACGGTCCAACCACTGCGTCGAAATGGTATGACTACCGTAACATTATGAGAAGACCGTACTAGCGACGGATATTTGGGCTTTACATCAGCCAAGAACAACAACAACAACAACAACACACCGGTTACAACAACAACACCAACAACTACATGAAATCTCAGTTATTTGTCATAGCAAACCGTAAGTTACTTCTTAAAATATGATATTTGCATCCTATATATATGTAAAGAAACGGAAACACTATGTATATGACACTGGCTATGGCAAGATATCTTCTTTACACACCTGTATAACTTGCATATAGTTCGGATGATATAATTTGTTCGGATTTATTAGTATATGTCCGTATAGATTTAGGTCTTTGTCCTGTCAAATACTAACCAGTATAACACGATATTAACTTATTTATGTTATTGGCAGTCTTGACATAGTAAAATATATGGTTTAAACATATGAAATCAATTAGCGGACCTCTAGACTGTCCTACAGTACAAGCATTGTCCAGAGGTACGGTTACCGGACCTGCAGACTCCTGGTCTACCGGACCCCTCGCCACTTCGTTTCGTCAAACTCCTCACAATAATAAATGTTACTCATTTCTTCCCACAGTCAGGGAAACGTCGGGGATAAACAAAATATAATCAAGGTCAGGGAAGTCATTGAATTTTGGAATTGGGGAAATCTAAATTTTGAGCAAAAGTCCGGGAAAAGTCCGGGAATTCTTTATTATAGCTGTTGATTACAAAATATATGGCATGTCAGAACTCCCAATGCAATATGCATTCAAGAGACTACAAATGTTTTGCTACATTTGTAAATTATCAATCGTCAGATTTTGGTCATGGGTTTCTGTTTTCGTACTTGCATGAAGTCTTGGTTACCATATTAATACTACAAAAAACTTAACAAATTCTTTGTCAAAGTCATCAAAAGTGCGTCCTTCCAAGTTCCATTATTTTAACAAGAGCGTTAATCGTCGTTACTTTCACAGTTTAAGTACAGTAGATGATGAACAGTTCATGTGACTCTGGTTTGAAATGAATGAATAATTATACAAGATTTTCATCTGCATACCTGAATAAAAGGTATGAATAATAAACTAATAATTGATTTACTTTCAAGTTTGAATTTAGAATTTAATGATTATGATCAGGGCTTGACACTACCAGTATCCTTCTTTCCTATGGTTTCATCCTTTCCTATGGTTTCAGCCACCCACTTATTTTGAAAAATATAGCCCAAAGAGTGGAAATTTTTACTCCAGTATGAGGATTGCATGAAAAAACTAGGATACACTTCCCAATATTGTTCATGAATAAATGTTTATGAAATTAAGCCGTTTTAAGTGATTTTGTAACAAAAAGTAGAAAAAATGTGACTTCAGAAACAGGGTGCTTCACTCTCTGCAGGCATTGGGTGTAAATAAATTTATGTAACACATTAGTTGACATGTTGATGTACATTACCAAAAAATATTTCACTTTGAATCCTTCAAAAAATACAATTTCTTGGACGTTCAACTAGAGTGCCCGAAACCATAGGAAACACTATAAAATTAAGACAAACCTACCCCTGGTCTGTTAAATAGCTATATTTTTACAAATAGACTACCCAGACCAAATAATTTGGTCAATTTGTTAAGATAAAAGACTAACTATAACACTCTAAACATTTTTCAAGCTTGCAAAAACATATTTTGGCAAACATAGGATGTTGATTCTTAAGTGGCTGAAACCATAGGAAAAGAGGATAAGTGTTTTTTTAAGAAAATTTCACTATATTACAGGGGACCTACAATACCGGAATAATCCGGAAATCCAGATTTGCTGCATTAGAAAGAATGATATTTTCTGCACAAAATAAAAGTTATTTAATGAAAAAATTCAACGAATTGACCAAGTTATGGTCATTTGAAGTTCCATAATCTGAATTTCAATAATAAAACGATGTTTGAAACCTAGTTAAGGTGTAGGGATGTGTCCTAATGGTACTTGAAACAGACTTGCGACTTGTTTTCAGGATTCGGCATTATGCCTCAGTAGATACCCCTGTATATTAATTATTATGCATTAATATTCAAACTTTTTTTGTTCTACTTGGCAGCAATTATTGTAATTCTAATCAAAACATCCTTTATCACTTTGAATTTTCTATTTAAACAGCTACAAGATCATGTTTGAAAAATAATTGGTCTGAGACCAGTGTTAGTGTCAAGTCCTGCATGATTATAAAATTTTTAACTTAAAATACACATCTGACATAGATTATTTATGTAATAAAAAACTATGTTTTCAAAAACACAGAAATAAAAAAATTAGTATCCAAATATTTTATCTCTTGCCTTTTTAGCTCACCTGTCACAAAGTGACAGAGTGAGCTTTTGTGATCACACTTCGTCCGTCGTCCGTCCGTCCGTCTGTCCGTCCGTCCGTCCGTCTGTCCGTCCGTCAACAATTGGGTTGTGTCCTCTCTAGAGGTCACAATTTTGGCCTAATCTTTATGAAACTTGGTCACAATGATCATCTCAACAAAATCTAGGTCAAGTTCGATATTGGGTCATCTGAGGTCAAAAACTAGCTCACTAGGTCAAATTATAGAAAAACCTTGTTTTAAACCTTTCAACATGTAGTCTTCATGGTCACATAACTCTCTGCTGTAACTCTCTACTGTCTATACATACAAGTAAACTTTCATCAACCAATGAAAATGTGTATCAGGGTTCACAGCAGTTTTGTAAAGGTCAAATATCAAAATATTCTAGTATATTAAGCAGGGTGTGAATTGTAATGGTTAAGTGGAAATCAAAGCGCTGTAGGGAGCGTAGACATTTTCCTGATGGTCGTGGGTTCAACACCCACTGGAACCATAATTTTTTTTTTTTTTTTTTTAAATGTTTATGTATTGTTTTGTCTTTATAACATGTATTTGTACATTTTCCTGATGGTCATGGGTTCAACCCCCACTGGAACCATAATTTTTTTTTTTTTTTTTTTTTAAAGGTTTAGGTATTGTTTTGTCTTTATAGCATGTATTTGTACATTTTCCTGATGGTCGTGGGTTCAACCCCCACTGGAACCATAATTTTTTTTTTTTTTTTTTTTTTTTTAGTGTTTAGGTATTGTTTTGTCTTTATAGCAGGTATTTGTACATTTTCCTGATGGTCGTGGGTTCAACCCCCACTGGAACCATAATTTTTTTTTATTTTTTTAAGTGTTTAGGTATTGTTTTGTCTTTATAGCATGTATTTGTACAGTTATATGGAGGGAAAATATTCCAAAATATTTTGTTTAAAATATAGGTCCAATCATAGAAAAACCTTGTGTAGTCAGTCACCAGAGGTTACAATTTCAACTTAATCTATATGAAACTTTGTCACAATGATCCTGTCAACAAAATCTAGGCCAATTTCGATTTTGGGTCATCTGGCGTCAAAAACAAGGTCACAATGTCAATTGACATTTTCCTGAGGGTCGTGGATTCAAACCCCAGTGGAACCATAATTATTTTTTTAAGTGTTTAGGTATTGTTCTGTCTTTATAGCATGTATTTGTACAGTTATATGGAGGAAATATTTTGTTTAAATTATAGGTCAGATCATAGAAAAACCCTGTGTAGCCACCAGAGGTTACAATTTCGACTTAATCTTTATGAAATTTGGTCCTAATAATCATCTCAACACAATCTAGGTTAAGTTTGATATTAATTAAGTCATCTGGGGTCAAACGCTAGGTCACATGGTCAAATCATACAAAAGCTTGCAATAGAGGCTGAATTTCCTTATATTTTATTCAGAAAATGTGTAGGATTACCATAGGGGTGTGCATGCACTAGTACGACAGGTGAGCGACCTAGGGCCCTTTGGGCCCTCTTGTTAGCTCACCTGTCACAAAGTGACAGAGTGAGCTTTTGTGATCACACTTCGTCCGTCGTCCGTCCGTCTGTCCGTCCGTCTGTCCGTCCGTCTGTCCGTCCGTCAACAATTGGGTTGTGTCCTCTCTAGAGGTCACAATTTTGGCCTAATCTTTATGAAACTTGGTCACAATGATCATCTCAACAAAATCTAGGTCAAGTTCGATATTGGGTCATCTGAGGTCAAAAACTAGCTCACTAGGTCAAATTATAGAAAAACCTTGTTTTAAACCTTTCAACATGTAGTCTTCATGGTCACATAACTCTCTGCTGTAACTCTCTACTGTCTATACATACAAGTAAACTTTCATCAACCAATGAAAATGTGTATCAGGGTTCACAGCAGTTTTGTAAAGGTCAAATATCAAAATATTCTAGTATATTAAGCAGGGTGTGAATTGTAATGGTTAAGTGGAAATCAAAGCGCTGTAGGGAGCGTAGACATTTTCCTGAGGGTCGTGGGTTCAAACCCCACACTGGAACCATAATTTTTTTTTTTTTTTTTTTTTTTTTGAGTGTTTAGGTATTGTTTTGTCTGTAAAGCATTTATTTGTACATTTTCCTGATGGTCGTGGGTTCAACCCCCACTGGAACCATAATTTTTATTTTTTTATTTTTATTTTTTTTGAGTGTTTAGGTATTGTTTTGTCTGTAAAGCTATTATTTGTACATTTTCCTGATGGTCGTGGGTTCAACCCCACTGGAACCATAATTATTATTATTTTTTTTTTTTTTTTTAAATGTTTAGGTATTGTTTTGTCTTTATAACATGTATTTGTTCATTTTCCTGATGGTCGTGGGTTCAACCCCCACTGGAACCATAATTTTTTTTTTTTTTTTTTTTTTTGAGTGTTTAGGTATTGTTTTGTCTGTAAAGCATTTATTTGTACATTTTCCTGGTGGTTGTGGGTTCAACCCCCACTGGAACCATATTTTTTTTTTTTTTTTTTAAATGTTTAGGTATTGTTTTGTCTTTATAACATGTATTTGTACATTTTCCTGATGGTCGTGGGTTCAACCCCCACTGGAACCATAATTATTATTTTTTTATTTTTTAAATGTTTAGGTATTGTTTTGTCTTTATAGCATGTATTTGTACATTTTCCTGATGGTCATGGGTTCAACCCCCACTGGAACCATAATTTTTGTGTCGCCTGAAAAGGCGACATATAGGTGTTACTTTGGCGGCGGTGGTGGCGGCGGCGGTGGTGGCGGCGGCGGCGGCGGCGTCACAAATTGCTTGTCCGGAGCATAACTTTGTCACCTTAAGTTCAAATGACTCAAGAATTGGTATGCATGTTTCTTGCAATAAGCCGGAGTGCAGTGCGCAAGAACCATAACTCTACCTGTCATAGTTTTTGAATTATTTCCCTTTGATTGATTTTATTAGAGCATTTCTTGTCCGGAGCATAACTTTGTCACCTTACGTTCAAATGACTCTAGATTTGGTATGCATGTTTCTTGCAATAAGCCGGAGTGCAGTGCGCAAGAACCATAACTCTACCTGTCATAGTTTTTGAATTATTTCCCTTTGATTGATTTTATTAGAGCATTTCTTGTCCGGAGCATAACTTTGTCACCTTACGTTCAAATGACTCTAGATTTGGTATGCATGTTTCTTGCAATAAGCCGGAGTGCAGTGCACAAGAACCATAACTCTACCTGTCATAGTTTTTGAATTATTTCCCTTTGATTGATTTTATTAGAGCATTTCTTGTCCGGAGCATAACTTTGTCACCTTACGTTCAAATGACTCTAGATTTGGTATGCATGTTTCTTGCAATAAGCCGGAGTGCAGTGCGCAAGAACCATAACTCTACCTGTCATAGTTTTTGAATTATTTCCCTTTGATTGATTTTATTAGAGCATTTCTTGTCCGGAGCATAACTTTGTCACCTTACGTTCAAATGACTCGAGAATTGATAGGCATGTTTCTTGCAATAAGCCGGAGTGCAGTGCGCAAGAACCATAACTCTACCTGTCATATTTTTGAATTATTTCCCTTTGATTGATTTTATTAGAGCATTTCTTGTCCGGAGCATAACTTGGTCACCTTAAGTTCAAATGACTCAAGATTTTGTATGTATGTTTCTTGCAATAAGCAGAAATGCAGTGCGCAAGAACCATAACTGTGCCTTGCATCGTTTTTTAATTATTTCCCTTAGATTGATTTAATTTGAGCATTTCTTGTCCGGAGGATAACTTTGTCACTATGAGGTTGAATGACTTGAAACTTGGTATGCATGTTTCTTACCAAAAGTCCAAGTGCAGTACACAAGAACCGTAAATCTACCTTGTGCCATTTTTCAATTTTTAGCTCACCTGTCACAAAGTGACAGAGTGAGCTTTTGTGATCACTCTTCGTCCGTCGTCCGTCCGTCGTCCGTCGTCCGTCCGTCGTCCGTCCGTCGTCCGTCCGTCAACAATTGGCTTGTGTAGACACTAGAGGTCACAATTTTAACCTAATCTTCATGAAACTTGGTCACAATGATTGTCTCAACAAAATCTAGGCCAAGTTCGATATTGGGTCATCTGGGGTCAAAAACTAGGTCACTAGGTCAAATCATAGAAAAACCTTGTGTAGTCACTAGAGGTCACAATTATGACTCAATCTTTATGAAACTTGGTCACAATGATCATCCCAACAAAATCTAAGTCAAGTTCGATATTGGGTCATCCGGGGTCAAAAACTAGGTCACAAGGTCAAATCATAGAAAAACCTTGTGTAGTCACTAGAGGTCACAATTTTGACTTAATCTTTATGAAACTTGGTCACAATGATCATCTCAACAAAATCTAGGTCAAGTTCGATAATGGGTCACCCGGGGTCAAAAACTAGGTCACAAGGTCAAATCATAGAAAAACCTTGTGTAGTCACTAGAGGTCACAATTTTGACTTAATCTTTATGACACTTGGTCACAATGATCATCACAACAAAATCTAGGTCAAGTTCGATATTGGGTCATCAAGGGTCAAAAACTAGGTCACAAGGTCAAATCATAGAAAAACCTTCTGTAGTCACTAGAGGTCACAATTTTGACTTAATCTTTATGAAACTTGGTCACAATGATCATAGCAACAAAATCTAGGTCAAGTTCGATATTGGGTCATCCAGGGTCAAAAACTAGGTCACAAGGTCAAATCATAGAAAAACCTTGTGTAGTCACTAGAGGTCACAGTTTTGACTTAATCTTTATGAAACTTGGTCACAATGATCATCTCAACAAAATCTAGGTCAAGTTCGATATTGGGTCACCCGGGGTCAAAAACTAGGTCACAAGGTCAAATCATAGAAAAACCTTGTGTAGTCACTAGAGGTCACAATTTTGGTCTTAATCTTTATGAAACTCGGTCACAATGATCATTTCAACGAAATCTAGGTAGAGTTCGATATTGGGTCATCTGTGGTCAAAAACTAGGTCACAAGGGAAAATAATAGAAAAACCTTGTGTAGTCACTAGAGGTCACAGTTTTGGCCTGATCTTTACGAAACTAAGTCACAACGATCATCACAACAAAATATAGGTCAAGTTTGATATTGGGTCATCCAGATCAAAAACTAGGTCATTAGGTGAAATCATATAAAAACCTTTTGTAGTCTTTAGAGGTCACAATATTAGCCTAATCTGTATGAAACTTGGTCACAATGATCATCTCAACAAAATCTAGGTCAAGTTTGACAGGTGAGCGACCTAGGGCCCTTTGGGCCCTCTTGTTTCCCTTTGATTGATTTTATAAGCATTTCTTGTCCGTGGCATACCTTTGTCACCATAACTATTAATGACTCAAAAATAGAAATGCATGTTTCTTTGCTGTGACATGAAGTGCAGTGCGCAAGAATCATAACTCTAGCTTGTGTAGTGTTTGAATGATTCCCTTCAGATTGATTTTATCAGGACATTTTTTTGTCCAGATTATCGCTTTGTCGTTTTTAGTTCAGATGACTAGAGAGCTCTTGTGAGTCTGATATGTAGCCCAATACTGGATAGTTTTCCATGACAAATTTGCATTTCGTCAGGCGACACTTGCGACTCGCGGAGCTTTTATTTTTTTGTAATTTTTATTTTTTTAAGTGTTTAGGTATTGTTTGGCTTTATAGCATGTATTTGTACAGTTATATGGAGGAAAAATATTCCAAAATATTTTGTTTAAAATATAGGTCAAATCATAGAAAAACCTTGTGTAGTCAGTCACCAGAGGTTACAATTTCAACTTAATCTTTACGAAACTTTGTCACAATGATCCTGTCAACAAAATCTAGGCCAAGTTCGATTTTGGGTCATCTGGCGTCAAAAACAAGGTCACAATGTCAATTGACATTTTCCTGAGGGTCGTAGGTTCAAACCCCACTGGAACCATAATTATTTTTTTAAGTATTTAGTTATTGTTCTGTCTTTATAGCATGTATTTGTACAGTTATATGGAGGAAATATTTTGTTTAAATTATAGGTCAGATCATAGAAAAACCCTGTGTAGTCACCAGAGGTTACAATTTCCACTTAATCTTTATGAAATTTGGTCCTAATAATCATCTCAACACAATCTAGGTTAAGTTTGATATTAATTAAGTCATCTGGGGTCAAACCCTAGGTCACATGGTCAAATCATACAAAAACTTGCAATAGAGGCTGAATTTCCTTCAATTTTATTCAGAAAATGTGTAGGATCACCATAGGGGTGTGCATGCACAAGTTCGACAGGTGAGCGACCTAGGGCCCTTTGGGCCCTCTTGTCAATGTTCACTAAGTTGGCATAAAGTTTCATTAAAGGAGCCTTTAGCTCATTAGTGAGATACTTTCAAGGATAATAATTGCTATCATAAAGGGAAGGCACTCGGTATGTATTTTATTGTGTTGGTAATGAGTTACTTCCCTTTGATTTTAAAGGGAGAGGGTTTTGTAGTGAAAGTTGCATTTCGATTCTTTATGTACACTTTTAATATTCTCTCTATAATGAGTAATTATTGAATTTAT
This sequence comes from Spisula solida, assembly GCA_947247005.1. Taxonomy (NCBI): domain Eukaryota; kingdom Metazoa; phylum Mollusca; class Bivalvia; order Venerida; family Mactridae; genus Spisula; species Spisula solida. The sequence continues at coordinate 10,356,519 of OX365953.1, read as the reverse complement.
TCCGCTGTTCAAATTTCATTTGTATTGGTTTCTTTCAGATGTATCAAAGCATAAGACGAGGAATCCACAGACAACATAGAAAATGTGGTCAATTCTTCCAGGAGTTATCATGCAAACCTGTTACTGGATGTCTACATCTGACTAGCACCAATCCACGGTTAACACAAGCTCAGTCAAAACATAGTGTAGGACGGAGTATAATTCAATCTTCATCTGTGTTGTTTCGAGCAATTGTACTTCATAACTTTGTTAATAAACATGGATCTTTGAGATCATACAGTTGTTCATACACTGAAAATTTGGATGCATTTTCTGATCAAGTGAACACTGACAATAGTTCCGAATCTAGTGAGTTAGCCATCACTTCGGAAACAGAAAGTATTGTGACAAGTTCAGAATCTAGTGAGTTAGCCATAACTTCGGGAACAGAAAGTATTGTGACAAGTGCTACTGAAACAAACACCATCAATGATACTGATAACATTATGCTACAAGAATTGGTGAAAATTAATTTAAGACACTTGCAAAATCTTGTTGCCTGTACAGACGAAGAACTTGCTAGTTTAGTAGCTTCATGCCCTTATTTACGTAACTTGGAAGTACTGAAGCATGTGAATGAAAATGTCAAAGTTCTACTGGATTGTTTTAAAAATAAGAAGAAGAAACTTTCGTATAAGAAAGTAAAAATCTTATGTAATCAATTGATTTTCATTGATTCTAGTGCATTGGGAATCTTTCTGGATGTAAATGTGGAGAGTGTGCATACATCATTTATGAATAAACTCGAAGAACACGTCAATAAAACATTAACAAATACAGGCAAAGTTGATATAACATATTTATGTCAATTATTGAATATGCCACAAGAAGATTTAAAAGCGATCACTAGAGAAACTCTATTGGACTTTATCTGTAGACAATATTCTCCTTCTTGCCTGAGGAGTAAAGTTGATTACCTTCTCTGGGAGGGTTTATCTACAACCGAGATAGCTTTCAATTTGAGGCTGTTTCGTTATACCCTGCAGACACTAAGTGAAAGAATATTAGATACAAGATCTCACTTTAATGAAATTTCTGCGACAACCTTATATCCACCAACATTATCTAACAAAAGAACAAAAACACAAATTTATGCATTACTAGGTTGTTCAAAAAAGGAATTCAGTCGTTCTGCAAAACGGTATCTTGATGGCTTTGAAGCACATAGACTGTATGAAACTCTACAAATGTTGGTTAAACTTGGTTTTTCTAAAGACCAGATTAGAAGAAATGTGTTTATACTTGGACATGAGCCTAATATTGTAAAGGAGGCATTTTTTGCTAATGTTGGAGAGGCTGACGTGACAACCTTGAAAGGAAGAGGCATGCTTCTTGATTTGATGATCTGGAATCTTAATTATAGCTCTTGACAGATTTGCGAAATATCAACACTCAACATCAACACTGAAAAGGCCTAAACAATAGTTTGTTTCCAGTAAAATGCTAGTTTCTAGTAAAATGTTTGTTTCCAGTAAAATGTTTGTTTCCAGTAAAATGCTAGTTTCCAGTAAAATGTTTGTTTCCAGTTAAATGTTTGTTTCCAGTAAAATGCCCCAAAAATTGGTATCGTAGAGTTTTTTGATCTGTCAAAATGAACACAACTACATAGTAGCTGCCCACTAAAGAATAAATGATCCTCACCTTCCTGGAGATTAGATATATTTATTCAGTCACTTTGGACAATATCAGTCAAATAACAGGTGCAGTAAAAACTTTGCCTTATTAGGTCACCAGGTCCCGATCTCCCGAAGCATCTCAAGCAGAAATCTCATCTCAAATTGAGATTTTGCTGAAATCAGAGTGAGAGTTTGAGACAAATTTGAAGTTCGAATTTTTTAAATTTTACTGTAATAAACTGAGAATAATGTTTGTTTTGTGATGCCAATTTTGAGTCCAGCCTCACACAGTAATTAACTCAAAAATATGTGACAAAATTTGAGATGAGATTCAGCTCATTGTGAGATGCTTCGGGAGATTGAGGGCTGGTCGTTAGACTTTTGATAAACCGTCAATTAACCATGTGATCTGACAGATTACTTTATATATGAGAGTCACCAGTTGAAATTCTGTACACGTTGAGGTTTTCCTATACTAAAGAGGGGTCCTACAGTTCCAGAATGATCCAGAAATCCGGATTTGCTGCATTAGAAATAATGAACTTTTCTGCACAAAATAAACAGTTATTGGATGAAAAAATCCAAAATATGTTATGGTCATTTGAAATTTCATAAGCTGAATTTTAAGCTGAGTTTTGCTGTAGGGATGTGTGCTAAATGCACTGAAACAGACTTGCGACTCATTTTCAGGATTGGGCATTATATGTCTTAGTCAGACCCCTGATTAAATGATCTGACAGTTGATTGATTATTTTCTACGACTTACCTGGGTCTACATGTGGTCTATCAAGCTGTCCGACTTCACTGAATGAACGTGATGTTACAGGCTCGTTAATGAAAGAGTAACAAAAGAGTAACGAAAGAGTCCTTAATAGATCTCCTTACTAAGCAGATTAAGTGACTGGATAAATAGAATAATAGTTGAGTGATATAGATCCCAGATCCTGATGGAATGAAGTTTTATCCATCTCGGCTGCAGAAATTATCCAATTTGTCTTCGGCGCACCCGAGAAATTCTTCTGCCTTGCAGGATAAACTCACTCATCCATGTCACTAGCCTTTTATTCTCTATATAATTATTGCGTCCACCTACCATGAAGTGGTGTATTTTTTTACTGGTCAACAAAAATGTAAGAAAGAGCAAGTTCAAAAATTATAAAAAATAACAAAAATGTAGATTTTTTCAAACACCATAAAAAGTTAAAACCATTTGAATTAGAATCATGATATATATATATAGGGTAGAGGGGAATAGAGTAAAAAACACTTTTTTATGCCAAACTAATCACTGTAGTTGTTCATGGTTTGTTTCATCGACCGTTTATTTTTGTTTGTTTATTTTTATGCCCCGGCTTCTATGGATGAATGAGGCATATAGTGATTGTTCTGTCTCTTTGTTTGTCTCTGTCTGTTCGTTAAAAAATGTTAACCAAAACTTTCTCAAGTTGTTGAAACTCAAATATTTTTGATTCCATCGATGCATTGCAGCTGCTATAAAACTTGGCATACTTTTGTTTACCATCATAAACACCTTACATTGTCAAACTAAAGCCATGTAACACTATCCAACATTTCAATAGAATTATGGCCCTTGATTGACTGAGCTAGTTTTTTTGGACATGGCTTCCACTGGGGCATGTGCATTTGTGGAACACAGTCTTGTTAAGTAATGTTTCTGAACAAGGCTTGATACAATATATGGATACTTCGAACAGATAATGATATGTACCCGGTATCGTGCAGGGTTGTCATTATGATGCCACTGTAGGCAAGTATGCTTGTCTCAATTGCACCTTTGCCACCTTAAAACTTGATCATCTCAAATTTTAAATAAGCCTGCTCAGCAAAATCTTAATGAAAACCCTGTGTATGTAGTGAGCATGTAGCGAAGGTGAGCTTACGGGAGTGTTGAATGTCTGTCATCCCAACATTCATAATTATAGATAGATTTATTTCTACAGACAATGTTCATATTTCATGACGAGATATATTAAAACGTTCATTATAACAACAAATGAGCATGCATGCAATAATAATGTCATGGCAATCAACATTATAATATCATGTAAAGGATGACACAAGAAAGAACTTTACACACATAGTTCTTGTTTCTATTGTTCTTTAATCATAAATAAAACAAGACAAACTCCAGAATTATTGTTCTTTAATAACACACTAACAGACACAATTGTGACTTACATAATGCTAGATAAAATCTAGTCTCTTATTAACCTGCGGCCTTGAGCCGCAGGTTATATTGGATTGCCAAAAGTAAAATGACCATGGAGGGGCACGTGACATGTTCTCGATGGTTTACGATTTCAAAAAAAATATCCCAAAAAAGAAGCATTTTGTAAAAATGTCGTGAACCAGACTAATTCCATTATTCCATGCGGATAACATCGGTCTTTATCGCATTACAATAGTTTATTTACCAAAGAAAGCAGAACGATTCCGAAATTTCACTTTGAACGCGAGACCACGAATCTAAACAGCAGGTGTCTGCAGCTGCAATAAGATTCCCAGCCAGTAATAAATATAGTGGGCAATGCACTACATCCCGTAGAGAACACATCGCTAGATTACCAGAAGCATCAGGTATTGATACATGATTTTTTTTTCTAATTCTTTTGAATGTGTTCATTCGTTCGGCACATACATTTAACACAAACAAATAATTGGAAGATAATCGGTATTGTCCGATTTTACATGTATTGGAATTATTTTCACAGAAACATTAATTTAAACTTACACCGGAATAAATTCGAATTGCATCCAAACTGCAAAAAACACATTCTAAACAATACAACTAAATTACAAGGCCGCAGGTAATCACCCGCAGGAAACTATTTAACTTGTTGATCTCTGGTTTACACTTCAATGGAGGGATGTTGTACTGTATATGAAACATAGTCTTATGTCTGACTTTGAAATCTAGGCTGATTAAGTTTGATAGTAAGTCATCTTGAGTGAAAAATAGGTCACTCAATGACTCTAAGTGGAAAAAAAGTCAACACTCAAGAGTTCGACTAGAAGTTTAAGAATCACCTTTAGATTCTTTATAAGATCTAGTGACCATGTTTGCCATAATCTAGAACAAGTTTGATACTGCCTCATCTGGCTTGAAAACTAGGTTACCAGCCTGAGGCCAAATCAAAGAAAAACCCTGTTAACAGCTTAAACTCAACAAGTCTTGTTATAAATTATTTTTAGCAGCATGTCATGGTAAACAAGTCCACTGTCATGCGTAGAAGTTATAATGACATCACTCTGCATGTTTCATTGAAAAAAGCCATATCAAAATCACGTTGATGCCTTTGGAATGCCAACAAATACAAATTAGGTGGTTGCTTGAAACATTAGTGAAGCCATCCAAGAAAAAACAAAATATGGTATGTTGCTTTAATGAATATTAAAAGACATGCATGTGTTCTAAATCTTGACTCCGTCTTGACATTCTTCAAGTACAGTGTACATGTGTGTTATGGCATAGAATACTTCTGTTATTAAAAGTTTGTCTTATTGTATAGTGTAATTATGTTTATATATATCAGATTCCACAAGTCTAACATAAAATATTGTTTGTTTCCCTTTCCATTCCCTACCCTCAAAATTGCCCCTACACAAGAAATTGTATTGAGAAATCTGACAAAATTTTGGATGGCTGGACAAAGTAAGTGAAAGGCGTTCACTAAATTCTGTAAAAATTTATGAAAATATTGTTCCTTCCCATAAAAAACACGGGTCACAGGAGGAGAAACAAACAATATTTTATTTTAAACCCGGGCTTGCTAAGGATGGTACTTGTGAACATAGCTGCAGGCCCAGTGGTGAGTGTCCTAGATTTGTAACCCAGCAAGTCATCCCAGTTCCATTCCTGGTCGTGGCAGGTGATACCCATGAGCATTTGACAATTGTCAATTTCCCTCCACATAGAGAAGTTGCTGGTTCTTTGTGAAAGGGTAATTTAGAACTGGTTAGGATTGTGTCCAGGATAACTTGGTGAATTTTTCACTGTATATTACTGAAAATTGTTGAGCAATGGCATAAATCTAAAAATAGAAACAAACAAACTTGTGAACCTAAGAGAAATATGAAGATTACTGAATTCGAATTCAGTACCTTGTAAATATCAGGATTAGTGGTGGGCTAGATATTAGACTGACAGGTTCACTTCACCCACTAATTGCTGGTACACTGTACACTGACAGGTTCACTTCACCCACTAATTGCTGGTACACTGTACACTGACAGGTTCACTACACCCACTAATTGCTGGTACACTGACAGGTTCACTACACTCATCTCTGGTACACTGTACACTGACAGGTTCACTACACTCATCTCTGGTACACTGTACACTGACAGGTTCACTACACTCATCTCTGGTACACTGTACACTGACTGGTTCACTACACTCATCTCTGGTACACTGACAGGTTCACTAAACTCATCTCTGGTACACTGTACACTGACAGGTTCACTACACTCATCTCTGGTACACTGTACACTGACAGGTTCACTACACTCATCTCTGGTACACTGTACACTGACAGGTTCACTACACTCATCTCTGGTACACTGTACACTGACTGGTTCACTACACTCATCTCTGGTACACTGACAGGTTCACTAAACTCATCTCTGGTACACTGTACACTGACAGGTTCACTACACTAATCTCTGGTACACTGACAGGTTCACTACACTCATCTCTGGTACACTGACAGATTCACTAAACTCATCTCTTGTACACTGTACACTGACAGGTTCACTACACTCATCTCTGGTACACTGACAGGTTCACTAAACTCATCTCTGGTACACTGTACACTGACAGGTTCACTACACTCATCTCTGGTACACTGTACACTGACAGATTCACTAAACTCATCTCTGGTACACTGTACACTGACAGGTTCACTACACTCATCTCTGGTACACTGACATATTCACTTAACTCATCTCTGGTACACTGTACACTGACAGGTTCACTACACTCATCTCTGGTACACTGACAGGTTCGCTACACTCATCTCTGGTACACTGACAGGTTCACTAAACTCATCTCTGGTACACTGTACACTGACAGGTTCACTAAACTCATCTCTGGTACACTGACAGATTCACTAAACTCATCTCTTGTACACTGTACACTGACAGGTTCACTAAACTCATCTCTGGTACACTGTACACTGACTGGTTCACTAAACTCATCTCTGGTACACTGACAGGTTCACTACACTCATCTCTGGTCCACTGACAGGTTCACTACACTCATCTCTGAGACACTGACAGGTTCACTACACTCATCTCTGGCACACTGACAGGTTCACTAAACTCATCTCTGATACATTGACAGGTTCACTACACTCATCTCTGATACATTGACAGGTTCACTACACTTGTCTTGGTTGCACTGTGAACCATAAAGATGTGTTCACTGGTAGGTTTCTGCACTCATCTGGTGCACTTTACAGGTAGGTTCTCATTACTCTGGTTCTAGATACTCATGTTTGGTCATACAAAAATAATTTACAGTATCGGTCGTTTTCGGTAAAGCAAATCGTATAAATGCTAATTATTTGAGCAATCAAAATTGGTGTTGCACCATGATTCCTACTAACTCTCATTCTAAGTGTCATGCGTTTTAGCTCACCTGTTACAAAGTGACTGGGTGAGCTTTTGTGATCACTCTTCGTCCATCCCTCTGTCCACAATTTGCTTGTTTAAACACTAGAGGTCACAATATTGACTTTAACTTCTTGACGTTAAACTTTGTCACAATGATCATCTCAACAAAATCTAGGTCAAGTTGTATATTGGGTCATCTTGAATAAAAAAACTAGGTCAAATCATAAAAAAACCTTATGTAGTCACTAGAGGTCACAATTTTAGCCTCATCTTTATGTCATCTCAACAAAATCTAGGCCAAGTTCGATATTTGGCAATCAGCATTGTAGCAGTTCTGAGCAAACGTGGCCTCCGATGATGCTTGATGTTAGTCTTGTAGCAGTTCTGGGCAAAGTGGCCTCCGATGATGCTTGATGTTAGTCTTGTAGCAGTTCTGTGCAAACGTGGCCTCCGATGATGCTTGATGTTAGTCTTGTAGCAGTTCTGAGCAAACGTGGCCTCCGATGATGCTTGATGTTAGTCTTGTAGCAGTTCTGGGCAAACGTGGCCTCCGATGATGCTTGATGTTAGTCTTGTAGCAGTTCTGAGCAAACGTGGCCTCCGATGATGCTTGATGTTAGTCTTGTAGCAGTTCTGAGCAAACGTGGCCTCCGATGATGCTTGATGTTAGTCTTGTAGCAGTTCTGTGCAAACGTGGCCTCCGATGATGCTTGATGTTAGTCTTGTAGCAGTTCTGAGCAAACGTGGCCTCCGATGATGCTTGATGTTAGTCTTGTAGCGTGGCCTCTGATGATGCTTGATGTTAGTCTTGTAGGGTGGCCTCTGATGATGCTTGATGTTAGTCTTGTAGCGTGGCCTCTGATGATGCTTGATGTTAGTCTTGTAGCGTGGCCTCTGATGATGCTTGATGTTAGTCTTGTAGCGTGGCCTCTGATGATGCTTGATGTTAGTCTTGTAACGTGGCCTCCGATGATGCTTGATGTTAGTCTTGTAGCGTGGCCTCCGATGATGCTTGATGTTAGTCTTGTAACGTGGCCTCCGATGATGCTTGATGTTAGTCTTGTAACGTGGCCTCCGATGATGCTTGATGTTAGTCTTGTAACGTGGCCTCTGATGATGCTTGATGTTAGTCTTGTAACGTGGCCTCCGATGATGCTTGATGTTAGTCTTGTAACGTGGCCTCTGATGATGCTTGATGTTAGTCTTGTAGCGTGGCCTCTGATGATGCTTGATGTTAGTCTTGTAACGTGGCCTCCGATGATGCTTGATGTTAGTCTTGTAACGTGGCCTCCGATGATGCTTGATGTTAGTCTTGTAGCGTGGCCTCCGATGATGCTTGATGTTAGTCTTGTAACGTGGCCTCTGATGATGCTTGATGTTAGTCTTGTAACGTGGCCTCCGATGATGCTTGATGTTAGTCTTGTAGCGTGGCCTCCGATGATGCTTGATGTTAGTCTTGTAACGTGGCCTCTGATGATGCTGGATGTTAGTCTTGTAGCGTGGCCTCCGATGATGCTTGATGTTAGTCTTGTAGCGTGGCCTCCGATGATGCTTGATGTTAGTCTTGTAACGTGGCCTCTGATGATGCTTGATGTTAGTCTTGTAACGTGGCCTCTGATGATGCTTGATGTTAGTCTCTAACAATATTTATTAATCAGACTGAAAGTAGATCTAAATATTTTTGTCTTAATTTTCAGATGGTACAAGTGCTGCGGTTATACATCAGAACCCTCACAAAGACAGGGTTACAACAGGTGAATGTTTCATCTAGAACCTGTACACACTACCACACTGTACACTCATCTAGAATGTCATATCCTCATAAACTCTGTGAGTATATTTACACAAAAAACGGGCTTCGGGCGGGCGGGCGGCGGCGTCCAGCAGTTTGTCTGTACTCTAGCGCTCAGATTTTTTTCCGATCGCCTTCAAACTTTGTGACAATGCTTATGGACATAATATCTAGGCCAAGTTCGATTATAGGCCAAATCGGCCTAGGCCTTACTTGGTTATGGGCCTTTAATTACCAAATAAGTATGAAATAGGCCTTGTCTGTGCTCTAACGCAAACAGTTTTCAACTGATCGTCTTCAAACTTTGTGACAATGCTAATGGGCATGATATCTAGGCCAAGTTCGATTATGGGCCAAATCGGTCTAGGCCTTATTTGGTTATGGGCCTTTAATTACCAAATAAGTATGAAATTGGCTTTGTCTGTGCTCTAACGCAAACAGTTTTCATATGATGGTCTTCAAACTTTGTGACAATGCTAATGGCCATGATATCTAGGCCAAGTTCGATCATGGACCAAATCGGCCTCCGCCTTATTTGGTTATGGGCCTTTATTTACCAAATAAGTATGAAATTGACCTTGTCTGTGCTCTAACGCAAACAGTTTTCATCTGATCGTCTTCAAACTTTGTGACAATGCTTATGGGCATAATATCTAGGCCAAGTTCGATTTTAGGCCAAATCAGCTTAGGCCTTATTTGGTTATGGGCCTTAAATTACCAAATAAGTATGAAATTGGCCTTGTCTGTGCTCTAACGCAAACAGTTTTCATCTGATCGTCTTCAAACTTTGTGACAATGCTTATGGGCATAATATCTAGGCCAAATTCGATTATATTTTTTTTTTATTTTAATTTTTTTTTTTTTAATTTTTTTTTTATTTTATTTTGCCCTGAGACTCACCATGCCCCGAGACGGGCGTATTTTGTGTCATTTTGGCTCTTGTTACCACATTGGAAGCATTCAAATTATATGCAGCACAATATTAAATTAACTTAAACAGTTTTAAAACTTCTTAATATTCAAAAATATTTTGTTATGCAATTTATTACGTTGAAGTTAACTTTGCAATAAAGGCATTCTGGTCTAAATATGTCAATCAAGAATTTATAATTATCCGACCTCTCTGACCTAGCCATCTATCTAGACAATAAATGACTCATATTTTATTATTCATTTATGGTCATTATTATGATAGTAACATTGCTGTTAGTTTACTGTCAATCTATCTATTCTAGCGAGCGTAATGTTTGGTCGTTGATGAATTTATATTTATAATAAGGAATTGACCAGTCCCGATCTAATAATGGCATTTCTGATCAGTCAGTGTTATATAGATGGTATTTATGTACAGGTTGCTTTTCTGTCAAGATGTAATGCCCATTGAGATGGTAATAGTGACAACTTCTGCTTACTGTTGAATTTTACCCGTATAAAAAGTTAAGTTTCTAGTTTTCAAGGGCCGCTTTCAACAATTCAGCCATTCAGCCACCCATTGACATTTAACTTCTCCTGGTCATTGGGCTACCTGAGGAAACCTGCATTTGAGTCTCCCTAGAGAGACTATTTCTCTCCTGGTTTGTATGCAACCAACATCGAGGTACGAGGTACGGAGCCAAGGAATATTGAACATGTACAGACATCACCCTCACAGGTATCAAATTCACACATTGGTCGAGTGGAACATTGTGTGTTATTCTTGTTCTGAGAAATTAGGCAGTGGCTTACTTGTCTTGATCCCGAAGCATGCGCTCTACCTCTGGGCCACCTTTCCCCCCTTAAACATGTGTTACACTGACTGCCCTGGTCCCAAAGCGTCTCAAGTAGAAATATAGCGCCTGTGTTGTCAAGGCATCCGTATTCTGACGGTGCCTCTGAAGCTTCGTCTGTTACTGACCACTTCAGTGTAATCACTGATTCTACCGTACTGACCACTTCAGTGTAATCACCGAGTCTGCCGTACTGTCCACTTCAGTGTAATCACTGAGTCTGCCATACTGACCGCTTTAGTGTAATCATCCAGTCTGCCGTACTGACCACTTCAGTGTAATCACCGAGTCTGCCGTACTGACCACTTCAGTGTAATCACCGAGTCTGCCGTACTGTCCACTTCAGTGTAATCACCGAGTCTGCCGTACTGTCCACTTCAGTGTAATCACCGAGTCTGCCATACTGACCACTTCAGTGTAATCACCGAGTCTGCCGTACTGTCCACTTCAGTGTAATCACTGAGTCTGCCATACTGACCACTTCAGTGTAATCACTGAGTCTGCCATACTGACCACTTCAGTGTAATCACTGAGTCTGCCATACTGACCACTTCAGTGTAATCACTGAGTCTGCCATACTGACCACTTCAGTGTAATCACTGAGTCTGCCATACTGACCACTTCAGTGTAATCACTGAGTCTGCCATACTGACCACTTCAGTGTAATCACTGAGTCTGCCATACTGACCACTTCATTGTAATCACCGAGTCTGCCGTACTACAAATGTATGTCCACTTGTATTATCTGTCTAGTCACCATCAATTATAAGCTAGTTTACTGAAGGTGTAAATGTCAGGTACACTGCACACACTCCCTACATACTACAGTACATAAATCTATTTCTATATACTAGAATAGTGCTTTAAGTTGCCTGTAGCTAGTTAATATCGCAAAACATTTTAATTCACAAGTTATAACGATGTTGTGGTAATGAATGTTGATGGATTGAGAAATTGTAAATAAATTAAAGTACTATAAATTAATTAAGATCATAAGTTGACAGTGATACTCAAGTGAGGTTTATTAATTCCAGTGTCTGATAAATCTATTGCCCGGAGCCCACGGGCTAACATACAGTTTTTCATATTATTCCATATTGAATTATAATCCTACAAGATGGGATCTGGATTGTCTTCACATTGCAGGAAAGGTTTGTTGTGATTTTAATTTTTGTGTTAAAATGTGAACAAACTTTTGCAATGTAAGCTTTGTGAGCATGTCTTGCTAATTTATATTATAGAATGCTTATTAAGAGTAAGACTGTCATACACTTTTACACCATTTTTTCAAAAATTAGGTCAGCCATTTACGGTACTGTAAATAAATTTTCTAAGACTTCCACAAAAGTACACCGAATGTAACGTCGCATTTAAACGTTATAACTTCATAGCTTATGACATGATGACGTCACACCTTTGTTAATGGATTTTTTATATTTCACCTGAAGCAGTATAGAGAACACCTCAAAAGCATAGTAAGAAGTTTATTATGAGTTTGTACCTTATTCACACAAGTATTGCTTACAGTTGTGTATTGGACGCAGGTGAAAAATAAAAAAATGGGTGAAACCTTAAAGAAATTAAGTCAGATGCATAATTGTTGAAAGTACAACAAAAGAAATTATGACCATTTCTGATTTTGCCTATTTGAGTCTTAGAATTATGTCTGAAGTTGTGTAAAGGATGAATCCAATTTTTTGGAAACAATTCGGGGTTGAAAAAAGTGTGAGCGATACTTGGGTGATGACAGTAAATCCTCATGCAGACAGGTTTTGTTTTGTTTAATATTCCTTGTTGATTGGTTAAAAAAATCATGTTGTTCTGTGTTGTTCAAACTTTGGTGTTGTTACTTCAAGAATCAATGTTTGGTGTGTTGTTGTTTAAGAGTTCATTATCAGCATGTATGTTGGTTTCAAGTGAGCTGATGAACTATGTTATAATGTTTATAATGAATAAAAATGCCTGAAATAAAGTCTGAGGCTCTTGCCTAATTAAAAACTTTAGTTTGGGTTTAAATCATGTGATAAAAACCTTTTAGTTATTGACATTAACATGTTGTGCTATTTGGGCTGGAATAAAAGGGTCATAGTGCTTTAATTATGAAAAAAATGGACATAACTGTCTCTTTCAATACACTACTTATATTAAAATTTGCTTGTGTTCGAAGTAGATAGTCGCAAGTGCATGGTCATTTACATTCTATTTCGATGGAAGAGACAGTGATACAAATATTCCCGGTGTGATAACCTCCCCTTGATTCTTAAATACGCCCACTTACCCAGTGTACATCACCAATATTCCCGAGACCACCTCTGGGTTACCCATCAGTTCATCTCTAGTAACTTGGGCCAGGGAACACTGAAAAGTGTTTCAGAAATGACCAAGAGCTCCGTCCGAGACCAAAATTATTTTTTTTTTAATTAAACCTGAGGAAGCTCTTGATGCGTAGTTTGATTAGCTTTATCCCCTCAAACACTGTGCTTCCTCAGGCTCAATGTTTTAAATGCCTCTGTGTAATAAAACAGATTTAATAACCAACAACTGATGTACTTTCAGTGCTTTGATTTTCTGATAGTTTATTTGATAGATAAGTAGTTATTACTAACCAAGTATTTTGTATTGCTCATACTGTTGCAAAATGTAATGCTATTGTAATTGTTTATGATATAATAATCATAGGAGATGTAAATCAAGCTGTCATCAATAAAGCCGTCATACATGTACAGTTTGTGTATTTAACATACATGTACGTCTTCCCTCGGGCAAAATTGGTTAAATGTCACTGCAATGTTATATTAGATGGATTGAAATTTAACACAAGCTAGGTATGTTCTGTATCTTGTTATGATTAAGATAATGGTAATGTAAATTAGAATGTAGAACATGATCATGTTTGCTAACTCATGTGGTTTGTCTGTCTAGGACATTGACTCACTATCTTTTGAAATAAACACTTATACACTAAAGGTGCTGAACTCGGTCACCTACAGATGATGATAAATAGGAGAGATCACCGTATTCATATGCAAAATGCCCACCAGCAATCTATTGGATGAATGAACAATAAAAACCTGCCATTTACGGATAGCTAGCTGGTGGCATGAATGCCTTTATATACAAACATGATCTCTCCTATATCAAGTTATTTAAAAAACTATCATTTTTGTGAATGTTTAATTCTAAGTCATTCCATTATTTCATTACTAAGGTACATAGTACATGATACTGTTATATTGTCTATAGATTTTGCTAAATACTAAAATGATATAGTCAGGGGTGTAGAGATGAGCCGGAAGGGGGTTAAATCCGCCGGCTATTTGAACATGCTTGCCAGCTTCTTTTTGTCATTTTCTTATTTGTTACTTTGTTACTTTAAGTACAGCCTACGTTTGAAGATTAACTAGCTACATGAAAACATTTCTACATCCCCGTATAGTTAAATTTCAGCAGATTTTGCACTAGAGCAAGTCCATCAGTCATTGGTTGATAATTAATTGTTGAAAATAGGAAAGATCACATTATAATCTCATATGATTACATTATATATTGTTGACCTTATGTACTGAAGATTATAATTAAGTCATATTTATATACTGAAATTGATAAATTAAAACTTCATTTATGAATATTGTGTTGGTGTGTTTAAAACTGGATACTCAATTGCATGATAATAGTGAAAAGGTAAATGTTTGGGAAGGTATATTGTATAATATTCACAATAATTATGTATACTATAATTATGTTGTTTGGTCATATTAATTTAACCAGATCCTTACATTTATGCATTAGATAGACTGCAAGGTTCATGCACAGAATTCAGTGATTTTTTTTGCATCTTTGGGAAAGGGTACGGGTCCATTCAGATTGGGAATTTTGGCGTTGTGACAACTTGAAATTGGGAAATTCCATGAAGCACAAAGGCAAAATAAAACTGAAAAAGAGATTACATGTGTTAATGACATGTGAATGTTTACTGGTTTCTTTGAACTTTTATGCTTGACCACATGTCAAAAATACTCATAACTTTATCATTTTATGTCCGATTTTGAAAATTAGTTTTTTGAATTGTTAATTTGGAATTTCTCCATTCAAATTTGGGAAAATTATAGCCTATTTGCAATTGGGAAAGGGTCCGTTTACAGGACCCTAATAAAGAAGGGAAAAAATCACTGGAATTCATCAATTTTTCCCAAGGAAATCATGGGTGCGTTCGGAACGCTGTTTCGCACATGTTCCGCACATCCCGGACAGTGGAACACACTTATGAACAAACCGGAACACTGTTCGGAACATGTTCTTTCTGTGCCCGCCACAGAGGTGGTGCAGCCAGAACAGTCACGTGGTTACAGCAAGAATATTGGCCGCTTGTGTAATAAAATATAATATAATAAATATATTTTCCAATTATGGACCATTGCGGGCAAACAGTCGCACTTAAATATATCCACATGCATATTTCTTCCTCCAATAATACGGCTGCAACTACAATTTTGGTCATCTTTAACATTTTACTTTCTGTTCCGTTTTGTTCGTAAGGTGTTGGAGTAGAACATTCGGCACACTGTGCAGGACAGTTCCGTTTTGTTCGTAAGTTGTTCGGAGTAGAACATCCCGCACATGTTCCGGAACAGACGCTACGAACATGCCCCATGTGTTAGATTTATAGTGCAGTCATATAATGCAGACTAATACAGCTCAGGCCTAGGTAACTAAAATTACTTAGGTACATTTTTCAAATTGACACTGAGCTGTTTTCGTCCTAGTTTTATTAAAGTGTCCTGATTTGTTTAGATTTAGTACTATATATTACTGTGATATATTGTACACAGATGTGTTATCTAAGTATGCCACCTGTCCTACACGACCTTCGCTTCTTCACTTGTCTTATACATAAGATTAGGACATATAAATTGCTAGATTTTGAGCCCATGTTTTCAGGGTTTCCCACCCAAGTAGAGATGATCTGGCTAATAATCCAGATGTGCTTTACATATATACTAGGCCTGTTAAAGATCCAAGGAGTCTTATATTTCGTAAAGAGCTTAGGGTACCACACCCAGATTCCTTGTATCACACAACCATCTCTAATTTCCTCAAATTTACAGGTCATTGGTTAGTCTGGGAGGGAAAATGAACTACGGTACATGTACCATATACAAGGGATGTTCGGAAAGTTTTTGGTCAAAATTTCATTGAAAAATATCAAGAAATAAACATATTACGGCACTTGCCTCTGAACTTTCCAAACATCCCTCATACTTACAACTGTCCCAATTGATTGCATACTCTACAATCTGTTCTACATTTAAATTCAATTTGTAGTTCACTACACATGTCACTTTAAATTTTTATGTATTTTAAGGACAAAATCAATTAAGTCATCATGAGTTATTTATACAAGCCATATGACCAATATATTCATATCTCAGACCTTCAATAGTTAAGTCAACATACACAATTTATTGTATCATGCTGTAAACTTATTAAAAATCATGTTGATTTAATTTGCGTCATTTCCACTAATGAACTAGATCCTGAAATTAAATTCCCTCAAATAATTGAAAAAAATAAATTAAACATGAGTTTTTTTTCGATATTTTAAATCAACATATTTAAGAAACCACCAAATAACCATTTTACCAAAATCCACCAAATTTAATACCCACGAAAATTAATAACTTTACAGTAGTTAAAGAAAAGTTTCACTGAGTGCTCTATTTTTGATAAACAATTTGATTGATCTGTGTGGTTATTTATAGTTTCTGATATATTTAGCGATATATTTTAAGGCAAGGTTTACTGAAGGGCTATACTCAGGTATCTGAAACAAGTGGGCCGAAATCTGGATTTAATTGGAGCTATATTTCATTGAGTGGAATATATTTCAAATTGTTGATTTTGATATAAATTTTAACATGAAATGTAAGCCAAGAACGTGACATTTTACTGCCTATAAATTAGAGATTTCTGAGTGATTTGAGAGTTTCAGCACCATAAATATTTCTTAGACTGTCAGTGTTTTAAAGTTTTTGCAGTCTAAGTTGGATACACATTTTCAAAATGTATCGCAAAGCTTATCCTGCAGTGGAGAAAACAGGTACGGATTTATAACTAGAAGTGATCATATTTGCTGATTACCTAAATGTTTGTTCACAATTATTACTGTTAATCTAATATGATTGTACACATGCTATATTAAATGTATGGGAAATTACGTCACAGTATTGCTAAGTTAATCGGTAAATGCTATTAAATTGCATTCAGTAAAGTTATAATTATTCGCTTTGTGGCGTTGACAGGAAGGTGGGACAATTTTATAATTCCTAGCAGATACTTTCCTTCCTTTGGTTGGCATTCGGTAAGGTGTCCAAAATGCGAAGAATCATACAGAGCGCAGCGCCACAAAAATGGAAATGCACTCGAACTTACCGAGACTTAGAGAAAATTTGGATGATTGTATCAGAACGTGCTGCATCATGATTGAATTACTGATACTACCTTGTATATCTTGATGAAATGTAGGAATTAGTGATAGAGCATGATGGGATCGTAGTGCAACTTAACTTATCATATTTCCAAGTCCACCAAGATCCCCAGCGATGAAGAATCACGGTCTGATACGCTGTGTTAAGGTCTGATAATTAGTTGTAATGCGCTCCTCTGTGATTAGCACGTTCCATCACCCTCTCTCAAGATCAAAGTTGAATCGGGACAACCGTGGCCAAATTTTTTACTGTCTGCCACGATTCCACCAAGTTCCCCCAAGATCATCACGATTCGATTCCACGACCTCCGACGATCCACCTCGCTCATCACAATACTTTCCAATCGTGGCCATAGTGGGCATCATGGCTGACTGTAAACGCAGCATTTCAAAAATTATATAAAGCATTTTACTTAGCAACTTGTTGTTGTTAAATTTTAAAGTTGTGAGTGTAAGGTCAAGATTTGTTTTTTTCAGAAGTGATTTGATAAAATAGCTACCGGTAGTAATGGCAGGACACATTGTTGTTCCTTAAAATGTTTGAAGCATCCAATACATGTAGCGATGTTCC
The DNA here is from genome assembly GCA_947247005.1 of Spisula solida. Taxonomy (NCBI): domain Eukaryota; kingdom Metazoa; phylum Mollusca; class Bivalvia; order Venerida; family Mactridae; genus Spisula; species Spisula solida. The sequence continues at coordinate 10,338,617 of OX365953.1, read as the reverse complement.
AAATTGAGCCACAACATTACAGCTACTAATAAAGTTGAACTAACATATCCTAATTCAGTCAAGAAACTGTTGAGAGATTTGGTGGGCACTTGTGAAGTTTTATTGTTTGTTGTTTCTTTTAGGTGATCCAGTAACACCAACAGTGAATACACAACAACAGAACAAACCAATAACAACAACTCCCGTAACCATGGCAAGTGAAAAGATTGAAGCAGTTGTCTGTAATGCAGAGGATTTGAAATCTGGAGAGTATGTATCATGTTATAAATAGTATACTGTACATAATGTTAGTTAAGTGAAGAGCTTAATTAAAGTGTCAACCCTACTGAAAGTCAATTTGGTTATGCACCAGTCAATATTATGCCAGCCCATGGGGGTGGCTGGGATACAGGAGGAATTAGACAGACGAATCTTCCTGACAGGTGGGAACCTTATAGACTCAGAGTCCCGAAGAATAGACTTTTGTCCGGGAATTTCTAAACCGCGAAAGATGACAGTGATACTTTTATTTGTGTTTGTATTAAAGTACCCGCATGAAAAACTATGCCCTATGGGGGGATTTAGACTGTAAGCATAGTCTGCATGGTGGGGATTTAGACATAGAAAACTTGAAAATGTCTAATTCCCCCTTGGTCTACCTCATGACTCCTACCCTTCATTGCCAAGTACCAGACAAATAGGCATAATGTAACCAATATCGATCAACTGGTATTTGAACTGAATCAACTTCCCATTTGGAGATGAACAATTTTATTATTAATATCATGCTCTTTGTAGAGAAACAACCTCTCTATAAAAACATCTTCAAGTGATATTCACTCAAAATTTAACCTCTACAGAGTAACAACCTCTACATGACAGTCAAGATTTGCAGCTCACAAAGGGTGTTGCTCTACAGAGTTGGTTCCTGTCGAAATACATGTATCTCTACTTGAATGTCGTAGCCTGGGATCAAACCTGAGACCTGTAATACTTGAAGGAGGTTCTCTACCACTATTATAAGCCTATTGTGGTGGATCTCAAATGCAATACTGGAAATATTTTGATAATTACAGAATGAAGGAGGTAGATGTCGGGGGTGCTGGTACTGCATTGTTAGTGAGAGATGGTTCAGAGTATTACGCCATTGGTTCAAAATGTTCTCATTATGGTGCTCCTCTTGCTAAAGGTATGTTACTTATATGTTGATAACAGTATATATATATTCTTGAACATTTGGCATCAACGTTACTTTAACTCTTCATATGGAAAATATGGAAGACTTGTTTGGTGAATCAGCCGCCTTTATTCACAATGTATTGAGAAATGGCATTAATCCAGAATCACCAAGCAACTTAAAGGTAGGGCTGCTTGTAATAACAAGGTAACTCTGCAGAAAACTAAACTACATGTAGTTTGTAAAGAACAAAACCTCTTTATGTTTAACTTTTATACATATAATTGTTGCTATCCGATGTGTAATATTTTATACACAGGTGTGTTATGTAATGGACGTGTGAGGTGCCCGTGGCATGGTGCTTGTTTCAATGTGAAGAACGGGGACATTGAGGAGTTTCCTGGACTTGACAGCATCCCTTCATTCAAAGTAGGTTCTCATCATGTATACTACACCTTACACACAGTATTATATTTTTGTACAATCACAAAATCTTGTCAGGACAAAATCTGGAATTCAGAGTGCGATTTTCCTCCTGGGATTGACTTTTTGACCAGCAACATTTCAAAAAGGCCACATTTTGAACTGAAGAGTCAGTTTTTCATTTTTATGCCTTGGTATCTACTGATGATGGAGGCATACAGTGATATATCCGTACGTTCGTTCACTCCATTGAAAATGTTAACAAAAGCTTATTGAAACTCAAATATTTTCGAAGTCCATTAAGGCATTGCTTTTAAACTTGGCATACTCGTTTACCATCATATATACCTTACATTGTCAATGCTTTGTAACACTATCCAACCTTTCTTCAGAATTATTGCCCCTGATTGACTAAGCTAGTTAGAGCCCTGCAAAAAAAAAATTAAGTCCCACTTACGGTAGAGGCAAGTTGTTGCTCAATATTTGAGAACCAATCTTGTTTAATTTTTTTTCCAAAATGAAATATAAATACAGTTCCACTGTTTTAATAACTTTTGGCAAACTTAGTATGCTCACATTTGTAACAAAGGGCAACAACTGTAGCTTTAGTAAATTTTGACTGATTCCTTTAAACACTTGCACACAAAACACATATATTAATGTAAAACTTTCTGTTTGTGTTTTTCCGTCTTGCAATCAATACTGACCAATCAGGATGATGTAGGAACAGGGCAATGTCAATAAAACCAATGTCGTTATTAAATTGAATTAAGTGTGCAGATTTAGTATTATAATATCAAAAATAACTTCAAACTTAATAAAAGTCGAAGTTCATCACGGTTTCTATATTAGAAATAAACCTTTGCATGTCAAACAACTTCAATGTTATTTTAGAAGGAAGTGAATGACTTTATTTCTGGCATCAGTACATGTATAGATGTGACTTTATTATTGTGTCTTAGTACAGAAAATTGCAACTTATAGCACTGATGATACGCAACCCCACTATACTTCTTTGCTCCACCCCCTCTTCTAACATGCTACCACTGGGCCCTGGTCACAACAGTGATAATTCTAATTATTATTATCAAGGCTATCACAGGGGCATAATTAAGCGTTTTCTGATCACAGTCTAGTTGAAATCATTACCTTTACTTAAAGAAACTTAGTTAATCCTGTATTGATACCAAGTACCCAGTAGACACTAAACATAGCTGTTTGTACAAGGGAATACAAATATAATGTGATTGAGAGTCTATGATTGAGTGTCTATAATTTACTCAACATAGAGAGAGTAATATCAAACCAGTTACTACTAGTGTAAATCACTATGTTATCAGGTGCTATTTATTGTGCTGCTTCAATTTTCAAGTTATTGTTGCCTGTGTGTACTACCATGATTTTTCAGACATTGATTTGTTAAAAAAATTTATTTCCTGTATCAATCCATGGTGTTGTAAGGTTTTATTTGGATAATATCTTATAAGATTAGCTTGGTACACACCTCATGTGCAGCTTTTCGCAGCAAATACCAAGAATGATCTCCCTTGATAAGGTATCTTGTTTAGTCCCATTTCCATTATTGGATTGTCTCCTCTCCATACTTATTACTGGAAACAAATTGTTGATGGGCTTGGGTTAGGAGCGTTATTGATGTATTTATAGAAAGTACATACCATGAGTTTTTAACCCCTAGGGGAATGATGGTGGGTATCTTTAAGAGTGGAACATTGGATCATATGGGAGACTAAAGGTTATTAATATAATTACTGTCACCTGGCTTATCATACTTAGAAGCAATGGCTCAGTTCCTTGGTTAAAAGCAAGGGGAAGCAGAAGGCAATTGAAACCCTTCTAAATGACTCGAATATAGTCATCAGACCTGCATACAAGGGATCTGGGGTGGTAATTGTTGATGCTAATTCATATGTTAAAAAAATCGAAAAGGAAATGGATAGCTGTGACTCGTATACAAGGTCGGAAGGGAATGGTCAACAGGATGCGATTAAGGCCGTGAAGAAGGTAACTAACAGACTACATAGAGAAGGACATATCTGCCAGGATTTGAAGAATTATCTAATACCTAAACACCCTGAACAAGCAAAACTAAAAGGCAATCCCAAAGTTCACAAGGAAGGAAACCCGTTTAGAACAATTGTGAATGGAATAGGCACGGCAACTGAAAATATGGCAGGTGTTGCAAAGAAAGAGTTGAATGAATTTGTAGAAGAGACTCCAAGTTACATTAGGGATATGTGACCGGAGGTTGGGCGGAGGCGTGGACTGTCGCGCTATTTATGGGGAAACTCGCTTAGTGTGTCTTAGTCGATCACCAACCGTAACCTCGTGTTGTTGTATTCCAAACCTCCAGTCGTGCAGTGTTCTCAAATGTTTAGCTTAAAGCTAATGTTGTGATGTTGGCTATAGTACATCAGTAATGGTAGATGTACTATGTTGTATTAGCATCTCCAATGTGTACCAAGTAGTTCTCCAATGAGTATGAAATAGTTCTCCAATGTTGATTCTTTCAACAATATTATAACCATGTTATAATGTTACAACGACAAGTCCCATTTAAGTTTTCTTCATTTATTTCTTTACATGTATTCAACAGTTCCAATGATAACAACTTCTATTACTTTAAAAACCAGATGACTATAAGCTAACACCAATTAATTTAAATGTAGATGTTAACTGTTCAATTCGTAATTTTAGACTAATTCAATAATGATTATTTTAAAATTACATTAAATTATTTCAACATACCTGATTGGTCAAGTGTTCTTAACCAATCAAAAGTCTCTATTTATTATATAAAATATTAACATATTAAGTTTTGATAAAGATCATTAAGTGACAATTCTAAAGACTATAAACAATATATTTGACCATGGGCAGTTTCTAGGAACAATACTTGGTCTGCTCTTGGATTCTTATCAGTAGACATTATGTTGCCATGTGTAAATTATGGATCATAATTATTTAAAACCACAGATCTTATCTAATAAGAGTCTGACTTTTAGCTTGAGGCTATAAAGTGCATTTTGGTGAAGTTATTAATTAAAGTCAAGATTATTAATTTATTTATTAAAATATAAATTAATCTATATGATTTTTATAAAATATAGCATTGAAGTTTGAAAGCTAAAAGCCGGTTCTAAACCTTGTTACAGATACATCAGACTTCCTTAATAAACTGAAAGAGATTACCCAGCCCTTGCGTAATGATGTCATCTTGTTTTGCTTTGATGTGGTGAAACTATATCCATCAATACCAAGACAGAAAGGTCTGATAGCCTGTGAGGAAGCACTTAAGCAGAGAGACAATCATTCAATATCAAATGAAGCCATTATGGATATGATAAAAACAGTGCTTGATAACAACATCATAACATTCAATGATAAAGAGTACAGACAGACGAATGGGGTTGCCATAGGCTCAAAACTTGGAAGGAACTTTGCATGTTGTTACATGAGAAAATGGGATGAAGAGCTAGCTAAACACAATGTTCAACCTATATTTTACAAAAGATTTATAGACGACGGATTTGGCATCTGGACTCATGGACAGAAAAAACTGTATGGATTCTTGAACCATGCAAATAGTATTGATAAGAACATTCAGGTTGAATTAAGGTCAAGCAATACAAAAATTGAATTTCTAGACACGATGATAACAGTTGATGACCAGGGCTATATACAAACCGACCTATATACCAAACCGACTGACAAACACATGTATGTGAATTACCGGTCCAACCACCCATCAAGTGTGAAGAAAGCTATACCATACGGACTAGGAATTCGGCTAAAGAGGATATGTACAAGAAACAAAGACTATTGGTACCATCGACAGCAACTGAAGAAGCAACTTAGAAAAAGGGGATACAGTGGTAAGTTTTTAGAGAAGCAACTGTCAAGGGCAGATAGGACTGAAAGGGAGAGCCTCCTCAGCAAGAAAGATAACAGAAAGAAGGTAGATAGGGTTCCACTAGTACTAACATTTTCGAACCATCTACCAAATATCCACAGAATCATACGAAAAAATCTCCATGAACTACACAAATCAGACAATATGAAAGAGGTTTTTGAGCATGTCCCAATGGTAGCGTATAGACGTGGGAGGAACCTAGGTGACACACTGGTACATGGTAAAACCAATAGGGTCATGAGAAACCAATTGAACCCGAAACATAGATGCCAGAAAAAATGTGTTGTTTGTGATATGTTGTCCAGAGGAATGCACAATAAGGATTGTGGTACGACAGTGCAGGTAGACCTCAGGCAGGAGTGTGATATGTGGAATGTGGTGTACGGAATAAATTGCTGTAAATGTGACAGGGTGGTGTACGTGGGCGAAACAGGTAGGACACTGAAAGATAGACTGAAAGAGCATGAGGCGGACGTAAGACTGGAGAGGGAGAAACCGATTGCGGCTCATTTTGGTTCGGCGGATCATTGTGTTAACGATATGGGAGTTTGTGTGTTAGAGAGAGTACAGGATAGTTCGAAGTGGTACAGAAAGATAAAGGAACTTGATTGGATCCAAAAATTGAACACTGAATGGCCTGTCGGACTTAACACCAAAACGAAAATGATATGGTATCAATGTTGATTATACCATTATGTTTTTAGGCCAAAAGACAAAGTAATATTGTGGGTCTGGTTACCTCTTCTTAAATTTTATTTTGCCCCTATCCTAATAATTTTGTTGACATGGCCAGGGAATAAGTGTGGGTTTTTTTCCTATGCACTTGATATTTTAATTATGTCTTGGGAATACAAAAAGGTTTTTACCCTTTATATTTATATTTTTCTGGATATTCCACCATACAGGACCACCATATTACTTTGTTTTTAACCATTGAGTGATTGCTGCTACATAATGTATTCTCTATAATTTAGTTGCCTGTTGTTGTTGTTCCTTATTGAATTTTATTATGATGCAGTTTTATTGGTATATTTTTAGTCAATTATGGCGCAATATGATAATAGAACTATGCAGAACCAGTCTATTAATTTGTTTCGCTTCAAAGATTATTGCTACATATCTTTCCTATAACTTAGTGACCTTTTTCTTTTAATCCTCATTGAATTTTGCTGTGATACACTTTAATTTATCTATGAATCTAATTTGGCGCAATTTTCCATGACAACATTTGATGTAAAAACTATGTAGAATCATTAAATTTATTTGTTTTGGCCTTAAAATGTTATTACTACATATATTTTCTGTAACCCAATTGCTGGCTTCCATTGTTCCTGGTTGAATTTTACTGTAATGCACTTTTATCTGTTGAATCAAATTTGGCGCAATATTGTATGACGATGTTTGACGTCAATAATGACGTCATGACGTCATATTCTATTTATCAAAATTGCGCCATTTTATTTATGCTTTTTGAACAATCAAGCTGACTATGTAGGGAAAGAAGGAATCTTTATAATTTTTGATAAAGCCTGTATGGCGAAATATTAAAGAAAGAGTGAAACATTAAACAGTGTTATTTGTAAAAATATATGCAATGTAATAGTGTTACGGTTTAGCATACCAGACTAAGCCCTATAATTTTACAGTGCGTTAATTCAGGTGGGGATTATTTAAAAATAGGAGTAATTTTTACATATACTTTTTGAGATGGAAATTAAGGGGGCACAATTGTGGTGCTAAAAAGACACTTCATGACCATTACAAATAGTTCGCACCTATAGTGTGATGTGATCCATCCTGAATGGTACCATCGCAAAGCAAAACAGGTATTACTAAGTATGGACTAAGCAATAGGGTAGTGTTTTATCAATGTACTTACGCAAATCGTAAACTTACGATCAAATTTAAATTCTTTATAATTTATTTTATAAATATAAAGTGCGGTAAATGGAGCTGTAATACTAATAATGATTCAGTAGAGGAACTCCTACAAACAATATTCGTCATCAATTTGCGATTGTTAATGAATTATAAAGAATTTAAATTTGATCGTAACTTTAAGTTTTTCGTAAGTGCTTTGATTAAACAGTAACTAGTTCTCTCCGTTATCTATACGACTAGAATGGTGTATATCTTTGTTCAGGTTGAGGTTACAGATGGAAAGGTGAAAATCCAAGCAGATAAATCAGCATTATCGAGTATAAGAAGACAAAAGTCCATGTGTAAAGCTAAAACAGGAAGTGAGAATGTTCTCATTATTGGAGGTGGACCAGCATCTGTAGCATGCGCTGAAACTCTTCGACAAGAAGGTTTTACTGGAGATGTTACCATAGTAACCAAGGATAAATACATTCCCTATGACAGAATCAAACTGAGTAAGGTAAGGGGAGCTACTCTGTATATACAGACCAAAGGGCCCTGTCTAGTGACCCTTGGCTTCCAAACAATTAAGGGTTGCTTGCAAGACTGTAATAACTGCTTATGATTTCACTGCAGTTTTGCAGGCAACCTGCGTAAAATAAGTATATATCAACTATTGTATAAATTCATTAGTGTATGACTATGGGAGACGGAGGGTGTCAAAATGGACCCTATGTTTTGTATGTTTAACGTGAGTCTACCACTGTTGCTATGGTCCACCTGTTTGAAGCAGTCATTCCAAGGATGTTTAATGCAGGTGTAATAGAAAGGGTTAATTAAAACATAATGATATTGGCTCCTTAGAATAGGTGGTTGGTGATCATTTACACAGGGTTGCTTATTTCAGGTGATCATTTACACAGGGTTGCTTAATTTAGGTGATCATTAACACAGGCTTGCTTAATTTAGGTGATCATTTACACAGGGTTGTCATAAATAGTTTGCACCTATAGTGGGATTAGAACCTATACCAATGAGGCCATCTCCTATTCTAGCTATGACAAGTATAAATGCATTATACCACTCGGCTATCGCAACAAATCCAAATAAAAATGACGTTCTTATAACTGTTCTATTCTGATATAAAAATTACTGAGGTAATTTAAGATTGAATACATCTTGCGTTGTAAGACAGTTGGCTTTATAATTCAGGTGATCACTTACTCAGGTTTGACTGTATAAGACAGTATACTGTAAAATTTTATATTTTCATGGGTATTAAATTTTGTGTATTTTGATAAAAATGCATTTTCATGGGGTCGTAAATTCCTAGATTTCAAAACATGGAAGGGTAAACCTATGTTCTGTATTAGGGAGGTTGTTTAATCTTGGAGATTAGATTTCGTGGTCGAGTTTAATTACGAAATCAACAAAAATTCAACTCCCTCGAAAAATAATGGTTTTGCAGTAATATATTATTGTATTTTCTAGGCAATGGACATTAAGCCAGATGCAATAGCGCTGAGATCAGCAGAATTCTACAAAGCTAATGATATCACTGTTAAAACAGACAAAGAGGTAAGTCGTTTCTATGACTTCATTGAATGAGATCTTGTTGATCACAGTGCAATGAACTTACTTCAAAGCTAAGCAAAAAATGGTTTGATCTATAGTTGATTTATAGAAATTCTGGTTTGAAAACCGATGTATCTTCACAGTATTTGTAATGTTCATTATCACTGAATAGTCCAAACATTTCTGTATGATACAACATGTATATCTGACAAAAAGGATTTATTGATGCTGTGGAAAACATGAGACCATTCTGCACCTTCTTCCAAAATATCATAATCCTTTACTGTTCAGTTTCTTTAATAAACGGTGTATGACACTGTCAACCCCTTGCAAACGTTAATGTTTCTAACAAAGTGCTTTATCTCAAATGTAATATACAGTAACCCACAACCTTTCCAGAGTGTCCCTCTGTAGAGCAACAATATCTCTATAACAACACATTCAAATTGTCTTTAAGACAATATTTACCATAAATTTAACCTCTGTAGAGCAACAACCTCTCATGGTTGTACTTTACTTTTTGGCGCTAACATTTGGGCCCAAATGTACGGTACCTAAACATTTATCAAATTTGTCTAAAACTACTGATGTACCAACACAGAATTTCTTTTTTTGACATAATGTTTTCTGGAAAGAAAGCAAACACATATCATTGCATTTCTCTTTGTGTGTGAAAGTAAGTAGGCCCTGGTGGTAAAGCTTGAATAGTTGATCATGTTCATATTAATGACTTAATGACTTAATTTTAGATAATTAATGAGGGTGCATGATAACATGTCATTCCCAAAACACATCATTATGTTCCCCATCTTTGATGAGGGGTATATTGCTTTGCACATGTTGGTCAGTCTGTCTGTCTGTCGGAAGACCAAATGGTTTCCGTTCAATAACTCGGGAACCCTTAGAATCTTCAGACTTGACATGGAGGTTGGTCATCAACAATTGATGACCCCTATTGATTTTGAGGTCATTAGGTGAAAGGTCAAGGTCACCGTGACCTTTACCATTTCTGATTATTCAAATGGTTTCCAGTCAATAACTCAAGAGGTTGGTCATCAACAGAAGATGACCTCTGTTGATTTTGAGGTGAGTAGATCAAAGGTTAAGGTCAATGTGACCTTTTTCATTTCTGACTGTTTGGCTGCCATGGGGGACATATGTGTTTTACAAACATCTCTTGTTAATTTTAATGTTTAATCTGGTTACAAACATTAATTAGTGCCTGTAATCCAGGCCATAGTACATTTTTCCTCCAATAAACAGTGACTCTATTGTTGAATGGTAAAATAATCATTTCGAGGAATTACTTGACTACGTTGGTTGAGTGATACAGTGGCAGGAACACTCTTCAAGGTTTTGCATCCATATTCCTGCAACAATCAGAAGCACCACACGTGAACTGCATAATGTGCATGATTGATGAGCCATATAGGTTATAGGCCTACTAATTTATTTCACGTTGAACTTAAATGTATCAATCTCCACACCTCATTTCTGATGATATTCTCCTACACCAGGGTATAAGAGAGAGAAGCCAGTTTTCACTTCTATGCTGATCGAGTGTCAATCTAGGGAATAAATCACTGGTGCCATTTTTATTCCATCTTTTGTATGACATGTCATGGGATTGAATCCAGGACCTCCCACACTCAAAGCGAACATTCTACTACTTGGCTATTGGGGTGGTTACTTGTTAACAACTGTTTATGAAGGACTTATAAAATATAACATTAAATGTTGTGTATTTCAGGTGAAATCAGTGAACACATCTGGTAAGAATGTTACATTTATGGATGGAAGTTCCACACAGTATGATAAACTGATGATTGCTACAGGGGGACAGTAAGTTCATCTTTATGTTAATACTAGAGATGTAAACACAAATGTACAATTTTATAAGTTATATTTTCATTGTTTGAAAGGATCATCCTCAAATCTGTCTAATATAATAATGAATAATCGTAATCATTATTTGTTATTTTATTATTTTGTTAATGCTGGAAAGTTCTGAGCTGATTTTAAAGGCTTTTTCTACAAATTCTGCGCTGTAACATCACATTGCTACCATGGTTTCATTGGACCCTTGAAAACATTCTCTGACCCCTGAAATTTCCAAGAAGCCAGAATGTAACCCTCAAGCTTTTGTCTGAAGGGTCAATTATCCTTTAAATGACAGATATAACAACAGTAAAATCCAGTAGAAAAATAAGCAATATGCTTTTTGATGATCCCCCATGACATCCTGCCATGCTTTAAAACTTAAAAGTAATGGAAATTTCATAAATTACAGTCATCTACAATTTATATTTCAGACCGCGTGTTTTACCTATCCCTGGTGTTGATCTTGAGAATGTATTCAGTTTACGTACACCCGATGATGCTAATAAGATAGCTGCTGCTGCCAGTGGCAAGAATGTCGTCATCATTGGCTCCTCCTTTATTGGTATGTTTGCCTTCAATCTATGCTAAACCTAACATACATATACAATGAATGGATGCATAATCATGAAATACATGTACTAGTATTTTCGGTGATGCTCAAGAAAAAAGTATCATACTGTAGTTATTTTACATTGTATTATTATTATGTGAAACTTTGCCGTACTTTTGTCAGATTGCTGGGAGAATATACTTGCTACATCTGCCCCAATTCTGCTTGTGGCTTATATGTATTAAATGTGAAGTTGTATAGTTACTGCAAGTAAATGAATGTTCTGAAAGCTAGCACCTTTACTTTCTATGTATTGACCAACATAAGCCAGATTTATCTCTGATAATGATATGAGCATCAGATATATCATTGTCACCACATAAACAATCTATTTGTTTCTTAGAATGCCCTGTTTTGATGTCAAGTAAATCTTTGAGACAGACCTATTCTGGCATTGTATTGAGATTTACCCTTTACTCAATATATCCTACATTGGTCTGATAAGAGATGTGTTAGAATATGTACACATCTCATGTGCAGCTTTTTGGAACAAATATTTGGAATAATCTCCCTTGATTGGTTGCTTGTCAATTTGTGGTCTGTAATTGGATTGTCTCCCTTTCTTACTCATTATTGGAAAAATAATTTGTGACTGACATGGGGGACAGAACCCTGAATTGCCATATATGGAGTAAAGGGTTAATTCAGTAAAATAGGAAAATTGAATATGTTCAAGTAATGTTTTATGAAAGAATAATTGCCAGGGTACTGTTTTATCAAAATGGAATTGTAAAATTTTAATTCAACATAATTTGTTTACGTTTATAAAGTGTGCTACATTGAGCTGCAGTACTAATAATGATTCAGTTACTGAACCCCTACAAACTATTTCCTGCACCAATTTGTAGTAGCTAAAGAATTATAAAGAATTTAATTTTGATCGTAACTTTAAGAATTTTGTAAGTGCTTTGATAAAACAGTACCTTGGTGCTCAAAAGGAGAACTTAGGCTATGCGCCTCTTCTTTCATACCCTCATGGTAATGGATACCAGGAATGTGTTTTTGAGAGGGTTAATATATAAGTTGTAGAACTAGTTTTATAACTGATCTAAAATGTAAATTGGTACAAATACATGTTGTAAACCTACTGTCATCGAACAACTGTATTGCAACATGTGTGCTCCTAACATTTCGTTCCAGGAATGGAAGTGGCTGCATTCCTTGCAGACAAGGCTAAGTCTTTATCAGTAGTTGATATAATAAAAGTACCCTTCCAGCTGGCCCTAGGGGACAAAGTAGGGGCTGTATTACAGAAGGTACATCACATACGAATCTAGACTGTTTGCTAGAATTATATCAGTGTTCTCACCCCTAGCTTACGTGTAATTATTGCCACTGCATGTATAGCACTGTCAGGAAGGTTTCCCGTTATCCCAGCTGGTATTTTATAGACCAAGCTCTACTGTCACAGCTGGTATTTTATAGACCAAGCTCTACTGTCACAGCTGGTATTTTATAGACCAAGCTCTACTGTCACAGCTGGTATTTTATAGACCAAGCTCTACTGTCACAGCTGGTATTTTATAGACCAAGCTCTACTGTCACAGCTGGTATTTTATTATTTATAGACCAAGCACTACTGTCATTTTACAATAGAGTTTCAACAAATTGTATGGTCAACAATAATGACAACTTATTTAAATGTCAAACCAACAAAGGTAACTTGATGGAAGCACCATATCAGTATAGTTTTTTTCTGTAAAAAACAAATAGAAATTAATACTGATAAAATACCAGTTATTAACATTGGTACTGGCTTAGGTCCCTTGCATGGTGCTCAGTAGTCTCGGACTGATTTCACACACTCCACCTATATGAATAGTTCCAGGGCTGGGTAACCCATTGCATTCAGAACATAAATAAGTGTAATTCAAGGACTGCCTGGATCCACCCAGCATTTAAGGATAGTTCCGGTACGGGTAAGGGAGTGGGACTCCCATTGGCCTATTGTCAGGGACTCTGGATTGTGTGATTGGCTACAATCTCTATACAGCTGTTAAAGTTTAATCCTGAAAGAGGAAAAAAGTATATTGGATTAAGATCAAAACCAACACTCCCTACCTACAATAAGCCACACACACATTACTAGTTCACACACTTTTTTCCTATTACTTGTTATACTTCCATGACCCGTCATCTATTGATACAGAAGGAATATAGTGATTGTCAGTTTGTCCTTTCCAAAATGTTAACCAAAACTTTTAAGTCTTTGAAACTAAAATATTTTCAAAGTCCATCAAGGCATTGCATTCAAGCTTGGCATACTTGTTAAGTTTACCATCATAAACAACTTACATTGGCTATGCCACTTGACACTACCCAACATTTCAACAGAATTATGGCCCCTGATTTATTTAGCTAATTATTATGGGTATGGCTTCCACTAGGGCACAAGCGTTTATTGAATCAGTCATGTTTATCACACTTATTGGTGTTGGGATGTAAACATAAATATTTTCTCCTTTAATATGTTCATTTACCAACCTCATGTCCTATTTGTCCATCCAATAATCTGTCTACTGCTCCACAACTGACCTTGCTGCTCGACACCTGACCTTGCTCCACAACTCACCTTGCTGCTCGACACCTGACCTTACTCCACAACTGACCTTGCTGCTCGACCTTGCTGCTCCACACCTGACCTTGATCCACTGTTGTTTATCTACACACAAGTTGATTACAGTGAACTCCAGCTTTTGCCTTTTACATGTGACATAAACTTAATCCATCAAACCAAACAGTTAATTAAGTGTCAAATAGACTTCATACAAGGACCAGCCATTTAGACTGAAACAGGTTAACATCTTGTCAGTCTGAATCAGTTTACTAGAGCAATGTCGGGTATATCCGACAGTCGACACTTATCGACACCTGCAAGTTAATTTCCTTTTTAATTGCCTGTTTCATCATCTATTGTTATGATGACGTCATCGTAGCATGCGCTTATTTGTTTGTAATGTTTACTTTCGTTTTCTGGTTACGAGTAAAGGACATAACCCGTACATTTTTGGGGTTAAAAAATCGAACGCATGTCGTGACGTCATTATTATGGACCTTGTCGACTGGCATAAAACGAGTTAGTTCCTTTGTCGCGTTATATGTGTATGATTTCGCATCTCTCAATCATGTTTTAGGACAGTTACATCAAAGTAAACATGGATTGACTGAAAGTTCAGTGTCCACAGTCTTATCATCGAAAGTAACCTTGAAATGAGGGGTGTCGGTAATTGCCGCCGGCATTTCAAACGTTCGGTAGTTATCGACACCTATGTATATGCTGATTGTTTATAGCTCATCCCCCATATAAATTTATCTTCATAACAGGAAAAATATACAGCACATTCAAAATGAGAACGTTTTCTTAAATAAGCATAAATTTGCTGTCTGCACATATGCGTTGTCATCATCAACAATTGTAGCCACAATTGCCGTATTTAGAAATTAATTGTTTATTCATGAATGTGTGATGTAGTAATTTTATTTACATATAGAAGATGTTATCTGGATCGAATATCTGAAGCATTAAAGGTTTAAAATAAGCTACGAATGCTTCATAATAATGTTCTTATATCTTGTGTTTTACTATTGATTTTAAAGAAAAATCTATTTGTGTGTCGATAACTGTCGAAGTATGTCGGAAAGTGCCGACATGTGTGGTCTTTATACTTTACTTCTTCAAAGCTCTTTTGGCGGGAAAGATGCGTAATGACGTCGTGTTAATGATTCAAGAAGGATTATGACATGCATGAGTGTCGGTAGATATCGACATCTAACAATTGTGTGCAAAGTTCATGTGACTCAATCTTAAAGTGTCGATAACTGCCGACATTGCTCTAGTACATTTCTTGAAATATGAGATTTTTGAAATTAAGTCTGTTCATGTACGATATAATACTGTATGGATAAACATGTACTGTGGCTATGGTGTTAGCTTAGAATCCCACGGGTAAGTGTTAACTCATTTTAGGTGGGGATTGGTCCAAATTTTTGTTTTACAGAATACAATAAAAAAATCTTTTTTTATTATACTAACACAGTGTGGTTGTACCTTTGCACAAATGCTGGTTGCAGAAAACTTACTTATTCTGATATGAGAATTACACTTTGGGAAATCTGCTTTTATCAATGTAGGAAACATAAAAGTTCTGATATGAGAATTACACTTTGGGAAATCTGCTTTTATCAATGTAGGACTTGAAGTTGCATCCTTTATGTCTGGAAAGGCGTCCAATATACATGTATTGTGTAGAGGAGAGTGTCCGTTAGAGAGCATATTTGGAAAACGAGTTGGTCGTGTATTTCAGCAGGTAACCAGATACCCACCTTTGTATTCCGCTTTATAGTTATCTGTATGTTTTGTTATGTGTTTGTAACTGCATGCAAATGTTGTCTCCCTTTGTTTACCTTTTTCACCGCTTACCTCCCTTTTTTCACAACTTGAAAAATGTTTTTACAGTCCGCAGATGATAACAATAGCCTTTGTTTACAAATTAAAATTGAATGCACTGTTGATGCCCATTTTGTTCAATCTTGCGCATACACATCTTATATGCATATACTCCTTCAATCTACCGGTAGGCTGATAACAAGCGACCAGCCGACCGTATAGCTCTTATGTTATCCATGTTTATTTATAGACAAGGCTTGAGTTATCTCTGGCGAGCTATACTATTGTTAGTGTTATAAAACAATTTAAAGACTGTTAATGATGTACAGTTATGCCTTAATTATTGCCATGCCTTCTTTATTCTGCATGTTTCATAGATGTGGTAGTTTGGAACTCAAAATATAATTGCATGCATTTATAACTTGTTTATTTAGGACGGTCATCAGTCTGTTTACCTGACATAGTGGAAGCAAAGATTGCAATATATTTTATTAATTTTTTCATTTCACAGATATTAATGTATAATTGCATGAGTATGAATGAGGTTTTCATTGCACTTTTATTTGATTAAAATTTTCAAAAAAAGTATAAATCAATTTTTGATGTCAGTCACTTGTTTACAAAACATTGTGTACATAAACATTGCAATTTATCTTATTTACTGTCTTATTTTGATAGATATGATGTGTATTAGTATGTAGCTTAGTGAATAATGTATTGGTTTTCACTGCCTTTTTCTCCAATTAAAATGTTTAAAACAAAAATAAAATACAATCTTTTGATATTGTAATGTTTGTATACAAGTGACAGACCCCTGAATAAACGGGCTGTGCTATGTTATGATATTAGATTGTTTGTATACAAGTGACATACACAAATGAGCGAACTGTCCCAGTAATTGCATCATGAACAAACTTAGGTACATGACAACAAATGTTATAAAACATTTTAAAGGCAGTTATAAATGTACTGTTAAGATTGTATACCTTATTGCTATGTGTAGACTTCCTTACTTTGCATGTCTAAATCATGATTGTACAACTGTGACATTAGAACGTATAAATACATGATACAAGTGCTATACAAATATGATATGATAATATAGTAATAATAAATAATAATTATAATGTTTAAATGTGGCAGTATGGAACTCAGGATGTAATTACATGCATGCACTCGTATAAACATAACAGTGGTATTCGAAATTAAGTCTAAACTTCAAAATTTATTAATACATCACAGTGATTTATCGGAAAACTTCTTTCCTCTTAAGTGTGATGTACCGGTATATATTAACATGTATATGACGTCGCTATTATAAGTGACGTTATGATAAATTATGTAGTACTTAAAATATTTTATATTTGTGCTTTCATTTCATCAAAATTCTGATGTTTATGATAATTGAGTGTGTGGTTGCATCGTTATGTTAAAGTATTGCTATTTCTCAAGTGTCAGTGTTATATATTATGATTTATCCGAATTGATGTTATGGTTTAATGTGTCTGCTCCTGAAAATATTCTGGGAAGCAACAATAACACAGTTAACACTTTTTAAGTATTTTATCACTGTTATTTTGTTTGTGATGCAGTTAACTTAAATTAAACTTACCAATGAATCTATAAACTTTTATTTTCACTTCATGTGCTGTGTAGATGCATGAAGAAAAAGGGGTCAAGTTCCATTTCCAAGCTGGTATTAAGGAGTTTGTTGGTGTGAATGGGAAGGTCACTGAGGCTGTATTATCTACAGGGACTAAGATTCCTGCTGATGTTGCAATATTAGGTGTAGGTATGTATAACCATGCTGAGATTCCTGCTGAAGTTGCAATATTAGGTGTAGGTATGTATAACTATGGTAAGATTCCAGCTGATGTTGCAATATTAGGTGTAGGTATGTATAACCATGGTAAGATTCCAGCTGAAGTTGCAATATTAGGTGTGGGTGTGTATAACTATGGTGAGATTCCAACTGATGTTGCAATATTAGGTGTAGGTATGTATAACTATGGTAAGATTCCAGCTGATGTTGCAATATTAGGTGTAGGTATGTATAACTATGGTTAGATTCCCGCTGATGTTGCAATATTAGGTGTAGGTATGTATAACCATGGTAAGATTCCAGCTGATGTTGCAATATTAGGTGTAGGTATGTATAACTGTGCAGAGATTCCTGCTGATGTTGCAATATTAGGTGTGGGTATGTATAACTTCGGTTAGCAAAGCTGGTAAAAACACAGACAATCTACTTTGTTTCCAAAGTGGTCCAGGGGTGGTATTCAATATTGATCTTATTTAATTGGAGAATAAGGATAGCCAATCATATTGCATGTTACTGACCATGAGTTTACTATGGCGTGATCTGATTGGTTGTACGTATCTTTAAGTCAAGTAAGATCAATATTGAAAACAACCCCAGGGTACTGCTTTACCAAAGCACTGATGGAAATCTTAAACTTATATTCAAATTTACCTCTATAGTCTTCACTCTTATATCAGCTACAAATTGTGGTAAAAGGTTGTTCAATATTGATTGTATTTTATTAGTCCCCTACCGGTTTTTGACCGAAGGGGACTATAATTTTGCCCTCCGTCCGTCAGTCCGTCCGTCCGTCTGTCAAACAATCTGGATCCTGACATAACTCAAGCAGTTTCCAAGCTAGGCTTTTGAAACTTAGTATGTGGATAGGGGGCAATAAGGGGATTATGCACGTCTAAACATATTTTTATTCTGACACAAATTGTGGTTGCTATGGCAACAAAAACATTGAAAATGGCCTCAAACCGGTAGGGGACTTCTGTATTGCTTGCAATTCTTAATTACTTGTTATTCAAGAAAGTCCTACAACCAATATTTGTCCACAATGTGTAGGTGTGAAGGAATATTTAAACATCGAAATTTGAACAATTTTCCGTAAGTGCTTTAATAAAACAGTCCCCCAGGTTCCCAGAGATTATGACACTACGCTACGCTGCAGACTAGGATCTGGTCAAAAACCTTCCTCAAGTAATAATTATCTGCCTGGAGTGAAGAACATAAATGTACTGTCTACTAATGACCTAAATTGGTTTGTTTTAATGGCTCATGGTCATTATAAACTAACACACCGAAGTGTTATTTATTCTGAACTTTTATATCAAGAAGTCATTATAAACTAACACACGGAAGTGTTCTTTATTCTGTGCTATTATATCATGTTGTCATTATAAACTAACACACGGAAGTGTAATTTATTCTGCACTATTATATCAAGTAGTCATTATAAACTAACACATTGAAGTGTAATTTATTCTAGACCAACAGTTTGGCTTTCACTTATAATAAAGCCTTTATCAGGGTCTGATATAGGTATTCATAATACCAATGAATTTAGATACACTATATGGATTTTCAATATTACACTGAAAGGTTATTTTCTCTGAGTCAAAATATAAAGAAATATAGTGTGTTTTCAGTGTCAAATGCAGAATCACATTGGGAAAAAGTTGTGAAAAACCTGTAAACTGTGAGTTACATCAGAGCATGTTTTAAAATAGTCAGTAAATGTTTTATTTTAAATTTACCAAGTATTCAGGATCATTGTACAAGGTCATGGTTATATTTACTTTACAGGTGTTGTACCAGCCACAAGTTTCCTGAAAGAATCTGGAATCAGGATGACAGATAGAGGATTTATACCAGTTAATGAGGTTTGTATGTCTGGCAGTATTCTGACATCACGTTGTAGTGTATACGTGGTTCAAGTTAGCAACCTGGAAATATTGGAGAATTTTCAAATTTCCTAACATTTCATTTGGCATTCCTGCAGACTCCAGTTTTGTTTTTACTAATAGCTAGGTGTTTTAAAAAAAAAATTATTTGCACTTTGTACTCTTCATTATTGCAAGTAAACTATAAAAAATAACAATTTTGGGGCATTTTACCAGAAATAAGAAATGACTGATTATTTCAAGCCTATTTTGGATGAATTACTAAACTAATTAGCATACACCGTCTTTTCATATGAGTGATAAGACATGAATATGTTATAGATTCTAAAAGTTTTGAAACAGTTTATTTATTCTGGGGACAATGTGTCCATGTTTTCACAATTAAAACATACATGTAACAAAGCATATTATATGACAATGCGTGACCAGAGAATTAGGAAAAGTTGCTACTTACAAATGTATAAGACATGCGATTGTCAAAAGTGCTAACTATGCTAAAATATGTGATAATAGACTAACAGTGCATATTTCTTATAGAATATGGCCACTGACCAGACAGATGTATTTGCTGCTGGAGATATTGTAGAATTCCCACTCTTCACTATTGGAGGAACAAATGTCAACATTCAGCATTGGCAGATGGCACACGCTCATGGTAAATATTAGCCATAATGGCCAGAGTTCTTTTATTTTTCGTTACTCGGACCCTCCTGCCCAATTTGTTGGCATTTTCAAAAAAAAAAATTGAAAATCTGGAAAAAAACAAAATTGCATAATTATAATGTTTTGATAAATGGACCAGCCTTGTATTATTATTTCATTCTTTTTTTACTAATAAGTTTTCATTATATTAGTGTTTCATTGTACTAAATTGGCTGTTTTCTTGAAAACTAACACTGTTGTTGAGTGTTGATTGCTTTAAATCAGACCGTCATTGACTATTCTACCACCAACAGCTTGTGGAAGCTATATTTTGGGAGTTTTTATTTTTTTCCCTCCTCCTGTGGACCTTTTTCTGAAAAATGTCCGAGTAACAAAAAATTAAAAAACTCTGGCCTAATTATGATCAGCGCCCATTATAATTCACAAAACTTCTATGATATTGTTTTGTCTAAGAAAACAAAAACATAACTCTAAAGTTTGTTGAATAAAATTTTCTTGGAATTTCATGAAAAAGACTTAGTTTTCGTCTAAGGTGTATTTTAAGCTTGACTTTTCGAAGAAATAAAGTCGATCTATTGTCGTGATGGGATCGTGTGCGTCTGCGTGTGCGTTGGTTAAGTTAATTGTCAGAGTCATTTTCTCAAAAGGCTATCAAAGGTATCAACTTATTCACCATCACAAGGGGAGTCCATACTGACAAGACTGATAACTCTGTGATCTATATTAATGGAGTTATCTGCCCTTGTTTGGACTTAGTACATAGAAATAGTGGCACATTTTACACATAAACTGAATTTTCTCAAACACTATCTAAGCTTTCAACTTGAAAGTCAATACACTTGTGTAATGTCATGACCTACATCTACTTACAAGAGGAAACAAATCTATCACGCATTTTATGAGTTATTCCCCTTTTCTGACTTTGAATCTTTACACAAAAATGTCACTTACTCAAAGACTTTCAAAGGTATCCACTTGAAATTCTACATAGTTATTATCCATGACTAAGGGAGTTCATAATACAAGGCTGGTTACCCTGTGACCTATATTTATGAGTTATCTGCCCTTGTTATTCTTAGAGACGAGCCAGGTTACTTTCAAGTACGAGAAACTCGAGGATCCAGCACTCATAGGCCGTGCTCTTGTTGTTTATGTTAGGGACTGTGTATTTATAGAATACTAGGTTAGTGACAATGACAATAGTGCCTTATATTACTTGAATTTATTGGGTGAGTTGGAGAAAGGTTTATTCGACAAGCCTTGGCTATTTATCCTGCTACACCTTTTCTAACAAAGTACATGATATCTTTGTAAAAAAGGAAGGTTATAAACCTTTAAAGGGACTGCCTCACGTATTGGTGTATTGCAAAAATAAAATAAAATTGTCAAATGTTCGCGTTATTTTGGTATAGTTGCCTGTATATCACGTAAACAACCACACTGACATCTAAAATAACTTGAGAAACTTCGACATTTTGTAGTTATTTAGTATTTTTACAACAAAAATTCTATAGGGTATTAATACCCTGTAGAATTAACACAGCTATTACCTGAATTTCCTGAAATTTGTTCGCATTTGATGAAAACGAATCGAAAAACGAACCAAATACCTCACTGATGTTTACGCTGTAGTTTGTTGAAGTTACAGTTCAATCATGTGTGAATTACATAATTCACAAAGCATGTTTGAAGGAAACTTAGCGAATTTTTTCAAGAAAAAAATACCCAGTGGGCGATATCGAGAGTGGTTAGAATTGCTTATCTGCTCCAAATCGTTCATAAAGCAACCGTCAGTGGCTTTCTATAACATCAATACTTGGTTAGGTCGGAAAATCACGATGTTCAAAAATTTTAGCCCAATCTGTGAGGCAGCACCTTTAAAATGTCAAAGCCTTGTGTTATAGTATTTTCCCCCTGATTTAGTAAATTTTGTATGTAATGAAAACTCATGTAAGATCCTTGATAGATGTTCATTATATGTTAATTGATGTTATTTTAATTCACAGGAAGAAATGTAGCCTACAGTATTATGGGTAAAAAACAGCCAATCACAAGTGTTCCATACTTTTGGACAGTTATGTATGGCAAGAGTGTAAGATACACAGGTAAGTTGATGTGTTTATCGTTTTAGCTCAACTATTGTAAAACCAGCAAGGTGCTATAATATAATTTCATCATGGGACAATTCATTTTTAGCTCACCTGTCACAAAGTGACAGAGTGAGCTTTTGTGATCACTCTTCGTCCGTCGTCCGTCGTCCGTCCGTCAACAATTGGCTTGTGTAGACACTAGAGGTCACAATTTTAGCCTAATCTTTATGAAACTTGGTCACAACGTTCATCTCAACAAAATCTAGGCCAAGTTCGATATTGGGTCATTTGGGGTCAAAAACTAGGTCACTAGGTCAAATCATAGAAAAACCTTGTGTAGTCACTATAGGTCACAATTTTGATTAAATCTTTATGACACTTGGTCACAATGATCATCTCAACAAAATCTAGGTCAAGTTTGATATTGGGTCATCTGGGGTCAAAAACTAGGTCACAAGGTCAAATCATAGAAAAACCTTGTGTAGTCGCTAGAGGTCACAATTTTTACTTAATCTTTATGAAACTCAGTCACAATGATCATGTCAACAAAATCTAGGTCAAGTTCGATAATGGGTCATCCTGGGTCAAAAACTAGGTCATTAGGTCAAATCATAGAAAAACCTTGTGTAGTCACTAGAGGTCACAATTTTGACTTAATCTTTATGAAATTCAGTCACAATGATCATCTCAACAAAATCTAGGTCAATTTCGATATTGGGTTATCCGGGGTCAAAAACTAGGTCACAAGGTCAAATCATAGAAAAACCTTGTGTAGTCACTAGAGGTCACAATTTTGACTTAATCTGTATGAAACTTGGTCACAATGATCATCTGTACAAAATCTAGGTCAAGTTTGATATTGGGTCATCCGGGGTCAAAAACTAGGTCACAAGGTCAAATCATAGAAAAACCTTGTGTAGTCACTAGAGGTCATGATTTTGACTAAATCTTTATGAAACTCAGTCACAATGATCATCTCGATAAAATCTAGGTCAAGTTCGATATTGAGTCATCCGGGGTCAAGAACTAGGTCACATGGTCAAATCATAGAAAAACCTTTTGTAGTCACTAGAGGTCACAATTTCGACCTTATCTTTATGAAACTTGGTCACAATGATCATCTCAACAAAATCTAGGTAAAGTTTGATATTGGTTTATTTGGGGTCAAAAACTAGGTCATTAGGTCAAATCATATAAAAACCTTGTGTAGTCACTTGAGGTCACGATATTGGCCTAATCTGTATGAAACTTGGTCACAATGATCATCTGAACAAAATCTAGGTCAAGTTCGACAGGTGAGCGACCTAGGGCCCTTTGGGCCCTCTTGTTAAACAACTTTTTAGCTCACCTTTAGAACTTCGTGATGGCCCTTTAGTCTGCCGTCCGTAGTCACCAATTGGACTGTTAACACTCCCTAGAGGTCACAATTTTCAATTAATCTTTTGAAAATTGGTCATATTGTTTGTCTCTATAACATCTTATTTCTAGGCAATGTTTGTATCTATGTCATCTGGTCCCGTGTTTACAAAGAATTAGTTTTCAGGATCAGGATCATGCTAGAATAGACGTCCTTTAAAATTCAGGAATTATGTTCATATTAAGCTTGATATTTTATACAGGTTGAAAGGTGATGTTATAACCTTCAATTTAAAAAAACATTTAAGTACTCAGATATAGAAATGTTAACATTATTAGATTCAACCCCGGTTTTAAAAACTGATCCCGGTTTTTCAGGATCAGTTTCAGTATCAAGTACAATAATTCACTTTTGCAACAGAAAAATGATGTTGTAAATATTTTGAACATGTTAACCTCAAGTGGTTTATGTATTCTTTACATGGTTATGAGCCAAAATTTTCCTCAAAAAAATCCCAAAACAGGAAACTATTTCATTATATAATTTGATCCAGATGAGTCAATCCTTTGTGGAATCGGGGCCAGGGGTAAAAAACTCGGTCACTAGGTCAATCAAAGAGAAAAAGTTTTCACTTACTCTTTTTGAAACTTGATCACTATGTTTGTCGCTATCTTGGTCAAGTACGAAATTGAGTCATCTTGAGTCACGTCAAAGAAAAACTTTGTTAACAGTCTAAAGGTTACATTATAAACCGTATCTTATTGCAACTTGGTCATGATGTGTGTCTTTGTAAAATCTAAGTCACATTCCCAACTGGTTGTCTCGGGTCAAAAACTAGGTCACCAGGCTATCTCACAAAAACCTATCTGGGGTCACATATTTAGTCGTTTTGTTGGCACAGTGGGTATGGTCACCGTCACTTCAGTGCTAGACGCCGTCACCACTGGGGTCATGGGTTTGAATCCCACCCATCTAGAAGATTCTTATATAGAGGATCTTGCATGAGTGCTCATTACATACAAGTTTTATTAAACGAGTGGACAAATGATATGACACAAGGCTTTGCCGAGTGTCATATTGTTTTTGTCGACAAGTTTAATGAAACTTGTATGTAATGAGTACGAATGTAAGATTCTATTTATCACATAACCATAGAAAATGCTCATTATTGTTCAACAGGATAATGTACAGCAGTACAATTAGCGCAACGTCATGGCGACGTTGATATTATCCTGACGTCATTGACGGATCAATGCATGGATTGGCTAACGTCACATCAAGCTCATTTAAAAATTTATTGCACAGTCTGGGAGTGCCGAACGATATTTACGGCACGGCTTTACGGCACTCCTGAACAGCAGGTTATGTGATAAACGACTTTTCATGACTCAATGATTGGTGAGTATACATGTATGTACAGTCCGCTGAAGAGGACAGATGTCTGAAGATAGACATTAACTGGGTACTTTACTGTTTATGATATTACATTATTTGTATACAAGTGACAGACCTGAATAAACGAGGTGTATATATTACAGGTTATGGTCCTGGGTATGATGATGTTGTTGTACATGGTAACCTCGATGAACAAAAGTTTGTTGCCTACTATACAAAGTAAGAAAATCTGTGTTATCCACTTTATTGTCTTTTTCTCTTACTAGACATTTCATCGTATGCAACACATGCTTTAATAATTTTAATCAGGGTTCCCATGGTCAGGGAAGTCAGGGGGGAAATTAAGGTCAGGGAAATCTGAAAATTGAGCAAAAGTCAGGGAAAAGTCAGGGATTCTTTATTATAGCTGTAGATAATTGTCAATTCCTGTGAAGGAAATACCAAAGACATGAAAAAATATTATTGCTAGCTATGCTCGCATCGGGACAATGGTAATTCATTGTTAATTGTCAGTCATAAAACTGTTGCTTTACATGTCATTTATCCAATAAACAAATATAGCTTCCTTTTCTCTATTTGATTGCCTTATTTATCCCAAACTAAAAAACGCAATTGCTCTAAAAAGTCAGGGGAATTAAACTGCTCTTTTGTCAGTGAAAAGTCAGGGAATTATATGTCAGACTATTTGTTGATGCCATGGAGATCATCTACCATATTCCAATGATGATACAATTCAATATGTCATGCTGATGCAATTTTACACAGCTGCCATGTTCCATGATAATCTACTATTTTCTATTCATTTATTCACATGCATTTGATACATCTGTGTTATGTCCCTGCTGCATAACAGCTGTTAAACACCAATTATATTTCCATAACATATAAAGATGGTGTAAACATTACAAGTTAGGTGATATATGCAGTAATGGGTTGATTATCTTTGTTTCAGAGGGGAAGATGTTGTGGCTGTAGCAAGTTTGAACTTTGACCCAATTGTATCTCAAGCTGCTGAAATGTTCCAGGCTGGCAAGAAAATATCCAAGGCAGAAATACAGTATGTTGTAATAAACTAAATGTTACGATATAGATTAAAAGTCCTTTATTATCTCAACTGTGTATGATTTGATAATTAAAAGTCTTATATAATGTTATGCTCTGTATGGAAATCTGACTTTCTATGCATAGCTCATGGAACTCCTGCTCCCACAAAGAACCATGTGGCCCAGCAAATGTACCTTCTTATTGATAAATAACTTTCTATTTCAATACTGCATGCCCATAGCCACGCTGATGCAAAAATTAAAAAAAATACCAAAATTAGCTTTTTTAAAAAAAAATGAACACCTAAAACCTTGAAAGTATCTGCCTCAGTGGTTTTTTGTCTCCGGATACTGCCTTATCTGTATCTATTTATCTTGTTGTACAATTATCCACTCCTATAATTATGAAAACATATAATTTTCAGATCAGATCCCAAATCCTGGTTGACAAGACTGTAGCCATCCTACTGCTGATGCCGGTTGTAGTGCACGTGTCATAGAACAATTGATATACAGCTTTTACAGCTGTTTATACGATATATGCAAAGGTTTTCACCAGATCTCTATCTTCAATATATATGTCTTCTTAATTCTTCCATGTGTTCTAGTGTTGGCAATAAACATCCCCTGCGTATAAAGATCGATTATAGAACTATATCTGCAAGTTGTTATCACAAAATATTTACTTATCATGATTTTGTTTAATAAATAATTTACATTTACTTACTTGAGTTGATTTTATTTATGTGAAAGTTATGTATTAAACAAATATGTATAGGTCCCAGCCTTCTGTGTCGAAATACACGAAGAGAAGTAATTTAGTATTATTATGTAAGTATCGACAATCGTTGTAGAAATGTGTGTTTGGACAAAAGAGAGATCCTTAGCCAAACCAATCAGTATGGTTTAACAAGCTATTGCTAGTCGCCTAGAAGACTGGTATCGTCATTCCACATTTTAAAATATTCACCAACTAGGAAACTAAAACAGAAATGGCTATAAACAAATATCTACACCATATACGACATCTCTGGTTGAAGTGGGGTTCCATTTGAATACATGTATTATGTTCTTAATGGCATGCGAATTTAAGCTGCACTGATTTAATGTAATGTGACATAGATGTGTCTGGAGTAGAACATAGTGGTTTCTAATCATATAACACCAGTAACTGCCATGCTGTTAATCTAAATGCGTATAACTTTATCAATGAAGCCATTTTCATTGCACGAGTATTTGGTGCGAGTGGGTGCATTTCTAATCATATAACACCAGCAACTGTCATGTTGTTTAATCTAACTGTGTATAACTTTATTAATGAAGCCATTTTCACTGCACGAGTCTCTGGTGTGATTTGGTGCGTTTAGGTAGAACATTGTTTCAGCACTACCAAACAAATACAAACTGACAGACAGGCAAATGATGAAATTACTAGAACGCACATCTCACATATTGCTCGATCAAAATCAATAATAGTTCCTTGCAAATTCGTTAAAATAGATCGATACCCTAGGATTCAAGACATGGACTGAGAAGACAACATCATCCAAGGAAACAAGCCCTTTGGACAGAACTCGTTGACCAATGGTCCTGTTCTCAACGAGGAGAAAAGAAAGTAAGTCAGTCAGTCACCTTCTGAAAACATGTTTTGCAAATCTTGACATTTTGCAGAATAAACTACAAATTATGTTTTCAAAATTTGTAACAACCGACAAGTTCACTTACAATTGATTAGTCACTTCTTCGAAAAGAACCAAGATGAAATACGTGGAAGTTCTATTTGGAGTATTTTCACTAGAAAAGTATATGGAACTCTTATGTACTCAAGTGATTCCAAAAAAGATGTCGCCACTTTTCAGGACCAAAGTGATTTATGTACTCAAGTGATTCCAAAAAAGATGTCGCCACTTTTCAGGACCAAAGTGATACTTTGTGACTATGTACGGTAGCTAAACGTACACTTGGGACTATTCCTCAAAAGTACATCGTGAATAATTAAGAAGTATGCTGAAGTCTCCATAGTGCTAAATAAGTTGAACACTGACAAGGTCAGATAAGTTATATAGAAAGAGCCATATGCAATTAGTTACTGGAAATTATTTTAATAACATGCTGACCCAGCACATATCCGTTACTAAGTGCTGTTTATAGCCTGTTATTAGGCAAGACATGTTCGTGAATTAGACATAAGTATGATTCCAAGAAATATTCATTACATAGCAACTATATATAACTACATAGCAACAAGTGACGAACTTATGGGATACCTCTGTATTAAGGACGAATGTCACATATCCTACGGAAAGATTTTTTCATTTTCACAGTGTCTATTCTTTAATGTAAGACGACTGAAAATAGCTATGTACGTATATATATCAGGCATGAAAACGTCTATTATATTGTAGGATGTTTATTTTGTATCTGCAAGAACTTAAAACTGCATCATATGTTCAAGTATTTTGCTGACAAATAGAAACACACTTTATTATGTATTTATAAGGGATTCGCACACAAAAGGTAAGTGTCAAAATCAACAATCTCTCTTTTACGACGAGATTATGCACCATAAGGCACTGTTTACAACAGTTACTGTGCTAGTGTTTCGAGAATATGCTTGGTGATAAAGCCAAATGTTGTTAACTTCAAGAACGTTCTTCCAAATGAAGTGAACATGGGATAACCTCTACCATGTACATGTAAGAGAAGCAAATAGTCCAACTGTCAATATTGCAGCTTTGAGACGAATATCCTACTTTTTATCAAATTGAATGTTGTGTTTAATTGTTGTTGTTTTCAGTTGACCATTTTTGTTGTTGTCTTTCATTCGCTATTGACGTACTTTGAAACATGTAATAAAAGTGTTATAATGCTAAAAGACACCTTACAATGTCATTCTATCTCAAAAAGTTCATCGTGTATAAATGTATCACTTACATTAAGCTTAGATCTTTCTTTGATATAAGGCAAACTGTCAGCCTCAGTTTGGCGATACGTTTTTCGAACGTTTTAAAGCTTAGTACAAATTAGTAAGTATTTATTAAACATGCATTATGCCAAAACTTATGAATGGATTTCAACCAAATTTTACCTAAGAGAAGACAATAGTCCAATGGGTACACATGTCAAGTTTGAAGCACACGCACCTAGACAATACCTAGATATGCATGAAGTTGCAATTCGTTTCGAACACCCCTCGTACATGCATGCGCTTGATGGCAAGTATGAGCTGTAACTCACTATATAATTGCATTACTGCTAAGGAGGACCGCGCTACCAGGTGCTCTTGCGCGGAAATTCAAAATTATATTTGCCAGAAGATAAATAAGAACAAACATAACATTTAGTTCCAATGATGGCTGATAAACGTAAAACAATGATAGTTAACACAAGGATAGTGCACAATATTACAATTTTAACTGTTTCTTTTTTGCATGCATGAAAAGTGGGTGGGGAACGGTACACTTTGAAAGTCATACCCAGAAATCCAAGCCAATCCGATGGCATATTGGCGAAATTGTCTCTCTTATTAAGACCTATTGAGACACTCGATTAGCCGTTATCGGTCACTCTACGGCTATTGAAATTTTTAAAGCCTAATAAGTCATCAAATGCATTATTTAAGTCACCACAGTTGTTCTTATGCAACAGCTTAAATGTAACAACGCCATAAGGGCTCAACAACAGTTTTGGTCAAATATGATATTTTTGCAAATTTTAAATGCTTTTTATATGAACTTTATGTTAGAAACTTATTGATCATCAGTTCCAATATTTTTGTCAAAATATATCACTTTGATATATTGTACCATTTTGTAATCCCAAATATGTATACTGCCAAAAGGACTCACAAACAAAATTTTTCTGCCAAAAGGTCTCATCAGCAATACACTATGCTGATAAGCCCTTCTCAGTTTTTTTTGCTAATGAGAGAATATGCATCTGTAAACCCATTAAGCATGCACTGTGGTATGAAAGTGTTAATTTACATTGTCAAGGTGTTTATTTTACCACAATATATTCTGGACAATTGCTGATTAACATTTCCTGTACAGACTTATTTTGTATCTACACTTAACCGATTTAAAAACGCAACAGTGGGATTTTGATAAATTTAAGTCAGTTAAGGTGCTTCAATTCTATTGAAATTTTACATGTAATAAAATCAACACATGAAATCATAGATGTGCAAATTTCATTGTAATCAAGGTTTAGATGGTCACAAAACCAAACCACGAAATGTATTGATCGACAATGTCAAGTTCGCAAAATTAATAATGTATTTATAAGCTGCATCCTGCTATAAAAATCAGGCGCCTTTGCCTCATTGGCGGGAAAATAAAGTGTTGTAGGATGTTGTTCCACACAAGTAGGATGAAAACACGTATCAATCCAAACGTTCAGAAGTTTCTGCTTAATGATGCACTTCTTGACGGCCATTTGTGTCTGCCTTCAAATTTCGTTTCACGAGTAAAAATGCAATGACCTCCACAGCCTCAACATGAGCTGTCAGCGAGTTTTTGCCCATCTAGCATAGGCTGCATTGTGTCAAATGGTTAAGAATGTACATTTCTTATGTCTATGACATCTCAAACCCGTAACCGGAAGTGGATAATGGAATATGTCAAGATAAATAAGAAGACAGACAAAATGAAGCGATTTTTAACATGGGCCATAATAAACATTAATCAAAATGTTACGGAATGAATATTTTAGCAAATTACTTAATCGTACGCATCATTGCCTTCAAATTGTAGGTATAACAGAAAATATGTTTGACCGGAAGTGACGTCTTTAAAAAAACATTCGTTTGGTGTCATCATGTTTACGCGCTTGTATCGTCGGTATATCTGACGCAGACAATCGTATGTGTAAACTGTCTCTTGGAAACACTATGCAAGTCTAAATATCGTCGACAGACGACAGTTCATCTACTTTTTCATGATAAAACGTCACATAACTGCTTAAAGCAAGTCGAAGGCGCCAGGATGTTATGTATCCTAAAAGCGTGGCACCGTATACAACGCACTTCAAAATTTAATTTTATGTTTTTTGGTTGGGATATCATTTCTTGTTAAATTGTCGGTCAAATCGACACGCCCAGTGGTTTTGCTCACGCGTCACGTGTAAATAATGAAACTGACGCCACTGTGACGTAATGGGCTAAATTGAAATATTTTTTGGTAGAAAATCGTACCAGGCATAAGACTAGCGTCCCATTCATTGGTTTAAACTCCAATAAAATTTAAATAATAATTAATACAAAAAATACCGACCCCCAAAATAGTTGCGTTTCTAAATCGGTTAAGTGTATAGAGTGCAGCATTCAGCCATATAATTGTGTGGTATTGTGAACTTGTAATTGGAAATGAACTAAGGTTAATACTTATATATTATCCTTTATACTGCTTAAATGTAATGATCATTATAAAAGTAAAGAAATTTTATAGGCGCTTATCATAAATGATTTCAATACGATTGCGCAAAATATTTATTTAGCTATTGAGCCCTTTTGGCTCTTATAATATTATATTCATATAATATACAAATTGTATTATTTCCTAACACAAGTGAGTAGTTTTTAGTTACTTATGAAACTAAGTTGTGTACATATTGTATAATGCATGAAGTTATATACTTGTGTAAGTCTACATAATTATTTTAGATTGTTGATGAGGCCTTTTGTCTAAATACAAAACTGTAAGTTTGGAAATACATGCTAGTATGCACGATACTGAACTCATTTCAAGAGAATTATATCACTGGAAGAGGAATGGTCACAACCGGATTTATACATGACACAATATGTAGATATGGCAGATCTTCTTCCGCTGGCAGCAGCAAATTACTTTAATGTAAATTTAACAAACTATTCATGTAAACTGAATCATCCAGTCATTCATATTTGCCCGGATATGAATAGGTCAGAAAGCACAAGGAAATATATCGTGCTGACTTTACTTGCCGTACATGGGTATGAACATTATGATGCATGCATTAGAAAGAGAACATCAGATGCAAAAGTTTCTCTAAAGAACCATCAGGGTTATACCAGTATAGTTGGGATGTCAAGGAAATCCCTACAAGATACCGACATTCCGGTTATTACACCTAGAAAACAAGCAGTTTACATTTCTCCAAAGAAAATTCTCCATTGACAGCGCGGTTCATCTGAAATTAGCACACATGTATAATAACTCAAATTATTTCGCTACCATCAGTTGCGAAACATGTAATTTTATATTCTGACTGTTGTTCAGGACATATGGCCAGACGACACAAACCTTACACAGTTATCCATATGGCCAAACGACAAAAACCTTACCCTGTTATCCATATGGCCAGACGACAAAACCCTTACACTGTTATCCACATGGCCAAACGACAAAAACCTTACACTGTTATCCATATGGCCAAACGACAAAACCTTACACTGTTATCCATATGGCCAAACGACAAAAACCTTACATTGTTATCCACATGGCCAAACGACTAAAACCTTACACTGTTATCCATATGGCCAGACGACAAAAACCTTACATTGTTATCCACATGGCCAAACGACTGAAACCTTACACTGTTATCCATATGGCCAAACGACAAAACCCTTACATTGTTATCCATATGGCCAGACGACAAAAACCTTACATTGTTATCCACATGGCCAAACGACTAAAACCTTACACTGTTATCCATATGGCCAGACGACAAAACCTTACATTGTTATCCATATGGCCAAACGACAAAAACCTTACACTGTTATCCATATGGCCAAACGACAAAACCCTTACACTGTTATCCATATGGCCAGACGACAAAACCCTTACACTGTTATCCATATGGCCAGACGACAAAACCTTACATTGTTATACATATGGCCAAACGACAAAAACCTTACATTGCTATCCATATGGCCAGACGCCAAAACCCTTACATTGTTATCCATATGGCCAAACTACAAAAACCTTACATTGTTATCCATATGGCCAAACGACAAAAACCTTACATTGTTATCCACATGGCCAGACGAAAAAACCTTACATTGTTATCCATATGGTCAATTCATTTTATGACCTTAAAACATAGACTGAAAAAAACTTCCGTAGATAGAAACAAAGTCAATTGGCTAAAGGTAAAAGTGCTAAAAGTAACATAGGAACACACAGAAGAACTTCAGATCAAGAGGACGTCCATCTGCTGCTGGACGTGATTTTCCACGAACGTATAAAACATTTCCGAGGCCAAGAAGAAAGACCTGTTGGATTTGTGTGATTCTTACTGTTTAATAATCCCAGCAATGTACCGTGGATTTTATGAAAATCTTCCTACCAGCAAAGCAGCCCAAGATCAATTAGCGCTACCAGATCTATATGAATTAGACAACGTAATAATGACACATTCAGAGTGTGGGCAATATAATACCAATAAGACTGCGGAAGATTTGTCAAACTTGCTTACCAAATTTACACAATAAATATCCAAACTAAACAGTGGTAATATTTCAAGAACATTTATTTATCATAAGGTCCTGATCTGATGAGCCCTTTTTGCTTCTTTTTACTGACATTTAAAAGTTCCATTTTTAAACTGCCAAAAGGGCTCATCAACAAAATGTCCTTTTATGGCAATACTTGTGCTATTTTTCAGTTGATTTGTCTGAATATAAATAAAACATACAAAAATACATATGTGTGCAAAATTCTAAATGATTATCTCTAAAACTGGATTTTTAATGCACATCCAAACTTCAAAGCTGTTTTTCTCAATACTTTAAAAAATGCTGTTGAGCCCTTATGGCATTTAACCGACGATACCTTCTTCGTTTTTCTTTAATCATTGGGTATTAAACAACATTCTCCAAATTCGTTAAAAATGTATAAACATTTATAACTATGATCCTTTGCTCTGTTCAAAGTGAGTGAGTGACATGTGAGCAAGTTTGTAGAGTGCCTGTGTGTGTGTATGAGTAGGTGTACATGGATGGGTCTGTGTGTGTGTATGAGTAGGTGTACATGGATGGGTCTGTGTGTGTGTATGAGTTGGTGTACATGGATGGGTCTGTGTGTGTGTATGAGTAGGTGTACATGGATGGGTCTGTGTGTGTGTATGAGTAGGTGTACATGGATGGGTCTGTGTGTGTGTATGAGTAGGTGTACATGGATCGGTCTGTGTGTGTGTATGAGTAGGTGTACATGGATGGGTCTGTGTGTGTGTATGAGTAGGTGTACATGGGTGGGTCTGTGCTTGTGTGTTGGAATTGTGCGTGCGTGGGTATGTGAGTGCGTGTTTGTGCGGATGTATTTTTGAAGTAGCTTCAGAGTATGTCATTCTTACATGCTAATTAGACTAATTTATGCATGATTAGTACTCTATGGTGAATAGCTTCAAAACAGTTAGACTGGTGACCCCTAATTTTTATTTTGCTAAACTGATATACTCATATGCAATTTAAAATTATTTTCGATCGACGCATTGCTTAAAAGTGGTGTAATACTAGTATGATACCAATCGTAAAATGAATATATTGATGCCAATTATGCCAGTTATAGATAGAATGAACAAAATAAATTGGTAGGTCATTTGAAAACCGTGTACCTCGAAAACGAGCCTTGTGACATATCATTTGTATGGTTTTATTGGCGTTTAGATGATTTTCCGGGAAACATTCGATCGTTAGATAAATGACGCACGTAGGCCTACCTCATTAAGTTATTCTTGGTAACAAAGCTATAGTACGTCTGTTCGTCAAAAAATAATACAAAGTTACTTAGTTCTAGTAGCCGCCAAATTATCCCTGTAAATGTATATTACTAGTACTTATATATTTGTAGACGTTCCATTTTTGCCTGGTACACGAAGAAGCTAATCAGTTTGCACTTAAGGGCGTGGTAATCATCAGACGGTGGTGTAAGTATACAGTATTAAAGTGACACCCCATCAATGTCATTGTGTGCTTTTTCCGTTTGTATGCCCTCAAAACAAAATGACATACTTGGTTATTCTTATGAAATGTCTTCCAGCCGGAAACAAATATTTGTAATTCGTTGAAATCGGTATATTTCCAGTGTAATTTTGATGATGTAATTATGCACTTTACTGGTACTCAGAAATTGTACACTCAATCACCGCTTTTGGGCGCTGTTGCCCACTCACACCCACACTTCATCGCACTAATAAACAACCATAAAAGTATCATCTAAAGTAATTCGACAGCAGCAGATTTCTGTCAAGTAAGAAATTCTGTTTGTGGACACCATCGACAAAACATTTCAAACAGTTACGCGTGAAAAATCTATGCGCCGTCGACGTAAGAATGCATAGTTTTATTGGAAAAATAAGAACACGTGTACGAAGAGTGATCAAAAAGAAATGAGACAAATGCTATCATTTGTAAAGTTTACGTGTTTTAACCATAAAAATATCATATTCGTTTGGGTGCATTTAATGCCGATTTGTACGTGTAAGTTACAATTTTCTACTGTACGTATAGGTGATTTATTAGTTTACATGTATAACGTTAAATATAAGGTGTCGCGCTACGTCGCAGCAAAACAAAACGTCGCCTGTTATCGCCGTATGATATGGAAACGCATATGACTAATACTTTATTCAATATTCCACCAACATGTTGTCAAATTAACTGGACATGACGTCAAAACATTGAATAACCGTTGAATGGATTAAAACGGTTTTGGAGTAAGTAGGTCCGTCAGTTTAAATATATGACGTGAAAACTAACAATACAGGCTTGAAAACCACGTCATATTTTGGCAAAAATCATAGCTCGAAAATATACAGTTTTATCAAAAACTAGGAGAAAAGTCTAAACAAACATTTAAAATAGTGAAACGGACATCGGGAGAGAAGTCTGTCATAAGTATACTTATATATCGTTAGTACAAACTGTTTTTTTGGCGGAAAATAAACTTTAGTATAACAAGCAGAGGTCTGAAATTCATTATATGAGCGGTCAAATTTGAACGTCACTCTCCAAGACGGACGTCATAGACGAAAGCCGTCTTTAGAATTAGAATAATAGAATAATTAATTAACATATTCATGATATTTTATTACAACTAAAATGTTTTAAACAAACGAACACTCTTTCTTGCTAAATACTGAATAAATGGAAAACATATTCATTATGTATAGAGATATGAGCGATTTATTGGAACAATGTGACGCTCGATTAGTTTTAAAACGTTTACGTACATGATGTCATTGACGTCAATTATGTGGGGCGAGTCGCTGTGCCCAAGGTTGCCAAACCGCTGATATCTCTACTAATAAACGAACATTCATGAAACTCAGCAGACGGAGAGAGGATATGTTTTGTAATAGGCATACAACTTTTCTTATTTATATATCAGTATTCGTTGTCAATTTACAGCGTTTGTCTAATTTCTTTTTGATCACCCCACGTAGACTAGTTAGTTTTTCTTTTTGATCACCCCACGTAGACTAGTTAGTTAGACTCTCTTAAAAGAAGCTAAGACGTTTTAATAAAAGGTTGACCACGGACTCTATCCAACTTGTGCCAGTTAATCAAGTATCACGGTATGAATCACGATACACCGCTTCAGTTCCGTCAGAGAATTGTTCTATACTCATATGGCTCTGACGGAACTGAAAACCGATGTAACGCTCGGACAGAACTCAGATTTCATGTATCCTGAGTGTTACATTGGTTTTCAGTTCCATCAGAGCCATATGAAAACAGACCAATTCTCTCACGAAACTAAAAAGCGGTGTATCGGACTTCATACCGTGAGTATACATACTACAAAATGTATAGCTTTCAAGTAGTACACGCTTTGACAGACTTTCTTGAAACTCATGCACAGTGCTGAAATGAGAGACAATGTTCGCGAACTTTACGAACAACCCTCGTATTCAGTGTTTCGTGTTTATTCAGTTATTGTTACAGGACCTTCGTTGAGATGAACACATTTCAATTTCATAAAGCAAATACAACTGCAAAATCAAATTAAAATCCCTAACTTGGTGTCAGACAATTTCTACGAAAAACTTCTTGTAAGATGAGCTTCACGACTGGATGCTTTATATAACAAAATGTAGGTGAAAGATTAGGTGGTCACACGACCGGATATTAGTTCAGCTGTGTTTAAGATAATGTTACTAGTTACGAAAACATCATCATAAATAAAACTAGGTCTGTTAAGTTCATCTTACCCAGTGTAACTTATGTGCTCTTTCTTGAAATTATTAGGGACATTATTTGCTTTGAATGAAATATAAAATCTTTTTCAGCGGCTGTGCCGTTTTGTCCATTACCTTGTAAAAGCGTGGAACGTGTAGGTTTCACATGGTAATGGAAAAATCGGTAAAGCTGCTGAAAAAGATCTTATATTTCATGTAAAGCAAATAATTCCCCCCTTAGCGTGGCGTATATTTCATAGAAATCGATGAAGATATAAAACACCTATGGCTATTTTATTTTCCAAGGTTTACAAAGTTCTTCTTGTAACTGTAGCCAAAAGTAACGTGGTATTGCTACACTGAGGATAGCAAGAAATATATCTGATCCGCTTAGCACATCACTGACACTGCTTAGGTCATTGTTCCAATTCACTTGTCATATATGAGTCAATTTCAAAAGTCGCAGGTTTTCTTGTCCTGATTGAATAACTTACACATAAATATGATAAATGATAGTAAAACATTCATTATGTAAAGCTATATATACTCTATTTATAGTAGCACTGCAAAACTAAATGATTTGTCATCAGTAAATTTGTGTATTTGTGTTTTTACTGCCTACAACAGGGAAAAAATGAATGTCCCAGTACCACAGTGTTATTCTTTTTAAGTATTTCATGTTGTCATATGTTATGAGACAAAACTAGTATGTGCATTTTGATGGTGAATATTTAATAATACACAGAAAATATATTGTAAACAAAAACATACAATGAATATTGCAAAAAGTTATGTTTATGCATGTCCCATAGCTTTGTGTCTTTGGTGTAACGAAATCGATTAGGTACCTAATTTTATACCATGATTACCTAAAATACCAAAATAACTTCTTCATTTTGAAAGAGTTCCTCATCCTTCACATAACAGCGATGAATAGTTTTTAATTTAATTTATAAATGAAAATCTATATTTAGAATATAACCTACATTATGAGCCAATGAAAACGCCGCATTTTAGCGGTTAAATGAAAATTTAATCATTAAAATTTTCTCTAAACAGACTTGACGTCTTGCGTTGGCGCTAATTTCTATCGGCCAATCAGAATGCAGAATGTTATATTCTAAGTTATTTAGAACATATTAAGTAAATTTTAATGACTAAAAAGGCCTCGCTTCGCTTCGCCCTTTTTAATCATTAAAATTTACTTAATATGTTCTAACTATAACATAGACAATTCCATGTTTGTATCCCTGGTCGTACTTTTTTCTTTGTCTGTGGTGTAACGCTTTTTATTATACATACGAAAGCATATTTTTCAGAATAGTTCCACTTTTAGTTTAAGATATATGAATACAGTAGTTTTGTAATGTCAGTATCGAAGTGCTATACACGATGTGTATGTTATGATGATAACATCTAAACAATGTCCGTGATGTAACTGTCCATGGTGTAACAATGTAAATTTATTACACCATGGACAAAATCAGTAAATTAACTATGAAGTTCAGAAATATATTGACATTTTTAATTGCTTACGATTGCATTTCTTTGACACGTAATTTTAAAGCAGATATGTGTTGCAAAAAGCATAATAATGTCCTTATATTTCATAATAAAACTAATAAATGTAATATAGCTGTTACACCATGGACAATTTCTTTTAGGAAATCGACCTGACTGTTAACACATGACATCCTTTCTCTTTTTGCATAGAGATTATGGGTAGCACTGAATACACCAAACACGTCTGCAATACCTTTTATCTTAAGTTTATTCCTAAATTTGATCAATTAGGTATATTAATGTGTTTGTCCATGGTGTAACATATCTGTCTGTGGTGTAACATATCTGTCCATGGTGTAACAATGAGCGTGGTGTAACAATGTAAATCAGGTTTTATGATGTAATTGAAATAAAAACAGTCTTTTTGTATCTAAAAATAACCTGCAGGAAATGCTACATATATGAAAGAAAAAAATAAACAAAACTGTTTTATTTGTAATATATACAATACAAAGTAGTAGAAAATGTTCAGATTTAATATTGGTGAATTGTTTTGCTATACAATTTCATGTGACTCATGCAATTTACAATTTCAGCAAAATTTATTCAGATATGAGTATTTCCGTTACTATGTACTTGAAAATCAGCTGAATTCAGTTTGTTTAAAGAATTTATTGTAAAATTTCCTGATCGTTACACCAAAGACAATTTACTTAAGTGACCTTAAGTTTGAAGTTGAAAAACATATATATTGTCTAAATTAAGGGTCGAAACTATACATAAATGTCCAAGAAGACTTTGGACAATAACATTTTACAATTAAAACCATTATATTTGACAACAAATATTTAAGAAATTAGGGAGGCTAAAAACCTGCGATTTTTGAAAGTGCCTTATATAATGGAGAAAATATGTCATTGTTTTTTCCACTTCAGGCATTGTTGAACGACACTACTTTGCCGACCGACTGTAGATGCATCAAAATGATGAATGGGGGAAGAATGGATGTTGTTTACCACAGATATAAATTATTTTAGAAGGAACTTTAGTATCTGATAGTACTCAACGTCTTATTATGTCGTCCAATTTCCATACAGTTATTTGGTTTCATTTTATTGAACGGTGTCATTGATCTCATCAATAGTTGTTTCTAGAAAATATTTCTATTCCACAAACACAAATGAAAACAATTGATGTGTTCAAACTGGGTTATAAGGTTCCAAGATGTTTGGAGAGTTCTGTAAATAAAATGTATTGATGAAGAAGAAAATGATAAGGTGTTGACATTTAAGTTGACGTAAACTTTTTAAGCTCGATTATGCGAAGAATATGGAGAATTATTGTATTGTATTATTTTATGCCTTACCTGTTCTGTAGTTTCTTCTGAATGCTGTCCTCCCTGTCCGAATAGTTGTTTCTTCTGAATGCTGTCCTCCCTGTCCGAATAGTTGTTTCTTCTGAATGCTGTCCTCCCTGTCCGAATCGTTGTTTCTTCTGAATGCTGTCCTCCCTGTCCGAATCGTTGTTTCTTCTGAATGCTGTCCTCCCTGTTCGAATCGTTGTTTCTTCTGAATGCTGTCCTCCCTGTCCGAATAGTTGTTTCTTCTGAATGCTGTCCTCCCTGTCCAAATAGTTGTTTCTTCTGAATGCTGTCCTCCCTGTCCGAATCGTTGTTTCTTCTGAATGCTGTCCTCCCTGTTCGAATCGTTGTTTCTTCTGAATGCTGTCCTCCCTGTCCGAATAGTTGTTTCTTCTGAATGCTGTCCTCCCTGTCCAAATAGTTGTTTCTTCTGAATGCTGTCCTCCCTGTCCGAATCGTTGTTTCTTCTGAATGCTGTCCTCCCTGTCCGAATCGTTGTTTCTTCTGAATGCTGTCCTCCCTGTCCGAATCGTTGTTTCTTCTGAATGCTGTCCTCCCTGTCCGAATCGTTGTTTCTTCTGAATGCTGTCCTCCCTGTCCGAATCGTTATTATCCTTTTGGCAATGTTGATTTCAATTC
Organism: Spisula solida; assembly: GCA_947247005.1. Taxonomy (NCBI): domain Eukaryota; kingdom Metazoa; phylum Mollusca; class Bivalvia; order Venerida; family Mactridae; genus Spisula; species Spisula solida. Next base: position 10,297,876 of record OX365953.1, on the reverse strand, counting down.
TTTATTTCCCTCTATGTATAGTATATTGAAAAAAATATGTACAAAAGATTACAATCAATGGCAGTTATACAAATATGAACATGGTTGAAACTATTGTCCGTTTAATCAGGTCTGTTACTTGTATACAAACATTGCAAGATCATAACATTGTATTTTTAGTGATTGGAGAAAAAGGCTGTTAAACACTACACATAATATCTATTAAAATCAGACACTCATAAGAGAAATTGCAATGTTAATATAAATAAATAAATGAATATACCAGATTTATATAGCGCCTTTTTCATACGAACACACGTTCAAAGGCGCATTACATTATAGTGTTGCAGCCACAAGGGCGCGTGTGCATCCTCAATGCAGATACAGCATGATATGACCAGAGGGACAGACTGAGAGAAAGTAGACACAACGTTATGTAAACAAGTGACTAACCTGATTAATCGATTTATACATGAGTAAGATGAGTAAGCATTTCTCAGAAGCCATGCCGCAAATTAATGATTAACGGCTAGCAACTGATCGGTAATGCAAACTATACATGGCTCAGGTATTCACTAAGCAAAATATGCATCCAGACATTGATAAATATACATATATGGAGATCTGAGAATTCAACATCGAATACTGGTTCCGAAGGAGCCCCCAATAGTTTCAGTGGTAGTGAAATGCTATCAAGCGACAAGATTTCACGTATGACATCTTGACTGATATATTGTACTAGTGAGTCTTTGTATTAGGTTCGGAGTATCTGAGTACATTAACATTTACTTATCACGTACAGGCCAGTAAGGATATTGTGACAGTGACGTTGCAGTTTTTGTGTACGCAAAAATATTAAAACCATTGTCTGAACAGGTAGAGCGGATATAACATATTTGTAGAGCATTGAAATTATAGTTGTTTGTACAGTTTAAGCCTTTACAATTGGTTTTAAACCGTTATAGTGGACTCGACCGCTGTGTCACTGGATTCTTATCCTGACTGGACTATATGGCACGTTCTTCATGGTAATGATAAATCTAAATAAATCCACATTTGTCATATATTTGTTTCTCAAGTAAAACACGTCTATACCATAATCTTTCAAAGAAAAACATAATATAATACTAGTAAAGGGTGTAAAGAAAGTTCGTTCCGGTCAGAAAGTATGCCGTATTTTTAGTTTTACCAAGCGATTATCATGAAATTTAGATCGAAGGTACCGTACTAAATTTAGGAACTGTGTATTATTTTTGTTTTGTATTCCGTTCTGATAGGCACCGTTGCCAAGGATTTATAGAACGCGCCAGTAAGCTTAAGTTAACGTTACGTCGACTGTCATTTAAAAGAGGAGTCGACAAACCAAAATAACTGCAAAAATGAAGCACAGCCAGATTTAGGCTGTAAAACATTCGTTTTGTTAAATAGTACGTTATGCTTTAAGCTATCGATGGTCAAAAGACGGATATTCATATAATTGGCGCATAACTAGGTATTTTTAAATACATTGTATCGATTTAGACGAACATGACGTAATGAAAACGTCAAGTAGGGTATAGAAAATCACCGACTGTGTACAGAATAACGGAAGAAAATTACAGGAGCGCCTTCTACGAACATTAAAAAGCATTGGCGAAGACATGCATCATTTATCAAGTAAAAAGTAAATAAATAACTCCGAACGTAAAGGAAAGTCTGCATAGACAAAACGCGTCATTTTGAAAAAAAATGTATATTGGAAAACAAAAGGCATTTATTAGCAAAACGAAACCTCTTACAGCCTCGTAATTTGGATGATATCTTGTTCTTATAAATGGTTACATATTAGTTTAGCTCATTACAAATTTAAAACATACACAACGATACAGTGATGGGATAACTAACGGTGTATTTACAACTTTACCCGGTCATGACGTCGTTTACGTAATCTTCGAAACAAGATCAACAAATATTCGATGCGTTTGAAAAAATGTTGATAGTCAAAACAGCTAAAAAAAGTTACAAGTAATGATATCATTGTATCAGGAGAATGAATTGCAAAATTTGGTCCAAATACATCAATTTGTTTTGTGTACAAAAGCTTTTCAAAAACCGGAACGAACTTTCTTTACACCCTTTAGATGAGTATAGCTTACAAACGTTATACACATTTGATGGCGTGATCCATTGACGGAGTATCTAAAAGCATGGAGTATCAAAAATATGAATCCTGTGGCATTCGTTAGTCCAACAATTGTGTTTCATTTAACAGTATTGCTCATATATAGTGCACACAGGATAATGTGAAAGGCGGGAAAATTGGGTATAGTCCACAAAGGTGGATTAAACATAAGTGCGCGATTTATCAGTGATGTATTGAGTACAATACTGACCTTATCTGTTTATTTTAGTGATTTGTAAAACCAATTTTGCCACAGTTGACCAAACCGATTCATGTTTGTAAATATCACATTATCCTGGGCGCACTATAACAGTCTCGCTTATGAGGTACACATTGCGGAGTAAATGTGAAGTTGTTGATAATGAAATGTAAGTCCCTGACATCACAGGGCTGTTGGCTGCATATTTACAGAATACTTCATTGCTGCTTTGTTTTTTATCCCTGACCGTCACCATCATGTGTCTTGATGGTGAATTCGAATTTAACGTGATGACATATTTTATCTACTAAACGCTTGAATCTTAAAACTAAACGTTTACTGATCGGCAGTACCGTGTTTATAGTGGTTTTGGTTAAACTGATAACTTGTTCACCCATAATTTCATCTATAGCATCACTAAAAACAGAAAGCAGACTTTAAACAAATTTAATGTTTTTAGAATATGCGCAGAAATATGTGCATACACAACTGACTTTCGTCGTTAAAAAGTAAATAAAAACATACTGGGCGCAGCTAGCACAAACGACACAATTTGTGGCTTATTTGAGTGTGTTGTGAATGAGAGGTGGACTTTATCGTTAAGCATGAACAAATCTAGACCTGTTCAGTAAAAGGCAAGCAAAGACTACTTTTAATATGACCTTATGCACCAGTCAATATTATGCCCGCCGGGGGGGGGGGGGGGGGTGGCGGCGGCGGGGATACAGGGGGCATTAGACAGACGAATTTTCCCGACAAGCGGGAATTAGATGACCTTATTGACTCAGAGTCCCGGGAAATAGACTTTCGTCAGGAAATTTCGACAACGCGAAAGACGACAGTGATACTTTCATTCGAGTTTTTATAAAAGTACACGGATGAATATAAAGTATCCGGATGAAAAACTTTGGCCCACGGTGGGGATTTAGACAGTAAGCATTGTCTCCTGGGTGGGGATTTAGACATCAAAAAATTGAAAATGTCTAAGTTCACCTGAGTCGCCCGCCGCCCCACTGGGCGGGCAAAGTATTGACCGGTGCATTACCGTTTCATTGCAATGGCTGGAAACAAAAAAGGCGAGAAAGGACACATCAATAACCTGGTGTACGAAGGTTTATGTATGTTTTGCATATGTTTGAAGGTGAGTAACACTTTCTATTTGAATGTAGAAATCGTTAATAATATATTAACGCTCTCAGAAAACCATAATATAAAGTTGAATTCGTGTTAGTTTGAAGAAGACGGAAAATGAGAGTGTCTAGACTAAGTGGTTGCAGAGGTAAATCAGAAAAGTATAACCTTGTATTGTTTTGTATACTGATATTGCGTCGGGATCTATGAGGCACACTGTCTAAGCGTACTTTGGAGCGTGAAGATCGATTACGACGGAGCAATGCGAGAAATAAAAGGTGGATCGTTAGGAGTGTCAAGGTGATGTTTTGCTTCACCATTCTTTTAATTTTAAAAATATGAGATTGGGAATTGGCCGAGGACGACTTACATTAAAAGTTTCTTTACCGTGATGCATTGAACTATTTATAGCACATGTAGTGTTTTCTAACATTCGGCAAAACACAATCGAAACTCGTCTGTTTTGGTACCGTCCCGTTGTTTTCTCGTCGTAAATGTATCTATTTTCCCAAATCATCCTTATTTCATCGCCATACTTATAAATACATCATATTTAACAAATACCTCACCGCTCAAGTAGGTAGGTACGGGTTTTAGTGGCTACAGAAACGAGACCGACGGAATTTGCCGAAAAAAATCAAAACGGCTATATACATATATACAAACATAAACGACAAAAATATATCGTTACTATATTTTAAAACAATTATTTTGCGCTTCAGCGGTCAAGGAAGCGCAAAATAATTGTTTCAAAATATAAACTTGATGGGTCATTTAAAAAAGAAACAATCTTAGTTTTCAAATATTGTTCATCGAATGTATACGAATATATACGTTCACCCACTGTCGTATTTACGTAGTTAAAAAGTCGAACAAAATAACTACTGAACACCAGACAAGAAGGTGATGTTTTATTTTACATAGTCATTAGTTGATTATAAAGCGATACATTGATACAATGAACATTAGTAAAAAGTGGCAGATGTCTGTATAAACTGGCAGGGATGTTTCCCAGTCGTCTGTTTAGTTTGAAGAATAAAATAACATTTATTTGATAACAAACCTCAAAAAAAGATAACTCAAAATTTACAAACCGAATTTTAACGCACATATATTTCTGAAACAACACATTTGTATGACAAAATGTTATTTAGGTTCGTCTAAAGGAATTTGAGAAAACCAATTGCTCTCTGAACAACACGTTATAATTGTTCAATAAGCTTATTAACCTAGAAACTGTTCCCATTACTAATGAAGACTGTCCGAAGATTACCACAAACGACTGTATGTATCCCCCTGCTTACACTTTCTTTAGTGTGTGATGGTTTAACTAAGTTTGGCTCGACATTTACAATTTGTATTCCAAATATTGCAAACACAGTTCAAATCTCCGCAGCATCTGAAGTTTGAGTATGGATCGCAAGCCTTACCCAAATCAATACACACACCTCTACGCCTGAAAAAGTATGTATTGTGTACGCCATACGTAGCTATAATAATTATTAAAGTCTTGTTTTGTCTTTCAATAGTTTTTCGGCATATTAATATTATGCAAAAGTCATGTGTCCGAAGTACAGCGCTTCCATGTGTTCGAAGTAATTAAGTGTTAAACGTGTTAGGTTTTAAGCTACATTACAACTACTAAAGCATATGAAGAACTTAAAGCCGTGTTTTAAAGTGCCTGATTTGAAGTGATTAACTAAAAAATGCCTTATACTCCGACACGCCCACTGATTCCATTCAAAAAGTGTACAATAGACCACGACAAGTATTAGACAAAGCATTTTGGTAATTCAAGGGCCCTAATCCATGAAGGACTTTTATCGAACTTTGAAGATGATCAGATGGAAACTCTTTGAATAAGAGTACAGTCAAATTACTGGACGCAATCGCCCTCAAGTGGTGTTCACGTCCCATTTTTAACGGGCGTATATACCTAACTTGACATATGCCCAATGTATAATAAATTTCTGTATGCTTTTGGTTCCGTAAAAATCAAACAATATGTCATTGTGAACGTTTATTGAATGTATGCAGACAAATACGAAAGTGATACTATTCAGTCTGAAAATATGTAGTTTTACTTCGAACATTCCGAACAACCCTCATGAAAGCAAAACATTATGATAAGTACATGTACTATAATAAACACTTACCGCCTTTTTACGACACTCCTGGCATTGATAACACCGTCACCTACGTCATCAGGATATGACATGTATGAGTCAGAGTCTGAAAATAGAAAATGAATCAAATTCTTATATTACACCGTCACCTACGTCATCAGGATATGACATGTATGAGTCAGAGTCTGAAAATAGAAAATGAATCAAATTCTTATATTTAGTCTATCGTAAAGAATTTGACTCACATTATTGTTTTCTGTTCGCATTCGTATCCTGACATATCAACGTATCGTTTTTAGGTAACTTTGTCCCGACTTGTATACTCAACCAATGTTCTAAGTACAAACCTTTTAAAAAAAAGGTTCAATACTAAACCACTTTGAAATTCTCTGTTAAGTATATCGTTGCCTAACTTCCCTTGTTGCGAATACTAATATGTAAAAGAAACTAATTATTTCTGTTGCTAAAAACACAACACATCGTGTTTCATCATAACGGAAGTAAATATATTATTTGAGTGTTTATCTACGTAGTTTTTGTACCATAACATAGTATTATGCATACTGTGTTTATATACGTATACAAGACTGTGGAGCTTTCAAATATTACATAGAGGTTGGATATCAACAGTAGATGGCTCCTATTGATTTTTATGTCAGTAGGTCAAAGGTCAAATCACTGTTACCTGTACCATTTCTGACAATTCAAATGGTTTTCGTTCAATTACACAAGAGCGATTTGACCTACGATCTTCAAACTTTACATGCAGGTTGTCCATCAACAGAAGATGACCCTTACTGATTTTGATGTTAGTAGGTCAAAGGTCAATATCACTATGACCTTCACCATTTCTTGCTATTCCAATGGTTTTCGTTTAATACACAAGAACGCTTTGTCCTAGGACCTTCAAACTCGACATGGAGGTTGGTCATCAACAGTAAATGAGCCCTATTGATTTTGAGGTCAGAAGGCCAAATGTCAAGGTGACTGTGAATTTTACCATTTCTGACTGTTGGGTTACCATGGGGGAATACATGTTTTACAAACATATCTTGTATATTTTGCACCAAAGAGTTACTGCTTGATTTATAAAGGTTTGCCGCAAATTAGACTACTTACGATTACGTAGTCGAAGCTCATGTCTTAGGATAATTTGGACTGACTGGTGGAGTAGGACTGGCTGGTGGAATATGACTGACTGGAAGAGTGGGACTGACTGGTGGAGTAGGAATGACTGGTGGAATAGGACTGACTGGAAGAGTGGGACTGACTGGTGGAGTAGGACTGACTGGTGGAATAGGGCTGACTGGAAGAGTGGGACTGACTGGTGGAGTAGGACTGACTGGTGGAATAGGACTGACTGGAAGAGTGGGACTGACTGGTGGAGTAGGACTGACTGGTGGAATAGGACTGACTGGAAGAGTGGGACTGACTGGTGGAGTAGGACTGACTGGTGGAATAGGGCTGACTGGAAGAGTGGGACTGACTGGTGGAGTAGGACTGACTGGTGGAGTAGGACTGACTGGTGGAATAGGACTGACTGGAAGAGTGAAACTGACTGGTGGAGTAGGACTGACTGGTGGAGTAGGACTGACTGGTGGAATAGGACTGACTATTTGAGTGGGACTGACTGGTGGAGTAGGACTGACTGGTGGAATAGGACTGACTGGAAGAGTGAAACTGACTGGTGGAGTAGGACTGACTGGTGGAGTGGGACTGACTGGTGGAGTAGGACTGACTGGAAGAGTGGGACTGACTGGTGGAGTAGGACTGACTGGTGGAGTGGGACTGACCGGTGGAATAGGACTGACTGGAAGAGTGGGACTGACTGGTGGAGTAGGAATGACTGGTGGAATAGGACTGACTATTTAAGTAGGGCTTACTGGTGGAGTAGGACTGACTGGTGGAATATGACTGACTGGAAGAGTGGGACTGACTGGTGGAGTAGGACTGACTATTTGAGTAGGGCTTACTGTTGGAGTATGACTGACTAGTTAAATAGGACTGACTGGTGACGTAGGACTGACCGATGGAGTGGGACTGACTGGTGGAGTAGGACTTTCTGTTGGAGTGGGACTGACTGGTGGAGTAGGACTTTCTGTTGGAGTGGGACTGACTGGTGGAATATGACTGACTGGAAGAGTGGGACTGACTGGTGGAGTAGGACTGACTATTTGAGTAGGGCTTACTGGTGGAGTATGACTGACTAGTGGAATAGGACTGACTAGTGACGTAGGACTGACCGGTGGAGTGGGACTGACCGGTGGAGTGGGACTGAACTGACCGGTGGTTTGAGACCACAGCAATGATTGGTTTTTCCACAATACGCGTTCACTGCGCATGACTGGGACAGTTGATGTTGCGCAATAAAAATAAGTCGAGGATTTCCTGAGCGCTTGTACTTTCGGTTTGTGGAAACTGGTTTAAGATTAAAACACAACTTGTATTAGAAAAAATTATTACTTTTATATACTCCAATAAAATCTCGATGAATCTCTCTTCTATGCGTGCACTCAACACAACTGGTACCATTGCGATAAGGAGAATAGCGACTTTCATGTTGGGTTCGGGCTGAAGCGAAATAAAGGGGCATTTGTCAATATAGAGCTCTATTGTATGAGCTTATGATTAGACAAGATAGGATGGTTTGGTACAAAATCGATAACCGGACGAAGATCTTTAGAAGCCTAACGATATGTCCTATACAAGCTTTGTCTCACATCATTTGAGATTTTTCTCATCTGAGGCAAGAATCAATATTAGTACCGGTGTCATAATATTGCATCAATAAAATTCACAGTTCTATCTTGACGTTTGTCTCAACTCAGACTGAGATATTTCTACGTTGATTCATGAGAACGGAGACAGACCGGCATATTTTACAACGTCGTCAGCATCAATCGTGAAAGCTCGGCCATTTCCGTTTGTCTCCGGTAAATAAACCTCTTGTCTAACTGTTGTAATACACCAAATTGTTCTAACGAACAACTAAAAACTGCAATCAGAAAACCAGCTCTGAACCGCAAATGGCGCACGGCAAATTATTATATATATATAAATATGAGTTCACCTGATAAATAAATACGTATGTACGTCCGTTTTATAGTAACACAAGCAATGTTAGTGTGCTTCTTCCTTTTACTTGTTATCTTTAATGGTTGTCCTTATGATGTGTTGTTGTCCTTGTGAATTCATGTAATCATAGATGGGGCACTGACCTAGATACAAAATGTTTATAAAATGTACTGGTATTCTACAGACGCGTCTCTAGCTTTGTTTAGGTGGGGTCAGTGTTTATGGTGTACGATCAGGGTCATAACTATGGTGTACGGTTAGGGTCATAACTAATATAAACTGTCTAAGACACTTTTTAAACTTTCTGAGACAGTTTGGAAACTGTCTGAGACACTTTATAAACTGTCTCAGACAGTTTTTATAGTTATGACCATTTCGTGTGCATTTTTTAAACTGTCTGAGACAGTTTTCGTCCATATGCCAATTTTGATTGGTTATCAATGGACCAATCGGAGAGTAGTTTACAAATCCCTTGTACGAGGTATGTAATACGTATTCCCCAGCCCTATGCGATAAAAATGTATATTCCCCGGCCCTATGCTATTTTAATCAAGAAAACACGTTAAATTATTAAAAGTGTAGGTCTACAAATCAAAAGACATAACCTATGAAATAAACAATATTAGATATATAAATGAAAGTTTTCACAGGTTTAGATCGATTTTTTTTGGTAACATTCTAATAAAAATCATGAAAATTCCTGCACTCTAACTTTTAAAAAATATCAAAATTCAACGCTAGACATATGAATGTGCCCCCTCCCGTTGCGAATATTTGTCAATTTAGAATTAAAATCGTTTTTGCAGCTTTTATGTTCTAAAGGCTCACGTGAAATTATTAAAATTGCATTGTTACATAATCAGTTATAAATCTACCAGCAAGAAAATTTCGAAATGTTATTTAAGTTCTATCGTGTCACTATTATTAAATCGATCAGTTCACACATTATAGTAACATTGATCAGTGAATCAAACACAAGTGATCCCCTTAATCATGATCATTCAAACGCTTTACAATCATTTGTTAAAGCGTCTGACTAATACAGATCGGGAGTAATTAGGGCCTGGATAAACAAAGGGGGCCATTTTATTGCACTCGCTTCCGTTTTATTTAATATACAGAGGCTATTTAATATCATAAAATATCGATCCCTAGCCAGATCGATTGGTAATATTTTAAGGATTTTAACATTTTTGGGATGTATAAAATGATCACTGCGATGCCAACGGATCCGGGCCTGATGACACTGATCGTACACCATAAGTGGTTACTAGCGTACCGTAGAATCTGATAAATACGCGCTTATAATTATTTTAGTGCCACTTTTGATATACGCATTCAATACATGTATGCCAAATAGTATGTCCTCTTTACAATTATTTAAATAATTATGCCACATGCCTATATAGTCACATAAGCCTTTTTTGACATTCCTGACAAGATCGGAAGTAAGAAAACGAACTTAAATCGTGTAAAATTGGTTTGAGCTTTGAGATGCTTCGGGAGATCGGGACAGATCACTGCGGTATACCGTACACCGGATATTGCTAGTAAGATGAATAATGTTATCCATTTTCACAACCTTCAAGTGAACACCAGGGTAAGTTCAGAGTCGCTGTTTTGTCTTTTTTTAGTGTGTTTCATGTAAATTCTAAACAAAAGTATCTACGATAATTCCCTAGTCCTTGTAAACCGGCAAACGACCAGGAATTACTTAAAGAATAATTAAAAGACCAAAAAAAAAAACTCGGTCTGTCAAATGAAGATGTTTTTGTTTATATTCTTCGTTAAACTACACAGCTTGAATCGAGCAAAATGACATCCCAGTGACCAAGTTTATGTTGTTAATGTTTTATCAGGCAAGGAATCACAAATAACGGTGCATTTAGAGATTTTTGAGAGTTTTAGGATTGCTCATTGGTGTACGGAGTATTGCTGTGCAGTGTACGGAGTTTTATCTGTGGAGAATTGAAGAGTGTAAACACTGCATTAAAACATGCTGGAATGCACGACTGCTGAGGTGGTTTCGAGCACCACTCGAAATTTTAAATGTAATACTATACATTTACACCTGTTTGACAGGGTTAAGGGTATGATTAGTATATCCTTCTACAGGTTTTTGAACCCACTTTACTGGTCTGACCTCTTCCTTAGAAAAATAATTGGTCGGATCCCTTGAGAAAATTTATGTATCCAGGCATTAACATTTTCAATCCAAATGCTCTGTCACACACAAGAAAATATAAAATATATTACACAATTCATTTAAAAGTAACTTATTGTATACGATTTGATATAGAATATATCTTAGAGCTATAAAACATTACATACTTATTAAGATATGTGTAAGGTAATTTATAGATTCAATTAGAGGGACTGCCTCACATTTTGGTGTATTGCAAAAATAAAATAAAATATTCGCGTTATTTTGGTATAATTGGCTGTATATCCCATACACAACCACACTGACATAAAAAACTTCGGCATTTGGTAGTTATTTAGTATTTTTACATCAAAAAGCCTATAGGACATTAATACCCTATAGAATAAACACTACTATTACTTAAATTACCTGAAATTTGTTCGCATTTGATTAAAACGAATCGAAAATCGAACCAAATACCTCACTGATGTTTACGCTGTAGTTTGTTGATGTTACAGTTCGATCACGTGTGAATTACATAATTCACAAAGCATGTTTGAAGGAAACTTATAGGTTTTTCTTCAGTAGTCAGGGGCGATCGTCCAGACCACAACGCACCCGGTGACCCCTTCTATATTCTATATAAAGCCGCCATCTTGGATGAGTAGAAAAAATGAGTAGCTTTTCAGAGTGTTCGCGCGTAACCGATTCCATCCGGTCGAGGGCGGTCTGCCTAGCAGACGACGAAACCCGCCGGATGATCCACTATGTTTGCTTGCACATTATGGCTTAAGTGAGTTTATTGACAGCTGTTTAGTCAATAGTCATAAAACAATGCCAGTAATTGTACAGCCACAGATGTTTTAATCTATATTTCTCAATAATACTGGCCGACGCATAAAATCGACACTGAAAATACACAATACAGAAATATCAAAATAGTTGCCAAATTAATAAATTCAGTGGATGAAACCTTAACAGAGTTCAAAGAAGTTGACAAATACAACCTAAACAATTGAAATTGACGAAGTTACTCATTTCTAGAAATAATTGACGATAATGCTAACATACTTTTCGGACAGTTACAATTTCGGATACTGATTGAGCGTAGTAGCTGGGCCAATTTAGCAAATTTAACAGACATATAAGAACAATAAGATACAAAAATGATCGAGGCAATGATAACAGTCAAAAAGCTTACACTATAAGGCCACACTTCTAAGGAAAAGGTCGATCTTGATTGGAAACGCATGTTTCCGCCAAGTTACAATGAAAAGAACGTTAGGTAATGCACCACTAAAATAAAGGTTACGCACAACTAAATTTTACGCAAGCCAGGGGCTTCACAGTAATTATATTCTTTGTAAGGCACTCATATATAACGTTTAAGCGCATACAGCCCATATATAATCATGTCAGTCAACAAGTATTCTTTCTCAACACGGTTTAGTCTTTGAGCAAATAAATTTGATCTAGGGATAGGGGTGCATTGTTAAGAAATAAGTGAGAATTTAAAGTAAATATAACAATTGCTGTATTTTCATTATTTATTGACAGACATGCAACATGCATGGGAAAAATACAAATCTAAACCACATTTACTATCATTAAATCAGCATCATTGAACTTTACAAATTATCTACAAGATACAGTATACATCTTTAAAATACAACATGAATGACGACAAATGATGTACGAGTGTATATCAGTCATACAATTCACATCCCATACGGTGCAGTCTTATAGTTGTCTTTTATATTTCTCTTGTCGAACACAATCTTGTAGTCTTTGACTTAACGTTTAGTTATAAGGTTACCGGTGAAGGATTTCTTACTATCCTGTTCTCATCAATAACAGATATACGCTCAACTTCCCTTTTCCAGTCACCAACTCCTTCACTGTATCAAAATTGATGTCAATTGAGTTTTTAAAGTTCAGAGTGATGCCGCGTACCTTGCAAATTGATGAGTGACCTTTCTTGTTAGGTATGCGTAGTTTTTAGGACCTCCTGTCACAAAAGCTGTTATACCATTATGGGGCACTTCATCGGTTAAATTTCCAAGATAATCTCTTAATGATGGTTCCTATTGTCCTGAAGATGTGGTGAAGACAACCGAATCAGTATCACAGTACAACACCCGCTCACCAAGTGGTTTTAAATAGCTATAAAGTTTTAGACGAGCTTGTGCCGTTGTGTATGCTGCGATAACGACGTTTGTTCTGGCAGATGCCTCAATGAAGTCATCATTTTGTACCCAATATTACTGCACAGATTCATCGTTTACAAATTGTACATTCTTCACTTTTTGTTTGTCGGATGTCATCATATCGAAACATTCAGCAGGATCCGTTATGTAGGAAGTCTGTGGTAAATCTCAATCTTGCTGTAGTCTAATTCCTTCTTGCGTTACTGTTGAACTGTGCAAAATCTAGATATAGTTACTCCCTTAGAACCAAGAGACGCATTCTACGGTGGTCGTTCATAGGCTTTCAAATTATATGAGGAAACATCGGCTGACAAACAAATTAAATACTATTATGTCACTTCTCTATATCCTTATGAGAACAAGACTGGGAAAATTCCACTCGAACATCCTACTATCATCAATAAAAAATTTCAGGATATGAAGGTTTTATCAAGTGTAAAGTGTTGGCCATCCGTTATTGTCCCCACTTACCTTCTGATAATTGCCGATTTATAGTAAAACTGGGCGATTTTAACAATTATTGATAAAATAAAATGTTAAGTCGCTAAATGATGTTTACTTCTTCAAGTCGGCTTCTGGAATGATTTATAATATCGGAAAAACTAAGTCATCAGATGATGTTGTTGTATATTGATTGGTTGATAATTATAACCGTTAAAACTTAAAAGTGCGGTTGAAACGAGCTTAAACTTAATGAAACTGGATACGGCTAGTTGTGTCCGATATAAGGACAATAGAAGTTTTTTTTAACCTTTTTGACTGTCATGATTATATATGGGGCTGTATGCGCTTGAACGTTATAAACGAGTACCTTACAAAGAATATAATTACTGGCATTGTTTTATGACTATTGACCAAACAGCTGTCAATAAACTCACTTAAGCCATAATGTTCAAGCAAACATAGTGGATCTTCCGGCTGGTTTCGTCTGCTAGGATGGAATCGTTTACGCGCGAACACTCTGAAAAGCAACTCACTTTTTCTACTCATCCAAGATTGCGGCTTTATATAGAATATAGAAGGGGTCACCGGGTGCGTTCGCCCCTGACTACTTTTTTCTAGGAAAAAATACTCAGTGTGCGATATCGAGAGTGGTTAAAATTGCTAATTTGCACCAAATCTTTCATAAAGCAACCGTCAGTAGCTTTCTATTACATCAATACTTGGTTAGGTCGGAAAATCACGATATACAAAAAAATAGCCTAATCTGTGAGGCAGCACCTTTAAAAGTTCAGTTCAGTTCTGTTTAGTTAGTGTATTTAACTATGATATGGACACTGTTACGTATTGTTCAAAATAACAACCAATACTTACACTCAGCAATCAAATATTCATATTCACTCTTTTTAGACATTTTTGAGAGCGAAAAGTTATAATTATGTCAAATTGTCACTCCTTAAACTAGCGGTGAGCTAATGTGCAATACTCTGTACAGTAAACAGCAAAACTCTGTACACGTACTTAAATCTATTTTGGTGTTTATCTTTGTCGAACTTCGATCAATTATTCTGAAATTTGGACTTAAGACATTAAGGTTCAATACAAACAGAATGCTCGGTTCAAAACTATACATTGGGTTAATACACTAATTCCAAACGCATGTAAAGTGCTGTGGTCAATATTTGCTGGTGAGCAATGGCCCAATACTGGGTAATATGAACATTTCTACGAATACCTGTTACAATATGGCGTACTATAGTTATAAAAATATCCGAAGACGTTAAAACCTAGTTGAGATAGTGTAAGTAGCCATTAGTTTGGAAAATATCGTCTCTGAACTTACCCTGGTGTACACTAGAATGTCGCGAAAATTGATTACATTACTCACATTTACTAGCAATATCCGGTGTACGATATACCGCAGTGCAGATGCACTTTCATATAATTATCTGTCCATTCTTCATTCTATCATCAATTGTCCTGGACTGAAACTTAATTACTTATAAATTGGCATTGATGTTCACTAGATCAAGTTTTGTCCATGACATAATTCTTCATATCAAAATTTCATAATGCATATGCATTCTTATTACAACAAAGCATATGCTTCATCATAGTATTCAACTACAACACAATGTAAGTACCATACATAATAATAAAATTTGCACACGAATACTCGAATGTTAAATAAACCAAAATAAAATGAAAACACATTATGTAAAACATTAACAAATAATCTTTGTACATTCCCAAGACAGGTTGATGTCCATATATCCATTTTGAAAACACTTAAAGTAACTTTAGAGTTGATCTATAGCATTTGATAAAGTTGAAGATATTCTATATCGCTCAATGTCAGTATAAAACAAGAAGTATTTTACCCAGTTGTATAATTTTGTTTGTGCAAATAACACATGCGACTTCTTATTTTCGTAGTTTATCACAGTTATCCTAATCCAATGCTACATCAACAAGTTCCACATCAGTCGCTGGTTAGGATTAATCCGCCAACTGTTTACGTTTATTGTAGAGCTATTACTGTATCGTTATTTTCTTAGTTTAAACATATTTATTTCCATTATTTACAACATGTTATAAACAATACATATACATTACAAGTATTACGAGGAGAGGATTGGAACGAAAAACTGAGTTTTATAGAGTTATTTTCCTATTATTTTCTTGGCAGTGGCTAGGGAACCGGCACCGGACGACAAGACAGCGAAATTATTCGCCCGGCACCGGTTCGCTAGCAAACGGTACGTGCATTGGCTAGGGAAACGTCATTCTATTTCTATGCATTAGGCATCCGGAATTTCATTCTCATTTTCTTGTGGTGAAGTATCACGTATGTTTCTACCTACCTATAATAAACTACAAATTCGACAATTTCGCTGTCTTGTCGTCCGGCGCCGGTTCTCTAGCCACTGCCTATTTTCTTAGCATAATTTAAATAAACATCTAGTTCATTGTGTATTCTTGAGGATCAAGCAAACAAGTTTCCTTGCAAAATAAAATCTTTATTATTATTGTTTTTATTATTATTACTCAAATTTCTTCAACAGTTCGTAGAAGTCAATAATGGTCTTTTATGAAAAAGAAATTAATATCGTCGTATTGTAGGGATAAAAGTTGATGATCAAGCAATTCGATACGAGTATTTTTCCGTGACGCAAGTTACCTACGTAAGTTGGGAAACTTTTATTTACACTGTAATGTTCTATAAGGTTGTCTATTGGGTAAGTGTGAGGTTTGGTGCGCTGTAACACGTTTAAGCCCCCAGTGACATTTGTCACTGTCCGTAACTAGGCGGAAGCCCTTTGGTCAACCTTCCTCTATGTATGTATTGTCCACTTTATAGTAAAAATACTAAACTATTTCGCCATTGTGCCTTTTTGTTGAACTATGTTCATTTTGTATGTGCCATTCTGTAATTTCGTAGTCCAGCACAAGGCTGCTTCGTGTCTTTCAAAATTGCATTATTAAAGGAATCGCCACTTTTTGGCATTTTTTAATAGTTTGTATCATTTCGCTTACGAGAGCATCATCTTCGACACTGAAAAACAGAAAAACGCACAATTCAGTGCTCCAATTTGTCCACGATATTTTTTGCTAAAATCTTTATTTTCTTTTGCGTTTTCTGAAAGTTTGAATCTTTCGGACAATGAATTCAACAAGCAAAAAAATTCCAGAATCTCGAAACATGTTTGTTTCCTACGAAATAAATACTCACTAATTTCCACCTGTGAACTACGTGATGTTTAAATTGACTATTCGATTTGTAAGTAAAAATAAAATTTCACTATTGATAGTTTGTCCAACTCTATTAAACTGAATAATAAAACTTTTTCAAATGTTAAAAAAGTTTGTCATCAGGATACACAAATTGGTACAATAAATCTTTAAATACTCGACACTTAAACACAGTTTACATTATTGTTTTGTGTTTATAAAAAGAAATATTTTCATGTTTAATAGATAAACTGAATACATAATCCTGCATCGATTTAACTGCCTTTGAATTACCGACATATTAAGTGCTTACGTCAGTGCAGTCTTGTGGATACGCATGTTAAATGGAGATTCCACACGCTTTTGAAGTATAAAGCCACTGGTTGGTAACGTAGCTCAACACATATCTTCAGTCTGATCAACAACATGTATGACAGAGAACAAAACATGTTGCGATTGATTTTTTTAATCATCAAAACCAATTGTTAGTTAATTAAATAGCCCAGATAACATAGATTCAAAACATTTTTGAAATGTCTACTATTTATGCGTATGTATCAGCTATGGCAATAAAATTCATCTATTATAAGATTTAAATCTGTACGATAAACAAATATACTTGTATATATGATACAAACTTGTTTGAACATTAACAAACAACAATGCAGAATCATATTACCAAACAATATTTGAAAACATAAAACGTTTAAGTATTGCATTGATAGTGAAGATATAACACTTATTGCCATGGTAACGTAGTTCACATTAAATTGACACACGCATATATATTGTGTTTTACGAATACTACGATTATTCCCCAACAGACGCTATTATCGTACGTCATGATATATTCTACTCCAAATTTCGGAATCCGTACTGTTTATACGAATCTTGTCTTTCAAACGCTACATGCTATTGACTTTTATAATGTTGTCACTTAGCCCGGTTTTCAAGTCAGCATGCGCTTGAAGATGAATAACGCTTTCTACTTTAAATATAATCTAAGAAAAAAGAACATAATGTTAAATTCCACGTTAAGTTAATGAAGAAGGAAAATGACGCCATCTGGCGGCTGCGGGGTTAAATCAGAAATGTTTTGTATATTAAACTAAAATTAGATGAAGACAAGTATGCGAAATACCGTAAATCACGTTCTATTCACGAGTTTTAATTTCGCTAATACTCGCGAGGATGGTGACACACGAAATCATTATTATCGCCAAAAATTCATAAGAAATATACATGTTTTTGTTGTTTATTTTCGCGTTCCGATATTGAATACATACGGTTATACTTTCGCTTCATCATACGTAAAATTACAATAAAGATACGTTATGTAACCTTGGAACGTCTTAAAATATACCAGCGCTGTCCTACGAAAACACTTTTTGCATTCGTAAAAACTCTACAAAATAAACAAGCTGCTATTTCGTAGACGTTCCTTTTTTGCGTTGTATAACACTAAAAAACAATGCGTGTTTTACGTTTTTTGTGTGTTTGTGTTTATGCAGTGAGACAGGCAAGGTCATATGTTTATTTTTGACCAAAGTCATTCAAATACAACGCTTCAAATTCCACATCATTCGATAGTCAAGGACAGTTACAATTCTGTTGTCGTTGTTAAATCCGTCAGCTTTATACATTTTACAGCATAGTCTGAGCCTCTGAAACATTTACATTACACAGGGATAGATAAAACTTGACAATTACTATCGATGTTCACAATCACACACACCCATTTCTGAGGAAACTATTTTCGAGAAACATGAAGGAGTTCGTGATCAGTGCATGCATAGGACATTTAATGGACGTCAAGGATTGTCAACCATTCTTTGTTTCATGTGGTATCTGTCACTCCTTGGCACAGCAGTCGGGCTGCATAATTAAGCCAGTGTCCTAGATCTATGGGTACCTAGTATAGGTCCATGTGATAGTTAACACTGTCAAATGCAGATATTCCTGGCTATATGGGGTATCTTACACTGTTCAACATATCCATCTATGTGTCCTTGTAGAACCTAATGCAGTAAGATGCACTCATTGGGGGAACCTAACACTACCTACTTAAAATGTCATTTCTGCCTTACCATGTATTCCTGGCTCCATTGAGTACCTATCAAGGTTGGGTACTTCCATTCTACGCTCTGTATCATAGGCACCTACACTTATTGTCAAGGGACACAACTATCCGTTGTGCCGTACCAACCACTTCCACCAGGGCCTTGAATAAGATACACATTATTACAAAATAAGCCAATGTCCCTGTCAGAATAAAAGAGGAGAATGCGACCTCGATGCATTTCATTGCTCTTTTACATGTTTTAATTGAATAATACAATGTAAACTAAGGATAATCATCATGGTATTTTTTGAGTATGCTAAGAGCAAAAGAAACAAGTAATTGAGATTTGCAAGCAACACAGAAGTCTCCTACCGGTTTTAAGCCATTTTCAATGACTCTGTAGTTTTGTAGCTAAAGCAACCACAATTTTGGTCGGAATCAAAATATGTTTGCATTATCCCCTTATTGCCCCCTATCCACATACCAAGTTTCATAAACCTAGCTTGGAAACTGTTTCGAGTTATGTCAGGATCCAGAATTTTTGACGGAATGACGGACGGACGTTCTCCCTGACTTGACGTTGTGGGGTTTTCTTTTGTTCATTCTTTTGTTTGTAAAACCCTATAAGCAACATTTTGCACCCCGTAAGAAACGGAATGAATAGAATCTAAATATAATAGCCTATTGTTCCGCACCCCACAACTACAAGTGGGTACGTACGGACTGACGGACGGAGGACAAACCTATAGTCCCCTCCGGTCAAAAACCGGTAGGGGACTAATAAACATGTGATATATTTGTTTGATAAAGAGTCTAGACATGGCGAAATGTTTGTATGAATTTCATCGGTATCTATGAATGTGTGTATATAAAATATCTATGAATGTGTGTATATAAAATACAATTCCGACGTACGTACGAAATTGGTATCCATTCAATGTGCGACTCATTTATCAGAGTTTACTTTTGCACTAATTTTCGTTGTGATACAAGAAAAACGCTAAAAGTTATAGTAGTTATTGAGCTAGGTCTAGCCACGGCGCGAAACTGACTAAACCACGATACTTGACGTTATAATGTGAACTAGCGTTTTATGAAGTCGTAGCATATAATGCAAACAACTAGTAAATGTATCAATTTTAAAATACTATCAAAGGCAGATAAAACACAAAAATACCATGAACATTTAGAAGAACAAGAAAGGATGAAGAAACGTAATGCATGTAATAAAAGTAAAGATGACTATAACGCAAAAGAATTAAATTGTAATAGCTATCATTTTTCATATTTTCTTTCGTTTAAACGGCAATATAATGGACCATATAGTCGCACATTTGTCCACGAAATGTCAATACACCAGGCCCCAATTCCACGAAAAAACTTATGTTATTGCTCAGCTGAGACTGCTATTTTAAAAACATATTCTGTTTGTTAAATGACTCAAATGTATGCTTGTATATTTTGTTTCATCCGAGTTAGAAGCAATGCATAATAAGTCCGATTTTTACAGAAAATAGTGTTTTAAAGTTATAAACATTTTAAGCAAAAACTTAAGTCTGCCAAAGTATGACATTCTTTATTATTCACTACTGGTGGATTTCCATGAGCATTTCATACAAAAATCACCTACTATACGATTATTTATAATAATATAATAAATACACAGTTCCAGGTAGCAATCTACATCACAAGACTATAATTGCAGTCATATAATAAATTCAAAATAACAGTCTCAGCTGAGCAATAACTTGAGTTTTTTCGTGGAATTGGGGCCTGTACCTTGCATCATTTAATGACAATGTTTTAATGTTTATTCTATATCAACAGCCTAAATATACAAGGTGTAGTTATGTGTGTGACGTACATTTTGCACTAAAATAACGTCAATGTCATGTTACAGAAAATAGTAGCAACATGGTGCGTAACGTCTGTATAAAACATTGTTAGATCATTGGAAATGCATTTTATAATTGTCTTATTCAGCCATATGGAATACTGGAATAAGTATACAAACCAGTATTTATTTTATGATATATTTTTTAATACCCCTTTCGGGCCTCCTTTTGGTTACAATACGTCTGTGATAGTGAAATTTATTGCATGCATATTATAATTTATTAGACATATAATTTGTCAATACATTCAAAATGTAAATGGCGAATTTATTTTGTTTATTAAAATTTGAGCTTATTTGCATTCATCGTGTGCAATTAAATTATAATGGATGGACCCTGGTTGGGGCCTCATATATGCGACGTAAAAAGGTAAAACATGTTGTCTCTTTCATTTTTAGCTCACCTGTCACAAAGTGACAGAGTGAGCTTTTGTGATCACTTTTCGTCCGTCGTCCGTCCGTCAACAATTGGGTTGTGTCCTCTCTAGAGGTCACAATTTTGGGCTAGGTCAAGTTCGATTTTGGGTCATCTGAGGTCAAAACACTAGGTCATTAGGTCAAGTTATAGAAAAACCCCGTGTAGTCACTGGAGGTCATATTTTTTTATATAAATATTTAAGAAACTTGGTAACAATAATCATGTCAACAAAATCTAGGTAAGGTTCGATTTTGCGTTATCTGGGATCAAAAACCAGGTCACACTGTCAATTATAAAACTCACAATGTCAATTGACATTTTCCTGAGGGTTTTTATTTTTTTAAGTGTTTAGGTATTTTTTTGTCTTTCTAGCATGTATTTGAACAGTTATATGGAGGAAAATAATATTTTGTTTAAATTATAGGTCAAATCATAGAAAAACCTTGTGTAGTCACCAGAGGTTACACTTTCAACTTAATCTTTATGGAACTTTGTCACGATGATCATATGTCGACATAATCTAGGTAAAGTTCGATTTTGGGTCATCTGGGGTCAAAAACAAGGTCACAATGTCAATTGACATATGCCTGAGGATCACGAGTTCAAACCACACTGGGAGCATAATATTTGTTTTTTAAGTGTTTAGGTAATGTTTTGTCTTTAATGTATGTATTTGTACGTACACTTGTATGGAGGCAAATATTTTTTCCAAAATAAATTGTTTAAATTATAGGTCAGATCATAGAAAAACCCTGTGTAATCAACAGAGGTCACAATTTCGACTTAATCTTTATGAATCCTTTATTTTGATCCTAATGATCGTCTCAGCACAATCTAGGTTAAGTTTGATATTAAGTGATCTGGGGTCAAAAGCTAGGTCACATGGTCAAATCATAAAATTGATAACTTGCAATAGAGGCTGAATTTTCTTAATTTTTATTCAGAAAATGTGTAGGGTCACCATAGGGGTGTGCATGCACTAGTACGACAGGTGATCGACCTAGGGCCCTTTGGGTCCTCTTGTTCTAAAAGACAATGTTCTAAATGTCATTTTGTGAAAGTTTGGTGCTTTTTACACCTTGTGAACAAAATGTCCATTTTTTGGTTCTTACAACCTGGAGAATAAGTAAATAGTTAAAGCATACACATTGATAAATGAATTTGTTTACAGCCAATGCAAATATATTATCTGAACACATTAAACTGAGACTCATTCCCTATGCCTTTTCAAGATGGATGAGTTTCAGTTCAATGTAGTGTACTAATAACTCCTACAAATGTCTCTCAAAAGCTTGCTACGCATCAATGTTCATGTCAATAAAAGTTCGCCTGATTAAATACTTATTTTAATTATTCCCCGCCGAAGCCGAAGGGGATATGGTAATGGTGCAAAATCAGCATGAGAAAAATAATATTTAGTGCCTTATTTTACCTCAACAATGATTAATCCCTAAATTCCTGACCAAAACTGATTTACTTCGACGTAACGTCAAAAGTTCCGACCCATAAGCGTAACACAATACGCGTAACGTCAAAACTTTGCGAAATTCTATAGTTTGTACACGGTAAAAGGGGTCACCTAAATGCTATAATTTTACATCAGGCATATTTTTATTTCATGTTATATTTTTAATACATAACACATTAACATTAAATCATATTTCAAATGTAATACAAACACTATAAAAGTCCATATTATTCGCTTTAATAACACCTAAATAAAAGTGTGTTTTTTCTTTCAAATGGCGTCAATTTTAAGGTGGGACCATTTTAAGTATCACTCATCTGTATATAGAACTGTCATTATTGCAGGTATTTCAAAGACAAGACCCTTATTTTACACAGGAAAATAAGCAAAATTGATAAAACAAATTAAAATACAAAAAGCAAAATTAATATTGAAAAGTGTTTATTTTTGTATATCAAAATACTTGGAGTAAAGTGGGACAATTTTAAGTACTCGTATTCCGGTCACAACAAATAAAGCAAATGCTTATATTTCGTTTATTATTACTTATACAGATTCTGTGAAGAAAGCGAACGAACTTTATCAATCGTTAAATTTTATGAGTTAATAAATTTTTGTCATCATTTTGAAGCTCAACATGTCTTATCTTTTAGCTATTTTAAGGGAAAATGACGCAACACACTAGCTCTGGAAAACACATCCATCTCGTTTATTAACGTATGCACAACCGTCAAAATTACACCACTAACGTATTCACGTTCCAAGACAACGCATGCAAAATTCGCCGAATTTTCAGTTCCGCTCATTAGAATAAATTAATATAAGGTACTGCCACTTTAAAATAAATGTTACATATGACGCACGCTTTTTCGGCATTTTTTACCCGCAAATGGTGTGTTTTTACATATTAATATTATTAAACTATTGCACTTTCAATAAATTTATTAAAGCCCTATTACTTCTGTGTATTTTGATACTTTTGTGAAGAAAATAGGACGAATAGTAATTAAAAACTTCACATTTTTAATTATCACACCAACGGATTTTAGCATGGGTCGCAACTTTTGACGTTACGTCTTAACAAACTTTGAATTACACAATAGATATACAAAAAGGAGAGTACGTTGATTTGTTCTACATCCACGTTCTTAGACCACAGATCTCAATAGTTAGCCAAACAGCATGGAGAAAATAAATCCCGTATACAACACTTTGCTGCGGTATATATAACGATAGATTGCTATATACTATAGCAAAATAATTGAACATATATATAATAGTGTATCCATTTTGCACAGAAAATGTGGATGCCAAACTTTTTTGATACCAAGTTAAGTCTATATTACACCATTAATTTAAAAAAAGTAACTAATTGGTCATATTAGAATACATGTATATGAAACCTTTCTACATTTGTTCATTATTACATTCATAATCTGAGACAACAATTTTGATAGATTATTAACCAATTAAGGTCTTGCCAACACCTCTGCTGAGTACTGACAACATTATTAGTAGAGGGTGAATGCCGTGGTAGCGTCTCTGACTACAGTACAACATTCCGGCAGAACTATGTAGTGCAACAATCTCTGTATAACAACACCTTCAAAGTTCCTGTAAGTTATTATTTAATTTTGTAAACTCTGTAGGTACAATGACCAATATTTAACTTTACAGAGGTTGTTCTGTACAATTGTGTCTTCAATAGATAAGATTAACCCTCTCTTCTAAGGCCACATTTTCATAGAGTAAAAATTAAAACCAACTAAACGATGAAAACAAATTTTAGGGGTTCCAATGGTGTCTGGTGATTGAAGTAAATGGCTTTCACACTATCACAACTGATAATTTACAATTGAGGACCTCGCCTTCAAGACAACCTCAATAGTACAACAATCTCAAAATAAAGACCACTTTTTTCTGTCCACCTAGCTGGCACATTATTCAACCTCAAATTCACAGTTAAATTTCACCTTTATAAAGGCTACCTCTTTAATAAGATTGGCTCTTTGGTAGAATAATGCAACCACTCTTGATCTACATTTTATAAAATACATGTATAAACATTTTGACCCAACTTGAAGTACATTAAATATCAGTGTGGCAATACCACGTGACTAAATACTACAGTCCAAAGAAGAAAATTGTAAACAAAACCTCCACTTCGCGAAGGAAAATAGGCATAAGTATTTTATTTCTTCACCAATTTCTATGAAATATTGACCACGCTAAGGGAAAAAATATAAGGGTTCCGCCATATATAGTTTATTTCTCCGTAGCTTGACCGTTTTTTCAATTACCCTGAGAAACCTTGGAAAAAATTTGTGTGAGAGCGGACTACAGTATCAAGCATTTTCGTTTTCCTGGTATTATCTGCTCCATGCGTGATTGAAGAGTCATGTTTACACCTTCCGGGAACACCGGAGGCAATTTCGCAACAAATAAAATAAATATTATAACAATACATGGCACTTATATGACATTTTCTTTCAATTTGCAATTATGGCTACAGTTCCAAGAAAAAATATTCAGACTACAGTTCAAAGCTGTTTTCAGAATTTACCATAATACCAAGCAACGTTTTGCCCCTGATGCTATTTTTGTCAACAATACACACACTAAAGTATTCTTTATTTGGTCAGGTTTTATTTTTTACGACACATTTTACATCATTTAAGAACATAAACACGCACATGGGTAACAGAAGTTTAAAGTATATACATATAGTAATTGATAATAAGTTTGCGTACGGGTATTTTTTAGTACAAAATGTAATTTCCATTAGTGCATTTGATGTTTGATCTAAATTATATATTGGACGGTGCCATCGATATTCACCAATGGTAGACACCATATGGCGGATATAGCCCCCTATACTTCGCACGAAAACGAAAGTAAAAGTGGATGTCGATTTCACACGACTCTAAGTTTTTAATCACATTTTTGTAAATATTCATGTGATTCACTTGAAGTGAACAAATTTAAGCAGCGGAATGTTTATTTTAAAACACCAATGTTGTAATTTGCTCTGACGTTTCGTATACTATACTTTCCTTTTATTTCAGCTCAAGTATGCACTTCCCAGGACTCTGTTCCGATTTAAACTTATATCTTCCATGGTCTTAACCTATGTTGGAACTCTCGCAAGCAAACACCAACTAACAAGCAATCGACTGAAGGAAAACATTGCATTGTGTACGGGATCTAATCATTATGAAACTTTCCATTAACATGGTCCATTTTTCTGTTGCACCGAGGATAGCAGTCCTGTACTGGTGTTGGATTCCTCATTTTGACTCCGTAGTACGTGGTTTGAATCTAAAACAAGAGGGCCCTATGGCACTAGGTCGCTCACCTGTCGTAGCAGTACACCCAAGCCATGTGATTTGACCTTGTGACCTAGTTCTTAGCCCCAGATGACCCGATATAACACTTTAACTAGATTTTGTTGGGATGATCATTGTGATCAAGTTTCATAAGGATTAGGCTAAAATGGTGACCTCTCGTGAATTAACACAAGGGTTTTCTATTATTTGACCTAGTGACCTAGTTTTTGATTCCAGATGACCCAATCATAAATTGACTTCGATTTTATTAAGATGATCATTGCGACAAAGTTTCAAAATGATTAGGTCAAAATTGTGATCTCAAGTGACTATACAAGGTTTTTCTATGATTTGATATTGTGACCTAGTTTTTGATCCCGGATGACCAAATATATATCTTGACCTAGATTTGGTTGAGATGATCATTATGACCAAGTTTCATAAAGATTAGGTCAACATTGTGACTTCTAGTGCCTACAAAAGGTTTTTCTATGATTTGACCTTGTGACCTAGTTTTTTATCCCGGATGACCCAATATCGAACTTGACCTAGATTTTGTTGAGATGATCAATGTGACCACGTTGGATAAATATTAGGTCAAAAGTGTGACCTCTAGTGTCTACACAAGCAAATTGTTGACGGACGGACGGACGGACGGACGAACGACGGACGGACGACGAGTCATCACAAAGCTAACTCTGTCACTTTGTGACATGTGAGCTAAAAATAGGAAGGCACGTGATTTAAGTACGTAGTATTGCCTTCGTAACCAAAATATTGTTATTGCTAAATTGTTCAATTCTGTCTTATTTGGTACGAAATAATTGGGGACGTGTTATAAGCTATTTTACCCTCAGTCTACGGGCGCTTAAATTGCATGCTGAAACAAATTATGCACACCTTTTTATTCCTTTAATTATACCCCCCCCGCACAACGAGTTGTAAGGGGGGGTATACTGGATTCAGCTTGTCTGTCTATCTGTCTGTCCGTCCGTCCGTCCGTCCGTCCGTCTGTCCGTCCGTAGACGCATTCTTGTGGACGTAACTCCTCCTACAGTTTTTGCAGCATTTGATTCAAACTTTAACAGATGAACAACCTCAACATGTAGATGTGCATAAAGGAAAGAATTTGCGCTGTGACTATTTTTGACAGAATTATGGCCCTTTGTACGTTTATGCACTATACAATATATAGTGAACAGGTCTTGTGGACGCAACTCCTCCTACAGTTTTTGCAGCATTTGATTCAAACTTTAACAGATGAACAACCTCAACATGTAGATGTGCATAAAGGAAAGAATTTGCGCTGCGACGATTTTTGACAGAATCATGGCCCTTTGTACTTTTATGCACTATACAATATATAGAGAACAGTTCTTGTGGACGCAACTCCTCCTACAGTTTTTGCAGCATTTTCTTCAAACTTTAATTAGGCAATATGGTCAGATAAGTCTGATCCTGCAGCAAATGAGACATAGTCACATTGGCGTATCCATGACCTTGATATGTAGGCACTTATAAATTATGAAAACCAAGACTTTCAAGCACAGACAAACTGACCTGACGCTCAACAATGATGTATTGTTATAAATACGGACTATATCTTATATCCGCTGTACGGTGTCTACCAGTGATGAAAATCGATGGCACCGTGCAATATATAATTTTGATCAAACATCAAATGCGCGTATTGAAATTACTCAAAATTACCCATACGCAAGCTTATTATCAATTACTAGATCTACATGCATATATTGTAAACTACTGTTACCAATGTGCGTGTTTGTGTTTTTAAATTCGGTATAATCTGTTGTTACAAATAACACCTGACCAAATACAGAATATTGTAGTGTGTGTAATGTTGCCAAAAATAGCATCAGGGGCGACACGTTGCTTGGTTTTATTGTAAATTCTGAAAACAGCTTTGAACTGTAGTCTGAATATTTTTTCTTGGAACTGTAGTCATAATTGCAAATTAAAAGAAAATTCATATTTGTGCCATGCATTGTTATAATATGTATTTTATTTGTTGCAAAATTGCCTCCGGTGTTCCCGGAAGGTGTAAACATGACTCTTCAATCACGCATGGAGTAGATAATACCAGGAAAACGAAAAGGCTTGATACTGTAGTCCGCTCTCACACAAATTTTTTCCAAGGTTTCTCAGGGTAATTGAAAAAACGGTCAAGCTGCGGAGAAATAAACTATATATGGCGGAACCCTTATATTTTTTCCCTTAGCGTAGTCTATATTTCATAGAAATTGGTGAAGAAATAAAATACTTATGCCTATTTTCCTTCGCGAAGTGGAGGTTTTGTTTACAATTTTCTTCTTTGGACTGTAGTATTTAGTCACGTGGTATTGCCACACTGAATATATCATGTCTCAGTTCTTGAAAATTGAAGATTCCTCAAGCCTAGGTCCCATTGAGCATTTTTTGCCTCGGCGATGTACTCCCTTGAAAACAAGCAAATTCGTTTAATTGATATCCCCCGCTTACAGGTTATCAGTATTTCATTGCACAGTTTGGAATGTAAGCTTCCATCAGATAACAATTGTCAATAAATCAAGAGCAATAACTCAACAGAAAATTGACTAATAAAAAAACTTGACAGGCATCATCATAGTATGGTTGTTCTTATTTCTTTCAAGTTTCATGAAATTCTACCCGCTAGTAAGTGGACGAAACTAGTCAATTCACCAAGGGCAGTAACTATTATGAAAATTTACCAATAAACAAGTGGGCCAAGATGGCCCTGTATCGCTCACCTGTGCACATTGAACTAGAAGAACCATATTCAAACAGGACCTTGATTTCGGTTGCCACGGTTCAGCATGAATTTCAATTATTTAGCTATTTATAGAATGGGGCACTCAAGGAATACTGTTACCAATTTGTAATGAAATCAAGTCTGCAGATAAAAAAGGGGATAATTAATGTGAGGAGGAATCAGGAGAATTCCAGATGTGTTCCCGACTTCATGTGTCGGTCCAACTGCCTCGGAGATGTACTGCCAATAGAAATCAGGAGGTTCCCCGATGTCTGAGGAGAGCTCCCCGATCTTTCGGGTAGTCCTGACGCATTTAGTGACACCACGAGAACATCGGGAAATGTCAATGCATGTATTGAATTTTGTCCGATTTACTCGCGATGTTATTTCGGAATTATCACGGGGAGGAAAATCCCGAGGAGGCATCCCCAAAACACCCAGAGCCTCGGGGAATGATCGGGGGTGGTTTGAGATAAGAACTATAGTGTCCGGAAACTTCGGGGATATTTAAATGTTTCGCGAACATTCGGCGATATCCCCGAATATTTGCTGATAATTATCGAGGATGATTCATGGGTACCAGGAGGCATCGGGAGAACACCCGATGTGTTCCCGACGTTATACGTCGGTCCCACTGCATCAGCGATGTAAACCTCCGATAACAATTAGGAGCTTCGGGTGAGTGTCAGGAGCAATCGGGAGAAATTATGTGTAATTCCACATCGCCGATGGGGAATTCCTCAGTGGGATCTATGCGTCACCAAATTGGTGAACAGACCCAAAAATGAATTTTGGTTAGCTTGATATCCAAGCAGTCCAAAATCGGACTGGCGTTTTGGCAGCAATCGTTATTATTTTAACCAGAAAGACGATTTGGGAAACCTTGAAATATTACTCTCTCACAGGCCTATCGACTTGTTATGTGTCTTAAAATGTTCGGAATTCCACCCCACAAGTGTTGATATTTACGTAATAATATTATATATATATTATAAGTTTGATATTATTGATATCCTTGAAAAATGTTGATATTTTCCACTTTTTGTCGTTAGTTTTTCTCTCGCAATTCTGATTGACATTTGTATTTAGCCATTTGTTATACCCCAAGGGTAATTCTAGACATCCAACATATACATTACATTAATAGAGTATCACTCCGAAGTTTATTAAAGAAGAAGATGAAAAAGTAACGTTAACATTGTACTTTTTTCTGTAATAATTGGAGCTTTATTAACAAAAAATATAATAAATATTTCAACTCGTATCATTTGAAGTCACGTTTTATGAATATTTTCTGTTTTGCTGAATAGTTATTCAAGTTTTCCTGTTAATAATAAAAGCATTTCCCCCCGAAATTGTTGGAAACGGTCTATTCATATGTCCTAAATTATCCATTTAATTGTACATCAGTTGTTATATATTTCTATTCTATTTCGATTCTAAGTTAAAATTTATCAAATTGAATGCAGTGTATATTACGAATGCCTAGAATTAATATCTAAACGTAACAAACAACAAATCGCTCAATTTGACTTCTACTTAGAATATCAAGAGAACAAATAACGACAAACAAGAAAATACCGGAGTACCGATGAATGCTCGCCGAAACAAGTCAACTAAACTTTAGGACCAATGATATGTTATGCATCATCTCCACAAGGGATTGAGATCATCCATCCATGAAGTTTTATTAAAATATGAGCAACTGTTCTTGAGAATTCATGCAGGTAAAATAACTTAAGACATATCGCCGACAAGAATAACGTATATAGTGCAAATTTTCCAAGGGGCATAACATCAAGGAACTGGAACGTGCCGACAATATGCACATCTTCACTTGGTTGTGAAGCTATCCATGAAGTTTTGTTAACATTTGAGCAGTGGTTCTTGAGAAATAGCCCGGACCAAATTTAAGTATAAAGTGCAAATCTTCCAAGGGGCAAAACCCGTATGAATAATCAACGAACCGGAACGTGCCGACAATATGCGCATCTCCACTTGATAGTGAAGCTATCCATGAAGTTTTGTATAAATATGTGCAGTGGTTCTTGAGAAATAGCCCGGACAAGAAAGTGGGATGGACGGACACTTCGGCGACTATATGCTACGAACTGATAACTTTATCATAATATTAATATGTATATCAACAAATGTGGGGTTGAATTCAGAACATTTAAGTAATATTACAAGCTGAACGAGGAAATATTCAAGTTTTCCCAAAGCTTATGAGTGTTTTTAACTATGGCGGTCAACTTTAAAATGGCCATCAAAAGGTCATTTGGCAAAGTGACCCACAAAACCATCAACCGATATATAAAGCTAACAGAAAAGCATTGTAAAATCTGTTCAACAATTTGGTAATGAAATTCGGTTTGTCACATGGACTAAAATTAAAAATACAATCTCTAGATATTGAACACACATTTGTTCTAATATTGATCTTGTATCCCAGTTTTGGACCCATTCGAACTTGACCTATAATAATGTATTAAATATTTCATCCAACGTCTATGCATAAACAAGTGTGATGGACGAATGGACAGAGTGATCACACAAGCTTTTAATACCTTGTCACTATCAAATCATGCTAATGGGCGAGTTATTAAAAGTTTTATTAAAAGAATAAAAATTGTTCTTATATTTTGTCGGTGAATAAAACACAGGCAGGATTTCGGATGCGGAAAAATTAAATGGCGAGTGCGTGTATAACGATCCGAACGCGTGCCTGAGTTATATTCACCTACCAAATATAAGAACATAGTTTTTATTTCGATTCTAAACACGATACTATCCTGCACTATTTAACTGCGCGCATTCTATTCTTACCCATTTTACATTAAACATAAGTCCACGCTGAAATGGATTGGCTTATTAGCTGGTACAATTACCTTACCCTCGATAATGAAAACGACGTTCGTAATTTTCTGAAGGAAAGAACACATTTTAAACATTGAAACAATTTTAATAACACGAGTATAAGGTATCTAATGTATGAAATGAAAAATATAAATGAATAGATTATTAGAAGTTTTTATGAAACTTAGTATGGAGAGTATAATTGGATTTTCTAAAAATGGACGCGTCGTTGTTGCAACACTAGATACTCGTGCAACTTGTGACTTTATGATTGTGTTCGGTTGGTGAAGTTGTGCGCTGCCTTCCCTGTCCGACTTCCTAGTATCTTTATCTTAGCTTCAAGTTATTCCAGGGGGATTATAACGTTATCATGGTTACCTCCTTATTCCCACAATCAGCACATTGAGCATCTGTGTGAAGGTGTGACAAAATTTAGTGTGAGAAAACCGTTCGACAAAACGATCTCATAGACAAAGACGTTATATTTAGTGCAAAGATTATTATCCATGGGGAATAATTTTGTTGCGTTAAATAATAGATTGTCATTACCCACCTTAG
Organism: Spisula solida; assembly: GCA_947247005.1. NCBI lineage: Eukaryota > Metazoa > Mollusca > Bivalvia > Venerida > Mactridae > Spisula > Spisula solida. Next base: position 10,265,831 of record OX365953.1, on the reverse strand, counting down.
GATCGTCTCCATGAATGCGTAAAAACCGGATGGCTTTAAAAGTGCAAGCCATAAGTGTATTAACTCCGTGGAAATTATTTTTAAAACGACACAAAATATACTCAGTCTGCTAGTTTCTATTTTAAAATTTGGGTCCAAACCACATAACTAGCATTTCCTTGCTTTCAAAAACCGGCATTGATGATGTTATTGTGTCTTCTATAAACGAAATTCGACTGTCTATTTATATATTCAATAAGTTTATTTAAGGATGAAGAACCCCCTTAAGCAAAGGGCTTATTTCCTATGGGACCATCTAACAAAAACACATTTACAAACATAAATGCATACAAAGGCATCAATAGAATGGCAGACAATACAAAAAAGTATTTTTTTAGATATTAGAAATAGCGTAAATAAAGTGTAATTCGCGTGATGTAACTAGTAAACAGCGATGGCCCGAGTGACCACGTTAGCTCACCTGTCACAAAGTGACAAGAGTGTGAGCTTTTGTGATCACTCTTCGTCCGTCCGTCCGTCCACAATTACGTGTGTAGACATTAGAAGTCTCAGTTTTAGCTTAATCATTATAAAACTTAGTCACAATGATCATCTCAACAAAATATAGGTCAAATTCGATATTGGGTCATCTGGGGTCACAAACTAGGTCACATCATAGAAAAACCTTGTGTAGTCACTATAAGTCACAGTTTAGGCCTAATCTTTATGAAACTTGGTCACAATGATCATCTAAACAAAATCTAAATCAAGTTCGATATTGGGTCATCAGGGGTCAAAAACTAGGTCACAAGGTGAAATAATAGAAAAACCTTGGGTCACAATATTGGCCTAATCTTTATGAAACTTGGTCACAATGATCATCTCAACAAAATCAAGGTCAAGTTTGATATTGGGTCATCCAGGGTCAAATCACTTCAATATGTCATTGTGTCTAAATGCGATGTAAATTATAAAGCATAAGACAATAATTATGAAAACCTTGAACATGCAATAGAGGCTACCATTAGGGTGCATGAACTACTAGGACAGGTGAGCGACCTATGGCCCTTTGGTTGTTGTTGCTTGATTTAAAGATTTGAAACCAAATAACTGCTTGGAAATTGGACGACATAATATGTCAATTTAAGTCTTTTCTTGAATCTATGTGGGACTTTAGTAATCGCGGCAGTTATTTTGTTACAATAATATATCAAAGTGGCTAACATTTATTCCAAACCAAGTATGTTATATATTGGACACATTACTCCTTTATCTCTCGGTGAAGAAAACATAAAATGTTTGTTCTTTGTCATTCCTCATTTTGATATGTTCACAAAATATGCCCAAACTAGGAGATTGGAAAAAAATCATTGGCGTCTTACGATGCCTGAGGCAGAAAACAATGACATGTTTATCTGGATATACTGGTACTGTCATGTATCTAACAAATGAGCATCTTGTGGCTTAATTATATAATAATTACATAATCTGTCATAGAATGATATTAATTTTTGACTCACTGTGCGACAGTCTAGCACTCTGCCATCTGTGCCAGACGGATTAGGTATCTTCACTGGTTTACAAAAGGAACGTATTAGTACATACAATGTTGTGATACTATTGATCGTCTATAGATGATAAATGTAACCACTAGACCCTGCAATATTTTGCTCTTGACAGAATCACTGTGGTATACCGGTTCACTGGATATTGCGAGTGAATGAGTAATTTAGTCATAATGTTGTTCAATACTCCGTACACAGACTATATACTCGGTGCAGTAAAAATCAACACTCAGTACAGTTACTTGTTTCTGTTTTAGTAAGTATATTTTTTGTCATTTCGTCATTTTTAATGAAATTTGAACTTAACACATTTTGGCTAATCACCAAACAATAAATTATTATACCTTGGTAATACAATCATTTCAAACACATTTCAAGAGTCACTATCAACGTTTGAGAGTGAGGAGTCGCCCATTTCAAGGAAATTCAAGCACTTTAACGAATACCTGCTATAGTTTGTTGTCTTCCATGGCTATATAAATATCTGAAGATGCTCAAACCAATTGGGATGCGTGAAGGAATCAGTCATTTGGAAAATATCGTGGCTGAACTTACAATCGTTTCCAGTCGAATGTCGTAAAGTGATGGTATTACTCAAATTAACGTGCGATATCTTGTGTACGGTATACCGCAGTGAGAATGCAAATATTTGTTTTACTTTTAACAAGTCCAACGTCTCTAATTAAAAGTTCAACCACTGTTTCGTTCACCGATCCTACCAACCATTTATACATCGAAACGCAACCCATTATGTTGGTTCCTCCACCGTGGGATTGTTACTATGCATTTAAATAACCTCATTTGAATCGTCTTCTGAAATGCGAAAAAAAAGATTACTTTAATTTACAAACCGTGCACGTCATGAGCTCTTTACCTCTATGGAATATGAATAAATAGACGCTCTTTCTGGTAGTACCGTTTTTGTACTTTTGGTTGTAAATCAAATAAAAAGCATTTAGTTGCTATAAAAAGAGTTCAATAATGTTAGCATTGTATCTAATTTTAGCATTGTATCTTTTTACGTAATTCGCCTATCGATGTTAAATCTAGTATTTAAATGCTCCCTTGACGGCACCGAAATAGGTTTGTGTGTGTGTAAGAATGTCACTAATCCAATAAGTAATACTTGTTAGCATTAAACAAGTTATAATTACAATGTTATAAGTACATGTATCCGAGGACACCCAACTAGGTCTTATCTTTGTTTTAGTTGTATTTTCTTTATTATACTGATAGCAAATTCCTTTATCGCAGAACCCCAAAGTGTTTTAAACCATAGTAGGCCAATCAACAGCTTAACAAATTTATTTGTGGCCGTAACTTAAAAATGTTTTACGCAGCACCAATACCGTGGAACTTAATAACTCAGATCGAACTTAAAAATTATTTTCATCCGATTCCATGAGATGAAAATGGTTCACTTTAAACATTTTCTAGAAACAAGTATAGATGAGATCAATGACAACATTCAATAAAATGAAAGTAAACAATTGTTTGGAAATTTGATGACATAATCATCAGATAACGGGTTGCGTTAGAAACTCTTTTAAGTTTATTATTGAACCAGTGTGACATTTCATTAGTCATTGCAGCTCTTTTGTTACAATAGTCTATCAGACAGAATATCCGGTAACTCACATTTCATTAGTCATTGGAGCTCTTTTGTTACAATAGTCTATCAGACAGAATATCCGGTAACTCTCACCATAAAATCCTATCTAGAGACGTACTAATAAAGACAAACATTGTACAAAATATAATTATGCATAATACACGAATAGATAATGCTTTTATAAGTTAGTTTTAAACATGTACTGTTCCGTCACAATACATTGTATTGTCATCATGGACTATCTGCCTATTGGAAATAAATTAACCATCAGTCTATTATCTAGACTAAAGAAATAGTATACATGTGGTAGATAATACTCGACCTACCTTAAATTTACAGACCGGTCCTTATATTGATTTCTGAAGAATGTGTGCATGTTACTGACAATTCATTCAACTGAAAACAACGAATAACAAGAAATATCTTTAAAAAAGATATACAGCGTTGAGTTTAATGAGTCTGCAATTGTTACATGTATTTTTTCAATTAATTTATAATTAAGTTGTCTGCACACTTTATATACGAAATAAAGAATGGTCAATGACATGTGTGCAGTTTAACCTAGAAACGTGCATTTTCACGTTATTGTATTCTTCTCATTAAAAAACTAAAGTACACACCCTAAGTTTATCTGAATAATAAAATATTATGTTTAGTGTTGATTTTGAAGTATAGTCCAGTTAGGATATTGTGACAGTGACGTTGCAGTTTATGTGTACGCAAAAAATCACAACCATTGTCTAAACAGGTAGAGCGAATACAGTATGTTAGTTTAGCATTGAAATTATAGTTGTTTGTACAGTATAAGCCTTTATAATTGGTTTTACACCGTTATAGTGGACTCGACCGCTGCGTCACTGGATTTTTATCCTGACTGGACTATACATGATCTATTGATTCAAGAAGTTTGATGAAAGCTTAAGATAAAACATGGTCACAGATATTGCTAATTATGCATGTTGTTTTACAAGATACAAAATAATGTTAATTTATTCAGCATCAAAGAATTCATGTGATCAAACATGTATTTCCAACGAACTAATTATTTGCTTTAGAAGTTCAAAACCAATTCAAAACAATATAGTACTTTTAACACTGAAACATCCCTTGTTTACATTTCTTGACCGACCTTCAGATAACCAGGGAGTTTACATACTAAGTATTTATAGAACAGGTCCTAATATAACCTGTAGCAGACTGTACTGACGAAGTATACTTTATAGTTGTGAATTACTCCAATAGTTGCTAGCTTCTCCTTCTGACTTGTAACGCAAGAGGTCACGTCAAGTTCAACTCTGTAATTACCTGCGAGCCTTGAGCGAGCAGGTATATTGGATTGCCAAAAGTAAAATGACAATGGAGGGGCACGTGACCTGTTCTCGATGGTTTACGATTTCAAAAAATAAAATCCAAAAAAAGATGCATTTTGTAAGAATGTTGTGAACCAGACTAATTCCAGTATTCCATGCGGATAACATCGGTCTTTATCGCATTGCAATAGTTTATTTACCGAAGAAATCAGAAGTGTCCGAAATTTCAGTGAGCGCTAGGCAATATTGAGACCATTGATCTAAACAGCAGGTGACTGCAGCTGCATATACGCACAGCGCTTCCCAGTCAATTGTCATGGAATTATCGGAATTGGTTTGTGATCTTTGATATTGTTGAACACTGAAAACATGTCTTATGATAATACCTTTTAATGAACTGATACGAGGTTTTATTTATAAGCATATAAATATTATATGGAACAAGGTAGTCATAATATGTAATTAAGTGTCTTGAAAATTGGTTTGTTATACATGAAATTATTTAACAATTTGTTGATAAATTTCGTATGTCAAATTATCGAGCATATAGTTTTCCCAATTTGAAAGCTACCGGCCTATCGCGCTTATTTTTTTCTCACAATTTTGAGATTTTCATGTTTATTTTTATACACATCAGCTGTTGAATTATGCAGATAGAAGGTCGAGGATCCTGTCAATTCTCTGTCAAATGAAGTCGGTACATCATTTGCTCGCAGGAACTATTTGACTTGTATTGTCTTGTAACTGCAGAACTAAATCTATGATGTAGCAGAAAGGCCAGTATAGTACTATTAAGTTTAGTGCAAAATTTTAAATCGAGCATAACCTTTTGTGAAAAGAATACACTATTTTATTCTATCAAATTGTGGAATTTCATTCACCCCTGAGAAATTTATGAAGATTTCATTGGTTGTTAAAGTAGGTCAACATCCAAGCTAGACAGCTAACTTTAGCATGTATGAGCAATGTTCAAATTGGAAAGCATCTAACCCCATAAAAATTAAATGCTATCCTTGGAAGTTTTAATACAAGATCGTTTGATCCCCTTGAAGTATTAAACTCCACTAGATATGCGAAGTTTCAGTGGTTTTGTAAATGCGTATTTATTGTCACTCCTATGTATACTGTAAATAAACATGACATGAGCCAAACCGAGAATATAACGTGCATGATAATTTTTCCGAACATTTTATTTACGAGTCTTTGAAAAATAAAGGTCGCAAGGGATAATGTTTGACAACTAAGAGGATTGGGAAGTTCAAGAACCGCTTCGCATTTTATGGCCTCATCATGTGTATGACACCCTGCAAACCCGTGGCTGGTCTTCGTTTGCCAAAGTAGTTTTTCAACGTGTGAAGAAACTTACCGATTTGTCATTTTATGCATCAATTTAAACGGTAGGAACTTGATTTGTAAACAAAATGGTATATACATTCTACTGGCGTGGATGGCGTTTTCGTTTGTCAAGTATTTTTCGATTTGTGAAGAAATTTACACATTTTCCATTTAATACATCAATTTGAACGGTTGGAACTTCGATTTATAAACAAAATGGCATATATATTCTGATGGCGTGGATGGCGTTTTCCAAAGCCAACTTTTGTTTTGCCTCTGCTGGACCGTATTTGGTTAAGGATCTGTCGCACGAGTTACGAGCTGTTCTCATATCTCGTTGATGTCAATTACATTTGCAAACGATCGACTTTTGCATTGAGAAAATGGTTGTAACTATATGTTGGGCAAATGCGTCTCAGAACATAGGGGGAACCCAGACTGCACTTATCTTCCACATGTTTGTAATCTGAATGACAATAGTATTAACACTTCTAATGATATGCCAACACATTGAATTACTTGTCAATCTGTCACCAGTACCCTTAAATTAATTGATTTTTGCAACCTGTTTTGAGAATGTTTTGGTATTTAGATTACGAGCATGCAACGAATCAAATGGAAAACGTACATGCCCCATTTTTAAGTTTGGCTTAAAATACTAATCAATACAGAATTTTCGGTTAAACAAATTACGTTACGTTATTGGTATGCATAACACGGCATTAATTATTGATTACACAAGCCGTTGTTTGACTATTATACTCAGGAATCGCACAGACGGATATATCACATAGGCTAGGCATGCTAAGACCTACACTGTCAGGTACTTTTAATAGTTTGAGGCGATGTGACAAAATAGAATATTTCGAGAAAGGGCGTCTAAGTAAAAGTTCGTTGAGCGTGACTCACGGTCCACACCTTTTAGGATAGTTAAAGAAAACAGAAAACGGACTCAATCGGCACGTTAGCTGTGGTAGATTGAAACATAAATACCAAAGGTTAAATTAAAATACGTGGGGTGTTCGAAATAAAATGCAATTTCACGCATATTTTTTCATCTCCAGGGATTTTGTGCTTCAAACTTGGCATGTACACCAATTAAATTATTTTCTTCTGTTGGTTAAACTTTGGTTGAATTCCATTTATTAATGTGGTCAGTGTGTATGTTTAATAAACACTACTAATTTGTACTAAGCTAATATGTTAGTCATAAATTTATACATCATGAACTCTTTGAGATTAAGGGACAGTGTAAGGTGCCTTTTAGCGTTATAACACTTTGATTGTTGTTTTTTAGTTGACCACTCTTGTTGAAAAGTAGGTTATTCGTCTCAAAGCTGCAATATGTTATAGTTAGAACATATTAAGTAAATTTTAATGATTAAAAAGGGCGGATCGTATCGTATACACTTAGTCGCAAAAGAAAGTATACATTGTACATACTTTGAAATTGTATCCTTTGGGGTTGACAGAACTTAACGAAATTTTGTATTAACAGAACTGTATGTTTATCTGACATTTTAAGATCAAACAATAACCTGTCAATGAATACAATATCCCACAAATGAAGTCAACAGCGTTCTTTTTGAACACCCCTCGTACTAGAAGATAACCTCTGGCCAGATGTTGTACATTAATTTCATAAGAAAGCTTTTTATGCCAAGGCGTATATCTCTATAGATAGAGCCCGGGTTTTGAATTAATAGAAGACCAAAAATCAGTTTCATTCCATGGCGTAGCTAGCCAAGAGCCCAGACCTTAATATTATTTACATCGTTTGGTATGGATTGAAGAGGCAAATAAAATCTCGTCCATGACTAATTGACACTAGAGAAAGACCAAAACTCGCCCTTGGAGACATCTCGATAAACACTCCTGAACCTGAAATTACATCAGAAACCTGTATTCAATACGAGCATATCAAAGCAAATTCAGAACATGCTTAAATCAACTGTCTACATCAAAAAATATTAAGATCAGTCTATTCATATGATTTACATTACACAGAGTTTAATTTTGAGCATATTCTCTCATGACGTCGGCGATGTTGTTTTGTGACGTTCACTTATAGCACAAGTATATATATTTAGTAATGTTCACTTACACGGCACTAACTTTGAAGAAAAATGTTCTTAGCATTCATCTTATTACTAAAGACGTGGAATTCCACGAAAACCAGATTTTCATGTCAGCCAAGCATAATTTGGAAGATATGGATAGATGCTGTTTTTGTAACAGTGGATGACATAGACCACACTAGCCCCATGTACGATCCCAAGCAGAGTTTTCAATACAAGCTACATACAAACGAAGTTCCATCAATGATGTACAGTACACGCAAGGTAGGTTTTCCAATTTCCACTCAGCCACCGCGTCAATAATTAATTTGAGGTGGCATGCCACCGTGGTGGGCCCACCGTGGACAGAAAGTGCCACCCTAAATTGCCACCGTGGCAATTTCCCGATATCTCGTAGATCGACCGTGAAGGTGGAAACGCGGTGGGCCAAAGTGGGCGAACGCGGTGGATTCACGGTGACAATTTGACTGTGGTTTACTTCAGCTAATATATTTTTATATCTTTTAATACTTTTTACTAACACATTTTGAGAAATACTTACACGTAATATCATAATATAGTATTTCCAAGACGCCTAGTAACACAATTACATCCGATATGTCGCTGTGTTTTCATTTGTCAAGTTCAGTTGGGAGAATATTAAAAGTTCGGTTCGGAGAATATTAAAATGCGTAACCATGTATAGAAATTATAAACATTAAGGCAACTTTTTTATAACTTCTGGTTAACAAAACCGACGACCCTCGAAATGGGGAAAATATTGAGGTCAAGTGAACTAGATGAACTCATTTTTTGAAAAACTAGACTCTATTTTCTGTAAATAGACGGGTGACGTAAACAGCGACCATATTGTACATGTAATTTAATTTAGTTAACTGCGTGCGCAACTAAACTAAAATAAAGATAAGACCTAGTTGTGTGTCTGTGTGTTTCCGGATACATGTACTTTTAACATTGTAATTATAACTTGTTTCATGCTAACAAGTATTAGATTAGTGACATTCTTACACTCACACAAACCTATTTCGGTGCCGTCAAGGGAGCATTTAAATACAAGATAAAACATCGATAGGCGAATTACTAAAATTATTGAACTCTTTTTATAGCAACTAAATGCTTTTTATTTGATTTACAAAATAGGTACTACCAGAAAGAGTGCCTTTTTATTCCTATTCCATGGAGGTAAAGAGCTCACGGCTTGTACTTTTAAAGTAATCTTTTTTTCGCATATCAGAAGACGATTCAAATGAGGTTATTTAAATGCATAGAACAATCCCACGGTGGATGAACCAACATAAGAAACCCCAAATAGGTTGCGTTTCGATGTAAATGGTTGGTAGGATCGGTGAACGAAACAGTGCTTGAACTTTTAATTAGAGACCTTGGACTTGTTAAAAGTAAAAAAAAACATTTGCATTCTCACTGCGGTATACCGTACACCAGATATCGCACGTTAATTTGACATTTTGTGTAATACCATCCCTTTTTGAGACATTCGACAGGAAACGATTGTAAGTTCAGCCACGATATTTTCCAAACGACTGATTCCCTCACGCATCCAAATTGGTTTAAGCATCTTCAGATATTTATATAGCCTTAGAAGACAACACACTAGATAGCAGGTATTCGTTTAAGTGCTTGAATTTCCTTGAAATGGGCGACTGCTCACTCTCAAATCTTGATAGTGACTCTTGAAATGTGTTTGGAATGATTGTATTACCAAGGTATAATATTTTTTGTCTGGTGATTAGCCAAAATGTGTTAAATTCAAATTTCATTAAAAATGACAAAAAATATACTTACTTAAACAGAAAAAGTACCTGTACTGAGTGTTGATTTTTACTGCACCGAGAATTGCCGAGTATATACCCCTAATGGTAGCCTCTATTGCATGTTCAAGGTTTTCATATTGTCTTATGATTTATAATGTACATCGCATTTAGACCCAGTGAAATATTGAAGTGATTTGACCCCGGATGACCCAATATCAAACTTGACCTTGATTTTGTTGAGATGATCATTGTGACCAAGTTTCATAAAGATTAGGCCAAAATTGTGACTACACAAGGTTTTTCTATTATTTGACCTTGTGACCTAGTTATACCAAGTTAAAATTTATTGAGTAGAACCGTTTATTTTAGCTCACCAATATAAGGCCATAGACGCGGCCGTCTTTTTTTCGAAATAACAGAAAACAGCAAAACGTTAAAGAAAACAAGAGGGCCATTGGCCCTTTAGCGCTCACCTGAGTTTATTGCAATTATGGCAGTAAAAATGTGACTTCTAGAGGGTTAATATGGTTTTTCTTTGATGTGACCTGGTGACCTACTTTTTGACCCCAGATAACCCAGTTTCATACTTGGCCTAGATTTGATAGAGACAAACATTGTCACCAAGTTTCATTAAAATTAGGTAAGAAATGTGACCTCTAGAGTATTAACAAGGTTTTTCTTCAATGTGACCTAGTTTTTGACCCCAGATGTAAACTTGACCAAGATAAAATAAATCCACACGTTGTGACCAAGTTTCATATAGATTAGGTAAAAAATGTGACATCTAGAGCGTTAACAAGGTTTTTCTTCAATGTGACCTGGTGACCTAGTTTTTGACCTCAGATTACCCAATTACAAACTTGACCTAGATTTTATAGAAACATAAATTTTGACCAAGTTTCATTATGATTGTGTAGAAAAATGTGATCTCTAGAGTGTTAACAAGGTTTTTCTTTGATGTGACCTGGTGACCCCAGATGACCCAATTACGAACTTGACCTAGATTTCATAAAGACAAACATTGTGACCAAGTTTCATTAAGATTATGTCAAAATTGTGACCTCTAGAGTGTTAACAAGGTTTTTCTTTGATTTGACGTAGTGACCTTGTTTTTGACCCCAGATGACACAATTACGAACTTGACCTAGATATCATAGAGACAAACATTGTGATCAAGTTTCATAAAGATTAAGTGAAAACTGTGACCTCTAGAGTGTTAACAGTCCAATTGTTGACGGCGCACGGTTCACGACGGACAAAAGGGTGATCACAATAGCTCACCTTGAGCACTTCGTGCTCAGGTGAGCTAACAACAAGCCATGTTATTAGTCTTTTGAAACAATTTCTTATTTCGAGGTACGAGAATGTGAGGAACATACATAAAATTCCTGCCGTCGATCTCAATCGAAACCTCGTAGAGTTCGTCATCAACGTTCGCAAGGAAGATGGTTGTGAATATGAACTTTTGTACTTACTTGGTATGATAAGTAGTTTTTGACAGACAACTTAAACGGCATAAATATGGCTCATTAATCATAACTTCTGAAGAATTCCGTGAAACAAGGACGTCATGAGATTAAAACAAATGGATCGAAAGTCAAAGAGAAACGGTGACAACCGTTTAAAGCAGTCTCTCTCACGGACTAGGTTAGCAACAAACTTTAAATGAAACAAACCAACTTAGAATAAAAACACCAACATCATTGATTAACACTCCATGGTATTTGAATACGTTGTAGTTTGGAATCAGGGGTGACAGCGAGGGACACAGACAGATATGATGGGGGTGATATTCAGTTAAAACATGAACATGTAAATCATGAAGTTTATCTAGAGTATCACGAGCGTACAACAAACACACGAACAGGTGATGATTTAACTAATACCAGGGTGTGCCCTCCAAGGATGTATGCAGTGCCAGATAACTGGGACAGGTGTCCGGTTGCTACCTAAACATGTATGTTCTATGAATCCAAAAGGCCATTTCAATAGTGCGGGCAAAATGAATCCTTTCACATACTATTAGTAGTTGATTTGATCTTGTGACCTAGCTTTCACATGACCATTGTGACAGAGTTTCATAAATATTAGGTCACAATTGTGACCTCTAGTGACTACACAATGTTTTTCTATGATTTGATATAGTGACCTAGTTTTGTACCCTGGAAGACCCAATATCGAACTTGACGACCTAGATCTTGGTTTCAGAAAGATGAGACAAAAATTGTGACCTCTAGTGACAACACAATATTTTTCTATGATGCGACCTAGTTTTCGACCCTTGATGACCCAATATCGAACTTGATCTTTATTTCGTTGGGATGATCATTGTGATCGAGCTTCATAAAGATCATGTCAAAATTGTGACCTCTAGTGGCTTAACATTGTTTCTATGTTGTGACCTAGTATATGACCCCGGACGACCCATATCAAACCTGACCTCGATTTTGTTAAGATGACCATTGTGACACAGTTTCAAAAGGATTAGGTCAAAAGTGTGACATCTAGTGACTACGCAAGGTTTTTCTGATTTGACCTAGTGACCTAGTTTTGTACCCCGGGTGAACCAACATCGAACTTGACCTAGGTTTGTTGAGATGATCATTGTGACCGGTATTCATAAAGATTAGGTAAACAATTGTGACCTGCAGTGACCACACAATGTTTTTCTATGATTTGACCTTGTGACCTGAATTTTGACACAAAATGAGCCAATGTCGAACTTAACAGATTTTGTTGAGATGATCGTTGTGACAGTTTCTTAAAGTTAAGGTAAAAACCTATGACCTGTAGTGACAAGGTTTCTTTATGATTTGATCTAGTTTTTGATCCCTGATGACCCAATATCACACTTTACCTATAATTTGTTGAGATGATCATTATGACCCAGTATCGCAATTATTAGGCCATAAATAGCAAATTGTGTACGGACGGACGACGAATGAAGAGTGAAAACAAAAGCTCACTGTTACAAAATCACGTAACATTAATAATAACGAACTATATAATATATGGGCCGGCATGCTAAAACCTACCTTCAGGACATTTTTGGGATTTTTAATGTAGTTATGAAAGAATGCTCCAGTACGTTTTTGTAATTGTTTAAGTGCAGTAAAATATCTTAATTGGCAACAAAATGACACACGTTTAAATCTACCCTATGACTTTACTTATTACGTCATTTTAACGTCATGTTTACGTAATGGCGTCAATGTTTGTGTTCTACCAGTGTTTCAATAGACAGGGTTATATGTATCACATTCGTATACATTAAGAACGCTGAATTTATTCCTTACTCTTCATATCTATTGCATGATTATATTTTCGTACTTTGCTTTGTACTTTTAAAAATTGTATTATGCAGACTGACAATCGTACACTCGCAGACCAATTTAGGTATCAACATACAAGAAACATGGAACTGAATCTTTAACATTGTTGAAGGCGTTAGTTGTCTTTAAATTACATATAGTCCAGTCAATCTATAGTTTTACCTACAACTAATTGCAAAAGAAATAAAAATACTTGGAATAGTTACCATACTACACCAACATTATAGTATCAAAAGTCTAAGAAAATCTATAAAGGGGAACATGTTGAAAAAACGTTTTTTATTTTACGGTTTATTCACCACAGCAGATTACCATTTCGGCATGCCATAGAAAACAAGCGTCTGCTCAACAAATAAAATCAAAATATTTATTGGATGAAATAGCATAACAGTTCGACTGAGAATGTATGTAAGTTCTAGAAACAATTATCCTATAAATGTATTTTACCTTACAACCAAGCGAAACAGCGCAAATTTTCATCAAATACGTATTGTAACATATTTTCGCGACTCGCGACGGTAAATATGTAGATTTGTGTAACAACTCCCATCAAAAATGATATATCAGATCAAATAGCAAACAAGATACCCTCCATCAAAAATGATATATCGGATCAAATAGCAAACCAGATACCCTCCGAGTATAAAATGCATCGAAAACTTTATGAAAATACCGTTTATTTGTAATTATTTTTCAAGTTTTATGATGGGAGAGTACTCTGGTTAATTTTTTAAACTATGTAACGCCGTTTGGATCACAATTGTATTACATTTTTCGTATTCGAACGATCTTGTATTTTTATATATGTCATGAAGTTTGTGCTTATTTAACGGATAAATTAAACTTATAAACTACCCAGACTTACCTTTTAACTTGTTTCAACATACCAAATGTTATTATTTAAGATATTATAGGGATAGGCCAAACTGATAATCTGAAACCTACAAAGTCTGCAATTCAAACATTTTTGTTGAAGAAAAAGTGTTAAATAATATGAGAAAACATTAGACTGTTACACGTGGGCTTCAATAGTGCGGAATAGAGTATGATTTGCAGGTGATTTACCTGAAATAGACACTGCATACCTGATTTGCAATGTAAATTTCAGGACGAATAGGAACATTCCAGTGTGTTTTCAAAATAATCCACAAAAAGAAGGTCCCATTGGACCAACTGACAGCTTTCATGAATGTAATTAAATTTTTAAAGGAAAATATATTGGCCACATTGTATGGCTGTTCCAAGCCGTCATAAGTCACCCATAAAGTCTTGGAAGACTACTCCAAACATGACAAGCTCCTTGTGATAATGTATGCGTCACACATAGGGCAAGGCATGACGGTTGTACCTTATAGGGCATTGCAAAAAAAGACAGACTGCTACAATTAGTGATGAGTTACACATTGGGCGCGCAATGACTGTTCCATTCTGTAGCATGTCCCTATAAGGCATTGTATGATGGCTAATAGCATGGATGAGTCACATATTCAGCCTGGGATGACTGTCCACGCTGTAGCTTGTCCCTTATAAGTCATTGTATGGCTGTTACAAATCAGTGATGAGACACACATGGGGCCCGGGATGACTGTTTCATGATGTAGCATGTCCCTTAAAAAGCATTGCATAGCTGCTACAAGTAGTAATGAGTCACACCTTTGACCTGAGAGGCCTATCCCTAGCTGTAGCATGTCCCTCAAACGACATTGCATGGCTGCTCAAAGTAGTGATGAGTCACACATAGGGCCTTGGATGAATGTTCCAAGCTGAAGCATGTTCCTTATAAGGTAGTGTATGCCTGCTTAAAGCATTGATGACTCAAACATTTGCCATGGATGACCGACCAAGTTCATGGCTGTTTCAAGCAGAGATGTGTCACACATAGGGCCTGTGATGACTGTTCCATGCTGTAGCAGAACCCTTATAGGACACTGTATGTCTGCTACAAGCAGTGATGAGTCACACATAGGGCCTTGGATGACTGTTCCAAGCTGTAGCAGGTCCCTTATAGGGCACTATGCCTATTACAAGCAGTGATGAGTAACACTAGGGCCTGGGATGACTGCTCCAAGCTGTAACAGGTCCCTTATAAGACACGGTATTCCTGCAACAAGCAGTGATGAGTCACACATAGGGTCTGAGATGATTTATTACAAGATGTAGCAGGTCCCTTATAGGACACTTTATGCCCGCTACAAGCAGTGATGAATCACACAGAGTAGGGGATGACTCAGTGATGAGTAACACATAGGGCCTGGGATGACTGCTCCAAGCTGTAACAGGTCCCTTTTAAGACACTGTATGCCTGCAACAAGCAGTGATGAGTCACACATAGGGTCTGAGATGATTTATTACAAGATGTAACATGTCCCATATAGGATACTGTTTGCCTGCTATAAGCAGTGATGAGTCACACATAGGGTCCGGGATGACTGTTCCAAGCAAAAGCAAGTCCCTTAAGAGACAATGCAAGGCTGCTACAAGCAGTGAGGAGTCACACATAGAGTCGGGGATGACCGTTCCAAGCTATAGCATGTCCCTTAAAGGACATTGTATGCTTGCTTCAATCAGTGATGAGTCACACATTCGGTCTGGAATGAATGTTCCAAACTCTTAGTGTTTTCCATATAAGGCTTTAGGCTGCTGTAAGCAGTAATGAGTCACACAAAGGACCAGAGATGATTGTACATAAGGCTGGTGAGTTTAAAGTTGGACATAAGACAGCTATCCCTGGTGTTTTTGGACACTAAGCAACTCTACAGAAAAAACATTCTGATGGAAATATGAGCATTATATGATAGTGCTGGTATATGTTCATATGTTGACATTTATCCGTTAATGATGGTTAGCATGTATGTCGATTGCAGGTACAGTCTAACATATTAGTACATGTATACTATATACATAAATATGGAATTGTAATCCAAGTAACATTTTATCATCACGTTATCATGAAACCAAAATTTAAAGATGCTACAAATATATATCAGCTGACAGGTACATGTATATAGAATCAATTGTATATAATATGTAATTTGTTGTAAAACTCAATTACATGTATATTTAAAACTTCCAACTAAGGAATACAAGCTCATAATGGCTGATTAAGACCAACCACATCTGTATTGAATATGATAAATATTTTACATGTCAAGAAACACTGAGAGAAAGTATCAAATGTGCCATTAATGTTGCGTAATTTGACCTTAAAATAACCTTGACATTGAAATGGTAAGAGTTTTATTTGGAAGTTGTACCTTAAGTGTATTAATTTCATTCATACATTTACTCTGGTGTAGCATAGAAAACTCAACAATGGTCACATGCTGAGGATAAATATACTAATTAGTTCTAACATTGAAGCATACATTTGTAATTTAATCAAAGAATGACGTCATGAACTTAGATGAATTGGTTGTCCTTACAAAAATAGCAGTCTTGAGTATAATTTATAACTTATACTGAGGCAAAATACACTTGCCCACTTTTGTATCTTTTTATAGCCTCATTGAATGTGAAATATGTATGATAAAATAGAGCGGAAATGTCAGTTTTCTAGCCTTTTTCGTAATTTGACCTTGACCCTTGACTCAATGTGGTCATTACTGTAGGTCATTTCAAGGTTTTGTTTTTTTTACAGGGGAGATAATTTTATTTTCCTCGTCAATAGGTAGATGTGGGTCGAGGGCATCCCACATACTACCGTACAACATGTAGTATAATTGTAAATGAATCATACAATAGTATAATATACATACATTCATTCATTCATTCATACATACATACATGTTTACAAGTGTTGCAACTTATATACATGCTTACACATATAGCATTTCAAAAATCCCCTGTTTGTTTGTTTTTGGTGGGTACAGGTACTTTTTTATGTTTCAATTCCGTCGGTGGTTCCTTTCTTTTATATATGATACTAAAAGCTAAAATTTCTCTGGGCTGAAAGTGCAGTACATTTGAAATATTTTTTTTTATTTCTTGAATTATTGGAAAACATTTAAGTACATATTCCAAGTTGCATTAAAAGAGTCCAAACTATTCAATTTAACCGCAACCCCTTTTTGTACCTTATATTGATAATTGACATAATGTTTTGCTCGATTTAGGGTCGGATTAATTTCTTGAACTTTACAGTTGTAAATATATCTTTTAAGGTATGTGAACATAAGGTTAAGTACAGCTTGCTTATGATCTCTGATTCCTAATATAAAATTTTCACAATTGAGAAATGTTTTTATTACTTCATGATTTCCAAAGAAATTTAAAATCAGTTGCTTTATTTTATGACAATCCCAAAATAAATGTTTGATTGTTTCGGTCATAGTTTTACAGAAAGAACAGTTTGCATTATCTATGAAGTTAATTCTGAATAAGAAATATTTTGTTCCAATAATTCTATGTATAATTCTGTATTGAAACCATTGCAAGTTTGAATCTGTTGTTATTTTGAAAGGAGTTGAAAATATGATATTCCAGTCTTTATCTGTTAATTGCAAGCCTAAATCCTCGTTCCATTTTGATACACAAGCTGGTTTGACTTCTGTTTTTATCAGAATATTATACATTGGTTGAGTTCCTTGTTTAAATTTTAGAATATTTTTAAAAAGTGTTGGAATGTACGGTCTGGTTATTTTGTCTTTACTATGGCAATCATTCTGTTTCAAGAAATCAGATATAGACCTTATTACACCTTGATATTGAATATAGTTGGTTATGAGATTATTATTTTCTTTAAAATGTTCGAAGCTGTAAAAGTTGCCTTTATTGTCTAACAGGTCTTCGACATTTTGCACACCCGATTTGAACCATGAGTTGTAAAAAATGGGTTTATAATTTATAAGGATATTAGGATTGTAGAAGATGGGTTGTGCTATTAATTCTGTTTCAATGATTTCTTGTTTTTTACACAATGTTACAAAAGCATTTAATGCATCTCTCCAATAATTATTTTTAATTCCATTTGCAATTAATTCTGGGTAGTAATAGCTACATTGTAATAATTTTTGTATGTCAATCATAGTTTTTGCTACGTTGGTCCATTTTCCACTACTCATTACCATTCTTCTGATACATGTCAACTTTAAGGAATGTATAAAAGTATTTATGTCTGTTATTCCTAAACCTCCTTTATGTTTGTGTTGTGTCAGAACACTCTTCTTAATTCTTGCATTTCCTTCCCATATAAATTCAGTTAATGAGTCAGACAATATTTTAATCATATCTTGCGTTGGGTTAGGTAGAGATGTGAATAAATGTATTAATGTAGATAATATAATTGTTTTTATCACTTGTATTCTTCCGATTGGTGTTAAAATTCGTCGTTTCCAGTTAAGTAGCATTTTTTTAATTTTTAGTAGTTTATCATTGTAGTTTAATTCTATCATTTTTTCAAGATCAACGTGAAATGTAATACCAAGCATATCAAAATGTGTTTGGTTCCATTGAAGTTTCCATTTAGTTTTAATGCTATTGGCACTGTACTTTTGTTTTCCAATCCAAACTACTTTAGTTTTGTCAAAGTTCACCCTCAGCCCAGAGAGTGAAGTATATTCAGTTAGTACTTTTAGTGTTTCATTGAGAGACTCAGTAGAGCCATCAAGGACTATTGTTGTATCGTCTGCAAACTGTGACAATTTATGTTCAATCGCATTTACTTTTATTCCTTTTATAGCTTTAGTCTGTCTAATCTTAAGAGATAAAATTTCTGCACACAGTATAAAAATATAACAACTTAAAGGATCACCCTGTCGACAGCCTCTCTGAATATTAAAAAAGTCCGATAAAAAGCCACATTGTGTAACAGCCGATACACTGTCTTTGTAGAAAATATTGAACCAGCGTTTTATATCCTCGCCAAAATTGAATACCGCAAGTGTCTTTCGAACAAAACTCCAAGATAATGAATCGAAAGCTTTTTCAAAATCTATAAGCAGAAGTAGGCCTGGAATATTATTAACTTCTGTATATTTCATTAAATCGTAAATAAGTCTTACATTTTCTCCGATAAATCTGTCTTTTATAAATCCCGTTTGGTCACTATTTATAAGTTTATCTAAATATTTTTTAAACCTATTTGCAATACACCCAGAGCCAATTTTGTATATGCAGTTCAACAACGTGATTGGTCTCCAATTTTTTAAGTATTGTTTCGGCTTATCGCCTTTTGGAATGCATGTTATTATTCCCTGAGTTTGTGTAATTGTTAGATTGCCTGTTATAAATGCTTCATTAAGTGCTCTACATACGAACATACCAATTTTCTTCCAGAATACTTTATAAAAGTGAGCACTAAAACCAGATGTCCCAGGACTTTTATCATTTGCCATATTTTTTAAAACCCTTGTTGCTTCGTCGATGTGTATTAGACCTTCTAATGAATTTGACTCTTCTGTCGTTAGTTTTGGAATTTCTATATCATTTATGAACTTGTTGAAATTCTCTGAGTTATTGTTCGTTTCGTTTTGCGAATATAGCGTCTTATAAAATCTGGATGTTTCATTTAGAATGTCATTTTGATCGTTTAGTTCAGAACCATCTTCGATTAATAATTTGCTTATTGTTTTCGTTGTGTAATTATATTTCTCTAAATTACAGAATAATTTACTTGGCTTTTCGCCATTTATAACCCAGTCTACCTTGGATCGTACTATATTACCTTTTAGCTTATTTTCGTGTATAGATTTCAATTCATCCTTAAGGAGTTTTAAAGTATCTGTGTTGTCTTCCGTGAGTGAATTTTCTATTGTTTCTATATCTTTAATTATTTTTATTTCTCGTTCTGTTGTGGTTTTCTTTTTGTATGAGCTATAGGAAATTGATTTTCCACGGATTTCCATCATCAGTGTTTCTAAAAATAACTGGTCGTTTATTGTTAGTTGTAGTTCTGAAATTGGAATTTCATGTATATTTTCTAAGTTGTAAATAGGTAAAGCATATTGTATTTTGATATCTTCTATTGCTTTATTTATCAAATCTAAGTATTCTTTGTCTTTTAACAGAGAATTATTGTGTTTCCACAAGCCTTTCCCGTGTTTAAAATCGGTAAAATTTAATTTCAGAATAACCATTGAATGATCAGACTGATAGCTTGGTTTAATCGCTATGTCTGATATATTCAATTGAAATATTGGGGACATTAAAAAGAAATCAAGTATTGCTTGTTGCAGAGGATTAGATCTACGCCAAGTATAACGTCTGGTTGTTGGATAGAGATGCCTGAAAGGGTCTATCAGTGCTCTACTTTCAATTTCATTGACTAGCACTAGACGTGCCTTTTTATTATTTAAGTGTTTGTAATTTGAATAGTCAAGATCGGGATTCTGTACTAAGTTAAAGTCGCCACATAGTATGACGTTTTCATTAGCTGTATTATCAATTTCATTAAATAATGATTCGTATATAGAAACTAGGGTTATTCTTTGCTCACATATCGACACATCAATGATTACATAATTTCCATTTTTATCAGAATGTGTTCCGTGGATTTTGTAATCTACGTTTTTAGAAAATAAAATGGCAGTCCCTCTAGAATTGGATGATGAAAAACTTAATAAGCACTGAGAACCCCATTCGGTATAAATGTCTTTTAACTGATCTTTGTGAAAATGTGTGTCTTGTAAACAGAATATGTCACACTTTGTATCCTTTAAAAACTGAAACACTTGTAATCTTTTACATCGTCCTTGAAGGCCTCTACAGTTCACTGATAGTATTGAAACTTCACTCATAACATTTTACATTGTGCAAATCGAAGGAACCAACAATGCTTGTAGTGCACCCACCAAAGTAAACATAAATAGAATGAAAAGAAAAAAGAAAAAGGGCATATAAACAGAATGCCCACATAACATAAAATGCATAATTCTGTGGGAACATATTATATACAATTTATACGGATTTCATATATTGAACGCGACTCATTATGATACATGGTAACTTCAAAATGGTTTGTGGTAAGCCAGATAATTTAGACAATAGCACTCTATTAGATTCATGTACTAAACTAAGTGTAATATACACACTTTTTATGCAGAGAAAGAAGTACGTAATACAAGTTATGTTATATTTTAGTCAATTTGTATCAATTAAACTTATCAGATATATGTTGACGTGATAAGACATCACGTTAGAGAACGTATATAGTGGCAAGAACGGTCTTTACGTTGATCAAACACAATACACTCGAAACTTTAAAATACATGAACAATGGTAACGTTGAAATACAATATACAAGTTTTTGATAGAAGAATAGTTACATCAAATTAGAATGGTATACATGTTTGTTCCGTCTATACAAAACAATAATCAAGCGTGACAAGTCAGTATCTGTTTTAGGAACGCCCAAACTCACCCGAACCACAAACCACATGAATAGCCACTTCCTTAATGTACGTCTTTGCTGCCAATATATTTGTATATACCTGTATAGAAAAATCTTTCGACCATAATCAGGTCTCAAAGTGAAACCTATCCAGTGCAGTTCAAAGTTCAAATGCGTGCAAACGTTCCTAAATTAGACACTTAACTATATCATTTCAGTTAATATATAGTTAATATATAGTGCTTCGGTTCTCCGACAACCCACATATTCTAGGTAGTACATGTTTAAACATTTAAGCATAAACAATTATAATTTCGACACAGTTTATGTTGGGTTTGGATGTTAAGTGCAACATAATGATTCCAATTGTTTGTATGACAAAAATCAACAACAAAAATAATTAAGTGTAGCGTACATCATTTTGGTGAATGCTAAGTATAAAATACTGCAGGCTGTATTCATCGGTAATGAATGCTATGAATGTTTAGTGTTGACAGAAGACAAAATAATATCATCTTAAACAGCCTGTGTTTGACGTACATCTTTACAAAGCAATATGACACACGTACCATTTCACATATATAACATTAAAGCATACTAATTATAATGTAAGAGAAGTGTAAGGTTCATGTTGAAGATATTAGACGTAAAGGGAAGGTTATATATTTGTGCAGGTGTAGCACTAGCAATGCAAGATTTTGTTGTTTCAAATACAAAAAAAACAAGGACATTTTCATACCGTATGGCATAGAAAATAATATACATAAGGCGAAGGAAATACAATACTGATATTGCTTTGCAACAACTAATATACGTAGTACCAACCTATGTACGAACGTCTACTCGTTTCTATCGGAAGGATCGAGTCTCAAAAGTACTAGACGACACACGTCTTGAATGATATTATCTAGTTTTACAAAGTTGCTTATCAAATACATTTTTAATAAAAACAGCAACAATATATACAGTGTTATGATTTCAGTGGTAGTTTAATATAAAAAATGTAAAATTCATTTTTTATGACACATCAGCAAAGTTGAAGTACAGCTTGTCTTCCAAATTACAGAATTTGGGAATGGTCGCCATACTTAATACAGGTAATAAAAAACATATCATGATAATAATTTTAGAATATTGTGTTATAAAAACCAACAATGAACATTTATACAAAATACTTATAATAAATCGCATCATAAATGCATCGTTGACAATAAAGACACAACAACTGATTATCTGCTCACAATGTACAGTATTATGGCATAACGAACGTACACACGCATACACGCTCACACATACACACACACGCACGCTCACACATACTCTTCATACATGCGCATGTATTCAAATGTTTACACTTATACACGTAGACACGTAATAATATGTTTTGTTACGATGTTACACATATAATCAATGCATTAATTTAACGAAAAACAAAAATAAATCATTTGAAGAACACATGTAATAGCACTGTGTTCTTGCGATATAAAGGTATTATATTGATATAAATATCACCATAATATGTCCAAGGTTCATCAATTGTGTGTGTTTGTTAGATTGAATATGAAGTAGTAGATACATTTACTTACGTATAGATGTATCATGTTATTATTTTGATCCTATTGAGGATGCGTCAATAATGTGAGATAGAAAGACAAAAGAAGGCCGCACACAAGAGTGTGTTCTGGGTCTATAATGTGCGTTTGAAAGATATGGAAAGAAGTTGTGAATGCTTATTGTGGTCTCATTTACCTATTTAAATATATATCATGTTATTATTTTATCAAATTATTATAACGATTCGTAAATAATGTGAGGTAGAAAAACAAAAGGACGCGACAACAGAAGGCCGCACACAGGAGCGTGTTCAGGGTTGGTCAAAAGCGTGCGTTCAGAAGCTAGTAAAAGAAGTTGGGGATAATTATTGTTGTCCCATTTGACTTATTTATAGATATATAATGTAATTATTGTTATCATATTATTATAAGGATTCGTTAATCAAGTTAGGTGGAAAGACAAAAATAACTCGACCAAAGATTGTTTTAATTTGTTGTTGTTGTTGTTATTCGTATTCTATATACTTGTATTAGTATATATCAACTTACATGATATGATGTTGCTAGATTAGATTTTAAGTATTATTATTGGTGTTAATTAGCGAATTAATAAGAAGACATATTTTAAGTGATGGGTTTCATAGTGTAGATTGATGATTTTAAATACCGTGTAATTACATATTTGCGAGTAATGCAACAAAGGCAATGTACCATGGTATGTACAGTATTCTATGTTTTAAATATCAATAACACACTACAATCACACACTCGGCTATACGTGATTGATCTACTGTTAACACGGGTATATTCATTCATATTTCAAGGTTAATGCACACACTCTCAGATGAACAGTGTCCGTGTCAATATCTATAATTATATTCATATATGAAACACTGTAGGGCCTATTACAGTAATGTATAGTAATGTTTTATGCGGTTTTACAGTTCATGGCGTCCATGTTGGACGCCATCTTGGAGTTTAACCCTTTGCCCTCATCAAATTTTGTTGAACTTTTTTCCTGTTGTTCTGTATATGATTGCCTTTCTGAAAATCACTTAAACGTTTCTGTTCCAAGTACTTAGATCTATACATTAAATGCTTATTTGCCTGGACTGTATTTTAGATTGTCATATGCAGTTACCCCACCCACTTTTGATTGTTTCGCATCCAAAGTGACGGTAGATATTACTTCTTATTGTACTATGTACATGCATTATGTTTCTTAAGATAATACAAATGAATTATAATCGATAACTCGTTTTAAAATTAATTAATTGATTGTAATGGTAGACACGGACACTAATTTCTCGCAAACAAATCGTAATAAAATGCCTTATTAGTCATTTTTTAAGAAACTTCCACTCATTAGATTTTTTTAGACTTTTGATAATGTGTCTAGCATGGTTCATAGTTATCAAAACAGCAACTATTGTTTCTTTAGCAATTAGTTGTAGGTTAGCTGTTTTTTTGTCATAGATTGACTGGACTAATACACAACACCAGGTTCCTAACATTTGAATGTGGAATGGTGATATTTCTGTATTCCCTGGAATGGTTTGAAATATTTTTTTCAGAAACGGTTTCCAGTTTCTGGTTCTTGTATGTGACAGCCTCATTCGTACAAACACTTCTGTCAACGACAAAATTGATACACGTTAAACCGTTTGTAGGTTTTCCAAATATGTGCAAACCCTCCCGTCAACTTGACATCTACAGCTACAGGATGTTAGGAAGATTGTGCGTGATGTATCTAATTACACGCCACACTTACTACTGTATGAGGGTTAGAAAAAAATTACATTAACAAACTGACTACCTATATCACAGGAATACATAAAGATTAACGATATATGTTAATGTACAATATACGTAGAATGCAACTCATGTAATAAGAGACGCTTAATACGAGGGGCGTTTTTCAGTTCCGGGAAAAGTTTCATGGAATCTCGACGTTTTCTAAATCTCAAGGATATTTTGCAGAAGCAACGACAAATTCGTATAATGTATTATTAAAGTTTCATACTATTTAATAGTAAGGTGTTGTTCTTAATGTATCTATGGTAACGTCAGGAATAGCTACCCGGTCAACATAAGACGTTTCATCCAAGAAATCGTCAAACTAACCAATTTATTGAAACTAAACAAACATCCTTAATATCTCATTCAAACAATACTCTATATTCCAAAACCTAGACTAGAATTCTGCAGAAAATCTTTTGCATACCTTCGTCCAAAACTTCGTACGAACGTAGAAGCGTTTTATCAATATTTTCGTTCGAACGAAGACGCTAAGAATTCGTAAGAATGCGGCCAAAAGCTACGAATGGTCGAAGGCACTCGTAACGTTCGTAAGTATGGCCGGCGCAATGTTTTATCAGAGGCGTTCTGATCGAGTATTTAAGGAGAGGGTGGTTAGTTTTGGACCATTTGACGGACGACCACGTCGTGGAGCGATATTGGCTTACAAAGCAGGCCATCGGGTATCTGGTTGAGCTGATAGGTGATTTGTTGGAAAGGAAAAGTGGGAGAAGTAATGATGGTGCATTGCTTTGAGATAGTGGCTACCCATTAAGGACGTTTTTCGTTTTTAACATTTTTTATTTTCATAAGACACATTATACAGCTATACACAATACAAATTATACAAACAATTTTGTCAAAATAAATGTGAAACTAATTCACGACTCTTTATGATATTATTCATTAATGTCATTATGATTTTGTAGTAAATATAGGGGAAGGGGGAGAGTTATGAAGACAGTCGCTTAGAAGAGAGGTTGTGATTGTAGGGAGTAAGAACAAAGTAAGAGAAAGATAATAAGAAATGGTTATGGGTTCGGGGAATTTACACAATATCACTATTTGAGTTATGCAAGTTATGAAAACTTCTGCCATTTTCTGTTACAGATTTGGAGTTTGTTTTCGAATAGTGCGATTGTTTGTTCCAGTTTTTTTCGATAGTTAATGTAATCTTTAAATGACTGAATTGTCGGTGTGTGTTTATTGCATTTACATTTAAATATGAAATATTTTGAAAGCAGTATAATATAGTTGGTAATAAGCCCATCTTCTTCTGTATTCTTTATAATGTTGCAAACTGAAATATTTTGAAATTTGATATTTAAGTCTTTTGAAAGTTTTTGTACTAGATTTGACCTAACTACAGCCCAAAAACTTTGTACAATATGGCATTCCCAGACCATATGGTATATAGAGTCTGGTTGTCTATTGCAAAAATCGCATAAGCTTGACTGGGTTATATGACACTTGTGTAAAATTGTATTGTCGGGTATTATATTCATGATGTATTTATACTGAAATTCTCTTAAGTTTAGTGTCTATTGTAATAATATACGTTTTTTGTTGGAAAGTTTTAACCCATTCAGTGTCTTCTATGGTGAACCTAAGATTCCATTTTCGTTTGTATTTTGGTTCTGTTGGTAGTTTAGTCTTGATTAGTGAATTATATGCAATCTTACTTAATTTGCTTTTTCCATTTAGTATATGGGTATCTGGTTGAGCTGATAGGTGATTTGTTGTAAAGGAAAAGTGGGAGAAGTAATGCTGGTGCATTGCTTTGAGATAGTGGCTACCCATTAAGGACGTTTGCTCACTCCAAAATTGAATCATGTAACTCCACGAGAAAAAAACGATGCATCAATGCTCACAAAGCAGGCCGTGTAGTTGTTGAGAGAGCGTTTGGATTGTTGATATCAAGTTTAGTGTGACCACTCTTCGTCCGTCCATCCACAATCCCTTGTGAAAACAATATAGGTCACAGTTATTACTCAAACTTTATGAAACTTGGTCAGAATGTTTGTCTATATGAAATGAAGGCCAAGTTTGAAACTGGGTCATTTGGGGTCAAAAAAACAAGGTCCCTAGGTCTAATCATAGAAAAAGCTTGTGAACGCACTAGAGGTCATAATTTTGGTCTAATCTGTCAATATGGGTAATCTGATTTAAACAACAAGGTCGATTGTAAAGACTACATGATAACCTTGTACATACAACTGAGGTTGCATTTACTTCATTATTTGAAGTTGTGTTCATTTGTATGTCACATTGTGGGCCTTCATGAACTATTACGACAGGTGAGCTACCCAGGGCCCTCTTGTCTTTATCTTGCCATCAATTGTTAGCTTGTGTATTGTCAATATTTATACAGTGTATGACTTTGCAAATATTGGTCCTTTGACTGTAGATTGTATGATAGACTTGCTATATAATTTATGTTCTGTTTATTGGTGTATGCGTATGTACTTATTTAGACCTTTTGGCCAAGGGTAACCCTTAAAAGTCTAATTACTGAATGTTCAATGGGTCTTTTCTTTTTGCTGAAGGAACAGCATGTAGAAGAGGCACTGGTGTGATACAAGGAATGAAGGTGGGATACCCTAGCTGTTTTCAAACAGACACCTTTGCTCTGTCCCTGTCTCAGGGTTACCAACCAGTTCTTCTCTAGTTGTAATGGAAACACTGATCATTTCCAGTACACTGACTGAGATTAGAACCAGGGACCTCCGGATTGGTAGTAGAGAGCATTAACACTCGGTCACCCTAAGTAGGTATATTAATGATTTATTATCAGGGGATAATTCTATTCACTCTTGTCTTTATTACTTATCAAAGAAACCATCAAAACACGTTTTTGAAGCCATGATTTTTTCATTTATTAAGACTGGCGGACGCATGATGTTCAAGACCAACAAGATTTCAAAAGTCATTATTGCGTGCATGGAATTGCACACTCTTTGTATCGACTGGGGTGTACCAGATCCCCATATTGTGGTCCAGGCTGATGATGATGATGATGATAGACCTGCACCACTAGTACAAATACCAGCTACTGCAACTAATATGAGAAATCAAATAATTAAGACTATTTTAAATGAATTCTAATGAAAACAAAAGCACCATTTTATGTTTTTGGCTCACCGGTCACGAAGCCACATGTATTATGAAATGTTTTTTTCTTTTCAGGAGTAGTATCATTAATTTATGTTTTGTTCGCTTACTCTTGTAAACATGTATGTACAAAACATTCGTCATAGAGACTCACAGTGAAAACTGGGCTTGCCCAACTGTCATGGGCTCTTTAAATAAAGTAGTTATTATTAATTTTAATTAATTTCGACCTAAATTAACTACAAGGAACGTTCGCGCCGGGCAGTATATATTATAACATCATTTTGGCCGATAATGTTTTATGACATATTTTCAATATTTCCGCAATCATGTTGCCGCCGTATTAGAATCATCCGTCAATATGTCATTACAGTATTGGAATTTGTTTCGTCTTTTGGCAGGAAAATCTAGATTTGAAATGTTTACGTAATTTTGGTGAAGTTGCTTGCATATCCAATAAACAACCACACTGACATCTAAAATGACTTGCGAACATCTACATTTTGTAGTTATTTAGTATTTTACATCCAAAATTCTATAAGGTATTAATACCCTATATAATTAACACTACTATCACGTAAATTGCCTGAAATATTTTCGCATTCAATGAAAACGAATTGCAAAACGAAAGAAAATATATGGAGCCATATAGCTGCCACCACTTAAAATTTAATTTTCATGACATTTTTCGTGAAATTAACGAGAGATTTCATGAAAACAGAAAAAATGTCATGAATGCAAGATAAATATCTTAACGTGAAACATTGCCAGTTACTGCTTTGAACTGCCACAACATTCCTGTTATTTTTTTAAGAAACCACCTAACATTTCACGAAAGTAGATTTGTTTTACGAAGACCTTTTTAAGTTTTGCTAAACTTTTTCACGAAAGTCAATTATTTTTCACCAAATTTTGTTCACGTTTTGCGAAACTTTTCACGAAAGTCGATAATTTTCACAATATTTTTTAACGTTTTTACAAAACTTTTTGCGAAAGCAGAAGCAATAATCAGTTACGCATGGTGCGATCACGACGCAGGTATTGAAAGGAAGGTAAGCTATGAATTTACTTTTGCACTGTATATTCTAAGGATACCAACCTATGTACACCTCATAGACGAGTTAGAAAACATTTTATGTATTGTACGGTTTGAAGGATTATATGGAGGGTTTTACTCTATTTTCAATTAAAACCCAGTTTGATTGATTGATCAGCTGAAGCATTAGTCTGGAGTTCCTTCCCCTGACAGTTGTGCATGAAAGTACGACCGGGAACCAGACTACTGAAGCACGTGAACTTTTTACCCCCCCCTTTGTAACTGTGCCACCCATTTGTAAACAGAATTGACATGCCATCGTGCTAAGTACATGCGTCAAAGTAAGTCTAATTTAATTGAAAAGCATTAGGGTGCAAAGATCAAGTACCAGTCCAGGTCTGCCGTAGTTTTTACAAAAACCCGCATTTAGCTACGGTCAAACGGATCAACAGACTGCAGTTCGAAGCGTAGGCTGTTAATGTTCGTACTCAGTATTTTCGTACTCATGTATGTTCGCCTTCAATATTTTCGTATTCATAATTACTAATTTAATCTACAAAAGTTGACATAAATTGATTTTTTTTGCAGATGGCAGAAAGTATCGGATGTCAGGTTGGTTTCAAAATTATGACATTCGATAGAAGTGTTAGGAAAGGTGTCGTAGCAAAGACATACGAAGAATTATTGGCAAAATGTAAGACTTTTTTTATTTAAATGTATATATGCAGTCTTGATATTAAGATTCTGTGTAAAACTCCTTTTCCTTTGTGTTGGATTGGTTTTACTAGTGACTACTGTTTACTGCATGCCTCTGTGATAGCCTAGTGGTTGAACATTTGCTTGGAGTACCAGAGGCCCCCATTTTGATCCATGGCCATGACTACAAAATACGAAATAAAAATTGTACTGGTCAGATATTTCCTTGCTAGAGGTATTCCCTTGCTATATTAGCATTACAGGGCTAATATTCTATTGTGGACATGGATACCATCTGGAATGCCCTACAAGGTGTTGATTGGGTGATACACAAGTATGGAAAAACTTGTTTTACTATCAAGCTATAATTAAATTAATATAAACAAAAGCCACTGAATGTTCTGTTTATATACACTATCCAAAAGTGCTAAACCGCCACCTTTTATTTTATATAATTATTGTATTAATATATTGCATGTCCAGGGCTCAGTGCAAAACTATTGTACATGCCTATATAAATTGATGTAGTTACAATAGATTTGCATCGAGCCCTCGAATGTTCTCTCATGAAATTTTGCATACCAATACTTTAATACGACTTGCAGTTAAATGTGGATTCATTTTTGCCGATAAACGGTCATGTTAGTTGTTACAAGCGTGTTACGTAATGATTCATAATTTTCAAAGTCAAAATATTTTTCCCAAATTGTTCATGGACAAGTGCATATTGCAACGCATGGCAAGCCCATGTTCATGAACTTGTAATGATTTGGCATAATTGATGTCTGTGCTCCTCGAAATACCAAGATTGACCCAAGGCGAACACTACTGACATGTAAGAATCTTACATCAAATTTCAAGAGGCTACTTCAATGAAATGTTAATTTTGCAAAAAGCTCACTTGTGTGTTGATGTTAAGAAATTGAAGGTTTCTAACAATGAAAAATTGAGATAACCACTAAAATAATAATTACAAACTCATATTTTTTAATTTAACAAACAAACAAGGGCCGTAACTCTATCTGAGGTTATAACATTTTGACAGGTCAATCGTGTTCTTGTTGTGCCAAACTTATGTTATGTATTTAACAAGTCTAAAACGGTGAATTACACTGCACATAAGCCAAAAATAAACAAATATTTTGCTTCAATGCATTTTCATATGTCAGTTGTAAAACTTCATGTCAATAATAAAATGCATTATTAAAAAAAAATAATAAATTAAAAGTGTCATTAGGATTTGTGTTTACAGTGATATTTCGAAACTTTACGACTGTTCATCTCGAGTCAATTTAATCATGTTGTGTTTTTCAAGATGAACAGTCATCAGTAATGTTGATGTCATTCATGTGCACGTGATTTTTGAACCACATGCATTGCACGTGCAACTCATGCTTTATAAAGCAATACACCAAATTCACTGAAGCTAGCAGCAAAACGACCAAAATAAATCAATACTAGTCGCATCATATTATAAAAGTATCTGTTTTGCGAAATTTCATGAGAATAATTGTATTTTTGACAAAACGGGAATGAAATATTAACTGGCGGTTTAGCACTTTTTGGGAGTGTAGTTTATATTGTGTTTAATTTCAATTTTATTATTTTTAATTTCTTGATTGATTTATTGCAAAAGTTCAATATCGATTCCATTATTTTGTGACTTGTCTGCCATGTCAGTTTGTTTGTTTGCATTTGACAGTTGTGAATGTGTGCATGCTCATTCATTTTCCCTGCAAATGTCCAATGATGTCTGACTTTAAGGGAAGGGTCAGTTCTGTGACTGCAGGACTTTGGAACGCTTCCCTAGGTCTTTGACATTTGCTCTGTGATTATAGTCTGATATACTCCGAGACTACCTCTGTGTCACCAACAAGATCATCTTTACTAAAGTGTTAGGTGGCAACAATGAAACAAGTTTCATAAATGATAAAAGTGCCCTGGCCAAGAATCTAATCAAGGACCTCTTGTGATCTGTAGTCAAGAGTATTATCCATTGGACCACCATGCCATCCATCTAGTGGTGATAGTTCAGTGATAACGGGTAAACACCCTGGCCTGTCAATCCAATCCCAGCATGTTAATTGGACAGTCTGAAATTCTATTTATACTACAAGTATTACTTGCTATATCTGACCATGCAGACTGTATAGTATCTGGTGAAAGGTGCCAGGAAGCTGTGTACTGGTATTTGGTCTTTTAATTTGTACATTGGGCAAAATCATAGAACCAGGCTTTCTAATCAAAATAATTTTGTTTCGTAAAATATTTGTATGTATCTTTATGTGGTGTCAGTTCAGAGCACTAACAAGCAATTTTTCACGTTAAGATATTTATCTTGCATTCATGATATTTTTCTGTTTTCGTGAAATCTCGTTAATTTCACGAAAAATTTCATGAAAATTAAATTTTAAGTGGTGGCAGCTATATGGCTCCATACAAATACCTTATTGATGCTTATGCTGTAGTTTGTTGATGTTACAGTTCGATCACATGTAAATCACAAAGCATGTTGGAAGAGGAAAAATGCCGAGTGTGAGATATCGAGAGTTGTTTAAATTGCTTATTTGCACCATGTCTTTCATAAATCACCCGTCAGTGGCTTTGTTTTATATAAATACTTGGTTAGGTTCCAAAATTACGTCATACAAATATTTTAGCCCGATCTGTGAGGCAGCACCTTATGAACGTTGCAAGTCGCTGTTTAAGATATATTTGAACAAGATAAACTCTTCACGGGCAGTTCTGCAAATGATCACAGGAAGGGGCGGACTGTTGCAAATCAGACGCGAGGCGTAGTGTCGAACGAAACCCGCTTGGTTATGCGACGCGTTTGAACGCTTGGCAAAACAATCCTGGAATTGTATATACATTGAAGCAATTCATATTTTGAGAAAAGAAAACATTGTTAATACTAGTATTTTGGCAGGTGAATTTGAATGAATAGTGCACCATTTAGGGTTCGAGCCACCGAATTTAGTGTTAAAGAATCTCTGTATGTTCCTTACTGTGCTATGCTGCCGACCTTTATATCAAGACTACGGAACGTTATAAATCAAAGCAAACCCGCTCAAATGGACTCGTCGGAACGGTCGTGTCTCAAAGGTCGAAATTGAACTATAATGTACATGGTTAAGAACTGACCGATGTCCGTCCTGCAGTCGCTCATGGTTCGATGTCTATCATCGGTCATCGTTGTCCTGATACGGTGCCCAGATATCGGGGTCATTTTAGGGCCACATATTTTTTATAGGCTTGCTTAACGTATCATTTTAGAGTGCTTCGGATGGTGCTTTCTCTGTCTTTCTCTCGTGTGGCTAGGTGATGCCGCCGCTTCTGTATATACAGACTTTGAACTATCTGTGCTATAACAGTATTTAATTTAAATAAGATACAATGATGTCGTCTGGCGTTCGAGTTTTTTGTGATCCAAGCATTACGTCGATCTTTCAATAGATATATATTTTTTAACCTTTTAGACTACACTATTATGTAGTATCCGACATTAACGCTCATCTCAAACCGCACAGTCTAAAAACATACTGTCCTTTGTACGTATTATTAATTTATACATTGTATCTGGTCTAGACTGTTCAGATTTAATTATGGTTATAACAAAACAACAATGAAACTGAAATGTAGATGTTTTGACAGATGAAAAGAATGTAATGGTTGATAATTTACGCATGACATTTAGGTTTTTATCAAATTGACATTCGTAAAGGTTTTCCGAATTGACGATAATCCCCGATCGACGATAAAAAAATATTTATAAGAGATGTCATCTTTATAACAAATCTTGTTTCTAATCAACATTTTACATAAGCCATTTAAAGATATCAACCGAATAAAGGCCAAAAAGATTATATCAAGTCAGACAGGGAAGGCAGCATTCAACTTAACCAGCCGAGCACAGAAACATTTAAAAACACACAAAGCACAATGCCCAACTGAACCAACCGAGCACAGGAAACATAAAACGCATACAAGGCGCAATGCCCAACTAAACAAGCAAAGATCCGCCCAAGTCCAAGCTGTCGAAAAGTATAATAAATCATTACTAAGTGAATGACCCAGTTTCCAAACCAAACGACTATAATGCCTAGTTTTATTAAAACAGTCAGAAATCCTAAAACGAAGAAGTGCCCAACACACTGCCAACCTAGAAAATTAATCACCCCTTGTCCCAACTGTTAAAAAGCTGAATAGAAATGTTTCAGCAAACAAAAGGCGGAATGCCTACGCTGATTGACCTAATTACAACAGTAAAACTGCTGAACTACATAGTTTTAGCTGCCGGTAGGGGACTAAAAACGAGAAACGGCACGTCCTGAGTGACGTCATGTATGTTTTGACATCATTACAACTTCTAAAAATTCTGGCATGACATTGTTGATACGTTTTGGAAAGATACGACGTTGAAACACGAAATGTACTTACATTTGGTGTACGAGGGACACTTTGAAAGTATTAATCAGTGGCCAATAACATGTTTAATATTCAATTAATCATAATGTGTATAAAAGTGGACATGTTCTGAAAGATTCAACCTTTGCCTAGCTAACCAATATTAACAATATTGCAATCGGCAAAATATAATCATAATTTCTATAATTTTAATCTGATTGGTTCAAAATTTGCAGATTTCATGCATCGAATACTCGTTCAACAAGTGGTAAATCAACATTATTGTTTGGACAGTCTAATGGATTTAGTTGACAAGGAATCTGCCATGTTCCAAATACTCGTGAAAACAGCATTTTCCTGGAACTATGCCCTGTACGCTGTTACTGTATTTCACTACTGGACGTGTTAAGTGGGACAGTCAAAGATGTAGCTTTTTAAAACATTTATATCATGGACATAGGGGTAGGGGGGGGGGGAGTCCTGAATTCTTCATAAGTTCTTTACAATTGCTTAAAGAACAGGATCATGTGACCAACAAAATACGTATTTTAGTGTTATGACGTCATATCCCTACTACCATTATACGGAAAACAAAAAGAATTACACGAAACGGACAACATGGGTGAATTTTCTTTTTTATCATAAATAGGGGTAGTTTACATTACCCCAGCCACTTTTTATGCTCCCCGAAGAAATTCGGGGGAGCATATAGTCGCCGAAGTGTCCGTGCATGCGTCCGTCGCACTTTCTTAATAAAACTTCATGGATAGCTTCACTACCAAGTGGAGATGCGCATATCGTCGGCACGTTCCTGTTCGCTGATTATTCACACAGTTATGCCCCTTGGCAGATTTGCTCTATAATTATATACTAAATTCTTGTCCGCGCTATTTCTCAAGAACCACTGCTCAGATTTTAATAAAACTTCATGGATAGCTCCACTACCAAGTTGAGATGCGCATATCGTCGGCACGTTCCGGTTCGCCGACACAGTTATGCCCCTTGGAAGATTTGCACTATAACTATTTACTAAATTCTTGTCTGGGTCATAACTCAAACAGTGTTAGATATGAATTTGAAATTTCATAGGTGAATCATAATATCTCATTGAGGGGATGTGCAGTGCTCAAGAACCATAACTCTTTTATGCATACTTTTCGAGTTATTCCCCTTAGTAATTTTTCACACTTAATTCTTGTCCGGGTCATAATTCAAACAGTATTAGAGATATCATTTTGAAACCTAATAGCTGAATAGATCTCATTGAGAGGGCGTGCAGTGTCCAAGAACCAGAACTCTTTATTCATTTTTTGGAGTTCTCCTTTGTAATTGTTCATAATTATTGTCCAGGCCATAACAGTTTTGGATATATCAATTTGAAATTCATAGTTAACTAAATCTCATTAAGTTTTAATGCAGCAGCGAAGAACAAATACTCTCTTTTACATATTTTTAGAATTATTTCTGTGACAAACATCCCACGGGTAGTATCACCCGTCTCTGACGGCTCTTGTTAGTCCCCTACCGGTATTTTTACCGGATAAGGTTTGCCCTCCGTCCGTCCGTCAAAAAATCTGGATCCTAACATAACTCAGAGTTTCCAAGCTAGGTTTAAGAAACTTGATAAGTGGATAGATGGCAATAAGGGGATTATGCACGTCTAAAAATATTTTGATTCTGACAAGAATTGTGGTTGCTATGGCAACAGAAACATTGAAAATGGCTTAAAACCGGTAGGGGACTTCTGTATTGCTTGCAATTTCTTAATTACTTGTTAAAAGTTGGGATCGGACATAATATTTTGGTTTGAAAAAAAAATTGAGTTAACAATGAATAAAATCGTCAGACGAAAGAAACTCAATCTTGAATTAACTAACTATGCTAACGCCATACACAGCAATATTAAAACAAGAGGGCCCAAAGGGCCATAGGTCGCTCACCTGTCATAGTAGTCCCCCTAATGGTACCCTCTATTGCATGTACAAAGTTTTCATATTGTCTTATGCTTTATAATTTACATCACATTTAGACCCAATGACATATTAAAGTGATTTGACCTTGTGACCTATTTTATGACTCCGGATGACCCAATATCGAACTTGACCTAGATTTTGTTAGGATGATTATTGTGACCAAGTTTCATAAAGATTAGGTCAAAATTGTGACCTCTAGTGACTACACAAGATTTTTCTATGATTTGACCTTGTGACCTAGTTTTTGACCCCGGATGACCCAATATCGAACTTGACCTAGATTTTATTGAGATGATCATTGTGACCAAGTTTCATAATGATT
Source organism: Spisula solida (assembly GCA_947247005.1). Classification (NCBI taxonomy): domain Eukaryota; kingdom Metazoa; phylum Mollusca; class Bivalvia; order Venerida; family Mactridae; genus Spisula; species Spisula solida. The sequence goes on along the minus strand of OX365953.1, from coordinate 10,229,627 downwards.
AAGCTAAAACTGTGACCTCTAGTGTCTACACAAGTAATTGTGGACGGACGGACGAAGAGTGATCACAAAAGCTCACTCTGTGTGACAGGTGAGCTAATAAAACATACAGCAGCGATAGGATCGAATCTTTAGACACAATAGTAATTCTAGAGAGTGGACACATATATACAGACTTATACACGAAGCCCGCAATCAACTTTACTTACGCCGCAACTGTAGCCATCCGCCAAATACAAAGATAGCCTTACCATATGGACTGGGTGTAAGGCTTAAACGCATTTGTGAAAATTAAAAAAAGGTCACCAGCAGCACCGCAAATCCCTAAAGTCGCAGTTACGGAAGCGGGGGTACAGCGGTTGTGAAATAGAAAACCAACTGCAAAAACTCGATGCAAGTTACTTATAAAGCAGGAAAGGCGGGACAGTCAACGTGTTCCCCTAGTTATGACATTCCCATCCGTTCTTCCCAATGTCCACCATATTGTGAAACAAGAGCTGTCCTCGAACAGCGTGCTCCACTATTCGCAGCGCCATGCTAGGATAGTACAATCATAATATATTCAAAACAAAATGCTTCATAACAGCAGAATTACCCTCTCCTGTGTAGAGGTTGGGGCTTCTAAGTCGAAAAAGGGGGATAATTTGGACACATTATTCAGGGCCATTACCTACTCATGAGTAGTAGGTACTCTTGGTCATGAATGTAAACAAATAAGCATAAGTAGGTAACTCTATCAGGCATTGTGTTGAAATTATGCCCCCTTTTTCAACTGAGTGCAAATGTTAAAGTTTAGGTACAGTTTTTTTCACCTCTAATATTTTCAAAGTGCATTCACATATTGTTATGCATACTTGTTCATCATCATGACCCCAACCCATAAACAGGGGTAGGTAACTCTATCAAGCATTTTGTTGAAATTATGCCCCTGTTGGAAATGCAAATGTTAAAGTTTAGGTACAGGTTTTTTAACCTCTAATATCTTCAAAGTGCATTGACATATTGCGTTGATACTTTGCATACTTGTCCACCATCATGACCCCAACATACAAACAGGGATAGGTAACTCTATCAAGCATGTTGGTGAAATTATGCCCCCTTTTTCACCTTAGTGCAAATGTTAGAGTTACCCACCCCTGTGTAGGGGTTGGGGTCATGATGATGAACAAGTTTGCATAACAATATGTGAATGCACTTTGAAAATATTAGAGGTGAAAAAACCTGTACCTAAACTTTAACATTTGCACTCAGTTGAAAAAGGGGGCATAATTTCAACACAATGCCTGGTAGAGTTACCTACTCCAGCATATGGGTTGGGGTCATGATGGGGAACAAGTATGCAAAGTATGAAAGCAATATCTCAAAGGTCACAAGAAATGTTGTATATGGTAAAGTATGCACAAAGTGCAAAGTGACAACGTACGTGGGAGAACAGGAAGACAGATTAGGGAAAGAATGGCGGAGCACCTGAGATCGATACGGCTTAGGCAAGACGTCCCCATATCCGAACATTTTGGTACCCAACACAACCATGGCCATATACAATTCCGTATACTGGAGAAGTTAACGCTACAGCAACGACGAGAATGGCGCGTAACGTCACGGTCCGGTGCTCATATGACGTAACGTCAGGAAATGACGTCAACAACGGTGTACGAGTATAAAAGAAAAATACAAATTTAGATTTTTATTAAATACTAGATTATATCACATAACCTGCGCTCCATGAGTGCCGTAAAGCCGTGCCGTAAATATCGTTCGGCACTCCCAGACTGTGCAATAAACATTTAAATTAGCTTGACGTGACTTTAGCCAATCCATGCATTGATCCGTCAATGACGTCAGGATAATATCAACGTCGCCATGACGTCGCGCTCATTGTATCGCTGAATTTTGGCTGAAGCATATGTAGCGTACATCATCCTTTTGAACAATAGTGTGCAATTGTTAAGGTTATGTGATAAATAGAATCTTACATTCGTGCTCATTACATACGAGTTTTATTAAACGAGTGGACAAAACAATATGACACGAGGCAAATATTATTTTGTCCACTCATTTAATAAAACTCGTATGTAATGAGCACTCAGGCAAGATCCTCTATATAACAATGTAGAAACAACAGAAGATTTATATGTAAGTTATAACAACTGGACACTGTCATATACATAGATGTATTGTATCGAACACACGTTCTTATTTTTCATGTATGATTGTATTTGAGCCGTTCTCCAGGAAAACCGGGCTTAGTGACATTGTATTAGTAATTATGTAATAAGGTTAAGAAAACCTTAATTGAGAAAAAAATCATGCCCTTTGATTTAAGTTTAAGTTCTTTAATAATATAGAACAATGTCTTAGATTTATTTCTTCTCATGAATCATGTTAAAATGCCTTTTGATGATGCTATGGTGACCAATTTCTGAATCCGTATTGATAAAACGAGGGGTTCGTGGGAAAAAAACAGTAACTACATTTCGCTTAAAGCTAAAATTCACGATTTAGATATGTTTTTATTAAAATAGGGAATATAAGTATAAAATGAGATACAATTTTGAAGAGTATACGTCAAAAACTCATCAAATACGGGATTTATGAACTTCTGGTTAACGATACGTCAAATATCGTTTGCGTCGTCACTTACCAAGTAGGCGGGAATGGTTAATTTTAAAAGTCTGTAACTTTGTAATTTAATGTTTTATTTTGCTCAAATTTTCAGAAACTGCTCAAAAGAGTCTCGTCTTTCTAATGCTATATTATCATTAATTTCATAATTTTGGCACTAAGCCCGGTTTTCCTGGAGAACGGCTCGTTTATATTTTTGAGTTATGTGTATATCAAAAGTCACCAGTAGTTAAATATATTTTCAGTTCTGAAGAAGGCCGTCGGCCGAAATATTAAACATGTGGAACTTACTCAGACCTACGGAAAACAAGCAAAGCTAGTATAAATTTGTATATCATAATCTAGAAATTATGACATATTCCGAATAAATTAGAGTTTATTTAGCTAGTATTTATGTGAATGGTTTATATTGCTATAGTTTGATAATAATTTATGTTTCATAATTACAATGATACATATTGCAAATAATAATATGAACAAATGTACTGCATCATCAGGTTTTTGGATAATCTGGCAGAGGAAAACAATGACTTAAGGCATTTGTTTGCTCCAGAAACTACAGCCTCTGGCTGCCAGGCAGCACCACACTGGAGACCAAGATAACACATAGATTCTACTTAGCAAATATTGTTTTCCGATCTAGGAAACGGGTTGGACAGATATGTCCTATAAATATTTATTATAGTTATACAATAGTCTTATATTTGCTATTTACATTTCAATTCAACATACTGGAGCGCTATGCCGTGCGACGACGTTGCGTTAACGTGTGGTGACGTCGCGTTAAATGATGTGACGTCATTTTCAACGTTCGGTGTTTTTTTACGTTTAGTTATGTTGAAGTTAGTATTTTTTTAAAACAGCTTTAATGATTTGAATCAGGCTCATATGCCGAAACGTTATTAAAAGAGTGGAACTGAATTTATATTTCATATTCAATTTGGAAAAAATAAATCAAAAAACAAGATTGGTTCTCAAATCTTGAGCAACAACTTGCCTCTACCGGAAGTGGCACGTGAAATTCAGTCTACCGAATTATTATCATGTATCCGATCTGTCAAATAACAAAAGGGCCCTAGGTCGCTCACCTGTCGTACTAGTGCATGCACACCCCTATGGTGACCCTACACATTTTCTGAATAAAATTTAAGGAAATTCAGTTTTTGTATGATTTGACCATGTGACCTAGCTTTTGACCCCAGATGACTTAATTAATATCAAACTTAACCTAGATTGTGTTGAGATGACCATTAGGACCAAATTTCAAAAAGATTAAGTCGAAATTGTGACCTCCGGTGACTACACAGGGTTTTTCTATGATCTGACCTATAATTTAAAAAAATAAAAATTATGGTTCCAGTGGGGGGTGAACCAACGACACTCAGGAAAATGTCAATTGACATTGTGATTTTTATAATTGATCCCAGATGACCAAAAATCGAACTTGACCTAGATTTTGTTGACATGATCATTGTGACCAAGTTTTTTTAAGATTTATAAAAATTTATGACCTCCAGTGACTACACAAGGTTTTTCTATAATTTGACCTAGTGACCTAGTTTTTGACCTCAGATGACACAATATCAAACTTGACCGAGATTTTGTTGAGATGATCATTTTGACCAAGTTTCATAAAGATTAGTCCAAAAGTGTGACCTCTAGAGAGGACACAACCCAGTTGTTGACGGACGGACGGACAACGGACGAAGAGTGATCACAAAAGCTCACTCTGTCACAGGTGAGCTAAAATAGGCCATATCCAATGCAAAACTTCAACAACAAGAACAACAATCGCGTGTTTTTGCATGTAAGCGTTAATGGGGGGAAATCCCGTACCAATTTAATTTCAGTAAGCCTGAATGACATTTGACAACAAAGCTCAGAAACCACGTGAGCCCATATTACATAATCTTCTTACGTATTTATGAGATATTTTTTGTCCAGTGCTTTAAACCACGTCCTGTTTGAATATCAATAAAATGAAAATGCTTTCATATCAAATGATGGAAATACCACGAATGTCTAGCTGAAAAGTTGACCTTTAAGAAAATGTACACGTTTTATATAGTCTGAGTCAATGGTGCTGATTTATCGCCCACTGATTTATACTTTCCAAGTGGCCCTAGTATGTTATGTATAATTGTAGGTTTATTGATTGTATTTGAATCGAATTGCGTTCGTAAATTCTCGTTCAGATTTTCACATTCGCGTTTTGATATGGAAATAGATTTTATTTGGAGACCTTTGAATGTTGATGTTTTGATATCGTAACGCTGGTTCCACAGCGTTTTGAGTTCGTATTTTAAAGGCGTAGAAATCATTGATTGTGTTAGAAAAGTGTTGCAGGATAAATAGGTTTGTCTCCGAAAGCCTTATACGACGGACCTTTCTCCAACTCGGACAAAAATTCAAGTAATATAAGGCACTAACCTAGTAATATCTACTTTTTACAGTCTCTTTCTTGAACACATATACATTGTAATAATAAGTATGACTTGCAAAAGCAGCACTGAGTAGTATATAAACAGCCGACCAAAATCTTTTTAACATATATATAGTCCAGTTAGGATATTGTGACAGTGACGTTGCAGTTTATGTGTACGCAAAAAATCACAACCATTGTCTAAACAGGTAGAGCGAAGTTAAGTATGTTAGTTTAGCATTGAAATTATAGTTGTTTGTACAGTATAAGCCTGTATAATTGGTTTACATCGTTAAAGTGGACTCGACCGCTGCGTCACTGGAATTTTATCCTGACTGGACTATAGTATCATAATTAAGTTATATCTGTATTATCACCTTACCGGGAATATTCTAATCAAAATGATAATTATCGGTCATGTGATCGATAATGGCCTTGCGATCGTGACGTAATTTACGCGTTATTTACGTTAAAGACGGCTGCTATTGCCGGCACATTGGTCAAATAATTTATCACTACTCAATACGCTTCTTAATTTGAATTCTATGATCGAAAACTCACCAAGTGCATTGAGCACCAAGCCAAACAGTTTAAGTGTATTGTAGCTACGAAATACAAAGTTTAAGTAAATGTCGACGGAAAGCCTGTGGGAGGCCATACCACTCACTAACCCTCTTTAGATAAGGAGAACTGGACATCCTGCTTTTTTCACACACAATACCGATCGATTTATGATAGTATTATTTATTATTTTCAGAACTTTAAGATCCAGTTTTGCAATAAAATGAAAATTACCCCGTGTGTATTTCTAATTGTTTTGAAAACGTAGATCTATTAAAGAATAATGATCAGTAAACTTTATTCTATGTATGAAACCAATGTTGTTGAAATTGAATGTTTTCGTATCACAGCGTAGCCACTTATTAATTTCTAAGTAATAAAAACGGCCAAAACAGTCTCAACTGGAGAGAGGCTATTGCAGCTTCATGTCTCGCTGTGGGCGAAGAGGATAAATCAGTAAGTACAAAATAAATGTAATATCAAATATAACTCCTACCAATGTCTTTAATATAAACTTGCTACACATCACATTGTTGACAACGTCATCACGTTGTTGACAACGTGACTCCAATATAAAAGCAGCGATCAAAACAATCCAAACTGTTTTTTTTATTTTCATCAACTTTAGGACCTGCTATATACAACCTTGCGTAAGGTTTTGCTTCTAATTGCGTTTGCACGAGCAACACCTTGATTGTTTTTTCAGTTTTTACACACGCGTAGATTGTCAAATGTGTTTAGCAAATAAAAATCGAAGTCGGGGATGAATTGCACCTTTAGACCCTGAGCTGACAATTTCCCCTGCTACCCCCCAGGTGGAATTTTCAACACTATGATTTTCTTAAACTTTATGGTAGGTGGCATTCAGACAAAAGTTTGCAAGTTTCTGCTGGGGCTTAAACGAGTTATGGAGGTTTGAAATATGTGACTATGCGATTTTCTACATACATCATTATTTTTGCTTATATGATTATTATAAACATGCCAATTCTTTAATAAATCTTGTGAATACAATATTTATGTATGTTAAATGTGTTTAAAATTGAAACTATCAGTTGTACAAATTATAGCAGGCAAACAAAATGATGCAACATCCGTAATTTACGTTACTTTCTTTGAATGAAATTACTATAATATTAACAAAAAACAGTCAACGTATATGACGTTTTTAAGTTAAGAAATGATGATACTGACTAGTATGCAGCCTAATAATGTTTATAACTATTGTACAACTACACAAGTAGTTAATTGATATGAAATGCCATGTAATTTACGTTACCTTTCAAAAATATGTTTTTTTTCAACCTCTCAGTTAAAATGTCGGTATAACACGTACAGTGGGGTGACAATTAGTCATTTTTAGGTGACAACTCAAGCAGAACAAGCAATGTTATACGCCAAAATATTCGCCTATATCTGTAGTATATGGAACTGCCGGCATAAATTGTCAACGCGTGGTGCAGACCTGGAAATCCAAGATGGCCGCCATAATTTACGAATACACTAAAAATTCCATGTTCTCATGCACTTTTGTTTATTTATGTATATAGTCACAAATATGTGCTTATATATTATTCATTTGATAATGTACATCATATGGACATACAAAACTGACCACTTTGAAGCCAAGGTCAAGTTACGAAAAATATGCCATATGGGATATGTAACACTGCAAAGTACAGGCATCTCACGACCAAATGGGGTACATAACACTTGTCCAGTACAACCATCCAATGTATTGGGTACTCGCCACTACCGAGTACAGCCATCTAATGCCTTATTGGGTAGTCACTACCACTTATAGCCATGCAAAGCCATAAGGGGTACAACTGAGTACAGTGAAACCAAACCCTATGTTATACTTACCGCTACCAATTACACCCATATCACGCCCGACTGGGTACTCGTCACCATCATATACCAGCCCTGAATGGTGTGTCACTATCACCGAGTACACCCATATCAGGCCTTACGGGGTTCTCAAACCACTTAATAGTCAACCCAGGTCCCATGAGGTACTCATAACACTGCCCATACAGACATTTCGTATCCCATGGAGTACTTACAACTGCTTAGTACAACAACTCCTATTGGTTTTAATGACACCAGCTGTACCTAAGGCCCCTTGGGGTACTTACAACAAAAAAGCACAGCCAACGAAGACCATATTGGGTACTCACCACCATTAATTATAGCCATAGTAGGCCCTAAGGGATACTCACAACACCTGAGTAAAGCTATATACATGTAAGTCTCCACATGGTACTCACAATCACTCAGAGCACAGCTGTTTAAGGTCCTATGGGTTACTTACTAGTACAAAACTACAGCCATATAAGGCCCAAAAGGGTACTCATCCCAAATAATTACAGATTTCATACCCCATAGGGGTGCTCATAACCAATGAATTACAGTCTTACCAACTTGTATAGGATACAAAGGAGTCTTGACAACATAGTACAGACATTCAAGGCCCAATCACGGTTTATATTTTGCACTAAGTGGTACACATAACCATTGAGTATGGTCACAAATGACTGTGGTACTTACCACCAGAGGTAACAACCATACTAAGTCCTAGGGGGTACTCGGACCAACTGAGTACTGCCATAACAGGTGCACTTAGCCATCATTGGCTATATTGGGTAATTCCACCCACCACCACTTATAGTCATACTAATCCCTACGGGGTAGTTGTAACCACTAGATATAGCGATACCAGACCCTATGTGGTATTTACCACTACCAACCTTCTTAGTCCATATGCCCTTCTCACAACCACTGTGTACCGCCATACTATGTCTGAGGGATACTCACATTCACTGAGGAAAGCCATTCAATGTCCTATTTGTTACTTAATAATGCCTAGTACAGCCGCCCTAGGCCAGTTTATGTACGCACCTCCACAAGGTTAACCATCTCCAGCCCAACTGGATACCCACCTATACAGAGAACAGCCATCCCAGGTTCTATTGACTACCCTATACCACTGAGAACAATCATCTCAGGCCCCATTTGGTACAAACCACCTCTGCGTACAGTAATCCCAGGCTTTATTGGGCACCCACCACCTCTGAGTACAGACATCCCGGGGCTGAATTGGATGCCAATCACCACGGAGAACAGCTATCCCCAGGTCCTATTGAATGTCCTATACCACAAAGAACAGTCAGCCAAGGTTCTATTTGGTACCCAAATCCTCAGGCCCTATTGGGTACCCACCAAATCTTGGTACAGTCACCAAAGTTATTTTTTGGTACTCAACATCACAGATTAAGCCATCCAAGGCCTCATTTAGTACCCACTCTCACAGATTTCAGTCATCCTATGCCGTATTGGGAACCCACCAACACAGATTTCAGCCATCCTAGGCCATATTGGGAACCCACCAACACAGATTTCAGCCCTCCTTTGCCATATTCGGAACCCACCAACACAGATTTCAGCCAACCTAGGCCATATTGTGTAACTACTCCACTTATCAAAGCCATATGATGCAGCAATTCCTGACTACATGTCGTATGTAACAAATACAATACTGGCCCTAGACAGATATGAAAATATGAGCAAAGGCTTTAAACAATGAACAGTAACACAGTTTACACTATTTTAAGAGTATTTTACCTTATGATCTTGAAATAATCTTGACCTTTCACTGGTCAGTATTGCACAACAATTCAGGTAGTCGCCGTACGATAATCATGCAACTATCAATCTTCTTTTTCAGTGGGGGAGTGGTGGACAGACCCAGAGGAATTGGACAATTTTTCTTTTGGGGTTTAATTCCTTGTGCACCCTAGAGAATGTTTCAAACTTATTTTCAAATATACACTGAAGATTTCAATTCGTATGTAATGTGCTTAAATAACTTACATACGATTGTTACAATACATGTATATAGTCACGTGTGTGCATAGTGTTCTCATGAAGATATTAAATCGAGGGGCAATCTGTGTTCTAGTTTCAATAGTTTGATTATTAAATTTGTGTGTGTTTTAAGTTAAATACAAATTGTACAAAGCTAACATAAATACTTGTACGTTTGAGATTTTACAAAGATAAGTCAACATTGTGTTAAAATTACAGCATATATGATATTGTAAAGTTTGCAAGTAAGGTAACATAAATTGAACCTAAATTGTTGTTTTTTAAATACATGTGTTTAAAGTTCAAATGCAAAACTGCGAAAAAAGATATTTTGGTTTGAAAATTAATTATTTTTTAGTGGTAAAGTTTATCTAAAGTAACAGAATACAAGGCTAGTAAATTGTAACTTTGTTTGATATTTAAATACATGTACATGTATAGTTAACATGTTTATAGTTAAATATACAGTTTGAACTGCAAACCTATAATTGTTGAGCAGGATTAAATTGGTATTTTTATTTTGAATTGTTTTAATTACGTTTTTAAGACAATGAAGACATGAACTTTAATTTGTATGTTTGGTAACGTAAAGTGCAATGTAGTATTCCCTTAACATATCTAATAAGTAAGAGACTTGTTATTATATATAATTTAAACAATGATAAATATATAAAGTGGTATTATGTGTAACTGAAAAGTGTACGATACAATTTGAATACTTGAAATTATTGAAGGAATAAAAAACGCACAAATTTATGAGAATGGGTGACATTTTAAGAATCGCTACCAAACATCTATCTCTTAACCTATACTGGCAATCTATACATCATTTGTTTTGTTGAAAGTTGTGCTTTGTAATGGTAACTTCATTATATGATTGCCTGGTCATCTAAATTTGCAATAAAAAACTTTATGTCAATTTATTTTTGTTTTTTAGGGTAACGTATGTTTTCCCTTATCTATCTTCTTTACCATTGCGTTTTGGCATCGCAATTCTATCAGTTTGCAGCTACTAGTATACACTCTTGAATAACAATCGTATACTTGGAATTATTAAATAGCATAATAGTACAATTTATCTTTAAAAAATGTATATATATATATTGGGGGTAACGTATTTTAAAGCGTGGTAACGGAGAAAAGCCCCACCCGGCAGTTGCAAACTATATGCCAAAATGTTTGCCATACCTTGGGGTTTCAAAAAAATATGGTCCACAAAATTCCCCCTGGGGGGAGCAAAACACCCTCTGGATCACGGTATACTTAGGTTCGAACAATCCCCTTCGAACGACTTCAGTAATATGTAACAAGAAGCAGTCACAGACAGCCATATCCTCCACCGAAGGGAAAATAATTGTACCAACTATTATACAATACCAAAAATATTTTTATATCATAAGTTATGTGAAAGTTTGGTTTCAATCCCATGAGAAATGTTTAAAATATGTTTTACTATATCCAAATTTATTACATACAAAATAAACATAGCCAACAAGAAGCAGACATTGCACGAAAACCAGGTTAACATTGACCTTGATTCAACCAGTCCCATCTTCTATCCCAATTGTTGTCTTCACAAAAGCTACTACCTACATAGCAAGATTCATCATGATATCGCATTCCTAACTAAAGTTATTGAGCAAAAACAATTGATCTATTTTAAGTAACAGTGACTTTGACCTCCATCAGCCCCCTGTCAATTGCAAGTGATGTGTACACATTAGCTATGTACACTGCAAGTTTCACAATGAGATCTCATTCCTGACGAAAGTTATTAAGTGAAAACGGTTGTTTTCTATTTTTAGTAACGGTGACCTTGACCCCTAATTTCAATCCCAAGTGTTGTCTTTTCACACAAGCTACCTACCAAGCTAGCAAGTTTCATCATGTTATCTCATCCCTAACTTAAGTTATCCATCGGAAACAGAGAAAAATGAGCATAACTGCTTTTTTCTATGTATAGTAACAGTGAACTTTGACCCCCGACGGCGCCACTTCCCATTGAATGTGCTGCCTGCACACTAACTACCTACACAGCAAGTTTCTTTGTGATATCTCATCCCAAATTTAAGTTATTCATCAGAAACAAATTGTTTTCTCTATTGCTTACACACGGTCAAAGGGACATAATTCTGTCAAAAATGGCCGAAATTAAAAACCATGACAATATGCGCTATTGCATCTCACGAGGGTACATCTGTGAAGGTTTCATCAAATCCCTGTAGAAATGAAGGAGGAGTTGCACACAGAAGAATTTTCTCTATATCCAACATATGTTCAAAATAAACAAAGGGTTATAATTCTGTCAAAAATGGCCGAAATGTAAAACCCTGTGCACACAGAAGAGTTTATAAAATTATGTAAAATCAACAAAGGGCAAAAAATGGTCGAATAAAAAATTCCTGGCAATATGCGCTGGGGACATCATAGCCGTTATTCTGTGAAAGTTTCGCCAAAACCCACTGAGAAATGTAGGAGTTGCGCACAGAAGTTCGCACGCACGGACGGACGGAATGACGCCTACCGTTACCATATCCTCTTTGCTTTAAACCGGTACAATTTGAATATATATTTCTACCTGGCAATGCAAAATCGCAACTTCGTGCACCGAAGCAGATTACTCGAAAGTACCCGAAATATCCGCAACAATGAGCACGTGATTTGTACTACTTGAAGGTATATGTTGAAGTTGCCGAAGCAGATCACGATACTGTCCGAAATATCCGCAACAAGGATCATGTGGACAAGTTTAGGGCGTCCGCGGGCCTATATAAGCGACCTCAACCAAAGTCGCCATTTTGAACTTGCCTCCTATAGGCTTCAATTATTAAACCAGGTCATATTGGAAACGTTGATATATATAAATATACTATATAATTAATTTCTACACGTGTTTTTGTTGACATTTATCTTTGTTAAACGTTGATATTGATATATATATAAATATACTATATAATTAATTTCTACACGTGTTTTTGTTGACATTTATCTTTGTTAAACGTTGATATAAGCATACAAGGTGAGTTTTTTCCTTTATTTGTGCAGTTTTGCGCATCTGAAGTATAAAGTACTTGTTCATTGCTATCGATAATCTTATTGACAAATCTTTAATAATGTTTTATCGAACAATTTTTGGCCTAGTTTTGTCATTTACTGGTTACGCTACGCCATCTTGTTGATTATTTAGCGGGTCACAAAAATAACGATACCCACGAGATTGCAAAGTATCTGGGAAGCCATGACGTCATCCATATTGCGAGCGTATAACGCTCGAGTCTTACTGGGAAATAAAAAAATGGTAATTGGTTGTTAAAATATGACCGAATTCGGTAGAACATTCCGAAATGTCAGAGCAGACAATGGGCCATAACTCAGGGTAGACATATCCAATTTTGATATAATTTGCCATTGAGTTTGTATTGGCAATACATTTCTAATGATGCATATAACACTCATGTTTTTCTAGTAATTAAATAATTGGTTTGTGGTCGCTACCAATATAGGTCTGTTAAATTAAATTAAAATGCTGTTTAACATTCGTTAATCATGATTAATAATCGAAATATGTTATTTCAATGATTTAGGAATTTGTTGATATAAATCAATAATGTATGAGGTCGGATGCAAATTCATATTAGTTTTTTTGTTTAAAAGCATACCTTTTAATATATGTATACAAACATAGAATATATATAAGGCCGTGTCATTTTAAGCAGAAGCTAACGTTTTGTAATATTTCATTTGAAAAGTTAGTGGTATCTTAAACAACCAATCACGAAATAGGATCACTACGAAATAGCACACATTCGTGCTATGTAATTATAAACAGCTGCAAGCGTTTCCTAACTTTCAGGGGTATTGAATTTGTAATTAATTGTAATTTAATTGACCAAGAAATTGAAAATAACATGAAGTCAACATTTCATTTGAGTGTTCTATGGTATCTAATATACCCTATCAGAAAATAGCATACAATATATCATTTTAAACAAATAGTATGTTTGTGCCCACGAAAAATACCATCAGTAATTTCTATACGCAAACCTCGTTTCTAAAAATAACCACTTTTCTGGTGAGGAGGGCGAAAACAGTGCTTCATCGTCGTCCAAAATTAGCGATAGCCTGCCAACTTCACGCACATTAAAAAATATGTCGTTTAATATATATTTTCATTCTGTGAAATAACATGGTCAACCTTGTCATTTTATGCGATCTTTTGATATCTTTTCAAAATCAACGCTTAAATTATACGAAAGTGTTTAATATTTCATAGGTATCCGCTCAATGGACATGAAAAAAACTGTACAATAAAGCGTCCAATCACTTTATGCAGGTCTATGAACTGCTAGGAACGCTCGAGGAGGGCATTCTCGATTGGTAATTGTGTTGTGACATGTTTTTGTCATTCACGTATTAATTAGTGATCATCTTAATGGAATCAATGTTATGCAGTTATAATTGAATAAAGCCAATGACATCATATAACATGTTTAGTCATCCTTAGTAACCTATTGTCATATGAGGTCTTTCTATTTATACAAAGTCTCGTTTCCTGCAACTATGTTGACGTGTTATATAGACACATTTTACATATTTGGATATGTCATTCATTATATTCAATTTAATTTATACGTGTGCATATAGCAGTCTATTTTTACGTAAACATTCGACGTTGTTATTTCAACGCTAAAATCAATGCGCCTATAAACATGTTACTTTTGTTTTCTGGACCATTGTCTAATTCGTGCGATAATTTGGTTAATACTTGTTGGGTTTTTTTGAGTGTGGTATCAAAATGAATTTGCGATCCTAAAATATACCAACATACCCAAGTGTCGCGCTTTTAAATCCGTTCACCATAGTTCTATTTTTTCTTATTTTAATCAACGTTTATTGATGTTTTATTTACACTGAATAAAATTAAAACGTCGAAACCTCTTCAGTTATTATGTCGTTCAACGCCTATACAATTTACTACATCCCAAGTTTTAACCGAAAACATGCAATAACAGAAAACCGAATATGGTGAAACTTCTAAATATTGTGCAAGTGTTCGCGTGTCGAAACATTCGTGAATTTGTCATCCAACATGTCAAGGCATTTCGCGTACATTAATGTTCAAGAAATGTCTGATCGTACTCATCGGTGTTTGTTGGATGAAAAATTGTTTATTAAATATTTTCTAGAAAATATATTGATGCGATCAATGTAAAATAAGTGCTGAACATTAAAACAAACGAAATCAAAATTTAAGTGTTTCGAAATATGACAGCGTAATTAAATGTTGTATTCGGGCTGAAAAATTCTTTCTTGAATCTGAATATACTGAAGACCATGTGCGCTCATATGGCATATTGATTATTACCAGAGTATAAGAGCAGACATAAGAACAGAATGTGCATTGTGTGATTCCAATAATGATTGCAGTAATTTAGTTTCAATAATAATAAAGACTGGCAGATGTATATACTTTGTAACAGATAATCAGTCGGGAATCATCGATATAAAGGTTACAAGAAAACGATCAGGCACAAATCACGCATAAAAGAACAACATTATCAAGACATTCACCTGTGGCCCCCTATGACGACCTAAATAATATTTTTTACGATTTCTGACTAAGATTCAAGAAAATGCAGCCACTATTGGAAGTGCAGTGTTTTCATTTTGCCTTAATCAGTTGACCGTGTTATTTACATGACCGATGACCACAACAACCCTAAGGTCTTTTGGATCTATATAAAGTTCAGAAG
Organism: Spisula solida; assembly: GCA_947247005.1. NCBI lineage: Eukaryota > Metazoa > Mollusca > Bivalvia > Venerida > Mactridae > Spisula > Spisula solida. Next base: position 10,214,402 of record OX365953.1, on the reverse strand, counting down.
AAAGGACAGCTTTGGCGTTTCTGTCCTCAAAAAGGATGGCCCGACAGACAACAACAATGAACAGAAAAGTAATATTTTCAATGATCATTTCACCCCTGTCTTTACTGAAGAGGATGAAACACATCGTCCAACTCGACCACCTAGTAAAACACCTACTATTAATCCCATATAGTATGTTATAATCAAGAGTGTTACATTACTGTGACTAATCTCAAAGCCCATAAGGCCCCGGGCCAAGACAAAATACCAAAAACACTTCTTAAACTTGCTTCTGAAGAGCTACACCGATGATGACGAGTTATTTTTAGAATTTGCATTTTCATACTCTACGAAAAATATATTGGCAACTTTTTCTTATATTCCGTTCGTAGGTCTGTAAGCAGTGGGAGAAAGTTTCAAACGTCCAAATTGTTACTTGTCCGATCGAAATATATTGTCATTGTAGCAAAGACTTACAACAGCGATTACGAGATATACAGAAGATGACATGTCGACACTGTTATAATTTGAACTGTGTAGTGTTACACCTGCCCTCTTTGATAACTCGGGGCTTTCAAGACAAGCTCAGAAATCATCTCCAGCTGATGCTATCTGGAATTTTTCACAAACAGAACAGGGAATATGACTGATTACGTGCAACACGTGTTGGATGGAGGTTCATTAGTGTATCCGATTCTGTGGCAACGGAGAGATCAGCAACATGACAATACAATGTTGACATCTTCAGTGTCAAATAGGGATATTTATCCATGGCAACGTGAGTAATGATTCACAGATTTTGTTATAAGAAAATACACTGGCCCTGGTAGTGTATTGATGGTTATGATTCCGGTCCATCGACGAACGATACAGCCTAAATGCCAAACCATGGACTAGTCGGGTCCAATGTTCTTTTAAAGAAAACAGACCCATCAATCAAGGGAAGAAATAACAATTTTCTAACAAATTCTCAGAACAAAAAGAAGTTTTTTGTCAATTTACTTAGTGCCAAACTTGAACTTTGTGGTTGTACGCCGTTGACGATGCTTGACAAGGTTATTGTTGCTTGTTGTGCAATATCCCGTAATGTCATGTGCTTATAGGAGAGGACACAAACTGACTTGTACTAATGTGGTTTCTTGTACATGTATGTATTGATGAGTCCAAAGGGATTGTTTTCAAGTCAGGTCGCCAAATGGGTAAAAAATTGTGAAACTTGTCTTCCCTAAAGAAACATAGCTATTTTAAAACAACTCATTACAAAAAGTGTCTGAAATTTACAACGCAAAAAGCAAACACTAAGACATAGAAAATGCTTTTAATTTGATAAAATTCGTGATTCTCTATGGTGGTTTTAAAATTTGAAGGATAAAATTGAATAGTCTCCGCTTTAGAAAGATTGTCGGGAAAGCAACCTCTAATACTACAAGAGTACAATTCAAACTCTTCCACGAACAGCAGCAGCTAAAGTCCATACTTACAGGGTATACTACTATGTGCAACAGCGGATTGATACAATCGTGAAATTAACCCATATCTTAAAAAGTGACAAAATTTGTGGTTGCTGTGGTAACAGAAAAATTGAAAACATAACTTAAAGAGTCTTCGCTTCAAACCGGTAGGGGCTTTTGTATTGCGTGATGTGTTTATTCAACACCCACAGTGGGAATGTTGCAGGATCAACATAATCTGCCTGATGCATGTATTTCAGTTCTGTCGGGCTCAAAGGGATTCGACCCGATAAAAATATCTTTCACATATGTACTATGAATATCTAAGACAGGGATCTGAGTTTATGACTGGCCCTCATATACCCCACTAAACATTATGTCCAATATTTTAAACAAGCCGAATGCAATCATTTAATTTGTACTGTACATGTACACTTCAAGACAATATAATATTATACATAAAAAATACAACTTTTATCAATACACGTACACAATGTCGCCGGTGTCGAGCATAGAATGTTCACAAAATGTGTAAAACCCGGTTAGACGACACAGGTCTGCACAGTCAGAAACTCGAAAACGGCCTTTGATAAAGAAGAGAAATCATTATTTACGCACGACCTCAGGAAATTTCACGACGATTGTGTCACACCTCTAGTATGTTCACAAGCAATTGTGGGCGGACGACTGACGGACGAAGAGTGATCACATAAGCTCACCCTGTCACAGGTGAGCTAAAATAGCATTTTAAATACGATTGTAAGGCAACCTGGTGAGATTTAGAAATCCGCAGTTAAATGGTATGCACCAGTCAATTGAAACCACGCCCCCTACCCCGGGGAAGGGTGGGGGACTGTCACGTGCTTTTACCTTTCCGATGTCCCCGTACTGCAGTGAATGAGGGACTTTGGTTTCGCGCCGAAATAGGGGGGGGGGTATAGCCTTGATGATACCCGTGAATTTACCGCGTTTTGCAGTATAGCCCAATACCATTAAAATCAGACCCTTATTACACTTCCACTAGTTAACGCACTGGAGCAATTTTAATGAGATTGGGTATAGCCGGGCGATCTCCGTAGTTTGAACAACAGTAATTCATTCGCAATGTTTGTCATCCAAACCTATGTAGAAATATACAAACATCTATACGCATGATCCGTGAAACATCGCTAAAACCGTTCGTTTCTTAAAGTGCATATTATGTAATGTAGGAGTTTACAGTACGCATTTTTAATGCACCATCCCGCAGGACGGGGTTAATTTGTGGGGTGGGGGTGAGGGAGGACTTTTTAGAAATCCAACGAGACTAACTTTCGATAATAAGTAAAATGGGTGTCCCAGAATTACGTAGACTTTTGTCATAACTTTTTTTATTATTTAGGAATAGGTGATGCGTATAAACTAAATGCCATAGAATCTTCAAACATATTTCAAGTGATACTGTAAACAGATTTTCTAACAGAAAAAGCTATTTAATATGTCGCCATAGTAAAAGCAAAAGCTAAACAAAATTGGATTGGCGGGGAAGTAGATTTGTTTTAACAGTTTTGGCATGAATGCGTTCTCATTAGTATGTGTACACTGTTTAGTGTTGGTGTGCGCGTGTGGATACGACTGTGGGCGTTTGTTACCGTTGCGATTAGTATTCATTAGCCATCACAACAGTAGTTGTCAGGCTTCGTCAAATAGATCGTTATGTATGACGGGGCATTTAGAGCTAACTCATTTCACTGTAAAAAGATAATATTAAGTCAGACAGGGAAGGCAGCACTAAGCTTAACAAGCCGAAAACATAAAACACACACAAGGCACAATGCCTACCTGACCCAGACGAGCATAGAAAACATAAACGGCACATTGCCCAACTAAACAAGTTATAATCCTCCCTTGTCCAAGCTGTCGAAATTCTAATTGAACCAGTTTAAGTTCGTTTGGTGACGCATTATCTGTAACCAATAGTATACCGTGGTTTCTCTTTTGAGCGACGCTCTTCGAAGACAGGGTGTTTGTTGTAGAAAGGGAGACATTTTGGAGAGGGAACTTCGATGTATGTCTAACTGACTGTTTCTAAAAACCATGATTAAACTTCCCAAATAAGTACACGTTTAACAATTAAACGATGTGATTATGCATGAACCTGTAATATTCTGTTAATTGCTTTTCAACTAAACAATTGATCTCTCCAATAAACTATAAAACGTATGTAATCTACACTTACTGCAAATAGATTCACCATCAATCGTTCTTATTTGACTGCTCATACCCAATTGGTTTAAATATAGTATTCTTTGGAGAACAAGTCTAGAAAACACAATTATCATACGAACCTTTAGCGAACTTAATAATTTGTTTTCATGACGGCGTCGAGTTTAAGAAATGCTGATCTGGAACGAAAACGAGCGGCGGATTCTCTTTTATCACATTATTTCCATAGCGCGACCAATTGCAATACAAAAACAAGCATACAATCCGCAATATTTAACGTTTCTGAATGTTTAGGAGCATGCAAACTGTATATGGTGTGCCAAATGTTTGAATGCTTTCATAGGCAAATGTTAAGGTCCTTGATGTCAATCCGTAACAAAAATAGAGGCAATATCGTGTTTGTTTTTTTAACACTCCAGAGAATTTAACACGACTGTCGACATTCCATTAGCATAATTTTACAGCTGATTTATTATCTGTATGTATGACCCCGGTTGTATTGTTTTAATAAGCGGGGAGCATCACGAAGACGCTCGAGGTGTAATACCAACACAAATTTAAAGGACCGATATTGCACGATTTGCTCGCGGAAATTGATACATGTATATTCAAAGCAATAATCTTGTAATATTATCATGCGTAAAGGTCAGGATCATGTCAAACTCTCCGTGCTATACTGCAATTTGTCGCGTTAGACATAGCTGTCAAGGCCCGATACATGGTCAGAGTGAGGTTGGGGTTCCAAGGGGCGGTTGTCCAGTGGTCAGGGGGACTGGGGGGCGAAGCCCCTAGAAGCCACCGATGAAAGTTCAAATCCTACTGGATATGGTATATTATGGTATGCTAATTGTCTACCATGATAACATATGAACTAGGTACTAAAAATCGACCTTATACATGTAGCAAATTCTGCAGATTTTAATAGTCATAATTAGAGTTCTTAACCTAATTTTAAAGTTAGAGTCCCACGACTCTCCTGCGAATGGGGTTTGGAGAAAAATTTAGATTTCTGGAACCTCAAATCCTGGAAACTTCGGAAAAAGTAAATGGTGGCTGTACTCTTGATCAAAAGTGGTGCTTGTTTGGCTTGTTAATACACGGTATCACCCCTGACTGAGACTGTTGTTAGTCATATGTGTATCAGACTTTGTCAAAATGCGTACAATTTAAAGAGGCGAGAGCGTGAGTTTGGGTTCAAATGCATGAGACTTACAGTTATGGTTAGATTTAGACTATAGATAGATGTACTTGTGTATATAACGTTTATGATATCTAATGATATTGAGTCAGTTGCTTTATGTTAAATGTGTGCGTTCAGATCGGGTGATGACACGACAGTGAACATTACTGTGACACTTCACTGTGACAAATAGTCGTTTAATCCTTATAATTCCAAACTGACTTTGAAATTACCCTCAATCATATAAATATCAATATTGGGTTTATTCGATATTTACAATTGAGCTGGATTTAGTGACGTTTTATACTAGTACGTAACGACACCATAACAAAGAGTGGTTAAGACGCACTGTTTCTTGTGTATATAGGTAGGTAATGTGTACGTATGTTCTATGTCAAAAAAAGTTACGAGACCTAGTTGTGATGGACCTTTGAAGTTTGGCTTACTCCACACACTTTCATCTATGACGGAGGTTTACTGATACGTAAACTTCAGATCAGGTCTTATCCAATCATAATGCAGAGATTTACCGACTTTGGAATTATTTAATGGTATACGTTTCTTGTAATGCTGGATTTTAATCCTCCACTATCTTCTACATGCATATACAGGGTGATCCATTAATTCCGCACATTATTAAATGCCTCTATAACTTCACTATCTCTTTACTTACATGTATACATTTGGTATTGTTTGAAAGGCAATAAATTCATAATTTTGCTGAAATCAAAAAAGTGCAATGTATTTGACATTGTGCCGTCAAAGATACGTTATGACGTCATCGATGACCAGTATTTCCAAAATGTCCGAAACTCAGAAATCATAAAACTTTTGTTAGCATATACGTATTCACACGGGAAATGAATGCCAAATTGCAAATGATTCGATGACATTCGTAATGTCAAATAACTTCATGTGTTCCCAACATAAACCAAGGCATAGGAAAAGTTTTAATATATTGGTGAAAGGTGTATGGAGTATACCATGACAAGGTTTTTGAGACGCATTGAATAGACCATCACAATATTGCCACCAATGATTATTTGTGTTAATTAAATACGCAATGACGTTATTATGAGTCGACATTGGGCCAGTGTAGACAAAGTAATATTATGGTATCAATAATATTTCGTCCAAATATTTTATTTGACTTAGTTTTAAAGGTTTTGTGTTTGTAATAACACAGGCGTCAGCATTATTTGACGAGCAAAATAAGCATTTTGCAGCGTATTCATGATCACCTCTCGCATATATAAAACGTACTTCTGTTTCGTTTATGCAGGGTGTATGAGGCCAATACGAGATTAACTTGGTCTAGACATTCCGATTTTACTAAATTCTCGGCAAACACGAGATTAATTAATCCAATAGAGTTATTTGCTCGGAATACATCCTTCTTCCGCAGTTCTGGATACCATTTTAAAACAACTGCATCAACTTAAGCTCTCATATCTAAAATGGAAAGAAGTACGTTCTTCACTTCGTTGCGAGAATGCAGGGATGATTGGTTGTTAACAACTGCTGACTACCACGAAGCAGACACCTAGGGTCACATGAAAAATAAATTATAATATACTCAAAACTAATTGCATGTGATTTGTTTGACTGTTTAAATCAGGAGGCTGCACGAGTTTTGTAGATGTTCAGCATTTCGTACGGTTTCTGTTTGGGGCTACCTTCCAGGTTCAGTTGTTTCCATCTTTGCTTTGCATTGTCCGGCGACTAGTTCAAGTACGATAATACTACTGTATTAACGTTGGAACGATTAACAAACGCACAGCTGAATGAACTTCACTCAGAAGTTACTGTTGGTCAGTTAAGCTCAGGGGAACTTTTGTTATCACTCTTCGTCCATCCGTCGTCTGTCCACAATCTGCCATGTATACAGTAGAGGTCACAAATTTGACATAATCTTTATGGAACTTGGTCCGAATGAACATCTTAACAAAATCAATGACAAGTTCGATATTGGGTCACTTGGGGTCAACAACTAGGTCACATCATAAAAAAACCCTTGTGTATATAATAGACGTCACAATTTTGATATAACCTGTTACGAAACTTTGTAAGAATGGTCATCTCAAGTGCACCATTGTGTCATCAAGAGTTAAAAACCCTGCCACTAGGTTAAATCATAAAAATAATTTTGTATTCACAAGTGATAACAATTTTAGCCTAATCTTGTGAAACTTGGTCACAATGATCTAGGTCAAGTTCAACATTGGGTCATCTGGAATCAAACCAAGGTAGATAGCACTAGGTCATATAATAGAAATGCATTGAGCATGGTTTAAGGAGGTACGAGCTGCCTTGTGCGCATGCGCGAAATTTCAAAATCGTATTAGATAAGAACAAACATGAATTTTAGTTTCAATGATTGCATATGAATGTTGATTAATGAAAATAAACAAAATATTATCGCAAAAATTAGATATTTTTAACTTTTTATTTTTTGCCTGAATGAAAAAGTGGGTGGGGAACGGCAAAATTGTGAATAATATGGGTTCACAATAAGTCCCTACAATTGTTCAAATGCATATGCTTATATATAATATGTAGTGCATGGTTTAGTTATAAGAGGTAGCCACACTTTGAAATATTTTTAAGAAAAAATTATTTCATTACAATATGCAAATTAGGTTAATTTTATGCAAATTTATTCATAATTAGTGCTTTTTTATGCACAGCTCCCAAAAAAGGCTGGTGACCCCTATTTTTTATTTGACTAAACTGGTGTTCTATTTGATACTAAACTTAGGGCCAATTTTAAATCATTTTCGATCGTTGGGTATTTTTTGACCTTCATTTGAAATTGTTAGAAAATCACACTTTTTTGCAAGTGGGTGGGGTAACTATTTATCATGTTCAAATACTGAATTTGTTCACCAGGCAGCTGGAATTGTGACTAATGTCAATAGGGATGACTACTGAACACACAAAATATCATGCATTGCTTAAAAGTGGTTTCATACAGTAATAATCTTAAAAAGAACATAATGGTGCCATAAATGCAGGAAATAGATAAAATGACCAAAATACAATGGTAGGTCATTAGAAAGCCATGTATGTCGAAAACGAGCCTGGTGACATATCAATTTTATGATTTCAATGTTGTTCTAGAAGACTGTTCTGTCATTTTAAGATGTTTCAAGGAAAATTCGATCGTTAGATAAAAGGTGCGCGTACCTCCTTAAAGGCTGTATCTTTCACTAAATCTTCGTAAAAATTCGTCAGAACATTGAGGAAAGTTGAGTTTGAGCATGTGTCATCTGGGAATAATACGAGTTATTAGGTCAAATCAAAGGAAAATATTTAATATGCTATAGAAGCTGTAATTCAGGACAACATATGGGCCTGCGTGCACTTCTATGACAGGTGAGCGACCTAGGGCCATTTGGGGCCTCGTTTTAGCGACAACTTGATTGTATAAGGCCTCAAGTCACTCTACAGCGTATGACACTCTGTGTTTACATATCGATCAGTCCCCTGTGCAAAATGAGAAAATGGGCCTTCTCTGGGCTGGCTCAGGACGACACTGCGTTTTTATATGGCTCTGAGCCAGAGGTCAGAAAATCTACAATTACAAGTTTGTACATAAAAACTATAGACCATATTAATATAGAATATAATTCTGGCCTTATTATACGGCTTCTTACGGTTTCTGAGACCAATACGTCTGTATTCAGACCAATATCAAAAGGCAGTATGTGTTCTATAAATAAAAAAAACCAAATGTACTTTTTGAACGTGTGCTTTACTTGATATTAGTCATATATTTTCGATTGACCCCGTTACCGATCCTGTTATGTAACAGTTTTATGGAAAGCGCCATAAACTGATCTTTGATGGTTATAACATGTGATGTTAAGTGTCTCTGAACAAGCCCCAAAAGGCATATCCAATAAATGGCAACACCACTACCAGGATAAGTAATAACATAGTTAACTGTTGCACTACAATCGACGTAAAATAATTAAGTTTCAGGAGATATAAAAGCTTTTTGTATTTAGTATATAGTCTGGATATTTTATTTTACTGAACTTGCCTGAAAATTGTAAAATCATAAGATCTCAGTTCCTTTATTGAACTGCTAAACCCCAGTGTTTAGAGATGGTACAACCCCCTACAAGAGCCATTACATTGGTTTTATGGTTTTGGTTTATATACTCGTATCATACAAATGAAATTACATTACTTGTATTGCCACAAGATGTAATTTCATACCTTGAACTTGCCATATCCCACTATTTGTTCTGGAGTAACGGGTCCTGTAAATGTAAGAAATTTGCGATTTTGGTCAGCCACATCTTACTCCTATCGTCATGTTTCTTGGACACCATTTAAAGTTCAGAATTTGGCGTTATGTAGTTTGAACCAGCCATATTCTAATATGGGATAGTCGAGAAGCTCTTGGACCTCTTGTTTACTACATTGTTATATTTGGTCTTGCAGCTTTGGAAAGTTAAAATATACTTTTAGATTGTTTAGCAATAAAATCTCTTTTTGTGTCTCGCCATAATGATCAATAAAATTGGACCGGTCTTTCCTTGGCTTGATGCTTGGCATAAAAACAGGAAATCTGGCTTCTCATTTTTCTGACCCTCTAGGGAATGGTAATGCATACCATATGGAATGAGGCATTAAGGGGATTTAATAAGTTGTTGTATTTGTCTAAATATCCCAAATAGGGGATCAAAATAAAAATATGTAGCTTAATCACTATATTATTGTGATTCACTATTAGGGATATTATATAACAAGAATAATTTAACAACACATGTTGTATTTGTGCCAAAATCAACCAAGCTAAAATTAAACTATATTACTGATATACGATCATATTGATTCTGCAATTTATGAATAATTTACTTTATACCCACTGCTTGACACCAGAACACTCTAATCTTCAGTCCCGCTTTTCTTTTTTTATTGCAGACTTGTATTGTATTGACATTAATTATGGTTATGAACAACGAAATCACTTCTTTTATAGGTGAATATTGACCTCAAGCAGGTCAAATGGGGGATTTACTATATAGACTCTACATGTACAACTTAGATATTTACTTATATAGATAACAAATGTTAACAAGTTATTGTCAATATACAGGAGTGTAAAGCATCCTCAGGATGTTGTGGTTGTTTGCCTGACAGATGATGTGACAGTAGAGATTCCAGCTGCTAAAACGTCAGGAGCATGTTCAGTAAGTATTACCAAGCCTAAAATAAAATTATGTTGGTAAACTTCAACATGAATAATATATATATATAGAATGATCACAGAGGTTGCCTGAATTAGTTTGTATATGATATATTTGAGTACCGGTAAGTGTTTTTTAAATGTTGAATAATTTAAACGTTTTTTTGCAACTGCATGATTGAAATGATTTATTTGTAGAAAAGAAAGGAACCTGCAAAGCCTTGTAGCACTCAGCCGAAGAAGAAATTTGTTGTAAATGTAAGGACTAGGTTAACCAGGTAATTAGTTGTGCTGTCACATATCTAGAATAATGGTCAACTGCCTGAAAAGAACAGGCTTCTCCCAGGTTTAAATATTAATGAAAATGAGGTTGGTCCTCCCTCTTTTTCTTGACTTTCTTCTTGTACAAAATGGCGTGATGCAAGTTTGTCTGTACAGAATAACTTGGTGTAAAGTTTGTATTTGAAATATGAATTGAAAGCAAGTTGAACCCTGTAGAATTTATAAATGATAAGTTATATCCCTGGGTAAGTCAGTCCTTTAAGTAATCATGCATCTTTTTTGTTAATGCTAATGTTAAAAACTACTTTTTTATGCCCCGGCATCTTCTGATGCAGGAGGCATATAGTGAGTGTCCGTCTGTCTAGTTTTTTAAACTGAAATATTTTGAAACCCATCAAGGCATTGTTTTAACCTGACATACTTGTTTACCGTCATAAACACCTTACCTTTTAACAGAATTATGGTCCATGGTTGACTTTGCTAGTTATTATGGACAAGGCTTCCACCAGCCATAAGCGTTTATTGAACACAGTCTTGTTTTTTACTGGATTGTGTTTACATTTTTATCTGTTTATATAAAAGAGATGGCTACCATGTCCCGAGTGCGAGGTTCGATGTTCGAGATACGATTTCCTAATAGACCATGTAATCAGACGTCATGTAGCAGCACCTCTATCTTCATCTAGTGCTCAGAAATCCATGAGAAGTTCAGTAGTTCCAGAATCAACAGTATGTTTCAATATTTTATACTTTCAACCTGTGACACTTCAAATGTACTTTCAATATTTGCTCTGAAACTTTTTTAATTCGTAGACAGACGCACCGCGTTTCATGCTTGTACCAAGACCGTTGACACCGTTTGGTTATAGTTTTGCATGTATGTCTAATAAAGCCATGTCTCACATAGCATGCGTGCTATTGCATTGAAACTTACCATACTTGGTTACCCTCATAAGTCAATGGCAATAACATAGACTCTTCATAGTTAAAGTTTGACCTGCTAGTGTTATATAGAGACCATATTTATAATACTGCATTGACACTTTTATACACATGCGACAACTCCATTTAGGTTTAAATAAGAACTATGCACCTTTTATTTTTAGTCTTTTCTTAAAGTTTTACATTCAAGTTTCATTCAGGCCATTCATATGTTTTGTTTCCCACAATCTGATGCTTCAACGACTGACGAACACCAGAGTCTTCACCAGATATTTCTATAGTAATAATATGGCCAGTCTTTCCGCTTGTCCAGGTATGACTTGATATTTCATCAGCTGTCATGTGTTGTTTTTGTTGGGCTAATCAGCACTTTGTCAAATTTTGTAGGATTCTTTGTTTACAAAATTGGAGATGTAACATTGTTTTTGAAAACTCCTTAGTTTATCTTTTCATATTTGCAAAATATTGATATTAAGTGGCACATTTGGTTTTGTTTTTATTTTGTTGCACATTTTGTCATAAATCTGAGGTATATTATGCTGCTAAATTGTGACAGCTCGGTTTTGTGCTTTATTTCATTTACCGTAAGTTAAAAATCCATATCTGAGCTAAACATGTGTATCTTTGATTTTAAGTTACTGAAGATGTGAACATGTCTGGATTAAGACTTCTCTTGTCGAAGGATGTGGAACAAAATCCAGGCCCGGTAATGTATATATTACATTTCTTATATGAATCAACATATAGTTGGCTGTTGCCAAACTGAGCATTTGTTTGAAAAAAATGCATTCTTTATATTGGAGCCAGTTTATATAACAAATGAAACTTGCTATACTTGTTGCCAGTAGTAATACACATATCTGTTACAAAGGGCAACAACTGTAGCTTTGATAAAGTTCAAATGAACTTGCTATGCTTACTGGCGACAATAAGTACATGTATGTGGAGCAAAAAACAATACACACATTTGCAGCAAAGGGGCGACAACTCTGGCTTTAAATGTTTTTGACTGATTTCAATACTAGACTTCATTACTTTTATTTTCTCTCCCCTTTTCTGGCATGCTACCGCGGCGCCCTGCTAACGACAGTGATAATTCTAGTTACAGTTGATTACGACCAATAACACTAGAACGGTTTGGCCTAGGGTCTTTATTGGAGAATTGGTCGATAATGTTTCTGTATATTCACATGCTACTTGTAATATTATGCAGGCATCACATTCCAAACAATTTGTTATACATTTTCAATCTGTAGATCTTCAGCTGCAAATGGGAAAATTGTTCGGCGAACTTCTCTACAGCGGGTGGATGTGATGCCCATGTTGTTTCTCATGCTGCAACTGACAAATGCTGTAGATGGAAAGATTGTCCAACATACAACATTGACAGCCCATTATCACGACTTGAGACCCATGTTATACGTCATGTCTATGATGTAGGTGTTAATGGGCACTTTTATATATCTTATATATCTTTACAGTAGTCATATATGAGGATAGGTGTTTGTAGCTGCTGTATTAAATTAAATATCAGATGAAATATCTTGGCTTATTTCCTTAATGTATATCTAGTTTGAGATCCGGTGTTGGTTAGTTAGTTAAAATACAGAGATCACTGATCAGCCATAATAATAATAGGTCACAATTCTTCAGTAATTCTGCATTGAAATAAGTCAAAGGAATACCTTTTGCTTGATGTTTGTTATTAATCAACACTTCAACTTTGCTAATATGTTTCAGAATGAAGAATTATTCCCATCGTTTGAAGAGTGGATTGCAACTCAGCCAGGAGGCATGTTTGACCAGACACAAAATTTAAATTGTTGTCATAAACATATTGTAAGTATTATGACATGGCTTTTAAATTACTTAATTTGCCAAACAATATGGCTTTCTTAATGAAATAATTGGCACTGCAAAACATCTCGTGTCTGTCTGTCAAAGGGATCGACCTCAAAAGTAAGAATGAATAAAGCTTTTAAATGTAGTTTGATTTGCTGTTGAATAGTTGAGTTTAATAAAAAGCATTGAATTCTTAAACTGATACGTTAAATATTGTTAAAACTCATGATACCTTTTAATTTGTCTTTACAGAGGTCCAAGCTGCAGATCTTATTTTTCGATGAAGATTTTGATATTCCAGTCAAGTATTACAACACCATCAATCACGGAGAGTATTTATCATTTCAATTATTTCATTATCCTACTAGGTTTTTACAAGATGAGAAAAAAATTATTGCAAAGCGTAGGTTACTTGGAGAAGACTGGTCAACTTACATAGGTCAAGCTATTTCGGGTGAACCAAATGTGTCTACCTCAGACGCGCGGTCTTTTGATTCGAACCACCGACCTCAATCTATTTTGGGTGAACCAAATGTGTCTACCTCAGACCCACGGTCTTTGAATTCGAACCACCGACCTCAAGCTATTTCGGATGAACCAAATGTGTCTTCTTCAGACCCACAATCTTTGAATTATTGCCTTCAATCTTCCAAGACGTTTCTATTCTTTGCCCTCCAAGACCAAATATGATTTTGTACAAACCACAAGGCCAGAACCATCAAGTAATTGCTACTCTGGATCCCAGCTAAAACCACAGAAGTTTTAAAAAGAAAACATGAAACTACGCCCACAATGAATTTGGATCTAAACGTTTGTCCTTGGTTTAAAATTTTAATATCAAATCTTATTGAAGTAGGACTGTTTCTAATCAGCAGGAAATATTGGACAAAATATATGACAGTGGCATGGTTGAAGCAAATAATCCACTTTTAGGTATTTAGAGCCTGGTTGTTTTTCCGGTTATATGCATCAAAAGCATATGTATATTCTTGGCCAAAAATATTATTTCAATGACAACAATTGTTTTGTCCATTATGTTTATACTTCAGAAGAATTATAAGAGATGAAACGGGTAGCTGACGGCAAAACTGTGAAAAGGATTAGACCAGATAAAATTCGTAAATGTGCCATTTCTAATATTCGCCCTTAAATGTTAACAAGTTGCAGAATATCATTTCAGCAACTGAGGAAACTTCGAATGTCAACTTGAAGTCGTATTTAGTGAATATTTCCTTACAAATCAGCAACATAAGTTGAACGTCCAGAGACCTCATACCTTGGAGTCAGTCAACCATTATGTATTGATCAAGTTAAAACAATTTGATTGATTTTAGAATAAATAACCTTCAATTACAGAGAGTGGCATCCAGAAAGAACTTCCTAATGACAAACATTCTTTACTTCAGCAGTCGATGTTTCTCAATTGTTTGTCCAGTTACATTAAAAGGGAGCAGAGTAAACATTTATTCAAACGTTTGGGAAGATATGCAGCAAATTTCATCAAGACAGACTACTGATCATACCTCCTCTCTTAGAAACCACATCCTATTATTGTATTTGGCAAAGGATTATACTAATCTATACACGTTTCTCAAAAGATATTTTCCAGAACTTGATGGTCATGTAGCAGAAATTCAAGAAACACCAGCGACAGAAGAGGGGGCAAGTGCAAAGAAGGAAAAGAGAACTGCTGGTGTTGAAAGTGTTTCTGTAGACAAGTTAGTTCTGGAGAGAAAGCTGATACCAGATACAACTGATATTTCATCTACACAAGAAACTGACCCAATACCATTATTTGATACTTTTTGCTTTCAACTTTTACAGCATGGGGAATTGTCCATTCAATCTATTGAATCTGGAGATGTAATGTGTGTCATGAAATATTACAGCGAGGCTGATGGTTCTTTCAGGGATACAGATTTTGTTTTTACTTATAACATGTCACAGGAAGATGGAAATTACTTTTTTGTAGCTGTCGTACCTTCTCTACTCTATTAAATGTAAATGACTCACGGAGTAATAATGAATTTGTTGTTTTAGGTTCTGCAGAAGAAAAATTTGTTATTTATACGCACTGTAAGTTTTTAGTCAGTATGTACTTCCTAATAAACGTTATTAAATTGCAGATGGTGAAACTCCTATTAATGATTTTAATCATAGGGCTGTTAAAGACAAAGGGAAGGAAGCTTATTGAACTTATTAGGAGAAATAATACTCGCAAATTTTCAGGAAGAGCAACCAACTTTTGTCCATCTGACATTCAATACTAGAATTGGAAAGCATATTGTTTCATGTATGAATGGCCAATGTCTGTCTAAAAGGGGGCACAAAAGAAATATTTCAACTTGGGAACATGAATCCGTCTGCAAACATATATCTATTCTTAGAAATCATTTAGATCAGTGTCAAGATTTGAAAACTAATGAAACTTTAAGTATGGATGTAGATCTGGATAATTTGAATGAATTGACAACAATGTTATCTCAGTAGATGCTTTAACAAATTCCTCTGTGTCTGAAAGTAATTTTAATGAAGAAACTGGTCTCTGGAATTTTAAATGTAGAAGTTCTCTTCAACCAAAAAGTAAATCGCTTAAATTAAATTTGCTAAAAAGAGACCATTGGAATGATAACCATTTTAAAAGGGACGAAGATGGTTACTTAATTGGTCCTAGCCATTTTCCAGATATGCCAGACAGCACTTGTGACTGTGATGCTGGTTGGTTGAAGAAGGTAGATGATGAAAATTATCATGAGAATGGAAGGACCATTCAGGAAAGTAGCAGGGTTTTAACTATTTACACCTTTGTCGCCCCTGTGAAATGCCAGATCCATAACAGAATTTGTTACAATGATAAAAATCCATGTAAAATTAACTGTGATAGGAGAGTTTAGATTCTATGCATGTCTTAAGTAAGGAAACTGCAGCTGGGGATGAAATTGGTTGGGAGTTTGTTTCTTTAGTTATGAATTCTGGGTGTACATTTCTTCATACTGTAAATTGAAAAGTGAGTCCTACCAAATTAGCGATTCTAGAGCTAAATTTAAGGATGCAACCGTTTTTCTTAGTTGGTGGTTTAGTTGGGCAGCCAATATGAAAATTGACTTCAGGCAGCCATGTCGTGGGTTTAAGACTAAAAGGTTGAGTTGTGATGGGACAAAAGTAGGGGTAGGCTTCAGGTATGCTAAATTTGTAGAAATTGAGAATGTCCCATCGGAAGCTCCAGAGCAGCCTACATTACATGAACAAATGTTTTGTAAATAATCATGAAGGAAATATTACTGTTTCTCAGATTGTTAAAAATAGATAGATGTTAGATTAATTGGCGAGAGAAAAATTAAATGAGCTAAAACCACAAGAAATTTTAATTCCTGAAGAACGGAGAAATGCAATTATATTATTAAAGCAGTGTTTGCCAGAACAAGCTTCTCCTTCATTTGACAAATTTTTACCCGTGTTAATAAGCCCTCTGAAATGCATGGAGATCAACAAATTGCTTATGTTGTGGTTCTTAAAATGTTAGCGACAACTGCCTCGGTATCCAGCCTTTTATACCCAAAATATTGTCGGGAATTACAACATCTGCTCGAACCTACTGTGGCGAACCCGGACTTAGCATACAGGGTTCTTAGTTCGTTCGAGCCGGTTCTCTAGTCAGGATGACACCACTGGCTATCTAGGGTCAGCCAGAACCCAATAAGTACAAAATTATAAAAGCAGTACGAAAATAACGACAAATGCCAAACAAGATGAACAGATTTTAATTATACAAGGTCGAAATCGTACAAATAAGACAAACGATATAATGTAGCCTAAATGTTGATCGTTAAAATGATAACATTAAAGCAATAATTACAAAGATAGAAAAATCAAAGGGTATTTACAAGATCACAATACAATAAATATCAAAGTAAAAATGAAATAAAATGTACAAGTATATACATATGCCTCAACAGCTATATTTTGCATACGACGCTGCAGGAGTGAGTTTCTTGAGAAAAATACAAGTCCAAAACTCAGAATAATTGAGAAAATATAACCCAGTTTGTAACGAAGTTAAAGACAAGTGCACAGAGAAATAAAAGCCATATAGTTTATAAGTGATTAAACTATCATTATATTCGCAATAGAACAAACAACAAAGTTTACCAATATTTACCAAAAGCGTTATCAAAGTGTACAATTGTCCCAAAACTTATAAGTATAAACCCAAATTATGACAAAATGCTAAAAGTCCTAAAATACTTTAAGTATCTAAATATTTTCCCACTAAAATAATCTAATTATAAATCTAATTTTACATCAAATTGCCAAAACTCCAGAAATTTCCTAAGTGTCTTAAACATAATTAATGAAATACCAGTAAATGATCACAGCTTTAGTTTTAGTTCAGTTTCCTTGGCAGCAGAGAGTGACTAAAAAACAGCTGCAACTTAATTTATAGTAGTCTTACATAACCTCTAATTGGTCAGTAGACAATGTTTAATTAAAAGATTTGATTGGCTGATAAGCCTCTGGTCAACTAGTGCATGAAGATTGACAGATCTGAGACACTGATAAGCACCGCCTAATGTCTACCATTGGCCGCCAAGTAAAACAACAACATTCAATACACTATAGTGCGCCCATGATAACATGAAAGGCAGGAAACTTTGGTATACTCCATTTAGGTGGATTAACTAGGTGTGAATGATTTATCCGTTATGTTTTAGAACAAAACTGACCTTATCTGTTTTCTTTAGTAATGTGGTAAACAAACTTTCCAATAGTTGACAAAACCGATTCATGTTTGTAAACATCACGTAATCCTGGGCGCACTATAATATTTTGTAGAGGCAATTACCATAAAACTAATCTTCCAATCAACAAACTGACAGTGCAATCATATTCCTAACAAAATGCTGATTAAATAGACACCAAATATAACCACATTCTGATAAAAATAAAGATTTTGACCATTTAACACTTTTATGTAAAACAGTGCATATGTACTGGAGTAAGCAGTACACATGCACTGGAGTAAGCAAAACAAATAAAAGACAATTTCTACAAAACTAGACTTCAAATCTACATTTTAGCACTGTTATTTATTTCTCATGAAATACTGAATAAATCAACACCAAGCATGACAATACTCTGTTGACAATACAGAATTTAAGCATTAATTAAATACCACCACAATATAATCTAATTGAAGCTTTACATATCTATATATCTGCATATCTGTACAAGACTGTATTGGTAAAAGGTACAATGCTGCGAGTCGTCAACAAATGATTTGACAAACGTGCAATTGTTTAAACAACTAGCCATGGAAATACAGTCAATGAATGGTAAAATTAACACTCGGTTTGACGCTATTGAGGATCGTATTAGTGATGTGGAAAAGCGGGTAACTGACAAAAAACTGATAAAATGACTAAAATATTTGATAAGAGAATCAGTTTGGAGACCTCTAAACTACGCAATGAGCTTGAAGGTAAATTAGGTGACATAAGGAAGGAGCTCTCAGAGGACCTCACCTCACTTGGGGAGAGAATTGACTATTTAGTAAACTCTGATAATTCAGACGGAAACGGGGAGAAAACGATTGCTGACAATTTGGTTATACGTAACCTACCCTTTCATGAAGGGGAGAATATTCAACATAAAGTTAACAACATGTTTAAGGAAGATTTGGGACTATCAGACATAACTGTATCCAGCGCAGAGAGAAAGGAACAACGGAACAACCGTTATCCAGGGGTTGTGATTGTCAAAATGAAAAATATTGATATGAAACAGAAGGTGTTTAAAGCAAAAGCTAAATTAAGAAATAGTCAACGATATAAGGAGGTATATATTCACAATGACCAGTCAAGCTACGAGCGCAAACTAAGCGCTAACATGAGGTATATTGTGAATGCTATCAACAATGGAAATACAAACCTGAGGGTGAATGGTTCACGTGTGATATCTGGGGCTGGAGCAAATTCACGAAGAAATGTGAGATCTAATAATTCTGGTCAGCAGCAGACAAGGAATGACAGGGTGAATTATAGGAATCAGTCCATCACTCATAATGGTGGTAGTAATAATAGTAATAATAGGCATAGTTTATTCTCAAACAACGGTGGTGCCAATGGTAGTGGCACAAATGGTAGTGATATCAATAGTAGTGGTGCACACAGTGGTGGTGCACGTGGACAAGGATTCAGGCGTGGTCGCGGAGGTAACCGTAATAATGGACATGGAAATTGGCAACAACGAAATTAGTGGTCAGCAGGATTTTGGAATGTGAACTGTTGGAACACAAACTGTGACTCTGAAATTTTAAACTTAGAGCATCTTGTCTTGACACTTAAGACTTAGATGTAATATGTATTGCTGAAACCCATTTGAAATGTAATGATACTTTGATTTTACAGGATTATGTTTGGTATGGTAATAATCGTAAACTTATACATAAAAATGCTTGGTCAGGCTCAGGTGGAGTCGGTGTGTTTGTTAAAAAATGGATGTTGAAAGAATTTAACATAAATGTTATTGATCAAAGTTGTGATGACATTTTATGGTTGTCACTACAAGATAAGTCATCAAGTATTTGTTATTACATGTATGTTTGTTATTTACCACCAAAATATTCCTCTAGGCAAGTTGATGCTGCTGGGTTTTTTGATACTCTTTTAAGCTCTATTTATGAATACCAAAACAAAGGTACTGTGTTTTTATGCGGAGATTTTAATTCTAGATGTGGGAACGAACCAGATTTTATTGAGGGTGTTGATGATATACCGATTAGAAATGTTGTAGATTTACATGTGAATGAGTATAGTGATATTTTTATAGATTTTTTAATAAATGCAAATTTTTGTGTATTAAATGGAAGGAATCATATTGGAAATGATTTTACCTGTATTAGACCTCAGGGCACCTCGGTGGTAGACCTTGCCTAGTTAGCCACACAGATTTACATTTATTTACACAGTTTAATGTTATACGGGTGTCTGATCTGTTGCAACAGGCCAATGTTCAACAACCGTCTAGTTTCCCGGATCACTCTGTCTTAGTGTGGAATGTTTCACATAACTTTACTGATTGTCAGGAAAGTAATACATTATTAAAACCTGTTGAAGATGTCAAGTTCTTTACAGACAAAATACCAAATGACTTCCTGTGTGATAATAATGTTGTAAATTGTGTAATGCAATGTGTGAATGAAATCGAACAAAGTCTTCGTACACAACAATGTATTGATGAGGCATATGCAGATCTTTGTAATAGTATTAAGATTGATATGAGGGAAAAAATACCCCATAAAACATTTATGTATGATAGCTCAATGTCAAATAAGAAAAGAAGGGTTGGAAAGGCATGGTGGTCTGAGGAATTGACTGGCCTATGGAATGAAGTATGTAAGTCCGAGAAAAAATGGTTACGTTGCAAAATCCCTAATAACAAAAAACGTCTTAAGTCCGAGTATACTGCTTTCAGAAAGTCTTTTAGTAGAGCTGTACAGAGAGCTAAGAGAATGTATTGGTTTAAACTACAGAACGAAATGTTGTGTAATGTAGAGCATGACCAGGGTAAGTTTTGGAAAACTATAGGGAAGGTTGGAGTTTCTTCTTCCAAAACAAAACGTATTCCGATGGAAATTGTGAATGAGGATGGGTCATATGATAACAAACCTGACCATGTTCTACATCACTGGAAAAATTGTTTTGAAAATCTGCATACAGAGTTGCCAAATACTGATAATGTTGAAGTTTTTGATACAAATGAAATAGATAATGTGTGTGTTGATAATACCATGTCATGTTTAGACAGTAATATTTCTATTTTTAAAGTTGAGAAAGCAATAGCTAAGGCTGGTAAAAACAAAGCTTGTGGTATAGATGGTATTCCATATGAAATATATAAAAACAATATAGCCATTACAGTTTTACATAGACTTTTTAATGTGTGTTTTGAAACTGGTAAAATTCCAACTGATTTTGGAAAAGGTATGATAAACCCTATACCAAAATCTAGCTCTACCGATCCTAGAGATCCTATGTCATATAGGGGAATTACTTTAGCCCCAGCAATGTACAAATTATACTGTTCTATACTAAATGATAGATTATGTAAATGGTTAGAAGATAATGATTCTTTGTGTGATGGACAGAACGGCTTCAGGAAAGAGAGAGAGAGAGAGGGACAATAGAGCAGGTGTCAACTTTAACCTCGGTTATAGAGTCTAGACTTAAAAAGAAGTCTGCCACATTTGTGGCGTATATAGATTTTAAAAAAGCGTATGACACACTCGATCGCTCTCTTTTGTGGAGACGCTTGGTTCATATGGGAGTCCATAATCGTATGCTTAAAGCTATTGTTTCTCTGTATGATAATGTTAGATCATGTATCAAGTTAAATGGTTATATGTCAGAATGGTTTGATGTTAAACTAGGTCTCCGTCAAGGTTGTATTTTGTCACCTGTTTTGTTTGACTGTTTTATAAATGACTTAGCTATTCAAATTAATGCTTTGGGTCTTGGTATTGATGTAGGAGAGAATGAAAAACTCTCTATTTTAATGTATGCTGATGATATAGTGTTAATTGCTGAGGATGAAGCTAGTTTATAAGCTATGCTAAATGGTTTAGGACAATGGTGTAAGAACAATCATATGAATGTGAATCTGTCTAAAAGTAATGTTATGCATTTTAGAACACAGTCTATGTCTCGTTCACAATATATTTTCAGATATGACAATCATGTTATTGAATATGCGGGTTAATATACCTATCTTGGGATTACATTAAATGAATATCTGGATTATAAGATAACTGCAAAGTGTGTGTCACAGGCAGCTAGCAGAGCCTTGGGGCTCCTTATTGCTAAATTTAAGAGTGTTGGTGGAATGCCATATCAGGTTTATACTAAACTGTACGACTCACTGGTCTGGCCAGTAATAGCATATAGCGCACCAATTTGGGGCACAAAAAGGTTTTCCTGTATTGAAGCAGTCCAGAATAGGGCAATGCGTTTCTTTCTGGGGACAGGAAAATACACTCCAAACTCTGCTGTCATTGGTGACATGGGATGGAATTGTACATTTGCCAAACAATTAAAGTGTGTTTTGAATTTTTGGTGTAGACTGTCTAAAATGAATAATAATAGAACAAATAAGATTGTGTTTAACTATTGTCAGGGAATTTCTGGTAGAAATTGTAAAAACTGGAATTTTAATGTTTTAGAAATTCTCAGAAAGTATCATTGTACAGAGTATATTGATGTTGATAATGTGTATGTACATAAAAGAGCATTGTTAGAAAAAGTTCAAGAGCAAGTTATGAATGAACATTTAGATCAGTGGATAGAATCGATGCATATACTTAGTAGCGCTGGTGGTAGAGGTTCGAATAAACTAAGAACATACAGAGAGTTTAAATTTGCTTATGAAACAGAACAGTATGTTAAGGTTTTATTGTCATATAAACATAGATCAGCGTTGGCAAAATTCCGGTGTGGAGTAGCGCCTATTAGACTCGAGACAGGTCGATATGAGAGGCTTTCTGAGAATGACAGGATATGTCCAATATGTGAGAATGATGTAGAAAATGAGATACATGTAATATTGCACTGTCCTGCGTATGATATAATCAGAAATGAGCTTTTTGAAAAAGCATCAGAAGTTTGTTATGACTTTTTTAATTTGTCAGACAAGAATAAGTTGAATTTTATCCTTTCAAATGCAAATATTGTTAGAATTACGGCAAAATCCTGCTGCCTTATTTTAAAAACTAGAAGAAACCTACTGTATTATAATTAGTCGAACAAAGCACATTCATGTTCTTTACTTTATGAATGGGATATATTTGAACGATTAGTGAGTATTATTGTACGAGGGGGGTAAACAAGATAATATATTATATTCCATTCAATTCGTAGAGGATATTAATGGGTAAGGTATGACAATAATGAATGCTTTAGTATTGATGTTTTAAATTTTAACCTTACAACAACGGATACATATATGTTTCATTATAATAATGATGTATCCTAGTATAAACTTCATGCTGGATTAACATTGCTTATCTACAGATCTTTGGGATAAATAATGTTGACAACTGATCTAAAAGAAGGTATATGAAATAACTCTTGTGATTCCTGGGGAAAATGTCATTGATGACAGGGTTTAATAAAAGATAAGCAATGGAAATCTGAAATTGAAATAATTGTATACAATCTGTGATATTGTGTATAGTATTGTAGTAAACTGTTGATAGTCTCTTATAATTCTATTATAGGATGACCATATACATGTTTATTGTATGTATGTATATATGATTTTATAAGCTGTATACATGTAAATGGATGAGACTTGAAATAAATAAATATATCATTGGTATTTAAACTCCCTTAAACTTGCTAATTATCTAACCATGGCCAGTTATCACCTCCTGGGGTGCTAATTGATATGACCACAGGGGGGATAAACACGTGACCATAATTTGAAACAAGATGGCGGCGTAGACGCGAATATTATCGTTTTGGGACTATTATTTCAAGGTGAGTACGGAATTTAAACATCTTACATACCCTATCATATGGTACTGAAAACGCGCTTTCCAGCGGTGTATACTATGCTTGTCTGGTATGTGTACTTTCTGAGAACATTACGACCAAAATTTCGAGTCGAGCACAAGAAGCCGTGGTGTATTTCACGCTGTTGATAAATTGTAGTGTTTTTGTGATCAAATCGCACTTTTGTGGGGTATTTAAAGCAATTACCTACTAGAAATAGTTTATAATGTATGTTAGCACAGGTCATTGGATCATATTTACGAGATTTATAAATTTTGTATGAATTGGTGCATCTCACGCCGAATAAAACGATGGTGCATTTCACGTCCAATCCACAACAAAGAATGGTACATTTCACGCTGACATGTATTTTATTACAGAAATGACTGTTATTTTATCATATTGATTGTATACAGCATGGATCCAGACATCTCTTATTGTAATTCACGAGTTGTATCTTATATATACATGTACATGTAGTGCGCCGGGGATAACATTAGCCTTTGTTTGCAAATAAAAATGCATTATTTTGTTCGCTTGTGTGCATAATCACTTTAATAGGGATATTTACTTCCAGACTATACCTGAAGCTAGCGGCAAGTGTGCTTTGCAGTGTTTATATTGTCATTTTCATGTGTTAACAAACAGTGGGGGAAATTGCCCGATTGGCAATTATATTTGAAAAATTGTCCGACCGGACGAAAAAAGTGTCAATTTATTTATACCTTTGCACCAAGCGATAATCTGAACAAATGTTTCATAGGCCTATCACATTGTTTATATCCAAGGTCGTATCGTTAAGGAAAACAATTTTGATTTCAACCATGTCTGAAGCATTTTGATGCAAATTGAGTCAAACTTTGGTATTTTTCAAATTACCTTCCTTCGAATTAAATTACGAACATATTTACCGTTTCGTTTATGATCAACTTTAAGAAAAATATAACGTTCATTTATCAGTGAGGAAAATTGACCGATCGGGCAATTCTGTGATTCCCCTAATTATTTGCCCGATCGGGAAACTCTGTTCGAAAAAATGCCTGATCGGGCAATAAAATGGTTAATTTATACATACCTCAGAAGAACTGACCTTTGAATAAAGATATTTGACCAAACGAGAATCTAAGATACTGTCGTTCCAATTCCCCTTCAATTGTCTAGATTCTGAGATTTCTAGCCCTAAAAACTACCAATTTTGCCGGTCTAAATTCACTGGGTTCACTTGCCCGTTTTTGGCAACTTTCTACTATTCAAAATATATTTACTTGTCCGATCGGGTAATTTAAATTGCCAAAACGGGAAATCGAACGAAAACACAAACAATCTCGGAATGTTAGACAATGTAAAATAATTATGAAGGTAGGATTTTAGATAAATGTGCAATCAGATCATCTCCATGTCAAATATCCTTATGTACAGGTTAGTTTTTTTTAAAACGGTGGACGTTCTATTGACCGATTAGACCGTTTGGAGCAAAATTTCCCGATCGGGCAAATTGTTAGAGGAATTTCCTCCATTGTTTAAATTGCTTATAAATAATATGATATATTATCGTAAAGCACGTGTATATTGCAAAAACAAACTAAGGAACATAGGTATGAAACATAAGATATAAGCACAAATCAGTCCCTGTGCAAACGCTTACATTACTTTGTTATAGATTAAGTAGATTGACCTATCAAAAAAAAAATGCAGATTAATATCGCATTATCTGTGCACATTTATCCGTGTATCGATACTTCTACATTTAGGTTTGGTATTCTTGACATAATTTCACATTACTTAAAAACTATCTATGGCTAATCAAACCACGACTTGACAAACCAGTTTTCCTGGACTGTATTCTAAACAGTACCAACTTAATATTTTTAAAATAAGCCGGCCGTTCTTCTCCACGGACACAAGCAACACGGATGAGGCGTGATATCGAAGACCCGATATGCTTCTTAAGACCTTCCCTAACACACTGTATTGTCTTGCTGTTCTCATGCCTTCAATCATATCTAAGGAAAGGATATATTGTTAGTTAGATAACGTATAATACTGGTACGGGCTTATATTGCATACAAATGGTATATAACAAGTACTAACACTGCAAATACGGTAACATACTAAGAGTTCCGGTTTATTATTCACTCATGAATGAGTTTCAAAACATGCTTAATTTATTGTTGGTCTGTTGTACAACATTCCGGTGCAATCCATTTGCCAAATCCAAATAACAAACAAACAAACGTACTAATACCTTTGTTCTAACAGAATAAAACATTTCAAGAGGAGCAAATTATGCACAAATGTGCTAAGTTAGTACGTGTATCTGAAAATGACGTGAAATGCACCATCGTTTTATTCGGCGTGGGATGCACCAATTTATACAAAATTGATAAATCTCGTAAATATGATAAATATAATCCAATGATCTGTGCTAACATACATTATAAACTATTTCTAGTAGGTAATTGCTTTAAATACTCCACAAAAGTGCGATTTGGTCACAAAAACACTAAAATTTATCAACAGCGTGAAATACACCACGGCTTCTTGTGCTCGACTCGAAATTTTGGTCTTAATGTTCTCAGAAAGTAAACATACCAGACAAGCATATTATACATCGCTGGAAAGCGCGTTTTGAGTACCATATGATAAGATGTTTAAATTCCGTACTCACCTTGAAATAATAGTCCCAAAACGATAATATTCGCGTCTACGCCGCCATCTTGTTTCAAATTATGGTCACGTGTTTATCCCCCCTGTGACCACCAACCTCCACAAAAGTATAGTACCATATATGGTAAAGGTATTTGTATCGACAGGCCACTGATTTCTGCAGTGCAGAGAAAGGCCTGGGTACACTAAAATACCAAATATAAAATCTAATAATAGTGCTATTAATATCGTGCTAATAATATATAGTGCTAGATCCCAGAAACTTCATACTACCATTGATGGCCCATCATTTAACCGTTATATGAAAAATATGAGATAATATGCGCCTGGACTTAATTTCTGAATCTTTGTTAGAAAATGATGGTAAACTGGAAGAATATATGTGCTCCTTTTTGATGTTTTTAATAAACGAGTCTTCACGATTGCCTGTTTATGAAGCAGATCCACCAATGCCTCAGTCCGGATCATACAATCCTGCTAAATATGGTAGAGCCTATTATTTTAATGAATTGGGTTTAAAGTTAAGACATGTAAAAAAATTCACAATGGATAAAACTAATCAAAGATTAATGATGATCATGATGCTGCAGCCCATGGCTTTGAGAAGTGCCATAAACTGTTTACGAAATCTCACCTTTCTGCTAGGGGTACAACAACTATTTCTTTGGTTCTGTGCAGATCATGGACATTGCTATGGTTTTCATATGACATTTGCTGAGGGTAGAAAAGACCAATCTGCCTCACTCTATTCATACATTGAAACGCCACCGACTGATGTATTTTATGATTTTTTGGGTGTGGACTTCAGGAGTATTTGCTTGAACAGGGTGATGGGTATTACAAGAATGTAAGATTTTTCCATGACATTTTTCGTAGTTACACTCACAAATGCTCATGTGCATTTAGGTCATCCCGTTTGCAAGGATTTGAATCTGTCAACTCAGAAATATGTGAACAGTTCAACAGTTTCTTACAAAACATAAACAAATCTGCCAGGCAAATGACACCGGAACATTTCTGTTTTTATCTTTAGTTCTTTTTGCATCAGTGGAACAGTCGGAAAAATATGGTTATCAAAAGACGATTAATGTGGCATTAGCAGGATTGCATTAGTCTAGGTTTTATTTGCAAATTATGTAGTCGAAATGATGTGTTATTCACTTCCAACATGTTTCGTCACACATATTACTTAGTCAGGATGATGTGTTATTCATCTCTGACATATTTCGTTGTACATAGTAATTAGTTATTCACTTCTGACATGTTTCGCCATACATAGTACTTAGTCAGAATGATGTGTTTATCACCTCTGACATGTTTCGTCATACATATTACTTAGTCAGGATGATGTGTTATCCACTATTAAATTTTGGTCAAAACAAGGGAGGAAAACTAGGTCACGATGCCTGCTGGGCTTGTTTACAGTTATCCAAGGCATATTTTAAATAATAACAAGAGGGCAATGTGGCCCTAAAGCGCTCACCTGATGGCTAGCAGTTTAGACAAAACCAGTATTTGTTATGATATGACCTTAATATTTGATGTAAAGATACTCTTTGTGGTCAGGTTTTATAAAGACGAGGTAAAAAATGCGAGCTGTTTTTAAAAGGGTTTTCTTTGTGGTGGCCTGGTGACTTAGGTTTTATATCCCAAATGACCAGTTACGAACTTTACCTAGATTTCATAGAGTCATTGTGACCAAGACTCATAAATATAAGGCAAAAAGCATGACCTCAAGAGTGCTAACAATACTTTTCTTTGATGTGACCTGGTGACCTAGTTTTTGACCTCATGACACAGTAACGAATTTGGACTAGATTTCATAGAGACCAACATTGTGACCAAGATTCATAAATATTAGGCAAAAAGCATGACCTTGTGTTAACAAGGGTTTTCTTCAATGTGACCTGGTGGCCTAGTTTTTAACCCCAGGTGACCCAGTTGCGAACATGACATAGATTTCACAGAGACAAACATTGTGACTAAGTTTTATAAAGATTAAGTAAAAAATGTGACCTCTAAAGTGTTAACAAGGTTTTTCTGTGATGTGACCTTGTGACCTAGCTTTTGAACCTAAATGAGGTAAAATTTTGACCTCTAGAGTGTTAACAAGGTATTTCTTCAATGTGACCAGGTGACCTAGTTTTTGACCCCAGTTGACCCAGTTACGAACTTGACCTAGATTTCATAGAGACATACATTGAGACCAAGTTTCATTAAGATTATGTCAAAATGTGCCCTCTAGAGTGTTAAAAGTTTTTCTGTGATGAGACCTAGTGACCTAGTTTTTAACCTAAATGACCTAATTATGAACTTGACCTAGATTTATAGAGACATGCATTGTGACCAAGTTTTATTAAGATTATGTAAAAATGTGACCTCTAGAGTGTTTACAAGGTTTTTCTATAATGTGACCTGATGACCTAGTTTTTGACCCTAGATGACCCAATTACGAACTTGACCTAGATTTTATAGAGACATACATTATGACTAAGTTTCATTTTTTTTAGGTGGAGTGATTGTTTATTATCCTCTTCAATAGTGTTAACAGTCCAGTTGTTGACGGCGGAGGGGGACGACGGAAAAAGGGTGATCACAATAGGTCACCATCACATTAGCTCACCTTGAGCACTTCATGCTCAGGTGAGCTAAAAACCCACCTGTACTTTTTGCACGTGTGCTTGAATTGAATTTAGTCACATATTTTCGATTGACCCCGATACCGATCCTGTGATGTAACAGTTTGATGGAAAGCGCCATAAACTGATCTTTGATGATTATAACATGTGATATTGAGTGTCTCATTTCACTCTGAACAAGCACCCAAAAGGCATATCCAATCAATGGCAACACCACTACCAGGATAAGTAATCAGTTGCACAACAATCGACGTTAGATAATCAAGTTTCAGGAGATATAAACGCTTTTTGTATTTAGCATACCGTATAGCGGGTTATTTCGGCGGACAAAACATTCTGCGATTTGGGCCTCTAAAATGGGTAGGTTTTATTTATGCGTTTTATATTAATGCGGCATGTCAGAAAATTCGGAATAAATTTGTGCCGTTTGCTCGACCTGGAAGTAAATTCCAAACATAGGAAATAATCATCGCATATACTACGACACGATTTACAACTCAAATGTATATCGTTTGCCTTCAGTTATGTATTGGTGGAATTGTTTGTTTCACTTGTAAGTTATATGCCGTATTTCTTTATTAACTGCCCCTGTAACAGCTATAACCAAATAGCCTAGATAATTAACTATATCATAGGGAACATGGTTAGCTTTTAAAGTATCTCAAAATTCTCACTTTGCTAAGCGTTTGAACCGAAAAAGATGTATGTTTTAAACTTCTCATAAACGTGTAAATTACATTAATTTATTGTTAAACAACCAAAGACTTTCAGACACAATGTGTGAATAACATGACGGTATATATATAGATAACAAAGTCGCAGGCATACGAGAAGATTAAAATACATTACCAAAAACTGTATATTTAAGTATAATAGTTAATCTAAATTTTGCGGAAACAAAATTCTACTATAGTTCAATTGCGCGGAATTTATATCTGCAAGTCTTAACGCAGAATTGATCCGCTATACGGTACACTATTACATTTTAGGTTATTTTGGGAACAAATGTTTACAGCTTAATATATTACTCTCATTCCTATCGATACGTATCCATCACCCGCTTCAAAGTCTTCATCCCCAGTTCTCTAAAGTTATCCATGATCGTAAATATTCTTGACAAATGTTTAGTTAAGCTCGGCGTTGTCATATAAATAGAATTAATCGTCTGTATTGAGTTAAGAATATTAGCATGCAGATATCGAATGTAATGAAAAGGAGAAACATGTAGCAACAATATTGTAGACAGTTTGATAGAAAAAAGTTACTGCACAATTAACTGCAAAAATGGTTGAACACAAACTCCTGGCAACGTGCAAAGGGGCTCATAATTAACCGTCGGACTCTATTCAAAGTAATGAATGTAATGAAAAATGTAGCTACAATATTGTAAACAGTTCGAAAGTAAGAAGTAAATGCAGAATTACAATCAATAACAAGAGGGCCCAAAGGCCCCTATGTCGCTCACCTGTCGAACTTGACCTAGATTTTTTTGTTGAGATGATCATTGTGACCAAGTTTCATACATATTAGGCCAATACTGTGACCTCTAGTGACTACACAAGGTTTTTATATGATTTGACATAACGACCTAGTTTTTGACCTCAAGTAAACCAATATCGAACTTGATCTAGATTTCGTTGAGATGAACATTGTGACCGAGTTTCATAAAGATTAGACCATAATTGTGACCCCTAGTGCCTACGCAAGGTTCTTCTATGGTTTGACATTGTGACCTAGTTTTTGACCCCGGATGACCCAATATCGAACTTGACCTATTGTGTATCTCATGATCATTGTGACCAAGTTTCTTAAAGATTAGACCAAAATTGTGACCTCTAGTGACTACACAAGGTTTTTCTATGATTTGACCGTGTGACCCAGTTTTTGACACCGGATGACCCAATATCGAACTTGACCTAGGTTTTGTTGAGATGATCATTGTGACCATGTTTCCATAAAGGTTAAGTCAAAATTGTGTCCTCTAGTGACGGACGAAGAGTGATCACAAAAGCTCACTTTGTGACAGGTGAGCTAAAAAGAGTCCCCACCGGTTTGAGGAAAAACATATTTCAACGGGCAAAACATGTACTCCCTACCATTGGTATGGGGTGTTATGTATGAGTCACTGTCGGTCGGTCTGTCCCAAGATTTGTCCAGGCTGTAACTTTTCCACACATTGAAGGGCTTTGTTTTAGTAACTCGGTACATTTATTCACCGTCATGAGAGGGTGTTACAAAAAACACGTACGTGAATATCGCAAAGGTCAAATTTGGAGTTCATAGCCTAGTGGTTGAGCGTTCGCTTCGAGTGCCGGAGGTCTCGGATTCGATCCCTGGTCGCGTCATACCAAAGACGAAATAAAAATGGTACCAGAAATTCTCTTGCTAGACGCTCAGTATAAAATGGAAACTGTTTTCTTTTCTCTAATACCCTCGTGGCGATGGATAACATCTTGAATAAGGTGTCGAGAGTGATTAATATAAGTTGGAAAAACTTGCTTCACAATCGACGTTAAATAAATTAGTATAAACTGAAATGGCCCTACCTTAGTTGTCCAGAGCATAATTTACCAAGTCATTTATTGTGGGATTTGAAAATAATATGGCACACATGTTCACTACTACCAGACAGTGTTGTGCGAAACAATTACGTCAATATATCAGAGACCAATGTCACATTTGGGAGTTCAAAAATGGCCATAAGGTAGCTTGTCCAGATCTTAACTTAAAGTCATTTATTGTCGGGTTTTGTCATGCGAAACACTTACGTCATTATCTGAAAGGTCAATTGCACACTTGAGTTAAAAGGTAAGAAATAACAACAATTTATACGGTCTTCTGGACAATAACTTGCTACTTTTCGCCAGCTTGGACGAATGTTTTCTTTTTTAGATGGGCATTGTTCCTAGTATGTGTTTTATGTTTTCTGTGCTCGGTTGGTATAGTTGGGCATCGTGTCTCGTGATTTTAATGTTTCGTGTGCTCGGCTGGTTAAATTAAGCGCTGCCTTCCCAGTCTGACTTAATATCATCATTTTGCCATATATTGTTAAATTAAAAAATAACTATATATTATCTTTATTTCCTCCAGTATTGAAGAGCATATATATTATTATATAACAATAAATACAAAGCATACATTCAACATAATTATAGCATGTTACAAGCATACATTATTGATGAGAAGATTAGTAAGCATAATTACACATATCAGGAGCAATTTATGAGCACATAGATAATAACTTGCATCGAACATGATATGGATAATTAAATCGCAAAGCTTTACAATATTATGACATTACAATGTTTATACACAAGAAGACATGGGGACAATTTTGTAAATACATACATTGTCACAAGGCTTAAGTTTATCCCTCACATAATGCATACATAAAACAAATCTACACAAAATATGAAAACAACGAATTGCAAGAATACAAGGGAACAACAAGTAGCAAATGGCAAACATAAATACACTCAAGAGCTCACTCTACACGTATAACAGATCTGAGCATATAGTAATGAGCACATGTATACCAACAATACAGAATCACATACTGTAGTTAAATAAAACACTGAATTCCACATTAAAAAAACCTAAATTGAATATCAACAAATCTAGATTAGTGTTGGTGGCCAGAGTATGGTAGAAAAGTTGGCCCTTTCAACATACCTGATGAACCTAGCTTAGAAAATGTTTTGAGTTATGCAGGATGATGGCAAACCTATAGTCCCTTCCGGTTGAGAACCGTAAGGGGACTTCAAATATTACAGCACTTGTGTCGACACTTTCCAAACACCCCTTCTAGAGAATTCCTAACCTCGATGAAAAGCGACCATTTGATTCACAGTACAAATGTACACCAACATGCAGATTAGGCATGCTTGCATGGGGTATGCAATATTTTGTTGATATGATCATTGTGACCAAGTTTCATAAAACTTAGGCCAAAATTGTGACCTCTAGTGTCTACACAAGCAAATGAAGGACGGACGGACGGACGGACGGACGAAGAGAATGATTACAAACGCTCACTTTGTCACAAACATTTGTTTTATGATTTGACCCCGGATGACCATAATATCGAACATGACAGTCAAAATAATTTGTGGAGATAATCATTGTGACCAAGTTTCATAAAGATTTGGCCAAAAGGTTTTACCTCTTAAGTGTCTACATAACGTATTTCTATTATTTGACCTAGTTACCTAGTTTTTGACACCAGACAACCCAATATCAAAATTCACTTAGCTTTAGTGGAAATGATCATTGTGATAAAGTTTCATAAACTTAAGACCAACATTGTGACCTCTCAAGTGTCTACAGAACGCTTTTATATGAATGGAACAAGTGACCTAGTTTTTTACCCAGAAAATTAAGCCAAATAATGACCTGTAGTGTCTAGACAACACAAGGATTTTCTATAAATTGACCTAGTGGCATAGTTTTTTATCCCCAGATGACCCAATATTAAACTTGACCTAGATCTTGCTGAGATAATATTATTGCGACAACGTTTCATAAAGTGATCTTTACCTGCTACGCAAGGTTTTTCTATGATTTGACCTAGTGACCTAGGTTTTGACCCCGGATGACCCAATATCGAACTTTACCTAGATTTTGTTCAGATGTTCATTGTGAACTACTATGACAGGTGAGCGGCGTAGGACTCTCCTGTTAATTGTTGTCAACAAAAATACAATAACGAATCATAACATTGGATTGAAGTTAAAATTGTTATGTGCAATTGGTAATACATGTACATGTATAGCCCTGCCGCGTTCACTGTAAATTATTAATAAATCAGAAAACCACACACCACGTGCCGAGTGTTCTATTCCAGTCTTCAAACGTTTTTTTTTTGTTTTATTATACAAAACGAATCGATTTTCTCGCTACTTTGATTGCGCTTAAACAATCTGGTGAATGATTTATAATTAGATCCGATGAAAGAGATTGGACAAATGGAAAGTTACAATCATCGGAAATAGTTTTGGTATTACCGGTAGCTTACATGTGATGCAACAAAATTAACAACAGATAAAAAGCAGTGACCGACATCCATATCGGAAACTAATTTTCCTCTTTATATCTTCCGTAGATACAAAATAAACTTAGATATCTACAAAATAACTTAAGTGCCATAATTCTGTCAACATGGTTGAAACACAAACACCTGACAATGTGCAGCGGGGCTCATAATTAACCATGATTGTGTAAATTGTAGAAAAAATCACTGGACAAAAGTTGGATGGAGTTGCTCACAGAATGATTATTCTCTATATCTTACACATGTTCACCATAAACAAAATGCCATAATGATGTCAGAAATTGCCGTAAAGGAAAACCCTGACAAATTGCGCAAGTTACCTTATAATGGTACTTGTGTGATCTAAAGATCGGACATGCAGGGCAGCACTCCACTGAAACAGCCGATCAGAAAAAACAACACAGACCAGAATTACACGGCACAATGTCCAACACCCAACCGTTGAAAACTCAAGAAATATAGGAAGAGTTGCGCTAAAGTATTTTTTCTCTTTATCCTATTTAGGTACAAATAAACAAAAAAGCTATGATTGTGTCGAAAATGGCCGAAAATGGCCGAAAATGACCTCATAACGGTACTTCTGTAAAAGTTTGGACTAAGTCCCATGAGAAATGTAGTTTATATGTACAAAATCAACAACGGGTCCTAACTTCTTCAAAAGTAGTCGTAACACTTAATCCTGTCATCATGCGCTGTGGCGTCTCATAACAGTACTTCTGTATACATGTAATGAAGGAGTAACACAAAAAATCGGACGGACGGATGTTTTTACCATTATCATAGCTTACGGCGGGGGAACTATTTAATCATTCTGTAAACCAAAATAGTGCGTCAGATGTGACACGGGTACACTTTTGTTGGTTTGATCTCTTGGTACTATTTCCAGGTCATCATACACACCATAAAAACTTTGTTTTGTTAAGTAAAGACCAAAAAGTTTATTTGGTTTTATTTTCTAAGTTTTTACTTGATATACATGTATATGAGAAACGAACTGCTCTTTTGGCTATCACAAATTTGTCAGACCGTTGAATGATGAATGTTGAATATGTTCCATGAAACTTATTAAGTTATTGTATTATTATGATATAGTTTTTGTACAAGTTAACTTTTGTGTTTATTTTCTTCTTACTTTGACATTAGTACTCCTATATTATTTGTGTTATCACTAATACGAATTAAGCCTTAGTTATCTTCATATCCTCATTTCTACCTTGCTCTATTGATGGTTTATGTATATTATGTTCAATGCATTATGCTTATCTATTGATAATATATGTAATTTTATATGGCCCTTGATTGGCGAAATAAACTTATTTATAATAGTATATAAGTACTATAAGTTTAGCACAAGAGACAAGAGGGCCCAAAGGGCCCTCACCTGTCGTACTAGTGCATGCACACACCTATGGTGACCCTACACATTTTCTGAATAAAATTTAAGGAAATTCAGCCTCTATTGCAAGTTTATGATTTGACCATGTTACCTAGCTTTTGACCCAAGATGACTTAATTAATATCAAACTTATACTAGATTGTGTTGAGATGATCATTTAGGACCAAATTTCATAAAGATTAAGTCGAAATTGTGACCTCTGGTGACTACACAGTTTTTCTATGATCTGACCTATAATTTAAACAAAATATATTGGAAAAAATATTTTCCTCCATATAACTGTACAAATAAATGGTATAAAGACAAAACAATACCTAAATACTTAAAAAAATAAAAAAAATAAAAATTATGGTTCAAGTGGGGTTTGAACCCACGTGGGACCCTCAGGAAAATGTCAATTGACATTGTGACCTTGTTTTTGACCCCAGATGACCCAAAATCGAACTTGGCCTAGATTTTGTTGACATGATCATTGTGACAAAGTTTCGTTAAGATTAAAATGAAATTGTAACCTCTGGTGACTACACAAGGTTTTTCTATGATTTGGCCTATAATTTAAACAAAATATTTTGGAAAAAATATTTTTTTCCATATAACTGTACAAATACATGCTATAAAGACAAAACAATACCTAAACAGTTAAAAAAATAAAAATTATGGTTCCAGCGGGGGTTGAACCCACGGCCCTCAGGAAAATGTCAGTTGAAATTGTGATTTTTATAGTTGACATTGTGACCTTGTTTTTGATCCCAGATGACGCAAAATCGCACTGGACCTAGATTTTGTTGACATGATCATTGTGACAAAGTTTCATTAAGATTAAGTTGAAATTGTAACCTCTGGTGACTACACAAGGTTTTTCTATATTTTGACCTAGTGACCTAGTTTTTGACCTCAGATGACCCAATATCGAACTTGACCTAGATTTTGTTGAGATCATCATTGTGACCAAGTTTCATAAAGATTAGGCCAAAATTGTGACCTCTAGAGAGGACACAACCCAATTGTTGACGGACGGACAGACGGACGGACGACGGACGAAGAGTGATCACAAAAGCTCACTCTGTCACTTCAACTTAATTGTAAATTAATTGAAACAATACTTGTAACAATCGCAGACTGTCATTAAACTCAACGCTGTATATCTTTTTTAAAGATATTTCTTGTTTGCTATAGTTCTGAAACGTGTCCACTTCTTCTCGAATCAGTAGGTCCTTTGGATCAGGTACTGTAGACTCCTCTTGGTAGGGATGACACTATTTATTAAAACAACGATTAACGGGCACGAGGCTTCAACATTTCGCAAAATGTGAGCGACTGTTCTGACATCAACATAGGACACACCTTATTGTTACGCATATTCGTACGTCAGTTTTTAGTCCCCTACCGGTTTTTGACCGGAGGGGACTATATGTTTGCCATCCGTCCGTCAAACAATCTGGATCCTGACATAAATCAAACAGTTTCCAAGCTAGGTTTATGAAACTTGGTATGTGGATAGGGGGCAATAAGGGGATTATGCATGTCTAAAAAATTGTGGTTGCTATGGCAACAGAAACATTGAAAATGGCCTCAAACCGGTAGGAGACTTCTGTATTGCTTGCAATTCTTAATTTCTTGTTCATCCAGGGGTGTAGCCAGCGATACGGACATACGCATGTGCGTAACATTAATTTGAATAGAATAAATATATAATGTTATGGTCAGACTGGCATTAAAACTTCAAATTTCCACAATCAAGACTTTTATGCGTAACATCATTTCAAGAATGGCTATATAAGCCCCATATCAGCGGGTTGTTAACAAACGTGTTACAGTCAA
This sequence comes from Spisula solida, assembly GCA_947247005.1. NCBI lineage: Eukaryota > Metazoa > Mollusca > Bivalvia > Venerida > Mactridae > Spisula > Spisula solida. Next base: position 10,177,201 of record OX365953.1, on the reverse strand, counting down.
CAAAATTGCAAAATTGTCTATAATTATATAATTTAGTCAGTCTCAAAGAAAATCTGCTTTTTTGACATTACTATAGATTCAATTTTAAGTAATTGATCATGATATTACTTTATCTTAGCTTTTAAATGTCTTATGAATTATGTCGAAGTCACTTACTTTGTTGCTATGGTTATCAGAAAAGTACTCTTGTGTAAAACGAGGAGTTTGTTGTTTAAAACAGTAGAAGCCTTTCTCTAATTTAAACATAACAGTACATTTTAAACTAAATTCATTTTCAGCCAAGTCATAATTTTGTTAATTGTTATTATTATCTTCTGTTATTACTGTACATATTATGTAAATGTGTTAATGAGGCTCACACGGAAGACTGGGTATACCCAACTGTGTTGCCTCTATAAATAAAGTCTTTATTATTAAGATTAACAATATATATATTAAAACATAAATATCATTCTAAAACGTGAAACAATTGTGTACAGTTTATGTCAAGAATTGATCAAATGCTGTATTTATGAAGTACTTGTTACAACGACGTCGAATAACGTTTAAATGACTAACGTTCGCGCCGCCACGCAAAAAGGCTCTGAATAGGACCTCTACAAAAGAGCTGTAACTTCCTTAAAAATCAAGATACTAACAAAATTTATTTTGTATTTTGCTTCATTAAGATTATTCTCTTGAATAATAAAAAATATCCAAATCATTTATTTTTGTCAAAATAGCAGGTTTTTCTGGAGACTGGCTCATATGTATCACGTTTACAAACGTATATGTTAAGTACACATTATTTGCAAAAGTTAACTATAGATTCTCCTACGCGCATTAAGATACAAAATCTATTTTCACCTAAGCAGATAAACACGTTTTGTTAAGCGATCTTCAAAGACATTCAATTCCTGATATCTCAATAAAGAACATACACGACGATACGAATATTACTTTTGTGTCATGATTACTATACTTACTCTAGACACTATAAATAACCATCGACGTCATACCGTACCTCGATAGTCTAAATCTGACATTGATGTGCATGACATAGACGAAAAAAAACGTTGATATCTTTTTAGATGTAAATCAATCGGTTTGAAATTCTATGAGAAAACTATTTTTATTTGATTTTTAAGTGAAAACACTTAATCAAAATTTGTTTTAAAGTTATTTATTCAGTTTTATGTTTGTTTTTAATGCGCTGCGTCTTTTTCAAGGTACTTTTATTCTTGGTATCAAAACGATTAATCTACAAACGCATCTATGATAAAATGCAGTGTTCAGTATCAAATGACTGGCACAAACACCTTTATAGAAATTCATCTAATTATTCTTTAAACAAACAATTGAAAATAACGTAAACAAGAAATATCTTTAAAAAAGGTAAACAGTGTTAAGATAGCAGATATGTGTACTTGTTTTCAATAAAGATGCGGACGTTCTTTCATATCGTTGAAATTAAAAACAGAAATGTAACTTTTCGCGGTATCTTTTGTGATGAGTATAGCATATACTGACCAATGGACGTAAATAAAATCGTTTCTTCTATTATTTTACAAACGTTTCATTGGTTTTTAAAGTAGGTCAAATACCAAGCTAGACAGCTAACGCTGACAAAATCCAACTATTTCGGTATTGTACCTTTTGGCTTCTGTTCGCCCGTTGAATTTTGTTTCATCTATGCATATATTTTAAGCAAAAAAAATGCGCAAACCAGGTTCAGTTTTGTTGTACATAGTGCAAACTGAATCGTATGAAAACGTTTCCTAATGTGTGCCACACCTTTTGGACTCAGTCACCCAGCCGCTAGTTCACACTCTCATTAGCACATTATATATACAGTGCAATAATTAAGTGGTATATCACACACACCTAGAGTTTGGAGAGACGGCACCACGTGTCACATGTTGAGAAGAAACGTGCTACCTGACCAAGACTCAAACCAGGGCCCTTTCGCTTACAGGACTTATGTTCTGTCGACCGAGATACCTGGTCGCTTACATTCTGACATCGTTTAAGAACTTGGTCATGTACCGTGACATGTTTAATACCATATTACAAAATTAATTTAATGATTACAGACATCTGCCACTCAACCGCCTGTAGAACAAGCTCACTTAATAAAAACGGAATAAATCATTGATTATAAGAGTAAGTCGCTAAATGTCTTAAATGCGTCAATGACTTTGTATGTTTTTTTTTCCGATTACTCTCTGTTCTTCAAAATAGATTCGACGTATTTATGTCTTTAAATATTATATAGCTGTAATATGTACCTAAACTACTTACACAATGATTTTTGAGGCGTGTGTCTGGTAAATACGACGATCCCTGTAGCGTAGCAATCCTTTATGAAATGTAACAACGTGCGTAAAACGGCGATATACGACGTACATATGTAGATATTTCATTAGGCTAAGCGTACATCGTACTTTAACCGATTTATGTACATAGCCAAACCCAAACCAATAGGGATTAACATGATTAAAATGGCGATCTCGCTACAACGTATTACAACGTTTGTCGAGCGTACGTGAGTTCGGGCAAATCCGCTGATGTACGTCAAATGCGTTAAGGGTAAGAACGTTGGGTGTATGGTGTTGCCATTAGGGTTGGGCCGATGCATCGAAATATCGAGGTATTGCGATCCCGAGTATCCCGATAGTATGGATCGATAGTAAAAGTCTCGATCCAATAACTATCGCCGATAGTTAGCTCAGCCATCGATAGTTTCCTTCTATAAATAAAGTTTATTATTAATTTAAAACAACTTCCGTTTTCGTTAAAAAACTAATTGTTAATCAAAACAGCCACAATCGACCAATATCGCCTTAAATTTATTAATCTATTTCTGTCAAATTCATTTAAAACCATTTCCACAAATAGTAGATTTGTATGTTGTACAACAAAGTGATATCTTACACAGTGCAAATTTGCATTTACAAGTTAATCTCTGGTTTTCAAATCTTGGCAATAACTATTGCAATAGTTTCCAGCAATACAATAGTATCGCAATAGTACTTTCAGCAATAGCAATAGTATTGCAATAGTCAAAATTGGACTCAATAGTCACCCCTAGTTGCAATACGCACAACGCGTATATGTAAGTTCCGCATAGGTTATAAACGCTGGAGATACTCTTATCTGGGTAAAACGCTTTGATAAGGTAAGTATACGCTCTGGACAAGTAAGAAGTACCGTTATCTATACGATAAATATAGGTGATGTTACCGTTGTGCACGTGCTGAGGAGGTTTTAAAGAGGCATGCCCAGAAACGGGAATGTCTTGGTTTGCATACAACAAAATTGCGTTCATCACTTGTAAAACCAACAACTACCGAAAAGTCAAAAACGAATTCGACTTAAAAAAACAACTCAATATTTGTATATCGATTTGAATAAAAACCCTTTCTGTCAGCCTTTTATTGTCGACAACGATATTTTCGACTCGTCTTATAATTTGTACTGAGCATGCGCGCTGACTTTCAAAGCAACAAACATTCTTTCCGCAATGTTTTAGGTTTTGATCGATGCTTGCGCGCACAGCCTGAAAGGGTTGAGTTGTGAAAAAGACGATACTTTCATTTACATAACACACACTAGATGTAATGACAACGTGGACAGAACGTTCTAGTTCACCTTGGTCATTTACATAACACACACTAGATGTAACAAGTAATTGAGAATTGCAAGCAATACAGAAGTCCCCTACCGGTTTGAAGCCATTTTCAATGTTTCTGTTGCCATAGAAACCACTATTTTTGTCAGAATCAAAATATGTTTAGACGTGCATAATCCCCTTATTGCCCTCTATCCACATACCAAGTTTCATAAACCTAGCTTGGAAACTGTTTGAGTTATGTCAGGATCCAGATTTTTTGACTGACTGACTGACGGACGGACGGAGGGCAAACCTATAGTCCCCTCCGGTCAAAAACCGGTAGGGGACTAATGACAACGTGGACAGAACGTTCTAGTTACGTTACGGTATACGATTTGATTGCATTTATTACTGCTTCCACATATTGTTCGCAACACTTTATAATACTGATGTGTTGTTCAAAATGTCATACGTTCTGAACAAGAAACATAATTTAGATTGTGATCCTGATGTAATTAATGGCATCTCTCGGCGAAGTGTATGACATCTATCTTGTTTCAGGTTCAATATACCGCCTTGATCATTCGTTTTTCTTGACGATATATAATAAACATAGCACCACCAGATGATCACATTAAGTTTTGCATTTTTTTGTCTTAGTTCACTGTTTTATTTTAGAACGACCGCGAAACAATTTCTTGCATCTAATATTAATCACTCTTGACATCCATTCTTAATGGCAAGGGTATGATAGAGGAAATTGATCTTCAATAAAATAGAATTAACTAACTACATACTCATACATTAGTGGTTAGTCTATGATTCTGGTGACAGTAGAAGACGTTAGTAGACGAGAATGTTAACATATTGATTTGGGGAAATAGCCATTTTTCTGTCTGCCTTATGCCTTAGGATGGAACAATTATGACATTTTTGATTCCATGTCTGTTTCCGAGTTAACAATATTATTCGGTAACACAATCATGTTACTGGTGTAGCCATTTTTCTGTCTGCCATATTCCTAAGGATTGAACAATTATGACGGTTTTGATTCCATGTCTGTTTCCGAGTTAACAATATTATTCGGTAACACATGTTACTGGTGTTCAGTAACTGTTAGTGCATTGAACTTAAACTCTATGAGATTTGTGACGGATTACTCGTGACAATGCAATTTAGACAGTACAGAGTGCAGTACATGTACGATTTAATGGGTGGATTCTTTAGATAAAACAGAACAAGTGATTACCCAAAATAGCATTTATAAAGTCACAATAAAAGCTTCGCGAGTCGCATGTGTCGCCTGACGACATGCACATTTGTCATGGAAAACTATCCAGTATTGGGCTGCATATCCGACTCACAGAGTTCTCTAGTCATCTGAACTAAAAACGACAAAGTGATGCTCTGGACAAAAAAAATGTCCAGATAAAATCAATCAAAAGGGAATCATTCAAACACTACACAAGCTAGAGTTATGATTCTTGCGCACTGCATTTCATGTTACAGCAAGAAACATGCATACCAATTTTGGAGTCATTCATACTTATGGTGACAAAGTTATGCCACGGACAAGAAATGCTTAAAACAAGACTGCGTTCAATAAACGCTTATGCCCCCATGGAAGCCTTGCCCATAAAAAGCTAAGTCAATCAGGGGCCATAATACTGTAATAATGTTGGATAGTGTTACATGGCTTCGATAATGTAAGGGGCTTATGGTGGTAAACCAGTATGCCAAGTTTTAAGGCAACGCCATGATGGACATGATGTAAAACAAACTGTCAATTTGGTTTAACCAAGAATTAGACGCTAAATAAGTCTAAGTGCAAAATGAGGTCAATGTGACGGTCAAAATGCGGTTAGATGGTACAGGTGTGTGGAGAATGTTCAAATACATCAACCATGAAAGTATGAAAGCTTTGTAGCAAGCCATATTAATGCTAGAAGAAACGATCAATTTGGGTTAACCTAGAATTTGGCCCTCCAATTAGTCTAAGTCCAAATTAGGTCAAGGTGAAGGTCGAAATGGTGTCAAATGATACAGGTGTGTGGAGAGTGTTCGTAGCAAGCCATAACAAGAGGGCCCTAGGTCGCTCACCTGTTATAGCAGTACATGCAAGACCTGTGATTTGACCTAGTGACCTAGTTCTTTGCCCCATATGACGCAATATCGAACTTGACCTAGATTTTGTTGAGATGATCACTCTGACCGAGTTTCATAAGGATTAGGCCAAATTTGTGACCTCTAGTGACTATACAAGGTTTTTCTATGATTTGACCTTGTGACCTAGTTTTTGACCCCGGATGACCCAATATCGAACTTGACCTAGATCTTGTTAAGATGATCATTGTGACCAGGTTTCATAAAGATTAAGTCAAAATTGTGACCTATCTACACAAGGGTTTTCTATGAATTGACCTTGTGACCTAGGTTTTGACCCCGGATGACCCAATATCGAACTTGACCTAGATTCTGTTGTGATGATCATTGTGACCAAGTTTCATAAAGATTAAGTCAAAATTGTGACCTCTAGTGTCTACACAAGCAAATTGTTGACGGACGGACGGACGAAGAGTGATCACAAAAGCTCACTTTGTCACTTTGTGACAGGTGAGCTAAAAATGCTAGAAGAAATGGTCAATTTGGGTTAACCAATAATTTGACCCTTCAATAAGTCTTAAGTCCAAAATTAGGTCAAGGTCAAAATTGGGTCAGGTGATACATGCGTGTAGAGTGTTCATATACAACATCCATGCAAGTATGAAAGCTTTGTAGCAAGCCGTATTAATGCTAGAAGAAACGGTCAATTTGGGTTAACCAGTAATTTGACCCTTCAATAAGTCTAAGTCCAAAATTAGGTCAACGTGAAGGTCAAAACGAGGTCAGGTGATACAGGCGTGTGGGGAGTGTTCATATACAACATCCAAGCAAGTATGAAAGCTTTGTAGCAAGCCATAATAATGCTAGAAGAAACTGTCAATTTGGGTTAACCAGGACGGACGGACGAACGGACAGACAGGTGAATCACTATATGCCTCTAGATCTATCGATAGGGGGGCATAAAAACAATCAAAGGGAAATAATTAAAAAATGGCACACGGTAGAGTTACGGTTCTTGTGTACTGCACATGGACTTTTGGTAAGAAACATGCATACCAATTTTCAAGTCATTCAACCTAATGGTGACAAAGTTATCCTCCGAACAAGAAATGCTCTAATTAAATCAATCAAAGGGCAATAATTCAAAAACGATGAAAGGTAGAGTTATGGTTCTTGTGCACTGCACTTCGGCTTATTGCAAGAAAAATGCATACCAAATCTTGAGTCATTTGAACTTACGGTGACAAAGTTACGCACCGGACAAGCAATTTGTGACGCCGCCACAGCCGACGCCAAAGTAACACATATGTGTCGCCTTTTCAGGCGACACAAAAACAGTATTGTTTTATATAAAATACATGTAGTGTACGACGATGCCTGGGTATAAAAATGTTTTCTTTGGTTATCATTTGTAATATTATTAAAATAGTCTACAAATTCGAACTCTGTTTTATATTTGCAATAATATTCTAATTTTGGCATATTGGTTATAGATTCTCTCCATTCTTGCAGATATTGGCCCCGTAGTAATACGCTGTTTATTTGGAAACATAGTTATTATTTACATCGGAAGTGTGTCTTACATAAATAACACCAAGATGATCAATCACATAGTTAATTCGGGTTGCTCAACAATTAGTTTACACATTAAGACAATGATCATTACACATTTCGTTTATAAGTGATGCAGTATTTTTCATAATATTGTAGTCCAATACTATTACGTATGGAAGCCCTGGAGGGCACTTTTGACTTAGGTGTTGTGACTTGTAACTTATGACTTGTGACTTAGAACTTGTGACTAATGACTTGAGACTTACGACTTGTGACTTACATTTTATAAATAAATCTGCGCGCACTTCTTTGGACAGCGTGGATGGTAAAGGATGATGTCTAAATCGGAATTACCTGATAATAGTCTATAGTGAGTCAGGTAAGTCGGTATTAGTTTTGTTTAATTGAAATCATCATTGTTGAAGGCCCCGACCCGTTATTCTGAATTGTTAACAGAATTAACTAGAATACCCTTCATGTAATAGCATAATTTCCCCTGGCATAGCTGTGTCTTATACGAGTACATGTGCATACATAAGTATTATGGTTTGCTTCCTTTTCGTTATCATTTGTGATGGATAGTTCGGATCATACATGGTATAATGAGTTAGACTTTAAGTTTTGTTGATGTACATGTATTAATAATTATATGTTCATCTACATTTTTCCAGGTGAAGAAAATGGAATGTCCGTGTTATGTGTGTGTGTTCGGGCGTTTGGTTCGACAAATGATGTGGCGGTGCAAACCTAATTACCTGTGTGTCTTAAAACCCAGCAAAGCAACCGGCTCAAATGTAAACTTGGCAATTGTGTGACACTATGGGCTAGAATAGATTTTGAATGTGATTGTGTTACATGTATGTTCCATAATTTAGAAGTAGAACATTATAAGGTTTTGCGGACAATTCCAAGTTGTGGATATCAATACATTTAACATTTATGGCGCCTACGAACTAAGCTTTTCAAGATGGCTTTATATTATTCGCATAAGTTTAATTTCATAGATGTAATGTCGGTCAGACATGTTTAGAAATAATACGCCATTTTGTCATGTTTTGAAATACATGTGACCTAAACAATCTTATATTGATTTATGTGGAATTTATTTTGAATAAACTTTGTAATGCAACAGACTCAAAGTTGTCATTTGCAAATGTGTTTTTGTCTACCGTTCATCTTTTACAACATAATACTGCATTACAGTTAACTTTGTATACAATATAAAGCAAAGACCAAAAACACTGTCAATTACATGATTAAATATCATTCCAAGATTTTGGCTTTAATGGATACTGATAACAAACGAAGGATAACAAACTCATATTAAATTACAACATTTATAATAATAACACTTATAATGATACATTTTGCTGTCTATAATTTTATCAAAGGTAGTGTGTATGTCACATTTTACACATCATAAGTCTCAAGTCTCAAGTCACAAGTCACAAGTCACAAGTTACAAGTCACAAGTTACAAGTCACAAGTTACAAGTCACAAGTCATAAGTCACAAATCAAAATCTTAATTGAAATGCAGAAATAAAACAGACGTTATAACCATGCTTTACTTTACGATTAAATGAAGCATTAGACATGCATGTCAAAATTAATAGAGCAACATGCACATGAAATTATACTCAAGTGGCTCAGCATAACAATACCGACTAACAACATGCCATAATTAGTTATACAAATATTTTAAATCATGGAATATGCTGTAAATTGGCGAACTTCTGAATTAAACACACGCCTTTCCAACATCCCAAAATCAAGTGGAGTACATGTATATCATCAAGGTTTTGGTGTTGTACTATATCATGGCACAGGGTCTTAGAGATCCTATATCATAAACATTCTTATTTTGTGCCAGTCAGTCCAGATCGGTTTGTATTTCTCTCTCGACTATATCAACCTTAACTTCTATTTGAGTATATGAAGGTTCATAACGAGACATTAATATTGTGCTCAACTTGCGTGGGTTTATTGTAAGTATATGCAGTTCTGTCCATTACAGTAAGAGAGTTGTTCACAGCCTTTTATGCAATATTCCACAAGAGATATTTTCAGGATTCCACGACAGCTATTTCATTTATCTCCACCTGCAAAAACAAACAAACATTTTAATTACACTGGTCATTCTATTCACTCCTCTTAACCTAAATATTCGTCACGATTGTGACGCTAAAATTATAATCTAAAGTTGGAAATATATTATAGCAACGTCAACGCTAACTTTGTTTGCAATAACATATCGATAAAGAAGAATTTTAAACCTAACTCTTATGTAGTAGAATGAGTGTAATTCCGTGAACAATTGTTATTTAATCAAACAACTAAAACTTACTTACCTGTCTTGCTATATATATTAAAATCCGATTCACATATCATCTGTTTTTATCCACGTTATTGTTGGGCGTAAGGGAAAAATAAAGCATGCAAATATATTTATAGTTTGTTTGGTCACAACTCCTAAGTCACAAGTCACAAGTTATAAGTCACAAGTCATAAGTCACAAGTCATAAGTCAAAAGTGCCCTCCAGGGCTTCCATAATTACGACCTTTCTTTGCAGATGACCGATCAATAATATACTTGCACTTAATCATAACTATTACGACTGAAGAACAACAAACCTTAAATAGGTTTGAAAACATGTTTTATTTATAAATGGTGGCCAGTCTGTTGACATGCGTACGTGATAATGTCGCCATACGTAAGTTGTTTTCAAGCATGGTACATTGTTTTCTTGACAATTGCAATGGTATCCACAGATATTGGCAAAGTTATGGGAAGAAATGTAACAGTTGCAAACTACTTGGTCAAAGGGTAATAAAAATGATACCAGACACTTAAGCAATACAAATTAATCGGTTGCATTAATAACATGCTCCGTAAAGATATACTACATTGTATGTCCAATTTTTTTAATCACAATGAGTCTTATACATAATGAGACAGACGGTTTAGCCAATGTCATCACAAAAGAGATTACATAAATGTTTTGAATGCTAAGATAGACGTATGTTATCTATAAAAAGGCTCATATTAACATTCTTAATACATACAAATTAAATCCGAATTGAAGTCACATCGCCTTATAAAGGAGAATGGACAGATATGGCTTGTAAGAGGGTAATTCAATATATACGTAGACTATCCTGCCATATTTTATTCTTATTATGATGCCATCTTATATTGCTTTGATGGAACTTTGGTCCATGATAGTTAATTCCTCACTGTTAAATTTTATCAACATGTCGGTCGGTATCACAGTCTGGCGGTCGGAAGGTCAATGCGACCTTTTATCATTGCTGACTATTCAAATGGTTTACGTTCTATAACTCAAGAACACTTTGCTCTAGGATCTTCAAACTTAACATGGAGGCTGGTCATTGATAGTAGATGACCATTTTGATTTTGAGATCAGTAAGTCAAAGTGACCATTACCATTTCTGACTATTGGGCTGCCTTTGGGGCGTACGTGTTTTACAAACATCTTGTTAAGTTTAAGTAATAATGCCTTATATCATTACAAGCTCTTAACGAATTACATACAGTCAATATAATTTATCTTATATTTTGACGCCATCAATAGTATTACGATGGTAACGCGTTATCACCCCGACCGGCGACGTAAAGTGCTGTTCTTGCTAGACATTCAGGTATTACGGTATTTTGACAGCGGTTTAGTTCATTTAGTTTTTTCCCCTACCGGTCTCTGGTCCTCCAAAAGAATGGTCTATATATCAAATGTCAAGGTCACACTTGGGAGATAAACACCATTCAGTTTGTATGGACCATAACTTTATCATCTACCGTACGATTTTGAAATAACCTAGCACAATTGTTCACCACCATGAGACGATGTGTCATGTAAAACAATTTTGTTTTACGATATCAAACTGATTTAATTCATACTTTTACATATTGGATGTTTAGAAATGATGTGTATTTTACCTTTCAAGTACAAAAATATAGCCCTCAATCAGGTTTAATGTTGATATCGAACGTATTGTTTTTTTTATTCAGAAAAGGCGTTTATTTTAGGCGGTCTTCGCTTACGTTGCGTTCAAACGTCTAAAAGTATCACAATAGTTAATTTGAGTGCTGCTTACCCCTTTATCTTTTTGCTTAAAATATCCTTTTCTATATGAATAACTGGTGCTATGTCGGACTCTTTGCATGGGTATCTACTAGCTAGACGCTGTCACCGTTTCTTTGTCGCTTTGGATCGAAAGCAAATGTATAAAATAAATATGTGAATGTTATCACACGAGCAAACATTACACGAGGAAACATTAAAATTTGGCAGCAACGAATGTATACTTGTTGAAAAAAGTAGCGCACATTGATCAACCAATATTTTGTGTGAACAACACTATTTTTGGTTTTCGTTGATTTTTACTTTGTATAGTGTAATCTGAAGAACACAATTACAGTCGAAAGCTTGTTAATTATTTCTGTGTTAGTTTTAAAGAGACATATGTTGATTATTTTATTAAATAATACCAAACAGACGCTACACTGGAATGCGTTTGCAGTACATTGGTAATGCAATGTTTTCACAAACTTGGTATGTTGTAAATCAAAGTCCTTAATAGGGGGTAACTCTTTACTCCTACACGGTAGAAAGGGTCAGATCATTGAACATTTTTTTTGACATTCTCCCGCGCGTAATGCGCCTGTGTTCAAAGTGCCAAACATGTTCTATGGGTTTCATATCCTAACACATTAGACGGAATGAGCTCTACAAATACCTCAGTAACTGCAAGGAATCTTAAAATATTGTTTCATCGTCTTCAAGTATTAACAAAAGTAGCGAAGCTGCACGTGCTCTCTTAATCAGTTTGAGCAGTCTGTATGTATATACAGGTTATAATTAGGAAATACGGCCTTCATGATTAATTCCTACGCATTTAAACTCTAAACCGTGTTTTTTATTCACCTGTATATCACGCAAAACTAACATCTATTTGCATTTTAACACGTGTAATGTGCGCAATTGTATACGGACTAATTTATTTTCGGAGTTGATGAGTTATTTTTTATGTTGCTATTGACAATATCGATCAATGCGTCGATCAAGCTCGTCCCACATGTGCTCGACATGGTTTAAGTCCGGGGATGAGAAAACCTGATCAAGAACGCTAACATGGTATGCTTAACGTTGTAAGAAATGTCTAGTACTGACATATAACTAGAACTGCCACAGACAACAATTGCACAATTCTTTTTAAATTTAACAATATAAAAGATATTATAATGAAGTTATGGTCCAGACAACATAAATTATGGTCATTTCTGACATCTGTGACCTTGACAATATTGAAATAATTGTTTTGTATGACACATCGTTTGATAGGGGTGATCAATTGTACCAGGTTATTCAAAAATCCAACAATAATGACATAGTTACTGCCAGGACAAGCTAAATTAAGGCCATAGTTGACCTTCGAACTCCAAGTGTGACCTTGACCTTTGAGATATTGACGTAATTGTTTCGCATGACACACCGTCTCAGGAAGGCGAACAAATGTACTAAGTTATTCAAAAATCCTTCAATGCATACAGAAGATACAGCCCGGATAAACTTTGGGACATACGGACCGACGGACAAAGTGACTCCTATGTAGCCCCCCCCCCCCCTAATTTAGTAGTGGGGGTATTATGACTAGTAGCTCTGTCGTACATGGGGGTTCAACCACCATGCATCAGCATATGGGACATAGCCATGACTATTGAAAACGATTACGTAGGTGCCGAGCCGTAACACAACAAATCGACTATGTATATGCCTTGTTTATCGGGGCCGAGGTCTTCGGTGCTAGTACACTACACTTCCGGTTCAAAAGAACTTGTTCAGAAGGTTTGTGCCAATGCTTACGTGATAAACGCTCGTTCAACCTGCACAAATTATCAATATCCTTAGAAATACGTGCATTACATTTCTCCAAACGGTAATTTAATTTTTTAAGCAAGAATGACCAATTTAAATATAAAATTGGAACCAGGCAAAGTTCAATAGAAGGAAAAATGTTAGGAAATTACATCGAGGGAAATATCATTATTACTCGTTTGGTTAAGGCAGCAATGTTGTGATAAATATATCTCCAAATGTTGTTGCTTTATCATTTTTATTAGCTCACCGTGATGTCACAAAGTGACAAAAGAGTGAGCTTTTGTGATCACACTTCGTCCGTCCGTCCGTCTGTCAACAATTGGGTTGTGTCCTCTCTAGAGGTCACAATTTTGGCCTAATGTTTATGAAACTTGGTCACAATGATCATCTCAACAAAATCTAGGTCAAGTTCAATATTGTGTCATCTGAGGTCAAAAACTAGCTCACTAGGTCAAATTATAGAAAAACCCTGTGTATTCACCAGAGGTTACAATTTCAACTTAATCTTTATGAAACTTTGTCACAATGATCATGTCAACACAATCTAGGTCAAGTTCGATTTTGGGTCATCTGGGATCAAAAACAAAGTCACAATGTCAATTACAAAAATCACAATGTCAATTGACATTTTCCTGAGGGTCGTAGGTTTAAACCCCACTGGAGCCATACTTTTTTTTAAGTGTTTAGGTATTGTTTTGTCTTTATAGCATGTATTTGTACAGTTATATGGAGGAAAATATTTTATTTAAATTATAGGTCAAATCATAGAAAAACCTTGTGTAGTCACCAGAGGTTACAATTTCAACTTAATCTTTATGGAACTTTGTCACAATGATCCTGTCAACAAAATCTAGGTCAAGTTCGATTTTGGGTCATCTGGGGTCAAAAACAAGGTCACATATTCAAATCATTAAAAAACTTGCGATAGAGGCTGAATTTCCTTAAATTTTATTCAGAAAATGTGTAGGGTCACCATAAGGGTGTGCATGCACTAGTGCGACAGGTGAGCGACCTAGGCCCCTCTTGTTACTAAACATACTAAGCAAGAATAATGTGAAATACAAAACAAAAGGGCACTAGGTCGCTCACCTGTCGTTGTAGTGCATGCAAGTCCTGTGATTTGACCTAGTGACCTCACACTTGACCTAGAATTTGTTGACATGATCATTGTGACCAAGTTTTATAAAGATTAGGTCAAAATTGTGACCTCTAGTGACTACACAAGGTTTTCTATGATTTGACATTGTGACCTAGTTTTTGACCTGGGATGACCCAATATCAAACATGACCTGGAACTTGCTTTAGATGATCATTGTGACAAAGTGTCATAAAGATTAGGTCAAAATTGTGACCTCTAGTGACTACACAAGGTTTTTCTATGATTTGACCTTGTGACCTAGTTTTTGTCCCCGGATGACCCAATATCACAACTGACCTAGATTTTGTTGACATGATCATTGTGACTAAGTTACATAAAGATTAGGCCAAACATGTGACCTCTAGTGTCTACACAAGCAAATTGTTGTCGGACGGACGTCGGGTGATCACAAAAGCTCACTCTTGTCACTATGTGACAGGTGACCTAAAAATATAATCACAGGTTTTGAAAAAAATAACTGTATTGGTTGATCACCCCAATAATTGCAATTTGTCGAAAAGTAGTGAGGATTATAATGACAAAAATGTCTATAAATCATCAAATTTGATTTCATTTTTAAAATTAAATTATTTCCTATATGCCTAATAGCTATATTAATAAAAATAAAATCAATAACAAGCAGAAGATGCAAATTAAAATAGTTATGTCCTAATTAAAACTTTAACCAATAGGTATATCACTATCATACTGTTATGCACTTATTGAGACAAAATAAAATACAGGATCACCATGAAACTTTTAACATTTTGTATGATCCACCCCCATATTTTTTGCTTTAACGATGTATAAAACCTATGATCTAAACAAAATATTTGCCCACCATATAACTGTATAAATGCATTCTTTAAATACAAAAAAATACATAAACACTTTAAAAAAAAGATATGCTCCCAGTGGGGTTTGAACTCATAACTTAAGGAATATGTCTGGACAAAAAGTTGCCTTAAATTAAACAAAGGGAGATAATTTCAAAACTGGACTACATGGAGTTATGATTCTTGGTCACTGCACTTCTCCTAATTGCCATCGATTTATATATTAAGTTTCGAATCAATATCTTAAAAAGTTTTAGAGTTATGCTCCGGAAAAAAAAATTATTTCAAATTTAAACAAGGTGAGATAATTTCAAAACTGGACCATATAAGTTGCAGCATTGTGTCACCATTGTTATAGCATATTACTTTCCAAAATTAAGCAGTCGCATTGACGCCACAATGTTTTTGTTTTTGCTGAACATTTTCAGAGCGGCGAATTGACAATGTTGGTCTTGCAGTATTTGCAACCAGAGAATACTTGAAAAACGATGTTGGTGGAACCGCCCATCAGAGGTTTAAAGTAATTTTTCCCTGGTGTATCCAGGGGGCGGGGGGTAGGGGGAGTGAGCAACAGGATGTGTGACCTCGAGAGAAATCTGAAACATAAGCATCCTGTGTTTATAGAACAGTTTGTCACGAACGTATTTTTCTGAGGTGTTTTATTTTAGTTTGCACCCAGCAGATTACAGTCGGCTCATTATTCCGGCGCCTGATGCTACGAATATTAAGAATACTATACTACACTATACTATACTATATATTATGAGGTTTTGTTGACCTGAAAAAAGTGATATTGACCGATGACGAAGTCAGAGGTCAATATCACTTTTTGAAGGTAAACTAAATATCATATTCATCGAATCATAAGTCGACAACTGTAATATTGTATACCATGCCATAAGTCAAGGAAATAAAACATATTGACCATTTTTAAATTATAATAACTTCAGTCTCTCTTCAGAAAAGTGTATGTAATAGAAACAAAAGACGACTCTTCAAATGTTCTAGCTAACAATGCTCTGCTTATGTATATGTATGAGAGAGTATTTACGTAAGTATTTGTTTACGGCATTGATCATTAATGGCTAGGTTAGAGCCTATACATATGTATGAGCTATGGAAGCCCTGGAGGGCACTTTTGACTTAGGTGTTGTGACTTGTAACTTATGACTTGTGACTTAGAACTTGTGACTAATGACTTGAGACTTACGACTTGTGACTTACATTTTATAAATAAATCTGCGCGCACTTCTTTGGACAGCGTGGATGGTAAAGGATGATGTCTAAATCGGAATTACTTGATAATAGTCTATAGTGAGTCAGGTAAGTCGGTATTAGTTTTGTTTGATTGAAATCATCATTGTTGAAGGCCCCGATCCGTTATTCTGAATTGTTAACACAATTAGCTAGAATACCCTTCATGTAATAGCATAATTTCCCCTGGCATAGCTGTGTCTTATACGAGTACATGTGCATACATAATTATTATGGTTTGCTTCCTTTTCGTTATCATTTGTGCGTCTCATTCGCGATGGATAGTTCGGATCATACATGGTATAATGAATTAGACTTTAAGTTTTGTTGATGTACATGTATTAATAATTATATGTTCATCTACATTGTTCCAGGTGAAGAAAATGGAATATCCGTGTTGTGTGTGTGTGTGTGTTCGGTGCGTTTGGTTCGACAAATGATGTGGCGGTGCAAACCTAATTACCTGTATGTCTTAAAACCCAGCAAAGCAACCGGCGCTCAAATGTAAACTTGGCAATTGTGTGACACTATGGGCTAGAATAGATTTTGAATGTGATTGTGTTACATGTATGTACCATAATTGTGAAGTAGAACATATAAGGTTTTGCGGACAATTCCAAGTTGTGGATATCAATACATTAACATTTACGGCGCCTACGAACTAAGCTTTTCAAGATGGCTTTATATTATTCGCATAAGTTTAATTTCATAGATGTAATGTCGGTCAGACATGTTTAGAAATAATACGCCATTTTGTCATGTTTTGAAATACATGTGACCTAAACAATCTTATATTGATTTATGTGGAATTTATTTTGAATAAACTTTGAAACGTTGTAATGCAACAGACTCAAAGTTGTCATTTTCAAATGTGTTTTTGTCTACCGTTCATCTTTTACAACATAATACTGCATTTCAGTTAACTTTGTATACAATATAAAGCAAAGACCAACAACACTGTCAATTACATGATTAAATATCATTCCAAGATTTTGGCTTTAATGGATACTGATAACAAACGAAGGATAACAAACTCATATTAAATTATAACATTTATAATAATAACACTTATAATGATACATTTTGCTGTCTATAATTTTATCAAAGGTAGTGTGTATGTCACATTTTACACATCATAAGTCTCAAGTCTCAAGTCACAAGTCACACGTCACAAGTCATAAGTTACAAGTCACAAGTTACAAGTCACAAGTTACAAGTCACAAGTTACAAGTCACAAGTTACAAGTCACAAGTTACAAGTCACAAGTTACAAGTCACAAGTCACAAGTTACAAGTTACAAGTCACAAGTTACAAGTCACAAGTCACAAGTCATAAGTCACAAATCAAAATCTTAATTGAAATGCAGAAATAAAACAGACGTTATAACCATGCTTTACTTTACGATTAAATGAAGCATTAGACATGCATGTCAAAATTAATAGGGCAACATACACATGAAAATATACTCAAGTGGCTCAGCATAACAATACCTACTAACAACATGCCATAATTAGTTATACAAATATTTTAAATCATGGAATATGTTGTTAATTGGTGAATTTCTGAATTAAACACACGCCTTTCCAACATCCCAAAATCAATTGGAGTACATTTATATCATCAAGGTTTTGGTGTTGTACTATATCATGGTACAGGGTCTTAGAGATCCTATATCATAAACATTCTTATTTTGTGCCAGTCAGTCCAGATCGGTTTGTATTTATCTCTCGACTATATCAACCATAACTTCTATTGGAGTATATGAAGGTTCATAACGAGACAATACTATTGTGCTCAACTTGTGTGGGTTTATCGTAAGTATATGCATTTCTGTCCACTACAGTAAGAGAGTTGTTCACAGCCTTTTATGCAATATTCCACAAGAGATATTTTCAGGATTCCACGACAGATATTTCATTTATCTCCACCTGCAAAAACAAACAAACATTTTAATAACACTGGTCATTCTATTCACTCCTCTTAACCTAAATATTCGTCACGATTGTGACGCTAAAATTATAATCTAAAGTTGGAAATATATTATAGCAACGTCAACGCTAATTTTGTTTGCAATAACATATCGATAAAGAAGAATTTTAAACCTAACTCTTATGTAGTAGAATGAGTGTAATTCCGTGAACAATTGTTATTTAATCAAACAACTAAAACTGACTTACCTGTCTTGCTATATATATTAAAATCCGATTCACGTATCATCCGTTTTTATCCACGTTATTGTTGGGCGTAAGGGAAAAATAAAGCATGCAAATATATTTATAGTTTGTTTGGTCACAACTCCTAAGTCACAAGTCACAAGTTATAAGTCACAAGTCAAAAGTGCACCCTGGGGCCTACGCAAGTCACAAGTCATAAGTCAAAAGTGCCCTCCAGGGCTTCCATAATGAGCAGCTGTAGGCCAATGATAAGAGAAATAACGTTACGTTGTTTGGAACGTTATGTCGCAGGAAATGACGGCACGTCATAAAACGTTATATCCACCTCAGCCTCGGTTTCGGGAGGTGTATATTAAAATATATAGAATCATATCAGAATCCTTGTTACATAATAGGTATATAATATTACAAGTTATCAGTAACGGCTATCCTAGACAAACAGCACCCATGTGTGTTACAGAGTTATGGTTTTGGTCACTTCACTTTTCCTAGTTGCCATCTATTCACATAGCATGCTACAAGTAAGTACGTCAAAGAGTTATGCTCCGTACAAAATATGGGACGCAATAAGGACGGACGCATACTATTACTAAATCCCTTCGCCTTCGAATAAATTATTAATTGACTATACAATAATGGGCGCGTTTTCACTCAAAACTTCACTCGGCCGTTATGGAAAAAACTCGGTCATTTATGGAAAAAACGCGGCCTTTATGAAAACACGGCCATTACGAGATTCGGGTGTTCTGATTGGCTGTCTAGCTCGGCCATTATGAAACCTGTGGTTCTCTTGGACAAAAATAGTCGCCATTTTGAATTTCACTAACTTTGTATTCTGAATGTTTTTAAAGACTAGGACCCTTTCTGCAATTATTTAAAACAACGAAATATCGCAGAATATCGACCGGGTTGGACGGCTTATATACAATCACGTCATCGTATTACGTCATTAAACAGAGCGCGTCATCAACGGGCGGCACAAAAAAAAGTTTTATGTTATAGTTAGAACATATTACGTAAATTTTAATGATTAAAAAGGGCGGAGCGAGCGAAGCGAAGCGAGGCCTTTTCATAACATTAAACATTCTGCATTCTGATTGGCCGATAGAAATTAGCGCCAACGCAAGACGTCAAGGTTGTGAAGAGAAACTTTTAATGATGAAATTTTTATTTAACCGCCAAAATGCGGCATTTTCATTGGCTCATAATGTAGGTTATATTCTAAAAAAAAAAATAACGAAGGAGAGCGTATTCCGAGTCAATTTCATCCGACAGTCAAAACCGGGCATAGAAAATTACTTTGATATGACTAGATTATGTTTAATAAATGGAAACTTTTGTGATACTGTTAGTAACTTACTGAGAATCTAGAGTCGTATAGTTCTGTGCAAGTTTCGGATAAAGGTATTTCGGATAATGATAGATCTAGATCTACATTCAATTCTGGTGATCGTTTTTAAATTGTAGACATAAGTGAAACTAGAAGCTTTGTTGAACAAAATAAAGCTAAATAAGGCCAACTTGCATAGTTAATAAATTAATAAAATTGTCAATAATTAAGTGTTTTCATAATGGCCTTGTTATTAGGCTTTAGAGTCGTATTAGCCGTCAATCGAAAAATGTATTTTATCTTACAACGTGTAAGAAATGTCAAATGCAATATGTTGGACAGACTATGCAACCAGTGTCACGTCGTATAAATAGCCATAAGTTTGATATATCAAACTTTACTGATGATACATTTTCTACTTTTGTTGCTAGCCATTTTAATGAAGAAACACATATGTCTATTTTTTTTTCTTTAGGCCAATTGATGTTGTAGATAACAATATCAATCGTATATGCAAGGAAACGTTCTGGGTACATAAGCTGCAAACGCTTCATCCCGACGGTCTGAATTCAAAAATATTGTTCATTGTATGAATACATGTATTACTAAATGATCACTGTTTTGTTTTAGTATGGACTACAAAAATACTTACGTTTGCTCCTGTTACTGAGGTTTCTAAAGAATTCGCGTCCTAAACGTATTCGAAGTCCATAATGTGTCATTCATTGCGGGGTCAGCATATGCTTGAAAATGTAAAATATCCATTTTTGGGGATATGGATGGTTCGTTTTATGTCTGACTCTTGCGTGGGTGGCTAGGCGCTGCCGTCGTGTCTGTGTGGCTTTGGTTTGTCTGTCCGCTACGGTATTTGCTAGGTCGTGCTGTCGTCTTCACGGGGATAATACAACCATGTTATTGTCAACTTTGCGTTATTGAAGACTCCGTTTCACCTCACCGGAGTTGGCTATTTACAACTCGATTTCTGTTTGAAGTGAAACGATCCACAACGTGGGCCGGATATGAGTAAAAAAAGATGCCAAGTGCTGCTCAAACGAGAGCGCTTGGAACGTGATGTGTCCCTTAGATGATCAAAAAGGTTTTGTAAGTGCATTCGGTCGGGGGGGGGGGGGGGGGTCTTACTCTGGATGCTGATAATTTGCTTTTAATAAATTGAGCCTTACGGACAAAACAAATTCGATTGAATGACAGTCTTCAAATACATTGATCATCCCTCGTTCAAACGACAGGTCATTTTAAAAGAGCGTAAAAACCAGATGTGATGAATGTTCAGATATTACCAATACTGAAGATGTTATTCAACAACAAACATTACCGGCATCATGTTACACTCGACTGCTATAGAAAATTCGACTGGTTAGACACACGCAACAGCATCGAAAATTTAAATCATATGAATACAAGATTTATCCGTGTTTCGATAATCACCGGGCCCTTTGATTTATACCTTTGGTTTCCGTGTTGTGCCTTTCGTGTTTCTGTGTTTAGTGCTGCATTTCCTTCCCGATTTGTTATTATCCGTTTTTTTTACAAAAATTACAAAAATGCATTTTGATATTTTTGATTGAACTTCATTTATTGGCAATACTATATAACTTTTATGATTGATAATAATTTGGTATAAAATTCATGAAATAAGTCTTTCTGTCATTAACAGTCAACTTGATATATATATAACAAAATGATACAAAATGTTGAATTTCTCTTGTCACCGAGTACACTTAACGGCACTTCTAACGCTACCTTTTAGTTTTTCCCGCTCGAGGTAACTTCGTCAAAATTTCACCTAATTGAGTTAAATGCATCCGCCTGTCACTGCACGTGTCAATTTAGAAATGTACGAGTACGAAAACCCGCGGTAAAAGCGTAATTTACGTCATCCCGCATATCGAAGAATTAAACAGCGTAGTTATCAAGGGTAAATTGACTATTTTCAATTCTTTACTTTGTTTCTGCTTCAACTGTTGTATAACACGTGTAAACAATGAAAACATTGATAAAAGTCATGAACAAATTCATGGGTAACGAAATAGCAGTTGATAGGCTACGATCGCCTCAAAACAAACGCCTCTTCTGAATAAAAAAGATACGTGCAATAGTAAACACTAATGAAGGCTACTTGGCAGTTAAACTACACAGTCATCATTTTAAACAAAGAATAAGTGATGTTATACAATATAATATACATGTAATTGATTCAGTTTAAAATCGTGTTTGGTCGCCATTAGTTCCCATTTCAAGTTGAGCTCGACCCCTGTAACTCGCAGGAATCGTATTCTCTCAATAGACTCGTGTTGGTAGCGATTAACACTGGATTTCGCAGCAAAAACGGCATCATTTTATGTACTAGTCTTGGTGAATAGTGTCAATGACTATTAAAACATGAGTTAGTCAAATCTGGATATTCGATACTTTCTTTGGAAGCAAGGACATCTACAAGAATAAATAACAACCGGGTGACCAGCATTGCGTGAAAAATAGCGACTTTCACTATAAGGATTTGTTCAGTTGAAGACGTGTCTTGCAAAAGTCCAAGGTCCGATTGAGATGAGATTAGCTCAGAACTAGTGTCAAATTGTATTGTCTGAGTGTGCCAAATGGCATGACAATGCATGAAGGAGTTTTAATGAAAACTGAAATATATCTCAAAGGTAGCGTTAGAATGACCGTTATGTGTATATGTTATATAATTATTTCCATCATTATTGGCAAATGTACTCTGATATTAATTATACACTATTAAGTGTCAATTAGGCACTTTTCTATCTATTTCCGTATAATTTCCTCCAACGTATTACACTTATGATTAGGAGTGAAATTATACGAATGTAAAAAGTGTATGTGCGACTTGATGTAACTGATGCTATTGGCACTATTTAGGTAATAGCGCACTTTTAAATTGATTGTTTAGTTAATAGTCGCTATTGAATCTGACAATGAGTTCGAGCCACAGATAGTTTGAGGCACATAAGACATAAAAACTCCCCAAGAAGACCATTATATCAGCTTACATCTCATATGTTCGTTCGTTTTTGGATAATTCATTCGCTGTACACGATCCAAACATACAGCGGAATGCGAACCTATACTAAACGGCGCCATCGCCTGGAATGCATTAGACCACTCCGCTATCGTAACTATCACAAAAACGTTGTGCACAATTAACCAGTGTCAATGTGGCAACATCACACTACAAAAATAATTGGTTAAACTAGACTATGGAGGCCCTGGAGGGCACTTTTCACTTAGGTTTTGTGACTTGAAACTTATGACTTACATTCTATGAATAAATCTGCGCGCTCTTCCTTGGACAGCGTGGATGGTAAAGGATGCTGTCTGAATCGGAATAACCTGATAAAAGTCTATAGTGAGTCAGGTAAGTCGGTATTAGTTTTGTTTGATTGAAATCGTCATTGTTGAAGGCCTCGAACCGTTATTCTGAATTGTTAACACCATTAACTAGAATACCCTTCATGTAATAGCACAATGCCCCGTGGCATAGTTGTGTGTTATTCGTGTACATGTGCATACATAATTATTATGATTTTCTTCCTTTTCGTTATCATTTGTGCGTCTCATTTGCGATAGTTCGGACCATACATGGTGCAATGAATTAGATTTTAAGTCTTGTTATAGTAATAATAATTATATGCTCATCTACATTTTCCAGGTGAGGAAAATGGAATGTCCGTGCTGTGTGTGTGTGTTTGGAGCATTTGGTTCGACAAATGATGTGGCGGTTCAAACCTGTATTGTCTTGAAACCCAGCAAAGCAACCGGCTCAAATGTAAAATTGGCAATTGTGTGACACTATGGGATAGAATAGATTTTGAATCTGATTGTGTTACGTACCATAATGGTGAAGAAGAACATTATAAGGTTTTGCGGACAATTCCAAGTTGTGGATATCAAAACACTAACATTTATGGCGCCTATGAACTAAGCTTTTCAAGATAGCTTTATAGTATCCGTATAGGTTTAATTTCATAGATGTAATGTCGGGCAGACATGTTTAGAAATAATACGCCATTTTGTCATGTTTTGAAATACCTGTAATGCAACAGACTCAAAGTTGTCATTTGCAAATGTATTTTTGTCTACCGTTCATCATTTACAACATAATACTGCATTTGTGTTAACTTTGTATACAAAATAAAGCAAAGACCAAAAACACTGTTTAGTTCGTAGGAGCCATAAATGTTAATGTATTGATATCCACAACTTGGAATTGTCCGCAAAACCTTATAATGTTCTACTTCACCATTATGGTACATAGCGCAATCACATTCAAAATCTATTCTAGCCCATAGTCTATCTCGTACATGTACATGTATATACAGGATGACTTTATACGGCCACAGCTAGAGCCTTTGTAAAATAATACGCTTTCCCGCCTATTTGTTGAGCACCCCTCGTAGTTTGCACCTATTTTGGGATTATACTGAACTGTAAAAGTTAACATTCCTTGTACTGTTACATTATTTCGTAATAAGTTTGTAGAACGAAATTTGAGACGACTACAACAAAATACTAAGTAGTTCGGAATATTATGTTTCGGTTTCAAAGTCATGTGGCATCCCGCGCAATATTGTCATGCACTTTTAAGTTGGGCGTATATATTAAGCAGATTTAACAGGTATTTGTGATATAATCTAGTACTTTGGTATGCGCTCTTTTGGTCAGAAGTGTTAATATGTTGTGTTGAGTCATACAGCGGCTGAACTATTATACAATGTATTTCAGAAGGACATGCCCGTATACGCCTTCAAGGTAATAAGCGATGACCTCTGGTTCACAAATTGTGCCTACTTTCTGTGCATTTGGAACGGAGTGCGACAAACTGTGACATAAGACTCGAAGCGAATGGGTACGTTAGCTACTAAAAGTACAGATGGCTTAGAAAAATCAATAGTGTTTGCACTTAAAAGATGTACTTTCTCTGTATAATAATGTTATGTGTAGGAGTGGCTAAGGAGACGTTTCAGACCCATTTGATTTTGCTACATTTAGCCACATGTATACACATGTACCTTGAAATCGACGGAAAGAATTGTGGTGTTCAGTATACCGTTAAATCTTTTTTATGCCCCCGTATCGATAGATCGGGAGGCATATAGTGATTCACCTGTCCGTCCGTTCGTTCGTCCGTCTTGGTTAACCCAAATTGACCGTTTCTTCTAGCATCATTATGGCTTGCTACAAAGCTTCCAAACTTGTATGGATGTTGTATATGAACACTCCACACACCTGTATCACCTGACCCCATTTTGACCTTCACCTTGACCTAATTTTGCACTTAGGCTTATTTATGGACAAGGCTTCCACAGGGGGCATAAGCGTTTATTGAACGCAGTCTTGTTTTGAAATATTTTTCTTTATTTTTCAATTGACTCAGTAAATCGTATCATGATTATCGTGAGGGAAAAGACTGGGTGCATTCTAGAGGACCTGAAGTTGTAGATGGCATATTTAGGAGTGGTGGTGTAGTGTTAGGGCCCTCACTTTGAGATAGATACGTCCCGGTTTCGATCCCAGTCGACGTTACTGCTAAATTTCTCTGAGATAAAACATAATGTTCCACTTAACAAAAGTTTATGAAAGGGTACCTGAAATGGTCAAAAACCAATATGATGTGGTTTCCATCATCGCCTAGAGTAATGTTCGACTTGCGACCTAATGATTGGGGACAATTTAAAGTCAGTTGTACGTATGCATCACTGAAAATAAAACTTTAATTTGGTACTTTACTTTTTAATAGTTGTCCAATAACCATAATATTATCTTAATAGCTTGATAAACGAAAGAGTATTCTATATCTATAACACCACAATTATTTCCGTCGATTTCAAGGTACATGAGTATACATGTAGCTAAATGTAGCAAAATCAAATGGGTATGAAACGTCTCCTTAGCCACTCCTACACATAACATGCTCGTATACATGTATAAGATAACAACAGAGATTCAAAACTTCTTGTTTTTTATTTCAAACAGAACAATACGTGTGCAGAACATCATAAATTTAACAATAAACATACAATTTCCTAGCAGTAACTATTTTCCCACGGAACAAAAAACCAATTCGATACGGAACAAATCCAAGACTCTCTATATTAATAGCTTCATTGGTTATAGATATAAAACGTCTGATAAATGTAAAACGGAGGTACTATGTAACAGGAAATTAAGAACTGTAAAAAGCGACATTCATAAGGCTTCCGTTATTAAGTGTAATATATAACATGTACTTGTAAGATGAAAACAAGGTATAAAACGAAGATAGTTTGTCTGTCACCTTCATTAGATAGCTTAGGCCTGCAGTCAACATATCAAATATAACCTATTTACAAGGTGGCCAAAAAGAAAGTTGACAGGTTCATTGTCTATTTATCAAACCTCTACAGTATGTTATCGCCAATAAAACTTGCACATGCATAATATTACACAATTTAGATGGAAGTATTTTGCTTTGACGAGTTTTGGGATTAAGATTTCATAAATATACGCCGAACCTGTAAACTTTCCTTTTGGACACTGTATACAATCATAACATGTTACATAATTAAATATTGACAAGTACATAGCTGATTGTCTTCACAGTAATGATATATCCATGCTCTACCCCAGCGCTTTTTGGGTGCTTCTATGGTCTTGTTTGGCCCTCCGTAAGCCAAAAATGCCATCCATAAAATTATTGACTGATAATGCAAAAAATAACAAAGACAGTGTTTACATTTGTTTCCCGACACCGTACGAGACGAGGTCCAAAAGAGAAATGGCATTGATATCGCGTTATGATGACATATCCCGATGTCCACCACTGAAGAAATATATGTGGAGAACCTCTCGTACAGTTAGAGCAAAGTAAGACACATGAGTGCCAGTCAAAAATAATTAAGTTTTTTAAGGCTTCAAAAAGTATTTGTACTTTTGTTTTCTTTTTTTTAAACATCGTCGGATATAATTATACGTTGACCTTCAGATGATTTCCACAATGTAGGCTTAACGATATAGTTTTAAACCAATTAGGTAATACCATTAGTTGATGTGTGTTGTCGTTAGCGACAGAGCGGTTAAATAGATGTAGTTAATATCTTATAAATTATAAGATCCGATTAAGTATTACAACTAATACGTGTAGCGTGTAGAATAGTTTAAATTAGTTATACCGCATGCCTAAGAAGTTATATCACAAAATAAGGAGTTTTGAAATTCCCCATCATTCGGTCATTACTTTACAGCTATATGTAAAGAGAACAGGTGGAAAACGCTTTTTTTCTGGCCCCTACACGAACCCGCTATTTAACGCATCAACGGGTCAGGAAATGGTTGAAATGGGTCTAGACACGTTGTACTACATAAACAATCAGTATGTCGTGTTTAAGTTACATTTTAGGCAATATCCGTATTCAAGTGGCTGTTTTGGATTTCATGACTGTCATTGTTTACAAATTATTCTACTCTAGTCCCATTAGCGTATATTATCACTGCGGTATACCGTACACCGGATATTGCTAGTAATGGTGATTAATGTTATCAATTTTCGCGACATTCTAGTGTACACAAGGGTAAGTTAAGAGACGATATTTTCCAAACTACTAACTTCTTACACCATCCCAACCAGGTATTTACGTCTTCGGATATTTTTATAACTTTACAGTACGACATAGTATATCAGGTATTCTTAGAAGTGTTCAAATTACTCGGTATTAGGCAGCTGCTCACTCGTAAATATTGACCACTGCACTTTACATGCCATTGGAATGAGTGTATTAACCAGATATATATTTTTTTAAACTAAGCATTCTGTTTGTATCGAACCCAAATGTCATAAGTCCAAATTTCAGAAAAATTGATCAAAGTACAACAAAGATACGCACCAAAAAGATATAAGTTAGTGTACGGAGTACTGATGTATACTGTACAGAGTATTGCACATTAGCTCACGCTTACAAATACACTGAATTAAATTAGGAAATAAGTAAAAAGTAATACTTAGACCCAATTTAATCTTATAACAAAGTTTTGCTCTCAAAAATGTTGCTTGCTATGAACCTCAAAAGAGTCGATTTGAATATTTGAGCGCTGAGTGTAAATATTGTTTGCAATTTTGAACAGAACATAAACGTGTCTATATCATAGTTGAAATAATTAATTTTCTAAACACAAACTAAACAGAACTGAACTGATACATAGAATCCTACATATATCTTAATATTTGACTTACCCACCACCCATTTTACTTAATAAGAATACGTATATAATGTGTAAATACTTCTGGAGTTTGTCTTGTTTTATTTGATTGATGTAAAGCTTTGAAGCTCTAAGATAGATTATAATAATATACATAATATAATGTGTGTGTGACAGAGCTTTTCTATTGAGCATGGACTGGATACGGAAATTTTCTCAAGGGCATACATGCCATATATCCTGCATCATGCGTGAGTCTCACGCATTTGAGACTCTACTCACGCATGGCAGGAGGCCAATTTATCAAATCTCACACATTTCATGGACATACTGGAACCTGACATTTTTTGTTTATATTATAACGTGATCACAATTATTATTTTAACTTGCTTCATGAAGCATGCATGGTATCGTCATAAAAGTAAAATAAGTGAAACTTGTATATAAACTTCATTAATTTGAGTTTTAAAGTTTGAGCAAGGAAAATCTGCCTCATTTTAATAAAATGTCTTGCATTTCCATCAACAATCTCATGTTAAGGGGCCTGTGAAACATGGCATGTATGCAAAGGGATCCGAGCAATTATTTTTCTTAGAAGGGATCAGGCCTACTTATAGAAGGATGTACTAATCATACTCTAAACACTGACAAACTGTTTTCAACAGATATAGGCAATATAAGTAGTATTAACCAAATAACACTGTTTTTACCTCGCATTTACTCAATGTCCGCGAGCAATACTCCGTACACTGTGCAGCAATACTCCGTACACCAGTGAGCATCAATAAAGCACTACTCTCTACACTAACATGTTTATGTATTGCCAAATACAACGTTATCTATGATTCCTTTTCTGGTAAAGCATTAACAAGATAAACTTGGTCACTGAAATGTCATTTTGCTCGATTCAAGTTTGTCTGTCACCTTCATTAGATAGCTTAGGCCTGCAGTCAACATATCAAATATAACCTATTTACAAGGTGGCCAAAAAGAAAGTTGACAGGTTCATTGTCTATTTATCAAACCTCTACAGTATGTTATCGCCAATAAAACTTGCACATGCATAATATTACACAATTTAGATGGAAGTATTTTGCTTTGACGAGTTTTGGGATTAAGATTTCATAAATATACGCCGAACCTGTAAACTTTCCTTTTGGACACTGTATACAATCATAACATGTTACATAATTAAATATTGACAAGTACATAGCTGATTGTCTTCACAGTAATGATATATCCATGCTCTACCCCAGCGCTTTTTGGGTGCTTCTATGGTCTTGTTTGGCCCTCCGTAAGCCAAAAATGCCATCCATAAAATTATTGACTGATAATGCAAAAAATAACAAAGACAGTGTTTACATTTGTTTCCCGACACCGTACGAGACGAGGTCCAAAAGAGAAATGGCATTGATATCGCGTTATGATGACATATCCCGATGTCCACCACTGAAGAAATATATGTGGAGAACCTCTCGTACAGTTAGAGCAAAGTAAGACACATGAGTGCCAGTCAAAAATAATTAAGTTTTTTAAGGCTTCAAAAAGTATTTGTACTTTTGTTTTCTTTTTTTTAAACATCGTCGGATATAATTATACGTTGACCTTCAGATGATTTCCACAATGTAGGCTTAACGATATAGTTTTAAACCAATTAGGTAATACCATTAGTTGATGTGTGTTGTCGTTAGCGACAGAGCGGTTAAATAGATGTAGTTAATATCTTATAAATTATAAGATCCGATTAAGTATTACAACTAATACGTGTAGCGTGTAGAATAGTTTAAATTAGTTATACCGCATGCCTAAGAAGTTATATCACAAAATAAGGAGTTTTGAAATTCCCCATCATTCGGTCATTACTTTACAGCTATATGTAAAGAGAACAGGTGGAAAACGCTTTTTTTCTGGCCCCTACACGAACCCGCTATTTAACGCATCAACGGGTCAGGAAATGGTTGAAATGGGTCTAGACACGTTGTACTACATAAACAATCAGTATGTCGTGTTTAAGTTACATTTTAGGCAATATCCGTATTCAAGTGGCTGTTTTGGATTTCATGACTGTCATTGTTTACAAATTATTCTACTCTAGTCCCATTAGCGTATATTATCACTGCGGTATACCGTACACCGGATATTGCTAGTAATGGTGATTAATGTTATCAATTTTCGCGACATTCTAGTGTACACAAGGGTAAGTTAAGAGACGATATTTTCCAAACTACTAACTTCTTACACCATCCCAACCAGGTATTTACGTCTTCGGATATTTTTATAACTTTACAGTACGACATAGTATATCAGGTATTCTTAGAAGTGTTCAAATTACTCGGTATTAGGCAGCTGCTCACTCGTAAATATTGACCACTGCACTTTACATGCCATTGGAATGAGTGTATTAACCAGATATATATTTTTTTAAACTAAGCATTCTGTTTGTATCGAACCCAAATGTCATAAGTCCAAATTTCAGAAAAATTGATCAAAGTACAACAAAGATACGCACCAAAAAGATATAAGTTAGTGTACGGAGTACTGATGTATACTGTACAGAGTATTGCACATTAGCTCACGCTTACAAATACACTGAATTAAATTAGGAAATAAGTAAAAAGTAATACTTAGACCCAATTTAATCTTATAACAAAGTTTTGCTCTCAAAAATGTTGCTTGCTATGAACCTCAAAAGAGTCGATTTGAATATTTGAGCGCTGAGTGTAAATATTGTTTGCAATTTTGAACAGAACATAAACGTGTCTATATCATAGTTGAAATAATTAATTTTCTAAACACAAACTAAACAGAACTGAACTGATACATAGAATCCTACATATATCTTAATATTTGACTTACCCACCACCCATTTTACTTAATAAGAATACGTATATAATGTGTAAATACTTCTGGAGTTTGTCTTGTTTTATTTGATTGATGTAAAGCTTTGAAGCTCTAAGATAGATTATAATAATATACATAATATAATGTGTGTGTGACAGAGCTTTTCTATTGAGCATGGACTGGATACGGAAATTTTCTCAAGGGCATACATGCCATATATCCTGCATCATGCGTGAGTCTCACGCATTTGAGACTCTACTCACGCATGGCAGGAGGCCAATTTATCAAATCTCACACATTTCATGGACATACTGGAACCTGACATTTTTTGTTTATATTATAACGTGATCACAATTATTATTTTAACTTGCTTCATGAAGCATGCATGGTATCGTCATAAAAGTAAAATAAGTGAAACTTGTATATAAACTTCATTAATTTGAGTTTTAAAGTTTGAGCAAGGAAAATCTGCCTCATTTTAATAAAATGTCTTGCATTTCCATCAACAATCTCATGTTAAGGGGCCTGTGAAACATGGCATGTATGCAAAGGGATCCGAGCAATTATTTTTCTTAGAAGGGATCAGGCCTACTTATAGAAGGATGTACTAATCATACTCTAAACACTGACAAACTGTTTTCAACAGATATAGGCAATATAAGTAGTATTAACCAAATAACACTGTTTTTACCTCGCATTTACTCAATGTCCGCGAGCAATACTCCGTACACTGTGCAGCAATACTCCGTACACCAGTGAGCATCAATAAAGCACTACTCTCTACACTAACATGTTTATGTATTGCCAAATACAACGTTATCTATGATTCCTTTTCTGGTAAAGCATTAACAAGATAAACTTGGTCACTGAAATGTCATTTTGCTCGATTCAAGTTGTGTAGTTTAACATAGAATATAAACAAAAACATCTTTATTTGACAGACCGAGCTCACTTTTTGCGCGAGTAACGATACGAGTTTGGTCTGTTAATTACCCTTTAAAGTCATTCCTGTGCAATATCCAGTGTACGGTATACCACAGTGATTATATAAAGTCTAATATTGTTCCTATTTTATCATAAATGAATAAATAAAAGCATTTTTAAATTTGTACTTTTAATTTTATTACATTACACTATTAATTAAAACAAATTGTATAAAGTATAAAACATTGTTTATTGTTATATGCAAATAAGTTAGGGAATTTAGCGGTAATCAGCGAACGTAAGTCGATTACATATATCGTTGGCTGACCAGACGCTAGCTGCTTACTTATGTAAATCAAAATTGAGTTGACCAATGATAATATTATATTTTAGTTTTGGTTGTAGTATGGAAACCTGGTCCTAAACCTTGATGCAATACTATATAACAAGCTTCGTGTATAGAATAGATCAATTTTACTCTTAGACTAGTATTTAAAATTAAATGGAAAAAACTTGTGCAATCTCTGGGTATATATTAGCCAAGTCAGTGTTAGAATAGAGTGACGCGGCGGTCAAGTCAACTATTACGAATAAAACACAATTAAAAGGCTTATATGGACAGCTATAATTCCAATGCTTAACTAACATACTTTATTTGCTCTACCTGTTCAGACAATGGTTGAACAATTTTGTGTACACATAAACGAGCACAGGAAACATAAAACACATACAAGGCACAATGCCCAACTAAACAAGCAAAGATCCACCCAAGTCCAAGCTGTCGAAAAGTACAATAAATTATTAGTATCAGCAACCAAAAGACTGATCGCCCTAGCTGAATGACACAGTTTCTATAGCAAAACGACTATAATGCCTATTTTAGCTGTCAGAAATCCTAATACGAAGAAGTGCCAAACGCACTGCCAACCAAGAAAATTAATCAGCCATAGTCCCAACTGTTGAAAAGCTGAATGGAAAAGTTTCAGCATACACAAGGCGGAATGCCTACGCTGAACCCTGGTTACAACAGTACAACTGCTGAACTACGTACACCAAGTACTAATACAACATTTGTTAATTGACATATTTCTCTAAGCACATCGTACAATGGACTATTTATGACAAAATCGTTCACGTCCACTTTTCACTTGATTTATTGAGTGGAAACAAAACCCGAGATGTTTCATCATGTTCAATCAAGAATACACGTGAAACTAGTTCATATGTAAATTACTTAATGCCAACCTTTGCATGTCAAGATACGAGATAAGTTCCTTACTCCATAAATACTGACATAAGTATTATGTGTGATGTTAATTTTGTGTTTTGAGTTACAATCACCAGACCGATATTTTTATTATTTATTGCGCTTTGAGAAATCATTAACTTATTCATGTCAGTATATCACTTAAGGTAACACATGGCACACATAAATCAGAGCGTTTTGTGCTATTTACATTATGCATTGAACAAAGCATATTCAATATTAAACAAGGGGACGTTAAAAGTTCCGTTATCGGATTCAATACAAACACGTTCATTTACAAAAATATTCAAATACAGACAAATATCGGTAACACGTTTAAGAGCACGCAAAAGGTAGTCTGAAAAGCGAGTCGATATCAATAACGGAGCGTTTTTGTTTTCGTGTAATATGTGACTTTGGTTCTTTAAAAAAGTTTTATATCATAGTGATGGCTGACAAAGATAGAATACCTGGAATGCTGACCAGGCCCCGATCTCCCTAAGCATCTCAATCTGAGCAAGATCTCATCTCAAATATTTACATGTGTCTTTATGTTAATTTCCATGGGAGGCGGGACTCAAAATTACCATCACTTAACAGAAATGTTATTCTGAGTTTATTACAGTAAAATGTCAAGAGCTGAAACTTCAGATTTTTCTCTAATTCCAACTTAGAATTTAGCAAAATCTCAATATGAGTTGAGATTTCTACTTAAGATGCTTCGGGAGATCGAACATACACTCGAGTATCTTATTCAATCTAGGGCGGCACAATCGACTTAATTAAGTAACCCATTGTCACAGTTCTATATAACAAATGTATGCATCATTTCAAAACAATTACAGGGCGGGACACCGTATATTTATATAGTATTACATGTATATATTTATGAGCGCAATTGAAATAATTAGATCTATATTTTAAATAAAAAAGTATAGTATACACTGTACAAATCACATAATCAGGTGAGCATTATACACATTCCAAAATCAGTACAAAACAAAATATCAACAATGACCTTTTGATACTATTCATACATGTAGACTTAATCAAACACGGATAATGTATTAATTACTTTCAAATTATTATATTTAAACATTGACAACACTTAAACCGTTGAAACAAGTGAAATCAACAAATATTACGTACTGATAAATGAAATAACATGGCTTTTCACTCCTTTAGTTTTGCTTATATTTCATGTGTACGTTAATATCTTCTAAAATTTTAAATGGATTAATACATTCATATTTATGTCCACCTTACCTTATCTGAACAAAACCGATTAAGAAATCGTGCAAATATTGAAGTATCATCTTATCTGCAGATAAATGTCGAAAAAGTCATGTTACGCCTTTGGCACAAGATAAAGTTTATTTTCCAATCATGGGTCATATTGTATGACATGTTAATTACAGATAAAACATGATATATTGAAATAATAACAATGATAATAACCAATATTTTCTAAAATAAGTCTTGAAAATTCATATCTCCAAGCATGAAAAGTAAAACAAGAGTAATATAAACATACAATTTAGTCGTTATTCGGTAAGCTGATAAGTCATATGGATGGCGACGAAAGTGGCAAGAATAACATTGAAATATTTGTCCCTTTTCTACTCTCATATTGTGTAAGACCCAACATGTAAAATACCGGATCACATTCTGTTATTACAGATCCTTGAATGCAGTACAAACAATTTAGTGAGGTTAGGCTTATCAGCACTAAGAATTCGAAACTTGAAACATCACTGCTGGTAGCATGTCAGAAGGCAGTGGGTGTGTAGAAGTATAGCGGGTGGCATAATTATTAGTGCTCTTCGTTGCAATGTTTGAAGTGGATATTTCCAATGATTTGGAAGAAATTAAGAAAAATGATAACAAATGAGGTAATTTTTAAATTTACAAAGCACCATACTTCTTCCGATATTATAGTTATGTCACTTGTCATAACATAGTGTACAGTTGTCATGAGCTCATGTTTGAAGTTATTAAGAAAAAACATCTACATAAGGATGGACGGACAGACATAGACAGACGAACCGACGCCCGGGGGCGAGCGGACATAGTGATTATTATGTTTTTGCAGGGCCCTAATATTTGACTGCAGATGAAACGTAATATTTTACGAAAATTCCACTAGTGCATCTTATTCAATTTGCGAAATATCCACATGAAAACTATGTGAACCCTTATCAAATTTTGACTTGATTTAGTATAGTTTGCCGTAAAAATATATTATACATATATTACACATAATAACATATTATAATTATGGCACATTGTTCTGTTTCGAATCTTTGAAATTGTGTTATTATTTACAATTTGTTTGATATTCGCATGTGAATAGTGTTGTAACCTTCCTAGATCTATCATTGTATTTCATCGTAAAAAGATAATGTATACATATAGCAGGACAAGGAACAGTTTTTATATACATTTCAAGTATGTTTCCCTATCCTATTTCATATTAAAATAAATATAAACTAAATCAATAACAAAAGCGGACGCATACATTAAATCTCAGTTGTAACGAATATTAAGCTCGTTCATTATAAGCAGGACATGCTGTCGGGAGTATCGAGTTGTTTAGCTGAACACTTAAGGAAATTCTGAGGTTTTAAACAAATTATAAGTTTTTCCTTAAAATGCTTTACCCCTGATAATTTATTTGCGTTCTCGTACCCTGTCGAGTGTTACTTTCCCTGCCTGATGTATTTAAGAAGTTGGGCGGAGCTGAAACAAATTTCAGTTTAAGCAGATGTTCATTATATGGGTATGCGTTGTAAGTTTTTTTGCCTTTTGTTCTCATTCGACTGAGGTAGTCGTAAGGGCGTTCAGTATTGTCCTTGCCTGATTGACCTCGAGTGCGTTTAGATATATTAACTGTATTCTTTGGTATTCGTTGTGTATGTCATATTCCTTGGTGATAAAAACGTTTCACAAAACTCAATAATGTTATAATATAAAATGTGAAAATCATTAAAATAACATCACAAAAAATACACAATACTAGATAAAGAAATTACACTAGATTAACTTGTATCAACCCTAACACCTTTTACAGCATTATTAACGAATGCGTTTAACATAAACGATGCGCAAAAGAGATTGCTACTCGACAGATGAAACGCCAACATTTCTAACTACTTTATCACATCTGACAGAATCCTTCTAAGACCAGCAGTCAACTTTAGCTAGATACACTGTGTAATGCTTATGTAGCCGCCGTTAGTTTTAATGACCGTTCGTCACCTATTGCTCACGGAACTGGCATACTCTCTACAGACGTTTACACTAAATTCGTGGACAAACAAGATTTCGTTTTATTTACTAATCTAAAACAGTGGATAATCTAATCCATATAATCGCAAATTTAAAAAAAAACGCTTGCACTAGTGCTTATACAACTGTAGAAATGCGTGCATACTGTTTGACTTTTTATGTTGTGGTTCTTTCAGTAGAACAGTTTGAACGCATATCGTGCAAAATACAGTAAAACATTTGCCAAAACTTGTTTCAATTATGCCAAAATTCATGATACATGTAATTCATTTGGATTTTTTCAGACAACTTACGAGGGAGAATAAAAAAATGTACGCGGAAACATATCATAACTCACAAACCACAGCCCCAGATGCTTTCAAATTGTAATATTACTTGACTATATGTATGACAAAAAGACTTGTCAATAGAATGAATAAGTTAAAACGTCATGAATTTAACATTGAAACGCGCGCATGCTATAACAACAGACCGTAGCATGTCAGCGTCATTCGATGACGGACGTCAAATTGACGTACGCAATGCTACAAGTGCTGTTAAGTATGTACATGCAATTACTTAGTTCAACAACAGCGTAATATTTGGATCAGATTGCATTAAATGGTTGAGAAGTACTTGTTTTTATTCTCAACTGATTACCAAAAAAAGAAATAGGGCAAAAAACATGTATGTTTCCGTATCAATTTGATCCAGATGAGGAAGATTCATCTTGTCTGACTTACAATTTGCTTACAAAACCGCTCGCAATTTGAAAACCAAATGTGACGAAACAGATGGCATAATAAAAAACAAACACTTAAAACGATATGAACTGACTTCAAAATGAGTACCAACGCCGGTAACAATTTTAAACTGTCTTTGGGAAGTTCATTGTTATTGTCAAATAATTCATCATGAAATTTCTGTAAAGAAAATACGACTTTAACTACGAAACAGAAAGGCGTCGGTATTGAATATAAACTTAAAAAATCAATTTTAAGTAAATTAATTTGTCAGTATAATACCGCTACATCATTTCTGAACCAATCAGTAAGCATACAAACAATACAAAAAGATAAAAGAAAATCGGACAGTGAAGGAAGCACACAACTTAAAAAGCTGAGCACAGAAACATCACATTCCACAATTAAACGGCACAACGCCTTACACACAACTGATTGAGAAAATGAACTAAACCGCTGAAAGTCCAAGTTTCAGGCGTCAAAAAGTTGCAAGTTCAAAGTTCCGGCTGTCAAAATACTGAAAGACAAGGTGGTAATTTCACAATGATGCTACACAACTGCTGCGTGTTGAACCTACCACTCGAGTTGTCCGCGGTGTTCTTCTTACGTCTGGCAAAGGTTTACATTGGAATATACGTTTAAGAGATCTTTTGAAGTTTCTACCGAACAATGTGTACAAAAAGAAATTACAACTAAAAGTCATGTAATACAGCATCAATGTCACTTCCTGAAGAAAGAAGAATTGTTCCGAGATAACAGGGTTATCAGATGTGACGGATGAAATCAGATTGTACAAGCGTACGATATGTGAAGGTAGGTTGAGGATAAGGAAAGTCAGAGATACGAGCAAAAGTGTTCGAGTAACCCGCACTTTTGGATGTACTCGTTTTGAACGAGTTAATGGTGTTGAATTTTTCTGAATAAATGGATTAGTCGATTCAGCATCACATTTGTTTGTTGAGCAGTATAACCTCAGCGTCTTCGCGCTGTTTCGGACGGCCCTTTCTCGTTGTGGACACACAAGCACTGTTTTTAGAACAATATAATTTAAGGTAGCAATAAGAACAAATGGTATTACCATTGTTAAAAACGTATCAATCCATGTTATGATCTGAAGAAACCGAAAATAGTCCATTCGATGTGAGCATTTCATCTTCTCCCCCCATTGTTGCATGCCTGCGGTCCAGAAGCTGAAGTTGTACATCACAATAGCTGACAGGAAAAGCACAGCAACTATAACCTTTTCTCTGAACACGGTGCAGATAACAGCTCCTCTCAGTGGCAGGCATATGGCAATAAAACGCTCAAATGTGAAACCGACAATACACCAGACACTAAGAAAGCTGGTAACGTAGGTGATGAATATAAGAAACTGGCAGGCGAAGTCCGAGGTAATTATCCCTCTAAATTCTCCATCAAGCCAGTTAATTGTTAGACTTAGTAAGAACAGTACATCAACGAACGCGAGTGATGCTAGAAACACAGAACATGACGATTTTTTCATTCCTTTTGATGAAAACACTAAAAACGACAATATATTTCCTATGATCCCAACACTTGATATCACTGGAACACTGATATTTCTCATCAACTTTACAGCTTTGATCCATGGCGGGAGTTCGCCTGGACCAGTGTATGGAATATCGTAAGTCACATTCGACGTTTCATTTATAAATTCCACAAGCGCCTCCATATATAGTGATGTGAGTGCCTGTCAAAACTAAAAACACTTTTAAAGGATACACGTTTTTATTAAATGATATCGTCTATTTAATGATCAACGACATTGTAATATTATAAACTTTTTCTGGCAAGATACGTCGAATATATAAAATCACAAAATAATAACGTTCCAAAGTGGGCTAACGTGCATTTATATATATTCCTCTTTTTCAATATCCCAACACTTTTTACACAAACTGTCTATTCGTCCTCGTAGGCGCTACTTAAATATTTAAAAAATCTACTTTTTTTTCTTTCATATTCATCGGGCAAAGTGCCTAGTTGTGATGTCGTAATGGGCGAGTCGCATGTTATGAGGCTGTAATCCATTACAATACGCGATACTATACCGCTGTGGTTTTATTTTCCAATAAGCGACAGCGTCACAGAATACAAGCATTACAATAAGGCGCAGTATGCCTGTTATTGGAAATAACAGGAAACTAGAATCAAAACTATTAGTACTAACTAATGTATG
Organism: Spisula solida; assembly: GCA_947247005.1. Taxonomy (NCBI): domain Eukaryota; kingdom Metazoa; phylum Mollusca; class Bivalvia; order Venerida; family Mactridae; genus Spisula; species Spisula solida. The sequence goes on along the minus strand of OX365953.1, from coordinate 10,137,890 downwards.
CCATCAGTTTTATCTCCCCTCATTGTTTGTAACCTATTTAAAGAATGGTTTCCATCCGTGAGTGTTCAGGAAATACGTGTTTATATTTCACATTGAACATTTCTGTTACAAATGGCTCCATTTGTTGTGGTCATAATAATTATATACTTAAACAAAAAAAAAGAAACGCAATAACTTCTTTTTTTGGAAGGTGTAAAAAGCTTTTCTGGTATTTTCCACCTTACATATTCTCTGTAGTACGGTTTTGTTCATAACCTGTACTTTTATACCATATTATATAAATATGAAAATGTTGAACAATCATCTGACGTCAATAATACTAGCATTCGACCAAAGAAACAATTTTATAAATAGCCGGGTTCTATGACATTCCTTTATACATATATATTATAGGCTATACAAATTATACATACACATACAATATGACAATAAAACACAGTGTTGCCACTCATCCAATGTGAGTTATAAGAGATGATAAAAGTAATGACTCAAACATATCACATTACTATTTTAAACAGAAATATGACAAATTAAGACATATAAAAGTTTTAGCACTCAAAAACTTTAAATATACCCTGATAATTTTAAGAATTATTGATGTACAGCAATTAAAACAGTTCTATAAAACCATGTAAAAACATTCAAATTAAGTACAGTTGTATTTACATAAAAGTAGATTTCGTTGTTGGGGAATATCTAGTCCCATAAATAAGACCACGTACGTTCCATAGTACTATAGAGTCTCATAGTTTTGAACTTAGGTGTCCATAGCAAAATTTTATTTCCGAATTGAACGACTCATTCGGGATTAAACAGTTAAATCGACCGCAGTAAAGCTTATTTCAATCATAAAGTACAAACACAGCGTTAAACATACCTTTACACAACCAATAATAGATGAAATGTTTGTCTGACATCTGTCGCGATTTTAAAAACCAAAGTTACTTACAGTTGACAAATTCGTCTTAGACGAAATAATTTTTTGGTACGGAGTAGTCGTTCTTGACCGACTATAATGTAGGCCTATTTTTAGTCCGGATCCTGGGTTTTAGTTATAGCGATTTTTAGTCTAATCAAAATTGGTACAAATGACAGAACAACAACATTCGGAATACATCGGCTCTGTTGGACGGCTTCAATGGCGTAAATAAGGACATTTCAGTAAATTTGTGAAATAAAACAGGAATAATTTATGTATCAATGAGGTTAGTGTTCTTGCAATCATTCGTTTTCAATGATGGAAAAGACAGTAATTAAGCCATGTGTGGAGTGCCATTACTTTTTATTGCTTTTTAGGGCTCATAATCGGTCACCAAACAGCGACAAAAAATCGTGTCGCAAACTGCTACATACATGTACTTGCGACCCGGTGAGACCTAACGTAATGTAATGAAATGATACGTTTGGTCTCGGTTGAGACTAGGGAATATCTTGACAGGTTTTCGCAGTAACTCTTATCAATTCATTTTTGGAGAAAATAGCTCTAAATGTTTCATTAACAGTCATAGTTGAGAACCCGTTTAAAATTTCACTAGCCTTCTGTATCAATTCTTGCCTAATTAAACTGTATTTGGGACACTGAAATAAAACATGTGTTTCCGTTTCAACAAGTTCATAACAGAATGGACACCTACGGTTTTCAACTGATAACCCCTCATATCTTCCTGTTTCTATTCTTATAGGCGCCACTCCTGCCCCGAACTTAGCAAAAGTTGAACTATGAGTTTTTGACATTATCAGTTTACAATAACCTTTGGTATTAAAAATTATCAGTGAGCAAAGCATACATCCTCAATTCATTCCCTCAATTACCACTTAAAGCATTTACTCTCTGAACATTTGCCAATCATTTTTCTTTATATGATGACATGAGGTGCTCAAACATTCAATGTAATAGATACACTTTTTCTGGGCAAGAACATATTATCAATAATATCCTGACATCCATTTTCATACTCGAAACAGTTTTTGCATCTAGTAGATCCATTATTTAAATAATACATTATTCTTTTATTGATTCTTGAATTATCCATATTTTTGAAACGAGACCAATAATTTCCTATGGTTTGCCATTGTCTTACCAATGGTGGAGCCCAACCCATATCACCTGCAACAGCAGCTCAGTCGGCGTAAACCTCCTAACACCCAAAAAGAATTACGTGACTAGGTTATGAATTGCATTAATGCAAGGGTATGACTTTTCTCCCCAAATTGCAGCACCATATGAAACAATAGGCCATACACGGCATACAGTAGTATCATATAATTTTGTAAACACATTGAAAGGCATACCGCCTAGTCTATAAGCAACTCCAACGCCCTACTCGCCGATCCAGAAACCGCCTTTGCAGTAATGTAAAAATCTAGGTGTTCAGTAAGCAGAATTCCTAAATAAACATAACGGTCCACAGTCTGCAGGTTGTTCAGACCACATTTGAATTGTTTATTAGATCTGGGTAAACTATTGGGTCTAAAGTGGATAACTTGACTTTTGGTAGCATTAACAAACATTCCATTTGTATCACACCAAGCATCCAAAAGTATGCAACAAAATCTGCAAGTCGGCTCACTTTCCGCAACCAAGACGATGTCGTCAGCTAAAAGCATAATGCATACTTTTTCTTCATCAATGTCAATACCAATATTCAGGGATTTTGCAGTAGATACAAAGTCGTTCAAATATAGATTAACCAAAATCGCTGAAAGCGTACAACCCTGTCTGAGACCACAGGTAACATTAAACCAATCTGATGTTTAGATTTGTATATATTTTGCAGTGACTTAAGCATACAACCCCCAACCCCATAATCAGTCAGTTTAGACCATAATTTTCCTCTGTGAAACATGCGATGTTTATCCAATACTAAATTAAATCAAATTTAAAAAAAAAATTAAATCATGTTTTGCAAAAGGGGGGCGGACCAATAGGAACTATGTATACTCATATTCTCGCACTCAATCAAATGGCATCTAAAATTAGGATACTACTACTAGTTTTAAACATTTAACTCCTCAAAATTGAACGATTGATTCAAATCCATTTTGCAGCATCTTTATAGAGGAACATAATATTTAATGTTACCATGTCTGTTAATAGTTGTGTAGAAAACTTCCACTTTCAGACATAATCCGTGTCGTGGATACTTTTATCCAGTATGATGACTAATACAACGAATAGTTTTCTGCTGTGAGTACTTAAATACAGTGTACGAGAGACAGAACTTGTCTTTTTAGGAGCAGACATTAGTAATTATGGTGAGTTTTTATGCGAATTCCCTCGTAAACTGTTCTAATAGGCAGATACAAACGTTGGCTTAAGTCAATAGATGCAGTGTACAGCATTGATATAAGTTTAGAATCCGACTAGCCGTCTCTAGAAGTGTTGTTGAAAATGTTTATTTACATATGTGTTCGATTATAATAATGGCCAAGAAACCCAAATGTTGTTTGTGGACAAAGTGCAACTACTTTAATTATTTTTGATATCTTGAATATGTAGAAACAACGTTTATCTTAAACATTACAGAGGTTGCGAAACGCAACGTGTAACGTGTACTTGTACGTGAATACTATTTTTGGGTATTTCGTCATCCAGGTATGTGTAGTTTCTACAAGTAACGGACGTGTGACAGACGAAAATATAATGTGTACTACGTCACACAGGTATGCGTATGCACGGGAAACCCAGTAGACTCAGTAAGTTTATATAAACACTCATTATCGATTCACGAAGAAATCATGTTACAACTGCAATGTGATGTTACACGCACACGATGTGTTTCGGAAGCCAATTTTAATTGCAACGTGTACGGTACGTATACATGTACGGGTAGCTACGGAATCGCAACATCTCTATTTATACAGTTTTAACGACAAGCGCGACCTCAGGGAGTCAATGGGTTCGATCTCAGACAGCATTTATCATTAACTTCTGTAGAGCCATCTTGCTTGTTGGCCAAGCTTTAAATTTTGTCACATGACTGATTTTTTCATTGCCAAGATAGTATGCCAGTTTGGTGAACATGACTACAATGGACTACTCAAATTCAAACACGCGTGTGTGGACATCTGCGAAAACGGGGTCCCTTTGGCACCTGCCAAATGGACCAAACCTTTCAAGACATCGTGAGTAAAATGTGTATATGTGTTTTGGTTAACCGCAATAAAAAACTACCATACAATTTTGCGCAACCTTGACAACGCGATAAAATTTCATTAATCTAAATAGCGTTTACAAATATGCATTCCCTTATCCTGTTGTTAACATATAGCGTTATAAAGTAACCGTTCAAAAATAATTACGCAGGCATTTTGTGCTGCTAAAACGTTTTGTTATTCACGTTGTTTATAAAACGACTGAGGTATTCCGAGTGATATTTTTGCCAAATACATTATTTCCTCTTGCCAGTTGTTACTAATATGTCAAACAAATCACTTTGAATACTGGTATTTCGATAAAACCAGACAGAAGTACCCACACGGTGGGACATTAGTTTCTGCAATGTATATCAGTAATTAACAATATACACAAAGCATGTGCAGCTTTAGAACAAAACTGTAGTTTATCATTATTAAAGATCAATACTTATTATCCGTCATTATGATACCACACGAGTGTGTGAATTTAATTGTTACGTATTATCAATAGCTGCGGCGGAATTAGTTTCACTAACAATTGCATCCCTGATCATTTTTCACGCAATTTTATAATGTTTCAAATGTAATTTGCTTCTCCCTATCGCAACATTGCAAGAAAATTATTGGCAAATTAGCAATTTCTAATTATTCAATCTTTTACGCCAAAATACGAGAGCTTATTCATCTTCCGTTTCATTTACAGGTCTTTGGTAACACGTTGCGACGATTTGTCTGCAAGGGAATTATACTCGGCTCCTTTAACGACGTCATAAATGATCGAACTTGCTGCAAGGGAATAATACTCGGCTCCTTTAACGACGTCATAAATGATCGAACTTGCAGTGTAAAAAAGGACTAAGTTGTTTAACAAATATTTGCTGATCACACGTTTGGTATTGATACGCCACGACCCCTCCCCTTTGGTGACACAATGTTGTTTCTAAACATATACATGCAAAAGGTCGACCGAATGCATTTGTGTTTAAGGTAGGACCTTCGGTGTTGTGTAACCGAATACGAGACTCAAAAATTGTAACGGATTTTTAATTCAGCTCACTAGTGACGGGTAAGCTTTTGTGATCACTCCTCGTCCGTCAAAAATTCATTCAAGCGATTTCTCTTCAATCACTTAGCATATTTCAACCAAACTTCACGTAAATGTTCTTTGGGTGATCCTTTCCAAAAAATGTATAAATAACTGACTGGTTAACAGAGACACGGCGAATTCCATCTTTATGGTCATCTATACGTTTAGGCTGTTCATCTGTGAAGGCTTGAAGAAAGTCCGCCAAAGTTCAACACACAAGCCGTTTCATTATGGGATACATTATAGTAAAAGCAACGATGGGCCATACTCGGGTAGAAATTGATGCAACATAATTTCCATCCTTTACGATCATCTTAACATGTTTTTTTTATCTGTAAATATTCTAAAAGGAGCTATAAGAAGTGTAATACATGCAGAACTCTGGTTGCAATGTCAACCGATTTTAAAATCCTTTAAAAAATTAACAAGCCAGATTTCTAAATAATTTTACAGAAATATTTGTAAGGTGACTCCCTTACAAAATTGACATTTTCGACATGATTCGTCCAAAGACATGACCGACAGTGGGCGGGGCTCGTTTTTCCCTGTAAATATAATGAACAAATATATCTAAAAGCACAGAATTTCATTACATATTGGTAACAATATATTCCACGAAGAACTCTGGTTATCATTGTAACCGAAATTTAAGATCCCGTTTAAATATGGTTCTAATATAACAATGTGCACCGGTAAGAGATACAGTGACATCTTGGGTATCTTGTTAATTTCACAAAGCTGCCTCGAGCTGGATTTCAAAGTTGCAAAATGACACATACATCCTCGAAAATAAAAACAGTGGTTTAAAATTTATGGACCGATCCTACATTCAATGTCCATGACCTCAACCGACTGCATGATGCCATTCTAAGTAGTGATAAATTTTAATCCGTACCAACTATGTTCATTGTTGAATTAGATGTGATTCACTCGGTCTAACTGCAGAATTAACCATTTCTTTATATGGCAAGGGTGTCTATAGTAGTACGGTTTTAAACTATTTAGATGGACATCCGACATAGTACATATTAAATGTCAGGTATATTTTAGCTGTGGCATTGAATCACCATTACATCAATTATACTTACTACATGTATGCCACATGTTTTGACCATCAAATAGAGGATCTTGCATGAGTGCTCATTACACGAGTTTTATTAAACGAGTGGAAAAATTGATATGACACGTGTCATATTGTTTTTGTCGACGAGTTTAATAAAACTGGTATGTAATGAGCACGAATGTAAGATTCTATTTATCATGTAACCTTAGAAAAAGCTCATTATTGTTCTAAAGGATGATGTACGCTGCATAAGTTTCAGCTAGAATTCAGCGGTACAATGAGCGCGACGACGTGGCGTCGTTGATATTATCCTGACGTCAGTGACGGATCAATGCATGGATTGGCTAACGTCACGTCAAGCACATTTAAATATATATTGCACAGTCTTGGAGTGCCGAACGATATTTACGGCACGGCTTTCCGGCACTCCTGAACCGCAGGTTATGTGATAAAAGAAAAGTTAATCCCTTATTTGATCCGGTTTGCTAAAACATTCATATTTAGAAACTTCGTAGAGAAAATTCAACTAAACATCTCTCTGTATGTCGCAATATTACGGTGAGGGAACTTAACAAAATACTGTACATGTATTTAATTTTATCATGATAGATACAAGTGTCTTCGTTTCAGCATAATTTTACAAACGTTTGTATTCTTCGAAAGTGCTTACTTATAAGAGGTACGCCCATCTACAAGATAGTTTTATTTTAATATGAACTAAGGCACAGCCTATTTTAGCGAATCATATCTTAAATTTTAAAGAATAGCTCAGCTATATCATTAATCATTTACACTAGGCAAGTTGATTAAACCTTGAAGTTTTTATGAAATGTCATTACTTTCTGGTCCGACTTAGTAACATGTACGATTGCAAGTTGTTGAGGTTCAAAAACGCCAGAAAAATGCATCGACAATCATCTTACACATGTAGTAAATATCTGCATCATGGAGCAGGGGTATCGTTGGATAGCATCCAACTCATTGTTGGCATGTTTTGAATTTTGAGATTTTCCGGATGTCCACGGCTCAAATTCAGGCAGCCAAGACATTCTTATGGCGGACGCACGATAGTCCACAAAAATGCATTGATGACCCGTCGCACATCCGTCATGCGACAATAGTGAAAAGAGTTTAACCAGCATGACAGAAACTTTGATCAACGCGGATCTAGGCCCTGGTTTTTGTGTAGGCCTGCCCTCTGTCAGAGTCTGTAAAGTGTCTTGGGACCAATGGACAAAGCCTGTATTTTTGCGGTCTTGTTCATAGATATATTATCAAAAATGTGACATATAGCATATTTCGTGTTGTTACAGGGCACTATCCAGAGATAAAATGCACCGAGGCAAATATGTCTGTCAACTATGTATTATTGTTCATTTTCATAATTTTGATCAATTCTCATAGCTACATGTCAGTATTGAAACACAGCAGTAGACACTTGTCAGATGTCCTTTATTATTAGTAACATGATCATCCAGTACATAATGATTGCTGATCATGTGATTCATAAATGTAGTCAGTAGAAAATGTGTGACATTTTTGGGTACATAACGAAGGACGATACGAACCTGCTATGTGTTTAAGTTCACTGTATAACTACGTTGATTATGTGTAAAAACACGACTTTCCTTGTTTAAAACAAGTACTTTCAAAGCGTAATCAGTTGATCAATAGCTGATTATTGCAGGCTGTCACAAATTTCTGTGTTTTTTCTATGGTTTCCAAGCGTTCCAAGATGGCGGTCGATGAAAGTGCTATACGAAGCAACAGAGTATTTATCTCCCTTATTAATGTGTTAGATAGATAGGCCTACTAGAGTTTTTGGAATATTTTAAACTTCATTAAAATATAAAAGAAAATTTATGAGCTACAGAATAACGCATTTTAGGGAAATTTTGTAATTCTATTGGCGGCCATTTTTCAGTATCTTTCTGTGACTGCGAGACTGTAACACAAATTTTCAGATCCATTAGTGAATTCAAACTCTGACCAAACAACGTGACACATACGTTGACTTAATGCGAAATTTATTCGGGCGCTTCGCTATAACATATTCAATGCACGATAAGTTAATGCCAATACCATGTGATCAAAATTGGCATACATACTTGTATATTGTTATTAAATTGTGAATATATTCCGCGATTTTACATCGTCTTCCAAATGGGTGCCTGCCCCCTATCCACATACCAAGTTTAATCAACTTAGCTTGGAAACTATTGTAGTAATGTCAAGATCAAGATTTGTTGACGGACGGTGGGCAAACCTATAGTCCCCTCCGGTCAAAAACCGGTAGGGACTAACAACAGTAATAAATAAGCTGAATGACTTAACTTCTTTACATATCTAGAAGGGTATTAAGCACCGTCACAATTTTTCATGGTACTCTTAAGACATTAAATAGTAGCAGGTATTCCTTTAAAATAAGGTGATAATGCACGTCTAAAATATTTTGATTCCGATAAAAACAGTGGTTGCTATGGCAACAGACACATTGAAAATGGCTTCAAACCGGTAGGGAACTTCTGTATGGCTTGCAAATCTTAATGACTTAATTTTAAGACTTCAGACAGCTAAAACTAGGTGTTTCAGCCTTTTTACTGTTGAAACTAGGTCATTCAGGTTTTTGATTGCTGAAACTAGGTCATTCAGCTTTTTGACAGCTGGTATTTAGCTGTTAATTTCCTCTTACAGTAACATGTTGGGCATTGTGTCGTGTCATTGTGATGTTTCATGTTTTGTGTGCTCGGTTGGTTAAGTTGAGTGCTGCCTTCCCTGTCCGACTTTCTATTATCTTTTACACTCGTCCCCAGTTCAATGTCATGAAAAGTAATGCTATTACTCAGCTATAGTAAGTGAATTGTTTACGTGTTGCATGGTGTATCAGAGAAGCAAAGGGCTTCAATGTTCTTATATCGAACCATGGATGCAAGTCAAAATTAGGCGCAGACTATATAATTATGCCTACTAGCCCCACATTTGTATCGCCTCGGACTTCCTATAGAATACAGTAATCGAATGGGACTTGTAAGCAAAAGTCAAATCAGCTGGTCACTGGGACATTTAACCAAACAGTTGTCAATCAATAACTCGAGAACGGTGTGGCATAAGAACCTTCACACTTTGCATGAAGTGAGGATGGTCCTCGTCGTGTCAGTGGATGCAGCATAGTGGATGCAGCATCTAACCTAAATGTATAATAATTTTTGTAGTAATTTCGGCAGTTAAAATTATAAGTCCCCTACCGGGTTTTGACCGGAGGTATAGGTTTGCCCTCCGTCCGTCCGTCAAAAAATCTGGATCATGACCACTCAAACAGTTTCCAAGCTAGGTTTATGAAACTTGGTATGTGGATGTGCGATTCCGACAAAATATTGTGGTTGCGTTGCCATAAACATTGAAAATGGCTTAAAACCGGTAGGGGACTTCTGTATTGCTTGCAATTCTTAATGACTTGTTAAGTATACTGCTTCGTTATGTCTCGACATCTACTGATGTGAGAGGCATATAGTATTCGTCCTTCCGTCCCATTGAAAATGTTAACTGATTTTATTTTCTTAAACACCTTGCATTGTCAACGCCACGTAAAACTGTCCAACATTTTAACATAATTCATGGCCCACAATTCAATTAGACAAGGCTTCCACCGGGGTGTAAGCGTTTATCGAACGCAGTCTTGTTTCGCCCTGAAATGTAACGCAGTTACGGTATAGATACTTGCACACAATAACGAGTCGGCATCATATAACATAACGAAACGTCATTAAGACAGACACACCAAACACTATTTTTTACACAGCAGATGCATCATGTCAATTTGCCGAAATCAAGTATTAAAACGATCTTCTGGCATAGTGTTCATAGTTATAAACTTGTGCACGCTATAAGAAAACCCCAGCACCATTACAAGGACGGAATGACTTCTTTAAAAAGTCATTATTATGCCAAGCGTTAAATGCACTAGTTTTTACACCAACAAACTAAATATTAAATTATGTTTGTCGAAGAAATCATAATAGGAACACAATCAGGCAATATATGGCATATATCATTTGCATAATCTAGTTGACGGCGATGAGGTTATTGCATCAAATGTAATAATTTGTTCTTATTATTGTCGTTATAAAGTAGACGTGAGTAGAAAACGTATTAAGTAGGCACTTATTGAGATACAGATATTTTGTCTCTCTTTCTGGCAATATAGTCTAATTAACCATCGACTACAACCTCGCTATAGACGCACTACTTTTTAATATTGTAAAGTAGGGCAATGGGACAAAGGTCTCCCGGTATGGGAATCGAACCCAATATTGTTCAAACGATAGTTACGCTCTACCGACTGAACTAACAATTGACTAAGCAGGTACACAACTACAATCCTCTCCATTTAGAGGCGAACAGTTCGACCACCATGTCACGTCAAATTCTGCTCCTAGCATAGTATAACATACAGCTAGACAAGGGGCCATTACACACAGCAACGTTTTCCGGTCGTACTAATTTAAAAGTACAAAATCTTCCTAAAAGCTCGCAAAGTCGCGTATACTCAAGTGTTGATTTTAATTGGATTGGCTCATGCATGAACTCCAGGAAACGGTATTAAACTACTAGACCGAGTATAATAGTTCAGAAGTCTTTTGCGTGAAAATACTGATTGACAGTGGCTAGACTCGTGTCGTAGGAAATTAGCCGTTTGCGAAAAGTTAGTTATACACATAGTATTTTAGCTCACCTGTCACAAAGTGAGCTTTTGTGATCACTCTTCGTCCGTCCACAATTTACTTGTGTAGACACTAGAGGTCACAGTTGATCATAATGATCATCTAAACACAATCTAGGCCAAGTTCGATATTGCGTCATCCGTGGTCTAAAACTAGGTCACAATTTCGGCCTAATCTTTATGAAACTAGGTCACAATGATCATCTCAACAAAATCTAGGTCAAGTTCGATATTGGGCCATCCGGGATCAAAAACTAGGTCACAAGGTCAAATCATAGACAAAACTTGGCTTAAAATTCAATATGCCATTTGGTCTATGGGATGTAAATTACAAGGCTGCTTTATCAGACAATATTAAAACCTTGTACATGCAATAGAGGCCACCTTTAATGGGTGTGCATGAACTACTAGGACATTGGAATAAATTATAATAAACAACTCTGCATGGTAGGGGATGTCGGTTTTTATGCCCCCGTATCGATAGATCGGGAGGCATATAGTGATTCACCTGTCCGTCCGTCCGTTCGTTCGTTCGTCCGTCCTGGTTAACCCAAATTGACCGTTTCTTCTAGCATTAATATAGCTTGCTACAAAGCTTTCATACTTACATGGATGTTGTATATGAACACTCTCCACACACCTGTATCACCTAACCCCATTTTGACCTTCACCTTTACCTAATTTTGGACTTATTTATGGACAAGGCTTCCACAGGGGGCATACGCGTTTATTGAACGCAGTCTTGTTTCCGCTAGCTGAGCGGCCCATTGTAAAACATCATGTTATCTTAAAGGTTTTACCTAAAACCTTACTATATATATACCATGTGTACGTGTTGTAATTACTGTGTAGTGATCTTTGAATATTGATCATTTTTACAGCCTAGTTTTGCCAAACTATGACAAAAACCAACATATCTACCGCAAGGATGATTCCAGGATATACCAGAAAAGTTTATGGGTGTATACATATACTGAATACAACTATATTAAGAATGTTATCATTATTTTAACATGTAATTGTTAACCCTGAAATAAATTTATTATAATAAAGGTCAGGTATGTCTTTCATATTAAGTTAACTTTTTAACTTAATCATTAGATAGACATGCACATGACAGTCTGACCAAAATGGTTGGTTGGTTGTATATATTTTTAAACATTTAAATGTGTGAAATCGAAACTGCAAATTTTGTTCAAACTGCTAGAAGCCATTTCATATTCTGAGTACTCAAACTTTGCTAAGGGTCAAGAAATCAATTTTCATATATATTTAATAAATACTATAGAAGGACTTGACTGGAAGATAGAATCAATAATTATTGTGGTCACTTTTCCCATATAGAAGCAACTTGACTGGAAGATAAAATCATTAATTACCGTGGTTACTTTTCAACTATAGAAGGACTTGACCGTTAATTATTGTGGTCACCTTTCCCCTATAGAAGCAACTTGACTGGAAGATAGAATCAATAATTATCGTGGTAACTTTTCCACTATAGAAGGACTTGTCTAATATCTCAGGCAAATGAAGGTATGTAAAGCTGCCCTTGTGACTCATGTCGTGGTCTGCAGCAACTAATGTACTACTTTACCCTGACTCCATTTTGAGAGTACTTTCTATACCCTGACTCCATTTGAGAGTATTGTACCTGGTTCTCCAATGTGAACTTTTAGCTTTATCGCCACGGCAATAGAGAGAGCAGTCTGTACAAAGACACACCGCAAAGCATCTTATAAACTTATAACAATGCAAATGTGAAATGATCATCCACATTGTAAAGTCTTAAGGTAATTTGGTTAGCTGAAATTGAACCAATCAGTGTGTAACCGTGTCAGGAAATTTTTTTTTTTAAGTCGGCATCAGGTTTTTAATAAAAACAATTATGCTAAATTGAACGAATACATATATGTAATGGATATCAAAAAGTGAAAAAAGTATTTTATAAAAGGTGTTTTATCTCCAATTGAAAATTGGCATTTTTTGTGTCAAAATCCTGTAAAACGTACTCACTCAAATTTAATATAAATCACATTGTTGTGTACTCCAATCTTCTATCCAGGTGCTCGACTATTTCCCGAATAAATTATATTAATGATATCCACACATTGTATCAAAACGTTTGACCACTTTATTACTAGAATTGACAAATTTGATTTACACACAGCTGATTATTATAAGTGTAATGTGTCTGTGTATTTGTTGATTTAGCTAACAAAGGGCACAAAAGGATGACCGTTGAAAATCAATGGGTTTGGCAATGACTTGTTTTGATTGCAACTAATCCCATGAATAGAAAGTTTCTACACAAATGCCTTCTACAAATGTTAAATACAAAACATATTTTTAAGTTATACATGGTTTAATATTCAGTGATTTACGGAAAAATATAATTGTTATACTTTTATTCTATAGTCGAGCACCTGGATACTAGATTGGAGAACAAACATAGCAGTGTGATTTATACTGAATTTGAGTGAGTACATTTTGCAGCACAGTTGCACAAAAATTGGCAATTTTCAATGTGTGATAAAACCCTTTTTTACAAATTGAATTTTCATTTTGTGATACAAATATTTTTTTGAATGTACATATTTCAATATAACATAATAATTTTGGCAGAAAATTATATTGCAGACTTGAAAAATCAAATTGTTTTCTGACACAGTTTCACTGTGATAACTTCAAATTTAGCTAACCAATGTACCTTAACAGACGTCGCTGTTTTTTGTATTGTACAGGCAGCTTCGGAGTAAAACTCGAGGCAGTCATTGAGTATGGATTTCTGGGCATGAACTATAATCGTCCGAAAGCACCTGATGGATTCTCTGTATCTTGTGGACATTATTCTTGTCTCTGATTAATCAAATCTCCGACAAAAATTATTCTGATGGCCAGTCAGCAGGCGTTCTCATCCCACAATGTGTTGATTAGAGCCTTATGTATCATACCATTAACAATGTAATATAATGTACACTACGCGGAATTTCTAATTGGCCACCCTATAAAAGCTAATACCATGTGATATATTCAATCAATGCATATTAATTTGCGTTATATTCTTATTCAACACGTTAATTTATCGATTTACAGAAATAAAACACGTGTTTATATGCAAAAGCATCCATGCGGAACGGTTAATTGCATTTGTGCACGTGGTGCTCGTGCACGGCATGAAATATGTTTGTTTTTGATTGGAATGTATCCTCTGTGGATTGCCTTTTATGAAAAACATTAAACTTTGAGAGATTGAATTAATTAATGTGGAACTCGTCAAAGCCCTCTGAATGATGAGTACCACCACCCAAAACAGCGAAATCCGTCACATGTGTTTTAAAAAATGCAAACTCTTTATTTACGTTTAATTTAGCGCAAAATACGGCGAAAATCATGTTTTATATAGCTATTGTGATCACCCTTTTGTCCGTCGTGTGCCGTCAACAATTGGACTGTTAACACTCTAGAGGTAAAATTTTCACTTAATCTTTTTTAAACTTTGTCACAATGTTTGTCTCTATAAAATCTAGGTAAAGTTCGTAACTGGGTCATCTGGGGTAAAAAATAGGTCACATCAAAGAAAAACATTGTTAACACTCTAGAGGTCACCTTTTTGAAATAATCTTTATGATACTTGTTTCTGGTTTTTGTTGGTTCTGTGTTATATTTTTCAATTGCGTTTCTCACAATAGGTGCGTTTCAAATGCACCTTCTTCAAGGCTTACGATCATTCCACCTTCCACTGTGGCCTGACTGTCCTGGCTGGACAACACATCATCATTATTTTACACGTCATCGTAGAACACTCCCGCGGGCAGTAAATATTCCCTTGGAATGACGTCTGGATTAAAGAGGTAAACTTCCGTGCGCTAGAATGCAGACAGAACATTTCACTGCATAACGCCTAAGCATACACTCGACAAGCCAGTTCACAAATATTGTATCGTGTTGATTTGTGCTTGGGTTTGCCTCATAAGTTTATGACATTCAGCATTGTAGATACGTTCAAATGGTCCATAGAAGGAGACGTCTATTGGCTGCAGCATGTGGCTGGTGTAAAATTAATGCAATAATCCCTTTCTCCCGAGCACACTCACACATTCCAGCTGATATATGGCTCTTGTGTCTGTCCGTCGAGAATGAGAAGAACTTTTTCCCCATCTCTACCAGGGATATATTTCAGGAAGTGTGCTTCTTGGTACTCTCTAAACACTGCCTGATTCACTTACTAATCCATAAGCTCATAGTAAACAGTGGGGCCTTTCACTGGTAAGAGTTTCGTGGTCAATCCTCCCCATCTCGCAGGGTTATAACAAGCACATGATAAATTTTAGCTGCTTTTTTCACAGGCATATTATTGTCTTTACATTGCAGGTATGCAGAAGTTAAGGCATCAGATGAATACTGTCTGTAGTGAGGCCTGATTTGGCGAGCTTGGACTTGGCGGATTTTTGCTTGTTTAGTTTGGCATTGTGCCTTGTATGCGTTTTATGTTTCCTGTGCTCGGATGGTTCAATTGGGCATTGCGCTTTGTGTGTTTTTAATGTTTTCTGTGCTCGGCTGGTTAAGCTGAGTGCCTTCCCTGTCTGACCTAATATAATCTGTTTGGCCTACAAAAAGACAAAATTTCATTATTTTTGTTATTTTAATGCTAAGAACTTGAGGGATTTTAACCCATTATTTTTTAGCTCACCTGTCACAGTGAGCTTTTCTGATCACTCTTCGTCCGTCGTCCGTCCGTCCGTCAACAATTGGCTTGTGTAGACACAAGAGGTCACAATTTTAGCCTAATCTTTATGAAACTTGGTCACAATGATCATCTCAACAAAATCTAGGCCAAGTTTGATATTGGGTCATTCGGGGTCAAAAACTAGGTCACTAGGTCGGTCAAATCATAGAAAACCCTTGTGTAGTCACTAGAGGTCACAATTTTGACTTAATCTTTATGAAACTTGGTCACAATGATCATCTCAACAAAATCTAGGTCAAGTTCGATATTGGATCATCCGGGGTTAAAAACTAGGTCAAAAGGTCAAATCATAGAAAAACCTTGTGTAGTCTTTAGAGGTCACAATTTTGGTCTAATCTTTATGAAACTTGGTCACAATGATCATCTCAACAAAATCTAGGCCATGTTCGATATTGGATCATCTGGGGTAAAAAACTAGGTCACTAGGTCCAATCATAGAAAAACCTTGTGTAGTCACTAGAGGTCACAATTTTGACTCAATCTTTATGAAACTTTGTCACAATGGTCAACTCAACAAAATCTAGGTCTAAGTCTTTTGCGTGAAAATACTGATTGACAGTGGCTAGACTCGTGTCGTAGGAAATTAGCCGTTTGCGAAAAGTTAGTTATACACATAGTATTTTAGCTCACCTGTCACAAAGTGAGCTTTTGTGATCACTCTTCGTCCGTCCACAATTTACTTGTGTAGACACTAGAGGTCACAGTTGATCATGATGATCATCTAAACACAATCTAGGCCAAGTTTGATATTGGGTCATCTGGGGTCTAAAACAAGGTCACTAGGTCAAATCATAGAAAAAGTTGGTGTAGTCACTAGAGGTCACAATTTTGACTTAATCTTTATGAAACTTGGTCACAATGGCCATCTTAACAAAATCTAGGTCAAGTTCGATATTGTGTCATCCAGGGTTAAAACCTAGGTCACAATGTCAAATAATAGAAAAACTTTGTGTAGTCACTAGAGGTCACAATATTGGCCTAATCTGTATGAAACTTGGTCACAATGATCATCTTAACAATATCTAGGTCAAGTTTGATATTGGGTCAAAAACTAGGTCACATTGTTAAATCATAGAAAAACCTTGTGTAGTCACTAGAGGTCACAATGTCGACCTTATCTTTATGAAACTTGGTCACAATGATCATCTCAACAAAATCTAGGCCAAGTTTGATATTGGTTTATCTGGGGTCAAAAACTAGGTCATTAAGTCAAATCATATAAAAACCTTGTGTAGTCACTAGAGGTCACAATATTGGCCTTATCTGTATGAAACTTGGTCACAATGATCATCTCTACAAAATCTAGGTCAAGTTCGACAGGTGAGCGACCTCTTGTTAGGGTTGGCCTTAAGAATTCTTATCTGGTCACGTGACTTTCATTCGTAAAATGTAAACAAAGCAAATGGAGCAAAAACAAAATGAGAAGGCAATCTTTTACGTTTCCTTTTACGCACGTGACTTGTTGGGATTAGCAAAAAATATACAGTCATGTAGTTTTATTAATTTTGAACTAAATAATCAATAATTCCCTGTTTAACCGCATATTTTTTTGAAAACCACTCAGGCGTAAATTTACTACGATAGTAAATAAATTCCCACGGTGTGCGCGCACATCATCGAAATCTCGCGAGACTAGAATGAAAACAAAATGGGGTCGAAACGTATGTGAGGATCGAATTTGGGGCCTTCGCGATATCGACGATATATTAAGAATGTAAACCTGTAATATTTCAGAAAAGTAAGTCTTCCTTACACATGTTAAATGTTGGCTATAGTGTGTGTTGTTTGTTCGATATCTAAGTTAAATGACTCTAAACATTTGACTGTGGACATCCATATTCGTGTATATTGGTATAAATTGATACTATTTTAAAAACTAGCTCGCACCGATGTTCAACATTCATGTTTAGAAATATTCCTTGTGAGAGATTGTGAATATTAATTTTAAACAGTCTTGCATTTAATATTATTTTATAACAAATTAGCAAATATACATACCTTGATGTTTTGTTTGCTCAGAGCAACTGGTGATTGTTTCTGTGACATCATCATTTCAATTGTATTCATCTTAAGATCTTATTTGCATGTATGTAGTGGTGTGGCTGTAAATAGTTCATCAGTTTCGTTTTGTTCATCTGACATGCACTCCAACTACCAGGAAACTAAAATGCAAGAACAAAAATAATGGTCTTAAGAAATTTAATATTACTGGTATGTATTTATACCAAAAAAACCACATTTATTCTGTATTTCAATATTTAATATCATATTTTTTGTGTCTCAGTCTGATCATTCTATTTTCAACTGTTATTTATTCATTTCATAATTTTCAATATCGATATTTCAAAAGATATTTAAGAACTATTCAAACGGGGATGGCAGCACACATTGAACCCAACAAGCACAGGGACATCTACAAACGTTTCTCCTGTTTTAGGTTTGTGACAAAGACTAATCCTTTTAATGTATAATATACACGTATGCTGTAGCCTGGGATCGAACTCGCAACCCCTCCCCCGTTTTGAGACATGCGCTCCAACCTCTCGGTCATTAGTCATGGTGTGTCTAAAAACAGTCTCGGCAAATCTCTCCAAGGTTGTAATTCTGAAGCGTACGGATGTTTGTATTTGGTGTAGCACTAAACGAAATTAGCTACTACATCAAATTGGTTGGCAGTCAAATAATTATCGTTCCTTAATTTTGTTCTCATTCCAGTATCAAAGATTACATTCTCGATCGATCATCATTGTAATCTCAACTGAACTAGCACCTAATATGTAATCAGCGTAACACTAGACAATTATTATTTCATTTATTAAAATTTCAGGTTTGTGATAAAAGTTACATCAGTTGTCTTCGGTCATATCGAAACTACATTGGAATCGGACAAATTTTGCTGGGTTTCATTGTTGTATACCAATGGACAAAATAGTTATTCGTCGTTTTCTGTGCTCGGCTGTTTCAGTTTGGTGCCGCTTTTCCTGTCCGATGTGTTACCATCTTATGTTGGATTGTTATGAACAGTAATCGGAAATCGCGCATTGTGTTTTTGTGACGGAATACTAGTATTGAATGTGAAATTGCGATTTACAAGGTAGGGATGGGTAAATGAGGTTGTTAACCTTAGTTTAATTATAAATAAACATATTAATACAATATTGCATCATTAAAACCAGTATATAACATTATAAAACATGTTAATACACCATTATAAAACATGTATTATAAAACATGTTAATACACCATTATAAAACATGTTAATACACCATTATAAAACATGTTAATACACAGTTACTGTACTATCTTATCATAAATTAATGATACTTACCCTACACCAGCATTATGTGCGATACTAAAACTGTGAAGAATGTTATTGTGCCTACAATGAAATATAGTTTATTGTAATTTCAGGCAAAACATGAATTTGAAATCTGAAATCCACATTGGAGAAGAACTTCATAATACCCAGTGTTTCGTTTTAATACTCTACTGTATCATAATTGTAATGTATTATGTTTTTGTTTATAATATGTTGTAAATAATGGGAATACATATAAGCTAATCCCTAACGAACAATGAAACATTATTACAATGAGTATCTTGACAAATCTAGACACGTTCGATACTGAGTCCTCTGGATCCGTGTTCATGGAGAATTTGTTTTCAGGATCAGGCTCAATTTTGTTTTTCAATTACAGAAAATAAGTTGATAGAAAGACAATTTCTTTTAAGCAGACATATAAAAAGTTTTAATACATAATAACAGAAGCGCTAAAATAAACTGAAGCTCGATTATAGAGCTTGATCCTGACTGAGATAAATTTCAGTCTCAAGAACAATAAATCCCTTTTCTATAAGAAAATACAATTTTTTATGTTTCGTATTCTGTTGTCTAGAAGATGTTCTATTCTGTAAATGCTCCGGAAAATATATTCCTCAATGACACGGAATATAATCTATGGTGGGAATGTGCATGTTTTTTTTCACAAGGATTTATTCTTGAAATCGATATGTGTTGGATATAGTATGCATAGTATTATGATGTACTACATTTAACCTTGAAGTAAAACAAAAAATAAATAGTAATAAAGTGAATTTATTGAAGCATGACAGCACTTTCATTGCAAATCTAAACATACAAACTGTCAATGGTACTTGCTCCAATGTATATCATTCTTACAATATATCTTCAGGGAACAAACTCTTAGTTAGTTTAAGACTGAACAAGTTATACTTTAAAAGATATTTAATAAACATTGCATTTTTTCTAATTTCGATTTGCAAGGTCATTGAAGTTTTTATGAAATATGTTTCGTAATTATTTCTTTGTAACAGTGTGTTCCTTATGTACGTGACTATGTCTTTGGCAACAAACTTAGACTCTTAATGTCATAACGACTTTGTGAATGAGCAAGCTTGTCAATGAAATTGCTTTCATGCTTGGATACGTTTGCTGTTTTGATACTTATTTTTGTCGAACCGCATTAGTAAATGTAGTACACTATATGATCACCCTTATTACCCTGATAAAACAACATGATTGGATATTCCCAACATGATTGAAAAATGGCGGATGTATGTTTACATATTCATCGCATTTTCGGCCAATTCTTTAAAATCTACGGGTTTAACCACCTTCTGATGCTGTATGAAGATAAACTTGTACATTCCTTCCATTAAACTAAAACTATTTATCTGTATGTTTGTGAATGTGATACACAATACGATAAAAAGTTAGAAAAATCTGTGTTGGATTTATTTGACAGTCTATAAAACATATATATTGTTGTTTATTTTGGGTTAAGATATTTTGTTTATACAGCTAATTCATTTCACTATCAGACTTAGTTTAGAGTAAGTTATTTACATTTGCCGTTTCTACGTGATAACTATTTAAAGTAATCCATGTGTGAAAAATGGATAAAAACCAACAAGCCTGTCCAATATAAAAAGGGATTGTCCACAAAATCCTATTTAGAATGGCCTTTTTCACCTTCAAAAAACGAAAAATTCATGGAAATTATCCAGGAAAATGACAAAAGTCAGAACAAAACTGTAAATTTTACTGTTTAATTTCATCAAATATAACAATTGTTACGTCAACGGAACAAATATTTGAATCTAAAAATTCAACAAAATGTTCCGCTAGCGGAACAATTTCACATATCTAGATGACAATAAATCTATCAGTTAAACAACTATCCCTATCTAGATATAAATGAAATTGTTCCGTTAACGGACCAAAATTTTATGTACATATCAGAACTGTAACATACAAATGTTCCGCTAGCGGAACATTTTGGCATATCTAGATGAGGATCAAATTGTTCTTTTGACAGAATTGCACTAATAACTAAACAACTATTCCTATGTAGGTATGAATGAAATTGTTCCGTTCAACGGAACAAAATTTTATATACATATCAGAACTCTCACATACAAATGTTCCGCTAGCGGAACATTTTGGCATATCTAGATGAGGATCAAATTGTTCTTTTGACAGAACAAACGAATTGCACTAATAACTAAACAACTATTCCTATGTAGGTATGAATGAAATTGTTCCGTTCAACGGAACAAAATTTTATATACATATCAGAACTCTCACATATAAATGTTCCGCTAGCGGAACATTTTGGCATATCTAGATGAGGATCAAATTGTTCTTTTGACAGAATTGCACTTATAACTAAACAACTATTCCTATGTAGGTATGAATGAAATTGTTCCGTTCAACGGAACAAAATTTTATATACATATCAGAACTCTCACATATAAATGTTCCGCTAGCGGAACATGTTGGCATATCTAGATGAGGATCAAATTGTTCTTTTGTACAAATGAACTGCACAAATATCCCTGTCTAGATATGAATGAAACCAAAATTTTATATACATATCTGAACTCTCACATACAAATGTTCCGCTAGCGGAACATTTTGGCATATCTAGATGAGGATCAAATTGTTCTTTTGACAGAATTGTACAACGGAACAAAATTTTATATACATATCAGAACTCTCACAAATAAATGTTCCGTTAGCGGAACATTTTGGCATATCTAGATGAGAATCAAATTGTTCCTTTGACAGTACAAATGAACTGCACAAATATCCCTGTCTAGATATGAATGAAACCAAAATTTTATATACATATCAGAAGCTTTACTATTATATCTCTATTTTTTCCTTTCCTGTTCGGCATCCTGTGTGCTATATCAATATCCGAAAGTGTAAGATCTGCAACACCTTTTTCTTTTAGTTTCGAAATAGCTTTTGCATGACTGATCATTACCAAGTCTTGTTGTGCATATCGTCGGTGGACGTTGGTCGGATTAATTTTAAGGGAGTTATGGCCCTTTATATTTTTATACTTATAAATTTTGTCCGCGCTATTTCTCCACAACCGTTGGTCGTATTTCATTGAAACTTTGTATGACTGATCAGTACCAAGTCTAGTTGTGCATATCATCAGTGGACGTTGGTCGGATTAATTTTAAGGGAGTTATGGCCCTTTATATTTTTATACTTATAAATTTTGTCCGGGCTATTTCTCCACAACCGTTGGTCGTATTTCATTGAAACTTTGTATGACGGATCAGTACCAAGTCTTGTTGTGCATATCGTCGGTGGACATTGGTCGGATTAACTTTAAGGGAGTTATGGCCCTTTATGTTTTATACTTATAAATTTTTGTCCGCGCTATTTCTCTGCAACCGTTGGTCGTATTTCATTGAAACTTTGCATGACTGAACAGTACCAAGTCTAGTTGTGCATATCGTCGGCGGACGTTGCTCGGATTATTTTTAAGGGAGTTATAGGCCTTTATTTTGGAGCTCACCTGTCAAAAAGTGACAGAGTGAGCTTTTGTGATCACTCTTCGTCCGTCGTCTGTCGTCCGTCCGTCGTCCGTCCGTCCGTCCGTCCGTCCGTCAACAATTTGCTTGTGTAGACACTAGAGGTCACAATTTTGACTTAATCTTTATTAAACTTGGTCTCAATGATCATCTCAACAAAATCTAGGTCAAGTTCGATATTGGGTCATCCGGGGTCAAAAACTAGGTTGCAAGGTCGAATCATAGAAAAACTTTGTGTAGTCACTAGAGGTCACAATTTTGACCTAATCTTTATGAAACTTGGTCACAATGATTATCACAACAAAATCTAGGTCAAGTTCGATATTGGGTCATCCGGGGTCAAAAACTAGGTCACAAGGTCAAATCATAGAAAACCTTGTGTAGTCACTAGAGGTGACAATTTTGACCTAATCTTTATGAAACTTGGTCACAATGATTATCACAACAAAATCTAGGTCAAGTTCGATATTGGGTCATCCGGGGTCAAAAACTAGGTCACAAGGTCAAATAATAGAAAAACCTTGTGTAGTCACTAGAGGTCACAATTTTGACCTAATTTTTCTGAAACTTGGTCACAATGATCAACTCAACAAAATCTAAGTCAAGTTTGATATTGGGTCATCTGGTGTCAAAAACTAGGTCACAAGGTCAAATCATAGAAAATCCTTGTGTAGACACTAGAGGTCACAATTTTGACTTAATCTTTATGAAACTTGGTCTCAATGATCATCTCAACAAAATCTAGGTCAAATTCGATATTGGGTCATTCAGGGTCAAAAACTAGGTCACAAGGTCAAATCATAGAAAAACATTGTATAGTCACTAGAGGTCACAATTTAAGCCTAATCCTTATGAAACTTGGCCAGAGTGATCATCTCAACAAAATCTAAGTCAAGTGCAATATTGGGTCATCCAGGGTCAAAAACTAGGTCATGAGGTCAAACATAGAAAAACCTTGTATAGTCACTAGAGGTCACAATTTTAGCCTAATCCTTATAAAACTTGGTCAGAGTGATCATCTCAACAAAATCTAGGTCAAGTGCGATATTGCGTCATATGGCGCCAAGATCTAGGTCACTAGGTCAAATCACAGGTCTTGCATGTACTGCTATAACAGGTGAGCGAGGGCCCTCTTGTTTTACTTAAAAATTTTGTCTGCTCTATTTCTCCGCAACCGTTGGTGGTATTTCATTGAAACTTTGCATGACTGATCATTACCAAGTCTAGTTGTGCATATCGTCAGCGGACGTTGGTCCTTAATATGTTTATACTTATAAATTTTGTCCGGGCTATTTCTCTGTAACCATTGGTCGTATTTCATCGAACATTTTGCAAAGCTCATCAGTAAAATTTCTAGTTGTGCATATCATCGGTACACATTGGTCAGATCAATTTTAAGGTAGTTTAATATAATGGCCCTTTGAAACTTTGCATGACCGATCAGTACCAAGTCTAGTTGTGCATATATGACTGTGTCAAGCAGTTGCTGGGGGTATTCATCACATTCAGTGATATTTCTTGTTTATGTTTAGCTCCACAAAGAATCTTGGGAGCTATTGAAGTTACTGTTATTAAAAAAAATGTTTCCACTATCTAACTACAGTTAGGAATGAGTTATTATGATGAAGCTTGCTGTGTAGGTAACTTATTTCTAAACCTTGGTAGGATTGATGGTGGGGCTTCTGGAGTCAAGATCACTATAACTAAAACTCTAGCATATCAGGTTTACATGCTTTTATCTGTACGATGAACAATATGTGAAGCATGGCATCTACGTTCAACTGTGTAAATAAATAAATCGAATAACGGTACTAACCTGATATTTTATATGTACAAATAAGACGAATGTATAAGATAGAAAACGAGCGGGACCCACGAGTCTTTCTATCTGACTTAGACCATATGGTATGTTATACTTAGCACAATTAAAAGCACAGCATTTTTAAAATAGAATAAGTTTATTGATATCTTTACCGGTATATGAAAGTGAGCTGCTAAGCATGAATATTACGTGACAAATTTAAATGCAGACCAGTGGTAGAATGTCCGCTTTGAGTGCAGAGGGTTTGATCATGCATATTAAAGACGAAATAATACATGCCCAAAGGTATTCAATTTTAGACGTCTAGCATAAAAATGGCAAGCTAGTTTCGCCTCTATACAACTGTCATGTCCAAGCCATCGTGATTGGAATGAGGTGTCAAGTGTGTGTGAGAACTTTCAATTGACCTAAAATGAATTATTACGGGATGCTAGATGCATATACCGTCAAATAATAGAGTGTTAGATGTTTCAACTGTTGCAAGTATTTCCGTCGGACTGCACGAAATGCAATGACCACCCACGATCTGGATAGCCGCATGGTACAGAATAAGCACATGCTCGTCTCTCCTCTGTCAAAATTGGTTTAAAAAAATAAAATTTAGATTTGTTTCTCACATCCGTTCTCCATGCACTAGCAGTCCATTCATCTTATGCTTGCAACATTACCGAAGGTGACACAAATATACCTCTAAGGATTAAACTTTAAAATGCGCATATATTTTTGTTTCTCCGTATGTCAATTGATAGAAAGCTTCCTTGTTTATCCGTTTGACACGTTGCTATAATATGTATACGTCGTACATGGAGACCTACTTCAAATTGGGCCTTTAGTTGTAAGAATTTTATTGTTCAAAAAATTATTTGAATAATGTTATACCAGTTTCTGACTGCATATAGAAATAAATCTGTATTATATTATTTTAGACTGTATACAACACATTCTGTCTGTGGGATTAACAGCATGTTTGTAATTTTCAGAATTGATGGGAAATACAGCTTATTGTTGTTAACTTTCCATCCATGTGTATTTTTATTTATTTCTGCTAGAAACCATGAACTTTATAAATGCTGCGTTTTTAAATGTGCTGAGTATATCCTGTTGATTGGGCACGATTTTCTCGATCTAAATGAGCGTTTTTCTCGATTTTAATAGACGATTTTACAACGCAGTCTCTGTGATATTTACCACGGCAATACGAGTCGCTGATTGGCTGACAGCGGCTAACCATGGTCTAATGAATAGTGTACCGTTATAATAAGTTGTCACATGACCATGATATAGGCTATTGCATGTAATCAGATGTTCTGAATTTATTTTTGACACTGAATACTGTAGCTTAAATTCGTAAGTTTTGAGCATGTTCTTCAGTTGTTATGGAAATATTAGTTTAGATGTGCAGTTGCCCTTCTTGACATTTTGATTCAAATATGATCTGAATTGACCAAGTTGTGGCCCTTGAAATGATGAAATTTTAGTGTCGCTCTTAACTTCAAAGGTATTAGAGCTGCAGTTTTCAAACTTTGTAGGAATAATAATGAAAATGTCTAGTTGGATTTTGGCCCTTGACAAGGTCAAATGGCAAGTTGTAAAGGGGCATAGACGCATTTCTAGTTTTTAGCCCCCTTGTTTCTAATTTACAACCTGTAATAATCTTACTCGGTGCCTATATAGTGATAATAATTTCCACTTGAATTTTTGCCTTTATAACCATGCAGGTTTTGTCTATTTTAGGTGATGTCAGTAAGAGGATGGCTCAACAAGTACCAAAGCTTCATGGATAAAGAAGTTTATCTAGCCATGGAGATAAAATTGACCAAACATTTGTGCTTATTGAGTACAACTGCTGTGTCCCAATTATTATTGTGAAACTTCATCTATATGTTTGATGGATCGCTATGAATAGAGACCAGTGCATTACTCGTTTTTGGAATTACAGCCCTTTGGAACTTTTCATTTGTTCTACACAATAATTCGTTGCATAAACAGGGTATAATGCACAACAAGTTTAACTTCATATTTCATCAGACTCTGTGACAAACACAAGTATGGGAGCATAACTCTTGCCGACTGATTCCAGTTTTATTTTGTTCTCCATATGTAAACAATGGAACACTTCAGCATTTGTGAATGTGATGGTACATTATGTTGGTTTTCCCTGATTATCACGGCCGCGCCCAGAAATCAACACAAGAGTCAAATACTGAACAAACCATCCATATCTCCAAAATGGATATTTCAAGCAAGCCTATATACCGCAACGCAATGAATGACACATTGTGGACTTCGAATTCCGTGGATAAAAAACCATCAGGGAGGTAATTATGAATGATAACTACTCCGAAGTGAAGTACGAGGAGACTTTTACAGCCGCCACACATAGAATGAACCATCTGTATCCCCAAAATTGGATATTTCAAGCAAGCCTTCATATTCTCACTCTGCTGCTTTTCTAAGTAATAGGATAATATGGCGTACATATAACAATGAACATGTTGTATAGCATCTCAGCCAACGTGCATTTACACCAGCTAGAAGTAGAGACGAATCTGTCTTCATGTGCTCAATTACCGTTTCAATTTACTGGAACTGAACACTTCTTAGGCTTCTAGGGCACATGTGTGACATTTCATGTTCGTTTGATATAATTTGTGAAGAACAGTCTACCTACCAGACATTCTGAAATGGTCAGACATTCGGTCCAGTATGGTCTTACAAACTTGAAATGTGTTCTGACACACAACTTTTGTCAAATTTAACTAACCAACTATGATATTTTATCTATTTTTAGCTCACCTGTCACTTAGTGACAGGGTGAGCTTTTGTGATCACACACTTACAGGCCACAATCTTCATGAGTCTTGGTCAGAACGGTCAAGATTGAAACTTGGTCATGTGTAGGCAAAAACAAGGTAATTAGGTTGAATCTTAGAAAAAGCTAGTGAACAAACAATCTTAATAAAATCAGACCCCTTACATTTTCTCCATTTCTTTACGCTGTTAGAGATCTGACTACACTCCGCAAGAGGTCATGCCTATAGCCTCAGCAGTGTTTCAACACACTTTCAGATTTGTGAAATCAGCAATTCAATTGGATGACATACAAAGTAGTGAAGCGTGATAAGGGTCTGATTTAAATGAGATTGGTGAACACATTACAGAGCACAATTATGGTAAAATCTTCATGAAACATGATCAGAATGTTTATCTATTAAATCTAGGTAATGTTCGAAACTGGGTCATGTGGGGTCCAACACAAGGTCATTAGGTCAAAACTTAGAAAAAGCTTTTGAATAGGTTAGAGGCCATTATTATTGCTAGATCTTTATTAAAATATGTTCAGAATGCTTGTCTCTATGAAATATAGGTTATGTTAGGAACTGGGTCATGTTGGGTCCAAAACTAGGTCTTTAGGTCAAATCTTAGAAAAAGCTTGTAAGGGCATTAGAGGCGATCTTCATGAAAACTTTGTTAGAATGTTAATCTAGAGCTATAAAATCTAGGCCAAGCTTTAATAGTACTACTAGTATCTATCTGATGAACTAATTTCAGCGTGGCTCACTTTCTGCATTTGGTAACCAACAAAAGCAATCTTTCTCAGGTTTGCGATAAAGGGCCATCATGGCCCTTTTGATTATTTTGTGGAGCGACAAAAATCTTTTATAGCTTAAGATCAATTTTCATGCATGAAAATTTGTACGACACTTTGATCCAGCATCCTCATCTAGATATGCCAAATTGTTCCGCTAGCGGAACATTTATATGTGAGAGTTCTGATATGTATATAAAATTTTGTTCCGTTAAACGGAACAATTTCATTCATACCTACATAGGAATAGTTGTTTAGTTATTAGTGTAATTCGTTTGTTTTGTCAAAAGAACAATTTGATCCTCATCTAGATATGCCAAAATGTTCCGCTATATGTGAGAGTTCTGATATGTATATAAAATTTTGTTCCGTTGAACGGAACAATTTCATTCATACCTACATAGGAATAGTTGTTTAGTTATTAGTGCAATTCGTTTGTTCTGTCAAAAGAACAATTTGATCCTCATCTAGATATGCCAAAATGTTCCGCTAGCGGAACATTTATATGTGAGAGTTCTGATATGTATATAAAATTTTGTTCCGTTAAACGGAACAATTTCATTCATACCTACATAGGAATAGTTGTTTAGTTATTAGTGCAATTCGTTTGTTCTGTCAAAAGAACAATTTGATCCTCATCTAGATATGCCAAAATGTTCCGCTAGCGGAACATTTATATGTGAGAGTTCTGATAGTATATAAAATTTTGTTCCGTTAAACGGAACAATTTCATTCATACCTACATAGGAATAGTTGTTTAGTTATTAGTGCAATTCGTTTGTTCTGTCAAAAGAACAATTTGATCCTCATCTAGATATGCCAAAATGTTCCGCTAGCGGAACATTTATATGTGAGAGTTCTGATATGTAAATAAAATTTTGTTCCGTTGAACGGAACAATTTCATTCATACCTTCATAGGAATAGTTGTTTAGTTATTAGTGCAATTCGTTTGTTCTGTCAAAAGAACAATTTGATCCTCATCTAGATATGCCAAAATGTTCCGCTAGCGGAACATTTATATGTGAGAGTTCTGATATGTAAATAAAATTTTGTTCCGTTGAACGGAACAATTTCATTCATACCTTCATAGGAATAGTTGTTTAGTTATTAGTGCAATTCGTTTGTTCTGTCAAAAGCACAATTTGATCCTCATCTAGATATGCCAAAATGTTCCGCTAACGGAACATTTGTATGTTACAGTTCTGATATGTACATAAAATTTTGGTCCGTTAACGGAACAATTTTATTTATATCTAGATAGGGATAGTTTTTTAACTGATAGATTTATTGTCATCTCGATATGTGAAATTGTTCCGCTAGCGGAACATTTTGTTGAATTTTTAGATACGAATATTTGTTCCGTTGACGTAACAATTGTTATATTTGATGAAATTAAACAGTAAAATTTACAGTTTTGTTCTGACTTTTGTCATTTTCCTGGATAATTTCCATGAATTTTTCGTGTTTTGAAGGTGAAAAAGGCCATTCTAAATAGGATTTTGTGGACAATCCCTTTTTATATTGGACAGGCTTCAACATGATTTGAGGATAAAGATCAACATGATTTATCTTTTAAAGTGGATACTGACCAACATTGAATTTTCATTGATGCACTGCAGTGCGAATTTAATATGTAGCTTCACTATTGGAAGAATAATGGGATGACCCCAACACGTACGTAGGAGTAGATAACTCTATGAGGTATTTATTGGAAAATATGTCCCTTTTTTCAACTTCGTGCAAATTTGTAAGTTTACGTTCAAGGTATTAACCTATTATATCTAAGTGCATGTTCATATTGCTGTGATACTTTGCATACTTGTCAACCGTCTTGACCACAACATCTGCACTCTATCAAGCATGTTGTTGAATGTTATGCCCCATTTGGACTAATGTACTTAGAAATACAAAAGTTTACAGTTTATGTACACAATTTTAACCTCTAAGACATGTATCTTGATACTTTGCATACTTTATCTCCATCATGACCTCCACATGAATAGGCAACTCTATCAAATATATACTGAGTACATCTAGAAACGCAACACTGGGTTATACTGTCAATATTTGTTCAATCTGATGATGGACAATCAAACTTCATTAATTTTACTTGATGCAGTTTTATTGTTTTTCCAATACATCTGTAACATTTTATCACATAGAGCTACATTTAGGTGCAGAGCAGTGTTTTGGTGTATAGTGTGGCCGAAAAATAACGGAACACAAATATAGAGCGGGCGAAAAATAACGATTTTTTTTTATAAATTAGCTATTTTTTCGGAATCGTTGTGTTATGTCAATATGTAAAGTATTGATCAAATATTGATTGATTACTTATTCATGATGAGCAACAAGTTGTTGAACACTGTCGGCAGCAGTTGTGAGCCTGATCTGGAGCTGTTTCACGCTGTCTTATTCATCCTGTGGGAGGCTTGTTACGCATGCATGACCTGAACTTAGGCTGTCGCAAATGGTGCCAGTGTGTTGGTAGCGTGTCTCTAGATGAGAAATGTTCGGTGTATGACAATTTAACCGTCGTGCAAACTCCTGTTAAACATCACTGCATTAAGCATCCGGATGGCCTGATTTTGCTCATATTCGGACAATCATGGCATTTTTATTCCTGAACATATGCCATTTCTTTTGTGATTTTCTTTTTATTAGCAAACTTTACAAAAAGTTCGATTCAATTTATACCAAGATTTATCATGCGTAATTGGTGCACGTGGAAATCATGCTTTTTGTGATTATATCGGTGCACGGGATTTACGTAACACGATCGATAAAAGTTGGATGATGGCCTAGTTTCTACAAGATTATACAATAATACTACACCAAATTCAAATATACATGTATAATGCAAGTAAGAAAAAAATGGGGATAAAACCGTTGCGTTTCTAGTAGTACTAAGTATATGTTGAAATTATGTCCCCTTTTTAAATTAGAAATACAATTTGGCACCATTCAAGACATGCTCACAGCGTTTAGCCAGTGGTCCCCATAATTCACTGTTCCTATTCCCGGTGAATTTTGCACATTTAGATACATGTGTTAAATTTACCTGTCTTGACTTATTGTGAATTTTACCAACATATAGCAGAAAAAAGTATTTAACTAGAAATATGTCCACAGGACACGGATGCCCCCGCTAAAAGCTGTCATCAGACACCCAAGTATAAAGCTATGCAAATGGAATAATAATGACATTGAACAGCAGACAAGAGCTGGGTCTGTAAGTGTGACCTTTACATTTGAGTCAGGGTGTAAATGCGAATGTAACCAAGTAATTTTAAAATCCAGAACGAAATAACAAAAAAAATAAAGCAGACCAGAAGCGTATACTTGTGCCTTTTAACTTTTAATCTCTAAGTATGACCTTGACCTTTGCGTTAGGGACCTGGGTTTTGCGCATGTCACCTCGTCTTGATGATGTGAACATTTGTGGCAAGTAATATAAATATAAAATAAGAAATGACATAGTTACAGATCTGACATGAATCACATGCCTATTTGAGAATTTTAACTTTTGATCTCTAAGTGTGACCTTGCCCTTTAAGTTAGGGACCTGGGTCTTGCACATGGCAACCACCTTGATGTGGTGAACATTTGTACCAAATATTATAAAATATCCAATAGGAGATGACAAAATTACAGAGCGGACACGAATCACATGCCTATTTGAGCTTTTTAACCTTTGACCTCTAAGTGTGGCCTTGACCTTTAAGCTAGGGACCTGGGTTTTGTGCATGACACATCGTCTTGATGTGGTGAACATTTGTACCCATTTTTGGTAGGCGTAAGCCTCTCTATACTACCATTGCCCATTTCTTAATGCAACCTGGACCGCCTTTAGGCTGCTATGTGAATCCGCATTCAAGTAGTTCCAGAAACTGTCAACATTCCCAATAATTATTGTGAAACTGTTCATTGAATCGATATTTTTGCAGATAATCAGTCAGCCGGGGAGATATCGAACTTGTTTCGTAATATGAAAATGAAGTGTTCATCAAATGTCCCAGCCGTATAGCTATTTTTAGAAACTTCAGACCAGGGTCACGTGATGGTTTTATCAATTAATCGTATATCGTTATGTTATGCAATCATATGGTGTGGCTATACTAGCCGCTTTCTAGAGATGTCTAACGCTGTGATGGAAGTGATTACAAGACGGTACTGTAGAATCTGATAAATAGGCGCGCGCAGTATTATTTTAAAGCCAATTTTGATATACGCATTCAATACACGTATTACATATACAATGTACATCAATATGCCCCTTTTTACAATTATTTAGATACCCTAGATGCCTATATAGTCACATATGCCTATTTTGACATTCAAGACAAGATCGGCAGTAAGAAAACGAACATTAAAAGTGTAAAGTCGTTTAAGCTTTAGTAGCAGCAACCAGATCGCCTCCCATCAGCACTCCTAAAAGCAAGTGCCATAGACTGGGTGTGAAATGCCTTACATCGGGTATGCTCATAAACCTGCTACCACAATTCATGAGCACACTTCTTTAATGTACAATTATTTGTACCTTGAGAATCCCATTGGCAAGATTTCAATTTGTAATGTTGGTTTTTATCCACAATCATGTTGGCCAGTATCCTAATAAATTTAACAATCACGTCGGTCAGTATCCAAAAAATACTACACATGTTTGAATTATTGTTGGTGAGCGTTAATTTATCTAAGATTTTAAAAAATTGAAACGTCCAAATCATAGTTTATACAACTGCCGATACTTCCCAAATGATATTTATTACATAGAGTCCTATAAATGAGTTTAACAACGTTTTTAAGTACAAAACCCATTCTCAAATGCAAAATCCACACATTCTTTAAGGCTTTACATAGTGAAAAATATTACCTATATGCAAATTGTTTAGTGCAAATAGTACATTTTCTTCATATGTTGATTATGTAATATTGAAATAAACAATCTGGATAGTTTATATGGAAAATATTGCAAAAACAATGCACTTATCACATTTTTCATGTCGGCCATTTTTCAATCATGTTGGGAATATCCAATCATGTTGTTTTATCAGGGTAACAAGGGTGATGATACAATGCTTATTTTTTCCAACAATTTAAATCTGAAGACAAAATCGCCATTGAAAGAAAATTGCACTAACTCACTACAGATAAGACTCTACCCCCGTTACTTGACAAAAACATTCAGTAAATACCAAAAACGCAATTGAGCTTTAACCTGATCTTGAAAACCGATTCTTTGTAAAGGGGCCTGGGGATAGAAACAGTGTTTTAGGTAATACAAAAACAATAGTCTGAAAACTATTTTAGTAGGAAAAAATCAAATTGGTCCGAGCAATCAAAACGTATGACTTCACGAATATTGGAAAATCCTGTTACTAAAAATAGCACGCTTGAGATTTTACCTAGACTGGTTTTCTGATCAACTGTTACGGGCGACGCTAAATGAACGAAAACTGGTAGACACAGTCAACGTGTCGTACAATTGGGTCACAGTCCACGTGTCGTACAATTGGGTCATTAAACAACTTTAGGGTCATAAATTACTATGTGATAAATGATGCTTTTCATGGACGCGTGGTGATCATTACCACCTTTTACGTAACTGAAATATATTTGCAGAATGTACTGTAGGCAAACAAGCCTTGTTCTGTTACTGCTAATTTTGTAGGTTTGCTCTTTTACTGCTAATTTTGTAGCTTTGCTCTTTAACTGCTAATTTTGTTTCGTAACGACCACACTTGTTTCACCGCGTAACGCATGTGTTTAAAATATACTGACGTCAAATAAAATCGCTACAATGAAAAAAGCGAATAACTTTTTTATTTTTCAAAGTATTCCCTTGATTATCGACACACCATATATTTAGCTAAGAACGCGCCTACTGAAGCGAAAATAAATTCCCGATCTGGTCCCAATGTGCCCAGGTATAGTACGACGCACGATTCGCACGTGCGTCCCGTGCTCTTTTACAAGGAGGTATTTTCGGTCACCAAATCGGCAGTTACATGCTGAAGTTGACTTACAAGTTGAAATTCACAAGGAAATTTGGTAAATGAAAGCAATTCAAATGTCACGTCTAAAATTGGAAAATTGAACACGGGTTTTTTGAATGCTGGAATGTTGAATTTTGCAAATTGGCGTCGTTGGACGATTTGTTTCTTCAAAATCCACAATAGCCTGATTAATTCAACGCGTATATATCACTAGGCACTTATCAGATAGGTTTCGCCTGTGACCTCTGTACGACAAGACGTTTATATCCGATAACGTCACCAGCGTGTCCGCTAGACAACGTCACACTTGACTTCTTCTCATGTGAAAAGTAATTGTGGTCGGACCGTGATGTTTTACTATAACCAGCTTTTTTCCTGGAAAAAATTTCTATGGAACAAACGTGGGACGTCCTTAATTACCGCTTACGTCAGTTTTAACGTCAGCTACGAAACGTTCAGACATTGCAGATTCTTAACATTAGGCGTGAGCACGCTATCTCAAGGTACGTGCTGTTTAACGTGTGTGGAACAACTATATGAAGACTGCCAGCAATTGTTGCAGAACATGGGAGGGCATACGCGATACTGACATTTTGGGTAGGGTTATGTTTTTGTATCGCAAATTTTAACCTCTCAATGGCAATAATATCAAATGAGAATTTGCAGACAAGTTCGCACATCTCTATATTTTAGTCTTTAAGAATAAATTATATTGTTTCTACCCTAACGTATGAAATATCCTATTAACATATTGGTAGGTGTAGCGTTTGTTTTTGACGTCAGTATATGTGCTCTTTTGAAACGGCTGTGTTTAAGGTTTAAACAGCAAACTTAGGGGTTACAATATGAAACACGTGTGTTTTGTTATTGAACACGCGTGTTTTGAAAAATGAGAACACATGTCGGTCGAAATGCTCTCTTGAGATAAATAATAATTATAATATTCTTCTTGAATTTAATCAATAAAGGCAGCGCTGCGACCGGCCTCAGATTGAGACATTAAGCTATAACTTGAATTTAAGAGTGTTTCTTCCGTAAACGCTGGTGTGTTGAAGACGTACCATTTCGGAACACTTAGATTAACACGCCCGTAAATATAATAATCTCTAAACAAAAAAGCGTACATTTCACGTGAAAACATAAAATGGTAAATAACGTCAATATATTCTTTCAGAAAAATTATTTATCACATGTTTGACGTCGCGGTAGCGTAATAAAGCCATTATTTATTTTTGATAATACACTAGTGTAATAAAGCTATCACGCGACGTCATTCAAAGGATAGGCGACGTCGTCAAAGTTGCGCGTTTATTATAGTGAAAAATAAGTGGTTTTTTATGTTTCGGCCGGAAAAGGCTAACATGTGAAAAAAAGAACATTACATTTGTGACTTTCCACATTGAATTTATTAAACTCGATGAAAAAATCGATAAAATGCTCGGCAGAGCCTCGCATTTTATGATTTTATTCAACTCGTTTAATAAATTCAATATAGAAAGACACTCATGTAATATCCTCTATATATTACATGAGTGTCTTTTCATATTGAATTCATTAAACGAGTTGAATAAAATAATAAAATGCGAGGCTCTGCCGAGCATTTTATTGATTTTATTCAACTCGTTTAATAAATCCTTAATTTATTCAACTCGTTTAATAAATCCAATGTGGAAAAGCACAAATGTAATGTTCTTTTTATCATATGTTAGCCATTTCTGGCCGAAACATGAAAATAGCTACTTATTTTTACTATAATAAACGCGCAGCTTTGACGACGTCGCCTATGCTTTGGGTGACGTCACGTCAAAGCTTTATTACACTAGTGTATTATCAAAGATAAATAATGGCTTTATTACGCTTCCGCGACGTCATATACTCTTTAACTAAAACGGTTTTCATCCGATCCTCTTCAAACTTGGTGACAATGATTATGTGCATTATAATTAGGTCAATTTCAATTATATTCGAAACCGGACAAGGCCTTCCTGGGTAATGGTCTTTCAATTACTAAAAAATGTGAAATTGGCCTTTCGTCTTTAAACTTGTTGACATTGTTTATGGGCATAATATCTAGGCCAAGTGAAATTATAGGGCGAATCAGCCGAGGCCTTTTTGGATTATTGTCCTATAATTACCTAACAATTACATTGTTCTCTAGTTCAGAGTTTTCATCTGCTTATCTTCAAAGTTGTTGACAATGTATATGGGCATAACATCTAAGCCAAGTTTAATTGTAGGTCGAATCAGCCCATGCCTTTAGGGCATGGTCCTTTAATTACCACAAAATGTGAAAATTCCCTTGTTAGCTCACCTGTCACAAAGTGACAAGGTGAGCTTTTGTGATCGCTCTTCGTCCGTCGTCCGTCCGTCCGTCCGTCCACAATTGCTTGTGAACACACTAGAGGTCACAAATTTAGCCTAATCTTTATGAAACTTGGTCACAATGATCATCTCAACAAAATCTAGGCCAAGTTCGATATTGGGTCATCTGGGGTCAAAAACTAGGTCACTAGGTCAAATCATAGAAAAACCTTGTGAACACATTGGAGGTCACAATTTTGACTTAATCTTTATGAAACTTGATCACAATGATCATCTCTATAAAATCTAGGTCAAGTTCGATATTGGGTCATCCGGGGTCATAAACTAGGTCACAAGGTCAAATCATAGATAAACCTTGTGTAGTCACTAGAGGTCACAATTTTGGTCTAATATTTATGAAACTTGGTCACAATGATCATCTCAACAGAATCTAGGTCAAGTTCGATATTGGGTCATCAGGGGTCAAAAACTAGGTCACAAGGTCAAATCATAGAAAAACCTTGTGTAGTCACTAGAGGTCACAATTTTGACCTAGTCTTTATGAAACTTGGTCACAATGATCATCTCAACAAAATCTAGGTCAAGTTCGATATTAAGTCATCTGGGGTCAAAAACTAGGTCACAAGGTCAAATCATGGATAAACCTTGTGTAGTCACTAGAGGTCACAATTTTGGTCTAATCTTTATGAGACTTGGTCACAATGATCATCGCAATAAAATCTAGGTCAAGTTCGATAATGGGTCATCTGGGGTCAAAAACTAGGTCACAAGGTCAAATAATAGAAAAACCTTGTGTAGTCACTAGAGGTCACAGTTTTAGCATAATCTTTACGAAACTTGGTCACAATGATCTACACAACCAAATCTAGGTCAGGTTTGATATTGGGTCATCCGGGGTCAAAAACTAGGTCACAAGATCAAATCATAGAAAAACCTTGTGTAGTCACTAGAGGTCCCAGTTTTGGCCTGATCTTTACGAAACTTAGTCACAATGATCATAACAACAATATCGAGGTCTAGTTCGATAATGGGTCATCTGGGGTCAAAAACTAGGTCACAAGGTCAAATCATAGAAATACCTTGCGTAGTCACTAGAGGTCACAATTTTTGTCTAATCTTTATGAAACTCGGTCACAATGATCATCTCAAAAAAATCTAGATCAAGTTCGATATTGGGTCATCTGGGGTCAAAAACTAGGTCACAGGGTCAAATAATAGAAAAAACCTTGTGTAGTCACTAGAGGTCACAGTTTTGGCCTGATCTTTACGAAACTTGGTCACAATGATCATCTCAACAAAATCTAGGTCAAGTCCGATATAGGTCATTAGGTCAAATCATATAAAAACCTTTTGTAGTCACTAGAGGTCACAATATTTGCCTAATCTGTATAAAACTTGGTCACAATGATCATCTTAACAAAATCTAGGTTAAATTCGAAAGGTGAGCGACCTAGGGCCCTTTGGGCCCTCTTGTTTGTACTCTCATTCTAACAGTTTCCATCTGGTCATCTTCAAACGTGTTGACATTGTTTATGGGAATAATATTAGACAAGTTCAAGTATAGTCCAAATCGTCCAAGGCCTCCCTGTGTTATACCCCTTTAATTACCAAAAACAATGCGAACAAGAAATATCACTGAATGTGATGAATACCCCCAGAAACTGCTTGACACAGTCAGATATGCAAAACTAGACTTGGTACTGATCGGTTATGCAGCTTCATTGAAATCCGACCATTGGTTGCTGAGAAATAGTGCAGACAATATTTATAAGTGTAAAAAATCAAAAGGCCATAACTACCTTAAAAATGGATCCGTCCAACGTGTGCTGACGATATACACAACTAGAATTGGTAGCGATCATTCATGCAAAGTTTCATTGAAATCCGACCAATGGTTACAGGGAAATAGCGCAGACAAAATTTAAAAGTGTAAAAAAACAAAGGACCATAACTACCTTAAAATTGATCCGACTAACGAACGTCGAGGATATGCACAACTAGACTTGGTACTGATCAGTCATGCAAAGTTTCGTTGAAATCCGACCAATGGTTGCAGAGAAATAGCGCGGACAAAATTATACGGACCAACCGACCGACCAACAGACCAACCTCAAGCATGACTCCAATATAGCCCCCATATACTATGTATCTGGAGGTATAAATAGGCCAAGTTGGATTGTTTTACTTTCATTCACTATGCCTCCAGGCGGGCGTATTTTATGACATTTTGGTTCTTATTTATTAAAAAATTACGGTTTGGAGCTGTCTGGAGGGATAGGGCACATGACATAAACACTCATTAGCAATAAATGTAAATCCCAGATTACAAAACTATGAACCATTTACCATGTTGCTACATCTTGATCATTCGATCATGATATATGGACAGGCATATTGTATAATATTAATTATTATTACAGATGCTGTTGTAAAGAGCATTCCTAGCAGGCACGTGTAAGTGAAAATGGATGCTACCCGGCATTTGACTATTATTCTAGCTGACTGGACAGTAACATGCTATTCAACCGATGAAGCTGCGACTGAATATTACAAGCACTGGATTTACGTGTTAGGTTAATCTTAACATGATTAATACATCTCTGTGAGCTGCATGAACGTTGATCTGAAGAAATATGAAAACTGTCCAATTCAATCAACAGAAATATTATGGCCCAGTAGGAATTTCTTGGAATTAATATCTTTGAAAGTTTACAGCATGTACCCTTTACATTCTGTTGTATTCCAACAGCTTTTAACAGTCTAGTCAACAGTCTACACCATGTGACTGCTGAAGGAAACCGCTCTCAAATGGCATTTGTGAATTTAAAGCTCTATGGCGAAAAACAGTAAAACTTTATTGCTATTATTTTTTATTTATTACAAAAACGGATCATGTATATGCAACTTTTACTGTATAAATAATTGTCAATAAAAACAATAAAAAGCTTATTCAAATACATTAACAAGTGTCATATTTATATTATCTGATAAACAAACATGAACAACGAAACTTCACTTAAAGGCCATCTCAAAACCTAGACCATAATTTTGTAGGTTACTTTCCACGGTTTCACAGTTGTGTACTTTTAATATTAAGACCAAATCTATAATAAGTAAATTATCAACGTACCAATAGCGGTCTTATTAGTGAGGTGTTACTGTGACACTTGGCATATACAAAACAGCAGTCTGTTATCTATTAGCTACTGCAGTGGTTAGTGCGCTGAATTTGTATCCCGGCAATCCGGCTGTGAACGGATTTCTAAGGGGGCAATCTTATTGTTACTCTTTTCTTTTACACGTAATAACATCATTGTTATCCGCTTATCACCATCTGAAAACGTTAGCCTCACATACGAGTACATCTCCATGAACTCTCATCTGGTTTTCAACTGTCTCAGTGAAGTGTACAACTGCCATAGGAACAGACATCGGTTCAAGTATAGTCTCTATCATAACAATAGACACATTTGTCATGTTTGATTTTGCTATTTGTTTCCAAGCGTCATTGTGCTTTCCTTATATTCCTTCTTTGTACACATTTCTTATTAGCTCACCTGTCACAAAGTGACAGAGTGAGCTTTTGTGATCACACTTCGTCCGTCGTCCGTCCGTCCGTCTGTCCGTCCGTCCGTCCGTCCGTCTGTCCGTCCGTCTGTCCGTCCGTCAACAATTGGGTTGTGTCCTCTCTAGAGGTCACAATTTTGGCCTAATCTTTATGAAACTTGGTCACAATGATCATCTCAACAAAATCTAGGTCAAGTTCGATATTGGGTCATCTGAGGTCAAAAACTAGCTCACTAGGTCAAATTATAGAAAAAACCTTGTTTTAAACCTTTCAACATGTAGTCTTCATGGTCACTTAACTCTCTGCTGTAACTCTCTACTCTCTATACATACAATAAACTTTCATCAACCAATGAAAATGTGTATCAGGGTTCACAGCAATTTTGTAAAGGTCAAATATCAAAATATTCTAGTATTATAAGCAGGGTGTGAATTGTAACAGTTAAGTGGAAATCAAAGCGCTGTAGGGAGCGTAGACATTTTCCTGAGGGTCATGGGTTCAAGCCCCACTGGAACCATCATTTTTATTTTTTTATTTTTATTTTTTTTGAGTGTTTAGGTATTGTTTTGTCTGTAAAGCATTTATTTGTTCATTTTCCTGATGGTCGTGGGTTCAACCCCCACTGGAACCATAATTTTTTTTTTTTTTTTTTTATAAATGTTTAGGTATTGTTTTGTCTTTATAACATGTATTTGTACATTTTCCTGATGGTCGTGGGTTCAACCCCCACGGGAACCATAATTTTTATTTTTTTATTTTTATTTTTTTTGAGTGTTTAGGTATTGTTTTGTCTGTAAAGCATTTATTTGTACATTTTCCTGATGGTCGTGGGTTCAACCCCCACTGGAACCATAATTTTTATTTTTTAATTTTTATTTTTTTAAGTGTTTAGGTATTGTTTTGTCTTGATAGCATGTAGTTGTACAGTTATATGGAGGAAAAATATTCCAAAATATTTTGTTTAAAATAAAGGTCAAATCATAGAAAAACCTTGTGTAGTCAGTCACCAGAGGTTACAATTTCAACTTAATCTTTATGAAACTTTGTCACAATGATCCTGTCAACAAAATCTAGGCCAAGTTCGATTTTGGGTCATCTGGCATCAAAAACATGGTCACAATGTCAATTGACATTTTCCTGAGGGTCGTGGGTTCAAACCCCACTGGAACCATAATTATTTTTTTAAGTGTTTAGGTATTGTTCTGTCTTTATAGCATGTATTTGTACAGTTATATGGAGGAAATATTTTGTTTAAATTATAGGTCAGATCATAGAACAAGAGGGCCCAAAGGGCCCTAGGTCGCTCACCTGTCGAACTTGACCTAGATTTTGTAGAGATGATCATTGTGACCAAGTTTCATACAGATAAGGCCAATATTTTGACCTCTAGTGACTACACAAGGTTTTTATATGATTTGACTTAATGACCTAGTTTTTGACCCCAGATAAACCAATATCAAACTTGGCCTAGATTTTGTTCAGATGATCATTGTGACCAAGTTTCATAAAGATAAGGTCGACATTGTGACCTCTAGTGACTACACAAGGTTTTTCTATGATTTAACCATGTGACCTAGTTTTTGACCCAAGATGACCCAATATCAATCTTGACCTAGATATTGTTAAGATGATCATTGTGACCAAGTTTCATACAGATTAGGCCAAAATTGTGACCTCTAGTGACTACACAAAGTTTTTCTATTATTTGACATTGTGACCTAGTTTTTGACCCCAGATGACCCAATATCAAACTTGACCTAGATTTTGTTGAGATAACCATTGTGACCAAGTTTCATAAAGATTGAGTCAAAATTGTGACCTCTAGTGACTACACAAGGTTTTTCTATGATTTGACCTAGTGACCTAGTTTTTGACCCCAGATGACCCCATATCAAACTTGGCCTAGATTTTGTTGAGATGATCATTGTGACCAAGTTTCATAAAGATAAGACCAAAATTGTGACCTCTAGTGACTACACAAGGTTTTTCTATGATTTGACCTAGTGACCTAGTTTTTGACCCCAGATGACCCAATATCGAACTTGACCTAGATTTTGTTGAGATGATCATTGTGACCAAGTTTCATAAAGATTAAGTCAAAATTGTGACCTCTAGTGACTACACAAGGTTTTTCTATGATTTGACCTAGTGACCTAGTTTTTGACCCCGGATGACCCAATATCAAACTTGGCCTAGATTTTGTTGAGATGATCATTGTGACCAAGTTTCATAAAGATTAGGCTAAAATTGTGACCTCTAGTGTCTACACAAGCCAATTGTTGACGGACGGACGACGGACGGACGACGGACGACGGACGAAGAGTGATCACAAAAGCTCACTCTGTCACTTTGTGACAGGTGAGCTAAAAACCCTGTGTAGTCACCAGAGGTTACAATTTCGACTTAATCGTTATGAAATTTGGTCCTAATAATCATCTCAACACAATCTAGGTTAAGTTTGATATTAATTAAGTCATCTGGGGTCAAACGCTAGGTCACATGGTCAAATCATACAAAAACTTGCAATAGAGGCTGAATTTCCTTAAATTTTATTCAGAAAATGTGTAGGATCACCATAGGGGTGTGAATGCACTAGTACGACAGGTGAGCGACCTAGGGCCCTTTGGGCCCTCTTGTTATTATATTCCTTTGTAGCTGTCTTCTTAATATTGTTTGTAATATAGTTTCATAAATACATTGCTTCAAATTTGCCATTGTTTTCATTCAATATATTAGTATCTGTATTGCCAGTATTATGAAGGAAAATATCTAGCTCTGTTCTTAAAACAATGCAAGTTTGTCTCTATATTTCATTCTACATGTCAGCTGTCTGGTACACTAAATGGTTTCAGATCAATAATTCGAGAACAGTTTGGCCTAAGATCATCAAACTTTGCTTTGAGGTTGGTTATCATCAATAGATGACCCCTATAATGTTTTTTGAGGTCATTAAATAAACAGATAAGGTCATTAACCTTAAACATAATTATCATAGAGGCATATCCTACTATTCCGGAATAATCTGAGAATCAGGATTAGCTGCACTAAAAAAAATGAACTTCTATGTAGAAAAAGTTCATTTCTCGACTTAACATCACTCGAATATTACTCAGGTGAGCGATCCAGGGCCTTCTGGGCCCTCTTGTTGTTATAGTCAATAAATGAGAAGAATCAACATTGAAAACTCAGATCTTTTGCACCAGTGAGATGACTGAAACAACTGTTGACAGTGTCATGTTGAGTGTTGCTGTCTAAGATTTGTTCAATTCGATATTGAAGATTTCCATAAGCACCTTCTATTTCTGTGTGTTCACTGTCTTTGTGCAGTTTAATTAAGTGACATAACTAGATACACTGGGGGATATATTAAAGCAGGTTTGATTGGTGATTGAGAAACCGTCATAACGGGTGTAGATTATAACTTCCGTTTCCCCGGTTCATGACTTCATTCATGGTGTCAACGTCTTTAATTAGAATTGGGGACGTGGCTGTAAACATCACCCACATCGGACACAAGGACAAATAGTATCTTCGACGCTTTCCCATGACATGTTATCTGCAAAATAATTGATATGTTAGTAAGTAAATTCATTATAATAATTATGGATTACTTACTAGTATAAAGCTCGTGTTAACCTTTTGTGTTTTGAAGGTATCCCGACAAAAATTGTCAGGTTTACAACAGCAATCTCTAAATTCAATTCTATCACTGTCTGTATTTTCCTCCATGTAAACGTATATAGCTGTAGCGTTATCTAATAAACGGTATATCAAGGTAGAATTTCGGCTGTTTAATTTATCTCCCGCGTTTAATTCGCGATTTTTATCAATGGAATTTACGTCTTGTTTATTTCATGACGTCATGAATTGTGACGTCGCCGTAGAGCGCCACGTTTTGCGTAATTTTCATTTCGTAGCGTTTCTTTTTATTTATTAGCTTATATTTATATTCTAGTAATATGTTATTGTTTGTATCAATTCATGTGTAAATTTGATATACGTAGTTGAAAGTTAGCGTTAAATAAGCATCAATTTGGCGACAAATAAAGATAATAGTAAAGCTTAAAATCCAGGGGCGGACGTTACGATTCTTTGGATTAATAGTAGTATTTCAATACTGGTATCATGATAGCATGACTTAATTGACATAGTTATAAATAGTAGACGAACATGATTTTTGGGAGGCGTTTAAGCCTCTCATTACTACCATTGCCCATTTCTTAATACAAAATTAACCGCTTTTAGGCTATTATGTG
The DNA here is from genome assembly GCA_947247005.1 of Spisula solida. Classification (NCBI taxonomy): domain Eukaryota; kingdom Metazoa; phylum Mollusca; class Bivalvia; order Venerida; family Mactridae; genus Spisula; species Spisula solida. The sequence goes on along the minus strand of OX365953.1, from coordinate 10,093,727 downwards.
AATCCGCATTCAAGTAGTTCCAGAAACTGTCAACATTCCCATTACTGCTACATATGTTTTTCCAAATTGTTTAACTGATTTAAGCCAATCATCAACATTTGTTTATTCTAAGATCAACAATTATTGTGAAACTGTTCGTTAAATCGATATTTTTGCAAAAAAAATCACTACACCAGCCGATACCGAACTTGTTCCATAATACGAAAATGACGTGTTCATCAAATGTCCAGGTTGTATAGCTATTTTTAGAAACTTCAGACTACGGTCAAGTGATGGTTTTATCAATGAATCGTATACGGTCTGCAAAGGACTGTTATGCAATCATATGGTGTCGCTATACTAGCTAGCCGCTTTCTCTTTAGACTGTCTCAACTATCTGGTCTCACGCTGTGCGGGAAGTGATTACAAGACGGTAGTGTAGAATCTGATAAATAGGCGCGTAGTATTATTTTAAAGCCACTTTTGATATACGCATTCAATACACGTACAAGACAAATTTGTGATGCAATGCATCAAAGTAGCCGCAATTTTATGGTTTACATGGCATGAATACTGTTATATCAAGCAACGGTGTTATAAATTATTCTAAACGACTGAAATCTCTAACGTTTCATTCAGATAGAATGAAATTGAGCGGGAAATATTCCAATATACACAGGTATTTGACATTATAAACTGGGAGTCACTGAAAAGTTACCACTTATATATATCTCTGTATTTTGTATACAATATGACCTATCGGTACAAAAGTTTTCTAGTGTGTGCATCTGAATATTGTTAAAGTTGTGACTTCTCAGTAAGGTCAAAACATAGTTGTGTTCGGCTTTTAACACAGTGTAACGTGAATTTTAAATATAAGAGTCAATTGATAGGATGGTACCTAACTTTTCATTGAGTATAAGTAACGGTATTGTATAACAGATCTAGATCTTTTAATTTCTACTTATTGTTTAACAGCAATTTCGTTTACAAATGCATTTCTATATGGATGAACAAAACGTTCTTATATACACATGCTGCACGATATGAAGTAAAAACACGTAAATACATGTAGCATGCAACCCTCGCATATATACAATTACAAGCACATTATAAATCACTGAAACATTATTATGTGACCATTCTAAATAGCTTACTGGTATTGGAAACTAGTCATCATTCCTTTGACCAATTGGATGTGCAGTGTTGCAATGTCACCAGATTATTAACATAATTCAAAATAAATTTGAAGTACTTGATAGTTCCACATATTTATTGGATTAAAGTAAATGTAGAATACAAAAGTATCGGTAAAACCGAATTATGCTTCCCGAAGCAAGTGTGTGTCCCAAAATTGGAAATAACTTATTACAGATACAGGTAAAAAAAGAAAATAATGTAGAATTTTGGTTCTTTGACACCGCACTTCCTCTACCATTATGTTGAGTTTCAATCAAATGCCATCAATACTGTTCAAGTGAGGGACCTGCCAAGCATTAATTTGTATGAAAAAGGGAGATAATTACATAAAAACAATAAAGGTGCACTTCTCCTGAATGAGATTAATTCACCTATAAAGTTTCAAATCAATACCTCCCATAATGAAGGAGTTATGACCTGGACAAGAAGTAAGTATAAAAGTACAGAAGGCCTTAACTCCAAAAATTTACAATAAAGAGTTATGTTTCTTGTGCACCGCACTTCCTCTCAATGAGATCTATTCAAATATGAAGTTTCAAATTGATATCTCTAATACTGTATGAGTTCTGGCCCAGAGAAGAATTAAGTATAAAAAATTACAAAGGGAAATAATCAAAAATATATATTGTAGAGTTATGGTTCTTTCACACTGCACTTCCTATCAATGAGTTCTATTCACCTATGAAGTTTCAAATTGATATCTCTAATACTAATTAAGTTATGGCCCGGACAAGAATGAAGTATGAAAAAAAATAGAAAGGGGAGTAACTCAAAAAATGTGCAATCAAGAGTTATGGTTCTTGTGCACTGCACTTCCCCTCAATGAGGTCTAGTCACCGATAAAGTTTCAAATTGATATGTCTAATACTGTTTAAGTTATGGCCCGGACAAGAATGAAGTATGAAAAATTACAAAGGGGAATAACTAAAAACATATGCAATCAAGAGTTATGGTTCTTGTGCACTGCACTTCCCCTCAATGAGGTCTATTCACCTAAGAAGTTTCAAATTGATATCTCTAATACTCTTCAAGTTATGGCCCGGACAAAAGTGTGACGGATGGACAGACGGGCGGACAAAGCGGCGACTATATGCTCACCCTTCGGGGAGCATAAAAAATACACAATTAGGCCCTCCTGCATTTTAAATGCGGACTTGGGATTCGATGACGGTGCAGTTACATTGTACCTAGGGTTTTTCTACTTCAGTCTCTGGGAGCTGAAAATATTGGCTGTCATTTTGAGGTATTTCAGCTCTACAGAGGTTAAATTTATAGCTATGCTCATTCAGGTTATTGTAAAAAGGTAAACAACAAATTAGGTTCTTTGGCAATCACTTATTAAATATGTTAAAAGCTAAACATGCATTTCTAAATTATTTAGCTCTCAATAAAGCAATTAAAAATTTTAAAAGGTACAACTTTAGGTCTATTTTCATTTTAATATTTTTTTCGAACTGACAAATATTCATTCATACTGACAAATATTCATTCTGACTGACAACATTTTGACCGTCGTGTGGATAAGGAAAATTATTTGCTGAACTGTCGTGCGGATAAGGAAAATAATCGGCACAACCGACGTGCGGATAAGAAAATTAATCAGTATAATCATCGTGCAAGTAAGGAAAATAATTTACGAGACTGTCGTGCGGATAAGGAAAACAATTCAATTATTGGCACAACTGTCTTGCGCATCAGGAAAATAATTGGCATGACCAGCATGCGCATAAGGAAAATAATTGGTACGACTGTCGTTCGGATAACCAAAGTAATCGGGACGACTGTCAGACGCATAAGGAAAATAATAATTGGCATGACTGTCAATCATGTGGGTGAGAGAAAAAAATTGGCCCGACCATCATGCAAATAAGGAAGATAATCGACAACATACTGTTAAAAAGGATTTCACGAGCATATGATTAACGATGCTCATCCAAGACTGCCCAGCTCGACTGAATCAATCTAATGACATAAGTCTGTGATATTTATTCATTTTGGTTACTGAACTTTTATAAGATTTCAGATTTTATCATTTATTTAACAGTTTTCAATAGTATTAAATTCGTACAGTTACAGTGTAGCACACGATGCCTCGTACTGAACAATTGGCGAGCAAAACGAAATAGCAATGCACAATAGATGCATAACATTGTTCAAAAGTTGTTTACATTTTTTAACATTTTGGGTCGAATCGGTACGAGTACGACAGTGACTTACTTCAAGGTCTGTATCGGATGTTGATGAAATTGCATAACTACGTTCGTTATGAGTATTAAAGAAGATTTTCCTTGTTCAACAAGTACTCGCGTCTTGTATTCACTTATTCCCGGCTATTTTTGATAAGTAAAGTTTTATCAAAACAATATATCTACTTCCGCCGTCATGTTTAAAACGCGGCCAAACTGCGGCCAAATCAAGCAACTTTAAAATCATCAAGATATTGTTCATAATATATGAAAACTACTTATATTATCACAATAAACAGCACAATATCACAATAATTGCTAAAATACTGATATGTTACCGTTAAACTTTTGGAAGCAAGTACCCGGGCCAACCTATTCTGTAGTCTGGTTCCCTGTCGTTCTATATTTGTTTAGTAGTGATAGGGGAGGTAATCCAGACTACCCATTCTGTGACCGCAGATTCGGTAGTTTGACCGCGTTTTAAACAAGTCTATTTATAGTACAGAATTTATGAATAGACTAATTCCGGCGACTCAACATTTTTTTATCAAATTAATGTTTAAATTTCAGCAATTTCTTTTCTTTTCATTATCTATAATTGATAAAAAAAGAAAATTTATATGAAACTCTATATTATTGTTTTCATGCGAAAACATCAGCATCATTGGTAAACGAATACAACTATCGATAAAATTAGCGATCAGTTCAGTAGTAGAAAAAAATAGACACCTCAGCTAGTCTACGCAAAAAGGGATCAGCAATTAAATTATTAATACGGAAACATTTTTTATTTTAATTACGAACATTATCCATCCAAAAAATGTCATTTATGGTGGGATCAATGAGAATTTAAATGTGTTTGTACAGGTATCAATTAATAGCTTCAATATCCACGCAAACAAATTTATTCATTTTAATAACTATCAGTAACTTGTCCTTTCACGTCCAGGGGAGAAATTTGGTTGGTATTCCATAAGATAGCCGCCATAAATTAATATGCACCTTTTAACAATTATTTAAATACCCAACATGCCTATATAGTCACATATGCCTATTTTGACATTCAAGACAAGATCGGCAGTAAGAAAACGAACATTAAACGTGTAAAGTCGGTTTAAGCTTTAGTAGCAGCAACCAGATCGCCTCCCATCAGCACTCTCAGTGCTATGATTTCATATTGGTGGAGAAATAAACACTTATGTGAGCGATTTACGATAAACGCAGTAATTGAGGCCCAAATACAAAATACAAGGACGAGTCCCTTTGACTGATTTGTTACGAAGTCAAGCTAAGTCGATATTTTATAACATGTGTTAAATGTGTTTCAGAAGTATACACAGGCGTTCTACTTTGTAAACACTACTGTTTAGTCAAAACATGTGACATGTGTTGCATTTCAACATCTGCCAAAAGTTTAACAAAAATGTGTTTTTGTGGAGGCTACGATCGCTACGTTGTAAGGGAGTACGGAGGAAGTACGCTAAACGTCGTGAGTGACTGCGTGCTCCATACGTGTTTGAATAGCACTCCATACCTGTTACATTTTGAACAGGATCAGTTTACATTAGAACATGCGTGGTGTGCCTGGAAACATCATCTTACGTTATCACACAATCCCTAACCTCTTGCAGGTGAATATATACACTTGGGTAACACTTTCTAATCATATATACTACTCAAACTGTGCTAAGGGACAAGGAATTGATTCTGATGTCCGTCTCACGTTAAATGTTCAAAACCGATGAAGAAAACGTTGTGCAATTAATAAAATATAATCTTATCTGCTTCTAAATTTAGAAGCTTGATGTCTTGCATTTGATACGCATTGCCAAAATGACGTCGTTTTCCAGGTAACTGATAAGCCCTATTGGCGGGGACCAAAGTAGCTATATTAATATGGAAATTTTTATCCCGTTTTTATAATCATATTGTGTTAGACCCAAAATGCCAAGAAAATGACCACTTTCCGTTACTACGTAGTATATAGGCTTAAACGAACATTGTAATGAGGCCAGAACCAACTACCGGTCGTGACAAGAGGCCATTACTAACGACCAGCCCTGCCAAGAGGCCAGTACCAACTGCAAGACATGCTAAGAGCCCAGTAACATCTGCCACCATTGCCAAGAGGCTATCGGTACCACCAACAGGAGACGTGAATTTCACTTGTTTTATAAGTGCCCAGATGCCCCCGTCAATAAAAAAGAAAAAAATACATAAAATGATGTAGTAAGTGAAATTGAGAATTTAAGCAGTAATATTGACACAAGTATAAGGACAGCTCTGTGGGAGAACGAGACCACTAGCAGGTGAATGAGACTTTAGAGAGTACCAAGAGGCGAAAGTACTCTAAATGTTCAATGCAACAATCCTTTCTGCTAAGGGAAGCAAGTAAAATGAACTTGCCGATTGAACAAAAAATTGCTTCAACGCTAAAAGAGTATATTAAGTCAGACAGGGAAGGCAGGGCTCAACTTAACCAGCCGAGCACAGAAAACATTAAAAACACACAAAGCACAATGCCCAACTAAACAAGTCAAGTCAAGTCAAAATTTGTACCAAATTTCCGACAATAAATAAATTTTGACTTGACTTGAACGCAAAAATACAACTCGCGCCTTGTCCTGGAACGAAATAATTACCAGCGTAGGCTAATGCTAGCTGGGGTTAGGTGTAATTAATTGACCAAGAAAATCAACATCATCTTCACTAACATATAAACATACAAATGTGGTATAATGGAAGCTTATTACACATATCACAAGTAGTACTGGATTGGCTGGTAACAAGCTATCCTTCCAGACTATATTTTCATTGCAAATACATGTATAATGTTGTCATTTTGTTGCTGTACTTACCGCTAGTAAGTTGAGTATCAAACAAAGTCATGACAGATATAACCACACTATTAAATTATAACCAGCAGCAACGCAATGAACTCATCGAGTACGTTAGCACAGCCTATCGTTTTGATGAATAACATTCCTCTCTATTAATGATATACATGTAACTGGATGAACTTCAACATATCAATCTACTACAACGTTAAACATGCTCTATACTTTAGACCCAACCACTCGTCCAGTTGGTATATGTGGTCATACCTCTGTATCTATATAGTTTTTACATGTATAACTATATTTTATGTTTCTTTCTTCATTCTATCAGATTAATCTGTCCAACTCTCTTCTCCATCCCAGAATATCAATAAGGTACATGTACCTGTGTTGCACTGTTTTCAACGTCATCAAGGAAGCAACTATTACCTGCTTTACATAGAGTAAATGGTCAAACCCAGCGGAATTTTACATTATGCGTTACCAAAAAAATCTATGACCACCGTGCTAATTAATGAGCGCTATTGTTTTCCTCGATTTAGAATAGTGATAATTGAATGTTGTTCGTGTATCTATGGTGAGCATTATCGCCTACTGCCATACCGAGATCTGATTGGTTAATGTACTGGTCGTCGGCAAGCCTTGGTTTCGTAAATAAGAACACGATGGATGGCAATGATACCTGGCATACATGCAGGACGGGCTTGGTTTCGTAAATAAGAACACGATGGATGGCAATGATACCTGTCATACATGCAGGACAAACAATTTGTTGATCAGTTTCTGAGAAGAAGATTTTTATATACTAGCCATGACGTGGTTATTAGCGTCGCCCCTGGCGGCCATGTTCTTTAAGCAACATTAAAATTAGGGATTAGATAAACGGTCAGCCAAGGAACGTTCCTGAAGAAATATATTGAAATAGAGCTAGCAGTTTCTGAGGAGAATGGCATTGGTTCACATTTTGTAGTTTCGTTAAAATCCGAACAGTGGTTGCAGAGAAATAGGGCCGACAAATTTTGCACGGACCAACTAACCGACCGACACACCACAAGCATGACTCCAATACAGCCCCCATATACTTAGTATCTGTGGGTATAATAAGTGCTTGCACTTTTATTGGTTATCCTTGACCCCTTGACCGAAGTACGCAAACACCTGACATTTATGTAGCAAACAAATGTGTTATCGTCTTACGATAACATTAGCGTTGTTTACAACTATAAACTGAGAAGTCAAATATATTTCCGACGTCGACATTTGCTTTTACTAATCAAGAAAATCATTCATAATACATGTACACACATATATATATATATAATGTTACCGTCCATTTGGCAATTAAACGATATTTTTCGCGCCAATCTGTCATGCGCTGACCAATGCAGAGGCACGCAAACCGTTGTTTCTTGGGGTTTTAACAATTGTGGGCGAAAACACTAAGTCGGTTGCAGTTTAGATTTTAAACCACCCTTCGTTATCACTCGCTAAAGTTGATACTCTGAAATCTTTTTTAATAAACCCACTGAGGAATTCCTAATCGGCGATTTAGAATTACACAATAATCACAAGGTTTCTCCCGATGTTCTGCAGAACCTGTTCCGACGCCACGAAGCTCCTAATTGTCATCGGGAGGAGTACATCCCCGAGGCAATGGGGCCAACGTTTAACTTCGGGAACACAACGGGATGTGTCCGGAATCCCCGATAAATCCTCGATAAATATCGGCGAATATTCGAGAATTAAATCCCGAGACCGTGAATGTTTCACTGAACGTTCGCCAAACATGTGCCACCATAAGGTGCTAAAATATACAAGCTGTTTATCTTATAGAATATATTATACTCGACATATAAATATTTTATAAGAGATATCGTCGGTAAATATGGCGATGGCTATTCAACAAGTATACTCTTTTATTGTTGAGAATTGTGTAAAAAGTGTAAATGTACTAGTATTTCATCCATGAAGCGTAAGTACATGCATGACCTTCGAAACAGTTACGACGTGATAATGTGTGCTCTCATCTGGAAGTTCTAATACTACAGAATCCGCCTGAAGGTCAAGGACAGAACCAAGGATGTCGGATAACCTTCAACATGGACTTCCAATGTTTATGCATTGACAGGGTTGCCAGCGACCTGAAAAGGACAGGAACATTATTTTTTCAAGGTCAGTGAATTGTCTGGGAATGCTTGAGAATGGTCGGAGAAAAACTATATTTTTAGAAGTCATGGAAAAATGAATTCTGGGTCGATGTTTAATGAAAGGCATGTACAGTTGATCTGACAGGTTTCATTTTTTTTCTTGCTAGCTAGGCTCGCTCAGTAAGTTTGATCAGTGAAATTGTATTATTGAGTATCTCATAAAAGAAAGCTTTGTTCTTTGAATTTAAATATGCATTTCTTTTGTTTTGACTTGATACATTGTAGGCTAGCTCAATTACTTTGATTAGTAAAGACATATCAAATAGGTGATAAACAGGATGAAAGAAAAGTATTAAAAATTTCCTTACTTCTATCCGTTTCCATGAAATCCTTTGTCACATATACAGATTTATGAAACCCAATTATAGTTCATTGATTTAATGATACGTGAATTGCTGTGGACTTGGACTAGAGCTGCTTACATTTAAATAACTGTTGTTTTTGGGTAAAAAATGGCCCTTGTCCTTTGCTGAAGTAGTCAAAAGTTTTTGCCAAAAACTAATATTGCTAAAAAGGGTGAATAATAGTAAGGAGAAATGTGGAGAAAAAATTATGGCGGTACTGGTCAGTGAAAAGTATTGTTTAGTCAGGGAACAGTCAGTGGATTTTTGGAGTCATAGTTGCTGGCAACCCTGATTGAACTAGAACTGTCGCCATTCGGCTGACTTATATACCCCCGCGCGGCAAAAATCATTGCAGCTAATTCTTTTCTTTATGCACATCTACATGTTGAGGTTGTTCATATGTTAAAAGTTCGAAGAAAATGCTGCAAAAACTGTAGGAAAAGTTGCGTCCACAAGGACTATTCACTATACTGCATAAAAGTACAAAGGGTCATAATTGTGTCAAAAAACGTCGCAGCGCAAGTTCTATCCTTTATGTACATCTACATGTTGAGGTTGTTCATCTCTTAAAGTTTGAAGGAAACGCTGCAAAAACTGTAGGAGAAGTTGCGTCCACAAGAACTGTTCTTTATATATTGTATCGTCCATAAAAGTACAAAGGGCCATAATTCTGTCAAAACTCGTTGCAGCGCAAATTCTTTCCTTCATGCACATCTACATGTTGGAGTTGTTCATCTGTTAAAGTTTGAAGCAAACACTGCAAAAACTGTAGAAGTTGCGTCCAGAAGAACTGTTCACTATGTATTGTATTTGTGCATAAAAGTACAAAGGGTCAAAATTCTGTCAAAAATCGTCTCAGCGCGAATTATTTCCTTTATGCACATCACCATGTTCAGGTTGTTCATCTGTTTACGTTTGAAATGCTGCAAACATTGTGAGGAGTTACGTCCACAAGAATGCGTCTACGGACAGACTGACTGACGGACAGACAGACAAGCTGAATACAGTATACCCCCCTTCAACTCGTTGTGCGGGGGTATAATGATACATATTTTAACGTGCGTGCGTGCGTGCGTGCGTGCGTGCGTGCGTGCGTGCGTGCGTGCGTGCGTGCGTGCGTGCGTGCGTGCGTGCGTGCGTGCGTGCGTGCGTGCGTGCGTGCGTGCGTGCGTGCGTGCGTGCGTGCGTGCTGAATGTGTGAACTGAATGTGTAAAATTGTAAAGACGCATTGTACTAAGTGTGTGCGAGTGGACAAACGACTATTGTGCTACAACAGCAATTAATATGATATGCTCAACATAGACCTAGGTCTAACATCGACTTGGATCAATAACGCTGGTCGAAAACTGGTTATATACGCTGGAAGCGTGTATCACACATTGGTAGCGCCTGAGACCTTGGCCCAGAATTACAATCAATACTTGCACTCAACACTCAAATATTGAAAAATTTATGTAATTTTTGAGCCATTATTTGTCATAGATTGCAAAACTAGATGAGGAAAATGTATAAAATTGTTATACAAGTGTTGAAAATAGCATTTGGTAACTTTCTTTTGCATGTTGTACTATTTATGATAAATTACAAGTATAGCTTACAAATACACTAAATTACACTAAAGGAAATATACAAAAAATTAAATTTAGGTACTAATTTAACAATATTACAACTTCTTGCTCTCAAATGTCGCTATGAACCTCAAAAGAGTGAATTTCAATATTTGAGTGCTGAGTGTAAGTATTGGTTGTAATCCCGGCCCCTGGTGGCTGAGACCCGGGAGCGGTCACCAACTATGTAACAATTGCCAAGAGCAAATAATTATTAAAAGCAAAAATGTAAAAGAGTACAGACAACGCGCTCATGAAAATATTGAATTTTATCGCTACTCAATGAGATATAACCCGTATTCAATCAAAACAAACAAATATCTCAATATATTAAAGAGCGCTAAAATTTGAACTGAGTTCGAGATTAGAGTTTACCGAATACCGGAAGCAGCAACTGAAAAATCAAATACGAATGTATGGAAGCCCTGGAGGGCACTTATGACTTGTGACTTAGGAGTTGTGACCAAACAAACTAAAAATAAATTTGCATGCTTTATTTTTCCCTTACGTCCAACAAAAACGAGGATCAAAACGAATAATACGAGAATCGGATTTTTATATTTAGCAAGACAGGTAAGTCAGTTTAAGTTGTATGATAAAAATAACAATTGTTAACGGATTTACAATTATACTACATAAGAGTTAGCTTTAAAATTCTTCTTTATCGATATGTTATTGCATACAAAGGTAGCGTTGACGTTGCTATAATATATTTTCCACTTTTAGATAGATTATAGTTAATATATATTTTAGCGTCACCATCGTGACGAATCTTTTGGTGAAGAGAAGTGAATAGAATTACCAGTGTAATTAAAATGTTTTGTTCTTGTTTTTGCAGGTAGAGATAAATAAAATATCTGCTTTCATCGTCATAGAATCCTGAAAATATCTCTTGTGGAATATTGCATAAAAGCTGTGAACAACTCTACTGTACTACTGTAGTGGACAGAAATGCATATACATGTACTTATAATAAACCCGCACAAGTTGAGCATAAATATCATTGTCTCGTTATGAACATACATATACTCAAATGGAAGTTATGGTTGATATAGTCGACAGAGAAATACGAACCGATCTGGACTGAGTGGCACAAAATAGGAATGTTTATGATACAGGGTCCCTAAAACCCTATACCATGATAGAGTACAGCACCAAAACCTTGTACCCCAATTGATTTTGTGATGTTGGAAATCCATACAGAAGTTCACCAATTTACAGCATATTCAATGATTTAAAATATTTGTATAACTAAGTATGGCATGTTTTTAGTCGGTATTGTTATGCTGAGCCACATAAGTATAATTTCATGTGTATGTTGCTCTATTAATTTTGACATGAAGGTCTAATGCTTCATTTATTCGTATAGTTACGCACTAACATGGTTATAACGTCTGGTTTATTTCTGCATGTCAATTAAGACATCGATTTGTGACTTATGACTTGTGACGCGTAAAATAGTTAAGTTTAATTAATATCTATAATATTGTGGCATTGCATTGTATAATATAGACAAAAGGGCGGATTTAGCTCAGTGGTAACACACTGGACTGCCAATCCAGAGGTCATGGGTTCAAACTCCGGCATCGGAACTTGACATTTCTGAATTATTTATAATATATCCCACTATATTTGACCGTGTGTAATGCAAAGTATCTGGGTAAATGTATCGGTAAGCTGTGTATTGGTGCTATACAGAGGCACATTAAAGAACAAGGCTGTCTATTTGAAAGAGGAGCAAGGCGCACTTCTGCAACGCCAGACATGTGCCTGTATCTAATGTCTCTCTCTCCCTTCAGGGATTCATGCTGTATCTACACTGGTGGAAGATGCACCTGCGCCCTTGTGGCTGTGTAACTATAATGTAAAGTGACTTTGAACGTGTGTTCGTATGAAAAAGTCGCTATAAAATCTGGTATATTTAACGTATTTATTTTAGTTTATGCAGGCCCCTTAATTGGTACTTCATTTAAAAACATTTACAATTTCTAAGAATCAAGTAAATGCAGCCTCTATTGCATGTACAATGTTTTCATATTGTCTTAGCCAGCAATCTCATATTGAAGTTAAGCCAAGTTTTGTCTATGATTTGACCCGGATGACTCAATATCGAACTTCACCTAGATTTTGTTGAGATGATCATTGTATAGAGTTTCATAAATATAATAATTAGGTCAACATTGTGACTACAAAAGTTTTTCTATGATTTGACCTTGTTTTTGACCCCGGACGACCCGTTATCAAACTTGGACTATATCTTGTTGAGATGATCATTGAAACTTAAGTTTCAGTGAGTGGGTCAAAATTGTGACTTCTAGTGGCTACGTAAGGTTTTTCTATAATTTGACCTTGTGACCTAGCTTTCGACCCCATATGACCCACTATCGCCTAATTATTTTCAATGCACTCTGAACACTCGTTGGAGGTGTCAACATCTCGAAAAAAACAGACCGACACATAGCGGATATCTGTGGCTGCTCTGGTACCCTACCAGGCGCACACTCGTAACATCATAGTCGATTGTTTTCGTCAATTTTTCATACTTTCCGTTTATTCCTTTTAAAAGTTGTCGAGTGTGCCCGACTCTTGCATAGTCGGCTATCTAAGAAGAACGGTTAATGAATGCGTAGAGACTTCACCAAATTGTTGGCTTCAAGATGTCAAGGCATGTAGCAGGTTCCTAGCATGAACCTTGTTTTGTGTGACAGTTTAGCTACTCGTTCGTTCAATTCACGGTTCACAATCGCGTGACTTGCGACGTCTCGATAGTGCTCTCACTCTAAACTGTTCTTGAATGAAATGCTTTTGTTGAATGACACAATTGCCGTAGCCTGGGCAAGTCGTTATATATCGATACGTACCTCCGGTTATATAACATGAGTTCGTATCAGCTTTATACATGTAGTCAGAAATCCCATCGTAGAAGAAAATCCGTTGATGCGTTCTCTATTTATACCTCAAATTGTGGAGCATTCTCGATCAACCAATGGTGTATATATAATGAAGCGGTTTGCGGTGTGTTGTTGTGTTGACTGTGTGGTGGCGCGTAATGTAAGCCACGCTCACCGGATGCTGCTGCTGACGTTTGTATAAGTTTCCAAAGGTTGATGTTGATAGATATAAGTGTCCACCCGTTGATGTAAAACTAACTTTGTCAGGTTTAGATATTTTTAATTTAGTTCAACAAATGTATATTTCACAAAGTTTATAATAATGCATAATGTCACAAAGTTTAGTTCTCACAAAGTTATTAATCAATTGGTAATCCAATATTTATATTTTAACTTGAACTCAAGTTACTATTTAATATGGTACTCCATATTTAGTCCTACTTATGTGCTAGTTAGGAACTCCTAACTAACACAACCTAACGCCTAAAAATTACTAGTTACTCCTAATAAGATTTCCTTGACTTATATACAAAGTCTGCAGACAGTGACACCTCGAGCAATTGATCTCAAAGGAAGTGGCTTTTAACACTTAATAATAAAACAGTCAAACATAATTATTTTAAGACTTCAATCTTCGACAATTAAACAATAGGTGTAAAATTAATAAAAGAAAGTTTGCAACATGGTTTGAAAGATATGGCTTGATAGGAAATTGATAACATCTCGGGAAACAAGGTATTAAACTTAAGACCTCAAAATTGACATGTGTTCAGAGATTGAGCAATATTATTAGAAAGTTGAATTTTAAACAATAGAAACCGTGATTGGTTATGTAACAATGATTATGAAAAATAAATGGCAAATTTTACATCATAAAATATAAATGGATAGATCGTCAAACTGTGGCCGTTCCGCGAATTTCTTTGAAGACGTTTATCTTAACTGCGATAATAAATCCGGGAAATATGTGTTCGGTAAATATTAGCTAAAGATACGGCATCCATCCACAAAAGCTAACAATAACACACTCGTAGATTTGTAGTTTTATTGACCTGTCAAAAATACATATTTATTATTGCTATTAACTATAACTCAATTATTCAGGACTCTCGTGTGTTAACATAAGATTGTTTAAATAATTTTGCACTTTCTTTTAATAATGTCATAAGTTAATATGTATTATATGAACTAGTATGTGGCTGAGTAAATAAAGTATTGTTTTAAATTAAGTGCCTTTTATCCTATTAAAATATTAATGTTAAGGCATTACATTGTTTCGATACAAGTGACCAACCTGAATTAACGGACTGAACATAGTAGCTTGGTTTGTAATCCTCGCCTTTCTGGAATAGTCTATACTTACCATGAGACTATATATTTTTGCGGATCAATAGCACTCTACAATATATGAACTTAAATGGATCATTAGTTTCAAATCATCCTAATATGTCTTGACAGCTGGTTTCAATAGAATCACATATTTAACTCCTTTCTGTGTTAAGACTATTATGTGATTAATAGTTGAATGCAAATGTTAGTGGTGAGGATGATGGTGGAAGTTTTGAATCCTTTGATGCGCTCAGCGTCATAAAGCTCCGTACTAAGCTGATGTTAGTGAAATGTAAATTGGTCAAATAGACAATCTGTCGGCTGATCATTATCTCCAGTAATAAGTCGGAATAGATCATTCGCTTCATGCAAATTTACGTAATGGCAGAAAACATTTAGTGACAGCGCTTATAAACTACTACGTCTATGTCTATAAGATGTTCAAAGTGCGAATAAATATGAAGTACCGCGTACTATAAACGGCTGTGCGTACTTTATTATAAACGGACGGGTCAGACACAAAATAGGGTGCACAATCTAGATGGAAGGCGCATCATCAGCCAATTTCCGATAAAGAAGAGAAATCACTACTTACGAATACGTACGACGATTTGATACCGTCTTTTCACAGATTGTAGATGTGATGGATTTTTTAACCGACACATGCCGAAAACCTTTGGTTAAAAAGTGTATTATTATTTTTTCAATCTCCGGATATATTCAAGTTGTATAGAAGGGTAATTACCTTGACAATTGGGAAAATATCTTTGTATGCCTAATTACGACGTTTTGTGAGACAAAACACGGAAGTATTTATAAATTTTTGGGTGATATCCAAAATTATGCCTCACTGCGACCAACGTATGACGTTTCTTATATTTAAGTCATTTGATTACTTGGAAACTAACCTATATGGAATAAAGAAAACTACATTTCCATGCAACAGTGCTATTTGTTAATTTCCATTTTTTTCTGACGTTAAACTCATTTCTTGCGGCTGTATTTTGTTGCACATAGAGTACAATTTGTATGTCTAGTTTGTTCAGAATTAAGGTATTCTCGTTTTCATATCTTGTGCCTATAAATTGGTTTAAATGTAATTCATAAACTACATCTATGTAATTTTACGTAATGAGTCTAAATCAGGCTAGTTATGCAAAACTAGCAACGTTTAGGACTCGTACATCAAAACTGCTGTTGCAACAATTACATTTTGTTTATTACAACAAATGACAATTCATAACATTAACATAGTATATCTAACTTACACAAAGGAACAGTTGTTTGTGTTTCAAATAAAATAGTCACATCATTTTTAATTGATGACTCCTTAAAAAATCTCAAGTTCTCCATTTCTGAGAATGTCCTTCCTTTAAATTGCAGATGTTGTTTACTTTAATCCGTTCTAGCAATCGTCGGCTTAATCCAAATTACAAGACCTTACAAATTACACATTCGCGTGAAAAACATTTGACATGTAAAATGCTTCAAAATATAATAAATGGGACGACGGGGACAGCAGCACACAGAAGTACATCTCTGGCCAAAAATGCACGAAACGCATGTACACGTATGGCCAGGTCAAGTCAGGTCCGGTCAAGGTTAGTGAAACTTGGTATGTTGTTAAGTTAAATAAGGATATTATGCACGACTAAATTTATTTTGCTTCTGACAAAACATGTGTTTGGTATGGTTACGGAATTAGTGAACTACTTCAAAATCAGAGATCATGCCAAAAATCGAACATTTTCCAAGCTAGGTTGATGAACCTTGGTATAGGGTATTGGTCAATAAAGAATTTAGGTACATATAAATGAGCCGTTGTCCAGGAAAACCGGGCTTAGTGACATTGCATTTATGTCATAAGGTTAAGAAAACCCTCTTAAATGACAAAAAGGTCATGCTCTTTGATTTATTTTTAAGTTCTTGGATAATATAGAACTATGTCTTAGATTTATTTTTCTCATGAATCATGTTGAAATATCTTCTGTCGTTGCTATGGTGACCAATTTCTGAAGAGTATCCACATTGAGAAAACGAGGGGTTATGGTTGAAAAACAGTAGCTACGTTTCTCTAAAAGCTAAACTTTACGATTAGATCATTATGTTTTATTAAAAAAGGAATTATAATTCTAAAATGTGATACAATTTTGAAAAGTTTACGTCAAGAACTGGATTTATGAACTTCTTGTAAACGTAACGTCAAATAACGTTTGAATGACGTATGCGACGTCACTAACCAAGTAGGGGGGAGTGGTTAGTTTTAAAAGTCTGTAACTTTGTAAATTGATGTTATATTTTGCTCAAATTTTCTGAAACTATTCAAAAGAGTCTATTCTTTGTAATGTTAATTATCATGATTTTCATAATTTTGTCACTAAGCCCGGTTTTCCTGGAGAACGGCTCAAATATTCTTCACTATGGACAAACTTGTGGTTTGCTATGGATACAAAAACAGTGAAACTTTAACTTCCTCTTAACTGGATTGTTGTATAAACACAAAGAAAATCAACGCTAGTGATATAATTTATAGTACTGTATAGGCATAGAGATCAATCCACGGATGACACAAAAATGGTTACTAGAATGACTGGGTTGCTCAACTGTGTTGCCTCTATTACAGAAACATTGAAAATATCAATTTAAAGCTTCATGTCTTCAAACAGGGAGAGGACCTCTGTATTGCTTGCAATTTGTCAGAGACTTGTTGGTATTGTAAGTAGTATTCTGAAATTAAAGTATTTGAATAGAGAATGGCACCGATATCACAGGTTAACGGTAAACACAAATAGGAGAGTAAACGCAGCATTACTAACGCTTTGATTACTTCAAATGTACCTTTTACCACTAGGCTTAAGTGTTTAATAATACTGTACAACTCGTTTAAACTAGCAAGAGCGAAATTCTTCTCAAAATATGCTCCAGTAAATAAAATAAACCGAATCGAAGACCAATATTTAAATTATTTTTAGAATTCAGGTTTGTGACTTTGACAATGTGAAGTAAATCAATCTCAATATTAACTTGATTAATCTTGCTTCTGTGAGACTGTAGCTCATTTATTATAACTTTAAGTATTGATTCAACTTGTTCTGCATCTGTGAGTATTCTTTGTGAAATATATTCTAAAACTAAATCACAACATGATTATCTTTGTAAATGCGTAAACCTATCCCAAACGAAAATACTAACAAAACACTGCTAACAAAATACCAACAAAATACTGATTTGCATATGAAGGGAATAAGTTTAACAAAACACAACACTATGTTTTGTTAGTGTTCCATTTTTTTCTAAAGAAAACACTAATACAACATAGCTAACAAAATACTAACAAAATATAATATGCAAATGAGTTAATAAAATACTAACACACTGCATCAAAATACTAACAAAACATAAACAAAACACTAACAAAATACTGTATATTTTGATAGTGTTTCATAATATTTTCTGCAGAACATTACAACGTATATACATGCATTCGGGAATTTTAAGGTTCTTTTATTGTTAAAACATAGCTATCAAATATTATTCGAGATTTGACAAATACACGTGGTATAAGGTGGTCGTAGGCAAGCATTTCATATAGTAACGTTACCAAAAATAATTCTGTAAACTATCAATTAACTCAAACAAAAAAGAGAATCTCCACCGTCATTTTGAAACTAAAATTTAGTCATGGTCTCTTTTCACATGGTAATTCCTTCCTTCAAATGGTGAATGCATTCCTTTCCATGATCAGCCCCAATTTGCCCCTCATCATGTTACTGACTGTAGCTAATGGTGAATCAAACAAGTCCTGAACAGCAACTGTAAAATAAGAGTTAAATGTGATATTAAAGTGAAAGCTGGAAGAAGAGGTAAAATAATTTTAGTATACTGGAGGGCTTGACAAATATAAAAACTGGTTGTTCAATCTAATGACCAGCTACTTGGTAAAATAAAAATGTGACAATATACATTATTTTAAATTGTTTACACGTTTGATTAGTATAATACTTGATAAATGTACTTGCTGCAGAACATGTCAACCTGTGGAATGGATTGTTTACTTGCTGAAGAACAAGATAACACCAGTTGATAATTATATATAAGCATAATTCCAGGAAATCGTTATGGGTATGTCATGTGTGACTACATACTTGTAGTATGTACGTATACCATTAGGTCTAAATGAACGTCATATAAAAATTGAGGCAGCACCTTTAATAAGGTAAACATTGTACCTGTATGTTGATTCATAGTCCAGTCATTCTACGATTTCCTCAAACTAATTGCAAAAGAATATTTTTTTCGATATTCATGTAGATAAATGTATGCTTATAATCAGCAAATTAGACATTTTAGCAAGTCTTGAACTTAGATCTGAACTGGCCCTACATCTGTATTCCAGCAAGCATTTAAGGAATGTATAAGGAGTCCGGTACTCTTGACAAACACCAGCAAGCATTTAATGTAGGCCTACGTGAACCTAATCCAGCAAGCATAGAACGTATAGTCTAACTCGACCTAATCCAATATTCCAATTTGGTCTAAGATCGGTTGCTGCACTCTTGACCTTTTCTTGTAAGCACTGAACGTAAGTCTAACCAAACCTTGTTCTTTGATGTCCATTAACCAATAGAAACGCTACTTTGTATAGATTACATTTTTATTACCTAGTGACCTCGGAAACTCACCAGTCTGTTTACACAGTTTGACCTGACAAGCAGGGGAACATAATAAATCTACTCTACGCATCATTTAATGCCATTGAGTTCTATGGTTTTATGATATGCAGGTTAAATGCACAAAACAGCTTCGTGTTTCCAGAATGGTCTAACAGATTTAGCATCGTAATGTATTAAAATTGGTTTAATGAAATATAATCAGTAGTTCTGAAATACTCCAATATTTTGTTTTTACTCCAATTATTTAGACCTGGGGAGATTAAACTATTCACATGCAGGTGATTAATGTCTTATAAACAGTATTAATTCATTTTTAAGAAGTTGTTTTTATTTCGTAATGATTGGTTTTGTAGTTTTTTCCCCAAATAATAAATATGTTATTCAATACATAAATTATAGTTCAACTTGTATTTTTGTTTTTAGTAAGTGTACTTGTTATGTCTATGATTCATATATACTTAGAACTATAAGTTTTTAAAAGTATCTTTGAACCCAAGTACTATGAAACTTTTAACATCAACAAGTCACATGCATGTGAGGTATAAGTATAATTAAATTATATTATTTTTTTAACCTAAGCACAATGCAACACCATAAAAACACTATCATCATTTGGTTAAGTCCAATGCATTATCAACAAAACATATTGTTTTGTACCTAAGTTCAATGCAATACCATCAAAACAGTATCCTCATTTTTATAAGTCCAATGAAACATCAACAAAACAATCAAAACATACTGTCGGTTCAATAAGTAATACTAATGAGGGAACTGTCCTATTCAAAAGAATAGGGGAGGCTCAAGTTTTATATAATAAAATAGATACCTTCAAATTGGCTTCAATCAATAGTATAATACTTGAAAACCAGTTTTCACATAGTCTCGTTAGTCGAGTTGGTAAGCATGCGGCTATTATACAAGTAATTTTGTTCAATCTCGCCACTGGTTCGACACCCATCCAAGTAACTTAAATTTTGAAGTTTTTTTTATCTTTTTACAAGTACCTTATTTTTTATTTGTAACTAATAAATATTATAATAATTTACACGAAATAAGTTATGCAGTACGTAGATTAATTTTTGTGTTATGTTTTCATTCTTTATCAAGTCGTAATTTAAATTATTTTTTTATATACAGTACAACACTCATATGTATAACACGGATACATGTAATAAAAAAGGTTTATCGGAGTTGGGATCAAACATACAACTCAAACAAAAATAGAAACTTGAAGGAATTGAGGGTTTATCCACTACACTACCGTGCCTTTGATATATGGAATGAGATTTGCACACTATTTGATATCGAACCCATATAAAGTTTACCTGAAGGGCGAGTTTATGTTTATAACTGTTCTCATTTGACTTTGAACGAACTATAGTTTGAATAAGTTAAAGAGTAATGAAACACTAACAAAACATTGTTTTCATTCTTCTAAGTGTAAAGAAACATCAACAGAACAAAGCACTAAATGCCTTTAGAATATAACCTACATTATGAGCCAATGAAAACGCCACATTTTCGCGGTTAAATGAAAATTTAATCATTAAAATTTTCTCTTAACAGACTTGACGTCATGCGTTGGCGCTAATTTCTATCGGCCAATCAGAAAGCAGAATGTTATATTCTAAGTTAGTTAGATTATATTAAGTAAATTTTAATGACTAAAAAGGACTCGCTTCGCTTCGCTCGCTCCGCCCTTTTTAATCATTAAAATTTACTTAATATGTTCTAACTATAACGAAATCCAGATAGTACAGTATTAGAATTTTGTTACATGCTGCACCAACAAAACACTTAAACACATTATAAAACTATGTTTTGTTTGTATTTTGTTGATTTTTTTTCGTTTGGGATCCTTTCAAGCAATGATAACTAACGCATATATGTTAACCCCGCAGTATTTATTTGCTATATTCAAATTCATAAGCTGCCATTCTAAATATGGTATGCATTTTAACCGTTATCGTGCTAAGAGTCGCGCTGCATTGTACACCCTACCACTGAGCTAAGCGGTGTTCCCCCATTGAAAGCCTATTTTTAACTTCTGCGTATTAATATACCCCCAGATACATAGTATATGGGGGCTATATTGGAGTCATGCTTGAGGTTGGTTGGTTGGTCTGTTGGTTGGTCCGTGCAAAATTTGTCCGCTCTATTTCTCTGTAACCATCGGTTAGATTTTAAAAAAAAATTCGCATGAATGATCAGTACCACGTCTAGTTTCGCATATTGTCGGCGCACGTTAGTCGGATCAATTTTAAGGTAGTTATGGCCCTTTGTTATTTTATCCCCGGCCGAAGTCGAAGGGATATAGTATTATATACTTCCGTTCGTCTGTCCCATATATTGTCCGGAGCATAACTCTAAAACTATTTGAGGTATTGACTTAAAACGTGGTATGTAAATACATGGCAACTAGGAGAAGTGCAGTGATCAAGAACCATAACTCTATATGACCCAGTTTTGAAATTATCTCCCCTTTAATTTAAAAATATTTTTTGTCCAGGCCATACTTCTTTAAACTATTTGAGGTATTGACTTGAAACTTGGTATGTGAATAGACAGCAACTAGGAGAAGTGCAGTGAACAAGAACCATAACTCCATATGGCCTAGTTTTGAAATTATCTCCCTTTGTTTAATTTTGAAATAATTTTGACATATTCCTGAGGGTCGTGGGTTCAAACCCCACTGGGAGCAAGTCTTTTTTTTAAGTGTTTATGTAATATTTTGTATTTAAATCATGCATTTTTACTGTTATATGGCGGAAAATATATTTTGTTTACATTATAGGAATGTATACATTGTTAAAGCATGAAATATGGTGGTAGGGGTTCATACAAAATGTTATATCTTGATAAATTCAAGGTGAACCTGTATTTAATTCGTCTAAGTATGTGCGTAACAGTATAAAGAAAATGTTTGAGTAATTGATATATGCCTATTGATTGGAATTTTAATCAGGAATTTGGACATTATAATTTGTAGAATGAAAAAAAACTCACGAAATTTGACACTACATTGGTAATATACATGCACATAACTATCTTAAAATCACATCTTCTGCTTGTTATTGGTTTTGTTTATTGGTGAGCTATTGTGATAACCCTTTTGTCCGTCGTCCACTGTCAACAATTGGACTGTAAACACTCTAGGAGTCCCTGTTTTCACTTAATCATTATGAAATATAGGTCAAGTTCGTAATTTGGTCATCTGGGGTCAAAGACTAGGTCAAATCAAAGAAAAACCTTGTTAACACTCTAGAGGTCACATATTTAACCTAATGTTTATGAAACTTGGTCACAATGTTTGTCTCTATGAAATCTAACTGAGTCATATGGGGTCAATAACTAGGTCACTAGGCCAAATTATAGAAAAACCTTGTTAACACTCTAGAGGTCACATTTTTGGAATGATCTTAATGAAACTTAGCCACAATTTGTATCGTTGTAAAATCTTGGTCACATCAAAGAAAAATATTGTTAACACTCAAGTGGTCACGCTTTTTGCCTCATCTTTATGAAACTTGGTCACAATGTTTGTCGCTATGAAATAAATGTCAAGTTCATAACTGGGCCATCTGGGTTCAAAAACTAGGTCACCAGATCACATCAAAGAAAAACATTGTTTATACTTTAGCGGTCGCATTTTTTACCTCATCTTTATAAAACCTGGCCACTAAGTGTGTATTTGTAAACTCTACATCATATATTATAGGTGCTGCCTCACAGATCGGTCTAAAATTTTTGTATGACGTAATTTTCCTACCTAACCAAGTATTTATTTAATAAAAAGTCACTGGTGGTTGCTTTATGAAAGATTTATAGCATATAAGCAATTTAAAGCACTCTTGATATTTGGCACTCAGTATTTTTCTGTTTGAAAATATCGCCGAGTTTCATTCCAAAACGTTCTGTGAATTATGTAATTCACACATGATCAAACTGTAACTTCAACAAACTAAAGCCGAAACATATGTGAGGTATTTGGTTCGTTTCGCAATTCCTTTTCATCAAATGGAAACAAATTTCCGGCAATTTAAGTGATAGTAGTGCTAATTCTACTAAATTACTACAAAATGCCGATGATTCCTAAGTTATTTTTATGTCAATGTGGTTGTTTATGGCATATACAGGAAACTATACCAAAATTACATGAATATTTGACAATTTAATTTTATTTTTGCAATACACCAATACGCGAGGCAGTCCCTTTAAGGTCATATCATAATAAATACTGATTCTACCTAAACTGCTAGACATCAGGTGAGCGTTTTAGGGCCAATGTCCCTCTTGTTATTAATATAACTATTAGGCACATGGGAAATCATTTCATTTTAAAAATTTAATAAAATTAGATGATTTGATAGACATTTTTGTCTGTATATCCCTCACATTTTTTCGACGAATTGCAATTGTGGGGGTGATCAACCAAAACATTTGGTTCTGGTTCCATTTCATTATTAAACTCTTTATTTATTTTCCCTAACATATCTTTCTTCTTTTTATATCTAGTCTTGTTTCTATTTAACACCCATTAGTGGCAACCATATACGGGGAATGGCCATGTGATCATGGCTCTTGTTACACTTAATTTTGTCCGCGCTATTTCTCTGTAACCAATGGTCGGATTTCAAGTCTTTTCATCAATGATTAGTACCAAGTCTATTATTGCATAATGTTCGACACATATAGGTCGGAACAATTTTAAGGTAGTTCTGGCCAATTTTTATCATGATATCTCCTTAAGGTAATCCATCCATCATTGGCAAAATTTAGATTCCCAATGAAACTAACTTTTTCATTAAGGGTATCACATGGCTTGTCTAAATATAATTTTTTAAAAACTTTTACCACGCCGTTTTGGAGAAATTCCATTTTAACTATGGTAACCATCCATATCAAAATAGAGCAAATTTCAGAAAAGGTCCTAACAGTATTTTTCTATTTTTTGTGTCAATAAAATCAATAAATTGTGCAAAGTTTTATGTTTTTACACAGCCAATGGAATGTGTTTGTAAATGATATGTAACAGGAATTTGTAAATTACTTCATATTTTTTTCTTTCACCTCTATCTTTCAATTTCAGTGTTTTGAATGAGTAGATTTATCAAAATATTTAAATTTCCCTTTCAAAGAATAGTATAAAATCATCTTATAAAATGATTGGCATGCTACAATAGTAACATACAAATTTTAAGTAATCAATATTGTATAAGAAAATAACAAAATAAAAAAAGTTTACCACAGATTTATTTCAGAAAATGTACTTTTCTTTGCATACTCTTATTTCTGTACTCGCTGGAGAATGAGTTCTCATTTACTAAAAACACAGAAACTTTTTCATTTTTGACTGAAAACATGTCATGTGTGTATTCATTTTGTTAGTTAGATCATTTGCTACAAGTTGATGTATGTTCTGACATAAAATTCAGAAATTTTTTTTAGTCCCCTATCGGTTTTCAACCAGAGGGGACATAGGTTTACCCTTCGTCCGTTCCTCAAAAGTCAGGATCCTGACATAGCTCAAACAGTTTTCAAACTAGGTTTATGAAACTTGGTATGTGGATAGGGGGCAATAAGGGAATTATGCACGTCCAAAAATATTTTGAATCTAATAAAAATTGTGGTTGCTATGGAGACAAAAATAATGAAAAATGTAAAAATCTGGATCCTGCCATAACAGTTTCTAAGTTAGGATTACAAAACTTGGTATGTGGGTAGGTGCCAATAAGGAGATTATGCACATCTAAATATGTTTTGATTATAACAAAAAGTGCGGTTGCTATGGAAACGGAAATAGAAAAAAATCTATAAAATCTGGAATCCTGGCATAACTAAAACAGTTTCCAAGCTAGACCTATGAAACTTGGTATACAGAAAGGAGTTTAAAAGGAGATTGTGTAAACTTGAATATTTGTATTATTCTGATTGAAACTGTGGTTGCTATGGATACAGAAATAGTTAAATTCCTTCCCTTTGGCTGGACCATTGTATAACCCCAAAAATAAGAAAACGCATTAAAACATCCATTGGCTTATAGCTAATGATCTAACTAAGAAAATGAATATACACACGTCATGTTTTCATTCAAAAGCAAATATGTTTTAGACATTAGTGAACTGACAGCCATCCATTTGTCACAATCAACACAGCATTAGCCACATGCCCTAAAAGACAACTTAGCTTTATCGATTATTTAACACAGTGGCCTAGTTTTTAACCCCAGATGACCCTGAGTTGATCATCGTGACCAAAGTCACAAAGTTTCATAAAGATTAGACTAAACTTGTGGCCTCTAGTGACTACTCAATGTGTACATGTATGCATGATTGGATCTATAGTGACCTAGTTTTTTTTATCCCAGATGACCCAATGTAGAACTTGACATAGACTTTGTTTAGGGATCATTGTCATCAAGTTTCATGAAGATTAAACCAAACTGGAGACCTTTAGAGACTGCACAAGGTTTATGTATGATTTGACATAATGATATTGACCTATGTTTTGACCACTTATGACCCAATATAGAACTTGAGCCAGATTTTGTTGAGATGATCAGTCATAAAAATTGGACCAAAATAGTGAACTCCTGTGACTTCACAAGATTCATGTATGATTTGACCAAGTAACACCTTTTTAACCCCAAATGACCCAATATAAAATAAATATTTGTTGAGATGGTCGTTGTGTCTATGTTTCATAAAGATTATAGTAAAATTGTGATTTCTACTGCCTATGCAAGCAAAAAGGGTGGGAATGACGGACATCGGGTGATCACAAAAGCTCACCTTGTGACTATATGACAGGTGTGCTAAACTCAATATACCCAAGCATACTTTACAAGTATAATCATACCCTTATAAAGTTTATATGTCCTGTCTCATACTTATAAATGTTCAAGTTGTATATCTATGGAGTAATGGGTGAAAATTAACTCATACACTCTGTATCCCAAGTTCTTAATTGACACTCAAATATTATTTATACAATAGAATGCACTTTATGACACAGGAAAACTGTCACATGGAATCAAAGTAAAGGAACTTTGTCTGCCAATCCAAATTTAGACGGTATGGACACTGACACTAATCTTGAACAATACAACCATTTCTGAGTGCAAGTATAAAAGTAGCATTAGTGACTGCCGGCAACGACTGGAACAACTGCGCGATATATTCCTCTATTAATATGTAAATATTTAACAATCTTTCAGAAAAAAGTTCCATGGTCCGATCTGGGTTATATGCAAAATCTTGTTCCCGTGCTGCATTCCGGGTAATATGCTATGTCTGATTCCACTGTTGCAATCTGTGTAGTATTCAGCAACAGTATTTCACAACCTGCAAATAATATTATAACATTATAATTACATGTATATACTAATATGATCCTGGTGGTCCTGCACAAAACATTTTCTTTGTTAAAAAAATGAAAGTTCAGAAATTGTCAAATTATATCAAATCTAAACTAAAACCAAAGGTGCTATTTTCAAAAGCTGAATCTATACCCAGTATTAAACATATAGAGTGTAGAATTCAAATTAAGTGACTGCTACATGACTGATAGGTCTGTTTCTTGTTCACCTTTACTTGAAAATCAATATATCAATGTATCAACGATATATCGGAATCGTCAATGACAGCTCCAATAAAGACAGATATTATAAGAACAGATCTATGACTGAACTGCAATATAATTTGAATTTATTTGGAATATTGTCATGGTAACTACAACCAAAAACAATTTTAGCAACCAAACTGAATTATGTATACAATTATAAGACAGAAAGTTCAAATCGTTGAATTAGGGATAGGTGCTTAAATATAACCTAAATTTTGCATTAGGAACAATGTATTTGCAAAACATGGACGCGCATTACTTCTGCTTATGCAACAAACTGTAACAATACAATCATGCATTACCTCACAGTTACACTACACTTTTACATTTTCTCAATTCTGCACACATTTCTTCAGCATCTCTAGTTTTGAAGTCAACTGTTTCAAGTGAAACGTACCATTCTCGATTCCCTGCAAATATAAATAATAATTATTATCACCTTGTTGTTTATTATGTTGACACTAAGTGACTTGGCAGATTTATAGTGTCATGTCTCATACTTAGTGCAGAAATGCTTAAGGTGAACTACTTTTATAAGAATCTGTAGCAGTTCAAATATATTTCAGATATATTTGTTTTGTTTTTCTATCAAATAGACAGATGTTGCAACAAGTATTATGTGAACTCAGGGCTTTTTTTCACTATATACGAGGGGCCTTCATCAGCCCCTTTCACAATTTCCTATAGGCCCCTTTCACAATTTATAAAGGCCCCTTCACAACTTCACCACAAAGCATCAAACAAACCAAACATAGATAAAAAGTCATATATTCCTGTACTGGACTTGATATGAAGTATTATATCATAACATGCATGTTTGGGACAAGTGGACAAAAATTGAGAGCTAACATCTGAAAAAATTATTTCACAATTTGATGATTTATCGCCCTTAGTTTATAACAATTTGAAAAGTTTTTGCGCCAACTTTTTCACAATTTTGAGGATTTTCGTGTTAAATTTTCACAAAACAAAAGGGCCTGGGCCTCTACAAAATTCAGCAAAAAAAGGCCTGGACCTTGAACCAAGCTTTCCCGGTTACAAGTCGAGTACACTAAACAATAGACCTGCGGCTACTACAAGGCTATTTCGGTACATGTAGTCCAGTTCTTTCACAAATATGTACATGTAGATACATGGGCTATTCCTTGTAGGCCTACATCTTTTACAAAAAAACAAGCGAGACTTCCACTGAGCTTTTTAAACTAAATTATCCATTTGATCTAGTTAAAATAACACTATGCTTACACGAAGATCACAAAAATAACCATTCAAAATCAGAATAGTTCTGAATTGAAAATGACCAAGTACAGTTGAGCTGACAATAACAAGATGTAAAATGGAGCCTATAACGCTCATCTGATACAAGAATATTTGATCAAGAACACAATGTTTTAGCAAGTTTTACCTCAATAGTGTTGAGAAGCATCGTGATGAACATCAACATAGGCTGGTTTGCACTATTGAGTCTCTTCTCGACGAAATGGTGCAACAGAAATATTTCTACTTTCGTTTTCTCAACAGCTCAATGTTTGTTTCCGAGATTTCCATCGTTCTCAACCGAAAATTCATAAGAATAACGGTATTCGTCCTCACAACGGTGTTTACCAATGTAATTTAGACTGATAATAGTCCTCAACCCTTCCGAATAACACAGTTTTGGTGACAAAATCGACCTCACGTCGAGAATAAGTCTGCTCGCCATGTCATTTCGGCGCTTGATTTCGCGAGCGTTTCTATGACTTCGAATATCAAAGGGAAGGAACTCGTCACTATTTTTTTTATTTTAAATTTATTTTTTTAAAGATCGTCAAATATAATTACCAAGACATCATTTATTAAGCAGATTTATTGATATGAATACCGTAAAATAAAAATATTTAATGTTTACGGATGTTTATAAAATTTTCCGGACGGTACCGAAGTTTCCCGTAATAACACGAAATTACGTCGAAATGACGTCGGCTAATGATGGACGGATTACGTTAACTAACGGAAACGAATTTTGGACGCCCGCCTGTTCATCCACCGAAATCGTCAATCAATAACCAGTTTTCTGTTGGAAAATCTGGTTAAAATCATCCGATTCCAAGCGTTTGTAAACTTCGAACAATTATGAACACTAAAAGTTAACAATACGAACTAAGGAACTAATAGAAACTGGGCGACTTGGTGAACCAACTGACTCGATATTCTAATATGAACTAAGGCATTGCCTAAAGGGGATTCAATCATCCATTGATACTATATCAAAATAACTCATTACAGTTATTAGTGAGGGGCATCTTCACAGTATGGTTGTTCATACAGTTTGTATTTATTCTACATTTCATGAAATTCAGATAGAATTTTAATAACTCAAGGAAAATTGACTAATACAACAAGAGGACCATTGGCTCTAAAGCGCTCACCATATGACCAGTAGTTTAGGCAGAATCAGTGACCTGGTGACCTAGTTTTTGACCCCAGATGACCTAGTTACGAACTAGACCTAGATTTCATAAAGCTACACATTGTGGCCAAGTGTCATTAATATACCATAAAAAATGTGACCTCTAGAGCATAAACAAGGTTTAAAATTGATGTGACCTAGTTTTTGACCCAAGATGACCCAGTTACACACTTGACTTAGATTTCAAAGCGATAAACATTGTGTCCAAGTTTCATATAGATTAGGTAAAAATGTGACCTCTAGAGTGCTAACAAGGTTTTTCTTTGATGTGACCTTGTGACCTAGTTTTTGACGCCAGGAGACCCAGTTACCTAGATTTCATAAAGCTACACATTGTGGCCAAGTGTCATTAATATAACATAAACAAGACTGCGTTCAATAAACGCTTATGCCCCCTGTGGAAGCCTTGTCCAAAATTAGGTCAAGGTGAAGGTCAAAATGGGGTCAGGTGATACAGGCGTGTAGAGAGTGTTCATATACAACATCCATGCAAGTATGGAAGCTTTGTAGCAAGCCATAATGATGCTAGAAGAAACGGTCAATTTGGGTTAACCAGGACGGACAGACGAACGGACAGGTGAATCACTATATGCCTCCCGATCTATCGATACGGGGGCATAAAAATGTGACCTCTAGCGTAGTGATGTACCGATTATCGGATAACATCGATTAGTGGTGTGCAGAAGTCAGCCGATTCCGATGATCGATGTCATTCATCCATAATTGATCATCGGATAAATATAACTAAATAAAAATGTTAAACAAGACTTATTTAATCAAAAATTGCTAGGAAAATTTCAAAGCATGGAAGTTTGAACCAATTGGATGCCTGTTAGAACCAATTCAAAGAATTTGTTCAAACTCAGATAGTAAAACGTCTACCGAAAATCATTGTTTTTCCCTTTGTCACCTTTTTTCGCGACTTGGGAAGTAGGAAAACATGCATTAGTACACTGCATATTCAGTCCCTGTTCTGCCGATTATTAATCGGGAAAATCGCATTGGAAGTGCCAGTCGATTCTAGCTGATGATCGATTATGATTTGCAACCGATGTCCCATCACTACTAGAGCGTAAACAAGGTTTTAATTTGATGTGACATAGTTTTTGACCCCAGATGACCCAGTTACGCACTTTACCTAGATTGCAAAGTGACAAACATTGTGACCAAGTTTCATGTAGATTAGGTAAAACATGTTCACGAGTGCTCAGGTGAGCTAAAAACTTGACGGACATCATCACAGTATGAGCGTTCCTATTCATTTTAAGTTTCATGAAATCATTATTTACAAAGAAATGAATGTGAATGGACGGGCAGAGTGAATTAATCATTAAATCAAGGGCAATAACTCTAACGAAAATTGTCCAATAACAAAACTTGACTGGCATCATCTTAGTGTGAGCATTCATTTTCGTTTTAAGTTTCATGTAATTTTACCGGCTAGTTACAAAGAACTGACTAGGAAAGGACAGGCGGAGGTAATTCTTCAATAAATCAAGGGTGACAACTCAAGAAAATTGACACACAGAATGTGTGTTCATATTCATTTTAAGTTACATGAAATTCTTCCAGCTAATTACAAAGAACTGAATGCAAATGGACTGGCGGATGAAATTTTTCAACAAATCAAGGGCAATAACTTTAAGGAAAATTTACCAATAATGATAACTTGACAGTCATCATCACAGTAATTGGGTGCTCATATTCATTTTATGTTTCATGAAATTCTACAAGCTAGTTACAAAGAAAGGAATGCGAATGGGCGGTCAGAGTGAATTATACTGTAAATCAAGGGTAATAACTCTTAAGGAAAATTGACCAACTTAAACAAAACAAACTTGACGGGCATCATGACTTTTTTATTTTAAGTTGCTTAAAAATGTACCAGTTAGTAGAAAAATGGCTGCAGACGGAAGGACAGACAGAAATATTTAATAAATCAAGGTAAATGACTGTCAAAGGAAAAACACATGACAGGCATCATCAAAGTACTGTATAGTTGTTCATATTTATTTTGATTACGTTCCATGAAATTCTACATGCAAGTTACAGAGAAATGGCTGTTGATGGCGATGTGTCTTTGTAAGCCGTATGGCCAGTCCACACGCACATTACCCCAAGTGCCGGAGTAAAAGTTAAGCATTACATAAGTTCAGTGAGTCACAATGTAACTATATAGACTTCACATAATCTTCCTTTTTTGCAAAAATAATCGCGATTATTGTACCTAGTTGTTCTATTCGCTTAATGCAGCCACCACCCTGTCAAAAAGTATTAGATTCAGAATTTCTCGCACATTGCTGTTAAATTAATTCTGTTATACTGGAAAACGGGTTTTATCCTGAAATGTTGATATGGTCAGTGACAAACCGTATCTGCAGTTATAACTGAACTACCTTTTAGGAGACCCCTAAGGAATCAAAATGATAATGAGCCAGAATATGGTTTTAAGAACAGTGTGTTTTTAGCGTTTTCTTGAATGACGACTAGAGCTGTCAACGACCCAAGGCATATCGATGATTCCAATATATAGGAAGACAAGCATCGGCGATACATCCCAGGACTCCATCTTAGCAAAATGTTGGAGTCCTATAATAGACGAACAAGAAACAAGCCTTTCAGTCAATGATCCCTTTTTAGCCATTCTACACTGTACATGTTGGGTATATATTCAGCTTTGAGATAGCACCTTTGGTTAGAGTTTAGACTTGACCCATTTTTACAATTTGTGAACTTACATTTTAACAGAGGGACTGTTTTGTGCAGGAAAAGGATTTTTCGGTGGTTCCATTCATTTACCCAGGTAGCGGTTCTCGATATCGACATTACTCGGTAATTAAAACCCAATTTTCTGGATCCGGAATTTCACGGTCAGGGGGTTAGCGAGCAATAAGCAGTATAGTGGGAGTGTATATTTTTTTCTTTTTCAACGTTTAAACATGAAAAACATATAAAACAATTATTGCACATTATCATTAAACATCTTAATTTTATAAACTTTAGCAAGAATTATCTGAAAAAAGTGTATTGAAATATTGCATTTTATTCTACACTGTCGCTTTCGAAGCTCGATACCGATGGTGAGAAAATATATGCATTTTTCAAGTTAAACATATTATTGAGGCAAAAATATTGTCAGCGAGGTCGTAAAATAATGTTGTCAATGTGTTCAAGTAAGACTTTATTTAAATTCTTATCTTTTGGCGTAAATAATCGCGATTTTTGTACCTAGTTGCTCTATACGCTATATCAGTTTCCCGCCTGACATACATTCAGAATATCTCGCACATTATCGCTCAATTAATTCCGTAATCCCAGACAACGGGTTTTAACCAGTAATGTCGATATGGTGAATATTCTAAAATGTGAATCGATAATCAATTGGTTAAAAATATTGTTGATACCGCTTAGGTCAATGACAGCTCTTATGATGGCATCACACCGGAGGTCACATGGCAGCCATACTGTAATGGACAGTCACAGCAGAGCGACAGATGAATACCGATCAACACGACAGAAACTTTGTTAAACGCGGGTCAACCAACACAGACCTTAACTGGATCTGAGGGTTCTTTGAAGGGTCTTGGGACATCGGTCACTTCTTCGGTCTTGTTATGTCTTTTTTTCCAAAAAAAATTTCTTATAAATAATCATAAAAGCACTCATGAAAAGTTACATTGTTTGTATTTTGGTCAATTCTCATGTTTTTTGCACGGAGATCTGTATTGACAAACCAGCAGTAGACAGTTGTGATCAATTAACATGGTCATCTAACACAGAATGATTGTTGATAATTAATTCACAATAAATGGTTGTTGGTTGATTGTTTGTGTTGACAATTTGGGTACGAACAAATTTGGATACGCTTCGTTTATCAAACTTTATGATGCAAATTAGCATCGACAGTTGATTTCTTTGTTTACCTACGCCAATTATGTGTATAAAAGACAGTTTTCCTTGTTTAAAACAAGTACTTTAATCGTATAAGCAGTTATTTTAACGATTGTAGGCTGTACTTACTTGACGAATGAAACAACTTCTTCCGTTTGCGAGGGACAGTCTAAGATGCTAACCGACCGCCTTTATCTCGCGCGCTAGCATTCTTACCTCCCCTATCGCGTTTAGGGCCTTCGGTTATCTCAAGGAACATTTTTAAACATCATTAGAAAATAAAAGATAATTTATTAACAACAAAAATATTTTTTTAATGAGTTTGCCAATTCCATTTACGTCTTCAGAGTACCCCGAAAAAACACTTCCTGTACACACAAATCTCAATCGGACAGGGGTGACCAAATTTCGGATGGGTTAAAAACTCGCAACACGTACAATGCCGTCTTGGATTTTAATCGAGATGCCTTCGGCATCTCGATTAGAATCCCTATAATCTCAGTGACTCGCAGGAAATGCAACATGTGTGTAAAGTTTTATTAAAATATGAAATAATGACAAGTTAAAAGAAATGGTTGACAGCAGGTGTCTCACAGGATTTCTATATTCTATTACCGGAAATGTACTTGATAGTACCAACATATATTGTCGCATTACCCGCTACAGAACATACCACTGGGTGATTTAAATCACATTAAGTGTATGCCAGAGTTGGAAGTTAAGATATCAAAATGCGAATATTGGATAAAACTGTGCACCATATCAATAAATCCGGTGTAACAATGGATTTATGACAAAATCTAGTGTATCTAATCAATTAGGAAATGTGAAAGTCTGCATTATTGTGGATATATCTAGATACTATCACGTCATTAGCATTTACAAGAATGCTGCAAGTACACTCAATGACTGTGAGGTGTTTGTAGTGCAGACATGTAACACTATACACCGTGACTAAGCGTATTTTCAAGCTTGCGGATCGAATATGAGAGAGCAAACGAAAACAGCTGATTGTTTTTATGGTCATGGTACTGTTTTGCTTAACTACTCTTTTAATTTTAAAACTATGTCATTGGGAATTGTTCGAGGATGACTTACAATATATGTCCCTTAATCGTGATGCTAGCACAAGTATTACTATTCTAGCCTTCGGGAAAAACGCACCGAAACCCACCTATTTTGTTACCGTATGGCGATAAGATAAATCTTATGTATGTTATTACATTTTACCTGTTTGTGTGCTGTTTTTTTCACAAGTTTACTTGTACGCTCAGCATATGTGCAACTAGTGTTATGAAGCACAACGTTTAATACATAAATGATAACAAGAGGGCCCAAATGGCCATAGGTAGCTCACCTGTCCTAGTAGTTCATGGTAATCAATAAAAACATCCTCTATTGCATGTACAAGGTTTTTCATATCGTCTTACAAAGCGACGTAGTAATTTACATTACATGAACCCATATTGACATGATCATTATGAAAACTTTTCAAAAAGATAAGGCCTCTAGCAACTACACACGGTTTTCTATTATTTGACATTGTAACCTAGATTTTGACCCCGGATGACCCAATTTCGAGCTTGAAATAGATATTGTATAGTTACATGTATGATCATTGTGACTGAGTTTCATACAGATTTGGTCACAATTTTGACATCTAGTCACTACGCAAGGTTTTTCTATTATTTGACATTGTGACCTAGTTTATGACCTTGGATGGCCCAATATCGAACTTGACCTAGATTTTGTTGTCATGATCATTAAGATTAGTCACCTCTAGTGACTAGGCAAGGTTTTTCTATTATTTTACCTGTGACCGAGTTTTTGACCCTGGATGACCCAACATCGAACTTTACCTAGATTTTATTGAGATGCTCATTGTGACCAAGTTTTATAATGCTAATGCAAAAATTGTGACCTCTAGTGTCTACGCAAGCAAATTCTGGTCGGACAGACGACGGACGAAGAGTGATCACAAAAGCTCGCTCTGTCATTTTGTGACAGGTGACCTAAAAAAAGGCAAGGATGGATGTGTGGGTACTAAACATTAATTCCCTTGTTAGACGCTTAAAACTAAATGATATGTGTGAGTGAGTAACAAACCAGTATGACGGGTACTTGATGCGCAACCTTAATGTATATTTGAAGGCCTGTTAGACGCATACCTGTTTAAAGCATTATAAACTCGACCTGGCAATTTGACGTGATTGTATGAAGAGCGATAATGTGATTGAATTGTTAATATCTCCTACATATCGCTGGCTTAGAATAAGAAGGTCGACCTTATAAGACTCTTACGTACTTGAAATCTAAATCAAATTGCGCTTCTTAAGAGCCTATTTTCAGAAAAATCGGAACTGGTCATGTTGACCAAATTGAAGTTGGAAGAGCTTGTTCTTCCTTAAGTAAAGAGTAGTTTTCAGACAGTATTTCTTGTCGTCTCCAAATATCGAGTTTGTACTTAATGCGACCTTCTCATGCTAAGCCAGCTATTTGTTAGGCTATATGCTTGTACCTGGAACTTTCCATTTGAATCAATAATAAAACAATACCGGTCAATTGGCAATACCTCACAAAGGGTTTTTGGAGAGTGTCCAAAATAGGACATGTATTAACCGCTATTGCGTCAAATGTGTGTCTGTCAGAATAGCCACGGAAACCGTATGTGTGCAAGTGTCGATTTCAGTCAAAGTCACTGACGACGTCCATGGCCACTGTATATGAGTCGATTTCAGTCGTGGTGTCTGCCTCTACTCTATAAACCTTTTTAATAATGTTCATGGTCACAGTATCGATGCAATCGTCCGTGTGTCAAAACCTCAGCAAAACAAACTACCACCCTTTCTTCAAAGTTTTAGGCCGTCCAAACAAGCACAGGTCTCGCATGTCTCGTGCTAGGTCAAATAATGCAAAGTACGTGGCACTTTTTGAAAGGAAAGCTGTAACATGCTGTATACCGACCTTCAATAACCGAGTGTGTCCTTTAGACTCGAGCTAGGATAGCGGGTCTTGCTACGGTCACGACGTCATGTTGTGGTGATTATGTGCCAGGTTATTCGAAAATCCAACAATCGGTGACAATGTTATGGCCCAGTAAAGCTTTATAATATGATCATTTTGGTTGTAAGCACAGAGAGGGTTCCTGTGCCAGTCTGCTGCAACGAGCTGAGAGGGACCCGAGGTCAGAACGCAGAGGGGGGACCGGTGCCTCAACGAAACCGAAAGTAGTGTGTTTTTAAAGACATTTGATGAAAGTAACCATATAAAATGCGTTTAGGGGCAAGATGGTATCAACGGCTTTACATTAATCAGGGGTGGGGGGAGTTCATGGGTTATCGATGTAAAGTTTTTGCAAGAATTACAATCATAATTACATAAACTTGCTAATTTTATCACTTAATAATTCCAAACAAAGATGTTATTATTATTATTAAACCATATTTATATAGCACTTTTATCATGTAATTACACGTTCAAAAGTGCTGTACAATCACATTTAAGACATTGTTAAAACAATTTGAAATAGATGCAAACATAACAACAAATGTATGTTATACAGTTTATAGTTTAAGGATAAAATATGAATTTGCAGCAGACAACTTGTAATTAAAACAAATATAAGCATTGAATGCTTTAAATCCGATTGGCTTCGTAAGCTATATGGCCAGTCCACACGCACATTACTCCACCAGCCGGTATTATATGTTATGCATTAAAGTTAGTCCAATGAGTGAAAACATCTCACTGAAAACCAAGATTCTCTTTTACGTCGAGATTATGCACGACATATAAAACATAAGACACTGATTCCTAATGTACTAGTGTTTCAAGAACAGCGTCACATACCACTGCTGCGAGAAACCGTCTCCAAAGGTATAGATGTACTGTACTCACTGTGGGGAACCCACGTGACCAGATGCTAATGTTCGGAGCCAATTTTGTAAACAAACCGCCTCGATTCAGGTAACCTTTTTGCTTGTAACTTTCTTAATAATTGATCGATATGGATGAAATATAGACGAGCGCCGTCTCCTTTCAAAAGCAAATCATCGACGCTCTTACCTGGGTGACAAAATTGTGTACGTTTTGTTATTTGGGCAACGGCGCATTTCGTAAACCGCAACATGCTATGCTACGGTTCGGAGCAATTCACTAAAACATGTCCTTAACAAATTACAGCTTGAAGTTACAATTTCATAGCGATAATGTGGGTCGCAAAATATAAGATCGACAAGCAAAATATTTCTGATAAATATGAGCAACAGACAAAATGAGACGACATAAACAAAAATGCTACAGTTCGGAGCTAAAAGGAAAATGCTACAGTCCGGAGCTATTTTCAGAAAATGCTACGGTTAGGAGCAAAGTTTCAAAGTATACCATATGTAGGAAAAGAAGCAGGGCTCTATGCAGTCTGACAAGTGTCACATGCTATTATAGAGTATAATATGCTGTTATATCAAGGTATGGGAATGAATGAGAAGGAATATAACATGACAGCCGAACACATTTTAACAGAATCATGTACACCCAACGACACATCTCCAAGCTTCGTAAACACGACCCGATGTTCATCCGAGAAAGTAGCACGGCCTACATTCAATCTTAGTTTGAACTTGTGTCAGCCAATGAAACAAAATTAATAGAACAACAAAACCCTGCGTCAATTCGTGATGAATACAGCTGTAAGCAAAAAACTATGATTCGGACAAAACGTTTTCTAACATCTCAGATTCAGAGTCGACTGTTAAACCATCGTTTTGCACAAAAGTGCCCAGTGCCAGCACAGAGGGGACCGGTCCGATATGCATATACACCATGATGTAAAGGTTAAATATTTTCAGAAACATTACATGTATATTGAATTGATTATAATTATATTTAAAATACTAAAATAAATATTTTACCAAGACTGTTCGTTTAAACATGTTGTGTGTAACCAATAGTTACACACGTTAAAGTTTGTGAATCATGTTACATACATGTATGCACCACCAAAATTATACTGAGTGCATCTAGAAACGCAACACTGAGTCTACTAACAACTTTAACTTCAAGCAAAAAAATCCTCATTTTTCAGAATGGTCGTTCTAAGTGAATATGCAAAATATCGATTAATGGTGGATTGATTACTTTCCCGTGACGACCAACATGTTGTCTCGCAATGTCTGAAGCAGTTGTGAACCTGTTTCGGAGGATGTTCACGCGGGGT
Source organism: Spisula solida (assembly GCA_947247005.1). Lineage (NCBI taxonomy): Eukaryota > Metazoa > Mollusca > Bivalvia > Venerida > Mactridae > Spisula > Spisula solida. Next base: position 10,055,295 of record OX365953.1, on the reverse strand, counting down.
TACTGGTCCTGTCGGGCAGTCTTTAAACGTGGGTGACCTGAACAGGGACGGTCGCGAAAGGTGTCAGTGTTCTAGTCGCGTGACTCAAGACGCAACGTTGCCAAACTATGACAATTAAGGACATTGTCTATAGTTTTTTCTTCCAAGATTTTTACAACTCACTTTATTGTATGGGAAATCTTATTCTGAAAACAATAAGCTAAAGCAAAACAGGGGTCACCGAACTCGTTTTCTCAGAAAATGAGATTTTGCAACATCACTTTTCTATAAAAATGACAAAAATCATGAATTTTCAAATATTTTTATTTTTTAATAAAAATCACAATTTTTTTCATTAGATATTTTTTAGTTCAGATGTACAAAAACATACATACTTCTTAAATATACCTATGCACATTTTGAATCTTTAATAACATTCACACATTTTTGACAACAAATGAATTTTCAAAATTTGCCCAAAATTAAAGCTTGAAAATTAAAAAAGATACATTATTGACTAATTAAAAAAAATCTGGTCTAAGAATTGTTTTTATTTTTGCAAATAATGTTGATGAAAGTGTGATCCATCATAATATTAAGAAAAAAACATAGGTCACCGTATTTCTTTTTGTGCTATTTAACCAGAAGTGTCTCCCTTTTCAAAGAAAACGGCATGAAAATGACGCAAAAGAGTACTCTAGAGGCCAATAAAAAATCTGGTCCAAGAATGTTTTTATTTTTTCCAAATGATGTTAATGAAAGTGTACTCTATTAGAATATTAAGAAAAAAGATAGGTCACCGTGCTTCTTTGTACAAGCGTCCCAAAGGTGTGAATATGCACATGTTTGGACAATCATGGCATTTTTATTCCGAAACACGTGGCTCGTCTGTTGTGATTTTCTTTCCAATATAGTGCGCCCAGGATAATGTGATATTTACAAATATAAATCGGTTTGGTCAACTGTTGCACAATTAGTTTTACAAATTACTGAAGTAAACAGATAAGGTCAGTATTGTACTAAAACATCAGTGATAAATCGTACACATCTGTAAAATCCACCTTTTGTGGAATGTACCACATTTCATCACCTTTCCTTATCCTAGGCGCACTATAACAACTTTACAAATGATTAGACGCCTCTGGAAAACGGAATTTACAATAAAAGAAAAAAAATATCGAGGATAAAAATGTTGCGTTTCTAGATGTACTGAGTATAGTTCAAACTCCAAGAAACGCGTTGTTTTTGTGCCTCTAAATTTGTCAACACATGACAAAATGGTGCGGAAGATGCGGCATTGCCTACACGAATACATTTTATAAGGGGTGTCCGGCATCGACATGTGTGTGTTATTATTTTTGTGTTCCGCGAAACTGTTAAAAACTGAATGTTCATACTTGGTCGATGATCTTAATAGTGTTGATATTCAAAAAGGCATATAGTCTTAGCTCTGAGCCGTAGCATTTTCTAAAAAATAGCTCCGAACCGTAGCATTTTCTGAAAATAGCTCCGGACTGTAGCATTTTCATTTTAGCTCCGAACTGTAGCATTTTTGTTTATGTCGTCTCATTTTGTCTGTTGCTCATATTTATCATAAATATTTTGCTTGTCGATCTTATATTTTGCGACCCACATTATCGCTATGAAATTGTAACTTCAAGCTGTAATTTGTTAAGGACATGTTTTAGTGAATTGCTCCGAACCGTAGCATAGCATATTGCGGTTTACGAAATGCGCCGTTGCCCAAATAACAAAACGTACACAATTTTGTCACCCAGGTAAGAGCGTCGATGATTTGCTTTTGAAAGGAGACGGCGCTCGTCTATATTTCATCCATATCGATCAATTATTAAGAAAGTTACAAGCAAAAAGGTTACCTGAATCGAGGCGGTTTGTTTACAAAATTGGCTCCGAACATTAGCATCTGGTCACGTGGGTTCCCCACTGTGGAACTACCTTTAAGGAGACCCCTAAGAAGTCAAACTAATAATCAGCCAGAATAAGCTTTTGTAAAACGGTGCGTTTTTAGCGCTTTCTTGAATGACGGTAATGTTTTACTATCTCTGAGTGCTGTTGGCAGTGCATTCCAGAGCTTCGGTGCTGCAGCTATGAAACATCGATCGCCGTACGATACAGTCCTCATCATTTTGTGACCTAAGCTGTCTTTGTGGAGTATATATTTCCAACATACTTCTGATGTAGCCGTGGGACTTTCCATGTAGTGCTTTGTAAACATGAGTCAACACCTTGTATTCCACGCTGTATTGTACAGGTAACCAGTGAAGATCCTTTAGCACAGGAGTGATGTGATTGTAACAGTATAGTTTCAATTTGACTGAATTTCTTGGCCGATACTAGTATGCCAACAAATATTCAGAACACTAACCGCGTATACTTTTAAAACAAATGAGGATGTCCTAAATGTGATATAAAGCCAATGTCCCACTGAACTTTTTTGTGCCTCGGCGATGCACTCCCGATTGAAATTATTGAGCTTCGGAAGACAGCGGGAACAGGGTACTCGTGATCTAGAGAAGTCATGAGACAATGTCAATCAGGAGGAATCGTGATGAATTAGGAGGCATTGGTGTTCCCGACTTTATGCGTCGTCGATCCAACTGCCGGGGTATGTACTGCCGATGTACACCAAGATCTTCACCAATGTCTCAGGAAGCTCCTTGATGTCCCGGGAAGCTTCGGGAAGTCTAGATACATTTAGTGACGTCGAGAGTACATCGGGAAATTTTAATGCGTGTATTGAATTTTACCCGATGTACTCGCGATATCATGTCGGGAATATCCCGGAGAGGCATCCCCGAAACTCAGGAATATCCGGGAAGGCATCCAAGAAGCACACAAAGCCTCGGTGAATATTCCGTTAACATTTCAAAAACCTTCGGGCTTTTTTAAATGTTAAGCAAACATTCGGCTATAATTCGGTGACACATTCACGGTCTCAGGCTTAATCCCCGAATATTCGCCGGTATTTATCGGGGATGATTCGGAGGGGTACCGGAAGGTATCGGGAGAACTCCCGTTGTGTTCCTGACGTTATACATCGTTTCGACTGTCTCGGGCGCCATCGGGAGAAACTTTGTAATTGCATTCATTGATGCTTCTAAATCTCTCAAATTATATTGTGCTTGTGGGAGGAAAATACTTTCAAGGAACGTGTTCATGATAGTATATTAATTTGATTGAAACATTTGTGATTCATATATTATTTAACACGGAATAACATACATACATATAGATAGAAGTGTGGGGGATGTTTCTTCAATGATTTAGATTAAATTGAACTTGATAGTTCTCCCGAGGTTTACTAATATCTGTTATTTGTATATGAGGAGTTAATAATATCAAAAGTACACGTATCAATGAAGAATAAAGATGTACGCGAGTGCTCGACAAAACCCCGTTAATGCTCTGAAAACTTTTTTACTTGAACGATATGGATAAATGGATAATAATGGACGTCTTAAAAATACAACACGACAAAAGCATTAATATAAGGTTACGTAATGTTTGAGTCGAAAATTCAGTTTTCTAGGATTCTAAAATATCTAGCATACATTAAAAAAAATATTACAGGTCAACATCCAAACAGTTAGTAAAATATACTTTAAAATTGGTGGTGACATTGCACTTAGCGTTTCTGCGTACGAGAATATACAATATACGCCATTTTTGCATGAATATTATTAGACGTTAACATAGTTCTTTTGCATTATTGGCATTAATTGTGAATCACATTTGACAATTCCATACACAAGGCAATATTTGGTCGCCGATTTGTGGATCGCACTCGTTTTCAGACGACCCTTACACCAGCTTTTGGCGTCAAATTGTTTTCAAATATCATGGGTGTAATGGTATATCATTGCACATTTAGAACGGAATAATTAGCAAGCAAGTCATACTATTAATTGCAGTGTTTGATTGGACTGTTCGACGTCGCGTGACGTTTTCCCAAAGGTTACCGCGTTCGTTCAAATTTCGGTCAATAACACTACGATCGGCGATGAATCGGAATGAAATAAAATACATAGTAACGTACGTAGTGTTCTGAGAATGAATAATGAATGCATTAGATTAAATTCTCCGCTTATACGTTGATCATCTGGATCTGATAATATTAAAACGGACAAAATAAGTTTCACATTTAAAGGGACTGCCGCACATATTGGTGAATTGCAAAAATAAAATAAAATTGTCAAATATTTGCGTAATGTTGGTATAGTTGCCTGTATATCCCATAAACAACCACACTGACGTATAAAATAACTTGAGAAACTTCGGCATTTTGTAGTTATTTAGTTTATTTACATCAAAAATGCCAAGTGGTATTAATACCCTATAGAATTAACACTACTATTACTGAAATTGCCTGAAATTTGTTCGCATTTGATGAAAAAGAATCGAAAAACGAACCAAATAACTCACTGATGTTTATGCTGTAGTTTGTTGATGTTACAATTCGATTACGTATGAATTACATAATTAACAAAGCATGTTGGAAGGAAACTTTCAAGATTATAAAAACTCAGTGGTCAATATCGAGAGTGGTTAAAATTGCTTATTTGCACCAAATCTTTCATAAAAACCCGTCAGTAGCTTTCTATTACATCAATACTTGGTAAGGTTGGAAAATCACGAGATACAAAAAAATTAGCCCAATCTGTGAGGCAGCACCTTTAAAGTAAATATATGACATTCACGCTGTCGCCACGGGTTGTGTGAGTATTATATAGATTGATCCCTATGCCATAACTCTAATGCGTTTGAAACAAATAAATCTTTTATCGCATTGAACATTTAACTACGTCCCTCTGGAATATTTATACCAACGCAACATGCATCTTTCAAAGGCTGAAAGAGCTGACAATGTAATGACGTTGTTCTATATTTCTATTGGATGATCAAGTAACAGTAAACAATTCAGGCAAGTCAAGTCATACATCTTAACTTTTATTTGAAATGCTCCCAAGGGATTGAGTATGCCTATAACGTTTCATTGTACCCCTGGCACTTGTTGTCTAATGCGTGTATTGAGCTACAATTGACGTGCACGTATGACCGTAGCCTGATGTAGGGCATTTAGATAGTTTGTTCGCAAACATTAGATCACTTGATACTGTACACTCTAGAGCAATCGGAACGGTCCGTACGGCATTTTACGTGATAAAATACCTCGGATGTATCAAGCGTATGAATCCAGCAGCTTTCTTTCTTAAATCCTACGCAGACGAAAATGGGCCGAAGAAAATAGACCGTAACTTATCAGCATCGGAAATATCAAAAGATGTTTTATTGATTAAACAATACAATATCGCTACACTCCTTGAGCATAACACGCAGATACGCAGCGCTTGCTTGATGGGCGTGTATTCCATTGAAGCATTGTTTAAATCTGTCATGATGACGTCAGGGCGAAAGACGTTAAAAAATGGCGACGTTCTATTTACACCCGAGAGATGATTCGTAGAGATTGTCCAAGGTGTCCCGATTGACTCTAGAGCTTTAAAAACGCCTCACGTGACTAAGAGCCAAAGTTTGCAGTGATGATTCATTTTTATTCAAAAACCATTTAACGTGTGTGTTTAATGTATCTCCCTGTCGTGTAATTCAGTTTAGTTTGTTATAAAATGCTTTCTTGCTGACTACAGGGAATCTTTCAAGCGATTGTTTACACCAACACGTTTACCAAATTATTTTAATTGGTTCAAAAGTCGACGTTGCCGATTACTGATAAAACTTGAAAAACGTTGTTTAGGAATGCCTGTCTAAATGGGTGAACGTTCTTTTTGTTAATGACTTTGGTCATGATTAAATGTTGCTAGTGATGGTTTTGATTGATTTGAATCCGAGTTGATATCATCGTGAACATCTTATAACATGTCACTTTAAAGTGACATGACGTTTGTCTGAGGACTCCGTAGACCATTTTTGTCCTGCTTTATTAGGATTAAAGACGTACATTACCAGTATTGACATTACCACACTTTTATCTGTAGTGAATGTGATTGCAGGATTCTCAGTTAACAACTAGATAGTTTTAATGTTTGTGCCCTCACTTATTTATTAGTGGGGTCATATAGCATTCGTGCTGTCCGTCCGTACCGCAAATCTTGTGTGTAGAACTCCTCATAAACTGCTGGGTGGAATTTCTTCAAACTTTTACTGATAAACAACCTGAATGTATAGATGATCGCTTAGCATGGAATTATTGCTGCGTCAATTTTCACCAGAGTTACATGTATGACCCTTTGTTACTTTTACTATATATCCTATAGTGAAATATCTTGTGTGTTGAACTCCACACTAACTGTTGGTTGGGTTTTCTTTAAACTTTAACAGATGAACAACCTAAATTTGTAGATGACAGTAAATGGTGGAATTTTCGCTTTGTTAATTTTGACCAGAGTTAAGGCCCTTTGTTACTTTTGCTATATACCCTATAGTGAAAATTCGTGTGTGTTTAACTCCTCACAAACTGTTGGATTTACTTTCTTCAAACTTTCACAGATTAACAATCTCATTGTATAGATGACCGTAAGGATGGAATTTTTGTTGCGTTAGTGGAAAATCTTGTATGTTGAACTCCTCACAAACAGTTGGATGGCATTTCTTCAAACTTTTACAGATTAACAATCTCAATGTATAGATGACATTATTAGATGGAATGTTGGTTGTGCCGATTTTTACCAGAATTATGGTCCTTTGTTACCTTTCCTATATGATGGACCTTTGATATTTTAATAATAGTATTTTAGTTCACAAGGCTAAGAAATTGAATAATAATGTTACCTCCAACCGCTGTTCTCCTCTCCTACCCCATTTGAAATGATATGTGCTATAATTGGGACACCCGTGTCATATGGACACATTTCCAGTTTTAATTAAACTTTATGTAGTAAATATCAATTGAAAACTAAAAGATTTTTTTCTGCAGCTTATGCTAGGGTCACAAATCTCGTACGATATCCGTACGAATTTATCAACTCGTACGAGTTTACAATGTTTGAAATCCTAACGGTGTTTGTATGTTCGTAGCGTCTGGTCACAGCTCGTACGGACCATGAGCGACCTTTAAAGATACACTAGTACGATACCCGTACGATGCTCGTACGAGTTAAGAAAATCCATACGATGCGCGTACGAGTCATCGGTGTCTGTACGGGCTCCGTACGGACGCCGTGCGAGTTTGCCAAACTCAACTCGTACGGAGCTCGTAGGGCAAATGTGACCTTAGCATTAGCAAATACTCTATATACACGTACTGTTAATATCAACTATTCTATTTTTAATTTCACATGCCTACAACGTACCGGTAACGAATGATGCTATAAAGGTTACTCCTCGTGTATATACCAGCATTCATTCTCCGAGGGAAGCTGTTCGATTTCAGAGACTGAGTTAAGCGGGAAAGTGGAGGGCGAATACGATTGGTGAAAACCAGTTCTCCACTCGACCATCACTAACACGACTGGTGAAAACCAGTTCTCCACTCGACCATCACTAACACGACTGGTGAAAACCAGTTCCCCACTCGACCATCACTAACACGACTGGTGAAAACCAGTTCTCCACTCGACCATCACTAACACGACCGTCACTCTTAGTTCACTTGAGACTCCCTTATAAGGTCGGTGTAAGTCGAGTTGGAGTGGAAGGCAGACTTGTGAATACTGGTCACACTATCGAAGTCCCTACAAATTCAACGGATAATAACATACACTACACTATGATCTTAGCTTCGTTATTAAGCCATGTTTCTACGTTACCCGTGTCAGTTGTACAATCGTCTTTCATTTATAAAATTAATGTATGTTGTTTTCATGGACAGTTAACGTAGACACGCGTGCTTCATAGCAACTATCTGCTAATGAAACAGAAGACGGATTAGGTGTTGATCATTTGATACAGACGTTTCCTATACGGCTTATGTTATACATCACGTAACTAAAATCTTGTCTCAATCAGTACAGGCGTACAACTCGTTTTGTTGGAGTTATACAGTACACCAGCTTAACTCTCAGTAACAATATCTAAGTGGCGCAAGTATTTACCTAACTGCACTTCACACGCTGCTTTGTTATTTTACTGAAGGTAGCGTGCACGTTAAATGTTTGATTTCTAATAATCGAAATGAATACCACCATTTAACTCGCCAATTAATAAATAGTTCACATAAGCCCGACTGAATGCAAACAAATCATCATCATGAACACGTTGTTTATTCAAACATAAATAGTGTTGTGTTAACATCGGGCCTATCGACATTATTGTAGGGTTGTTTAGTTAGGATACCAATGATACTTGCCTGGTATGAATCGTAAAATACATTGTCACATATTTTCGTTACCTTAATAACAACCGTCATTTTCCTACCGTGTACAATTTTGACAGTCACGAATTCGCTGACTCGAGTAATATAGTATTTAGTACAATGTGGCTGTTGCATTATGTTGACAAAGGTTAATAATCGATTTTTTGTACATATATATTACAAACATCATGATTTTTTTCAGAATGGATGTCCAGCATCAAAGTGTTTCTGATTGTCATATTGTGTCCACTATGTGGGAAGTCATTCAAAACGCCTGGTATTCTAAAGGAACACGAGAAATATAGTGGGCTGTGTCCATACAACCATACAAAGTGCTGTGGGTTTACTTCAAAAGCTCATTTCAAGACACCAGTAAGTTGTTTTAACTGTCAAGTATTTGTGTTTTATTTTTTATGTTTAGCGAAATGACACTGGTGAACAACTTATGACTACCATACTACCAAACTACCATCGACATGATTAATATTACAAGTATTAGGCCTTTTTCAATCATACACTACATCCAAGCAGTGGACAAAAGTAGATTTAGAATGTATAATAATTATACAGATAGAATAAAATGTATGCAACACATAATCTTGTTAAACGTGATGCAACCGAAAACAAAACTACACTGGACACATCATTTATATTTCAGATGCAGCACCCATGGAATGGAAAAGAAGTTTGTATGCACAAATTGTCGGAAGGCCTATCCAATAAAGTCTGATATTAAACGACATGAAAGGCGAGAAGGGGAAAATAAACTTTAATGGATGTGAGCTTGAAGATGAGGGTCCATATGAGTTCGCACATTGCCTTACAAGATGAACTATGATTTATATTCACAATATGTGCATCTTAAAACGTTAATGAGATAAATGACAACATTGGAGAGGTTTATGTTTTAAAACGACTTTATTGCACTTTTCATACATTGTTCTAACAGCACTAATGTGTGTGTAGCATACGTTTCAAAGGGCATGTTCATATGAAGTTAACATACAGTTCTAAAGACTTGTATACGTTGGATTTGACCATCATTTTATTGTTTACTGCATTCGATCACATGAATTGAAGCAAATGTTGTGTTTTATTTTCATTTCTAAAATACAAATGTACCTGGTTGTAAGAGGAAGATAATATTTATGTCTGATATATTACATACTATTAATATTAAACAAGTGTACAAATCACATTCCAACATACAACCTTTAGATTGACATGACCATTATCATTATGGTAACAATAGTACTATGTTTAAAGGTGCCGAACTGCAGATGGTCATCTAAATGCTTAGTACAACGTATAAACAAAGATTCGTAGTAAAATATATGTACAACACTTTATTTCTTGAAAAAGTATTTAAAGTTGATCAAATCTATAAAAACGCTTACTAGGACAGCTCTACCAGTAAAAGTAGAACCCTATAATAGCATCTTTTGACTTAAAATTGTAATCAGTGTAACATTTCAAGAATGGTTGGTTCAATCATACTAGTACACGTAGTCAGTAACTGAATCATTTAACCAACTTTTTATGGTTCAGCACCTTTATACATGTATTGAATATATAATTTACTTTCTAAGACATGTCTATGCTATGCATACTGCATGTATAATTTCCTAAGACTACTAAGCCTTTTTTAAATGTTATGTAAGACCCAGACAGGGATTGGTTATTTTTTTATAATATTTGCGTGTTTATGATTCTTTGACTATGGTTATTTATGATCTCTTTAATTTGTTTATATTTAAATGATGTACAATAAACGATAATAGATATAAAAGAAATACTAAAACAGATACTTGTCTTTTTACACATTGAACTCGAAGCCAAAAGTTTTATTTTGTATGGAAATCTTTGAGTGAATTGGTTAGAGCTAAGAACAAAAACATTTTCAAAAGTACAGTAACCATTTGGATATACAAACACAGAAGCGCACTTCACGCATATAAGTATAGCTTAACATATACTCAATACATTCAAATAACTAATTCAGAGTGTGACTGAGCCTTTCAAACAAAGAATTCTGTTAATTTGGCCATTGGTTGATTGTCATAAATAAAACACATGTTCAACAACAAAACACAAATGATAACATAACTGCAATAATTATTATTAACAACATCCATACACGGAATCAATAGTACTTATGTGGCAATTGAAACGTCCGATCATTTCAGTAGGTACCAACTATTCAAAATTGAATTTTTGACATTTCAGCATGGGTTTTGAAAACGAAGCTTAATTCTAATCTGTCCAGGTCGATTCCTAAGCTAAATGGTAGCAATAATTTACTTTCGTTACGACGGACTGTCTCCAATAGTACACAAAGACTCCATTATTGGATAGCATTTCTATCCGAATGAATTGTCTCGCATTTGTTCTTCTTAATATGGCCCTTCATTGACTGTCAAATGGATGCTGGAAGTTTTTCCCACAGTTGTTGGTCATGGTCGAACTTGGTCTGTTTTTAGAATGTATGCTCTTGTTTCCGCTTCTTATACGACAGACTGTACTTGGGACGACCCATTGTCTGCAAATAAAAACAAGCACCGGCAATGAATGTGATGAATATGACCCGATATGCCTGATACAGTTATACTAGTATTACTTCAGAGTATTGTGAGGTGTCAATGGTGACAGCGAAAGAGCAATAGTGCAGACAAATACAAGCATATAAAATTAATAAAATTACTAAATTATTTTAATATCGGGCCATCGATAAGCACAACTAAGTTTGACACTAATTGTGAACTTTCGTTATAATGACAGTGGACGGACGGAACGACCGATAGAAAACAAGATCATGAACAATCTGACAGGGAAGGCAACACTAAACTGAAAAAGACACTAATATAGCCCTCATATACTTCATATCAAATCCATTGATAATATATAACAGGTGATTTATTTGTATGTTTACATTATACATGTAACTAATGTGGCTGGTGGTTGTTCGGTTATGTTTTAAACAAGATGATCCGTTGATCAACAAGTTGCCATTTTTCATCTCAGACTATTTACGCAGGTAGGAAATACTGTTTGAAACTATCGCCATCGAAAGCATCATGCAATGACCAGAGCCAAATCTAATATATTGGCTTTTGTTAAACCGATATAGCAATGGTTTAGAAGTAAGTAAAACACTGAAAGAAACGTGTGATTATTTTAAAAATGTCAATGAAAAGCAATGCTGAAGTAGAGAGTAAACATTTCTGATACTACAGACTTCATAGACGTCGCCGACAGGGCCGGCAAATACAATTGAAATTACTCTAAATAGGTTTTAACAATACATTTTACTTAAAACTATTTGTTTCGAGCATAAGAAAAAAGAATTTGTAAGTGCACGATACCTTCTGAAAAATAACAAAGTGTACGTTACCAAACCCTTTTTATGATGATATTTCCAAAGTTTCTTAAGAGGCATACTTTATATTTCACAAACTGCTTAGAATATTTAGAGGCTTCCATTTAATCCATCATTTGGCAGAATATTTGCCTGGGTAGCTGTGCTAGATGCATACATTGCAAACAAAAGTGTACGCTACCTAAACATTTCGCGAAATTGGAATCGGTTGGGCAAGGATTACCATAAAACTAAGTATAATTGCACAAAGTTCCTTTAAGCCAATGAAAGAGCTTTCAATCGCGGGGTTTATGCACGATATCTGAGTGAAAACAATGGCGTATCAAAGAAGTTAGAGTGAAAAAACCTATCTGAGTCGACGTTAATTTGGGTCGAAAATCGTGCACTGCACCACTTTTGGTCACGTGGTTCCCCCACCGTGACATTGGTCGTTTGCGAGATAACACACCGTTATAATCTATCGTCCATGGAATTTACGTGCTTTCATCAGCACGATCAACATTGTAAGGCCCGTACACCTACATAAAACATACTGCATACACTCTCACGTTTTAGCTCACCTGTCACAAAGTAACAGGGCGAGTTTTTATAATCGCTGTTCGTCCGTCCATCTTCCGTTCACAATTTCTTGGGAACACACTAGTGGCCACACTTATGACCCAATCTTCACGAAACATGGCCAGAATGTTTGTCTCTATCACTAGGTCATTAGGTCAAATCTTTGAAAAAGCTTGTGAACACATTAGAGGACACAATTATTGCCCCAACCTTCGTGAGACGTGGTCAGAATGTTTGTCTTTAAGAAATCGAGGTCAAGTTTGAAACTGAGTCATGGGGGGTCAAAACTAGGTCACTAGGTCAACTCTTAGAAAAAGCTTGTGAGGGCATTAGACGTCACAATTATGGCCCGATCTTCATGCAAGTTGTTTGTAAGAATATGTGTCTCTATAAACTCCAGGCCAAGCTTTAACAGTACTACTAGTATCTATCAGATGAACTTTTTTGAGCGATGTGGAACAGTTTTGGCCCATTTAATAGTATGTAGCAATAGAAATGTTTCTCAGATAAGCGATATAGGGCTGTTATGGTCCTCTTGTTAGTATATCAGTCCACTTCTTGCGACTCAATAATCGGGGAATAAATCTAAAGTCTATGGAAGCCCTTGAGGTCACTTTGGCTTGTCACTTACGACTTGCGACTGATAACTTAGAAATTGTAACCTTCTATAAATAAATCTGCGCGCACTTCTCGACACAGCGTGGATGGTGGCAGATGCTGTCTAAATCGGAATTAACTGTTAATTATAGTCAATAGTGGGTCAGGTACGTCGGGATTAGTTTTGTATGATTGGAAGCATCCTTGTTGAAGGTATCAAATTGTTATTCTGAAATGTTAATACCATTAAATAGAATACCGTTCATGTAATAGCATTGTGTCTCGTGGTATAGTTGTGTATTACACCTGTACATTTACATACCAACTAACTACGCTTTGCTTCTGTGCGTCTCATTGGCAACAAATAGTTTGTATCATATATTGTGCCATGAAATAGATTTTAAGTTTTGTTAAAGAAACATTTTATTCTACATTTTTCCAGGCGAAGAAAATGGAATGTCCGTTTTGTGTGTTTTAAATGCGTTTGCATCGACAAATGTGACGGTGACTTCTTTGTATTTGTTTCGGAAAGCAACACCCCGCAAAGCAACACTATCGGCTAGAATAGATTTTGAATGTGAGTGTGCTATGTTCGACATTTTGCAATGCACTACTTCAGATCCCGATTTAGCAATAACTTTGCCCGGTTTATGGGAAAGGCCAGTCTCCTCCATGTTCCAGACGAGAGCACCATGCCTTTCACAAAAGTTAAATATGAATTTTCACAAGTTTATTTTTAGACCCCCTCAGGGCAGCAAAAAACTTGCACACCCTTTCCTTCGTCATGGTCACATGCCTACCGGTACTGGTGCCTCTCCCTTAATCCTCTTCATCATTTCTCACTCGCGACACCATCCGTAAAAGATGCGCCATGCTCAGCAGCATACTACATAACGCAAGAAAGATGACTTCGTGAACCTTTCAAAAGAAGGTTTGATAAGTTCACGTTCCTGAGTCCGTGAGAGGAAGATTTTATCTCCCCATTTAGACCCTTCAATAGCCTTCCAGTCTTCTGTCTGATAAACCTGACTTCGCCACGCCAGACAGTTTAGAGGCGGTTCGTATTGACAGATACTGTAACCTTACATCTGCTAATGCAGAGAATATAGTCTCGTCGCTGTATCGTTTGATCATTTTGTGGAATGACATTTCTTTCTGCAATTTCTTTCTGTAAATAAATGGACATACAACAGTGAAAAAAAGCAAGTTTGATTAAAGAAAATAAATAATCCAACACATCGTCTATGCTGAGTCATGTGATTATATTGATTCGCATTCGTATAGTCCAGTCAGGGTAAGAGTAGAGTGACGCAGCGGTCGTGTCTAGTATTATGGTGCAAAACCAATTATAAAGGCTTATACATACAGCTATAATTTTAATGCTAAAATAACATACATCTACCTGTTCAGACAATATTTTGTGTACACATAAAAGACAACGTCACTCTCACAATACCCTACCTGGACTGTAAGTCGATTTCTCGACCTATCGCATGAATTTTGACAATGAATTTTCATTTGACGGGCTGATGTGATTAAATAAGGTGTCATAGTCGTTAGATGTATAATGGTAAATTTTGTACATATCATGTGTGTACATTTCGTGTACGGACATAACCAGTTATTAGCTATATATGCATATAGCGAGGATGTACCGGTATACTCGTGAAATAGGCGATTCTCATTGTAGAAAGGAGAATTTGCCCCGTCTCGGAGTTTACCCTATTTTATAAAGATATAAAAAAATAAGGTTATCCAAAACCATGAGGCCTTGAGCTAAGGTATTTGTTATGATATGTCTTTTTGCTTCTGTATTGTACTTCTAATAAAAGATAAATTAGCAGTTACCATGATGTGTCTTCTTTGTTATCTTTGTCAAAATCAAGCCAATGTCGATTGAAATTTCACTGTAAAATGCTAATCGTATTTGTTAAGATTTTGTATAATTGTAAGAGCATGGTTAATAAAGTGGTCATTTCACGTTTCATGTTTGCCCTCTAGTATCCTGATAGTCAAAAAACCTCACTTTGTCTTTTAGTAAAATTACTACACTTGTGCAACTGATTCAAAAGTTCATTTATATCAACAGTTGGTATGAATAACTTTACTTTGACTATTAACTTTCCTCGATGGATTTATTCCAAGTGGTCTGATACTCGGGTAAGCGATATAGGGCCTTCATTGCCCTCTTGGTTAAACAACGATACACGATCACGTCACTGTGCCGTGTATGTAATTCATATTAGATATGTGGTTTCTGTAATTAAAATGATTTAGAAATGTGTTCAGTCAGTTCCTAAAAATAAACGCCGTTCAGTGCAGTTTTACGGTTGTAACTAGGTCTTTCAGCGTAGGCATTCTGCCTTTTGTTTGCTGGATCTTTTCTATTCAGCTTTTAAACTTTGCTGTGGAAACAGGGTCATTCAGTTACTACTAATTTATTATACTTTTCGACAGCTTGGACTTGGGCGGACCGTCGCTTGTTTAGTTGGGCTTTGTGTCTTTATGTGTTTTATGTTTCCTGTGTCTGTTGGTTCAGTTGGGCATTGAGTTTGTGTGTTTTTATGTTTTCTGTGCTCGGCTGGTTGGGTTGAGTGCTGCCTTCCCTGTCTGACTTAATATAATCTTTTTTAGACGTGTTTGTGTTTAATTCCTGTGTGCAGCATCCACTGTGGCCAATAGTTTATATTGGTGTTTAAATATTTTGAATATAAACATTTGTTATATGTACTATTAACTACATATAACGTGGTCGAGACATTATATTTCAAAGTCAATCCAGAATTATCCGTTTATCATATGTCTACGCATACTGCTACATTCCGTTCGAAAGATAATAACAAATCGGACAGGGAATGCAACACTCGACAGAACATGCTATGAGTTATTTATAGTAGCATTAGTCAGTATAATATAATTATGTATTTAATACATTTCCAATCTAATTTAAGTTATTTCGATATACAATGGTATATTCATACACTGTATGTTGTTATACATGTATATAAAAACACGCAAAACAAAAAATATCACTGCATGTGATGAATACCCCCAGATACTGCTTGACACAGTGACTTAGTATGAGACATCTAAATTATGATGATATGCATATACTAGTACGTGGGTTGTCCCAAAAGAGCGTATAATCACGTTATATCGTGAGAACTATCATGCATGAACCTTTAGAGAGTTTATTTCTTGACATACCAGCAAAATTTCATTATATATCATCTAAAAACCTACGAATTGCGTGCATTTTGATCTGACGTACGTTTTTCTCAGCTCGGTCGGTCTGTTCCACTTCGTTTCCCTGTGCCAAACAAAATGGCTATGTCATTTAAAAAAGCTGACGTATTACGCTGCTGTATTGTGCCAGGGCTTTTTTTCGCTAAATTGTGAAGAGGCCCAAGCCCTTTTGTTTTGTTAAAATTTAGCGTGAACATTCTCAAAATTGTGAAAAAGTAGGCGCCAAAACTTTTCAAATGGAAAACTTAACGTGATAAATCAGCAAATTATGATACAAAATTTTTCAGATGTTAGTTCCTTTTTTTCAACTTTTCCCAAATATGCATGTACCTATAATATAATACCTTATATCAAGTCCTGTACAGGGATATATGACTGTTATCTGTGATTTGTTTGTTTGGTGCTTTGTGGTGAGGTTGATTTTACAAAAACCATGACGCAAATTCAAATTGTGAAGGGGCCTTTTGGGTTTGTGAAAGGGGCCTATAGCAAATTGTGAAGGGGCATAATATAGGCCCCTCGTATATACTGAAAAAAGCCTTGTGTGCAGTTGATTTTACTTCATTAATCGTCTGTCCTGGTGTTATACTACGCTACTCACGGTATAACATCATGCGTAGAAAACGAAGACGCTTCATGACGTCGTAATTTTTTATACTCTTATCCTAACAACGTTGTTATAATTATTACGCCATAAAGCATACATACACAACGTCATTACTATCAAACGTCACACAATTACGTCATCATAGTGACATATCAAGTTATATGGTTGCCATAGCAACCATTTCAAAATGGCCGCCATGCTCGAAATCTTAAGTCACCATGAAATAGCGGGTAACCTTTTTTCCTCCGCACAATTCTGAATAAACATTGATGTACATGTACAAGCAATGTTGTTTGATATCATATTAATTGATCTTACACAAAAAAAACAAAAAACATTATATTTCCTAGTTTTAGGGTTGAAATATTAAAAAATATAAAAGAAAAGTGTGAATTTTAGGAATCGGTACATTGCAATATCATTTATCAATGTATTTGTAATAAAATCACTTTAGTGGGTAGGTAGTAACCTGTAGTTTAATATAATAAAGCTCTAGTGATATGCGAATGTGCAAAATGAGATAGTTTTGGGGTAAAAATGTTAAAAAACATCAACAAAAAGTGCGAATTTTTGGAATCGGTCGACTTCAATGTCACCTTTTATTTCGTTTGATAATAAACCACTGTGAAAGGTAAAACAATTTTAAGACATCAACATCCTTGTTCCAGGCTTTTGTGCATAATTCGCGAAATTTGGGGTAAAACTTCATAAAAATAAGCAAAAAGTGTGAATTTTTGGAATCGGTGGACTGCAGAGTCATTAGTGACATTATTTGATAACAAATCATTATAAAATTCACTATTTTTGTTTATATTTCAAAATGATAGAATGACCGCACTAGCGCTTGTGTTACCTTTCAGAGGTGATATTTTGGTTATAGTTTTAGTTATTATACGCTCATCCAACCATGGCATTGTTTTTGTCGACACTCCTGTGTGAAGAGCCCTATAGTATGGTAAGGGCCTGTCCACAATTCTGTCCTGTTTTTATTTTTCAGTATATTTTCAACATGTATGCATTTGTAACGGCTCGAGTGCGATATATTTTGACATAAGATTGGTCGTATCTCGAAGATAAATGTATAAGCTTGCTACTGGAGAAAACAGTATGTGATTAATTGCCTTTTTGGTAAAGTTACAAGACTGTTTGTAAAGTTGGTGGTGTCGCAATTTTGATACCAGTTACGTCCCTGTTAATCTATATCTATTGATTGAGAGACCAGTGAGTCGATACAGACCCCTATGTCTTAAAGGAGGCCATCGTAGCTCCAGTGCTCCTAACAGGATAGCACAGTAGCTCATGCACGCCTTCATAGAATGGAGCATTACATAAAATAATTGAACACGGGAGTTCTGAATATTTCAAGGAATAAAAGGGGTAATGAATGCCGTAGAGGTGAACGAAGTAACGAATGGACCGTGTACTCAACGAGCATAAACGCCAAGTTGTTTAACTAACAGAATCTTACACTCGCGCTGATTACATACGAGATTTATTAAACTCAACAAAAACAATATAACACCGGCATGTAAAGCTCATTTGTAATGAGCATCCATGCAAGATCCTCTGTATACTTATTGCCGTTTTCTGATTCCAACATAAAGCATTAATAAATGTTTGATGACACAATAGAGACAGTTCGAATTATACTAATGGTTGCAAAAGAGGAAATCATTTCCAATTAGTAACGTATGCATTCGGTAACTTAACATATCGAGACAATTGTGAACATGAGCGTAATTGATTGTCTCAAGTGACATTCATCTCTGCTGAAAACGTGTCTCAAAGAATTAGAAAAATGTATGGTGATTAGTTGAAGAACATTATAATGTCTATAGTAGATCTACTAGTAGGTCTTTCATGACATTTAGGTTTGGGAACGAAAACCAAACTCTTCGACAAAATCAATATGACACTCTGCAAAACCTCGTGTCATATTATTATATTAATTGTCGCTCGTTCAATACAACTAGATTGTAATGAGCAGTTATGCAAGATACTCTACATGTTTGGATGTTTTTCTTATGTACGCGGATATGTGAGTGAGACTGCTTGTATTTATTCATACGGTATTCTATATTATTAGATATTCAAATACTAATACTAGTACGTCATTTTGGCCTTTACTTTTACATATGAGTGTATATGTACACGAGTTCATTACCGAACATGTGTACGGTATAACCGCTCTTTAATTCAAACAACCTTATATAATCATTTTATAATCATTTTATACCCCCAGATACATAGTATATGCACATGAATTTGAAATTCTATCCATAAAATATCATAGCAGTCGATCTAATCAAAATCGCTCTATACGAATATATAATACCGAAGGAACCCAACGCACTTTCGTTTGAGTTATAGAAGGATTCAGATTTGAGCATGTTTTCACTATTTCTGTCGCCATTGCAACCACAAATTTTAGACGTGCATAATCCCCTTATTGCCCTCTTTCCACATACCAAGTTTCATAAACCTAGCTTATCGTGCGCAAATCGTGGGCCGGTGTGTTAAAATGTCCGTAAGTGGAAAATACCGGGTTTCCCATACAAAAACTCAGCTTGGGGACGTGGTTTGTGACACCACAGTATGGCACCGACGATGAACTAGGTATTGAACTTAGTGAAGTAAATCAGGAAAATATATTGATTGTCGACTGGATATGGTACATATAAGTATTCTTCGTCGAAATGAGCTAACTTGATCGCTTATTTTTTTTATTTTGATAGCACTGGCAACGGGGTTCCATTTCGAAGACGAAAGTGCTTTGCGTTCCTTTAGTATTGCATATACGTATGGGGCGATTTGGATTAGATTGACTGCTATGATATTTTATGGATGAATTTTAAATTCCTGTGGTATATGGGTCATGATTGAGGTTGGTCTTTTGGTCGGTCCGTAGAAATTTTGTCCGCGCTCTTTCTTTGCGGATGTCGGTCTGATTGTTTTTAAGTGAGTTATGGCCCTTTGTTGTGTCACCTGAATAGGCGACATATAGGTTTTATTTTGGCGGCGTCACAAATTGCTTGTCCGGAGCATAACTTTGTCACTTTAATTTCAAATCACTCAAGATATGGTATGCATGTTTCTTGCAATAAGCCGAAGTGCAGTGCGCAAGAACCATAACTCTACCTTGCACCGTTTTTAGCTCACCTGCCACAAAGTGGCAAGGTGAGCTTTTGTGATTGTTTTTTGTCCGTCGTCCGACTGTCAGTCTGTCCGGGCCATCATCCAATGGTTTATGAGGTTCATTCCGTCCATAATTTTAGTTAAATAAAGAAGGAAATCCGTTTATGTGGAAAAAAACCACATAAAGATCAAAGGAAAAGCCCCGTAAACCCCAAATGTTGGAACGTCCGTCCGTCCGTTAGACTTTTCACCGTTAACGCTCTAGCACTTTCTAGGTCAAGTTCGAAATTGGGTCATGTAGGGTCAAACACTAGGTCAATAGGTCAAATATTAGGAAAACCATGTTAACACTCTGGAGGTCACATTTTTGCTTTGATCTTCATCAAACTTGGTCAAATGAAATATAGGTCAAGTTTGAAGTTGGGTCATGTGGAGTCAAAAACTAGGTTAAATAATAGAAAAACCTTGTTAACACTCTGGTGGCCACATGTTTGCTTCAATCTTCATGAAGTTTGGTCAAAATGTTAATCTTGGTAACCTTAAGGTCAAGTTCGAAGTTGGGTCATGTGGGGTCAAAAGGTCAAATAATAGGAAAACCTTGTTAACAATCTGGTGGCCACATTTTGGTTTGATCTTCATGAAGTTTTGTCAAAATGTTTATCTTGGTGACCTTAAGGTCAAGTTCAAAGTTTGACCATGTTTAGCAGGTTTAGCATGTTCGAAGTTGGGTCATGTAGGGTCAAAAACTAGGTCATTTTGTCAAATAATAGCAAAACCTTGTTAACACTCTGGAGGCCACATTTTTGCTTTAACTTTCATCAAGTTTTGTCAAAATGTTTATCTTGATGACCTTAAGGTCAAGTTTAAAGTTTGACCATGTTTAGCAGGTGAGCGCCCAAGGATCTATGATCCTCTTGTTTAATTATTTCCCTTTGATTGATTTGATTAGAGCATTTCTTGTCCGGAGGATAACTTTGTCACCATTAGGTTGAATGACTTGAAACTTGGAATGCATGTTTCTTACATAACTCTACCTTGTGCCATTTTTTAATTAGTTCCCTTTGATTGATTTTATAAGCATTTATTGTCCGAGGCATATTTTTGTCACCATAAGTATGAATGAGACCAAAATTAATATGTATGTTTCTTGCTGTGACATGAAGGACAGTGTGCAAGAATCATAACTCTACCTTGTGTAGAATTCGAATGATTCCCTTTTGATTGATTTTGTCAGGACATTCTTTTGTCAAGAGCATAACTTTGACGTTTGTAGTTCACATGACTAGAGAACTCTTTTGAGTCGGATATGTAGCTAAATACTGGATAGTTTTCCATGACAAATGTGCATGTCGTCAGGCGACACATGCGACACGCGGAGCTTTTATTTTTTTACACTTATAACTTTTGTCCGGGCTATTTCTCGGTAACTATTGGTCGTATTTGATTGAAAAAAACACCAATTATGCATACATTTTGGAAAATTACGTAATTTGCATATTTGAGTGAAATAAGTTTTGGAAAAAAAATAGTTCAAAGAGTTGCTTATTGTGTGCCTATACAAACACAATGGCAGGTACTAATGGTGTTAATGCAAATGTAGATATTTGCAATCCAAAGTACATGGCTACACAGTCATTATATTAACAATAACAGATAATGAATAGTGACTCTCAGACTATACCTACATACATATCAATTATAAAATACAACAAGATCCACACTATACGTACTGGACACGGGTCAAATAACTTTCTGTCAATAGGACCAAACACAATATATCTCAGGTGGCCAAGTGCACTAATATTCTTGGAAAAGTAGAAGAATGTGCTTTTATAGAGACAGACGGAAATATAACAGATAAGTGTTAATGCCATCAAATGATACGGTTTAAAAAGTCAAGCTATATATATAAGCCACCATTTTTTCTTCACGAAAAAGAGCGGTATCGATTCGTACCTCAATAAAAACAGAAATAACCGTATTTCAGCACTGTTCAAATGAACAATTGCAACATATATTACAGGAAAACATGATTACATGCCATTGGCCCTAAAGCGCTCACCTGGGTACTGTTTTATCAAAGCACTTACGGAAATCTTAAACTTACGTTCAAATTTGAATTCTTTATAAATACATCATCATCGGCTGCACATAGTTGTAGACGGCTGTTCAATATTGAATATGTCTCAGTCAACGAAACCCTACAAATAATATTTGAGCCCAGGGTGTAGATTTTAACGAATAATTTAGAATTCAAATTTGAACGTAAGTTTATAATTTCCGTAAGTGCTTTGATAAAACAGTACCCTGATGACTAGCAGTTTAGACAGAATCAGTATTTGTTATATCGAGGGGTTAGAGCCAAATCCTGCTATGTGCTATTTCCTTATGTTTTCAGCAGAGCATTTTTTAATAACCATTTGTTAAGATATAGTTATTGTTAAAGTTAAACTATTAAATTGGATTGACAGTTGAATACTTTAAACCCTAGTATGAAATATTTGTGAACATTGTAAGGAAAATGTGATTTAAATGACAAAATATTTTTGGGTTTTCAAAGCCTCACTCAATGATACTATTTGACATTTGCCAGATCCAAATGTAATACGATATATATATGTGGCAAGCAGCTGATGATAAAATAATGGGAAACCTGTCAACACTATACCACGCTTATTTACACTAGACCGGTAGGCAAATCCACTTTTCTCCTGATATCAAAACATTTAAAATGTCAAACTATATTATTGTCAATACAATACAATATCTTTATTTAGTCATATATATGTATATGGAGTTTACGATAAACGTCCATGTGATTAAAATTTTAGAAACTTTTTATCATTTTCAGTGATGAAATCCTCTGGTATCATATAAGTTGATGTTTGTGGACTAACACAAAACATCAAGAAAAGATTATATGGTACATGCTCTGATTATGCTTAAATGTCAATGTAAATCAGAATATCATTCAATGCTCAAATTGCTTCCGTCACAGATGTAGCATTTTGGCATAACACAATGTAAAGGAAATGTGACTTGAAAACATAAAAATTATGCAATTGCGATTGTAAATATATGTTGAAGGTTGATGATCAATACGGTTATGTTCTATAATTGCAGTTCATCATGGTCACAAGCTAAGAAATCTTTAACATTAATTACAAAATTCAGTGTTCACTGTAACATTCATCACTGTATTCATGAACAATTAGAATTACATGCCGTAATTAATAGTTTTTAATAAATTTATAAATTTCATGTCGTAATTTATAAAGTTTTTCATAAATTTATAAATTCATTAACACCTTTAATAATTACGGCTTGTACATTAAAAATTAAAATGTGTTTGTATGTTTGAATTACAAGCAGGTATGAACATTTAAAATATTAACTGGGTAATAAGATACAGAATATGTTTAAAATGAAAAAAAAAATTAGATTGGCACAGCAACTTAAATATGTACTACAGAAATTTGAAAACTTCAATATCTTTGAAATGTATGATTTATCTTTTGTCTGCTTTCGACAGACAGTTGTAGTGCGGTTTTATCTCTGCCTCATTGGCAAATGACCTGAGGGAGAAGAGATAGATTGATGCTGGTGTGATAGAAGGAGTTCAGGCGGGCTGTCCTAGTCCAAGTCGTTCTGACTAGACTTCCTGTGTCCAGACCGAGAATCAAATCAGGGACTTCCGGATTTGTAGTCGAGTGAGCTAACCACTCGACCACCGTTCCACTCTGATATATATATCACTTGCAACACTGTATCAACTGGGCCATGTATCATTCCGTGTGTTGATTTTTACTGAGATAATACAAAAAGCTATAACAATATTTTGCTTATACAGTACAGTGTGGCAATACCACGTGACTAAATACTACAGTCCAAAGAAGAAAATTGTAAACAAAACCTCCACTTCGCGAAGGAAAATGGGCATAAGTATTTTATTTCTTCACCAATTTCTATGAAATATAGACCACGCTAAGGGAAAAAATATAAGGGTTCCGCCATATATAGTATATTTCTCCGTAGCATGACCGTTTTTTCAATTACCCTGAGAAACTTTGGAAAACGTTTGTGTGAGAGCGGACTACAGTATCAAGCCTTTTCGTTTTTCTGGTATTATCTACTCCATGCGTGATTAAAAAGTCATGTTTACACCTTCCGGTAACACCGGAGGCAATTTTGCAACAAATAAAATACATATTATAACAATGCATGGCACTAATATGAATTTTCTTTTAATTTGCAATTATGGCTACAGTTCCAAGAAAAAATATTCAGACTACAGTTCAAAGCTGTTTTCAGAATTTACCATAAAACCAAGCAACGTGTCGCCCCTGATGCTATTTTTGGCAACATTACACACACTACAATATTCTGTATTTGGTCAGGTGTTATTTGTAACAACATATTATACCAAATTTAAAAACACAAACACGCACATTGGTAACAGAAGTTTACAATATATGCATGTAGATCTAGTAATTGATAATAAGCTTGCGTATGGGTAATTTTGAGTAATTTCAATACGCGCATTTGATGTTTGATCTAAATTATATATTGCACAGTGCCATCGATTTTCATCACTGGTAGACACCGTACAGCGGATATAACATATAATCCGTATTTATAACAATACATCATTGTTGAGCGTCAGGTCAGTTTGTTTGTGCTTGAAAGTCTTGTGTTTTCATGATTTATAAGTGCCGACATATCAAGGTCATGGATACGCCAATGGCTCATTTGCTGCAGGATCAGACTTATCTGACCATCTTGCCTAATTGTGACGGGTAGTTTTTAACATGTTCATGTATGAATTATTGGTTGAATCTGTTTCACTAATAACAACTTATTAGAAAAAGCAACATTGCAATACAAAGTTCAACTTACTTTATGTAAGCCAGCTGACCTGTTTACAAAACCCAAAGATCTAAAATATGTTGTTTTTTTACATTTTAAAGAAAGCAAACAATTTCCCACAAGCTTTGAACGTTTTTAAAAAATTGCAGATAGCATTATCATTGTAGGGAAATATACATGTAGGTAACTGAAAAATCAAACGAATTGAAATGGGAAAAAAACACGTTATTTATTCCGGAGTCGGGACTAATAAGAAATTCTGAAAATGTAAAATTACTTGTAAGCACGGCTAAAGATGAACGGGAATCTTTATTCATTTATTATTCAATTAACATCAGTTGCCCAAAAATGCACAATAAGCCACAATCAACTGTACATATTCAATGGCAAAGATCGCCCATGGGTACGAATGTTTAGCGGTCAATATCAAGATCACGATTTTAAGTTAAAAATATGTAATTGTAGGGGTAATTAAAGGAATAAAAAGGTGTGCATAATTTGTTTTAGCATGCAATTTAAGCGCCCGTTGACTGAGGGTAAAATAGCTTATAACACGTCCCCAATTATTTCGTACCAAATAAGATAGAATTGAACAATTTAGCAATAACAATATTTTGGTTACGAAGGCAATACTACGTACTTAAATCACGTGCATTCCTATTTTTAGCTCACATGTGACAAAGTGACAGAGCCAGCTTTGTGATGACTCGTCGTTCGTCCGTCAGGCCGTCAACAATTTGCTTGTGTAGACACTAGAGGTCACACTTTTGACCTAATCTTTATCCAACGTGGTCACATTGATCATCTCAACAAAATCTAGGTCAAGTTCGATATTGGGTCATCCGGGATAAAAAACTAGGTCACAAGGTCAAATAATAGAAAAACCTTTTGTAGGCACTAGAAGTCACAATGTTGACCTAATCTTTATGAGACTTGGTCATAATGATCATCTCAACCAAATCTAGGTCAAGATATATATATGGTCATCCGGGGTCAAAAACTAGGTCACAATATCAAATCATAGAAAAACCTTGTCGCAATGATCATCTAAATAAAATCGAAGTCAATTTATGATTGGGTCATCTGGAATAAAAAACTAGGTCACTAGGTCAAATAATAGAAAACCCTTGTGTTAAGTCACGAGAGGTCACCATTTTAGCCTAATCCTTATGAAACTTGATCACAATGATCATCCCAACAAAATCTAGTTAAAGTGTTATATCGGGCTAAGAACTAGGTCACAAGGTCAAATCACATGGCTTGGGTGTACTGCTACGACAGGTGTGCGACCTAGTGCCATAGGGCCCTCTTGTTTTAGATTTGAACCAAGTACTACGGAGTCAAAATGAGGAATCCAACACCAGTACAGGGCCCTCTTGTTTTAGATTCAAACCACGTACTACGTAGTCAAAATGAGGAATCCAACACCAGGACAGGACTGCTATCCTCGGTACAGCAGAAAACTAGATCCTGTTCATGGAAAGTTTCATAATGATTAGATCCCGTACACAATGCAATGTTTTCCTTCAGTCGATTGCTTGTTAGTTGGTGTTTGCTTGCGAGAGTTCCAACATAGGTTAAGACCATGGAAGATATAAGTTTAAATCGGAACAGAGTCCTGGGAAGTGCATACTTGAGCTGAAATAAATGGTGTTTTAAAATAAACATTCCGCTGCTTAAATTTGTTCACTTCAAGTGAATCACATGAATATTTACAAAAATGTGATTAAAAACTTAGAGTCGTGTGAAATCGACATCCACTTTTACTTTCGTTTTCGTGCGAAGTATAGGGGGCTATATCCACCGTATGGTGTCTACCATTGGTGAATATCAATAGCACCGTCCAATATAAAATTTAGATCAAACATCAAATGCACTAATGGAAATTACTAAAAATTACCCGTACGCGAACTTTTTATCAATTACTAACGTTATATGTATATACTTTAAACTGCTGTTACCCATGTGCGTGTTTATGTTCTTAAATGATGTAAAATATGTCGTAAAAAATAAAACCTGACCAAATAAAGAATACTTTTGTTGACAAAAATAGCATCAGGGGCAAAACGTTGCTTGGTATTATGGTAAATTCTGAAAACAGCTTTGAACTGTAGTCTGAATATTTTTTCTTGGAACTGTAGCCATAATTGCAAATTGAAAGAAAATGTCATATAAGTGCCATGTATTGTTATAATATGTATTTTATTTGTTGCGAAATTGCCTCCGGTGTTCCCGGAAGGTGTTAACATGACTCTTCAATCACGCATGGAGTAGATAATACCAGGAAAACGAAAAGGCTTGATACTGTAGTCCGCTCTCACACAAATTTTTCCAATGTTTCTCAGGGTAATTGAAAAAACGGTCAAGCTACGGAGAAATATACTATATATGGCGGAACCCTTATATTTTTTCCCTTAGCGTGGTCTATATTTCATAGAAATTGGTGAAGAAATAAAATACTTATGCCCATTTTCCTTCGCGAAGTGGAGGTTTTGTTTACAATTTTCTTCTTTGGACTGTAGTATTTAGTCACGTGGTATTGCTACACTGCAGTAGTGTTGGAAGATATTGTCATAAGAGATGTATATTTTCCTGATACACATATTTGTCTAAGTGTATAAATGAATCAACTTCCAGTTTTCGCAATAAGTCATACACTTTGAATTGTGTAGTCTGTCAATGAATCACACAGTGACCGGAAATCACAGGTTTTTTTACTCACAATAAGGCACATACTTTGTATCGTATAGTATCCCAATAAGTCATACAGTGATTAGGTTTGTACGCTGTGGTTGTGGTCATTTCTGTTTTACCTTAGGAACGTTAATTTATAACGCTTGAGCATTACTTAATACCAAGTTAATGCCAACTAGCACCTTCCTTAAGTTGGCTTTCGTAGAGGCTAAACAGTCTTTTAACTGAATGTCTTAATACACATTCAAGTGTTTAAAAAAATTATCTGTTTTTCATGTATTACAATTCTTACTTTATACACCTTTATAATCAAACATTACACAGCTATGTTAATATCCGTCTCGGCGAATTAAAAGCATTAATTGATTCGTAATAAAAAGTGTATTCGTTTAAATAAATGCATGCACTATTCCAAACAATAATTCATACGTCTAGCTGTTACAAAATTAACAAATTCAAGCACATACATTTTTACTACTAGTAATTAGGTAAGTTATACTAACTGTTATAGTTAAGAATTAGCTAGTGTTATGTTCTTTATTTAAGATCATTAGAAGAGCTTCTCATTTACAAAAAAGATTAAATAAATCAAAGCAATTTAGTGTGTTTCTCAACGCACAACATTTAAATTCATAAGGAATACTAGTAGTCAGAATAATTTTCGACAAAACTACATTTTTCTCTCTGTATAAGGTATTCCTGTTTCAATCACACATAGTTAAATGTATACAATCCATTTTAGTCACACTTTGACATCGTATTCGAGTGAAGCTGCTATTATTATACAGCAATATAAACAACAACTGTGGTTTGACATACAGCGATGAAATTGTATTTACTACAGACCAGCACCCGGTGCCTTGTTGTTGACTTATATGAATTGACAAATCAAGGCTGATGTCATTCAACCAAAATGTCATTGTTTTATATGGAATAGTTGAGCGGGCCAAATATTATATTAAGACACACAAATGTTATTGGTAGAGATTGATATCCAGATGTGATTCATTCTAACAGATGTAAATGTTACATCTACGAAATTATTAAGAGGCCATTGATATAAAACTGGTTTTGCCTCCAATGAGTTCTGTAGATACACGATAGCTCAAAATGACTATTATCAATATTTATTTAATTAAGTTCGATATTTTGAAATAATTTTGAGAATAAATAACAATGATGATACGGAACTCATTTAACTAAAAAGGTCAATTTGGACAAGTTTATCAGATAGAAGGTTCTGGCTGTAACCCATCGATATATTTTATTTAGAATTAACTGTGACACACTTTGTGGCCAGGTTTAGTAAGGATGAGGTAAAACATGTGACCTCTGAAGTATAAACAAGGTTTTTCTTTGATGCAGCCTGCTGACCTAGTTTTGTACTCCAGATGGCCTAATTTCCAACTTGACCTGGATTCTACACAGAAAAACATTGTCATCAAGTTTCATAGAGATTCGGTAAAAATCGTGACCTATAGAGTGTTAACAAGGTTTTTCGTCAATGTGACCCGGTGACCTAGTTTTTGACCCCAGATGACCCAGTTAGGTACTTGACCTATATATCATAGAAACAAACATTGGGAATAAAAATAAATAAAATAAAAATTAGGTAATAAATGTGACCTCTAGAGTGTTAACAAGGTTTTTCTTCAATGTGACCTGGTGACCTAGTTTCTGACCCCAGATGACCCAGTTGCAAACTTTACCTGTATTCGATAGAGACATACATTTTGTCCAAGTTTCATTAAGATTATGTAAACATTGTGACCACTAGAGTGTTAACAGTCCAATTGTTGACGGCGCACGGTTCACGGTGGACGACGGACAAAAGGGTGATCACAATAGCTCACCTTAACTATACCTTACTTTGTTTTTTAATTATCTCTCTTTTTCATACAAATTAATTCTTGTCCGGCATTTAACTTAAACAGTATTGATTGCTTTTGATTGAAACTTCACATAATGAAATAGACCATTAAGGGAGAGTGCAGTGTCACAGAACCATAACTATACATTATTTGCTTTCTTTACCTGCATCTGTGTACACTGACCCAAAATGAAAACTTTACATAGCATTCAAAAGTGCATATTTTGTTGATAAGTTTATATTCGGGGTTAATAGTTTTTGTCACCGAAGCTCCAATGTAATATTGGTGTCTCTGTGCAATTTTTTGGATACAAATCAGATATTTCTTGTTTTGTGGGAACAATTCAGTTGAGAGGGGTCGAAATAAAAAATTATGAAAAAATAAAATAAGCACACTGCAATTGGAAACAAGACATTACTGACTGTGTGCTTTAGTGATGTTATAAAAATTCACTAACCAGTGTGACCTCCGTTTTTGCGAATACATTTCAGAATACGTCGCCTCAATGAATTTACGCAATGTTGTATGAGCGCATTAGGAATACGTTGCCATTTTAACTGGAGTGCATTTTGGAGGTCATTTATTTTAACAATTTGGTGATTGGACCTGGTCCTCCTACCGAGTTCATCCCATATGTGTTCTATGATAGAGGGTTCATGTCCGGGGATAATGCGGGCCAAGACAAGACGTCAACGTTATTTTGAGCTAAAAATTGTGTCGTTATACGCGTCGTCTGAGGCCTTGTGTTGTCATGTTGGAAAATGCCAGGTCCGTTGTTTTGCATGAATGGAATCATCGTGTTGTTTGAAACATTGATGTAACGCTGATATTTCCTTGAATAATGACCAAATCAGTTTTCTGATTTCCCATTATCACACCCCAGACCATAACGCTGCCACCACCAAATCTATACCTCTCCGAATACAACATTCTGCAAGTCGCCTATTTCTACGGCGATAGATGCGTACCCTGCCATCTGCGTGGCTGACTGTAAACCTCGACCCATCGCTAAAAAGTACCGATTGACATTGGTTTCGCCTGAAATGCAAATGACGTCGTGCCTACAACAGTCGAGAGGCTCGTTGACGAGGTGTCATAATCTGTCCAGTATATTGACGACGAGCACGAATAGGAACTTGGTTCAAACGATTTATGATCGTATGTGCATGAACCGCGTAACGCCGAGCAGTAACGGTTGCTGGTAAAAAACGATTACGTAGGTGGGTCAACGTGATAACGCGATCAGTACGTAACGTTGTCGCACGCACGCGACCGGGCCTTGCACGGGCCTTGAACCGGTTCACACGATTACGAATAGTCTGTCTAGAGCAGCCAAAATTGTGTGCCACGTTATTTACCATCGACCCCGCCCTGAGCGTACCAATATATTGGTTCCTTTCATCTTCAGAAATACGTGGCATCGCTAAATGCAACCGTTTTGCAACAAAAAATAACTTTTTTATTATCTGTGCTGTGCAGCAAATGATAACTTGACGGTGTTAAACCTGTACGTGAAACACCTGTTCCTGCGCACGTGCAAAGCATGGAATACGTTTTTCAGATTTTTGGACGCATGAATAGACGCGGATTTGTAAAAAAATTGCATAATCGTAATCCGCATTAAAAACATGATAATCATGTTTTAAAAACATGATAATCATGTTTTAAACTTACAACGACATGTTTGCTAACAAAAGAGATATTTAAATAAATAAAGTGCAAAGTTTTCATTTTGGGTCAGTGTATTTGTAATACGTCATTTCCTATATTGGGACAAGCACTTGCTTCGGGGAGCATAATTCGGTTTTACCGATTCCTTGTTAAAATAATTAACAAGAACCTAACTTAACATGAATACCCAAAATGAACAAACCCCAGACAAGTAACCCAATAGAAAGCAGTACCACAGTAGTCTTAAACTCAAGTTCTGAAGTAAGTCAAACAAACGTTTGATACCAACCGTAGGTTAGTGCCTCCAAATAAGAAGAATGATTATAGTCAAAATTCCCCTATATAAACCAAATTCCCCAAGACAAGCTCAGCTGATTGGTTAATTATAGACTATTTATACTCGCGCTGGATGCGAATGGCAAGGCGACAGCGAGCTAAATATTTGGGGGTCTTATACAAACAATATCGTCACACAAAATGTAGCGTATCATGGTCATCTGCAAGTTTTCACTCATGCATTCTAACTAGATTGTTCTACTATATTGCGTTTCATAAATGTTGCGCCTTTTTGAGGTAGCAATACATGCTTGTATCCTCAAGATTGATATAAAGTACAAGGTAACTAAAGACATGAATTCTGAATGATCATATCGATTGTTAAAGTTATCAAATTTGATCAATAAAGGTTTTCACAAACATGTTTAAATGTTTAAAAAGTTCCTATTCACTTTCGGAATTTAGTATATCATTGAATAAACAATGCCACTGGAAAAATGTTGTACATAACTTGAACATCATAAAGGTGTTTTTACAAGCTTATAATGACAGAATAAAATACAAAATCTAACATTTTAATCCCCCATATCTTTTCCTCTACATACAAGTTCTGCAATAATTTTAACTATGTGTGCTAAAAGAGGCCTGGAATGTCGCCGCACAGAATTTGTGGCTTTGTATGACTTAAGGTATTCAACCCATCATACTCAATATTAAGAAAACTACCTTGTAATTATCTTAAAGAGCATCTTTATGTGGGCTATTTTTTCCAAAATTTTAAGACATTTTACCGTTTACTTTGTCAGATATCAGTAATTAATTAACATACCCCCCTATCCTTGAAAATACCCAAACATAAATAATTACTTAGGTTTTTAACTTTATTTTTTTATTTAGAGGATATAATTACAAATAAAACATACATGTATATTAACAATGTATATAATACAAAATACCAACTCATAAGCCCGAGTTGCTTAAAATAACAAGGGTCTGAATTTTAAGTTTTCGGTTTCTGGACTTAAGATTTTCATGATATGATTTTGATAGCCTCTTACAAAATGTGTATTGAGATCAAATATTGGTCTGCAAGTCTTTAAATCTTCCTTACATTTTCTTCTGAGCACATAACCCACAATATAGAAGCAAAAAAAAAAAACTTCTACCGTCTAAAATTGGAAATTTTCCAAAAAAATTTAACCCTCCCCCCCCCCCCTAAAAATTAAAGAGCGATTTTATGCCTCTGTATCAAGAAATCTGGATCCTGCCAAAATTAAAAATGTTTCCAAGCTTAATTAATAAAACTTTGTACTTGGATAGCAGTTAACATGTAGAGTATGTACTTTCGAATAGTTTGTATTTGTACACAAAGTTCGGTTGCTATGGAAACGGAAATAGTGAAATTACTTGTTTTAACGTAATTAAAAAATGGTCACAGCTAGATGAGTGATCAATGGTATATGAATAGAGAAAAAGCATGCCCATTAGTATGTACATTTTGTTATTGTTTCAATGCAACACCAATTGTGGTTTCTATGGAAACAGAAACTTTGAAAAAATTACACTGTTTATTCCATTTTTAAAATGTTTATTTAGCTTGATGTATTGTTATAATACGTAAAGAATATAAGTTATATCAAGACAGATGTTGTAATTTGTTCTTTTGTCACTAGGGTCAGGGTCAATACTACCAAAATAGAACATGAATGCCCCAAGATTTGACTAAGATTCAAGGCAATGCAGCCTCAATTGCAAGTACTAGGTTTTCATATTGTCTTAACCATAGTTTTTACCCCTCAGATGATCCATATATATTCAAACTCGACCTAGTTCATATAGACAAACATGCCTACATCTCATTAAGATCTAGTGAAACATTACAGCCTTTTTAGCATACACAAGGCTTTTTTATGATTTGACCAAGTGACCTTTTCATTTACCCTAGAAGACCCATGCTCACAAGGAATCGGTAAACCCGAATTATGCTCCCTGTTGCAAGTGTTTGTCCCAATATTGGAAATAACATTATACAGATACAGGTAAAAATGAAAAATTATTGTTCTTTGACACTGCACTTCCCCTTGAAGGTCACTATCATTATGTGAAGTTTCAAACAAATGTCATCAATATTATTGAAGTTATGGGCCAGACAAGCATTAAATTGTATAAAAAAGGAAGATAATTCAAAAACTAAGTAAGGTGGGGTAATGGTTCTTTGATACTGCACTTTCCCTTGATTGACTCTTATCATTATGTGAAGTTTGAATTAAATGCCATCAATACTGTTTACGTGATTGGCAGGAAAAGCGTTTATTTCATTGAAAACGTGAGGGAGATAATTAAAAAAATAAGTAATATAGAGTTATGGTTCTTCGACACTGCACTTCTCCTCAATGAGATCTATTCACCTATACAGTTTCAAATTAATACCTTCCATAATGTAGGAGTTATGACGTGGACAAGTGGTAAGTACAAAGGGCCATAACTCCAAAAATATACAATAAAGAGTTATTGTTCTTGGGCACTGCACTTCCCTCAATGAGATCTATTCACCTATGAAGTTTCAAATTGATATCTAATACTGTATGAGTTATGGCCCGGACAAGAATTAAGTATGAAAAATTGCAAAGGGGGATAACTAGAAAAATACGCAATGATGCGATGAAAGTTAGTTTTTGTGCACTGCACTTCCCCTTAATGTGATCTATACACCTATGAAGTTTCAAATTGATATCTCTAATACTGTTCAAGTTATGAGCCAGACAAAAGCGTGACAGTCGGACAGACAAAGCGGCGACTATATGCTCACC
The DNA here is from genome assembly GCA_947247005.1 of Spisula solida. Taxonomy (NCBI): domain Eukaryota; kingdom Metazoa; phylum Mollusca; class Bivalvia; order Venerida; family Mactridae; genus Spisula; species Spisula solida. The sequence continues at coordinate 10,021,280 of OX365953.1, read as the reverse complement.
CTTCAGGGAGCATAAAAGAGTTTCCAGTTAATCATTTTAGCTCAAAATAAAGCACATTCAACATCTTATATAGATACCATCATCAAAAGGGACTGGTTTTAACTGTCAAATTTACAGGCGACTTTCATATGTCTTGTTGCATTACTTCAGTGAAATGGTATACAGATATTATGTATATAACCATGATGTAATGGGTATTAAGCATAATTGATACAGCAACAACTGTGTTCCCGTTAGGTTCTTAACATAACATTAACCAAATCTTAAATACATATGAAAGTCAGACTATACTTGTATACACATGAAGACTGTCAAGACTCAAAGTATAGGTAATTTGCAAGTGAAACTGTAAACACTATTAACACTTTTACTGGGATCTCCATTTAAAAATGTAAGAAAAGTTCAATTCACTCAGCTAAATTTGACTGATTTTCTGATTTTCTTGATCCAAACAGAATCTCAGTATGAACCTGTTGAAACTTGATATTCATTGATTCTCAGATACTGATAGGTCTGCCATAGCAATCTGAGTTATTCAGTATATATGTGACATCTAGTTCCATTGTTGCAATTTGGATAGTATTCGACATCGGGTTCCATCAAATTAATCCGGGTAATATGTGACGTCAAGTTCTCCACTTCCACCCGAGTAATATTCGGCATCAGTCTTTTTCACAAACTGTAATAATATAATCATAACTGTATAAGACATAAATATATGTACAATGTAATGTACAAGAGATTGACGGCACCATAATACGAATTCATTTTTTGATATTGAATTTTCAAAATTAATTGTCATTACTGAAGCAAACAATTGTCAAATAATCTAACTGAAGTGATAGCTGTATGGCTAACAAGCTGATAACTGGGTCACAAATCACCTATACGCTGGCCATGTATTAGATTTGCACCCAAAGCATATACATTGTACATATCCAGTGTGGCATTGCTGCTTGCATCCTAGACATAGGGTGCTGGACGCTGGACAGATATCAGCCAATCATCACATACTCAAACGCAAAAAGAAACTGTGCATGGGGTTTTCACTATTTTTTTCAGACATCCATAAAACAGTGTAGCAATAACACGTGGTATTTTACTACAGTTCCAAGTAGAAATTTGTAAACATTGGAACACAAATGTAGCCATAAATATTTTATTTCTTCATCGATTTCTATGAAATCTACGCCACGCTAAGGAGAACATTAGTTGCTTTCCATGAAATATAAAATCTTTTTCATCGGATGTGCCGTTTTGTCCATTACCCTGTGAAACCGTGGAACGTGTAGGTTTCACAGGGTAATGGAAAAATCGGTAAAGCTGCTGAAAAAGATCTTATATTTCATGGAAAGCAAATAATTTTCCCCTTAGCGTGGCGTATATTTCATAGAAATCGATTAAGAAATAAAATACTTATGGCTATTTTATTTTCCAATGTTTACAAATTTCTTCTTGTAACTGTAGCCAAAAGTCACGTGGTATTGCTACACTGTAAAAGAAAGTATATAGTGTTTGGTGTCAAATTTTAGCTTATTTAATTGCTTATAAAGCAGAACATATTTCGTTTAAGTAGCGCAGTAAAAAGACTCGTTTTTTTCGTTTAAGCGTGGTAGGGGTCAAAATAAAAATTGCATAAATTGTGATATCGGTGTTTTTGAGAATAAAATTAAGGTGTAAGATTCTCTAAAAGGTTTACTTCTGTTAATTTCATTAATATCGGGTACGATCTCCATTTTGACGCATAACCTGTCCGATACGACGTCTAGTGGAATTGACGTCGCGTTGTACGACGTGCGGAGGAATTTCATTACATCCGACATGAAGAGCATTCTGCAGGTCGTACAAATTGTTGACATCATGTCGTGATCGTACCTTTCTACCGAGAAGGCCCGCTAAATACCTGTTCACTTCCACCAGGATTCAGTTTCTTCAGCCTTCAGTCCAGCATACAATCTTAAAACTGTTTGAAGTTGAACCAATAATTTCCTGCAAATATTTAAACATACATCAGTTAGATTTGTAAGATGTAACAATTTAATTTATCATATTGAAAAGCATTTTTTTTACATGTAATGACTCATTGACTGTGATGTGAAGACTGACTCATGACAGGGGCTGCCTATCTCAAGTAATTGGTAGTGCTACAGACTAGTAATACCACAAACTGTGGAATTTCAGTTCCACATCAGGTGCTTTTTATGCCCCCGTATCGATAGATCGGGAGGCATATCTTGATTCACCTGTCCGTTCGTTCGTCCGTCCGTCCGGTTAACCCAAATTGACCGTTTCTTCTAGCATCATTATGGCTTGCAACAAAGCTTCCATACTTGCATGGATGATGTATATGAACACTCTCCACATGCCTGTATCACCTGACCCCATTTTGACCTTCACCTTGACCTAATTTTGGACTTATTTATGGACAAGGCTTCCACAGGGGGCATAAGCGTTTATTGAACGCAGTCTTGTTTCCAGTCTGTTATTTACTTCATTGATGCAAGAAGTGCTTGACAGACTCTGCAGAAATAAAGGGGAGTGCAGTGACTGCAGAGACTAACTTCATTACAACAGGCACTGGCTAGTTCAGTTGCCAGAGCTATGGACTAGTATAATGCACCAGTCAATTGAAATCATGCCCCTCCCCAACTCCGGCAAGGGTAGAGATAGCATGAAACTGTTCCGTGTTTTTTACCTTTCTGATGTCCGTCCCCGCACTACCGGGGTGTAAATGCAGGGAAATATCCACGAGGAATATGGCCTGGAAATGTGTGAGGGTTTTATCATCTGTATGACCTTGGGGGATTACACAGGGCTTGAAAAAGGAAAATCACCACTATTCTCCGGGTTGTGGGACGTGGTGTCAATTGACTAGTGCATAATATTGAGGGTCGTCGGCCCCGAGTTCCTTCTCAGTGCAATTTTTCCTCCTTAAAGTATTTAATTTATGGTGACAGACAAAAGTCTGAATTTTTATGTTCAGTAGAGCAGATAAAAAACAAGATGTAAAATGGAACCTAAATTGCTCGTCTGAAAAAAATTATGAAAATACTCGAGTCATTTGCCACTAGGCCTACTAATGCACAGTAAATGATCATAAATGCTTCGTAAATTTTACCTCAATGATGCTAAGAAACATCGTGTCGAACACCACTACACAGATTTGCAGTATTAAAGATGAAACTGGCAAACTTGAACAACACAATTTCTACTTTCGTTTTCGCCGGTGTGTTATCCGAGTGGACATCGTTATCAAGCAAACAATCAGGAGAAGAACAGTGTTACCCTCCCTCACAGCAGTGTTTATTTTTATATTTATAACCCATGTTAATCCTAGGGTGCCGCGAATAACCCGATTTGTTTGAAAAAATCTGTCACATTTGCAGAAGTGACCGCAACATACGTCATTAAGATGCTTGCATTTGTAAGCGCCTAATGACATAGATTTTCCATGAGAAGGAACTCTTCGATTTGTTTTAAAATTTTGAATTAAATATTTTCTTATTTAGGTATAAATATTCGTCATAATTGCTGTCAAAAACAATTATTCTAGGTAGATAAATCGATTTCAATATTTAAAGTAAGAAATTGGGTGTTTATGGATTTTTGAATTTTCAATTTCCGTGTTACCTCGTTACACTTCGGCGCATTATTTGGCGCGAATCAATGATGGTTCGAATACGTTAAGATCTGCAATTGAATGCTCAACGGAGACTCGGTAAGCGCTTAAACGTCTGTTGAATATGTGGCATTTTCTCAAGTCATTGTCTTGTTTTCTGGCCAACTGTGCCGATGTGTAGGCAGTAAACAGTAGGAATTTGTTAGGATATATATTATCCGCCAACAGATTTAACTCTTGGGAGAAATCTAGATCTTCACCGGGACCTATGTTGGTTAAATAATTTCCAAATGAACTATCTTTCCCAAGCAGTAATTGATAACTTGTGTATAAGTTGCATGATAATGCTGATGACCGGAATTATGCTGTTGCTGGGCAATATAAAAAGTATATTCGTTTCTGGGTTATAATTTTTCAATATTAATAAAAACAACTTCCAAGGAACTTGCAGTTTCAACCGTAGCGCTACAATAACACATTGCTATGTATTAGTATAAGACTTAAGTTATCGCTATTCAGCGGCCTTATATTCTTTCATTCATGCACATCTATATATCCAGATGGTTCATCTATGGGAGTTTGAAAGACATATTGCCGCTATATGTGGAAATTGGAATGAAATCTTGCAGTCCACAAAAAAGTTCACCAAATATTATGAAGTGAATGAAATAAAGGTCCATAATCGCACCACTATTTTTTTCTCCCTGCAATTACACATGGCAAGGTTGGTCATCTGTGAAGGGAATCCTGCCAAACTTTCGCGTCAGTTGCATATAGACGAACGAACGGACGCACCAACGAACGGACAAATTTCAGTATACCTCTTACAACTGGACCTCTTGAAACTACAGGGGCGTATGTACCACTGGCATCCCATTTTAATCCGCACATGGCAGACGACATTGTTTGTACATCGGTGAAAACAATGCTGAGAAGATCCCCACGATTCTTGTTCGCTTCTCGCTATTCGCGTCGAGCGCGAGTATAAAATGTCTAATTATAACATGATTTATAATTCCATGGTTGACCCCACACAAGGTTTAGCATTAAAGCTGTACACTACAATTAGACAGGTTTAAAAGATGACCATAACAGCCCACTGTTACATTCCCCCTTCCTTAAAATATCAGACTGACAAAGTTTAAAAACATAAAATTAAATGAATTAAGACCCCCAGACGACCTAAAGTAATGCAATGTTTTTAATTGAACTTTACTTATAAAACGGTATAAAAACAACTTAAAACAACTAATACAATGGATTCATATGATATACAAATTATCGGCTGAAATTTAAAAGAAGCACTGGCGTACAATGTATGATCATTTATCCAGTCTCCAGGAAAACCTGCTATAATGACATTATGTAATTACTGCATGTAACAAGGTTTTAAATAAGCTTTCAAATAAGAAAAAATGACATATCTATAGATTCAATTTTAAGTCATTTATCCATATATTACTATATCTTAGCTTTAAAATTTCAAACGAATTATGTCGAAATCATTTACTTTGTTGCTATGGTGACCAATTTCAGAAAAGTACTCTGAATGAGAAAAACGAGAAGTTAGTTGTTTAAAATAGTAGTAGCCTTTCTCTAAATGTGAACATTTACAATTTGGATGTATATTTTAAAACTTAAAACATCATTCTAAAACTTGATACCATGTTGACTATGTATGTCAAAAATTGATCAAATGCAGTATTTATAAAGTACTCGTTATAACGACGTTAAATAACGTTTGAATGACGTTTGCGACATCACGCAAAAATGTTCTTGTTCTTAATAGGGCCTCAACAAAACAGCTGTAACTTCCTTAAAAATCAAGATACTAACGAAATTTCTTTTTGCATTTTGCTTCATTAAGGTTACTCTTTCAAATACATGTAATAAACAAGACTGCGTTCAATAAACGCTTATGCCCCCTGTGGAAGCCTTGTCCATAAATAAGTCTAAGTCCAAAATTAGGTCAAGGTGAAGGTCAAAATGGGGTCAGGTGATACAGGTGTGTGGAGAGTGTTCATATACAACATCCATGCAAGTTAAGAAGCTTTGTAGCAAGCCATAAAGATGCTAGAAGAAACGGTCAATTTGGGTTTACCAGGACGGACGAACGGACAGACGAACGAACGGACGGACAGGTGAATCACTATATGCCTCCCGATCTATCGATACGGGGGCATAAAAATCTCCAAATCATTTTTTTGTCAAAATAGCAGGAAAACTTTTCCTGGAGACTGGCTCATATATAAATACATCTTACACTACATAAGTGTTATATTATTAAAATATTTAGAATATACAGATGAAATAATTATCATAATATTTTTTCTGGCATATAACTATCCATCATCCTCATAATCAAGCTCTAATGTACGATCGAAGTACAGGTCCAGGACATCACTCATTGCCTGATGCTGTCTTCTCTCTCTATCTTCCCTCTTCCTTCGTTCTTTCCTCTCCCAGTGGCTTGGATTGATTGGTTTGTCCCGTCCGGGCCTAATGAATTCAGGGTTAACACCCGCCTTCCGTTCCGATATGTGGGCTGAACTGTTGGTTTGTCCATGGCGTCTGGCTTCTCTGATACACCTTGACTTGAGTCTCCCCCATTGGTATATCATAATTTCAGCCACATTTATCTGGTGCCAGTGTTTACTGAACTGATTGAAGGTCTCGTAGAACATGTCACTACTTGCCTCCACGGGGCACCTGCTCCCCTCTACAGGCCACATGGTCTTCTCAATCTGGTTACACGTACCGTCTGCCATTTTGTATATCTGGTATTTTGTTAAATATAAAGTTCATACTTTAGTACATGTGGCAACATCTAAATGAATAGTTATTTTTTTAAGTTTTTACGTTTATTGTGTCAATCAAGTAACATGATTAGACACAGTAATTGATGTATTTTGTATATACTATATGCTTTTATAATAAAGTAACTTAATTAGAACGTTATATCAAGTTGCAGTATGATATATCGTGATAGGTTGGAAATGTTTAATATGACTAGATGTTTATGATCAAGTGAACTCCAAATGGAGCTGTTGATAATTACCCAGCCACTCTAAGACAACTGATAATTACTGCTTTCTTACTCAGTATGGATATTATTAATTACCACTCTTGCTCTCCAAAACAGTTTTTACCTATTAAATTTAGCAAGTGTGTTCAGCACATTTCACCGAAGAATTACCGTGTGTTTATGCACAGGAATTTGGAATTATATCCATAAAATATCATTGCAGTCGACCTAATCAAAATCGCTCTATACGTATATATAATACTGAACGAACGCAAAACATTTCCACCTCCAAAATGGAATCCCGTAGCCAGTGATAACAAAATAAAAGATACAAGCGATCAAGTTAGCTAATTCGACGAAGAATACTTATATGTACCAAATCAAAACAACAATATATTTTCCTGATTTTATGCGAAATATTCGTGATTTATTTTTCAATATCTAGTACATTGTCGGTGCCATTCGTTGTCGTCACAAACCAAGCCCCCAAGCTGGGTTTTTGTATGGGAAACCCTGTACTTTCCATTTGCGGGTCAGTTATTTTGTCATTTTTAACAAATTGGTCAACGATTTGCGCACAATGAACACGTGGACCAATCCAAGTGAGTAGCTAAGGAATGTCACTGGTTCATAAATATTACTGATTTTCCACGAGAAAAGCGTGCATCGGTTGGAGATGAATGTACAATGATCAAATTTGAAAGTCTAGAGTAACTCCCACTTTGTATAAACACATAAGGGCATTCTATAGTGCGATAGGGCATGTCTTTAAAAAAACTTTATTTCTTCAAATTGAACTTTGGTGGACATAACAAAAATAGCATTACATTGTACTATATTTACCCTTGGAGTTAATCAACAAATACGCATTAACAAAACGAATTTATCATAGCATCAGCACTTTCATTACAAATCTTGCTCGTCCATCATATCCCCTTAATTGTATTTAATATTTGCCTGAATGCGTGGTTTAGTGACGACAACGAATGGCAACGACGATGTACTAGATACCGACATTTTGAAAAAGAAATAAGGAATATATATTGTAATATCAGGCGAAAGTGAATAATTATGTTCGATTGCACGAGTTACATATAAATAATCTTCGTCGAATGATCTTACTTGATCGCTTGTATCTTTTACTTTGTTAGCACTGGCTACGCATTCCATTTTGGAGGGGGAAAGGGCGTTGCATTCCTTTAGTATTATATACTTATAGAGCGATTTTGATTAGATCGACTGCTATGATATTTTATGGATATAATTTCAAATTCCTGTGGTTTATGCAGTAGACAACATAAATTCGATATGTCTATCACGTGGTTTCAGGTGAAAGGTGACACGCGACAGTAGTATAACTCCACCACGATTGGTCGTTTACTTTTCCAATACTTAAAGGGAGATGCCCTGGAACTGAAGTGTCTCTATTAGCAATCAAATTGGAACCATTTTAATACCTAAGTCAAATTATGAAAACCCTGTAAAAAAGTTACCAAATATCGCGTTATTTGGAAAAATAAAATACTTTTTATTCAAATCGATATACAAAATATCGAAGCGCGCGTTACGGAGTAAATTTTTAAATCAAATTCTTCTTTGACTATTCGGTAGTAGTTGGTTTTACAAGTGATAAACGCGATTTGTTGTATGCAAACCAGGACAATCCAGTTTCTGGGCATGTCCCTTTAAAGTGCTATAACTCCAACGCGATAATCTACAATGTCAAAATAAACAGAAATCACCGACCATTGCATCGATTTAGGGAGAGCAGAGATATGTACAAATATTTTCTATTCAAACATTGTTACCAAGTCAACTTGTATGCAACGTCATAGTGTAAATATATAGGTTATCGCCTACCAATCTTGCGATCCGCGTTCGATTCTTCGTGTCCTTTTTTTCTTTTATGTAATTACTTATAAATGCATTACTTTTATTGTCGTATTCACAATTTTCTCGTGATCTTCTGCAAGATTGAAGTTTCAAGAGATTAAACATGATTGCCTGTGGCAGTAACAACTATCTTATAGTTTGATTTGTACATGTTTTTCGACCCGAAAAAAATATCCGTTTTCTAGTTTCTGTCTGTGCAGGGTTATGTCGTCAAACCGGGTTTTACGCATTTTGCGAACATTCTATGCTCGACACAGGCGACATTGTGTACGTGTATTGATAAAAGTTGTATTTTTTATGTATAATATTATATTGTCTTGAATTGTGCAGTACAAATTAAATGATTGTATTCGGCTTGTTTAAAATATTGAACATAATGTTGAGTTGGGTATATGAGGGCCAGTCATAAAGAAAGATCCCTGTCTTATATATGCATAGTATAGATGTGAAAGATATTTTTTTCGGGTCGAATCCCTTTGGTTTTATATTGTTATATAAAATGTGTAGGCATATTTTAAGAAATAAAACAATGATCGCATAATGCATTTTATTAATGTGAAAATAATAATTAAATACAATGATCAATAAAATATTACACACACGTATTTTTGCTTCACATATTTCATTTCCGATTTAAAAATTATAAAAGATATATAGATATGTAGGGCTCGAATTTGTGTCTGCATTGGCTAAAACATTACTATTTCCCTATAGCTAAACCACTGAGCTATTTTATCAGATGTGAGAAATGGACACTTTTATTCACCAAATCAATTTAAATTTGGGGACTCAATTTTGTAAAGACAATCCCTTTTCCAATATCACTATAGTTCGAGCATTGAGCCGTGACTGCACTTTTAAAGTTTTAACCATTATTCGATATAGGTTGGTATAGGTTTAATGGAAAATATAAGTAATATAATTAAGGCCAACTATTACATGTGTCTGAATGGTCTTGTCGGTATAGCGCTTGATACATTGTCAAATAACTTTTGTCTGACCAGGGCAAGTTCGAATCTCACCAAATAAAATATATTTTTCTTTTTTTAATTTATATTTACACATTTTTTAATTCATAAAATTTAATGTACATAACTTGCAATATCCGTGTTATAACAGTATGTGACAAGCCATATTTGTTACATGCTTCAAAATATTTTTAGATCTTGCACGTGTATTGTAGAATCTTATGACGGCTAATCAACGTAATACAGGTTGTCAGTAAACTCGGAATATGGAAACGATCGCTGTATAAATCAAAATGAAAAATAAATTGAATCAACACATTTTCATGGAGTAATTAAAAAAAGAAACTTTAGTTAAATACTCTTTAAATATAAACATAAAATAATGAATTAAAAATATGAGCGAATTGGGAATTTGAACCACCGAACTTCGGGTTAGAAATCCTTAACGTTGCCGATGGCACTAAACTGTAATTCGATAACAAACAGATATATGTAAGAATCAATCGCATCATTAAATAATGACCTGCGAACGTAATAAACTATGGTCTACCCGCCAAAATGGACTAGTCCGATAGGTCATGGCTCAGAGTTCAAAATTGAACTATATACATTTATACCTGTTTTCCCTGTTTACATTCAGTGGCACAGGTCTCAATTCCGCGTTGGAGTTATATACGTGGCCAACTATACAAAACAATACTACTCTCGTGTGCATGTCTCCGCACTTGGTGACATTGTTCATTGGCGTAATTAATATCTAGGTCAAGTTTGATTGTGCGCCATGTATGATTATGGTCCTTAAATTACCAAACATGTGAAATTGGCCTTGTCTTCACTCTAATTCAAACAGTTTTCACCCGATCATCTTCAACTTGTTGACAATTTTAATGGTCATAACATCTAGACAAAGTTCGATTATGAGCCTTCTTGGCTTATATGCCCCTGTAATTATCAAACAAGAGCTGTCACTGTAAGGGACATATGTCTCCGAAGTTCGATGTTGATAGTAAACACAAATACATTAAGTGACCAAAATGTCTGAGTTAAAAAGGGCCATAACTTTAAAATATTTAGTCGAGCACACATTCGTTTCATCTTATGTGTAGGTAGGTAAATCTACGGCATGTATCAGGAATATGCAACAAATCGCAAGTCAGTGTAGCTATACCACGTGACTTCTACATAACTAAAGGCTACACATCCAAGACCAAGCCGGCTTCGCTTCGAAAACATAAAACGTTAGTATTTATTTATTTCCTCATCTATTTCTATGAAACATACGCCAGTCAAAGGGAAATGCCTTCCACAAAATACAGGATTATTTTCAGCATTTCCCAACACCATCGGAGTGGTTGTTTGCGATAGTTGCACAGTTACAAAACGTCTTCTGTTCCAATATTTCCCAGGGTACTGGAACAAACGTCCCAGCTGCTGATAGGGATCCCATATTTAGTGAAAAGCTTACATTCTTTCCTTAGACTATCTTATGCTTAATAGAAATCGGTATAGAATTAAAATACTTGCGGCTATTTTTGTTTTCAACAAATTTCGTCTTGGATTGGTAGCCTTTGGTGATGTCACGTGATATTGTTACACTGTGATTACCCACGTTATGTAACAAAGAACCTGAAACGTTAAGTCATTTATTTAAAACGCTGGGACAGCAGCCTTAACCAAGGAAGAAGAATCAACTGGAAACAATTTGATATTTTCCTTGATTGCCCAGGCAGTTGCAAAAGATTTGCAGTGCAGATACAGCATGATCTGACCAGAGGGACTGACTGAGAGAAAGCCCCTGAAGGGAGAGAGCGAGAGATTAGATACAGGCATGTCAGGTGCTGCAAACGTGCGCCTTGCTATCATTTCGAATAGACAGCCTGATTCTTTAATGTGTCCGGTGTATAGCACGGATACACAGCTTCCTGGCACTTCCAGATACTTTGCAGACCACACGGCCAGATTTAGCGGGAAATATTATAAATATTTCAGAAATGTCAAGTTCCGATGCCAGGGATCGAACCCACGACCTCTTGATTGACAGCCCAGTGCGTTACCACTGAGCTAAACCCGTCTATATTAAGGTATGTGCAAAAATGGCTTGCAATCTTACCTGCACATGATAAGAACTTGTCTTCTTACATAGACCAGAATCCGTCATCTTACCTGGACCAGAACATGCATTCTTACCTGGATCAACACCTGTCCCTTATCGGGACCAGCACCTGATCCAGATCGTGTCACCTAACATGGAACATCATCTAATCCCTTAAATGGATTAACACTATGTCCTTCGATTTCTAGGATCAGTACCTATCGTTTTTCGTGAACCAGAACCTTACAAGGAACGGCGCGACAACATCGTAAGATAGATCCAGATATTCTATAACAAGTTTATGATCAGGAAAGTACCGAACATATTAACGGAAACTAGCATTTCGTCGTCAGACACCAAATACATCTAAATATAATGCATTCAGGAGATGGATGTGTCTGTATATTGCCAACATAAAATATATGATTTAATCTTATAGTATGCCTTAGTTTTATTCTCGGGTGATATGACGTTGCTCTGTGTGAAAACAATAATATCACACTCACTACCATTTGCTTTATTTAATGCCCCATGGGTAGGTTGATGTGGTGACCAGCTGTTGCATTAATTTCGTCGCTATAGTACGGATATACCGACCTTATCCTGACCTTTATGTATGAGTATATTACAAGGTTCTTGCGTTGAATACATCAATTTCCGCGAGAAAATCGTGCACAATAACTCCTTTAGATACGTTCGTATAACACCCCAAGCGTTTTCGTGATAATCCCATTATAAAAACAGCCAAGATATCAGCTATTTAATTATGCAAATGTAAGATCGAGGACCACTTTAACATTTCGGCACTATATTGACACGAGTAAAATGATGGACAGGTGGCAATGCAATGGACTCATGTTTATTCCTAGTCTCAGTACATATTAGCAATATCTAAAAGAAAGGGGAGTAACTAAAAAATCTTTCTCAATTTGTTAACCAGGAATACTGCACCTTGGGAATTTATTTTAACCAACTTCTCTAGCCTGGATTACCTGCACCTTACACTACGTGATAGAGCCAGACTAATGAATTCTCGCATGGTGGAAGAATAAGTTGTGCGTAAAAAATCTTTAAAATGTGTTCTTAACGAAACCAAACAGATTGGATTTCGTAATGGAGTATTAAAACCAGAACAAATGAGTACGTGGTGTTATCCCCTTTATGAAACACTTTTTTCAGACAAGGATACGGTCCGGATTTGTCCTGCTCAGTCACTAATAATGCGTTTATGTTTGTTGGTGATTAATGTATTTGCTTGTCATTGCTCAAATTGGATTGTATTTTGATAGCCTGCTAGACAAACACGCTGGTCATTGAAAGTGCATGCAATTCTTGTACCATTTTTTTACAGATCATGGATCATCAATATTTCAAAATGTCAGAAAAAAATAAAGAAAAGACAGTGCCTGCAGGAGGTGATCACTGTTATTCAAAGAGAAAATGTGATGTTTTGTCACCAAGTAGACCAGTGAAAGTCCAGAATGTGCATGTAAGTTACATACAAAGATCTAAAAAGAATGTGTTTTGATATTTGGTTTCAAGCTTTATAATTTGATATATATCAATATTCATTACATATAAATTATAAACATTGTCATATAATATTATTGAAAATATGTTCTTAACCCCAGCAAACTAAATTGTTTGAGCACCTTATGTTATCATATAAGGAAAAGTGGTTGGCAGGTGTTCAGAGAGTAAATGCTTTAAATGGTAATGGAGGGAATAAATTGAGGAGGTATCAGGGCAGGAGTGGCGCCTTAAGAATAGAAACAGGAAGATATGAGGGGTTATCGTTTTTGTCCATTCTGTTCTGAACTTGTTGAAACTGAAACTCAAGTTTTATTTCAATATCCCAACTATATTTTAATTAGGCAAGGATTGATACAGATGGCTAGTGAAATTTTAAACGCGTTCTCAACTATGACTGTTAATGAAAAATTTAGAGCTACTTTCACCAACAAAGAATTGATAAGAATTACTGCGAAAACCTGCCACAATATTCTCCAACAACGAAATCTACGTGTATGTTAATATACACCTGGAAATAAGTTAAGCACACCCCGGAAATTTAAAATTGGTTGTGATTGAAAGCCCTGTCATGAAATGACGACTTTATTGAGCTAAGAAATAGTTATTTGATAAGTAGCGATAGCAACTTGGTAATCATAAACCAGTATATTTATAAGTTTAGTTTATTATAAGCATAAGCAAATGTGTTGTTTTTTACCAAAAATGTAGGTGTTTATAAGTATGGTGTTGGAGCGTTTACAAAACATTTACTAGTGGATATTTTTGGTAAATTTTGACGATTACTTAACATTAAATGACATTATGTAGCCAAATGTTTAATAACGTGTGTAACCGCCATGACATGTGTGTAGGCTGTATTTCGTTGCCTCCACACTCGAATGCGCACGTCTATGACGTGCAGAAGGAACCTGCTTTCATCTGACCAATGGATCGTTCTCCATGATCTCAGGTTCCAACCAACAAGCTCTGCACCAAGAATGGCAAAATTTATCTCAAAATCGCATTAGACGCCTTACTGGTAGCATGAGGAGAAGGGTTGAGGCTGCCATCCGGGCACGTGGCGGTTACACGCGTTATTAAAAATTTAAAAAAGGAAGGTGACCTATCTATGAGAAAAAGGCAGCAACAACAAAATAATTGGCACACACATTCTTCAACAATTATTTCTGGGATTCAATTGGTTTAGATTCCCATTTGCTCATTTTGTGACGGACCAAATTCATTCATCACAGTTGTATTGACTACTCATCAGGGCAGTTTACCAATTGAAATAATTTGGTTTCCAAGTGTTATACACTGGTATGGATGGCGCTCAGTACAACAGGAACTTTCTCCATATTTGTCTCGGACACAAACAAACTATACATGTACGTGTCCAGGTCCATTTTCGTCACATCCCATTTTTGTGTCGCCTGAAAAGGCGACATATAGGTGTTACTTTGGCGGCGGCGGTGGCGGCGGCGGTGGTGTCACAAATTGCTTGTCCGGAGCATAACTTTGTCACCTTAAGTTCAAATGACTCAAGAATTGGTATGCATGTTTCTTGCAATAAGCCGGAGTGCAGTGCGCAAGAACCATAACTCTACCTGTCATAGTTTTTGAATTATTTCCCTTTGTTTGATTTTATTACAGCATTTCTTGTCCGGAGCATAACTTTGTCACCTTAAGTTCAAATGACTCTAGATTTGGTATTCATGTTTCTTGCAATAAGCTGAAGTGCAGTGCGCAAGAACCATAACTCTACCTGTCATAGTTTTTGAATTATTTCCCTTTGATTGATTTCATTAGAGCATTTCTTGTTCGGAGCATAACTTTGTCACCTTAAGTTCAAATGACTCTAGATTTGGTATGCATGTTTCTTGCAATAAGCCGAAGTGCAGTGCGCAAGAACCATCACTCTACCTGTCATAGTTTTTGAATTATTTCCCTTTGATTGATTTTATTAGAGCATTTCTTGTCCGGAGCATAACTTTGTCACCTTACGTTCAAATGACTCAAGAATTGATAGGCATGTTTCTTGCAATAAGCGGGAGTGCAGTGCGCAAGAACCATAACTCTACCTGTCATAGTTTTTGAATTATTTCCCTTTGATTGATTTTATTACAGCATTTCTTGTCCGGAGCATAACTTTGTCACCTTAAGTTCAAATGACTCAAGAATTGATAGGCATGTTTCTTGCAATAAGCCGAAATGCAGTGCGCAAGAACCATAACTCTGCCTTGCATCGTTTTTAATTATTTCCCTTAGATTGATTTAATTTGAGCATTTCTTGTCCGGAGGATAACTTTGTCACCATGAGGTTGAATGACTTGAAACTGGGTATGCATGTTTCTTACCAAAAGTCCAAGTGCAGTACACAAGAACCGTAACTCTACCTGGTGCCATTATTCAATTTTTTCCCTTTGATTGATTGTATAAGCATTTCTTGTCCGTGGCATAACTTTGTCACCATAACTATTAATGACTCAAAAATAGGAATGCATGTTTCTTTGCTGTGACATGAAGTGCAGTGCGCAAGAATCATAACTCTAGCTTGTGTAGTGTTTGAATGATTCCCTTCAGATTGATTTTATCAGGACATTTTTTTGTCCAGAGCATCGCTTTGTCGTTTTTAGTTCAGATGACTAGAGAACTCTTGTGAGTCTGATATGTAGCCCTATACTGGATAGCTTTCCATGACAAATGTGCATTTCGTCAGGCGACACATGCGACTCGCGGAGCTTTTATATTTATTATGGATATTTCTCACTGTTCAGAAAGTAGTAGACATACAAAGTGCACACGGTTATTAACTTTACATAACTCTCATCAAACTCAGTTGCAAATGTGTGTTGACTTTTGTAACTTAAACCAGCAAATGTTTGCACAAAAAAAGAACAGTCACATATTTCTTGACAACCAACAAAAAAGAGAAACTTTTTGGCCTTTGTCACGTTAGATTCCACAGTGCTGAATTCGATTTTATAGTATAAAACAGTGTTAGGGGACGGAGAGAAGTTTGGAATGGATTGATCCGAGTTGCCACAGGAAACTTCATTATTAGTCAATATTTTTCAAGACAGGAGACCAGTTTGTGATCCAAGTGACTCTGGCATACAGCAACTTCAACATGTTAAATCATGATTCAGGCACTTGGAAGAAAGTACAGAT